>OU015621.1:25362466-28043699 GCA_907165235.1 Zeuzera pyrina
CCTGACCCTCATCTTTAGAAATAGCCCTATTATGTGCCTTAATTGACTGTGAATAATTGAATGATTGATTATTATTCCTTGGCAGATGCAATAATGAATGATGAAATCCTCTACAAACCTTACATACACTTCGTGACAGACAATTCCTACTCGTATGATCACGTAAACAATTGAAACATAATCTATGATTAACCACAAATTCCTTTCGATCAATAGGTGACATAGAATTAAAATTTTGACAGCAAAATAAATCATGTGCATTTCTATTACAACAAAGACAGGTTTTTTGAATGCTAGATGTATATGTTACCTTGTTTATAACTTTGTTAGAAGCAGATTCCTTGGAAAATTGATTAAATGATTGTAATGAGGTACTCTCCAATGCATTGCAATGTGATTCTAGAAACACAATTAAATCTGAATATTCTGGTAAATCTTTATCCATTACATGTATTTCAAAACTATTACGAATTTGTGTATCCACTTTTCGAAGAAGAATATGTAACAAAATGAAACTCCAATGCTTAACAGGCATAGCAAGCGCTTCCAATGCATTAACATTTTCCTTAATATTGTCTATGAATTTACGCAAATGAAACTTTGATTTTGAGTTAACATGAGGTAGATTTAATATTATTTCCAAATGAGTATCCGCTATTAATCTTTTACGATCATATCGCTTGATCATTAATTCATATGCAACATTATAATTTTCTTGTGAAACTGGTAAATGTTTTATAATATTAGCAGCATCACCGACCAAGCTACTTATTAAGTAATGCATTTTTTGAACAGAGCTTAAGGTATGATTGGTATGAACTAAACTGTCAAATGTTGACTTGAAACTAGAGAACTGCGTTAGAGAACCATTGAAAGTTGGTAATTTTATTTTTGGCAATTCAAAACTTTCCTTGCTACTCGCTACCTTAACCTCTGCCTTTTGACTACAAGATGAACCAAAAGAATTTTCGTAACTAACCTTAATCTCATAATATTTATCCATAAATGATTCAAAATTCTCCCTTTGTTCTTCTGCATTATAATCTTTTGGTTGTCTTGTCTCTATCAATGTAAATGTGCGTAAATATTCGTTTTTAATATCTTCTAAGTCTTGAAACTTTATTCGGAATATATCACGAGTTGTTTTATCACACTCTGGCTTGTCGACGAGCTTTGATGCTGTATATATACCATCCAAACGTAAAATCGCAACTTTGTTTTCGATTAATGTACTCATTTTGTTAACTTTTAATTACAATTATTGAAAAATAAGTTAAACTTGAAATGTTTACAAATGAAAGAACAATCTGTCAGCTGTCACCTGTGATCAGGTTGCCACAGTATAAATAAAGTAAAATTCAGTAAAGTATCGCTTACACTATAGCTTAGTTTAGTTCTGTGTTGCCACTATGTCGATTCACAAATGTTTTACAATATTGTTAGAAACCATAACCATACATATAACGTACCTAGTGAACTAAACTGACAACTGAATAAAAATGTTACTCGAATGTAGGTAGTTAACGAATGACGCCTTAATAAATGATGAATTGACACAATTTTGAACAACGTTAACAACAGAATCTGCAAATTACTAATACAAAACACAGAAATCCAGGATCGATGGACCAAGGGATGTTGGGTAATGAAAGGAGGCCAGACTTACTTGGAATTTCTCGCTCGAATGGCGCTGATTCTCCCGCGTCCGGGACTTGCACTTTGCAGAGTTCTATTGTTTTAACTTATCATTGGGTCGACCCACACTTCATGAAACACTGTTATTACACGAAATTGATATGATTTAATTATTCGAAATTATTATGTTTGTAATGCGTCTGGCTAGGTGCAATGACGGTGAGGAAGGGAAGAGGTACACACTTTACCAACTTAATAAAACTAACTTAATACCAACCTAATTAAAATGCGCTTTGGACTCTAGGCTTTTAAGATACTAACCAGTACGTATTGCCCTCTTTTGTAAAATAAACTACACACACAGTAGCAGACCATAAGACATAAGGCTATGGAAATATGCGAAATACACCAGCCTAGCCGTAGCTACATCTGTCAACTGTCTAATGCGCCTAATAGCATATATTGCCGAACTGAGCTTATTAGATAAAGTCCCGATATGGTCCGCCCACTGTAACTTATTGTCTACTGTTAAACCAAGAAAAGTAGCTGATTTCATTAATTCTAATTCTTTCCCATCCAGTTTCAGTCCATTATGAATTTTGGGTACATTGGATAGAGAAAACTTAACACAATTGGTTTTTTGTGCATTCAGTAGTAAATTATTGGCAGCGAACCATCTCGAGACATCCGCCAAGGTCCTATTCTGTCCGCTAATATCTATGTCTTTTCTGTTAACTTTAAATAATAATGATGTGTCATCAGCAAATAATATTATTTCACAAAGGTCTTTAAGCATAAATGGAAGATCATTAATGTAAACCAAAAATAGGAACAGTCCCAAAATTGATCCTTGAGGAACGCCCATCATTAATTTAGAACCGACAGATGTAACCCCATTTACATTCACTTTTTGTTCTCGGTCAGCCAGATATGAAATCACGGGATCGAGAGCTTTATCACGTATTCCATAGTATTTCAGCTTGTAAATTAAAGTTTTGTGACAAACACAATCAAAAGCCTTGGAAAGATCACAAAACACGCCAATGGCATCTCGTGATCCTTCCCAAGCCTCTAGTATATTTTTGACCAAGCTTGCTTCCGCATGTGTTGTTGACCGCCCTCTCGTGAAACCGTACTGTTGACCATGAAAAATCCTGCAAATGTTAAAATGTGCCAGCATTTGGTTGAGCATTATTTTTTCGAATATTTTACTCAACGCTGGCAATATCGACGCTGGGCGGTAGTTTGTAGGATCTGACTTACAACCCGATTTAAATATTGGTATAATTTTACTATGCTTCATCAAATCGGGAAACACACCTTGATCGACACATTTATTAAATATATTTACTAAAATCGGTGTTACTATTGGCATTATATTAGCCAGTACATGAACAGATAATCCCCACAAATCTTCACTTTTCTTTTTTTTTAATTCTTTGAAAGTTTTCTCTATCTCAAATGAAAACGTGTGCCTGAACTGAAAACTAGGGAACCACTTTCCTATATTTTGGCTTAATAGTGCCCGTGCTGTACGTGCAGAGGATGCTAGACCACTAGTAATGTGTACAGGTGCATTTGAAAAAAATTTAGCAAAACCTAGGTCTATTGTAAGATGCTGCCCCAAAGGGTTGATCGGTATGGAGTCTCACATCGTCTATCCAATGCGACTCTGAGGAGAAATACGTCGGCACAAAGCGAAACTGTCTGAGGCTGCACTGTCTCCCATGGACTTGGCAACGACATCGCGAAGAAGACTACAGTAGCAGTTTTTGTGGGTAAATATCCGACATAAGCCAGTATTACTTTCGCCAGGGGACTGGGTAGACTGGGTCTTCAAGTTTCTCCTATGTCACCAATAAAGGCAAAATAAAACATAGAGGTACATACATGATTTTTCATATATACCTATATCCTAAATATATATAAATCAAAATCAATTGCCACATGTATGACGGAGTATTACTTGAGAACGGCTTGATCGAATCGGCTGATTTCTTTTTTGCTGTATTCGTAATTGTGAGGACGAGGTTTGTATGTGAGAAAATTTTTGTATGAAATTTGTATGTGAGAAAATTTTTGTATGAAAAAAAAATTTGGTATGTTGCGAACACTCAACACACCACCGGGGCGAAGCCGGGGCGGATCGCAGTACACTCTATATAAATTCTACTTAATTATTTCAAAAACAAATTAAATTTTGTTACTTTACGGACACAATTGGTCAAATTTCGACCACAAGCACGACACATAACTCGACACAATTAAAACTGTAGAACATTGGTTTTACGCCATACTGCAGAAACATAAAACAGATTCATGTGTGCTAGTACTCGCTCTAGTGGGTAATGTAAACGCAGCCTTTGTCACAAAACGCACTCGCGCGTGACTTACAATTTAGTTAAATATATGAGAGCAAATAGTCACATTAAAATGTGGGCTAAAAGAGGCAATACGTCACAATGACTGATTTTTACAGTGAAAGGGGAGAGTGGATATCACGTCAAAGGAATTTCAACCCTGTCATCGAAGCAATTACCGTTATAATCTTTTAAAGGCGACTGAGCCCGTGGAACGTTACAGCTTCGAAGTTTTTCAAACATTTTTTTATTACGAGCTTTGTTTTTAACGTGAGTTCTATTACTTTATTATTAAGGTTTCGTTAATGAGAAAAGCGGAACCTTACTAATTTTGTCATGTTAGTCTGTCTGTACATCTTTCTGTAGATCACAGCTCATTTAATCTGTCATTTTTAAATCTACTTAGCTAAAATTTGGCGCAGAAGAAATTTTATTTTTCATTTTTTATTTATTTATCCACGCCAATGCCGTAAATCCTCAGAAACCGTAGCTGCCTGCGTTATGTCAAACAGTGTCATACTAACTATTATCTTATCTGTGCAAGTGTTATAATGTTATACTAAATTTAATTATACAAAAAAACAACTACATTTTTTTTTAAATATCATCAAGTAAAGGTTTGTGCTGCAATTTGTCTACGTATTTAAAAAAAGAATATAAAATGAAATAGACACGCATGCGTGGTGTCGATAATTGTACTATTCAAAATGTAAATTATTAATACAATAAATAATTAGATTTTTCTGTTTTCATTTTTAAATTAGGTAACATGTTTCATGTCATGAGTGTAATCATTTTTTTAAAGCTAATTACATACATACATACATATCTTCGCGCAGTATCCCCATGAGGGTAGTCAGAGAAGACGGAGAGCTTAAACTTGGCGGTCTTTATACATACTTCCTTCGCCTCCTCGAATCTCATCATTCTCCTCACACATTTGCGCCTAGGTAACACTCCGACTACTTGATCTTGGTAAGTCAGCATTGGTCTTCCGTGGCTTCTGCTACCACTCACTTTGCTCTGCATCTTTTCTTCGTCAGCTATTCATTAGTCATTCTTTCTATGCACCTGAACCATCTAAGCAGACCTTTCTTAACTTTTTAATTCTAAGCGATTGAATTACAATAAACCTCTACTGTGTCCAAAAGTCACACGAAACTAAATTAAAGCGTACCCAACACGTATTTAGGCCATTTCATTAAAATAAATTAGTACATACATATATTAAAACGTTAATATTTACAAACGAACCATTATCACATTAAACTTAAAACAAAGTATTGGCACCTTACATATGAAATTAGCGTTTTGTCGTACTGACCACTTTGATCTGAAATATCTCCTCTTTGGTTAAAAATTCCAAATTCAAATTTATAAATTCATTTAGCTGGTACATTTGAGTTTTGAAAACAGTCATTCATTTGTTTTTTTCCTCATTATTTTATTGTTTCTGCACCAGTGCTGCAGAAACAGCTCGAAGGATTAATGATGTGTACGGCGCTGGTGTCGCAAAAGAAAGCACGGTACGTCTTTGGTTTCAACGTTTTGGTTCTGGAAATTTCGACCTTCAGAACCAAACCAGTGGACGGCCGGAGACCAAAGTGGAAAATGAAGAATTAAAGGCTATTGTGGAAGCGGATCCATCACAAAGCACTTCACAGATAGCTGCAGGCTTCGGGGTAAGTGACAAAACTGTATTAATCCACTTGAAGCAAATCGGGAAAGTAAAAAAACTTGAACGATGGGTACCTCATGAATTGAGTGAATCGAACTTGCAAACACGCGTCGACTGCTGAGTTACTTTGCTCAACCGACACAATAATGAAGGGATTTTAAATCGAATCATTACTTGTGATGAAAAGTGGATACTGTACGATAATCGGAAGCGCTCGTCGCAATGGCTGAACCCTGGAGACCCAGCCAAATCCTGCCCTAAACGAAAATTGACTCAGAAAAAGTTACTTGTGAGTGTTTGGTGGACTAGCGCCGGTGTCGTTCACAACAGCTTTCTAAAATCTGGCCAAACGATTACGGCAGATATCTATTGTCAGCAACTGCAAACCATGAAGGAAGAACTAGCTGCTAAACAACCGAGATTGGTCAATCGCTCTAGGCCACTGCTGCTTCACGACAACGCAAGACCACACACTGCACAACAAACAACCACTAAGTTAGATGAGATACAATTGGAATGTCTGTGACATCCACCGTACTCCCCGGACCTTGCTCCAACAGATTACCATTTTTTCCGGAATTTGGACAACTTCTTACAAGGAAAAAAATTCAACTCCGATGCGGCAGTCCAAACCGCCTTCAAAGGGTTTATTGATTCTCGACCCCATAGTTTTTTTAGTAAAGGGATCAATGAACTACCTATGAGATGGCAAAAGTGCATAGATAACAACGGTGCATACTTTGATTAATTAAATATATTTTACAAAAAAAAAAATGACGTTATATTCCTCCCGTACAAAACGCCAATTTCATATGTAAGGACCCAATATTATATTCAATAATGAACTTCCTCAATGTTGTCGCTTAGAAAGCTATCATTGCTTAGGGTGCCCATCAGGCTGGCAGCATTACCTCTTTGAATAGCCAAGCTGATTCGTTGGCGGAAGATGCTGCCAGCCCGACGGTCTGAAGCCTCGACCAGTCGCTTACAAATATCAGAAAAAAGTTGACGGGCTTTAGGCTCTGTTTTTTTTTACCCGTGTCATTAGATTTGTTTTATTGTGGGAATGACATACGGAATAAAATTTCAATATGTCGCCCGAAGAAAAGAAAGTATAGGGAGAAAAGTATAACAATATGGGTATTAAATGAAAAGTAATAAATAGCCAATTGCAAGTATATAATAACTAATAAAAATTGTGAAATGCAGTCGGGTTTTTATTTTTTCAATAATTTAGTCTTGTTATATTGTTAAGTACTAATATTTTATTCAGAGTTAAGATTTCCATGGAAAAAAGGAGTTATAATTGTTGTTTTTGTGGGTATATACGTGTTTACCTTATTAAGGATGTAACATGATATTAGAGTTTCAACGAATTTGGAATTTTCTGTCACGTGCCACCTAGATACCTTCCTAACATTATGTGTATAAAAAACCTGTAAATCGAATGTTTTGAACAAAAAATACATGCAATGCATGCAGTTTACATTATAATGTACATTCAATTTTTTGGCAACTTTAGTAAAAATGTGTCAATCTATTTTCTTATTCACATAGTTCTTATATTACCTAAAAATAAAAATAATTGTTTGATATTAATTGTATCTTTAAAAAAATTCTAATACACAAAATTATTTAAAACAAGTTTTTTGTGTATATTAACTGTTCTCTCGCAAGAAATAAAAGGCTTTATTTTTTTTTTCGTTATATTTGTTGATGAAACCATTAATCTTGTAACGAGATTTACTGATGTTTTTTAATAACAACTTTAGTTCCTGTTGTGTGACTTTCCCACGCACATTACTGTAAATACTAATTAACGGGTTTTTACCACGATATGTTCCGATATTTTGATTTTGTTGCAAGCATGGCGAAAAGTGTCGAAAGTTCGTAATTGACAATTAAAAACTAGAAACAGGATAGAGTGAAATGTTTATTTGTAATCTAATGAAGGATACATACCGTGAAACTATAAAACTGCATCATTGTAGAAACAAAATGCAATTGAGTTCATATCAAGGAAGTCCTAAAATCCACAACACAGGTTGCGATCCAGTGACCTGTGATATGATACTCCTTATCACGTCTACGACTAGTTGACACATAAACACATATACATTTGTAATTTTAGTGCTTTTCCGTATTTAGAAATATATTTCTGTATGTAATCATTATTACTGTATAATTAAGAAAAAAATGCTGATCAAAAAATTCTACTACAATATTAACGATTTTAATGAAGACAGGCATTAAATTAAATGTTATACTAGAATAGCAGTAGCTACGCGCTGGCAGTGCAGGACGCGGGAACAGCCGCTTCGCCATAAGTACAAGTGAAACAGTGCTATTGTGTCGTCGTTCCGAATGGATAAGACCTGATCCACAGTATAAACATAATAATAGGATATGTTCATAGAAAGCCAACGTGCGCGGTTTGTATGTGTGCGCGCTAATACGCACGCGCCGTGCCACGCAAACGACAGCAATATTTTGGGTGAATATGGGTAATTATTGCAGCACACGACCGTTTCCGTTTGTCTTTAATTCGTTCTTCGTATCATCACAAATACAAAAATGTCTAATTCGCTTAAATGAACTAAATGAATACAATATCTTTAAATGACTATATAATCTCAGTTATAACACAGAGTTATATCATTCTTCAATATAAGTACAAGAAATTAATGTTAACAAACAAGAAAAACTTGTCCGTATGTATTGTTTCTATTATTATGTACTAAATGTATAACTAAACGAGATGCTCTCCACATCTCACACTCATCGAAACAACCCTACGTATCCGGCTGAGAGTAGGCACTTCCGTTACGCATACCGGGGAGTCGGCCTTCTTTTCTGCATTTTCTCTGCCTGCTTACAACGTTTTAATTTTGCCTATAATAAATGAGTTTAATTCGACAAAAATCTATTTTAAATAAAAGTATTACTCAAGTGCTTTAAACATGAAGCGACTTCACTTAATACGCTACGTTGTTCACTGCGCAAGCGTTTAATTGAAAGTGAGCATGTGAGCTTATAGGTGTGGTTCCTCAGCCGCAGATGAGTGGAACATGGAGATTGTTTCGAAGTTTTAACAATCAAACTAGTAGGTACTACATAGATATCGCTGAAAGGGCTGCTACGGAGACGATCCTCTCTCACATGCTTTTTTGGCCTTTAGTAAATTATAACTATAAATATTGTCATATGAGGTACATAAAAACGACGCCTACGTTTTTTGTTCTTCTATATGTAGTTATTTCCAAGCAGATATTAGATTAGACCTTCAAAAGTATTTCATGATGTGGTAAAATAGTACTCAGATTGGGATCTTACAAGTAGTTTGTCTTACTCTTGTTTGTTACAAAAGCACTTACGCGTTCGTCCAGAATGTTCGTCTGAAGTAGTCTAATAAAACTTGCAATTTCTCACAGCGATTCAATTTGTTAACCCATGTATTCTGCAATGGTATAAATCAGTACTTAACGTTAATATTTACAAGCTTAAACCTAAACATTATCTTAAATAATAGACTTCCTCAAATATGCCGTTTAGAAAACTGTCATTGCTTAGGGTGCCCAGCACACTGGCAGCATTACCTCTTTGAATAGCGAAACTGATTCGTTGGCGGAAGAAGCTGCCAGCACGACAGTCTCCCGAAGCTTCGACCGGTTTCTTACAAATATCAAAAACCAATCGATGGGCTTCAGGGCCCCGGGGTCCCAAAGTTTCGACTCCCTATATCATTAGGTATATATCCCATTTTGCAGTGGATAATATTAAAATATATTAACAGAAGAATTAAAGAGAGGAAAATTGTGAGAGATATTGGAACTCGACTTTACCATTTCCCTTTTCCTTTAACTGAATTACTTACCATTGGTTTGTAAGTTTTAAAATTCTAGATTTTAAAAATTTCAGTCTACAGGAAAAGTGAATAGACTATTGTATAAATAACTCCAGACGCCGGGTCCGAGCAGCAACGGTGAGGTAAATGAGATAAGCTGACTCATTGTACATACGTCACACATTTGGCAAGTAGCAAACGCTTCGTATAATCGGTGTCCATGGGCGGCGATGATCATTTTCCATCGGATGATACGCTTGCTCCTTTGTCCCTCTGATATAAAAAAAAAAATCGAAACGCTTGCTGGGGTGGGGTTATTGCTCGTCAAAAGGGCCACTTGGCTACCTTTTACATGGCTGTTTTCAAACGACTTAACGTTTCGTTTGATATATAAGAAGGTAATAACGTTTGACTACTGATTTAAAATTAGTTACGCTATATTACGTGGTATTTGTCACTCTATTCTACTAGCGTTAACGACAAGTGAGCCATTTGTCTAGGCCCCCAGATTGGTTGCCATTTAGAAAATAGAACCCACACTTCTACATTTTATTTGATCTCATTTGCCTCACTTCGTAGTACGGAGCTGCCTCGAGTTATACTCTATGAAAAAATGTTTCGAAAGTCTGAAGTAAACATTATCGAAAATTTATAAAAAAGATAAAAAGGCATTCAATGGGTCTTAAAATGGTAATGACGATGATGAAGAAACTTTACTCCAAATTTGAGTTACAGTAATTAACCGCCTACAAAAATATAAATTGTATTCTCTAAGTATACATACATAAGTTCACGCTGTATTCCTAACGAGGTAGTCAAAGAGGATAGAGCGCCAAGCGTCGCGGTTCTTACATTCTTCTTTCACTTCCTCAAATCGCAACATTCTTATCACACATCGCCTAGGTAAGCGAATAACTTAATAAGCACATACAAAATCTTTTCATATTATGTCTTGAATCGCTTACACAGATAAGTAAATATCTACTTTTAAATATATGGATAGTACTGAGTAAATGATATATTACAGCAATTCAAACCGTTTTTGAATGAAGTTTATTTTGCAGATGCAGTAATTTTTACATACGAAGATTAGCGTTGCATGAAAACATAATTACCGGCTTTGTGAGCGTCCTCTACAGCGCGTCGTCTTTTTTAAATTTTAATTCGTTACTCGAGACAGTTTGTCCGTTAATGACGTAATACTTCGGGCACAAAGGAATGCCGCATAACAAGTTTTCAAGCAAAAACAAACGTACGCACGGGTATTATTATTCCCGAATTGACTATCGGCGATTTTGTGTGGACGTCTGTACTGGGTACAGACAAATCATTATGTTTATTGTTTAAAAGGCGACGCATTAATAAACAATAATTTAATCCAAAATAAATCTTCTGGCCTACGAAAAAGTGCGCGCGCTAGCTTATGAAAAATACGAAAAAGTAGTTAATTTCGTTTATTTTAAAAACTATAACTAATTTTAAAAATACCAACTTTCATTTTGAAGAATATGTTTAGATTAAAACTATACAGAAAATTTAGGAACATAAATCGGTCCCGTTACTCCGAAAAATGTAAATCTGTGTTTTAAAAGAGGTCTCTTTGATATGTTTTTTTGTGTTACAAAAATTAACCAATCGTGTATCGCAACTGTCAAATTAAAGTCAATGATATGAAGAAACAGGGTACCAAATATCATTTTCATAAGTTTTGTAATCACTTAGAAAATTGAAATCCCTGCCGTCAAAATTTCCAATGCGTCGCCTTAAGCCTCCGCTTATGCAGACTTTGGTGTGTTTGGTGGCCAGGATCACAATATTTAAGAAAACTAAGAGTTAAATATTTGTATAGAAACAACTTCAATTATTTAACTTAATATCCTCTAACTTGGAAACGCGATTGGAGAAAAAAAATGTCGATAAATAAAAATCCTGTTTTACACGAAAACAGTTTGATTTTCTATAGATTTCTACAATTATACAGAATTTCAAAATGATTTTTACTAAAATGGATAGGTAATTATGGTATCCTAAATCGCTTAAACCAGTTTTTTAATTTCTAATCCAATTTTTTTGCGAATTACAATTATGTTCAACAACAAATATAGTTCTCTGCACTAAAATGTGATCAAATCGCAACTGCTAAAATCAGCCTTATTGCTGCCATCATAAGACGGAGGGGTAATAAATGAATTCGCTTGCTTTAGGCTGTATAGGCAGGCTACAAAGGTAGTATTTAGTTATATTATCACAGCGCCAGTGGGGGTCGCATCGTAGTAGCTGTAAGTGTAATTGAGGCCCGTATTCCAGAAAGATACTCGACAGTGGATCTCTGTTTAAGCACAATTGGAAAGGGATAGCTACATCCGATCAAAAGTGGCATTTCCAAAAATTTACACGAGTAAACTTCTCGACGTCGCACAAGTCTTTTATTCGTCAAGTTTTTAATTCATTCGTTGCATCGTCACAAATACAATGTCCACATCACACGAACGAACATATTGTAATGTCTTTGGATGCCTAAATAACAATTATTTGAATCTATAGTTGTCCTTCTTCAATATAACTACAAGAAATTAAACTTAACAAACATGAAAAACTTATCATGTCCATTATATCACATACTTATATATAAATACTACCGGTCCATTCCGATTTTGCCCAGGTTGAATACATAATATGTAGCTTGTGTTCATCTGGAATAATGTAACTTTCAAATAGTGATAGAAATTTTCATATAGATGCAGCGGTTCCGGAGATTGCCCTTCACATATAAACAAATTTAAAATCTGCTCTTTCTCTTTATAATATTAAGTATAGATATCATCCACAACACAGGGAATCCTAGCGTGGGAACTAGAGCATGTAACCCGTTCTTTTTGTTTTTTTGCATGAAGTGTAAATAAAGAAATAAAAAAAACAATTGAATGAGAAGCTGTCCGCATCTCACACACTATGTCCAACAACCCTATGTATCCGGCCGAGAGTACGCAATTCGGTAGTCGACCTCCTCTTATACATATGTACTACATAATATTCTCTACCGAAACTCAATTTTTAACAGGCTTGGCAAAAAGGAGGAGGTACTCAAATCGTCTGTGTATGTATATATTTTATTCTATGTATGTTCCGGCATAACTTCTTTGTTTATGAACTGATTTCATTTCAATTATTATTTTTCTGTTGAATTCAGTATAGCTCCAAGGAGGTCCCATTTAGATTTCATTGATATTGGAGCTTGCATTTCGAAGATACACCGAATAACCCCAACTGTTTACAAGCTTTATTTATGCTGATGATTCTCTTGTGTTTCGTTCCGTTCCAGAATTATAAAAGAAGTTAGTTGTTGACCTATCTTAGATATTTATTTAGGCCATTACTCAAAAGGAAGAAAGAAAAATAATTATAAGATAAAATTAAACCGACTACGAAACTGAAAAGTGCAAAATAATTGTCATGTACTAATCAAGCCTATACAATTAAATTTGACAGTTATTGAAGTCGGTGCCAAATAAATGTGCAATAACAAATAGTCTGGTAAGAGTTTGATAGGCTTGGCACCGACTTCAGTAACTGTCAAATTTAATTATATAGGTTTGATTAGTAAAGGATAGTTATTTTGTACTCATTTTTTTTTGAAGTCGGTTGTTATAATGACACCTGTCAAACACATATTTTATATAATGTTATATAATGTTTAGGCGAGACGAAGTACAATAGAGTCATATACGTCACTGAAGGAAGCTCAAAAGTATCCCTTTAACGTAATGAAATTAATAATTGGAAGGCTCGGGTGCAGTTTATGTGAAGTGAAGTAGATAAAGAGTAGCAAGTAGTGAGAGCGAATTCTAGTACATACTGTGAATACTGTTTGAAAGGAACGTGAGAACTTATTGTGCTCATCTATTGTCAATGTCATGTGTAGGCTGGACCGTATTAAGGCAGATACATATAATATTTGTTTAAAAACGCAATTGCAAATTAAAACTTTTTTACCACAAAGACCAGTCATAGCATAGCCTACCAAGGTACGGGGAGAGAAAAAGGAAGAATGCTATACAATGCAGTAAACTTAATGCAGTAAGTGAGAAGGATATTCGACAAGATGGCTGCGCCTCTTTTTATTTTATGATAAATATAAATATATTTTTTGTTTTAGAATACGGAATAGGTTAGTTATTTACTTGAAGCAAAGCATATAAAGACTACAATATAACTTTAATAACCTATAATAACCTATAATAAAGATTTTTTATTTGAATATTTAATAAAAAAATTTCACCAACCACAGCGTTTACTTTAGAAAAGACGACGTTTTGTCTCGTACTCATTCGTGATTGACTAAATGAGTTGCTGCCAATTGACCGCAAAGAAGCGAACAATTTCTCAACACTGCATTGCTATAAATACATATTACACAGTTGTTATAAGGCCGTATAGTAGTCTTAAGGCCCCCTGATTATAAATTTGGCCAAATAGGAAGGTACATCAAAATAAAGAACAACATCAAGTCACAAAATATTTTGTGTAAAGTAATAATAATAATAATCTCCACTCCATTTGATTGTTTCTTATATTCTTACATCAACTGGCTGATATTTTTTTTAATTATATTCGTCAATTAACTAAAATATAGATTTAGTAATCAAGAGCTCTGTAAAAAAGTATTCGAAATATATTGAAAAGTATAAACAGTTCTTTGCTTTTAAACTCAGTGGAAGCGGAGTGGGGATAATCTTCTTGTTATTTCTGGCGTTGAGCAATGACAATACAATTTTGTGACGTAACAATACTGTAGCATCGTCTCTCTCTATTCCATCTCTAATCCGCTCCCGCTACTACCCGCTACTACTACCAGTACGGGCTACTAAGCTCCAGCTTAGTAGCCCATAATAACTCTCACATTATTTTATGAAGATGCGACGCATAATATACAATTTATTCAATTTCTTTTCATGTAGGCATTATACGTATAGATTTCGGAGCCCCCTCATATCGAGGCCTTGGATCCGTCCCCTACATGCCCATGAAGACGATGTATGTACGTGTAGATAGTACGTTTTGACATCTACAACAGGTCTTTAAATGATGTGTAAAGAAGTGTATGTGGAAAAAGGGAATTTAATTTTTAGCCGGTTCGTCTCAGTGTAGGTTATGGTCAAGCTAATGGTACATTGTTCTCAAAACTATCCTGACATGTTTGTTTCGTTTTTACAACGGTTACAAACTACGAACTGGGAGAGCACTAAGTAATACTGTAACTTGCAAGACAATTTAAAAAGGTTCGTTTCGTAATGTGGACTGGACAGGAATCGAACTGCGGACCCCACATTTACATAGATAGGGTGACTACTAGCGCGCCAACGAGTGTAATTGAATATATTTCAATTTCTCGATGCTTACCGTATTTTCATGTACTTACGTAATCATAAAATTGATGAACCATTTATTAATATTTTGATTTCAATGAAATAAACGATCTCAAAGCAGAATTATCACAACAGAATCCAAAATAGAGATGCAAACGGACTCAGAGCCAAACATAACAAAATTTTCTTGGGAGCCCTTCGAGGCTTCGGACGATTATAAGACTTAAGCAGAAGAATATAGAATTTTGATTAGTTACTACCTACTTCGCCAGTCGGGTCACGTACACGTATACAATACCAATGATTGTGGACACCTCGATGGAATGTTTTCGCGTCACCGCTCCGTTTTCATTCCATTGTTGGCTTTAGACAATGAAACAACGGACCGAATGCGATAGTCGCATATGTCTCTGGTGTCTATACGAACATCTACGCTATACGATATGGCAGTGTAAACAGGATCATTGAGCACCGCATAATACATCGATTACGGTACAGAATTTAAATTTTCAGATATCAACGTTCGACTTGAATCACCATACAGAAATGTTAATAGTATTTATGATAAATAAATATTTATTTAACTGTGACTCATAATCGGCTGAGTTGAATGAGACGGATTGCATCACTAATGTCCTTGCAGTAGTCATTCAGCGACAGACATGCATTGTAAATGTAGCCAGATTATAAAGAATATTTTACAAGAGAATTATTTTAGACCAGATTAAATCTACTTTACTTTGCGTGGCTAATGGCCACATTTTGAAATTTAATGCAAAATTATTGATTATTAGTTCGAGAGACTTTATATATTCTTGCTTGTTAGTTTGCGATGATTCTTCTAATATTTCAGATATTTCATTTAATGTCTTTTCATTTGCGTAATTGAGGTTGTAAGCATCATCTATTAGTTCGATTAAGTTGTTCAATAACCCGGCAATATTTCTTAAAGCAGGTGGTACTAAGTCGATAATATTATCACGCTCCGAAATCACCTCGTCTATGAAGTCTAAAGTGTCTCTCTGTACGATAGCGTTTGAATTCACTATGTATTTGATATTTCTATTAAACTTTAAATTGCTTTTGATAACATATTTATATGTCTGAAGCACCTCCGGTACGTTACTGAAGAATTTCTTCAAATTGAAATTTGAATATCGCATCAGGTACCTTATCCATTCTACTACGTATTCGGAATATTTAAATTTTCGCTCGCAAATTGACATATCATCGCATATATATGTCTTCATGTGATTATTCATTATTTTGTACTGCTGTTTCAAAATCTTTTCACCTAAGATTTGTTTGTACCAATTGGTAGGAACAAGTAGTTTTCCTTTGACTTTCTCTAGATTATACTGTATAGTTTTCTTTAAAAGATAATTGGCCAAATCCATGAATTCTGTAAAGAATACTTCTGACGTATTGAATTTATTATCCCCCGCGATTTGTTTGAGACTAGTCTGCAAAGCCACTGTATACTCAGCACTAGTCGAGTTAAATGCTTTTTCAACAGCTATAATGTCTGCATCAGGGAGTCCATAATTATTTTTCACGTTGTTCTCTACGTTTCTTAATTCATCTGAAGATAATTTTAGTAGTACTGTTATGAAATTATTCCATGATATGTTAAAACGTTTATCACATTCATTGCAATCGACTTCATCTGTATGATTATTAGGATCCTTAGCTTCTATATTGTCACTGACATCGAGTTTATTCAATTCATCTCCACTTAATGCACTTATATTCTCATCGGAAGCGCTCGCCGCCGCAACTATAATTAATACGTTAACAGTCATTACTAAGTTAATTTTATTGCCGATGCTTGCTGACAGCACAATACAAAGGGAAACAACTATAGTAATTCACAGTTTCGTCAAAGGTTCAGTTAATACAAACTAATTACATTAGGTATAGGACTCATATTATATACACATAATATATATAAGCATTAGCCGGGAAGCCCTCAAATACAATACGAACTACATATATCATACAATAAAATAATGCGACCGATAATGTGACACAGATAAAAATACAAAAATAAACTCACTGAAAAATATCACATATCCAGACCACATTCTCGAAGTCTCTCTTTACGATGGTAAATGTTATAAAATATGTAATAAAGATTACGGAAATAGAAGTACAATAAAAAAGAACAATAAAACTTTATATTCGTTAGTATTTCGAAACACAGTACTGTAATAACCAATATAAACACCACTACTGGACTCGGTCCCCGACAAATGAAGTGAGGCGTGAAAGAGACGATATCATCTTGATCAACCTGGCTTTACGACTACCGACATATCAGACATGCGAAACTAGTGTACATGTGAGCTTGCTTGCTAATCTTTAGCCGGCACGTGCATCCAATAGGGTTGGTACCAAAGAACGAACGATGTAAAGAAATGATAAAAAGAGAGTAATTTATGTTGAGCATTGGAAAGATACACGAGATCACTACTTCGAAAGTACTGTGTCGGGTTTTGAATATCACACGTTACATATTATATTGACCGAGTTAAGTGGCGAGATTAAGTGTGCGAGCGAGGCCCTGAGCTGAGGCATTCTGAGGACTGTCCGATCCACGCACACAGCTCTCGCATCCACTGCGCCCGCCCGTCCACGCACACATAGCTACAGCATTTTTATGAGCACAACATGCTTACATGCTTAAGTCTTATGTGTCGTTTCTTTTCATTGTGTATATATTTTTTGATACAGCAAAGTCTGAGACTAGAGAATGGCATAATATCGACTGGTCCGTTAGAACGGTGGTAGGCCATCTGACTTTTGAGTTCCGGTCAAGTGAATTCGTGTAACGTAATTTTCAAGATTAGACTCAGGGTGTTACTGGAAACTATCCCAGTTCGTCGGTGGTACTTACTTATGCATCAGTGGCGTGCGTAGGGCTAGAATAGGGCAAGCCCGACATAGGTATATGTTCTTCATTGTTTTTGTAAAAGTATAGTGAAGGCTAAAATATTATAGATTACTAATAAATCATGACTGGCACATTCGGTGGACAATAAGAAAGGAAAGAGATTGCTCCCCGCGTTATTTATCAAAAAAACAATAATTATTTTTATATTATTTTGCTATTAAAAATGTACAGGCGTAAATAGTTATCAGTTCTTACCATATTAATATGTCACAATTTGTGGTTTAACTAAATGAATAAAAGGAATCACTGTAATCATTTTTGTGAAATCATATCTTTTATGGCGCCAGTATAGTTTTTTAATCGTCATAACTAGATCGATTCTAAATATTTTCGTAATTTGAAAAAAATATACAGCACCGATAGTAATAAGTAGTACCACCTACCTATAACTTGATGGTAGAACAAACAAAAATTCAGTTACGTAAACTGATATATCAAATTGTCTTTTATGCGAATTACTAGTCAGAGAAACATATATTCGATGAGTTAAATAGTTTTAAATGCTGATTTATTGTCTTTTATGCAGTTTACTAGTCGAGTAATACACAAACCAAGCGTAGGCTTAAAGTTTTAAACGAAACAATTAGTTGTTTTTTCTGTGCAAAGTTCAAAGATTTTACATTTTCTTTGTCGATTAAAACTTGTATACACTTTCAAGTACTCACAATAAACAACTTATTGGATATTTTATTATAAATTAACACACTTGTAATGGAAATAAAAAAAATACTTATCACTCGTCCACCGGCTCAAACAAACAAATATTAGGTAAAAACAAAGTTGAATTGTATTCGTATCGTATCTCTCAATCTGTAAGAAGTTCAGTAAGAAAGCCGGGCTTTTCGCTTCATACTAATTGCCATATAAACCTTAGTAAAAAAGCTACAGCTATAACGAATTTTGCAATTAGCGAGAAAGAGAGGTTGCTAGCCCCGTTGCAAGCCCAAGCGTGAGAGTGAGACGACTGATTACCGACGCACTGATTGGTCGCGCCTTGGTGTCAAAACTTCTTTAATTTCTCTAAGATTCCTACATTGTTTTGGTTTGACAAGTAATTCGAAGGAATTTTTAAAACCATTTGATATGATTTGAAGTTTTGAAGTTGACATTTACTCCTTATTCTTGACACGTTAGTTCTTGACCGAGCATTTTATTAAGGCAAACCGGGCTTTTGAGCGTGTATGAAGGTATTGCCACTGCTATGCATATAAGCCTAATGCTTAATACGGGGTCACACAACTGTCTGGAGTGTTATTTTATTATTACGATTATATTATTATTATTATTAAATTGTGTATAATTAATAATTATCTGTAAAAATTCAGTAAGGAATGCTCGGATAGTCCAGGCACACAATAAAAGTGAGTTATGTACGACTGACGAAGAAAATCTACAAAGCAATAGTGACTTATGAAGATTAAATAGCCAGTGTTAGCTGACGGAAATGTCCAAATTGCTTGCATACCTAGGCTAAAGTGTGTGAGGAGAATTATGAGATTTGAGGAGGCGAAGGAGGTATGTAAGGACCGCGAAACTTTGCACTCCACCGTAGTGTTGGGCAAAATGTAGGCAAACAATTACAATTACAGATTGTAATTTTTTTTACAATTACATTTTGCCCAACACTGCTTCACCCTCTATGACACTGGTTCCCAAACTTACTTTGTCTACTGAGTCGAGAGCTCATACAGTCGTTGTCTAAGATGCCTCCTAGCTAAATGAAATTACAAATTACCCCCCAGGCCTCTACACAACGCCCCCATTTTTTTTCTGGGTCTCTTATCGCCCCCCTTTAGGCCTGCAGCGCCCACAAGGGGGCGTTATCGCCCACTTTGGGAATGGCTGCTCTATGACTATTCTGTTAGAGATACAGAATGAGGATAATTATGTGTATACTGTATTGTGTCTTCCAAAGAAAGGGAACGCTCGATACAGATGCCAATAGATCATCCACCCACTAGGTGACTGCTCGCAACTTTACCTCTGCCCAGTGATCATATAAAACACTGAAGCACTACTACGTTTCTAATCCCTACACATTTCTACTTTCGGAACACAGTTCTAACATATGATACCAAAGAAGATCGATAATAATTGGACATGTTCTCATGGCTAAAACTAATCAAAAACTTCGAACGAAAGTATGTCATTCATTCTTATTCAACTCTAGTAACTTAGTTAAAAAACTACGTTACTGAAGTTTTGCTACAGAGTAAAGGAGATTTATATTTACGTTGTTGAATTGTACGACGCTTCGAGATTTTAATCCTTATTGTTTATAAGCAATTTGTACTAAAAGATTAATTAATTGTGTAGGTATCTGCATTTCCAGAAATAAATGAAATCAATCTGTCGAGATCTTTTACTCTCTCCCTCTCATCATCATTCACGTATGACGAAATTTTGTCGCCTGAATCTTTATTTATTTACTCTTAAGTACTTGCTCATGAATAACAATAAAGAAACTTGACGATTTTGTAAAAATTATACCAATGTTTACGTAAGCATAGGACCTCTCTTCTCCATCTAATCTTAAATGGGAGAGGGGGATCTGATTCAATCTGAAAAGATCTCTTAGCCTTAATATCGTAACAGCCCATAGGCCTCAATCCGCTTACCTTAGTAGTAGACTATTTGCTTATTTACCTTCATCAGCGTTTATAAAAAAATATTGTTTCAAGTACAATATTAAATGGAGATCATTACGGTTCATAAAATAATATCGATATTAAATTAATACAGAAAAAATTTAATAATATTATGAAATTTAGAGAATAATATAAGGCGACGAACTGGAAATTTTGACGCCAAGGATCTCAATTTTCTAAGTGATTACAAAATGTATGAAAGTGATATTTGGTGACCTGATTGTTCATTTCGTTGACTTCATTTTGCCAGTTGCATTACATGATTGGTTAACTTTTGTAACAGAAAAATATTTTCAAAAAACCTCTTTTAAAACAGAGATTTACATTTTTCGGACTAACGGAAACGATTTATGCTCCTTAATTTTCTGTGTAGATTAATCTAAACACACTCTTCCAATGCCAATTCGATTTTTTAACATAAATATAGTTTTTAATATAAACGAAAATAACTTTTTTCGTATTTTACGTAAGCTAGCGCGTGCACGCTAATATGGTGCAGAAGGTCTATTCTATTTTAGATTAAATTATTGATTATCACTGCGTCGCCGTTTAGGATTGTTTTACGTGATATCTCCTCTATCCACGCAAAAAATAGGAAAAAAGATTTTGCGGTGACTTGCATGAGTAGGACTTGCATTTAGTCAGTTTTCCTTCGTTTAGGTTCAACTATAAAACGCACCAAAGGACCAAAAATTCATTTCGCGCGTGTCCTTCAAATTCTCCGAAAAAGTTATCTGATAAAGAAATCCAGGAGCTACGAGTTCAGATACATTAAATTACTTTCTTAAACGAGACACTACTTAATTAGAGCCCATTTCAATAAAGTAGTAAGACGATATTTACTTCAATTACACTAAGTAGTTCTGACTAAACTTCATTTAAATTATCTTAGTTACGACGACGGATTGAATGAAAGGATTAATTTAAACAAAATTAAGGAAGGAGTGTTTAATTGGATGTATATAGATTCCAATTCTAAGTTTTGTTAATTTAAGCAAATATTTACCAAATAAACGTAACTGATAACAATAATAATTTAATAAACGATCACACGAATTATACGGTCCTAAACTAAATTCGAAACTTTCATAAATTGGGTATTTGACTATGTTAAAAGTCAAATTTAATATATAATACATACATATATATCTTCACGCCATATCCCTAACGGGGTAATCAGAGAGGACGGAGCGCCAAGCGTCGGGGTCCTTACATACTTCTTTCGCTTCCTCAAATCTCATCATTCTCCTCACACATTTTCGCCTAGGTATGCGAGTGATTTTGACATTTCCGTCGGCTAACACTCTAGCTATTTGATCTTCATAAGTCGACTTGGTCTTCCTTGGCCTCTTTTACCACTAACTTTCGCTCTGTATATATTCTTAGTCTTTCATCACTCATTCTTTCTATGTGGGCGAACCATGCGGAAACATTCTTTTCATCTTTTTTACAATTACGCTGTCGTGCAACCCTGTCATACTGCGTATCTCTTCATTGCTTATTTTGTCCGCAAGAGTGACACCGTACATATTTCTAGGAGATCGCATTTCTACTGCCCTTATCATACTTTCACTCGATTTCGGGCATATCCAGGCCTCACTACCGTACAATAGAGTTGGCACCAATACCGTAACACCAAATACATTCATATATCTGAAAAAACATTGCGCTTCTTCTTGAGCCGTCGGGTAAAAAATAGAATATAGAGATCAATTATGAAGCCCTCCTACATGAACATGAACTTGAATTGTGATCTTTTTTCTGTTTTAATTATTAATTTAATTATTAGTGTTATAATTACACTAAGAAATTACTGTAAAATGATAGGAAGAGCATAGCGTATACTAAATTATTTCCTATTATTTCACGGCGACGCCAACGTAAAATAGTTATAACCAAGAGATTGGAAAGAATTGCATATCGCCAAACACAACCACGTATTTATAATTTTGATGTCGGTTTATTAAAACAATATGTACTGTACGCCTTCGTAAATGAATTGTCATTCATCATACCTACATAAAATCAGTTTGATTCAAATAATGACGTCACGACCTTGGTATCAGCTTTCGAGATCGCGCAACAGTGGTTCAAAATTATGACTAATTTCGCGGAATACCTACGGGTCATAACTTTTAAGGAAACTGTTAATTTATGTGAAAATTGATTATTGTTAAGATAACAGGGCAATACACGAGTTGTTTTAACAATTAATAATTAAAACTAAAACTTAAAAAAATTTGTAATTGATACTGTAATAATATTATTATATTTTGATTGCTAATGGAGCTGTTTAAAGATTTGAGATATTTAGCCTTTAAATGTTTGAGATATACTCGTAGACAAATATTATAACATTGTAATAATTATGACCTGGGGGCTTACCTTCTTTTAGCATTATTCTTCTTAGCTTCTCTTAGAATTATTATTTTAATATTGCTTGACTTACGGAGTAGCTAAGATAGGTAAGGTAGGGTGCACGGCTAAACATAGCGGTTCTTACGTATTTCTTTCGCCTACTGATGATTAAGTCGAATGATAAAACTAATCACTAACCTACTATCAGAATTTCGAGCTATTAAATCTATTTTGAAATAATATTTAAATAATAAACTTTAAAATAATATTAATATAATAATTCTAAAAAGATGATGGTAAGCCCCCTGAGCAAAACTTTCACAAAAGCCTTCACGTTTTGGGAATTTCTTTAAAAATGTATAACCACGAAAATAACGAAAAAAGTGATCGTGGTTATAAAACTATATATAAATAATAATTTATATGACACTTGCTCAGACTTAAAACGTCAAATCTCTATTGGCGTCATTAGACAATTATGCAATTGGTTTTACATGTACCTATGCCTTTATATAGACAAACTACAACCTTCAATAAAGACAGATGGGCAGACGGATGTGTGAAAGCTCCTGAAAGATATATAAAAGATGCAGATTCTCCTCGAGGTACAGAGCCCAAAGAAAATTAAACTTGACTAACCTAGCCCATCAATGATAAGGTTATATTCATTTTTATTAACAATCTTCACATAACGATTGCAATTCATACACTGAAAAAATATATATTAGTCAGGTTTACAAAAGTTTTACTAAACTCTCGAGTTGATTTCGGACTAACGCACAGAAATTGTTGATTTCACTAAACTTAAAATGTTGAAATATTGACAAAACTGTTTAATGTAATTGACAAATTTGTTAAGTACCTAATATTAACTAAGGTAGGTCCAATGCACGCCATCAACATACTCTTAAACTAAACTATAGTAAATTTAACACAAAATTGTGCAAAGTTTATTATGTTGGAACCCGTAATTTCAATCTTTTTTATTTTGTAAATTGAATATTATACGAAAGAAATCAACCCTCGGAATTCAATTAAAGTGTTTTGTTAGTGTACACAACGAATTAAAGGCGTACCCAGCAACACCCAAACTCTAAATAAATTCAGAAAAGTTTGCTTCCTTAATTGATGAATTTCCTCAACAGCTATAAAATTAAAACACGACTGCGTATTACCAAAAACTTGCAAACAAATAAAGATTGTACCGCAGACGTCCAGCCGTATGCTTGTTAGCCACCTTTATAGTATAAAGAAAAAACAAGATGAAGTAATTGCATTTTTTGAATTCTTTGCTGGGATCTGAGGCCTAGATATACTTTCTGTAGTTTGTGGCCTCCGACTCCAGCAATAATTAAAGAAATTACAGTTTCACCTTGTCTGCAAGTTTTTATTAAATTTAGTCGAGTTATTTAATTTCGTCGAGATTTATTAATTTTATATTTATTTAGATTTTTTTATGTGAAAAATATTACTTTATGTTATATTTATTGACACGTTTATTGTGTATTTTTGATATGATCATCTTGAATTTGGTATCTATCTATAATAAAATGTTTTTATTACTTATTTTATTTTAGTTGGTCTGATTTTTTTTTGATCGACCTTGACTTTATGTCGGACTGGAGATGCCATATTGAACTTTTCACAAAACCTAGTAGCGCGTAATAGAGACTAATCTGACGATACCTCATACGTTAAAATCGACTAAGTGGTTTGGGTTCAATGTAAGGTAACAGATAAACGTACTTACACACTTGCACGCGCTGCTAAAATCATAACCTTCCTTTTTGCTTCAACATAGTCGGGTAATTACCTGAAATGGACAAATTACTCATTAATTATGTTGTAAAAACATAGATATCCATCAATGTCCAAAACGCCACATTAATAATCAATTTCATTAAACGGCTTCTAGTCGAGATCCGATAGTTTCGTGAAATAAAGAGGATTCTGTCCTGCTTCAAAGGCTTAATCAAGTCCAAATGGCCCCATAGGAATTCCATTTTATATTGGCACAGAAACTCAAGAATAGATATCAAAAAACTCTCAATAAAGCACTGCAACCTCTCAAATGCAATAAAATAGTAAATAATTCCTTTGCAATATAGAATTTCCATTGTTCTCTTTGTAGAGCTGCAGCTGTAGTAATAAAAACTGCGATTAATGTTCTAAATGGAAATATTCAACTTTCTTGACTATTTATTAAACTTGAAAATTAAGTTTAGATAATAATTGTAAATGAAACAATATAGAGAAAAGTGGAATAATTAAATGTAACATAAATTTTTAAACTGTCGCGTTGCATTATAGAATATCTAAAAACAGGGGAAATTAACGCGATTACCTTTTGATTCAAGCATTGACCGAAACGTCAAGCGAAAATAAAATGTGATTCGCGTTAATTTCCCGTATATTTAGATATTTTAATTAAATGTAATAATACAAGAAATGTACATACACATAAGTAGATATTAATATAACATTTAAAATCAGACATACCTACCTAATTTTGATGATATTTTACAAAATGTGGATCTGTACCGTTTCACGGGAGATCTAAAGTAAAATTATGAAAGGTGAAGTTTGTAAGTTTGGATGTAGGAGGTAATCTCCGAAACTCATTCTATTTCAAAAATTTTTTCACTAATATTTTGAATGTATCTTCAGAGTGGACGTAGGCTGTAGCCCGTTAAATTCCACGCGAACGAATATAAATCCGCAACTAAATTAATAATTCAAACTACAACTCATTACATTTAAATTTAAACGTTTCCATTTTAAGCGCCTGGTCGAGGCTTCAGTACCGTCGAATCAGTTTGGCTATTCAAAGAGATAACCCTGCCAGTCCACTGGGCACGCTAAGCAATAGTAGCTTTGAGGAAGACTGTTATTCAAAATAATACATTTAAATTAAAACGTTTCTATTTTATGCGCCTGGTCGAGGCTTCAGTACCGTCGAATCAGTTTGGCTATTGAAAGATGTAATCCTGCCAGTCTACTGAGCACGCTAAGCAATAGCAGCTTTGAGGAAGACTGTTATTCAAAATAATACTTAGAAGTTTATCTACATATTCTATGCTAATATTATTAAGAGGTAAAGTTCGTTCGTATGTAAAGAATAAACTCAAAAACGACTTCACCAATTTCAAAAATTCTTTCACCTATAGAAAGCTACATTATGAGTGAGTAACATGGGCTGTATTTTATTCTCAAAAAGTTTCGACCCGTGCGAACTTGGGGCGGGTCCTTAATGAATATTAACGTTTAGATATGTACGTACTGATTTATTTCAATAAAACTTAAACAATAAAAACAATATTTATAACTTCAATTATATGCAAATTATATTTAATAGTTTCCACAAAATGTCATTATTTTTAAACGTTATTAACGTTTTATTTTGCAAAGTTTAAAGTTAACAGAATTAACGATAACCTTTTCTAAATTAAATCACATAAACCAAGAGCAAAATTATTTTTAGGATGACAGCAGAAATTGTATTGGAAGAAATTGTAAAATATGGAGTTGTATTTTAATCGTACAAAATTATTATTTCAAGTTGTTTTAATTTTTTTACAGCTCATAGTACAATAGAAATTATAACAGACAGCAACTGCGAATTATTACGATGGAGAAAATTCAACGGAAATCTAGTTATTCCGATTCTCTCACCGCTTCCAGTGACAGGATTGCGAATAAAACGATACTCAATTTAAAACCGTTTTTAAAACTTAGTTTTAACGCCGTCAAAGGAATGTATGACTTAATGCAGCTCGTTAATTGCCTTGCATTCAAAATAAATATAAAGCTCATTCATTGAACGTTAAATATAGGCGTAATGAGTAAAAAATGTCCAACTGAAGTTGCAGTCATTGCATAGCAACGAAAGAGATAGGATGTCGACTATAGGTTATAGGAGGAGTGAGACGAATTATTGTTGTTTACTGCGGCTACTCCTGCGGCGGGTTCGATGCCGAATGTCTTGTGTATTATTTATACAGTATCTGGGCGACCAGATTTTACGTAATGTCTTTTAGGTTTGATTGTACTAAAATAAAACAAAAAGTCTGAACATATTACAGATTCGAAACCGCGCTCTTCGGCGTGGTAGACTTAGGCTCTAAGGCACTGTGCTATTGCTATTGAGAAGGTAGATTCTGTTGCGAAATAACCAATCGTATTTTACGGCCAAGTTTTCAGTGCTTGAAAACACAGAGAAATCTAATTTTCCCAGAATTGAGACTACGCTAGATCGATTTTTCGCTCCTGTAAACTTCTATATTGTAAATTTCATCAAAATCGTTAGAGCCGTTTTCGAGATCGCAATTGCAAATATACAAATATTGCTCGTACAGAATATGATAATAATGTTTAACACCGTAGTAGGGAGTCGACCTTATCTATAGAAATAAAAGCGAAATGCTGTTAGATCTAACGGCTAGATCGATTTGGTTATTTTGGTTTCAAAATGTTCATAATGCCGAATTAAGTTTTTATGGGAAGAAAAACTGGAAAAATATCTCCGAAAATTTTCAAATTCAGGAAAAATAATAAAATACCCGAAATCAGTCAGGAAAAATAATAAAATACCCGAAATCAGTCAGGAAAAATAATAAAATACCCGAAATCAGCCGCGGCAACGCGTAGTTTAACATAAAGTTTGACATCACTAACCCTATTTTAGTAGACTGCGTAATATTGTTCGCCCGATTTTGACCCTTGTCTTTCAAACAGCTAATATAAAACGAAATCTACTTAGTTCCTTTTTCAGTGAAGTGCGAACAAACCGACTTTCAAATAATTATTTTAATTGTAATATATATATATATCAGTACATACATATTCGTTAATGTTTACAAACTTCGTCAAAGTTGTCTCTTAAAAAGCTGTCATTGCTTAGGGTACCCATCAGACTGGCAATATTATCTTTTTGAATAGCCAAACTGATTCGTTGGCGGAGGAAACTGTCAGCTCAGCTCAACCAAAACCTGGATCAGTCTCTTACAAATATCAGAAACCAATCGAAGGGTTTCGGAGCCCCAGGAATAGTGTGATATATATATATATATATATATATATATATATATATATATATATATATATATATATACAGTACATACATATCCTAACGTTAATGTTTACAAACTTCGTCAAAGTTGTCTCTTAAAAAGCTGTCATTGCTTAGAGTACCCATCAGACTGGCAATATTATCTTTTTGAATAGCCAAACTGATTCGTTGGCGGAGGAAACTGTCAGCTCAGCTCAACCAAAACCTGGATCAGTCTCTTACAAATATCAGAAACCAATCGAAGGGTTTCGGAGCCCCAGGAATAATTTAATTATACTTAGAATTGTAAAATTTCCCACGAATTCAACTAAACATAGCTAAGACAATTATCAAAAACTGCAGCTTTCAAACAAAAAAAACCGCGTGCAAACCGGCTCATCCATTCAACATTACTACACGACAGATAGACAGAACGACGTCAAATTTGAAGTCTCTGTCATTTCCATACCTAGGAAAATTTTCACATGAAAATTCCAGTTAAGTTTATATAATATGTACATATCTTCAGTATACAGACAGCTCGAACGTTGCTTCATAAATATATAAATTAAATCCAGACTTCTATGAAAACGTCTAAAAATACTCTTACACGTGTAGACTATCACTTTCACTGATATGGAAAATGTATACCTTGTAGCGTATTAAATAATAAATGAAGTCTTTTCTACTGGGTAGTGTAACGTAGATGTACTTAGACTGAATTCTCGAGAAAAGTTAAAATATTATGTTATTCTAGAAAATATTCAGGCTAATGGCATCGAAATTTCAAAACGCTTTCATACGTATTAAGTGCTCATTTAATAGGGTTCTGTGAGCTATACCAATAAATAATTGAACTTAATGTTATGTAGCAACATATAACAGAATTGACCAGAAATCAGAAACCACTTTGTTCAGCAGGTTAACGTAGTACAATAGGGTTGCACGACAGTGTTATTGTAAAAATAAAGAAGGGAATGTTTAGTTGGTTCGGACACGTAGAAAGAATGAGTGATGAAAGACTGACGAATCAAATCTACAGAGCGAAAGTGAGTGGTAAAAGAAGCCAAAAAGGCCAAGGCTGACTTATGAATATCAAATAGCCAGAGTGTTAGCCGACGGAAATGTGAAAAACATTCGTCTACCTAGGCGAAAATGTGTGAGGAGAATAATATTTGACTACCCCGTTAGGGATACAGCGTGAAGATATATATGTATGATGTACTTTGTTAAGAATCATTTTAAACAGTTTCCGTTTCAACTGTTTTCATTACTTGCTAGCTGTGCCCGCGGCTTCGCGTGGACTACAGCGGGCCTAGATAAGTGGCTCAATTGACGTAAACACTAGTAGAATAGAATGACAAATACTACGTGATCTAGCGTACCCATTCCCAAAGTGGGCGATAACGCCCCCCTGTGGGCGCTGCAGGCCTAAAGGGGGGCTGTAAGAGACCCAGAAAAAAAATGGGGGCGTTGTGTAGAGGCCTGGGGGGTGATTTGTAATTTCATTTAGCTAGGAGGCATCTTAGACAACGACTGCATGAGCTCTCGACTCAGTAGACAAAATAAGTTTGGGAACCTAGAATCTAGCGTAACGAAGTTTAAATTGGAAGTCAAACGTTTCTATTCAATCAACCGAAACGTATAGTCATGTGAAAACCTCCAATAACGCTAGCAAGCGTCTCGATTGTACGAAGCGTTTGCTACTTGTCTAGTGGCTCAGAATTATTACTTATGTTTTTTAATGAATAAAGTAGTTTTACTTAAGTATGTTAATTATGAGATAAATAAGAATAGGACAAATATTTTGTTTCCTAACTTGAAAACATATTTTATTTATATCAAGGCCTTTTTGTATACATTATTAAACTGAATGTTCATGGTGCAGTGGTTTAGGTGTTGCATCCAAGCGGGGAAAATTCCGGGTTCGATTCTCGGTCGGATCAATTTAGGAAACGAACTTTTCTAGATTGTCTCGGGTCTGAGAGTTAAGGGGTCGGCTGTTAAGGGTGTCGGGTCTGGGAACGCCGTTAGTAGTCGTTGTTTGGTTTTCATAGCACAGGGAATGGCATAGTTTGAGACGAGATGTTTGGTGTGTATTGTCTTTTAAAAATAAAAATAAATAAATTAAAGATTACACGTAACGAATGCAATAGCGAGACAGCAAGATGTCGCTAGGCCGAGAGTGTGATGTGGATGAGTGAGTGTTTACACGTATTTTTTGACTTTGCACGGAGTCAATCACTCAGTCAAGCACTTGAAAAAAATTCAATAGTATTACAACATTTAAAAAAAAGCAGCGAACGACAAGGTGAGTACTGAGTGCCGAAAACGCATTGCAAGTGCGTGTTTAAACCTGTCGAGTGAGTCAGATACGGGGAAGCGCGGGGGTGGGCACTCAGTCTAGTAATTAGAATAGGGTCCGAGCGACAGTCCCGCTCATTTACTCGACCGGGCGCTCGGCCGAGTACTCAGTCATGTGTTTATACATATCGAGCACTCGGCCGAGTGCGCTGTCTCGCCCCCGTACTCGTTAGATGTAATCCAGCTACAAGCGTGAACCGACTGAATGCAGTCGGTCGAGCGCACGCACGAAACGTCCTGCCCCCTCTCCCACCCGCCACCCACTACGGTCGCCACCCGGTTATTTTAAAGACAAAAATGCTTATTGTGGGTGATCCTTAGAAATTAGACATGCTATAATGGAATATTTTGTAGATCTTTTAAGATCTACAATCACGTAGTGAATTAATTTAATATATATCTTATGGTTTATTCAGCGTAAGCCACTTAAGTGTCCCAAAAGCGTCTTTTTTCCGACTTGATTCAACATTATCGTCACTGCTTATTTCGTATGTTACTTTATGCAACAAAATATTATATTCCTATAACCTGGCTAGATAACATAGCTATAAAATAAAAAATCGGATAAGAGGTTCTTGAGGGAAAAGAACATAATCGGACAGAGAAACGTTGAATTTTGTAACATGTGTAGATAGATATAGATGTTTTGTATTTTTTCAAGACTTCCAAAATAATTAATTCGTGGTCACACAAGTAGACTCAAATAAAAACTTTACGCGTTACGTAATAAAGCGCATTTTTGTTCTAATAAACTATTCCAAAAGCGCACGCAGTGCGTATCCATGTGTTAGTGCGGTATGCCCGTGTATCCACAAATGTCTTATGCAAATGGCATTAAAATACATTTGTTAGTGGTATACTTACAAAAACTAATTATTTAGTCAATGTAAGAGCATTCTGAGTAATTTTGATATACATACATACATATCCTTACGCTGTATGCGCAACGGGGTAGTAGGTAAGGATGAAGTGTCAAGCATCGCTGTCCTTACATACTTCTTTAACCTCTTCAAATCTTCAGGCGTTCTTCTTACTCACTTTCACAAAGATATGCGAGTGTTTTTAACATTTCCGTTAGCTAGCACTCTCGCTATTGGTTCACCATAAGTCAGCCTTGGTCTTCTTTGACACTTGGACTTCTTTGACGGACTTTGACTTGGTTTACATTTCTTTGACTTTTGCTACCACTCACTGTCGCTCTGTATATTTTCTTCATCAATCGTTCCTCACTCATTCTTTCTATGTGCCCGAGCCGTCTAAGCTCTAAGCATTTATTTACCAGCATTTTACTAATTTTGTTGCACATTATATTTAATATAAATCAAACAGTCTCTACACTGAAGAGATTGTTCAAATCTTAATTGTTTATGTTTTCGCTCGTAGCTTATTTACTACTCCGGTATGCGCCCAACACCGCCTCTTCTCGAGTGAATTTCTTTTAAAAGAGAAGCAAAGTTTTTGCTTCACTTGTTAACACGAGCATATATAGATACATTGTCAAAGTTCATTGACTTAGATTTTATTGAAATATCGTCTCAACACTTTTACACAATACGTACGAACTGAAGAAACGTGAGTTTATTCAAAGTTATTCTACGATTTCACGATTATGTAACCGGGTCAAATATCTACACTCAATATTTATCATGTCATGTACATACATAGACATACATATCCATATTTTTTTTTTAATATACTCAGACATTTCACACAGCGCCATCTAGTCCCAAAGTAAGCTGCATAGCGCTTGTGTTATGGGTACTAGACAACTGATATACTACTTATATACTTTTATTTTTTTTTGTAAATATATACATAAACACCCAGACTCGGGACGGGAATCAAACCCGCAACCTCCGTTTACTTTCCGACGCGCTAAGCCGTTGCGCCACGGAGGTAGTCTGTATAATATATCACTACATTAGATAGATGTATTGTGTAAACCGCTACACAATAGTGTACCGTTTTATAAAATACATCGACCCTCTAAATTACATGTATACGGCGTCAATAGTCTTCAAATAAAAAGACTATCACATACGGCCAGACAGAGGAACAGACAGAGAACGAAATTATAAGGGTTCCATCTTTTACCATTTGGCAATTGAACCTTTAAAAATAAATAATTGTGTATGTAATGCAATCCTGATTATTTTCTAACAATTTTTCCACTTTTTATTCTCAATGTGACTATTTTCTTTCCTGAGTGATGCTGTTGGAAATAAGTATTGGAGATTTTATGTACATACTATAGATGTTGAGAATCCGTACGGCCATAACGTGTCTTGGGGTATTACCTCCGGTCTGATGAGCGTAATAAAATACTAAATGATGCGAAAATAACACTTGCTCTTTAGTGGGATCTTGTTGCGACTATGGAGAACTTCCAAGCGTTTAGTATATATTAAGTTTGACCGCGATGTCTGCGTGGATTACACAATATTTCGTCGAGGGACTCATGCGCATAATTGTATAAATGATGAGTTTGTAAAAGAGATCTAAGTAAGGTATATCTGTATAAAGTTCCGTAGTCAAAACGCCAAAAAGGGAACTCTGAAAGTTTCCAATTGCCAGTCTGCCGGTATTTATTATTATACATTCAGTCAAGAAAATATCGGGAATGGATGATTTGTTTATGGTTCCAAATTCAATTTTTTGTTTTTTTTTGTTGTTAACTGTTTTCCATTTTGGCGTGGAGTTTGAGTTGCATCTGATATTTAGATTACATACAGTGCTGTTTTTAGTTATATCATTCTAGTGTATCTTGCGAATTTCATATTGGACAAAAACATCGAACAAAGACTTTGTCTTAAATTTTGCATCGCTAATGGAATTTCATGTTCAGAGTCACTGAAAATGTTACAGAAGGCTTACGGTGAATCGACTTTATCAAAAACACGTGCTTATGAGTGGTACAAAGCGTTGAAAAGCGGTCGAGATGTGATGGAAGATTTACCTCGCTCTGGTAGGCCATCAATGTCTGCAACTAAAGTTAACATCGCAAAAATGAAGGAAATAGTGACTGAAAATGCTCATTCAATTTTGAGAGAGATAGCCGCCGAACTTCCTGTGTCTCACGAGTCGATCCGTACCATTTTAAATAATCACTTGGGTATGAAACATGTTGCCGCTCGACTAGTCCCAAAAGACCAGAATTTTCTTCAAAAACACAATCGCATAAAAGTCGCTGAGGATATGCTAGAACGAGTCTATTCCGACCCAACATTCATGAAAGGCATTGTTACTGGTGACGAAATGTGGGTTGACTAGTTTGATATGTAAAGTAGTCAACAAGCTTCGAAGTAGCGCCTTCCAACTGAACCGAAACCGAAAAAATCACACCAAAGTCGATCAAAAGTCAAAGTCATGTTGACTGTTTTCTTTAACTTTCGCGGTGTTGTGCACTCTGAATTCTCGCCGGAAGGGCAAACGGTAAATAAAGAATATTATTTGAGCGTTATGCGGCGTTTAAGAGAGCAAATTCGACGAAAAGGGCCGGATTTGTAGAAAGAAAATTCTTGGATTTTGCACCACGATAATGCGCCTTCGCACAAGGCCATCATTGTGAAAGAATTTTTGACCAAAAACTCAATAAATGCCATCGAGCAACCACCTTATTCACCAGATATGGCTCCAGACGACTTCTTTCTTTTTCCTAAACTCAAATTACCACTTCGGGGCACCCGTTTTCATTCGGTAGAAGACATAAAGGAGAATTCGCGGCGAGCACTGAACTCAATTCCGGAAAAAGCGTTTAAAAAATGTTTTGATGATTGTATTATTTGTTGGCGTAAGTGTATCGTTTCTGAAGAAGCATACTTTGAAGGCTTCTTCGAAAGTGATAAAATAAATTTGGATGAATAACTAACATTTCGTGTATTATTGATCTTTTCCCGGTACTTTCTTGACAGAGTAGTATATTACATTATACATTATTATGAATAGTATGTCTGTGTATTTTTTATTATTTATTTATTTGTATTTTATTATTATTATTACTTTTTTTTTAATAAGTGCGTATTCATGTCAATATCAATTTTGTACCGCCTACCGTAAAAGTACTCTAAAGCTTTCTGTTACCCAAAGGTTGCCTGGAAGAGATTGCTTTAACGATAAGGTTGCCCAAAGTGTACAACTCTTATTGTTTTATTCACATATTTGTATACTTTTAATGGTGCAATAAGAGAGTAATATTATTCTTATTATTTTACAACCGACGCATTCACAATCTTCTATATCTATTAAGCGAAATTTGGCACAGATGTAAATTAGTAACTTTAACGAAAAGTAAAAAACAAAAAATCGGTTAAGTGTACCTATTTAAGTTTACTTCGACGCATAACCGTCAGTTTCTGACACGCTTATGGGAGCATAATTCAACTTTCATACTTATGCTGGATTAACGAATCATTCTTCCAGATTAGTAGCCATTGATTGATATTTATGTCGACATAACGTAATCAAATTCCTGCTATTTAAATAGCTCGACGGTATCAGTCTACAATAAAGATCTGCCCACACTAAATCACTTTACGTTGAATAGTTTTCTGTAAATACATACATACATATCTTCACGCTGTAATCCTAACGGGGTAGTCAGAGAGGACGGAGCGCCAAGCTTCGCTGTTCTTACATACTTCTTTCGTCTCCTAAAATCTCATCGTTCTACCTCACACATTTTCGCCTAGGTATATTTTCCATTTCTTCTAAACGTACTAATAATTTTACCGATATTTAATAGGCTATTTAAATGTCTTTTATATTATATACAGATGGTTCTGTTGATAGTATATTATGTAGATATGTAAACTTCTAAAGTTAAAACATAACATAACAATCCTCACGCTGCGTCCCTAATAGCCAGAGAAGATGGAACGCCAGCAGGCGTCGGGGTCCTTACATACTTCTTTTGCCGCCTCAAATCATCATTCTTCTCACACACTTTAGTCTAGGCATTGGAGTGCTTTTGACATTTCCGTCAGCTTAAACTCTGGCTATTTCATCCTCATATGTCATCCTTGGTCTTCCTTGGCTTTTGCTACCACTCACTTTGGCTTTGTAGATATTCCTTGTCAGTCCTTCGTCACTTATTCTTTATGTGTCCGAAACATCTAAGCATTCCTTTCTTCATTTTTACAATCACACTGTCGTGCAACTTCGTCAAACTGCATATCTCTTCACTTCACTTTTTATTTTGTCGCAAATCACATAGTTTCCGAGAAAATTAACTGTACAGACGGAAAGACGGACCAAACTTATAAGGGTTCCATTTTTTGTTTCAAAGGAACCCTGAAACGAAAAAATTAAGGATATTTTCGGTCCAATATTTTCAAGTAGATAAAGAATGTGGAGGGGGATGTTCAAGTCGTCTTCAAGCATCCAAATTACCTTGTTTAATATATGCAATAACCACAAAATATGTAAATTAATTTTAGGAGTACTAATTACAAAGTTTTTCTGTGAAATACCTATCACTGAGATTTAATCTACGTGTATGTTAAGTGAGCAAATGAAATTCGTTTTACATAAGCCATTTATTATATATACAGCGAGTGGCGTCATAAGATAAATCTTTATCAAATTGATAACCATAAAATCATTCTTGTATTCTTAAAGAGTCTAACATACATGTTACGTATCTATATCTAATAATATCCATATGATATTATAAATGTGAAAGTGGCATTCTGTCGCTTGTATTTAGATGGGTAAACCACTGATGCGATCGGTATGGAGATGGATTACCTTATTTTAAAATTCTGTTGCAAACATAGAAAAAGGTGTAGAATTATATTTCTTGTAATGATAACAATTTCAACTATATCTGTCTTTTTCGCTCTTCAACGGTTGAGTAATAAGGTTACTAATCGCTACGCCCCACATTTTTATTTATTTCTACGCAAAATAAGCAAGTTCCCGCTACAAATTACACGCGAACGAAATCACTGATAGCAGCTAATATTATATTCTTCCACGCTTATTACTTCCACGCTGGTATTAGAGACATGGAACAAAAAAGAACATCGCAGCTGCTTACTTTCCGACACAGGTCATAATTTTTAGCCAAGGGAAATGTCGATATAACTGGTAGACAGTGTCGGGCAAAAAACATTTTGTTAGCAAACAATTGTTAAAATTGCATGCTGGCCAACACTGCTGAGAAAGGAGCGTTGTACGTCCCTATACATACAATATGTATCATTTGACTGACTTATGAAGATCAAATAGCTAGTGTTAGCCGACAGAAATGTCAAAAGCACTCGCATACCTAGGCGAAAATGTGTGAGGAGAAGGATGAGATTTGAGGAAGCGGAAGAAGTATATAAGGACCGCCACGCTTGGCGCTCCGTCTTCTCTGACTACCCCGTTAGGGATACGGCGTGAAGATATGTATGTATGTAACATTCGATACAACTTTACACGTACACATGTACACATAATGCCGATGATATCGTATATCGATATATTATATATAGTTTGTATCGATATAATTATCGATATTGATAACATCTTGCATCTTCAAAAAGGGCTTTATTATAATGGACTTGTGTGGGCTAACAACCTTGCTACATGGCATCGCTTTTCCGTCTTTAATCACGAATATATCTCCACAATATGGCTCATTACAAGGAATTTGTATAGACTATAAATAATATAACTTCTAGCACACTATTATATACAAGCAGACTCGACAGACGTTGTTCTGACCGCAGGTTATTAAGAATAAAATAAAATATCTTACAATTGTGATTCTAAACCATCTAGGGACCCATTCAAACACACACAAAAAATTTCATCAAATTCGGTCCAGCCGTTTAGGAGTTCAGTGACAAAGACATGTACAGAAGAATTTAATTCGTCTTGCCATAATTAATCAAGAATATACCTCCAAATGTGGTGGGTATGGGCTTTATTATAAGGAATTGCTTTATTATAAGAAAGGATAATATGTACTTGTAAACCAGTCATTTGTATGACTCCTCTTTGCACTAATTGACCCTGAAATATCTCATTTACAAAATATAAGGAAGTAATTAATTCAGTGTGACTATAGTACAAATCTGGACTTATTTTGAGGTCACTCAATTATAATTTTCTTTATATTCTCATCGCAAAAAAACTGTTATAACAGGTTCGGAAAGAAGCCTGCATTAGGAACCAGCATGAAAGTCAGTCAAGTATTTTTCATCATATGATGTATATATTTACACGCTATTTCGAAACCTGATTCAATTATTTTAAGTAAAGATATCAAACAAACCGGCTGCTTATCGGCGCATAGTGTAAAGCATAGGTTATAAGTCGCGTCGTAACACGATAGGTTGGGTAAAATTAGTGTTACAATTGATCCCTCGGTACTATAGATGACCATATTATTCAGGGGTCTTCTTAGCTGGTCATTAGAGATTAGAATTAGCTTGCAGTAGACTGAAAATAGGTGTGAGGTCCACATATTACCGTTTCAATCAAAGGAAAATAATTAGAACAGTAGTCTATTGCATACAGACGCACGTCCAAAATTTGTAAAAATTGAAACAACATTGGTACTTATTTTTCACAGACCAAGGCCTAGACAACGCTTTGAGAGCCACCTTCGACTATCCATAATTTAGTAATGTATTACATAAATGGCGTCCACGTCCACAGCTCCTCGTCTCTGCGCTTTTGAATATTCAACGTCCGATTTCGCTTTGTTTAATCAGATCACAAGACACCGTCCCTCCCGCACCTCGCAAGTATTTGACATTGTTTATTTTCATTATAAAATTAATCAAAGCGGTATCTATAGGCTTAATGGTCTGTGTCGTTTTTAAAAGGATTAAAAACTCGTTTTGTATTCCCATTCATTTAATTTTCATATTTGAGCTTACGCAATTATCCTGAACGCGCTAATCTGTTCCATTCATTTGTTTTGTTTCATAATTAAATGGAGGCACATCCGGAACTAATGCGTATATGATTTTTTTAATAAATTAGTACAAAAGTTAAAAGTTAATTCGAATGTCAATAATTTGGCTGTCTGTAGGCTAGTATTTATATATTGAACGTTTTGAAAGTTAAATCTATTCCCTAGATGGTTTAGATTCAAAATTGGAACCGGTAGAGGGCGCTGCAATCGGGTTCTAGGACATTTATTTATTTATTTTGAGAAACGTTCAATATATATATTGAACGAAAGAATACAAAATTGAGATTTGCAAACATTAAATGATATAATAAAATGGGAATATACGGTAGAAAAACCGTACGGATAAACCTTACGCATTGTTTTTCAAAACGTGACCTCCTCGTGGAGTACAGGTCATGTTCCAAAGAGTTTAAGTTCTCATTATTAGGCACTAAATTTTTCATTAACTTACGAGTTAGACGATGCAATAAAACAGATATTGCTAAATAAGGACTGGATGTAACGGGGAGTCGCGACGGATATTGTAATAAGTTTAGAGTCGCCGAAAATTACTGGTCTGAAAGACGCAATGATCAGTTCTCCCTCTTATTGCAAATTTATGTATTGCTTCGTCCTATCTCTTTCACTGTTGGAGTATACCACATAAGTTACACGACTGAGCCACGACGACGCGATGGCAAGTTTTTTGATCGATCAGTCGGTTACACAATAACTCTAACACACCGTTTACAGTGCGTCTTTACATTAACATTAATGTTGAAGACTGGAATGTTAAGGTTTTTTTTTAAATTGGAAAAAAGTGTTCTTTCATAGTGTTTCTTTCATAAATTGGAAAAAAGGAACGCTGTCACGTCCTTTCCTTCACAGACTATTTTGAAGTAGACAGATGAAGTCTGGATCAGTTACAAAAAAAAAACAAGACCATCGAAAATAAGGAGCAGATTGAAGGAAAGTCATCAGGATTTCATTACATTAGACTCTTTTTTAACTTTCATCTAATTAAACAAATGGCAAGACTCCAAACTAGATATGGTAAAGAAGAACAAGATATGGTACATGAGTTGTATTCGATTAATGGATCAGATACGAATACGGCACAGATCAATATACGTGACGCAAAAGAGGTAGAATGATGCGAGACTAGTGGGAAAATGCACGACGTTCTTATTCATTAGGACTGATCAAGGACGTATCATATTTTGCACCATAAACTTCATTTATAATGTCCTTTTCGTTTACACCAATGACTTCACACATTTATATAGATTTTATGATATATAAAATTCTTGTCTAAAGAGCTTCAACTCAACTTAATACTAAAATATATAAAAGTGAATGTTTCCTTTGTATGTTTGTCCTTTATACGTTCCTAAACCATTTATATCCGATTGTAATGAAACTTTAATGAATTGTTCTGGGGACGCCGGCGAATGTTTCTGAGTTAATTAATTTAGCAAATAAAAGACTAGGCGAAAGAAGTCGAAGGCAATAGTTAGTATCTAATAAAACAATGTAGATTTGTTACACCATAAAATTGAAAAAAATGCGAATGTGTTAAGCTGTTTGTCTGTTCCATTCCTTGTTTTTCCAAAAAGGGGAATAAATTTAACTTTAAAAAAAAACTCATAATAAGGTTTACTGGAATATAGGTATGACAGAATATTTTGGATTTCTTAAGTTGTTTAACCTTCGTGATCATATCAATCACTGATGTTACGTCATTGGCGTCTCAAATGATGCTTAACGGAAAATATCAGAGGGAAATATTTTCCCGGTGAACGTATTCAATACATTGATTATAGACGCATTTGCAGAACACCTGCGTTGATCAATCAGGCCGCCTTCGGACTAATAAATCATCACTTTCTCGACATGTTTTCTTTTATAACACTGTTATAGTAAATACTTCGAACTGTGAAATTTCCTACAGCTGAATATTTTAGCTTCGTTCATGTCAATTAATTTAAACCATAATGTGACAAAATTGGAAATGGATTATGTTCAGTTCAGTCCTTGTTCCTGATTGTGATTGGACTCGTGGTATTTAAAAGTTAAGTCATTCAGATCATCACACCGTAGGTGTAAGCAGTAAGCAGTGTTACATGTGGTGTCGATCTTACCAGACTGATGCAGTTAACTGGCTCTAAAGTGACTTTAGATATACCAATTTCTTATTGATGATTGATGAAAACAGTATTTTCCATACGTTATGTTTCTTGAAACAGTAAACAGTAAAGAACAAAACAAAGTATGACACCGCTTTTAACTGAATATTTCTGTTGGCAACCTTAACGTATACATATATATTACGCATAATGACATACATAGTACATACATGTTTATTTATTTAAATAAATAAATATATGGATTCGTTTATGCAAATAAAATATTAACGTATAGGATATTTCTATATGAAGATTGGAGTACGGGTACCTACTAGTACATAGCAACATGTTATTTAGATGACATTACACACTAACATGATTTAACTTTTAATACTTAGTGTGGCTTAACTATTTAAATTCAATTTAAGGATTTAACATCTCGCTTGCACCAACTATTAATTGGTTGGTGCAAGCGAGTCAAATCCTTAAACCGAGTTTTAAATAGTTGGTGCAAGCCAGCCTTAGAAGAGACTGTGGCATCATAATCCAGGCTTACGAGAAACTTTTGATATTTGCTGGCTTCATCGATATTGAATATTCTAATATCGCGCAGTTCATCAACCTTTCTATATAAATAAGGAAAAAAGAAAGCACAAAACCGACGAACAAATGAAGTTTCTACTGGCTTAGTTCTAATATTAAGACGGCTACGTTGAGGAATGAATCTACATTACTATAATTTCAAGAATTCCCTGTAATAATACATGGTTGTTCTTAAAACACAGTGGTCGAATAGAGAGGACTCCTGCTTCCCGTCCCGATAAAGCTCAGTGACCGGGTACTGGAATGTTTCTCTAAACATTACCCTAAGTATGGATCGCTGCGCTCTTTCTATTTTTAACTAATATGTTTTCGCAGCACCACCCCAAGCAGTAATGCGATAGAGAAACAAAGGCTGACATATAGGTCTCAGTGTTTGATTTAAACAAGAACTTGATACCTTACCCGTTCTTGAGATAAAGGGTCGACTGGGCGGACAAACGGACAACGAAGTGATCCTACAAGCGTTCCGTTTTTTCATTTGTGGTAGGGAATCCTAAAAGCGTAGGGTTTATTTGAAAAAAATATGGCGCAAAACTGAAAGTGTAATATAATAATAACAAAATGGATTTCTTCTATAAAAAGTGACCCATAAAGGTGGCAGTTAGTCGCGCCCTTAATGGTACGACCTTCATGTCGTTGACGCTGTGACGTCACACGCAAAGTTGTTACCAACTCATAAACATTGTAATGTCAGCATCGACTATTTGGTCAAGGGGGACATTGTCCGATGTCAGCCAATTTCAGTGAAACGAGAATACTAGAACAGTTTGACTGCTTTTTCGTACAGTTCGATGGAATGAAGCAAGGATAATATTATTCGTTATTCGGCTTTGAATTCCTCCGATGTGGTTTTTCTGTGGACAAAAGCCCATGCGGGGTCCGACTGGATTACTACTACTATCTGACTCGGTAATTCTGCCGTCATAAAACAGTACTTTCACGTATTGTTTTGGTATTGAGAGTAAGACAGCTGGTAAATTTCTGACAAAAGAGGCAACAAATATTAATACAGTATAGACATAACAGTAGGATGTCTTCATAGAAAGCTAGCGTACGCGCTTTGTATGTGTGCGCGCAAATATACACACGCCGTGGCACGCACACAACGGCAATATTTTGGATGAATATGGGTAATTATTTTAGCGCCAGTCGGGGTCGCACGCGACGCAAATATACGACCGCTTCCGTCTGTCTTTAATTCGTTCTTCACATAGTGGCAAATACAAAAATTTCATCGCATAAACGAACGTATTATAATGTCCTTAGATGCCTAATGCCTAGTTTTAGTTATTCGAATTCGGAGTTATCATTCTTCAACTACAAGAAATTTTTAACATAAACGAAAAACTTATTTTTGTGTTTTAATGTTTTTTTTTGTCCATTATTATATACTAAATGTGTAACTAAATGAGATGCTCTCCGCATCTCACACTCAACGCAACAACCCTACATATGCGGCCGGGAATAGGCAATTCCGTTACGCATGAGGCGGGAGCTAGCCTTCTTTTATACATATTCTCTGATGTTAGTTTTCAAAGTTGCCGTTGTATTTCCAATCTAAAGTGCTTTCTTAGCCTCGGTATTGTAAATGTACTTGGTCACAATTTATTTACCATCAGGCGGGCTGTTCGACTGTTTTTCGTAGTATAAGAAATGAAAAGCCCTTATAAGAAGTCTGAATCGATTATCACTGAAAATATACGACAAACAAACTAGTCTGTCTTGTCAATTCACATATTTTGCATTAGTTAAGACTAAAATATTTGTACGAGAATTAAAGCGAAGCGAATGAGAGGTCACCTGACCAGCACCGCCCTTCACCCGAGTGGTTGTGATTTGTTAAATGGACTTTCGTATACATGCGCTCATTTAATAACGACGCCGTATCGTCACTGAAACGCGTCACCTGCAAGCTATCCATATTTTGTATGTGGATGGCGAGAGAACCAGTCGGTGAAAACTAGGCGTTAGCTCGATTACAATGCGCTTGTCGTGGTTCGCGCTCCCTATAAGTGGTTTGGCAACAAATTATCGACAATTCTTTGAATATGTGGCGTCCACTCGTTAACCACGCAACGTCAACGACGCCTAGTGGTCCTTCCGTTGATAATGCGAGGACACTGACATTGCGGCAAAGCGGTGCTGATCTGGTAAATGAGCGTTAATATTTAGGGTCGAGAGTTCATTTGCTAATGATCGCCGGTTCTATTCAAAATATTATTTAATTAACTATAGCTACAGTAAGTTAACTTTTTTTGAAGTCAAAAATCAGTGATGAATTCGAATGGCAATCATGTTCGCACAGACATTTTTTTGCAAGTACCCAAATAGTTGTTGGAATATTGACACAAGAAGGCTGTTCCCCACCCCAGCGAACGTATTGTAAAGGCAAAAGAAAATCGTGTCATGCGAATAATAGAAAAGTCAACGACGTGGGAATGGAATCCCTCTGTGTCTAGTTATTCGAAGGTAAAACGGAGGCAGTGAATCTAAATGATATTATCCCAAAAATATCGATACCAATGTGTCATAGTATGACGGAATCGTCGAGAACGCAAAAATGTTCTTGTGGAAGTAATGAGAGTAATTATAATGAAAAATCCATATAGCGAACGCGAACTTACCTAGTTGTATAACTACCTTCATTCATATCGATGTCTCCCTAGTAAAATCGGCCAAGCACAAGTCGTACTTGCATTACCAGGAATTTATAAAAGATAATACTTTTCTAGTCAAGTAACATATTGAAAACATTAATCCTTTTTACTTTTTTATTTTGACATTATTGTTATATTACTTTCGACATTGCTTATTAATTGAGATTGAATGATTGTTAATTGCGTTAAAGGCCTTTAATGACATTACCCTTCAATGTTCAAATTATTACTTTATTATCGTCGCCATATTATATTATTAATGAATTGGCTTTTAACTGTTATGAATGGATTAATGTATAACTAATTGTACGATAAATTAAGTATTTTTTTGCAATATACTTTAATACAATATCCAATGTATTAAGGTAGGAAATATTTGTATGACATATGATTAGTACAATGTATATAGGAAAATATATTTGTGTCTATATGTGTTTTGTTCTCACATTCAAGCAAATGAAAGTATTACCTTATAATTAATACGTGAACCAAAACTTTAGTTCCCTTTTTAAAAAAATTGCGCAGACGGAGGAGTGTGAAATTTGGTACACTTAATGTTTATATGGAGAAGGACAGGAGAAAGCTAATATTTTTATATAATATGCATTAAAAATACATTAAATTAAACGAATCTCTCATTGTTAACGTTCATACTGCCAATGTCAAAAAGACTGTCAGTTTCAAACTCATAATAGTTTGTGATCACATATGGTATATAATACGTAAACTCCTTGGATCAAACAGTCGCATGAGATTGTCTCCAAAGAGTTTACATTATAAGTTTATTGTTTAATTGTATCGTCGAACTATTTCAAGTTCAATGCGCAAAATTTATTTTTTAACAACCCGAAGAAATGTATAAGAAAGGTATTCTTTATTTCGTTCTTTATTTTTTTTTATTAAAATTGTATATAATTTGAAAAAATAGGCAAATTAACTGCGTAGTTTTGGGAACTCTGTGATAATAGATATTGTACAGACTCAGCTATTACCTTGCGGAAATCCATTTCATGTGATAAATTCCCAAATTTTTAACTATTTTCCGCTCAAACTCTAAAAACTACTAATCGACACGTGTTTCGCGTTTCAACGAAGCATCCTCAGGATATAGCAGAGATCAGATTCGGTCAGCCAACCAGCATCGAATCAAAAAAAAGCTAAAAATTTGGGAATATATCACATGTGATAATAGAGGTTTAGTGTTTAACAAAAGAACCTTAATAACGGTAAAATTTAAAAATTAAACTAAGTACGGTCGAATTTCGACCACTGGGCGACCACTAGTAATTATTATTGCGTAATTAATGTTCTTTACGTAGAGTAACTTAGCATTTTTTTAAGTTACATGGAAACTATCTAATTTCACGCATTTCTGTCAATTCATATAACACGCACCTTATTCTGAATGTTTGACTTTTTAAATTTTTCTGATGGACAGCTTTCTAAAAGTGTTGACTTTTTTTTTCAAAAAAGTAGTAAACTATTATTTTTAATTATATTTTTAAGGCCCCAAAACTAAACCCCAAAAGATCAAAACTCAACTTTTGAAGTTACCATAGATATATGGGTCATGACTTCTTTATCTGTTACTTAACAATGAAGTTAATAAACACAAAACTCAACATTAAGAATAAAAAAAAGTTTATTTAAAAAAGAATAACTTTTTATAATGGAAAAAAGTAGTGTCGATTTTTTTCAATTATAGAATGGAACACTAATACTTAATATGAATGTCGTCCGTCAATGAGTCTGAAATGTCTAGTTAATTTTCATTCATTAACAATAACGCGATGAATTCTCTGGTTATGGCTAAGACAGCGATTCTGAACGTTGACTCAGTCACTAAGTCATAACTGATTAAAATGATACATACTTAGAATAATAACGATTACAAACCGAATGAAGCGCAAGAAACTACAGCAATTTACTTGGAGTTAAAATTGGCTCCGTTTGCCGGGCGATCACATGTCGTTTGCATCTCCTTGAAATAAAATTAAAAAAAAGGACGGTATGTGCAGTGAAATGATGTCCTAACACACTAAGAAAACATACAAGGATTTTTTTTATATATTTCACAGGTTACGATTATATTTTATTTGAAACGCTGCTACACACATAAATGAATTCAGCCTTCATTTTTTGGTTTACTTCTTCTAAGTGTTAATATTCTAAGGAAACGTGATTTGATTTGTTGCGTAATGTATGAAATATGGTGGTTGTATCGTAAGATGATCGCTGGCCTCATTCACGCAGGCGTTAATAAAGCTCGCCTTGTTGTCACGGTCTAAATATATAAGTGTATACATAAATCATTTACATAGAATTACCCGTTCTATTGCCAGTCATAAGGACTGAAGAGGGCTCCATCCCTGTTATTGACATCTTATTCACACTAGGCGATTTGTTTCCAACTGTATTTGTAATATATGTGTAAGACCATACACCAGAGAACTTCAAAGTGAAAAGGATAATGTATTTTAGAGGTGACTAATGGTTCAAGTTATTAGCTAAATCAACGGTAGATTCGAAGAATCAACTGATTACTTTTTTTATGCGAAACATCTTATGCAGCGGGTCAGACCGGCTGTTGGCGTGGCGATGCGTCGCCACGCGCACGTTGCAACGCATGTGCGTGCTCGTTCACCTATAGCGTATACAGTGTTGTTATTCATTACGGAACAAATTGCCTGTGTTATTTAAAAAAAGACTCTTCGTTATCTTTAAAAAAAAACTGAATATTTTGTTTTTGATTATGCCATATTTTTTGATTATGTCATGTTTATTTCCTTTAATAAATCATCCTTTCATGCATATTTTCTGCAGAAAACAGTTTGTTGAAAACAGGATGTTTCACATCTGCCAGGCGTCCCGCGATGGCAAATTTTTTTTTAATGCAGGTGACTGATTCATATTGTTCTATTAACAAAAAGAAATGTCAATAAAGCTTATTTCGTTCAACGAAACAAAACGAAACGTCGCTGACTCGATTATCTATTCATTCGTTAACAAGTTGATATTGATAAATCGGTTGAAAAGCCTATTTTTAACCGACTTCAAAAAAAGAGGAGGTTCTATGTTCGTCTGTTTTTTTTCTTTTTTATGTATCTTCACCGATAACATCGTGAATTGTGCACCGATTTGGAAAATTCTTGTAGCCCATGATCATTTAAAATGAAAAAAAAAATAAAATAAAAAAAAAATTAAACCTACTATGAGCTCTGCCCAGTTCGTTGTATGATACCTATGTATGCTTAGGAAGCCTAATATCAAGTTTATAGTAACACAAACTGTGATTCTTTTAAATCAATTTGCCACACTTGTATTCTTCCAAGTTGCCACAGAAAAATTGAGGCAATATATCAAAAATTAAAATAAAAACCAGCTCGGAAGTATGTCAACGGGGTAGGCAAAGAATAGAACTGAAGCATTGCGGTCCTTCCATATCTCCTTCGTTTCCTCAAATCTAAACGTTCCCTCACACATTTCCGCCGAGGCATGCGTGTTTTTGATTGAAAATTCTATTCAAAAGTGTGATTTCGATAGACTTACTGCATAAAATCTATACAAGAAACAATGATACCTATGTTGTTCATTGCTAACTGCAAAACTTGAGAACCACTGGACCGATATACCAAATTTTTTTTACATGTTCGTAATAGTACGAGTTAGAGTTTTATGGAAAGAAACTTTGGAAAAGTTGGCTGGAAAATTGGAAAATTCGGCAAAACTAAGAATTCTTTTTCTATGGGATTTTTGAATGAATTGAGTATTATAACTCACGAATAATAATATATTACTTACTAAGCCACAGTAACGCTTGGCTGGGCACAGCTGGTTTAAAATATAGATATACTCTTATTATGAATTGAAATTTATCTGTTCGTAAAACCTGGAAGGCTATCAGTCAGATACATTATATAAACAAAAAAGGGAGGTGCGGTACAGAGTCTAAATGACTAATTTGTTTAAATTCTGGATCCGCCTCATTAAATATCGATATCTTGCTCTCGCTACAGTCTATCATGTCTACATCTCTCACTGCCGAGCGAGTCTCTGAATGATCTACTATCAGTCGAGTACACGATATTGAAACGTATCATAACTATACCTATACGTGGTCAAGTACACCAACAGTAACTAAAAGATACATGATGAGCTCGTGGATCACTTCAATTGAGAAGATAGCTCTCAATGTGAATCAGAGCGACATGACACCGAACTGAGTCGGAACGTCCCTATAAAAGTAAGAACAACGTCGGCTTGTCTCATTCTTGCTATAATCTATTGCGTCGTATCTCTTTTGGCACTGGCATATTAAAATGTGCTGCGATAACACTGTGAATGATATCTCAATCCATTTTGAGAGTATACAATGTCCTAATATGTTCTATCTAGCCTTTTATTTAATCAAAGGTCAGGTATCGTTCTTGGAATAAAAAATTGGTTGAACTCACGCCTCGGTGCACTCATTTTACATTCATAATAGTGAATCATCTCGGCAACTTGACCTGTGTGACGTCCAGCTGTGGAGGTCGAGTTTAATATAATTCAACGATAGGTGGTTGCCGCTAATGAACCGTTCCGAAGTCACGCGACCCCGGTAATGTAGTAAATGAGACATTCACTCCATTTGGGTTAATCATTTACAACATTGCATACACATTACTCAGATGTCAGATTTAACTCATTAATTGGCCCATTCGTTGAGTTTTTCTGTCTAATTTTCTCAATTCAAGTCATTTTTTTTATACCACACTGGTAAGCGGTTACAGTAGCCTGTAGATACATGCAACACTAGAGGTATCGTTTGAGCGTTGTCAACCCTGTAAAAACCTCTTCACAGCCCTTTTCGAAAATATTGTACCTTATTTTTATCCCCTTTGTACCTAACTATGTAACACCTTTTTATAAAAACTAATATCAATGTCACATTTCACAATCTCTGGTGAATGCATATCAGATAACTTCTTAACCCTAGACATAACGCAGTGTTATAAGTTTGACGCTGATGTACATGTCTGTATATTTATCTGTGGCATAGTAGTTTTTGAACGGATAAACCAATTTGCATACTATTTTTAAACGGTTTCATTTTAACTTCACAATATATATCTGTTTGTATCAAATCTTGCTATCGATTTTCGAGTACCTTAACTGAACTGGTTCTCATGAAACTTTGCATACGTATTCGATAGCCGTGAAAATACATTATTATGATAATTTCAACCTTCGATCTTGAAATCCTGTTATTACAGGGGTATTACCTCTCTAAGCCGTAAGAATCGAACATCTGTTGGTTTTAAATTAGTATTGTGGACTTCGAGCAAAGATCATTGAAGTCTGGGTTCCAACTTTTCGACCCTGATGCAGCAGCGTTACAACCTCCTCAAACCGTAATACACGAGAATCTGCTGGTTTTTAAATTAGTATTCTGTCACAAATTGAAACTTAAGCTTTAAGTTTTCGGGATCCAAATCTTCAATCCTGATACTACAGTGGAATAACCTGCTTCAGCCGTGAGGACCGAGAATCTACTGGGTTTTAATTATTACTTTTGGTCTTAAAGAAAAACTTTACCACTATGCCCTGGGTTACAACTCTTCAGTCCTGATGCTATAGTGGTACGACTTGCTCAAACAATGAGTGTTGAATCTGTTGGTTTTCGTTTACTGTTATAAGTCTTAAACAGTTTCCGGCAAGGCCGGCAACGCACCCGTGATTCCCTGGACGTTGCGGCTGTCCATCGGCGGCAGTGATCACTTTCCATCAGGTGAGACACTTGCTCGTTTGCCGCCTCTGATATAAAAAAAAAAGTTTCGACTGCTCCATCCTGATACTGCAGGATACAAACCGTTCAAACTTGCGTCTACTGGTTTTTAAATTAGTATTAGCGGCCTCAAAAAAAATGAATAGGTCTTACTATATTACAACTTTTACTAGGACTGGGACAAATACTGGTCGATATTCTTTTGTAAGCTATTTTAGTTAGTCTTGATATAATCTTAACGGCAACAATGTCTCTCGTCGCCATTATGCGAATGGTAACAATTCAGTGATTAGAGGATAACTTTACGTGGCATCGACCTAGAGTTCAAACCATGTACAGTCTAGACTGCTGTCATGATCTTCTAAGCTCGCTTTGTTAGAAGAATAAACAATTTAAGTACAATACTAGATATAACAATAATTTAAGTACTATTCTAGGATAACAATAAGGTGTTCTAATAACAACAACACATTTTAATGCTGTATCCCTAACGGGTTAGTCAGAGAGGACAGAGTGCCAAGCGTCGTGGTCTTTACATACTTCTATTGCTTCTTCAAATCTCGTCATTCTCCTCACAACACTTTCGCCTAGGTAAGAAAGTGCTTTTGACATTTCCGTCAGGCTATGCTGTGGCTATTTAATCTTCATTAGTCAGACTTGGTCTTCCTTGGCTTCTGCTACCACTTATTTTCGCTCTGCTATAACAAAATAATAATCATACTCCAATTAACAAACCAATCGTGTGACCCCAAAAAAAGTACTAGGCTTGCTATAGAGCAAGTCTAATTGCTTGCGTGGCACCCATAAGTGTACCCATAGTACCCATAGGGGTACCACGCCAACAACTAGGGGGAGCTTCCGGTAATACCCAGATTCACAAACAGACAGGGAATCCAATTGGGTGTTCTAGCTTATGCAGAAAAAGGCAGACGTCACACCATTGTGATAATAGGCCACTCAAGGCCAGTCAGTATGAGAAGACGAAAGTGTGTGGGGGCTGTGGTGCTTCAAACCGTAAAAACTAAACACTAAGTCAAAGTCAAAGTCAAATCAATTTATTCAAGTAAACCCAAATGCAAGGTATTTTTGAACGTCAAATCTACTTTAGTTCGGTTCGAAAAGAAAACCTGAATACTAAGAAGAACCGACAAGAAACTCAGTCAGGTATCATTTTTTCACCATCATTGTACAATAGTTATTTAAAAATACAATATCTATAAAGCCAGTAAATGCATACGCAGAGAGGATCACTTCCAGTTTATTGTTGTGTCTTCAATGAAATCTTCAATGAAAATTTTGTAGTATGCTTTTTCGTGTGCGTTTAATGACAAGTTTAAATCTGTTTTCCGTTAATTGAGTAATTTCTTGAGGAATTTTATTATAAAAACGAACACAGTTACCCAAAAATGAACCACTTGACTTTTGTAATTTAAATTTAGGAATAACTAGCTGATCACGACCACGAGTTTCCACACCACTAACAACGCCTTTCTTTTGAAATAGATCTAAATTTTTTTTAGTGTACATTATGTTTTCATAGATGTATAACGAGGGTAAGGTGAGTACATCAATGTCTTTAAAATGATCTCTCAGCGACTCATGTGCGTTCATACTGTAGATGGTACGTATTGCCCTCTTTTGTAAAATAAAGATAGATTTCATATGCGCCGCTGATCCCCACAGTAGCAGATCATAAGACATAAGGCTATGGAAATATGCGAAATACACCAGCCTAGCCGTAGCTACATCTGTCAACTGTCTAATGCGCCTAATAGCATATATTGCCGAACTGAGCTTATTAGATAAAGTCCCGATATGGTCCGCCCACTGTAACTTATTGTCTACTGTTAAACCAAGAAAAGTAGCTGATTTCATTAATTCTAATTCTTTCCCATCCAGTTTCAGTCCATTATGAATTTTGGGTACATTGGATAGGGAAAACTTAACACAATTGGTTTTTTGTGCATTCAGTAGTAAATTATTGGCAGCGAACCATCTCGAGACATCCGCCAAGGTCCTATTCTGTCCGCTAATATCTATGTCTTTTCTGTTAACTTTAAATAATAATGATGTGTCATCAGCAAATAATATTATTTCACAAAGGTCTTTAAGCATAAATGGAAGATCATTAATGTAAACCAAAAATAGGAACGGTCCCAAAATTGATCCTTGAGGAACGCCCATCATTAATTTAGAACCGACAGATGTAATATTATACTACCGACTATAACCGACGACTAGAGAAGGAAAACTTAGTAATTGCCGTCAAAAAACAGATGTAGCTGCCTGCTTATTACACGACATTTAGCGACTATAGCGGTCCTGCAATTGAGAGTGCAGAATGCACATTCCGCGTGTTTGTGGTTTGTGCATTATTTACTAACAGAAATTATAATATGATAACGTGTTAATAACCGGTCCGTGTTATATTAAGATGACGCAGAATCGTTCGCGCGCTAACGTATGTCAAGAGGTCGTACACGAAATAACAGTTATTTTCGTTTACATTAATAACTAGTTTAATTTTTAAAAATCCAACCGAAGTTTTGAAGTTTAGATGTTAAGATTAATTTACATGAACATTTAAGAGACAAATTGGTATCGTTTGTCTGTAAAATGTAAAAAAAAGGTTCCACAGACACATTTTTTCTTTTCAAAAAGTTAACCAATCGTCTAATGCAACTGGCAAAATGAAGTCACTGAAATTAAGGATCAGGTTATCACATATTTTGTAATCATTTAAAAAACTTGAGATCTTTGCCGTCAACATTTCTAATTCGTCATCTTAATCACATTTATCGAGTCTCATGATATCAAACTACACATACATACATATCTTCACGCCGTATGCCTAACGGGGTAGTCACAGAGAGAGACTACACATAACCTATTAATCGCATCAATCGTGACGTTAATATGTTTCTTCGTACACGATATAAAAATTAAAGCCAAAGCAAATACAATATCTGTTCCAAATAAACGGTTAAAAATAACGATATAATATTAGCTAGATCTTACAAACTCATTAAGCAACAATCGAATAAAACATTGTAGCAACCCTAACACTTACACGTGCCGTGAGTGTATGCAGTACATAGTTTCAAGGTCAGAAGGGAGCTTCTGTTCTTTTCACAGCGTGAATATCGTGTATCGATCAAGTTATCTTTGATCTGTTGAGTTACAGTAATTTATTCGATTTTTCATTCACTAAAAAAGAACACACTATGTCTAAACCCTGAAAAACTTCGTGTTTCACGTCATTTTAAATTAAATTACATGTAATTTATTTCTAGAAATACCAATTCTACATAACTAACTAGTTTCAAACCTACTAGCAAATAAGTTGGTTATAGTTTAACTAAATGTTCCCAAAATGTTATCAGAATTAAATTACCTTTCTTAATGAATGCGACTGCACTTTACTTTAGAGTTTACTTAATGAAGTATTTATAAGTAGACGACAAAACGTGTATATTAAGTTTATATAAATCATGTAATCATGTAAATATAAATCATAAATCTATAAATTTTTGCGTAAATGATGTTTGCATTTTTATGTTTAAAATCTCAAATTAAAAATAAACTTTGTGGCAACCAGTTGTAATTTAATATGTACGTTAGGATATGAAAGCATTCATTCTTTTATCTCCGAGTTGTTGCAACCGATGTCAACAGAACTTTTCCATATATCTAGGGTTTCATACCTACAAAGGAAAATATGGAATCCTTAGAGGATGACATCGTACCCTTCATCTCAAAAAGAGTACCAAGTTGTAATTTTATCAAACATTAAGGTCTATGTTCCTTAGCAGGCGTGAAAAATTATAGCTTCTAAGTCAATACAATCAAATGGTACGGTCATTTATAAGCTCCATGAAACACCTACCGGGTAGTTACTTCCTGTTGACCTAGAATTATGAAATTTGGTAAAAATCAAGATCTCGCAGCACGACAAAAGGAAAAAATCCAAAAACTGCGAATTTATAATTTTTTATGTCAGGTTTTTACGATTACAAACTTACATTTACAGTTAAGGAATATGGAAGAACGTGTCTTTCAACTGCGAAGTTAAGTTTGTATTTGAATCCGAGTTATATGTACTGGTCAATGAAATACAATCTAGTAGGTTTGGATAATCTCGGCTATAGCGACTGTCTCACAGAAGAGTTAAGCCGTTCGTAAACAATCGACTGAATCGAGTCTTCTCTATTGAATTGGTGATAATATTCTGATATTATAAGTTGCATGTCTAAGCTAAATGAACATTCTAGTTTATTATATTCAGTGACCGAAAACGAGCGAATCAGATTAATGTACGAGCAAGCTCAGAGTGACGTGACCTGCTTAATTGGTGTGATGTAGACACCTTACTACTTCCAATCAAAGTTACGGGATAAGGGCGGAATTGTCATATCACTCACAGTTTAGCAGCTCAAAAAGTAAAGATATTTAGCCCTATTAAATATTTAAGCACACATATTAAAGAAGATGTCCTGAATCGCCAACTGACTGTTTACCATTGCATAGCCTAAACTACTGAAGCTGGAAACATGCAAGAACAATAGCTTCCTTTCGTGACATAGTGCCAAGATAAAAAGGGATTTTGCGAAAATCAATCCCGAAGAGGGTGAAAAGGGGTGACGAGGTTTGTATAGCAACAAAAAATTCTTTATCTATTGACTTGAAAAGCACAAATATTTTTCAATAAGAATATATAAACGCCTATTGCAGCATTAATCGAATTTCGTAATCTAAGGGTGTAAAAAAGGGGATGAACTGACTGATTCATCACCGCCCAACTGCACAATAACAATACACGTCTTGACGTTGTATCCCTAACGAGGGAGTTAAAAAGGACAACGCGCTAAGTATCGCAGTCCTTACATAGAGTACTTCTTTCGCCTCAAACCTCATCATTTTCCTCGTGCTCTTTCACTTAGGTTTGCGAGCGCTTTTGACGTTGCGTCAGCTAGCACTTTAGCTATTCGATCCTCATAAGTCAGCCTTGGTCTTTCTTGACTTGACTTTACCGGAAATTCTTCGAATATTCTATACCAGAGATGTGATTTATTTATAACTACAACAAATATTTCAAACCTCTGTCTCAAAAAATTTGCTGGACCATTTTCCACTAAGCTTAGAACATTCTTTAAACATATAGTTTTAAAAACTGAATAAAAACCAGTTCATCCGTTCAAAAGTTAGGGTGCCACCTACAAACAGGCAGACAGCAGTGACAGTCGTATATACCATATGTAATGTATATTAAAAATATGTCCCATGTTCATTTTAAAAAATCAGGTTTAGAAATTTTGGTTTTATGAATATCGTACGCACGGAGCCTGAAATATTTGCCATTTTATCATTTACTAAAAAACATTAAAATCAACCTTATTCTTAAGTAGTTGATGATTCAAAATATGGAATCGTCAAAAAATAAACACACACGCTTATAACCGCTTACGATTTGTACACCACACCGCACAAGTTGAGTCCCTGTGGGCCGGGCGGGTCGATGGGATGGCAGAAGGGGTTGGGGATCGATTTTCTGCCTCACGCGGGCTCGGTGTCTTATACATTAGTTTTTGTGATCTCGTCTTATAGGAATTTTGGACGCAATCCCGTTATCCAGAGTTTTTGTTCGCTTGTGTTAATCAAGTTTGGGGATTTTTTTCGTCACGCCTTTCCTGTTAGAATCCTACGAGGAATGCGATGAGATATTAAAGTAATATTAGTGATTTATTCCTCTGCGCTTCTTTCACTGCTTGAATTATACAATGAAAAACCGGCTAAGGTGAAATCGTATTTATGTCCCTATAATCTCTGTTATTACTTGTTACCAACTACCAAACGCAAAAGAAAGCTAGTCATTGACTTTTCATTAGTATTTGACATAATACAGTGTCTGTTATAAACTTACATCTTATACCCAATGTTCATTAATTTTTTCTTTATTTGTGCGATTGTTTTAGACATCAAGTGGAGGAACAGCAATTTAAAGATATTTGTAAAAAATATTTAAAAAAGTAGCACAAACATTTACATTACACATACATACATTTGGGATGCATTTAAGAGCACTTTCCACTACAATCAAATGCTACCACTTCATTAACAATATACTAGCTTGAAAAAATGACGCTACAAAATAATGCTCCAGACATAACATATAATAATATTCCACACTATAATACAAATCATGTGACTCCAAACTGAACACTAGGCTTATACAGCGAGTATCACAGAACCAACTGGGGGAGCTCCCAGTGATGCTCTGCCACCGTGCCAACGGATTACTCAGTAATATAATTGAAACCGAAAAAAATCGAACAACTTTAATAATTTATGTTGGGCAGACAATTTTTTCCTACATAATTTCTACCGTCGTGGTTCATATGATTTAAGTTACGAAAAAATTTAATGTTAATGATTAAAAGTAGTAAAATTATTTTATAGATAGATATAAATAGCAAATTTATAGAGAAAACTATTAACTTCGTTTAATGTAACAGGCTGTAGTTTGAATGACTAATCCTGTTGCTTATTAATATATTTCCCTTTACATTTTCGATTTTGAAAAAACTACGTGAAATTTATTGAGAAAATATGAGTTATGGGGAAAGAGTTGAGTTTAGCTAGAGGGAGACGGTATTACAGAGCTGTGGTGTCAGAAACTCGCAGCATAGTATAAACATAGCAGTAGGATGTCTTCATAGAAAGCTAGCGTGCGCGGTTTATATGTGTGCGCGCTAATACGCACGCGCCGTGGCACGCACACAACGGTAATCTATTGGGCGAATATGGGTAATTCTTCTACCGTCAGTCGGGGTCGCACGCGACGTAAGCACGCGGTCGCTCCTGCTTATCTTTAAAATGTTCTTCACATTCTCGCAAATACAAAAATGTCTAAATCGCTTAAACGAACTTATTATAATGTCCTTAGATACCTAAATAATTTTACTTATTCGAATCCAGGGTTATGATTCTTCAACATAACTACAAGAAATTAAATTTAACAAACATGAAAAACTTATCCGTATGAATTGTTTTTTATTATTATATACTAAATGTATGACTAAACCAGATGCTTCCGTATCTCGCACTCAATGAAACAACCCTACGTATCTGGCCAGGAGTACGCGATTACGTTACGCATAAGGCGGGTGTCGGTTTTATTTTCTACGCAATCTCTGCTCGCAGTATCATTACCCAGTGCTAGGAGTAACAGAAACAGAAGTTATCCTTACTCTGTCCCACTACTTGAGTATAAAAGCGAATAGGTTATATTTTTCTTTGTATTTCAAATAATTTGCCACAATTTTGTGCATAATTACTATAATAATAATAATAATATCCTCAGACATTTCACACAGCGCCATCTAGTCCCAAAGTCAGCAGCACAGCGCTTGTATTATGGGTACTAGACAACTGATAAACTACTTACATATTTGTCTTTTGTAAATAAATACATATTATACATAAACTCGGGGTGGGAATCGAACCCGCAACCCCTGTTTACTTTCCGACGCACTTAGCCGTTGCGCCACGGAGGTCGTCAAACCTAAATTACTATTACTAGTCAAATACTAAACCTAATTCATAATTACGTTATTAAGAAAAAGTGAAGATCCCGTGTTAATAACAACACTGCTGTGCAATGTACAGTTTTCTTTCCCCCAGAAATTAGAAGCTTTTTTTCATTAAGACGTTCCCAGACATATACGTAATACGAATGTATACGTCTTTACAAATATTATAGGAAATATTTACCATCAAAACTATTTGCGAAGAGCGGTACACGTTTCACAACGACATTTTTAGTATGAATTGTTCATTAAATTTAGTTTTTTATAGTTTCAATTTTTAGTTTAAAAACAATTGATTCTCTGTGCTATAGTTCAATATATAGTCAATAAATAATAAATAGTCTGTTCCATATCGGTAACCTAACAGCTCTTTGCAATTGTGTAGAAGTCGTCTAAATATTTGTAGTTTGATGTACGCCAAAAATCCGACACAGTGATCGCAAATACAAAATAATTGAACAAATATTTGCAAATGGCCTCCGAGGGCTCCGAGACATAGTTTTTACAGATATTTATATTTTATACATGTCTGGAACTGGCATTAAGCATGTACACAACATATAGAAATTATAAAAAAATAAAAATTAAATAAATATGAAAATTAAAAATACGCTTAGAAAAGTTTTTGAACAAGAGTGCAATCCAAAAGGTGTACATACAGAAATTAATCTAAACCAGCCATTCCCAAAGTGGGCGATAACGCCCCCTTGTGGGCGCTGCAGGCCTAAAGGGGGCGGTAAGAGACCCAGAAAAAAAATGGAGGCGTTGTGTAGAGGCCTGGGGTGTGATTTGTAATTTCATTTAGCTAGGAGGTATCTTAGACAACGACTGTATGAGCTCTCGACTCAGTAGACAAAATAAGTTTGGGAACCAGTGATCTAAACTAATGTATGGTAAAATTATAAGAATAATAATAATAGTAACAATTGTTACAGAAAATAGGTATATGGTGCAAACGACGTACAAATAGTCACACCTTGACATTGCTTTTGACGGAAGCATAGAAGTAAAAATTTATCACATATTTATCCAGTGTTACAATTATTTGAAAATTCACTAACATTAGACTCATTTAACATGTACTCGCGAAACAGACCTAATAAATTCAAACTACATCTATCTTACTATGTTCATATATAACCCTGTGTGTGCGTGTTCGTAATTCCTCACCTACTAAACGGCTCGACCGATTTTGATGAATTTTTTTAGTACTTATGGGGTCGGGTCACCTATACAATTCATAGCTATAATTGGACCCGGTAGGTAGCGCTGCTGTCGACATCCACAATTTTTTTTATGTTTCCGATTATTTTCTTTTTATATATATTATTTTTATTTAAATATATAAAACAAAGCCACTATTTCTGACTGCCTGTTTGTTTAACAAAACGATTTATGATACGAGATACGATAACGATTTTCATTTTTTTGCTATAATTCAGAAAATTTCTTCGGGAAGGTTTTTGTATAGGTATTGTTACGGTTGGACCTTATGCGTAAGGAAATAAGGTCGATTTTTAATGGAGCTCGAAACATAACTTTTAGTGCTTATATCTCGAGACCTAGGCTTTATCGAGTTATGACCTAAAAACGCATTGCTAAATTTAAGGCCTACTATCGAATGGTATAAGTCAAATTAAGAAAGAAGAACCAAGTTGCACCTCGAATATTCCCGAACGATGACGTGTCATGTACCTATGACTCATGCAAACAGGCGGCGTCGAGAACAATGTCGAATTACCGTTAGCGAGCGTAATTCACTAGAAGTTCCACCCTCTTTTTAGCAGACTATAAATAGAGCTCCGTGTCCGCCGCCGAGTCAATAAGCCCGTTAAGATGCACGCAGGTGCGGAAAAAACCCCTGGCGACGCCTTGAGCCCGAGGTCCGCCCTCCATACGAGGCATCCCTCGGCTGGAGGAACCCTCAGGCGGTCGACCATCTGGCAGGGCGCCTTCAGCGCTCGCCCCAACGCGACCTGTGACGCTGTAAAAGCCATTAGGGCTAATAGCAAAGAGGGGTTTTGTTTAGTCGGTTCGAGTCCGACACTCCCCAGTCGGCGTAGAGTCCGGCTGGGTAGCCCGCGGGGGTTTAATTTCGCCTCTCAGAAATAAAAAAAAAAAAAAAAAAAAAAAAGCCGAGTCAGTCTTTCTCAACTATTGTTCGGAGCGACATATCGAGGCGACATCAAGGCGAATTACGAAGACCACTACGACGACTACTGCGACGACCTTGGATAGAAGAACTCTGCGATTCGGGAACGTTGTTATTGAGTGAAGCGTGTACCTTCGGTGACTACTACGCGAGTACCTACTTCGAGGGCGACTACGAAGATTAGGAACTGCCGTAATTAAGTTCGCGTGTTCTTGACATCTACTTGTACGAAGAAAAATAAACTCTTTGCACCTATAACCGGCATCTTATTACCCTCAGCTCGTAACAGTATATTATAATGCCGCCCGAGCGAAGCTGGACCGGCACCCCAAAAAAGTTGGCATGGAACTGTAATAATTGCCAATATTTCTTAAATGCTCCTAATTGCTCATCAATTGCTCAATTGAAAGATTCCGACCTGGTGCTTCGCCGGCCGCTGCCGCGGCACGCTCGCTTCGCTCGCTCGGCTCGCGCGTTGTGGTTTATACACTTACCTAACCTAACCTACCCAAAGAGTGTTCTCATAAGGCGGATACAGTTTATACACTTACCTAACCTAATGTAACCTACCCAAAGAGTGTGTTTTCATGAGGCAGATTCCATTCTGTATTAAATTCACTAATAACTTAAAAAACATTGGCTGTAAAAGTATATAGTTCCTTTGCCTCCCAAAAATTAGACAATCATAAAAATAATATTGGCAATTATTACAGTTCCATGCCAACACCATTTTAAATCACAATAATTATTTTTAATTAATTAAACATAAATAAAAGAAATTTACTGAAATTTTTCTTAAAAATAAGATGAGCAAATAGTGAGCAATTTATTAGATAAAAAAGTTATAAGAAAAGTTAAATGCTCGTCCCGTAAATGAGAAAAAACGTTTCATAATTTCATTTGTTAATAACTAATTAAATAATTAATTAATACTGTGAGCAATTGTGGATTTTAATTGAGCAATTGATGAGCAATTAGGAGCATTTAAGAAATATTGGCAATTATTACAGTTCCATGCCAACTTTTTTACAGTTGGACCGGCGGGATTATTACTTAAAGAACTATACTCGTAGCTGCGCTGCAGTCGCGCGACGGTTGTTTAAAATCGATAATTACAGTGCCATGCGGTAAAATGTCTTTTTAAGGCATTAATTGGGTGGCTAGCAGTAGCATTTAGTTCACAGATTAATCAACAGAGCCTCAAATAACAAGAGAATCGATTCGCGACATTAGGTACATCGTGCTCGATTTAACAACATATCGCGATCGCTCGCGTAAGATTCGGCTATCGCTTACTGGATGCAGTTACGTAATAAGGCAGCGGGTCGCTAGTTTATTGTAGAACTGTAACAGAGCCGTGTATGTACACTGAAGACTATTTTTTTAAATGATCGTGATAGGCTTTTTAAGCGTATCTGATTCCAATAAAACACTTTTAGAATTTTTATCTGTTTGTTCGAGTTTCGATGAAAAACTACTGAAAGAATTTAAATGCGAATTGCACTGCTGGACAGACTAGTCTCAGTTACTTAATAATGTAAATATTTTCAAAATAATTTACATAATGTCACCTCACTAGGCTGTTCACACCATCGAACACTTGTTAATGTTGGTAATGATTTCGTATGCCTATAGTCTGTACTGACTGGGTTGACATTTATTGTTCCAGACTCGCTCCCAGCGGTTATGTGCTCGCCACTCTCGGAAGTTTATTGACTTTTCCCTGACATTTTAGTAAATAGCTTTGTAGTGAACGGTATTTACGCGACGTTTATTTCCTCGTACTATGGGAAAAAACGCTTTGCTTGCAGCCCCGAAAAAGAGAAACTTCCTCTTTGTTTGGCGGCTGTGGTGAGGTGTTCTCATCGTGAGTATAATGTTCTGTATAATTGCGACAATTATAGGAGATTGACATTGATCAGGAAACAAAACTTACTAGTAATAAGATAAAAGCTGAGGAGGAGTATGAAAAAATAATATGTAATAAAAACTGTACGTCAATGCTTATTTGCATATATAATCATTTACCGAATAAAACGGAATAATAATAATAATACTTCAGATAATTACACAGATTGTGTGACTCCAAACTAAGCAGTAAGCTTGTACTATGGGTACCACACAACGAACTCTGGGGGAGCTCCCAGTAACACCCAGACTCCAAGCCAATTTAGAAAAGTTCGTTTCCTAAATTGATCTGACCGAGGATCGAACCTGGGACCCTAGTTTGGAAAGCAGATGCATATGCCACTGCGCCAAAGGGCAAGTCAGTGTCTAACATCCAATAAATTTCAGATCGTACTACACGAATGTTTGTTTACTAGATGTTATTATTCGGTCCTTTGTCAAACTACACATGTTACGCAAACAAATATTTAAATTTGAAAAATGCATAAATATACAGCAGAAGGAAGGTATATAGCATTATTATCGTTTTGCTATGAGAAATCGACTGTGGGCGATACACAATTGGTAGCACTAAAGAGACTATATCAGATGGAAAATTGTTTCAAGAATCTACCAAAATTAAGAAAACATATTGTACATTTATGTGAGATTACAAAAATCAAAAGAGATAATTCGAATGTGGGCCCACTTGGGCGCTAAGCCGGGGAGTATGTTAGAATATTTTTTGTTTGTATGTATTTTAAATACGACGGGTAGCAGCTGGCAATAAAGTGAACGATGTTCTGTCATCCATTAGTGAGCAGTGTGAATATGTCTAACTCAGCCAAAATGGCCATTTACTATGGCGGTGTTGATGCCAATTTTATTGTTTTGTAGTGATCTGGACATGCCCCAAATCGAGTGAAAGTAAGATAAATGTCTAATAATAAATGTCACCCTTGCGAACAAAATAAGTAATGAAGAGATATGCAGTATGATGATGAAGAAAGGAAAGCTTAGATGGTTCGAGCACATTGAAAGAATGAGTAATGAAAGACTGACTTACAAAGATCAAATGGCCAGAGTGGTAGCTGACGGAAACGTCAAATGTACTCGCATACCTAGGCGAAAATGTGTGAGGAGAATGATGAGATTTCAGGAAGCGACATAAGTTTGTAAGGCCCGCGACGCTTGGCGCTCCGTCCTCTCTGACTACCCGTTGGGGATACAGGTGCAGATATGTATGTACATTTTTAAATGTCACTTTCATGTATTTTGGTCTTGTAACAAATTTTAATTGAAATAAAACGCAATTTTTAATTGTATTAATACGTGTAGCAGTTCATTCAGTATCAAACACCAAAGCGTCACTGTACTACAATTTAACTTATCTGTCTTCAATGTTCAGTTACCTTATCTAAAGTCTATTTGTAGTCGTTATAATTGTATACACAATTAACATTACCAGTTCAAAGGCTATTAGCTTGCATGCTTGGAATTACTCGACACGTTTGATGATGTGTGTGTAACATTCCGTTCATAACTGTGTTGAGGGCACTTAATAGGTGTAAGTATGTACCTCTACATATATGTAAGAAAGCATAAAGGAAATCTCCTTTGCAATTTGTATCGTCCCGAAACGTGGATGTAAAGGTGGCAAGAGGCACCTGCCCCTTTAGATTTTCCTGACAGTAGGTAAATACCACAAGTTCCTTTAAATTAAAGCTTGTTTGAGCAACTAAGTGTAAGTCGTCTCACTCACACCTCCTGCAAGCTGATAGCAATAAATAATAATCTAAGCCTTTGATTAATCTAAACCTTAGCTCAAGTCGTAATTGTGTGATCGGTGTTGTACTGTTATTTGTTATCAAACGCCAACCGTTAAATAAAATTTGTTATGGAGATTTCTTTTTATGTAAAAATCAATATGTAAGATATCGCAATAATGACAATTTTCCTTTAATTAAACAATATTCCCAATGATTATTTTTTTTCTCAAATTTTTTTAAGCGATGCTTTTGATGCCAAAAGTAGAGGTAGACCACCTGCCACATGGTGGCCCAATATACAAAAGGAGATTCGAAAGCAGCATATAAATCCACAGACAACCCAGAACGCTCTGCTCTGGGTTGCGCAAATGTACGAGAAGACTCGACCCCACACAAAATGGGATAAGGGGTGGACAAAGAAGACAAAGAAAGAAACTTTTGAGGATAACGAGTGGGGGACTGATAAATGTACTAGTTTTTTTGAAAGCGTTAAAAGTTTTCATTTGATATCGCACACGCTACCTCAAATAAATTGCCTTTACATTCTAATTCAGGCACCAAACCTAGCTTCGAAAAGTCAACTTCAATTTTTTTGTCCACTATTGTTTTTGGCTAATCAGTAAATTGTTTTTTTCAGTTATTTACGTTAAATAGTCTATGAGAAAAACGTCGGTGACTGACAGACAGACTGACCAAGTTGATTGCGTCTGTTCCTCTTTCAAATTTCAAATAGAACTCTAAAAACAAGTATCTAACAATTAACTACAGCTGTTAATATTTACAAACTTAAAACTACACATTATCTTAAATAATAAACTTCCTCAAAGTTGCCGCTTAGAAAGCTGTCATTGCTCAAGATACCTAGCGGACTGGCAGCATTGCCTCTTTGAATAGCCAAACTGATTCGTTGGCGGAAGAAGCTGCCAGCCCGGCGGTCTCCCGAAGCCTCGACCAGTCTCTTACAAATACAGCTGTATTTTAACGTTCCTAATTATTTTCAAATATTTTTCTAAGTTTCATATATATGTAGTAGTTTTGGAGATAAGCACAGAAACTTTTAAGACATTTTCCGCAAGTGTTACAAAGTGTTTCGTATTAAAGGACTTAAATAATGTTGAAACTTCGCAATCACTCACCAAAATCCATCGCTTCACTTTATTTAGAAGATTTCCAACAACGAGACGTATTTCAGTTGTTGCTTCGACTGTTTGTTTTGATTCTAAATATAAAACATTCGAACAATATCAACTCTGTTACTGTTTGTTTGATGTGTCACGATTGGAGATGGTTAAATGAGTATTTACTTGAAGTTCTGCTATCTATTTTATCCAAAATCTTTATACGCCATCAGCGGTTGATTTGTATATTGTATTTTTAATTATCTTCCTTAACACGTGTTTCACTTCTCAATGAAGTACCCTCAGGCAATTCCAGAGATCAGACTGTATCAGTTACTTAGCACCGAGCTGGGTAACTTACCGAGTCCCATCTTGATCTTGAAACTTGTCGATCAATACGTGTTTCAGTTCTCAACTAAATATCCTCAGGAGATTCCTGAGATGAGATAACTAAAAAGTATTTACAAATTGATCAATTAGACCGGATTTCATCTCTGAAACTTCAAATCGTTATAACTCCGTTCATATTATATCTACGGCAAGCATTATGTACTCATATTTGAACCCATTTCTCTATCGGTTATTGTTTCCGAATTATTTCAAAGTCCTCTTGTATCTCTGTTCACAGTCCATTCCAAAATGGGACAAACTGAAAAGTTATGAAATCATCTCGGCGTCTATTATTCTTTATCTTCAGAGAGCATTCGATTTAAATAAATAAAACTTCGGAACTATTATTATATATATAATCTTCCTGCTGCATCCCTAACGGGGTAGTCAGAGAGAGCGGAGTGCCAAGTATCGCGATCTTTACATACTTCTTTCAAATTATTTTACAGTTATTTTTATATTATATGAAAGACTAGTTACAACAGCTACAGTACGTCATCAACAAAAATGGACTGAACAATATCCTATAAGAAAATATCGCAAGTACTCGTAGGACACGATTTTTTACCCGACTATGGTAAAGCAAAAAAGGATTATCATTTGAACAGCATACGTATGTTGAAGTATGAAATTTATGTATGTAAAGTTGCTCCCGGCTGAGCGTTGCTGTTGCGGGTTGAACAATGTTGAAATCGAACATTTACATTTTTATTTATATAGATAAAAGTAAATATTTAAAACACGCGCCTATTTGAATGTAACGTTTTGTCAAAATTACAACTCAATCGACTAACCACTTTTTGAGATTTGCGAACACAAACATACGGAGGCTGAACTATTATATACATATTGTACTCTGACTAACTTTTATACACATAATGTTCATCTGTTCCTCGACAGAACTGATTTCAAAGTATAAGCATCACTGGATTCTTCTCAAATTATGCGCGTGACATGGGCTTATTTATTTTTGAAAAAATCAATAAAGAGTCTCTAGTGAATCTTGGACAAAAAAAAATTTTATCGGTCTCCATCATGATACGTATAAAATTAAAAAGCTTGAGATGTTGAGAAGCATATTTCAAAAACCTATAACATGTATGGCGAAAATGTGATATAAAGCAATGTTTTTTATCTATACATATAAATAAAATTGAAACATCTGTCTGTGGTATCGAAATAAAATATTTAGTGCTAAATGTCACGCAATCATGTTGTCTAAAATCAAGAACTTATATATATATATATATTTACTCGTATTTAACGAGACGATTCAACATCAAACGTGGTGTTTAGCTAACTGTGAGAGTCATTTGTACAGTATGTATCTTCTAGCCTCTGACCGTGACTTTTTGATAAACTCTCGAAGCAGAAAAAGCTTTGCATTGTCACGGGTCGAATCGAACAACGCGTATAATGTTACTATTTAATTAAAAATATTAACTTAAAAGCAAAACAATCAAATTGAAAGACAACATTAAAATATTGAATATGCTTGTGTCGAGCTGCATAGGTTAGATCTAAAGTGGCCTACGTGTAAGAAGAGAAGTATGTATTGGGTCCTTACATATGAAATTGGCGTTTTGTACGGGAGGAATATAAAGTAAATTTTTTTTTTTGTAAAATATATTTAATTCAAAGTATGTACCATTGTTATCTATGCACTTTTTCCATCTCATAGGTAGTTCATTGATCCCTTTACTAAAAAAACCATGGGGGCGAGAATCAATAAACTCTTTGAAGGCGGTTTGGACTGCCGCATCGGAGTTGAATTTTTTTCCTTGTAAGAAGTTGTCTAAATTCCGGAAAAAATGGTAATCTGTTGGAGCAAGGTCCGGGGAGTACGTTGGATGTCGTAGACATTCCAATTGTAGCTCATCAACTTAGTGGTTGTTTGTTGTGCAGTGTGTGGTCTTGTGTTGTCGTGAAGCAGCAGTGACCTAGAGCGATTGACCAATCTCGGTTGTTTAGCAGCTAGTTCTTCCTTCATGGTTTGTAGTTGCTGACAATAGATATCTGCCGTAATCGTTTGGCCAGATTTTAGAAAGCTGTAGTGAACGATACCGGCGCTAGTCCACCATACACTCACAAGTAACTTTTTCTGAGTCAATTTTCATTTAGGGCAGGATTTGGCTGGGTCTCTGGATTGACACAGTTTTATGTAAGCATTATTTCATTATTCATAAAGAAAAAAATCTGGACAGCAAAAGTTGGTCAAATTTAATGAAATATTTTTTTATACAATAAAGTATTGTGAAATCAGTCCATGAGAAAAACCGTCTTAGCAACCATTGGATCTTTTTTGTGAAAACAATTTTAGCATTACTTTGTTATCCACAAAAATTAGTAAAATTGACAATTTCTTTTTTTTAATGCGAATCGACTCAGTTTCATGTAAGCATTATTTCATTGTATCGGAACAAAAAAAGTCTGCACACAAGAAGTTGGTCAAATTTATTAAAATATTTTTTTGATAGAATAAAAGAATCCAATATACTAAATCATAGTCGACTTACCCGGGAAGTATTCATTCAATGTGCCATAACTGGATTTCGTGTTGATACGTCCTACACGAAATTCACACCGGAACTTTTTTAGCACACGAAAGTTATTGTCACCTTGAATGAATCGTTCCGAGTAAATCGACTATGATTTTTTATGAATTTTATTATGTTTTATAGACATCTCACGCTGGACCACAATTTATAAGCCAAATTTATTTTCACAACAAAAAAAGGCCGAACGGTTCTTATGACATGCAATACAAGAGTCCAATGTACTAAATTATAGTCGATTTACTCAGAAAGAATTTATTCAGTGACAAAAACTTTAGTGGGCTAAAAGTTTTCCATATTTGAATTTCGTATAGGACGTATCGACACGAAATTCAGTTACGGAACACTTTGAATGTATTGTTTCCGAATAAGTCGACTATAATTTAGAACATTGGATTCTTCCATTGCGTGAAAAATTATTTTATTAGCTTAGACCAACTTCTTGCCATCCAGATTTTTTCTTAAGGTACAATGAAATTATTCTTACATGAAACTGAGTCGATATGCATTAAATAAAGAAATCATTAACTTAACTGTTTATGAACAACTCATGCTTGACTAAAAATTCCAAAATTGTTTTCACAAAAGAGACTGAACGGTCCTTAAGACGTTTCCCATGGATTAAGATTTCTCCACACTGCACTGTACGAAACAGTAATTTATTTAACCAAACCAACCAAATTTGACCAACTTCTACAGTCCAGATTTTTTTCTTCTCACACAACGAAGTGATGCTTACATGAAACTGAGTCGATCAGTATTAAAAAGAATTTGACAATTTTACCAATTTTTATGGACAACTCACGCTTGTCCAAAAAATGTATAATGCCAAAATTGTTTTCACAAAAAAAGACCGAATGGTTCTTAAGACAGTGCCCTTTGTATCTCTTATAGAATCAGATTTCCCCATATTGTCCCTGATAAAAAAACACTACACTCAAAACTTCGACACTAATGTATTGGGTCTTGAACAAAGACGTATGCGTATATGCTTCTGTTACATAAAATAATTAACGATCGAATTTGTGTACAATGCCCACCTAATAGAATCATTAGGTCTAGAATAAGGAGTAAGTGTATTATAATATGAGCCTTGCAAGTTCGTCGAACAATCTAGTTGTGAGTATGGCTCGGTCGGGTAATGAAGTTTTGTGATATTGACACCATATTCACTGGGGCTGGCGGTTTCCTTACGGCATTACCTAATGTCCTACGCAGCCTCTCCCGTGTTCCGTGTACAGAAGGGCCTCCACAGTATTTGTGTTTTGATTCTTTTTAACTTTTTATCTTTGGAGCAATAAAGTCGTTTGTTGTATTGCTTTCTTTTTAATATAGGCTATACTGCGTTACATTTAGGAAAGCTGTGCATTTAAATTATGTATTTACGTCTGTGTATCACTCTATCAACACTCTTGTGTTTGTGAATGTTATCTGTATATAGTATTATCTGTGAATTTTTACTGTGTCATTTTAAATAGAATATAAATATATAAACAAAAAAATGACAAGGAAAGTATAAAGAAAGTATACAGAAAAGTATAAATTTATTTCTGGAGATCTATGGGTGTTATAAATCTCTAGAAATAAATTTGAATGGCTTATAAATTAGTTTCACATATTTCCCCAAAAGTTTAGCATGCAAATTACATTTTATTTCCAAATTTTTAATACATAATCAAACTCGAATACATATCCAAATTTTAATAAATAACATGTCACTAGCATTATTAGATCTTTACATACATTTGTAATAAAAAGAGATTACCTCAACAAAATAATTAAATCAGTTTTAGATCGGCATAGGTCGTGTTATTTACATTCCCCTGTTTAATTTAGACTTCCAATTAAACTATTTCGATCTAGTCTGTGCGTTGATATATTTGTCAATTTCTTTTTTTATATCTAGGCATTGATTTTCCTTGAAAATGTTCGGATTGATTTCAATTCGGTAGGTGTTTTGCTAACGTCCACCAGAACACATTCGAATTTTCAACAGATATTGATGAATTAAACTTTTTAGAAGGAAGACAATAAAGATTACATTCCCGTAAATCTTAATTTCCTTAATGCATGTATATGTATATACAAAAAGATACGAGAAATACGAGAACCCAAAGGTTCCATTATCAAATCAAAACAAAACCGCCCCTAAAATAAAACAATTATTATCCTAGTCCCGTTCACATATCTACTTACCTCTACAAGAAATGGTCAGATGCTGTCATTTCTGACTCAACTATTTTGTAAACAGAAACGTCTGTGTCACCTTTCCTCTTCCATAGCAGTGTATCATATACTTCCGTCTCTGTCTAATACATACAGACTATGATAAATTAAAATACGTTATACTGGTTTCCTCGACCCGGCTCACTCTTATTTTTAGTATAACGTAATTCTATAAGCTTGTCGTGACTAATATCTTTTTATTGTTATTACTGATCAATGTTGTATGGTCGAAGATATAAGCGAAACCAATACAGTATACAGTATTACTAATAAAAAATTAATTACTACTGAAATAAATTAGGAAACAAAATTGTCTAGTAATCTGGGTATATTTACAAGTTTAAGAGTTTTATTTGGCGTTACTTATAATGCCTTGTATAACAACACATAATATAAACCCAATTAGTTATCCTCTTTTTTTTATCGATCGCCATGTGTTACGATTCTAGTACGATTCTTGTTTTTTCTATCCTAATTTCTTACACACTGGTACATATGTATATATCAGTACTCGCGTTTAAATTCGAAGCGGAACAAAACCGCTTCCGCTTATAAATTTCATACGCGAACTGCTGCCGGACAGCCTTTCCAATCGATGCTAATTCTATGACATTGGTCCACAAGTTCATTCACACATTGATTGTGTAATAGATAAATACTTGGAAGTAAAGATATGTAAAGGTATGTGTGAGTCGGATCGTAGTAAAATTTTATTATAACGTACGTAATTATACAAAAATATAATGATGAGTGTAGATTATTAAATTCTGATTTAAGACACATCTAGAACCGAGAAAGACATAGATCTGAGACATTGATACATAGATGGCGGGGAGATCAATTTGAAAATCGAAATTTTTTGAATGGCTTTTGAATATGTTACTGAATTTTCTTACAGCTCGTATGACATATTTCAAAAATATAATCCCTTCGTAGCTTAACTTTGGGCCTTTTCCTTTTTTTTGGGTAACACATTAACAGGGTTACCAAAAAATACATCACCCGCCATTTTAAAAATATTACAACATTGAGTTTTGTGTTTTGTATTGTCAACAGTACTCTACCATGAGTTAACGACGTCGATACTACCTATCGACAACGTAAAACTTTGTATGAAGAATTGGTCAGCGCTCGTAGCGGTTACTATAATGAACTAAGAATTGTCACACAAAACTTCGATGCGGTCAGTATCAGGACGAACTGGTTAATTCAGCTTGTAACTTCTGACCAAACAAACAAACACTGCGAGTTAAAAAAAAGCTTGTAAGAACTAGCTTATGCTCGGGACTTCGTCCGCATGGATTTCGGAGAATCAGTCGCTTAAACCAATTTCTAAACTTTACCAGTAATGTGTTGAATATAATCCATGAAGAGCTTAATTTATCGAGCGGTATTCAAGCTTATACGCGACACACAGACTATAGATTTATTAAATACATAATAACACTAGCTGTAGCCCACAATTTGTTCAAAGTAATATAACTAAATAACTAAACTGTAAGGGCTTCGTTCATGTGACGTTGAAAAATCATTTTTCAAAATTGGTCCAAATTCGAAACTATATATATATATATACATAAACACCCAGACTCGGGGCGGGAATCGAACCCGCAACCCCCGTTTACTTTCCAACGCGCTTAGCCGTTGCGCTACGGAGGTCGTCGAATTCGAAACTAATATGAATTCGTCTTAGTCATTGCATCCTAAGGCGTCTATATGCTTTTTTTCTATACATATAAGTTTAAGCGAGAGGTGTGTAATGACCGCGACTCCTGGCGCTCCGTCCTCTCTGACTACCCTGTTGGGGATACAGCGTGAAGATATGTTATGTTATGTTTTATAAGTTTATTTTATACTAGCTAACCTGACAGACATTTTCCTGTCCAAATTTAAATCAATTTGTTAGTCAGAAAAAAGCGCTTTCAGTTTTTCTAAGCAACTTATCTAATTTTTCTGTCCCTTATAACCTCATTCGGACAACCAGCATTAAAAAAATCACCAAATTAGTCCAGCCGTTCATAAGTGCTGTTACCAACGAACAGTATTAAATTCTTATTTACATAAGAAGCATGAGAGATGTAGATAAGTATAAAATCGGCTTTATTCAATCTCAGAACAAAACAATTCAAAATGTCAAATCCATCACCAAGTTAAAAAAAATACTGTGCCTGTATTTAGACACACGTTCACTTAGTAGTGTGTGTGGGCCTGGTTCAATTTCAGAATACCCACACAAAGTTCTACCCCGTCATATTTAGTATTATATTTTACAAAAAGTTTCACATTATATATTTTACTAGATCCCATCAGGTTTAATTTGGATTTAATCTCTTCACTAATATACTTTAAGTCAAGCACCTATTTTGAGCTGAGATTAGTCGCAAAAGGCACCGAAAGTAATCCTACTTTAGCAGGAAAAAACAATCTTCTTTATGTATGCGCAATCTAAACTGTAATTATGGATTGCCATTCCATAGTGTTTTCAATCTCGAAAACCATTTCCGGGATTGCTGAGAATGCCGCGGGATTCCGAATAGATTTTAGTTGACTGTAAACATCTTATGCGAAAATGTGTGAGAAGAGTGATGAAATTTGAGGAAGCGAAAGAGGTATGTAAGGACTGCGACGCTTGGCGCTCCGTCCTCACTGACTACCCCGTTAGGGATACAGCGTGATATGTATGCACGTAAACATAGTACAAATTTCAATAAAGTAAACCAACTTTAATCTTTTAAAGGGATTAAAGTATGAAATTGCCGTTTTTACACACTGGCCACTGAATTAAAATTAAATCTGCATGGTGTCAGATTTGAGAGTGAAACTTTTTTCATTCGAAAACTATAACATTTTAAATTTAAAAAAATCACGACATTCGACTGTTTGATTTTTAGTTGTTTTTACATTCAGCCAAAGAGAATGTAAAATTACTATTCAGCTTTCAACGCGAAGGTGGATACAGCGACAATCAGAGTAATTTTCGAATACGAGTTCCGACATGGGACTGACGCATCAGAAACTGCTCGTAATATCGATGCTGTATTGGAGAGAATACGGCTAACGAATGCACTGTGCGTTTTTGGTTTAATCGCTTTAATCGCTTTAGTAGTGATAACTTCAACTTGAAAAATAAACCACGAGGAAGACGAATTGAGCATCTCCTTCTTTTTTGAAGTCGGTTGAAAAGCAACAATGATCAGTATTATAAGACACTACTATGGCTACAAATTAATCAAATTTCTTAATTACCCCACACGATAAATAAAAAAGTATTTTATTTTTAACTTCCTACTTAAATCCCTAAATGATCCCACCTTTTGAAGTTCATATCTTAAATCTGTGGACCACCACTTGTTACAAGTCTTTCAAACATCCGTTTTCATCAATTAATCGATGGGAATAACAGCAGTGGTAGGCAGACACCAAGGCAATTCCATAAATGTTTTTTTTTTCCCCATTTCGGAAGGGAACACTAAAAACATTTGAAATCAATTGAAAAAAAATCACTGGTCTGTAATCTAATGACTGAGTACGTGCAAAGGTGTTTGTTCTGCTGTTATAAGATGACAACCTTATTCCAAACTACCAGACTATGAAGGCTCTGGCGGAATCACGGTTGGTCAGAAACAATAGGTATTATGTACGTATTGCCATCTAATTCCGCTCGGCTTGATTAAGCTCGGTCTCATCTATTTTTTTCTGTTGTGTATGTTTCTTACATAATGAGAAATGGTAATCAAAAATATGTATATAACATGTTACTTTGTGTGACATTTTGAAGCGAAGCTTCATGATATTTGGGAAAGTACAACAAAAAAGTAACGCAACGGAAGTTTACAAAGCAAACTTCCGCTTGGTTGAATAAATACAAGTTTTTCGCAGATGATGTTGAACCCTTTCTGACAATGCTGACGCAGGTGGTTTCCACATAGGATTCACGATGTCTTGGGTTCAAACCTTGTGCAGGCAATGACTTTACAAATGTAAATGTTGCCAAAGCACACGAAATAATATGGCGAACAGTATCGAGCGCTCGTTCCGCATATAAAGTTATAAAATTAACTGCAACAAATTTCTTACGACAACAGAATCCGAATCCCGAAGAGATAGGTGGAGAAATCGGTGGGGTCCACCTTGGAAGACGGCAAGTCGCGACTGCTAGGTGAGTTGATTCAACTTTCTCTGTGAAGCTATCGAACTACCCAATATAATATATCCAAACATGTTCCCTACAGTTAATTTATAGACGAAGTTTTTCTAAAATATTTGAATAATAAATTATTACCACATAGAAATTAAATTACATCATTAAATAATTTGGATTTTATATACAATGCGTAAGAGCTTCACAGCCTTCACTTCCATCGGGTGTCCCACGCCATTTCACGCTTTATTTTTTTTACATACATACATACACACATATCTTCACGCTGTATCCCCAACGGGGTAGTCAGAGAGGACGGAGCGCCAAGCGTCGCGGTCCTTACATACCTCTTTTGCTTCCTCAAATCTCGTCATTCACCTCACACATTTTCGCCTAGATATGAGAGCGCTTTTAACATTTCCGTCTGCTAACACTCTGGCTATTTGATCTTCATAAGTCAGAAGAATAATAATTATACACTTTCGAAAATAGCCTTATAAATTGCTGTCCCTCTTATCGCCAAAAGAACCAATGGGAAAAATGTTAAAAAAACTTAAATATTGAAAATAAGATTATAGTGAAGGCAAACCGTCATATGTATTGTGATAGATAGTTTTTTTTACAGGGAAAGCTGTTTTAGTACAAAGGAGACAAACGAGCAAACCATAAACACAGTATACTCTAGGTATACTAACCTTATGGTGCAAAAAGGAGCAAACAGTTTAACTGACAGAATGCGACTGAGGCCCATGAACAATAACAAAGCTAAATAAGTACATTAAATTAAAAAATCACCGCACTACAAAAAACTTTTTGTGGTCCGTTGCTGGTAACAATCAATGAACTGTATAAAGCATTAGGTTCTTACCGTGATATTAAATATTTTTGAGATTCCCGATATTTCCGATAGCATCGAAATATTGGGAAACAAAATATTTAATATTGCGGTAAGAACCCGTTCATTTTATTCTTATAATGGGTATAAAACGTGAGACTAAAAAAGTGCATGGACTGTCATATTCCATTACACGGTTTAAAGGTCTAAATTTAAACTTTGGTTCAAACAATAGTTTAAGACAATGTGTTATTACAAAACAAGGATAAAAAAGTGAAAAATCAAATCAACTTATTCAAATAGACCTAATTGCGAGCTACATATATTTGAACAGCAAATCTACCTTAGATTCGGAAAGAAAACCTATACACTAAGAAGAACCCACAAGAAACTTATCAGGAATTATTTCTGACTAACATTTTAAAACAGTTATTTTAAAATACAAAATTTAAATCCATGTGGAGAGCGGATTACTTCCAGAGTATTTTAATTGCTTTGCATTCAATGTATCACCTTTAATTTCATTTGTGCTGTGCTAAGTTTAAATCTCTTTCCCGTGAATTGAGTAATTTCCTGAGGATTTACTACTTAATCCAGTACTACATCTAGTTTAAAAATAAGTCTAACGGTCTCCCATTTCAACACCGGTCAACAAATTGGCAGTTAGAGTTTGTCCCGTTAGTCTTTGTTCATTTTATTTTGATGGCTTTAAATAGTTTCTCTAAATATTGTATCTAAAATGAATGTAGATATGCTAAATGTTATGGATATTGAAGATATAGATCTAGTGGAGTCTTCACGGGTATCGAATCGGTTGCATATAATGAACCCATCGACGGAACTCGACAATGATGAATTCAAATAAAATTATTATATTATTTCATTAAACGTTTTGGAAGAAAGATAACAGATTGTTATTTCAAAGCGTCGATCATTACTTTGATTACAGCGCTGCACGGCTGCGTTTTCTTTTAAATATGCAACAGCAAAATGCAGCAGTCGTCATCTCATTGAAAGCCATTTTTGTCGCGTTAAAGTAATGTACTAGGTACGCATACGCAAGTAATACGTAATAAATCTTTAACCTAAATACCTTCATTATTTATTACTTCCAAATAAATAATTGTAACTTTTAAAATTTGAGATCTTCGCTCCAGATATTGCAGGAAATAGAACGCTACGAATTTTTGATACCCGAATGAATAAAAATATTGTACGGTAGTGAAGCCTGGATAAGTCCGAAATCGAGTGAAAGTAAGATAAATGCAGTAGAAATGCATCTCTTAGAAATATGTGTGGTGTCACCCTCGCGGACAGAATAAGCAATGAAGAGATATGCAGTACGACAAGTGTTACACGATAGTGTTATTGTAAAAATGAAGAAAGGAATGCTTAGATGGTTTGGGCACATAGAAAGAATGAGTGATGAAAGACTGACGAAGAAAATCTAAAGAGCGAAAGTGAGTTGTAAAGAAGCCAAGGAAGACCAAGGCCGACTTACGAAGATCAAATAGCCAGTGTTAGCTAACGGAAATGTGAAAAGCACTCTCATACCTAGGGAAAAATGTGTGAGAAGGGTGATGAGATTTGAGGAAGCGAAAGATTTATGTAGGAACCGAGAAGCTCGGCGCTCCGTCCTCTGACTATCCCGTTAGCGATACAGCGTAAAGATATGTATGTATGAATGTAATAGTTAAACTCATGTCAAACCTTATTCTATTTTTTGTTAGGCCTGGGTTTGATTAGTTACCTGTTAATTCTGTTTCTGTAATAAAGTGAAGCTTAAAGTATCGACTAACTTTAGACTAAGTTTAAGCCTGGACTTCTTAATAATGGTTTAAAACAGGGTAAATATGTAATATACAGTAATAATAATAATAATTGTCATAGACCTAAGCACGACTTGGTACTTTACATTTGATTAAAATAGCTTTACTTAGGTATAAAATATATGTATACATGCACATAATCATTGGTGCGCCTGTTTAGTTATCGTGTAGCTTCTGGAAGACTTGACCGACAGAGGTCACATTCCCACAACATATTTGTATAGATCTATTAGTTGAGGCTGTGGTCAAGTTGTTAACAAATTCTATATTGTTAACAAATAATTATATTTAAAACAGGTAAAACTGTGGGACATAGCTAGTACATTAAATGAAATCCCAATCCATGGAAAACTGTTTTATTTATTTATATCTAGCTGTTAAACGGAACTTCGTCCACATATTTTTTTTAAGTAGCCTACGTCCTTCCTCAGGATACCAGCTATCTGTGTACCAAATTTCATCGTAATTCTAAATAACAGATGCAACTCAAACTCCGCGCCAAAATGGAAAACAGTTGTGCCAACCTAACAATAACGAAAAAAAACAAAAAATTGAATTTGGAACCATAAACAAATAATTCATTTTCGATACTTTCTCGACTGAATGTAAGTAAACAAAAATAAAATGTAATCCTAGTTGCACAAGAAGATAAAAATGAAAATAAATCTTACGCAGACCACGATTAAGTGCGTTTTGTAAAAGGACATATAAATAGAAAAAAAAAAAACAAACGTATCTACATTACAATTTAGGAAGCCTTATTGTTAAAGCGAACTCTCGCTCGCTTCGCGTAGTTTTAAAAGTGTCTCTGCGCTTGCCTGAGCTTTGTCTTTAAAGATTGCGGCGACAATTTTGTATTTTCGCTAAGATAATTCGAAAGCGAGTGGTAAAAGAAGCCAAGGAAGACCAAAGATGACTTATGAAGATGAAGATGAGAAGAATAGCCAGTGTTAACCGATGGAAATGTCAAAGGCACTCGCATTCCTAGGCGAAAATGTGTGAGGAGAATGATAAGATTTGTAGATTCGGAGATGTAAGGACCGCTTGGCGCTCTGTGCTCTCTGACTACCCCGTTAGGGATACAGCGTGAAGATGTGTGTATGTATAATTGTTTAAGTAAATTGAGTTGCGATGAAAACAAAGCAATAAACGGTAAGTGTTTTATTTTATACAAACTACCTTTGGGCGAGTGATTTACGTAGATAAATTGTAGAAAATTTATGGTAGGTGAAATAAAAATGACTAATACATAATATTAAATTAAATTAAAAAGAAGCAACATACTTAAAAGTAATCTACATAAAATGAGATTTCCAGTTAAATTTCGAGTGTTTTTAGTAACTAGTATTTCGGCCAAAATTATATAATATTCTCTGTGATATGGTTTAAGAAATGAGGTCGTATATTTTAATAGCCTACGTCTTAAAAACAAAACCTGTCATCGCTAACAAAAATAAACATGAATACGTCTTATTAAATTGTCAAGCCGTCAATATTTACAAAATAATTACTTCGTATTTTTTATAATTATTATTACAAAGCATTTTCCGTTGCCAAGTAGTGAGTAACAAAATTATGGTTAAAAATTTGCATTAGCTAACGTGTTAAATAAAGAACAAATATTCGCGGGAAAATGAAAATACCGTGAAAACAACTCTCATTATTTTCATGTTTGTAACATTTAGAGGCAAAGGCTTCAAATGAGTACAGACATATAAAGTAACAGTAGTGTTGATGTATCGTATCATCAATGTATTCATACAGAAAAATTGATTTCAACTGCGGTAGAGTAACAATGGCTCGCCGCGTGATACCGATCAGAGGCGACGGCAATTGCTTGTTCCGGTCCATATCGCACTGCGTTTTTGGGACTCAGGAGAGACACAGGGAAGTGCGGTTGAAAGTTGTAGAGAGAGTAGTTAATAATTGGCATTGGTATAAAGATTTTATAATCGGAGATCGGTCGTACGGATCGGATATTCACAGCGCGTCTGATTATCGAAGCCTGATGTCAAAGGATGGGGAATACGCTGGTCACGCAGAACTACACAGTGCCAGCGAAGTGTTCAGTGACTACGTATTCAAAGTTCATAGAGATGGGTGCGCCCGAACCATCGATTATGGCCGAGGTAGGGTTGCGAAACACCTGTTGTTTTCCGGTTTTTTAGACGCAGGGCATTACAGTGTTTTAGAATATTTTTAAGATTTCCCTACATTATTGTTTTTTTTTGATAACATATTACAAAATATTATGCACTAGTTGTTGTTTTTTATTGGAACGTTTTAGCCTTTAATCAGTAGATTTTTTTATTGAATATTTTCATTCAGTGGTGTTCCTATAGTAGTTTAAGGGCCGTTTACACAATCATGATCGTACACACGTTTGTTGGTGAATCCAGTATGTACCAGTACCTACGTAATGCTAGAGATAGGCCAGGTCAAACCTAATTTAATATAATCTCATTCAAAGCTTCTTTTCCTATGCATGGTGATGCTCAATAGATCGTCCACCCAGATGCACATGTATATACATGAACAAAGCATAGTTTGTGTTCAGGTTATTTCTGTATATAACTTATTCTGTACATGTTCTGTACTTATTTCTTTACATACGTTACGATCATTATTATATCAACACTGCAATGTACAGAAATAATCTGAAAACAGAAAATACTTTGTTTCAAAATTATTAACTGAACCCATTTCGGTTTTAATGTGTTTTATTTTTTTATGTTTTAAAATTTTTAATATTTAAGTAAACAATAATAAAATGTAATCGTAGTTGCACAAGAAGATAAAAATGAAAATAAATCTTACGCAGACCACGATTAAGTGCGTTTTTGTAAACTACTAGTAAACGAATCTAGTGCAAGTTGCGTCGGATATGCGGAATACATACATACATATATTCACGCTGTATCCCTAACGGGGTAGTCAAAGGGAACGGAGCGCCAAGCGTCGTGGTCCTCAGATACTTCGCTCCCACAAATCTCATCATTCTCCTCACACGTTTTCGCTTAGGTATGCGAGTACTTTAGACATTTCCGCCTGCTAACACTATTTGATCTTCATAAGTCAGCCTTGGTCTCCCTTGGGTTCTTCTACCACTCATTTTTACTATGTAGATTTTCTTCATCAGTCTTTAAAGACTGCCCGAACCGACTAAGCATTCCTTTCTTTATTTTTACAATAGGACTGTCGTAGAATAAATAATTTATGAAATAATTACGACTGAGTTCATTAAACAATACCGTTTATTAATTCTATAATATTAAAAATTAATCACTTAAGAGTGCATTGAGAACATCATTTTGGGTGTATGACTGAACATCCACGATGATACCCAATCGATTTATCGTTTGATAAACGTGTTCGACATATACACAAGAGAGTACGATGACGATAGAGGAGGATAGAGGTTAGAAAATGTGTGAAATTGACGAATGCCATTCTAGTTTTAAACTACAACAGCAATTAATAAAGTCAATTCAAATGTTAAAGAACTTGTTCCTAAAAGAGTAGCAAGTACTATTTGTAAGAAGAGAACTGTAGCTTAAATAAGAATAATCGTGATTCAAACAATTCTACTATGAAATCTGTGAAACTCGTGTCATCAAATAAATCGATGGAAATATGAAAAGTACTTACACACATGAAAGATTATTTCTATTTTAAATGGTAGGAGTACTTTATGAGATAAACTATTAAATTTATTCCTAATAATACAGTAAATACCGCTTATAGAGGAAAGTTGCAAATTATAACTGAGAGTAATTGTGTTACAAACAAATCTGTTTCGAATTAAACGTGGTTCCGTCAATTAACGTCATTTCCAAGTCTAAGAGTTGCAATGAATGAAGAAAATTGTTAGTTAAATCGTGAAAATGAGTCAAATGTTGATAAGAGTTGAAGAAAAATCAATAAATAAAAGTAAAACGTTGGCATAATAAGTCTAAAAGCCCAAAATAAAAGCAGTCGAAATTCACGAAACTTATTTAAACCAAATAAAACAATGTCACTGAATTATATATATAAACGAAGATGTAAAATGTACAAGCTTGGCTCTCCGTCCTCTTTAACTACCCCGTTAGGGATACAACGTGAGGATATGCATGTATGTATGTACAATGAACGTCACGATCAGTTATGTGGCATTATTGTACGATGAAAGACACGTGCACTAAACTTGAAAGGCAGTCAAAAAAAGAGATGATCACGTAATAGTCTTCGAAACACTGCTAACACTGGAGGAAAGGAGTTACGAGAGAACAGAAATCTCTTAAATCTCTTATCCGATCGTACGGTGAACATCATCTGCACGTGCGGTGGTTCGTATGATCATTCGATAGTGACGCCTATTTCAGGGTGTCTTAGAGCTTGACATTCTTCAATTTTTTTTAAATGTATTTTAAATTGTTTATGGCAGGTAACAAGATATCACAAATGAGAAGATTTACAAAGTGATAAAGGAAACGCATCGCTATAACGTTGTGTTTTGGCGTTGAGTAAATGAATAAATGTTGAATAAATGTGCGTCGGAGGGGGAATGGCAAACAAGTTGTGGATGGATGTAAAAGATAGTGATGTCACACGTACAGAGTGGGTGTGATTATCAATACGTATAAAGACTGCGGCCCCGTCAATAGATTTTATTTTCAAGTTCAATCGTACAATGGAGTGCAGTAACAAGCTACAAACCAAGAACTTTAAAAAAAACAACATGTTAAAAGCCTGTTGTTAGAGGATTTTAACGAGATTTCAATTGGAAAAAATTGCAAAATATAACAGAATAATTATGACACGAACAAATCTTTTACGAATTCCATGAATCACATGTCGTCAAAAGAAATCGATGGAATTACGAAAAGAATCTCAAAACATAATTCTATTAGTTTAAATGGTAAAAGTGAATTGGATAAATTGAAATTTTTCGACGGGTATTAAAAAATAAAATAGTAAATGTTTCAACAATTAACGCAGACAGAAGAAACGGGAAAAACGTGGGATTATCTGCTCTTTTGAGGCTACATAAAAGACCGACAAGTTCCAACCCAAAGTCGATAGTTACCATTCCTCCGGTCCTTACATCTAAAAACCTTATTAATTCACTTCACCACCGTATTACTTTAAAAGACTTAATACTAATGACATAAAAACGTGAGGAAAGACAAATATCGGTAACCCGATATTCACCTTGAACGCTGAACAAACAAAACTGATTCAGGTAAATCTGATTTTGTTTTCAGTGGTTTTTCGAGTATTGAAATGAAAATTTTAAAGTATAAGTAACATTTAAATCGTGAAATGAGCTAAGAACGACCCACAGATAATAACCCACAGACAACATAAAAAAAAGGTGTGATTACACTATGAAGACTGTGTCCCCATCAATAGACTTTATTTTCAAGTCCAAGAGTTGAAATGAATGACGAAAAATGTTGGTTAAATCGTGAAAATGATCCAAAGAACGACAACAGTTGAAGAAAAATCAATAAATAAAGTATAACGTTGGCATAAGTCTAAAAGACCAAAATAAAAGCAGCCGAAATTCAAGAAACATCTTCGAAAGACTTTGCTACCACTAGCATTAGAAAGGAGTAACGACAGACCAGCAATCTCTTAGTTCTTTTATCCGACCGTATCGTCGACGTCATTTGCACGTGTGGTGGTTCATATGAGCATTTGACAGTGACGCCTATTTCAAGGTTCAATTACAAATGTTTGAAATAGAAATTTGGAATCTATAAAGTTTAAGAGTCCAGAGAATTACAACGTGATAAAGGAAATGTATCGCTATAACGTTGTATTTTCGTTTGAGCAATGTGGGTCGAAGGGGGAACGGCAAACAAGTTGTTGATGGATGTAGCGGATAGTTATGCTACACGTACATCGTGGGTGTGATTATCAATACGTATAAAGACTGTGGCCCCGTCAGTACTTTATTTCCAAGTCCAATTGTACAATACAGTGCAGTTACACGCTACAAACCAACGACTATCAACAAATCAACATGTTTAGAGCCTACTGTTGTAGGATAATTATGATCGAGATATCGAAAACGTTTACATAGAAATGAAAGACCTGACAATTATTTCAAATTCAAATATTTCTAATTTAAAGGCAAGACATCAATATAGTGATAAGCATGAATACCAAGTCAGAGAGCTGTAAGTTCAAGGGATTGTTGGAAAGTTGGGTTGGGACAACGAGATGAGTCTAGTACAATTCTACAAGGACAAAGACCTTGCAATTATAATCACCTTCTTTCAGTTACCGCCTAGAAGATTATATACGTGGACCTCACCCGGAACAGATATTAAATTTAACCACAATCCAGTTGTTGCTGTTCTGACTTGTACAAAACGCCTCAGCCGAAAGTGAACTAAAATGAATTACGCAATTTCAATGTCAAACTTAAAGCATCGAAAGACATTAACCACGGATAACCTCCATAAAAATGACTTGGAACAAAATTTTAAAACATTAGTACAAAACAATTGAAACCTGGCGATTTGGCGCCAAGTTATGGATAAGGTATGGATAAGTGTTAGATTGGGTTTTAAGCGTAGTTCGATGACAGATAAATTATACCAAGTCATTTACGAAAGATGTTCAAGAAAATAAACAGAGATATGTATAATATCAAAATATTAATTACATCTTAGGCAGAAATGCCCAGAGGTGTGAATCTCCCGTGATTTTTGTTATATGTATAAATGTAATTATGCAGAGTCTGTAAGCTAAACACGATTCATTTCATGTGGTAATGGAATTGATCTTCTAATTCTGGATCTTGCAAAAAAACAAGCAAAATGGGAACAGCACATTAAGAGCATGCTTTCTGATAGCGAGATCCTATATTGCGAACGTATCCATTTTGGTTTGAAATTGTCTTTTCCTTGTATATATAATCTGATTTGTTAATGTCATAAAAAGAGAATGTCATAGGTGGTGATTTACATCCCACGTGTACATCTAAAAAGAATTAATTTGTCATGTGACAGGACACCGTTTGATGGTCAAAAATGGTAAATCTTCGAACAACTAAACTTTCATGGTAAATAATCAAAGCTTTCATGTAATAAATGAAATTACTGAGGAAAAAAGTACCGTTGTTTCAAAAATATGCCACTATTGCGAAAGAGGATATAGCCGTTATTTTCGGAACAAAATAGTTTTATGATTATATTTAGCGATGGCATTTTGATCTAGAAATAGACAATGCAGTATTAGCGAAAACATTCGAACTACCAAAAAGTATCACAAAAATGGCTGGCAAAATTGCAGCATTATGTTATTTGCCTGATTTAATCGTACAGTTAAACGTATTAAAAGTAGTATGAACCCTACAGATTTTCTGTCTAGAACTGTAGGTGAAACAGAAGGTGAATTTAATGTTCATATACCGTGTGAAGTGGAAATGTTTGCAAGCAATGTTTGCCAGGACGATTCTAAAGTGGAATGGAAACTGAACTGGAAAAGTGTACAATTGGAAACAAAAAAGGATTACACTCCTCAAAAATTATGAGATACATAAGTCATCATTTAGATATCTTATAATTTGTACTTATTTAATTGGGCCAGAAAAAAACACAACACAAAACCTACTACCATATGATAACTGTAAAAATCAGGTATCATTGAATAATGAGGCCAAATTTTGGGGTTACCGTATATCAGTTCCACATACAGTCAAAGAATTAACTTTGACTGAATTACATGAGAACCATTTTGAAATCATTCGCATAAAGGAAATTGATAAATATTGTTTCTAGTGGCTGAACCTAGACAGCGAGATAGATAACATAACAAATAAACATTTTATATACTTAAAAAATAGTAAAAGTCCAACGGAAATGCAGAAACCATGACCTGTTCCTCCTGCTATCCTATCTATACCTGCTGGTATAGAGTTCACGCAGACTTTTTGGGGCCTTTTTACAGCAAAATGTTTTTGATGGTAGTTGACAGCTATTCAAAATGGCCAGAGATTTACGAAATTACTAACATTACGGCAAACATAACTACAGAAATATGTAAAAACATATTTTGGAGATTTGGGCTCCCAATACATTTAGATAATGGCAGAACATTTACAAGTCACGAATTAACTGTACATCAAATTACATTAAACACTAATTTTCGCCTCCGTACCACGCTGCAACCAGACAGTTACGTTGAGACGTTCAAATCGATTGTAACTAACATAAAAGAAGTAGGCACAGTCTAACATTCGTTATAAACTTGATTTTATTTGACTATAGAAGTACACCTCTAAAGAAATGCAGGGGCCTCACTTTCCAGGTTAATGCTGGGGAGGGAGATTAGAAACAGATTCAGTTTTTTGTGACCAACTAAACAAAACAAGGAAAATAGACTATAGCCATCTAATTCTGCAAAAACTCGAATCGTCCAAGTGAGACTCGCTCGATAATGCACCCCACTTCGTATTCGAACTCACTTGGCCTTCAAAGGGAATTCTCTAAACCACATACTAGGAGCGAAGTGAAGTGATCTTGCATGCGAGTTTGTCGGGAATTGCTTTAAGAGTCAACATCTCGGTCGATATTTCGTCTTAGTGTATTATAACTTCTTCGGAGATATTTACATTAAATTAACTTGTGTTATTTAGATTAGATTGTTATATTCAGCTAAACGTCAAAAAATTCATTTACGATTTATTTACGACTGGCTGCAAGGCGGTGCTGGCATATCTGTCGACTTTATAGAATACCAATTCACCGTTGACAATCTCACCGCGGATTCAGAAGTGAATTCGACTAATTTGCGTTAGAGATTCGCACTGCAGGAGCGAGATCAAGCCGTGGGTACAGACGTTAGTGATGAAGATTCAATACCTGGTGTAACATATTATGTGATTGAGTTGGAAAGCCTAAAGTGGAAACGTCATATAAGTCAAATGAAATGCTGCCTTGTACAGACTTCAGAAAAATGCTCATAATACTTGAAGATAAATTCGGTTGTGTTTAACCTTCCTGAGGTCTATAAATATGTAACTATTAAATAGCACGATCGTAAAAAAATGGGTTAAGGTTTTGTGTAGGTCTATGTCGGAGAGTATGAAATCCTATATTGCGAACGCATCCACTTTGTATTTAAATATATTTTCCTTATAGGTAAATCAATTGTGTTTTATAAATGTCATAGCAGGCGGTCTGTGTCAAAAAATAAAAACCTAATTAATTAGTTTGATTTTCGGACTACATTTTTAAGGAGTTAAATTCTAAAGCTTTTCCTCGTTATAATACATGGGAGAATAATTAGGAAGAGATGCAATGAACAGCTAGGTTTAAGCCGGTTTGGTGTAGGGACGGGAGAGATGTGCGAGGTTTTAGTACAAAAGTGCAGGGACGTGAGGCTGGGGTCTTTCTATGCTTTATATATTACGACAAAGCATTTGACCGCTCGTTCTTATCTTACGCGACATCGGAGTAGATTGGAAAGATATTCGCATTATCCAAAACCAATGCTGGAACCAACGAGTAACCTTTCGTGTTCAGATCAATTAAAAAAAATGGTGTCTTAATTATACATTACTCAATTTTTCGATTCTCATTTCTGGCTTTCGGTTGAAATTTACCCTCATCTCTGTCAATTTTTTATCAATAGATGCAAAGACGCCGGAATAAATCAGTCAGAACAATAAACGGACATAGACACATATTATATATAAGAAAACTATAAGGATCCCTTTTGGCTATTTTTGGTAAAACGACAGTCATGGTCCCATAAATGAATGTAATCTACTTCTAAATGTTTTAACACCAAATAATGAACAAGTGTTAAATTGTCGCAGATAAACAGACAAAAAATTGTTGTTTACGTGCAAATAACCATATAAGCTTAAGAAAAAGCTCACAGAAACTTCAAATTTATTTATATGTGTGAATGTATAGATTGGATGTCGTATATATTGTAGTCATTGTATTTATTTTAAATACATTACGAGAATAATGACGTGTATCTTGATAGAACACATCGATTTCACTTTGTCAAACGATCTCAAATTCACCCAGAGCATAGCTTAAAATGCGGTCAAGTGTGGCGAGCCCTGGAGTTTTATTGGTATTAATTCAATCTATCCATATAATAGGGGTTAGGGACGTAAATGTACCCACTCCTTTGTATTATAGATTGGAAGTAATGGACAGTAAGTAGGGACATGTGCATATTATTTTAACTCTACCGATATTTCGGGTATTTCTACTACAGTGGGTCAGCCGACGGATTTAAAAAAGAAATAAGGAAAAACCGTTTGCGTGACTGCAAATTAAGTACTAAGGATGTCATATGGGTACCATATAACAAACTGGGCGAGCATCCAATAACATCGTAACACTGATAATTTAGGAAAGTTCGTTTCAAACAATCAAACCCAGGACCCCGCCTGGAGAGGCCCAGGCCCTTTCCACCGCGTCAAGATCAATAGTGTGGGTATACCTCTAAATGTTACGTTAGTAGGTGATACCTATTTTTTAATTTATTTACTATCTTTAATACATTTTATAACAAAAACTGCTGCATAAACACAAACCTTATGGATATAAAGGTTTGCGCAAACCTTAGCGTAAACTTTAATGGAACTAAAAATATATTTATTACCAGATTAAGAGTCCCCTCTAATATTTGGTATTGTTTAGTATAATTTGGTGTAAAGAGAAGAGACGACAATATTCATGTTTACATATGGCAAAGTGAAAAATTTACAGATTTTTTTAATTACAGATTTACAAGTTTCTGAAAATATAGGCAGCGGACCGCCTCTGACGTCTCCACGTTCATTACTAGCTTGCTCCACGACACATTTCAATATTCAATGCTTCAATGACATGTTAGTTATATGACTCAGGATAAACTATGTTCAAAGTGATTCATCTAAAGGAAACTACGGTAAAATAACATTGTAACTTGATTAATGTATGTCATTCGCTGTGCAAATATTTATATATTTCATATATAAAAAGAATATGTACTCGTATATATGACAAACATTAATTTATACACAATATCGCATAATAAAAATTATTGATTAACTACAAATACTTTTACATTAAACAGTCAATCAAAATCAAAAATTAAAATCGAAAATACATACATATTACTTGTATATATATACAGTTCCAAAGATTCTCAATTAACGAGCAAGAGATTTATTTATACTTCATATAAAATTCAGTTTGATTGCAAAATTGTACTATAAAATAAACGATTTCATCCGTGACCAAAATTATAGATATATAACTGTAAGTCTTTTCTGCATATGATTTCTGAATATTATATTCAATACATTAGAAATGCGATCTCTAACAAATATGTGCGGTGTCATCCTTGCGGACAAAATAAGCAAGGGAGTGATACGCAGTATAACGAGGTTGGACTACGGTGGAATTATAAAAAAAATTATGTAAGGAATGCTTGCATGGTTTAGCCACATAGCAAGAATGAGTAAGAATGGGTGACGAAAGGCTAACGAAGAAAATCTACAAAGCAAAAGTCCAAGGAAGACCTAGGCTGACTTATGAAGTTGAAATAGCTGAAGTATTAGCCTCCGTAATATAATCGTATACACAATGAATCTTCCTTCAATGTACACCTCGTTTATTTTCAATTTTTTCTAGTTTTATTATGATACATTTTCCAAATTTTGAAAACCATACGAAAAATTGTACAGCGCCCCTAGCGGTACCTGTGGTAAGGTAAAAATTATCATACAAATCTGTGAGGCGGTCGCCGTCGGGATAAAATCATAGCAGAAGCAAAAAAAGAGGTGACAGCAATTTTTACGCGAATTTTCGAGAAAACACGAATAATTCAAAGTAACACTTCAAATGAAGATATTTCTTTTTACTTTCCATTTAAGCCACTAAAAGTAATTCCCAAGAACGAAAATTCAAAATTTAAAATGTTTACGTCAAATAGGCTGTGATAGACAGACAGAAACCTAGCTGATAAATGTTTCTCCCATTTTGGAGCGCAACACTGAATATTACGTCTCGCTAATACCAGGCCCCACAAATGAAAACGGAACAGGTCATATGCCCACGCGAGGCGGGCTATTGGCCAGCCTGCTGTCTTTGACCTGGCACTATACCGTCATTTAGCGATAGCTGGGAGGAACGACTTAACATTTGAATGGACACGTACAATAATGAGATTAGAGCAATATTTATCGAACAGACTGCTTCGCAATTGGTCCGAATAATAAGACCCCCATAAATAAACATACTACACATATAATTATAGGATCGAAACTTCTGCGAAACATCATTTTATTGAATTAAGTATAGAGTATTTCAAATTTTAGTCGAGTGGTACAAAACTGTGTTACATAGTGTTCACGAAGTCCACAAAAAGCTGCAGTGCTAGCACACTCATTGAGACATAAATGTCTCGAACTGTTAGTACACTATTTTTTGTATATCCGTACTACAGCCGTCAATGCCTGTAACTGATATTCTTCATCTATGTCGCAATATATTAACATGATAACATTGCTAAAACAGAAGCTCGAGCTAACAAATAGAAGTACAAACGGACAACTGGACACATATTCTAAAAATATTTGTTTTGGATTCAGAAAAGCCCCAAAGGCTTAAACTATTAAGCGCTTTTTCAAATACTTTCCATATACAACATTCAGTTTTTGAAACATATATTCTTCCTCGTACGCTTTGAAAGATATCTTTGCGCATTATTTACACACACGCAAACACATTCTCTCACATTCGTGCACACGCTAGCTCGTACATTTGCAAATCCTCAAACACTAATCAATTATTCCTTTAGTGATTATTTTGCACTTAAAACAATGTACATACATGTCTATATTCGCAACATGAAACGACTTTTTATTTCTATGTAGCTCTTCCACATTTCTTAGTGACTAATGTGAACTCAAGAGGAACCTAACCAGGTTCTTCTTGAATAACTATCCACAACACAGGGTATTCTAGTGTAGAAGCTAGAATTACTGTTGTAATATTGTGTACATGAATAAATAAATATTTCGTTTCGTTTTTAGGCGACCGACAGCAATCGCGGTTATAATTTTGATTGATAATATAAATTTCTCAATTAATATTCTATTATAATCGTATATATATATATATATATATATATATATATTATTACATACATATATTATACTAAAAAATAATACTAATATTCTCTGTGTAATAGTTTCTCAGACAAGAGTGAGAATAGTCATATTGAGTTCATCCATATGATTTACTTATATATATATATATATATTCGAAATTCATGATACCACCCACTTATAATGAACATAAGCGTCAGGACGTGTCATAAGCACTACTAGTTCATAAAGTATCCAAACCTATTAATATAACTAAAGCCCAATGAGCTCTTTTTCCAACACTTTCAACAAGCTTACCAACAGCCAAACAGACCAATGAAAATTTTTATTAAAAAAAATTAAACCGCCTTCAAAAATAAAAACACTGAAAAGTACAAAATAACTATCCTTTACTAATCAAACTGAAGTACAATTAAAATAACTTTATAAATACGATACACATACCTATACAATTAAATTTGACAGTTACTGAAGTCGGTGCCAAGCCTACCGAACTAATAAGCTTTCTGTTGTTGCACATTGATTTGGCACCGACTTCAATAACTGTCGAATTTAATTATGTAGGTATGTGTATATTTATATTTATAAAGTTATTTTAATTGTACTTGAGTTTTGATTAGTAATGGATGGTTATTTTGAACTTTTCAGTGTTTTTATGTTTGAAGGCGGTTAATTTTTTTAATCGTAGACCTACCCTAGATCTTTATTTAGGTCAAGATCACTCAATAGATCTTGACCTATATAAATATCTAGGGTAGTTCTGCAATTAACTTCTTTCTAATTCCGGAGCGCAACGATATACAAGAGAATCATAAATATAAATAAAGATTATAACCAAGTCGCGTTATTTAGTGTATCTTCGAAGTCCAAGCTCTAATATTGGTGAAATTTAAATGGGACCACCTCTGAAGTATTACCTACCAAAAAAAAAAAAAAATTTTCAAAATCGGTTCATAGATGACGGAGTTATGAGGTAACAAACATACAAAAAAAAAACATACAGTCAAATTGAGAACCTCCTCCTTTTTTTGAAGTCGGTTATAAAATCACAGACTTTACGGTAAGCCGAAATCGAAATCAGATAAGCCGACTCATCTACATACAACACACATTTTCAGAGAAGCTGATCGCCGCCATTCCATTAACAAACAGCACCCACGTATCTATATTTTATTTCATTTTATTTGTCTCACTTCGTAGTACTGGACAGGCTTCGAAACTTCTAATATTCTCTGTGTAATAGTTTCTCAGACAAGATTGAGAATAGTCATATTGAGTTCATCTATACCACTGGTTCCCAAACTTATTTTGTCTACTGAGTCGAGAGCTCATGCAGTCGTTGTCTAAGATGCCTCCTAGCTAAATGAAATTACAAATCACCCCCCAGGCCTCTACACAACGCCCCCATTTTTTTCTGGGTCTCTTACCGCCTCCCTTTAGGCCTGCAGCGCCCACAAGGGGGCGTTATCGCCCACTTTGGGAATGGCTGATCTATACGCTTTACCTTTATATTTCCTTTGTATATTTTACAATTTCAACTAATGGGTTGATCAACCATTTTTTGTACGGGTCGGTCAACTAAAAACAGCGCCGCACGTCTACATTGCATTTTATTTTATTTGCCTTACTTCGTATTACGGGAAAGTCTGAAATTATAAAATCTATGCAAAAATATTAAAATGTAACTAGATCACAACGTCTATTCTAAACATTTATTCCAAATGTACGTATAGGTAAGTATTTTAATGTAAATTGTGCGCAAGTCTGTTTGTAGTTACAGAAAAGTGTAAAAGTATTTAAAATATTGTGTAACTTCACCCTTATTTCTTTTTGGGCTTGACAGTAATCTTCATTGCATTATCATTACGACGTCTTTTATTACGCTTTTCTAGTACATAACATCCTCCATTTTAATCGCTCTGCACCTTATGAAATAACCGAGACCCTAGTTTTTCAAACAACGAAACTTATATTGAAATTCATTAGCAGTTTCTTAGTCTCGAAAAAATAAACAAACACAAACGCACAACAGCAATTTTACTCGTAGTATATCACACATATACTTCTTTTGGAATCCTAAAATTTGAAAGCCTAAAATGTTCAATCATTATATCAATGTAAGTACTTACAGACGGTTTTGTTGCTATTTTAAAATAAAGTTGATAGAGACCACTTTACAGGCGTAACTTAACCAAAGATTTTATATTTCAGACGGTCTCCCGAAGCTTCTACCAGTCGCTTACAAAAAAACCTATTATTATGTATAGTACAAATATATAGATACAGACGTACCTACATATGCATTATGTGTACTATGTACTATTATGGTATTCCCATGTAATGGGCAGGTAGGTACTACGGGAAGCGACGACTGACACTCCTTTCTCACTGATTATTCCACCAGGAACACGGCGCACAGTGTTCCGAAATCGTGAAATTGTAGAATTAAGAATAAAAGTCATTCAGATGTAGCTAAAAAGTAATTTGCATGCAGTAAATATAAAAAGAACGATGGTACCAAGCGGTAAAAATCAAGAAAATATATTAATTAAAATTTCAACGAACTCTGCAGGGACAGACACAAAATGTTTATGCCACGGTGTAACAGACATTGAATACTAACGATTACTAAAGGTTTCACAATACGACAGTTTCGGAAAATTTCGAGAGAAAAAAATAGAATGTCATTCCATAAGTTTCATTTCACAAATGTTTTAAATTTCATTTGAGTACGAGGGACCTATTTTACTCAAGAACTCCTGAAAACAAAAGTTAATTAATGTTAAGTTTTCAATCTTATGCAATTTTTCCAGGCCAAAATTTATAACCTTTGTTCCAAATTCTAATGTTTCACGATCTCGGAACACTGTGCAGCGTTAGGATAATTATGCAGTAATAGCATGCAGCAGCATGACATACGCTTGTCACAAATCGCTTGTTCACACTTGGGAAACGTGTGCAACCCAAACGGCGACATCTATACGCTTGCCAATGCGCTAAACGCTAATAATGTTCCAAGTGTCCGAGCATAACGGACACCGAATTTACCACAACGACAGCTATTATGTGCCTGCTAAATTAATTTTATTATAAAGCCAAACAAAATAAAAATACAGAAGTATTAAAAGGAAAATAATGAACTATTATAATTTATAGATCGTAGAAAACAGCGTCAGTCCGTCGAAAATTCTCAAGCTGTACCAACATCGAAATGCCTCGTAAGCGTTTGTTACAAGCTTCCTGACTTGTGCACAAAAGACTGCTTCGGACCGGCTCCAATGCCAAGCGCTTTCAAGTCTATGCAAACCAAGTCAAACGCCCGATCCATATGTTCGAATTTGTAAACATTTGTCGAAACTTGGCAAAGCGTGTTGATGTACAAATAGTAAGTGGCATACAACCACGGCTATCCACTGAACATCACTATGAATATGTATTAAATACATTAAAATATATTACGTGTAAGTTGTGTTGTGTTGTGTGGCTATAAACATTGAATAGTTTGTACGTACTTCTTAGAGCGTGTCTTTTTAGTAGTCGGGTTCTAGATTTTCAATTTACTTTTTTTATTTAAATTATTTTGTGGTTCTAATTACTTGATAAAGGACTTGCAGAGCTATTTTACATTTTTTTGTTCAGATTTTTGAAAATTTTATAGTAAATTCAAAAAGTCACAACCCTCCGTTATGCTTCACTGTAGTCAAGTAAAAACTTTTAAAGTAGAATGGAAAAATGAAAACAAATATAATATGTTATCCCTGTAATCCTAATATAAAGAAATATAATATATATAATACAAAAAAAATTTTTAGTTTATGACTTTATGTCCTCTAGAGAGCGCCATATACAATTTAATGTGACGTCACATAGCCTATAACCAGCGGACGATCAAGACGCTTCCAACGATCTTATTTGTCAAATTATGATAAGTAGTTTAGAAGTTATGAGGAAACAGATGAACATACATACATACCCACATGCATACCGGTCAAAATCATTACGTCGGGTAAAAAAGTAGTTATCATTTATTACAACCATTGCAATAAAGTCTACCGAGAACTTAGTTGCATTTTTTCTATCCACATTGGCAAGCAAAACCATCAGGTCGCACTGTTTATTTTGTGAATTCGCAGTAGATTTAGATGTAGATATTTTAAAATCAGCTGATTGACATTGACAAACTCGTTTTATACCTACTATGCCTCGTGTTATCAATTATCATTTACGTGTGATAAGTCGATATTTTAACTGATAATGTTTTCTGTTATCAACATTTAGATTTACATGTATACATATATGTATGTTATAGATAAAATGTAGGTACATTGTTACGTTTCAGTAATACCGATATATATAATATGTTCATTCAATAAAATTACTAACCTGGGCTGCTTATAATTTATTAGAACTAGAGTTCGCCCGGTGGACGAAATTCGACTATAAATATAAACTCTTTGGCGACAATCTCTACTCTGTGCGACTGTTTGATCCAAAGAGGTTACACATAGGTATATGATCACAAGCTATTATGAGTTTGATATTGACAGTCTTTTTGGCATTGGCAGTATGAACGTAAACAATGAGTGTTTTATTTTATTTTATTGAAAGAATTTGTAACACAAATTACGTAAAAATTTTATCTTTCTGCACTTCTTCTCCATATGAACTGTGCCAAATCTCGCACTCCTCCATGCTCGCAATATTCTTAAAAAGGGAACCGAAGTTTTCACTTCATCTATTAATATATAATGATAATGATTAATCGATTAAATAATTATATAAACACTTTTTTTTAATTGTGACAGGCTAAAAATCATTAGTAAGGAGAAGTACCTATTTCAATTCCAATATCAAACAATTTAAGATGTCGCTCCAAGGATTCGAAATTTAAAAAAATGTTCAGATAAATTAGTGAGCAAAAATTGCGATTTCTTACGAAAAATGATTTTTTTTTATATTCTCATAGTCTTGACTCGATACTATGTTATTTCCGGCTTATTATTTATGTCCGTCCTCTCTGATTAACCCATTAGGGATACAGAGTGAGGATATATATATGGGCGTCCAAGCAAAAAGGGTCCAGTAGTGGGGTACTGAGTTAAGACTAGATTCGGAATTTAGAATAGTCAATGAGAAAAAGCATTTTTAAAGTTTGAAACACACACTTCTACTTGTTTGTTTCTACTTAGAAACATCATATAAAGTCATTTACTATATGAACTTGTAGTCAATTGACCATTAATTAATAATCAATTAAAATCGCTAAATGCCATCTTTTTAACCCAACTTTACAAAACTGCGTATATCTCGGAAACTAAATGCAGACCACTGGACCCTTTTTGCTTGGACGCCCACATATATAAGTAATTTGGAAAGGCGGTACAGACAACGAAATGAGTATTTTTTTCTTTAATCCAAAAAATCTATCATTAAAAGCAACAAAATTGAAATTACCTGTTTGTTATTTATTTAAACAATCACGTCAGATTAAGATTAGGACAGTACCGTTGAAACGAAACGATCACTCATACTCTCCTTTAATACTGAAAATATGAGAACACAAAAACACTGCTTACAAAATCTAACTCATCGTGTTACATACATATCTTCACGCTGTGTCCCTGACGGGGTAGTCAAACAGGACGGAGCGCCAAGCGTCGCGGTCCTTACATACTTTTTTCGCGTCCTCAATCTTGTCATTCCCCTCACACATTTTCGCCTAGGTATGCGAGTGCTCTTGACATTTCCGTCGACTAAAACTGGATCATTGTGTTTCTTAGTAATAAAAATTTAATGGTACTACCTTTTTAACTGCTTCTACAAAATTTACAAAATAATATTAGAGTTATAAAGGGTATCCCCACGTGTCATGTCTTTGAAAATTATCAACCAATAACATTCAAAACAATTTCAATATACCGGTTAGGTATAGTTAGGTCTGTTTGATCAAAACCAATTTAGTAAACAGTGTACGTCAATTTAAACTGGTCATAAATAATTTTTGTTCGGTAGAGCCATGATGTATTGCAGCACGAATTGGGCCGGCTCGCCCATGGCCTATCTCCCCCCTCCCACTCCTTTCCCTCTTTCCCTAAAGGCCGGCAACGCATCCGTGATAAAAAAAGTTTCAGTCAACAGTTACTAATCTCAATCAGTTACTTATCTCATTGTAATCGAATTGGAGCCTATCCTGATTATATCTCGACTGTATAACCCCCCCTGACTTGAAATCTGGATCCGCCCTTGGGTGAAGCACCCAGCAAAGCCCATAATTCAAGATAATTTAGAAAACTTCTGTTCCAAAATTGTCCTGGCCGGAAATCGAACAGGGGATCCTTGGTTATGAAGACCGTTGCACTAACCACGAAAGTAGCATTGAAAATTCAAAATCGAAATTTGTAGGGAAGAATAAATAATTTTGACGACCTCTATGGCGCAGTGGTTTAGGTGTTGCAACCAAGCGTGGAAGGTTCCGGGTTCAATTCCCGGTCGGACCAATTTAAGAAATGACCTTTTCTGGATTGTCTCGAGTCTGGGTGTACTGGGAGCTGCCCCTAGTAGTAGTCTTTTATAGCACAGTAATACTCTATTTGAGACCAGATGATTGGTGTGTAAAGTATTATTTATTTAATTAATAATTTTATAAATTACTTGATATTTCTTCACAACTTTATTAGAACAATTTATTCAACATCTCACCTTTACTTTCAGTTTTTGTCATCTTCTTTCTTGACTGGAACACAATAACCACCACTTTCGTAACAACCAATCAATTTGGGAACATCCATCATTAACCAATTACAGATGATCGAACGATAAACGTCACACATTTCAATTACACTTTCCATTTCTCAACAAATCACAGCCATTATCTTCCATTTCAATACGCTCATAGGGTCGTTGTAATAACATCGTAAGCAACCTAACATTCCACGGAAATACTAATTATGACAACTTACCAGGTACTACATAAAATCCATAGCATAAAGCATTATCTTCAGACTTCAGCACATACACACAAATAACATAATACAAACAAACTTAATAAATACTACATTTTAAAAACATTCACAAACCAATCATAACACAACAAATGCTGTGTTACGTTGTAAGTTGTTAGTGTGATGTGATGATGTAGTTATGTAAGTGACATATAAATACGAGACTCACAAATCTTACACAATACCGAATTTCAGACATATTGAGGAGCAAATATTCGAAGAGTGGTTTGTCACATATGCTGAAGTTACAAATCAATTAAAGACGATTCCTCAAAAATTTGTATCATAATAATACAAACTAATCATGTTGAAAATGTGTGAGGAGAATGATGAGATTTGAGGAAGCGAAAGAGGTGTGTAAGGACCGCGACTCCTGGCGCTCCGTCCTCTCTGGCTACCCCGTTGGGGATACAGCGTGAAGTTATGTTATGTTATGTTTAATCATGTTGAAAATACCATTCGAAATAGACACATAATTATATGCTGTATAGTAGATGCTATCCTTAACGGGGTAGTCACAGAGGACACAAGCAAGCTTCGCGGTCCTTACATACTTCCATAGCTTCCTCAAATCTCATCATTCTTGTATGTGGTTTTGACATTTCCATCATTTTTTAATAAACAGAATTATATTAATAAGTTATGATCTAATGACATTGTAAGACGGCCATTTATTTACAATTTTTACATATCCTTGATGAATGAAATAAATGGCCCAATTAAGTGAATATCAATGCTGCCTGTCAAGATTTAGTTTTATTATTTTATGACAAAAAATGTAGAAAAATGTCAATAATCATTTATACGTACCTACATATTACATTCATATCCTCACGTTGTATCCTTAATGGGGTAATCAGAGAGAACGAACCTCAAGTATCGTAGTCTTTAGGTAGGTACTTTTTTCGTTTTCTCAAATAATAATATCAAAATAATAATTTATTTAAATAATAATTAGATTCTTTGATATAAACTGTGAAGGTTTCTGATTCAGTGCAGTCACAAAACACTTCTTCTTCAGAGTCAGCAGACAAACCTCTATCAAAAATTTTCTCATACTTTACATTCCAGTCTCCCATCTTTATCACAGTTAAATTATTTTTTATTCAAATCAGCTTGTATGTTAAGTCCTACAAATTATCGCCCGGTGCCAATATTAACAGCATTGAGTAAAATATTCAAAAAAATAATACTCAACACCAAATGCTGGCATAATTTAACATTCGCGGCTAAAAAGAAAGGCGATATCAGTGGTATGGAAACCCCAGGCGAAGTCGTGATAAATTAGTTATTCCAAAATTGAAATTACATAGTAAGTTAAATGTTTGATTTTTGGATAATTACATTAATTTTTTATTAATACAGATGCTCAGGAAGTTACTCAAGTAACAGAAAATACATTTAGATTTGTTATAAAACGTACATTGCTTAGACAATCGTACTATAAAATAAGATATTTCATTAAAGATAAAACCATAGTCTGGAAATGATCTTCTCTGCACATGCATTTACTGACTTTCTGAATATTGTATTTTAGTAAACCTTTTGTAAAATAACATAACATAACATAACTTCACGCTGTATCCCCAACGGGGTAGTCAGAGAGGACGGAGCGCCAGGAGTCGCGGTCCTTACACACCTCTTTCGCTTCCTCAAATCTCATCATTCTCCTCACACATTTTCGCCTAGGTATGCGAGTGCTTTTGACATTTCCGTCTGCTAACACTCTGGCTATTTGATCTTCATAAGTCAGCCTTGGTCTTCCTTGGCTTCTTTTACCACTCACTTTCGCTCTGTATATTTTCTTCGTCAGTCTTTCATCACTCATTCTTTCCATGTGCCCGAACCATCTAAGCATTCCTTTCTTCATTTTTACAATAACACTGTTGTGCGACCCTGTCATACTGCGTATCTCATCATTGCTTATCCTGTCAGCAAGCGTGACACCGCTTTTGTAAAATGATGTTGAAAAAATGATTCCTGACTGAGTTTATTGTCGGTTCTTTTCAGTGTTCAGGATTTCTCTTTGAACCGAACTAAAGTAGATTTGACGTTCAAAAATACCTTTTAGGTGGGTTTACTTGAAAAAATTGATTTGACTTTGACTTAATATATGAACATTACGCCAATCATCAAACATTGGTTTGAGCAATGTACCAATATCATATTTTTTTTCTTAAGTTAAGCGACAAAACAGAGAAAGATTTTCAAATTTCACTTGTCGCAAACGAGTGTATGTTATGCCTTTTTAAATATTGACATTTCAAAATGTATGTATTTAATACTAAAGTAATCTTTACATTCATTCCAGAAAAATCTAGGCGTTCATCAAAATACTTAATTCGCGACTAACATACAACAAACAGGCATTTTTGTATAACATATCATAAAATTGATATGTTGTTTGTTTTGGAAATGCACTTTAGATAATAATATATATACTTATCGTGTTTTAACTGAATAACATTCAACCGAATACAAATTATTTGTGACTCAATTTATTGGAAAGGATATTGCAAATCAATTCTATTGAAAATTATCGATATTTATCTATACTTTATCTTACTCGCATTATAAAATAACTGACGACATGGTAAATAGATATTTTTAATAATGATTCGAGATAGATTTGGACTTTTCTGAATTAAAAACATTTATAGAATGTTTGTTATGTTAGTTCTACTATCACTGTAAAACGACTGGCGAATAATTATAGTTCGTAGTTTTTTGTACCACAAGGTGATAGGTTACCATTTACGTATTGCAGTACCATGTAAAAATCTTTTCACGCCCTTATTGAAGAACCCCATGCTGCGATTTTTAAGAAAAACCTCGACAAGAAGGTTTTTTTATACCACTGAGAGAACGAACGACTGGAAATTTACAATTTCGAGTATAAGAAAGTACGTCAGATAGCAAATGCGTTGACAACCCTGAGGACAAAGATGTTGCGCCTCTTGTGACTAAACTGGTGTGTCAACATGCTTTCGTCCATAGGTGATATCAGTACATACAGGATCATGGGTCGTTGGGGGAATTGTGTCTTATAATAGGAACCTGGGCCCCGAGGTGAAGTACTGCTTCGCCCCGAGCACACAAGAGTTTTTTTATTACCAATTTAATTCATTGAGTTTAATTGGAAAACAGAAAACAATAAGTGTCAAAATACATACATTGCAATTGATCTTAATAACTTCCTAGATTTTATATTTTGATATTTTTCATTAACGTTGTTTACAGGCATTTTCATTGTTATTTAGGCTATACACACAGGAAGGTCTAGTGTACAAAACATTGCTATACGTGTAATTTACCGGAGCTATGTTGTTTTTAGTGAATGCGTCTCGCCATGCAAGCGAGCGTGAAGTAATAATTACTACTTACACATGAGAGCCACAAAACTATCTAAATGAAACGCGTTTTCACAGTTAGGTCGGAAACACATTTAATGCGTTGTAACGGAAGTTACAGACAAAAAACTGATGAACGTCAGCCACTAGGATCCCCACGCACAATCGTACACTAAGTCTAATAATTACTTACTGAGTAACAGCAAACAGAAACCAGGTAACGTAAACATACGTATTTTTCAAGATAAACAAATGCCTGAAATGATATCCGACGCTAGACTCACATCGTCGTAGTTATAGAACTATGAATTAACGAACAGATGAAAGAAAAAACATCGTCTTTTACAAGCTATCCATCCTAATAACAAACAAGTGACGGGTAACATTAAAAACTATTGTGTCTTATCTGTGTTCGAAATTCCAATAAGAAAACAGTTGGAATGGAATTAAAGTTTATAAGAATGGCCGTATTTCATTTTTGTAATGATAGCAGTGTAAGGTCAATTACAGTTTGAGTATTGTAGAGAAAACATATAAACCTATATAAATATCAGAAAAGATTGGTGAATGATGTAGGCAAAGGAATTTAAGATACCGAGCTGATGGTTTCAAAACACGATTACCACATTACGTACGTGATTCATATAAATCCGTAAGCTCTTAACATTACTGGAGTATTTTTAGTTTATGGCGTAAGCTGTCTAAACCGACAATGTAAACTGGGCTAGCCGATGACTTACAACGCACAGCGACAACCATAACGGCTGTTAACACTAAAATACAATTTGCGGGTAACTAAGAATATTTCGGTTACATGTTTAAAGATAAGCAAAACTGCAAAATCGACCGAGTGGATTCACGCAGGCGCGTAGTATCCAACTGTCAGAACTGTTCAACAATAATGCGCTCAGCAGGTTCGCGTCGCGTGCATGCCACAGTGAGAAATCATCGCGGAGCATAAGTCACTCACCTGTTCCCAATAATCCTCCAGGGACAGCTTCCACTCGAAGTAGCCGGTGTCGGTCACGACCTGCAGCTCGCGGAATAAATTACCGCTCGGCAGGACACCCATCGCGCCGTCCATGTGATGCCGATCAAATTTATCGACAATGACACGCAAACCTACTGCGACCGAGCGCGCACTACTGAAGACTATCGCTTCTCGCTACGCTCCGCGTCCTCGCCTCCCACTGCTCCCCGCATATATCCTTCGTTCGATAGAGAGAGCGAATACAGCTTTCTCTTTTTTCGTCCTTTTGGTTCTGGTAGGACCGAGTCGCGTATTTTCAAAATATGTCCACATTAAATTACAAGTTAATTACTTTTAAAATATTGTACATAACCGTAATTATTCGAATAACGTATGGTGTTTGAGGACACAAATCGACAACAAATAAGCTAGTGTCCATTGTTATATAAATCAGGGTAAAATTAGTGTGTTAATAACAATATGATATATTTTAATTATTGATTTCCTCTAATTCCCGCCATTATGATATCACTTATTTGAGTACAAACACGCATTCAATTTCTACATTACAACATGACCTCGTTAGTGTGAAATATATATTTCATACATTATTGGGTATAAAATTTTGGGTTCTCCACATCACCCACTTGAGAAGAATTTCGTAAAGAGAAAGACAAGTTTAAGACTATGAAAGAAAGTTGTTGTTTACTTTTTCACAGTTACATGTATACGTTTTGAACGTTCTGATTCTTAGATTCAGTAAAGACATTTCTTTAAAGGAGTACATAATATATGAATTCATGAAATCTTGTATTTAGAATGTTTAAGTTTAATGCCATTAAAATTATATCACTAAAAAATTTTATTAGCATACTAGCTGTACCCGCGACTTCGTCTGCGCGGAAATTTTTTTTATAGCATTTCTGGATTAAGCTAGATTAGGTATATGTACATGTACATAGTATGTCTAAAGATTGTTTTTGAAAAAGTCTACGTCTAGCCTACGTCTGTCTCTGGGCATATACTATCTCTATACTAAACATCGTAATTGGTTCGGCGGTTCAGCATTTCTCATTCAAAGTTTCATTCCCCTTTTCACCCCCTTAGGGGTAGTTTTTCAATAAAAAAAAAATAGCCTGTGTCTGTTCCCAGGTGTCCTACTATATATATGCTACATCATAATCGTTCAGCAGTACAGTTCTGCGGTTTAGCATTTCCCGCACAAAGTTTGGTGCCCCTCCCTCCCGTCCCCCTTTTCACAGATTTTTGATTAAAAAAAGTAGCCTATGTATTTTTGATAAAAAAAGTTGTAACACCGCACCAAATTGTCATCCTCTTAGATGTAGATTTTTTTATAAAAAGTAGCCTATGTCCGTTCTCAGGTGTCAAACTATATCTATGCTACATCATAATCAATTCATTGGTTTAGCATTTCCCGTACAAAGATTTGTACCTCTCCCTCTCGTCCCCTATTTTACAGATTTTTGATAAAAATAGTAGTATATGTATTTTTATAAATAATGTCTTATCACCGCACCAAATTTTATCATTCCCTAGAGTTAGCGTTCCCCATACAAAGTTTCATACCCCTTTTCACCCTCTTAGGGGCAGATTTTCTTATAAAATGTAACCTATGTTTTCTGATGTCAAACTATCTTCTTGCCAAATTTCATCATAGTCGGTTCAGCGGTTAACCATTTCCCATACAAAATTACCACCCCCAATTGACAGTAAAATTATAATTACAGACAGACGCTAGAGATTTATATAGTACTCGTAGTATAGAAGATTTACCGTTTCCCATACAAAGTTTCATCCCCCTTTTCACCCTCTTAAGGGTGAGTTTTTTATAAAGAAAAGTAACCTATGTCCGTTTTCTGATGTCAAACTATCTCCATGCTAAATTTCATCATTATCGGTTCAGGGGTTTACCATTTCCCATACAAAGTTTCAACCTCCTTTTAATCCCTTTTAAGGGTAGATTTTCTGAAAAATAAGTAGCCTATCATGAGCGCAATCACGTGTTCTTACTACGTACCGATTGTCATCAAGATCAGTGAAGCCGTTCTTTAGTTATAAAAAGACATACAGACAGACAGACAAAAATTTAAAAAATGGTAGAATCGAAATCAGTGAATAATAAAACGACTATCTATCGCAAAATTTGGCAAAAAATCGGAAATTACAGACAGGCGCAAGAGATTTAATAGTAGTATAGATAGAAGTAGTATAGATAGATAAAACGCTATTAATATAATTGGAACACTTATTATTATGCTAAACTTATCGCAGTTTATTTACAATTATTTCTGGCATATATATTTTTAATAGTTACATATTATATCCTCACGCTGTATCCCTCGCGGGGTACTCAGAGAGGACGGGGCGCCAAGTATCGTGGTTATATGATTTATTTTTATTGTGACTTCAAAAAAAGAAAATGAGATTCTTAATTTATTGGAATCCTTTTTTATGTATGCTCACTGATTTCTTTCTTCTTTGCGCACTGACGACTTTTTTCTATTTTTTCTATAAAAAATTAGTTAAATTCTAATGTTAAAGTACTGCTTCGACAAAAGAAATGCGCAACAGTTCACAGTTTCACTCCAGAATGGGAAAAAGTTAGTAGTGAATGTACCCTAGATATTTATCTATATCTAAACTAATATCACGAATACAAAAAATTAGTGTTTGTTTATAACGGATAATCTCAAAAACTAATCAAGCGATTTCAAAAATTGTTTCACCTGTACAAAGCTACATTATCAGCGAGTAACATGGATTGTATTTTATTTTCAAAAAAATTTCTATCCCTGTGATACTAAGGCGGGTCGCAAAAAAAAATTATAACAGCAGTTTTTTTGTAATACATAACTTTCGGCGAGTGAAGGATAATTTATTTTGCAATTTTCAGTGTTTTTATTTTGTAAGCGGTTCAACATTTTTCTTAATAAGTTATAAACTGCTACTCATAATTATTTAACATAAATTAAGATTTATAAATTACAATAGGAGGATAGATAACTGTGTTCTCTCATGTTCGAGGAACTTTGATAATCTCTTTAATATTATTTACGTCCTCGAAAGCTAAATGTACCGTCTTTGAAAATATAATGTACTTACACAAATATATTGAAATTGTAATGTACCTACATGTAATGTTAAGTTTTAAGTTTGTAAATATGTGTTAAGTAATATTTAACAATTGTTTTATAATTTTATTTCGATACATGTATTAATATTTATATTTATGTACAAAGACATAGATCTGATTAAAAATAAAGGCGATATTAATTAACGGAACAATTTATAACAAAATTTTGTAAAATACAATATATTTTACATTGACACTTCTAGATTTTAAAACCTTTACTAATCTTGTTGCAATTAGGGTTGCCAGATCATATCCCGCCATCATCTTTTGGACATTTCTTAAGTTGTTCTGGAAAATTGGTTAAAGTAGCTCACAGTATTTTTACTAGGGTACTCGTAAATTTAATATACTTTTACTAATTAATGATTTACACATATAAAAATAAGCAAAAGTTGAAACAAAAACCTGTCGTAATTAAAAACTTTGAAAAAACTCAACATGTGGCATAACGAAGACACACTAGATGTCTGACAAACTTTCGTTATCTTTTTCACAATTTTTGTGTATATTTTTAGTTTGCCAGCCTTCTTAGAATGTCTTCTTCGAAAACTTGTTAAACTAGTATGATGCTCTTTTAATACAATTATCATTTATTTGTAAAAAACGAATATCCGGACCATTATTTTATAGGTACCTACTGAATACGGTATGGAAATAAAATTCGGGGCTTTCCCGGATTCTTCGATTATCTGGCAATCCTAGTTGCGATAGTTACAAAGAGTTGGACATGTTATTTAAGAAATATACATGATATTGTTGGATATATTGGACCACGTGTTCCTATAACAAACATATGTACCGGTTTTTCAACATTTTACAGCGGATATTTTACGTTCACTAAACGCGAGAAAAAGGTTTGTTTTTCGGTGTATATGGTGGAAACTGGTGGAAACGTACTTGATTGCAGCGCATCGGATATACAGGAAATGAAAATAAGGATATTGGCGTATCAGCGAGACGCTCGCAAAATGTATTGTCGCTATTTGACACTGTCAAATTCTAACTGATATTCCGTAATGTCACAGTCTCAGTGGAATATAACGATACGTCTAAAAATTCCTTAACATTCAGGTTTAAAAGTTTATTAAACATGGATTAGTTACATTTACTTATCTTTTTCAATTTACTTATCTTGGGATAGGAAATGAATCAGATAATAATTTTCATCGATAATATTTGATATTTTTGTAGAAAATAGTTATGATAGAAAATAGTTATGATGAGTTTTGTAGAAAATAAATATGACCTTGAGTGACGCGTATAGTGTTAAGTACAAATAAATGGGTCATTGAAATTTTTCAAGAAAGATTCTTGTAATATTCATATTTTTCCATTATTTTTCCATTTTTGATTTTCTTTCGAAATATTTCGGTAATTATCCATCACTAAGTACAATGATAATCTTCTACCTAATGAAAATCGCCGACTGACAGACAATTCACAGCCTAAAGCAGTGGATTTAGGGCCGTAAGATCAAAAGCAGTTAAAACTATGGAATTCGTAATCTACGATAAAATATGATCGACAGTTTAACCCACTGTTCTAATATCAAATGGAAATAGTGAACGGATTAGTAAAACCTAGATTATTCAATATGACAATATTATTCGTTTCGTTCTCGTTCACAGTACGTTCGTTCTTTTTAAGATTCTTTGTCAATATTCGATAATTTAATCTGCTCGTAAACGATTAACTGCCGTTAATCTTGCGAAATAATGGAAGACAGAAGATTAAACTCTCTTCCGTCGTTTAAACTACTTGCCCTTAATGACATGAAATTTTGCACAGGGCTTCCTTGTGTAACGTAGGTGAGAACTAGGATCTGCCCTGTAGCCTAGGCTCCAGAATAAGGCTACGGTTTTCCCTGCTCGTCGTAAGAGCGGCTAAACGGGCCTTCGTGGTCGCTGTCGATTGGAGTGGGGGCTCCAAACGTCTTTCCATGCGACTACGAGGAGTATGACAGCGCATGTGGGCGCTGTCCTAGCACTGTAAAGGTGCAAGGTAACTTTGTAACTGCTTCCCCCGAGAAGAATGTTTCGCTAGAGCGCGAGTGGGGCTCCGGTTTCGTTCCATGAGGTTTTAGTAGGTATACTCAATCAAGAGGAGACCCGCGTACTCTCCCCGCCATCCCCGAGCGGGACAGAGATGCATAACGCATCTCAATAACATAAGAAAAAAAAGAGACGTAGTGGCACGCCTGATAGATGTGAAACATCGAAACTATTTTGTATAAAAAACATGCATGAAAGGATGGTTTATTACAGGAAATATAGCATAATCAAAAAATATAGAATAATCAAAAACAAAACATTCACATTTTTTTAAAGAAAAAATGTATCTTTATTTATAAAAAACAGGCGATGTGTTCCGAAGTGTATAGCATGTAATATGCATACCAGCTCGATAGAAGCGCGTGACGCCACGTCGCCAAGTCGCCACGCTAACAGCCGGTCTGACCCGCCGTAAAAGATGTTTCACATCAAAAACGATGTGCACTAAGAAATGATTTTTGGAAATGTATCCTATAAAGCAATTCAATAGACTAAGAAATATGGAAGTTTATTATTTTCGCAGTTAGAACTATGGAAATGGGTGTTTATTTAGGCTTTTGTTTCTCGTAGCGACCGAAGCGTAACGAAGACGACAATAGCGAAGCAGGTTACTCAAAAACTAACATTTGAGAATTGCCGGATGGTTCTTAAGAGATTGTCAAAGGGAAATCCCAAAATACCAAAAGGCAAATGGCTAATAGTCAAGAGTTAAGTAACATAGTGCAGAAAAATTTTTGAATTTGGAAAAAAATTACAGTTAAAAATAGTGATAATTTAGGTATAAAATTGAGTGCAGCGCGCGATTTATAGCGGCATCCTAAAGATTTCATTTATGATATATACGTATTAGAGTGTGCCAAAATTTTGGAATTATTGAATTGATATTATAAGACAAATTGATAAAAAAACAAAAATCACGTGTGTATGAAACGAGAGAAGGAGAAGAATAAAAGTGAGTAGCTTCTAATTATAGTAAAGAAAGAGTGTAGAAGTGTATATCTAATTAGTCCAAACAGAAATAATTACTGGATCAGCCGCAAACAGGTATTTGTGGTTGTTGGTAATTTATGCTTATGGATGGGCCCCTCCAGCTCGCGCGGACGATCAATGACATACCCTGGATTCTAACCAGGGATAAAGGGTTCCAAGGACGGTATACCACACGAGTTTCAGATTTTTGTGAGTAATATTGAGAAAGTTAAGAAAGTAATTCTATGACATTGAAAAAATTCCAACTACACAATAACTTTGTATTCCCGATTGTTCCAAAATTGAACAAATTCTCCTGGATGTGGAATCACAGAAGTTGCTTTCTAACAAGTGTTAAAAGAACATTATAGTTACATGTGGGAAAAGTTGTTGGGGAAAAAGTTAAAATTCAGGTTGCAATCATTTTGTTTTCATTTGCATTTGATAATTGAGCTGTTTTGTTCTTAAAATGAAATAATAAATAAGGATTTCGCGAAACAGGTATTTATATAGAAGGAAGAATAGACAAGACAATAGTTAAAGTTTCAAAATGTTAGTACTTGTAAATACGGAGATATAAGTGACAGAAATAAGAATATTTATTTGCGGTTGAATCTTGAAATTGATGTCGTGGTGTTTTTCTAGGAGATGCAAAATTAAAAAAAGTTTTTAGTCACGATAATAGATTAAATATAAAAGAGTAGAAATACTATAAAAAATATCCAAAAAATTGACAAAATGTCAGTGAAATTTGCATAGCGTCACTACAGAAAACACTTTGACAACTTAAACATGGTTTTCGATCCGGCCGACTCGATCTAAATTAAGAGCAATAAAGTACACAGATTGAAGTTAAAATCATAAAAATGAAAGAGGATTTTAAGGCTAGAATTTAAACAATATTTTAAAATCTTTTAAAATACAATATTTAGAATTAAATATAGGTACTTATTTTAAAATATTTTTTTCGTGCTTTTTTTCTTTTTCTTTCTGTCTACATCGCAATTTACGTAAGTACCTGTACTATCTGTAAGTGGAAACTCAATTGGTTTATGTATTACGTACACTGTTTCTCAAAAAAAAAATAGATTAAAGGAATTTTAAAGATTTATAAGTTTAAAGTAAAAAAAATAGATTAAAATGAGCAATTTTAAATAGTACATTAGAGATCGAGCCGACCAAAGTCAACAAGTTGAAATATTTTGAATAGAATTGAACATTGAACGGATTTGAAGTACTTTGAATTTATTGCTTACTATTTTTTAAAAGTCCGCGACTGAGACACTCAAGTTCCTTAAATTTATTCAGCCAACTGTTGAGCTTCTGTTGGTCGGGGCCTTGGTTGGACGGTCGGTGATTGTTCGGAATATTTTAAACTTTATTGAATGTTACATGAAGTGCTGCGGCTAACTATATCTAATATGTAAAAAGGCTGTTGTATATTTAGGCAAAAAAACTTTCGCAAAAGGCCAGGCTTATGTGGCTTTGAGTCGTGTGAAAAGTGTACAAGGTGTTGCAATTTGTGAGTTGGATCAAAGAAAACTATTCAATTGTCCTCATGACAAATCAGCATTGGAAGAATTGCAAAGAATAAAAAATCAAAACGAAGCTTTATCTCAATAATATTTAGTTTTACAGTTAGTCATAATTTTCAGGTATGTACGTCAAAAAGTTAACGCAATTTAACAAGATAGAAATTGGCTTTTTATTGGGTCCTTACATATGAAATTAGCGTTTTGTCGTACTGACCACTTTGATCTGAAATATCTCCTTTTTGGTTAAGAATTCCAAATTCAAATTTATAATTCATTTAGCTGGTACATTTGAGTTTTGAAAACAGTCATTCATTTGTTTTTTCCTCATTATTTTTTTCTTTGGCGTCGCTTATTACCGCACAATGGAAAACATGAAATATCGGTATATTTACGAGTACGAGTTCTACCGTGGCACCAGTGCTGCAGAAACAGCTCAAAGGATTAATGATGTGTACGGCGCTGGTGTCGCAAAAGAAAGCACGGTACGTTTTTGGTTTCAACGTTTTCGTTCTAGAAATTTCGACCTTCAGAACCAACCCCGTGGACGGCCGGAGCCAAAGTGGAAAATGAAGAATTAAAGGCTATTGTGGAAGCTGATCCATCACAAAGCACTTCAGAGATAGCTGCAGGCTTCGGGGTAAGTGACAAAACTGTATTAATCCACTTGAAGCAAATCGGGAAAGTAAATAAACTTGAACGATGGGTACCTCATGAATTGAGTGAATCGAACTTGCAAACACGCGTCGACTGCTGTGTTACTTTGCTCAACCGACACAATAATGAAGGGATTTTAAATCGAATCATTACTTGTGATGAAAAGTGGATACTGTACGATAATCGGAAGCGCTCGTCGCAATGGCTGAACCCTGGAGACCCAGCCAAATCCTGCCCTAAACGAAAATTGACTCAGAAAAAGTTACTTGTGAGTGTTTGGTGGACTAGCGCCGGTGTCGTTCACTACAGCTTTCTAAAATATGGCCAAACGATTACGGCAGATATCTATTGTCAGCAACTGCAAACCATGAAGGAAGAACTAGCTGCTAAACAACCGAGATTGGTCAATCGCTCTAGGCCACTGCTGCTTCACGACAACGCAAGACCACACACTGCACAACAAACAACCACTAAGTTAGATGAACTACAATTGGAATGTCTGCGACATCCACCGTACTCCCCGGACCTTGCTCCAACAGATTACCATTTTTTCCGGAATTTGGACAACTTCTTACAAGGAAAAAAATTCAACTCCGATGCGGCAGTCCAAACCGCCTTCAAAGAGTTTATTGATTCTCGCCCCCATGGTTTTTTTAGTAAAGGGATCAATGAACTACCTATGAGATGGCAAAAGTGCATAGATAACAACGATGCATACTTTGATTAATTAAATATATTTTACAAAAAAAAAATTGACTTTATATTCCTCCCGTACAAAACGCCAATTTCATATGTAAGGACCCAATATTTGAATTTTTCATTTAATTTTTATTCAAGTGTACTAGTGTGGATATCCTGGCTGCAGCATCAGCTCATCGTGTTGCCACCATTGCATAGTATGTAGAATCAACAAAATACTTATCAACAAAAACGAATCCAAACACGACATATCTGCTATTATTTCTTCAAGAGTGTACTAGTGTTCTGGATATCCTGGCTGCAGCATCAGACCAAGAATTTCATAATCTTGCATAGTTATGTAGCATACATGGGTGTTTCAAATTTTAGGTCACACATATACACACATACATACATATCTTCACGCTGTATCCCTAACGGGATAGTCAGAGAGGACGGAGGCCAAGAGTTGCGGTCCTTACATACCTCTTAATATGTTTGAAAGTAAAATAGATACTTATTATGCGTCTAAGATCCCTACAGCAGCTATCAAAAGAACTTATGACCTTGAAATGGTTGAACCGATTTTGATAATACTTTTCTAAGAACCACCGCTAGAAAACCTACTTTCAAATTAAAAAAACCGCATCCATATCAGTTCACCCGTTTAAGAGCTACGGGGCCACAGACAGACACACACACACACACACGCACGCATAGCGGTCAAATTTATAACACCCCTCTTTTTTGCGTCGGAGGTTAAAAATTTATGTTTGTTTGTTCTTATTTTGTGGGCTGCCATATTGTTCATTCGATTACGATGAAATTGGGGATGGAGGTAGTTTGACACCAGGGGACGGACATATGCTATTTAAAAAAGAAATCTAACCCTAAAGGGGTGAAAAGGGAGATGAAAGTTTGTATGGAAAATACTAATAATAATCAAATGAAATGGAATAGGGGAAGGCTTCTGTACACAGGGTGTGCCATAATTAATGGATCACCATTACCTGTGGCTGGGGGGTCTCAAGATTCATTAGAAAATTGAAATTTATATTTAGTAAAGATCCTACGGTTTTTGAGTAATTTGGACATGTTCGAAATTTAAAAAATATTACATCTTTACTCACTTTGTGACCATGAAGGTCACAAATCAAAGAACTTTCTCAGTCTGCTTTTGAATATTATTTTTGAATCGTTCTTCCATCAGATGTGAATTACCATTTTTGAGATGCTGCTCCAGTTATTTTTTAGAAAAATGTTAAATCGAAAATTGTGTTTCGACTACTTTTTTTCCATTGAGTTTAAACTCTTGTAGTTTAAAAAAATTTATGGGGAAGCAACTGACCAACTAACAGATAAATTCTCAATTTCATTGAGATTATAAAATGATATTTTTTTCTTTAGGTTTTTAAGTACATTAAGAGTTGGATTAAGGCTGATTTGTTAAAAAGTTTTGTGTAAATGAAATTAATTGTGTCGTTTAATGTAATTACATGAAATTTAAGTGTGAAGAGTTAGAAAAAATAATTGAATTGAACAAAATAATATTTGAATATTTTATCGCTCTACAGCCACAATCTTCGTCTAACATTCAGTGGTACTTCTTCCAGCAATGAAGGGAGAACATATTGTAAAAAACGTGAATATGTTTCTCCAGATAACGTTTCTAGGAGCACACAGGAAAAGGTTTCTCCACATGTGACGTCGTAATCATTAATCCAACATGGCGGATGTTCCATAATAGAGAATAACCTTTCGTTCAACACCATCAACATGGATATCAAATGAATTGGAATACGCAGGGGAATGTCTGTGTATATGCGACGTCATTATAAATTCAATAGGGCGGATGCTTCGTAGTAGAAAGTAACTCTTTCGTTTAAAACCAACAATATAAGTGTCAAATAAATTGGAATACGCAGGAAAATATTTCTGTATATATGATAATATAATAAATCCAATATGGCGGATGCTTCGCGATAGGTAATAATTTTTTTCAAAGCCTCCAACAATAAGGGTATCAATTGAAATGGAATACACAGGAGAAAGTTCACGTATATGTGACGTCATCATAAATCCAATGTGACAGATACTTCATAATCGAATATATAAAAATCAATGTTTGTTTGTTTGTTCGTTCGTATTTTATGGGCTGCCATACCGTTCATCCGATTGCGATGAAATTTGCTTTGGAGGTAGTTTGACGCTAAGGAACGGGCATAGGCTATTTTAAAAATAAAAAACGCGGATTAAGTTTCGGGAATCAGCTAGCACACATATAAAAATGGATATTTTTGTCCAGAACATAAATGTATCCATAAGAGAGTAGTCAAAGATGATGTAGTGGAGAGCGGCCATTACATACTTCTTTCGGCTCCTCAAGACTCCTCCTCTATTTGACATTCGATATTGATATAATTAGCTCATTTGTGACATAGATGTGTTATCTTAAAAATTGGTCAGAGTTGTTGGAATTAATTAGACTCGCATACTATATCCATAGACTTAAAATCTTTCATTTAATTAACGTAGAAAACCGCGGGATATGGCTAGTATTATATATTATATAGAAAGATAAACTACACAATATTAAAACATTAATGAACAAGGTTAGCAAGGCAGACTAATTAGATAATGTGTGTACGATATGAATCTACACACATGTTTTCACATGGCGTATCTGCCTAATTGTTCCGATTAATCTAGTTAATATGTGAATTATCGGCTTAACGCACATGACATCTATACTATATCTAAGACGCTCATATAGGTTTAAAAAGCATATTACCCATACCTCAAATTTATTATTATTTAGGTGTACAACCTTTCACAATAACCTTGTATAAACTGAGGTAGACGTGCGCTTCGCATCAAAACCAATGCGTGCGAAATGCTCGTTACAAGGTTTTACAAAAACTGTCTTTAGTATTGCTTTTCAATTACACTTTCGTAAATATTGTTAATATGTGTATGTAATACTGTCAATGTTTTAGTTCGATTACTGCGAAAAAATGTTAGTTGCTTGGAGTAGGGGATGTCTACACCTCAACTTATATAAACGTCTTTGGTTTTTCAGAAATAACACCAATTCTAAATGAACTTAAAAATAAAAAAATACTTACAAAATTGGCTCAATGGAATAGGATAGAAACGCCCCTGCAGCGCTTAGTTTTAAATTATTAAGTTATTATAAATTATAAACTTAAATAATGCGCGGTCAAGTACGTGACGGTAGCACTTATGTAGGTATATGTTAGTGTCTAATGGATAGTGACGAACAGACGGATAGCCCGAGTAAGCGAGAGCAAAAGATTTCCGCTCGAAGCATTTGGGTAGGATCTCTAAAAGGATTTTATTTATTACAGGAATTACTCACATTGACGTATCTCGTAATTTATGAAATCCAAAGGTTTATGCTACGGTTTCGACGACGATATCCCACAAGAGAGTGGAGAGAAGATTCTTAAATTATGGTTAAGTAAAAAATATAAACTCCGCTCATAAATTTTTTGTTGTTCATAGCCATAAACGGCTAGTTTGTCACTGGCTTATATCACAAGAGATCCAAAGTAGTAGGATGTATATAATGGCACTTTTAAATTGGTTAAAATATCGATAAATATACTGTTTAACGCTACAAAAAAATACAAAGTCGTACTATAAAATGTAATTTCATTAAAAATATACAACCATGAAAAAATATAATGATACTATCAAAATTTTAAGCAGTATAAGGTGCGGGCGATATAAGATGCGAGTTTGGTTTTAAAATGTGACGTGTATTATTTGTATAACGTGTACTTCAACTGCGTGTATTACTTACCAAGAGAGAGTTACAAACCTCAATTGCAGTTTTTTACAACCTAGTACATCGCGGTTCACGGGAAGTTCGGTGCTCTCAGTAGACTGGAAGCTTCTGTACATACACCGATAGTTGGATATCGAAGTCTAGATGTTCCAAGGTTAGTCGGAACATCTGAAGACCACCGCGCGGTCGCTAAGCGTACGCCGCTTTTTTTTTTAATTTATCGGAAGGGAAAAAACTCCGCACGAGCACGCAACCGCTTCTCTTGCCTCAGAAGAGAACGTGAGGACCAGCCGGGTAGTGTCGGGCTCGAACTAAGTGAAATGGTGAGTGCATACCATGTAACACAGCGCGGGCAGAAGGGCCGCGCTCGAGTGTTGCATTATCTGAGTAAGTGATGTGATCGAATAGAACCTACAGAGGCCCTAATGTTAACGCGCAAGACATCGACGCCCCCTCGGAGAGGACGGTGCGGTGTCGCAACGTGTGTGTTTGAGTTTAACAGGGCGTCGTTTGCCACTGTTATGTGATCGTCCGGGTTAATCAAAATGTCTCTCGGTCGTCTACGGCGGGGGCAATGCCTCATAATAGACCAAAGTACACTATATATATTTACATATCTAAGCTCATGTCAAGCGCAAGTAACTTCACTCTGTCTGGAGTGGCCAGAGAGGAATGGAATACGAGCGGGATAGTTCTAAGTAGTTCCCAGAAATTTGAACGTTGTTTCCTAGAGAATAGAGTTTACATTCGCAATTAATAAATATATGAGAATGGCAACCGCGCGGCTGCCTCAAGAAAGTTTGCGCGTCATTTAAGTGCGCCTTAAACTTTTTGGTGGTAACGGGAGAAGTGAGGTTGTCATTTTATTTAGATTTCTTATTTTTTACATTTTTGGAAGTTTTAAATACAAAAGTGATAGCATTTTGTGGTTTAAAGTTCTGTATAAGTAAAAAAAATGGAGTAGGTCTAATGTAACTTATTGTCTACTATTAAAGTAAGCAGAACCGTGAAAGAGAGAGAGAACCGTGAGAGATGAAAAAACCGAAACAGAAATCAAATTATAAGGACTAACTTTTAGATAAAGCATGAAAGATGGTACTGACTGCAGAGATGAAAGACCTCGAAGAAGAACAGAGAAAAAGATAAGAGAAGAATTTAAAACAAAGTCCTTAATCTAAATAAGTTAGGAGTAGCTGCTAAAAAAATATCCTTAGATGCCTAACTAACTAAACAGTTACTACAGTATATATACATTTAAGAGATAATATGAACATGTTTTGGATTAATTGTGTAACCACTTATAAGCAAGTAGTGTATTATAATATAAAAACAAAAAGAAATATAGGTAGATAGATTATATATATATATATATATATATATATATATATATATATATATATATACATAAACATTATGGAAGACAACTAGTAGTTGTTTTTGTAGTAGGTACGATATGTTCTATACCGACAATGGACGCAAATTAGAAATAGATACCGACGAAATAGATATCGACTCGCTGTATTCGCTCACTAGCTGTTGATAGTTATTTGATTGGCAACACTAGATTAAGTATATTTGTAAGATCGGCTTTAAGAGGAGGTATGTGTGTACTCTGTGTAGTACTCTGTGTAGAACTGTGCTCTGTGAAAAAGACTTGCAAATAAATCACATGTAAATCACTAAATAATCGTTTAACTTAATAACGTAGCTACAGTGAGTCAAACACAAAGCAAACGAATAAAACACTAGCACAGTAGTGCATGTTGGAGGTGCCATAGGTTTTAAAGGAGCGCAAGAAAGTTTTATCGGAATTTTGAAATTAAAATTTGCCAAAAGCAGTGAGCAATCATATTTGTTCCTTAACACTTTGTAGACAAATAGCATATCCAACAAATCCATACGTTGTGACAAGGGTAACATTCCGAATTTTTTAAGTTTGTCTTTGTATACTGGGATCACTTTGGATATCCCTGTCCAATTGGCAAGGTGCTAAAGAAATGTTTCTTGGACCCGTTTGAGTCTCAGATTGTTCCATTTCCCATTTCCCATACAAAGTTTCATCCCCTTTTTCACCCTCTTAGGGGTAGATTTTCTAAAAATTAAGTAGCCTATCATGAGCGTAATCACATGCTCTTACTACATACCGACTTTTGTCAAGATCAGTCTAGCCGTTCTTCAGTTATAAAAGGACATACAGACAGACAGACAAAATTTTTAAAAACGGTAGAATCGAAAACGACTATCTATCGCAAAATTTGACAAAAATTCTGAAATTACAGACAGACGCAACAGATTTATATAGTAGTATAGAAGATATAGATGTTCATTTTAAATTTGTAACTAATAGATTGAATAGCCATTCTTTGTACGGGTCAGTTAGCCTAGTGAAATATTTTTTATTCATTTATCTTAATTATTAAAAAGTACAAATAAAAAAAATATGTGTGTACTCATGTACGTACGTAAGAAGTTATACTTTTTTAACGTTTTTCAGCAAAACTGGCTAAATATAAAAAAACTAAACTAGCCACATATAAAAACTAAACTGGCCACATATAAAAAAATTAAACTGGTCGCTTCAAGTGAATGAAATAAGGAAATTTTTGGCGGGATTTTGTGGGGAGAGGTCGGGCGTTTATTTTAATTATTCGCAAATTGTTTCTAGTGAATTTTGTGATGTAAAATTAGAGTTGTTTCGAGTCCCAAGTGTCTACGTTGTTGTGCATTATGTGGAATTGTTGAAATAAGTGCTTACTTAGTAGTGTGATGTTGAGATTTTTTTAGTAGCTTAGTCCATCTCAGTGAATCTTACTAGAAAGACCACCTCAATATATTTATCGCCTGAAACTCCAAGAAACATTAAAATGTATTACGTCTACATTTTAATAAAATAAAATGAAGAATATGTCAGTTTATTACTGAAGATATCCGCTGTTATGACCAAAGATCCCTTTGCCTTTTCTCTCATGGGAGAACTGTACAAATGAACAGGAATAAGTAATAACAAGTTATATTTAGTACACAGTATAGTAAAAAATGCATTCTGATCAGTTTTTCCAAACGCGTTAAAATAAGTAGTATATAACTTTATTAATGTACATCTTTATGAATCCGTGCTGAGCAATGTAATTTTCAGAATATTATATATATTATAAAATCGAACAAATACCTAAAAGGGTAGCAAAATTGTCCATTGGACGACTGAAAGTGCTTTATCTTCTGGACAACCACTAAATTAGGAAAAAATATCAAAATATGTAAAATATCCAATATATATTTAAAAGTTAATTTAATATATTGGTTGGATAAATATTAGCTTTATGATAAATACAATTATTGTTTGTGTAGGAAATGAATACGTAACAACATTTTTCTAGTAATTTATGTCGAGATTTCAAGGACAGCAGTCAGACAAAAAATAGTCGACCCCAATGTAAAATATGCGGGTGAACCCGACGTGTCACTGCCAAATTTCAAGTTTGTAAGTCAAATAGCTTTTTAGAAAATATACCGCGAGAGAAGGACGAACGCACAAGTGACCTTACAAGAGTTCCGTCTTTACTTTTGAGGCACGGAACTCTAACAATCTAGATGGGATCGAATGTTCCTACTTCTCACAGTAATCAGTCACCTTGAAAGCATAGCGTAATAATACGTGCAGAATACAGTCGTCATGGGAGGGTAAATACAAGTTCGAAGCGTTATATTGGAAACTGGCTTTGCTTGTGAATTAGTTCGCATGAATTACGAAAATAATTTCTATTACGCTATCAAGATTAATGGCTTAGTTGTAACCGACATTTACTGATAATGTATGTGAATTGTAAGAAGAAAGAAGTATATAAGGAGCGTGATCCTTGGCGCTCCACACTCTTTGACAACAACTCACCAAAGATTGGTTACAATTGAATGAATGGTTTACGAATGCATAAAGGACAAACATACACAGAATATTCATCTATATATATAAAAATTACGTGTCACGTTGTTTGTCCGCGATGGACTCCTAAACTACTAAACCGATTTTAAATTTGATTTGCACACCGTGTGCAATTTGATCCAACTTGAAAGATAGGATAGCTTACATCTCAATTTATAGTCGCAATATTATTTTATTGCAAATTATTTGTCTATTGACAGTCATAATTATCTGTTAGCTCCAAACGATTCTAACAGATGGCGATATCTGTTGACTGGATTGAGTAAGCTTTAATGTTTCCATCTTCGTTCGTAAATACGTTTATCCCAAAAAAATATTAAATAATGAATGTCCACCCGTACGAAGTCGGGACGGGCCGCTAGTTTTTTATATACATACCTACTAGAGGTCGCCCTGTGCTCGAAATTCGACCATAAATATAAACCTATAATATAAACTCTTTGGCGACAATGTACTGTGTGACAGTTTGATCCAAGGTTACGTACACCATATGTCATCACAAACTATTACGAGCTCTAAATTGACATTCAGTCATGGACTTATCACTCTTGGCCTCTCTTGGCGGTATGACCGTAAACAATGAGTTTTGACATTGGCAGTATGAACGTAAACAATATGATTTATTTTATTTTATTTAATGTATTTCTAATGCACAATTATAAAATATTTGCTTTCTCCTGTGCTTCTCCATATAAATTTTAAGCGTACCAAACTCCTCCGTCCGCGCAATTTTCTAAAGTTTTCGCTTCACGTATTATTATGTAGATATAAATAGATTGATGAACGCCAATCAAAGTTTAGATTATTATACTCGTAACCATAAACATAGTGTACTAGCGTAATATGTGATTACCTTATGAATATAACAGTGGCCGTTTTTAACAATAAGGTCTTATTTTTAAGTAAGTAGCTCGTAAAGAGGTTGTACAATGTTTTCGACAATAATCGTCAAAGCAAAGATTACTTAGGTACGTGGGTAGATACTTGAGTTTTGATTAGTAAAGGACTTATTTTGTTATTTCAGTGTTTTTATTTGGAAGTCGCTTTGATTTCTTCTTAAAAAGTTATTTATTTTTCCCTTTTGAGTATCCTTGACCTAAATAATATCTAAGATAGGTCTACAACTAACTGCTTGCTACAACTAATTGCAGCTAAAAGACATAAACCGTTAGGAGCATAACCGTCCTCTCTGCCTACCCTGTTAGGGATACAGCGTGAAGATATGTATGTAAGGAGTACTTAGTGTATCTTAAAGTCCAAGGTCAAATACCAATGAAATTAAAAGGAGTAATCACATATTACGCTAGTACACTATGTTTATATATTTACCTTGGAGCTATACCATACACAACGGCAAAATAATAATTCAAATTGGTTCAAAAATAAAGAAGTTATGACCGAAGATAACTTAAACAAAACAACAACAATATGCAGAGGAATTGAGAACCTCCTCATTTTTTCCAAGTCGATTAAAAATTTTCGACTGGCCCTTAGGCGTGGTGTTTATCATAACTACCTTTTAAGCCAGGTCTCCAGATTTTATTCCCCGTGTGGTTAATTTGAGAAATTAATTCTTCTCTTCTCTTGAGAGACCTGGTGCTACTGTTCTCCAGGTGGTTGTGTAATATTCATAGTATACGCCTAGCACATATATTAGGGGTCTTACAATCGATATGATTGACTGAATTATTTAAAAGTTGAAAAGTAGTAAAGCGATACTTAGCGCTGTTTTGTCTTCATCAACAATCAGTAAGTTATGGTTTTTTATACTTAGCTTTTATATTAAATTTGACTATAGAAAATGACGATTACTTGCTATTCGATCGAGATATATTGATTATAGCATAAAAAACCATACATTGTACAATTTATAAATTTTATTTTTTACAAGTAATAAAATAAATGGGAAGGCCTGCTTAGATGTTTCGAGCACAAGGAAAGACTAATTTACATAAGACTGAGCAAGAAAATCTGCAGATCGATAGTGAGTGATAACAGAAACCAAGGAAGACCAAGACTGACTTAAGAAGATCAAATAGCCAGTGTTAGTGGATGGAAATGTCAAAAGTATCGCATACCAAGGCGAGTGTGTGAGATGTGTGTGAGGAAGTGGAAGTGAGATTTGAGGAGGCGAAATAAGTATGTAAGGACCGCGATACTTGGCGTTCCTGCTCTCTCACTACTCCATTAAGGCTATAGCGTGAAGATGTGTTGTGTTGTTGTTGTACAAAACAAGTAATCCATAAAATGACGACATCGAGATACCATTTACTAACATTAAACCTGTGTAAGGCATAAAAATACAGTTAGACAAAAAGTGTACATACACCTTTATCGAGGTACCTATACGGCTTTACCTAATGCCCTGACCAATCCACTAACAAGTTTCTAGTATTAGTTAACCTCTAAGACGATGTAAGTGATACTTACTGCCAATTATATTTTCACCTTAGAGCAGTAAGCTCTGAGTATGTATTTAAGGGATGCTTTAGACTAAAGGGATACTTTAGCGTTGTTTAGTGAAAACATATTGTAAATCTTGAATTAGCATAAAAAGATACATTAAATCCGCTATTGAATATACGCAATATTTGTATATACACACACACATATATATATATATATATATATATATATTTATTCGATATCTGTTTGTTTGACTAATTAGTCAGTCGCGAATAAATTCTCATTGACACAACGCCTGTTTACTGTGACCATTTTGTTTTTTTTTTCAGTCATTCGTTATTGAATAAATTACGCATTTTATTATTGAAAACAAGAAGAAATTGCATTTTATGTGAAATATGAGTACTGAACCGGAAGAAATATTACTTATATTAGAAGATACAGCATTATTTCTACAGAAAGCTCAAACAATCTTGAAAAAATGTCCTAAATTTTTTTTTTTTTTTTGGTTTCTGAGAGGCGAAATGAAACCCCCGCGGGCTACCCAGCCGGACTCTACGCCGACTGGGGAGTGTCGGACTCGAACCGACTAAACAAAACCCCTCTTTGCTGTTAGCCCTAGTGGCTTTTACAGCGTCACAGGTCGCGTTGGGGCGAGCGCTGAAGGCGCCCTGCCAGATGGTCGACCGCCTGAGGGTTCCTCCAGCCGAGGGATGCCTCGTATGGAGGGCGGACCTCGGGCTCAAGGCGTCGCCAGGGGAGCTTTCCGCACCTGCGTGCATCTTAACGGGCTTCCTATTCGGGTGAGGGCCGGGCCTCTAGCGGACCCGGCCGGCGAGACGGCTGAGGGCCGGTTAGTGTGCCTAGTGTTCCGCGTGGCAGTTTACAATGTGGCTTAAGGCCCGCGTGTGTGCGTGTAGAGCTAAGTGATCGAGCTTCTAAACGTGAGACCCTACGGGTGTCGCGGGGGTCGTCCTCGCCTCCGCCGGTGGGGGCGGTGCGGTCGAAGTGTGTAGGTTGGCATGTTCGAGTTCGAACGTGTAATGTCGTCGTCGCTGTCGCCTAACACATGTCTAGGTCTACGATAGCGTTTGCGGACGCGGCGTTCGGGGGTGTACGATGACGCCCTGACCACTAAGGGATTCGGGTGTAAGGAGGAACGGTGAAAGAAGCGTTGGGACGCCTCTTTTAGATGTTGAGTTATAGAGGGTAATTCTAGGTCGTAGTGCAGATCTACGTTGCGCACGTAAGGAGGGGCACCGGTAGCCCTGCGCATGAACCTATTCTGAATAACTTGGAGGGAGTTGATGTGAGAGCGCGCAGCGTGAGCGAATGCTACACTGGCGTACGTCATGATAGGCCTGACGCACGTCTTATATAAGGTAACTTTATGTCTGAGGGACATTTTGCTTTTAGCGCAAATGAGCATGTTGAGACGACCGAGGACGAACGCGGCGCGGTCGCGGACCGTTTTGATGTGTTGGCCGAAGGTCATGGCACTGTCAAGGGTGACTCCTAAGTATTTGACTTTCCTAGTCCAAGGGATATCCTGGCCGAAAAGTGTGATCGTTCTGAGAGTGTTAGCGCGGCGGGCGCGGCTGGTCGTCGTTCCCCTCGAGAAATACACGGCGGCGCTTTTCTCGGGGTTGACTTCGATTCTCCAAAGACGGAACCACTCGCCTAGGCTCGTGACCGCGACTTGGAGGAGTTGGGAGACTCTGAGGCGACTCCGGTCTGATGTGAACAGAGCGGTATCGTCCGCGAATAGGGCGAGCTCTACACCGGGGGTTTTGGGGACGTCGTTCGTGTAGAGCGAGTAGAGCGTGGGCGATAAAACGGAGCCCTGTGGGACGCCTGCCCTGATGGGGCGGGGAGAGGAGAGCACCCCTTCGACTCTATAGCGGAAGGAGCGGTTTGACAAAAAGTCCCGTACTATGCGTACGAGATCGTCAGGCACGCCGAGCCGGCGCAGCTTGTACACCAGCCCGGCGTGCCAGACTTTGTCGAACGCCTTCGCTACATCGAAGAAGAGGGCCCCCGTGCCTATAGTGCGACTCGGGCGGTTAAGGCCCTCCAGGATGTGTTCCGTGAGGCGGTGCACTTGTTGTATGCACGAGTGTTTGGCTCGAAAGCCAAATTGCTCGTCTATGAGGAGACCGGAGGTGTCTAAGTGGGCTTTGAGACGAGCCAGAAGGACCCGTTCGTAAATTTTCCCTAGCACGCTAAGGAGACTGATTGGGCGATAGCTATTGGGGCTACTGCGGGGTTTACCCGGTTTCGGGATTCCGATGACGATCGCTTCCTTCCAGGCGGCTGGAAAGACGCGGTTCGCCATGGCGGCATTGATAATGGCTGCTAAGAGCGCGAGAAGGCGCACAGAGAAAATTTTGACTACTCGGTTGGAGATGCCGTCTCTACCGGGGGCTTTTCTAGGTTTGAGAGCCTTGACAATGTCCTGAACTTCGTCAACCGTCGCGGGTCTGAGTTGGCAGGGGGCGGTCGCGGGCGGTAGGGAGCCTACTTCGCGATTGACCATGTCTAAATGATTCTGATCTACAGGCTGAGAGCTAGGTGAGCATTGGGCCTCCAGAGTGTCGGCCAAGAGTTCGGCTTTATCTACATCGTCGAAAGCTGTCTGTCCGTTCGGTTTCGTCAGGGGCGGCATTGTTTGGAACGTGTCCGATTTGAGAGATCGGGCCAACTTCCAGTAAGCCTGGTGCGTCGGCTCGATCTCTCGCATGAGATCGCTCCACCTGTTATCCCTAAGTTCGGAAATTCGGTATTTGACTTCGCGTTGGAGGGCGCGTAAGTTGCGTTTATTCGTTTCTGAGGGAAACGAGTCGTAAGCGCGGGTCGCGGCGTTCTTGGCTCTGATCAGCCGACGGATGTCTCCGGGGAGCTCCCAACGGCGGTCGTTCGCCGCCGGGACCTCACGGGAGCACGCGGAGACCGATTCGCGGATGTGGGCGGTGAGCGCGTCTATCGCCGCGGTTGCGTCCTCGGCGGAACGGATAACGTCCGGTATCGCGTTAAGCCGCGGCGAATTCTCAGCGTTTAGCGTTTCGTCTAAACTCTGCCAATCCGTCACGGTTTTTGTGAGCGTCCTAGTGTCTATCATAGGTCCTAGTTTGAGTAATACCGGCCTATGGTCAGAGTCTAACTCGTGTAACGCCTCTATTGAGTGCAGCGTTAGAGCTACGTTCTTTAGAAGCGCTATGTCGAGTACGTCCGGTCTGTGTGTTGTAACTCTGGGATAGTGGGTGGGCGTCATGGGGGCGATAACGTCAAAGTTAAGGACATCGGTTAGTTCGTCTAAAGCTCTGCCATTTCGCGAGGTGGTGTGCGAATTCCAGCGACGATGTTTAGCGTTGAGGTCGCCGGCGAGTATGACAGAGTCGTCTAAATTTAGGAGGGCCTCTAGATCGCTTCTAATTAGCGCTTTACCGGGAGGGAGATAAACTGACGCGAGTGTGACAGGCGCGTGCCCCGTGAGGGCCACCCGGCACACCGACGCCTCTATGTTGGTGAGGGCGGGCGTATCGATCGGAATGCAGTGCAGGGACCTTCTGTAGTAGATAACAGTGCCGCCTTTGGGGGCGGGCACCCTATCGTTTCGCACGATGTTAAGCCCGGAGAGGCCGGGGTCGCGATTTCTAGGTTTCAAAAAGGTTTCCTGCACTAGCATTATATCTATTTGGTGGTCTCGCGTAAACTCGTGAAGAAGATCGCGTTGCCTGCGGAGTCCGTCCGCGTTAAAAAATGAGATTGAGAGCCCGCGCGGTTTGATGCGCGCGGAGGGAGTTGTCTCGTGGGTGCCCGGTTTTATAACCTACGAGGGGGCGCCGTGAAGCGGCTTAGGCTGTCCAGAAGGGACGCGTGTTCGGCAAGTATGATGAGCCGTCCCATCCCGTCGCTACAGTCGCGGATTTTACGCGCGACTAATTTAATTTCGTTAAGGTTGACTTCCTTAACGAGGTCGGCAAGCATTCGGATGTCGCCGAGGAGATCGGACGCCGGCGCTGAAGGAGCCGGCGCCGCTGAACGCGTTTGAGGCGCGGGCCCCTTACGCCGCGGTTGTTGTGCTGGCGTCGGCGCTATGGTCTCTCGGGCCGGTAGAGCGCGCGCGGGCGCGGATTTAGTCGACGCTGAGGGCGCGGGTTTGTTCGGCGCTGAGGGCGCAGGTTGAGTTGGCGCGGAGGGCGCGGGTTGTGGCGGCGCAGAAGGCGCGAGTTGTGACGGCGCGGAGGGCGCGGGTTTGGCTGGCGCAGAGGGCGCGGGCCGTGTGGGTGCGGAGGTCGCGGTAGGGGCGGCCTTAGGTTGGGCTGGGTGCGCAGGGGGGCCGCGGCGTTGGCCCTGATGTGCTCCGCCGGCTCGGCGCGACTTACCCCCACGGCGGCGACGGCGCGGAGCTCTCGGGCATCCGCGATAGTTCGCGGGATGTCCGAGCTCTCCGCACAGTACGCAACCGGGAGGGTCAGACGTCTCCGGCGTGCGGGAGCACTCGGGGGTGCCGTGGTCTCCGTGGCACTTGACGCACCTAGGCCGTGCGAAGCAGTTGCGGGCCGAGTGCCCATACAATTGGCAGCGGTGGCATTGACCCACCGTGCCGCGCTTGTGCGGGGCCTCTACGGAGAGGCCGGAAATCCTACACACGGATTTTATGTGGAAAACGGCCTTTCCCTCGGGGGAGAGGTCGAGTACGACCAACACGAGGTCGAAGGCCTCCTTCGAGCGAGGCTTGTAAAGGCGGTGGACTTCACGCGCCGGGAGGTTTTGCGACTTAAGGTCGCCGAGGATGAGCTCTTCCGGGAGCTCCTTGGGGAGGCCGCGGATGACCACGCGAAGCTGGCGCTCCTCCGGGAGCGCATAAGTGTGGAAACCTATGCGCTCCGAGCGTAGGAGCGCTGTGAGCTCTCGATGGTCAGCCGGGGTGGGGACCTGCACCTTAATGCCCTGTGCAGTGTTGCGGGCGGAAACAAATTTTATGCGGCGCGCGTCTAAAGCCCGAGAGACCCTATCCCACGACGCTTTTTCTTGAATAAACACCGGCGGCGGTGTTTTGATTTTGTCGGCCTGAGGGGCCTGGATGGCCTGTGAGGCAGGCGCTTTTTGTTCGGCCAGAGGGGCCGCGGGAGCTCCGGAGGCCTGAGGGGCCGCCTTCGTCGTTTTGGGGGGCGGGCTGGGCGTGTCGCCTTCCCTCGGGGAATTCGCCCGCTTCCTCTTGACCACTAAGCGCCAATCGGCGCTCTTAGTGGCCTCGTCCTCCGAAGAGGAGGGAAGCGCTATGTCCATTTCCTCTTCGGAGTCCGAAGCCTCCGTCGGGTCAGGGGAAGCGGGCGAATCGCTAACGGGGGCCGGCTTGGTTGGTTCGCGCGGCGGGGGCTTCGCGACTGTAGCGGCGGCGGAAACAACGGCCGAGTAAGACGCGGGGGTGGGGGCGCGGGGCGCGGGTGAGACCCGGTGGTCCCACAGGTCGCGAATATGGGAGTGTGATGACTCGAGTTGAGCCATCACGAACGCGCGGAATTGGGTGTCCGTCAGCGTGTCCATGGCGCTGGTAGAGCCGCCAAGTTGAATGAGAGGACCTCCCTACCGGGGATAGGCAGGGAGGAGAGTGCCTACTTTGTAGCCCTGGTCGTACTGTGCCTGTCTTATTGTGCACAGATGTGTACCTAACACCTAGGTCTTATATAAACTTCACTAACTTAACACTAACACTTAGCGATACGAGTTGGCGCGGCCGCGACGCGACGCGAACACACTATTAATCACTACGCACGATGCGCAGTGAGTATAGCGGTGGCAGCGCACGCGGGCGCTCGGAGAAATCGTAACGATTCGAGTTGGCGCGGCCGCGACGCGATAACCCGGTCAGCGCTACGGGGAGCGCAGGCGCGACGCGATAACCGGTCGGCGCTACGCGGAGCGCAGGCGCAACGCGACACGACACGACACGAACGCACTAATTCGCTACGCACGATGCGCAGCGAGTAGAGCGATGGCAGCGCAACGCGGGCGCGCGGAAACGGCACTGAGCACTGAGAGGCGAGGCGAGCGAGCGAGCGAGCGACGCGTGCGTCTCGTACGGCGGCCGAGAGCAGACTGAATGTCCTAAACCAAGGCTTACAAAGGGTTATATAGATGCGCGATTGCAATCGATTACAAAATGTTGGAATATGTTTAAAAAACCAAAACCTCGTGAGATGCGTTACTAAAGATCGATTTTCAGTGTTTTTTTTGAAGGCAGTTTAATTTTTTTTTTTTAAATGTTTATTTCTCCCTTTTGAGTGATCTTGACCTAAATAAATATCTAGGGCAGGTCTGCAATTAATTTCTTTCTCATTCCGGAGCGCAACGATATACAAGAGAATCATCAATATAAATAAAGGTTATAACCAGGTCGCGTTATTTAGTGTATCTTCGAAGTCCAAGCTCCAATATCAGTGAAATTTTAATGGGACCATCTGACATATTACCTACCAAACGAAAAAAGAATTTTTGTAATCGGTTTATAAATGACGGAGTTTAAAAAAAAAAACATACAGACGAATTGAGAACCTCATTTTTTTGAAGTCGGTTAAAAACACTTAAAATTTAATGGTATTTTCATGACCAACTCATTAGCTGACATAAAATACACCGAAAGTGCGATGTTGCCATACTTACTACAGTTAACTCCTTTACTCGTGGTTACGCTCAATGAGATAGAAAGAGACAGGAAAATTCGTTTGACACACGGTGGTATTATGTTTCTTGGTCCGACTTTAGTTATATCCGGTCCGAGCAAATACATAAACCTAATTTGACAGTTACGTACCGAACTTACCGATTAGCGTACCGATCTATTGCTGTATTGCGGTTTGGCACCGCTGTTAAATTCTGAAAGCATGATCTAAATGCATTTTCGCTAAGAGGGAGACCAGAATCTATGACCAGGTGATCAGCACAAAGAACCAGGTCTTGGTGATCAGACGTCTCATTTAACAGCTTTAATTGATTGGAAATTTACAATATTCAATCTATCCAGTGTTACCATTGTAAAAAATTACTATTAGGTATTCATCAATATGTGTAAAATACATACATACATATCTTCACGCTGTATCCCCAACGGGATAGTCAGAGAGGTATGTGTAAAATGTTAAATTTATATTCACTTCAAGACAATGGAAGTCTCGCAATTACTCGTAGCTCAACCCTACAGAGTTGGTCACAAAGATCTGTTTTTACGTAGGCACTACTTAAAGACGTATGTAATTATATAAACAAACAGCCTTACCCCATTAGAAAGTTCCAGATTAAATAACATTACCTTTTGAGTTATCGGTACCTTCCACACGACCTGATAAGATATTGCTGTGTTAAATACAATTTAGCTCATAAACATATCAACATAGGGTTTATAAACCTACAGATTAGTTCTATTTAAACTGTGTTATCGCGGATATTGTTTTCAAATATTATGAGAAATAAGCGCCTACATAAAAACCGTTAATAGTGTCAGAATAACATGAATAGATATTCGTTCTCTTACTTATTAATCAATTGACTTACCAATTGACCTTACCAAACGCGTTGGTCTGAGACGGAATCATTAATATAGAATGTGCCAATTTTTCATTTTCCCATGTAGATCGTAAAAGTTGGCCAAGGGGGAAGAAGATATAAGAAACTCGTATTTTGCTGGTTGTAGGAACTAACTAGGAAATGTGAAAAGCACTCTCATATCTAGGCGAAAATGTGTGAGGAGAATGATGAGATTTGAGGAAGCGAAAGAAGTATGTAAGGACTGTGACGCTTGGGGCTCCGTCCTCTTTGACTACCCCGCTAGGGATACAGCTTGAAGATATGTATGTATGTAGGACCTTGAACGGGGTCCGGACGGATCACTAACGCTATCATAGTCATATGTCCTGCCGCAAACCGCAAAGGTTGCGCTGTTGTGTTCCGGTGTGGAGAGTAAGATAGCCGTTAAAATTTATGTGCCTCCTGGTAAAATATCTTAGTCATCTATTTATTCCCAAATTTAAATTACAAAGGTCAATTGGTCATTTTTGGGTAATTGTGTTCATTTTAATAATAGGGTTCTTCAAGAAGTAATTCAGTTCAAGCAAAAGAAATTCGAACTTGTTATTTAACGTACGTGAGTTAGATGTGGAGAGAAGGATAGCAGCTGCCAATAAATTTAACGGTTCCTTGTCAGAATTAGTTGCAAAATAGCCATCCACTATGCGGTGTTAGTGCTGACATTATTGAACGATAGTAACGCCTAGATATGCCGAAATCGTGTGAAAGTAAGATAAATGCAGTGGAAATGCGATTTCTTGGAATTGTGTGCGGTGACGCCCTCGCTGATAAAATAAATTAGGAAGAAATACGTAGTATGAACGGGTTGTATGATAGTGTTAACATAAAAATGAATTAAAGTAATGCTTAGACGGTTCAAACGCATAAAAAGAATGAGTAATAAGAGTGACGAAGCAAATCTACTGTGCAATAGTGAGTGGTAGCAGAAGCCAAGGAAGACCAAGGTTGTCTCATGAATGTCAAAAGCACTCTCACCTAGTCGAAAGTGTGTAAAGAGAATAATGACATTTGAGGAGGCGAAAGAACTATGTAAGGACCGAGATATTTGGCGCTCGTCTTCTCTGACTACCCCGTTAGGAATACAGCGTGAGGATATGTATGTATGTATTAAAGAGTGTACTTTTTCATACATACGTACTATGAAATAAGCAATATTTTATTGTAAACAAAACCATAGTCTGGAAATAAATCTCGTAAATAAACCTTGCTCGCGTCAAGAATATTGTATTTCTAAATACCTATTGTATATAAGGATGTTGCAAAAATGACACTTGACTGAGTTTCTTGCTAGGTCTTCTCTGTATGCAGATTTTTTTTTCGAACCAGTATTTTTTAGCATCAAATCTATCTTCGGTTCGGAAACCAGCACAGAGAAGAACCGACAACAAACTCAGTTAGGTAACATTTTTTCAACATCATTTAGGTATTTATATTAAAATACAATTGTTAGCTTGACTAAAATTTTGGTCGCGTGGATGGATGGGGCTGTGTATGAGAATCTGATTTTAGTCTTTGTGTAGTAGTTGTCAAGTAGCGAGCGATCACACGCGATCGTGTACAGCTTAGCCGAATGGTTTACCTCATTAGAAGTTTAGGAGCCATTATTCAAAAGTTACGAGTTGAAGTCGAATAGAGGTAGTCAGAAATAATTTAATTCTTACTGCCGTTATGTGCTTTTAAGCAGAAGTAGTCAATCACAACCAGAATTACTACATATTTACCTGTATCCGCTAACGGACATTGTTTATATATGGTCAGCATTAATAGTTATATCAGTGATAGATTTAGCGAATGCAATGTCGAACTGTGTGAATAAAGCAAGATATAATGAAATATCGTGGTTTAGAATGTAATTTTTCTTTAAATGTGATTTTTCGTAAATTCTAAACCTGGTATTTTAGTGAAATCAAAAGTAGTGTTCAGTGAATTATTCTCGTACGTGGTACTCTAGTGAGTCATAAACATAGTGTTTTAGTTAGTGTTTGGTGAGTTTAATAGTGTGTTTAAGGCGACGCATTGATAAACAATAACTTAATCTAAAATAGAACTTCTGCTCTATGAAACGTGCGCGCGCTAGCTCACAATAAATACGAAAAAACAGTTATTTTTGTTTATTTTAAATACTACTATTATTTTTAAAAAATCCAACTAATATTTTGAAGAATATGTTTAGATTAAACTATACAGAAAATGTAGAAATATTAATCGGTCCCGTTACTCCGAAAATTGTGAATCTCTTTTTTAAAAGAGGTTTCTCTGATATTGTTTTTTGTGTTACAAAAGTTAACCAATCTTGTTTAGCAACTGGGAAAATGAAGTCAATGAATTTAAAAATCAGGTTACCAAATATCACATTCATACGTTTTGTCATCATTTAGAAAAGTGGAGATCCCTGCCGTCAAAATTTCCAATACGTCGCCTTACGTCTTATTACGTATTATTTTATATGCTTATATTTCAGGAAACCTGTAAATAAATGTAAAGATAGGACTATATATGCAGATTACCTAAAGTGTTGTCTTCGATGAAGTTGTTTGTTCATATTATGATTTTTCAATCAATGTACTTATTCCAACAAATCTAAATTTATTCTCTAAATCATAATATAATTTAAATTTATCTATCTACATTTATTGAGTTAGTATGTTAGATAGTTTTTCTATGCTTCGTCGAATAGTGATTATTTTAGACGCTTCTTTTAGACAAATAAAAAATCATGACAACCTTTGGTTGGTAATGATTGAGAGTAAAGAACATTGCACTAATTGTGTAAATACAACGTACATCTCTGCAGTTTTATTATTCTTTGAACGTCCTACTATCTACTCCATTCCGATTTGTTTTGGGCAATTGGAATCCGGTTATTGCCTCCACCTTCACGACGACATATGTCTATCTCATCTGTGGTTTACATACCTACCTTCTGCCCATGCTTCTGCCTTCTCACTTCACGAGAGACTTGCTTCACAACTCCGACTGTCCGCTACAATACCAGCCCACTGCCACTTAGATTCTACCGTTCTTCTAACAGTGTCTGCAACTCTGCTCTCTATCGTAATTATCTACTTGTCTTTAGATCCCTAAGACTCATACAGAAGAATACATTCGTTGGAGATTCGAGGATAATCGGATTCAGATTATTACGTACATACAGATTATTTATGTCATCTCTGAGTCGTCTCATATTATCGACCACAAAAAAAGTAAAGACAGCTCTTCTTGCAAAAAACCACGTAGTATGTGTTTCCGGGAGTCTTTAATAATAGGCAGTTAAACTGCATTATTATTATCAACCGAGATGATACAGGATGTACTTAAGTTAGATTAAATGCAAAGCGCTAAGTTATAGGTATACCAACTCCTACGTACAGTTTTACCGCCTATCACACCAACAACTCGAGGTCTTTTAATGTTTATAAAATATATAGGTAATCCTTGATGCATCTGTTAATTATTCTGTAACTTTTGTATGACTTAACCGATTGACATAGTCCCATAATATGATAGATAGTCCATAGCTTTTCTGGGATCCGATAGGTGCCGCTGTAGTAGACTATCGCGGGTGGAATCGCGAGACGCAGCTAGTCTTTAATAATATGTAACAGTACGTACATACATAACATTACGATCTGTAAATAAATAAATGCAGATGAAATGTTTGAAGAGTTTACTTTCATACACACACAGGTATCAAGTGCACAAGAACTAGTTTACAATGGTCCCTAATTATAATAGTTGCTCATCGAAGTCAGGGCGTAGCAGTCACCGAACATAGTACACCTTCCATAAATACTCAATTGTCCCGAATAGCTGTAGTCTTCTACCAAGAGCCACCACAGAGTCGTCGTCCTAGTAGTTCATATCACTGACTCACTTGTTATCGCTTCGATCAGTCACTTGTTAGATTGCTTGTCGAAAACTGACTTATTTTGCGGACGTCCAGGGGGCCTAGACAAGTGGCGCAATTGTCGTAAACGCTAGTAGAATAGAATGACAAATAGTACGTAATATAGCGTAACGAATATTAAATTGGTAATCAAACGTTATCAACTTTTGATTAAATCAAACGAAATATAAATTCGTGTGAAAACCGTAGTATAAATCGTAGCCAAATGACACTTTTGACGAGCGAATAACTCCGGCAAGCGTTTCGATTTTACGAAATGTCTGCCACTTGTCACCCTGCCTGGTTATACCATACATAGTCTCTAGATAAAAACGGTGGAATCTCCTAGACGAATTCCCTTTGATAACGAAAATAGACCTCGAAGTCCGCTGTCATTTGCTTGTAAGTAAAAGGATTTACGATACGTCATTTATGATATGTTCAAGAACTTTCAATGTGCAATATTTTTCGTTGAAAATTTTATTTTAGGCTATACCACTCAATGCATCTTAGACTAGCTATACAATGTATTGCCACAGTACAAGTAAGCACACAGTATTCTATCTCGGCAGTGTCCTAGATATAATTACCTACGGTCGTTTCTTACGTAAACACGCAGTAGGGCTACTGACTTGGACTGAATGTTTTTCTTGGGTTACGTATTTGATAATAGGTACTATATTAAATTGTCATATTATCTTTTCATTTTATATTATTGCAAATTTATACGTTTTTATTTATATAATTTTACTAGTATTTTATATCTAGTTTCAAAACTTTGTGAGTTAGTACGGTGGAAATGGACAACAAAAAAAATGCATTTTGTGTGCAGTATAATTAAAAATCAGCAATAAATTAACTAGATCATTATGATAATATATTTCCTACAAATTAGCAACAGAGAAATAATTCCGGTTTCGACATAGATGTATTCAAATATCCATACACTGAACATTATGCTCGTAAACTTGATTGACATAATATTTAGTCAGTAAATGCGCGGGAGCGTCTCATACCGTGCGACGACAACCGCGGCGCACTCGCGACTGTTGTATGGCGAGAAATGTCAAGATTTCGAGCGCGTCGTTTGGGAGCGTTTGTATGAAGATAGAATACTGTATGCTTACTTGTACTGTGGTATTGCTAAACGCAAAACGAAACTGTCATGTAGATTTCTTTCTGTGAAAAAAATTCTCTCTTTTGTAATGCAACCCTTATTGTGATTTTTGTGCAGCGTAATATATCTTATTCATAATTTCAAGACTTTAATTTTTGACGACAGTAATTTTGACGCATATTTTCGAAAGTGTTAAAGTAAAGTATCTCAAAGTAACACGTGATACATTATAAAATTTCTGGTTTAAAGAGCATTCGATACCACAGACAAAAAAAAATTACATTCTCTTTAGTAAAAGATAGAGAACAAAGTTCACATCTGCCTTTGGGCTACCATTTATTATAGAGGTGATTGTTCTCAATTTCAGCTGTTTATGTCAAATCATTTTTGAAAATAGCGGCTGTGACAGTCAGATGGACACCGAAATGACCTTTTTTCCAATTTTAGAACCGCACTAACACTAAAAAGAAAATAGTTATTGGTCAACGGTGTGATACGTAGCCCAGGTGCACACATCTGTTACGTAGTTGGCGGGGTGCACCTATATTATGGTAGATACTTCCGGGAACCGAGCAGTGAAAGCTGCCACTCGACTCGGCGCAGCTGAAACGGTAATTATTTTCATTTCACTGGTTATTTTAACTGCGATAGCGGATTTGTTTTGTAAGCTTATTGTAATTGCGAAATGCGATTAGCACGCGCCGCTGTGTTTAATTGACTTATTACTTTACTAGCTTTTCCTGTGACGTCGTTTGCGTAGATTATAACATTAGACCTCATTTTATGTTTGGTGCCGTAAGATTGTAGAATTCGATAAAAATATTAGGTATATGCTTAGACATTTCGTGAAACGCCAGCATTATATTCATGAAATGGACGACTACTATACAATTCGCCCAAGCATAGTTGGGTACATCGATTCTGTAGGGCCGACGCTCGCGACGCTCAAAGTAGTCACACAACCTCACTTGGGGGGTCGCAGACACAAGCTAGGTAAAAGTAAAAGGCAAGGATAGTAGGTAACATAAACTACAAAAAAAAAACAATAATTTTAGTAAGAAAGCTGGACCTGTTTAATTTTTTAATCATTTGTGGCCTCCCGCGCTAAAGACTATATCATTGCCAGCAAAGCGCCTGCGACTGACTTACAAGTGCATTTGATTAGTGGATCAATGCAGTCTCAAATCTCAATGGAATGAAAATTATACATATGTATATGTCGTCTTTGAAATCATCAGTTTTATTACGATGCTGCGGGTTCGCCAAAGCTTTTTTACTTATAAAGAGGTCGCGTATGCAAGAAGGTTGAAAAACACTGCTGTGTACTGAGTATCGATTACAAACAATGAAACGTCGGACAAGTGTGAGTCAGACTCGCGCACCGAGGGTTCTGTATCGCCACGTAATATATTTGTATCACGTCCTAAAACATATTTTCTTTCATTACGTTCGGAATCCTTAGTGCAAACTCGATTAACGCTTCACAGTTTTAATTTTTTTTTTGCTTTTATTTAGAATAATCGCTCCATAATCATATAAAGTTTGGTGCTTGTTTGTTTTACCGTTTCACGACAGAGCAATAACAACAAAACGTTGAAAAACGTATTTCTACCTCCTTATTATTTTACTTTATATTTTAAATTAATTGTTAGTATATCCATTACAGTGATCACACTCTGTGAAAGTTTCAACGAACTACCTATTACCGACCTATTACGGTGCAAAGATACAGCGGTGTAAATGTAGAGTAGACGGACTTACAGACAGTGTAGTCTAAGTAATAGGGTTCCGCGTTCCGCTGGCACAGATTGGGTATAGAACTCAAAGATTTAAGTGCATTTATGTGACAAGCATAAAACTGTTGTAACTTCTGCTCATATCTTCACCAAAATGCATTTCTTTTGGTAATTTATTTGGTAAAATATTCAATTTATTTTGGCGCAGCTGTCTTGTCACGTAAAGTAATTGGAGGGCGTGGAGACAGTGCTGCGTGATAATGTTATGCAACTATTTCACTTTTTTTCTTTTTTTTTCTGCTTCTCTGAGATGTGTAAAGTTAGAGTCTTTGTCAGTGCGTATTTACTTATTTGGTTCTTTCTTTCATTCTCTTCTCCAGGTACATTCTGCCTTCCATTTATTATTACTCGTATCCTTCTATTTTCTCTAATTCTACGCTATACTTATTTATTATTATATTTTTATTTTTATACTTATTACATTAATTATTACACTATTACGTTTAAGTCTCTTACAATTTCCTTTTGGAGGATATTTGCCTAACCAACACGGCCAACCTTACAGATCACAACCCATAAGTGCGATTACCGTTTTTATATGAAAACCAATTAAGTTAGAGTCTTCCTAAAATTTATATTGGCCAAGAGGTCAACGCAGTTTGTTCTTTATTTCTTTTACACTGTACGTTTACACCCTTAACAATATACTTCAGCTAACTGTATAGCTCCCCAATGGTTTGTTTTAATATGAAACCTGGACTATAACCAGCTTAATCAGCACCTGACCCCTCGGTACATGCAATCTATGAAAGCTGTGAGGTCCTTACTGCCTGGTCAGTATGTCTATCCCTGTCTTGACGTCACAGCGTTCAATTAGGTAACTATCTTTTCTATATAAGCGAAATACCACTCACTGACTGACTGACTCATCACGAGATCTCCGAAACTATAGGTCTGATTGACTTGAAAGGACAATGCCCGTTTCTATGTCGCACCTATGTCGGCATGTACAAAATTGTATCATATACAAAAAACTTGCAATTTTTAATTAAATATTTTTTATGTAGTTTGGAACTCAGTTAATTTTGGGGAGATATAATATTTGTTCTTCAAGAATTTCTATTGACTTCCGGTAAATATCGCCTATTTGTTTTGTGAGGTCGAATCAACCATCGAAAGTTGGATTTTAGCTTTTATAGTAAACTAGCGACCCACCCCGGCTTCGCACGGGTAGCAGAGCCATTTTGGACAGGACTTTCATAAAATCCGTTTTTAGTGAGCGTCTACGGCGCGAAAGGAGTAACTATGCTAAAGGACAATGCCAACCTTTGTATGGGCGTGTGTCCCACCTAAAATCTCCGTGAAGAAATACAATGAATGTATCATTTTAAAGCTTAGGTATTACGGTTTACAAAAACGGAAACTATTATTTTGAATGTGGGATATGGTCGGTATAATTGACGAAAAATCGCGTAAACGCCTGTTGTTTTTATTATTACAGATACAGTAGAAAATCATTGTCTACATGAATTGGTAGACGTTTTAGTGCTCACTATTTCTGTTCTATTCACTATAATCGAGAATCGATTCTAGTGCATTCGATTCGAATCGAACCGAAGATTGATTTTTTAGAATGAATCGACATGCATACAACGAAACGAGCTCGAACCAAGAAACTTAATGGACGGAGCCATAACGAGTTGTTTTTATCACCGTGTGTTACATGAATTTTCGTGTCTCTCTTTCTATCTCATTGGGTGTAACCACGAGTAAATCAGTTAGCTATAAGTATGGCAACCTCACGCTGTCAGTGTAATTCGTGCCAGCTCATGAATCGGTCATGAAATAATTATTAGTAAATACTCGTTAATCTTAAGTATTTTGGCTACTAATATTCACAAAAATAAAAATATATCATGTTCAGCTGTGTTTTGTTGTACCGTGACCCTTTCCTAGTCACGCACATCAAGTAAAAATCTAGAAACTCGGTCAACAAAAAAAGGACACCGTATGGACACCCTCTTAGAGCAAATACTTCGTCCATTTTGATTCATAGTCCGTGACATATTCTGTCAAACGTTATTCCTAATAACGTTCGAAAACAGAATAACGGATTCATAACATAATTGACTATTTCCAACATATTAATGTACTTATAATACCATAAAAAATATTTTATCTAAATATTTTAACAATCACTATAACAAAACTAGCTCTTTTTTTTTCTCATAACTTCTGTTTCTTGCGATTATACCGTATTTAGATCAAATGAAAAATAGTGGTCGATATTTCACTCGTTGCATTGCTAAACGTTTATCATAGGGGACATTTAAGGAGTTTTTGACGGGGTTTTGTAGGGAGCGGTTAGAAGTTTATTTTAATTATTAAAAACATTTCTAATGGATATGTGCTGTAAACTAGAGTAATTTTGCATCACAAATGTCTATATATGCGCATTAGTGGAATTGTTAAAATAAGTGCTAATTTAGTAGTGTGATGTCGAGATTTTTTTAGTGGCTTAGTCTGCCTCAGCGGATCCTACTGGAAAGACTGCCTCAATATATTAGGCGCCAGAAATTCCACGAAACATTAAAATGTATTGCGTCAGCATTTTAATGAAATTACACGAAATGTATCTATTTATGAAGACATTGGCTGTATGGGCATATATCCCTTTGCTTTCCTTTTCGAGGGAGAATCGACGCCCTGTTAAACATAACAAACAACACTGTGACACCGCACCGCCCCCTTGGAGGGGGCGTCGACGTCTTGTGCGTTAACACTAGGGCCTCTGTAGGTTCTACTCGATGACATCACACACTCTGATAGATCCTTACTCGAGCGCGGGCCTTCTGTTCACGCTGCGTCACACGATAGGCACTCACCATTTCGTGCCTTCAGCCGATAGTTCGCCGGCCAGTTATAACCACTCCGGGACTGGCCCCCCACCCGTATGGGTTCTCGACGGTACGGAGGTGCATATTTCCCGGCGACAACCTGAGCCGAGGTTCCATCCTCCGTCCCGGGTACTCCCCAGACGGAGGCGACCTCAGGCTTTGTCGATCTGTCTGGTCGACCTCTTCCGTGCTCCCGCCCAACACGTTCGGTTCGCTGCGACGGCCCCTAGGGTCAAGTGGCGAGTGGAGGATCGTTTTAAGCGGTTCGAGCCCGACACTACCCGGTCGGTCCTGACGTTCTCTCGTGAGGTGTGCTCGTCGCTCGCGGCTGGGTGCTCGTCCGGAGTTTATTCCCTTCCGATAAACAAAAAAAATCAATTGTTGACAGAATAAGTTTTTATGAACTTAGGTGTTACAATCGCGACCCTCGATAAAATGTAAATAATTCCCAATGTTACAAAAACCAGTCTTTGACCCTTTCACCAGTACAATTTGTATGGGCTGCGAGGTCGTCAGTCGATCAGTAAGTCTTGTTATGACGTCACAGCTACTAATAAATTGGAATGGAAGTGGGTCATAGACGTCATAGACAACGAATTCGGATTTCCAAAATCGTTGGTCGTGATAGAGAACAGATTACACGAATACTAGAAGAAATGCACACAATTACAAAAAATTCTTTTAAGCTATTAAAAATATATTAAATGTTAAATTAATTGCGTGCTAATATTTAATGGCTGAATCGGCGGTCGCTATAGTTCCTAGTTCTAAGTACAATCTATATACCATGTTCAAAAGCAAATAAAATATTTATTTATTTATTGGTAGCGTTTTGCGGAATGTTCAATTACATCATAATGAAATCGGATTAATTGTAAGATAGTACAATGACAGAGTGAATCCCATTAATTCTTTTACATAACTAACGCAAATTTAACACAATTTAAGAGATTTACTTACCACAAGCGTTGTTTTACCAATGTTTAGGAGACATATACAATTATAAAAGCAGTTGGGCAAGATATATCTTTAAGAGACATCTAACTAAGGACCTCTTACTAAAGCGATAGTTTACATTTGATTGGTGTAAACGAGGATTTACTTTTAGGTTACTAATGCCACATCCATTAAAACGAAGATAGCGTAAAGATAAATGCATGTGCGAGGTGTATTATAAATGTGTCTTCACTTTATCTTTCAGGCAACACAGTCAACAAAAGTTTTTGAGTGACAGAACAAACAAACTGACAAAGAGACATCTTCCAATACTTGTTTGTTTAGGATACCCTACAGAAAAGTTTGATAAGCATCGTACATTTCCGTCGTTGTTTATAAACACAGGTATAAGAAAGCGCGCATCAGTACTTTAGGCTGCGTTTATTTCATTATTTCTATTAATTAGTTTAGTTCGATAAACGATTTATCTAGTGCATACATAAATATATATCCCCGCATCCCTATTAGTTTACATATTTTAGATATACGCAGAAATATAATTATGTAACGACTTTCTAAAGGATTTTAAACCTCAAAAGGAAAAACTGATCCGTCGTTCACTCACATTCTCCGTCGGACTGTCTGTCAAGGTCGATTTGAACACAGTAATATAACCTCATAAACCCAAAATTTTTCACTAGTTAACTTTATATCGACTTGACTATTACCATTAAATATTAAAAATATGTAGAAGAGTAAATCTCGATTTAATTAAGCTGACGACATATAATGATACAATAGATACCTATAATACTTGCATTAAATCCTTACTGAATCTTAACTACTTACTTACTAACTTTAGTTTCTTTTTTAATTGGGTTTGGTCATTGTTGTCTCTATCATCAGTCCACAGTCAATCGACATGCGGCAGCGTATGTTTGACTTGTAACTCCTTTCAGTAAAAAATCATTGCTACGCCCTAATCGGAGCATCAAGTATCAGGGTCTTACATACTTCTTTCGCCTCCTCAAATCTCATAGTTTTCCTCACATACATTCGCCGAGGTATGTTTGACATATCTGTGAGCTCGAACTCTGGCTATTTGATTTTGCTTCAGCTTCTGCTACCACTCACTTGCGCCATAGTACAAGTAAGCATACAGTATGCTATCTTCATACAAACGCTCCCAAACAACGCGCTCGAAATCTCGTCATATCTCGACATACGACAGTCGCGAGCGCGCCGCGGTTGTCGTCGGACGGTATGAGACGCTCCTGCGCATTTATTGACTAAATATTATGTCAATCAAGTTTACGAGCACAATGTTCAGTGTATGGATGTTTGAATACATCTATATCGAAACCAGAAATATTTCTCTGTTGCTAATTTGTAGGAAATATATTATCATAATGATCTAGTTCATTTATTGCTGATTTTTAATTATACTGCACATAAAAAAGCATTTTTTTTGTCCATTTCCACCATACTAACTCACAAACTTTTGAAACTAGATATAAAATACTAGTAAAATTATATTAATAAAAACGTATTAAATTTGCAATAATATAAAATGAAAAGATAATATGACAATTTAATATAGTACCTATTATCAAATAAGTAACCCTAGAAAAACATTCAGTCCAAGTCAATAGCCCTATTGCGTGTTTACGTACCAAACGACCGTAGGTAATTATCTCTAGGACACTGCCGAGATAGCATACTGTATGCTTACTTGTACTGTGCTTTCGCTCTGTATATTTTCTTCATCAAACTTTCATCACTCATTCTTTCTATGTGTCCGAATTAGATAAGCATACCTTTCTTCATTTTTATGACAACCCTGTCATACTGCGTAACTCGTCATTGCTTATTTTGTCTGCACGGGTGATATCGCACATATTTCGTAGAGATCGTATTTCTACTGCATTTATACTACTCTCACTAGATTTCTGGCATATCATTTTTACAACAATTTTTAATTTAAAAAACAGTCACTGCCGAAGCGGGTCAGGGTTCAGCTAGTAAGTAAAATAAAGGCGCAATCTACGTTTCTTTGTACATTTGCTTATAATTTATAGAAACTATAAGCGAATTCACATTAAAATCGACAGAGTATGGACTAAGTGAATTTAAATGTGGTTCACACCATCTATTTAATACTTTTACATTAATTCTTCTATAGATAAAGGGAAACATTGATATTTCATAATCAAATATCGACGTTTCGTCCCTACGTGATGCCGGGGTGGGTTGTTAATGTACATGGACGTAATTATAGCTTTCACATTAGGGGTCCTACAATGCACAAAGGAAATCTAGCTTTTGCCCGTGATTTCACGTTATAGAAATATACAGTTCTAATGGCCAATAAAAGGTTTCAATCATTTTCATATCGGTCAAACAAAAAGTGGAAGTACTCTTATTGCAGTAAAGCGAGACTCATCGTGGTTAGCAGACCTGAAAGGCGTAGTTCGGCTGAGGATATATGGATAACTATACCTACATATGTCTTAAACAGGTTATATATATACGTACTCTTAATATTCATATTTGTTACTAATAAGTGAGGAAGGCCCGTGGTGACTCTTTTAATTTAAAACTGCATAATTTTACGGAAAAATTAGACACAGTACGAGTAATTTGGCAAAAACTACCTGACAGCACAAAAAATAAAGCGTACAATTTGTTAACGCCTCACCAATATTCATAGCAAATCAGCCTGTTCATCTTCTTAGGCGCTTTTTTCTTTTGAATATATTATTAACTATTTTACTTTTAATACCCACATTTCAAATGTTCATATTATTATAACTGTTGTTACAATTGACAAGTCACTCGCTAAAGGTGACCGTTTGTCCTAATTTCTATAAATATACCAAATAGCATTATGATTTCGAGTACTTTTATTTGGGAACATTTATGTATTCAAAAGACAATTTTTAGATAATAATATTATCCAATTCATTGCTTCAATGAATTATTGCTGTTATAACCAAAACAATTTTATTCGCAACTGTAATGGAAGCATTCATGACTTAGTCTCATCTAACGAAACTGTAGGTAGAAGGAGAAGCTTGCAGTGCTCTATTATTGACAGAAGATGACCATCCAAATCGATTTACATCACAGCGGATTACTTACAAATTCTCAAGTTGCAAGAATTGCCTCGTTTTAAATATATATTTCATAATCTTGATTTTTCTGCAAGCTTTAGATGATATTAAGTGGCACAATGTTCTTGAAATAGCAACTTTAGGACAGGTGGTAAAAATATTTTATGATAAAACTGAAAAACAAGTTTGTTCCTTAAAAATTAACGAAATCTTATAATTGAAGATATAAGTGCCTGAAGGTGATATGACACAATTCAAAAATTTTACAGAAATGAGCATTAAAGATTACATTTTTCTTTGTTAATATTTCTCAACTATGTCGATTTACAATTATAAATTTGGTATAAATGAATAAAACACATGTCTATTTTTCAATTATAGGTGACGAAATAAAATAAAATTTAATATATGTATTTATTAAGAAAATAATTAAAATAACACCTCCTTTCATTGTTATAAACAGATGTTATTGTAAAGAAAAAGATGTTGTTTTTTTTTTTACTTTTTGTTATGCTAGCATACATCACATAGCTAGTCGAAAATGTATAAGGAGAATGATGATGAGATTTGAGGAAGCGAGAGTATGTAAGGACCGCGACACTTGGCGTTCCGTTCTCTCTGAATACCCCGTTACGGATACAGCGTGAAGATATGTATGTATGCTATACTAGCACTACAGTAAGCATTTTTAATTTATAGGTGAAAGTTTTTAATTTTTATAATTAGTCTCCCTAGCAAAATAAAAATAAATAAAATATCATCCAATTGTTCAACTACCATTCGTGGTATGGATACAAGAGGTGATATAACGTAGGCTAAGGTAGGGGTTTTGGGCCCTCTAAACACCTCCCTTATAAACGTCCGTGCTAATGTATTATACTATTTAAGAAGCCTTGTTAAAATAAATAATTCTCAAAACTTCTACCTTTATATTTCGCAGAATAAGAATTTCTAACGAGAGCCACACATATATACGTAAACTTTTGCTTACGTAAAGTAACACTAGAAAATAAAATATGAATGTTTTTTTTTAAATTGTGCCGTCGTTTTTTCGAAAATAAAGTTTGGAATATATAGATGAAAAAGGCATAACTTTAAAAAAAAGTATTTTTTTCTCTTCAAGGACTCTTTTTACCATTGTTTCTAAAAATCTAATTAAAAAATGTAAACACCTGAAGAAAAAGAACGGTGTTATTTAAGTTTGACTTCTCGGTCTTAGTATGATATACGTTATGTATTATACCATTCCCACCCGGATGCCACGAAAAGGGTATGGATAAAATAAATTTTGAAACTAAGTAAAAGTACTTACGAACAAAGATTTCTTTTGTGTTAAAGGTCTGTCAAATGCAACAGCATACGACACAGTCATAAAATATTGAACATATAGATGAGACAAAATATGTGTATACCCATCTCTTTCTATTATAGGCTTACACTATATATTTATTTCAGTCTAACAATTTGCGCCGTGCGAATGTGAAAAAATGTGATTTGAAAAAGAGCGATATCTTGAAAATCTGTGATATCTCGAAAGGAAAAACTAACATGTTCACTCAAGCGTGCTTCGTCAGACCGTCTGTCACAATCGATTTGAACATACGCATAAACATGTGTGTGTTCTAGAATTTAGACTGAATCTAGACTAAATTTTAGCTGCTCACTTTTAGCTGCTTTACTTACTACAAACGAAAGTTAGTACTTTTGTTCTGTTTTGATTGGGTTTGATTATCGTTGTCTCTTTAGGTATAAATGAATAATAATCAATAGAAATTGATTACTTGATATATATTTGCTAAATAAAATTATACATTTTTTATATCACAGAAACGTATCCATCAAAATTAACAAATTACAAACAATGACAGTTGTCTCATTTTTACTTATTCTTTCAACAAAGAGTTCTATACTGACTTTAATACAAAATATGTATATAAAAGATTTGTGTGTATATAAATTATAATATTTAGAAAAATAAAATATTAATATGTGAATTTGTGACCATGAGATGTCTACATCTCTTTCATCAATCCGTGATCAGTCGGTTTTCCGTTGCAGTTGTTTAATTTGTAACTCTCTCCAGTATAAAAATATGCTACGCCACCTACGCCTTAATCGGGTATCCAACCTCTTCTCGCGGAGCTGGAAATTGTCAAATGGACTTTCTATACGTATACTCTCATTTAAATAAAAAATGAAGCACAAATAAATAGACATTTAGTTTCATAAAACTTCTAAAAAATGATTTTCTAGATATAGTGTAGTCAAATAGAGGATGGTCCGTAATAAGCGTAGGTAAAATTAGGTCAGTGGTTCGGGGTTAAATAAAATACTGTCATAGCAATAATACAATATATACAATACATTTGAAATAATATTTAAATTTTTGCTGTTGGTAATGTCAAAAACACTCCCATACCTAGGCGAAAATGCGTGAGGAGTTTGATGAGATTTGAGGAGGCCAAGAAAGTATGTAAGGACTGCGAAGGCTGGCGCTCCGTCCTTCCTGACTAGGCACCCCGTTAGGGATACAGCGTGATGATATATATTAATGTAAATAATGATTAAGAGCAGTACGTTTAAAAAGCTTTCTAAAACTTTGTGAAATACTATTCCGGGAATAACAGTTGTTTATCTCTTAAAGTGGAGTCGGGTCTCTAGATTTAATAACGTCTATTCATAGTGAAATATACGCCGAATCTTACTTTGAGAAAGTAAAATCCATTATTACAAATGCCTATAAATTTTTCAATTACTAATCAACAGAAATTTAATATTATAAGGATATAAAGGATATAACAAATTCTTTGAAATCACTTCATACTGAATATTTGTTCCTTAAGATCACTGGTTCCCAAACTTATTTTGTCTACTGAGTCGAGAGCTCATGCAGTCGTTGTCTAAGATGCCTCCTAGCTAAATGAAATTACAAATCACCCCCCAGGCCTCTACACAACGCCCCAATTTTTTTTCTGGGTCTCTTACCACCTCCCTTTAGGCCTGCAGCGCCCACAAGGGGGCGTTATCGCCCACTTTGGGAATGGCTGCTTAAGATGGATGCAATAAGTTTAGTACCATTGTCTGTCTGTTTGTGAATATGTCCATCTCTATGTTTGTTTATCTATTGTTTCTGTATCCTTTCGTTCCAGGAAATAATCCCAAAAAAATTGTAATAGTGAATGTATAGATCAGTAAACTTTCCACGATGCTTATGAGTATTCTTACTCATAGTTTAGTAATATATTACTTAAACAGCGACCACATCAACAGCTTTCCGCCTATCCGCTCTCGTACATTCAACATTCGATCTCGATGTGATCAATTTTGACATGTTGGTTTTCATTATAAAATTACTCGAAGCGCATCTATGATTTTATTGGTCTGTGAGTAAATGTAATATTATAGTGAGTGAGAAAATAGCACAGTATAAACATAACAGTTAGATGTTTTCATAGAAAGCCAAAGCGGTTTGTATGTGTGTGCGTGCGTACACACACAAACCGCGTGTGGTAATATGCATGCGTAGTGGCACGCACACAACGGCAATATTTTGGGTGAATATGGATAGTTATTGTAGCGCCAGTGGGAGTCGCACGCAACGCAAACATGGGACCGCTTCCGTTTGTTTTTAATTCGTTCTTCATATCGTCACAAATACAAAAATGTCTAAATCGCTTAAAGTAACGTGTTATAATATCCTTAGATGCCTAAATAATTTTAGTTATTCTAATCAAGAGTTATCATTTTTCAATATAACTACAAGAAATTAAATTTAACAAACATGAAAAACTTATCTGTATGCATTATTTTTTATTATTATGTACTTATTATTATGTACTAAAAATGTATAAAACTAAACGAGAACAAAACGAAACAACTCCACGTGTCTGGTAGAGAGTAGGCAATTCCTTTACGCATGAGGCGCGAGTCAGCCTTCTTTTATATATATTCTCCGGAAACAGTTAGAAATTCCAGAACTTTTTCTAATAAATTCCCACTTTTGGTTTTGTTTCGAGTTATCCTAGACTTCTTAGTTAACAGACAAAGTTATAATGTTAATATAACAGTGTTTTGTGCTGGAGTTATTCAAGTACGACACTCTATCGTCATACCTGAAACAAATGTGGGGTAATATACTAAAGTATGTAACAAAATATAAACACAAACAGGGGGCTTATCACCATTTCTTATAGCCTTATTATTTTAATATTACTTGACTTAGAAAGCTTGAAATTCTGACAGTAGGACAGTGATTAGTTTTATCATTCGACATTCAATCGTCAGTAGGCGAAAGAAATATGTATTAATAACAATATACGTACCGCGATGTTTAACCGTTCAATCTACCTTAACTACCCTGTAAGTTAAGTCAAGTAATCTATACATATAAATAAAATTGGAGTGTCTGTCTGTGATTTCGAAATAAAGGCTTCATCTTAAGCTTATATGATTTTTTACACGTAACCAAGACCCAAACAAGCGTTTTTAAAATTGTTGTCTGTCTGTCTGTCTGTCTGTCATTTTAGAATCGGAAAAGCCTAAAATATCTAATTCAATCACTTTTTCAAAATTATGTCCAATCTATCTTTAAAACATCTGTACATATAAATAAAATTGAAGTGTCTGGGATGTCTTATATGATTTTCTGTACGTAACCAAGACCCAAACAAACGTTTTTAAAATTTTTGTCTGCCTGTCTCTCTGTCTGTTTGCTTGTCCGGACTAAACTACGAAACAGCTGAACCGATTTCATCGAGATTTTCACTGGATTTTCTGCTATTTTGCAGATCATACAAATCTATCTACTAGATCTAGACTACTATTTATCCAGGAAGTTCTTAGGGTTTTTGCGTAAATTGAAAAACTCTAGAACTTAGAGGTAAATCTATAAATATACATACAAAAATCTAAAAGTTTAAAAAATGGTTTTCACAGTCGAGTCTCTTTATGTCAGACATCCACATTAAAGTACGTTCTATCGTGATCCGCCGTCTGGAAGCTGAGATCTAAAATGAACTAGCTGAGCGGCGCCTGTAAAGCGGGTTTAACCTATAGTGGTATCCGTTGACCTACATTTAATAATTGAAACAGACATAGCATTGACATCTATCCATGTCAATTTAAAACAGCAACGACATTGTGTTTTGTACATTAGAAATAATTTTAAAAATTTGATTGAATTAGATATTTTAGTCTTTTTCGATTCCAAAATAAATATTTATAAAAATTATCTGTGCGTTCATATGTTTATTTTTTGGAAATGTATACATCTATATATGTATAATAGTCAATAAAAATTGCAGTGTCTGTGTGCGATTTCGAAATAAAGGCATTATCTTAAGCTTATATGGTTTTTGACGCGTAACATAAACCTGAACAAGCGTTTTTAAAATTTTGTCTGTCAGTATGTTTGGCCGGCTTCAACTTCGAAGTCAATGAACCTATTTCGATGAGACTTTCAGTGAAATATAGAGGATTTTTTAATAAAAATTTAGGTTACTTTTTATCTGAGAAGTATTTAGCTTCCTTCGTGAAGGCTGAATAATTCTAGAAATTACTTAGGGATATATAATAGGAGTAAATTATAAACGTTCATAGAAATGTACAAATATGAAAAGTGGTTTTCGCAGTTGCATCTCTTTAAGTCAGACTTAAACATTAAAGTATGTTCTATGTTCTATCGTGAACCGCCGTCCAGAGGCTGAGATCTGAAATAAGCTCTTTAAAGCTGAATGCCACATGTAGTGGGTTTAATACATAGTTTAATAACAGAAAAAAACACGGCAGAGACATCTATCTATATGCTATTTTACATTAGCAGCAGTCCTGTATCTGTAAATTGGAGATGTTATTAAAAAAGTGATTGAATTAGATACTTTAGCCTTTTCTGATCCCAAAATAAATATTTATAGAAATTACTGTGTGTTTGTATGTTCACTTTTTGGGAGTTAAAGAACTGCTAATAAGTTCGTATGCAAATTAGTCTGTTTGAAAGACAGGACTTTCAATTAGTTACTTAACAATGTGTATATCATTACGCTATATTTATCACACGTAATCTCTATTAATTATCTCTAAATTGGACATTGAAAAGTGTGGCTAAAAACAATATTTTCATGAAAAAGAGGTGAAGTTCAGTAGCTTAATATCGACAGATGTATATTATCGATCAAAATCGTGATCGCCATTGTTGTCGATTGCTTACGAAAAAGGTGTTACAATACAGTATATTTTGTATATTACACAAGTCTGCTATTCAAAATCTGTATCGAATACGTGAACATGGGAAATGATTAAAGTCGGATTGACAGTTTAAGCTTTTGTGACATTTTTAATTAATAAAATAAATATTTTTAATATTTTTGTATGTTTGTTTGAGCTTTTGTTCGAGCAATATCTCCATGATGATCTATCTGCGATGTATGTATGTACCTAGACAAAAGCTATTATCAGTTATAGGTATTGATGGCTATATCACGGATGTACAAAGAACACTTAACCAACAGTTCACGACATTTTTGTTTCAAAAAATGAAACAAGCACTCCAAGTTTTGTGTATTTTATGAACACGATATGTTTTAACTAAGTTTGTCAGTTAGACAACCGGTTTTAGATAGTATGTTAGTTACAGATAAGGATGGAACACACGTAAAGAATTTTTCGATACGTAACGGAAAGGGAACTAAACGTAAAACTAAAATTATATTTTTCTTTATATGTCACAATATCGAAACAATATTTGTTTTTATCTTAGAAATACATAGATATATTTATTGGAAAAAATTGTCATTATTTTTACATGTTGTAACATGAATAAGTTTTTAACCACTTTTCGTATTTGTACATTTGTATGAACGAAAAGTCACAAATTATCTTGGAAACTTTTCGATCGACATACCTATTCCTTTAACAACAAACCACAGAAGCTGCACCAGCAGCAGCAAACAGTGTATCTTTCACAGTCATTCAAGCACGACATTATGTCCGATGATGACTGATCGCTCTCAGCTCTACATCTGCGCCCTTGACAACAACGTGACTATGTAATGTAGTGTATATAATCTCTACAATAAGATTTACTACAACTATATTTTTATCGCTTTACGCGGACGAACTCACAGGCTACAGCTAATATTAAATAATAATGCCAAGAGATGGTGTTAAGCCTACTGTCAAAATCTTTGTTGTCATGTCTGACAACAATATTAAAGCAATAAATGTCAAAAGCTTGCCTCGCCATATTTGACATGGCAATTTATAACAAGCATGCAAAGCAAGCAAGTCTAAATGCTATCTGGGAAGTTCGCACGAACATTCGTACATTATAGGTAACATTGCTGTTGCCTAGTCAAACACCCGTTGACAATGAGCGGTCGTAATCGGGATGATAAATGAGCGTTAACTCTAAGACTGCAAAATTGATAGTGTTCGTCCATAGTGACAGATTAATAGACAAATGAGCGATTTTAAACCTATTATAATTTTAATACTAAGGGTTCCAATCGGCATCCAATCAGCATTAGAATCAATTGGCGATAACCCATCGTATACACGTTTGCAACACGCTGGCCGTGGGTGGAATAAATTTTAATTTTTTTTTTATAAAACATTAATTAATTAAATAAATAATAAATAAATAAATACTAAGTCCTTTGACATTAAGTATCGTATGGCTATTGCATATTATCTACGGTTTAGTAATAAGCTAGCAGTAAACAACCAGAGATGCGTTTTAATATCGAGATACTATTTCAACATAGTTGTTCAATAATAGCGATACAATAACTGAACAGAACATATCTACATGTTTACTTATATTTATTTACGATATTGTATATAGTATTGCAACAATGTTACATAGATATATAGGTAAAATCACGCTAATTAATATGTAGATTAGAAACACTATTAAACTCGCTAACATTCATTAAAACACTATGTATGAGACTCATAATGTACTGGAATAACTCACTGATCACAAATTTTGAATATGTTTTAGCAACGGTCGTTCGCGGATACAGCTAAAGGTATACTAATACTAATTGCACTAGACTACTTCCATTCCATAGCGGCGGGTATACTTAATTTATTTCTGACTACCTCCATTCGCATAAACTAAACTATTGCTTGTTACTTGACAACTACTACACGTACTACACCAAGACTAAAATCAGATCCTTACATACAACTTCATTAATACGTAGGCAACCTATTTTAACCATCCCACTCTTCTTTTTTGTACAATTATTCTTCGAGAGGAAAGACAAAGGGATCTATGTCCTTAACATTCGACGTTTTCAGTAATAAAATTATATATTTTTCATGTGATTTCATTAAAATGTCGACGTAGTACATTTTAATGTTTTTCGAGTTTCTGGCGACAAATATGTGTACTAAAACAGTCTTCTAGTAGAAACCACTGAGGCGGCCTAAGTCACTAAAAAAAACTCAACATCACACTACCAAATAAGCATTTATTTCAACAATTTCACGTAATGCGCAACAGCGTAGATACTTGGGATGCAAAACTTCCACAATTTTACATGACAATATCGACTAGATTGCCATTAAAATGCTACAATATTATCACAGATGGCTAACTAACGTGATGAAAATAGTAGTGAAACTAAGAAAAGATTGCAATCGTTTTATTATCCTGTTATGAAAAATATGCATTCACGGGCTTTCTGAATATTATTGACATTCTTTCTTTTCTTTCTGTGTGTTTGTCTGTACCACCGTACCTATTGAACCTCGGACCAACTATCACAATGGACGAAGTATTTGCTCTAACAGCGTGTCCTCACGGTGTCCTTTTTTGTTGACCGATTTTCTAGATTTTTACTAATGTGCGTGACAAGGGAAGGTCACAGTACAACGATACACAGCTGAGCATGACATATTTTAATTTCTGTTAACGCTAGCAAAAACACTTAAGATTTACGAGTATTTTGCAACTAACTATTTCATGACCGAGTCGTAAGCTGGCACGAATTTCACTAACAGTGCGAGGTTGTCATATTAGCAAATGTTTACTCGTCGTCACGCTCAGTAGATAGAGAGACGAAAATTCGTTGAGACACATCGGCAACTTATAGCTCCGGCCATTATGTGTCTTGGTCTGAGTCTTGAACGGATGAACCAATTTGACTTTTTCGTGAATAGTCATCTATGTGCAGGTTTTAAAATGTCTAATTTGCTCTGTTAATTTTGTTTAGAACTATGTATAAGTATTGCAGTTACGCTATGCGAATTATTACAGGAAATAAATAAATATTCGTTGTATAACGAGCTCTTTTTACCGTAAGAAGATACTGAGTACTTTGAGTTTTGTTACAGTGAGTTTACACTGTAATAACAAATAACACTAAATATTATCCAATATAGTACAGCAGTGAAAAAATTTTGGACATTTGTCAAGCAGTTTGTTTTTAATTTACATGTCACTTAAAGGTTGCTTTGCCTATATTCCTAGATCAAATTAGTGTCATAAATCAGTTCACTCAGGTTCGCCTAATATGTGAATGACATATACATACATATCTTTATGCTGTATCCCTAACGGGGTAGTCAGAGAGGACCGAGCGCCAAACGACGCGGTCCTTACATACCTCTTTCGCTTCCTCATATCTCATCATTCTTTTCACACATTATGCGAATGACACAATTCATTCTAAATGTAAGACAGAATAACAACAGAAAAATATTAATGTTTCAATTTGCAAACAATAATAATCTTCTATTCATTATTTTTAAGTGTTTTTTAAAATACAAATTTTTACACCTATCATGACGTTTTAATTCACGGTGGTTTTTATTGAAGCATAAACATACAAACGGACAAAAATTCTAAAAATGTTTTGTCTGACTAATACCTAATAAGTTTGACAATATAGTCAATCATTTACGAACGAGCCCATCTCTAGTTATGTTATAAATATCATAGTCGCCATATTTGTTTACATTAAAGACAAAAATGAAAAAAAAATATATACTATGTATAGATCGAAGTATTCTTAGAGTATTCTTAGAATAGAAGATTTCTTTTATACAATTTCACAAAGTTGGCATGGCATGGGTACGTCTAGATATTATTTTTGTATTTATGCAAATTTAAATGAATTTGCTAACAGTAACGTCAAAGGCAGTTAGGTACATAACCTCATTACAAAAATATGAGGAGAATGTAGAAGCTTGGGGAATTTAAAAAGGTACATATAATGCAAGGACGGCCTCTATATTATATAATTATTACTTAGTTATGCAAAAAAATACAGAAAGATTTGACTGTTCAGCTATTTATTTTAGCTGACGCTCTTGTATAAACTTTGCGCCTGGTTAGAAAAAATAAAAGCAAAAAGAGGGAAACAGCCATCCGACCTTGAAATTATGTACCGCTTATAACCTCGGCATGTGTTAGGGTTGTTATAACATTTCATTTGATACCAATGAATTCGGAAAGTCTAGCATAATACAATGTAATTTTTAACAATGTAATTGACTAAACTGTTAAAAATAACATTACATTGTTTATTTTTTTATTCTTCTACATTTTTATATTTTGTACACAGATGTGGCTAGCGGTGCTGGTAGTGGTTTTCATCATTTGCTTCCTACTGTATCTGGACACTCTCAAACCAAAAAACTTTCCACCTGGTCCTAAATGGATCCCTATCATGGGGAGTGCGAAAGAAGTTTACAGAATGAGAGAAAAAACTGGATACCTGTACAAAGCTGTTAAAGAACTTTCCTATATTTATTGCACAGATGCACCAGTGCTCGGTTTAAAGATAGGTAAGGATAGAATTGTTATGGTAAATACTCTAGAAGCTAATAAGGAAATGTTATACAACGAAGATATAGATGGCAGACCAAAGGGTATATTCTATCAGACTAGAACTTGGGGTAAAAGGCGAGGAGTGCTTTTAACAGATGGAGAACTTTGGAAAGAGCAGAGAAGATTTCTTCTAAAACATTTGAAAGAGTTTGGATTTGGAAGGAAAGGTATGTCTGATACAGCTCGGCTTGAAGCAAGTTATATGGTGAGAGATGTCATGGAAAATATTAACAGTACCAGCAACGAATCCGCAGTTATCCAAATGCACAATTTTTTTAATACATATGTACTAAATACGCTCTGGACAATGATGGCTGGAATAAGATATCAAGCAAATGACCCTCAAATGAAACTGCTTCAAAGTCTTCTATTTGATTTATTTGCTGCAGTTGATATGGTTGGCACAGTTTTCAGCCATTTCCCTATCCTGAGCGTTATAGCGCCGTCTCTTTCTGGCTACAATGAGTTCATAAAGACACATAAAAGAATCTGGAAATTTCTTAGAGAAGAACTTATGAGGCATAAAGAGAAGTACAATCCGGATGAGGAAGATAGGGACTTTATGGATGTTTACATAAGAGTTTTAAGAGAGAATGGAGAGAGAGATACTTACTCCGAAGGTCAGTTGGTGGCGATGTGCATGGATATGTTTATGGCTGGTACGGAGACTACTAGCAAGAGTTTGAGTTTCTGCTTCAGCTATTTGGTAAGAGAACAAGAGGTCCAGAAAACGGCTCAAGAGGAAATTGACAAGATTGTAGGAAGGACTCGAATGCCGTGTTTAGATGATCGAGGCAAGTGAGTATATATTATCTTCATGGCTTCTTCAACGAAATCTCTAAATGATTCTATATTTACTTAAAATAATTAGATACTTTAGTCACTGGTTGATCAGTAGTCAACAAGACAATAATCTGTAGCCAGGAGATAGTTGTACAAGTTACGGTGACGGAAAATGAATATAATTATTTCTGGTGATTCCATTGTAAAGAAGTATTCGTATATGATTGACATTCAATTAATCTTACATATCGAATTGATATTTATTTAAGTCTATGTAACTTACACTTTGCTTGCATTATGAGGTCTCAAGAAGTCTTCGAAAAAATAATGTTTAAAAATCGAACTTGAGGTCTCTACCATGCTTAGCGTTTCGGATAACAAGGGAAAATTTCATTCAATGAAGATTTAGATCATAAATCTCCATACTTGTCATGTTAGTATAGAAATTTATGTCTTACAATATTTACTAACGGGTCTATGTCGCGTTTATACTTTAAGGCTAATTACCTATTTTATCCCGACGTTTCGACCGGATTGCACCGATCGTGGTCACGGGCAGACTGCTGAGGACGAATGAGAGAAAAATTAAGAAATGCATTGAATGAGTGTGGGCAGTTGCAAAAAACCGCACGCTACGAAGACGTCATTCATCGTCATCAGTCTGCCCGTGACCACGATCGGTGCAATCCGGTCGAAACGTCGGGATAAAATAGGTAATTAGCCTTAAAGTATAAACGCGACATAGACCCGTTAGTAAATATTGTAAGATGTGTACAAGTCGTGAAAGTTTAAAAACATTAGAAATTTATGGTTTAGATCCACTGCCGTCCCACGTTTGACATTTCATCGTTTCTATTCTTCTTTTCTTCTCTTTTATATACTAGTAAGCTGTTTTATATTTACTATATAAAAAAACTCCTATTATTCTCATGTAAAAACAATTGTATTGTAATTGATCGATTGTCATGTAAAAACGATTGACGACGAACATGGTACGTCTTTGATATTATCTGTCTGTATTCTTATGACTAAGTCCATACCACACCCGAGTAAAGCGAAATTATTTAATTCCCTATTTAACTCCCTTGGGGAATGAATATTCAAAAATTCTTTCTTGACGACTGATGTTTTACAAGAAATTCCTTTGCAAAATTTCATGCTTCTAAACCCGCTGGTTTAAGTTCTGCGTTCTCAGTCTGTCAGTCAGTCAGTCAGCAAGAGTTTTGTTACGTAGATTTAAAAAGGAGGTTAAAAGTTTTAGTTAAATAAGTAGTGTAAATGAGTGAGGTACAATGTGTGTTGTTTGTATTACAGCATGCCGTATAATGAAGCTGTGGTACACGAGTGCGTGCGGCATTTCATGGGCCGAACGTTTGGAGTTCCACATCGTGCCTTGAAAGACACAGAGTTAGCTGGATTCAGTATACCCAAAGTGAGATTCTATGTAACTGCACCATAATGTGTTTCCTATAATAACGCTCTTTTGCGGATATTTCCCACTATCTGTCTCCTATGTCCACATTGGTGACTATAATGTTTTGTTGGTAAAATCACAACTAGTCTACTATGGCTCTACAGGACATGCAATTAAGACCCTGGCATAACATTACCACAGATTAATTAGGTACTAACGTAAAACATTACATCTAATTAGCAAAGTCATATTGAGATGGGCAGTATCCGCATTAAATAAAGACGTCGGCAAAAGATGTTGCGGTGTCGACTTTGTATCTGGGTCCAGAATCGTGCCCGGTACACTCTGGAGAAGTGCATGGGTGCGTGTACTTTACAGCTCCAAGTCCCAATCCACCACATCGGGCAAGATTTGACCCTACCAGCAGCCGTTGCGGTTGTGCTGGAAGGTGAATTGTCGTGGAACGCTATGTTTTCCTTCGGCAAGTTAGTAATGGTTGTAAGGTCAACGTATGTCTTGGATGCTCGATCCTATGGCCCAGGCCACAGAACAAGGCTACGATGGTCCTTGCCTGTCATAAGAGGTGACTAAAGTCGTTTCAGGGTAGCTCCCGATCGGAGAGTAGGCTTCGGTTGTTCATTCATTGAACCCCAAGGAAGACGACATTGCATGAGGCTCGCACTGTTGTAACACTGCGAGGCAGCTAGGAGGGCTCTGTCACTGGCCCCTCCTAAGAAGTGCTTTGCCACAGCGCGAGAGTGGCTCTGGTGTATACGGAACCCAAAGATAGCGAAGCTCCTCGATAATGCGCTGAGAATGACCACTACAGGAGTTTTATTGAGTAAAAGCCCCACACTACCCAATCTCACTTCAAGGTGAGTTCAGGTTTCTTTTGCGTAAAAAAAAAAGGTCCACAGAAAAAAGGTTTTTGTGCCACAGTTTCCAAGCCCAAGGCCTGAGAAATTAGAGCATTTAGTGTGGAGCTTCGTTTAAAATTGTTTGCGACGGTACCTTTGATAGTATTTGCGAAACCAAGTCTTTTTAAAAAAACTTACCATAACCAATAATTAAATGTTTATAATATTTTTTTATCATTCCAGGACACTATGGTGTTGAGCAACTTCACCAACATCCTGATGGATGAGAAGCTGTTTCCTGACCCATACACCTTCAAACCCGAACGATTCCTAATTAATGGGAAAATCTGCCTTCCTGACCATTACTTCCCTTTTGGCCTTTCTAAACATAGGTATCGAATCATTTATACTAATATGTTATATTATGCAATTAACGTTTACTTATGCATTATTGAAATCGGAGACGATTACGGTCTTCAGAAATTTACGATAAGAATCTAGTACACTTAGACGATGGGGTAGTATACTGTTATTATTTAAAGCTCAAATAATAATGCTGAAAGTAGCGTCTGTTCACTTTGAAAGAAACGTATGTTCATTTACGCATAATGTTAAATAGAAATTCACGATCAATGCCCTAGAAATTAGCCAACTGGTTCCTTGGTGTGGTATTTGTGGTACTTATTACATATTTTCTATATATATAATAAATAATAATAATAATACTCGGACATTTCACACAGCGCCATCTAGTCCCAAAGTAAGCTGCATAGCGCTTGTGTTATGGGTACTAGACAACTGATATACTACTTATATAATTTTCTTTTTTTTTTTTTTGTAAATACACACATACATATTATACATAAACACCCAGACTCGGGACGGGAATCGAACCCGCAACCCCCGTTTTACTTTCCGACGCGCTAAACCGTTGCGCCACGGAGGTCGTCATATAATATATACTTAATATATACTTAATGTCATAAAAGCAAAACTGTCTTTCTCTGTCTGTCTGTTACGTTTTCGCTGAATCGATTTTCAAAATTTGATGCGAAGATAGCTTGAACTCTGAAGATGGACATAGGCTACTTTTTTAATTGCACGCGAACAAAGCCGCGGCAACAGCAAGTACTATGTTTATAGATGTATGGGTGACGTATTGGCCAAATGCAACATCTTCGTGTTCACTACTACGATGCTCCAGCGTTTCTCGTTCTTACCTGTACCTGGTGAGGCTCTGCCTTCGCTGGATCACGTTGATGGCGCCACACCGTCTGCTGCACCGTTTAATGCTCTTGTAGTGCCAAGAATATCGTCAACAAAATAAACGAATGAAAGTTTTGACAGTTTTCTGAATTTACGTAATTGCGTAATTTCCATCGACTGTAATTGGACACAATAATTTATTCGTTCAATAATTACTCTGAAATTTCAAATATTCATTTTCAGCAAATGACAGCATTAGCCCTCAAGGGTCTCGATCGTCGTTTGATGTATTTAGGAGAATTTGGGCCCTTTACGACAGACTTACTATCTTATAGGTACATCAAATGACTTATTGAGCCGAGCTCGAGAGCCGAGGGCTATTAGACTCTAGGTTGGCTATCAGTTAAGCCCATCTATAGTTAAGCCGCAGTCCAAACTAGGTCTATTTAAATGAACGTATAATGCAGAGATATAGTTGAGGTACTCGTATGAGTATTTAGCAAACCGTCAGATGATTTTATTCATTTTGTATTACATACGCCTGCACGAGCGCATAACGGTCGCCTTTGAGGGCCAGTTTAATCTGTCAGCTGATGTTAGCGTTAGTAGGTACTTAGTACGATGGTTTTATAAGTGAAAGTTCACGTTTGATTTCAGATATGTCCTCGTGAAAATAGAATTTAATAAAAAATTTAAAAATTGAAGTCAAAATTACTTTTCTGAATGAACGCATTTAAAGAACTTTTACTTCGACGGGGACTTTACTGAAATTGACTCAAGGGTCAAACTTACATTCAATGAAAATTATTATCAATTTGACCTTTTAGATTCGTTGTTATTAACGGTCGTCAGATGCAATTTTAAAAAAGGAACGGTGAACGGTGGTATGAATGAACTATTATGTATCATATTAACGCCCGGTCAAACTATCGGTTTCGGAAAGTTTCGGCGCTTAATTCTAGTTTCGGCTTAATTAAACTTAGGCTATGACCGAAATCGCAATTTAGTTTGTGAGTTTTCCACGGTAGCTACCGGCATAGTAAGAAGTGACCCCGTACCATTTACCTACAGTAGAAAACATTTTCTTGAGAGCAATAAAGTTATCGAACAACTTTCTACATTTGCAATTAGCTAAAATAAATTCTTAAAATATGTTTGAGACAATTCTTTGAAATTACCAGAAACTGGCAAAAATTCAAATGACTGTTTGTTCAAAGTTTTTCATTTTAGTACTTGCACATTCTAGTTACATTATTTAGATCAGCCATTCCCAAAGTGGGCGATAACGCCCCCTTGTGGGCGCTGCAGGCCTAAAGGGGGGTGGTAAGAGACCCAGAAAAAAAATGGGGGCGTTGTGTAGAGGCCTGGGGGGTGATTTGTAATTTCATTTAGCTAGGAGGCATCTTAGACAACGACTGCATGAGCTCTCGACTCAGTAGAAAAAATAAGTTTGGGAACCAGTGATTTAGATACTTTAAACTATACTATCCAACCTGAAGACAAAAAAATTAAATTATTGATTCTTACGTTTTTAATAGGTACTGGTAACTATCACGTTACATTAAAACATGATTAAAACCATGATCTTACTATATACTGGCGTATAGACGTACAAAGAATGCGAGTGAGAATGTAATCTCTTATGATAGTGGCACAAGTAGAAAGGGACAGCCAACGAGATGATATTGTAATTAGTTTTGAACGACAGGTCGTCACAAGTCGTCACGCTGTGGAGAACATTGTTGCTTGCTATTTTGTGTCTGAAGTACTGTATTTTTCAATGATGGTTACGTGTTCTGTATGTGATTGTGATTTTATAATATATCGTGTTGCAATACTTCTTCTTGGGCTTCTGCATGAAGGTAAAATAATACTGCGGACTTTGTGGTAGATGATATATTGGTACCGTGCAGCGTGGTTACGCCATAGAGCTGTCGTTTACATCTTATGTCTAATATTAATTCTTACAGCTATTTATATCGGATATGTACGTGACAATTTCCTTTGCAACGATGCGGATATTTCATTTGTAGATCGCGCACAAGGTTACGATTTCTTGTGTCAGAGTAATATCTGGCACATATCGCAATAATCGAGGGAATCATTCACTTCATAGGTAACATTGACAAATTAAAAATCGTCACGCGACAACGAGCTCTATGTTCGTCTGTAGTCTATACGCCAGTATTAGTTAAAAAAACGAATTAAAACTAGATTAAAACTATCGCTATTTAACCGACCGCACCATCTTTCATGCGAATAATCACTGTTTAATAAGCTTAGGAGAGCGCAGCACAATTCAAATGAAAGAAATAATGTAATTTCTTTACATATGTATAACAGAATTACGAACTTTCGGTTTCATATCAACCGAAACGAAGACCAAAACCGAAAACCGGTTTCAATTGTAAAAATAGTTTCGGTCAAACACTCCTATTATGTCTATTTCCAGTCAATGGAAGTTACGCAAACAGGTCTTAGATCAATTTTAATAACACGGGAACTATTTATCGACTAGCCAACGATCTGTGAAGCGAAAAATGAAACAAAACGCTTTATTTCCCATTTATTACATCGACAACAAACAAGTATAAAGACAACTTGATACTCAATAAATGACATACATCAGCAGTGACCAATAAGAAGCGAATATTCAAAAAGTAACACCTTATGAGCTGTTATCAACCAATCACACGTCAATAAATGTATCTGCTTTGGAACTTTTACATAAAATGTTTGACTGGCCGCACACTGATCGCAGAAGTAGTGTGTACAATAATATTCCTAGATTATAATATTAAGGACTCTTTAATACACAGATCTACTACTAACAGATATTACGTTTATACATACATATATTCACGCTGTATCCCTAACGGGGTAGTCAGAGAGGACGGAGCGCCAAGCGTCGTGGTCCTTACATACTTCTTTCGCTTCCTCAAATCTCATCATTCTCCTCACACATTTTCGCCTAGGTATGCGAGTGCTTTTGACATTTCCATCGGCTAACACTAGCTATCGCTATTACGTTTATGTGACCACTATACCTCTAGACTTACTCGCTTTAACGACCTGTTTGTCAAACGGCCTTTTCAGCCTAAAATAATGCATTCGACGATGACGACCAAAAGATTCTCTATCTCACATATTTACAAAAATTTTTATATTATTTTTCACTTGTGAAGTTCAAAAATAATTATAAAACTTAAAAGTACTAACGAACACAGGTTTGTTTTGTGTCATAAGACTGCCAAATACAATAACATAAATCTTAAAATATTGAGCATACCCATAGAGACCAAAAATATGTATATACCCATCCCTTTCTATTACAGATTTACGCCATATATATCTTTCAGTCTTACAATTCGTGACGTATGAAAGGCGATATCAAATCTGTTAGTGGTAAATCTGTGCTTCATATTAACGATATTTTGCTTTAGATAACCACAGCAACTCAATTAATGGTGTATGCGGCCAGTCTTATAACCAAATAATATACCAATTCCATTGTATTTTATGTCTAAGTTTCGATGTTCAAATATTCACAATGAAAAGTATATAATTCTAATTGTTAACCATAACTCACACAGAGAAATTATTCATTTTAATAATGTTGTAAAAGTATCGTTGAATTTAATAAGAGAAGAATTCTATAATGAAATCGAAGTTTAAAAGTTCGTGTACAATTAGACAGGTTGCTACGCAACGTATCGCGTTGCAAGATCCTGAATATTTTTCATTGAATTTGTTCCGATCATTCTCTGACATGTATAATTTATCACTGGACAGGCTTTACGAAGTAAATAAGAGCTAATTTAGTGTGCCAATTTGAAGTGCCACTTGCGAAACGCGAAGTTCTTGAGAACTAATTCTGATACGGCGGCTATGAGCTAATTTTGACGCGTACTGCATATGTTTATTTGAGTTCTATGTTCTCTCATATATATCGACCATATGTTGGACAACGCCAAAATGGCATAAATCAAATAGGCGCAAATATAACTTGACAACCGCCAGTCCAGTGTGGTAATATATACATGTCAGTGCGATCATTGCACAATATTACATACGGGTTACAGTAGACCATAATCAGTATTTTTGCGGCCACAGTAGTGGTTTTTTAATAGTATAATTTTAATGCAATCTATTGTTTAAAAAAAATTGAATTCTCTGGGTTGCAATCTAGTAGAATGCTATATTTAGGACGCAGTTCCTTTCTAAAATATTGTACAAGGCCATAAAGCTTTACAAACGAAGCATTGCAATCTGGTGCGTACTCTAACCGCTGGTGAAGTTCAATACAATGCGATACGCTGCGATTCGGTGCAACTGTATAGTGCGCTAATGCACAAGCCTTTAGAAGAAAGTATGTATTGCTATGTCTAGATTATTACAAATTGAAATCCAGTGTTTTATAATTCCTTTGCATAGGTAGGTACTATCAAAAAATTCGTCTCTTTTATCAAGCAGTGGAAATATTACCTAAGTATTAATAAATTAAAGAATGAGATAATACATTATGTATATAAAGTGACTACAACAAAACATTCATTTGTTTGTCTTATTAAATATATATAAAACAGTCTAAAACTTATTTTATATAATAATAATTCGTTATTAAGGCCTGCCTTGTAAGTGTGACGGCAGAACTATTTTTTGACGGTTACTGTGATGCTGTCACATCCCCAGCGTGGGATTAGACATTTTGTAACTAAAGAACAATTATACAATAATATGATCATTCGTTCGGTATTGAACGGGGTTATGCCTGGGGTTTCCGAGAAAAGCTTTGAGATGCAAAACTATCTAATTTTTTAGAAAGTTATTACACATGAAATTAAATATTACACATGAGATACAAGAACAGAACCATGAGAACTGGACCGCAAAATTGAATTGAAGATGTTAAAAGTTAATATTAATAGAAACAACTTGCTATTAAATATTTTTGTCACTGAGAATCTTAACCAGCTGTACTGGAACATGTTTAAAGTTTGATCAGAAATCGCCTACCGAATACAACATTAGTATAATTTGAAATGAGATGAATCAGAGAAAACTTGGTGTAAATATCTGGCCCAACGTACAACACAACGGCACATAATGCCATCTCTAGCAAAAAGAGAGGAAATATAATAAGTGCTTTTATTATAGGTATGATTGGGGTATGAATGTAGGTAGGCTATGAAAGTTCATGTTAATAAAGTTCGACAAAATTTTAAAGGTAAAAATTCGATTTAAACATTTTGAAATTTCGAGTTATGCCTTTGTCGACGAAATATGTGAAGACTGTCATTAAAGCGCCATTTCGTTTTTCATCAGTCAAATTTTATATTTATGTACCTACAAGAAAATTGTTTCTAAATCTACCGCGCTAAGGACGATCCTCACATATTTCTGGTCAGGAAAGGATCAGAATTAAAGATATATTGTTTCTCTATTCGAAACATTAAAAATTTAATAATATGTATGCAACTTGAGCTATCATGGCGGCACGCCGCGACTGTGCGAGTACAATCATCAAAGATATAAAATTGCTTTAAATTATTTGTGATCTTATTATTTAGTTACAAACATAAATCTTTTTCTGGTTCAAAGATTTGTATTACAACTATAGCCAATCAAACGTTGACTTTTTGAATTGATACAATATATGAAACAAAACGTTGGTTTCATGATTTTTCTTCCAACGAGTTATTTTTCTAACTTCTAACGGTTTTCGTTTACAGACCAAATAAGAATCTTAATTATTCTATATTAGTTTCTAAAGGTTGAACCCATAGGTACATGGGTGTTGTACACCGAAATACACATTTTTAAATTGTTAGTCTTCTATCTAAATTACTATCTACGTGTTGACTAATTTCAAATCACAATACAGTTATTATAATGTATGACAAATAGAAAAAATAATAATTTATAAATCCAATATTACATGCAGTTACAAGATATAATAAAGGTGACGTATTCGTAAGTTATAATTTAAAGCATAATTTAAAGCATATGCGTCTCTGTACTAACGAAGCGTGCACGTTGTGTCGCTTTTAGACGCGATTTAAAAATAAAATTTTAAGGCTCTCCCACACAGGTGCGATATAACGGTCGATAATATCGCATGCGATATTGCGACAATGCGTTCTGCGTCCTTGCCACACAGCTACGTTTTGATAGTGCGATATTTTCAACGTGTGTCCCGGCCCTATAGGTCCCCCGCCCGTACTACAAATTTACAAATTTATCTCAGACTCGATAGGTAAGATCTCCGGACACTTGTATAGAAATGTAATCGCTACTACTATTCAATAGAATACCGATAACCCCCAAATTGCGTTCTGAGGTTCTACTAGCGTTATTAACGCAGGTGTATGTAACATTTCATGCGACCTAATCCAAAATGTACAAATATTCCGATATCTGTTCTTAAACAGATATCGGAATATTGCAGGACGTAAGAACGCAAGCGTTTTACTTCTATCGCGTCGTTATTATCGCAGCAGTGTGTAAGATCGCATGCGTCCTAATACAAAATGTACTAAGAACAGATATTGCAATAACGTATTGCAATATTATCGACTGTTATATCGCAGCTATGTGGGAGAGCCTTTAAGGGTGGTTTGCCTCAACTATTTAAGCTCGATGTAAGGAACTGGCCAACCATTTAAAAGTCGGTGCAAGCGTTGGTGCATGTCAGTTCCTTAAATCGAACTTCGATAGTTGGAGCAAGCCACCCTGTCTTATAACAATAACACTTAGAAACCGATACGCACGAAACTTTTTACTGGCAAACTTTTTATTGGAAACAACCTGGCAATTTACTTGGAGCCATAAATGACTCCAAGTAAATTACTTGGGCTCAATTTGCCGCGCATAGTCTCACCCATTACATCTTGAATAAGATATATTGGAAAAAGTTCCACGTTTTAATAGACACCGCTTACGCATGCACTTTTTTGTTTATTTCTTTGACGTCGCCTATTAATGAACACTCCTAAGCGTTATTAATTTTAATGTTAAATATTTTAAATTTTCGAATATGACTAAAAAGTGAACTTTACATTTTTTGGCACTCTCTTTGTCATAACTCTGTGAGTTCTCATTTAGCACACAGTGTAAAAATACGTGGATATACTTAACATTAAAGATTACTTATTAATGTGTTAAAATAATGGAATATAACTATTTTCCTGGACACAGATTCATTAGTTACTGTCCCAGGTCACAGAGGTGATGAAGAAAAAACATGATATCATTACAATGACAAAAAAGTATGGTTGTAGCTATTCTATGTAATACCAAACAGTATGAGAATGAGGGCAAATTTTCAATCGTTAAGTATTGAACCGAGGAATAAATTTGACATTTTCATAGACTTTTTATCGTCAAGCGTCAAAGCGTTAAAATTGGTTAAATGTTTCTGAAAATAAAAAATCGGCGTTTAGCCATCTAAAACATTCATTACGTGAATATGTACTTGCATATCATATAAATACAAATAGAAAGTAGTTCGATGGTATACTAAGGCCCGTATTCCAGATTGATATTCAAGTGTGAATCTCTGAGAGAGCGCAGTTATGATGGGATGACGCAGCATGCAATGAATACCGACATTACTTTCTAGCTATTCTCAAGCAGAGATTTACTCTAAGTATCGTCATATCGTTCTGGAGTATGGGCATAAAACATTTATTTTATGTTACACAATTATTTATAAGTTCTCCCAATTCAAATCTAGAACATATTTAAAAACAAGGAGTTTTCAAAAGTCAAATATTGATAAATATCATGAACTTAGTACATACTGGCGTATAAACGTACAAAGAGTGCGAGTGAAAATAAAATATGTTATGATAGTTGCAGGAGTAGTAAAGGGAGAGCAAACGAGACGCTAATGTAAAACTTTTTGAATGACAGGTCGTCAAAAGTCGTCACACTATGAAGAACGCTGTTGACTTATTTTATTATTTTGTGTTATTCCTGTTTTATTTCAAAGAAGTATTGTATTTTTCAATAATGGTTACGTATTCTGTATGTGATTGTGATATTACATATCGCAATAACCACGGGAATTATTCATTTCATAGATGATATAAACAAATTGAAAATCGTCACGCGTCGACGAGCTCTATGTTCGTCTATACGCCAGTATATACTAAGTTTATGATAAATACACAGTAGGTCTTTGTTCCGTGTTGTCTTGTTTTAATCTGCATCGTGGCAGTCGCTATACATCCGTTCCCAATTACGTCAGTTGTTCTCTGTATACTCCCATCAATGTTAAGATTAGATATAGCGAAGATGCAGACTGTATGTTCTTTAGAATAATGACAGCACAGTAACCGGGCTAATATAGTACAATTTAATATTTTTGCTTACAGCATTGATAGGGCATAGAAAAGAATGCACAATGTATGATGTCGAGACAAGTTAGGTCGATTTCATACAATTTCTTTCAAAAACCTTGCGACATGTGACGTGTCAACATGGAAATAACCAGTAATATTACGTAACGGAGATATCAAGAGGAGCAGGACCGAACGAGGCGAGGCGAGGTGGGTGCGAGGTAGAGGAGAGGAGCGGTGAGGGGCAGAAGAGAGGAGGAAAGGAGAGCCGGAGAACGAGATGTTGAGACAGCGCGTGCGCATTATTATTACTTGATCTTTCTGTAAAAGAAATCTACAACATTAAAGAAAAATAGCGATTAGAGGTATATCTGAAGCATTTCATTTCATCAAGACCTTTGATGTTACAGTTATTTGTTTCACTCATTCGCATACACCAGCCTATTACAAAAACTGAGTAAGAAAGACGTCACCGTGTTTTGTAGCTCGGCACGTTTGCTGTCAGTATTCTAGGTATGATAGTCTTCAATCAATAATTTCCTTTTGTTGCTCCAGTACATTAAAAAATTATAAAATTAAAAGCAACTGTACGCCATCCGATTTAGCATGACTAACTACATAACGGTTGAATTGTTCCGATTTCTTTATACACTACTATTAGAACCGGAGCGGATGAAAATGGGACATGTACGTCATTCCCAATATCCATATTTATCAACGCGACATAAAATATATTTTACTTTACATTAATGTTATTATTTTCATCTTACTTAGACCTAGTCGTTTCTTCAATTCTTACTTTAACCTAGCCCTGTATATCACCCATTATCCATTCGTTATATACATATATATTTATGTAAACATTTCATAAGATTTATACCTACATCTTTATAAGCATTATAGTTGTAATTATGGTTGCATTTCATTAGACATTACGTCAAATGCTTAAAAAACATTGTTCACGAAGCAAAATCTAATAAATATGTAATAAATAAACTTATTTTACTCGAGTTGATAAATGATTAAATTAAAAATGATGGTGGGTATATATATATATATATACTAATATTACCTCTATAAAGACGTAAACTTTGTTTGTTTGTATGCAATGGATAAACTCAAAAACTGCTCAACCGATTTCAAAAATTATTTTACCTATAGAAAGATACATTATTGCTAGTATTACAAAGGTTTTCCCATGGTTGAGAGATTGACCTCACCACACGCCATACGAGTGGGGAACACCTAATTTTATCACCTAACACAGAATTTAATTGATAGTTTCGTTGTCGAAGAAAGATGTAATCTAACGCCAAGTAAAAACGATCGTTAACACAATGAAACACAGGCCCTGTTGTTTTACGTTTAGAATTGGAATACAACGCGAGATAGCACAAGAAACTTGTGCTATCTCGCTCATCACATGTGTGCACTATAAAATGCCCTACACACCTTTCAGTTTGTTGGAACAACTTTCATAGGGATGGCGATCTGAGATCGATTAATGGAAGAATCGATCATTCGATTTCGAGCAGTCAATCGATCCAGTGAATAAACGACAGACACTCAAAAATCGTTCTACGAGTTTTTTAAATTTTGTATGGGGTAGATAACAGTTAGACGACTCAAAAAAGCACTAAATCTGGCTCCGAGAGCGCTAAGGTGACGGCAGTGTTCGATATGTGTATGTATAATTTATTAAAAAATTCCACGTTAGCTCATTATTTTATAGTTGCGTTCTTACCAATACAAATATCTCCATAGAAACTCCATTTTTGGGTGTCCGCAATCAATTTACTAAATCGATTCTCTACTTGAGAGCGATCGATCAATTTTTCCATTAATTGATCTTGTATCGTCATCCCTAAGAAAGTTGTTCCAACAAATTGGAAGATATGTAGGGCATTTATGGCGCGTACACAACAACCAATAACAGATGAAGACGTTTGGTGCGTTATGATTGGCTAAAATATTTTCGATTCTTTCAAAACCAGTTAACAGATTCAATCAGTTGTGTATAGTGAAACCAAACAACATCAAAATATAACTTATTTCTTCAATGAAACGTGCAAACACACCTTTGAATCGTTGATCGTTTAAACTAGTAGAAAAAAATAAACTACTCTCAAACGGCTGACGTATTCGAATAAACAAACGACTTCAACGACTCCTCTTTAATAAGTAATTGAAGGTAAGTTACGTAACTTCCATTGTATGAAAGTTGACATAATAATTAATTTAATCTAGTATTACTATTGCCAAAGTAAGTATGTAGCTAATTGACATTCATTGATAACTCCGAAATGTCAAATTAATATTCGCTTTTGGTCATTGGAAGTTACGTAATTACCCTTCACTAAGGGTACATCTGTACCCCTGTCGAAAGCGATTTCAATATCTTTCTTCTCAACAGCCAACCATACTAAACTCCAGATTAATAGGATAATGGCCACTTATTTTACTTAATTTTCCTTCTTATAGCCCTATTCAATTTCAGTCGGGGTCTCTCAGTTCAACGTGAAATAAAGTACAAATAGCGAATAGAACCTAGAGAATAGAATTAGAGCTTTTAAAAAATATTATAAAAGAATATTATTTATGGTGATTATAAGAATATATGCGTGTATTTATTATAGATTAGCACCAAATATATATTGAGTGCAATATAAGAAAACGGAATGCGTCGAAATACTTCTACAATCTTTGACCAAAACTTTGGTATAAAATTTCATAATTAAGAATTATACCTAATACACCTAAACGTTATGTAAAATTGTTAGTGAAAAAGACAATAACTGGTTTGATTGTGTTCGATAGATTCTATTCAGTACATTTTCTCAACCGATGGTAAAGACGTTCAAATATCTTTGTGATATTTGGATAAAGTTAACTTGAATTTGAAATATGTTAAAGCTTACTTAATTAGGATTTTAAACTTAAATTTATCAGCTTAGCGAGGTATTTTAGCTATGATTAATGCAAAGGAGTTTCGATATTTGGTAGTCATAAAACCGATACATATCGACCATGAACTTAGTATAGGTGTACTGGTGTATAGGCGTACAAAGAGTGCGAGTGAGAATATAATCTTTTACATAATGGCATAAGTAAGAAAGGGGCAGCAAATGAGACATTATTGTAACCATTTTTCAATGACAGGTCATCACAAGTCGTCACGCTGTGGAGAACGCTATTGGCTTGTCTTATTATTTTAAGTTATTCCTATTTTATTTCAAAGATATATTTTTGAGTAATGGTTACGTATTCTATATGTGATTGTGATATTACGTATTTCAATAATTAAGGGAATCATTCATTTCATAGGTGACATTAACAAATCAAAAATCGTCGAGCTCTATGTTCGTCTATACGCCAGTATATACTAAGGTTATGGATATCCGCACAGAAAAAGCTGCCAAAATCAGTGACTTAACAAATTTATCACAAATTTTACGAACGTAGTTTTTCCACTGATATTATTATTACAAATAATTTGAGAAAATATTGAGATTGTCACATTTCTAACTCTCTTATCTGTCGTCAATCAAGTTATATTATATTTATCAAATAAACCCGAAGAAATTTTAAGCCCGTGTCGTAAAGTTAAAAAGGCAAATAAAAAATAAGGCAAAAAATTTCTGTTTAAAATAGCCTAATCTCAAATGTAGTCAAAGTCAAATCATTTTATTCAAGTAAACCCAAATTACGAGATGTTTTTGAACGTCAAATCTACTTTAGTTCGGTTCGAAAAGAAAACCTAGTCACTGAAAAGAACCGACAAGAAAGTCAGTCAGGTATTATAATTTTTTTATTTTACGTTATAAAAAGATACACTCTGCGTCGCGTACTTAAAAACTAAATGAATTAAAATAATATAATATATACATATCCTCACGCTGTATCCCTAATTGGGTAGCTAGTGCTTCGCGGTCCTTACATACTTTTTCGCTTCCTCAAATTCATCATTCTCCTCACACATTTTCGCCTAGGTATGCGAGCGGTATTGACATTTCCGTCGGCTAACACTCTGGCTATTTGATCTTCATAAGTCAGTCTGGGTCTTCCTTAGCTTCTTTTCCACTCAATTTCGCTCTGTAAATTTTCTTCGTCAATCTTTCACCACACATTCTTTCTATGTGCCCAAACCACCTAAGCATTCCTTTCTTCATCTTTACAATAACACTGTCGTGCAATCCTGTCATACTGACTTATGTAACGGTGAAAAAAAGTACTGACTTGTGTAACGTTGAAAATAAGTCGCTGTACCGATTACTTCGAAAACACATGAAACTGCACACTTCGGATGACGTGACATTGACGTGATAAAAAGTTCCTTCCGCGACACCGCGGTAACATGCCTGTCACTTTTGTGTCGCTTTCTGTTGAGTAGTATAGAGCTCGGACCAGAAACATAATAGACAATGAGTTGCCGCTTTTATCGCCCTGTGTCAAACGAATTTTCGAATCTTACAATCTTTACTAACGGGTCTATGTCGCGTTTATACTTTAAGGCTAATTACCTATTTTATCCCGACGTTTCAACCGGATTGCACCGATCGTGGTCACGGGCAGACTGCTGAGGACGAATGAGATAAAAATTAAGAAATGCATTGAATGAGTGTGGGCAGTTGCAAAAAACCGCACGCTACGAAGACGTCATTCGTCCTCAGCAGTCTGCCCGTGACCACGATCGGTGCAATCCGGTCGAAACGTCGGGATAAAATAGGTAATTAGCCTTAAAGTATAAACGCGACGTAGACCCGTGAGTAAATATTGTAAGATGTGTACAAGTCGTGAAAGTTTAAAAACATCCGCTACGGGCCGGACTTTTCGAATCTCTTTCTATCTCATTGAAAGTAACCACGCGTAAAACAGCCGTAGTAAGTATGGCAACTTCGTATTGACGGTGTAATTCGTGTCATCTCATGACCCACTACACGTATGTTGCTGAAATAATTATTATATATTATTTATATAAAAATATGTGATGTTCAGCTGCGTATTTTGTACTGTGACCCTTCCCTAGTCACGCACATTAGTAAAAGTCCAGAAATTAAGTTAACCAAAAACAGACACGCTAGTAAAGCTAAAGCTCCGTCTATTTGGATTATTGATCCGAGAGTATAGAAAATACGCTCATCAGCTACTTTTTGTCACCGAAAACAAACAAACCAGTCCATGTAATACATCGTAAAAATGAAGTCACCTACATTATCACGGCAGTGAGTCCAAACAATATGTGAGCAAAATGACGCAATAAAAAGTGGTGTGTCTTACTCCTCAGATATCTTAAATTATTTATAATCCCAAATACTTTCTTAGCTCTGATAATTGTCTATTGTTTGATGATGTTCACTCACCATCAGGTGGACTGCTTGTTGTCTCCTCCGATATGTCTAAAAATGGAACGAACGCAGAGTTTATCTTTTTATACCTACGTCTTGTTTTAATTATGTAAAGTGATGTAATCATATGGCATTTATAATAAAACTTTATAACATAACTTATTACTGAACAAAATTAAACTTTATCTTAAAAAGAGGGGTGATGTCTAATGTCACTTTAATAACTAATTAAGTTTTTCACATTGGTAAAATAATATAAAAATAACGATTTCAATAAATCAATAAATAATAATAAATAAATAATTATTCATCACAAACAAAGCAGCAAAGTTAAAAAATATATCTAAAAACAAATATCTAGTGAATTATCGTTACGCTTAATATTACATTTAATTTTATTAATAAGGCTATTTATCTCTACTTGAAAAGAATGTATTTCATACATTAATTAAAATATTTAGGAACTGTAAACAAGCGAAGCAGCATTTAAATTTTATTAACGAATATATAAAGCTACGCTTCAAGAGATGTGCTTTATGACCAGGTGAAGTAAAGCCAAAAATTCTAAATAAATGACATCTTTAAACATCTTTCGACAAATGACATCTTTCTATATAAATGATATTATTCGTACTTATTTGACAAACATTTACGTGGCACCATTGGAACCTATGACAAAACTGGTAAAAGAGAGAGATTTGCTCTTTTTCGCTCCGCTTTGGTGGAAACACCATATCCCTTGCGCCTTTTTTCCTCTCCTTCCATCTCCGCTTTGGTGGACACTAACCCTTAAGGCAATTGACGCTATCAGGCAGTGACGTTACAAGCTCGTGTCATTGCCCAACGCAGCGCTAAGGTGACAGAAAGAACTTATCTATACTATTTGAGTTTAATCTATGTTTTGCAATGCATTTTGAATATTTTTAATCCCCGAAAGAAAAGAGGGGGTGATATAAGCATGACGTCATTGTCTATGTGTTAGAATATGGCATCGTGGCTCTTGAAGGATTGAATCAATTTATATACGTTTCATTTTTTAAAGCTGCCGTTTTCGAATGTATATATATCTATGTATATATGAATGTAATAATAGCTAAAAGATTAGCTATTTGGTGAAAATCGGGTGAACCCACTGAAACCTCAGTAGGATAAGTAATATAACGAGAATGAAAAGTAAATGTGAGACAGTGAGAAAATTTCTAAAATTACGAACTTTCTTGAGGATTTCACGCAATAATTTTTAATCATGGAACTAAACATCCATCCTCAGTATCTATTCTAATCGTACCTAATTGTAAAAGGGTCTTTTAAGTACAGGCTATTGTCTTTAAAATAGGTTTAAATGCTTATTATTTTATTCACAGCTGTGGTCAAATATTGATTTTCACTTGTCCATCAGATATTTTAAGAATATTGTTTGTGAAATATTTAAAATTATCTATTTCAATCAAATACGCATTAGAAAATATGAAAGCAACAATGTGGGAATACAAATACATATTCTTTGGACACAAAATGACTTTGGTCACAAATTAAACATTAAGGCATTAAAAATTAAATAACCTTCCAATGTAAGCTCAAAAATAATACGTTTTGGGCCACATTCGAATATTTTCGTATTTAGATGACGATTACGTTAATATTTTGTTTGTTTCTTTATCAACTTGCCAAAGAATCGGGCCCACGGCGTCTTAATTTTTTGTCATCTCTCTGCATCGAAAGTTTTTAGATCGATCTGAAAGTTAAAAACATGAAATTCGTCAAAAACATCATATGTTTCGCCTGCTATAAAAATCAGAGACTTAGACTATATAGTCAAGCAGTGCAGCATTGAAAAATTGCTCACTTGTTGGAAACCAATTTACAGTAACTGATTTAGTCGATAACGAGCGAGCGACAGAACATACATGGCTAAACCGCTGGACCGAATTTGATGAAATTTAGCATGGAGATAGATTAAACTCCGGGTAAGGAAATAGGCTACTTTATTTAAATGCTTAGCGGACAAAATCGCTGGCGAAAGCTGTATTAAATATAATTTCTGACCAAAGCAGTTTCTGGTTAACCCTGTTACATATTAAATATAGAGTAATCAGACGTTGTACCCACCTCGCTAAGAATAACCCAGTAATGACTGTCTTTGTTGACCTTCAGTCTGATTGCTGTAAATGGACCCATTTCCTTGGGCAGTTCTCCTTCAGCCAAGCCGAATTCATCGAAAGAGCCGACCACTGTGAAATTACTGCCTACACTGGCTGGTAAGACCTCCACTACGGTGTCGTAAAACTTGTCAGACACGTGTTCAACATTACTACTACGGAAAGTGTACCTGGAATTTAACAACAACGCAATTTTCCACTGAAAAAGTTATCGACATCCATAAAAAGGAAGATATGGCTACTGGTGCATGGACTTCTTAAAGCCAGGTGTTTAAACGTAATGAACGAGTTCAGAGTTTGAGGCAGACGCGAAGGAATAGACATGGCACGAGCTACCGGTGCATGAACCTCTTAAAGCCAGGTGTTTAAAGGTAATGAACGAGTTCAGAGTTTGAGGCAGACGCCAAGGAATAGATATGGCATGAGCTACCAGTGCATGAACCTCTTAAAGCCAGGTATTTAAAGGTAATGAACGAGTTCAGAGTTTGAGGCAGACGCCAAGGAATAGATATGGCATGAGCTACCAGTGCATGAACCTCTTAAAGCCAGGTATTTAAAGGTAATGAACGAGTTCAGAGTTTGAGGCAGACGCCAAGGAATAGATATGGCATGAGCTACCAGTGCATGAACCTCTTAAAGCCAGGTGTTTAAAGGTAATGAACGAGTTCAGAGTTTGAGGCAGACGCCAAGGAACAGATATGGCACGAGCTACCGGTGCATGAACCTCTTAAAGCCAGGTGTTTAAAGGTAATGAAGGAGTTCAGAGGTAGAGGCAGACGCTAAGGAATAGATATGGCATGAGCTACCAGTGCATGAACCTCTTAAAGCCAGGTGTTTAAAGGTAATGAACGAGTTCAGAGTTTGAGGCAGACGCCAAGGAATAGATATGGCACGAACTACCGGTGCATGAACCTCTTAAAGCCAGGTGTTTAAAGGTAATGAAGGAGTTCAGAGGTAGAGGCAGATGCGAAGGAATAGATATGGCACGAGCTACTAGTCCATGGACCTCTTAAGGCCATGTATTTAAAGGTAATGAACGAGTTCAGAGTGTGGGGCAGAAGCGAAGGAATAGGATTGAGATTCGTAAAGCAAAATGTGAGCCTTTAACATTTTTAAGACGAAAAGAGTGTTTTATTCAAATGTTTCTGTTAATTCAAAGAAAATGATAAATTTAATATATACTGTAATCGATAAATCATTCAATTCAATAGTATTCACTTCAAGTTTGCAAAAAAAGACGTATTGGTTACCGCTCAAATAAACGGGAAGTTCTGATCGCAACTTTGTTTTCGGCTGTTAAATTACAAATTTTATTTCTAATTAAATAAAATGTTTTTGTAAATTCTATTCGATTAAGTGTTCAACTGATTATTTTTCCTTTACGCATGTTTTTTTTGAGTGTATAGTTGCAGTGAAAGTGTCGACTTGTTATTGTCAAAGTGGTCTGAGAACACGGTATTTCAAATAACTTGATCTTTAATTGAGAAGAAAGATCACAATGCCGACGAATGACGACTTCGATGGCGCAATGACTTAGGCGTTGTGCCTAAGCCCATCTTGATTATTTTATTTTTTAAGTGTGTAGGGTCTATTTTTATTATATCTATGGTTATTTGTGTCATCAAGAGGTTGTAAACTGTTGTTTAAATGCAAGTGAATAAAACTAATCAAAATGGGTCCGGTAACTTGAAGCAGTCAATATTGACTTTGATAGATTTTGTGTCGAATGAATGAAAAGATAACGTTTTAACTTACTTCTGGATAGCTGTGGGTTTTTCGAACCAGAACTCAACCACATTTCCTTTTTTAGGCTTCAGACCCCAAAAAAATGTTCGACCTACATAAGCCTTTTTCAATGAATGGTCCATTCTCTCTTCAATATCTGTTTTGAGACGTTCCAGCGGCGGGTTGTTGTGAGGGTAGAAAGTTGTTATTGCACCGAACTGGGAGTCCTGGGAAGCATATTATGGGTATAAATTTTGTCGCTATAGTAAATAAATCTGCCGCTATAGGTAGCAATGACTTGAGCATTGCCGTGTTTTGCAGCCTTTTCGCAGTACCAGTGTGTGAATGCGTGTGTGAAAGCGTGTGAAAAAGGTAATAATATGAAAGATGTTTGCAAACAAAACTTATGGTGGACGTGACCGAGAGTTAATTTCCTGTATATTCTTTGGTTACTCCCATTAATGGGTTCTCTCTAGCTTTACATCAGGCAGACTTGAGCTACATCCTGTTGGACTGCATTAAAAAAACATGGATACCGTTTGTATGATCTCATATTAAGAGTCCGCCTTTGCAGCCCAGTGCAACCGAATTCGTTCATTATCCCCGCGCCCTTTGGCGATAATAATAAAGTTTATTCTTGCAGTTGCGGTTAGATCATATTATAGCGCGGAGAAATCTAACATTTGTTTTTGCACATAATTGTAATTTGCAAGAAAACCACATTACTGATAAAAAAACTGGTTTTAGAGATTTGAGATATTATAATTATCAATCAATTTTAGTACAAATCATTTTAAAGTTCTGTAGAATTTCGGAGATGTAACTGAATCTTTGCGCAAAACAGGATTTATTCTGGAATTTTTTTAAAGAATTTTTTTACCAACTATGTTTCCACGTTTAAGAATTCTCCGTTTTCTTAGATATCGAGATCCACGTCACCAAACACACCAAAGTCTGAATACGTGTCGGGTATTGTACCTGTTGCAGTAATGATGGATATAGATCCAACTGGATATCGGAAATAGTTTCAGCGAATAGGAATGGAATGAAAAATATCACCATAAGAATTTCTAACCTTACAGACATATCGTTACCCGGAGGGTTCAATAGCTCTTAGACCATAAGGTGACGTAGTGATAAACGAGTAATCTAAAATGGAGTTACTACGCTACGCTTACTACTACGTATTACTCATACATACCCCATAAGAACATGCGCGCTAGCTAATGTTATAAGGACGTGTACGAAAAAAGAGTTATTTTCGTTTTCTTTAAAAACTTTATAACTTCAAAAAATCCAACTGGCATTTTGAAGCGTGTGTTTAGATTGATATATTTAGAAAATTTAGATGCAGAAATCGGTATTGCTTTTCCGTAAAATGTAAACTTCCGTTTTAACTAGTTTTAAGACGTTTCTTTGATTTTTTTTGTGTTAAAAAAGGTAACCGACCGTGTAATGAATATGGCGGAATGAAATTAATGAAATGAAGAATCAATCAGGTTACCAACGACGCGACTCCTGGCGCTCCGTCCTCTCTGACTACCCCGTTGGGGATACAGCGTGAAGTTATGTTATGTTATGTTAATCAGGTTACCAAATATCACTTTCATGAGTTTTGTAATAGCTTAGAAAAATTGGGAACCCCGCAGTCAAAATTTTCAATTCGTCATCTTAATGACGATTTTAGAGTTACCAATAAACCAATAAAGGACATGGGACAGGTCTCGTGTAAATGTCAAATCAATTTATTCAACTAAATACATACACTTAAAATAAAAAAGACAAAACTGTAGTCTGTAAAAAATCTTCTCTGGACATTTACTGGCTTAATTGATTTTTTACGGACTACAGTTTTGTCTTTTTTATTTTGAGCAATCATTGTTACGTTTTGTCTACGGTGAGGTAGGTCCACAGAGTTGGACGCACAAGTTTCGCCACAGCGGTTGCACCAATCACATTATTTAATCCTGGGACCTAGCGTTGTTATAGTAGTTCAGAGAACACAACATCGACACAATGTAGTTCAAAGAACGCAACATCGACACAATAATGATAAATAATAACAATAATAATAATACTCCAGACAATTACACAGATTGTGTGACCCAAACTAAGCACTTAAGCTTGTACTATGGGTACCACACAACGAACTTTGGGGGAGTTCCCAGTAACACCCAGACTCCAAGCCAATTCAGAAAAGTTGGTTTCCTAAATTGACTTGACCGGGGATCGAACTCGGGACCCTAGCTTGGAAAGCAGATGCATATGCCACTGCGACAACGGGCCAGTCTAAATAAATATACAAAAAAAAACTTTAAAAAACGTACCGCATTTTGTTGTCGTTTCTGCAGAAATAATAGTTAAATGAAAAATTTGAATGGAAATTTAAATTATTATTTGACGGACATGACTTGATAAGGTTTTCAAAGAATATGTCATTTTTGTACACTCGTAGGTATAATATATTTAAAACAAATGGAAAACAAATTTCAAGCAAACAAGTTTAATTTACCTGCCCCGTTAGGGATACAGCGTGAAGCATATGTAAGTTTAATTTTATAACTTAACATTTAACAAAAAAAAACAGGATCAAAATGGGTCAATAACATTCATTGTTCCGTTTGAATGAATTTACGCTTTTGTGTCTTTAAGTTCAAAAATAACGGAATAAGTCGAGTGTGACATAAGGACGGACAAACAGACAGACGGACAGACATGAAGAAACTATAGCGGTTCCGTGTCGCATTGGTTACGGAACTCTAATAGCAACTAAACTTTGTCTGTACATTGAAGATATTTTTCAAGAAATGATTAGGTCAATGCAAGCAATGGGACAATTTATTGAGATTTTCATACAATAATACCATCCAAATTGTAACTTTTCCGGTGGATTTTCCCAAAGTTTTCTTTCATACAAACATTGTTCCTGATAATTACGAACACAACAAAAAAAATCTGCAAATTCGGTAGAGATTTCTCAAGTAACGATCTTTCGTACTTGCAGTAATTGAATGTATACATAGAGAATCAATAATAGTTTTATTTGTATGTATTTGTCTTTATCAAACAATTTTCCAATCCTCTTCAATGTTATTAAATGCATGTCAAGAGTCAGAATACTTGTTCTATTCTCATAATAGGATTATTCATAATTCATGTAGTTGGTAATGTAGTTTGAAATTTAAATGTATTTGCTTTTTAGATATACATACATTATATATATTAAAAGCGACCCGCCCCGGTTTCCCACGGGTAGAATTTTTTTGGAAATAAAATACAGCACATACAGCTGCTGATAATGTAGCTTACTATATGTGAAAGAATTTTTAATATGAGAAAGATTTAATATGAGATGATCGTTCGAACGTCACTCAAAAACTAGTGAATGGACTTCAATTTGTATGACACTTGAAAGATTTCCAATTTAATAACAAACCAAATAATTTCATTTCGCTATCTATATTAGAATAGAAACAAGAGTCGCTTATTATATTATACGATTAATCTTAACAGGAACTATACTTAGATGTCTTATCTAGGTTTTCATCAGTAGGTTCAAATCATATCCGCTTCATATAATCATAATCGAAATAACAATAAATAATCGTTATGCCAATAACTAAAATAAAATTAAGTAAACTACGTTAACAAAATACTTGTAAAACTGTTACATACCAGATGTAAATAATATAGCCGTGATTTAAGCTATAAAATAATAAAAATTAAGCATGTTTAACTCAATGTTATGAGAGTGGCAATTAAAGTATAGCGATCTGATTTTAAATTTCAATTATATATTCAAATTTTTAGGTATATTAGATACAAGGTAGTCAATAGGGAAAAATGCTATATAGAGGCGAAATAGAAGAGAATTAAACTCCATTTCGTCTCTCAATAAGACATTTCTCTAATTACCAAATAATGTTGATTTTCGTTACTATTGATCCCTGTCCACATATAATATAATTTCTATAACTATATCTACAAGCGATTTTATTTTTCCTTATATACTTCATCGTTGTTATTAAATCTAAAATACTTTGACTAAAAAGTACTGAAATAACTACGTCAAAAATGAAGATGTTACCACACATTTGCTTTTCGATGACTTTATTTTTCTTCAGTTTGATGTGTTATTGAATAAAAATAAGAGACTTCGATCAAATATTTTATATAGTAATGTCACATAATACTCAGATTTCTATAAGATCTCGTATTGTTTCTTGAGGGTATCACAGAGGTATGTACATTTTGACAGCGAATGTTCTGTTTCTTGTTTGTAAATATCGAAGAATATGAAACCGTAATTTGCGACGTCTTTCTCCTAAATAACGCTGTGACAACAACAATTCATGAAATAAGTATTTTTGCACCAAAAGGAGCTGAATGTACTTCACAGGAATGTAGATATCGACAGGTAATGCGTAGTCTTTTTTTATAATATTTACCAACTCTTTGATTCCAAACTTACGTGCTATAAGAACGTGTTTCACTATTTAACGAGTAGAGAAAGGTTAAATTAGCTAATTTTGCATGAAAAAAATCATTCAACACTAAATTATAAAAGCGTCCTTTTAGTGCCACCAGCAGTCATTTTTAGTTCACTGATTGTTCGACGGAGGCAGCATTAGTGATTTGTGATCATAAATTTAGTATATACTGACGTATAGACGTACAAAGAGTGTGTGAAAATTTAATATTGTATGATAGTGGCACGAGTGCGAAAGGGACAGCAAACGAGACGTTATTGTAACCCGTTTTGAACTACAGGTCGTCAAAAGTCGTCACGTTGTGGATAACGTGACGACTTTTGGATTATTTTATTATTTAATGTTATTCCTGTTTTATTTCAAAGAAGTACTGTATGTTTGAGTAACGGTTACGTGTTCTGTATGTGACTGTGATATTACGTATTGCAATAATCAAGGGAATCATTCATTTCGTAGGTGACATAAACAAATTGAAAATCGTCACGCGTCAACGAGCTCTATGTTCGTCTATACGCCAGTATATACTAAGTTTATGTTTGTGATGCGTTTTGATAATAATGTTGACTATCTCATAGTGGCTGCAGTTAAATAATAAGGAAATAAGTTTAATTTTCAAATGTTTTATATTTACGATAGACCCAGAACGTAAAAAGGAGAACAAAATACAAGTCTAAGTACTTATAAATGCCACTTGGAAGAATTAAGGACAAAATCTACATTTATAATGTCGTTTATAAGTCTAATATAAGAAAGGATCAAGTCTTCAAAAGGTCTACAAAAACCGAATTTTTAGGAACCTGTTGAGCAAAAATAAGAAGAGTCCTGATTTCCTAATCTTTTATTATGTTATATCTAATCTATTATTATATTATATATTATATTTATATCTACCTTCACTTTTTGTATTTTTCCTTTTAATGACGAATAGAGACCAATGTGTTGAAACAACGAGGTCTTATATTTTGGTCTAATCTCCAATTTTGCAACTCCGCAACTTTTCTGAAATATAAAAAAATACTAATTGGAGACTTTTTTCAGTTTTTACGTCTATAGTAACTCATTAGTTTGCCTGAAAGGTTTCTTGGCGGAATTACTTATCAGTAACAAGCTCTTTTGTGTTATTTTTGACACATAATTTTGATCTACATATTTAAAGCATTTACAGTTATTTCGGCTTATTTTGGTTTCTTCAGTTTTAAGATAAGCAATGTTTATTATAAGTATAATATTTATTACACAATATAAACTTGAATGAATCACTCCGATTGCATGACTTCAAGGTAAATCTTATTAGTTACTGCTCTTATATCTTTGTTAAGTAAACTGCTTTGTGCTCTCAAGTTATTTTAGCTGTGATTTTAGTTAATGCAATCCTGGCAAAATGTTTGATGTGAATAAAAAAAAGCAATTGCTTTTAGTAATTAGTGTAGTGTACAAGTGCGAAAGGGTAAGAAATATTCTGTTCTACCTCACGCACGATTGCCAGCGCCACAACGGCGGCTGTCTAGAAAAGGGGAACAATTACTATCAAGCTGTCTCTTTGGTTGCGGACCGCTGCAGGGAACGGACGTGTAGTATAGAGCAGAGTCTAACAGTGCTTACAGACCGTACTATACAGTACAAATAGCATTAGCGATTGTTAGTTAGTTTAAGTGAATAATCTTTTACAGATACCGGTTACTTTTTGTTCACACTTTTTTTGCAATAGTTAGATTTGACTAGTATTTGCTTAACAAAGATAGTTTAAACTTTTAGTATAAGCTTTCGCTGAAGCATATTCACACGAAATCAGGTTTTGCTTGAAAAATGTAAGTAAAAGCATATTCTGACATTTTATTCACATCCCCCATTGTTCTTTTAAAGTAGATCTTATTCTCTATTAATGATTTTTTTCATTTAAATTTTTCCGAGTGATTTTTTTACATCCCTCTTCAGGAAGGAGTGTATTCGCAAAAAACGTTAAAATTAAATTAATTCAAAGTAACGTGATTTGTAGATATATTGACTTCTTGGCTTCAAAGATCTCTTGTTTGATACCCCACACGTGACATCCTTATGTATATATTTAACTTTGTACTTCAGACCTCAAAACTAACCTCCGACAGTTAAAACTCAACTTTTGCAATTCACGTTTGTCCTTGCCACCATTAACTCTACTAATTATTTCAAATGTCAGCTGTTTACTTCAAATAGTCGCCGAGAACAATATCTGTGATAGACAGACTTACTTCAAGGTGATTTCGTGAATGTTCCTTATTTCTAATTTCAAAACCTAATACCAAAAATCTAACACATAAAAATCTGTTTGTTTGTTCATATTATATGGGCTGCCATACCGTTTATCCGATTGCGATGAAATTTGGTATGGAGATAGCTTGAATTCTGAAAAGGATATAGGCTATTTTAAAAATAAAAAGCGCAGATAAAGTCGCGGGCATTAGCTAGTAAACTATAAATTTTAATTTGCCTTAACACCTGCCCGATTAGTCCCAACTAAAAGCGCACTCACAGAGGTCTTGTCGATAGTGCAGACTTTGTCTGCTAAGTAGCTCTCCAGCAGCCAGTCGATGGGCATGTTGTTGTAGAACAGCTGCACGTACGTAATGAAATGGACTAGGTCGGATGACCTGAACAACTTGCCTATCCCGCCTATATGGCAGAATTCGATGAAGAACCATTTGGGATTCGAAATTGTGACCATACTGATGAACTGTTTCATATCCTGAATGAAAATAGAAAAGATTTAAAAATCATAGGAATCTGTATCCAGTGAAGTACATATTGTAACTGCCCTAACAGTATAACTATAATTTCAGTATGTTTGTCCGTCAGTGTTCATTCAATGATAGGAAATGTAGAAATTACAGAGAACCTGAATAAACACAAGGCACTGCAGATTTTGCACTCCTAATATTATTCCATTACGGCGGCTTACCATTGCTAATATCGTGATGAAACCAAAAAAAATGTATGTCGAGGATGACATCTGTTCTAAAATGTATGAACTCCAGTGAATAATATTAGGATATTTATTATCATGTCACTTACAAATGCGATTTAATTTACGCAGCGCCATAGTAGCTGTATTTAACTTTAGATTAGAACTTAGAGAGCGACCCTACAGTTAGATTAGAATCAGCTTAAGCTGTGACCAGAAAGTTATAATAAGTGACAGCACGCAACGTTTCTGTATGTTAGCAATGATATGAAACACCAAACCACTTCGGTATCATCATATTACTCCACTCATATTACTCCGCTACGAGAGAATGACCTTTTCTAATTTTGTCTGATTCTCTGAAGTTGGTGTATACTTTCCAAGACAGTTAAGTGGATTGGGAAGATCAGATTTAGACGAAGTTTTGTTAATATAAATCTCTTAGTAGTTTTACGCGACATCCATAGAAAGAGACGGAGCGGCCGCGTACCCAGCTAGAAAACGCGCGAAAAGGATAAGATGCGTCATTGTCGGTCAATATAGGTCTGTCGCAAGGCATGCTGACGAGCCCTATGTTGAGCCACACGTATCCAGTTTCTTCCATCATCCACATTTTACACAGGTCGTCGCGCCCTTTAACAGGGAGTCACCCTACCCAACAAAACTACAGAACTGGTTTGTTTTAACGATTGTAGATTATAATATCAACTTACCTCCATATAACTCTTCTTCGCAATGACATCGTCTTCTAGCATCAAATAAAAAGTACCTTTCGTTTGAGCATATGCCATTAGGTATATTGCATCTAGATTCTGTTTCGTCCGCCATTTAAATCGCTTCTTAGAGTCACCCAAAGTTGACTGCAGAGCCTCTAAATCAGGGTAGTAGGAGGGCGAAGGCGCTAGCACTTCTATTATCCCGTTGTCGACATGCTTCGGGAACCTGAAGGCAAGGTTTCGAATTCTATGTTAGATAACGTAATTACTCAGGTCTCAGGTGCTATTTTGTAAAAATCTCTATCGTACAATAATTTATATTATAACTAGCGACCTGGCGGGTCGCTAGTTATAATATAAATTAGCAAGTTTGCATATTTTTATGGCTTAGCAAGTTTACATATTTTTATGAAAATAAAGTACAACCCATGTTACTCGCAGATAATGTAGCTTTCCATAGGTGAAAGAATTTTTGAAATTGGTTGAGTAGTTTTCAGTTTATCCATTACATACAAAAAAAAACAAAGTTTACCTCTTTATAATATTAGTCTCGCTGTATGTCATACATACCGAAAGATATTTAAATATTTATGTAATGGCTTATTATTCTATTCGGTGGTGTGGAAAAAACAGAAAAAATCAAACTATAAAACAGAACACAGTAACCGCGACAGTATATAGACGTAAATTGTTTTCATACAAAATAAATGCCATTGCCACTCTATAGGTTGAGTGCTCCATGGGTAACTTACTTGTTCGTTTGTTCCTCCGCCATAAAAAAAAACTTCTTTTCCAGAAATTGTCATAATATTTTATTCAGTCCAACGTTCCCGTGTATCTAATTAACGATCACGAATAAGTTAAAAATGTCCGATTAATATTAATTTTCAGATAGAGTAAACTATGTAGTGTAACGAAGCAAAATGACGTCACTGTCACCGGGTCTGCCTGGTGCCTGGCTGACACCACATCCTGGCTGCCACATCTGTTGTCGCCAAGGCGTGGGAGAAATGACGTCAGCAAGTCTATATAAGCCGATGCGTGCCAAGATATGGATCATTCTTTATCATTCTGCGGCTTTAGCTGTTGATTGTTCGTCGTCGGCTATTCGTGACAACGTGTTATGGTTTGTAATTTGTTATTAATTATTGAGAAATAAAATGTAAAAGAGAATATACGAGTCTGTGTTCTTAATCAACGCAACAGTAGTTAGATCCCCGTATCTAGTAGTACTAGGAAGAAATTTTTAGAAATTCAACTCCTAAATGGTTGAAATGACGTAAAAATTAGTATATAAAAATAAATTCGTGCAATGAAAATGCACCCTTAAGGGCGTAAAAACGAGTGTTAATTGCGGACTAAGTCGCGGAAGGCCCGTAATTTGCAGTACTTACAATGTCTCTATCTGTCTTGCTGTATTAAGTATGTATTCCAAGTCAGTCTCGCCAATGAGAACAACTATGAGCGTTGAATTGAGGTCAGCTTCTGGCAACCCGTTGATTAGATGCTGAAAGTAATTGAAATTTACCATAATTTATACTAAGCATTCGGCACGATATCTTTAATTAAATTTCTTGTAATAATATATTTTAAAACTGGTTACAGCTGCTGTCTTATTGTATGACAATGTTCAACAATTGGACCAAGGATCCGAACGGACGGAATATTTGCTCTAAGAGCGCGTTCACTTTTTGGTGATCTAGTTGCTGGACTTTTACAAATCTGCGTGCCTAGGGAAGGGTCACAGCACAACAATATAAACAGCTAAATAGACTTTTTGGCGGGAACGGGAGAAGTGAGGTTGTCATTTTATTTAGATTTTCTATTTTTTACATTTTTGGGAGTTTTAAAGTAGAAAAGTGATAGTATATTGTGTTTTAAAGTTCTGTGTAAGTGAAAATAAACATGTCTAAATAAACATGTGTAACTGAAATTCTCGCGCTCTTCCAAGAAGTCCTTTATAACTTCAGTAAAGCCTACTATCACTTTATTGGACGAGTTTTACGTTATGAAAAAACTAATTTCCTTGTGATTCTACTAATTAATACGTGACATTGGCAAATGCGCTAAACTGCGCGCCATGCCATAAAGAAAGAAAAAAAATAGCTAAATATTGGGTCCTTACATATGAAATTGGCGTTTTGTACGGGAGGAATATAAAGTCAATTTCTTTGTAAAATATATTAAATTAATCAAAGTACGCACCGTTGTTATCTATGCACTTTTGCCATCTCATAGGTAGTTCATTGATCCTTTTACTAAAAAAACCATGGGGTCGAGAATCAATAAATTCTTTGAAGGCGGTTTGGACTGCCGCATCGGAGTTGAATTTTTTTCCTTGTAAGAAGTTGTCCAAATTCCGGAAAAAATGGTAATCTGTTGGAGCAAGGTCCGGGGAGTACAGTGGATGTCGCAGACATTCCAATTGTAGCTCATCTAACTTAGTGGTTGTTTGTTGTGCAGTGTGTGGTCTTGCGTTGTCGTGAAGCAGCAGTGGCCTAGAGCGATTGAATCTCGCTTGTTTAGCAGCTAGTTCTTCCTACATGGTTTGCAGTTGCTGACAATAGATATCTGCCGTAATCGTTTGGCCAGATTTTAGAAAGCTGTAGTGAACGACACCGGCGCTAGTCCACCAAACACTCACAAGTAACTTTTTCTGAGTCAATTTTCGTTCAGGGCAGGATTTGGCTGGGTCTCCAGGGTTCAGCCATTGCGACGAGCACTTCCGATTATCGTACAGTATCCACTTTTCATCACAAGTAATGATTCGATTTAAAATCCCTTCATTATTGTGTCGGTTGAGCAAAGTAACACAGCAGTCGACGCGTGTTTGCAAGTTCGATTCACTCAATTCATGAGGTACCCATCGTTCAAGTTTTTTTACTTTCCCGATTTGCTTCAAGTGGATTAATACAGTTTTGTCACTTACCCCGAACCCTGCAGCTATCTCTGAAGTGCTTTGTGGTGGATCCGCTTCCACGATAACCTTTAATTCTTCATTTTCCTTTCTCATTTTCATGGTCTCCGGCCGTCCATGGGGTTGGTTCTGAAGGTCGAAATTTCCAGAACGAAAACGTTGAAACCAAAAACGTTCCGTGCTTTCTATTGCGACATCAGCGCCGTACACATCATTAATCCTTCGAGCTGTTTCTGCAGCACTGGTGCCACGGTAGAACTCGTACTCGTAAATATACCGATATTTCATGTTTTCCATTGTGCACTAATAAGTGACGCCAAAGAAAAAAATAATGAGGAAAAAAACAAATGAATGACTGTTTTCAAAACTCAAATGTACCAGCTAAATGCATTTATAAATTTGAATTTGGAATTCTTAACCAAAGAAGAGATATTTCAGATCAAAATGGTCAGTACGACAAAACGCTAATTTCATATGTAAGGACCCCATATGACACAGTTTTATTTTTGTGAATACTAGCTAAAACACATAAGATTTACGAGTATTTTGCCAATAATTATTTCAGAAATGTACGGGAAGTCGGTCAGGAGCTGACACGAATTACATCGACAGTGCGAGGTAGCCATATTTACTATAGCTAACTGATGTACTCGTGGTTACGGTCAATGAAATATTTTTTTTATTTTTTTTTATTTGATATATTATAGTATAAGTAAGTGCATACACACATTTTTACACGTCATAAAAATAAGTACAAAATACATCAATGACTATTGATATAACTACAAATTAACAATGAAATAAAAGAAATTATTGTTGCAGCAATAAACAAGCAATTAGCCAAATATTATAACAAAAAATACTTATAATTAATTGTAAGATAAAATTTCAAATATAATGATAGATATAATGTGAAGCTTATTAAAATGCAAATAGAAAGAGACACGAGAATTCGTTTGACACACGGTGATATTAGGCGGCAAACTATCATGGCTCCATGCATTGTTTCTTGGTCCGTGTTCAACACCTAACATATCTACGAACTATGCCCTGTTTCGACTAACTACCCTCATACGAAAATGCATATGGAAGTCACGCAGCGGTCGATGTTTCTGTGATTAAAAACGGCCAGTCTTATCTAGGGATGAGCTGGCGATTTGCGCGCGCATCTATCACAGAGTAAATAGTCCGAGGGCTAAGTTCTTTGTTTTCACAGGATTGACTAAACTTGAATAATTTTTTTTTAATTAGTTCACCGTGAGGTTCTGGAAGATTCGCTTTAAGCTGATCACAGTTACACACTTAAATAATTACGTTAAATATGTAAATAGTTACATAAAAGCTCACAACAAAATATATTGAAACAATCTAATTAAAACTACAGTTAACTCTCGTAATAATCAGTTTTGAAGTTTTGAATTCTATCGTATTCATCACAGATTAATTAGTTACTATTCATAATGTACTTAATTTGATTACTGGGTATTAAAACGTAGAAATATTGTTATTCTTTCGGAAGCTGTTGAATCATATAGTGCAAGAATTATTTAATCAGCTGCGACAGTCAGTCCGTAAAGTCGATTACAACATTTAATTATTTGTTTGTAGGGTCCTCAAGGACTTAAAATGAAAGTGTACTATAATTTGTTGTGGTTTCTGTGCAGAAGAAATACAATAAATAAATAATTAACTACAACACCATGTGCGCGAGATCTTCTCGGAAGTCTATAATGATGTCTTGCCAATAGCGTGAGCCACACGTCTCTCACTTCTCGCCGTGAACTCGAACTATCCCGAGGATTCGTGAGTCACGACAATCAACTTAAAATCGTTTCGTCTAGTCGTCGATTTACAGCCCAGTTGTTCATCCTACAACGGAGTCACGCAGACTGGCTGGGTTATCACGTAAAGAGCGATTGCTGCGCCTTAGTCACGCGACTATTGCTTAAAATTGGTATCACTTTGCCATGCGGTAATATGACTTTTTGTAGCATAAATGGGGTCGTTAGCAGTAGTTTTTAGTTCACTGATTAATCAACAGAAGTCGCAATTGCCATTCGCGACTTTATATCCTGCTCGATTTAACAACGTATCGCGATCGATCGCTTAAGATTCGGCTATCGCTTACTGGCTGTAGTTCCGTAATAAAATTGCCGTTTATACTACAGCAGCGCGTACATGAACCCATAGATGAGAGGTCATGCACACATCGCAGTGCTAAGTGTGAGCGAATCTACAGCGGGCCGCTTGTTTGAATATTGGTTACTGTAGAATATTTATTCTCGTGCATTTAGTTTAAAAGACGTCGCGCCTGGTGAGGTCAGGTTCGCTCGAAAATCTATATTGGTATCAGAGCCGTGGCTGCTGTGAATTCCAATATAATCACTGAGTTCCCAGTCCAGGAGCCGAGCCTTTCGAGACCAAATAAACGTGGGCGTCAAAGCCACAATTACTTAACAATTGTCCTTTATTATTCAAACTCAAGTAGAAAATAACTTTATAAATACGATACAAATACTTGTTCAGTTAAATTTGTCAGTAACTGAAGTCTGTGCCAAGCCCATCGAACTAGTAAGCCTTCTGTCGCTGTTTATTGATTTGGTATCGACTTTAATAACTGTCAAATTTAATTTCAGGTTAAATAAATATTTCAGTGTTTTTATTTTGAAGTGTTTAATTTTTGTTTTAAGTTATTTGTGCTATTATCTTTATTTGGTGTCTAATACAACGTATGATTCGCACAAGCACCATAGCACAGTACAACTAAGCAAGAAGTATTATATCTCGGCAGTGTCCTTGAGATAATTGCCTACGGTCGCTCGGTACGTAAACACGCAATAGGGCTGCCGACTGGGACTGACTGTTTTTCTTGGGTTACGTATTTGATAATAGGTACTACATTAAATTGTCATGTTATCCTTTCATTTTATATTATTGCAAATTTCGTAAGTTTTTATTTGTATAATTCTACTAGTAATTCATTTCTAGTTTCAAAAGTTTGTTAGTTAGTATGGTGGAAATGGACAAAAAAAAATGCATTTTGTGTTTTTTTTGTGTGCAGTATAATTAAAAATCAGCAACAAAGTCACTAGATCATTGTGATAATATATTTCCTACAAATGAGCAACAGAGAAATATTTCCGCTTTCGATATAGATGTATTCAAACGTCCATACACTGAACAATATACTCGAAAACTTGATGCCATGAAATATTTCGTCAGAAAATGCGCGGGAGCGTCTCAAAACGTCTGACGACAACCGCGGCGCACTCGCGACTGTTGTATGCCGAGAATTCGAGGCGCGTCGTTTGGGAGCGTTTGTATGAAGATAGAATACTACTTGCTTACTTGTACTGTGACGATAGCTACGAGCACAAAGCACTATATTTATAAAGTAGTAAATTACTGAACTTAGGATGGTTTACACCAACTATTTAAACTCGATTTAAGGATTTGCCATCTCGCTTTTAATAGTTGGTGCCAACTATTAAATCATTGGTGCAAGCGAGATGTCAGTTCCTTAAATCGAGTTTATTTACTTCACTTTACTGTTCTTTCATTCTTAATAATTAAAATAACCAAAAAAACAGTTTGGAACTTACTGTCAGAGTGATCATTAGGTACGATTCCTTGTCCCTTTTCACAGTTGGCACCCCCATGACTACATTTGCGAAGTTCTTCCCTCCCTTCATGTGGAAAATGGGGCGCAAACTATAGGGGTCTTCCATTAGATGTGGAAGTAACTGATAGACGAACGGGAGTCTCAGAAGTTGGAGATTCTTTGACTGCAACCCCGCAGCAGCTCTGGTTCCTGTAACAAGAATAAATGAATCTTCACAAAATTTTCAAAAGAATTTGTAACTGCATGATTGTTTGAAGGCTTTAAAACTCCTAATACAGTTGGTCTTGTGCAGAGCCCAATGTAGAAACACGATCTTGCAAAACTGAATTGAAATGTAATTCGTTTAATTTTACGATAACTAATAAAAGCGAAAGAAGTTTTTGATATAAAATTGAGGTAGTTGGCTTACTTATTCTAAATGTGTTGGCGCATAACACACTTCAGCGCATAATACACTACCCGCACTCTAAACCAGCGGGCACACGAGTGGGTGGCGCGCGCTTCGCGACTTACTCAATGTGTAACATTTCGCTGCGGTATGGCACAATATTGAGTTAATTATAAGTGCTGGCGCAGTGAGATGCGCTTAAGTTACTGAGTTGGCGCAAGGAATTTTGAGTCAGCCACGCCTAATAAAATGCATCTCATTGCCGTTTAAAGACTTGTCGGTTCTTTTTCACTCACTGGGATTGTTCGTTGGAAATAACTCCACTAGATGGCGCAGCAATCTAGTATCTGCTCACGTTGGTTCCACTTACTCGGAGTATAATATAATTGAATATTTACTACATAACTCAGAATTGTGATTTTTTCCCGTTTCACTGCTGTAACAGTAAGCAGCGCTTTCGCAACGACCCATTTCTTTAAGAAACCGTAAAATTATTAATTTTCGCATTTAATATAATATTTATTGACAACAGAAAGTGGCCAATAGTAACACTTTGCTTCCCCATTAAAGTTATACCATTAAAGCCCATCAAAGTTCCCACACTCCACAAGAGTTGAGGAGGAGAATATGTACAAAAGAAGGCCGAGTTCAACCCCGCGCGTGACTTAATTGCCTACTTGCGGCCGGATATGTAGGGTTGTTGTTTACATAGGGCGTAAGATGCCGATAGCATCTCATTTAGATATTTAAGTATATACACAATTGCGGAAGTGTATATTAATAAAAAAACAATGCACATGGACATGTTTTTTATTTTTGTTAAATTTCATTTCTTGATTTTATGTTGAAGAAACATAACTATGAATTCCAATAATTGTTACTTAAGCATTAAAAGACATTACAACATGTTTGTTTGTGATGTAAATATTTTTGTATTTGTGACGATGTGACGAAAAAACTAAATACAAACTGTAGCGATCGCACAGTTGGCGGTGGCCACGCAACGTTGCGAAATTAAGTGCATAATTAACTGTGGCTAGTGTGACTCCGACTGGTGCTATCTTAATCTTACTAAATATTGCCGTCATGTGCGTGCCATAGCCCGTAAGTAAAAGCGCGCTGCGTTCAGCGTAACAAAGTCACAAACTGCGTTCGCTAACTTTATATGAAGTCATCATACTGTTATATTTGTACTGTAGTTGAGGCAGGCACGTACGCATAGACTCTGAATAGAGATCCGTGGAGGCCATGGCACCCTCACAACCAAACGAACGTGCCGTTGCCGACGTGGCGCCGGTTACGGAGGCAGAGCTGCGAGCGGCGTGACTTAGGCTCCGGACCAGCAAAGCTCCGGGCCCGGATGGGGTTAAAGGCCACGCTTAACTGGGTAGGGGCCCTGACGGCGCAAAACACTGCCCTCCTTAGACGTTGTACCAATTCTTTTCGTATTTTACCTTTTTTTATGAGCACAAGTCAGAAAGAGTTTTTTTATGAGCTAAGTCAGAAAAATTAAATGTAAGAATGGAAATAAACTTTGGAAGAATGGAATAGAACTTTTGAGGAAGGAAAAACAAAAAAGGAATAGTGGACGACAGATGATGGTGTGATGGAGTGAGGACAAGTTCGTTTTTGATATGTGAAAAGAAAAATTTTGAGAATATGAAAATAGATGCCTATCAAGTTCAAACAAGAATCATGTAAAAAAGAGAGTTTGGAAATAGTAAATAATAACCGATAAGTTTAATAATGAAGCCCGGTTCATAGGCGTAAATTGATGTAAAAATAAATAGCAGATATTTCTATAACTAAGAAAAGATATTTATTAATTATTTATTTTGCCACCTCGCCTGGACACGTCTGACAGTCTAATTCAGAGGATTATATGAAACAAGTAAAGAACTACGAAAAACTTGCCTAAAGGTGAAGATATCATTCACGAGTGGAATTCATGTATATGGAACAGTAACATCTAGCATAAACCAGTTGTTAAAGTGTCTTTTTTAATTGCATGTTAATTATAATTTCAAAACTAATTTAAAGGTAATTTATAACTATTTCAACACCACACTCACATCACTCCCACATTTGACACATTTTTTGTTGATTCGTAAAATGAATATTGTTTTTTTATTCATTAGTAAATTTTGCCATTATGTGTTTTCGACTCCAAATAGAATTTCTATTTATGAAATTTCCAAATTCTATTAAAAAAATATTTTATCCATTCTCTTTTCATGACATCCGGGTGAGAATGGTATAATGTCCACAGAGGGCAATGGCCGTCGGGGTTATACGAAGATATCGCACCATCTCCTTCAAGGCGGCCTGCGCACTTGCCGGAAGCCCTCCTTGAGATTTGGAAGCGAAGGTGCAAGCCACGGTTTAGGAGTGGCACGCAGGTTTGCGCAAAAACCGAGAAGACCCATTACCCAGGAAGACAGAAGCGCAGAGACTTCAGGCCAGGCGGTCCATAATGGAGAAAAGGGAGAGGCGGCTGGCAAGTTCGAATGCCGGCCGCTGGACCGTCGAGGCGATCCGTCCAGTGTTTACTTCCAGACGATGCAGGTGCTGTCGGAGCACAGTTGCTTCAAATATTTTCAAAACCAATCCCAGGGTTTACGAAATAAATGGATTTTAATATAAGATTTTGTAGATACTTTCTACAATTTATCTAGTACATGACATGTTGTTGGACTAATACAAATACCTACATCTAACAACATTTCCTGCACTAAGAATTAATTTTTTTTTTCGAAAAGCAACAGCTGTTCTAACAAAAATTATACAAATAAAAAATTGAAATATCCCGAATATACAACTATAACTAAACCAATTACAGGTTTTTCATAAATCACAATTACATAATATATGTAAAGACCGCGACTCCTGGCGCTCCGTCATTTCTGATACCCCGTTAGGGATACAGCGTGAAGATATGTATGTATGTATGTACAATTACATAATCCCAAGACTATTGGTGCACCATACGAATTATTGACTGGCCCTTTGGTGCAGTGGCATATGCATCTGCTTTCCAAGCTAGGGTCCCGGGTTCGATTCCCGGTCAGGTAAATTTAGGAAATGAACTTTTCTAAATTGGCTTGGAGTCTGGGTGTTACTGGGAACACCTCCAGAGTTCGTTGTGTGGTACCCATAGTACAAGCTTACTGCTTAGTTTGGGGTCACACAATCTGTGTAATTGTCTGGAGTATTATTATTATTACTACTATGTCAAGAAAGTACCGGGAAAAGATCAATAATACACGAAATGTTAGTTATTCATCCAAATTTTTTTTATCACCTTCAAAGTATGCTCTTTCAGAAACGATACACTTACGCCAACGAATAATCCAATCATCAAAACATTTTTTAAACGCTTTTTCGATTACGATTGAGTTCAGTGCTCGCCGCGTATAATCCTTTATGTCTTCTACCGAATGAAAACGGGTGCCACGAAGTGGTAATTTGAGTTTAGGAAAAAGAAAGAAGTCGTCTGGAGCCATATCTGGTGAATAAGGTGGTTGCTCGATGGTATTTGTTGAGTTTTTGGTCAAAAATTCCTTCAGAAGAATGGCCTTGTGCGAAGGCGCATTATCGTGGTGCAAAATCCAAGAATTTTCTTTCCACAAATCTGACCTTTTTCGTCGAAATTGCTCTCTTAAACGCCGCTTAACGCCTAAATAATATTCTTTATTTACCGTTTGACCTTCCGGCAAGAATTCCGAGTGCACAACACCGCGATAGTTAAAGAAAACAGTCAACATGACTTTGACTTTTGATCGACTTTGGCGTGGGTTTTTCGGTTTCGGTTCAGTTGGAAGGCGCCACTCCAAACCTTGTTAACTAGTTTGCATATCAAACTCGTAAACCCACGTCTCGTCACCAGTAACAATGCGTTTCATGAATGTTGGGTCGGAATTGACTCGTTCTAGCATGTCCTCAGCGACTCTTATGCGATTGTGTTTTTGAAGAAAATTGTTTTGGGACTAACCGAGCGGCAACATGTTTCATACCCAAGTAATTATTTAAAATGGTACGGATGGACTCGTAAGACACAGAAAGTTCTCTCAAACTTGAATGAGCATTTTCAGTCAATATTTCCTTCACTTTTGCGATGTTAACTTCAGTTGCAGACGTTGATGGCCTACCAGAGCGAGGCAAATCTTCCATCACATCTCGACCGCTTTTGAAGGCTTTGTACCACTCATAAGCACGTGTTTTTGATAAAATCAATTCACCGTAAGCCTTCTGTAACATTTCCAGTGACTCTGAACACGAAATTCCATTGGCGATGCAAAATTTAAGACAAACTCATTGTTCGATGTTTTTGTCCATTATGAAATTCGCAAGATACGCTAGAATTATATAACTAAAAACAACACTGTATTTAATCTAAATAACAGATGCAACTCAAACTCTGCGCCAAAATGGAAAACAGTTGTGCCAATCTAACAACAATAAATAAAAACAAAAAATTGAATTAGGAATCATAAACAAATCATCCATTCCCGATACTTTCTTGACTGAATGTATATTATATTATTATTATATTGATCATTCATCATTGTTTGTTGTCATCAAGTATAAAAATAAAATCCTAGTCTACTTTCAACTATTAAAATTTTGGGGTGGGGTTCTGGAGACCTATAACAGGCTTGACCTATCTTAGGCTCCAGTCTCCCACTAAACTGCACTATGTTTTGTGTCATGTCATTTGGTTTTCATTTTTTGTGAAGAAATAAAGATTATTATTATTATTTTATTATTATTATTATTATTCGTTGATAATAATATGAAATGGCAAACATATTGACTTTGTATGGAATACAGTATTGCATTTTTACGCATTGCGGAAACTGTCAAATAGTGAATACTAAAGCGTTACTCGTTGCAGATCACGGCTTTGTCGCTTCAAGGCTGAGATATGTTATAACGTCGATAAAGTAATTAGAGCACAAAAGAAATGTATACAAGCGATGTGAAACCTCAAGAACACAGATAGTTGTCAACAATATTTTAAGCAATTAAAATTAGTTACAATGCCGTCCTTGTAAATTATGGAAGTTGCAATGTTTATTAAACGTAATCCAAATTTGTTTCCTAGGGTTTATGGAGGTAGCCGCCAAGGTAAATTAAATGTAAGATCAAGAAAGACTGAACTATATAATAGAAGCGTGTTTGCCATGGCCACTAAAATTTATAATTAAGGGATATATATAATGGAGCTATAGAATTAGTAATTTAAACTACAAATCTCTATATTTAAAATTGACGGATTTCTCTATAAATTTGCTACTTTTGAAAAAATCACATCTTTAAAATTAATGGTTTTTGCTATAAAAAAATTCTAAACTTCAAAATTAACAGTTTTCATCATAAAATTTTGGTTATAACTTCAATCACTGAAACTTTAATGTGGTATAATGGTGGTAATAAATGCTTGGGAGGAAATCGTGGGGACAAATGTAGGCTAAGATTTAGATTATTTCACATTGGGTAAAATTTTGTAAATGTTTTTGTAACTTTATACTAACATGACAATATATTTATAACACTTTTTTTTTGGATAGGTTAGGTTAGGTCTTTTTACCACAACACGCGAGCCGAGCGAGCGCAGCGAGCGTGCCGCGGGAGCGGCCGGTGAAGCGCTAGATCGCAATCCGTTTTGTACATGGAGCAGTATTGAAAGAAGAGTCTACACTCTGAAGAGATAGTTGAAGTCGAGAAATTTAATCTCGTAACATCTCTTTTCGTCTTTTGCTGCTGGTATACCTATATAATACAGCAATCTTATATAAACTACTAGGTGTATTTCCGAGTTATTTCCAGGAGCAGTATTGAAATAGGAGTCCGTACTCTAAGGAGATAGTTGAGTCCAGAAATCTAATCTTGAAATATCTCTATATCCTTCCATCTCATTTCATCTTTTACTTTTGGTATATGTATATATATAGTAATCTTATATAATATACTAGTAGGTGTATTTCCGAGTTTCTTCAGGAGTTAGGAAGAGACGTTGCGCAATTGCAACAACTCCATTCACTACGTCGGATGTGTCGGCATTGTCAGGATGACAGTTTGTCAAGTTTATTTATTTAGTTTATAGAAAATGTTATTTTCCATAGCACAATCTATTATTTTAAATGATTGCTTATCTTTTTAATGAAGGAGTAACATTTTTTTGCGTAACATTTTTGTGTCGTTCTGTTGTTATAATTGTAAAATGATTGTGTCGTTCTATTGTTATAATTGTGATTTTTTTTCTGCATTGATTCTGCATGATTTTTTTGAATTTTATTTGCAGTCTGTGCGCTCTTGACGGCTTGCAGAGAACTTATTTTTTTATTTTTGTATCAATGTAATATACAACTTGCAATCACGGACAAATAAAGAGTTTGAATTTTAATTTGAATTATATGTATTCTATTTATATCATTTTTGTCCTTAATGTAAACAAATGTTGCAACTATAACATTTATAATATAACTAGAAATGGGCTAGTTGACAAAGGATTGATCGATCGATCGATGAGTGTATCTTGACTTGGCTTTTACTTAACTGAAGCTGAACATCAGGACAACTGATTGAGTGATCTGCTGAGCAGCGTTCTGAAGTTCAGGAATGTTTGTAATTGACATTTGTCATTTGACAATGTAACTTCGACAGACAGATCAAGAAGGCTATTTTTTTTAATTTAATTTCTTCTCAATCGTAGCACTGGTGTTCTATAAAAATTGATGACATTCGAAATGTGCCCCACCTGGCCGGCGCTCGTGCAGTGCGAACGGTTGGTGGTACGGGTATTGATGCCATCTGTTACAGGGCTCCCCTCCAACAAAGCGTACAAAAGGTTTGATAACTCTTCCAAAAAGTGAAGTGTGTCGAACCGTGTTGTTTACTATGTTACTGGATGTTGTAGGGTGAGTGGGGGGAAGATGAAAAACGGGATAACACAAAAAGGCATCAATAAAGACAGATTTTGTGTAATTTATCCAATGCAGACAACATTCATAAGACCGCCATTTTGTTACGTCCCACACCTCAGTCGGCACTTGTCGTTTTGAGGGATCGGTTGTCTGTTATAAGGGAATATCTACGCTGTGAATTTTACGCGAACAAGTCGGGTGTTTTAATCTTACCCCGTGTCGTGTAACTTCATTTACGAGGTAGGTACGAGTTTTTTAAATTTGTATACATACTTATTATTTTTAATTGGTAGTTATGTTGCTATGTCTAAATATCGCTACTTTTTGTATTTTAAGATTTATTGTAACATTCCGTCTTTACTCGCCAATATTTGACGGGGTAAGATAAAGATATAAAAGTTTCCATCTTGCCCCGTTTTCAAGAGTCATACTAATGGTCTCATGTTCTCAAAATGTACCTGAAAAAATGTTTTGTTTTGTTACAGCCATTATATAAATTGTTAGCGGCACAATTTCAGCTAATATTATCTAAAGGTATTTATTTTTATTTTTGTATATTATAAGAGAGGCAAAAACAGCAAGCGGGTCACCTGATGGCTAAGTGATTTCACCGCTGCCCATAGACACAAGAAACAACAGGAGTGTTACTTGTGCGTTGCCTTCTCATAAGGTATAGGAACAAGATTCGTAGGAATGGGAGGAGGAACTTAAAGAAAGGGGAAAGATCACCAGCCACTCGCTAGTAAATGCAACATCACAGCTCCTAGAATAATGCAGCGTCACATCGGTTTATCTAGCAAACGTCAACATTCGGGTGGCCTTAAGGAAAGGGGAAAAGGAACGGGCATCCGGAACTCTCACTCACCAGACGAAACATGGCAGCCACTAAGAAGCTAACCACTTCACGTTGATTGTGAGAGCTGTGAGCAATTTGCTGTATTAATGATTTGATTTTGACTTAAAGATTACAAAATATAAAGTTCCTAAATATGCCAAATTTAAGATAAGTTATTTATTGTTTATATATTGTACTAGCTGTGCCTGCGACTTGGCCCGTGCAGAATAATTATTTTTTAAAAGTAAATAATATTTCTAAAATAAAAGTAGCCTAAGTAACTCCCTACTACATCAGCTATCTACCAATTAAAGTCCCGTCAAAATTGGTCGAGTCGTTTCAGATATTAGCCGAACAAACAGAGAGACAGACATTAATTGAAAAAAATGTTATTTTGGTACATGTACCGTGTATACATCCATACGCATTTAGTAAAAATCAGTTTTTCAATATTACAAACAGACACTCCCATTTTTTTTATTTGTGTAGAGTGAAGATAAATAATATTTTTTTTGAAGTTTTTCTATGTTTTTAGTTATGGCATTTTTCTAAGATCTTATTAATTGGTTAGCTGTTTAATTTTGAAATATTTAGTTTTTTACGTTTTGTGCTACATATTTTGTTGACGAAAGGTAAAAGGTACATGTACGTAATTATTTTTATAAATTATCTTGGCATTAACAATAAAAGATTTTATATGATTGATATCTTTCATTTTCTGTATAATCTTATCCAAGTAAAGTGAAAAGTTTGAGAACCTCTAGTTCAATGTTTCCCCAGCGGGGCAAGATTAAAATATAAAAAAACAAATAATTTGTGTTATCTGTGTTATTTGAAGGTATTTTGATATTATAGACAGTTCTGAAGTGTCAGGACAATTAAAATTGTAGCCTACTGACCGTCATAATTGTCTGACATTAATTTGAACGATTTTAGAAACTACTTCGATCTTTCCCCACCACCCTTTCATCTTTCCCCCTGTTTTTTTCTTTCGATAAAAACATTGTAATTAATTTTTGTTTGCTTTCGAATAAATATAACAGGGATTTATCGATATGACATAAAAATATGCTCTTTGTACTTTATTCACTACAGAAATAATTTTAGCTTAAGTTAATATGTACTGTTCTACAAGACGTCAAACACAACACTGCTCATCTCATCAAAAAACCGTTTGATCTTCCCCCCACTCACCCTAGTCTTATCATCCTCGCAGTTGTCGCGTAGTACATAAGCCATCTTCAGTCGATCGATCGAGATGTCGCGATTGTTTATTCGTACCATGTAGAATACTGTTACACCTTGACGACCTAGATGGCGCAGTGGTTCAGACGTTATCCCAAGTGTAGAAGGTTCCGGGTTCGATTCCCGGTCGGGTCAAATTAGAAAATGAACTTTGCTACATTGTCTCGGGTCTGGGTGTACTGGGAGACGCCCCCAGTAGCCGTCGCCGCATCGTCAGGTTCCCATAGCACAGGTAATACCCTAGTTTGAGATCAATTGTTTGGCGAATTATTATTATTATTATCTCATTAACTGTATGCCAAAAAAAAAGTCTAACCACAATGCAAGATTCAAATCCGCGCACTTCGGCGTGGTAGACCTACGTTTTAGTAACTGTGCTACTGAGAAAGTAAACTCTGATGCGAAATTATCAATCAATGCCAATTACCTATTTCAAGCGTATGAAAACACAGAGAGAACGATTTTTCCCAGAATTGAGATCTAGCTAGACCGATTTTTCACCCTTGTAAACCTATACCGATTGTAAATGTCTATGTGTAAATTATAATTATAATAATAATAATACTCCAGACAATTACACAGATTGTGTGACCCCAAACTAAGCAGTAAGCTTGTACTATGGGTACCACACAACGAACTCTGGAGGAGTTCTCAGTAACACCCAGACTCCAAGCCAATTTAGGAAAGTTCGTTTCCTAAATTGGCCTGACCGGGGATCGAACCCGAGACCATAACTTGGAAAGCAGATGCATATGCCACTGCGCCAACGGGCCAGTGGAATTATGAATGTATATTATACATATTACAAAGATCAAACAGCCAGAGTGCTGGCTGACGAAAATGTCAAAAGCACTTGTATACCTAGGCGTAAATGTGTGAGGAGAATGATGAAATTTGAGGAGGCGATGGAAGTATGTATGGACCGCGACGCTTGGCGTTCCGTCCTTTCTGACTACCCCGTTAAGAATACAGCGGAAGATATGTATGTATTGCTCATATAATAATATAAAATAATATGCAGAGTAGTATAAGCTTTAATAAAGTATTAGACCCATATGTTACAGAAATATAATACTACATTAAATGCTATAAATAAAAAGTGAACTCGCCGTATCGCAAAGAAACCTGTTTAGAGGTTTTAGCGAACGGGACATATACATTAGCAATATTGTATTCATGTAACTATTTTGAACAATAAAAAAAAAATATTGTATGTAATTGACGCAAGCAAAGTTGTGAATAAAAGCTAGTTTATTGTACTAATTTACATCGTATTTTTTCATTTTTGACTTTAATGTAAACAAACAAGAAACTAACAAAAATTTCGCTAAATTTTCACCGTTCGCTGGTTTGCTGGTTCGTAAGCATATTACACGTAGCACTCTAACGCATTTCTGTTATATACATGAAACTACAAAATATGCACAAATAATACTAATATTATCCAATATAGTACAGCAATATAGTATTTTATCTCAGTGTAATTGTGGCCTACAGTATCGTCAGAAAGATAACACCCACTAGCACGCCGACTCAAATCCTGACAGGGCACGGGGAACCTTCGAATACCTGCATCGTTTCAGACGGTCCCATACGGACCTGGCGTACTAGATACGGTGCCTCATATTATGTTCGATTGCCCTATTTTTTCCAAAGATAGATATAAGGTACAAGAGAGGTTTGACATACGATTGAGTGCAAACAACGTTTGCTTGTTGTAGTTGCTGGCAATTGTATAACAGCTTAGCAAGTAAAGTCTATACCAAGGTATTAACTGAACATATGAAAGATGTTTCTGAAAGATATTTGTGGGAAGCGCAAGGTGGTTTTAGGAATGGTAGGAGTTGTGTGGATCAGAATTTCTCGCTTCGCGTTATCGTGGGGAACTTTCTGGCCATAGCTCAGTGAGTTTTCTGCGCTTTCGTGGAACTTGAAAAAGCATTCAATAGAGTAATGCGAAAGAAACTGAGGAGTTTTCTGCCCGAATATGGCGTGGAGGACCCCTTACTGCAGGCTGTGAAGTCATTATATCGAGGCCACAAAGCCTGTGTAAGGGTAGATGGTGACATGTCGCCGTGGTTCAAAATCTGTTCAGGCGTCAGACAGGATTACGTGATGTCTGCCTGGCTGTTCGTGTTGTATTTGGACAGTTGCCTCCAGACTTTGAAAGGTAGTGTGAGTGGTATGATATGCGATAGAACAGTAGTAAACTTCTTATTGTACGCTGACGATGATGTGCTTATAGAACTATTAGAAGCGGAGTTGCAGACACTAGTTACGGCCATAAAAGAAGACTGTGAAGTGAAAGGACTGAATATGGTTGTGAATAAAACTAAGGTTCTGGTGTTTGAAAGAGAAGATGTACATACAAAGTGTGATATATGGGTAAATGGAAAATGTCTAGAACAAGTGAACGAAATTGTATATCTGGGGAGTGTGTTTTCGAGGGATGGAAGATGTGAGTTGGATGAGGAGAGACGGGTAGCAGCCGGCAATAAAGTGAACGGTGCTCTGTCCGCATTAGTAGGAAGCGTGAATATATCTAACTCAGCCAAAATGGCCCTACACAATGCGGTGTTGGTGCCAACTTTATTGTACGGTAGTGTCGCCTGGATATGCCCGAAATAGAGTGAAAGTAAGATAAATACAATAGAAATGCGATCTCTTAGAAATATGTGCGGTGTCACTTTTGCGGACAAAATAAGCAATGAAGAGATACGCAGTATGACAGGGTGGCACGATAGTGTTATTATAAAAAAAAAGAATGAAATGCTAAGATGGTTAGGTCACATGGAAAAATGAATGAAGAAAGACTGACGAAGAAACTCTATAGAGCGAAAGTGAGTGATAAAAAAAGCCCAGGAAGACCAAGGCTGACTTATGAAAATCAAACAGCTAGAGCGTTAGCCGACGGAAATATCAAAAGCACTCGCATACCTAGGCGGAAATGTGTGAGGAGAATGATGAGATTTGAGGAAGCGAAAGAAATATGTAGACTGCGACGCTTGGCGCTTCGTCCTCTTTGACTACCCCGTTAGGTATACGGCGTGAAGACATGTATGTATGTATGTCTGTTGTTATTTACACGTAATCAAAACTCAAAAACGGTTATTTAAAATGTGTAGTCTATTTGTTTGTTTTTCCGGGTTAATTTCTGAAACAGCTTAGCCAATTTTGACATGACTTTGATTGGCCGGTGGAGAACTTTTCAGAGAGTAGTCTAGAGAACTTTTCAGAGAGTAGTCTAGACTATTTTTATATCGGAGAATACACCAAGTTTAACGCGGGTGAAACCGCGAGTCATGGCTAGTATAGCATATAAAAATTTAATAATTCCCAACACAAAAAACAATAAGTATCTTTGAAACCTTTATAGCTGTTATAGGTCCTGAGATCTCTTCACGATTAGGATTTGAAGTTCAATATATTAAAGACTAGCGAACTGCCTCGGCTTCGTACGGGTAGAAATTTTATTAGAAATAAAGTACAACCTACGTAACTCGCTGTCCATGTAGCATTCTTTAGTTCTAGTTGTTTTAGAGTTTATCCACTACATACAAACGAACACAGTTTACATCTTTATAATATTACTGGCAACCCGTGCCGGCATCACATAGAAATTTCTTTGAAAATAAAATAAAACCCATGTTACTCGCTGATAATGTAGCATTCTTCAGGTGAAAGAATTTTTGAAATCAGTTGAGTATTTTTTGAGTTTATCCATTACATACAAACACAGTTTATCTCTTTGAGGCTCTTTATAATAATTAGCATTGAAGTATATAAACATAGATAATAACATAGAAAGATGCAGACTTCAAACAAAAAACCGGCCATGTGCGAATCAAACTCACGTACCTAGGGTTCCGTACCATCATGCAATGTATTTGTGTTATATATTTACCAAAAAATATTGACGTAAAACAAACTTAACTTTGCAGTTGAAAAACACGTTCTCCCATACGCTACAACTGCAAACGTAAGTTTGTAATAGCAAAAAAGTGTGGTATAATTATAAACTCGCAGTTTTTGGATTTTTCCATTTTATTGTGTCATAGATATTGCTTCTTGCCAAGTTTCATGGTTCTAGGTCAACGGGAGGTCAATGGCCGTATTTTTTGATTGCGTCCACTTAGAAGCTTGAATTTTTTACTGCTCTAAGAGATTATACCAGTATTTGATATAAATTTCAATTTAATACCTTTATCCGTTTTTGAGATAAAGGGTCTTGACTGGGTCGGATAAACAGACAACTAAGTAATCCTATAAGAATTCCGTTTTTTCCTTTTAGGATATATAATCATGAAAGTCGCATATAAATCAGTTTAAAGGCATCGATATTGCAGGCAAACAGACAGGCGGACGGACTAGGGCGTCTAAAAATAAAAATGACACTTCTTTTTTGTCGGCGTTTATTAAAACTGTAATATTATAACCTTTTTCGACCTTGAATGATATGTGGTTCAAATCGCTAGTGCGCTATAAACACGCCACATACATAGTACATACATAGTAATTAGATGTTAGCTAAGCTAATTCAATTAGTAGGCAGGTAGAACACTTAGCGCACAAGCAGAGCGGGCAACACAAATTCGCTTAGCAGTACATAAAAATATAACAAAGAGTGTGAAACCAAAACAGTTATATCGCATATTTTGTGATAAATAATAATCAATTAGAAATAATGAAATATTACGCAAACAAATTTCTGCTACGAATTTAAAAAATAATCATCATCGCTCATTCACCAACTACATACAGCCATTCCCAAAGTGGGCGATAACGCCCCCTTGTGGGCGCTGCAGGCCTAAAGGGGGGCGGTAAGAGACCCAGAAAAAAATGGGTGCGTTGTGTAGAGGCCTGGGGGGTGATTTGTAATTTCATTTAGCTAGGAGGCATCTTAGACAACGACTGCATGAGCTCTCGACTCAGTAGACAAAATAAGTTTGGGAACCAGTGAACTACAACATGCTCAATCAGCACTGCTTCTCTGCGAGTGGTCGGAATTTATTACATGGGCTTTCCGCATTCCATACATATACGTATACTCACTTAAGATAGTCTAATCAAAATATTGTATTACGAGATTCTACTGCAGATATAAATTCAGAAAAAAACATACACAAAGAAAAAATTTACAAAATACGCTTTATCGAATAAAATTTACAAAAAAACTTTTTAATTAAATCAAAATCTAATATGAAAATTCTCGTGTGGGACCGATTTTGATGAAATTTTGTATGCTTATCGGGTAGGTCTGAAAATCGGCCAAAATCTATTTTTCATACCCTTAAATGTTAAGGGTGGTCCACCCCAAAAAATTTTTTTTATTTTTTGGACAAAATTTTTTGTTTTTATTTTTTCAAGATTGAGCATTGAAAAATATATACAACCCTGTATTTATATATATTTAATATTGAATTAAACAGAAAGTTAAAAATTTATTTTAAATAATTTTTGCTATCGAATAAAATTGCTCTTTCAATCGCGAATTCTAAATTGTACTACATAACTTTGAGTAACTTTTTTAAATTGTATTGCTCACAACATTTTAAAAAAGAATAAGATGTAGATTGAACGAATACCGGAATTATATTATGTTCGATATTTTTTTTTAATTTATTTGCACAAAAAAGTACACAGAAAAAGTAGTCAAAAAAAGTAACAATGACAAAAGGTAATGCTTATCTCTTTAAGAGATTTCTTCCAGCACACCTCGGTGATAGAGAAAATGAACGAGGGTAGGATGTGCTTAAAAATAAATATAAAATTTTTAGGTACATAATGCAAACGTAAACATACAAATATAGGTACATAACAAATATAATATAATACATACATTATATTATATTTGTTACAACTATTATAATAGGCACACATAATCACTAATACTAACGCACACATACGTATAGATAATACATATTATTATAAAAAAGTAATTATGCAAATGACAAAAAGTGTTCTTTTGAGAGCTTTTTGAAAGATGCTAGTGTTTGACAATTTCTTATATATGTAGGAAGTGAATTCCGTAGCTTAGCATAGCTGACAGCTTTACAACAGAAAGAATCATCATATGCAGCAGTATTATGGAGTACAAAGTTTGTTGTTGTAGAGTTATTTTTTTAAATAAAGAAGCTCTACAACAAACTTTGTACTTGTGGTTGGCAATAACTTACAGTATCGACCACTATTCGCGCAGATAAGAAGTGCACTTCATGGTTTTTATAAATAACTAGCTGATGCTCACGACTTCGTCGGCGTTTTTTATTTTTAAAATAGTCTATCCTTCCTCAGGATTCAAGCTCTCTCGATACTAAATTTCATCGCAATCGGATTAACGGTATGGCAGTCCATAAAATACGAACAAACGAACATTGATTTTTATATATTAGATTAAATATAAATTAATTATTTACTAGCGTAGTCATGTCTAAGCCATGTCTAAACACACTCGTAAAACTATTTCGCTTAGAGCATTTTTTGTTGAGTTTTCGACTTTGACCGTCTCGTTGAGGATATACATATGGTCGTGACTTATTTGTTTACTAATTGTATCCGCAATGTCGTCTGCGTGGAACATTTTTTCGTGGCTTTCCGGGATTAGGTTAGGGATTAGATTACATGTACATGTATATGTACATGTAATCTAATCCCTAATATATATAATATGTACGAAGATTGTTTTTGAAAAAAAACCTAAGTCTAACTCTGCCTCCAAGCGCATACTATCTCTGTATCAAATTTCATCGTAGTTCGTTCAGCGGTTTGGCATTTCCCATTCAAAATTTCATTCCCCTTTTCACCCCCTTAAGGCTTAAGGTTCCTGATAAAAACATAACCTATGTCCGTTCCCAAGTGTCAAACTACCTCCATGCCACATCACAATCAATTCAGCGATTTCGCATTTCCCATACAAAGTTTCATTCCCCTTTTCATCTCTTTAGGAAGTTTAGGAGTAGATTTTTGATAAAAAAGCCTATCTCTTATTGATAAAAAATGTCTATCACCGAACCAACTTTTATCGTTACCGAGTTTCAGCATTTCCCATACAAAGTTTTATCCCCCTTTTCATTTTCTTGCGGATTGCGGCGGATTTTTGATTAAAAAGTAGCCTGTCTTTTGCTCAATGAAGTGTTCTTATTCTGCACTACTTTTCATCAAGATCGGTCGAGCCGTTTTCGAGTTATGAAATGACAAACAGACAAACAGTTAGACAGGCTAAAATTTAAAAAATGGTAAAATCGAACTCAGTGAGTCATAAAACGACTATTTATCGCAAAATTTGACAAAAAAAAAACTAAATTACAGATAAACATAAGAGATTTATATCGTAGCATAGACTTCATTTATAAGGAAATCTCATCCGCAAATAGCAGATTATTGTTATTACAATGCTGTTATGATAAATAAATAAATATTTATCATGATCGCTAAGGTTAAGGCATGAAATAAGTTTAAGCTTATATAAAATTGGATTGTATTCTGAGTTACTGATTACTTCTCCAGTTTGTTATGCACTCGTAGCTAGTTCAGAAACATATAATTGATTAAAAAATACCAGTCAAATTCTTGAGCAGGGCGGTTATTTCAGGAGACATGGTGACCTGCGGCGGTCCGTATAACTTGTCACTTAGATGATGCTGGCTCTGGTTTCCTCGTCCTGTCAGCACTTTAGCCTAGAAAAGACACAACATATATTTTTCAAATAGTCATGCATATATAAGTACGATAATATACTCACTCTTACTCGTAGAAAATTGACAACGAATTGTTTGATACGCTAAACAAGCTAAATCATTTTTGCAGAAAAAAGGTTTCAGTGAAAAGTTAAGGCTTTAAAGCCAGACAATACAAGCCCTAAACAAAACCATCACGTAAAAAAGATCTATCAAAGGCTCGTTATTTACAAAAGAGATCTCCTTGTAATCTGTACACTGGATGGAACTGTGCCGACTATTATTTCTTTTGGGAGGTTTCTGAGCAATTCTCAAAAATTGAAGACAAATCGAAATATTTAGACGTGTCTGTAGTAACACTTATTACCGCGAAAAATGTGTGTCTATAAAAAAATCAAATGCAAAAGCAATTTTAATAAAATACGCTTTAAATAATCATTATTGACAAAAACCGAAAGAAGCAGAGGATAGAAGACAAAGCGTGTGGTCGTGCTCAAGCAATCAGTAGGAAATAAATAGCAAAGATGTGTAGGTGTTTATTCGGATAAAACAGAAAATGGCAGCACCGTGGTATGACTGTCCCATGAATTCACTTAGTGCGCGATTGACGACGTCGTTACCGACGAAGAAGTCAGTAACCAGTTGGCATAAGATCGCTGATATTTGTAATCACTTTTCTCATTACGTCCGAAACGTGTGCTTGTATTTGTAGTACTTCATAACAGAGCGACTGTTTTAGACAATGGTGCAAACCACAACAATGTCAGTTTTTCAGTGCACCGGTTCTGTTTATGTTAAAAATAAAGTAATCTCAATAGGCGTTTAGTATGTTATCTCATCTCTGTCATCTGCATTGTAGTGGACACTGAGCCTAAAAGTTACTCGCGTTTATACTATGTTTTTATATGACTGTAAACTGGAGCAGAATAATTCTAATGCGCATTTCCAGTTCATATCTAGGTTTTACTTCACTAAATCATCTGGTGTTACAGCAGACATATATAGAAACGACATAGATTGTTTTGTGGCTGGTGTTTAAATTTTGAAAATGTGTTCAATTTCTACTGACTTAAAAGCCAAGAATCGTCGTGATTTTGACCTCTCACTTCTAGTGATGTTATCTTCACAATTTTAGATAAGCGTGCGAGTGCTCATATCTAATTAGTCATCACGTGGATTGTGTGATCTTTATAAGTCAAGCTTGGTTTCTATGGGTGTCTACTACATACTTTCACTGTGCACATTTTCGATCTTCACTAACTAATGTTTACATCATTACGGCTTACTTGTAACGCTATCACGTCCTCCATCCGTGCTTGATACAAGGAATCCAAGAACTGAAGGTGCATCTGCATCTCTGCCAATCGTTGTTCCATTTCATCCTCTTGAGGAAGATGTGCTGTCAAAAAATATTACATTCCATAAGTGAACACTCCAAAATGTCACCCAATAGTGGAGTAAGTTATCTTCATGTCTTTCCCATCAGAATCGGAGAAAGTTGAGTTAGCGGTACTCAAAGTATCGTTACGTATATAGTTGGAACGCACGACTTCATTTTCTTATGTAAAGCCTTTCGCTTACATAATAATACAAATAGAGTATAGACAAAAATGAGAAAAATATACATATTTCTAAATTACAAATATTGGATATTTAAATTGATCTTGCGGACTTATTTTCTAATGTAAAGAGTATCAATATACTAAATTATGTGATTTCTTTGGGTTCACCTTTCAGGGTAAAAGGAGAAGAGTGATCGTACCACTTTCTTCTTCAGGTCATCGATTTAGGTTACAACATTTGACTACAATTGCAAGAATAATATGAGAGTAGCGGAAATCTATGACATATGCACGATTTGATGGACAGATTTCAAAAATTGAAAGCAATATCTTCTTCAGCGTTCTGTCTTTAATGACATTATAGGAGCGAGTAAATTGAACTATTCCTGAGGAATAGCTGCCGATGAAATACGACGGCTCAGAGCGAAGTCCATTCGCATGGACATATCTCCATAAAATCTTATGACCTACTCGAATATTTTATGTAGTTCCGACACCTATCTGACGAGCACAGATCTAAATATCTCAGTATCAGCGCAAACCCAAGAATTTCTGGTAAGTTAGAGAAGAATGAACGAATGTAATCTGTTGCTACCGACCGAGCGGTCCTTATCGGTTTCATTTTAGGAGATAACACTAAATCAAGCCACAGGCTCTTTTACCATTACCGAATATCTTTATCAAAACAAGGATACAGATTAACACTTCTAAACTAACACTAAAATAAACATGTACGTATTTACTATTCATTGTAATTATACATAACACAAGTGGAATCTAATTTTCAATTTTATGTGATTGTCAGAAAGTTGAAAATCGAATGTTATGTTCAATATAGAATGTTCATATTTCAATTAGCAAGTAGACCTTTATATCTACACATAAGTAGTTGATATTTTTCACGTAACTCAGGAGTATGTATTCATGTCATGTACACACTGCGTGAACTAAACTGTATGAACTCCAACATAGCCATAGCTGTATACGGTTTTCAAACGTTCTCTGGGGAAGCGACTTTAATGAACCCGGCGTGACACGAGGTTGACAATATCTGATAAATTTCCCGATAATACATAGATACATACATATCTTCTCGCTGTATCTCAGACGGGGTAGTCAGAGATGATGAAGCGCCAAGCTCCGCGGTCCTTACACATGTTTCTTTTGCTTCTTCAAATCTCATCATTCTCCTCATACATTTTCGCTTAGGTATGCGAGTGCTTTGACACTTCCGTCGGCTAGCACTCCGGCTATTTGATCTTTCCGATAATGCATTACTAAAATTATTAAATATGTCTATTGATGAATTCAACGACAGATAATAATGTAATTGAAGAAATGAAAGTGACGATAATAGTGTTGGCTTTGTAAAGACGACCTCATAGAAATAATTACTAATGCGATTTTTGGATGAGTAAAATCTTAGAATTCGCATCACCGACTTTGCATTTATTATTATTTGTATCTATATGTGACCTTTGATATACATCACGCGCTGACTACTTTAGGAGTTATATTACCAGCGTGGTAAAGCAAATTTCCAGTTGTTCGAATATTTTTACCATGGGTTTTTTTAAAATTTTATTATAATATTAATTTTTTTTATGTTGAATTTTGAAAATATGATTATTAATGCAAAATTATTGTTTATTAACTAAAATTGCCAAAATTTTGAAACGAAAACTGGAATAAACGCTTTAGTTTTGCAAAGAAACCTAAACATGCAAATTGACTTTTATTTTAAATTTATTTCCCTTCCAACATACTCTTTGCGAGTGGAGTTTAAGAAAAAGTGCATCCCCACACACCGCACCGCGGAGCGTGTCCAAAAAGTTAAAAAGTTCCATAGAAAGTTCAACACCTCCCCTCCACTTGCGAGTGGAATTTTATACCCTAAGTGCTATATTTCAAATCAATAGATAAAGATTTATTCCCCATGTAAACTTTGCCGCCGGTCTTCTCCTTTTTATTGAATTTTTGCTTCATAAAAGGAAGCCACTGTCCAAATTTCATGTTCCTAGCTTCAGTAACCTCGATTAGGAGCGATGATGAGTTAGTCATTTCATCCGCTATTTTACAACTTTACGATATTTCATTTGGTAAATGCTGAAATATGTGTTAATTACTTTGAAAATTTGTGCCAAATTTCAAGTCGACAGATAAAGAATTTTTTTTCCCCATACAAACTTTACCCAATTTTGAACCATTTGGGTTGATTTTCGGAAAACACGTTCGTAATGGATCTCTTCTCAGTAAAAAGAACATGGCTACCAAATTTTAAGTCTGTAGATTCAATGGTTATGCAATATCGACATCTCGTGATAAATGAATCAGTCATCAGTCATTCAGTTTTATATATATATAATACACATATTGTACATATATATGCATATATACATATATTTATTCACTAGCGACCCGCCTCGGCTTCGCACGGATAGAAAGTATTTTGAAAATGAAATACAACCCATGTTACTCACTAATTATGTAACTTCATATATGTGAAATAATTTTTCAAATTGGTTAAATAGTTTTTGAGTTTATCCACAACATACAATCAAAGTTTACCTCTTTACATAGATCAAATATACGAGTAGATAGATAATGGCAGCAATAAGGCACGACTCTTTTTTAACTAAATGATATGTTCAGCACAAGAAATGTACATTTAAATTTTGGGTCTTTCATTGTAATATTTGACAGAAATTGCCAGCGTATAATGTTTTTTCTGTAAAGTTTAAACTACGTTTATGAATAAGATTATTTTCAACGATATTTAATTTTTAAGGCATTGATTGGTTAAATAATGATTAGAAGTTTGTTTAACATGTCTTTACAAATACAGCTCTATGCCTTTCAAGTGTGGGTATTGTCTTTCTTTACTTAACATTTTTGCTGCTACTTTGATCGCTAAATGTGGAATGAATAAATGTGTAGTAATTACGTTAGAGGAATTGCATTTAGCCATGTTTTTTCTTCCAGGCCAACATGAAAGGTTCTTTTGTAATAAGTATTGAGTGAATTTTTCAATACACCAATGTTGCGGTTACACTTTGTACAAATTTGAATAAACGTTATTATAAACACTGAAAACTAAATTATTTAGCGGTACTGTTTCCTGGAAACGATTCATTGAAGTGTTTGATTATTTATTTAACCTACGTTCGACAGTATCGACCCTCGCAAAACGTATGTTACTTAAAGACATAAAGCCGGTTTAAAACAAATTCCACTGATCAGTTGAAAACCAAATTTTTCGTTAATCGTACATAGTTGCATATGTAAGTACCTACTTTAAATTAGAAACAGAAACACAATAACAATGTGATAGATTTAAATAATAACCTATCTATTAAGGAATGCATGTGATGCCCTGACTATAACATGATAAGAAGATACCCAATAAAATCTTTATTTGTTAGAGCATAAGCTTATATCGGGCGCTAGTTTTTATAGCTTACATTGTGCGGTAGTACATAACTTGCAATGCATGAGTCCGACGTGCACTCGCTGTTTAGTGTATAATGTATATGTGTTTGCGTTACAAACTCGACATAAAAATAAGTAAAAATTTGGATATAAAAATTAATTAAAAAGAAACAAAAGATGTTAAATTAATGTCAATAATATATATATATCTATACTACTATATAAATCTCTTGCGTCTGTCTGTAATTTCAGCTTTTTTGTAAAATTTTGCGATAAATAGTCGTTTTATGACTTACTGATTTCGATTCTACCATTTTTTAAATTTTTGTCTGTCTGTCTCTCTGTATGTCCTTTTATAACTAAAGAACGGCTTGACTGATCTTGATGACAATCAGTATGTAGTAAAAACAAGTGATTGCGCTCATGATAGGCTACTTATTTTTTAGAAATTCTACCACTAAAGGGGTGAAAAGGGGATTGAAACTTTGTATGGGAAATGGTAAACTCCTGAACCGACAATGAAGAAATTTAGCATGGAGATAGTTTGATATCAGAAAACGGACACGGGCAACTTATTTTTTATAAAAACCTACCCTTAAGAGTGTGAAAAGGAGGATGAGACTTTGTATAGGAAAAGATAAATTTTCTATACTGCTATGTAAATCTCTAGCGTCTGTCTGTAATTATAATTTTACTGTCAAATTTTGTGATAGATAGCCATTTTATGACTCACAGACTTCGATTCCATCATTTTTTAAATTTTTATCTGTCTGTCTGTCTGTACCTATGTCCTTTTATAAATAAAAAAACGGCTTGACTGATCTTGATGACAATCGGTACGTAGTAAGAACACGTGATTGCGCTTATGATAGGCTACTTATTTTTTAGAAAATCTATCACTAAAGGGGACAAAAGGGGGTGGAAACTTTGTATGGGAAATGGTAAATCCCTGAACCGATAATGATGAAATTTAGAATGGAGATAGTTTGACATCAGAAAACGGGCATGGGATACTTTTTTTTATAAAAAACTACCCTTAAGAATGTGAAAAGGGGGATGAAACTTTGTGTGGGAAAAGGTAAATCTTTTTATAACTGAAGAACGGTTTGACTGATCTTAATTAAAATCAATAAGTAGTAAAAACATGTAATTGCGTTCATGATAGGCTACTTACTTTTTAGAAAATCTAACCCTAAAAGGATGAAAAGGGGGGTGAAATTTTGTATGGGAAATGGTTAACCGCTGAACCGATTGTGATGAAATTTGGCAAGAAGATATTTTGACATCAGAAGACATTGGTTACTTTTTATAAGAAAATCTACCCCTAAGAGGGTGAAAAGGGGGATGAAACTTTGTTTGGGGAACGCTAAATCTAGGGAATGACAAAGTTAGGTGCGGTGATAAGACATTATTTATCAAAAATACATAGACTACTTTTTTAATCAAAAATTTGTAAAATGGGGGACGGGAGGGAGGGATGCAAATATTTGTACAGGAAATGCTAAATCAATGAACTGATTATGATGTAGCATGGATATAATTTGACATCTGGGAACGGACATAGGCTACTTTTTATAAAAAATCTACCTCTGTGACGGTGAAAAGGGGGATGGTCAAGAAAGGGGGAACTTTGTACAGGAAACACTAAAACTTGGTAATGATAAAATTTGGTGCCGTGTAAAACTTTTTTTATCAAAAATACATAGACTACTTTTTTAATCAAAAATCTGTGAAAAGGGGGACGGGAGGGAGGAGGATCAAACTTTGTGCGGGAAAGGCTAAACCACTGAACTGTACTGCTGAACGATTATGTTGTAGCATGGATAAAGTTGGACACCTGGGAACGGACACAGGCTACTTTTTTTTATCGAAAAACTGCTCCTAAGGGGGCGAAAAGGGGAATTAAACTTTGAATGGGAAATGCTGAACCGCCGAACCAATTACGATGTTTGGTATAGAGATAGTATGCGCCCGGAGACAGACGTAGGCTAGACGTAGACCCTTTTTCAAAAACAATCTTTGAACATACTATGTACACGTACATATAATCTAACGTAATCCAGGAAAGCCACGAAAATATTTTCCGCACAGACGAAGTCGCGGGTACAGCTAGTTAATATATAAATACATTGTTACATTAATTTTTACAATTAATGCTTTGTGCTTATCTTGATACCTTAGCGAGAGCTTCGTAGAAAAAATCTACGTAGATTTTCAAAAGTTTATGCTATTCTTTATTTTTCCTTTCATATTATTTTTTTCAAATCTTGACATTCAGTAGGACGCTGCAAATACTTCTAGTCAGTTTATGAATTAGGTACGTACATACTTAGATGAGTGGTGTAGTTGTGTATGTTCCTGAATTTAATAGTAATTTCAAATACTCGTTGATAGTAGCATGAAGGCATAATTTTGTGAAAGGTTCTGCGGTATTTCTTATCCTGGGCAGATCTTAAAATATGAAGTATAATTTAAATCGTGCATAGAATACTGCCGGATCAGATCAGAAGACTATCAGAGCCATCCTATAGATAGCTCTGGTAAGTATGTATTACTTGGATGTGCTGAACTCAGACCACCAGACCAGGAGATTGATAAGCTATATATTGATTAAAAACAGATCTCAAAGTCTGCACTGTTGTGCTATCGCATGTCTTTTTGTGTTTTCAGGGCATACATTAGCAAGTGTTGAATTGCGAAATTTGGCTACGATCTCCTTTTTATCACCGAACGGCTAGATGCAGAGAGGATCATCCTCCTCCGTCTATATGTTGTTGACATTCCATTCATACCCAAGAATTAGCGTCGCTTCTTCATTTTTAACATGGAATACCCGGAATAGCGATGTTTTGTCGGTCATACACCGTGCACATTATCAAGGCAAGAGTGAATAGGTACCTTCTGAGCAAGTATTTGAGGTTCGGTTTCTTTATTGCTTTCCATCAAGCAGAACTGGGGTCAAACGTCTCTCTCTCTCTCTAGGGTCGGTCCCTCATGTCTGAGGATCGTGGTCAGCATCAGGGTTGCATCAGGAGCGGATGATCTGCTTCCACCGGTTTCTGTCCATTGCGTCTCCTACTGTATTATAAAATTTAGAAGACGACGAGTCTTTTATTTGGTCGGTCCATCTTGTTGGTGAACGACCACGCGATCTTTTGTCTTCAGTGTTTCCAATTACTATCAGTATTTCTAGATTTTCATTGCCTCTACGCACTGCGTGGTGGACAAACGAGTCTTTATTCGAAGCTGCGTCCAAATTGATGCATTGGTGCATTTTGCTGTCCACGGTATTCTTAACATTCGTCTCCAGCACCACATCTCGAAAACATCAATTTTTTGTCTTTCTCGGGCCAGGATTGTCCACGTTTCCACGTTTCTGCGCCATATAGGAAAATAGGAAATACCAGTGCTCGGATCAGTAACAAATCAAAGTGGCATATGCAATGCAAATAGATTATGTAAATTATACTTTACTTTACTTGATTCCTCCTTGATCTGTTGAGATAAGGGATCTTGACTGGTCGGACAGACGGACACACGCACGGACAACCGAGTGCCCCATTAAAGATTCCGTTTTTTTTTTGACGTAGGGAACCCTAAAATAAACAAACGGGGCAAATTGAATATTCAAACAAGACTTGGAAATCCCCGCCCCTTATCTGCGACACGATTGGACTTTCATTTTTAAAAATGACGGGGAAGATGTAACCTTAGGTACCCAAAGTTCACAGGAAAAATGTAATGAAATCCTAGGGCTTATAGATTTTGTCAACAATTCTGTGCGTGTACACAACTAGCACTCGAGCAATTACTTGATGTATAATAGAGCATGAATAGGAGCTATTATCAGATTAAATGCGGTAAAAGATTTCTGAAATATGCTGTGCAATATCTATTTATTTCGATTAGTATTTTTCATAATATTGAAAATAATATGCTACATGACATTGTAAAGTGAGAGAGGCAAATATGGACGGAAATAATTTCACTTTCATAGTTTTGAGGTTTAACATCAAAATTGTGTTTGTTTGAGATTTGAGAGTGTTGACATTTACCATTAATAGATATCGATTAAACGTCCTTCAAAATTAAAAAGCAGAAACGAACGTCTGTCTGTTATAATCGACATTTTGTTAACTCACACATATATTTTGCACTATTTAACATTCACAGGCGAGCTAAAGAAGGGTCAAGTTAGGTATTGAAATAAGAAATGAACATTCCCCCGTTTTCTTCCAAATTACTATACTACAATTGTAAAAATTTCAGAGTACATAATGCCTTACTTAAACAGGAATACATACGTAGATTCATACGTACGTACATACGTATCTTCACACTGTATCCTTAACGGGATAGTCAGCAAGGCTGGAGCACCAAGCTTCGCGGTCTTTACATACTTCTTTCGCCTCCTCGACAGGAATGATATAACAAAAATCCATGTATCGTCGAAATTTGACCGGAAGTATAAAATAACCCCTTATTTTTCCTTGACATACACTCCAAAGACTCAAAAGTAATAATAATAATAATGTTCTCAGACATTTCACACAGCGCCATCTAGTCCCATAGTAAGCAGCACAGCGCTTGTGTTATGGGTACTAGACAACTGATATACTACTTATATACTTTTCTTTTGTAAATACATACATATTATACATAAACACCCAGACTCGAGGCGGGAATCGAACCCGCTACCCCCGTTTACTTTCCGACGCGCTTGACCGTTGCGCTATGGAGGTCGTCATTCATCTTCGTCGTCATTCGTCGTCAAAGTCATTCAATCAATCTGTCAGTACTCATTTGTTAGCAAAATTTTAAAATTCTTTAGCTACAATCTTTATTCTGTGCGACTGTTTGACCTTGATTTGATCTCGTTTGACCACAAACTGTTAAGTGTTTGACATTGACTGTATAACTATTATGTATATGCTTGACATTAGCAGTATGAAAGTAAACAATGAATGTTTTATTCCTTTAAAGTATTTGTAACACTTACCTATATATAAATGTTATCTTTCTGCACTCCTTCTCTATATAAACTTCAACTGTGCCAAATCTCACACTCCTACGTGCGCACAATATACTTAAAAAGGGATACGTACTTTTCTCTTCACATATCTATACTAATATTATAAAGAGGTAACTTTGTTTGTTTGTATGTAATGGATAAATTCAAAAACTATTCAACCGATTTCAAAAATTCTTTCACCTATAGAAAGCTACATTATCAGCTAGTAAAATGGGCTGTATTTTATTTAAAAAAATAAAAATAAACCCGTGCGAGGCGGGGCGAGTCGCTAGTATATTAATATATAGATTGTACGAAATCGTCTACGCGCGAATCAAACCAATTTTTTTCCACGATAAACTCGTTTTGTTACAAAGTTACTTGATGTATTCATAACAGTGTTTGCTAGACAGACAGGTATACATACACACACATACGTGTATCAAAATAACAAAGCTATAGTGCCGTTAGTTGTTGTCATTTTTTATTTGCTATTGAAGTTCTTCCATGATTAGAATGAATGTCAACAGCTGTCTACATACTCAATAATTACACGGTCTCTAGTTAGCTAGCTACAATATAGACATAGTAAAAGTAAGAAAGTAAGTTGACTCGAAGGACTAGTTTACCTACGCTGCGTTTGGCTACCATGAACCGGTAGGGCTATTGTAATCACAATATTTTAATAATGCGAAACAAATTAATAACATACTTATGTACTTTACCAACGTGCAAATAAAAGAAACATGCATCAGAGTACATGAAAAACCCAGTTTAATACGAATATACAAGTACATAGATTTACTGTAGAAGATGATCTGTGTTACTGTTAATTTTACACACTTACTAAAATAGCAGATGATATTTATTTATATAAATATTTATTGCACGCACAAAGTACACAAAAAGGAAGTAGCACATAGAGAAATTGAGCAAAGGGCAACGGACGGCCTTAGCAACGAACGTTATGAAGTACATGAGAAAAGTGTAGCGAATTCTAGCTAAAGACACCGCTTGTTGTGACATGCGCTTGCCTTATTGCCTTATAGGCAAGCGCTTTTCGGCCCTGCAGGCCAATAAGGTCAAGACACCGCCGCCGGTGTTTGTTCGAGAGAACTCGTCGTGAGATAAGGTCTCTCGAGTCTTAGACGCGCGTCGCATCAAATTTGTTTCCACCCACAATACTGCACGAGGCATTAAGATGCAGGTACCAACCCCGGCTGACCATCGCGAGCTCAAGGCGCTTCTACGCTCGGAGCGCATAGGTTTTCACACCTATGCGCTCCAGGAGGAGCGTCAATTCCGCGTGGTTATCCGCGGCCTCCCCAAGAAGCTCCCGTAGGAGCTCATTCTTGGCGACCTTAAGTCGCAAAATCTCCCGGCGCGTGAAGACCACCGCCTCTACAAGCCCCGTTCGAAGAAGGTCTTCGACCTCGTATTGCTTGTACTCGACCTTTCCCCTGAGGGAAAGGCCGTTTTCAGTATCAAAGTCGCGCCCTCAGCGCCGTCAAAACCCGCACCCTCAGCTCCAACTCAACCTGCGCCCTCAGCGCCAAACAAACTGGCACCTGCAAGTCCCGCGCCTGCGTGCGCGCTCGCTTCCGTGCGCTCTCAACCAGCTCGATATACCTTAGCGCCAACGCTAGTACAACAATCGTAGCGTAAGGAGTCGCGCCCCAAGCACAATACGCGGCGCCGGTTACTTCAGCGCCTGTGTCCGATCTCCTCAGCGACATTAATCGGAAATTGTTAATATTAAAATATTAAAAGTATATTGTTAATATTAATATTAAAATTATGGTCAATCAAAGTAAAAGTGGTGTTCTCAAAACATATTATAAGAAATACGAAAAAATTAAAAAAAATAGTGTAAAAATATCAAAAAAGTTGGAATTTATAAATAAAATGAAACGACCTACCAGCAAAACCAAAACCATGTGGAATATAATAAATAAAGTTATCAAGTTCAATAAAAAATCAGTTAAAAGTATACCAAAAAATATAACCTTGAAAATAAATGAAAATATTATAAATATACCTCAATTAGTAGCAAATAAATTTAACGACTATTTTATATCAGTTGGTGAAACTAGCAGGGCCCGTATTAGTAGAGGATATCAAAATCAAACGGCTCAATCCGTGATAAATTCTATATTTCTTGAACCGGTGACTGAAAGAGAAATTTATAATATAATAGAAAAAATGGAAAATAAAAGAAGTTTCGGTTATGATGACATACCGCCCATATTAGTTAAAGCAAGCAAAGAGGAATTAACGCCCCCCCTAACTAGATTAATTAATCAATTGTTTAGTGAGGGATGCGTTCCTGAAAAGTTAAAAATACCTAAAATGAGGCCTATAGCAAAATAAGAAGGGAAATTAGAAGATACCATTCAATACAGACCTATTGCGCTACTACCGACAATATCAAAAGTATTCGAAGAGCAATGTCAAATCGTATATGTAATTTTCTTGAGAAATATAATACCTAAGACATATAAGAGAAATATATAATATAATCGTTTTAGCAGTGTACAACTACGTACAAGAAATATACAACACTATCAATAATAAAACCTACGCTCTCGGCTTATATTTAGATATGCAGAAGCATATATTACGATAAAGTTTCTCACAATATAATAATTAATAAACTAAACTCATGTGGAATTGAAGGCAATACGCATAAATGTCTACAAAATAGGAAACAATACGTTCAATTGGATTATTATGATTCAATGTCTAATCGAATAACTAATATCGATTCACTTACAAGGGTCACTAAAAATTCTATACCACAAGGTAAATCAATGTGCAACAACATAAAGTCTATTAGTTTGGTGGGCTTGGCACCGACTTCAGTAACTGTCAAATTTAATTATATAGGTATGTGTATCGTATTTATAAAGTTATTTTAATTGTACGTGAGTTTTGATTAGTAAAGGATAGTTATTTTATACTTTTCAGTGTTTTTTTTGAAGGCGGCTTAATTTTTTTTAATAAAAATTTTTTGGAGACGATATCTCGCTTCTTTTTACGTTTGGCGATAAAATACAAAATGAATTACAAACTGTTGGAATCTTTAAAAAAACTCAAGTATGGTGTAACATTGAATTTCCACCGGGTGCAACCGTTGGTTGCCCCTCAATGAGAAAGAAATAAAAAGTTGATAAAATATAATAATTGCAAAAAAAGAAGAGCAAACTGGGGCTGTATTCAATTTATTACCTCTAAATTACACTGTTTATTACTGTATGTTTAAATTAGACTGTTTATTACTGATATCTAAATTACACGGTTTATTACTGTATATCTAAATTACGCTGTTTATTACTGTAGATCTAAATTACACTGCTTATTACTGTATATCTAAATTATACTGTTTATTACTGTATCTAAATTAATGTATCCAAATTACACTGTCACTTTTTACTTTACAGTTTTATATAACATGTATATAAATAAGGGGACTGGTGGCCCGTTTGGTCGATAACGAGAATTACGAATGTGAAATTTAAGCATAAAAAAAAATCCATGTGAAGTATATGAAAAAAAAACACCATTAACATTGTGTATACAACCCACAGAAAAAATAAAAGTTACAAGTTAACGCAGGCTTCTTGGCTTCGTTGAGGTCGGGAGTGACCTCAACACCGGTGCCGGTCCTACAAAGTTCGTCCCCTTGGCGTCGTTGAGGTCTAAGGGACCCCAACCCCTGTTCAGGTCCTACGGGGACTGCTCCTGACGACGGTGTAGCAATGGTCACAATTAGATTACCTTAATTCGCCGCAATTTGTATGAACCTGGGCCGTAGTTCAGGTCACGCAAATTTAATAAAATGAGCCGTAGATGCCCGCCCGTGCAAGGGAGGCAAGTAACGATGATAAATAAGAAGTACGGTAAAGAAAAAAACAGACGGATAATAACACGCAGGGCATCCTTCAGGTAATACACAATAACCTGGAACCGAAACACTCTCTATTGAAATCTTTATTTTAGAAGTTAATTTTAATTTCTATTCCTTATGGACAAATAAATGAATCTTAATACTTTATGCCACGTTAATAGGTTGTGGTTGTGATACCAAATCAACAAAGTAATGAAAGATAATAACAAAATTGTAAACTTTTGTTCTGTGAGTGAGAACGATAAAAAGAATTATTAAAAATAATGTTTTCTAGGAAATATCTATCTAAAATCATTAAATAGGCATGACGTAAGCTATTAACTGTTTTAAAGCATATAAAGTATGTAAAAGGTTAAACCGAGACTTTCATATGAAAATACAAATTTTTTATGCAAATATCCAAATTCTCTGAAATAATTTAACTCAGATTTATAGGTAATTACTATCTACACGTTGTCCAAATAATATTACAGAGAATATTCAACAATTTAAATGGTTTTAAAGAGAATTTATAAATTTGTTAAGAAAAGTGGGTAAGACTGACTTGGTTCACAATTTAGTGTAATAAATGTACTATTGGTATCAAAATCAGAACGAAAATATATTAATCACAGTAAACATGTAATGCCCTGTCTAAGACGTGTTATAAAATGTATATAATAAACGTTTTAGAATTGTTTGCGAACAAACTTTGAATTTGTTAAATGTCCATAATAGAAACATTATATTAACCTGTTGATGGTTTGAAACGGATAGTGCACGGCCCTGTTTTACGTTTCGTGATAGTATTACTATCAAATTAAGGCAAACAGCAAATAAATAATGTAAAATTGATAAATCTCGAAGTTCGTTCGAGCGGTAAAAAGAAGTGACAACCCGCCAAGCCAAATGTCACTTTGTTCGTTTTACTCGCGTCAATCTGTGACTAAGGAAAACAACACCGACAGCCCAAACCATACGAACATTACTCGTAAAAAAAACAACGTTACAATGGTTGCAACATCACAATTTATTAATTAATCTCAAAAAAACTAATATTATGTTATTTCAAACATATCAAAGAAAACCAATGAATCTAGATTCCATTTTAAAAGTCTAAACATCTGGGCGGTGAGTGATTTCTCCTTATTAGGAATAACCTAGATACCGACTTATCCTGGAAAGACCATATCGGAAAAATTTCGGCGGAACTGTCAAGGTTTGTATTTGCCTTAAGAACTTTAAAATCAAATACAAACTACGCGACCGTCTTAACGTCGTATTACACATATGCATACTCATGGTTTTCTTACGGGATTGAACTGTGGGGTGACAGTATAGATTTCAAAGACCTCTTTATCTTACAAAAAAATGTCTTCGAAATCCATGTAATATAAAAAAGAATGAAAGTTGTAAACCACACTTCATAAGCAAAAAAAATATTAACACTACCTTCAATATATATTCTAAAAGTATCAACATTCGTAAGAAATTATAGAACTAATTATTTTAAATCAAAGAATGATATCTGCACGCGATATGAATTTAGAAATAAAAATAAATTACAATTACCTAAAGTCAAATTAAAAACTGTAGGAAATAGTCCAAATTTCAGATTTTTTAATATATATAACAACGCAGTATGACAGGCTTGCACGACAGTGTTATTGAAAAAATGAAGAAAGGTATGTTAAGATGGTTCGGGCACATACAAAGAATGAGTGATTAAAGACTGACGAAGAAAATCTATAGAGCGAAAGTGAGTGGCAAAAGAGGCCAAGGAAGACCAAGGCTGACTTGTGAAGATCAAATAGCTAGAGTGTTAGCCGACAGAAGTGTCAAAAGCACTCGCATACCTAGGCGAAAATGTGTGAGGAGAATGATGAGATTTGAGGAAGCGAAAGAAGTATGTAAAGATCGCGACGCTTGGCGCTCTGTCCTCTCTGACTACCCCATTAGGGATACAGCTTGAAGATATGTATGTATGTATAAATTTTATGGGAAATAGTAAATTGGTAGAAGAATAACTAATTTCAAATGTAATAGTTGTAATTTGAAATACAAATTCTAGTTCGTTTATAAAATTTATATTTTTGTGTGCGGATAGCATAAGCAGACGCGCGGCTGAGTGATTACTAAGTTGGTGCACTGCATAGGTAAAGACTAACTTTCTCATTTTTTCTATGACATAACAGTGTGAAATGTTATATACATGTGTGGGAAGCATCTATATCTACATTCTGTCTTTTATTCCTTTATTTCTTTACTCATTTTATATTTTACTATTATTAAACGTTAACAGAACCACGAATTTATGAAATGAAATTATGAGACAAGAAATACATTTTACTGAAAAAATTACACATTCTTCACGTAAACAAAAAATTATAAATTTTATACGTTTCCGTTTTGCATACGCCATCTATAACTTAAAAGTTTCAGAAAACGACTGGTAAATAATAATTTAGAATTAAAATATTTACTCGCAATTTTAAATATTTTGCACGGATACAAACAAAATTAAGGATATTACAAGCTTAACTTGTATTAGTTAGCTTTAGTTAGATCTTAGTTATAAGAAGATAGAGACTGCAATATAACCGGTATTAAATTAAATGTATGTAACGTGATTGAACAAATTTTTGGTTCCACAAAAGTAAGAGCAACACACATTGGTTTTGAGCATAAAAATAAGGCTCAATTTAAATACAAAATACGGCAAGGTATCACAGTTACTAAAGGTGACTAATGCCCGATTTCACCAAAGTCTCTTAACATTTAGCGAACCCATAAACAAAGATGGGGGCCTCTAATGATGATTTTGCAATTTTGATGAAACTTTGATAGCCCCTGTGATCCCCTGAAAAGATCCTCTAATAGAAACTCGATTTTCGAACCCATAACACTATGTGACTGTTTTGTGTTTAAGTTTTTGACGACATGGAGATTAATTTAATATATTATTTAGAAACTTAGAAGTAAAACAATAATATCTATTTTATCGATAAACTTTGGATAACGAATAGTTAACGTTGAGACAATAAAACGTCACATAATTTTGTTTGACATGACAAGGCAGTGTTAGATAATTTAAAACGAATATTATCTAAGAACCAGTTTAGGGGTCCTTTTAATCTAGGGAGTGCATATTTATTCGACGAATTAGCGTTGGTGAAACCGGCCATAATTCTATTTGTTCAAATGTATTAAGATAATACGTTTCGTTTTTATTTTTACATATTAAGTATATTTAAATGAAAGAAAATCATTCAATTGAATTGGGAAATTTGATCTAATACATGTGGATAGGTGTAAGAAGCCTATAGGTGATACATACCTACATATCTTTACACTATATCCCCAACGGGGTAGTCAGCAAGGACGGAGCGCCAAGCGTCGCAATCTTTACATACTTCTTTCGCTTCCTTAAATGTCACAATTCTCCTCACACATTTTCGCCTAGGTATATGCGAGTGCTTTTGACATTTCTGTCGGCTAACACTCTGGCTATTTGATCTCCAAATGTCAGCTTTGGTCGGAAAACTTTTTAACCTCATAAAAAAAACTAATTTTGAAAACTATTGAAATAATCGTTCAAAATGTTTTATCTTCGAAAAATTACTACAAATATTGGTTTAATGTATTTGTTCACGGGTAAAAAAATACTTATTAGCACCAAAAATCATAAAAAATTAAAGTATGTTATACCCTCTTCGAGTTCCTTTTTTTTACAGTAGGTAGATTTCCTACAAATTAATTGTTCAATTCGAGCGCCAATGCAAATTTTTAAATAATGCGAAATTGTTGCGAAACAAAAATACTTATTTTTGTACACTTTTCAATCGCGATTTTATCAAAAACGATAGCAGATATGAAAAAAACGCCAAGAGGTTTTTTTTGTAACAAATTGCTTAATCTTTTTTTAAATTAGATTTTGATACACTATGGTTTTTGATATATTCATGAAAATGTGCATTTTTGGACCAAAACCCGCTTTTTGTGAGGGAAGCCACTCTCCAATTTGACGGATTTTGATAGTTTTATGAAGTATGAACCCTCCTCTAAAACCCTATGAAAAAAAAATTCGGTACCACCTTTTTGTAAGGCAGTTCGGTATAATGACTGAACTGTAACGAGTAATTATAAAGAATCAGCGGAACGAGAAGCGCGGTTTATCAATAAATATGATTAAGCGCGTTTCTCGCCCCATACATTACGTCTATTGCACATTCTTTACGTAAACAAAAAATTATAACTCTTTCATTAATCCATTTCGCAATACACCATCTATAACTTAAAAACTTTAGGAAACGCCTGCTAAATATTACAGTTTAAAAGAAACAAAATGTAATGTTAGCCTTAGTTTTCGTCAGTATTTTCCATACCCATACCTTACTATAAACACATCCTTGTTCATAATTTAATAACTTAAACTATAAATAATTGCATTTAAATTTAATACTTCCCACATTTCCCTTATCTTTTACTTTACTAATCAAAACTTCAGTGCAAAAATAACTTCATAAATACAACACTAACCCTTATATACTTAAAGACAGTTATTGAAGTCGGTGCCAAATGTATAGGTAAACACAACAGAAAGTCTTCTAGTTTGGTAGGCTTGGCACCGATTTAAGTAAATGTCAAATTTAATTACATAAGTATTTGTACCATTTATATCAAGTTGTTTTTGTACTTCAGTTTTGATTATTAAAGGATAATTAGTTTGTTCTTTTCAATGTTTTTGTTTCGAAGTCGGTTTCATTTTTTTCTTAAATAATTATTTCATGTTATTACCTATTTATTTATTTATTCTTTATTGTACACCTTATTCCTAATACAGATAAAAAACAACAAGAAAATAATAAAAATTACAATTTTGGCAATACAATCGGCGGTCTTATCGCTCTCGGCGATTTCTTCCAGACAACCTGAGGATGGAAAACGCGCAACTAAAAATAAAAACTAGGTAGTATCTGGTATAAATACTATATTGATAAATATCGTCATAAATATACTTAATATGCAAAAATAATGTGTACCAAAATATATAATGCAATAATACATACAAAACAATATATAAATACGAGGGCTGCTATTTATGTATCCGGATTAACAAAGTGAAACAAACATATAGCATTTATTATAGTTTTATTCCTTTTCAAAATATTCACCATGATGATCGATGCACTTTTGCATGCGTTGGAACCAATTTTCGTAGCACTTTTTCCATTCGGATTGAGGTATCTCCAAAACGTGCATTTTGAACGCATCAACAGCCTCTTCACGGCTCGAAAAACGTTGACCACGTAAATTATTCTTCACGGTTGGGAATAAATAGAAGTCGTTGGGGTCCAAGTCGGGGCGGCGGATGACCCGTCAATTCGATCTTTTGATCTTCCAAATACCGAGTTGTTTCGGCCGATGTGTGGCAGCTAGCATTGTCATGATGAAGAAGGATTCTGGGTTGTCGGTTGTTCTTTCTTATTTCTTCAAAGACTTCTGGCAAACAAATGGTCGTGTACAATTCAGAATTAACCGTTTTACGATCCTCTAGTGCACCCATTCCCAAAGTGGGCGATAACGCCCCCCTGTGGGCGCTGCAGGCCTAAAGGGGTGCGGTAAGAGACCCAGAAAAAAAATGGGGGCGTTGTGTAGAGGCCTGGGGGGTGATTCGTAATTTCATTTAGCTAGGAGGCATCTTAGACAACGACTGCATGAGCTCTCGACTCAGTAGACAAAATAAGTTTGGGAACCTAGACTCTAGTGGCACTGTAGCTACACGTCCATTTATACCAAAAAAACAAGCGACCATTTGCTTCAAAGTGCTTTTTGAACGAATGACTTTTGTTGGGTTCGGCTCATCTTGAAACACTCAAACCGTTGATTGTTGTTTAGTTTGAGGATCATACGCATATATCCAAGATTCATCACCTGTGTAGATATTATAGACAGCTTTTGACGCACCCTGATTGTACTTTTGTAACATTTTTTCACACCAATCGACAAGTTGTGCGGAATACAACGTGAACAAGTTTTTAATACAGCTAAATGTTCGTGTAATATTTTATATATACTCGTCATTCTTATGCCCAAAGACGCCTCTATCTCGCGATATGTAACATGACGATCTTGCATTATTAGTTCCCGCACAGCATCAATATTTTGAGCTACAACAACCGATTTAGGGCGACCTTCTTTAACTTCGTCCGTGAGCACAGACCGCCCACGATTAAACTCACTAAACACAGTGATACACTGTAGTTTTCGATGGTGCTTCGTCCCCAAAAGTCGAAGTGAGTTGATCGATGCACTGTTTTTGAGTTAGCTCTCGCCGAAAATCGTAATAAATCATAGCACGAAAATTTTCACGACTTAAATCCATGGTGATAAAGACTCGCAATTTTCAAAATGACGCCACAAAGGATAAACAAATGACAGCTACATAAAACAAATTGTAATCTTCAGCCAAAGAGTTCGATTTTTAAATGTTATAATTACTTTTTTAATATTGTTCTGTAACTGGCCAGTTCCGGATACATAAATAGCAGCCTTTGTACGAGATGAATAAATACATACCATAAGTACACATACTTATATAAATATAAAATACATATGGTACACATACATGCAAGTAGAATATATACATATTATTATTTACTAATAAAGAACATTAAAGAGATAGATAGTGTTAATTCAGACGTTTCTTAAATACTTGCAATGATTGCGATTGTCTAATGGTCACAGGTAGTGCGTTCCATAATCTAACAGCTTGCACTGTGAACGATTTATCGACAAATCGCGTAGAATGTATCGGCATTTCGAGTATTAAGTTTTCTGAGGATCTCAAGAATCCTGAATGTGTGTTGTATAGAAACTGGAAGCGTCTTTTGAGATAAATGGGAGTATGAGGATTGAATATAATATATTATATAATAAAAAGAGAATATGAGTACCTATGTATTTATTAAAGTGCTAACATTTTAGTGTAGTGCATTGTATGATTTTTAACAATACATAACATTTCTATTGTTATTTTTACCATTACTAAATTGCCTTGAGAAGCATTTCATTACCATGTGTATGCTCGTACTAGCTAAGCATTTCTTCCTACTTCCACATTAAATCCATAATAGGGCAGAGAAATCATCGTAAACCAAAAATCACCACATACGCAATCATTTCAACGATTACAATGCAGCTAATTAAAAACACTCTTAAAACCATTCAATTAACCGAGAGCACGATTAAATCCTTGATTAAATATTAATCTGTCATGCTGCTTGTTTGGATTGCGGTTACTGTCGATCTTTGCGCCACTGAGTTGACGCCGAACGTTGTTAATGGTTTTGAGGCTAATATTGAAAACTGGCCTTTCATAGCCTATGTTGTGTGCGACACAAAAAAATATGCTAGCTCTTGTGGCGGTTCCCTTATAAGTTCCCAGACGATATTGACAGCGGCGCACTGTTTGGACGATGTCACAGATTTCAAGAAACTATGGGACAGGTATGTAGATCAGAGGGTTTGTGTACGATGGTCGCTGAGCAACACAACCCGTGGTTACTTGCTACTGACAGGTAATACAAAAACATTAGTCTAACTTTTAATTAGATAGCGAGATTTGACGTTTTAATGCGTCAAAGATCCAAATAATGCGACTAGCTAAAGTAGTTTTGTCAAGTGATAGAACTAAGTCGATATTAATTCAATTAAATCGGTCGACTATTCTAATATTTAATTCATTTAATTTGGTGCTGACATAGCCCTGTTTCGCCATTACATAATGTATTAAATAAGTTGAATAAACAAACAAAGAATTTTTTTTCCTTTTTTTACTGTTTCACCCATTATTACTACAAATATTCATAGTATATTTCCGACACTACTGCTATCTCATGAAAGGAATGATCAAAAAGGAGTTTTCATTTTATCATTACGCCACGGGGTAACCGCTACAGACTAATAATAATTAAGTCGAGATAGCGGACATCAATATTTAAAAAATTGCAAAAACTGTTTACCCTGGAAATGTCAAATCACTCTGTCGAATTAAAAGTTGGACTATACGGAAGGAAAACACCCTCCTGACCTTGAAACTATGTACCCGATACACTCTCGACACGTTTGTTAGGGTTGCTACAGCGTTCTATTTAATAGGTGCCTAATAAATTTTAACGGTTTAACTTATTTAGTTATTTTTAACAGTCTATTTGACGCAGTTAGTATAGTATTTGCTTTGACTTTATCTTGTACTCGTAATAATAATATTCCAGACAATTACATAAATTGTGTGACTCCAAACTAAACCGGCGTCAGTATAATTGGGTCTATGTGACCCGCGATATTTCGAAGAGCGTATATTTCCCAGAAATATAAGGCGACGTAGCCTTACTTCTCAGAATCTGGAGTTAACAATCCCTCCTCCTTGTTTCTTACCGCCATTCATTCGTGCTACACCTGCATCGATGAATGATATGATCGAACGAGACAAAGGGTAAATATGACCCAGCCATACACTTGATGTTGTAGTTTCGTGCCATATTTTAAAAAAGCGCTATCTGATTTCTTATTTTTAGTTTTAAATGCAAAATGGATAGAGAAGTCCTCAAACGGCGTATTTTAGCCATTTTAGAAGAATCGGACAAAGGGAAAAGTAAGATTGCCTGAGTTATCGCAGTCGAGGAAGTGACACTAATCGATACGCATTCGAGGAAAATAGCGATAACGTATCATTGATTGAATTACGTCAAATACATTCTTAAACTTCAACATTAGAACTGCAGCAAGATTTCGGTATTAATTTGCTTGTGACCACTATTTCTGAAACCCAGGAAAACCAGGGAATATTATACCCCAGCAATAATGCAGATAGACAGCGCAAAATTAACAACTTGTTGCACATATTTATTTTATCGTGAGTTATAATTATGATGTCACTTAGCTAAGAGTCGCACTAGGTTAGATTTTTATAAGAAGACTTGATGTTTTTTAATACTTTGTTGCCATGAAACAAAACTGTTTATTTCTGTTAATTTTTCTTTCTCTTTTAGTTCATTTTCATTAAAAAAAACACTACATGATAGATTTTGTTTGTATTGACCCAAAACCCCTCAAATTTTATCGTCATTCAATATAATCATAGCTATAGTCTTTTGAAATCCCTTTACATTGGAGATATGAGTACGTTCATTTTTAATAGGGGTCATCTAAGGATCATCTTGATCCGACCCAACGTCAGTGTCACAATTTTCCATTGCACCGACGCCGGGCTAATCACTAGGCTTGTACTATGAGTATGAGCTCCCAGTAACACCCAACCTCCAACCCAATTTAGAAGGTTCCACGACCACGAGACCATGAGATTAAGAAAGTTACCGTTACATAGTATTTCAGCTTACCAATTGAAGTTTCGTAACTAACACAATCAAAAACCTTTGAACGATCGCAAAAACAACAATGGGATCCTGCGATCTCTCTAAGATTTTAGCAGTCTTAATCAAGTTTACTCCTGCATGGGTTGATGACCACTCTGTCGTGAAACCTTACTGCTGACCGCGAAATATCTCGCGAACGTTAAATTTCAGTAGCATTTAGTTGAGTACGACATTGGATGGTCAAATATATAGAGCCACTACGCATGTTCACTGGGATTTAATGTAGTAATGAAATAAATCATATTCATTTTCAACTAGTAACCCGCCCCGGATTCGCTCCGGTGGGATGCTGAATGCTTGCAACATTCCAAATTTTTTTTATTGAGATTTTCATGTAAAAATATCATCCAAATTTCCGACTTTTTCCGTGAACTTTCCAAAACTTTTCTTTCATGAAAACCTTGTCCTAACAATTACAAATACAACAAAAAAGAAATCAACCAAATCGGTCTAACCGTTCTCAAGTCATGCTCCGTCTTACACGTGCCAATTGATTTTTAATTAGATGGATTTAATAACTAATCGTTAGGTCATTAATTGATAAAACATGACCGAAATTGTGTTATTTAATGTCAATTAAGTACAATTACCAGGTAAAAAAAGTTTTATATTTTGAAGCGCCTCCTTTTGCCTTTACGACAGCCAGTTAACTTAGATTTCGTCATTTCTATGCTATATTTATGGTATGTGCCATACTTTAATCGAGTTCACCATTAACTGCCTCTTATATATAATTTATCGTTTCTAGAAATCCCCCCTTTTCATTATCTCCCAGAGGTTCTCCGAACTAGCGGAGTTCATGCAAAATTGCGTCCAAAAATATCAGTATTACCAGTAATCGACATAAAAACCCGAAATTAAAAAGGAAAAAATCTAAAATAAAAATTACTTTACACTGATGTGAGACGCCACTTGTATCGATACAGTTGCTGTTTTCCATGTGCCGCGGACTTCCAAGCCAACAGGTGCCGCGACCAGCACTACCAAGATCTTGAAGCGGCGTTAGTATGCGACTCTCTCTGAGAATTTCATATTTATGCCCTTTGCAGTCGAAATTTTGGGACCCTGGGGCCCCAAAGCCCATCGACTGGTTTCTGATATTTGTAAGTGCCTGGTCGAGGCCTCGGAAGATCATCGGGCTGGCAGCTTTTTCCGTCTACAAATCAGTTTCGCTATTCTAAGAGTGTGAAATTGTGAAACAGGTAAGCTTTGAAGTTTCAGTAGCTATAAATAGCTGATAACATTGTTACAGTTATATTACTTGAATGCGACAGATACCACTGTCAAGTTAGTATTCAGATATGAAAAATTCTACAAGTAAACTAGTACAAGGTGCTGACATTACCTGTGATAGCAGCACAGCTGGTCATTCAATTGACATCAAAAAGTAAAAACACTTGTGTTAGCAGCAATGCTGGTCATTCAATTGACATGTGAGTGTAGAGAACACATGTTAGCAGCACAGCTGATCATTCAATTGACATTAAAGTGTAAAAACACTTCTGTTAGCAGCACAGCTGGTCATTAAATTGACAAAGTATAAAATAACAACATACTAGCACAACGCTGGTCATTCAATTGAGATCAAAGTGAAAAAAAAAATACTTTGTTAGCAGCGTGGTTGGTCACCGTTGGTTAAATTGACAAATATGGAAACGACGCTTACATAAAGCATTATTTAGCTAATCATTCAATTATTATTGACAACTCATAATAACAGTATAAATGGTCATTGACAAATTGTACATACTGGTTGACCAGAATATTCAGAACATAAAATTTAAATTGAAAAAAGTGAATAAAAATAAGCTCCTTCGTGGGGTTTTTGAAAACGTAAAATCTAACGCAAATTCGGAACTGATCTTCTGAGAGGGAATCGACGAAAAATTCAGTTAGGAGGATTTTCTTAAATATCATTGTACAATATTTTGAAACCAGATATCCAGAAGGCCAGTCTCGTTATGGATGAATACTTTTATTTGAAAGTATGATCTTTCAATTAATATTGTGCAATTAACCGATGCATAAACTTAAAAAGTGTTATCTAAAATAATTAATTTCTTCAGTTTCAGCTTAGAAACCTGTTAATGTTTAGAGCGCCTATCAGACTTGCAACATTACCTTACATTGACAGCTAAAGTGGTTCGTTGGCAGAAAAGTTGCCAGCCCGACGGTCTCCGCCTCGACCAATCTCTTAATATTTCAGAAACCAGTCTATGGGTTTCGGAGCCCCAGGGTCCCAAAGCTTCCACTGAAAAAAGCGTAAATACGAAATTCGCATAGAAAGTCGCAATTACATCTTTTCAAGGTCTCAGCAGTGCTGGTCGCAGCACTCGCTGAGCTGGAATCCACCGAGACATGAGAAACGGCGAGTGTGTCGGCACAATGGGCATCTTACGTCGGCTGTCTTTCAAGTTTCTAAGACTGAGCATCAATCCATCCTGTCTCCCACCGTCGCCACGTGTAATACCGATAGGTTCTAAGATTGTAGGAACGTCTGCAGTTATAAGAGCCCGCCGGATAACGGCATTCAAAACGGCTTGACGTGACATGTAGCCCCTACTACGCAAACAAGATAAACCGTGGTGACCTAGTACATCAGCAAGATCACCACAACGACAATGGTGAAGAAGGTTAGTCCTGGCCTCCAGACAAAGGGATACTACAAAAGTCTGATATTGTCTAATAAGGCTCCTAAGTTTTTGAAGGTATTACCTGAAACCAGTGTCCTAATTTCTTCTCAACAACAGCCAGGAGGAGCCCCGATCTCTTTTGGTGCTACGAGAATCGAAAAGTTGTTAATGAATGTTTTGCATAGTTTCATCCCAGTGTTTCTGACAAAAGGCCGAAGTAGGCGGGTTAATACTTGGACAAACATTGACATTTCGAGCATTAGACAAACACGGCACCTCACCAGATCTTAAGGAAGGACGAATAATAAATAGGAAAAGATTTTCCTTGTGTACGTTGACGAATGAAGACCAGGCAGTGATACGCTCGTGATTTTGCGTGAAATACATATTAGATACAAGCGACCCGCCCCGGCTTCGCAGGGGTAGAAATTTTTGTAAATAACCCATTAGTTTTAAGTAATATGTAAAAATTAAAAACTGTTACTATGGGGTATCCTTAGGAGTTAGACATATACCGTTGTGGACTTTTCTATAGACTTTTTTAAGATATACAATTCCGTATTACATTATTTAAATCTGGCTCGTAAGGTTTAACCAGCACTACCAATGTAAGCCCCTAAAAATATGTTTTTGCGACATTATTACAAATCATAGAAATTCTCGGCTTTTCTCTACTATAATATGCATATTTTATACATATAAAGCTTCCGGAAAAATTCTCTAAATTATAGTGAGCTAGCGGAGAAACAGACAGACGAAAACAGCGACTTTGCTTTAACTATTTACAGATATAGATATAGAAGATAGATAGATATGGATAGATAATACATCTATTGCATATATGTCTATGTAGTATTTCACTAAATAGGCTAGTAACTGATAATATTAATGTTAATTTACATTCATTACATTGAAAAATCTTCCTATTACAAATCTATGCTTTAATACATGAGGAGAAAATGTTGTACTATATTGGAGGTAGTGGTGTTACAGTTCTAGTACGGCCTATATAGCCACTAATGTAATAAAAAAAAAGAAAGAAAAGAAATGGAGGTCAGAAAGTCCCAGAAAGTTCTATCAAATAACTTTGACGAGAAATACGAAGAATATGTATTCCAGGTCAGATCAGAAATGTAAATAAATTGAAAAATTGATAACGTCCTCCCAATTACTAATTTCGGTTGGCGTATCTTCGTCTACGATTATTAGAAGCGAAAAGACTACATCATCAACCTCCGAATGAGAATTAATGAGTTACTTACTTACAGCGAAGTTTTATTATATAGACACAACATACATGCTGTTATGTCAATCATAAATAGAACTTGAAAATAATCATAGCATACGTGATCGCACGTTAAACTTACAAGAAATCTTGCCTAAATTTGAAGTTCATTTGTTAGCTTCAGAAGAAAGCCACCTCAGTATTAAAACAATTCAATAACCTGTAGAGTTAATAGCGCTGTATGCAAGAGTCTGACTTTAGTCGTTGTAATAAGTAGTAGTCAAGTAGATGTCAAGACAGCTGGGTACTAAGAGCGGCAAGGTAAAGATGACTTGAGTAAGAGAAGTCGCACATTATGAACAGTCTCATAACGAATAGTAAGTCGCATAATAAATGGTAATGAAAAAGTAGTCAAATGGAGGTAGTTAGAGACAGGTAAATTCTAACCATTGTCATGTGCAGTAAGACATGGGAGCGGTCTGACTTTCTGTCATATAGAGCTATTATAAAAAAATTGTAGCCCAGCATAGCCATTGCTTATAAGTGAGTACGAGTACTGATGATAGTGAAATGCGTATATGCTTTTAGTTGAGTTGAAGATAAAATTGTTGCTTGAGTTATTTAAAGGAAATCTATAGGACGAGATGTAGAAAGTTTAATGGTAAAAGAATCAGATTTAAGAAGGCCATAATGAAAAAGATCTCGAACGAAATGATTATATTTACACGTCAAAAAAAGTTTAAAATTCATTGATTAAATGTTAATACTAATTTTAATTTTAAAAAAGGGAGAGATGTAGTGTACATGTGCGAAAAGGAAATAAGTACTCTGTCCTCCCCCACGCACGAGTGACAGCGCCACAACGGCGGCTGTCTATATAAAAGAAATAATTACCTACAAGCTGTCTCTTTGGTTGCGGACCGCCGCAGGGAACGAATGTGTAGTATAGAGCAGAGTCTAACGGTGCTTACAGACCGTACTATACAGTATAATATGTATGTGCTGATTTGTGTCAATACATTGGTAACACATTAAAACCATTTAAAAAAAAAATGCTTTCACAGAATTTAAAGCAAAAATGCAGTGGCTCTAATAAATTGGCCACCCACTGTACTTTTTTGAATTTGACTCATTGCTGGTAACACTGACACCGGACAGTAATTTGTAGGATCTAACATGCAGCCAGATTTCAGAATCTTTATTCATTCACTAGCGACCCGCCCCGGCTTCGCACGAGTAGCAAAGCATATATATCTACATTTTTTTTTCGTTCCGGATATATTATATTAACTAATAAAAATTGTGGAATGCGGTCGTGTTTTCGTTTTTTTGAATAATTTTGTGTTGTTTATGTATTGTGTTACGTTCACAGGCAAGCTGGTTTATTTTAATTACTTCATTTGTAATATACTTACGCGCAAAATTTATATTTTAATTATGTATTAATAAATTACAAGTGTTAGTTCCACATTAATTTTAATCACATAAATTACCCACGTGTCATATTTTGTAACATTTTAGTAACAAGAACGAGGGTAGAATGGATTTTCTGCGTGTAGTGGGGCTGCATAAAAGTCTGATTTTGGTCTTGTAAGGGTTCAGTTGTTGAGGAGTCGTCGAATAGTGAAGTACATATTAGTTGTGATGAAGAATCGATAGCGTGTTCATAGTGATCAGTGCTTCTGTTACATTTCAAATTTAACATATCAGAAGTGTGATTTTACCACGTGCCTAATGAGCGGTTATTCTGCTTGTCATCACATTGTTTAAAGTGACAATGATGATGAATGTTTATCAGTTTAAGAAAAAAAAAGGTGGTATTTAACATTATTGGAATTGTTAATCTTGTTCAATGTTCAAATACATTTATTCACCATTATGTGTTATTAAATTTCATAGACGTTAGTTCGTCAGTAACAAAAGTCCTAACACATAGTCACAGTATGAATTTTTTGTCTTAAACCATAATATCTTAAATTGTAGTTTCAATGTAATGTCAACGCAATGTCTAGATAAAGTAGCTGGATAAAAAATACGAACGTCCAATATTATTTATGTATTTGATAAATTTTTATTGTATGATGATATTGTTCTGCTTGTTGTGCCACTGACCTTGTGACCTTGGTTTGTACCAATGGCCATACATGAACATTACTATGTGATTGTGTTCTGTCTATAAATAAAAAGGTGTGTCCCGCAAATAAAAGGGTGTGTCCCGCAAATAAAAGGGTGTGTCCCGCAAATAAAAGGGTATGTTCCGCAACGAAAATAAGTGTCTTACAGCGACAATAAGAGGGTTTGTATCACAGTTGAAGTAAAAGGTGAGTTTCACAGCTACATCAACCTGAATTAATTTTTTGAAAGTGATACTTGTCTGGATTTCTCGTCAGTTCTTCTCAGATTAAATTTCCAAAGCATCGGTGAATTGGCTGACGTTCAGAATATTTTGTAAATGGGTTTCTCGAATAAATTTATTTGACCATGAAAATAAAACTGTAATTCCCAAAAGAGAAAACTAGTGTTCCAATATTTAAATCTGAGGGTATGCTGATCCATTAGCAAGCAAAATTTTGATTAGTGGGTAAAAAAAAAAAAAAAAAAATTTTTTTTCACCAATCTAAATTTTATGCGTCTGTAAGTTAGTATATTTTTTTAGTGTTTAATGGTTACTTGCCAACCAATGTATTACGAGGGCGTAATCAGTAATCAGGAAGGCTGATGCTAAAAGGGTTAATTGTTTTAACGTGAATTTTCATATTGTTATACATTGTGTGGTAACATTTATTCTCAATAGTTTTCATCCTAACAGTTTCGATTGTTGCATATCCGGTATCGACGAAACAGTTTATGATAAACATATTGTAACCTTTATTAATTTTAATCGTTTAATATTTTGATTCGAATCTTCTAAATCTCTTTTGGGCATAGAAATTATAATATTGTACGAGATTGTATGCAAGAAAAACTATTACGAGGACGTAATTTGTATTGTCAGGTAAGGCAGAGAGTTACTTCCACATTAATTTTAATCACATAAATTACCCACGTGCGACATTTTGTAACATTTTATTAACAAGAACGAGGGTAGAATGGATTTCGTGCGTGCAGTGGGGCTGCATAAGTCTGATTTTGGTCTTGTAAGGGTTCAGTTGTTGAGAAGTCGTCGAAAACATAATAGTTGTGATGAAGGATCGATAGCGTGTTCATAGTGATCAGTGCTTCTGTTACATTTCATATTTAACACAAGTTAAATATGAGATGTAACACAATCTCTTAATTTCATCCGTTTTTCTTCTGCAAAATAAATACTTTTTGAACATTGTACACTATCTATAACATTTGTTATTAATAAATTATTAGAGAACGTAAACATGTTTTCACATCAATTTCTAATGAAGCTAGAGACGTTATAATCGAAATTATTATTGATGTTTAGTCTCTACCATGAAAAGAAATTATCTTTACCTCACATTTGATGATTGTATGAAATTCACGATACCATATAAATAACAGCGATAATTCTAGAAAAATCAACTGCTACGAACACAAGGTTTGGGGATTGGAGTTTTCTTGCGTTTGTGAGGTGTTGTTCTTGAGGTCTCACACGTGATCCCAGGTTATCCTGGGATACACTATTGTTTAACGAAGAGTAATAATTCCGGTAGTAGACTTCGGCCGTAGTTAGTTACTACCAAAGACTTATCGCGAAGCGACTCGTCGTGTTCTGCTACGGCGCTTAGGAAGCCTCTTGAAAAGAATGGGTCTGAACGTTGCACTTTGATATGGCGGTGTAGTCATATTGGGGGTCTCGTCCAGGAAAGTAGCGGAATCTGAATTAGATGCCTTCTTGTTAAGTGTGTCTGATATTGGCCTCGTTGCTGCTTTCCATCAGGACATGACTGAGGACAAACTGATACAAGTACGGAGGTATGAGTGTTATTACAAGTATTCCGTTTTTCATTTCGAGATATGAAACACTGTATATATCACGTATTTGTAATATAAAATTACAGTAAGCCATCATATAGACCAATAGGTCCTTTTAGTCTGTGTAACGATGTATGTATTTCATATAGTAGTGTAGTTAGTAATTACTCATCATTAGCGAACAAAATTGGTTGTTTTTATTTCGGTTCTGACTGATCCGACGTATCAATTAAGCGTCATCAGTAAATCCAAATTGTTAAATTTATATTCATTTTCAATGGAATCAATTGAATTGTTCAAACGAAACTTTATTCTACATGTATGTGCATTGTATAATTGTATATACTACCCGTTCTTGGGCTCGCAGAAAAAATAACGAACTGTTGCATGCGGTATTCTAGTAAATCCACCTGTAAATCCAGTACTTATTTCTAAAAATTGCTCAAAGATATTTTTGTTTGGGGTCGCACAATCGATATAATGTCTAGAGATTATCATCATTTTTCTTCTTTATAACCTCCGACGATAAAGAGGGATGTCTGAAGTTTGACGCTCCAGGTGTTTGTTACACCGTGACACTTGAACGACAGAATCAATTTGCATGAGGTGTTTCTTTATTTGAAACTATATACCCACACTTATTCATAACATCTTTTTAATTTTTATTTTCGGCACTGTTGGTAGTTCGACACACCACACTTATGACGTTTACACAATGGCTACCTCTGGTTTTCCGGCTTCGGACACCTCGGATGACAGCATTCCTTCTTCTCGGTTGAAGTTATGGTATTTTTTGATTTAACCGCCTCTCGTGCTATTCTGCCATAAAAGTGTTAATCGGTGTAATTCAATCCAGTGGTTGAGTCCTGACTCCAGCAAGTGCTCGGCGATAGCTGACTTAATGGTCTGTTGTTTCCTGACACCTGTAATATTGTTCTCAAATTTGTCTTTTATTTAAAAACTGCGAATTTTGTTAATGTTTTAGAGAGCTGTTTGGTGAAATTAGGTGAAGATTATTTTATATTAGTCAACTTTCAAACGGTTTTCAAACTTAATTTATGTAGCGAATTTTTAAAATTTCAATCGCTATTTGAACTTATAAGAATACGAATAAAATCCAAAACAAAAAACGCAATGGAAAAAATGAACAAAAATTTTAACTTTAAAAATACCCCAACAAAACAGAAAACAATAAGCAGCGTCCCATTAAAAGGCGAGAAATAATATATTTCACTATTTTATCTGCTTTCTGAGATATTTTAAATCAACAAATTAATGTGTTGGGGACCGTTAGGACTTCTTATAATATTGTTTTTGCAGTCCTCGACGCATTTATTAATTTTCTAACCCCACTGTTACAGTACGAGTCATCCAAATACTTAAAATTTTCAGCAGCAGCAGTCCCTTAATCCCCTTCACATATAAATAAGATTCAGAGATGAATATCCTGGAAATGGTTAGTCTGATTTCCACCAAACATAGCTGTGAACATTCTCGAAATGTATAGGTTTCAAACGAAAACAAAACACATGCAAATCAGTTCATCCTTTCGACAGCTACGATGACAGATCAACACAGACCGACAGACACAACGGCGTCAAACTTATAACAACTCTATGTTCCTTCAAAGGTGAAAATACTTTGATTTGGCAACTGTTAATTATCAAGCTTATTATATGTATGCAAAAAACACTTCAAAAGATTCTTCATGACAGATTTGTAGTAAAGATGTAACGAATCCAACACAGACGTGTTAACTCTCGACCGGATAGCAAACAACGCTTGTACAATTATTTTGGATCAAGGGTGATGTAACCCGGCAACAGAGTAATCTTTTACGTTGAAGAGAATAAATAGGCAAAAGCAGATGTTTCTAATTAACAAAAAATTGACTGTGATCGGATTACCGACTTTACTAATCTTTATAGAAACAATTTGTGAGAAAGTCAAGTGTAATACGTTGCTTTTCTATAAGAAAATACAAATACTAAACACAAAAGCCTTTAATTATTTTTCTTGCCTTTACATTTTATATATTAAACTCCGTTAAAATAAACGGTAAAAATATCGTCAAATAACAATGATATGTATTAACATAGCACTACAAAGTATTATCATAGGCTTATCGACGAGTTTTTAACTCTTAAAGGAAAAGAAATTTAATGTTGTAGTTAGTCTCTTTGCGTGTTCGTCTGTACTGTCTGTAGCATAATAACTCACAATGAATCAATTTGCATGTCAATTTTGTTTATTTGAAAGTTGTTGTTTGCGAGAACGTCGTAAACTGTATTTGGTGGAAATCGGACCCAATAATATTATTCTTTGTGCCGAGCCTTTATAACTTTTCAATATTTTTATTCCTTTTTAGGGTTCCGTAATAAACAAGTAACCTTTATAGTTTCGCCATTTCCATCTGTGCATCTGTCCGCGGTTTAACTTAGAGACAAAAGTGTAACTTGGCATAGTCTTGAATCCAACAAGTGCTCGGTAATAGCTGACTTAACGATCTGTTGTTTCCTGACAGCTGTGGTATGTTCTCTAACACTTTTCTCTATTGATCTTTTGATCTGTCCGATATAGCAACTACCACAGCTGCAATCCACCTTATAGACACCAGGTGTCTGGAAAGCAATGACATCCTTCGGAGTACGCAGGTGATTTGCCATCTTAGAATGCTAACTATACAGTCTTAATGGAGTATTTTTTAGTACTGTTCCAACTGTCTCTTACTCCTTACATACGGCAAGAATCCTGGCACTCTGCAGAATCCGGGCCAGCACTCCCTCCATCGTGGATGTTGTAGGTATCTCTTGCGTCTGTTTTGTTTTAGTACCTCCTGAACGCCTGCGAACTCACTATCTAAGTGTTTAGAGTCACATAGGTCGTACGCTCGTCACCACCACCACTTCATATTATTCATCAGCGAAAGTGCCACGGACTGAAGGTGTCACGGATGGTGATGCGAAATTAAAGAAGATATTAGCCTTAAAATATTAACATGATATAGACGCGGTTAGTTTAGAATTGTAAGATATTGTAATAGGATGCGGGGCGCGCAGTTCAATAGCCACAGTTGCGTTGCAAGCGAGTCGCATACGAACAACTTGCGAGTGGAGGCGTGCCAGTAACTCTACCGATATGTTAAGTGAGTGTATGTATGAAAAGTCCACATAACAAATTCTGACTGGATCGGGTGCCGGATCGATAATTGAGCTTAAAACATTAAAGTTTCAACTATTTTTCCATCCCCTAAATCTTGTTGTGCTAACCGTTGGCTATACCGCCTCTAAAGGCGGCATTGCCAAGTTTAACACAAAAACGGTAAATGACGAAAATCGCATTGATATCAACAGCATTACCTATCCTTCTAGTAACGAAGCCTTGATATGGACGCCACTAGATAATCATGCATTCCATCCATTCTACTATGACTTTCATCAAAATTATTAAAACGTTTTTTCAGTGTGAACGTCACCATTATGATGGGTAGCAGAAATATAATGAAGACAAACATGGTACGGAAAGCGTTAGACTACATGACGCACTTCAAATACGAAATTGAGAGTTCAGAGGGTGACATTGGCGTAGTATTTCTGGAGAAGCCAGTGGTATTTTCCAGTACTGTCAAGAAAGTTGTGCTAAGAACTGATTCTTTGGACATTAATAAGGATAAGAATTTGCTGGTAGCTGGTTGGGGTGCATGGTCCGTAAGTTTAAAGATTATGCAAGTAAATGGAAAAAACTTTTTAGATTATGTTATTAATAAATGCATGTATAAAAAAAGACTGGACACCTAAAACAGTTATATACAAATTGATTTGTAATGTGAACCCTACCTGCCAGTTTGGAGAAATTTGCACCCGGGTGAACGGACAAGAAATATGGTAGGTTTGATGTTCAAAATAACTGTAATATAATTTAATTGAATTAACATAATTTATACACTCAAAACTACTCAACCGATTTCAAAAATTCTTTCATCTATAGAAAGCTACGTTATCAGCAAGTAATATGGGCTGTATTTGTTTTCGCAAAATTTATACCCGTGCGAAGCCGGGGCAGGTCGTTAGTTATTAATAAAGGCTTTTTCCTAAGCTTTTATTGTTATTTGCGCGTAACCAACACCCGAACACGTTTTGTTAAATTTTTGTCCATCTGCTTGTCTGCTTGTTTCTTTGTCCGGACTAATCTCCGAAACGGCTGAACCGATTTTGATGTGACTTTCACTGGCGGGTAGAGTTTTCAGAGAGTAATCTAATTATTATTTATACCAGAAAAACACCAGATTTAACGCGGATAAAATCGCAAGGCATGGCTAGTTTTAGAGGATATTACAATACAATAACATTCTGAAATAATATATTATGCATGTGCAGAGTAGATTATTTTCAGACTTGTTTTAACTCCGAAGTTGTTTATTTTATAATGAGAGTAGCTGCTGTCTAATACACTGTCACCTGTTCTAGCATAACAATGAAACATTGCCTCCACAAAACAAATATATTGTAGAAATGTAACCTCAATCTGCCAAGTTGTTTAGAAGGAACACGAACTACCAGTTACACCAACGACTATCTATCTATATATATAATGAAGTTATGTTTTCTTTGTATGTCAATCACGTGAAATCTACTGAACGTATCGGTATGGAACTGTGACCATTCGACGCGGAATCGTTTGTAGATTTTGCACTGGTATTGGAGCTTGGACTTCGAAGATACACCAAACAACGCTAACTGCTATTGTTAATGATTCTTTTGCATAAAATTACGCTCCAGAGTTAGAAAAGAAATTAATTGTAGACCTACCCTAGATATATATTTAGGCCAAGACCACTCAAAAAAGACAAAAACATTAGTAATTGTCAAATTTAATTATTTAGATATTTGTATCGTATGTATGAAATTATTTTTTTAGTTGAGTTGTGATTAGTAAAGAATACTTATTTTGTACTTTCAGTATTTTTTTGAAGTCTGTTTAATTTTTTTTTAATTTTTTTTGCAGACAAGGGTACTATTAGGTACAAAATTTTCTTTTACGCTTAGCAGAGTGGGCGGTTAGCGGCTAGTATACATTATGTAAATAGGTTTCACTTAGTATTAGTTTTATAACAAATTTGTCTGTTTTTCATTAATAGACTGATTTCTGGAATAACCTTGTTATATAAACGAACGCAATCACCTAAAAACGACTGATTTTGAAATTGATATAGCAAGAAATTAAATCGGGTAATCTCGAAGTGTTCACCTGCAATACGAAATGGTGTAGCGAAAATTATGTGATATCAGACGTTCTCATTTCCAACGAATGTTTATTTCTTTTAGAACCCAGTGAATTCGACGTTTCGAATAAGTGAAAATCTGCTATATCTTAGTCAGAAGTTATTGTCTTTAGCAGAGTGCAAAGAAATTATTCCGGAGTTGGAGGACGGCGTTTTATGCGCTGAAGGGATGAAGACCAAATACGTGTTCCGGTCAGTTAATCCTCATAGTCTTTACAATCAGTCGAGTTATCAAAATGCTATATAAATGCTATATTTGGCAAGATTGGTATCAAATTTGTTAGTTTACATATTTTGCGTTACAATGTTGAAATATTTATGGCAGAATTAAAGAAAGAGCAACTTAGTCAATCGAATTAGCCTATTCCTTCTCTCTATCTACAAAACTTTTGGACCCATAAGTTTTGAAATATCGTGGAATATAGTTTCAAATCATGTTTATAGAAAAATATATGGAAACTTCTAGCTTACAAGAAATTAAATTGACAAAACCTTTACAAATATGTACTGTAAATGAGCGATAAAATTAGTTGTTCAAACTATACTTATTATGTATTATATATATTGCATTTATAAATAATAGTTTTCACTATAAACCTGTTAAATTTAAATCACATGCAGTTTATGATTAATAGTTTCCACAATAAGTTTATTACTTGTATGCACTAAATTATGGTAAACCTTAAAATTAACCGTTTTCACAAAGAAAAAGTTATTTAATTTTAGTCACTTTTTTATGGCGGAGGGGCAAACGAGTAAGTGAGTCACTTGTTGGAAAGTGATCATCGCGATGAACGATCATCTCGCAACTGTTCAAACTTACGATTGTAGATAGGGAAAATATTCCATCCAAAATCAAGTTCTGGCGGTTAGGTTAGAAATAAGTGGTGTTCGCGAAGCATAGCGGAGCCATCGCCTTCGATATTGTTGTTAGTTTATTTTAACTGTTTGGAAGCCTTCTATTAAACAACAAATTCTATCAGCGGCAGCTTAGTTCGAACTCTCCCAAGACGCTCGTGAACCCTATGGCAGGTATCATTGTCAGGATCATAGCTTGACAGTTTATCAACTTTATACATTTATTTCAAGATTATATATTTACTGAAGATTAGATATTTTATACACTTAATGGTATGGCATTCTATTTTTTAATCGGATTATTTTATAGCGTTTATGAATTTTTTAAAGATTATATATTATATTTTCAAGTTTATATATTTACTGAATATACATTTTACACACTTAATTGTATAGCATTATACTTTTTATTAGTAATCATTTTGAAGTGGTTTTAAAGGTATCCCAAATCATTGTATAATTAAGCAACTTCAAAAAAAGGAGGAGGTTCTCAATTCGTCTCTTTGTTTTCTTATGTATATTCGGGCATGACTTCATAGCTTACAAACCGATTTTAATGTTTCTTTTTGCGTTAGATTTAGTATAGCTTCAATTCAAATTTGATTAATTTTTTATTCACAGTGGTGACTCCGGAGGGCCGTTAGTGTCGACGGATGGCTTTCAAGTCGGTGTTGTCTCTTACAAATTGGCTGATTTGAATTGGGTAACCGTGTATACTAGTGTGCCTTATTACACTGAGTGGATCAAAATAACCCAAGAAAGATTGTATATTAAATACTGTGGAATAAATAGGAAGAACGGCGTGCATAAAATGGATTATACGGATAAAATTTAATAAGTTATCTTTTTTTATTGGCGTTACCACCAAAGTAGTTATGATCAAAGGTTGCTTATTTATCCCACCAGTGCCGCGGTGGAACCTGACATTCACCGTTTAGCTACTTGGCGTCCACTCGTTATCAACCACTCAGAGAGAAGTGACGCTGGCCGAATGCCGGGTTGAATTACGACTGATTAAACCCCACCGTTTATTAAACCCCAAATGATTAAACCCCACTAACTCTATAAGAAAAACTCAATCGAATTGAAGTAACTGTACTTTTATTCTTTTTCAGAGTCGGAGGCTTATTATTATACTTTGCTTTGCTTATGACAATTTCAATTCTGTTTATCTTTTTTTTAATCTATATTTTTTAAAGTATGATAGTTCTACGTTTAATTGAAATTTCGACTGATGATACTAACAATACAGAAGCACCTGCCTATGTTATAGCTGCATCGGTAACTATCTACATGTCGGAGTTTGTGCGCTCTCTTCGCTCGGTGAATTGGGTAATCAACTCTCCACACAATGGCAGTAACAAGAATTTTGTTAGAGCAACAAAATATTAATTTATCAAATAAACAGTAAACAGAAACACAAATTTGGAATTCACTATAAAGAATAGAAACGAAAAATTAAAAGGTTTCGGTTGAAAAACTGGTTTTAGTTGGACGCTAGAAAGAACAAATCTTTTGGTGCTATGAAAGGTATGTGGAACGAAGTAAAGAAGATTCTCTGCACAGTGTCATGGACTGTCGAAAGAAATAATGTCTAGGTTTCCCTAAGTTTTCAACATTTTACAAAAATAATCTGAAAAAGTTTCTACCGGGTCGGCAACACATGAGGAACAACTCTGCTGTCGTAAGCGTCCATAGTTTCAGTAACCGCTTACCATCACTATCACGTCTCATCTATAAGGCGTCTATTTCTTGACATAGGCCTCCCATATGTCGTCAAAGTTCACAAACCTGTACTGCTTAGATCTAGACTTCTTGCGACTAGACCATCGGTTCGTCTTGTGGGAGGCCGTCCCACACTGCGTCTTCCGGTTTCATTTGGCACTTAACATTAGGTGTATACTCATACATACATATGTATACTCACTGCTCGAGATGTTGATGATAACGATAGACACCATAGCAGCGAATAGAAGGCCGAAAAATATTGTGACACGTTTTCTTGGGACGTAGGCGCATGTGCCGAAGACGCGAGTGACGCCGGCCACTGTGTGTGCCATGTTGCGCCTGGGAACAAGAAAATTAGGGAATGAACAGCGAGAAGTGTTTCTAATGTAACTACGGGCCGTGGGCGATACGATATGACAGATGGTTCATCGTTGTAGTCTTGTAGTAGGGGCTTTATAAACTTGAATTTTGTAACGTTGTATAAATTTTGAATCGCATTATGTGAATTTTTTAAATAAGTACACACATAATTCCTATATTTGATTGGTCCTACTATGATCGTCTATTATCTTCCCTAATAGTTATAATGAACATATTAAACAAACCTTTTGCATGTGCATACATTCTTAAGTCTAGCTTATACAAGGTAAATCAAGTAAGTACACTACAATCTCAAGTCCATGCAAACTACATACGCACACATAGGCAAAACAGTTGATATGAAACGGGGTGAATGACCTCACGGAACGAGGGGATTTCCGGCGTCTATACATTACGGTGCGCTTATTACCTAACTTGCAGTCAGCAAGCGACAGCCAAATATCGCGCGATATCTGCTGTCAAAACGAGAATTTTATAATGTAATTTGTATCGTGGCGCTAAATCTACCGCGAAAAGTGCATTTTCCGATCATGGCACATTAGACACGCAATTGTCATATATGATATCAATTTTTATTACAATTAGTCACCGGTCGCGCAATGATCGCGAGACTGTCGCAGGCTGCAAATTTGTAGGCAATAACCCCGCGGAACGCGGCCCGCCTAGTCTCATTACAACAGTGTTGTTTCTGTGACGAGAAACACACGATAACACGCGATAGTTATTGGATAAAACCAGGCCTGTGCTGCACACGAGACAAACGTTGCGTCTGTAGCGGTTTAAGTATTCTTTCTTTGTGTTGGGTCTCGTCTCATTATTCGCGTTCTCGATAGCAGCCATAGTACCTACATTGTATAATAATCGCACATGAATCGCACCTTTTACTCAAGTCTCTTTAATTAACCAGGTATTTCCACAAAGTAAGTTCCGTTTCTATTTCTATCCGCAGCAGCGCTGCGATCGCAGTTCCGAGCATGCGCGGCAGTTACTTTGACTCAAGCAGAAGAAATGTACGACATTTTCAGATAGCTGCTGCCGACGTGTTCTTGTGAAATCATATCTGTGATTCGTTTTCTAAATGCAAAGAAAGTTAAACCAAGTGAAATTTATCGGCAAATCTGCGAGGTTTACGGACAAACTGCTATGAGCGATTCAATGGTTAGAAGATGGGTCAGACAGTTCAATGAAGGACGTGATCAAGTGCACGATGAAGAACGATGTGGACGCCCGTCTTTGGTTACTGATGAAGTGGTTCACGCAATTGAAGAGAATTTGACTGGGACGTGCTTGATCATCCTCCGTACAGCCGTAAAATCTTTCCTTGGTGGTCAACACTTCAACGATAATGACGAGCTGAAAGAACATGTTACCACATGGTTGAAAACCATTTATGGCGGCAACCTTCTATGAAGAAGGCATCCAAAAACTTGAGCCGCGCGATGACAAGTGCCTACAAAATTTCGGAAGCTATGTAGAAAATTAGTTTAGTAGTAGTAGTAGATTTTTCTACAATAAATATTTTTTCTACATCTGTATACGTTTTTTTTATATAACCAAACTTACTTTATGGATATACCTCGTAATATAATTATAATTATCGTCTGCTGACATTAATCGGTACATTGGTATATCGCTTTATATTATATTATATCGGTATCGGAGATTGTTATCCATATCAGCTGAGAAGGCTCGACATTGTGCTGAACTGAACAATTAAATAATCGAGAAAACACATGGCAGCTTGCAACGGCATATGAACAAAAAATAAGAACACATTTCTTTTTATCATACACATCTGATAGAGAAAATCTACGAACACCTATGATGCGAACCTCCGCGCAGAGTGCTAGGTGATGAGTATTGGTTAGTGTTATGTATATAATATTATGCTTACTGTTGAGAAGTCACCGTTCAGCTCTCGTTCCTGCTATCACACTCACAATAAAAGCGAATTACTAGTTCAATCCATTCCCACGCATTATTCTTCTAGCCCCCCACCTGGAACTACACACATACCACATCTACTTGACGCCAATTCTTCTGTTATACGTACTTACGTATATCATGCACTACGCAATCCACTTCTTGTATTCAGGACCTCTCCCGGTGAAAACTTTCAAAACGTTGCCATAGTCTTTTAGATTAGTTCTGGAATGAAATCGAACTCACAGCCCCGCAGGAAATGAAATAGAATAATCACGTGGGAGGAATAGACAAGTATATATTATAAGAATATACGTGTTATTTATCAGCTTTTATTCGGCTAACAATCAAATGACTTTTCTTTTGGAATTATATCATTATAATAAGTTACTGTACAGTACAGTAAGCAAACAAGTAAAACGAAGAGAATAATAACGAACATTGACTTATTTAAAATTTTATACTTTAAGGTAACACTAACTCGTAACTTTAAATTATGAACATGACAGGTTCGACGGGATATACTCAGTAAGGCGGTTGAATTATAACTGTCTATTTGTCTTTTCGACTCTGTCCACGTGTGGTGGAAAATAGCGGTGTACACAGTTTAACACAATAAACCAATCACGAATAAGCTACGTAGACAACTCGCTATCACGATATCAATATTAACACCCTCTTTTCATTCAGGTGCTTATTTATAAAATTTTACATACATATTTATAAAATTTTATGTTACTGACTCGAATACCACTGCATGAACTCAAATTTATGGGTTTGTTAGACACATTACTAGAAGTAGTTTGAACAATTTTCAATTTAAAAATAGGCACTACGAAGCGTGGTATCATTCAGCTAGTTATCAATATACCAAGATATGATTACAACGTAAGTTAGTATTTATTATCATAAATTGATAACGATTGACAATCATAATAACTTGCTAACGATTTGTTTATCATATTGTTAAAGTTGGACCTTATGCGAAACATAACTTTTAGTGCTTATATCTCGGCTTTATCGAGTTATGACCTAAAAACGCATTGCTAAATTTAAGGCCTACTATCGAATGGTATAAGTCAAATTAAGAAAGAAGAACCAAGTTGCACCTCGAATATTCCCGAGCGATGACGTGTCATGTACCTATGACTCATGCAAACAGGCGGCGTCGAGAACAATGTCGAATTACCGTTAGCGAGCGTAATTCACTAGAAGTTCCACCCTCTTTTTAGCAGACTATAAATAGAGCTCCGTGTCCGTCGCCGAGTCAGTCTTTCTCAACTATTGTTCGGAGCGACATATCGAGGCGACATCAAGGCGAATTACGAAGACCACTACGACGACTACTGCGACGACCTTGGATAGAAGAATTCTGCGATTCGGGAACGTTGTTATTGAGTGAAGCGTGTACCTTCGGTGACTACTACGCGAGTACCTACTTCGAGGGCGACTACGAAGATTAGGAACCGCCGTAATTAAGTTCGCGTGTTCTTGACATCTACTTGTACGAAGAAAAATAAACTCTTTGCACCCTTAGCCGGCATCTTATTACCCTCAGCTCGTAATAATATTTTTAATGTTCGGTTTTTGTAAATCGGATCGATTTACAAAAAAATGTAACTTGATGATTTATAGTACGGCAATCTCTCCATGCAAGTCCAATTCGTACTTGACCGGTGTTTTTCAATTTAACGTTAACTAAACTTATACCGTCTTACTACAAAAAAGATAGACACGGCGTAGACTATGTTTATATGTAAACACAAGCTGGAGCTAGTTTAACGTGTGACTAAAAACACTGAAACGCTGTAATATACTGACACTTAGCCTTTGCTAACGTCATTTTTTACATGTTTTTAAACTATGTCTATCTCTAAAACTGCGTTTACCTAAACACGTGTTAGACTAATGTTTAAAATATTTTTTGTAGTAAGACGGTTGATGTCCAAAATAATTGTTATTACACGACCCTTTTTTCAGGGAAAAATGATGAAATTTGGCAGGGAGATAGTATGACATCGGAAAACGGACATAGGCAACTTTTCTTTATCAATAATTTTTTCCAAAGAGAGTGAAAAGGGGGAATCTTTGTATTGGAAACGCTAAATCTTAGTAATAAAAAAATTTGGTGCGGTGATAATACTTTTTTACCAAAAATACATAAGCTACATTTTTTATCACAATAACATAAAGGGGGACGTGAGGGAGGAGGACTAAACTTTGTACGGGAAATTAAACCTCTGTACTGATTATGATGTAACATGAATATAGTTTGATACCTGGGAACGGACATTGGCTACTTTTTTTTCAAAAAGCTACCCCTAAGGGGATGAAAAGAGGGATGAAACTTTGAATGGGAAATGCTGAACCGCTGAACCTATTATGATGTTTGGTACAAAGATAGTATGTGCCCGGAGACAGACATAGGTGTAGGTAAACATTTTTCAAAAACAATATTTAAACCTACTACGTACGTGTACATATAATCTAATCTAATCCGGGAAAGCCACGAAATATATTTCCGCGCAGACGAAGTCGCGGGTACAGTTAGTGTGTAAATAAAATTTAAAAAAAATGCGCTTAATTAAAAAAAGCTGAAGTCCCGAAAATCATGCCTTCACTCTGTCAAAAACTCCAAATGTAAATCCTTTCGGATTTTCAAATCAGCAATTCCTTAATGAAACCAATTGGAAATTTTATAGATCAATAAAAAGTACGATGTTTTTTCGAAAGCAGTATTTTAAAATAAAAAAATTTAAAAAAAAAAGGATGATAAGTTATTTTTTTGTGTCTCAAGAAAAAAAACAATTTCCTCACATCCTCACTGACAGCCTGTTTGTGAATGCATCTTTAATCATGCGTTAACGCTCCTATTGATTTTTGATACTTAGCAGTACTATTAATTTTTAAATATTAGTAGATTCATCTTAAGCGTGTTTGAGGTTATTTTGACAAAAGGTTTAATTAATATTCTTCAAGAGTTACATTTTTGATTGTCATTACCTCGTTGTGGAATAAAAAAGCAATTTAAACGTTTAGTTGAATATAATTTATTTAGTGAAATGGATTTTTGGGAGCTTTAACCCATACATTCCCAAGGATAGAAAAAAATTAATTATAGTAATGAAACTTTGCAGTACAGTTAAAAATACATTTATTGAAGTAGTTATATTGAAATAATTCTTCAATAGTTTACATGAAATGTTGTATTGACTCAAGTGTTACTTTGCGGAAATTCATTTCATGTGATAAATTCCAACAATCTTTCGCTATTTTCCGCTCAGACTACAAAAACCACTAATCGACACGTGTTTCGCCACTCAACAAAGCATCCTCAGAATATACCAGAGATCTGACTCGGTTAGTTAACCAGCTGACCGAGTCTGATCTCTGGTACATGGCACTCTGGTACCATGATACATGGTACTCGGTTAGCTAACCAGCTAACATTACGGGTAGTCGAAGGTAAACATTAAGTATGGCTGTTTGATTTTTGTAAGTCAGCCTTGGTCTTCCTTGGCTTTCACTAACACTCACTTTCGCTCTGTAGATTTTGTTCGACAGTCTTTCATCGCTCATTCTTTCCAACCAACATCAGCCGCCTCGCCGGCCGGGTCGACCATCTAGCAGGGCGCCTTTAGCGCTCGCCCCAACGCTACCTGTGACGCTGTAAAAGTCACTAGGGTTAACAACAAAGAGGGGTTTTATTTAGTCGGTTCGAGTCCGAAATAACCAAGTCGGCGTAGAGTCCGGCTGGGTGTCCGCGGGGTTTAATTTCGCCTAGTTCATATGTTTTATTCAGTTCCCTAGATAAAATCTTTTGCTTTCGGACACGATTTCATTGGATTCTTTCTATCACTGCTTTGGTCGCCTTTTTAGTACGAATACCACGTGGACGGCTAGATCTTTTTTTGACACAAACAGAGAACGTTTCATTATAATTACCAGTAGCCCGGTACACAAACATTCGACTAATACCAAGCGGATGGAGAGTTTCAAAAATCGCATTTGGCTCCATATCTACTTTGTGCAATGCTATCACACCCAATCGGTTCTCTTAATCTCTCCACTGCATTTTAACATCACGAGAATATTTAACAAAAATTGGCGCGAAAATGAGAAAACACTCAAAAACAAATATGTGAATGACTGGTTTCAAATTCAAACGTAATATTATTAACATAACATAACTTCACGCTGTATCCCCAACGGGGTAGTCAGAGAGGACGGAGCGCCAGGAGTCGCGGTCCTTACACACCTCTTTCGCTTCCTCAAATCTCATCATTCTCCTCACACATTTTCGCCTAGGTATGCGAGTGCTTTTGACATTGCCGTCTGCTAACACTCTGGCTATTTGATCTTCATAAGTCAGCCTTGGTCTTCCTTGGCTTCTTTTACCACTCACTTTCGCTCTGTATATTTTCTTCGTCAGTCTTTCATCACTCATTCTTTCCATGTGCCCGAACCATCTAAGCATTCCTTTCTTCATTTTTACAATAACACTGTTGTGCGACCCTGTCATACTGCGTATCTCATCATTGCTTATCCTGTCAGCAAGCGTGACACCGCACATATTTCTGAGAGACCGCATCTCCACAGCATTTAACATACTTTCACTCGATTTTGGGCATATCCAGGCCTCACTACCGTACAACAAAGTTGGCACCAACACCGCATTGTGGATGGCCATTTTAGCAGTGTTAGATATATTCACACTACCCACTAATGCGGACAGAGCACCGTTCACTTTATTGCCAGCTGCTACCCGTCTCTCCACATCCAACTCACATCTTCCATTCCTCGAAAACGCACTAAAATGTAATATTATTGTTTTTTTATTGTAACAGTATTTATGGCCACACGTATATATAAAATGTATATATACACCTTGTCTTAACACTTACATAATAACCGTGATAAGAACTACGTAGCAGATATAATCCACTTAAAAACAGTTTATATTTAGTATTCCCCAGTTCTTCATTCTATGTCATAAGGGGGGTAGACACTTAACGAAAAATGTGTACCACTTCGTACATTTACAACTCAAACACGGTAATATACGAATTACAATGCTAAATCACATTACAGAGAAACTCGACACTACTCGCAACGTTGACAACTATCAGAACAATAGCCAATAAAATTACTTAATATCATTACGCGTAAAATTAATTACGAATTTCCTAACCAGCTAACTGGTTAATCAACCATTTGCATATTTCATGGACTATATAATAATATTGCGGACTTAATAAGCAATAAAGAGATACGCAGTATGATAAGGTTGGGTGACAGTGTTAACGTAAAAATGAAAGGAATGCTTAGATGGTTCGAGCACATAGAAAAAATGCGTGATGAACGGCTGACGAAAAATCTTCAAAGTGAAATTGAGTGGTAGCAAAAGCCAAGAAAGACCAAGGCTGACTTGTGAAATTCAAGGGCATTAGCTGAGAGCAATGTTAACAGCATTCGCATGTCTCGGCGAAATTTTGTATGGAGAATGATGAAATTTAAGGAGGTGAATAAAGCATGCAAGGTCCGCGAAGCTTGGCACTTTGTCTTTATTCTTTGAATTCACCTATATATGAGAGAGCAGACGGAGACCTAGATTACAGTTAAAAATATTTCTTATCTTAAATTTTATCTTAAACCTTAAAATGTAGAAAATAAAAAGTCTAAGCATCTTTAGAACACACATAGCTATCTAATCACTATGGGTCGGTGGCCCATGTTCTCCCTCCCCTCCTTTTCCTAAAGGCCAGCAACTCACCCATGATACCCCGGACTCGCTTGCCCGTTTGCTCCCTCTTTTTAAATAAAAAAACTTTCTTTTGAATTTAACTCGGCGCGTGTTTACTTCGCGGTCGATAAAAATTTTTTCGCGTTTAAATTCCAGTTATGTAAGTAAATTTACTAATGACTAAAAGACCGCTGTTAACCCAGCGTCACCCGCCTAACAATTGCGAATACCATGAAACAATCCAAGGGCATCCCAAGGGCAAGTGAACACCGTCCCAAAAACGATTGAAACGAAAAGAAAACTTGCTCAAAAACATTTGTGTTAATAAAGCATAACTACATTATAATTTAACTTACAAATAATTCAATTTTAACCAAAATAAATAAAATCGAAGTATCATCTGTGATTTCGAAATAAAGGCTTTTTCATAAATAAGCTCATGTTCTTATTTGCACTTTACCAAAACTCAAACACGCGGTTTTAATTTATTTTTTCTGTTTGTTTGTTCAGTCCGGTCCGGTCCAATCTTATCAATCGGTCAAATCGGTCAATCTTCGAAAGGTCTGAACCAATTTTGACAGAAGTTTTATTGGCAAATAAAGGATTTTTAGATTGTAGTCTTGGCCATTTTTTATCGTGGAAGAATACCAAATGTTTACGCGAGTGAAACCGTAGGGCATAACTAGTTGACTTACAAACAGTGCAGTCGCATGATAAATAAAGGCAAATTAGCTATGATAGGAAAATAGTGTCGGACCGGCGCCAAAATCGAATTTCAGTAGGCAGCAACACTGCCGAAACTACCGAAACCCGAAACCCGAAACTGCCGAAACCCGAAAGCTGAACTGCGTGCGTGAGCTTTTACGCGGCCTTCGATGGTGATCGGTACAATGGGAAGTCCCCTCACAATATACGAAAAAAAATTTTTTTAAAAGCAACAATATAGTTTATTTATAATAAAACTGTTTCTATTAGTTTTTATACATCTTTGAAATCATCATGTATACGAGGAAAAATATAGACCTGTTTCTAAAAAAGAAAGACGATATTAATGGTATGGGAACCCGGGGTCTTAAGTTAAACGTTTATTTTTTGGGTAACAGTTCGTTTTTATAATATTGGGTCCTTACATATGAAATTGGCGTTTTGTACGGGAGGAATATAAAATCAATTTTTTTTTTGTAAAATATATTTAATTAATCAAAGTATACACCGTTGTTATCTATGCACTTTTGCCATCTCATAGGTAGTTCATTGATCCCTTTACTAAAAAAACCATGAGGGCGAGAATGAATAATCTCTTTGAAGGCGGTTTGGACTGCCGCATAGGAGTTGAATTTTTTTCCTTGTAAGAAGTTGTCCAAATTCCGGAAAAAATGGTAATCTGTTGGAGCAAGGTCCGGGGAGTACGGTGGATGTCACAGACATTCCAATTGTAGCTCATCTAACTTAGTGGTTGTTTGTTGTGCAGTGTGTGGTCTTGCGTTGTCGTGAAGCAGCAGTGGCCTAGAGCGATTGACTAATCTCGGTTATTTAGCAGCTAGTTCTTCCTTCATGGTTTGCAGTTGCTGACAATAGATATCTGCCGTAATCGTTTGGCCAGATTTTAGAAAGCTGTAGTGAACGACACCGGCGCTAGTCCACCAAACACTCACAAGTAACTTTTTCTGAGTCAATTTTCGTTCAGGGCAGGATTTGGCTGGGTCTCCAGGGTTCAGCCATTGCGACGAGCGCTTCCGATTATCGTACAGTATCCACTTTTCATCACAAGTAATGATTCGATTTAAAATCTCTTCATTATTGTGTCGGTTGAGCAAAATAACACAGCAGTCGACACGTGTTTGCAAGTTCGATTCACTCAATTCATGAGGTACCCATCGTCAAGTTTTTTTTACTTCCCGATTTGCTTCAAGTGGATTAATACAGTTTTGTCACTTAACCCGAAGCCTGCAGCTATCTTTGAAGTGCTTTGTGATGGATCCCCTTCCACAATAGCCTTTAATTCTTCATTTTCCACTTTGGCCTCCGGCCGTCCACGGGGTTGGTTCTGAAGGTCGAAATTTCCAGAACGAAAACGTTGAAAGCAAAAACGTACCGTGCTTTCTTTTGTGACACCAGCGCCGTACACATCATTAATCCTTCGAGCTGTTTCTGCACCACTGGTGCCACGGTAGAACTCGTACTCGTAAATATACCGATATTTCATGTTTTCCATTGTGCGGTAATAAGCGACGCCAAAGAAAAAATAATGAGGAAAAAAACAAATGAATGACTGTTTTCAAAACTCAAATGTACCAGCTAAATGAATTTATAAATTTGAATTTGGAATTCTTAACCAAAGAGGAGATATTTCAGATCAAAGTGATCAGTACGACAAAACGCTAATTTCATATGTAAGGACCCAATAACTTTGTTCAGGAAATTGCTCAATTAATAGAAAACAAATTTAGATTTGTTATAAAACTCACATTGATTAGAAAATCATATTATAAAATAAACGATTTCGTTGAAGACAAAACAATAGTTTGGAAATAATCTTCTCTCTTCTTCTTCTTCTTTTCAGCCATAGGACGTCCACTGCTGGACATAGGCCTCCCCTAAAGATCTCCAATAAGACCGGTTGGTAGCGGCTTGCATCCAGCGCGATCCTGCGGTCTTAATGAGGTCATCCGTCCACCTTGTGGGTGGACGTCCTACGCTGCGCTTGCCGGTACGTGGTCTCCACTCGAGAACTTTTCGACCCCATCGGTCATCAGTCCTCCGCGCTATGTGCCCTGCCCATTGCCACTTCAACCTGCCAATCTGCTGGGCTATGTCGGTAACCTTGGTTTTTCTACGGATCTCCTCATTTCTGATTCGATTTCGCAGAAAAACTCCGAGCATAGCCCTCTCCATGGCTCGTTCGGCTACTTGAAGCTTACTAATAAGGCCCATAGTGAGAGACCACGTTTCTGTGCCATAAGTCATCACTGGCAACACACACTGGTCGAAAACTTTCGACTTGAGGCACTGAGGTATGTCGGACAAGAAGACGTTACGCAATTTTCCGAACGCTGCCCAGCCGAGTTGGATTCGGCGATTGGCCTCTTTCTTGAAGTCGGACCTACCTGACTGGACTACTTGTCCTAGGTAGACGTACGAGTCAACGACTTCAAGAACCGAGTTCCCAACTGAAATAGGGGTGGGTACAACATGGGAATTACACATGACCTTTGTCTTGTCCATGTTCATTTTAAGACCTACCTGTTGAGAGACTCGATTTAGGCCTTCGAGCATCGTACTGAGTTACTCTATCGACTTTGCCATGACCACGATATCGTCGGCAAAGGTGAGTGAAGGTGAGTGAGGTATTCGCCATTGATGTTGATGCCGAATCCTTTCCATTCCAGGAGCTTAAAGGCGTTCTCCAAAGTAGCAGTAAACAGTGTCGGAGATATTACATCTCCCTGTCTTACGCCTCGCTTCAAAGAGATCGCCTTGGAGCTCCCTTCCTGTACTCGGACCGAAATAGTGGCGTTATTATACAAACACTTCAACACTTCGATATACCGATAGTCAATACGGCATCGTTGAAGAAACTCAAGCACAGCCCATGTCTCGACCGAATCAAAGGCTTTCTCATAGTCCACAAACGCTAAGCAAAGTGGCAGGTTATACTCCTCGGTCTTCTGTATAACCTGCCGCAGCGTATGTATGTGGTCCATGGTGCTAAAGCCTTTACGGAAACCGGCTTATTCGGAAGGCTGGAAGTCATCAAGCCTGCGCTCGAGACGATTCGTAATGACTCTTGAAAACAACTTATAAACATGGCTCAGAAGCGAGATGGGTCTGTAATTCTTCAATAATAAAGAATAGCACCACCACACTTCTGTTCCATGCTTCCGGCGTTATGCCCTCGAGGACGACGGTGTTGAAAAGCTTCTGAAGGACTTGTAAGTACCGGTTTACCACCCGCTTTCAGAAGCTCTGAAGTGATTCCGTCGTCACCCGACGCCTTGTTGTTCTTAAGTTTGTTCAGGGCCATTCTTATCTCGTACAGGCTGATGTCCGGGATGTCTTCGGTGAAGTGTCGGGTCAGCTTGGCTCTTGGGTCTTTAGCCGCGCTGTTTACAGGCTTTGCTACCGAGGCGTATAGCTGCCGTAGAACTTTTCGATCTCCTCCAATACCTCTGCCTTGGTCGGCGTTTTACTGCCATCTTCTCTCTTCAGCTTTGTCAACCCGCTTTGCCCAATAGACAAATACCTCGCGAACACTTTGGAGCCTTTGTTCCGCTCTATCGTCTCTTCAATATGTTTAGTATTAAAGAGACGAATGTCGCACCGCACTGATTTAGAAATTTATCTATTGAGCCGCCTGTATGACTTTGCATCATCGGAAGACTGCAGTCTTAGCGAGCGTCGTTCGGCCATGAGATTTAGAGTATGATCGGAAAATTTTTGAGGTCTATCTGAACGGTGGGGTCTAAAGAACTTAGAACCCACCGTTTGGACAGCTTCTACGAGCCCGTTATTGATCGCGTCCACTGACGCAAAGTTCTCCAGGCAAGCAAAGCGATTTGAGAGCTCGAGCTGAAAGTTCTCGGGGTTTTGTATATGAGCATGAGAAGGTCGGAGCGTAGACTTCATCAGACGGGACCTTTCGAGTTTAACGTTAATATTCAGTTTGCCTCGCACGATTCTGTGATCGCTACCGGTTTTTATCCTGTGGATCACGGAGACATCGTTGAATATTCGTTTTTCGCTAGTCATGATGAAGTCTATCTCATTTCTCGTAGAACCGTCGGGGCTCAACCAGGTCTATTTCCTGTGAGGTAGCTTCTGGAAGAAAGAGTTCATCATGAAGAGTACCTCTTTCTCCAGAAAGTCTGCCAGCCTCTGGCCCCTGGGGTTCCGTTGCCCATATCCAAATTGCCCCACTCTCAACTCATCATCGCTTTTTTTGCCCAACTTTGCGTTGAAATCTCCCATGACAACCGTGAAGCGGGTCTTAGACGTATGTATGGCCCGACTTACGTCCTCATACATAGCCTCCACTTCATCATCTGGGTGTGACGAGGTCGGTGCGTATACCTGAATGACCTTCAACGAATATCGTTTAGATATTCTGAGTATTAGGTTACAACCCTGCTCGAGACACTCTCGATGGTAATGATATTGTTAACGAGAGACTTGTGAACGAGAAAGCCGACACCACCTTGGGACCGTTGGTCACCTTCCCGGTAGTAAAGTAGGTTGCCGGATTTCAGGGTTATCGTGTCCTCGCCCTGTCTACGGACTTCAGACAACCCCATAATATCCCATTGCAACCTACTCAACTCTTCTTCCAGTTCCGCAATCTTCTCGTCAGTCCTCATAGTGCGCACGTTATATGTTGCCAGGGCCAGTTGTCGGGTGGGGTGACAGCCGGATCTCTTCCGGCGATTCTTAGCACCCCGTGCTCCGCCGTTACCATGACCGCTGCCGGAGCCAGGAATAGCGGAGCTGCCGGGGACTGGGGGCCTGGTCTTATTTTTACTATTCATTTAGGGGGTTTTGCCCGTAATTGCCGCGCTGGGCAGGCGTGTTGGCAATCGCAGTGCGTAGCTCTCGTGACGGGGATGCTGCTGCCCATCTCCGCCCTGTTGCACTTGAGCTACGCTGTTTTGGATGGCTATACCGCCATCTGTCGGTTCCGTAGTACCTCAGTCGGCTCTTACGACACCTGGTACAAGAGGGGGGTGCTATTCTACTCTGCCGGCACCCCACGGCAATCTTCTCTGCACATGCATATTTACTGGCTTTCTGAGCATTGTGTTTTAATACCTAAACCTATTGTAAAATAATGTTGAAAAAATTATACCTGACTGAGTTTCTTGTCGGTTTTTCTCAGCATCCAGGTTTTTTTTCGAACCGAACTGTAGTAGATTTGACGTTCAAAGATACTTTGTAATTGGGTTTTCTAGAACAAATTGATTTGACTTTGACTTTATGAACATAATGTGGTGTCACCCTTGTGAACAAAATAAACAATGAAGAGATAAGCAGTATGACAAGATTGTACAACAGTGTTATTGTACAAAAGAAAAGAAGAAATAAAGAAAGGAATGCTTAGATGATTAGAAGGATGTTAGATAGCTGAATCAATTTAGGTCCAATAAGTCGAAGGAAGAATGTAAGGACTACGACGCTTGGTACTCATATATGATTACCCCGTTAGGGAATAAAGCGTTAGAATATGTGTGTATGTATGTGTGTGAATTTACCAATAGCAAAATGTTAGCTTGATATAAAATATACTCTTGGTTAGCAGTTTATTAACTTAGCAGTTTCTCTTGGTTAGCAGTTTATTATCCACAAATTTAATGTTCTATTTTTGTATGACTTTCCCACACCAGCCTGAGAACTTAACAATGGTTCCTAGATCGGTATAAAGTTATACAATAATTTTACTGTTTTCCCTTTTGTAATAAATGTAATAACAGATATATCATATTTATTTGAAGTCTTATTCCAAACAACATAAATTCATATTGAGATTATAGACATTTTTGAATGGTGCTCGAAAAACTATTCTAAGCAATAATTCTAAGCGTACTTGTTCGAGATTCACAAAAACCTATAAAAACCTATTATATTATTTTCATCATACTCGTAAATATCGTCCAGATAGTTCTGTTTCTTAATATTATAGATTTTATGTTACAATATAATATTTAACGAAAAATATGATGTACATAAAAAAAAGAAGACATACGATTTCGTCTACGCTTACAATGGCAGTCAATGGTATTTTTGTACTAGCGATACCCCGCGATTTTGCTCGTGTTAAAAATGGTATTTTTCCGAGATAAATTCTCTCGTCAAAAATGGTATTTTTCCGAGATAAATTCTCTCGTCAAAAATGGTATTTTTCCGAGATAAATTCTCGAGTCTCGGAAATTAGCCCGGAAAAAAAACAAACAGACAAAAATTTTATAAACGCGTATTTGGGTTTTGATAACGAATAAATAACTATATGAGCTAAAGTAAAAGCCTTTATCTCGAAATGACAGACATACACTTCAATTTTATTTATATGTACTCATAGACTACAGTTAGTAATGTTTAAATACAATTAGAGACGGTAGATAGATAGGAAGTTAAATAGAGAGGACGGAGCATCAAGCATCAGTCCTTGCCAGAGCAGGGAAACCGGGTTTCCGGTTCTGTTAACCAAAATTAACTCTTACCAAAATTAAATCGGTTGATTTTTACACTAGAGTACATACTAGCTTTTGCCTGCAACTTCTTCCACGTGGTGGTGACTTACAGCAAATACAAGTAAGCGCCTGAGAATGAGACGAATGAACCATAGCCAGCGCGTACAAAAAAAAGGAAAAAATGCGTCGCATGACATGACGGTGGCGCGCCGGTGCGCGGAGTGCGTTGCGCTTGGCTTTGATTAATCTAAGCAGGTAATGTGCGTCTGAGTAAAACCGAATAATTTAGGTTTTAGTATGGGTTTTAGTTTCGTTTTCTTCACTAATTGGTACCCGAAGTTATTTCGGTTTATTCGAAACCATACTCTTCATTAACCGGTTAATCAATGAACGAAACCGGTTAAAGAAAGTAAATAACGTTATTAAGCACTATTTCGATACCGGTTCCGAGCCCTGGTCCTTGCACTTTATAACTTCCTGTATCTTCTCAAATCTCCTTATTCTCCTGATATATTTTGTATTTATATTGAAGAACACCGATAACGCTAATCATCAACGAAACACAACCCTCTAATTCTAATTGTTTACTTGTTGTCTAAAAAAAAGTTGTTTTTTTAACTATCGACGTATACGAATCAACTCCGCGACGAAAAAAACGGTTCCATAACTCAAAAGGATTTAACGGAACACTTAAACCATAAGGTCTTCGTTGTCACTCAACCATAGATTAAATAAACGTACAGAGGGCAAGTTTATTTATTGTTTCTGAGATGGGAAAAATCCCCACTGATTTCCGAGTGCTCTTCACGTCTCAGATGAGTACAAAAGGATGACTACTAATATAAAATTATCGTTTTCATCGCTTGACATACACTTCACACATTCGAAACAACTCACAGCTCACAAATCACGCAAAATTCACAGCTCGAAACTCATTCAGTGAATCTGTCAGTAATTATTTGTAGGCAACATTTTAAAATTCTTTGGGGACAATCTCTACTCTGTGTGACTGTTTGGTTCTAGTATTAAGGAGTATGTTCCTTGGTACTAAGTTTGGTTTGAGGTTTGACCTTAGGTTTGACCACAGACAGTTTGTTATAATGGATTTGACATTGATAGTATAACTATTATGTGTTTGACATTGGCAGTAAGAACGTAAACAAAAAATGTTTTAGTTTATTTCATTTAATGTGTTTGTAACACATCTATACACTATACAACTATTAAATCTGTAAAGTCTGTCTGTAATTACAATTTTAATTTAAAATTTTATGATAAATTATTTTATGATTCACCGAATTCAATTCTACCATTTTTTAAATTTTCGTCTGTCTGTCTGTATGTCCTTATATAACTCAAAAACGGCTTGACCGATTGTATACAGCAATTGGTATACAGTAAGATCATGTGATTACACAAAAGATAGGCTACATTTTTATCGAAAACCTACTCCTGTTAGGGCCTACATCTGAGAGCGAACATAGGCTACCTTTTTATCAAAAGCTTACCCCTAAGGGGGTGAAAAGGAGATGAAACATTGAATGGGAAATGCTAAACCGCTGAACTAATTATAATGAAATTTAATACAGAGATAGTATGTGCCTGGACGTAGGTTAGACATAGACATTTTTTCAAAAACAGTCTTTGTACATATATGTAATGTACATTGTACATGTACATGTAATCTAACCTAATCCGGTAAAGCCACGAAACAATTTTCCGCGCAGACGAAGTCGTGGGTACAGCTAATTAATGTATATAGATGTAAATTATTGTATATTCTTTTCAGTTATTAAATCTGATGAGATGTAAATAAAAAAATATTCAACCAAGCTGAACAACTCATATAAAAATAGTCGATCAACCCATTTACTCATAATATGAGTCAATCGTCAGTTTTTGGGCTAAGCTTTAGCAAAACTACTGCTTCCCATTTCGTCACTTAACCAAGTATATTTGTTCTGTGGATATTGTTAACCAGTTCTTGGAAGCCAAAATTATGCCTGTATAGATGGTGTTTTCGATATTAATCAAATTTAAGGATTAAAGTTTCACTTTACGAAAGTTTTTCATCCCAGAAACGACTTCTGGCGGTTAGGTTAAAAGTCTATGGCACTCGCGAATCGTAGCGAAGCAATCGCCTTAGATTTCGATCTTAAGTTTTTTTTTAACTATTCGAAGGCTTCTATCAAAAAACAAATTCTGTCACTGACACCTCAAGAATATCTCATTAAGTATAAAAACACGTAAGCACTAGCGACATTAAATTATTTCCAGCCTTTGTATTGCACGTTAATTGAAAGCGTTGGATCTATGGTAAGTTGAACTGTAATTTAACTGACAAAACAATCTAGCGTGTAGCAGTCGCCAACACTCCTCTCTAATTTACTAGCGAGCCGACTTAATTTCTTAACTTCAAATTTGAAGTATGTGACGATGACTGTATTTTTTTGTTTATCGGTAAAATTCTGAACCTGCTTCCCAAAGTACAAAATGACTAGTTCTTACCTGCACCTCCGCACGCCATGACAAAGCCTGCTCATTCTCTTCATAACACAGGATTCGAAATTTAAACGTTTTGTTCTCACTATCATGAAATTGTCAGAACTATACGTCACCATAAGTCCTTCATGTAAATCATTTATTTTTTATTTTTTGTCTGTATCATTGCTCTCCGTTTAATTTAATTTTTTGCCTAGAAATCTAAAGAATATTTTTTGGCTTTGCAATCGCACGGCGTAAAGAAATTACTGGGTATATTCTTATCAAAGCAGACCATACAAATACGTATTATATTAAAACTTCTGAGAATATTTTCTCATAAAATTTTAATACCTCAGACTAAATAAAAAGAAAGTAAGATATAGAATCGCGGAGATCGCGAAAAACACAGTGAGGAAAGGTTTTTTGACATATGGTTTGCATGTGGTACGTAGAGCAGTGTTGTCATATTATTTCCCAGTACCCCGATTATTATAAAATGACGTCATTGTTTTTCGTTTTGTTAACGCTATTAGTAACGTATTTCTATAATACGAAATTATTAATTAAATTTATTAAGAGATTCTCATAGATTATATTGGTAACGCAATGGGTTGAATACATGGATTCTTGTTCTAAAAAATAGTAACCCGTGAATAGGACGTATTGAATTAGAGATTGAGAATGAAGGGACTGTCTATAGATCAAACAAATGACAAATGAGATTGTTCTTTATACACCGTTTTGCTATTTGCTACCAATGATTATCAACAAATTACAAATAACACTACTTGATGATGGGTGTCATATGACTCATTACGATTAGCGCGAATGAGGTTAATACATTTCTCTTTTATAGTCGCATAGGATAGGAGTAGGAAACCTAAAATAACAAAAATTTGTAAAAAAATATGTAATAAAAATGATTCTTTAGAAAAGAAAAGAAAAATTTTAAAAATTTAAATTTAAGTAATTTATATTGAATTGAATTTATATTGGAGCAAAAATGTAAATTTTTCCCTCTAGCAAGAATTAATAATTTTTAGTTAAACATTTTTTTAAAAAGCATTCAAGATCAACACACTAGAATATATTTCTAGGTTAATAATAAATTCGATCATTAATAAACAATAGTTTATTAGGGTTTCAAAAGTTTTTAAAATGTAGTACGAGTATAACATAAAAAAGTTCGTTTCTTACTTTAAAGAAATTTTTTTAGTTTCGTGCCAACTATCTAAAATTTGAGTATTTCACATTAAAATAAAATTATATTGAAATTCTGCTAAAAATAATTGCATTAAAATTCTGCATATTAGAGCCCTCCAAATTACTTCAATTTTATTTTGCACTTTTTAGTTATAAATAAAAAACATTTTTATCGAGAAAACCAATATAGTTTTGTCTATGACTTTATTATGAAAGATTTAGTACCTATATTTTATGTTTACGTTATTACATAACGAAAAAGATTATGTCTTCAAATTCACTCCACTGAGAAAATTTTCTATTAATGAAAGCGTCAGAAACCTAGCAAGCTTTTTGACGATTATGAAAAGTTTTAGAAAATAATATTTTTTTATTTATTTATTACACACTTCAATGAAAAGTCTTTAAAATGAACGAATGACTAACGTTATCTTGCATATAACACTTTATTACCCCATAAACGTAATAAATATAACGCCTTCGAATGGCAGCACTTGTGGAAGTTTCATGTTCCAAGCAGTTTTAATTTGATTTATTGAAAATATGGGTTTCTACGTTTACTTAGTTACGAAATTTGATTCCATACTACTTTTTATTTTGGGGAAACTGGCTCTTCCACCTTCTGACCTTCTTTAAGGCAAAACGATGTATTTTATAATTACGTCTCACGTCTATAACGAGCCAAAACTAATACTGGGAGGCATAGTTTGACCGCATTTGTGTGTGTTTTGCTTTGTATCTACATGGCTAGGCATTGTTTGCTTTCCTCAATGTGTGTTTCGCGAACGTTCCTTTTTATTTTTATTTTGTCCGAGTTTAATACTAGTAAATAAGTAATTATAAATATATATAGTAAATATATATAATAAAGTAATAATAAGTAATTACACTTCAAAAGGTAAATAATTTTCTGCATAGAAACTTGTTAATTAGGGTTTAGATAAGTACATGAAGAAGTACTATCAAATACTGAAATTTTAATTTTACTCTGCATGAGAGTAAAATGCTTTTGCATGAGTTACTTCTAGAAAAAGGTGTACTGGCGGGGAAACCGGCGGTCGCACTGCCGTGACCTCTGATTTAATATGTTGTTATTATATTTACTATGACATTAGCTTTTGCCGGCAATTTAGTTTTTTCCATATTATCTTTGACACCCCTTGCTATTTAATAGTTGATTGTTCTAAATCAACCCGACACGTGTTTATTTGATAGACACCCAAGAATCGATACACAGTTTTAGAAAATGAAACCTATTTTTAAATGCTTCCCTTATTAAAATCGACCTTGGATTTATATAACATAACATCCAGTACCAATATAAATTAGGCGAGTGATGTATGGTTTTCACATTCAGCGATTTTTGGAAGGCATGTCCACCATGCCTTTGGTCCCAGATAAGCTTGTACAAGGCCGTCAGATTCGCTGACAATCGTAGCGCCCACATTTGGCAACCCTGGAAAGACGAGAGTGCTACTAGGGCGCTGTCATAACACTGCGAAAATAGAGAGGCACCGCTTGCGGGAGTAGTACTTTATAACATAGAGTAGTAGTGGCTCAGGTATGTTCCGTAATAGATTCTGCAACCTCTCAACATGCATCAAAGATGAGCATTTGAAAGTTTTTATGGATAAAGGTCCCGTATAACCGAATATAAAAGGATATGATCTTAAAAATTTTGATCATCAAGCCAGGTTGAGTTAGTATTTGTAGGTTGTTTGAGAACTCTAACAGTACCTACTTAACACCAACGAAACAAGGGTTTGCCTCATCACGCCGCGTCCACTTTTTTTCAACAGATCCTATATGCGACGGTGAGTTGACGTTTCGAAGATATTTCGCGAGCGAGGCGTTGTAGTTGCGATATGGTATAGATAAGTGAGCGTATATGTATAGCGTATAGAGAATTTTTAACAAATCTCAACCACTCGAGGCGACATGGCGCTGGCCGTCCGGATTAATAAATGAGCGTCGAATTTAAATCTTCTAAATAGCTTGTTATCATTAACAAATGAACACAATGAGTCAAACGACCAAAGTCATGTCTTCATTTTGTTGATGATTTGTTAAATGAAACTGTTTTGTTTGGAATAAAAATCAATTGATTCAATCAACCGCCGTTAATTTGACTAATTTATTCAATCAACACTCACCTCTAAGCTCCACCAGCTTGGTAGAGGATGTTCAGTCTATTTCTAACATTATTTGTCGAGTGCATCCACGATGCAACGGAACTCATAGAGGATTATATTTTGAAACGAAAATTCACTCCCTCTATACTGAGAAGAACGAGTAATACACCCAATCGTTAATAACATCCGGTGTCAAAATATTAAACGACAATTTTATATGTATATAAAATTGTATGTATAATAATTGTATGTATAATAATTGTATGTATGTATGTAATTTTATATGTATATAAGGGCAGATACACATTACCGGCCATGCGAAACGTTTAGAATAACCTAGCTATGCGGATCACACCATAATGTGCTTGTTGCTGTAACATGGCAATAATCATTATCGTAAATTTTGAATAGTGAATTTTTTAACGGATCCGGAAGATAAAAAATAATTAAAATAAATTATCTCTTGGCCGACCTTTCCGGTCAAGAAATAAAGATTATATTATAAAAAACAAGTATAGAAGATGCTATGCTAATAACATATCATTATTTGTTTCCACTTTTATTTCTGTTCTGTACCCAGATAGCATATAAGTTTGCTGCAGGCTTGATTTATCTAAAAACTACTATGTCAAATATGACAACAAAGTTTGTGACAATATTGCAGCAATCTTATATTTTACAATAAGTATCAAATTTTTGTTTATATTTTAGTACCTATTTTTATGTATTACCGCACAACTGCGTTCTGGTATGAAGATGTAATGTCACACCTAAATAACTGTCACAAAACCCTGTTTTGTCAACATTGTACCTTTGTCATGTGGTAACTAGAGACACTAATTCAAACTTGCCTCAATTGTTCCAAGTTTGCCAGGCAACTGCCTGGCAAACTTGGAGCAGACCTGATTCAAGTTTAAGTTGTTATGTTGGTACTGAAGCCAAAAGCACATGTATATTATTACAAAAGGTGTTGTTTGATTTTGCTCCTTGATACTCTGTCTATCTCTCAAGCGAAATGGCGTGAATATATGTATGTACCTACGCATATGTAGTTTTACTAACAACATGGAGGGTTTCATCACCAAGGATATTAAAAAATCAACAAAGTATATTTCCATCATATAGGTATATGATGAATTAAACAAAATGATTAACGTGTGTGACGTAATATCTCCCACACAAAAAAAAAGGAAACACTTTTTATCACAAATACTCTACTCAAATACTTTTCGCATCAATGATAATATGTATCGAACTTAAATAACAACGTAATAAACACTGCGACTTGCGAGATTGAATGTAAAAATAGTTCTTAAATTTCAACAAATGTACGGAATGAAACCGCGCGCAACGCGCAAGATAACATTTCCCAGTAGTTACTCTAAAAATAAATCAGGTGTATCTTGCCAAAAGTGTAATTTATGGATTATGGATGAGTTACGTGTAATGTAATGTAAGCACATAAATAAATTGAAGCTAGAAGTACCGTGGGATATCCATAAAAGAGCGAAGCTTCTAACACATTGTATATAAAGTATAATTTTAATTGACATAATTTAACTTCAAAACGGTAGTAAATTATTGTTCAGATAATTTAAAAACATTAACAACAGCCAATATATTATGTAAATTTTGTCTACAAATTAACATTGAAAAAGTCATGGCCGTATCGAGCTTTAAACACACTAAATCGCGACCTAGTCGACCTCCTTACGAGATATCCTTCGGCTGGAGGAACTCTCAGACATTCTGCGAACTGGCAGTGCGAATTCAGCGCTCGCCACATCGCCACCGGTGACACTAAAAAAGCCATTAGGGCTATAAGGAGGAGGATTTTTTTAGTTGATTCGAGTCCAACATTACCACATTAACATTACCCAGTCAGCATAGCATTCGACTAAGTTTCCGTCAGAACATTTCATTCTCAGGAACAAAAAAAATTACGCTATGTAAACGAAGTTGCGAACAGATTCGACTGAACATAATCGAAGGTGTCCTTAAATTGAACACTAGCAGTGAATGAGTCAGCTAGTTAAAAATCTTCATTTAATAATATTAAATAAATTATTATATGGCAAGCAAAGAAGCCCAATGTAAACTGCATTTCAAAAATGTTATGCTATTAAACAGAAATAAGAATACATACATCATATATGTCCACACCTTGTATCCCTAACGGGGCAGTCAGAGAGAAGGGAGTGCCCAGCATCGCGGTCTTCACATACTACTTTTGGTTCCTCAAATCTTACATTTCGAAGTACAACTTTGTTGTTGTTTCTTAATTTTGCTTATACCAATTGATAGTAGTCCTTAAACCTAGCGATGTGTTTTTAGCCCGTAACTCTGCAAAGCCTAGGTTTCAAAACGTAAGCACTAAAAGTTACTTGTCTCGTGCCATTTCAAAATCTACCTTATAGCTTGGACATAAGGTCCAACCGTAACTTTATGTATAAATAATTGTAAATTGTTGAATGATTACCGGATGTTACTGTTCCAATAAATAAAGAATTACTCATGAAGTAACCAGATAGCAACAAGTTGTCGGCACATCGTCCATACCAATTTCGTATAACTTGTGACCTGCGCAGAGAGATAACCTAAGTATTACCTAAATGTTGACTTTACATTGTTTATTCTTTACCAGAATGGCGGTATAATGGAAATGTAGTGTTTATTGTATGTAATATTATATTGAAATAGATGTACTATGGACTACTTTATTTTTGGAAATAATACAAATTAGCCGACAGAAATGTCGAAAGCACTCGCATACCTAGGCGAAAATGTGTGAAGAGAATGATCAGATTTAAAGAAGCGAAATAAGTATGTAAGGATCGCGACGCTTGGCGCTTCGTGCTCTGTAACTATCCCATTAGGAGTACAGTGTGAAAATAGGTGTGTACAAGTTAAACGCATGCATTTGTATAATATCCTAAATATTATCTAATCGCCCTATAATAAATGTCAGTAAATGTACATACTTAAGCCTAGCTTAGTGAGGAAAAAAAAATTTTTAAAAACAAGCTTTCATTTAAATTCCTTAAAAAGAAGAAAATAAACTTTAAATTATATCAAACCTTGGTACATACATAGCAGATAGATCATCACGGACATTTTGCTCGAACAGAAGCCTAAACTAACTAACAAAAAGTTTAAAATAACTTATTTTACTATTTAAAAATACCCCAAAAGTTTAAAGCGTCAAATCGTTTATAAACATTTCCGATGTTCACGTATTCGATAAAGTATTTTTGTAACGCAGACTTATGTAATGTACAAAATATACTGTATTGTAAACCTTTGCGCATTTTTTATAAGCGATTAACAGCGATGGCGATCATGACTTTGATTGGTAATATGCATTTGTCGATATTCTATTATTCGATTTTTTATCTTCGAATTCCATGACACTGTCCACTTTTATAACGAGATAACTAACGAAATAACGAGAAAAGAATGATTCATCGACACAATCCTTTCTCGATGTGTACACCGCCTCACCTTATTATGCAACTGAACTTCACCCCTTTTTTACGAAAACAGCCACACTTTTCTTGTAGACGACGTCTTATGAATACATACAGACATACACACATATCTTCACGTCGTATCACTAACGGGGTAGTCAGGGATGACGGAGCGCCAAGCGTCGCGGTCCTTACATAATTCTTACGATTCCTCAAATCTCATCATCCTCCTCACACATTAATAATAATAGTCCTATTAATAGAGATAATAAATAGATATTACGTGTGATGATAAATATAGGGTAATGATATACACATTATTAAGTAACTAAATGAGAGTAGTCTTTCAAACAGTCCAATTTGCATATGAACTTATTAGCAGTTATTTAATTTCCAAAAAGTAAACATACAAACATTTCTATAAATATTTATTTTGGAATCAAACACCCAAAATATCTAATTCAATCACTGTTTCAATAATATCACCAATTTACAGATACGGCTTTGTTGCTATTATAAAATTCTGCGATAGATGTCTTCTGCCATGTCTTTTTCTGTTATTAAATGATATATATTAAACCCACTACAGGCGCCATTCAGCTTAAGAGAGCTCATTTCGGATCTCAGCTTCTGGATGGCTGTTCACGACTGAACATAGAACATACTTTAATGTGTAAGTCTACGAAAACCACTATTCATATTTGTACATTTGTATGAACGTTTATAGATTTATTTACTCCTAATTTCTAGAATTATTCAGCTTTCACACAGGAACCTAAATACTTCTCGGATAAAAAGTAACCTAAATATTTATTGAAATATCCTCTGCCTTTCATTGAAAGTCAGGTCGAAATAGGCTCATTGGCTTCAAAGTTACACGCGGACAAACAACATTTTAAAAACGCTTATGTTACGTGCCAAAAATCATATAAGCTTAAGATAAAGCCTTCATTTCGAAATCACAGACAGACACTTCAATTTTATGTATGTATATATAGATTATATATTTCTAATGTACATGTACAGTGTAATTATAAAACAGTATAATTTCCAAAGAATAAACATACAAACGCAGCGACAATTTCTATATATATTTATTAATCGTAAAATATATATTTATTAATCGTAAAATCCTGAAATATCTAATTCAATCAAATGTTTAAATGTATTTCCAATGTACAAAACACAATTTCGTTGCTGTTTTAAATTGTCATGGATAGATGTCTCTATGTCTGTTTCAGTTTTTAAATGTAGGTCAACTGATAAATCGCTATAAGTAAACTCACTTTACAAGCGCTGCTCATCTAAAGGGGGCTCATTTTTGAACTCAGCCTCCAGGTGGCGGATCACGATAGAACGTACTTTAATGTCCAAGTCTGATTTAAAGAGATAACCGTTAAAACTATTTTTTAAACTTATAGATTTTTGTATGCTAATTATTTATAGATTTACCTCTAAGTCTAGAGCTTTTCTATTTATGCAGGAACCCTAAAAACTTTCTGAATAAATAGTAGTTTAGATTGTTCTTCGGAAAATTTTATAGTGAAAATCTTGCTGAAATCGGTTCAGCCGTTTCGAAGATTAGCCCAGAGAAACAAACAGACCGACAGACAAAAATTTTAAAAACGCTTGTCTTAGTTACGTGCTGAAAATCACATAAGCTTAAGAAAAAGCCTATATTTCGAAATCACAGACAGTGTTCTGTCTGTGATTTTATATATACAATTTTATATATACAATGTGTAGATGTATACTTTTTTTTTAGAATTACTTGTGTCAAAATCAAGTAAAATACTGTATTCTTCCTTATTTACACAATCAGGTAAATCTGGCGACAAGCTTTTATATCCTATAAGTTATATAATGTAATAACTTGATGGGTTTTAATTTAATTAAAATATCATTTTCTTCTTTTTAAAGTATTTAAATAAAAGCTTGATTATAAAAAAAAAAATTTAAAAAAAATTTAACCGCCTTCAAAAAAAAACACTGAAAAGTAATCCTTTACTAATCAAAACTCAAGTACAATTAAAATAATTTTATAAATACGATACACATACCTATACAATTAAATTGTAGTCGTAGAATTAAACTGAAGTCGGTGCCAAGCCTACCAAACTAATATAATAAATAATAATAAAATTGTTAAAAGAAAAAAAAACTAATAGCCTTTCTGTTGATGCACAATGATTTGGCACCGACTTCAATAACTGTCAAATTTAATTTAATCGATCATTGACCGATATCTTCGTCACTCGGAATTCAACCCTGACGGCAGTAGGGGAGACCGGGGTTGGTTGACTAACTTTTTGCTTAAGTCTGTATATCTTTTGAGTTTCAATTGATACAGGGAAAACTGTCAGCGTCACAGATAGGAGAACTATTAAGCTAACAAAAATATTCATTACTAACCTAAATGTTTATTACCATAGTGGTTATCTAGTCGTTTTTGTGAAACTGTATATCTTGGTCAACCAACCCCATACCTGGGTTTGGTTGACAACATGCACGGGGTAGGTTGGCCTAAGACGTAATTAGTGTAAATACAGAGGATTGGTGAAGAATAAACCTTGTTAGTTATTATTGAGTCTTTATTACATTTCTAAACAATCATAATTTTTTGTTTAATCATAATCAATCTAAAAATAAGAGATGCATACTCGGTTAACAGAAACTTAAATATCAAATAAAATAGAACAGTCTTTTTTAATAATAATTAAAAAAATACTTTAGTAACTTTAAGTGACACCATTTTTAGTTTTTATAACTTAAACATTAATAATTGTACTAAACACGCCATCAGAGATCGAATTGCTCTTAGAGAAATATTAACTAACATTTATAAACTAGTATATCAAACAAAATATTTTTCATGTGATGAATTCATAAATTTTTTTTGTTATTTTCCGCTCTAACTCCAAAAACCACCAATCGACACGTGTTTCGCCTCTCAACGAAGCATCAAGGAGTGCAATTGGTTTAAATAGTCGTGCAGCTGATACATGTGTTGATTCGGTGCTGGTAAGCTGACCGAGTCCGATCTCTGGTATATCCTGAGGATGCTTCGTTAAGAGACGAAACACGTGTTGATTGGTGGTTTTTGGAGTTTGAGCAGAAAATAGCTAAAGATTTTAGTAATTCATCACATATGTCATCATTCATCGATTTCCGCAAAGTAACACCTGAGTCTATACAATATCTAAAATATTTTTCTTCAAAACAAAAATAAAATGTCTATTTCTTTTGAAATAACCTAATTATAAAATTTGTACAATCAGACTTGTATTATTTAAGTCTTTCATAGGAAATATTAAAATACTTCTTTCTTTCTTAAATCAGTATTTTTACTCAGAAATGCAATTTTTGCATTTATAAAATAGTAAATTGCTTTTGACACATTTAGAATGAGCCCACATCTTACACGTAATGCATTGAATACATTCTTCGCCAGGTTTACTGGCTGAATAGGACTCAGTGCATTCCAGGCAAATTGTGCCATCGTCGGCGCTTTCATCCATTTCGACATCATCTTTATTCTTGGTATTAGTTCTGTTACCCTTTCCCTTGCTTTTTCCTTTAATTTTTGATGTACTTTTTTCTTTCTTTGTCTTTCTTAGTCTAGAAATAATCCTCTCTGCACACGCATTTACTGGCTTTATGAATATTGTATCTTACGAACATTGTATATTACGAATATTGTATTGTAATGATGTCGAAAAAATAATACCTGACTATGTTTCTTGTTTTCTCATCGATCAGGTTTTCTATTCGAACCGAACTAAAGTAGATTTGACGTTCAAAAATACCTTGCAATTGGGTTTACTTGAATAAATTGATTTAACTTTGAATACTGCTGTAATTAATTATATGATAAGGCCACAACAGTACTAAATACTTTCTTACGAATAATGACTGCTATCTTGGCATGTATCTCACGTGATGGTAAGTGACGACGATGCTAAGATGGGAAGCAACCATACCCATAAACCTCCAGCGAGTCACTAGCTGACTGATCTCTTACTGCCAGATCACACCAACGCTCTTGCTTGACATCGTTGTGGTGGTGGTCAGGTTCTAAATTGCTATCCGTGCTGAAAATTGCCTGATCCGTGATCACGAGTGAAATTTCGCACTGCCGTTCTTGAATGGCGACTGCGACAGCGCACTTCGCACAACTGTGTGGGGCTCGGAGTTGGGTCCTTGTTTGTGATTGGTTGGCGGAAGACATGTGATACCGACGCGTTATTGTCAGTTAGTCTACCTACCCCTATAGTCAACCAACCCCGGCCTCCCCTAGCTATGTCATACTGAAATTTAGAACGGGCTTTCACAATTAAATGCGTCGACAACAATTCTTGTATATGCTGTTAACCATTAAGGAGATCCCTCGTTAAAAGCCAACTTTAACCGTTGAGGAGATCCCTCGTTAAGAGCCAACTTTAACCGTTGAGGAGTAAAGAGCCAACTTTGAGTGCAGTAGCCATGTCATGGTGACACTTAGATTGGGTTAACATAATTGAATGCATATACAACATTTTATGTCTGTACTACTTACCATTGAGGAGTTCCCTAGTCAGGACCCAACGCTGAGTGCAGCAACCATGTCATGGTAAAACTTAAAACCGACTATCATAATAAAATGTGTACATACAATTTCGTGTCTGAACGTTGAAGAGTTCCTTTATCTGAAGCTTTATCGATTTTGACAGAGCTCCGAATAAAGACTCGTTTGTCCACAATCTGCCAACAACGCATGCTTTCGTATTTCGGCCACACGGTGCGCAGGGGCAATGAAAATCTTGAAAAACTGATAGTGGTTGGAAATACTGAAGACAAAAGATCGCGCGGTCGTTCACCAACGAGATGGATCGATCAAATAAAAGACTCGTCGTCCTCAAAATTTTACGTAGTTATAAGAGACGCAACAGACAGAAATCGGTGGAGGCAAATTATTCGCTCCAGATGCAACCCCGATGCTGACCACGATCCTCAGACATGAGAGGCAGACTCCAGAGAGAGTCTCTAAAACAGCTGAACCAATTTTGTCAGAACTTTCATTAGCAGATAGGCGACTTTTCAAAAATAATCTAGACTATTTTTATTCCGGAAAAATAACAAATTTAAAGAAGTTTCGAGAAAGTTCACGGCTAGTCTATATTTAAAACTATTCAATGAGTGACCGACAGACAATGTACAGAATAAAAAACCGCTGGGTCTAGAATCCTGTAACTTCATACATACTCGTATGTGAAGGCCCTTAAGAAAGAATTTTCCTCTTCTGGCTGCGTTTGGCATTTGCAGCCGAAGGTCGTGTTCGTGTTCACACTTTACTTATAAGTTCATTGTTAATCATTGTAATTAACTGTAGTACCAAACGGTCAGGTCAACGATGACAGGTCAACTTCTGTGTACTAGGAATGTCGTTTTTACAGGAATAATAACGTCCTTTCCACTGCAGTTATGTATTTTTTCAATAACACAAAGCCCAATGTCTTTACCAAACAAAACACGATGACACCACGATATGCAAAAGGAAACATCGATTTCGATTACGATTACACATTAATTATGTAATGTACCTTATTCTACACTTACATACTTCTTTCGCTTCCTCAAATCTTATCATTCTCCTCACACATTTTCGCCTAGATATGAGAGTGCTTTTGACATTTTCGTCGGCTAAAACTCCAGCTATTTGATCTTCATAAGTCAGCCTTGCTCGTCCTTGGCTTCTTTTACCACTCACTTTCGCTCTATAGAGTTTCTTCGTCAGTCTGTCATCATTCAGTTTTTCCATGTGCCATCTCAGCATTCCTGTCTTCATTTTATAATATTACATTAATTATAACTAATATACGTAATATGTATATGAAGGCTTCACGCAAATTAACGCCAGAATTTAGAACCGATATAAATAAAAATCAATGGCCACATGTATTACGGTATATCACTTGAGAACGGTCCAACCTATTTGGCTCATTTCTTCTTTGTCGTGTTTGTAATTGTCAGGACAAGGTTCGTCGGAAACATTTTTTTGGAAAATCCACGGAATTATTCGAAAATTTGGATGGCGTTGTATGAAAATTTCAATATAAAAAAATTGGGTATGTGGCAAACATTCAACATCCCACCGGGGAGAACCCGGGGCGGGTCGCTATTACAATATATATTATGCATATATAATGGAATGAAAAGGAGCCCTATTTCTTGTTAGGCCAGTACAGGAAACGATTTTCTTCCAATTATCTCGGGTCTCGATTTTGATATTTTCTAAATCAGCACCAGATAATTGTCACCTATTTTATCAGGTCATCAGTGAATATTTCTAGTTACGCAGCCTTTAAAAAGTTCAATTACAATCCATATGTGTTATGAGACTTCAAAAAAGGAGATTATCAGTTTGTATGTTTTTTAACTATTCATTCCAAAATTTGATTAATGGATTACTATCACCTCGGTGTACGTCTGTTTGTCTCTCAAGTCTCAACACGGCCGTTTTTCTCTGATACTATCTACGCATATAATAATATATACGCATATAATCTATACTACTATATAAATCTCTAGCGTCTGTCTGTAATTTCAAATTTTTTAGCAAATTTTGTGATAAATAGTTGTTTTGTGACACACTGACTTCGATTCTACCATTTTTAAAATTTTTGTTGTCTGTCTGTCTGTCTGTATGTCCTTTTATAACTGAAGAACGGCTTGACCGATCTTGATGAAAATCGGTACATGGTAGAAACATGTAATTGCGCTCATGATAGGTTACTTATTTTTTAAGAAATCTACTCCTAAAGGGGTGAAAAGGCAGTTTGGACAGTGTTGGCAGTTAACGCTGACCTAGTTCTTTCTTTTGATTTAATGCTTTATAGTTTTGTTACAGTTTGCAATTTTTCAAAACATTTTTTGTCTTCTATTTGACAAGATTTTTTACCAACTAGAACTTTAATTTATTAAATTCCACAACCCATATAGTGTGAGCGAGGACCCTTACCTCGTATTTCTGTTTTGCAAAGTTATCTTAAAGTTGCAGAGGTAATTCCCTAAATTTCTCTTTGTAATATTTCTTATACTATCTTACTTTTCTATAAAAAGTTTTCAAAATTTTGTATATTCTTACTGTTGGATTTTAAATGAGCTCAATTTCCCTGTCCCTATCCATCGAAATTTAAAATTCGCGCGACGTCGTGAATTAGACACTTACAATAATGCGCACACGCAGTACTAGAGGTCGCTTCAAAAAAATAACATTCGATCGATAAACCGCCGGCCGGCTTGAAGCAATTTTATTTCAACTACAAAATAATAATAAAAAAGGCGTGAAGAGAGTGTGTGTATGTGCTTGTGAATCAAGAGGAAGGACATTAAGTTATCGCCGCAGAATTGTGAGTCCCAAACCTTTCTTGTTGAGCTCTGGGTTGGTAAATAAATTAGAACCATAAAATTAGCGGCCACTTACTTTATCTATACTATACTCGTTTTTTTTTCTATAAAATGACAATTAACTTTAATTAAAATTAAATAAAAATAAAGGGCATCGCCGATGTCCGACCGCATACTTCTGCCAACTTATCGTAAGTTTGTCTTATGTTTAAATTCTTTATATATATTTTAATAACTAATATTTTGTGATTTTTTCTTCGGTTTTTTTATTTGACTAGTTGTACTCTGACCGCCTTTTCCTTTTCTTATTCTTCTAAGGTGTTTATAGCAGGTTTCCTCAACAGTTTAAACTAAGTCGACCGCAAATACAAATTTTTCTGAATTTTTGGCTATAACTTTTTTATTTTTCAACAATTTCATTATTTTTTTCTTTTACTACAATTGTGGCACACTAATTGATCCTCTAGCTTTTCCTCTTGGCCCGTAACTATTTGCACTTTACGGAAACTTTTGTGACAAAGTTAACAGAATGTCAGATTTTTTTAGGGTTTGACTGTTATTCCTATATCCTTCTATTTAGCTGCTCAAAAATTTAAAAACTCACAAATTTTGTTGCATGTGAACGAACTGTTCTACCTTTTGCATAAAAATTCAGCCTGGGTCACCGCTCTCGTTTCTCTGCTAGGCTCGCCCAAAAATGCGAGCGAGTTTTGGGTCAACCGCAAATGAAATTTTGTGGTCAAACCCCTGAAGTTTTTCGGTTATTTTTATCACACCTAATTCATTGTCACTTATACTTGCTGTTTTTGGTATCACAATCACAATAAAACTTTGTTTTTGTTCACTTAAGAACAAATGCTTCTTACTTTTTTCTAAATATTTGCCAAACTATTTGTCTAAAATTTTTCAAACTTTCAAGATAGGTAGGGGGTATAAGGCCATAACTTATCCAAATAAAAGTTTTTGGGGTCGCCGATAATAAATCGGCGCCGCACGCACTTTAGTAAATTTTTTCCAGTTTTCGTTGATAACTTTTTTATTCTGTACTTGATTTTAAAAATTTTTTCAGTATTCGATAGCACTAATTGCGGCGCAACTTTTGATATATCACACTAAAAATTCGAGCAAACTGCTATTTTTCACGATTTTAGTTAGCGGAGCGAAATTAAAGCGAATTTCGCTGCGTACGCATCGGAGGGCTGTCTGAGACGCTTAGGGTAGGTTAGGTTGGGGACGCGTGGCGTGGGGTGACCGTCACAGAGGATGGAGCATCAGGCGCTTATAGCTCCCATTAAGTGGAGCCTTAGCCTGCCACCCTAAGACCGCAGTGCGTGGGCTTCATGTCCACATCCTTCTCGAGGTGGCCTTGTTCAACAAGGCCACCTGGATCTAGACCGGAGAGACGATAAACACTTCTGAGGGTGGTGCTCCGGTGGCGCCCTCAGTACCGAGTCGGGACCGATGAAGCTGGAGTGCCGAAAGGGCCCGGCTCGGACGAGGGGGATAAACACCTGCCCCTCTGCTTCTCGAGGGGTACAGTTGTTTGGCGCTATTGCGCGATTGTGGTTTGGCGCTATTGCGCGATTTTGGTTCGGCGCTATTGCGAGGTATTGTGTTTCTGCGGAAGGCACGGGGTCACTGTGATGGATAAAAGTGTCCTTTGCGGAGAACACTGTTTAATAGCGTCGTCGTCGTTTTCGTCACCTGAACCCTCTGCTGTCAGAGGGATATGGTTGTCATGCGCGATGGCGCAAAATGAAATGTTTCCATTCCGGAGGCATCTTGGGAGGAAACTAAGCGCTTACTCCCTGACTTTTAGGAAGTAGTGTTACTTTTTTCTTGCTTTTGTTGCACTTGCTCTTCTCTGTTGAGAAGAGTATTGTTTGTTCGGCGTTGTGTTCCGTCGTCCTTTGTGGTGGACGCGGGTCATAAAACATGCCAAAATCGAAAATTCGATCAGACACTACGCTTCGTGTGTATGGATGGGATATCAACAACTAAGGCTTATAGCGGCGGTATTCTTGGACCGGTACGACTTAGGGACCTTCAAGAAACGGGCCTACTCTTTCCTGAAAGGCCGGCAACGCAACCGTGAGTCCCTGGACGTTGCGGGTGTCCATAGGCGGCGGTGATCACTTTGGCGGTGATCACTTTCCATCAGGTGTCTTGCTTGTTCGTTTGCACCCTCCACCACAAAAAAAAGATGGAGTCTCTCCCTACATTGAACCATTCGAAAGTAGAAAGGAGACGGTGGCACGAAATCGTGCAATTCTGTGGTGAGATAGTGTAGACTTTCATGAATGCCTCGTTTTATTTGAATCAACTATCAAGTATTTAAACTGGTAAACGAAATTTACAAAAGAGTATTGTTTAGACTCAGATGTCACTTTGCGGAAATCCATTTCATGTGATAAATTCCTAAAATCTTTAGCTATTTTACGCTTAAACTCCAAAAACCACCAATTGACACGTGTTTTCCCTCTCAACGAAGCATCCTCAGGATATATCAGAGATAGAATTCGGTCAGCTAACCAGTAGCGAATCAACAAATGTTGTTCATGTTCCAAATCAACAATCAATTGGTGGTTTTTGGAGTTTGAGCGGAAAATAGATAAAGATTTTAGGAATTTATCCATTTATTTTATTTTAATAAATAGTTTCCACTATAAATATATGAACTGTCATGTATTCCGTCTTAAAATGTGATAATTATCTGCAATGAATTTACTTTTAACCATTAATTATTGCAAACTTAATAAATATCAAATAGCAAGTGTTTGCTAGCTCTCATACCTAGGCAAAAGTGTGTGAAATGAATGATGAGATTTAAGGAGGCGATAGAAGTATGTGTGGACCACAATGGTTGGCACTCCATTCTCTCTGCGTGAAGATATGTATCTACTCGTAACTTGTATGTAAGTGGGAGGTAAAAAGCAACATTTTTAGGATTATCGTGTGGGATTTGACAAATGAAATCATTTTACATGAGAATTTCAAGAATATATAGCTTTATACTTTACTTCGTGGTTAATTTGTTTAACACATTCAAAGTAAACTATCATTCAGAAAAATTGGCCAAAATTGTATATCTCTATAAATTAGTTTTACAATGTTATCTATACTTATATTATAAAGAGGTAAACTGTTTGTTTGTATACAATGGATAAACTCAAAAACTAAACCGATTTCAAAAATTCTTCCGCCTACAGAAAGCTACATTATCAGCAAGTAACATGGGCTGTTTTACATTTTAAGAAAAATTCTACCCGTGCGAAGCCGGGGCGGATCATTAGTCTAAGATATAAAAATCAATGTTTGTTTGTTCGTATTCTATGGGCTGCCATACTCGCCATTCATCCGGTTGGGATGAAATTTGTTATTGAGATAGATTAAAATCCGGGGAAGGACATAGGCTATTTTAAAAATAAAAGACGCGGACGAAGTCACGAGCATCAGCTAGTCATTTTATAAATGTGCTGAATGCACGAGTCCTATTTGTACTTATTCAAATAATTGTTATTTGTCAACTTTTCATGTACATTGCACGTCACACGAAATTAACTGAGCTTGACCTCACTTGACGCACTTGCGATTTTGTACAGAGGTTTCTAGTATTAATGTAAGCAAGCAATAACAAAAAATTTACGGGAGTTCAACCCTTTAGTGATTATTAATAGGTGTCTATTTGTGGGTGTGTGTGTGTGATGAAATTCATAACCCAATTTGTGTGTTAATAATCTGCAAAAAACTAAATAAATAATTGACGATTTTGAAAAATGAACCCCTAAAAGCTAAAAGACCGTGTCAAAGGTAGTATGGAAAAACATTCCATTCGTACGAAATCCCGAGTAATAATTAGAAATCATCGTATTCTCTACAACATACTGCAATTCTTATATATGCGAGGCAAGTGTTATTATATCTGATAATGTTTATAGTTTGAAAAGGATGTTATTAAATCATATGACGCACGATTTTAAAACAAAAAAGTGAGACAGTATTAAATGTATTAAATGAACTATATACAAATTAAAAACATTCACTTGTTTGATTGTGCATCGACTATAGCGATAATTCACTTGACATTTTCAGTTAATATGGAGCATAAGTTGATAGTTTATGATGAAAGAATTAGAAAGTTCACTTTACACTGCAGTCAACGAGTTCATAGGAATTTTTTTTCGATATAAATATTAACAATATTCCCGAGGTTCTCACTAAAAACAGACCGCGCGCGACTTCCGACGGTTATAGACCGCCAGTTATACATCGGTAGCGCCGTTTGGCTGCTTCTGGCGTGTGTCGTCTGGAATTGAAGGAACGCTGCGCATACTAACTGCGCCGAATTGCAATAAGTAATGCATTTGTCCGATAAACAGTGTAATTATAAAGGGACACATGGATTGAATTATTATGAATGTGTGAGCATGAGGACGACGCACAACTATTCAAATTCAAAATATTTTAATCTAGATCAATTGTATTACAAGGCACATTTGAAAGACATAATTTTAACATCTAAATTTATATTGTCACCGCTTTCGTAACTGTGTGCTTAATGTGACTAAATGTTGTACGTATGTAATGTAGGCATTTATATTTCATTAAACATGTTTAAAAATATTTAGGTTTTAAAGAGTTCTGGTCGGAAATTAGAAAATCAACTGAGTATCTGTTTGCTACAGTTTTTTTCTTAATATCACTTGGTCTATCAGTTTTTATTCCATCGCTCCAGTTAATATTGAAGATTTATCTTTTCATATAGTACTACTAGCCGATGCCCGCTACTTTGCCTGCGTTTTTATTTTTAAAATAGACTTCGTCCGCGTTTTAATTTTTAAAGTAGCCTATGTCCTACCTCAGGATTCAAGCTGTCTCCATACCAAATTACATCGCAATCGAATGTGCGTTATGGCAGCCCATAAAATACGAATAACCAAACATTTTATATAGTATACTATTAGACATAAATGGCTGTTTGGTACAATTGTAGTAGTGACAAAAATACAAATGTGAACTTCAAAAGTAGGATTTTGGCTTAGGGGGGTGAATACAATATTATTTTTCCCTCTATTGGTAATTGTGATGTCAAATAAAAGCTCTTTAAATAAAAAATCGGTAATAACTCATTCAAAATAGAATCCAATTATATTATAACACATTAATTCTTTATTTTTTAACATTTTTCTAAAAGGGCTCAAAAATTTTAGAGCGAAAATAACACTAAGAAATTTAAAGAAAATCATGTACACGAAAAATAAGATGAAGAAAATCGAAAGATAATTATCAGGATTACGTTACGTTACTTTATTTTACGTTTATACATAAAAAGAGAGAAATTTTAGACAAATGGAATAAAGAATAATTGGTTACCAATTTACGTCACGTAAAATGTACATTAAATATACGACAGCTCATGATATTCTTATCAGTTAACAATCGAGCTATTTGTTCTTCATAAGTCAATCTTGATCTTCCTCGGCTCGCTCGCTTTCGCACAATTAATAAGCATTACCTACTAGGAAAATAACATTCGATTAAGTGGTTCATAAATGTTTCCACATATGCACATAATACGGCAGGGTTGGGTGAAGGTAGTATTGTAAAAATGAAGAAAGTAATGTTTAGATGATTCGCATATGTAGAAGAATTGAGTGACGAATGATTGGCGAAGAAAGTCTACAAAGCGAAAGTGAGTTACCAAATGAAGGATCAAGAGTGACTCATACAATTCCAATAGATAGGAATAGATCTAAACCTAAATCTAAATTGGAAAGGATTAGGTTTTTGCCAAAAAATTCATAAATCTGAAATCACAACTCTGTTTTAAAAACCTCGACGTTCATGTACCTTGATTTAGAGACAGATACTCGTAGATAGATGAAACGTTTATTCATACAGTCACACTTGGATATATGAAAGAATACAGGGCCTATGACATACTAACAGCCGGAAGGATGCACGCAACGCAGGAAAAATCTGAACACAGGTACGCAGCCCCTGTGGTGAGACTGGATTATTTGGGCTTCAACCCACTAAAACTTCTACAGGGGTAGCTTAACTACAGAACCTAAACAAATAATTTGGAAAATAGTACCAAGAGTCTCGGAGCTAACAGACGTACAGACAGACTTGGCGAAACTTTAAGGGTTCCTTGGTTTACTACGGAACCTAGATTAAACGTTCAAAAATGCTTCGTAACTGGATTTATCTGCGTAATCCATTTTTAAGCACAAAAAAGCTGGGGTAAGAAAAAATCTGGTCAAAAGCGTATTGAACATAATTATTAATTATGTAATTAACTATACATCTATACCTACGTATAAAAAATTAAAGTATCTGTCTATGATTTTGAAATAAAGGCTTTTAGCTAAGCTTATGTGATTATTTGCACGTAACCCAAACACTCTTTTTTTAATTTTTGTCTGTCTGTCAGTCTGTTTGTATGTCCGGGGTAATCTCCGAAACGGCTAAACTGATTTTGACAGAACTTCTTTTTACGTCGAAGAAATAACATGTTTTTAATTTTTATCAAAGAAAAATCGAGAACTTAGATTGGAGATTTTTCAGTAAATAGTAAAGATGTCGAGTCACGCGCGACTATTCGAGCCGCATGTTCTCTTGCAGCCGTGAGAACTTTCGAATCGAAGCCGCATCATTGAGTATGGTAAATGACTTATTTGAATAAATAGGAATAGCGCGCGGTCAGCTGCCCGCGACTCGCGCTTAGGGGAAAAAAGGTCTTATAAAAAAGGTATTAAAACTCATGGAATTCAGAAAAAACACAGATCTGAGGACGATGCTCATTTATTACCCCAGAACCCGAACTACACCGGCTCACCACTCAGTGAGTTGACGCAACGCGATGAACAAGTAGGTAGATGGGTTGGTTACGAAATCACAAGTATCGGGCGGTGCACGCAAAACAAAGTTAGCGGCGAGTTGTCACAGAGTATTCACTCGTTAGTATAGGGACAGTACACGAGCGAGGCTTTTCAGTGACGAATATGGAGTTTTTGAGTAAGCATAGTATGAAAAATTGATGTAAAAATCCCAACCACTCGAGAAAAGGTGGTGCTGATCGCTTAACGGATTGATAGATGAATAACGGTATTTATGTACTAGTATAACAATCGCTGTTATTATGTACACCTCGATATTTGAGTTGGACAATTCTAACGCAATCCGAATATCTTAGTTAGTTAGTTAAGATAGTTTACATTTCACACCAATTAACAGAGTTGGGGAGTAAGGGGAGAACGGATATAACATCTCATCCGGCCCTATTGTCATCCTCATCTGGCCGCGCTAGTGGTTCTTCTCAGAATAGCTTGCGGCGGCGACCAAAGTGTCGTCGTGGTGCTCCCTGCTAGACAACAGACGAGACAATGGCGACCGAGCAAAGGCGGTATAACCTTACACCCAGTAGGGCAACCCTCTGGAAGGGGCTATAGCAGCCTGGGGGGCTAAATACTCCCCGAAAGGACTCTTAACGGGAAACCACTGCACTATTTTCCCAAGATATCTAGTACATGAAATGAGTGCACAGAGATATGATATGGCATGCAATCCGGCCACCACCCGGCGCCGCGACGATTCCAGGTCTCGCGGTGTGATGTATGCTACTGGCTACAATGGGGTGGCTCGCCAGGCTCAGAATGGGCAAAATGCTACTGGCGACAGTACAAAGCCATTAATGGATTGAAGATCGCTGAGGAAGATGGTTGCACTTGCAATATGGAATGTCCGTGGCATAATTAATGTCCTGAAGAAGGAAACGATCGACAAGGAACAACAAGCTATTAAATTGGATATTCTAGGCCTAAGCGAAACCCACATGAGAGGCACGGGATTCTACAGAACGAGCAGAGGGTACACTATATATTTTTCTGACCCTGATAACGAGAGTAGCAAGGGCATAGTGATATCTGTTACAGCTGTGATCGATAAATGCGTTCTGAGATACAACCCTGTTAGCAACCGCATAATTACGTTAAAACTCAACACTAAGCCATGTCGTATGAACATCATACAGGCGTACGCGCCCACGAGCGGTTCTACTGAAGAAGAAATCGAAGCATTCTATAATCAGTTAGATGACACTTATAACTCGCTACCTAAGAGGGAAGTGAATATCTTGATAGGAGACCTAAATGCTAAAGTAGGATGCACAGAGTATGATGACCACCTGAGAGATGTTATTAGACGTTTTGGACTAGGCGTACGGAATGACAGAGGAGACCGGTGGATACAGTTCTGTGCAGCTAACTCACTGTCCATAATGAATACCTGGTTCCAGCATCATCCTCGACGACTTTATACGTGGATCTCACCAGGATACAGGACCAGAAATCAAATCGACTACATTGCAGTACCAAAAAGGTGGAAATCAAGCGTAATAAACACCAAAACTTACCCAGGGGCTGACTGCGGTAATGACCATATCTTGTTGGTGGCAAAAATAATCATCAAGCTTAAGACGTGTCACCGAGCTGGTGATAAGCAGAGACGTAAGTTGACACCTGGAGAGCAAACAATATTTAAGGCACGATTTTAGCAGAAACTGGCGACGGGTGTACAGGTAGATGACAGCTCCGATGTGAACTCAAATTGGAGAAATTTCAAAGAACTACTGCTTACAGCTCACAAAGAAAGTCAAGTTGAAGCGCGCGACGTACCCTGCAGTTCATGGCTGTCAGATGACACGTGGGACGTAATTAAGAAAAGAAAAAAGCTACTAAAAAACCTCTCAAAGGATGGCAGTCGTGAGCAATACAAAGCGCTCTCGAGGAAAGTGAAGCGTCGAGCTAGGGAAGACAAAGACCAGTACTTTAATAACATTTGTACTGACATTGAAGATCATGCCCAAAAGATGCACACCCGAGACCTTTTTATGAAAAAAAAAGACCATAACGCGGGACTTCAAGGCAAAAACTTGGGCTGTAGAAGACAAAAATGGAGGTTTGCTTACAGAGATTGACAAGGTGGTAGATAGGTGGAGAGGTTATTGCGAAGACTTGTATGCTGACAAGGCAGCTACATCAACAAACCTACGCCACAACATGTCCAATATCCCTCAAGAGCCCGACATCTTAAAGTTTGAAATTGTATCCGCTTTGAAGAAGCTTAAACGTAATAAATCGGCCGGAAGTGACTGTATTTATGCCGAAAGTTTGAAGCTCATAGGAGATAATGGCACATGCATTCTACAAAAGCTTTGTAATCAGATATGGAAATATGGCGAGTGGATCAGTGACTGGCAGGAATCCATTCTAATACCACTACACAAGAACGGATCAACTAAGTCTTGTGGCAACTACAGGACTGTGGCGCTCATTTCCCACGCTAGCAAGGTTCTACTGTACGTGATTAATGAACGCCTAAAAGCATTCTTGCAATGGCAGATTCCAGCAGAACAAGCGGAATTTATTAAAGGGCGAGGAACAAGAGAACAGATTGTGAATGTCACACAATTTATTAAAAAGTGTCGTGAGTTCAACATTCCAATGCTGATGTGCTTCGTCGATTACTTAAAAGCGTTTGATTGTGTTAGGTGGGAATGCCTATGGAATATTCTAACAGAAATGGGAGTGCCTGAGCACCTCGTCATTCTTATCACAAACCTCTACCAAGATGAAAACACAGTCGTGAAGGTAAACAATGTCCTAACGAAGTCCTTTAAGCCGCAAAAAGGCATTAGAGAAGGATGTATCCTGTCTCCAATTCTCTTCAACATCTATGAAGAATACATAATAAGACGAGCCTTAGACGGCTGGGAAGGAGGAATATCCATTGGCGGAAGGGAAATCAGCAACTTAAGATACGCAGATGACACAACTTTATAAGCATCGTCTGAGCAAGAATTGGCTCAACTCCTGTCTAGAGTAGAGAAAGAGAGTGAATTAGTTGGCCTTACAATAAACAAGTCGAAGACCAAGTGTTAGTGGTAGACAGATCTGGTTCACTAACTCACTAGGATATGGAAAGATCGCAATATATCCCGTAAAACCAAAGTGAGCTCAATTTTCTCTAGCGGCGCCGAATCCTGGACGATAAGAAAGAAAGAAAGGGCAAAAATCGACGCTTTTGAAATGTGGTGTTGGAGACGGATGTTGTGAATTCCATGGATACGGGGATGTAGCCGGGGATACGGCGTGAAGATATGTTATGTTATGTTATCTGTAATGATAGACGAAACTCATGTTCCGTAATATGATTGAAACATAATTGGCAGTCACTACTGTTCACATGGGTTACTTACACGACTTAATTTTAAGCCTGAAAGCCACAAATAACTAGAGTTTCTAGCTTGCACGTACTAGTTGCTTACATGTCGTCAGTCGTCACAAGCGATGTACTAACGATAATAAGAATGACAATATTGATATCATAGTACAAGTCTAACTACGCAGCTTGTCTGTGATTGGCTGATTCAGTTGTGATGTACAGTAAACGTATTACGTTGGCGCTAGTGTCGATTTTACTATGCACATGAAAAGAAACGAGGGTACAAGATGGTAATTGTAATACATCCGTCTCATCGATCGCATCATTGAATGTAACGTGTTCACCGTACCACCATCAATTAAATTGTCACTCATGTTATTGCAGCGCAAAAATGATGTTAGACTGAATTTCTTGTCGGTTCTTCTCAGTGTGCAGTTTTTCTATCGGTAACGAACGAGGGTGAATTTGACGTTCAAAAATACCATACGGTTGGGTTTACTTGAACAAATTGATTTAAATGTGACTTTGACTTTATACGTACCAATTTTCTTTAGCACCTAACTTCGTGCAGCTTGTACTACGAGCGATCACGAACTACCCGTCATAAAAGATGCATCGGCACTACTAAGTACTCATAATAATATGTTATTGATACTTCTTATTCAATACGAATGCTTATAATAGATAATACTTTGATTCTACTAAGTACTAGTATTGAATGAAAATATTAGTATTGAATCTGTCTGCCAAGCAAGAAAATTTTTAGTCCTTGTTGCTACCTCTGTTTCTTGTTTGTTCTTGAACGATTATTTACGATAACCGCAACAGATTTACCAGCAAACGCTTAGATAAATTACTTTTCTTAGGTGGAACTACTCATAGAGAATTTCATTATTATAATTTATAGTTTGTAGTCACAGAGGTCAGAACCTCAAGCGTCGCGGTCCTTACATACTTCTTTCGCATCCTCAGTCTTGCGTCCTCTCTGACTACTTCGTTAGGGATACAGCGTGATGATATTTACGTATATGTTTGTATAATTTGCATCAATCGCAAGAAAGCATTATTATGAGATATCATATACTTTTAATTCTGTTAAGCACAAGGCTCGTTAAAGAGCTGTATGTTTTTATTTATATTACGTAGTATCGTTTGAAAACTCCCAAGTACCGATTCTTTAATGTAATACAGTGTCATCGATGTCATCAAACATCGATATTTTAATTCGATAATTGAAAGTACTAGTATCGTTAAACGACCGTTACGATTCATCTATATCTGTCGTATCGCCCACTTTCACGCGGTCATGTACATAATAGATATAATCTCCAGACAATAGACTATTCGACTCTTTTATAATAGTTAAGTATACATACATACATATCTTGACGCTGTATCCCTAACGGAGTAGTTAGAGAGGACGAAGTGTCAAGCGTCGCGGTCCTTACATACTTCCTTCGCTTCCTCCAATCATTCTCCTCATACATTTTCGCCTAGGTGTGCGAGTGTTTTTGACATTTCCGTCGGCTAAGACTCTGGCTATTTGATCTTCATTAGTCAGCCTTGGTCTTCCTTGGTTTCTTTCACTCACTCACTTTCGCTGTAGATTTTCTTCGTCAGTCTTTCATCACTCATTCTTTCTATGTACTCGAATCATCTAAGCATTCCTTTCTTTATTTTTAAAATAACACTGTCGTGCAATCCTGTCACACTGCGTATCTCTTCATTGCTTATTTTGTCCGCAATGGTGACACCGCAGATATTACTAAGAGTTCGCATTTCTACTGCATTTATCTTACTTTCACTCGATTTCGGGCATATCCAGGCTTCACTAAAGTACAAAAAAGCTAGAACCAAAACTGAATTGGGCATGGCAAGTTTGGCTGAGTTTGATATATTCACACTGCCTACTAATGCGGACAGAGCACCGTTCACTTTATTGCCGGCTGCTACCCGTCTCTCCACATACAACTCACATCTTCCATCCCTCGAAAACGCACTCACCAGATATACAATTTTATTCACTTGTTCTAGATATTTTCCATTTACCCATATTTCACACTTTGTACATCTCCCCTTTCAAACACCAGAACCCTAGTTTTCTTCACATTGATTCACTTCGAACCAGGGCGACAAGTCACCATCTATCCTCACACAGACTATGTGACCTCGATATATTGACATCATAGCCTGCAGTAAGGGGCCCTCCACGTCATATTTAGGCAGAAGACTCCATAATTCCTTTCGCACTACTCTATCGAATACTTTTTTAAGATCCACGACAGCGCAGAAAACTTTCTGACCTATGGATAGAAACTTCCCCATGATACCACGGAGCGAAAAAATCTGATCCATACAACCCTTACCGTTCCTAAAACCACCTTGTGCCTCCCACAAATTGTGTCTCCCACGAATAGTATACATGAAAGTGTAAATAAAAAGTATCATGAACACTACCAATGTGAACATTGTTTACATAATTTCTATAAATAAGAATATAACTGGCTAATTGCGACATTTACGAGTGTCTTGGAATTGTTCTAACGTCATTCATTGTGCATTGGTTGCCAGTCGTCGACTAGCTGACAGGTGTCTAACGACTTTTTATTCTTCTTTTATAAAAGACGGAGCAAATGAACAAGCGAGTCACCTGGTGGAAAGTAATTACCGCCGCTCATGGATACCCGCTACATGCAGGGCATCACTGATGCGTTGCCGGCCTTTACGGAAGGAAGGAAAAGAGGGGGACTGAGGAGATGAGCCACTGGCACTCTCACTCACCTAACGAAACACAACAGCAATGAATGTTGTTATTTCATGCTGATATTCTGTGAGAGGGTGGTACTTCACCGGGCGAGCCGGCCCAATTTGTGCTGCAATGCAGCATGGTTCTACCACACATGATACACAAATTTTGTTCAGATTTGTTGCTCGTAGTGAAAATTAACAACATGAGTAATCAATAATTACTACATCGCGGATGACTTCGCTCGTGAGAAACTTATAACGGCTATGTAGATTTTAGTAGATCACTCTTTTCTCGGCTGAATGTACTGCTTATATTTGAACCTAATGGATTTTTTCATGAAGATTTCATGCCAATAGAAATACATCACCGATATGTAGCGACTTAATTAGATAACTTACGGTTTTTTCAATGATAGTAATTTTTTTAAGTGCCTTCATTTATATAAAATTACTATTGAAAGTGACAATTAACATCGTATCTGTAATTTATAAAGTATAGTAATTTTCTAGTATTTTTAACGTAATATTTGAATTAACATTTTATAAACTTTTTTTACCATTGCGGTTGCTGGTGTCGCTGCCAGCATTTCACTCGGTTCTTCTTTCGATAGCGGTGCCGCGAGTAATTTAAATCAGGGTAGCCTCTAACTATTATCATCGTACGGATTCCAGGGAAAAAGAAAAAGCAAAAAAAAATGGAATCTGTACATATAAATAAAATTGAAGTCTGTCTGTGATCTCAAAATAAAGGCCTTTTCTTAAGCTTATACGATATTTTGTACGTAACCAAAACCCTAACAAGCGTCTTAAAATTTTTGTCTGTCTGTCTGTTTGTTTGTCCGGGATAATCTTCAAAATGGCTGAACTTATTTCAGCGTGATTTTCACTGGAAGATAGAAATTTTTCCGAAGAATAATCTAGACTACTATTTATCCATAAGTTTTTAGGGTTCCTGCGTAAATTGAAAAACTCTAGAACTTAGAGGTAGATCGTAAAAATCGGAGAGAGAGAGAGAGGTAGATAGTAAAAATAAATATACAAAAATCTATAATTAAAAATTTTTTGTTGTCATGGTTGAGTCTCTTTAAGTTAGACTTCCACTTTAACGTACATTCTATCGTGATCCGCCGTCTGAAAGCTAAGATCTAAAATGAGCTCCCTTTAGCTGAGCGGCGCTTGTAAAGTGGGTTTAACTTATAGTGGCTAATCCGTTGACCCACTTTTAATAACAGAAACAGACATAGCAGAGACATCTATCCATGATAATTTAAAACAGCAACGAAATTTTATCTGTACATTGGAGATAATTTTGAATAAGTTATTGAATTAGGTATTTTAGGCATTTCTGATTCCAAAATAAATGTTTATAGAAATGTGTTTCTATGTTTATTTTTTAGAATTTAAGAATCGGGTAATAAATTTATACATTCAAATTTCGTTGTTTGAAAGACAGGACATACAGTACATATGTGTACATATATTATTATTACGCTGTAATTGTCACATGGATGTAGGGCGATTAAAATGCAAACTTATAAAATCTCTATTAATAGACATTCTATCCAAAGAATAGTAAACAATAAAAGACAGATTCTTTTCTTCGAAAAAGGGGTGAAGTTCAACTGCTTATTAGGATGGTGAATAGTGCACAAATCAAAAAAAAATAGCGTGTATGTTTTCCTTCTTTTATCTCTATAAGAGTGGGCGGTATCGTGAAATTTGAAAATAAAAATTGATTGTAGTAGATACTAGAATATTGACGAATGTTTTATCAATTAAAGTTTTAACAAGTAAACTAAGAAATATGCGCGAAGGTGTTGCAATACAGTAAATTTTGTACATTACACAAGTCTGTGTTTTTAAAAACTGTATTAAATGAGACATGAGAAGTGTTTAAATGGTGTGTGTTAAAAATGGTTTAACAGTTTAAGCCTTTGAGCCATTTTTGAATAATAAAATAAATACCTTTAACATTTTTGTTTGTTTGTTTGAGATTCTGTGCAAGTAAAATATGCATGATGATCTATCTGCGATATAATATGCACCTAGACGAAGAATGGCAGTTATAGACATTGACGGCTATGATGCGGATATATAACGAACAGTTTACTAACGAGTTCACGACGTTTTTGCTTCAAAAAATGAGACAAGCTCTCCAACTTTTGTGTATTTTATGAACATTATATATTCTTATCAAGTTTATCAGTAAGACGATCGGTTTTAGATACAGATACAGATTGAAAACGAGTAAAGAATTTTTAGATACTTCTCGGAAAGGGAATTAAACGGAAAAGCAAAATTACGTTTTTCGTAAATAGCTTCTTTAGTAATAATTAATAACTACATATTTTGATCTTAGAAATACACAGGTACATAGATATATTTAGTGGAAAAAATTGTAGATAATTGTAAATATTAGTAAATATATCAAGAATAAGTTTTTGACGAAAAGTCCCAAAGAATCTGGAAATTTTTGGCTCGACATTCCTTATTTTTTAACAACAAACCACAGAAGTTGCTCCTGCAAATACAAATGGAGTGTTCTATTCACATACATGTTCGATGATGACTGGTCGCTCTTAGCTCTACGTCTGCGTCCTTGAGAACAACATGACTATGCAATATAGTGTATACTGTATATGTATAATTCCTACAATAACATTTACGACAGCGATATTTTCATGGTAAATTCACGCGGATGAAGTCGCGGGTTACAGCTACTTAACAAAGTTCGAAGCATAGGCGTCTTGTAAATAATTGTTAATTGCTTAAAGTAAATAGAAAAGACATAGATATTAGCTGACCTAATAGGACCTTGGCGGCTGGTTCGCTGCTAATAATTTACTAGTGAGTGCACAAAAAACTAATTGTGTCCAGTTTTCCTTATACTATGTACCCCGAATCTATAATAAACTAGATCTGGGTGGGAAACAATTAGAATTAGCGAAATCAGCTACTTTTCTTTGTTTAACTATTGATAATAAGTTACTTGATAATAAGTTACAGAGGGCGGACCATATCGGGATTTTAGCTAATAAGCTCAGTTCGGCAATATATAATTATTTAATGATGTTTTGATTTAGTTGATGCAATGATTGTTAGTATTGAGCACAAATCTGAGTAACGTATACATATCCTCACGAGCCTAGTGTGGGGGTCGCCATAATTTAATATACATGAATAATCTGTTTTTAGTAAATAAATTATTATTATTATTATTTTATATGATATTAGATGCATTAGAGGATTAGACAGTTGACAGATGTGGGCACGGCTATGCTGGTATAATTCACACATTGCCATGGCTTTATGTCTTATGGCCTACAACTGAGGGGATCAGCGCCCCATATGAGTTCTATCGTCATTTTACAAAAGAGGGTAATACGTAACATCTACAGTATGAATGCACGAGAATTTTATGAATATGGCTTTATGAATATGGCTTTAAGTATATTATATTTTAAATATGTCAAAAGCACTCGCATACCTAGGCGAAAATGTGTGAGGAGAATGATGAGATTTGAGGAAGCGAAAGAGGTGTGTAAGGACCGCGACTCCTGGCGCTCCGTCCTCTCTGACTACCCCGTTGGGGATACAGCGTGAAGTTATGTTATGTTATGTTATGTTATATTTTAAATAACTATTGTAGGATGATGTTGAATTTCTTGTCGGTTCTTCTGTGTTCAGGTTTTTTTCGAACCGAACTAAAGTAGATCTGACGTTTAAAAATACCTTGCTATTGGATTTACTTGAATAAATTGATTTGATTTTGACTTAATTTAAAACAAAATAGAGGAGGCATAGGTATCGAGGCGCAGGCGCCTTGACGTTTATTCCGGTCAAAAAGTAACAAAACACAATTACAAAATAGACGCGGCATTACAAAAACAAACACTCAGTTAACTCGACAAAGTAGACGAGCTAAATGGGGCACAAAGACGTGTCTTTTAACATTTTTTTACATTTTTTTTCTCTAAAAGTTTCACGCCGAGAACTTTCTGCCTTCTCTCCTAATATAAGTAATATAGGAACTTTCAACATCAAAAATATAGAACACATCAGCAGCTTATCTTCCCGGAAAGCTAGAAAAATATACCAACGGTTTTTAGCAGCCTGCCCCTGGCTTTACCATCTGTTAGTTGTATAATGTAGCTGTAAAAGATATTTTGCTTCAAAGTGTGATTTTGTTGCACTATGATGTTCTGTCTACATAGAATGGGAAGTGATATAAAGCTATGTATGTAACAGACATACCTAATGTAGAAACAGCTTGTTACTCATAGATATCTTCAGCTGGTTATTCCCAGGCATTACGAGGCTAATAAATAAAGCCAAAATATTACAATTAAGGTCATTGCTCATTTGACACCTCGACACCCGACCAGCACTGTCATGTCTCATGTCGCATGGCGTCCACTTGTTAAGTTGTCAACAGTGTGACGGCATGACACAGTGGGCGACTATGTGACGGCGAGTTAACGTCTCGCGGTTTAGAGTACACCGCACTGCTATAGAGCAGACGCAGCCCAGTCAATGAATTGTTGAGAATTTGATAACAAATTATCAAACCTCACTTAAACAACTCTTCATATCGGTATATGAACAGTTGAAACTCGTGCTGTCATTTATTTATTTAATATTAATTAATGTTAATGGCAGGCACTGTTTGGAAAGTGAATAAATTAATTGTTCTTACTTTTTCTTTTTTGGTGTAATTTAGTTATTTTAAATCCAGTTTTTACGTTGCAAGTTAATTTTTAATTATTTAAAAACGTTTTTTTCATTTTTTCATTGTTAAAACAAATAATTAAGAAAAAATTTTTGTTTTAAAAATAAGGTTTGCAATTCTCTACAAAATACAAAAAAAAATGTTTTAAACAATTAAAAAATGTTTTAAGAAAAATTTTTTCTGTAAAAATCTTAATATTACCAATATACAAAAAATTGCAAAAAAATTTAATAAGTCCATTTGTCTAAACAAATTGCGGTAAATCTTTTTATCAAATGTAATTTAATAGCTTTGTCATATCTAAAACATTAATAACAATTAATTTTTATTAAAAAAATGTTCGACAACTTTCTTTGATTTATTAATTTTTTTGTTGTTTAAATAAATCATAATAAGTAGATTATTACAATTAAAAACAGTGTAGTTGTCAAAAGATCTCCACGAAGCGAAATAATTTTATAAGCTTTTGTTTAAGGCGCATTGGAAAGTTTGACGGTAGGATTCTCAATTTTTCTAAATGATTACAAAACGTATGAAAGTGATATTGGTTACCTAATTCTTCATTTCATTGACTTCATTTTCCCAGTCGCGATACACGATTGGTTAACTTTTAGAAGAGAAAAAAATGTCAAGGAAACCTTTAAAACAAAGTTTTATATTAGTGATGGATGAGTAATGGGACTCATTTATGATTCGAAATTTTCTGTGTAGATTATTCTAAACACACTCTTTAAAATGCCAGTTGGATTTTATTAAATTAATTATAGATTTTAAATTAAACGAAAATAACTGTTTTTTTCGTATTTTTCGTAAGTTAGCGAGTCCCGCGTCCCGACCGCAGTACTGGCGACACGTTAAATGTCCTGATTTTTAATATCTACAATTTTTTATTGTATTAACCCGCCAGTTTTGCTATTGTTGGTTCCAAATTACCGCGCTCGCGTGTCGTGTGGTCGCCCGGCCAAGGGAGTAAGTACCTCCTGACAAAATGTATTCTATGGCTACTGATTTATAACTTATACGTAAAACAATCGCAATAAGTGTGAGCAAATGCGGTGAGGGGGATTTTATTTTGCCCGTCTCGATTTTTTCCCATTGAATCTCGAAATAATCATTGACAGAATTGGCAACCCTAGTAACGGCACAACACTCGACGCAAATGACTCGACGGAGACTTATTTTCAACAATAAATAAAAGGTTTTTTTTTTAATTTCCTTCTCTTTAAAGATCATCTTATAAAATTTCTCTAACGTTAATATTTTTTGAGTTATTTAAAAAAACTGGATCCTGTTTTTTTAATCATTAATTATAATTATTTATAACCTTTGCCATTATTGTTTTTCTGCGTATTTGAAACTTTCACACATTTTTTTAGACGTTACAAATCCAATGAGCCGTCGCATGTATTTTTACTATCAGTAGCAAGAATGAAAATATTTTTCGACTTGTGAACCAGATTATTAGTTGTGTTTGCATCGTTTTTTTTTATTATTGAGTGATTTTAGTCTTCAGGATAGTAATTACTGTTTGGAAATATTATTAAAATAAAATAAAGAAATTATTTCTCAGTAATTATATTGTAATTTGAAACACAGAAATCCTTAACAGCCTAAATCTTCGTAACAATACGCACGGTCTAAATACACACATCAAGTGTCTAGGGATCAAGTACATTTTTAACTATTAAAAATTATCCAATTAATATTTATTAAATCTAGTCTTCCAGACTGGCTTCTTACTTTAATTCCTATGTTTAAGATAACAACTTATCCCTACATTTTGTAAAAATTAAGAAAAATTTCAATTTTTGCAAATTGTGAGAAATTAACCTAAGTTAATGTCTGACGACTTTAAATGGCAAAAAAAGGCAAAAATGAGGATTTTTTAAATTTTTATTGCAAAGATAAAAAAATTAATAATCTGTGTTTCCACTATTGACACGAATTACACAATCATAGCGATTTGGCATGCTTAAAATCAGTTCATCAAAATAACTTTGAGGAATGGCTGCCCACATTCTTTCTAACAAGTCAAAAAGTTGTTATGGGGTATGCGTGGCATCCATACACGGCAGAGCTCTTCTTTGAAGCATATCCCTTGCGTGCTCAATTGGGTTGAGGTCTGGCGATTGAGCAGGCCACGGCAGAACGTTGTTGCGAGCGTCGGCAAGAGCGCGTGTTACGACTCGAGTCGTGTGTGAACGTGCATTGTCGTGCATTAGTCGAAACGAATCATCCAACCGGCTTCGTAGAGAGATGATGATCACGTCTGAAAGAATCCTCTCCACATAAATCTGAGCATTGAGGTGGCCCCTGATCCAAATGAGATTGGTTCTTCCACCGATCCAAATACCGGCCCAAACTATTATTGTTCCCCCTCCATATGAATGAACTCCCTAACAAAATTTAAAACGTTATTGACGTCCAAAGGTCCTCCAAACACGAGTAAGTCTTGTATCCGGCCTCATACCGAAACGAGATTCATCGGAAAAACAAACACAACGCCAGTCTTCTTTCTCCCAATTTCTGTGTTCGCAAGCCCATTGTAAACGGGCCCTACGATTACAGGGTGCTATAGGTAGAACTCTCAGCGGCCTTCGGGAAAGCAGACTCACTTCACGTAAACGATTTCGTCTAAAGAGGTGTGGAGCCTCGTAGCCAACATCATGGCGGTCATAGTACGATTCCGTCGAGCAATATTTTGGATCTACCGGTCCTGCCTGCGAGTGGTGATGCGAGATCGTCCTCTATGTCGCTCGGCCACGTTGCCTGTGATACGATAGCGTGTTCAGATACGGCTTATGAAGCTCTGTGTAGTGCCAAGAGCGACAGCCACAGTACGTTGCCTGGAACCAGCTTGCAACATTCCGACGGCTCTCATGATCTCTTCTCGTGTCAAATGATGTCGTCGCTCCATATCGATACAATTTTTTTTAGTTCCGATACAGAAATTGTAATGATTTTGTAAAAAAGCTATTACACACTTTTATAGGAATCCTGATTGACAGTTCATTTTCTATTTTTAATCAAAATTTAAAGAGAATTCTTTATTCAAATAGTGAAAATCACTAAAAAGATCAATAACGATCCAAAAAAATTAAAATAATAATCCTCAATTGCGGCGATACTCTAAAACGTACTTGATCCCTAGACACTTGATAAGTGTAGTTCGTTCAATAATTTCCGCCGTCTATGACCATGTTCGTGGAAGGTTCAATACCCATCGAGATACTAGCCGATATCGATTACTTGATATTAATTGAATGAACATAAGCTTGAAGTTCATCTAAGTTTCTGAACATAATCGAGTTACGCGGTAGCTCTGCAGCTTCATACGAGTATAGATAGATTGTTAATTAGTATTCTAGGACATTGGTGCTAATACTATCTTGGCTTCATTAACTAGCTTCCTGTCACCGGATATTACGTAGAAATAAAACCACTGCATGGGCATTATGTTTACATATATGCATATTAAATGTAATATCCTGTGACTTGGCAATCACGGATCATCAAGCAAGAGGCGAAATTGTAGGTTTTCTTTGTTTTCTTTGTCTTTGTATATGGTCTTCTTTGATACGAATGTATATAATATCGTTGTCCGTAGTATATATAAGTATATAAATCATATTATTAGTTGTTGGAAAGCAATGTAACAAAAAAATTATGGTTAAATATACAGCAGGTGCACAAACAATGGTAAAAATAAAGAAGAAAGAAAAAAGAAAAAAGAAAGGAAATAATTTAAAATATGAATAAATAAAAATATCAAGTGAATTTATAAATATCAGATGTAAGGAAACAATCTAAGCGAATCTAAATAATGTATATAAATTTAAGAAAGGATGGGATCGTAGTTAGCAAAGTAAGTGAAACGGGTACATTTAAGAAGATAATAGGAAATGATTGATCGTGGTTAAGATAATATGTAAGGAACGTAAAAAAAAATGATTTTTATAAATGAAGACAATAAAGACGCCTAAGAGAGACAAGATTGACTACCACATTAGGGGAAGCAGTATAAAAGGAAGAAAAAAATGCCGCTGTCCTGTCGTAGAATTAGGCAGGCCATTGTTGAAAAATTAATCCTCTTTTGCAGATATAAGCTTGATATACTGGTATATTTAAATAAAATTCGTAGTCTGATCGTAATACTTGTAATATCGTACTTCACAACAAGGTGAAACATAAATATAAAAAAAAGAAGGTAAAGCAAACAAAACAATATTAAATAATTGACAACGATAGCAATAAAAATTAACGGAATTTTATGCTATATTGTATAGATTCAGGTGTTACTTTGCGGAAATCCATCGCATGTGACAAATTCCTAAAATCTTTAGCTATCTTCCGCTCAAACTCTAAAAATCGGCCACCTAACCAGCACCGAATCGGTGCTGTTTAGTTAGCCGAATTCTATCTCTGGTATATCCTGAGGATGCTTCGTTGAGAGGCGAAACACGTGTCGATTTGTGATTTTTAGAGTTTGAGCGGAAGATAGCTAAAGATTTCAGGAATTTGTCACATTTTATGCTATGGAAAAATGATTAGGCGTTTATGATTCTAGTTCGAACAGCTTCGACGTGTCAGAACATTTCTTAAAACGAAGCCGTACGCACACAAACACATACATACTCGTTACTCGTACATAGATATCCTTACGCTGTATCGCGATTTTTACATACTTCTTTCGCCTCCTCAAATCTCATTCTCCTCACAAACTTTCCACTAGGTATGCGATTGCTTTTACCATTTCCGTTAAATAGCACTTTGGCTATTTGATCGTCATAAGTCAGCCTTGGTCTTCATCAGGTTGTGCTACCACTCACTTTCGCTTTGTAGATTTCCTTTGTCAATCTATCATCGCTCAATTTTTTAAGTGCCAGAACTATCTATACATTCCTTCCTTCATTTTATTCACTTCAATTTTTTCATTTTCATTTAATTTAGCTTCATTGCAATTCATTACAAGCTTACCACATTATTGTCTGGCTAGACGTAAGGTATTAAATTAATTGTATTTGACACTGTTAGTAACGTTGTCTTCTCACTCTCTAATTTACTTGCACACAAGATGGCTGCGTCAAAATAAATTGAATTTTGTGCCAGAAAAATTGTTATAAAGTGAACGAATCGCAAGACCGAGCTTCATTATGTTTATAAAACGTTTATAAAATGTTTATAAAACGTCCAATCGAAAGCATTCACTAATGCTTTCGATGGGAAACATTATAAGCTTAGTAATAATACAGAAATAGAGTCGAGTCGGCGTATAAGTACGTAAATATTTATGAACAAAATGATTGAAATAGAGTTTTCAGGCTTCTCTGAATCCAGAGCAAATATTACTTATTCGAATTTTTGTCTGGTTTTTTCATTGTCTGTTCGAGTATCACTCAATACTACTAAAAGGATATGAAAATAGATTATGCTGGTTGAAAAGTACCTAGCTTTTTTATTTATCAGCCGAACACTCAGCCTAGCCGGCGACTTGTTTGGCCAACTAAACTACACACTACAGTGTTTGTCCAACTAAAACTTGACCCTCTTTTTGGTGTTAAATACAGTAGCTTTAACAGCGTCACCGGTCGCGTCGAATGACAGATGATCGACATCCACAAACCTCGTATGGAGGACAAATCCCGGCTCAGGGCGTCGCCAAGGGAATAAGCACTTGCGTGCACATTAATAGTTTCTTATTCGAGCGTATGGGACTATTGCGGGCTTGGAGCGGACCAAACTAGCAAAGTTGCTGAAAGCCGGCTCGCGCGCCAAGTGTTTATTTAACAAGTTTATATTACGACTTAAGGTTCGCATGTGTGCGTACATACTGCACATACGTGATCGAGCTTCTAGTTTATCTATGCATTCATTACGTTAATATCCAGACAATTGAGAGCAGAAAAAAAAAAGATCGTGTAAAACAATAAATTCTATGAAGAAAGGCGAACCTACCTAAAACATTCGTGAAAGTTCAAAAAACGGTTTTTCTATAATAAAGCAAGAAGTTGATCTTGTATTCAAAAAAGTTAAATTGGAAAGTTGTAGGTGATAAAATTATCTTTCGATCGGTGTTGTGTGCAATATCGATTTTTGGCTTATATACGGAGAAAAATGCAAAAAACCGTTAATAATCGCATTGTTTTCATTAAATAATAACTTTTTATCAAAGAAACTTAGAAACTTGTTACTTGGTGAAAATGTTGGTTTTGGCTATTGGAAACTGTAGTTTTTTTTGGCGCGAAATTTTGAAAATTGTTAAAAATCGTGGTTGTAATAATATTAAGAACGTGTATATATTCGTGTTAAAACGTCTAATATCGTCTTCTTTGTCGCCTCAGACTTGTCTAGACCAGCATCAGCAGTTGTGAACGTCGGGTTCGAAAGAGTACGATGAAGCACTGACAACTAGAGAGATTAGGTGACGACAGCACGATGAAAGCTGCTCCCGTTCTGTACACAGAACCGATTAAATCATACGATTAAGTGCAGTTGCCAGATCTAGGCTTATCGTTTCCTGGACATTTCTGGAGTTACGGAAAATTTAAGTAACCCGCAATATTGTTAATTATAGTACTAGTGACTTAAAAAATATTTTTACAAATTACATATGTACTAAAAAAATAAAAATATAGTAAAAATACAAAGATGAGCAAAAGTTTAAGCAAAAATGTAACACCTCTCGTTGATTTTAAACTAAGAAATCAACATTCGGTATAACTTATTGACGACTATTACATATACAAATAGTAGAGACGTTTTATATTTTTCTTTTCCTTCTAGACCAGGGGTTCCCAAACTTATTTTGTCTACTGCCCACTTTGAGAATAAATTATTTTTTAGCGCCCCCATTTTTTCACCTACTGAAAAACCACTATAACTTCAAATTAAATTAATTAATTATTGTGAGCTATATTAGCGGAGATTAAACATTAATTCCAAACGAGACTTTTACTATAACCCGCAAGAGTTAACTTGAAACCTGAGCGCAGTAGGTAATACACAACGGCGCTCAGGTCTCAAGTTAACTCTTACGGGCTACACCTGTCAATGAGAATGATTATTGAATCGCAACTTTATAGTATTCAAACAGAGTATCTTTTATTCAAAATAAAACAAATATAATCGATCCTTATATAAAAACTAATGTGTAATGTGAAGTTTGTTGATATCAGGTTCCAATTTACTCAAGAACAGTCGCAAGTCGCCACGTTTGGTAACATGCAAACGATTTCTCTTTTTAGTCAGCAGTGTTGCCACAGCACTAAATCCACGTTCACACAAATATGACGATGGGAATGCTATCAAGAATCGCTGAACGATTGACCACAATCCAGGGTACAATTGCGGGATCGGTTTTTGTAGCCAAAATTCTTGGTAACCATTTTTGAACTTGATTTTTATTTCCTCGTTCGTTGTCAATTCTATAAGTTCTTCTTCCAGCTGAGGTGACATTGCTGTGTTGACATTTGAAAACGGATCCAACACTCAGTCTGGTATTTCCAAGTTCAAAATGTCCTGGTATCGTTCGGTGAAGTCAATGTGGAGGTTTTCCAAATGTTGGCAGTAGGCAAACAATTCGTCGTTACTGCATGATTCTGATAAATTCGAAAAATTGTGAAACTCACGTCTGCCCATATTCTTTTTGTGTAGAAGCAGTTTGGCTGCGAAAGCAGCAACGACGTTTTTTGTTTTAATTAAATTTCGTTCATCGCCTTGCAGTTGGAGATTCATGTCGTTGAACAATTTATACAGGTCTGTCATGTAAGCTATATCAATCTTTGATGTAATGAGCTTGTTGTGCAATTCTGTATCTTTAGTTTCCAAGAACTCTATAACAGAGTCAAACAGGTTGTAAAATCGAGTCAGACAATTGCCTCTTGATAGCCAACGAACTTCAGTATGAAACAGCAAACGGTTGAAATCTTCGTCATTAGTAACACAAAGCTGATGAAATAATCTATCATTCAAAGAGCTGTTGCGGATTTTATTGACTGCTTCGATGACATATTGCAGTGATTGAAATAGTCGTTCACTTAAGTTTCTAGCAACTAAATGTTGTCTATGAATAACGCAATGTACAGCAAGGACATCTGGAATTTTATTTTTAAGTACGCTATGAAGCCTTTATGGCACCCTGTCATAGCCGGAGCACCATCCGTAGCAACTGATATAATATTTTTCAAGGGAATCTCTTTCTCATCACAAAACATTTCCAATGTATTGAATATGGTGTATCGGTCTCTAAATTTCTAGCAAAGAATAGTTCTTCACATATTTTCTCATCTTTAATAAACCTCACGTAAGACAGCAACAATGCTTCATTAGTTGGTAAAGTGGACTCATCGAGCTGAATTGAGAATTGACTTGTCCTCAGGTGATCACACAATGATCCTTCAATGTTTTCAGCCATTTCATCAATTCGTCTTTGCACAGAATTATTACTCAAAGGAATTTTTCGGATAATATCTGCGGCTGGTTTATGGAGCACAGTAGTTATTACTTCCTTTATTGCTGGCAAAATTAACTCTTCTCCGATGTTATGTGGTTTGCCTTTTTGAGCAATTAACAATGAGATATTGTACGAAGCTCGAAGTCCGTCGTCATCTTGCTTAGCAGCCGCCAAAAATAATTTTGCTACACTTGGCTGAGTTCTTCTCTAGGTCTTGAAAATATGCTACATTCTTGTCTTTCTTATCTGGATGCATTTTATTCAAATGATCTTGCAGTCTTGAAGGCTTCATTGCTTCATTCGAAAATGTTTTTAGACGTAGAAGACACAAAGGCGACGATGGGTCTGTCGGATTTTCAATGAATTCGAATTTAATATATTCCGCACAGTATTGCCGTCTCTTCTTTTTTAGTTCCGACATTGTTTTGTTTTGAGAAATACGTAAGTAAGTGTTGAACTTAAGTACTGCTCATCTATTGCGCGCGAAACCGCAAATGAAAATAAAATAAATATTACGTTGTTTATATAGGATTGCGTAAGCAGCACGCACCGACAGGAATAAAACAAACATGCAAACTCGTTTATCTCATTCGACGCTCAATCGTACTCAACAAGTCAGAACAAGTATTCTATGAACCAGCCGATTGATACAGGAATGCACAATTCGGGTTATTTAACAAAAACTTGTTAAAACATGATTGCCCGCGGTCTATTATCTACGAAAATTACCTATCTGGGAGTACTAATAACTATTAAAATGCGAAAGTGTGTCTGTTGCCTTTTTATTTGTTTGTTTGTGTCTACTTTCATTTCGAAACGGAACGACCGATTGACATGATTTTTATTTTGTATATTCAATAAAACAGGACAGATATATGAACTACGCGGAGAGAAATATCGAACCGAGTTTGAGCAATCTTTTAATTAATATTAGTTGATGTTCACAAGTTGTAGTTGAGAGTCGAGAGCTCATGCAGTCGTTGTCTTAAATGTCTCCTAGCTAAATGAAATTACAAATCACTTCCCAGGCCTCTACACAACGCCCCCATTTTTTTTCTGGGTCTCTGGGTCCTTTAGGCCTGCAGCGCCCACAAGGGGGCGTTATCGCCCAAAGGCTGTTCTAGACCATCATGAAAGTTGAGTTAGAAGTGAATAATGAAGTAAAATGAAGCTTCAGACGAACCCTATAACTGTAGACCCCAAAGAACAAAGTCTGTACATTCGAGTCACAAGTAGAACGAGGGAAGAACACCTTATAACACCCAGATTACAAAACAATTGTTCTTCTTAGATGATTAGATTATAACATTTTATGAAAACGATTTATTAGCTGTCCTTATTAAACCTGATTTTAGTAATCTTTCCAATTTGGCATGTTGGATATAGCCACACTGTTGGTGATATTTGCATCGACAGTACATACGTATAATATTAAATATAATATTAATAATTTTATTCGTGTAAATGTGGAGTGTTACTATGACTGAATGGAGAGAGCCAGCCTTTGATCACAAAGAGCCAGCCAATAAAAATCTTGAAAAAATAATTTGACCGAGCTGAGCGATGGCTCGCCATAAGTCCTTCATTCCATAGAAAGAGTAATTTAGATTTTCATTATCAATCAACTAGCAGATAGTCCCGCACGAAGTTCGAAAGTAAAACAAGGGTAGGGTTCTTACCTTTAACACAAAGTCACCAATACTATTGAGGAACCAACTTTGTAACATGGAACCAACAATTGAATAACAAGGAAACTGTAAATCACAACTCGAATGTATGCTCATCACAAAAATTTGTCTGATAATAATTGTTAATGATATTAACAATTATTACTGCTCTATAAATTTAATAAAATTAACCAAAAGATCGTTTACATTCTTGAAACGATACATGTAGTGATTAAATCCCTCAGAAATACTAATGTTAAATCATCTTTAATATTTCTATCATCCAATTATACTTCTCTATGTGTCATGTTGGTGTCATCCCAAGTGTCATCCCTTGTTGCTTGTTGAAGAATTTTTATATTTCGTTATGATTTCCCAAATCTTGGGAGGCAAAGGGAACTAAGATTAACCAACCGAGTCTTGCGTATGTTCATATTTCTCATTCTTTATGCAACTTCATATCATTATTCCCAAGAGTAAAGAATTAAAACGGTGTCTTATTGTTCTGTTCTTGTGCTGATGCAAACTATCCTTTGCGCATTCATGGTCTTAATTGTTGAATTCACTACAAAACCGAAGTTTTTTCAGCTTGGGTAGAAAATAATCTCCGATACCAGTAGAACTATAACTCAGCGAGGCTCTCCAATGTCAGCATACTATACATTTTCCTTGAGACTTTGAAGAGTGCCGGAGTGGTGGCAATTTGTAAAGTGCAATCCATCTGCGATCTGCGACCACTTTGTTTTGGTATTTTAATGAAATTTTACTAATGAAGAGTATGCACTTCAGTTAAAAATGTGCGGCGTCCCGCGGGATGCGGCATCTCATTTTGTAAGATTGCATTCCCTGATCAATAATCAATCTCTAATAAATGAAACCAAATTTCATCTCTCAGCAGACACGATGGAAATTACTTTTGAATGATAACCTTGTCGTATACAAAAAATGTCAATAATTTGGTACGACGAAGGATGGGCACTTAACTCTCATTTGTACTTCGTCCAGAAGTATAGCAATACTATGCGATACTTTATCTACATCGCTGCCTGATATCCATATCCAGGGAAGGGTCCAATTTTATCCTCTTTCACACATAGTATTCGTGATAATTTGTTGCCAGCAAATTTCGACGTGTCAAGGAACTCCCGTTTTCGAAATATTGCAGGAATCGCATGTCGTTTACAATGACTGATAACATGTCCTCTCATGGTCGCTAACTTTTTGTGTAGATTATTATATTATAACATACATTGAAATAACTATAAAAAAATGTAGATAGAACATAGAATGATACTAATGTTTAGATAATATTATAAACGTTTGGTCATACTAAAGTTATAAAACTAATCGGAATCGGAAGCCTGTTATCGTGGTGACACACACACAGGGATTCCCAGCTGAGATATTCCGGACGGCACTCATTTGTATGCAGTTACATATGACGCATTGTTAAACGCAAAGCGATTCCAGTCCGAAACCGGATGGAAAAAAAGGACACCACCAAAATCGCCTGCACCGACTGTCCGCACTCTTTCTATCCGGCCCCGATCACTATGAAAGTATATTTGTGGTGGCACACGCAATTAAAATTCCATTCGGAAATTTTAGTTGAACTTTATGTCTCTTGTAAAATTCACCCTTTACGTCGTGTACCTATATTATAAGATTCAGTCAAATGCTACGATTTTTGCTATTATTCTTCTTCTTCTCATCAATAATAAACACAGAAAAAGTATTTGGTTTATCATGGCTATAGGTACAAGCGGACTGATTGGCGTTTAAAATGTGATTAGAAAAAAAAGTCTGGAGTGACGGAAATTGACGTGTGTGTCTTTGGAGTCCGATCTCCACTCGCAATCAACGCAATCGCAATCGCTCCTAAATTACCAGCGCGTGTCAGAGCTCTTAAGTTTTCCATAACTTATGGCATCGACCTACAAGACTGGTAATGTAGAACTAAAAATTTGTCCACGTAAAAATTGGTTACATCTCATTTAGTCGATCACAGGCAACTATCGGAACAGGTTGTCTGATTGGTGAGCTAAATATTTTAACACTTCATTAAAAACGCATTTATTATTCAATTGCTTATTGAAGTTATATCGTGCAATATTTATGTGCTTTATAGTTATGTGCTTCAAGTAATTAACTTGTGACGTCTTCTGTGGTGATGTCTGACGTGTGTCAAAGTTTTCGTTTGCAATTGCTTGTCTTGTAGGTCAATTGTTTATGGTTTATGACCTCCGATTCCCGCGATCAATTTAAGTAATTGTAATTATTTCATTTTGTTTGCTAGTTTTTGTTAAATACGTAATCGGATTTTCGTTTTTTTTTATTTAAAAAACATTTCTTTTTATTATATTTTTACTTAATGTATCGTATAATTTTGGAAATTCCTTCTCAAGCCGTCGTCCTCGTCCGCCTTAACTATTTCATTTGCGAGCATTGTATTAAATATGCGTAAGGCCTATCATGACGGTACGCAAGTACGGTATATGCTAGCGTTGCGCGCAATCATATCGGCTCAGTCTAAATAATTCAAAATCGGTTTTATGCGTGCGCAGGGCCACCAGCGCCCAGGTAAACGTGCAATGCAGACTCACACTTGTATTTATAATTAATTGCCCATTATAGCTCAATATATTAAGAAGGCGTCGGTATGCTTCTTTTACCGTAACTCCCTTCACCCGAACCCCTTTATGCTCAAGGCTTCATTGTGCACTCCCAAGCCAGATATTCCCAAGCGCTATAATCATAGGTTGACGTAGGTGATAAAGGCGACGACATTAATCGTTCTAAGACGATACTCCCACATTCATATTACAACCATATCACCTCCATCGGCGGAGGCGTGGACGTCTAAAGATGTAGACGCCCTGGAAATGGATAACAGAAATGATTCTCATAGACAATCTTGAAGCATAGTATGTTGGGTTATTGATGTTTGCTGTATTATCTGAGCTTAATCAATATTATCTCATACAAGAACCACAAACCAGAAATTCAAGAGGGGCTACAACGGATGAATACTATGTATTCTCAGATTCACATTTTTGTTTTGTTTGGTTGAATTTTGTTGTCCAACTGTAGCCGAATTTTTTTTAATCAATCAGGGGCGTCGCTGTAAATGCTAAAAAAGCTTTCCTGACTTGATTTTTACTTTCCCTGATCATTTCGATAAAATTGCCTAACCAACATTGTTTATTTTAAACCATGTTTTTCTTAATCTTTTCATAAAATAACCAACAGTAATGTAATGGAAATTACCAGTCGTTTTTTTTTATCACATTTTGTAATCGAAGATATTTTAAAATCGCACTAGACTAGAGCATGAAATATATCCCTATCCCTCGCTTTATACCAACTGGGAAAGTATGGAGCAAACCATGTAAAAACTTATTTTTCACCGTACTTTCCAGAAGACCCCCTCCATTTTATTGACTTACCCTGACCACCTTGAGTTTCCTTGACCTGACTTTCCCTGATTTTTCAGAAAGTAGACACTCTGTCAATAACTCTTTCTCATTCCGTCTCGGTAAAAGTTGTCAAGGGGTAGAGTTTATACATCGTAGACAGAGAAACCTATAGATTACGCCATATATTCCATCTCATTCACGCAAGAAGGAGACTAACTGACATGCATACAATGCAGAAGAAAGTGACAAAGGTTATTTTCTATCCTTTAGCGTATGTCGGTTTTTCAAGTTCAGCACACTGATGTTCTAAACAGCACAGAGTATACAGCAAAATAATTTTATTCGTATTGGGGCTACCAGCTTTTTAATACCACTTTTCCCAATACGGTATAAAATATAATAAGCGAAGATAAAACGCAGTGGAAAATTATTTCTATAGTCTCCAAATACACGCATCAAAGGTGTCTAGGGATCAAGTACGTTTTAGAGTATCGCCGCAATTAACGATTATTATTTTAACTTTTTTGGATTGTTATTGATTTATTTTAGTGATTTTCACTATTTGAATAAAGAATTTTCTTTAAATTTTGATTAAAAATAGAAAATCAACTCTCAATAAGGATTCCTATAAAAGTGTGTAATCGCGTTTTGACAACATCATTACAATTTCTGCATTGGAACTGAAACAAATTGCATCGATATGGAACGACGACATCATTTGACACGAGAAGAGATCATGAGAGCAGTCGGAATGTTGCTAGCTCATTCCAGGCAACGTACTGTAGCTGTCGCTCTTGGCACTACACAGAGCGTCATAAGCCGTCTCTAGATACGCTGTCCAGAGACGGCTTATGACGCTCTGTGTAGTGCCATATCACAGGCAGCGTGGCCGAGCGACATGGAGGACGATCTCGCATCACCATTCGCAGACAGGACCAGTACATCCAAAAGACTGCTCGACGGAATCGTACCATTACCACCATGATGTTGGCTACGAGGCTCCACAGCTCTTCAGGCTTGCTGATAAGCGATCCAACCATCCGAAATCGTTTACGTGAAGTGGGTCTGTGTTCCTGAAGGCCGCTGAGAGTTCCGCCTATAGTACGCTGCAATCGTAAGGCCCGTTTACAATGGGCTCGTGAACACAGAAATTGAGAGGAAGAAGACTGGCGTTGTGATTGCTTTTCCGATAAATCTCGTTTCGGTATGAGGCCGGATACAAGACGTACTCGAGTTTGGAGGACCTCTGGACGTCAAGAACGTTTGAAATTTTGTCAGGAAGTTCATTCATATGGAGGGGGAACAATAGTGGTTTGGGCCGGTATTTGGATCGGTGGAAGAACCGATCTCATTTGGATCAGCGGTAATCTCAATGCTCAGATTTATGTGGAGAGGATTGTTTCAGACGTGATCATCCCTTTTCGAAGCCGGTTGGATGATTCGTTTCGACTAATGCACGACAATTCACGTTCACATACGGCTAGAGTCGTAACACGCACTCTTGCCGACGATCACATCAACGTTCTGCCGTGGCTTGCTCAATCGCCAGACCTCAACCCAAGAGCACGCATGGAATATGCTCCAAAGAAGAGCTCTGCCGAGTATGGACGCCGTGCATACCTTTTTGACTTGTTAGAAAAAACATGGGTGGCCATTCCTCAAAGTGATTTTGATGAACTGATTTTAAGCATGCCAAATCACTGTGATTGTGTAATTCGTGTCAATGGTGGCAACACAGATTATTAAAATTGCGAGTCTTTATCACCATGGATTTAAGTCGTGAAAATTTTCGTGCTATGATTTATTACGATTTTCGGCGAGGGCTAACTCAAAAATAGTGCATCGATCAACTCACTTCGACTTTTGGGGACGAAGCACCATCGAAAACTACTGTGTATCACTGGTTTAGTGAGTTTAATCGTGGGCGGTCTGTGCTCACGTACGAAGTTAAAGAAGGTCGCCATAAATCGGTTGTTGTACCTCAAAATATTGATGATGTGCGGGAACTAATAATGCAAGATCGTCATGTTACATATCGTGAGATAGAGGCGTCTCTGGGCATAAGTATGACGAGTATTTATAAAATATTACATGAACATTTAGCTGTAAAAAAAATTTGTTCACGTTAGATTCCGCACAATTTGAGAATTGACCAAAAACGGGCTCGTGTCGATTGGTGTGAAAAAATGTTACAAAAGTACAATCAGGGTGCGTCAAAAGCTGTCTATAATATCTACACAGGTGATGAATCTTGGATATATGTGTATGATCCTGAAACTAAACAACAATCAACGGTTTGGGTGTTCCAAGACGAGCCGAACCCAACAAAAGTCATTCGTTCAAAAAGCACTTTGAAGCAAATGGTCGCTTGGTTTTTTGGTATAAATGGACATGTAGCTACAGTTCCACTAGAGGATCGTAAAACGGTTAATTCTGAATGGTACACGACCATTTGTTTGCCAGAAATCTTTGAAGAAATAAGAAAGAACGACCGACAACGCAGAATCCTTCTTCATCATGACAATGCTAGCTGCCACACATCAGCCGAAACAACTCGGTATTTGGAAGATCAAAAGATCGAAATAACGGGTCATCCGCCATACAGCCCCGACTTGGCCCCCAACGACTTCTATTTATACCCAACCGTGAAGAATAAAAAGAGGCTGTTGATGCGTTCAAAATGCACGTTTTGGAGATACCTCAATCCAAATGGAAAAAGTACTACGAAAATTGGTTCCAACGCATGCAAAAGTGCATCGATCATCATGGTGAATATTTTGAAAAGCAATAAAACTATAATAAATGCTATATGTTTGTTTCACTTTGTTATTCCGGATACATAAATAGCAGCCCTCGTATTTGTAAAGTAAAATAGAAAAGGATGATTACACGGTACATCATCCTACACGTATGTCATAATATGTTGGCCCTAATAACTGACAATAAATTTTACGCTAAATTTTATGCTAAATAAAGAAGAAAACAATATTTTTTCAAAACCATACTGTTACAAGGTTATGTGATTTATTTATTTTTAGTGATGTACCAAAAATAATAGGCAATTATAACGTTTTTTGTTGTTATAAAATAATACATTTTTCTTTCTAATACATACATACATATCTTCACGCTGTATCCTCAACGGAGTAGTCAGAAAGGACGGAGCGCCAAGCGTCGCGGTCCTTACATACTACTTTCTTTCTAATAATTTGATAATAATAGAATGTACTAATAAATTTCATAATATTATAAAACTGTGCCCAAACCGAACGCGCGAAGGCAAAGCGCAATACGCAAAGCGTAATATGACGACTATTTTTAGATTTCTGCGAAATTTGATTTTTTGTTGATTTTTTTATTAAATATTCCTGAATATTACTTTTGCGTTTTTATTTTCTTTACGCTAGTTATTTACGCTAGAAACTTATGTTACTCTTTTTTGGATCGGTTGAAGAAAATAATAGAAAAGAAGGAATATAAGGAACTTGAACATAGACGGCGGTCTGCAAATCTGTCACTATCGCTTTGATTAACAATGGCGTGAATATGTGAACTAATTAAGTATGTCTAAATTTTTGCATTCAATAATATTTAGTAGTCCCGTTACTTTAATTGTAACTAAAGCGACGACCTATGCATGAATGAGATTTTGAACTCAAATATCGCTACCTGCTGTCCCGCAAAATTATAAATCATTACCTCTCTTTGTTTCATTCATCCCGTCTCTGTTGGTTAATCTACCCATATTAATACAAATTCCAGATAGGAAGCCTTCATAACATATAGAAAAATTTGTTCACCCCGAATAATCCTAAGGAGTATTAAAACAGCACACACGACAAATAAACCCGTACCTAACTCTGACGTAACAACCACAGTTGTTTGATGCTGCATCTTCAAAAAAATTTTACTCGAGCACTAGAGAAACAATTTAGTTAAACCAATCAATGAAAATCAATTGAGATCAATCAAGTCGATATTCGAGAAACAAAACGATAAAACTATTACCATTACACAACAGCCTAACGCAATCAACCGATTTGACCGACTTGAGTCCAAGAATACTATGAGAGTTAAGAACCTGTCTGTAGAATCCAGCGCAAGCGAATTCTTCATCTCGATTCTCGATCTGTAGTAGCAGCAATAAGGTTGACTTTTCCAGTCACGGTTTCACTTATTTTAACGCGGAGATTTCTCAAAATTAATCTTCGTAATTTGCAAGAAAAAATTGTAATTTGCGATTAATAATAATAATAGGTTTATACACAATTTTACATATTTTGATATGTTTTAATTACTAGTAACTAAAAACTAGAAACTAGTTTGAGTAATTTAAGTTGAGGACATTACAATAATTATTAATTACCTATTCATGGTAGAAAAAAAATTTTAGCGCAAAATAGGGTTTTTCTGAATTCTATAACGAGTTTTTTTTTTAAGGTAAAGAGTAGAAATCAAGCTGAAATTGTGTGATTGTGAAATCTGAGTCTCAGTCTCCATAATTATCGTAGGTCACCAAATACACTAAAGTCTGCATATACTGGTTCTTAAAATGCAATGTGTACAAAAAATAAGTAACACTTTTTTTATTTGGTCGTCAGAGGTCGGTGCCCACCTTTCAAAACAATCGTAAGAGATCTCGTTCGCTTCGTTGAAAAATGACTCGAATAAAAATCAGTTCCATTCGATTGTTGAAATATTTCCGAATCGGTCCCGTGTCTATGAAAGAGACTGATGATTAAAAACGAAAAAAATGATACTTTAGAAGGTAGAGAGCATAGCTCTACCTAAAAGATTGATTTCAGTTTTATTTCTTATACTATTTTAAATATTATTGCGTAGTAGTATTTAATATCTTTAAGTAATTGGTGCAGACCAATTTGTGGGCAAAGGTCTAGCAAAAGTATTTCATTATATTCTGAAAAGCAGATAAATAATATTTTAATGCCGGTGCTCCGGAATCTGCAGCTCGCCTCGACTATTTTCCTATCTCCTGACTATGAGTTTTCTGACTGCAAAATTTTGCGTGCTCAAACCTCAGCTTCATACGTAACATAATTAATTACATAAATATCCCACCGTGATTTAACTTTTGGGCTGAACTCATCTTCATCACCACGATTCTCCTGATGATTGCCTGATAAATTATTGAACTGATGAAAAGCGATACTTAACTGGGTGAATCACGCTTACACAAAAAATACTTTTTCACTCGAGTTTTTCGGTTTGTATAATTAATTTGCATTTTTTGGAGCAATACACATACAAAACAATATTTTTCATTGCGGTTTCTGAATTTTCTTTACATCTTGTGATACAATACCGCTAACTACATTATTAAATTATAAATCGCTTATTTAATTATTTACGAAAGACGCGTACAAGTCAAGGAGTACTTAAAATAAATCCCTAGTTCATAAAAACCTGTTATATGAAGTATATACTTTTTTTACAATTAAACATCTCACAAAATGTTGCTAGATGTATCTTATAATCTACTTATTTGTAAAAGATAAATATTTACATAATAAAATGTCAAAACATATTTTATTTTTCTTATTTATTTGCATAGCACTGTGACAATTATGAAAATTGCCTTTGTCCCGTAATAGAAAAACCACAAAAATGATCTTGACTGCTTTAAGAAAATTTAAAAAAAAATGTTAATATATATGTTTTTTTTAGTTAAGCTCGTCAAAAATGATATTCGTTTCCGTTGTTATGATAATTGTATATGTTTTGCTATTGTTTTCAATTAAATCCTGACAACGCAAGCAAACAATATTTTAAAAATCGTTAATTTCGAAACAATAAAGTTTAAAAACTTACCTTACGCTCCCAAACATAATAAAACAAACTAATCATTCACATGTCTGAATGCTCTCTATGAAAAATTAATATTCATTTCGAACATTAACAGCAAACTGTAACACACGTAATAATTTTAATTAAAAATATGATGCATAATAATAATTGAATATTGCTATAATAATAACAAAACACTAAATTTTAGCATTGACACTTCTACATTAAAATAAGGTTAGATTGGCTCAAAAAAGCTGCTATGTTACTGCGCGAAAGCGCACTGCACTGTTTTATCGACGGAACGTTAGTATTGCCATGCAACTAATCTGTTTTTCGTCCACCGTGTCATAATGGTAGAACTTGTTTCTAATATTGTAGCCTTTGCGCCTTTGGTTGAGAACGGTTCTTAGTGAAACGTACCTTTTAAACTACCAAAGCGTTTGAATAAATTGCTAGTTATTGATTTAGTTTTAATATCTATTTTAATTTTTAATTTTTAACTCTTATAATTATAAATTTTTCAGTTAGTAACAATATTGTTAAGTTTAGGTAATACTTTAAAATATATTATCTGTAAACGGTAATTGGATTGTAATAAATAATTATTATGTTTACTTTGAATAATATAATATTTTATCAAAATATTTTTATTATAAATGTAGTGGGTCCAGTCTGTATTACCTATCCACTTGTGAATTCACTGGCCTTAAAATCAAAAGATATTAATGCTTAAAAAATATTAACCGACTTAGTCTTATAAGTTTTTCTCCGTATTTGGAATTTATTGACTTCTATTGACTGAAAATGGATATGTTTGACATCTTAGTTGGACTCATTGAATAATGATGGATTACTATGACCCAAATGTGTTTTTACCTCAGAATAATGACAAAATTACAAGCGGGGCTAAAATAAAAAGGATTGCGTTTAAAAGATAATTTTGTAATTGATAGAAATAGCAATAAAAATTATATTTATCACTACGAAAATTATAATCCACTGCATTAAAATGTTACCACTTCATTCTTTTCATTTTATAATTATGTAACTACTAATTTTATAGTTTTCTGTATGTATATTACGGTCATAAATGTTATTATTGTGGAAATCATTATTTTAAACTACATATTACTAAAGTCGGAAATTGTAAATACAAAATGGAAACTATCAATTTTAAATATACTAATTTGTATTTACAATTATTAATTTTATGTTATTTTCCAAATAAAAACTCAGTGATGGATTTTTCATCAATTTATGTAATAGTGTGGTGCATTCATTCGCATGGATGAATGAAACAAAAAACATTATTGTTTTTTATATTCTGTTACATGTAAAAAGGTATGCGAAATGAAATCTATGAAATCGTCTAAAAGAATTTCGTATAAAATATAAAGCACGAAACAAACAATCGTAATGCATCCCTTTCCAATGTCCATCCAACGTTGTAAGTAAAAGAAAATACAACCGAATTGAAAACCTCTTTTTTTTGAAGTCAGTTAAAACACAATAAACTGATTTATTTTGTTGACATTTTATTCCAGCTTCTATAATTATTATTATTCTGAGATTCTTACAATGGGAACGCCGCAATGCATCAATAATTATCGTGTCCATTTTCAGACAATGCCAATTACACAATTAGGCACGTCACTGGCTTCAATCTAGGCGAAGTTAATGCAAGCACACTTTGAACATATGAGATTATACGGATTTGTCTGCTTAAATAATACATATATTTTTCTATTTTTTTTCCTGAACTCTCTAGGGGAGTCCGATTGTATTATTTTTTACTGGTCACTTTGGATGAAAAGATGCAGTAAAGCCAGACAGTTTGTAGGAAATTTTAGCCGAATTGGATCATTCAAACAGCAGTGAGCAGTGCTTACGGCCTGTCCGTAAAGACAAACTGAGCAACGGCTTAGAACGCTCGAATTTGAAAGCGCCGTGACGAGAGTTGTTTTAAAATTATGTTTTATTTTGTAGCGAAATTTTTGTTTCAAAGGTCGCTACTCAAGTTATTTGCCTAAAGCATAGGATTTGCTCGAGTCATAGCTGGCAGTGCTTTCGAAGTTCAATCTCGGGTAAGACGGCCGGTAAAATTGCAACAAGACATCAACATCTTAATTCTCAGGATTGCCTTGCAATAGCAAATTAAAGTAATCTTTTAACCTCGATGTTGTAAATGTTCAAGAGCCTCCTTGTCTTCTTCGAATTATATATAAAAAAAACAGGAGCTAAAAGTTTAACTAATTATATTGAATGTCGATCAGTAGACGTTTTTGCAATGGGAATGCCGGAACGAGTGAACTCTTAATTCTGTTTTATACTTTATAAGCCAAAACATAGTATATACATATTTATTATAAAGATATTATGTAAGCACATACTTGGAATATTTGACTCGGTAGGTAGTTTTGTTGCATTTTGTAAGCCAGTCCACCCTGAATGGGAAGTAGCGTGGAATAAATAATTTTATTGTAATTAATATAAATACACTGCCCGTGCCCTATGGTTTCACTAGCATTAAATGTATAATTAATTTGTAACTAAAGTAAAATTGTATATAAGAACTAAAAAAGGCCACACAATGACTGAAAGAACGTCATCGAAGGATAAGTAATTAAAAAAAATCGTTAATAAATTAACCACAGTGCCACCTATAGAATCATAGAATTATTATGAGCCATCATCTTAACAAAACAAATATGACCTCAATCGGTCATTGCTCAGAAGTTACACGATAGATTTAGATGCAATCGATAGATACATTACCATTGAAATTATAGTTTGTGAGCGGGCTAATATTAAATAATGACAGATTTCTAACCTAAACGATTTGTGTAATGCAAAATCCATAAATTAAAAACAAAACAAAATCCAAAAAATATGAAATGTAACTTTAAAAATAAATAATACATTGTGGATATGTTAAAAATAAGCATTAAAATTAAGAATATGACATATTAAGAATACGCACATAATTAGTTACATTAACTGTTCAAATTGGTCAAACGTAAATTAAATGGCTGAGGTATGGCGGAGATTTAAACTATCTAGCTGTAATGTATTTTGCCACCGTAATGTATTTTTGTTCGCGAACGCAACAAAGCAACGCTGTTAACTCCTCGAACCAAGACGAAGCATTTGCTCTACAAGCGTGTCCTTAAAGTGTCCTTTTCTGTTGACCGACTTTCTAGATATTTACTAATGTGTGTGACTAGGGAAGGTCGCAACACAACGACACACAGCTGAACATGACATATTATTTTTATCCTTGTGAATACTGTAGCCAAAAGACTTCAAGTAAAAGATTTTCGAGTATTTTACAAATAATTATTTCATGACCGACTCATGAGCTGACACGAAGTATACTGACAGTGCAATTTAGCTATACTTACTATAGCTAACTATTTTACTTGTGATTACGCTTATTGAGATAGAAGCAGACACGAAAATTCGTTTGGCACACGGTGGTAAGAGCAGCAACTTATTATGCCTCCGTCTATTGTTTGTTGGTCCTAGCCAAAAAGCATAACGTTGGAAACTAAATTGACAACTAAACTAAACTGACAAAAGAATTTAATTGAAAAAACATATGGGTGACACGTAATTATTTCTTAATATTACGAATATACAGACAATTAAAAATTTACTACTCTCTACTGATTACTAAAGTTTAGTTCATATTACTGCCGCGGGACTTTGTCTCTACCATGTCTCTACCGCGTAAGGCGTAATAAGAATAACAGCGCCATCTAGAAGAATTATCTGAAACCTTTACCTTTCTTAGGTAAATTTTTTTTCTAACATGTAATGCGCAGTGAAAAAGCTATTTTTTAACGTGGCTCGCTCGGCATGGGCTAAGCATCAAAACTATGGAGGGTAGTGTTAAGGAGAGCCATCTCTGTGTATCAAAAAGTGTCCATAGAAATGCGTTAAATAAGAATGGCGCTACTATAGCTAGAGGGTAAATTTTCACCATTATTGTTCTATTATTTTCGAAAGTTTTATAACAGTCAACACAATAAAATCACTAAAATATATTAAAAGCTCACAATTATTATGAATCACTCTCAACGTGTTTCAAAGCGATTTTTTGTTTATGCTCTAGCTACTCTAGCGCTATTCTGCGGGTTATTCACAAACGTCGGAAACTAAATTTTCTGTATCCAACAGGAAACTTTTCGACGATTTCGTCTATACGCGATTCACAACTCTGAAATCGTATTAAATTTATATTATATATAGTCGTATTCACAAATCCAAGCCGTCGGATTGAATTTATGCTTTTCGACGATCGGCCTTTCCGCCACGGAAAGTTTCCGACGTTTGTGAATAACCCCCTGGATAGTTTTTGAATTGTTATTTACTGCTTGCAGTTGGACACTTTTTCAACTAACTCCCACATGAGACGGTTCTTCTTACCTCTACCCTCCATAATCAAAACTGCCTTCTGTTACATTTTTTGATAAAAACCGTCATTTCATTTCATTGACCATCTATTTGTTACCATTACAAATAAATAGAACATCAGGTAGGTATAATATTCATATGAAAATTATTTATTCGAAAATACACATAAGATGTCAAATGTATTTAAGATATAATTAAACTAAAATGAAATGCTGATAACACATACAATTTAAATGCTGTTTTAATATAATATGACGAGTAATAAATCTGTGGTAATGCATATTATTATTATTATTGATCATATATTCTTTATGCTATTAGCTACAGCGCCATCTAAAAAAAAACATATGAATAAATAAAAGTTTGATGACGCTGTGATTGCGACCTTATTAATAATTACAAAAATAAAAGATAGATAGCAGATGATTAGTTTCATCATCTGGCAGTATTTTGTCTGTGGTATGATAGAGCAACTTTAGAGCAATAACAATTTATTATTATCACAGATTTATATAGGCGTATTCGTGATTATTATTGTAAGCTTGGGATTGTAACACCAGACAAGAGATTATTTAAAAAAAATTAAATTCTTCCATTATATCTATTGCACAGAAATCTGTCACAAATATCTGCAGACATGTCGTATATTTGTAACTTTTTGGCGCCTACGTCTTTTAGAGCGTTTCTAGCTTTAGTGATGCTCTAGCAAAGTAGTGATTATATCCTCTTTGGTTCTACCTTTAGATAATCTCTCTATAAAATAGGGTTCACATTTGGATCTCTTTTATCAGTCAGTCGATCACTATCGGAGTACTTCGAGAAACAGTGTTTACATTATCCGAAAAGAAATGGTTTAAGCGGCCGGCGACTGGAATACGTTTAATGAACCAATCAAAAGGATTTGACAGAATCCTACTCACGAGGCTAATCATTACTGAATGACAGCGCGTGGAAAATTGATAGTCTTGGCGTTTTAACCGACAACCGTCATCGAACTACTCGACCTTATTTTTATCCGATTATAGCCAAGAATAGCCAAGATCGAAGTCGAATAACCGAATAATCGAGATATCGGTTGGCTCTTAGGTATATAGAGGTAGGTATATGTCAACGGCCCTTAGGTTCCGTTAACACCTGTTAATTTCGTTACGAGAGTAACCTTTGGCGTTGCGTAAAACGGACTTGCCATAGAGGGGTGAATACGTACCTATAAATTACATACCTTCACGCACTCTCCTGTTTATGATGATCAAAGCATCTAAGCATAATAAAGTTATAACCATTTAGAGTTACAGATAGCACAGCTAAAAGCTACTCATTAATGATAAATTCCATAGCTGCGAGACCATATACTATATTCAGTCCGCAAAAATATAATAAGTAATATTTTACTACTGATGTATCCACCTCGTAAGTGTCTCCTATATTTGTGTATTGTACGTCTATAAGAAAGGAATGTCTAGATGGTCAGGTTAGGTTAGGTTAGATACATAGATAGAATGGGTGATGAAAGATTGACAACGAAAATCTACAAAGCGAAAGTGAGTGTTAGTAGAAGCAAAGAAAGACCAAAGTTGAATTTCGAAGATCAAATAGTCAAGGGTTAAATGTGAGTCAGAAATGTCGAAAGCACTCACATACTTAAGCGAAAGTGTGAGAGCAGAGTGATAAAATGAGAAAAGAGAAGGAGAGGACAGAAATATGTAAGGACCGAGATGCTTGGACATCCTCTGTGACTACTCAGTTATGGTTACAGCGTGAACATATTGTTATGAAGGTATGCAGCTTGTCAAATACGCAGCAATTAGTTGGACATTAAAACGTACTATACAGTATATTTACTTTCTTTTAACGGATATATTTCCATTAATGAAGCCGAAGTCACATATTTTAGCATTTTAATATATTAAGCTTCGTTTACGACGCACATTACGTAATAAAACTTAATGTCAGGTAATTCTGGGGGTGTAGCTGTTCGCCTCTGCATGCCCCCTTACATACGGCCATGTAAGCAGCTGGCATATTCCATTTATTCTACTTTCTCAGAGAATGGTTTCCAACTGCTTATTTAAAGAGCTTATCTATGCAGAACATGCCTGCAACGAAAGACAATTCACTTTCTAATAATCATATGCTTTGTTATCATGACAGAAGTTTTAATTTAAAAACAATCATCAATCAAAGATTGGACCGTTGCGTTGGCGCAGTGATTGCTGCATTTGTTTTCATATCCGTTCTTCTCTCTCCGTTCGCTGTGTGGTACCCATAACATAGACTTAGTATATTGTGTGAGATTTTTAGAATTTCGTAGCTCAAAAGGCAAAAAGGAACCCATATGAGATCACTTCCTTATTCGTCTGACTGTCTGTCAAAAGCCTCATTCTCAGGAATTGCTGTAAAAAAATCGGCCCCTTGGCTGTAAAAAAATCGAGCTTCTAAGTGAACGCAATACAAAAATTCTTTTATTTATGCCTTATATTTCGACACTCGCACGTAAAACAATATATATAGGGTATATACCATGGAGCTAGAATCAATAAATTAGGCAAAAAGCAAGGTTTTATACAAGTTAAGGAAAAAATCCGTTAATCGTTAATTTATACTTTATAGATATATCACACGAAAAAAAAATTTTTTTTGCGATTACAAACACAGTTGTTGTTGGAGAATTGACTGTGACGTATATCGATGTATGGACGAACATTTCTTCAACTACTAAGTTAAATTTGTCTTTCGATTCGATTTACCTTTTCGTTGGAGCAGTGTTTGTGCTTTTATACTTTATGAACTTGCGTAATGTTAATTATTTTGGAGAAAGTAGCTACACAGCGACCTAACTGCGTACGCTGTCATACGTAAGTACCTACTTATTACAAATTAGTAAATGAATATTATACGGAACCCTTTGTGCGAGAGTCAAACTCGCACTTGTCCGTTTTTTTATATTTGTACTTATAAAACGGTGATAATCTAATTTTTGTGAACGGATTATCAAATAAGCACCTCTGGGACTACTCTTTAGTGCTCTTGTTTACCAAAGTTCAAAATGTCCGTCTGTGTTTTTCCGAGGCATATTAGGTCTTGAACGGTCAAATTGATTTATACGCGGCTTACTTTCTTTGCAAGTTGAAAATATTCATAGCATGCTAGATATCGATCTAGATTATTTTTTACGAAGAAAATCTTAGCCACTTCTTGTAGTGAAGTCAGAGTAGACAAACAGACAAATAGGCAAGAATTCAAAAAAATATTAATTTTAGATTTAGAGGATCAAAAAATTTTGTCCACCATAATGTCGAAAATATCATACACGTGCAAAAGTACTTTTAATTTCTTTAGAATGTATAAATGAGTAAAGACATTAGTAATTCAAATAACAAACTTATTAATTACACTTAATATAAACTATCAATCAGCCCTGGCTTCGCATGGCTGGATTGTACTAATATGGCGTCAGAAGCGTCCAATTGTTCACTGCTATAAAGCGAAGCGCGGCTTGTGATGCGCTATTTACAGGTACCTACTCGCCACCTTCTTGCTGCGCGTAAGTTTAAATCTAAACAGAACAATCTGCATTGAATGCCCAAAGTGAGTAGCAAATTGAATTGGATAAGGATTGATACTATATTGATCAAAATAGCTCCACAATTTACCCATTCTGTTTTTATTCAAATGTTAATTCATTTAAACCTACCAACCACAGACAAATGCCGTTGTCAGGATCAGAAAATATACATGTACACAAAGATGTAGATACGTGTTACGTTGGTAAAAAAATTATACACAGAACTGTATTTCAATAATAAAAACATATGTTTTTATGAACTTCAATTTTTTATGTATATTTCATTTATTGCTATATCTGCATTTATAGGCAGTGTGAATATATCTAAATTCATCAAAATGGCTAGCCATAGTGCGCCGTTAGTGCTAAGTATATTGTATGGTAGTGAGGCATGTCCGAAATCGAGTGAAAGTAAGATAAATGTAGCGGAAATGTGATCTCTTCGAAATATGTGCAGTGTCACCCTTGCGGACAAGATAAGCAAGGAAGAGATAAGCTATATGAGACGGTTGGACGACAGCGTTATTGTAAAAATGAAGAAAGGAATGCTTCGATGGTTTGGGAACATAGTATAAGTGATGAAAGATTGAAGAAGAAGATTTACAGAGTGAAAACGAGTCAAAATACAAGCCTAGGAAAACCATCGCTGACTTGCGAAGATCAAATAGCCAGTGTTAGCTGAAGGAAAAGTCAAAAATATTCGAATACTTAGGTGAAAGTGTGTATGGAGAATGATAAGATTTGAGGAGGCGTAGCAAGTACACCAGGACCGCAACGCTTGGTACTCTATTCTCTTTGACTACGTTTGAATTGAAATTAACACGTGAAGTGTGTGTACGATTATGGCGTGTGGGTATGTATTTATGTATGTATGCATGTACATGATGTATATTTAATTTTGTAACATCTTTATTACATGTAATTCTTCCGTACGTGTGTATGCCACTGAACTCCTCCTAAACGGCTGGACCGATTTTGATGAATTTTTTTGTGTATGTTTTTGTGACACAATTTCGCCTCTTAGGAGTTTATAAATTAAAATACAAACTAAAAATACAGCTTGGTTTATTATAATATGCGTGTGCTTAGTTCAATGCTATAAATTCAAGTGGGAAAAAGAAAACTATAATAATTCGCTGGTCGCGCTGCTCCCGCGATCTTTGTACCGTTGACACATTATATATATGTTGCAGGTATGTTTGAATGGGTTTCTAGTTTAAATTCATAATTGCACCCGATTGGCGCTACAATCGGATTCTAATAAAATTTTTTACTGCAACGTTCTGGCGAGATGTCTGTCGGATCCGTTAGTATATTATAAGCAATTATTTTCTGCTATATATATAGCAATATTTAATGTTTTCATCATTATTTACTTACTAATTTTAGTGTATTAAAGTGCTTTTATACATATCTTCACGCCGTATCCCTAATGGGGTAGTCTGTTTTGGATATATATTTGGTGTAATTAGAAATTTTACATAAATAGGCATGCCTTATAGTATCGCGGCCTTAAAGCAAATTCTTTAACAAGAGTAGGGTCATCTTGTAACAATACGTTACGTAAAAGTTTACGCAAGTCAGGTCACGAATTTTGCCTGCCTTTGAGATGATGACCACGTATTTTATGATGTTACCAAAACTGGTAAGAACACTTAAAAATATTATATCACAACAAGATAAAGACATTGCATATCTTCACGCTATATCCCTAACGTAATAGCTGCAATGGTTAGAAATAAACAAAGCTGTTTACTCTACATCTTCGTACATTGATACACATTTTCGAAAAATAAGGTCAATTATTTGTCGAAAAATCTGTATATCTTTACAATTAAATAAAATAGAAGTGACTGTCTGTTTTCAAAATAAAAGCTTTATCTATGTGTTTTCGTAATAAAAACACTCTTATACCTATGCGAAAGTGTGTAAGGCGAATTTGTTGAGAGAAATTCGAGGCGAAAGAAGTATGTAAGGACCGCAATGCGTGGCGCTCCGTACGCTAATTACTGAACTTGCAGTCAAGCACGCGACAGTCAAATATCGCGCGATATCTGCTGTCAAAACGAGAATTTGTATAATATAATTGGTATGGTGGCGCTATATCTACCGCGAAAAGAGCATTTTACAGTCATGACGCAATACCTACGCAATTGTGATACATGATATCAATTTTTTATTACAATTAGTCCCCGGTCGCGCAATGACCGCGTGGCTGTCGCTGTCTGCAAATTTTTTGGTAACAACCCCGCCGTCCTCTCTAGCTACCCCGTTAGGAATACCGCGTGAATATATGTACATATGTATTTAAGCTTATTCTTAAGCTCATAATATAGTTAACCATAAAAACACAAACGTGTATTATTAAAATGCTAGTCAGTCTGTGTATTTGTCCGAGCTTATCTTCGAAACGGCTGAACCAATTTTGACGAGGTTTTCTATGGAAAGTAAAAGAGTTTTCAAAAATGTAAACTGCTTCTTATCCCTGAAAATTATACCAGTTTTAACGTGGGTAAAATAGCGATTCTCTTCTAGTATTGAATACTACTCCTTAGTAGATTGAAGGACAATAATCAGGAATACCATAAAGTTAAATACTCTTTTTTGAACCGGAAAATAAAGTGTTTCACAGCAACTTTGTTTTGTGGTTGGAAACAACTGAGAGTGTAAATATGACTTGCGTTTAGCCAGTTTTTTACCCCATATGGCGAAGCAAAAAAGAGGGTTATGGTTTTATCAACGTAGTAATAGCACAGATTAATTAGTTACTAACGTAAAGTATATAAACCGCCCTCACAGAGTTAAAACCACCCAACCGATTTCAGCGTCATGATTAATTACACGCGCGTTAGAGGCTAAGCTATATTTTATTTAATATGGCGTCTATGGTGCAATTTAAGGCAATGACTAAAAAAATCACCGGACTCCGTCATGATGGGTATCAAATTTAAATATATGACGGTCATTTCTAAAATAAGTAATACCTACTTGGGGTAAAAGTGACGTAAAACAATATTTTTCAAAAGCAAGCAAATTTTATTAGAACGAGAAAAAAAGTTAATTAAAATAAATCTAAAAAGCCGACTTAAAATTGTAAAAGGATCTCAAAAGATGTTAAAAATGATGTTAACAAGACGGGTTAATAATAACATTTTTAAAATTGATGCGCATTACTTATTTTTATACCTAAAAAGTGCCGAGTAGAAAAATCTACGTAGGTTTTAAAAAAATTTAAGCCATTAAATCTCTAGATGCAGTCGGAGGCTATACCAACTATCTCATTATGTTGGTACATAATTAATAAAATGACTAAAATTAGTCGTAGCCTCTATGATAACATTCAATAGCATGAATTTTTGAGTCTTCGTCGATTTTTTTACTAGGCACTTTTTTAGGTATAAAAATAAGTAGTGAGTATGAATTTAAAAAAATGTATTGTGCACTCGTCTTGTTGACATCATTTTTAATATCTTTTTAGATTCTTTTAAAGTTTTCATGGTCGGCTTTTTATTTTTTTTATTCCCTTTTTTTTTAATGAACTTTCAAAAGTTTATTACGAACTCTTCTTGTTAACATCATATTTAACATCTTTTTAGCTCCTTTTACAGCTTTTACAGTCGATTTTTAGTTTTTTGTTTTTTTTAATTTTTAGCTTACGACAAGCCTTGGATTAAAACCAATCCGACGATACATTGAACTTCAAAATCCGTCAAGCCGTTTAACCTGCAATAGGTCACAAAGAAACAGACATACATATATACATGCATTCTAAAAAAATATCCCTCTTTCTTGAGCAGTCGGGTAAAAAACTGAAAAAGCCGACTAAGCATTAATTTTTACAAAAACGTCGCTGTAGTGTGTATACGTAGCAAAGTATATACTTATTATACGAATATTGGAGTTGAAGGTTGCATTACTAAAAAAATCCCGGAAATGTCCTTCGAACTGGCAACATTAGTAGGAAAATAGTACGTTCACAGATAGACCCACAACGCGCCGCTACACAAACACAAAACACAATGCGTGTCATGTCGAAACTTTAACAAGTGCATCGCAATATCTTTATGTAACTACTCTTTGTTTTGTTGCTAATTGAAAAGTCACCCAAGAGCACTCAAACACTGTCCGTATTTAACAGTATTAACTGCACCTGCGTCTTCGTTCGCGTACCTAAATAACACCTTTGTCGGTAACGCAAGAGAAACCTTCACAAAGAAGAAACACCGGCTAAGCGCGAGTTGGACTCGCGCATCGAGGGTTCCATCGAAATTTCATGATTATAGGTCAATGGGAAGTACTCCATAGTTTTGAAAGTTTTGATTTAATTGCGAGTGTCAAAATGTAAGGCATAAATAGCCTTATTTATTAATTGCGTTGACTTAGAAGCTCGATAATTTTTACAGGGACCGCAAGCAATTATATGAAATTAATTTCAACTTGACACCACACGTTCCTGAGGAAAAGGATCTTAACATACAGACGGACAACAAAGGGATCCTATAAGAGTTCCTTATTTCCTTTTGAGGAACTGATTGAATTACTGAACCCTAAAAATTGATCAAGTATGAGTTGAACTAGCGCAGAGAGGGCTCCGTACGATATTTACAAAACGGCAAATTTCAAAATTACGTTTCTGAAAATCTGTAAGACCTAAAACCTTCGTTACATTATTCCTTTAAACTTTAGGTAAGACTTCACTTTCTCTATAAATACTAGGTCCAAAAGTTCAAATTAGTTTAGTCTTTGCATTCAAAGCGGCGGATTATAGTTCAGTCTTTGCACTCAATTTTCCACTTTATTAATTAATTAAAATGTTTAAAATTAAAACTAATGCGTTATATGTATAGATGAAAATGATGTGTGTTTTTAGGGTTTCGTACCCCAAAAGGATAAAACGGAACCCTTATAGGATCACTTTGTTTTCCGAGTATCCATCTGTCCAACCAGTCGAGATTCTTTATCTCAAGAACGGATAAGTTGACATTTATATCATGCAATAAATTCTATGATACCTAGTAGGTGTAAAAAATTCAATCTTTTAAGTCAACGCCTTCAGATACGGCCATTTAAATACTTATACAAAAACCTATTTGTTTATTTTTTAAAAACTATAAGGTACTTGCTGTTGCACTAGAACAGGCGTCACCAAACTTTTAAGCCGGAAGAGCCAGCCACAATAAAAAACATCGATTTCATGAATTGAGAAGAGCCACGATTTTTTATTTCTATTTTACTAGTAAGCATGCTCGTGCGTTGCATATTTTTCGCTTTAGCTTTTAATTTTTTAGGGGAACTGAAGAGACACAATTGTCTTTGAGAGTCGCAGTTTGCGGACCCCTGCACTAGAATCTTGAAATTCGACAAGAAGCAAAGTCTCACAGCACAATAACAGGAAAACAAAAAAAGTTGCGAATTTGTTATTCTTTCACACTTTTTGTCATTACTAACTTACTTGCAGTTAGAGAGTATGGGAGAACGTATCTTACAACTGCAAAGTTAAGTTTGTTTTAGAATCCGACCATTTTTTTGGTAAATATGTAACAAAAATCCATTGCATGATGTTACAGAACCATCTAGCCTCTAGTCTAGACTAGCGCTTGGCTGTTTGTATACTACTGGGAAGATGAACCAGCAAACAGTACGGCTAATTGCAAATGGGCTGACTGACATTTGCGGTATCAGGTTGCGTTGACAACCCTGAGGAATAATATATTGTGCCTTTTGTGCTAGTAATGTCATCGGCTGTCTTACCCTCTACAATGGAACACAACAGTGCAAGTACTGCTTTCTCAGCAGGATTTTAGCAAGGTGGTGGTAGCGATTCGGACCATAAAGTTAGTATATCCTGGCGTATAGACGTACAAAGAGTGCGAGTGAGAATCTAATCTTATATGATGGGGCGAGTAAGAAAGGGACAGCAAACGATTCGCTTATGTAACCCGTTTTGAATGACAGATAATAATTCTCGTATTACATAATAATAATACTCCAGACAATAACACAGATTGTGTGACCCCAAACTAAGCAGTAAGCTTGTACTATGAGTACCACACAACGAACTCTGGAGAGTTCCTAGTAACACCCAGACTCCAAGCCAATTTAGAAAACTTCGTTTCCTAATTGGCCTGACTGGGATTAAACCCGGGACCCTAGCTTGGAAAGCAGATGCATATGCCACTGCGCCAACGGGCCAGTCAAATAGATATAGACACTAGTCGTCACGCTGTGGAGAATGCTGTTGACTTGTCTTATTTATGTAATTCCTGTTTAATTGCAAAGAAGTACTGTATTTTTCAATAATGGTTACGTGTTCCGTATATGATTGTGATATTACATATCGCAATATTCAAGGGAATCATTCATTTCATGGGTGACTTTGCCAATTAAAAATCGTCACGCGTCAACGAGCTCTATTTTCGTATGTACACAAGTATATACTAAGTTTATGATTCGGTCGGACCCTGTACGAGGTCTTATCACCCTATATATTTTTATGCCATAAGTTTAACATTGTACAGAAAATCGATATAAATTATTTTTACTGGTTCGGTACTTTATTGCGTGAAAGAAAAGCAAACAGACAAATGGACAAGATTTTGGTTTTATAACGTAAGGATCGCATGGATTTAAACTTTCATACACTGTAGTTGTTATAGCCATTTCAATGCGTCCGTATGTGCAGTTAACAATGATCTGCTATATGTCTATAGAAATACATAATGTCATGAATAGCTTGTGAGACTAAAAATTTTACAGAAATTAAATTTCAACTCATAATAAAATCAATTTTAAGAATTTTTAATATCTGAATTGTGTTATTTCGCTGCTCCCTTTTCCCTATGGCCAATATTTGGGTAGGCCGCCTATATTTGACTTACTTTAGTACAAGACTTAACTTTAGTATTCGATTTGGATTAAACTATGCATGAAAAAGATGCAACGCAGTTCATAACTTTTTATTGCGAAATCATAATTAAATAAGTTTGTGCTGAATTTTAAATTGTGATGTTGAAGTATTTCGAGACGTTACAATAATATACTTCCTTGAAATAAATAAGCAAAGATTTGTTTCAAATATTAGACGTCGTTTAGACTCATATGTTAACAAAGTTCATTTAAACGTTTTTCCGGAAAATTTGTCTTTTATTCGATAGAATAACGGTGACTTACTTCACAATCGCTCCAGGATCTGTTAATGGCATCTGGATTATAGTAAAACGAATTTAAATGCTTAGATATTCAATAGCATCCCGATTTAATGTAAACTCTTAACCGTATATATGTTTTTCTTTCTACAGTTAATTTAAAATAAAAGTGTTCATTTTTATGGGAGCTCGTGCATAACTCGTGAAAATTCGTAATTGTATCGACAATATCCGATAATTTGCGTTTGATTTTCAACGTCACACATGACGGTATGCTCCATGTAGCTTTAATATAGTGACGTTGATTATCCAGCCGACGGGAAACGCCGAACGGTAATCTGGATTTAATTCCACGGTTCATCGCAACACCTACAGTGTTATAGATTTACATTGTCCTTGCGGATTCATTATGTGTGTGAGATCCTTTATTATGAATAAAGGACCAGTGTTAAGACACCGAACAAGTCGTTGATCCTGTTATCTATTCGTTATCAAATTAATAAATAACTTGTCTTCTTATTATTTTTCGAAACTATTATTAGAATTGTCTCAAATTACATTTTCTGTAAAGTTATTATTCCTGTTATAAAACTTCAATGTAGGTAGGAAAGAGAAAAATACGGATTGGGGCTTCATCCCGAACACAAAGTAAAATCGGCCAAGGGAGAATTATAAGGAACTGGTATGGGCTGACAACTTCTCGCTATTTGGTTCAGTTTGGTTCAGTACATGTAGACTTTGGCAGTGTTTGGTGACTGGATCTCGTACCTAAAGAGATTAAGAGTCAGATATTTGGATACACACAACTTCAACTCTTTATTTTTAAATCATCATTTGCGGAAACACGATTAAAAAAAATAGTTGATAAAATGTTCAAGTGAAAATCTTTTTTTGCATAAAACTTCAGTTGGACCTCCGAAATTCTGCAGAATTTCAAAATAATTTTTACCCTCAATAGATAGCTAATTAAAAAATCTTAAATCACTCCAATCAATTTTTTAATTGCTGTTTTAATGTGTATTATTAAAAATTACAATTATGTACAAGAACAAATTTTAGGACTTCCATGCTACAGTATGATCAAACCGCATTACGGAAATCAATATTGCACTGCTACCTGATTGCCACAGGATGCCGGAGTCAACAACGAATTATATTGATTGCCAAAGCATAGGCATGCTCTTATTCGCAAATACTTATTGTTAGAAGTTGATGGTCTATGTAGGTATATGTTTCTACTATATTCTATTTTAGCCACAAAATAATTTCGTACAAACATGTATGATTAAACAACAACAACTTCCAAACCAAGTTTCTAATTTCGTGAAAATATTTACATTTAAATCAAAACATGTTACATGTGCTTTAAAGTGAAAACGAACTCCAGAAACAATTCATAAGTCGTAAATTTAAATATATTGATTTTATATATATACCATATTACAATAATTATTTCGTTTATCGACTTGTAGTTTATACATTATACAAAATATCACACCTTGAAAATGGAACTGGTCTAATTCAAAATTATAGAATTTTGAGTTAATATTATAGTGTCGTCTTAAACAATCGTAACACCCTAGACCAAATATAGCGGGACCCATTTAACTACTAAAAATTTAGCGGTGGTCTTTTTCAACGCACTTTCAAGGGGCTTCGAGAAGCTCTGAAAGGTCGTCCCTCTCCAGCACCACAGTGCAACGGGCGGAAAATATCGTCGTCTTATTATTCGGTCCAATTAATTTACAGCAGACCTACGTAAGATTCACGGCTTATGTAGGTAATATATAAATATAATAAATTAATTTATAATTATTTTTAAAATTTGTCTTTCAAGCCGAAACCAACTTTTTTAAATTGTCTTAGAGGTAAGGTGCTATCGAGTGCTCCAATTTCAAAGTACGTTATAAGCCTAGAGCTTAATATCAGTCGCACAGATGACGTAACTATCTGGAGTATTTAATAATATTTGTGATCATAACAGCGATAAATTCTATAAATTCTATGATTACTTTTTGCATTTATTTAAATTCCGCAAGTGAATCACAATATCTCAAGATGGTCTAACACAAAACATCGATTCGAATTACGGAATCTTAACACGTGGATTGCGTAAAAACTTGTGAAGAAATTGTTTTTTTCCTACCATTGTATTTCATAAGATATAGCGGGCCGATTTGTATGAAGCAAAAATAAGTTTATTTGGATAGATGTTTTTTTAACCAAACTGCCACAGAGAGATGGTAATATTTTTCGGGTCTTTGGTGCACCCAGTAGCTTAAACGGGTTGATAGATTTTTTAATAAATTTTCTCTAAAGTGTCATTGACTCCGAGGAGTGAGTCCGGTCAGATTTGATTTGCGTTCGACGCCGCGCCGATAGCTTCGCATGGTCGTTCGTATGAAACCGGGATTTAAAAAAATAACAACTTAAAAAATACCTACTTGATTTAATATAAATTGTCTACAACTACACCTTAAACACATACGACGAACGTACTGCGATGTACGCAAATGAGTAGATGGATCAAAGGAGTCAACAAATTATTAAGAAGAATCAGATCCGTGAGTGGAATCGGATTAAACGATTCATTTCACTCCCTGAGATCGGAAATACCCATGTCTATTAAAAAACAACACGAAGAGTATCGTTTTTAAGAAAAATAGCAGAAGTTAAAATACTTTGACTTGAACACATTTTTTTTACGAGTACAGTTTTATACTGTAAGATACTATTTAAGAATAAAATAAAACTCCATATAATTCACCATTTCTCTTGAGTTTTTTTTATTTTTGTACTACCATATAAGTCTTGTAAAATCTTATAAATCTAATTATAATAATTCACTTCCGCATCTCTCTCACAGCAAAATCAAGTTCGCATGTCTCCCTTCTTCCGCTTATTACTTACACTGCACATTTTCGCACCTACGTAAATAAACGCGTATCCATTCACTGTGCGTTCACGCAATTTCACTTCACCCAAGCAATTGCAGACGATCAAGTAATGCGTATACAAAAATGTTGTTCTGCGTTAATGATGCCTCTAGTAGGTATGCGATGTCGTGTTCCCCGAGCTATGTAACAAGGAGACTTTGTAAGTGTTCTATAACAAGCAGTCATTTTTACCGTTTTGATACTAATATCTATTGTAGGGAACATATTGCCACAGGATGCCGGAGTCAACAACTTTAATACTAATATCTATTGTAGGGAACATATTATGGATTATTGAATATATTACATTAGGTACTTCGATAGCATAACAAAGAGAACTAACTCGCCGAGCAGCCGCGACTTGGCAATTTTCAAGAGGGCCCGCAGCGAGTCCTTCACAAAGCGGTTCGGATACTTCCCTGATTAGTGCCAATCTCTTCGGAATTAGGGTTCTGTAGACGTGAAGGCATTTCTTGCAATTAATTTTATGGCTTTATACGCGGAACGAGCGCTCGACACGATTCGCCATATTTTCAAAGTCGAATCAATTTATTCAAGTAAACCCATTACAAGGTATTTTTGAACGTCAAATCTACTTTAGTATCGTCGTTTAGTTAGACGGTTTGAAAAAAAAACCTGGACACTGAGAGGAACTGACAAGAAACTCAGTCAGGTATCTTTTTTTTTAAATATTTTACAAAAGATTTATAATATATGTCGAAGCAGATACACCAGAAGGGTTAAAAATATGTGTGACGTCAGCATTACTGACGTCACTAGTATTTCCTTTTGAATTCATTACAAAAATCACTCAATCACAATAACTCACAACAATTTATTTAAAACTGTATTTACAATCGTTACTCACTATCACTATCTATAATCTATGAACTATAAACTAAATATCACCATGTACAGGAGAGTTCTCTAAGTTGTCACCACACGTCCGCACTGGTCGAGAGCTGGAGCACAAGAGATCTCTTCTTTTTACTCGTCAGTACAAGAAAACGCAATCACCCTCATGTTTCTATTATTAAAAGCAGTTGTCAAGCAAATGACACTTTATAGTTCATTTACCCTCAATTACCTATTTCTTGCTCTGACGTCACAAAACCAACACGAGTCTAGTCTATTTTACAATTAGAAATTACATATCTTCGATAGTTCATTAATTAATGCATTAATTAAATATTGACAGTGAATTTCATCTTATAATTTTATTTTGCTTCAACGCAAGATATTCTTGCGCCGATATATACAATGTTCAGAAAGCCAGTAAATGCATGTACAGAAAAGATTATTTCCAGACTATTGTTTTGTCTTCAACGAAATCGTTCATTTCATAGTATGGTTTTTTTTAACTAATCAATGTGCGTTTTATAACAAATCTAAATCTGTAAGCAATTTCCCGAGAAATTTTGTTATAAAAATGAACGAAGTTACCAAAAAATGAAACAGCTCATGTAATTTATATTTTGGAATAACCAATCTTTTTTCTATTATTTTTTTTTACAAAATACCGCATGCTGAAAGTCATATGACATTATAGACTGAGAGCGCAATGCAATAACTCCAACCTATCGAGTAACAGGTTAGAATGGATTTAAAGTGTTAGTACTTACAGAATTAATGTTAGAAATCATTGTCTGCCAGCGAGCATCCGATAGTATATATTCTTTATACCCTCATTTCCTATGAATTTTTTGCACCGTTGACATACCTATTAAGTAACAGCTTAAAATGACTGCCACAAATTAGCATTCATAAAGTTATATAAAAAAACGTTGGTATCCCTCATTCAATCTTGCCTCAATGTTTCGGCACACCAACTTTTATTGTCTATTTTTTGGCACATTCATGTACCTATCAAGTAACAGCTCCAAGTTAAGACGAATAAATTTTTAATCGAAACGAAAATTTAATGAAAATGTATACTTTGTTCTATAAGAAAATATATGTGAGCCACGTCAATGCCTGTTACAAGTGTCTGGCACACCTATTTGTTTTCCGGAAACTAGAGTTCAATGACTGATATCATACGTTACAGTTGGACTTTATGTCATGAGATTAAAATAAATTATAGAATGACACGTGATACGCAACATTAAGAGCTTTGCATTGTTAACATTAACACGTTGATGGAGAGTAACGGTCACAGGCGTCCAAGTCGTCAAAAGTGATACGCCAGAACTTCCGTCGACAACAAAGTTTTTATTTGTATAATATGCCTTTAGACAATCGAGTACTCATACTGATACAGTAAACCGGTAAGTGTCACTGGAGGTACGCTTTGACTTTTGTACAGTCATAAGGTAACGTAAAAAACTCATCCAAATAAAGTTCGTTCACGCACATATTCATACCGCTTCCGTACGGTGTACGCACACTACGGCTGTGGACGTCATATTTATTAACAATCAGTAGAGTAGTGCGCGGCGGTGATGCATCTCAAGTTCCTACATGTTTTACTGTGCAAATATTTTCTGAAAGACGTATTCCTATTGTTTTATTCGTGAAATACTGTAATAGAAGGTCCAGTATTACATATCAACAATATATTTATAATGCTAAGGTATGTTTTAAAGTAATTTTGTAGTATTGTATACAAAACTATTATTTCTTGTAGATGGCGTCAAGGGATTCATATGAACAGCAACAGAAACGAATTCAAGACTATCGATGCAGTTTCTACTCTAGAATCAAACGAAGATCCTTATTATGATAACAGGGAGTATGCATCTGATTAAGATTATAAACCATCTGGCGTTGATTCCACGCGTTTCGAAGATGCGATCGAACGTTTAAGAACAAGACGCGTGCGAATAAAAGCAGTCGCCATATCTTCTCGTGAGGTCATATGTTCTTCGTCCAGTAATGCGGATGATGATAAAACTTCATATTTTTCCGAGCGCGAGGAACGTCGTGACAATGTTGAGGTTACTCAAAATTTAGAAGTCCCTAAAATGTCGCCACCTATTTCGTTGATAACTACTGAGCCAGATGATGAAGAACGCCCGAACGCCTCCTAAGATACCTCTGATGAGCCACACTCGATTAGTACTCTAGATCATAGGAGATCAGACGCACCAGTTACAGAGGAATCGTGACCATCTACAGTTACCCACATACAAAATTTTAATATTAATAGCTTCGAGTGTGGTATAACCGTAAATGTTGAAAATGTGGAAGCTGTAGAATTTTTTCGCCTTCTATTTCCACAAAATTTCTTAGAATATCTGGTGACCTGTACTAACACTTATGGGAATGATCTGTGCAACACCGAACGGCAACTGGAACGGAACGGCAAAATGTGAAGAAATGTTGAAATTTCTCGTTCTCAGTCTTCTGAAATGTCACATAAAATGTCAGAAACAAAGAAAGCTCTGTGCAGTATCTGATCCACTTTATTTTCATCCTATTTTTCTTATACAATGTCTAGACGTAGATATAAGCAAATTTTGTGCTGTATGCATTCAGTCAAAAAAGTATCGGGAATGGATGATTTGTTTATAGTTCTAAATTCAATTTTTTGTTTTTTTTTTTGTTGTTAGATTGGCACAACTATTTTCCATTTTGGCGCGGAGTTTGAGTTGCATCTGTTATTTAGATTAAATACAGTCGTGCTAATTTTAGTTATATCATATCTAATGTGTATTGCGAATTTCACAATGGACAAAAACATCGAACAAAGCGTTTGTCTTAAATTTTGCATCGCCAATGGAATTTCGTGTTCGGAGTCACTGAAAATGTTACAGAAGGCTTACGGTGAATCGACTTTATCAAAAACACGTGCTTATGAGTGGTACAAAGCGTTCAAAAGCGGTCGAGATGTGATGGAAGATTTACCTCGCTCTGGTAGGCCATCAACGTCTGCAGTGACGGAAAATCCTCATTCAAGTTTGAGAGAGATAGCCGCCGAACTTTCTGGGTCTCACGAGTCTATCCGTACCATTTTAAATAATCACTTGGGTACGAAACATGTTGCCGCTCGGCTAGTCCCAAAAGACCTGAATTTTCTCCAAAAACTCAATCGCATAAGAGTCGCTGAGGACTTGCTAGAACGAGTCAATTCCGACCCAACATTCATGAAATGCATTGTTACTGGTGACGAGGTGGTTTACGAGTTTGACATGCAAACTAGTCAACAAGCTTCGGAGTGGCGCCTTCCAACTGAACCGAAATCGAAAAAACCATAAAGGCCATATTTGTGGAAAGAAAATTCTTGGATTTTGCACCACGATAATGCGCCTTCGCACAAGGCCATCATTGTGAATGAATTTTTGACCAAAACTCAACAAATACCATCGAGCAACCACCTTATTCACCAGAAATGGCTCCAGCTGACTTCTTTCTTTTTCCTAAACTCAAATTACCACTTCGTGGCAGCCGTTTTCATTCAGTAGAAGACATAAAGGAGAATTCGCGGCGAGAACTGAACTCAATTCCAGAAAAAGCGTTTAAAAAATATTTTGATGATTGGATTATTCGTTGGCGTAAGTGTATCGTTTCTGAAGGAGCATGCTTTGAAGATGATAAAATAAATTTGGATGAATAAATAACATTTTGTGTATTATTGACCTTTTCCCGGTATTTTCTTGACAGAGTAGTACGAGTATGTGCATCCGAATTAACAGCCAAAGGAGAAAATAAGATTGTGAAATTTATTGATACGCTGACGCTAAACTGCCGAAAAATCTATAATGCTGGTGAAGAACTGTCACTAGATTAATTATTTCTTCTTTTTGGGAGGCCGATAGCACTTCTGCCAATACATAAAAGGAAAAAAAGCCCGCTGTGGTATCAAATTTTACGAACATACTACGCGCGATGGTTATGTACTCAATATAAAAATGTAGGTGCTCAGGAATAGAGCAATCTCAGCAGAACCTACGTGAATCTGAGTCGAAAAACTCGTAATAAGATTAATGCACTCATACTTGCTTCGCGGGCATCACCTGATATTAGATAATTATTACAACTCTGTAAAATTATCTCAAGAATTATTTGATTTAAGAACACATTCCACTGGTCAGTCTACCGATACAAATCACAAAGATAATCCGAAAAATATAGTTAAGGAAAAATTAAAAAAGGGCGAGCATGTATGGGCTCGTAAAAACAAAATAAACGTTTGGAAAAGGAAGGATAAGTGTCCTGTTCTGATGATCACGAATTGGAAACTTTCCACAATGGTGGAAGTGAGAAACAGATTTGGCAAGTCAAGATTGAAACCATTGGAAGTACAAACCTATAACAGATACATGTCCGGCATTGATCGTTCTGATCAAATGGTTTCTCACTACTCATGTTCCCGAAAAACTATGAGGTGGTGTAAAAAGGTTTTATTTCACTTGCTGGACATACAGTTTAGAATGTGTACTTCTTCTTCAGAAAATATAAGAAAACCAATGCCCCTGTATACTAAGTGTATACCATATTACATAAACTACCGAGATGAATTAATCAAGCCAATGATTGATCTTGGGAGAAATTTCAAAGGGAAGAACTTGATTAACCAAACCAATATATTCATTGTTCATGATAGCAGACGATTCCGACCCAGTACGTCATCTGCTCTTCAGCTGGAATTTGTCTTTGAAACTCAAAATATGAGTGGTCATTGGCCAGAAAAAATGCCAAAAATCACCGTTGTGCCCATCTTGCTTTGAAGAATATCATGAAAGTTCAAAAAATTAGCATGGATCTCAATATTAAGTAAATAATGTGATTTCATAATTATCGTTGCTAAAATAATTAAAATGTTTAGTATTGTAAGACTGATTTTTGTGTCATTATAATTACTCAGACTGATGATAGAAGTATTTGTAAGTTTCCTTGACAAATATTTATTGATTTAAACTGTTTTCATTTATTATTCGATTACGCACAAACTACCGCATAAGAACGCACTGACACAAAACATAGTATCCTTACCAAAATTACAACACAACGGATATAAACGTATACGTCTATTAACGTACTCTCATAAAATATGCCTAAAAATCTAAGCTAAAAATCTAGGATTAAGCTAAAGATTGTGGAAGAAGGATTAACATGGAAGGAGCTGTCATGATAATTTTGCGTACACTGCCAAAGTACAGCAGAAAATTTAAGTGTTAAATATAGTAGAGTGACGATACAGAAAATATCTATATATAGGTCCATTGTCAATAGCTACATACTCATATTTATAGTGTATAATCTTGCAAACAGCTTCTAAAAACTGGGTCATAATAAGAAAAACGTTTTTGGATCTTTCAATCCTGTAGAGGAGAGTAACTAAATATGGGCCGTTTGTTTTTGGGTCAAAAATAAAAAACTGTTTAGAATTATTTTTTTAATTTAATATTAGTCAAAAATATATTTTTAAAGAGCAAAGTAACAATCAGATATTTTTATTATTGAACTACGTTATCAAAATTGAACAAAATTGCCAAATGGGCGCTAAATATGGAACAGGTACTTAAATATGGGCTACAGCCCATTTATTGATATAAACCTAATTATCTTTTAAGAAAACAACGACAATAAATGTTTATCTTGTAAGAGATCAAATGACTTCGGTGGATGTAAGAAATTACTTAATTAATTTACATGCCAAAATCACATATCCAACGTCAAACGCTGGCCTAGCACAGTCATTATGCGTCCAGAATCCACATATCAACATTTGATCCACAGTTCTTTTCGTATTCCCGGAAAAAAGTCGCTGACAGAACATACTCTCTGCATCTGCAGAGTCAGGAGTTTTTCATAGCATCTGATTTACTGTCTGAATCAAAGTGGATAGTCATAGCCCATATTCGAAACTCTTGTTCGAAATAAACTTGACTTCATATTTTACAAGTCATACATCACAAGCAATAAATCGACCAAAAGAAATAAAATTAAACATATATTCTATGAATCAAACACATAGTTACAGTACGCAGCCCTAATTTTCATAAATAAAATAACATACTTTTGTGTACAAAATTTTTTAACTGCGGCGTAACAATATAGTTGACATTTTGGCAGGAACGGTAGAAGTGAGGTTGACATTTTATTTATATTTTCTATTTTTAACATTGTTGGGAATTTTAAAGTACAAAAGTGATAGTATATTGTGTTTTGAAGTTCTGTATAAGTGAAAAGTTACTTTTTGTTTTGTCATCTACGGGAAAAAAAATTAAAATTTAACAAACGTCGTTTTAAGGTTTTTTTTGCGCTCTTGAATTGATCTTACGATGAGTTAAATCATTTTTCTGCTGCCCTGACTGTAGAGGGTAGCCGCAAAATTGAATGTAGATGTAGCCTTGTTCGTTAAGTTATATGAAAGGCACTTCAGGAATAGCAATACAAATGTCGTAAATTTAATATTCTGAAACAGTCATATTCTGAAACAAAGTTTGCTCACGAAACATGACGTGATACATCTTGTTAATCCACATCAACGTGCGTGTAAATGTTACTCACTAATTACCATTTTAAAACATTCATAGTAAAATCTCTAGCTACATACTTTCATTGGTGACATTATTTCTCACTAAGCTACGCCGTTTTGTTGCTACCTTTAACCGACCGCTCATGGCGACGGCTAAAGTCAGATTGTCTCACTAATACGCAGGCGAACCATTTATTGTATTTGATTGTATTGTGAAGCTAACAATAGGAGAAATAGTAAAGAATGGCCAAATCGAACACGACTTGAGTATTCCTCCCCGTCTTCGAAAACCGCTGGACTTGGACTTTTAATGATGTAATGGCATACAAAGCCTTACCTAAAGATTGGAGGAAATATATAAAGAAAGTTCCGGTACTTTCTAGAAATAATAATAATAATAATAATGTACTCAGACATTTCACACAGCGCCATCTAGTCCCATAGTAAGCAGCACAGGCGCTTGTGTTATGGGTACTAGACAACTGATATACTACTTATATACTTTTCTTTTGTAAATACATACATATTATACATAAACACCCAGACTCGAGGCGGGAATCGAACCCGCTACCCCCGTTTATTTTCCGACGCGCTTAACCGTTTCGCCACGGCGGTCGTCAAGTTTATTTACTCCGGTTAGCTCCGACTTCGCAAGTGTAGAATTTTTTTTAAATAAAATAGGTACAGCTCATGTCACTCGCTCATATTGTAAAAGATTTTTTGAAATCGGTGTAGTAGTTTTTGAGTTTATACAAAACATACGAACAAACAAAATTTACCTCATTATAATATTAATAAAGTATAATATTATATAATATGAAATTATATTATATGAGTATAGATATAGACTACCGTACCGTACGCGGTTTACATTTTGTTTTTCTAGAATGAAAAGTAGTCTAGACTACTCTCTGAAGTCCTCTATTTGCCAATTAAAGTTCTGTCAAAATTGGTTCAGTTGTTTCAGAAATTAGACCAGACTTACTGCAAACTGTAAGGTCATTAGGTATATAAATACATATACATACATGCATATCTTCACGCTGTATCCCTAACGGTGTAGTTAGAAAGGACGGAGCGCCGAGCGTCGCTATCATTACATACTTCTTTCGCTTCCTCAAATCTTATCATTCTCCTCACACATTTTCGCCTAGGTATGCGGTATTTTTGACATTTTAGTCAGCTAACACTCCAGCTATTTGGTCTTCATAAGTCAGCCTTGGTTTTCCTTGGTTTCTTTTACCACTTACTTTCGCTCTATAGATTTTCTTCGTCAATCTTTAATCACTCATTCTTTCCATATGCTCGAATCATCTTAGCATTTCTGTCTTCATTTTTACGACAACAATGTCATGCAACCCAATCAAACTGTGTATCTTTTCGTTGCTTATTTTGTCCGCAAGGGTGACACCGCACATATTTCTAAGAGATCGCATTTGTACTGCATTTATCTTACTTTCACACGATTTCGTGCATATCCAAGGCTCACTACCGTACAATAAAGTTGGCACCAATACCGCATTATGTTTGGCCCTTTTGGCTAAGTTAGACATATTCACTGAGCCTATGGCTGCCACCCGTCTCTCCACATCCAACTCATATCTTCCATCCCTCGAAATCGCACTCCCCAGATACACAATTTCATTCATTTGTTGTGACATTTTTCATTTACCCATATATCACATTTGTCTGTACATCTTCTCTTTCAAATACCAGAACCTTAGTTTTATTCACATTCATATTTAATTCTTTCATTTCACAGTCTTCTTTCATGTACTTAAATGGTGTCTGCAACTCCGCTTCTAATGGTGATATAAGCACATCATCGTCAGTGTACAATAAGCAGTATACCACTGTACCATCACATATCATACTACTCATGCTACCTTTCAATGTCTAGAGGCAACTGTCGAAATAAAGCACGAATACCCAGGCAGTCATCACGCAACCCTGTCTGACGCCTGTACAGACATCGAACCAGGGCGACATGTCACTATCTATCCTTATACAGACTCTGTGGCCTCGATATAATGACCTCACAGCCTGCAGTAAGGGGCCCTTCACGCCATATTCAGCCAGAAGACTCCACAGTTTTCTTCGCACTGTTCTATCAAATGCTTTTTCAAGATCCACGAAAGCGCAGAAAACTTTCTGACCTATGGACAAAAACATCCCCACGATAACGCGAAGCGAGAAAATTTGATTCATACAACCTCTACCGTTCCTAAAACCACCTTGCGCTTCCCACAAATATCTTTCAGAAACATCTTTCATACGTTCAGTCAATACTTTGGTACATACTTTACTTGCTAAGGTCATTATCGGGGTCACAAAGCCTGTGTAAGGATAGATCTAGCCCTGGTTCGAGGTCTGTTCAGGCGTCAAACAGGGAAGCGAGATTTTTGCATGGCTATTCGTGCTGTATTTCAGTTTTTTGGACAGTTGCCTCCAGACATTGAACGGTAGCATGAGTGGTATGATATGTGATGGAACAGTGGTAAACTGCATTTTGTACGCTGACGATACTGTGCTTATAGAACCATCAGAGGCGGAATTGCAGCTCCTAGTTACGTGCATAGAAGAAGACAGTGAAGTGAAAGGATTCAATATGACATGAAAGAAAACTCAGGTTCGGGTGTTTGAAAGGAAATATGTACAAACAAAGTGTGAAATATGGGTAAATAGAAAATGTCTATAACAAGTGAACAAAATTGTATATCTGGGGCGTTTTCGAGGAATGAAAGATGTGAGTTGGGTGTGGAGAGACGGGTAGCAGCTGGCAATAAAGTGCACAGTGCTCTGTTCGCATTCGTTAGGCCTGGATATGCCCGAAATCGAGTGGAACTAAGATAAATGCAGTAGAAATGCGATTTCTTAGAAATAGAAGAAGAGAATTCTGGAATTATTCAGCTTTCTCGTAGGAACCTGGGTTCATTGGCTTTGAAGTTGAATCCAGACAAACATACGGACAGACAAAATTTAAAAACGCTCGTTCGGGTTTATGTTATGTGCCAAAAACCATAATAAGCTTAAAATAAAGCCTTTATTCTGAAATCACTTCAATTGACGACACTTCAATTTTATTTACTATGTACATGTATAGATGTATACATTTAGAAAATATAAACATACGAACGCACAGACGATTTCTATAAATATATATTATGGAATCGTAAAAGTTTAAATATCTAATTCAATCAACATTTTAAAATTATTTCTAATGTACAAAACACAATTTCGTTGCTGTTTTAAATTGTCATGGATAGATGTCTCTGCTATGTCTGTTTCAATTATTATGTAGGTCAAAGGATAAACCACTATAAATTAAACCCACTTTACAGGCGCCGCTCAGCTAAAGGGAGTTCATTTCAGATCTGTGTCCAGACGGCTGATCACGATAGAACGTACTTCAATATGGAAGCCTGACTTAAAGAGACTTAACCGTAAAAACCATTTTTTAAACTTTTAGATTTTTATATGTATTATTTATAGATTTATCTCTAAGCAGTGATGTTATAATTTTGTATTATAACATCATTGCCTCTAAGTTATAGAGTTTCTCAATTTACGCAAGAACCCTAAAAACTTCCTGGATAAATAGTAGTCTAGATTATTCTTCGAAAAATCTGAAACATTCCAGTGAAAATTTAGATGAAATCGGTTCAGCCGTTTCGAAGATTAGCCCGAACAAACAAACAGACAGACATACAAAATTTCTAGAAACGCTTGTTTGGATGTTGGTTACGTGCAGAAAATCATATAAGCTTAGGAAAAAGCCTTTATTTTGAAATCATGGACAGACACTTCAATTTTATTTTTTATTCAATTTTATTTTTATGTATAAATGTATATATAACCCCACGGATTCCTCTTTGCACTAGTTGCTCTTGCGCTTGACTGATATTAGTTATGCAAAGAAGAGTCATGGACAGGAAGTCTTTAGAGAGTGCAGGTTCTATTTATCTAATCGCTGCATCTATCGCGGGTCCGACCTTTGTTCATGTCGTCGCTTCGTGACCTCTCATTGCCAGCACTTATTTTGACTTTCACTAGGTAAGGCGATAATAGGAAGTTAGGTTTATTTTAAATAAAAATTATATATTACTATATTACATACCTACATAAGTAATGGACCAAGTACAACATGGAAATTAAATACTCATTTTTCCTTTAAAATAAATTGAAATCAAATCGAAACCGGAAATATCGATTCACAAAGAAATCGTGATCCAAAACTCGATATCTAAAATCCATCTTTTCTCTATTTTATATTAGCTTTAAATGGGAAATATACATAGCCGAAAAGCTATGTCTATTGTAGTTTTTAACGTATTTAATTAGTAAACTATTTAATATGTTCATTTGTTTTTATGAAAATGTAGATTTTTATATACACAAATCGTATCTCGAATTTAGGTGATTCACTGGGTCGATTCATTGCTAAATCGATTAAGAATTGATTTTAACCCAATAAAATTGACTTTTCGATTTGTCGATATGAGGTCGCTGTTCTAGAATATGTACCTAATGATAATAACACTCCAAATACGTACATACAAACAAAACGGAGCGCCAAGCTTCACGGTCCTTACATACTTCTTTCGCTTTCTCAAATCTCATCATTCTCTTCACACATTTTCGCCGTAGGTATGTGAGTGCTTTTTACTTTTCCGTCAGCTCACACTTTGGTTATTTGAACTTTGTAAGTCAGCTTTGGTCTTTCATGGCTTCTTTTACCACTCGCTTTTACTATGTAGATTTTTTCGTTAGTCTTCCATCACTCATTCTTTCTATGTGACCGAATGATCTAAACATTCATTTCTTCATTTTTACAATAACACCGTCATGCAACCAATGATGTTATAATACAAAAGAGGTATTATAACATCGTTGCGTGCAACCCAATCATAGTGTATCTCTTCTTTTCTTCTCTGTCATATATTAGTAATACTCCAAATAATCACGCAAATTACGTGATCCGAAACCAAGCGCTAGACTTGTCTACGATGGATTCCACACAACCAATGATGTTATAATACAAAAGAGGTAGATATGTTACAGGCACTCGAAAAATGGCACCCCAAAACTTTGCTAATTACCCAACCCGGACTTGGGTCAAAGAATATGAAAAGTAATGTTACAGAACCAACAATGTCATGCAATGCCTATTAAAAGCAACAAAGTCATGCAATGCCTATTAAAAGCAATAATGTCATGCAATGCCTTTTAAAAGCAATAATATATAATTCATCATTTTCAAATTTATAATAAAAAAATGTTGGCGATCTTTCTAAATAAATATGTTCTCATATAAATTTCGTTTTTCTTGATCATGTGATCAAGAAAAACGAAATTTGAAAAAAGCAAACATTTTTTACTGTCTAATCCCATTAGGTATCAATGATTTTTTTTTAAATGTCTGTTCTGTGGCATTAATTACTAATATTCTATGAATTAGTCATGGATTCGCTTAAAATGTAGTAAGGAATTGAAATTGACCTATCACAATGATTTAGAGAGCAATATTATTGCAGTGCAATGTATATTTGTCTCACTTTGTAACGTTGTAACTGGGACAATATTTTACTTGGATTAGTACTAAGGTAACCTATCTACCTGTTTTGTATTATAATATCATTGCAGACAACCAACTGGGGAGCTCCTAGTTACATCCAAACTACAGGGAAAATCAGAAAAGTTCGTTTCCTGAATTGACCTGACCAAGGATCGAACTCGAGGCTCCGGCTTGGAAGGTAGATGCTTTGTCACCGAGCCAACGGGGCATTTAATAGTATATTAGAGTATTAGGTAGGTATGATAATATTATAGTAGGTACATACCAATCTACATGCATCTATAATAATATTCTATCCTTTCTGAACATAGAATACACCTATGACATGTTGACAAATGTCACCTTAATTTATTTTTTACTTTTTAGTTCACATTTTTTTAATAAAAGGTTCTTAAATATTTTTATTTATTTTACTCAAAATATTATTCTTAAAATTCTTAATTTTTTTTTTACTTTTAATTTATTTTTATAACATAACTTTTGTCATTTGTAATGTATAATTCAATTCAGTAATAAGTATTGTAAATTGTAATAAATAAAATAAGTATCAATCCGATATCTACTTAAGACATCTCACACGATTAGTTACTGCAGCTTACAGTCACTTCACAGCCATATCGCAGCAATATTAATGAAATACTGTATACAGACTAACATATTACCATAAAATCTCATATTCATTATTATACTCGCATTATGAGTTTTAGTCAGTGTAACATGTCTTTGAAGTAGACTTGAAAGAAATTACAATCGAATCGCAACGATACATTGAGGTACAAACTCTCCTACTTTGATTACCACAGACTAGAATTATGTTATTCCATTGCAATAAGAATACACAACAACAAAACACGGGTGACAGCTGACAGCCAAATGTCATTTGACAGCATGACATTGGGTTGTAATGTGGCCAGAACATTTTCGAAAAACGTATGACTATTTACTTTCTTATACGTATTATATGAAATACATACATGAATCAGTATCAACAATGTGACTATGACTTCCTTATCATCTACCTTTGATTTTAATGTAATAAGAAATATTGTTGTTAATATTTGAATGAACAAACCACTATATTACAGTTGTGTAATTGGCAACTTCATTAGCTCTGCATTGGTTTTGCGTTTTGATATTGCTTAATTTACTGCAGATGTAACATAATCTTATTGTATTATTTTTCTGCTTATGCCGCTGCATAAAAAGGAACTAAATTATTGAAAATAAACCATTGTATGCTTTACAAAAGTATGTACTTACTCTTACACACACTCCATAATTAAAACGACCCTGGAACTGCCATTCTTCTTATGATTTAATAAATTTACTTACGTTTTCTCCGTTCTTTTTTCAGGATGGACAAAATATTCCATATTAATGGACACAACAAATAAAGATTATATAATGATGACAATTGATATAAATATTTTAGCTCACGGATTGTAGCACATAACTAAATATGTATACTTCACAGATTTACCACCAGCAGATATATACTGTTGCATTTGAGTCATGTGACACAAAAGAAATCTTTGTTCGTTAGTAATTTCAGTTTTTTAACTTTATTTTTGAACTTTAGAAGTGATAATGAATATACAATTTTTTGTCAATGTGTATGAGATAGAGATTCTTTTGGCCGTGATGGTAAAATGCAGTGTCTTAGGCTGCAAAGGCCAGTTTAACAAACAGGACGTTAAAGCGAGACTAGTGATCACATGAACTTAATATCTATTAAGTAGATCTGTGGTTTACTCAGACTTTTAAGTTAGTAAAATGACAATTAGAAATATTACTTAATTGCTATCGAGTGGTCACCTAAAATAGTTGAGATGTTCACCAACCGATTGACTTGTTTATTACATATTTTTTTATGAACAATGTAATGTAAACGCCATATCTGTGAATCTTGGTTAATTATAGTACGATTCTTATGAAACTTACATAAGTTATTATTATATTAGTACGGATTTACTCATTTCATTCACGCCAGATTTTTTTTTCATTTTTACTTCACGTAACGATAAGGTTGCTAATGATTCATTGTATATTTTGTAATTATGCAGTTATTATTATGGAGTAATTAACAAAACAACATTGAATCTTATCTTTTTAATTATTTGCTTAATTTGAGATGTCTAAGGATATATTACGCTACTAACTTCAGCCCGCGACTTCGTACGTTTTAACGTACGTTAACAAGATAATTCTTCATTTCATTGACTTCATTTTGTCAGTTACATTACACAATTGATTATCTTTTTTAACAGAAAAAAATATATAAAAGCAACCTCATTTAATACATAAAATTTCATTTTCAAAACTAACAGGACAGATTAATTTTCTGTATAGATCAATGTAAACACACTCTTTCAAATGACAGTTGGATTTTCAAAATTAATTACAGTTTTTAAAACAAACTTAAATAACCGCCTTTTCTTATTTTTTGTAAGCTAGTGCGCGCACTTTTGTATGGGGTATGTATGATTAATATTGTTTATCACGGCGTCACCTAATAACTAATGTTAAATGTTAAATATGAAATGTAACAGAAGCACTGATCACTATGAACAAGCTATCAATTCTTCATCACAACTATTATGTACTTAACTATTGGACGACTTCTCAACAACTGAACTCTTACAAGACCAAAATCAGGCTTTTATGCAGCCCCACTACACAGGAAATTCATTCTACCCTCGTTCTTGTTACTAAAATGTTACATAATATCACACGCGGGTAATTTATGTGATTAAAATTAATGTGGAACTAACACTAATTTATTTTTTTGGTGAAACTCCGACAAGGGCATAATATCTTAGTACTCAAGGTTGCCAAAGCATTTGCAATTTGAAGCGCTTTATTAGCCTTGACATTGTAAATTATTTTATTTATTAAAAACAAAAAAGTACATACATACGTTAATATTTACAGACTTTAAACTAAACATTATCTTAAATAATAGACTTCCTCAAAGTTTTGAGGAATAGCTTCGCTTTGAATAGCCAAACTGATTCGTTGGCGGAAGAAGCTGCCAGCCCGGCGGTCTCCCGAAGCCTCGACCAGTCTCTTACAAATATCAGAAACCAGTCGATGGGCTTCGGGGCCCCAGGGACCCAAAGTTTGGACTGCAAAGAGCGTAAATATGAAACTCTCAAAGAGAGTCGCATACTTACGTCGCTTCAATTTCTTGGCAGTGCTGGCCGCGGCATCTGCTGCCTTGGAAGTCGCACATGGGAAACAGCAAGTATATCGACACAAGTGGCATCCCACACCAGCGATCTTCCTAGTTTCCAAGAAATGAGCGTCAAACAATCCGGTCTCCTGCCGTTACTGCGTCCTGTCGTCATCATTGTAAATATACATGTTCCGTCCATTTAATATCAGATGGCCCATTTAATTATGTCTTCCTCGTGGTATAAAGAATCTTTTGTTATTATGTGATTAACAATTAAAAATATAAGTGTTAGGTAAATAAAAACCTAATATAATAACCTAATATAATACTTGTATAAATAATGCTACTTTCCGTTTAGGGCATCAAAAGGCGACAAATCACTTTATGATGCCATGTCTAATAATATATATTTGAATAACTTTATTTGACGGTAAAAATGTCGCAGCGGTTGAGCAATACAAACATTTATTTATTACATAATGTCCATACAAACATTTTGGGGGATTTTTTTGCAAAAATGGTTTAATAGGTAATTATACAAGAAACCGCACCAAATTATATGGTTACCTCTGAGATGTTCCGAGTCCTAGTCGGTGCAGCTCTATTGCTGTCTATTCGTCTTGTATGTATAAAGGCTTTCGGTTATATTAGACGATGTTTCGTGAAAGAAAAGATCACAGTATTCGGTTAAATAGACCGATCGTATAGAGCACTGGTTCCCAAACTTATTTTGTCTACTGAGTCGAGAGCTCATGCAGTCGTTGTCTAAGATGCCTCCTAGCTAAATGAAATTACAAATCACCCCCCAGGCCTCTACACAACGCCCCCATTTTTTTTCTGGGTCTCTTACCGCCCCCCTTTAGGCCTGCAGCGCCCACAAGGGGGCGTTATCGCCCACTTTGGGAATGGCTGGTATAGAGTATAGACTATAGACGGTGTCAGAGGTCAATCACAGATTACTCATAAAAACAAGTACAATAAAGCGGCAGAAAAGAGACAGATACTAAAACAATTGCGGGTTTAAAATAATCATTATTTTTAGCGATCTAGGCATTTGAACATAACAGATAGTAGTAAAAAAGAATTGATAATAGGTTGTACCTTATCACCTTGTACTCGTAATATTTATTTAACGGAATACTTTAGCTGACTACGATTAACACTTACAGGAAAAAATAAGTATTAGTTTATTGTTCTTGAAAACACTATTTTCTACATTTTAATAATCTATACTAAAATACAACTCCTTTAATAGCTTTATTTGTATTATATTATTTACTAGCCGTAACCCGCGGTTTTACCCGCGTTAAATTTGATACATAACTGAGATAAAAAGTTGCTCCTTAAAAAGTTGCTCTCTAGCTCTAGCTGCTAATAAAAATTCCGTACAAGTTCGTTCAGCCAGTTCAGCCAGTATAATTGCATTTTATGGCGTCATTACATTTTTTCAAGTCAGTATATTTTTAATGAAGTGATGACGTTTAATTTTATAGGTCACCATATTTAATGTCAACATTTACTGCTTTTTTCGTTATGTTTATTAATTTTAGAGTTCTTTTAAAACTATCCCTAACATATTTTTATAATAGATACTTACCTAAACTTATCTGCTCAGTGAACCGCTGTCGCTTCTGCTTATATAATGTGCTCTCTACCAACTCATTCATTATCTTATTACAACGTATTAATAGTAATTAAACTAACTCATCCTCGTTTCTTTATATTGTTTGGAAAGTGAAAGTGTAATTACATTATCAATGAGTACGTCTGTGTGCAAAAAAATTAAGTCTAGATTTCTATTTGAGCAGTCTTATAAAGGCTTGTAGTTCATTAGTATTTCGTCACGGGGTACAATAGGTATTTGTAGTGGTAACATTTATTACTGATGGAAGCAGTAATGAAAAGTTAAAAAATGCCTATCACAAAAACCATGAAACAATATTACATGCTACATTTGAGACGGGAATTTGAGTCATTAAAATTTTTAACGAGTAGATGTTTGCACCAGGGTTTACTAGTTTTCTACACAAGTTTTACACAAACTTTTTCATACACAACTTATTCGTTTTAAATGTATAAGCCACTCATTCGACCCTTACTAGGTAGAATTATCGCGAGATCGAAAGTCAAAACAGAGTGAAGACAGTATCTTGGAGATAACTAAAAACGCTAATAGTTTTGAGAAACAGCCATTTTTTTTCTCACTTACTCGTTTATATCCGAGTACATAGTTCATATGTTAAGGTAGTGTGAGTTTCAGATTCGATTCCTAGTCAGAACAGTTATTATAGAAATATATAATATAATATGGATATATAATTATCGTTTTATTACTAATTAATTTGTCTGAATTACGTTTTTTAAATAGCACCAAATTTGTAAAAAATTACTTTATGAATATCAAATCACGACATAGCAAGAGTGTTAGCAGACGGAAATGTCAAAAGCACTCGCATACCTAGGCGTAAATGTGTGAGGAGAATGATGAGATTTGAGGAAGCGAAAGAGGTGTGTAAGGACCGCGACTCCTGGCGCTCCGTCCTCTCTGACTACCCCGTTGGGGATACAGCGTGAAGTTATGTTATGTTATGTTAAATCACGACATATCTCTTACAATGAGTAGTATAATCGATAATTTATTGAAATCACTTATTTTCTTGCTTATTCTCTGAAAGTCCACCCTAATCGGTCGCACACCCAGCGAATAGGTCCTACTTTAGACTCTTAGTCTTCACACAGAATAGATCATAATGCCTATGAATAGAATATGTGTGCGTTCTGGTGGAGAAAGTCTAGCGGTCAGACTAGTCGAATTTTCACAGTTATGTTGATTTTAATTTGACTTAACGATTATGTACGGCTATATATAATGCAGTTCGGATTAATGATTTACCGTGGCCCTCAAAACGTACGCCACTAGGTTATCAACGTACATAACATTACTTAAGCTTTAGGCATAGGTAACTAGAATCTAGTCAGTCAAATGATTTGAAATTGAAACTTATTGATTCATATACATTCTTACGCATTTCGGGGGGTTAAATTGCAAAACTCGAATAAATGTTTTTCAGGGATGTAGTAATGAGATGCCTCAGAAAATTATTGTGTTCACCGGCCTGTAGTAAAATTGTAATTGCAAATTTAAATTGAGAAATTATATAAAGTTGAAATAGTGACAACTGACTGAAATACTTTCATGAACTTTCATGTTTTTTCCGAATGGACGATAGAGTTCATGTTCAGATATATTTAATTTGGTATTAACTAAGATTTAGATTATTAACTGTATTAGTAACACGATGATTTTGTAATAGAAGTCCCTCACGGTAAGTACTCAAGATTTGAAATCTCTCCATGAAGGTTTTTTAACGGAAAGACGATGTTTATTAACTATTCTTAATGACTTCGGTATTAGATTTTTATAACTTTTCTAAAGTTTTTTATCGTAAACGTCTCAATAAATGTTTATACATTATCGCATTACCAGGCACTAATTCTAGAACGTAATTATTTATTATTTAATTTAATGCATTTAAAAAAAGTGTAAGTTAATTAAAGTTTTTTCGTTTATTTAAGTAAAAATGATTTAACTTTCTTCCTTATTCACGATCCGATTAAATGATTCGACTCACTCCTCGGAGTCAAAAATACCTATAACTACTTAACCTCAGAGACGTAACCTCAATGACGTGTATAACTCCGATGCACTGAGCTATCAATTCTATTACCTCACAATGAACTTGCGTGAGTTTTTCCTATTGAGCAAATAAATGAACCTTGTTTAAAATAAAAGTACTTAGATCTTGGTAACTCATATATTGTCGTAGAACCTTAAAAATCATGATGCTTATGAAAACAATAGGTTTTTTTCTTCCGGAAACCGGACTTTTTAGCAATTTTGAGAATTATATTAAACAAATTTCAGATAAGCATTTACTGTCAACGATATTTTTTTAACGGGAAAAAACTTTGACAGTAAACGAAATAAGTACAAAATATTTCATTTTTTGATAGTTAATCCTTAATCCGCTTTTCCTCTATTCTTTAAAAAAAATTTTCTTTAAAACAGAAAAAAATAGCAAAATATCACATTTCTTAAATAAACAGAGGGCAAAGAAGTAGAAAATAAAAACAAAAAAATGCTTACATCTGTCGTAACATACAGACGTAAGCATTTAACTTAAAAGTAAAATAGCCTCATATATTACAATTCAAATTCAATTTAATTAATTCAATTAAACCCCATTTTTAAACCAGACGTCTGTGTTTTTTACCGGTAAAAAGCATACTAAAAACAGGACAAGGTTTTTCAAACTTGTGCGAGCTTAACGTAGATATCAAAAATCTTTTAATGAGGTCTACTTGATTAATCACTTTAAAATTGAATATAATAATTTATAACCTTGTCACATCACATAACTGATGTGATTACTACTAATTGCGACGTTTTGTAAATGTGACAAACTCCTGTTACATAAAAATAAAACTAAATTTGTCATAAAAGGGTAAACATAATGGCTAATGTCAAAACAAAGTAACTGTGATTAAGCATTTTCAATGTAATGAAACAATTAGGAAGTGAACCAATACGTAATAATAACACCACTAAAGATAAAAATACGTACAATTTTTGTATAAATATCTCTGTCGTACTAATGTTCACCTCCTAAGGCGCACGCAAAGCAAAATCCTTTCGCATCAGCATAATAAAAAAAAGTAAGTCGCCAATTGCAATAAGCATTCGCCTTTGCGTACGCCAAATAGTAATTATTATCAATCTGGCAATGTCGAGTATTATAATAAAGTATTTACAATAAAAATATTAAAAACATTGGTGACATGGTAACCACTATTTAACGAATGACTCGATTAATCTATTATATACAAAAATGTCATGGCTCGTACCTATTGTTAGTCCCATCCGTGGCCGTGGTGAACCTCGACCCACACTTTCTGCCACACTGGTTTCCATACCTTTTTCCAGGCGGGGACTTCTATGGTCTTCCAAATAGGCACTTGGATCTCCTTCAGTTTTTCTATCCAGATTTGTTTTTGTATTGGTACCCATATCTGCCTCTTCAGCGTTTTCCACACTTGAACTTTTTCTTCCACCCATTCTTGTTTCTTTTGTGTCACAAAGGCTTGCTTTTTCTCTGTTCTCCACTCCTGCTTCCATTGTTCCTTCCATTCCAGCTTTTTCTCCGTTACCCATTCTTGTTTGTGTTCTGTTTTCCACACTTTCTTCCAAACTGGTTTCCAAATCATTTTTTTTCTCCACAAATCGTGGCTGGTGTATTCCCAGCCGTGATCATCTTTTCCAAGATATTTTTCTCCGGGAACTCCCTCTTTCACCCACGCGGGTACATAAGACTGCTTCCATGCTGGTACTTGAACTTCTTTTGTAACTGGGACTTGAATTTCTTTCCAAACAGGCTTCCAAACTTTTTTCCAGGTCGGGATTTGCACCTCTTTCCAAATAGGGACTTGCACATCTTTCCAAATAGGTTTTTGAACTATTTTCCAGTCAGGAACCTGTTCCTCCTTCCACTGAGGTACCTGCTCGGTTTTCCATGCAGGAATTTTCTCCTTTTTCCATTCCGTTTTCCAAGCTAGCTTTTTTTCGGTCTTCCATATTTTTTGCCATTCTTCTTTCCAGACGAGTTTTTTCTTCCAGACGCCCTCTGGCTGGGAATTCCAACCACCTGGAGTACGTTTTTGCCTGGATTGTGGTGTTTCAGCTACGTCTGTGATTGGTACGGCAAGCGACGCCGTTATGGCGAGTACCACCCATAGCTGTAACAAAAATATAACATTAATTTAATTGTAACATAATTAATGCTGGAGGAATTATGCAGTTGCGAAAATGAAGTGCCGTTTTAAACCTTACTAACTAATTGATTATTCCACATTATTATTTATATTACTGTGCAAAAATTATAATGCGAAATGAATAAATATAATTATTTTAAATTAACTTCATTGTGTACTAAAAATATTTTTATTTTTAGTACCTATGTACTTTAAACAATGCTAATTTAATTAAACTTGCTAATTTAGAGCTACACAAATTATTGTTTAACCAGAAAAATGAAATGTACTGACTTAACTCTAACTTAACATTTTGATTAAACAGTAGTATAAGACAATAGTAATTAACAATATTTTACATCCGGTTGTCTTTTGCTCATAGAGATTAAGTTTTAATTAAAGCTTAAACTCAGTATCCATTATTAATTACATGTTCACTAAGCTCAATTTAAATTACTGTAACGCAATTTTTATTATTGCCTTTTTGTTTTTAATTTCTGTACTTTGTTGTTCGACGCTTTGTAATGAGTTTTTAATCACGATTTATAATATGAGTCACATTTCAGACTAGTTATTTAGAATTGTGATAGGAATTGCGATCTTTCAGTGTTCACGTTTAGTGAATAATTCTCGAATGACTTCAGTGTCTGTCTGTCTGTTATAGTTGTTTTTCTCAGAGATTACTTAACATAAACAGCCGGAAACAATTTATAGTAAGTATAGGCTGAAAGACAGACGAGAACTTAGTTTTTTTTTCTACTTTTGGAGGTTTTTAAACTTGTATTTGATTATAATAATATTATTATACACTTTTATAAACCTGCGGTTATTACACAGTTTTTTAAAACACTAATGTATACGATTTCGCAAACACGGTTTTTAAATACATGTGATCGACACGAATTTTTAGTAAACGAACACGGGTTATGCTTTTCATTATATCAACACAGGTTTTAATCACGACACTAGACACTACGGACTACACCCACCGTGCAAGTCAGCGTCCTCATTTTGTTAGCGAGGTGTGCGGCGCCGCGACTGTCCGTTGTGCGCGCGCGCAGCTTATTTATCAACGGGCCCCTCTCTTAGCTATCTCCTGCACAGGACAACTAGAAACATCTTCAAGAAGCTCAGCTACTCTGAATTCCACTGATCATCCGCTATGGGATTACGAAATCGCCCCATGTTTTAATAGGATAGTTTCGTTATTTACCATCGTTTTATATTTAATTATTTATTTCTTATTTCTCACTAAGTATGTTACGTAACGATAACATGTTTGTAGTATTTCACTAGGTGCTACTGGCTCCCACAAATCTAGTGCTTGTACACACAATTATATAACACTTTCATGAAGATTATATATCCATACGAGCTATAATATCCTTTGTTACACAAAGTACACACAAATTTAGATTTAATTTATGAGATACCTTGTAAGGGTAAAAGAAAATATATAAACGAGCAGTGGAATTAGTAATTCAAACCACAAATTGTTATCGTTAAAATTGATCGATTCCTGTGTAATTTAGAAATCCTGATTTAATCATATACTATTTAAAATTTAGAGCTTACGCTATACGTACTGCTTTTGACCATTAACTTACGAAAAATGTCGATGTCATTGTTAGGATGATAGCTGAAATTATGTTAGAAGAAATGATGTAGGGAATTGAATTTGAATAACACTAAGTAATCATTTACTGTATCAGGATTTTGTATCCTATCATTATTACACAGCATCATTATATTTTTTCACGTCAGTATACTTATAATGGAGTGATACCTTTACTGAACAGCGCGTCGCTTAGTTTATTACAGCAATAAATATAATTTTTATACTTTATTTATTTGACGAAACAATAGCGGTTCATTTTATCACAATAATTAGGAAACTGCGCATATCTAAATGTTAATATTTAAAAACTAAAGTACTATCTCAAATAATAGACTTCTTCAGTAACCATTTAAAAAATTGTTTAAAAGCATCTTTTTATTAAATAGGATTTTCTATTCGAAAAGTTCTGTACTATATTTAAAAACGACTACGAAATTCATCTTTAGAGATTTATAAGACCTAAGATGCTTATCATATTTTTCCTGCAAACTTCTAGTAGGTTTAGATTTTACATAAGGACACGAACGCGTGTTTAAAAGTTCAATAGGTTTAAGTTTGTACCATTTTTTATTTTAAAATGTATTACAAATTTATTTTATGTTGTACATTGTACAGTTTCTGAGAAAACGTCAATACCGCGGGCGGATGTATGAAAGGACCTATGAGGGTTGCGTTTTTCCTATTATATAAATATTCTCTTTCTAATTATATAGGTAGTTCTAGTTATAAAGGTATAATCGATGTAACCTTTGTAAGTACTCGATACTTGAGATTTCATTATTTAAAACTGGTAATTTTAATAACATAACTGATATGAAATTATTGGTGTTTTTCAATGTATGTAACGCAATCGGTAAAAAATACATACTCTCGCGACAAGTGCCTTTCGAGGTACAAATTGTCGAGGCACAAAGACACACCTTGACACCTAGCAACATGTAGTTAGGCATACGGATGGCAATGAAGCACATTAAAGAAAATAAAACCAGAGAAGTGAAACTTAATACTTGTAAGAAAAACGTACCCATGTCGCTGACCGCTTGTTAACATGACATTTAGCGATATTTTCGATTGTAGGAGGGACCGAGTGGTGAATGCATGTTCTACGTGTTTGTACATTATTGATTAATAGAGTATGATTATTAGAGACTAGTCAGGAAATCCGACTATCCGGCCACATTTACAATCGACGACTAGCCTGCGATTAGTCGACAAAACCGACTAGTCGATACACAATGAGCTGCAGCAAAACAACAAATAAAGGAAAAAGAGAACATGACAGCAGACCAATTGATGTAGTTTTGTAGACTGAATAGTGTAGATCAATTATGGTTATATTTTATATGGTTAGTCATGCTTGTAGTGTTTATTTTCTTACTCTGCTCGCCACAAGAAATAAATACCTGCTACTAGTTACACTTCGCTTTACTTAAATCGCCTTTAACTTCATAAAAAAATGTCCACACACGATATTCTTTTGAATATTGTTTTTTATTACTATGCACTACAATTGATATTTATTTTATTTATTAGTGAATAATAATCATTTGTTCCGTTATAAAACGCCAGTGCAGCAAATGAAACACCAAAAAAGTAATAAAATATGTCAGGACACGAATGCATGGTAAGTGGCACGGCAAACAAATCGATATGAAGGTTTCCGAACGTGCCCAAGCGTAAGTAAAATGAATGCCGGCATGAATCGTTATTATAGCCGACTAGTTGGCCGACTAATCGGCCATTTGAACGCCGACTAGTCGTCTAATCAGCCTAATCTATAGTCGGGCCATGTCTAGTGATAATGGATAATATGGTTATTAATGATTACATAACACTGCCCGGGCAGTATTACATAATCATGTTAATTAATAATAACCATGTTAATCAGATTTGTCGAGTATCACAGTATCATCTATGTAAAATAATAATCACATTAATCATAACATATATTATAATATGTCTCATCTCAAACAATAGATAAAATCAAAATAAATACAATAGGAACAGCGTCAAAGAGACCGCTAAACATATTTCAAATTCATTAAGCGCTTATCAAGTTATCAAAAAATGGTAGCAACACTGGCGCTTACATATGTATGCCAAGAGCTCACGCGGCATAGTATTGTTAGCTTCACAACCATTTTAATCACATCAATTAGCCATTTGAGAAAATTTTTAACATTCCAGTGACTAGAGTAGTGACAAAATAGATTGCCTATTTATTAATGACTAGCGATTCGCTCCGGCTTCGCATAGGTTACAGATTTTTTTAAATAAAATACAGGTCATTTTACTCGCTGAAAATATAGCTTTCTATAGGTAATAGAATTTTTGAAATCGGTTCAGTAGTTTTTGAGTTTATTCAGTACATACAAACATAGTTTACCTCTTTATAATATTAGTATAAACTAGCGACTCGCCCCGGCTTCGCATGGGTAGAAATTTTTTTGAAAATAAAATATAGCCCATATTACTTGCTGTTAATGCAGCTTTCTATAGATGACAAAATTTTTGAAATCGATTGAGTAATTTTTGAGTTTATCCATTACATACATACAAACAAAGTTTATCTCTTTAAAAATAAAAATAGAAGTATAGATGTTGTATATGAGTGATTTATCTGCCATTATATCATACCTACATTTCAAGCGGCCAGTTTTATTTTTTATATGTGGCCAGTTTTATTAATTAATATTATTAATAATGTTAACAACATGAAAAATGTTAAAACTGTGGTCTTCTGTAGCGCGCTGAGGCCGCGATCGCGCACTCAGTCGAGTCTACGCCCACACGACCCACGGCGCGAAAGGAAGCGTTTGCACTAGGAACGGTGAAAAACGAGAAAGTATTATGCTAATATGTATTATTATGATGCGCAGCCGACCTTGAGACATTTTTATTTGCAACTAGCTGTACCGCGCGTTTTGAGTCGCGTTATGTTTGTTATTTTTGCGGTATGAAAAGTAGTCCAGATTGCTCTGACTAATTTCTAAAGTCTACTAAAGTCCTCTACCTGCCTACCTGTTTGTGTTTTGATTACCCGCAAGTAATCAAATAAACTATAAAGAAACCTTTATTTCTAAATCAAAAACAAACACACTTCAATTTCATTTATATGTATAGATAAGTACGTAATCAGTTTACAGATATTTGTCAGACTGTGAAAGTATCTATCATCTGAGAAAAATAACCCAAAACAAACCAATACAGTATTTATTATAAAAGAAAAAGAATTAAACTTATATGATTTGAAAGTATTCGAAAACATTGTTGTCCATAAAAAATTATATGTGTGTAATAATGTGATTAAAGTAGTTAAAAATTCCATTACTTTTCGGACAAAATTGGACGCATTTCGACCACAGGAGAAACTAGTAATTTAATATCTTTATTTTCTGGAATGCACCGGAACACAATAATGCGAGTTCTGCCGGTTGTATGCTGTTTGTTGTGACCTTACACGATGTCCTGTCACTTTGAAAACGAACTGGCTGCTCCTTCAGTTCATTGTATTTACCCATAATTATTGTATTGTACTCATAATAAAAGTTTAGTAAAAGAAAGAAAGAAAGAAAACATTTATTCACTACTCACAATGACAATGCACAGCTCATGGCAACAAAGTTACACATCAATATAACACTATGCCGCGGCAGTGAAAAGGCAACGACTCAGTTCCAATGCCTCTTAATTTACAGAGAGAGTAACACTGATATTCTGTCGCGCCTAAATGTGATGGCACTATAGAATAAATAAATAAATACTAATTTATAATAAAATGATGACCATGTACGATAGAAAGAAATAAATAAACAAAATAATGTAAAATAATAATAAAGTAATAAATAAGATAATATAAAGATATAAATAAATGAAATAAATAAGTCGTGCAACCAAAGAATAGAGAGTATACCTCCAAAATTACACCTCGCGCTATCGAACAGCCCCTCTGGACCTCTACCACTATCAGAGCTTATTCTGGTCTAACAACAACCACTTTTTACATTTTAATTTAAAAGTTGCTTTACAAAGATAAAGAAGTATGGCACAAAATTACAATTTATTGTCGGAAGTTACGTAAAAGTATAATTTTTTGCACCTTGTTGCTGTGTCCACTCCGACTGAAAATTGATATGATTGTATATATACATTTATTTAAAGGTGGTAGGGTCATGCTGCTTTGGAGCACGAATAAGGCCGGCTCGCCTGGTGAAATACCACCCTCTCACAAAATATCAGCGTAAAATAACAGTATCTATTGCTGTGTTTTGTTCGGTGAGCGAGAGTGCCTGTGGCCCATCACCCCCTCCCCCTCCTTTCCCTTCTTTTCCTATTTCCCTAAAGGCCGGCAACGCGTCCATGACTCTCCGGATGTTGCGGGTGTTTATGGGCGGCGCGGCGGTTGGTTACTCTCCATCAGGTGACCTGCTTACTCGTTTGTCCCCTCTTTTATAATTAAAAAAAAATTACGTAAATTTATTCAATAAATCAGTACATACATATTCGAATGTTAATATATTCACAAACTTAAAACTAAACATTATCCTAAATAACTTCTCAAACACTTCCTCAAAGTTGCCGCGTAGAAAGCTGTCATTGCTCAAGGTACCCAGCAGACTGGCAGCATTACCTTTTTGAACAGCCAAATTGATTCGATGGCGGCAGAAGCTGCCAGCCCGGCGGTCTCCCAAAGCCTCGACCAGTCCCTTGCAAATATCAGAAATGAGTCAATGGGCTTCGGGGCTCCAGGGACCCAAAGTATCGACTACAAAGGGCGTAAATATGAAACTCTCGGATAGAGACAATGTAAAAGACTGAAATCTCACAAACATTTTATCTGGAAAACTCAATAATGTGTAGGCATAATTAAAATACATACATTCATATTTTCACGTTGTATCCCTAACGGGGTAGTCAGGGAGGACAGAGCGCCAATTACAAACTTCTTTCGCTTCCTCAAATCTCATTATTCTAGTCACACGTTTTCGCCTAGGTATGCTAGTGTTTTTCACATTTCCGTTAGCTAACACCCTGGATTTTTCATTTTCGTGTTTATATTCTTTAGCCTTGATCTTCCTTGGCTACAGCTACATTTATCTTACTTCGATTTGGGATTCGGGATAATTAAAATATTTAAGGTAAAGGATATTAAGATATACCTATTTCTCAGTTATTTATTATTGTTGTATAGGTAAGAAATTCTTTATAAAGATTTGAGTGAGAATAAAATGTTATTCGGAATTGATATATTGAATTCTTAAAGCCTTTGAACTCGAAGATGCAACGACTGGAGTGGTTCGAAATAGAGCCAATATTCACGTGTTGCGTGGCAACTGTTTTAAAGGAAATCAAGACGCAGAGCTTAGCGAAATAGGTTGAAATGTATGTATGTATATATAGAGTAGGTAGTAGGTATATGGCACACCTCTGTGTAAAGGTGCAATCGAGGCTACTCACTAAAACCTGGTATTCCACTGGGGCGCATATTGCCAGGACCACAGGAACGCGTTTGCACTCTTCCGCGACCAAAATGTGGAGCACCCCGTCATACTTGCGCAGGGGCCATGCTAATCTTCTCTGTATCGTTGCAATTTTAGTTTATATAACAAACTTTGACTTTTAACATAAAGTCAACAATGAACTATATAACTATAGATGAAAAATTTCACAATGTTTGCTTTAGAGCCCTTTGACTTTGATTTTTGTGCGAAATAGTGATATTTAGACGCTGTAATTTTCAGAAACCTTAAGATTTTTTAATATTCTGCTGGCAGTTAATGATAGATCCGTTTCCCTTCTTGAATATTAGTTTTCCATATTTTTATATTTATTTTATAATATCTTACAAAAATCATTCTACGATCTCAGTTTACAAGAAAATCTTAGACGCGTTACTTAGACGTCCTAATTAACGTCGTTTCGATGAGTTCTAACAATTTCTAAAACTGTGTTGACATCTAGTACATATTCTTATTGAATAGTGATGTTATGGAAATGTCATAGATTTCCTCATTTTTACAGAAAAACATTTTTAAAAAGGCTTATTTAAAGAAAAAATACAGAGATTAAACGTCGAAATAATTCTAAAAAAAGCAATGACATAAAAAAACCGATATGAAATTAAATTTCATTCAATGTAAAATATACCTATAAGAGAAATTATTTTTGCTTCAGCAGCTATGGGTCGAAAATTCTGTATATAAAGTTTTATATATAAAAAGCTTACAAGAAATATTGCAAGGCAGGACATAGAGACGATATCTATTACATTTGTAACAATCTACACGTATAAATAAAGTTGAACTGTCCATCTATGATTTTGAAATCGAAGCTTTTCCTAAGCTTATAATATAGTTGTTCGTGAGTTATCAAAATCCTCATGCTAAAATACACACAAACAGAAAGCTACAAAATCAATGGAGAGTATGGCCGCATATGTAACCTTTAGTATTGAATTATTTTGTCTTTATTTGGTTACTGTCCTAGAATTATATTATGTAATGTTTTGTCTATAATATAGATATCTCTTGAATTGTCATATAAAATTAAATATTAAATGTAATGTAAATTTGACGTTCAAATAAAAAAAAATTATCTTCTGAAGGGTTCAGTCTCTTCCTCCTGTAGTGAGGGTCCCAGGTCAGATTACTATATTTAGTAATTGAATTAAAACAAAGATGTATAATTTCCGAAATGTTCATTGTGTGGCATTTTAATTACCCGACTACGTCGAAGCAAACAGAATTGTATTATGCATAATTTATTACTTCAACTATTGTCCCTAAAGTCCAAACAAATTGATTGACTTCAACATATGAGGTACCATTAAATTCATCTCAGTTACGAATATATCATAATGTTATAGGTTGTTTTGATCTAAAATCAAAATGGCGGATAATAAAGTACATTCAAAAACAAAAAAAAATTACAGCGAACTCCACCATGATACGCATCAAATACAATACATATATTAAATCTAATAAAGAACAATATTTTCACATTAAAAGATGTACAGACAGACATGGCTTACGTCAAATATTACAAAATACAAATACAAAATCCTTTTTTACACTACAAATAACACTAAAGCGATTTCAAAGTATTTAATTAGTTTCAATTAGGTACGTGCCTGTACAGACTAGGTTATTTTTATTTAAATAGCCACTGATAATAGCGAGTGACAGACAGACAGCAACCGAGGTAATACCACTTGTTGAAAAGAACTTTAATAATATTCACATCAAGTTATCGGTAATTCTTTGGATATCGGGTTGACCCTGACCTGACCTGATGCTACTGACGAAATTCTCGCAATTGGTCTTACTCTCTTTTGCACAGAGGCGTATCCATACTTGATTTGACCATATGGCCAATTCACTCACACATAACTGAAAGAAATATCGAAATAATTCCTTGCCACATATCCATATATATATCCGAATGCGAAAGTGTCTGTCTGTTTGTTTCATATTAAAGTCTAAATCGCTGAATTGATTCTGATGATAGATAATTTTATATGAAGATAGCTTGTACAGTATTCTCCTTTCTTTAAGTAAACACGCGTACAAAATCGCATCAGGTAATCTTCATATAACTGAATAGTAAATTCTTCTATTAACACGTTTTTATGACTGTTTCGTTGGTGCGGTGGTCATTACATCTACGGTACAAGCCGAGGTTTCAAAATTACCAACTAATTTGTTGTATAATACCGCTAGTTGTACAACTATCGTGCAACTATAACGGTAATAGTATAAATGTTGTACTACTCCAACTCTTCTAACTGTTATATAATAGGAGCGTTTCCGTAAGCGCAACTATTACACGACATCTTCGAGACTAAAGTAACTGCCACTGTAACATGAGCACTGTGCGACTGAATTCTTAAATTATTCGGACCCTTTTCGAGTTATGTAGATATTTGTACGACTGTATATCACAATACCGAAACATTTTTCCACAACGCGTTCACCGCGTGATGATATATATATAAAGTTGAGATTGGAGCTGCAGGTTGCCCAAAGAGTGACGGCGAGAGCTATTTTAGTACGTATATTTCTTTCTGTGAAAGACACTGAAACTCGGAAATTCGGAAAGATACTAGATTCACTGCCATAGCCGCAGTGATAGCTCGAAGAAAATGGAGGAGGCCTGGCCAACCATGGAAGAAACTAGGACTAATTTGGAAATTCAAAACAAACCGCAGAAGCGCAGGCAGATAGACGACGAGACTTACTGACAACCTTGCGAAGACTCCAGGAAGGTGTCGGATAAGAAAAGCGCTAGATGCGCTAGGCGCGCAAATTCTTGTATTCTTAATACACCGTTTCACAGTACTAGAGCTTTTGAGGGTAGTTTTCGCTATCAGGCAACTAAATGCCGGAACAACCTACCACCACCTTTAAGAAAGTCATTGTCACAGCCAATTTTTAAATATCATCTGAGGAAGTGGTTGTTACACAAACAAAGTTTACCCTGATGGCGTGAGAGGCTTTCACTGCCTAAATACTTATACATACACATGTATGTGTATGTGTATGTATTTACACACATTATGTACTCGCATATGTATATTTGCATATTTATTTTTGTATATATATACTTATTATGTTTAAATAATTGTATTACATATTTTCTGTTTATTTCTGTCTATATCATTTTTTATTTATTGTATATTTTAATTTATTATATGTTCTAAGGCATCGCCTGGAAATCAGCGCCTCGCTCCCTTGAGGTGGGGCAAAATGCTGAGGCTCTTGCCTTTTTCACTGCCATACAGTTTGTTCGTGTTTTTTTTTGTGACTGCTTAAACTGTTCACTTTATACTGGGCAGTGAAATAAATTGTTCTTTCTTTCTTTCTTCTTTCTAGATGAAAAGGAATGGCATGTATTGAACGAGGTCTACACTCAGCATTGAGAGACAATGGCTTGTAGAAACGCCACAGGCAATAGAATCTCAACTAACAGAATTTTGTAGATTGCTTTGAATTGTTTTATTCATGATGGCGATGTAAGTTATTGGATTTTGTTCTTTTGTAATAAAGACTATTGTTTCTGCAACAGGAAGCAGTACAAACACAATTTTGCTAGCGAACGGGTGAGTATGTAAAGAGAGGGATGCAACAATTACGAAACGGTGCATTGTTTAGCATCTGTAATCGTAATAATTACTACGATGTGATGAACCGCAATAAGAATTAAAAATTAAGAGAATATTTAAAGAACTAAGGTGATTTCTAAGTAAAGTAAAATAGCATTTGATTATTAAGTTTAAGATTAAGTGCTATAGTGTAACAGATTATTGCAAATGTGACTAATCAATACTGTGCCTCTAATAGTAGATTAAATAAATAATCTATTAATCCGTAAGAAAAATGATAAATCTGTTAAATATTTTTAAAATTTAATTTAAAAGAAACTGTAAAAACACATTCTAATGATTATCTCAAACGTTATTTTTTAAATAATTGTAACGCATCGGTTAGCTTAATAAATAAAGATTAGTTTCGTAAGCGAATTGACCGAATCCCAACATCCCTAGTAAAAAGCTAATATTTACTGTTAGGTCAGCCATTAACGCGCCGAAAAAAATAATTAAAATACGTACATACATGCACACATGCTTCATTTTATGAGATTTTTCACTCGGAGAGAATAGAGATTTAAAGAAGAAAATAAGCTATATTGTGATTTGTGACACTACATTGCTTCATACTAACAGTTAAGAGAAAGCAAAGAAGAATCACATAATGACGGGTTTTCGAATATTGCTTATTGAAAGAAAGTAGTAACAACATCCCATCACTTGTATAAAGCTATCTATGATTACAGATTAATTATTTATTTCATTATCTACTTAGTTATTAAGCAAAGTACATTTAGATATTTCTAAACCATTTTTGACTTCCTAAAAGTTCCCGAAACTCTGTGTGCCCAAGGGCCAATGAAACTCTGTGTGCCCAAGGGCCAATGACATGTACCTTTTTTATAACTTCCAGCAAAATAATATTTACTTCAATTTTCTTTCTGTTTTGCCTCCTAATAGATATCAGTACCACGTAACATACTGAAATCACTTATCGCACTGTGAAGGTCAAAATTTATATATTCATATAGAGACCTAACTGCCCATATAACGGACTAGGATAGCGTCGTTACAACACATTTCTTTCTACGAATATATATAAAATATCGTGTATTCATAGCACACGCGCGTAAACTTGACCTAAATTGGATATGCGACTAATTTGAATAACGATGGCGAGTGAGTATGCGGTGACAGCGGTCTCGATCAAATAAAATATTGAAGCTAGAAGTTCATTGGCGGTTAAGCAATGTTTACTACCTACTCAGTTTTGTTTTTATCGAATTCTGAAACGAGGGTGAAATATTATGCTTTACTTATTATGTAAAAAACATAAATAATCAATAATAATCTTAAATAATCTTGAAAAATTATAGGTACTCTACAAGTTAGTGCAAGGTGTTAATGTGATTTTTGGTTCGCGGCTGATCATCGTGCCAAAAGTCAAGTAAGTTCATGATAAGATCAGTTTTTGTCCACAAAAGATTAAAAAAATGGTCATTTGCGAGTTCGACTTGCCCACAGAGGATTCTGTACAACTTTTATGAAATGGTAAATTTCTAAAATTAATTTTTGAAAATTTATAAGGACTACGACTATCGTCATAACATTTTTATAGATTACTTAGTTAAAGCGTTTCAAGCCTTGATTTAAAAAATGTAAGTCAAGTAGTTTCTGAGACACCCAATACATCCAGTTGTTAGTCAACAAATAAATAGTCAATTCGAGTCAAGTACCCAATGCATCCAGTCGTTAGTCAATAAATAAATAAATAGTTGATTCGAATCAAGTACCCAATACACTCAGTCATAAATCCATAAATAAATAAATAGTCAATTCGTGTCAAGTACCCAATACACTCAGTCATTAATCAATAAATAAATAGTCCATTTGAGTCAAGTACCCAATACACTCAGTCATTAGTCAATAAATAAATAAATAAATAGTCAATTGGAGTCAAGTACCCAATACACACAGTCATTAGTCAATAAATAAATAAATAGTCCATTTGAGTCAAGTACCCAATATACGCAGTCGTTAGTCAATAAATGAATAGATTCAAATCTCCAACTCGTCTTTAACTCTTCTAACTTATTCATTTTATTTTTAATTTAACTTCTATTTGTCTGAAAGTACTACAGAATCCTTAATGCGCGTTCGACACACTTTGGGCCTTTTTCTTTTTCTCCCAGTCTATAGAAATGTATTGTTCCAAAACCGTCGCCTACGTTATATGCATTTATATTAACTATGTTTAAGTGGCAATGTAACACACATTACCAGCTTACATAACCAACTTGAATGAATAAATAATTACAATCGGTTACTCTTCCGTGATCAGGGTTTTATAGTTACATACACAATATATACGTGCATACAGGTTTTTATTACATGAAACCTGATTATTGTTATTTATTTTAATGTAATTTTATGTACTTTGAAAATTCTAAAGAACGAGATATGCTAGGAATCTTTCTGTAGATAGAATGGTGCGAGAAGTGATTTGGCCGAGAATCAAAGTAATCTGCATAACGTAAAGAAGAAGCACGCTGAGGTGACATTTTTGTTGAAAGAAGAGTTCTAAAGAGGATACGACAGTTTAGGCAAATACAGGTGATGTAGGGTGTCATCAAAGTGGCTGACAATCGTTGGATGAGAGGTGACGAATATATGACTCAGTAACGTGCACTGGGATAGGCTTATATTGGTCTAACATTGTAATGGACTAATATTGGTTGATGATGATAATTATAAGTTCATAGGTACATAAATTATGCTCAGTAGTTGTAGTAGTAGTAGTAGCATCTATGCTAGCAGGTGAAGAGTCGCGGATGAATACTGCGAGAGCATAATATTGACGTAGAACGAGAACGCCGAGCTGGATCGAGTGAGAATTAATGCCGCTCGAAGACGATGAAGCCGGAGCGGTGGCAACGATGCCCCAGACCTTCAGATCTGGGTCAGAAAATAAGGCCGCAGTGTTCCCTACCTATCATAAGATGTGACTAAAGAGACCTTCGGAGCTGCAACAGATTGCAGTGGGGGCTCCGGTCTTTTATCTCACCGCTGAGAGCGTGCAGAGGGCTTTGACATACCCACCTCCCCTCTGAGAAGCGCTTTAGCACAACACGAGATGGACTCCGGTGCGTTCCATTTGTTAGCTATTGTTAATATTCGTGATTAACTGTTGTGATCATAATCGATAACGGATGACAACACTATTATGTTGAAGGTATTGCTGTTTAATAACGATTTATGGTATTTTTAAATAAGTCAATCGAGAAATTCACGAGCTATTGCAATATATCCTACGTTTCATTCCATGTCGACGTCATAGTAGAACGTAAAGCTTTCGCATAGGAGAACCGAGAGTCCCTCGGCAACGCGTCGAGTATAACCACCACTGGAGTTCTAATGTGTAGAAACCCCACACGACTAATGTCACATTTCACCAAAGTCACCTAATACTTGGTGAAACTCTGAAGAAGGATAGAGGCTCGTTAAGTATTATTAGGAGACTTTGGTGAAATTGGGCATAAGTCTCTCTCACAGGGGGCTGGGTATATGTGTTTAGGGTTCTCCTGCTCTCCTAAAAAAAAAGGTAATGATAGATTACCATCATGGTAGCCCATGACTTACAAAACTTCCTTAGAACAGAATATATTACCCCTTGGCTAATTTTTACGACCTGCGCTTCAAGATGCAGATCCAGGCTGACATTTTCCATGTTATTTCGCAACAAAATTTGGAGCCACTTCTGATCATAAGTACTTATTTAAACTTGCGTAATATTTTTTATTGATCTTTACGCATTGTACGTCAATATGACAGAGATTGCCTAACATAGGTCGCATCACAATGCATGTCCGTCATGACGATGCTGAGGTAATTAGATACTGGAGCATAATTATAATATTCAATAGTCTTAGGTCAGTGCAACCCGTCCGCTTCCCGAAACATCTCGGTCCAAAGAATGAAATATATCGGCTAAGCGATAATATCACTATTATATCGATTTCACATCTATATTATGAAACAAAAATGGCGATATCGATCGACATAAAAAATCCTAAATTATCGATAATAACCGTCTGGAATGTCTGGAATGACAAAAAAGATATTAAAAGGTAAAAAAGGTAAGGTCACGTCATAGATTACTTTACTAGCCGCTTACTTAGGATTGTAAAATTTAGATTTAGATTTAGATTTATTATTATTAATTTGATACAGTTTTGTACATCATGTGCGGGTACAGTGACAACTGCACTAGTCTTTTATTGACTGTATCGCAGTTGTCAATGCCCTTCCCTGTTAACATTTCTTAACTTTTGTGTACTTTTGTCACAACATAATATATTATTTTTAAACTCGTTTTGGTAAACAAGGTAAATTAACTAAATATATAATAACTAAATAATAGTAACAATATTTAAGCATAGGTAATAATTGCAAAGCTGTAGATATGAAAACGTTGTACTAATCTGAACATTTCACAATATTACAAAATTGTAGTTGACTGGCCCACACATGTGCGCGAGTTTGTTTGTTTTGTGTGTGTGTGTGTGTGTGTTTGGGTGTGCGTGAGTGTTTGTATGTGTGAAAGTTGGGTGTGTGTGACTTTGTGTGACAGTTTGTATCTAAATAAATATATGATACATGCAACTTGCTTCTCTTTCAATACCATCAAACTTCACCAATGTTTTATAATCATGTGATTCTTTTTGCTAAGTTACTACATGTCACTAGGGTGAAGATAAAGGAGGTTAATCGTTTCCACGTGTTTGCATGTAAATATGCGTATTGGCTACGGCCTAGACGTCTAAATCGATTTATAAGTATTTACGAAAGCGATAGGTTTTGTCGTCATCTCAATAATTGTAGTGAGGTACAAAGTTTTAGGACATGAGACATCCCAGAATCAAAGTTCCAGGCTGATTCAGAATAAAATTGACATTAATCTCATTTTAACGCGCTATGTATATGAATAAAGACTTTTAGTGAATGTCAATCAAATTCGTCTGGGGGCCAGGACTAATCTTCTTCACCGTTGCCGCTGTGGTAATCTCGTCGATGTACTAGGTCACCACGGTTTATCCTGTTTACGTAGTGCGGGCCGCATGTCACGACATGCTGCCTTGAATGACGTCATTCGGCGGGCTCTTGTCGCCGCTGGCGTTCCTGCAGTCTTAGAGCCTGTAGGTATTGTGCGCAGCGACGGCAGGAGACCGGATGGTTTGACGCTCATTCCTTGGAAACTTGGAAGATCGCTGGTGTGGGATGCCACTTGTGTCGATACACTTGCTGTTTCCCATGTGCCGGCGACTTCCAAGTCAGCAGGTGCCGCGGCCAGCACTGCCGAGAACTTGAAGCGGCGTAAGTATGCGATTCTCTCTGAGAGTTTCATATTTACGCCCTTTGCAGTCGAAACTTTGGGTCCCTGGGGCCCCGAAGCCCATCGACTGGTTTCTGATATTTGTAAGAGACTAGTCGAGGCTTCGGGAGACCGCCGGGCTGGCAGCTTCTTCCGCCAACGAATCAGTTTTAGCTATTCAAAGAGGCAATGCTGCCAGTCTGCTGGGTACTTTGAGCAATGACAGCTTTCTAAGCGGCAACTTTGAGGAAGTTTATTATTTAAGATAATGTGTAGTTTTAAGATTGTAAATATTAACATATGTATGTACTTTTTATTAATAAAGTTACAACATTAAATTATTATAATATTACTAACAATAATTAAAGTGTAAAAAATACCTGTGTTTAATTCTAATTGTCTTTAAGTAACATTGTGTACGGTCGCCAATGCCTTTGATATAAATCTTTAAAAATGTAATGTTCACTAGAAAGAAGTATACCTATTTCAAAATAAAGAGAATTTTAATGTTATGGAATCCCGAGGTCACGATAAACTAGTTATTCTATTCAAATTACAAAAATCAGGTGAATCATTTTTAGGGTTTCGCACCTTAAAAGGAAAAAACGGAACCCTTATGGGATCATTTCTTTGTCCGTCTATCAAGACGTCTGTCTGTCTATCAAGACTCTTTTTCTCTCTCTCTCTCACAAACTAAAATACGACATGCCTGGAGGATAAGGATCATTACAAGAATTGAAAGAATTTTAATGTTAAGATCTTTACGGACGGCAGTAAGATCGATAGTAAGGTCGTAGTGGCAGTATCCTTTACGGATGGTGCCGCAGAGACTAAATCGTTCAAGCTTACTTTTCCGTCCTATTTTACAGTACACCAGGCGGAGGTTCTGGCCTTAAGCAAGGCAGCAAAGGTCGCTAGCAAATATAAAGAGCACACTTTTGCCACATACGGCGACTCCAGGGAGGCTTTATTGGTGGTTATTAACAACAACAAGGTTCATCCTTTTGCTGTGGAGACTAGGGAGGCGCTACGTCGCTGTGAAAAACGGGGTAAAATAGTCTTCCTGTTCTGGATAAAATATCACATAGGAATCGAAGGCAATGAGCGAGTTTATGAACTAGCCAAGGAGAAGACTGGATTATGACTCCTGTCCTGTCTCGTTCATCAGACGTAGCATTCGTGAGTCTACGCTTGAGGAATGGGACAGGAGGTACAGGGTTGCAATACGGCCGCCATAACCAAAAACACCTAGCAGTACGCTAACACAGATTATGACAGGGCGCGGAGGGTTCTCCGAATACCTGCACCGGTTTGAGTGTAAGAGGGACCCCTTGCGAACCCGATAGTTCAGAAAATGTGCCCCGCATCTTATATGAGTGTCCCATTTTGAAGAAAGATATTATTTGGAACAGAAGCTTGACACGATCCTGAACGTCAACAATGTCCCCACATTGATGGCTAACAACCTTGCAGAGTAGTACTATTACAATATTCCGAGAACATAACAACCAGAGTAACTAAGAGAAATAAATAGATAGAATAAGTAAAATTCTGGCATAATTGTATAATAGTATACAATGACTGACACAAGAATTAAATAGAATAGTAATATACTGTTAGACAGAACTAAGTAGGATCAAGCCCTGCTATGTCAATAAGGAGTAAAATTGAATATGAGTGTATATAAGAAACTGCAAATTTAGGGAGCCAAAGAGAATTAAAACGAATGGACTGTTATAGGTGTGTTGGTGTGTTATAGAGTAAGAAGTGAATTATGTATAGTGTAGTTAATAAGGAATATATACGAAGTAATTAGTTGAGGAAATTATTGTGTTGATGAAATATAATTAATTGTGTTGTAAATTTCTTGAATAAATATCAGGGGACACAGCAAATAAAGAAAAAATCCCACCTCTCACATTCCACGCAGCTATTCTGCACTTCTCTCTCCGCTTCCTGCCGCCAGGTGCACAGCGTGTTGGGTGGCGGTCCCCTACGCCGAACTGCACTCTTTACACACCAGCGGAATCAGATCGGTGTACGTGGCTTTCAAGGGACGCCCTAAATATGGCACAATGGTTGTACCGCATGGTGTGCACAGTAGAGGAATCGTAGTCCTGGAAAGGGCTGGCAGGGGTCACGACGGCACGCTTCCTTTTTTAACCCCATTTTATTATAATATGATGTCAAAGAAATGATAGGTACCTCCTCGATCGAGTTTCTTGTCCGTTCTTATCAGTGTAGGTTTATATCGTAGATTTGACGTTCAAAAGTGCATCGTAACTTAGTTATTTCAGTAAATTGATTTGACTTTAACTTTAGTTATTGGCTGGGTGATCGCGTTGCATCCATATTGTCTCCTGCTTTGAATAGCATGAAAACTCGTTGATCCCGACTATTGCTATATAACTAGTTGTTAAAATAAGAGGCTTCATTGCGTAGTTGAAAATGCCTCGTTTAGAATCAAAAGAAGATAAGTGGTATAGTGGTATCTACATAAATTTGAATTTTTGTGGTATCCAGCTAATATTGTCTATTTACGTAAATTCATTTCTACAATAATATACAATATAGATTTTCCCAAAACAACTGCTTTTTTCCTGATAAAGTAGGAGATATCTTCAAACCAGCTCCGATCTACACTGGAAAAATACTTTAGTTGGTTTCATAAAAGTTTTACTAAACTCGCGGGTTAATTTCGGACTAACACACGGAAATCGTCAATTTCACTAAACTTAAAATGTTGAAATATTTACAAAACTGTTTTGTAGAATTAACAAATTTGTTAAGTAATATTATCTAAGGTAGGTCCGATGCACACCATTGACATACTCTTAAACTAAACTCTTCAGTAACAACAGATAATTCCGTAAATTTATTATAAATAGTGAGAACTTGTAACTTCAATCTTTTTTATTTTGTAAATTCAACATTCGTGATATTGTAAAAATATTTAATACTTTAGTGAACTTTGGTTGGTTTTGCGAAACAGCAGATCAACCTTCAAATCAACTAAATTAATTATTAAATGTACCACGACCACGAAGGACCTGTTTGGTCTTTTTATACGAGAGCCAAAAATAAAGCTATAAAGGTTACGTTATCATTACTATAACCTTATTATTCTAATTCCAGACTAACATTTTGCCATATGAGCAACAATATCAAAAGTGTTATCAATAGTGTTGCGACGAAGAACTAAAGAGTTGCTTGATATGGATGCCAATAGATCGCTCATCCTTAAGTGAGCGCAGACGACATTACTTAACCTTAAACTTAGAGCCTCTCTTGTAACACCTACGGAACTCTGTCATGCATTTGCACAACACCTTGGCCGGTTTTTGTCATAAAATTTTACACTACTGCATGTTCTGTCACGGGAAATAAACACAGAATAAAAAGATAATATTAATATTTAATTAAATTGTATATTTGGATTGTTGGTAATATAAGACTCAGTGATTGAATGTTAAATTTTAATTGTCTGATTTTTATGATTAATTGTAGTGTCTATATCTGTATTCACTATGTATGCTATAAAGCTAACAGTTATACCTAGGAGTACAACCAGCCAAGGCTAAAATATTCTTAAATTGAGATCTGAGAGAGCCTACAGAAAAGGACAATTTATTCGAATAAGAGCCGATTTTTCAATCTTCAGATATCGTTTAACCGGTGAATAACTTTTACTTTTTGACAGTTCTAGTAGAGAACATTATTATCTTTCAAAACGTCGTTGGTTAATTGTTATGTGACGATTGAAAAATCACCCCCGAATAAAGTAAAATGACAAGGCTTAATAACGGGATAAGTATTTAGAGTTATACGTAGTTAGGTTTCCGTATCTCAAAATAAATACATACAAACACACAATACTTTACGCTGTATCCCTAATGGGGTAGTCAGAGTGGACGGGGCGCCAAGCGTCGCGGTCCTTACATACTACTTTTGGTTCCTCAAATCTCATCATCCTCCTCACACATTTTCGCCTTTTGACATTTCCATCACTGGCTATTCGATCTTCGTAAGTCAGCCTTAGTCATCCTTGGCTTCTTAATAAAGAAAAACGAACTTATAAAATCATTCCGCTCGTTAGTCTGTCAATCTATAACATTCGGTTCTCTCAGAAACCATGCAACGTACATTCTCGAATGGCAAAGTGTAAACTCATAATATATTTGGCACCTGTCCACATTTTAGAATATTTCGAGTTCGACTTGACTCCCTCACATTTTCGAAGCCTAAAGTTGTTAAAATTGGTGTTTATGTAGATAAACACCAAATTTAAAAACTTTAACTCAAACTGTAGGTTCCGAAAATGTGGGGAGTCAAATCGAAATCGAAATATACTAGATTCTATGAACCTAGCTTAAATTTTACAGGAAAATACTGCTCTGTGCAAAAAGTATCCATATCATATCAATAAAAGATACCTTGTAACGTTATAACGTACATCTTATTTAATAATTTTATTTTGGTGATATAATCTTGCATTTTAATATAATAAAAGTAAACAAAGTTTATTTTAATAAGCAAGTATAATAAACAAATATAAAATTAGTTATCATGGGAATATATAAATTTGTCTTTGCGTTGAAAAACTAACTAAAATACGTGTAATCTGTGCGATAGTACTTCTTCTCGCTCGCTATGCGCCGAGGCACTTAGTTGTTCTACCCCCGTTGAGTTTGGAATTCCGCGCAAGACGTAACAAAAACCTGTGAATGCATTGACGGCGCTCAAAAATTGATATTGTCGTTTTGTATTCGAAAAAGTATTTAAAATTATACTAATCAATACATATAATATTGATTGTTAATTATCTTTGTTCTTCGGCGTACGTAATTTATGTGGGAACATAATATTATATTTATCACCTTACTTTATTGGGTAAGTGAAGAATGAATTTATTTATTTTGTGAAGCTAATTGTAACAGCCATTTTAGCTTATTGTTAATTTCAATGCTTATACTTATTTGTATTATTTTTTTCTTTATATATTATATTATAAACTCCTGTCTAGTTGTTGAACCGCCACCTTACCTACTTTATTAGCCTTTCTTCGATCTATAGCGATAGCGGCCATGGTTTAACAACTAGAATACTGGAACGCGAACTGATGCACTGGATGCTACGTTCCAGGGTCCTAAGTACGGGTTCACCCGGCAGTATACACCCGACATCTGCTCTGTCGGGTGTTTACTGCTGAACCGCGAGACTCCAGCCGCATCACCAACTTCCGGCATTTGTTCGTCTGCCGACCGCGGACAGTCAGAGAAGTGCTGTGCTGCGAGGCAAGGACTTTAGACGGGCAATCAAGCCTGACCCTGTGTGGTGTCCCGTTCTAATAAATTTGTGTTTGCGTGCTCCCGATTGTTTTTTTATTTCCACAGCCGCCACAACCTAACTGTGTCTCTTATTGATTTTTCTCAGTGTGCAGGTTTTTCTCGAACCAAAGTTAATTTCGACGTTCAAAAACATATTATAATGGGGTTTACTTGATTGAATTCAAATGAATTTGACTTTGAATAGACATGCGTAATGCGTATAAATAACGTCGATTTCCTTATACTTAGTACACAGATAATTATAACGAGAGTCCTAGCTCTTAACAATAAATGAGATGCATTACGTAACATTTATTATTTTGCTAGCCACTCCATTAAATATCAGTTTTCCAGAGAGCAGATAACAGTGAAATATAATGATTTATCGCTTTTAAGAGTACATATAAAAATGATACCTGACTGACATTATTGTCGGTTGTTCTGTGTCCAGGTGTTCTTTTTGATCAGAACTCAGTAGATTTGACGTTCAAAAATATATATATTAATAAATTGATTTGACTTTGACTTTCATTTCTGTCTGGGGTTTTCAATTTTTTAAATTTACTTTTGATCGCAGACTCAACAAGCCTGTGTTAATTATTTCGTTTCTTCAATGTACAGTCATAATCCCTTTAGTGTGTTAAAATATAGTAAACTGTAAAAGTACCTATGTTTTAAAGAGATTTTATGGAACATGCTTCCAACAACAATGGCATAGATAATTCCATACTATTACTATCAAGCATAAGCTTTCTATCTCGATGTTATTTTCGTCGTTGTAATGTGTGAGAATGATCATTATCATGTCAATTGCCCATGCATTACATAACACTATATTAAAGTATGAGTATGTGTGTGTCTGTGTGGTGAATACATGTTAATGTCCCACTTATTGTACAGGTCATACGCGACAGATTTCTGTCTAGGTAATCTATTCCGTGTTTTGTATAAAAGTTGTTTTTAATTACATATTTATACCATAATATAAAATATCTTCACGCTGTATCCCCAACGGGGTAGTGAGAGAGGACGGGGCGCCAGGAGTCGCGGTCCTTACACACCTCTTTCGCTTCCTCAAATCTCATCATTCTCTTCACACATTTTCGCCTAGGTAAGCGAGTGGTTTTGACATTTCCGTCTGCTAACACTCTGGCTATTTGATCTTCATAAGTCGGCCTTGGTCTTCATTGCGTTGTTTTGAATGTGCTATAACCCGTAAAATTAGTCAAAATACACAAGTATGCAAGTATGCATTTTTACAAGACAAATTACATAATTTGGATTTAATCTCTATACAAGCATGTAAGTACTGAATTTCTGAACATTATATTTCAATATATTAATAGTAAGTAATGTCAAAGAGTTGATACCCGACCGATTTTCTTGTCGGTACTTCCAGTGCAGTTTTTCTTCCGAATCGAATGTAGATTTGACATTCAATAATATCTTCTAACTATACTTGAATAAATTGATTTGACTGAATTTATTATACTTTTAGGTACCAATTGTGCTAAATTATTAGCTCGTCGCCTATTATATCTTTGAAATTACTTTGTATACGAGGAAAAATATAGATTTGTTGTAAAAGGAAGGCAATGTCAATGGTATGGAAACCCGAGGTCATAATAAATTTGTTATTCCAAAATTTAAATTACATATACATTCAGTCAAGAAAGTATCGGGAATGGATGATTTGTTTATGGTTCCAAATTCTCTCGTCCTCTCTGACTACCCCGTTAGGGATACAGCGTGAAGATATGTATGTATGTATGTATGTATAGCACATTTTATTGTTAATCTACTAGTGCGGCATATTTATTGCTACTTTTCATAGTTTAGGAAGTGTCAAATCAGAGCCGGTTCAAGCTCTACATCAGAGCAGAGCGAAATTGTCTTTCGGCGGCCTTTGGTTCAGGGTTCAGGCTTTTAAGTCACTTAAATTGTATTTCAGTTTACGTTAAACAAATAACAATTAGGTACCTTTTCTTTTTAAATCTACTTTTATTGCAAAAATCAACACTTATTGAATCAACACCAATTTTTCACTCAAAATAATTATATCCATTACTCTATTACAAAAATAACTTTATAAATACGATACAAATATCTACATATTTATTTTGGTTGACAATCTTCATTGACATAAATCAGTACATAGATATCAATTTATTACTTTTATAAAGCCAGTAAATCTATCTTAATGTTACAATAATAATTACAAACAAAAAACTGAACATTATCTTAAACAATAGATTTCCTCAAAGTTACTACTTAGAAAGCTATCATACTACTACCCAGCAGACTAGCAGAATTACCTCTCTGAATAGCTAAACTGATTCGCTGGCGGAGAAAGCTGCCAGCTCGAGAGTCTCCCGAAGCCTCGACTGGTCTCTTACAAAATCAGAAACCAATCTATGGGCTTCGGGGCCCGAAGGTCCCAAAATTTCAACTGCAAAGGTCGTAAATATGAAACTCTCAGCGAGAGTCGCACAAGTTCTCGGCACCACTGGTTGCGGCACCTGCTGACTTAGAAATCGCCGGTACACGAAAAGTGTATCGACACAAGTGGCGTCCAACATTAGCGATATTCCGAGTCAAACCGTCTGGTCTCCTGCCGTCGCCACTAGCAATATCGGCAGACTCCAAGACTGGAGTCTGCCGATATTGCTAGGAACACCAGCGGCGACAAGAGCACGCCGAATGACATCATTCAAGGCGCATGGCACTGCTTAAACGGGATAAACCGTGGTGACCTACTACATCAACGAGATCACCACAGCGGCAACGGTGAGGAATGTTAGTCCTGGTGCCAGACCAGGAGATACTATAAGAGAAAGTATGGTATTGTCAATGAAAGGTCCTAAGTTTTTTGAAGGTATTATCCGCAATCAGCGTCTTAACTCCGTCTCAAAAACAGTCAAATATTACATTTTTATACGATAAAGCATTCCTGATCGGCGGCAGGATTAGTGAGTAAAGTAGTGGTAGAGATCTGGACAGACCTCACACAAGGTCTTATGACCCGCAAATCGGTGGGTATAAAATGTCATTTATCTGATTTTAAAACATTATGTGATAAAAGACACAATTTTACAACTGAACATGTACAGAATTACATAAATGTGAACGTTAATGAAAACAATATCATAACGGTTGTAACTGTCATATAATATTATTTATTACCCTCGTTTAAAAGTACCTAAAGACTATTATTGTTTTATTGTTACGTATTTTCACGCTATCCGGTCTCTAATTAGAACTATTAGTCATAACAATATAACAAAAATAACAAAAAATTTTGAACAAGATTATAAAACGGTGGTTCATGTTCGTGTAATTCATCCTCATATATTATTAGTTAATCTTTTTTGACCTTCGTCTTCTTCCATAAATTCAATGAACAACACATTTTTAAACGGTTTTTAAACAGTTTTTTAGCTCTCTTTGTTTGTCTTGTGTGGGTCAAATCTAGTCATTGAAATTGTACCCCTTTCTTTTTGACCATTTAATCTGAAATTTAGTACACACTTTTAGTCCCGATGACAATACAATTATGTAAATTCAGTATCATTGTAAATTCAAGACGGCCGCCCCCGCGATTTGGCAGATTATGTATTTTTTTCAATTCTCTCAATATGGGTATTACATGAAAGGACTTGAATAGTAAAATTATTGTAAAAATCCAAACCCAAGATGGCCGCCTCCACAAAGTGCGTAATACATTTTTTTTTTCAATCCCCTCAATATGGGTATCAAATGAAACATGACTTGAAAAGTAGAACACGTTACACTTTAAAAAAAAACCTAATCCAAAATGGCGAGTGAAACAAAATGGCTGATCATATAGAGTTTAGAGTCCATACATCAAAATCTAGGTATCTAATCATAACAAAGAACATGGAATCGTGATTCAAGCATGAATCCTTCACTCAAGTCAAGATTTCGTATCGTGTCGAGGACTGCGTGGCGTTAGAGTGGCTGATAATTAAATAAAAAACTAAAAACTTGACAATAAAGTAAGTAAAAAAAATTTATAAGTTAATCGGTTTTATTGGAAAGAAACAACATTTTTTTTAATTTGTTTATTCAGGTAATCAACAGCAATACAATCATCACTCGTAGTACACAAAAGGCCAAAAGCAGATTAACCTAACATAGATGATTTGCGGAAATTAATAATTTCCGCAAGTAATAATGGTGCAGTCTAATGTACTAAAGGCTAAACTAAAAGCAAAAAAATATTAAGTAGGATACTGTACTACCAGAGGGTACATACAATGCGTTTTTCTACGTGTTTACCAAAAAAATAATTCGGATTCAAAAACAAACTTGACTATGCAGTTGAAAGACACGTCATCCCATACTCACCAACTGCAAATGCAAGTTTGTAATGGCAAAAAAGTCTGATATAAATTACAAATTCGCTATTTTTGAAGTTTTTCCTTTTATTGTGCTGTGAGAACTGGCTTCTTGCTGAATTTCATGATTTTGAGTCAACGGAAAGTACCTATAGTTTTTTGTTTGACTAGGTACATTAATGGCTCTATCTTTTAATTGCGTTAAATTCGATATAAGTTTCAATTTGATACCTTTACCCGTTTTGGAGGTAAAGGGTTTCGATAAACATTAAGAATAAAGCGCATATTGAAAGAAAGTCATCAGGATTGCGTTATTTTAGTACGCAATAGTAGTAAAAAAATAACAGAAAATGTGTGAGAAGAATGATGAGATTTAAGGAGGTGAAAGACGTATATAAGGACAGCGATTTTTGGCGCTCCGTCCTCTTTGAGTAAGCCATTGGGGATACAGCGTGACAATATGCATATATACGTAAAAAGTTACATTTTTAACAAGAAAAGACAATCCACGAAAACTGTATGTTACAGTTGGCAGTATTTTTACGTAAAGAAAAAGCTCCACGACAACCTTATTTTTGCGGTTGGCAGTATTTTAGGTAAACACAAAGCTTCATGACTTAGATTTGCGGTTGGTAGTATTTTTAGGTAAAGAGAAAGCTCCGCGACAAACTTTGTTTTACAGTTGGCAGTATTTAGGTAAAAAGAAAGCTCCACAACAAACTTTGTTCAGCGGTTGGCAGTATTTAGGTAAAGAGAAAGCTCCACGACAAACTTTGTTCAGCGGTAGGCAGTATTTAGGAAAAGAGAAAGCTCCACGACAAACTTTGTTCAGCGGTAGGCAGTATTTAGGAAAAGAGAAAGCTCCACGACAAACTTTGTTCAGCGGTTGGCAGTATTTAGGTAAAGAGAAAGCTCCACGACAAACTTTGTTCAGCGGTTGGCAGTATTTAGGTAAAGAGAAAGCTCCACGACAAGCTGTTCAGTGGTTGGCAGTATTTAGGTGAAGAGAAAGCTCCACAAAAAACTTTATTTTACAGTTGGCAGTATTTTAGGTAAAGAGAAAGCTCCGCGACAATCTTAGTTTTGCAGTTGACAGTGTTTTTACCTAAATGAAAAGCTTCACAACAAACTTAGTTTTGCGGATGGAGATGTTTTTAGGTATATGGAAAACTCCACAACAAACTTAGTTTTAGTCTAAGAAAAAGCTTCACGACGAACAAGCGAATCCGTTAATGAAACGTATCATGTTATTTTAACTCTAACGGGGCTCTAGCTTAATTATTCTTATGAACTAACCAGTCATATTTAAATAAATAATACACAATGGACTTGAAATAAATATTTCTTACACAACAATTTCATAATTTACGATTTCTTGCGGCCGTTGAGTGTAAATATCCCAGACTATTAGCGTTCAAAGCGTTTATCGTTGATTTTACATTTGTCAATAAAACTTGTTTATTAGTTAACTTGTTATAATTGTTTGTACAGAATCGTGGGAAAACAGAAACAACCATAAAAACATACAAATGAAGTCAGTTGTTCCACTGTTTTTAAAATAACTGATATATTTAAAAATAAATGGTTTTTAATGAGTACTGTCAACTATACATATTTTTTTAATCACTGTGATGTTACTTAATAATAATAATAATAATTCTTATTTCGGAGTTCCATCCATAGGCGTTAGTAACAATGTCTTAACCTAGTGTTAGTTTACAGGAATTAGTACCATTTTAATAAAAATAATTATTTGTTTGCAACACAGTGGTCTTTGGATTGGATTACTTGTCATAGTAATTAATTATGATAATAATATATTTATTAGTTTTGTAGTGCTTGTGTACTTTTGTACGGGTCTCAAGATCAGCTCTTCGCTAGCAAGACCCAGCGAATTCAACCGTTTTAAATACGCAGTTGCTAAAGATTATTATTAATGTCATTTAAATTTAAATAATGGAAACCGAATGCGGATAAGCTAGAAGAAAACGGTGTCACCGAAATACCAGTCATTACCCAGAACTAGAAGTAAAGCTCATCAGAAATGCAGCTATATAATTTTACGCCATCAATAAACATCTATCACTTTGCTTTTGATGATCCACCCAATGATTAGGTATATATGTGCGGTGTCAGCCTTGCGGACAAAATAAGTAATGAGATACGTGTATGACAGGGTTATTCTAATAATGAAGAAAATAATGTTTAGTTGTGTCGGGCAGTTCGGGCACATAGAAGAATATTTTAATGGAGTCGGATCCGGACGTACATCCAGCTCAACAGAATTAGTAGAAACTACAACTAATTATACTTAAAGTTAAGAGTTTTTTCTTTACTGCTTCTGATTACAGTCATACACGATCTCAATTTAATAATTTCTACAATGATTTACTATTTTGATAATAATAGTTACCACACTATATTTTTTTTTAATTTATGCGATACAATATAGGTAGATGTCAAATAGCACAAATTATATCAAGATAAATTATTATGTATGCGGAATTGTGTATAAATAATACAAAGTAATAATTTATCTACTCGCCAACGGTTTTAATTTTTTTAATGTTCTATAATTATTTAATGTGCCACTATGTTTTCTCGAGAGTATATGTTTAATGAAGTAGTAACATTATATTATAAGGAACTATATCTTTTTAGCGATAAATATCATTTTATTGTATTTTTACTAATTTTGAAAGTGCCTATAAATGCATACTCGAACGACACGCGTCTCATTTTTACTTGGATCCATCAGCACTGCAACGGATACGAATTTATAGACAGGTATCCTTGCGGACTTACCCACTCCTATTCAATATTATTTGGTTTTAAAGAAATTAAATCGTGTGTACAAATCTTTATCTGTTTATTCAACGATTTCAGATGATGTAACAGACAGGAGACACCAGACAGAGAAAAGGTAGGTGCGGCGATTATGTCAGATTGTGAGCGAAATAAAAGAGCATCGATTAATTGTTTCTGTTGACAGAACAATCGATGTTGTTATCGATTTAAATCAATTTTTAAATATTGCAAATTATTTTGGAATTCACTAATTACTAGTGTCGTTTTAAAGAACATTTTTTCTATCTGCAGTGTTATTGTATATCATTGGGTAGATAATACCATGTACAATAAAAGATACACTCTGCATCGCTTATCACAAATGTGAAAAAGGTAAAATTTGACGACATGCCTATAAACATGACACACATTCAAATCGTATAAGCCGAATCACCGGCGTTTCGATGATAATGGCGTAAGTATTGAAATCAACTGAGCTGAGCTGATCTGTTTTCTGGTGAATCATACCTAGCAAACTTTAGTTTCGCTTTATATTCTTATTAAAAAGTAAAAAACTAATTAGGAAAAACAAATTGCAAGAAGAATGGAAATTGAGTTATAAAAATAAGAAGTAATACATTAAAGAAATGTAAATAAAGAAGTAGAATAAGATGTTATATGTAAGAGAAATAATAAAAAGATAAAAATGAAATAGACGTAAGAAAGGACGGGAATGGAAGAAGTATGATAGCCTAAGAGTTGCATGAAAGAAAGGAGATAGAAAACATACTAACTGACAAAAGGCCCTGACTTTGAGCATGCCAGCATAATAAACTAAAAATAAACTTGAAATAGTAAATGTTTATGGGCCACTCAGTCGACCTACCTACCATAAGGCCTGGAGCACTCAACCTATAGAGACGAAATATCGGACCATCATCACCATTGCTCAATTTATTTACACTAACAAATATCAACTTTCGCTCGCATTAAGCACTACATAACCAATACTGGACCTGTGTGTATATCTCTGTATATACCAACAGATATTTAAATATTTATGTAATGGCTCATTGTTTTATTTGGTGGTGTGGCAAAAACAGCAAAAAATCAAACTATAAAACAGAACACAGTAACCGCAACAGTATTTAGACGTAAATTGTTTCCAAACAAAATAAATGAAATTGCCACTCTATAGGTTGAGTCCTCCATGCCATCAGCTGAACTTAAGATAATGTGTAGTTTTAATTTAGAATATTAACGTTAATAGAATAAAAAAAAAATATTGGGCAAAAATCAAACGAATAACGATAAACTAATCCCCACGCACTGACTGTGTCTAGCGTGAAGAAATTAAATAAATTTTTCAAGGGGGTTCGAAGATTTTTGTTCGGAGTCTGGCATACTCAACGCCACCTGGTTCTTTTTTTGAAAATTACGGCGTACGAAAAAATCTATATAAATCGATTGAGGACACTTAAACTAACGAAAAATCACTAAGGTACATCTACATCACGTTACAGAGTTATTATTTGCAAGAAATGGTATAAACGAATCAGTTCGGCTATTCAAAGAGGTAACGCTGCCAGTCTGCTGGGCACCCTAAGCAATAATAATAATATTTTTTTTATTTCAGACAACATGATCCAATGTTGTTAGTAACAAGCAATCTTAAATAATAGCTTTCTAAGCAGCAAGTTTGAGATTTTTTTTTATTTAAGATAATGTTTAATTTAAGTTTGTAAATATTAACGTTGAGATATGTATGTAGATTTATTTACTACTGATTTATGTCAATAAACACATATTCTAAATGGTATTAGCGAGCAAATATTTTTTTAACCTTATTGTCATGTCTTTGATTTTATCACACTGAGATAATGGGCGAAGTACACATTGTGAAGAACCCGATAAGTATTGACAGTTTATCTGTTATCAATTTGCTTATTTATCTGGACTTTAAGAACCAAAAATAACTATTTTATTATATTCTGGCATTTTTTTTTCATGGTAATTGAAGTTTTCAATCATCGATCTTTTAAACTAGAACCAGGCGTGCCGTAAGTTTGACTTATCAAAAAAGAAAGTTGCATCAAATTTGTTTCGCAACCACATGATAAGTGTATACACTTAAGGCTAGTAAAAAATTAATTATTTTGTTACCTCTTATCAAACTTGCACCACGTATTTTGCTACAAAGATGATACAATGTTGACTAACAAACTTACATTATGATCTTTTATCCAATTTATTTTAGATCATTTGTTAATTCTGAGAGAGCATTTAAGCAATATTTTGACATATAATTTAAGAAAATAAAATTAATTTCCCGCATCAACTTCTCTCCCCCACTAAAAACAAAAAATATCATTTTGAGGAAACGTTTCATTCATATCATATCACTTATATCATACACTCACCCGTAGACACTCGCCAACATTTTATTTGTCTCACTTAAATACATACGCATTTTGTACAGGTCAGTTCATTGGAGTTTGTAAATATTTACACAGCTATTATTAGATACCAAAATATGAACAAAAACTTTTACCTACTAAAAATAACAAGATCAGCAGCAATCTTGTTAATATTGCAAAAAAACTTGTCTCGTAATATTTAACATAACAATTAACAATCAAAGAAAAATCAATCATACGCAGATCTACGTGCTATCTGGGAACCCTAGTAATTTTCTGTTCGTACAAGTGTCCGCAATCGATAGTTTACATCGTGCACCGTCATTTTCGAAAAAAAAAATTGCGGCTGACGAGTATATCAAAATCTTCAAGCCCCTTTCGGAAATTATATTCAATGTGATGTGTGTCTTATTCATATGTGCACCGCCTTATTTTAGTTGCTTCACTTTTGAACCTTTTATAATGTTTTTATTATGTCCGTTAATATTTTTTTAATAGTTAGAAAAACATCAATTGCACCTCAAACTAAACACTGGACCTGTCTAAATGAGAATGTTATTATTACAAATATTTTGTTAAACTCTGAGAAACCTTGACCCTAGTCGACACTTCATCTAAGTATTACATACACGACGATACACGATGACGGTGCTATTTTCAAATTTCAATATCTGCTCCGTTCGTGTCGCATTAGAAATATTATTACTTAAACCTCTGATTACATAAAAGGTTAGATATTACATGCTAGAGCATTGAACATACTTACATATCTTCTTGCTGTATCTCTAAAGGGGTAGTCAGAAAAATTGAGTGCCAAATATCAAGGTCCTTACATATTCATTATTTAAAAATGCTAATACAATTGTGGCTTTAAAAAATTCGAACTAAAAACCAAAGTCACGTGACGTGATATCGATGTGTTATTAATTCATAGCTTGCTGTTTTTCCAAATTTTATTAATTTTAAACTGTGTACGACTGAGCGACGAAGTGACGTTGCTACTTGATGTTTGAAAATACGTTCCGTTTTACTCAGTTAAAAATAATATATTTTGTGAAAAACTTACTATTATTGAAACCATCTTGCAGTAAAGCACTTTTCCGGCTTTTGTTAATGAATTACCATTTTTCATACAATCATTCATAACATCTGATTATAATTTTGATGCAAGTTCCCTATGAATAATTTTCAGTTGAATAATTAGTTGAGCCGAAATAAACTTTAATATTATTATGGGATTGTACTATGAGTACTTCACAACGAACTGGGGCATGCCCAGAAACATCCTGACTCATGGTTAATTTAGAAAAGCTGGTTCGATGTGAAATATCTATTGGCGCGCCTATGGAGTAAGAACGACTGGTATGCCGTGACAGCAAACGGCATGACCCTCCCTTATGCCAACACTCCCTCTCTCCACCGCCGTTCTATATTCTTTTTACTGGTTTCCTTAAATTATAAATTACTAGCTGTAACCGCGACTTCGTCCGCGTGGAAAAATTTGCCGTGACCTCTCAGGGTTACCGAGGTTACCCGAGGTATTTAATTGTTGATATTGAACAATAAAGTTATTTTCTATTATGAAACATCCGCCATATTGGATTTATGATGACGTCACACATACAGAAACCTGCCATGCCTATTTCATTTCATTTGTTTCTGTTTACATGGCGATAGTATTGCCGAGCTTTTGTACTCCTCCGAGACTTAGGTGTTGTACCGCAGACATATTCGAACAATAGATAGATTCCATCTTAAATGTCAATGTGATATTATGAGGCTCAGGTGGTCAGTTCGAGTGAGAAATACCGAGGTTTTGCGACACGCTAATGTCAATGGCATTGAGGCTTATCTAGTGAGACGACAGCTTTGGTGGTCTAGTTTCATTTGATACCCATATTGTTGGTGTTGAACAATAAAGTTATTTCCTACTATTGAACATCCGCCATATCGGATTTATGATGACGTCACATATAATATAAAAATCTTCCCCTGCCTATTCCATTTCATTTGATACCCATTTTGTTGGTGTCGAACGAAAAAGTTGATTCCTATTATGGAACATCTGACATATTGGACTTATCTGATGTCACATATACAGAAACCTTCCCCTGCGTATTCCATTTCATTCGATACCCATATTGTTAGTGTTGGAAAAAAAGTTATTTCCTATTAAGGAACATCCGCCACATTGAATTTATGATGACGTCACATACATGGAAATCTTCCTTTGCGTATTCCATTTCATTTGATACACATATTGTTAGGGTTTAGCATTATCAAGTTCGTTGTATCGTTCGTCTATAAAGTTTCATCCCCTTTTTCACCCCTTTAGGGGTAGATTTTTGATAAAAAAGAAAACTATGTTTTTAATAGGAAGATGTATCTCTGTACCAACTTACATCTTAATCGGTTCAGCGGTAAAATTTTCCCATACAAAGTTTCATCCCCCTTTTCACACTTTTAGGGGTAGATTTTTGAAAAATAAAGTAGCCTATGTTCATCCGCTGGTGTCAAACTATCTCCATGCCAAATTTTATCAAAATCGGTCTGGCGGTTTAGCCATGCATGCAAACCAAGCAGACAGACAGAGAGAGACTTTCGCATTTATAATATTAGTACGGATTTTAATCGCCACCGATTTCGATGTTTGACATCTACTGGGCGTCCCGTGACGCCGCAGTTTTAATGTTTGCACCATTGCGTTTGTTGGAGTTTGGTTACTTGACAAAAATGTAATCTTTATAGTTATAATCTTAGTTAAATCTTCATAATCTTAGATGGTATGACGATGGTATGGTATGGTGGCCGAAAGGAACGTTTTCGATGGCACCTCCTGGGAAGGTTCAGCGATGATCAAGTAACGACAGGTGATGGTGTTTTTGATATACGCGAGCGTGAGCCAGGTAGGTATGTAGATTAGTATAACCAACTGACCTTTTAAAACATTTTCTTAATATAAGCCGCCGTAAGCTACACGAGTTTTCAATGGCCAAACTTCGTGTAATGTAATTATTACATAATACTTGCTTTCGAGGACAAAGTTCACTGCATGTCGTTTCCTATTACGTGCTTATTACTTACATCGCTATCTTATTTAACTGCGCAGAACAAGAAGGTATATTCATAATGTAACATTATATAACTCTTAATTCTATTAAACCCACTATCATATTACTAAGCTTCTATTTTAACGTAAAAAAGTAGCTGGCATGATCTCAATGGTTGTTTTCCAACCTGTATACCTTGTTTTCAATGTTCATAATTTTTATGTTTCTCTTTGAAATAAGGTAGGTAAGGTAGGTAAAATAACAATCGTTACATTTTTTTTCAAAATGTTTTAAAGAAACTAATACAAAATAACGTTGAACATTTTTTAATCCGTGATGTAGGAATTTACATTGATATAAATAGACCAGTAAACCCATTGACGACTCTTTGATTTGTTTTATATATAAATAAATATTAAAATCTTGCGGGGCTCGAGATGGTGTGATTGGTCACATCGAGACTGGCCGTTGAACATTCGAGAGCGGATAAGCGAAGAACTGTAAGCGAGTAAGCATTTTTTTAGGGTCTTTGCGTAGAAAAATAAATAACATCTCTTTAAATCGCAAAGTTAAAAAAAAATTATTAAAAAAAATTAAACCGCCTTCAAAAAAAACAATGAAAAGTATAAAATAACTATCTTTTACTAATCAAAACTCAAGTACAATTAAAATAACTATAAATACGATACTCATACCTATATAATTAAATTTGACAGTTACTGAAGTCGGTGCCAAGCCCACCAAACTAATAGACTTTATGTTGTTGCACATTGATTTAGCACCGACATCAATAATTGTCAAATTTAATTATATAGATATGAGTATCGTATTTATAGTTATTTTGATTATATTTGAGTTTTGATTAGTAAAGGATAGTTATTTTATACTTTTCAGTGTTTTTTTGAAGGCGGTTTAATTTTTTTAATAATTTTTTTTATTTCTCCCTTTTGAGTGGTCTTGACATAAATAAATATCTAGGGCAGGTCTGCAATTAACTTCATTCTAATTCCAGAGCGCAACGATATACAAGAGAATCGTCAATATAAATAAAGGTTATAACCAGGTGGTGTTATCTAGTGTATCTTCAAAGTGCAAGCTCCAATGTCAGTGAAATTTAAATGGGACTACCTCTGATCTACCAAACGAAAAAAAAAATTTTCGAAATCGGTTCATAAATGACGGACTTATGAGGTAACAAACATACAAAAAAAAAACATACAGACGAATTGAAAACCTCCTTCTTTTTTTGAAGTCGGTTAAAAAGTGTATAAGATGTTACTTGAGCTCATATTCCAGAACGATACTCAAGTGTGAATTTATGATTATGTACGATTCAAAAACGAATGCCGCTTCGTGTAGTGGGTAGCGGCGTTTCTTTTTATATTGCTTTTCTTAATATTTTTATGAAAAATCCTTTAAAAATTGTTGCATATTAACTCGAATAGCATTTTTCAAAAAAATGTCATGAACGTTAAGAACATAGAACATAATTTGGGTTCAATAATGTAAGATTAGAGACCAGTAAATCCAAAGACGACGCTTTAAGTAACTTTACAATCAAAACAAACGCGTCAAACAGTCACGGAGCGCGTAGCGCTGTGGTGTGACCTAATTGGTTACATCGAGACTGGATGTTGAATATACGAGAACGGATAGGTGGAGAGCTGTGGGCGTGGTCGCCGTTTAAGTAATGTATTACTAAAGAAAGGGCAATCGCAAGTGCCCTCATAACCGTCGTCTAGGACTTATTGGTCGGTCTGTAAAGACAATTACTGAAGTCGGTGCCAAGCCTACTAAACTGACGAACATTTTGTATTGTTGTTTATTGGTTTGGCATCGATTTCAATAACTGTCAAAGAATCATCTAAATATATAAATCGTTGAGTTGTTTTGTTTACTTTAGTACTCTATCATCAAATCTTAACTGAATTTATAGGACTACTCTGAACATAAAACTAAGTCAAAGTCGGCTCATCCGTTTAGGCGCTACGGTGCCACAGACAGACATACGTCAAACTTATAACACCCTTCTTTTTAGGTTGGGATTAAAAACATATGAAAAATAAGAGATGAAGTTGTTACATAATAACTTCGATTAGGATCTTATTATACAAATATTTACACAGTATAATGTTGTTAATCTTGCTAATGACCCGTTCGTTTGCAAGATTTCATGACCCACCGATCTTCTTTCTCTCTTCTGAACAGACGAAATACACTATTTCTTCAAAATTGTGTATTAAGAAGATAAAAACAGAGTGAAGGGAGATAATATCCTGGAAAAATATAAATAAAAATTTAAAAATCATAAAAGATAAAGTTAATACATTACATAATAATAATACCGTTTGCCATTTTTCATAAGTAGTTACACAGACAGGGTTATTGATGATTATGCTTCATGACCCTCAGATTCTCTTACTCTCCTCTGACTTTAATATACTCCCTCTTCCTTTTGTCTCTTCACTAGTTCTATACTACATGCTAGTAAAAGATGAAACATAGTATGAAGGGACATAATATGCTGGAAAAAATAAAGGCAGATTATAAAAGATAAAAGTTAATATGTTATGAAATAAAAATATGTAATAATGAACATTATAATCCTCTGTCATGAAGACAATCCTTCTTCCATTTGTATCTTCACTTGTTCTATACTACATAATATTACTGTGAGATAAAACATAGTTTGAAGGAACATATTTATTTACAACATTTACTGTCTATTAATACAAATGTATATATCATTCAAACGACCACTAAATTGTCGTCGGGACAGTCTGGTGTCTACTATATGCTGGAAATATATGGTATCAAGGAAGATCAGAAAATCATAAAAGTTTATTATAAAATAAAAACATGTAATGATGAACATTATAATCATATGACATGAAGGTACTGTCTTTTCTATTTATGTTTCAACATTATTACCTCTTCTCCTATGCTATACATTAATTTAACAGAACAGATAGTGTAAAGGTACACAAAAGTCTCGAAAAATTCAACGGAAGGTTAAAGCAAAAAAGATAAAAGTTAACGCATTATTAATTACGAATACCTTTTTAATAACACAGTACAGCGTTATTGGTAGTAACGCTTCATGACACGCAGATCCCATTCTTCCACCCTGAATTTATGCTCAAAAATCCTGGAAAATGTAAAGAAAGATGAACAACGTGAAAGTCAATATAGATATATTATGAAATAATAGCCTCGATTACCTATTTAATTAATAGTTACGCAGTGTTATTGGTGAAGATGCGTCATAACCCACAGGTCCTTTTTCCCTCCTCTGGCCTGAAAGAATTCCCTCTTCCATTTATCTCTTCAGGCTATCTTTCAGGCTTTCAAATAAAAAATAACGATCAAAATCAGACTTTTCAATAAAAAGTTACACATAGTCGTACAAAAAATTATATATATGTCAACTTGAGAACCTCCTTTTTTCGTCGTTTAAAAAGTGTTAATAACAAAAACAAAACTTGACATAATAGATTTTTTTTTATCCGAATGAATAGGGTTGAGCGCAGTTTGAATTGAACACATAGAGTTGTTACCTACTCAACTAATAACTATATGAGGAGACACGCAAGGACGCGTTTCTTCTTAGTTAGCTTTCGATGGTATTGTCTCATCGTGTATTCCATTTTCGTATAAATTATTAAGTTCTTTGGATACTTTTGTCTAAATTATTAATGACATGTCACCATACATACCACGCGTGAGGCACTTGAATAACATAACCTTCGAGTTTTACTCAATTTACTGGCAGGCTCATTGATAGAATTCTTTTATTTGTTTACCGAACGTAAGGGTTTGAATTAGGACCAGCGATTCCACTGTACTCGATACCGTCATCGACTTATAAATATCGATAGCAGAATAATTATCGGGACAAATATATCGATACCATATTAGATATTTTTGCATAGATTTTTACTTGTTACAAATGTGAAGGAATAATAAACATAATGAAATTATCAAGGTATTGTAATCATTTTTAATTAGATATTTGTTATGTGTTATGTATAAAAATCCAAGTATATATATTATATCTTATCCAAGTATATATAAGTATATATAGTATATATATGTATATAGTATGTATATATATATACAAATCTAAGTATTTAGAATTGGATATATATAGTGGAACTATAGTATTAGTAACTCTATTTACGATTTGCTGTATTTAAAATTAACGGTTTCCTACTCTTTGCTATTAAATTTTTGATATAAAATACGTACTTTAAATTTAATAGTCTCTCCAATAAATTTGCTATTTTTACCCACTAAGTCACTGGTTCCCAAACTTATTTTGTCTACTGAGTCGAGAGCTCATGCAGTCGTTGTCTAAGATACCTCCTAGCTAAATGAAATTACAAATCACCCCTCAGGCCTCTACACAACGCCCCCATTTTTTTTCTGGGTCTCTTACCGCCCCCCTTTTGGCCTGCAGCGCCCACAAGGGGCGTTATCGCCCACTTTGGGAATGGCTGCACTAAGTCAAGTAAACTTCAAAATTAACAGTTTCGCATTAAAAATTTTTTTACAACTTTTATCACTGAAACTTTAACGTGATTGATTGATTACGATTGCTTTATATTGGGTAAAATTTTGCAAAATTTGTTATATTTATAACGCACGGCATTCGCTATAAGTATTCATGATTTAAAATGTCACTTTACAACTTTAAATTTTTAAGATATTAATTTTGTAATTTCTATAACAACACTTTTTGTTTAGGTTATATCAGCATTTTTATCGCAACGCACGAGCCGAGCGAGCGAAGGGAGCGTGCCGCGCCAGATCAGAATTCGCTTTATAATACTTACTTAAACTTACTAGCTTACATTTAGATAAACTTTCGTAATTTGCACACCTTACCAGAATGTTAATTATTTCGTTTATCATCTCCCTGCACTCCTTTAATCTCTCACACGCAGGAAGTACATTAACTATTCGAAAATCGATAGCCGTCTATCAAAAACTAATTCTATTAGCGGCAGCCAAGTTCGAATTGTCACGAGGCGTTCGTAAACTTCATGGCAAACGTCATTGTCAGGATGACAGCTTTTCAAGTTTACTCATTTATTTTATAGAGAATATAATTATATTTCATAGCAAAACCTAATATTTGAAATGATTTCTTTTTTTTTATTGGCGATATCATTATTTTGTAACGTCTATTAATTTTTTAAAGATAATAATATATTGTTGATGATGGACTAACATCAAATCGTATGACGTTATATTTTTAGATAGCAATTAATAGCAATTTTGTCCACATTTTCACCAATTTTGAAGACAGTTTAAATGCCCGCCCCGGCTTTGCACAGATAGAAATATTATCGCAAATAAAATACAGCCCATGATACTTGCCAATAATTAAACTTTCTACAGATGAAAAAAATTTTGAAATCGGTTGAGCAGTTTTTGAGTTTATCCATTACATACAAACAACAAACAAGATTATAATTAAAATATAATGATGTGAGGACGTATAAAATGTAAGTACCAAATCGACTTTTATTTATTGTGTTGTGATGATTTCAGTACAAAGTGCGTGTGACAATGGACCTTCGGATTCGGATGTCAATAGAAATGAAGTATTGATATCAGAAGATACGGGTGAGAACGATGACTATATACGCAAAGAGTACCTTCACCAAAGCACACTCCGGATTGCTATCACCAATAATCGCTATTAATATCGATGAAAATTGTGATGAAGGCTAATAGAATATATTGAGATTTCGGATAAACCAGTGGAGAATACTAAGCAAATAGGTCTCAATGAAAGCAGTAATAAATTGAGCGACAACGAAGAGTCTGTAAACCGTGATGTAACGAGAGTCCTGAGGAATCACGTCAAAATTTATGGCAGAAAAGGAGAAAAGAATCTTTCCACAATAACACAAGGAGGCAACTGGAGGAGTTTGCAATCGAAGTTGCTACATATTAGTTATTAATACACACATATAAAACTTCGAAAATTCTCTTTTAAGTTTGTACAAGTTCTAAAGAGTCGAAATAAATTAAATGTACTTATTCGGTAATTATTATTACCGAATAAGTATACGGTATAATTATTATGGTGCGATTATTTTTATTATATTTATTTTTTTATACAAGGTTATTGTGAAAGAGGGTATAAATCCTCCGGGGTTGACTGTTATATTGCAGATGTAATAATTACGGGTTACTAGTCTATGAGAAATCGACTGTGACGGACAAATAGAATAACGGCATGAATACGGAACAGAATCCTAAATTTTCTCGATAAGCAGCGACAATATATATAGGCTCATATATACTCAATATATAGGCTCGCGTTCACTTAATCCAGCCATATACAACCTTTTTTTTCTCTGTCCACGTATTCGTAATAGCTATTTCAAGCGGACCACAACATTACGATTAAAATGAAAATGTATACGTAAATGAGTTCACGTAGAGAGTATTTTTTAAACAAAGATTGAAGAGGTCATTGTAATTGTTAACTGTTTAATGCTCTTCTCGAGATCGGGAGATCATTAAGCTGTTCTCCAGATCGGGGTTGTGATTACTGCATACTACTCGTAAACCGTAGTTCAGATAAGAATTAGTAAAACCATTTCTTCTATACAGGGTTAATTTAAAAATACTAATAACCTCTTAGTATTTTGTTCTTAACATTATCCCCAATAGCTTTTGTTCTGGCCCGGTACGCTTGCACTGTACCATTGGAAATACGTACAGAGTATTTACGTTTCAGACAGCACAACAAAACCTAACAAATATTTTTTGAGGAACGCATTAAATTCTGAAAAAGTCGTAGAATAAAAGTTGTTAAGTATGATGACAGGAATTTTGCTTTAAGAGGTTATAAATATTTTTCAATTAACCAATTTAATATATATATATGTCAGTGGAAATAATAAAAGGCACTTATTTGACTATACTAAGGCAAAGCGCAACTTCCGGTTTGGGAAGGATAACGCGCTAACGGAACGTCGGAGCGGCGCTAACAGTCAGTTGGACTAAGGACTACTGCATCCGGTGCGATAGCATTTCTCCGACGTATTGTTTGCCATTATTAAATTTGCAATTACCTGCGTAATAAACAATTAAAAATACAAAGAGTTTTCTGTCGTTTTCACATTAACTTTGTCTTAATAAATAATAAAATAATAAAACTTGTTTATTTCGGATAACACTAATCTAGTGTTAGTAATAATTTAAACTATGTTAGTAAAATCTAGCAACGAGGACGATCACCGAAGTGTATTACCTTCTCTGATCTTAAAGTAGTATTTTATGGAGTAGTTCGCCTCTTGTAAGATTATGTACTTATTGCTTTGTTGCAAGAGCACGAATTGTCCTGTGTCTTTTCCGACATATATAATATTTTCAGTACTTAATTTTTAGTACCTAAAATTCACATCACAATCATCGTAATAACGGCTGTACGCATATCGCTCATTCCATAGTATAAACATAACAGTAGGATGTTTTTATTGAAAGCATATGTGCGTAGTTTGTATCTACGCACTAATACGCAGGTGCCGTGGCACGCCAACAAGGGCAATATTTTGGGCAAATACGGGTAGTTATTGTAGCGCCAATCTGGGCCGCATACGACGCAAATATGCGACCGCTTCCGTGTCTTGAATTTGTTCTACACATCGTCGCAAATACTATAACGCATAAAAACGTAATATAATGTCCTTAGATACTTAAATAATTTTAGTTATACAAATCCAGATCTAATATTTTTCAACATAACTACAAAAAATTGAATTTAACAAACACGAAAAACTTATCCGTATGCATTGCTTTTTAATATTATGTACTATTTTTTTTTTTAATTTATTTTGCTTTTTTTTAACACATTTTTTAAACAAAAAACTGCGCAAACATAAACCTATGTGGTTTTTCTGTGTGCAGCTATTTAATTTATACCGTATTTATTACATATATAAAATACTAGAGGTACATTAATCATAATATATGTACACATTAACATCTACAGTACAATAAATATTGAGCAATTATGTGGGTAGAAATTAATTATTATTTGTAGCTTCAGATAGAGGCGAAAAACATCACATTCACAGTATGCTCTTTTATATCAACCCAAATTACATGTTATTAATAAAATATTGTTTAAGTTTATGTATGTTTAAGTTTATGTTTAATTTGTATAACTAAACGAGATACTCGCCGCATCTCACACAACGCGTAGGTAATTCCGTTACGTATGAAGCGGGAGTCGGCCTTGTTTTTTACATATTACTGCCCATTCTTACCGGTCAATTATTAGATATTTTTGCTGACTTTTTTAAATTGAGTGCCTATTTCTTCACAAGTGTTTTTTACTTACTGTCGCTCCATAAAGATGGTGGCTCAGTGTGGCCCGCGGGCCACAGTTTACGTATGGCTGGCCTAATCTCTCATTGGCCGAACGTGCTCGGGCAACATCGGCCGAAATCGGCTGATCAAACGAACATGTTATAAAAAATAGAGCGCGTCGGTTATAATGTACGCATCTCGGATCTAGAAACATAATGAATGTAGTCATAATGAGTTGTTGCTCTTATCACCATGCCTCAAGCGAATTTTCGTGCTTCTCTGTCTCATTGGGTGTAACCACGAATAAAACAGCTATAGTAAAGTTTGACAACCTCGCACTGTCAGTGTATATCGTGTCAGGTATAATTATTCGCAAAATACTCGTAAATCTTAAGTGTTTTGTTACTAGTATTCACAAAAATAAAAATGTCATGTTCAGCTGTGTATTATTGTACTATGACCTTTCCCTAGTCACGCACATTAGTACAAGTCTAGAATCTAGATCTAGATCGACAAAAAACGGACATGCTTTTAAAGCAAAAACTCCATTTATCATGATTGTTAGTCCGAGGTACGTGCACTATTTCTTTTAACACGTTTAGTTCGCTCAACCGATGCCTCTCGAGCACGGTTTGGCCGAAGACAAATTAAGCGTACCCGAGCTAGAACACTTTCATGCAATCCTGACATCCCGACATAAGAAACTTCAGTTGATAAGATTCATTTCGCAAACCAATTTATTACGATATTCGGTTTATTACATAATTCAGTTTAATGATAGGTTTCAAAACATCTCGTGATCCGTGATGATATACCATTTTACTGTACTGATGTTGAATAAATACGTCTGGCCTAGTAAATGTATTTTTCATCACAATATTACAAATCCACAAAAATAACAGTTTTGTAACTTAGAAGTTGTATATTGTAACAAGGTGATATGCGGCAGTGATGGTAAACCTATAGAATACTGTTGAAGGTCATTACATGTCAAACATTACATGCCTAGCATTGCTTGAATTTTGGAACCGAGAGTGTTTTGTAATCAAAAAATAACATACGTACCTATCTGAACATTTATAATGTAATTTTTAGGCAAAACATTGGCATAACTAGATGTCTATCCCTGCCTAAGGGCAATTGCAGTAGAGGGATTTTGGGGTTAAAATGTGTTTACAATTTGGTGAAACGTGGACATCGCCAGATGTTTTAAACTGCTCTCTCCAAGTGCAGAACCAGGGGGTCGAGAGGTCATCGAAAGGTCAGCGCTCATCTATCACGTTGGCATTCAACCAGGATCGCCTTGTCGTGTGGTGTCTATTCGTTGTCAACGGATTTGTAGAGGTTCTGTTACCAAGTCTTTCATAAACCGCTTGCACACACACACACACACATACACACACACACACACACAAGACCAACACGTTATAAGTGGACGACGCGTTTTCGCAGGTGATTTATTCGCCACAGCATACGGACAGCTTGCGAGCAAGTCGTTCCAGTGCCGATATGGAGTGCTGAAATTGCCGTCAAAATATGCCGAAAATTGTAAAATTCGTAGACAAAGTCGCAGGTAAAACGTAGTGCAAAAATAATTCTCCGTAACATTATCTACGCTCTGTTTGTCATTCACTCGAAATATAATTTTCGTTGCCAATGAAACTGCATTAAGTGTCATCCGAGTGATGTAAGGGAGCTAAGAACACTTGTACTGCGTACGCGCAACGAATTAACTTAGTTTAATGGCGTTTACACAACGAAGTGTTTGAGTCTCTAGTTTTGTAAACCTCATTATCAGACATGCTACAAGTTAGGAAAATACAACGAAGGTCCTAGGTCTAATTAATTTCTAGATAAGTTCCCTAACCTTTTTTGCATCGAGCCCCTTCGGATTATATATTACTAGCGATTCGATCCGGCTTCGCACTGGTAGAAATTTTTTTGGAAATAAAATACAACCCATGTTATTAGCTGATAACGTAGCTCTATATTCTATTCGCTTGAGTAGTTTTGAGTTTATTCATTACAAGCCAACAATCAAATTTTTTGTTTTAATATTAAGTATAGATATTTTCCTTAAATTTTTTTTATAAGTGATAGGCAATTGTTTTACTAGTAGTCGCCCAGTTCTTAAAATTTGACAATAAATATGAAATATAAATGTTTTATTCTTTCACATACATTCAGCACAGGCACATAGAATTCGCTGCTCGAAATCAACCGAATGGGTCGATGTCAGTAATTACTTGTTGCCAATATTTTTAAATTCTTTGGCGACAATCTCTACTCTGTGCGACTGTTTGACCACTATTATGTGTTTAACATTGACAGTATAACTATTATGTGTTTGACATTGGCAGTATAAACGTAAACATTGAATGTTTTATTTAATTTAATTTGATATATTTGTAACGCATATCATTGTGTGTTTGTCACTGAACTCCTATTTGCTTGACTTGTTATTCTGGCGATATCATTAGATTGTATGTAAATGAACAACCCCTGCTTTGCTTCTGGGCGCTTTATTTGTCTGTATGATTACTTTTGGCTGTATTCATCTTGAGTTCTGTAGTCGCTTTGAAAAATGTCCCGACGCGCGTGCTATTTTTTGGTAGGCGTATTTAAATGTTCTTTTAGTAATATCTTTAGATGCAATAGTTATTTAGCTTCAGTTGCTATACTATTTCGAAGTACTCTTGATAGTCCATATAATGAAATAATAATTTATACTGAGCTTGCAAATTAGTGGATGGGGAAAATTTCCATAGTTTTTGGGCATTGTCATTTTTACGCTCCTCTAGAGAAGCGCGCTTCATTGGTTGGAAAAACCTGCTCTAGAAATTGCCTTCGGTTTGCCATTTTATTATTAGCTTATTGAACCCTATGTGCAGGAGTCAATGCGGTTCACAACTTTTTTATAATTACATGCATACATACATATCACGTTGTAACCTTAACGGTGTAGTCAGAGAGGACTGAGCGCCGATCTTCGCGGTTCTTACATACTTCTTTCGCCTTATAAAACTTGTATGGACTGTGTTGTTGTTTTTAGATCGTTGGGTCTTCACACAAAATTAAAGAAAACTGATTTGACTGTGTTTATATAAGGTTTAATGAATGGAAGGAAAAAACACTTGATTGGAATTATAAATAGAAAATAGTAACACAATCTGTTGAGTTGCTCATTCGATTTCAATCTTATGTAATGATATTAAAAACGACAAAAGTATTGAAATTACCCTCATGTACATAATGCGTATAACGATAAAAATATAATAAAATTAACGATTTTGAACACGCCTCTTCAAATCTCATCATTTTCCTCACACAATTTAGCTTAGGTATGCGGGTGCGTTTGCCATTTCCGTCAGCTAACACTTTTACTATTTGATCTTCGCCTTAAAGAATTAATATTCTATTCCTCACCTTTAACTAAAAAAAATTCACAGGTAAGTTATATTTTACTGCAGATATACCAAATGATACCATAAGATTCATATCCAATTTGCACTTGTGTCGCAAAGGATATGGGTCCGTATCCAGCTAGACCTATACTATATTTAACAATTATCATTAACTGGAAATGAGTGTATTCATTCAATAGTCAGTTTAAGTTTTGTATCTCCTACTGATTTGCCATCAATAGAAGTTACACAACTAACTCCTGGTCGGAAATCGAAGCCAGGACTCATGACTTAGAAGAGAGATACACTGATCACTATACTAATAGATTACCCAATAATATTTTCGTAAGGTTATGGTTCACTGTAATTGGTAATTCAGAAACATGTAAGGCTTAATTTATCGTTTAAAGTTTAACATAACACAGTATTAGGAAATATGCACACACAGACAACGTGGGTGTCACTGCATAACTTACATTCGAATTAAGCAATATTATTACTTGCCTGTGCGTTACCAATACCGTCTATTGACTGAATACTAAGATGTGTACAAAAATATGGTTAAGGCAAAAATTTACTAAACTTATATGACGCTATGTCTTTACTAGCGATTTAACGATTACAAAGCGGTGCATCGTTTTGCGTCTAATCGGAATAAATTACTGCGATGTGTTGTAGTATGAGTCGTAACGATTCCATTCGAAATTAAAAGTCTAACGACCTGATTATTAAACAAAGGAACACTTTTAATGTAATACTTAAGGCAATCGTAGATAAAAGCTTTTATGATTAAGGCAACGCGTTGGAAATTTTGATGGCGGGATCTCAATTTTTCGAAATTACTACAAAACGTATGAAAATGATATTCGGTAACCTGATTCTTCATTTCTTTGACCTTATTTTGCCAGTTGCGATACACGATTGGTTAACTTTTGTAACACAAAACAAAATATCAAAAAGTCTATTTTAAATCAGTGATTTTCATTTTTCGGAGTAACAGGACCGATTTATGTTTTTTAAATTTCCTGTATAGTTTAATCTAAACATATTCTTCAAAATGCCAGTTGAATTTTTTTTAATTAATTATAGTTTTTAAATTAAACGAAAATAACAGCTTTTTCGTATTTTTTGTAAGTTAACGCGCACATATATGCATAGAGCAGAAGGTCTACTTTAGATTAAATTATTGTTAATCAATGCGTCACCCCAAGACAAGGTATTCCCAAGTAACGAACGAGTTGAATTGAAAAATGAAATTGGGTTGCGATTTGTAAAAGAAAATGTGAGCCTTTAACATTAGGAAGACGAAAAATGTGTTTTTAAAATATTTATGTTAATTTTGTGAAAATGATAAACTATAAATATGAAAAGAGTCATCACAATCTAATAATTGCCATGTAAGACATGAGATAATTCTAACTTAATATTAATTATTAAATTTTAAATATGTTCTGAATGTCAGCATTTCGTTTTTATTCATATGTATAGATTTCTAATTTACATTAACAAAAACTACATACATACGTTAATATTTACAAACTTAAAACTTATATAAATAATAGACTTCCTCAAAGTTGCCGCTTAAAAAGCTGTCATTGGTTAAGGTACCCAGCAGACTGGCAGCATTGCCTCTTTGAATAGCCAAACTGATTCGTTGGGGGAAGAAGCTGCCAGCCTGGCGGTCTCCCGAAGCCTCGCCCAGTCTCTTACAAATATCAGAAACCAGTAGATTTCTAATTAAATATAGTATTTTTGTAAATTCTTATCGACAATGTATTTAATTGAACATTTTCCTTTGTGCTTTTTTTTTCTGAGTTTATAGCTGCAACAGAAGTATCGACTTTCAATGGTCAAAGTCGTACCTTGCGATACGGTATTTCGGATAACCTGGGGGCCTAGACAAGTGGCTCAACTGTCGTAAACGCTAGTGGAATAGAATAACAAATACCGCATGATCTAGCGTAAGAAATCTTAAATTGGTAATGAAACGTTATTAACTTTCTATTAAATCTAACGAAATGTTAATTCGTGTGTAAACTGTCGTGTTAAATGTAGCCAAATGGCACTTTTGACGAGCTATATCTCCAGGAAGCGTTACAATTTTACAAAACATTTGCCACTTGCCTAGCCGCCCTGATCTTAAGGCGCTCCCCCAGGCAGACAGGCAAACGTATAGAGCACCTCATACTAGAATTCGTAAAATTCTTCATGGAATCTAGTAATTATTGATTTTACTTTTAAAATAGGGTCTTTAAAAAAAATTAAAATGGTCAAGTTTTATATCAGTAAATTATCTATACATTAGTGTATAACCCAAGTAAATATAACCTTTGTTTATGAAGGAGATGCACGTATTTCTAATTTTTAGGCTTTCTTTTGAATACAATTTTTATATGTATTTTATATATAACTAAAACATATGAGACGGCAAAGGTGTTGTTAAAATGTCGAAGATTATTACAATATTTTTATTACTTTTTATATATTTCCAAATAACGAGAAGATAACCTCTAAAACTAGCAAAAAACAGTATTTGACTAAGGGAAGCGCCTTAAGCATAACTAGAGTTTACCTAATTATAGGTGATTGTAAGGATCCATTAGTCTTGTTTTTTTCTTCTTTTTTTTTTATTGATTCTATTTTAGTTACTGTCTGCTCTTTGTGCTCAACCCACTATTTGCCACTAACACCTCCAGTTATTCAAAGATGGTTGGCTGCAAGAGATCCCTCATGGTAATAAGCCCGCCTTTGCACGTTACAATTTACTGTTTGATTATAAGTCATTTGTGCTGTATATGTTAAAATGTGCGATAAAGAGTATACAACAACAACGACAATAATATGTGATTTTTCAACACTGTACCTCCAATGGTAGAATAACACAGAATTGTCTAAGACCGATAAATTGATAATAATGAAGATTTTACTAATTATTTTTTCTGTGAAACGAAAGGAAACACCATGAAAACAAATTTTATTACGTGTCATATTTTTTTAAATGATTGTAATTAATCTGTTATTGTAATAAATAACGATTAGTATCGTAATCGTAATCGAATTGTTACATCGCTCATTTTCAATGGTGTCTACTTTCATTCATTCGTCTGTGTGTATGCCGCAGGCCTCCTAATCTCCCAATGTAAAAATTGTTGAAAAGTATAAGATTAACCAATAGACCGATGATCAAAACTGATGATTGATGGCCCGTTGGCGCGATGCCAGAGCATCTGTCTTCCAAGCCGGGGTCCCGGTTTCGATCCCCGATCATCTCAAATTAGGAAATGAACTTCTCTAAGTTGGCTTATAGTTTGGGCGTTACTGGGGGCTCCCCCAGGTCGTTGTATGGTATTCATAATACAAGCTTACTGCTTAGTTTGGGGTCACACGATTTGTGTAATTATCTAGAGTATGAAACGAAGTTAAAAAAAAATTTAGACACACAAGTATTATCACAAAAATATACTTAAATAAACAACTACAGATTAAGATTAAGTGATGACTAAAGGTCAACGCTCACAATTCACCAATCCGACACCTGTTTATTACCGCCCCTTTCGAGAGGTTGGGATTTGTTATATGGACATTCCATACATATACGTTTTGTCACTGGAACACCTCGTAAAGCTGTCATGTGAGGTTTAGTAACAAATTATCGACAAGTTGGAGTCGCGTCACCTATTTAACTGGAAAACATGTAGGCCCCGACTCGTCGAGTGAAGATGAGCGCCAACATGTATAGGGTCCTCTTGTCATGTTCCACCGTTGCTCGCGTTCGCTTGACCAGTGAAGGCGAACCCCAAGAGTATAGAGTTAATTTGTATTGCTTCGTAGTTACTCTCGTCACTTGCCAGAGCTCGTCTCACTTCGGATCGGTGTCTGTTTATGCTCAAACCAAAGGCGCTGGACTGCATAATCAACTGTGAATAACATGATATTCGTTTAGATTGGGAGAAGTATTTGTTTTTATTTGCGTTGGCTTTCACTTGAATAACGTATAGACGGTGGCATTCGCTTTGTACTAATTTTGCTGCGCTTGCATTGGCGGTTTGGCCATGTCTTGCAAGCATTAGATTTCTCTTGCTTAATCGAACAAAAAAAAGATGTCGAGGGAGTATATGAGCGTAGACCTTTATATTACGTGATGCCATCGTATGTGATGCTATTGACATTTCGCGCTTCTGCCTATTGACGTGTTTTAGTGTTATAGAATTTATTATTTAGCTATTTATTAGGGTCTTATGCTTATGTTTTAATTAACGTGTTGTAACCAAAATGAAATATAATACCTACTTTGCATTTTATGAGAATAATTTTATTATGTTATGTAAATTGTAGAGATTGCGAAGATTATTATAGTGATCGCAAATTAGATACTAATGTTAAATGCATAAGAACAAAACATTTTGAAAAGATTATACTATATCCAGGCCAACTAGTTTATACAATTGAATAATGAAAACATGAAGGTTAAGCAATGTCACGTAGTCATGTCACTGGATCATGGATTTAATGACATTTATTTAAGAGTCCTATGACAAATCGTAAACACTTGAATTTAGGTATTGGCGCGCTCGGACACTCATGTATGCGTGCGACTTTCGTAGCTTTATTAGACTTCGGTATAAAATACAATTTCGATATTTTTCCGAATCAAAAGTTTCCATTTTTCGTAATATTTTGTTTTCTTTTTTAATAAATACATGTAATATTTGTAAGTAGTATAAAGTGTTCTCGACGCGTTAAATGCATGTAAAGGAAACATTCCTTAACACCAATATTGTATTTAGTTACATATTATTATGTTCAATATAAGTATTATTTTAAAAGTAAACATTGAATAGAATTAAGTATTTACCTGTCTAGATTAAAAAGAGCTCATTTTAGATCTAAACCTCTAGAGGGCGGATCACGATAGAACACACCTAATGTGCAACCTGTCTTTAAAATTTTGCAGTACTTATTGTGAGATGTTTGAGTACATATACGTTGTATATCCAATTTCATACAGATAAAAATTCTAAAAAAGCTCCTTTGGTTCCTATTAGTGTTATGCGTATGCCTTCCGGATTATTTTTTTATATATATTTAATTAACAGGTGCGGATCAACTTACAGTTTAATTATTATTTGTCGTTTTTCAATTTTTACATAGGAAGCTCAGATTATTATTGAAAAAATCTCTATCTTCCTGAGAATATCATTATATATCAATTAAAATATCAATTAAAATTTGTATAGATTGTTGTAAATGTTATAGATATCATTTTGATGCCTGGCTTGCAATACTTCTTGTAAGTTAGCATTACTTTAGAACTTTTTTATTCAATTTTACTACGAGTACTAGTGATTATATTTGAAGCAAAATGTTCAGATGCCTAACAAAAAATGCTGGAAATCAGAAAGTCATAAGTTTCTCATGGAACAGAGAAATCAACACTGGATCAAAATAAGTCATACGATATATTCGGGTCGCTATTTAATGTTTGCACTTGCGATCGCTCGTTATGAAGAGCGCGTATATTTCTTGTACAGGTCCTACTCTACAAGCGCTCGTGCGGGTCTGAGATACACGCGTCAACATCGCGTATTTTTTTCTGTTTTTGTTATGTTTATTATATTTATTACACTGATTAATGTAAAAAACAAATTTCTGTCGTATATTGTACATTGAATGAAGTTTCATTACAATCCGTTTTTTTTATAAGTCATTGCCTTTTTTAGAACTAAATCGACGTTTAATCACGGCACTTTATCCTGGAAATAAGCCTTTTTAATTTTTTTTTCTGCAACAAGGAATAAATTTGTGACATTTCCACAACAGCAATATTCAATAAAAATATGTACTCAATCTCAACATAATTTCATAATTTTAGAAATTGTTAAAACTCGTCGAAACGATCTTAACTAGGACGTCAAAGTAGCGCGTCTAAGGATTTTCCTTGTGAACTGACTTCGTAGAATGGTTATTGTAAGATATTACGAGTATAAAATAAATATGAAAATATGTAACAGTTATATTTAGAATAGAGAAATGGATTTATTATAAACTGTCAAGAGAATAATAAAAAATCTTTAGGTTTCTGAGAATTAGAGCGTCAAAATATCAGTATTTCGCAAAAATGTGAAAGGGCTTGACGAAAGCCGCAAGATTTCTTGAATACTTCGGCGATAATGAGAAGGGTCAAGGAAGCGAAAGAGATGCTTTTAAATCTATTTTGTCTGTCTACCATGATAACGGATACAGCGTGAGATATGTCAATGTCTGTCTATTTTTTTGTTCTTTCGCTTAAAATCTATCGAAGGGATTTTAATGCAGATTACGCTGTTTGAATGAATAGGGCCCCAGTTAACTCAACTAGACGAATATGAGGTTTGCGCTGACGCCGCCGCCGGCGAATTTGAGCGGTGTCCGTGCGTGCATGTGGAATGTTTATTTTGAGAATTTAATTACGGCAGAGGTCTGACATCACAGATTTATCAATTATAGAGATAGATATTAGATTTGAATTTGAATTTGATTGAATTGTTGGACTGAAAAAAATATATGGCGTAAGCCTGTAATAGGATGATATGGGAATACACATATTTTGTCTCTATCGGTTTGCTAATGTTTTAAGATTATTAAGCGTCATATGACGTAAAACAAATCTATGTTCGTTAGTACTTTTTAAGTTTTTTAATTATTTATTAACTTTACAAGTGAAAATTATAATAAACTTTTTGTAAATATATGTAGGACAGAGATTCTTTTGGGCGTGACTGTAGAAAGCAATATTTTAGACTGCAAATACCGGTATGAAATCATAGATCGTTGATCTGTGATTATGAGTTTGACATTGAGAGTCTTTTTGAGATTGTCAGTATGAACGTAAACATTATATCTTATTTCATTTATTTAATGTATTTGTAACACGTCCAATTTATAAAAATCAATGTTTGTTTGTTCGTATTTTATGGGCTGTTCATCCGATTGCGATGAAAGTTTTGGATATAGAATAAACCCCAGGAAAGGACAAAGATTATTCTAAAAATAATGCTCAGCCAGGCGAGCAGTCTCTCCAATGGTCTTGACATATATCCAAGGAGTGCACATTACCCGTAACTAACTGAATAAAACCTACAAGTCCATGATTGTCACCCGATATGGCAACATATTACTACATACAACCTGGAACGTTATCCGAGATAGTAACTAAACAATATAATTATGCATAAAACCAGAAATGTCACCTAAAAGGGCAACATATTACTACATACAACCTGGAAGGTTACCCGAGATGGTATAACGGTCATTAATGCAAGCTATACATCAAAAGAATGATCACTTTTCCAAACAAAACGTTGCCTAATGTAAAATAAATAATGTTGAACCAAATAAGATTAATATATCAAAATCAAATTATATTACTAAAGGATTACTATATTGTCTGAATTTAAAAGCAAGCATTAAAATTTTAATATCTTTATATTTATTTATAAAGTAATATTACATTCCGAATACTCGATCACGAATAACTAAACTAGTTTCACACAATCGTTGTCTTCTTGACAGTTGATAACTGACGTCTATCATTACCGTATTGTAAAAAAAACGTGGTACAGCATATGAGTGCTTTTAACATTTTCGTCAACTATAGTATTGGCTATTTGAACTTCAAAAGTCAACCTTGAATTTCCTTGGCTTTTGCTACCACTATCTTCCGCTTTGTAGATTTTTTTCATCAATCGTTCATCTCTCATTATTTCTATGCGCTCGAACTATCTAAACATTCCTTTCTTTAAAATACGAACTACACTACATAAAATAGAGCGTTGTTCCAACCCTACATACTCAGTAGATATCTCGTAGATACTCTGTAGAATAGTGAGGTATTAGTGCTCTTTCACTTTAATATGAATTTCACAGAAATAACTACAATAGACGTTTTGCTACCGGAATACAATACCTATTGAAAATAATCTGAAGTAGAACGTCCTTGAACACGGAGAATGCAGGCGAAACGTAACCAAGTAATAAGAAACACTATTGTTTAAGAAATAATAATTTTAATAGATGGTGAATGCTTTAAAATTCAATATTTAAATCACGCTTTTGTTGTGTTGTTAATTTGTAGATAAGTTCTGTTATAATATTCTAATAAATTGAGGTTTTCTGGGAAAAATAGTTTTTCATTGTCTTCGTTGTAAACATTGGTCCAATCGCGCCGGATGAATAGTAGTGTTGTAAAAGTCAGGATTGTCGTTTCGTTCAAATAATTGTGTCATTGTTGTCTGGTTTGGTTCTCGAAATTGTAAAAGCTTAAGTTTCAATTTAAAATAATTGAACAAATTTTGATTTTACGTTCTGGAATCGTAATATAGAAATTTGATATAGAATAATACCTTGAATTGAATTAAAGAATACAAAATGGAAAGTCATCAGAATAGTCAGTTAGAAACGTATGATTTAATAAAAAGGTTATCTGATAACTTCAAAAAGAGCCCTAAAGATAGGCTAACGCGTGCATACTTGGATACCAGATTAGAAATATTAGAATCATATTGAGAAAAAATGCAAATTAAGCATGATCTTTTGGCCGCAGCTTCTAAAGAGGAGAAGTCTAAACTAATTTATTTCAAAAATAACATGTATGACAGTTGCTTAGAATTATATTTAGAACTCAAGACAACTATTAAAGAAAAAATAAACTCACTAAATGTCAAAACAACAGATTTTACAAGTTCGGAAAACATGTCAGATTCATTAAATATAGTACAATCTCAACCTATAACAAAATTACCTCCTATTCATTTACCCACATTTTCGGGAGATTATAAAGATTGGTTATCGTTTCATGAATTATTTAAATCACTAGTACATGATAATCCTACTCTATGTAAAGTCAACAAATGTCAATATTTAAAATCAAGTTTGCAAGGAGAAGCAGAGAATTTAATTAAGCAAATTACAATTACAGATAGTAACTATGACATTATGTGGGATATTCTTCAGAAACGATACAACAACCGCAGAAACATTGTCAATTCATTTTTATCTAAACTTTTAAATCAAAAAAGAATAACTAGTGAGTCACCCAAAGCGATTAAAGATTTATTGTACGTAGCTTCTGAATACTTAATTTCTTTGAAAGCAATAGTTATACCTACAGAACATTGGGACGATATAGTAGTTTACATAATTATTCAGAAACTGGACAGCGAGTCACACAAGTTGTTTGAACAGCATATAGAAACCTTAGACAGACTACCTACATGGAAAGACCTTTCGTATTTCTTGAATTTCAGATTCAGAACTTTAGAAGCTGTTAAATACAAAGATACACAATTTCACGTTAGAACGGCAACAGCTAAGAGCTTCACGACGACTTTGATATCTTACACAAATTTTTTATACTGTAATGAAAACCATAAAATCTATTCATGTAAACAATTTTGTAACCTGTTAATTTTGTAAACGAACAACAAAACTACGTACAGAAAAATAACATTTGTTTTAATTGTCTAAGAAAAGGTCACGCTGTGAAAAATTGCACTCAATTAACATGTAGGAAATGTAGCCGCAAACATCATACTCTATTGCATGGATATGGTGTAGCAGCTATCACATCAGCAACACAAACTTCGCAACCCAGTGAACAAGTCAACGCAGCAACAGTAGATAGCATAGATAGAATCACGCTGAAAACATCAATTAGCGAAACTTCTCCAGTCATACTAGCAACTGCACTCATCGCAGTACAGTCAAATAAAAACAATAGTATCCACACCCTTTGTGCACTTGTTGATCAAGGCTCACAGGCCTCGTTAATTACCGAAGGAGCATGTCAAGAGTTGGGCCTAAAAAAAGCACCTATTCAAGGAATTATAGTTGGTATTAATTCAAATATAACACTTACCAAGGCAGTCGTAGAGTTTGAAATAAGATCTAGACACAATCCAAACATTAGAATCAAAGTAAATGCATATGTATTGAAATCCTTAAGTTCATATATACCACAGCAAGTACAATCAGTTGATTGGCCACAACTTCATAGTTTACAATTAGCAAACCACACATTCATGCAGCCAGGTCGCGTAGATGTTCTTCTGGGAGCAGACATCTTTGCTGACATTATTCAACAGTGTCTAATAATATGTAGAAACGAAAATAGATCACTTGTGGCGCAAGAAACTTCTCTAGGTTGGTTGATTTCCGGCAAAAATAATAGACACAACAACCAACAAACAAAGGTTTCCACTCATCACGTAAAACTAGAAGTAGACACTGCGCTCCATAGATTCTGGGAACTTGAAGAACCTGTACCTGGAAAAAGAATAATGACAAATGACGAGATCAAATGTGAAGAACATTTTAGAAAGACACACAAGAGAACAGAAGAAGGAAGATATGAATTACACTTACCTTTTGCAGTGAATCCTCCTGATATTGGTGAATCAGCATCTATAGCACTCAAAAGACTAACATCCCTCGAACATAAATTTAAAAGGAATCCCGATTTACGCCACAGATATAATGAATTTATGAGAGACTACCTGAAACAAGGTCATATGGAACCAGTTTTGTGTAAAAGTAAACCGAACTGTTTGTTACTTACCTCATCATCCCGTGATTAATGAGCAGCATCTTACTACTAAACTGCGTGTAGTTTTTGACGGATCGGCAAAGACCAGTAATGGGAAATCTTTAAATGATAATCTATTAATAGGGCCACCCCTTCTGAGTGATTTGAGAGATTTAACTTTGAGATGGAGAAGGCACGCCGTGGTTTTGGTTGCAGACATACGCCAGATGTATAGACAAATTGGTATAGAGGAAAACCATAAAGACTTTCAACGCATTTTATGGAGATTCGACTTAAATGAACCTATACAACAGTTTAGATTATCCACTGTTACCTATGGTACGTCTTGTACACCATATTTAGCAATAAAAACTTTAAAACAGCTAGCCGAGGACGAAATGAGTAATTTCTCTGAAGAAGTCATAGATTGTTTATTACAAGACTTCTACATGGATGACGTGCTTACTGGAGCATCTACAACCGATAAGACGATAAAGTTACAAAGCGACTTAACAAAACTGCTAAGTAAAGGTGGATTCTCACTCCATAAATTTGCATCAAATAGTACACTAATAGAAAACTTAGCTCAAAAAAGTAGAAAGATATTAGGAATAGAATGGAATAACCAGTCTGACAAATTTGTACTTACCTTTGACATAGAGAATAGTTCTGAAAAACCAACCAAACGAAAAATTCATAGAGACATCGCCCGACTGTATGACCCAGCAGGTTGGTTAGCACCCATAGTAGTTAGAGCCAAGGTATTCCTGCAAATATTGTGGATAGAAGGAGTTGACTGGGATGATCAATGGCGTTCAGAAATTTTAGAGACAGAATGGTTAGACTTTCGACAAAAGTTATGTGACATGCCAACTACAGGGTTAGACAGATGGATAGGAATAACAGACGACCTAATCAGAATTGAGATCCACGGTTATTCGGATGCTTCTGATACCGCGTATTCAGCAGTAGTGTACTGCCGTACTATTCTCCCTAATAACATCAAGGTTACTCTAACAGAGGCTAAAATGAAAGTAGCTCCGGTAAAAAAGATATCAACACCCAGATTGGAACTTTGTGGCGCGGTATTGCTGGCAAAATTACTCTATAGAATCAAAAATGTTCTGAATACTCCTATAGAAAATGTTTAAGCGTGGACAGACGCAACAATCGTCTTAGCGTGGTTACAACGACCTTCAAATTACTGGAACACTTTCGTCGCAAATAGAGTGACAGAGATCACTAACGCAATAGACACGAGCAGATGGCATCACGTTGTATCTGCGGAGAACCCAGCTGATGTAGCTTCCCGAGGCATTTCTCCGCTAGAACTGCATTCGCACGAGTTGTGGTGGAACGGTCCATCCTGGCTTCGAGAAGCTAGTGATTTACCTGTAAAAAACATACGTGAAATGATAAATTCTACTGAGTTAGAAAAAAGAGCACAAGTGAATGTATCATTGCAGTGTAGCGTAGTCATAGAACCGGAACCTGAAAAGGAAAATATAGACATTATGTATAAATATTCAAACTTAAATAAACTAGTAAGAGTGATAAGCTATTACCTAAAATTCTATTATAAATGTAAAAATAAGGTAAAAAAGGAAAACTTACCTGTTTATCTTAGTAGTACTTACCTGAGTGCAGCAGAATTAAGAAACTCGATGACACTACTAGTTAAGTTTTCACAGAAATCTGAAGGCGTAAATAAAAAACATATTGTAAAACTTAATCCATTTGTTGATAAGGACGGAATGTTAAGGGTGGGAGGACGTATCCAAAATTCATGTGTTAGTGCGGAAAAAATGCATCCTGTAATATTAGCAAAAAATAGTAGATTAGCATACCTGATAGTTAAAGATGCACATAGTAGAACATTGCATGGCGGCATTCAATTGACGTTAAACTATATTAGAAACATATATCATATAATTGGTGTAAAATATTTAGTTAAAAAAATACTTAGAGAACGTATAGCTTGTTGTAGACACAGTAATAGATTTGTTATTCAATTAATGGGTACCTTACCTAAAGAAAGAGTAACTGCAGAGGCCGTTCCTGGTTAGTGGTGTAGATTTTGCTGGGCCAGTAATACTTAAGTTATTCAGTGGACGTGGATCAAATAGAACCCAAAAGGCGTACATTGCGTTATTTATATGCACCGGTACTAAGGCGGTACATATCGAACTCGTGACCGGTCTAAGCACAGAGTGTTTTTTAGCAGCCTTTCGACGTATTACCGCAGGCAGAGGCCATTGCAAAAAACTTATTAGTGATCGCGGTACAAATTTCATAGGCGCCACTAAGGAGCTTGATCTTATGTCATATAAAAGTGTTAAAAATTTACTTGACGAAGTTGTAGAACTGTTGGCATTGGACGGAACCGAATGGCAGTTTAATCCAGCAGGAGCTCCACATATGGGAGGCCTGTATGAAGCGGCCATAAGGTCAATGAAAAAACACATAAATCGTGTTTTAGGAGATAATAAACTTACTTACGAGGAATGTACAACTTTGTTGTGTCAAATTGAGAGTTGCCTGAATTCTCGTCCATTAGCTTCCTATAGACAATGATGTAGAAGGCACAACTGTTGCACTAACACCTGGTCATTTTTTAATAGGTGGAAATCCTATTGTAGTTCCAGATGAAAATTTGGAGAACGCTCATGTACTTTACAATAAAAGATAGATTTATTTACAGCAAAAATTACAGTCGTTTTGGAGAAAGTTGAGTCAAGAATATTTGGTTAATTTACAACAACGTAGTAAATGGAGTAGAATTCATGATAACGTTAAAATCAACGACGCAGTGTTGATTAAAGACGAGCGATTACCCCCAACCAAATGGTTGATGGGTAAAATTATAGATACCCACCCTGGTATTGATGGTTTAACCAGAGTGGTTAGTATTAAGTGTAAAAGTTCAGTAATTAAACGATCTGTACATAAACTTTGTTTACTGCCGACTGAACCTGATGATATTCAACCATTATGTAATCCATAATCATAGTTAGATACAGTCCACACACAGCTTATTTCATTTTGGTAATTTATTATAGTTTGTATAATCATGTTTTTTTATATTGTTTAGTGTAAAAATTTACGTATGTTCTCCGTTGCTGCTCCTTTTGGAATCACCCAGATCTTTTGACACAAGTAGACGACTTAATCAAAATTACCTTAGAATCAATTCTTAATATGCAGCTGGACGAGCAATTTTGGGCCCAAGCATCCCTACCCATCCGTTATGATGGTTTAGGGATTCGCAAAATTTCCAGTGTCGCTTTACCAGCCTTCCTATCTTCTGCCTATAGTTCAGCAAATCTCATAAGTAAAATTTTAAGGGCATCCCCTTCAAAATTTGCGATTGTTGGCTTGGAAGAAGCTAGAAACGCTTTCTTAATTGCATGCCCAGGTCAAAATTTTCCAGTTTCTCCAAATTCACAGAAGAGCTGGGACGACATAAACTGCAAATTTACTTATGACAATCTTTTGAACTGTAGTACAGGTTCGGCGCGTGCTAGGCTTTTGGCCGTGGGTGCGCATGAGGCTGGCTACTGGCTTCACGCGTACCCTTCGTCAAATATAGGAACATTTCTTGAGCCTGACACGCTCCGAATCGCAACCTGTCTACGGCTTGGGGTTCCGGTCTGCACTCCTCATAAATGTCCCTGTGGCAGTGATGTCGACAAGTTAGGACATCACGGACTGTCATGTCAAAAAAGTGCGGGCCGCTTCTCGAGACATGCCGCACTTAACGATATCATACGCCGGTCCCTGGCCACTGTCAACGTGCCAAGTCTACTTGAGCAGACTGGTATTGCAAGAGACGACGGCAAGAGACCGGACGGTATAAGTTTGATTCCATGGAAGATGGGCCGGGTGTTGGTATGGGATGCAACCTGTTCAGACACGCTGGCCCCTTCCCATCTACATGGAACTAACAACAGAACTGGTGCGGCTTGTGAAGCGGCTGAAAAAGTTAAAGCATGCAAATACAGGGGTCTAGGTTCCGAATATGATTTTGTCCCATTCGGTGTCGAGACCCTTGGTCCGTGGGGTCCTAGCGCCATAAGGCTTTTTAAGGAAATAGCAAAAAGGTTAGTTGACATCACAGGAGACCGAAAAGCTGGCAGTTACCTCGGACAAAGAATTAGTCTAGCTATTCAAAGGGGGAACGCTGCCAGTATCTTTGGAACCTTGCCTAAAGGGACTCCTTTTAAAAATATATTTTAGTTATTATATTATTTTTTCTAAGGTTTTTAGTTTTAGGTTCATTAATTCTTTTTGATATATCTAATCCATGTGTAGTCTTAAGTTTGTAAATAACTTTTAGAGTAACTACTTAATCTGTGATTTTAGTATAAAGATTATAAGAAACATAAAAATTCGATAATTCTAATTAAACAACTACTATCGAATATCATATATTAATCGAATACATACATCAGTTAACTCCGACAAAGTCGCGGACAGAACCTAGTTAAATATAAAATGGATATTATTATTTGGAGTCTACATATACTGACATCGGCACAACGTAAACACAGTGTACCAACGTGATTTATAATGTACGGCCACTAGACTTTCACTATGACCTCTGACCCCAAGTACATGTTACTATTTATTGATGACTAAAATTGTTGCAATCATTGAGTTAACATGTTTTCCAAACAAACGAAATATAGGATATGGATGACACTAAATTTTTAAAGTATATAAGATATAATATGAGACTTATTGGTGGAAACGGGAGAAACGAGGTTGTCATTTTATTTAGATTTTCTATTTTTTACATTTTTTGGGAGTTTTAAAGTACAAAAGTGATATTAAATTGAGTTTTAAAATTCTGTGTATTCTCTGTAAATAAAAATGTGTAGCTGAAGTTTTCGACCTCTTACAAGAAGTCCTTTAAAACTTCAGTAAAGTCTACTATCACTTTACTGGAATAGTTTTATTGTAATGATTCCACTTATTAATAAATTGCGTGGCATTGCTAAATGCTCTAATCTGTGCGCCATGTCATGAAGAAAGAAGAAAAAATAAAAAATGCAATATTATGTATATGCGATGTAATTTTTTGTACTACTAGAAAAATGAGCAAACACTCCACCTGATGATATAAGTGGAATGAGGGTCCACGGCATTTACTATGTCAAGGCAGAGGACTAAGGTGTGCCTCTTATATCAAAAATTGTACCGACTGTCTTACCCTCTATATTAAAAAACAACAGTGCAAACGCTGTTGTTTGGCAGCAGTATTAGCTAGTAAGACACTGGTAACTCGACACAAGAACCTACAACCGGTATTTAGATCACTTTCGACCACACATAGATATCCAACTTTTGATATTATCGAAAAGAAAGATATGGCATGAGAATTTGGAACAGATGCCTGTAGCCTACGTCAGAGAATAAGGGTACGGTGTTCGCTGCCACTGGACTCGCGACCGGTCAGAGCGGGGCTCCGATCATCCATCCATTCTACCAAGAGGGCTTGACAGCACATGTGGCGCTGTTGTGGCATTTCTATGTAACAAAGATCATGCGCTTCAGCAGTCACAATACTATGACCAGATTCATGAAGATCCGCGGACAAGGTACCTGGTTTTCGGAACTGGATGTTCATCCAGACGCGTAATCCTAATTCTACTTCCGAAGAACGACATGGATACTACTAGATCACCAATCCACAAAAAAATCACGCACTACGTTAGTTAACCTCAATTTTAACACCACCGCGCACAAAGATTTACGGCTTGGGAAGTAAGTATATCAACGAAACACCTCACCAGGCAAGTCAAATATCGCTTTTGTTACAACATAAATATTATTTTTAGACTCATCATGTACGTTGTTGCAATTAAATGAATACTATTGTACTCTGGCGGCTTATATAATGTCTTTATGGCTTGTGTTGTATGGGAGACATCGTGATGAGCGAGCTTTGTGCTAGTTACACATTTATAACATTACCCATTGCAATGTCTTCAATGGATATAACTTCATATATTCAAATTAATTCAAAAGAATACATACATATATATTAGTTTCGCACAATATGCTATTTGAGATGGACAGCTCGAGTCGGAGGCTAAATAAATAATGTATTTAGATAATTTCACCAATTGTAAACGGGACTTACATTATGGGTATCACATAATCACATCCATTAATATAACATAACATAACATAACTTCACGCTGTATCCCCAACGGGGTAGTCAGAGAGGACGGAGTCGCGGTCCTTACACACCTCTTTCGCTTCCTCAAATCTCATCATTCTCCACACACATTTTCGCCTAGGTATGCGAGTGCTTTTGACATTTCATTGACATTAAAGTAAAAGTCAAAGTCAAATCAATTTATTCAAGTAAACCCAAATGCAAGGTATTTTTGAACGTCAAATCTACTTTATTTCGGTTCGAAAAGAAAACCTGAATACTGAAAGAACCGACAAGAAACTCAGTCAGGTATCATTTTTTCACCATCATTGTACAATAGTTATTTAAAAATACAATATCTATAAAGCCAGTAAATGCATACGCAGAGAGGATCACTTCCAGTTTATTGTTGTGTCTTCAATGAAATCGCTAATTTTGTAGTATGCTTTTCCAATCAGTGTGCGTTTAATGACAAGTTTAAATTTGTTTTCCGTTAATTGAGTAATTTCTTGAGGAATTTTATTATAAAAACAAACACAATTACCCAAAAATGAACCACTTGACTTTTGTAATTTAAATTTAGGAATAACTAGCTGATCACGACCACGAGTTTCCACACCACTAACAACGCCTTTCTTTTGAAATAGATCTAAATTTTTTTTAGTGTACATTATGTTTTCATAGATGTATAACGAGGGTAAGGTGAGTACATCAATGTCTTTAAAATGATCTCTCAGCGACTCACGTGCGTTCATACTGTAGATGGTACGTATTGCCCTCTTTTGTAAAATAAAGATAGATTTCATATGCGCCGCTGATCCCCACAGTAGCAGACCATAAGACATAAGGCTATGGAAATATGCGAAATACACCAGCCTAGCCGTAGCTACATCTGTCAACTGTCTAATGCGCCTAATAGCATATATTGCCGAACTGAGCTTATTAGATAAAGTCCCGATATGGTCCGCCCACTGTAACTTATTGTCTACTGTTAAACCAAGAAAAGTAGCTGATTGAAGCACCACCTAGACGCATACCACCTAGACACGCACCACCTAGACACGCACCACCTACACACGCACCACCTAGACACGTACCAACTGCACACGCACCACCTAGACACGCACCACCTAGACTGACACCACCTAGACTCGCACCACTTAGACACACACCACCTAAGACACGCACCACCTAGACACGCACCACCTAGACACGCACCACCTAGACACGCACCACCTAGACGCGTACCACCTAAACACACACCACCTAGACACGCACCACCTAGACACGCACCACCTACACACGCACCACCTAGACACGTACCAACTGCACACGCACCACCTAGACACGCACCACCTAGACTGGCACCACCTAGACTCGCACCACTTAGACACACACCACCTAAGACACGCACCACCTAGACACGCACCACCTAGACACGCACCACCTAGACGCGTACCACCTAAACACACACCACCTAGACACGCACCACCTACACACGCACCACCTAGACACGCACCACCTAGACACGCACCACCTAGACACGCACCACCTAGACACGTACCACCTAGACACGCTCCACCTACACACGCACCACCTAGACACGCACCACCTAGACACGCACCACCTAGACACGCACCACCTAGACACGCACCACCTAGACACGTACCAACTGCACACGCACCACCTAGACACGCACCACCTAGACGCGTACCACCTAAACACACACCACCTAGACACGCACCACCTACACACGCAGCACCTAGACACGCACCACCTAGACACGCACCACCTAGACACGCACCACCTAGACACGCTCCACCTACACACGCACCATCTAGACACGCACCACCTAGACACGCACCACCTAGACACGCACCACCTAGACTGGCACCACCTAGACTCGCACCACTTATACACACACCACCTAAGACACGCACCACCTACACACGCACCACCTAGACACGCACCACCTAGACACGCACCACCTAGACACGCACCACCTAGACACGCACCACCTAGACACGCACCACCTACACACGCACCACCTAGACACGCACCACCTAGACACGCACCACCTAGACACGCACCACCTAGACACGCACCACCTAGACACGCACCACCTAGACACGCACCACCTAGACACGCACCACCTAGACACGCACCACCTAGACACGCACCACCTAGAACACGCACCACCTAGACACGGACCACCTAGACACGCACCACCTAGACACGCACCACCTACACACGCACCACCTTAATATAACGTGAGCTGTTTTTCTTTTAATTTAGACCCCTTCCCCGCTTTTAGTAGGACCCCTCATACCCCTCAACTGAAATTTACGCTATAGTTGTTAATGGACTATATTTATTTACGTAAAGCATAAAAAATATACAACGTTAAAATAGTTTTAAACATTTACAATAAACATTGGAAAAAAATATAAAAGAAAAATTATATATTTTTTTTATTATCTTAAAAGTTAACGTGAGGTTTTTAATTACTTTATTTTTAAAACTGATTTTAACTAACTAATTTTTAATACTGAGGGGTCAGTTTAAATGAGATTTTACTAGACAATTTTTAGTTCAAATAATTAATCCATAATGAGTCGAGAGAGCACTCCGTGACACCCGTTAGACAGTTACGGCGACTGTGTATCCACAAACTAAGCACTGTGCTTATGATTAAAGGTACAACACAAAGGAGAGAACACCCAATTCGTTATGAAAATTCCTGTACTCGTATTAACCTCGCCGGGAACTGAACATAAAACCATTGACTTGTAAAGCAAATATAAATATACTATAGATAGCAAGCATTTAATAAAATTTTGCCTCCGTTTCCAGCGATTAATTTTAATGTAGTATATTTTTATTTATTTTCTATCGCTTATTGCCTCTTCAATATTTTTTTTTTCAACTCTTCGATTAATGAAATGATTTCTTTTCTTAGTATGTTTAAATATTTTTCATAGTCAAAACAACTCTAATAATATCTTTAGTTATTGGTATCATTGTACATTAGAAATTGTACATTAGATTTGTCTTGATTTATTGCTAGTATTGTAGCCATTTAAGTTACAAGAGTGGCGAAAAATTCAGACATACAGACACTCCAAAAAATTTTGAGTTGTGAGATAATTACATAATATTGAATTTTATCTACGGTGAATCGCGTTATAAACACTGTTAAACTGACCATAACAATACTCTCGGACAACAATTTCCATTATTACGTAACTGATAAACGACCTGATCTTTCCGTCTACAGTTCATTGTCTCTCACTCCCACGTATGGTTATGTAACGCAATCAACAGAGAAGAGACTACACGAACGTCGCAATTAACCATTGCTGGCAATACTTAGTGAGAGCGAGGCTTTTTGTGGGAAACACGATAATTATGGTCGTTACCTTTAGATATTCGGACACGGTGACACACCACGGTTTAGTGGAGGTATGTAATTAACACAAAAGTAAATAAAAAACTGGGCATGAGTGTGTGGAACACGCATTAACTCAGGGTTCCGTAGTAATGTCGCACACAGAAGCTTAATTAAATAAATGTTAAATAAAAAAAAGTACGAAACCTAATTCTTTTATTTTTTTCAAATTTCCGAATTTGGGTTCCTAGTTTTCGTCTTTGTGTTAAATTTCAGCTGAGTAGATGTAAAGATGACGTATTAGCTCACACAATTTTGGAAATAGAGTTGGGTAAGTTCGGATGGATAAGACTCCTTGTAGGTGTGTGTGTAATATGTGTAAATGGAAGCGTTGACATGAATCGCGGCTTCCATGTAGGTGCAAGATGCAATATTCTACGGTCAGTAGTTATAAGTACCGCCTGCTCATACCCACTCAGTGGTATGTAATATAATAGTTATCTAAGTCCGTACACGGACGGTGGGTAACAGAGCCTTTTTTCACTTTAATATATCAGAACTGCTGCGTTCAAAGTCAAAGTCAAATCAATTTATTCAAGTAAACGCAATTGCAAGGTATATATGAACGTCAAATATACTTTAGTTCGGTTTGAAAAGACAGCCTGAACACTGATAAGAACAGATAAAAACTCAGGTATCATTTTTTCAGCATAATTCTACAATAGTTATTTATAATATGCGTATATAAAAATACTATATTCATAACGTTTGGTCACTAATTCACTTGTTGGTAAGCGATGGAGTGGCCAAAGATGGAATATGTCGATCTAGAAAAGATCTATTTACCCTAGCACCGAAAATGCTCGGATTATAGTTTTCAATAAACACAAGACGACAGGGAGTTTCATTATGGATGGTGCTGGATATAAACATTCGGAGTGTTATTTGAAATATTGCAGCAGGAGTTTTAGTAGGCAAAAGCTCCACATAATTGAGTCTCCCCTCGGAGGGTTGAGTATCTAAGTCAGGTTCAAGGGGTTAAAAGGGAACATGATGCTGAAAAAATGATTCGTGACTGAGTTTGTCGACGATTCTTCTTAGTGTGCGGGTTTCCTTATGGAATCAAAATTACGTCGACTTTGACAACATGTATAAGTATTGGGAGAGCCGATTGACACCGTAACTTCCACTTACCATCTAGAAACCCAAACGCTTGTAATGTTTCTAGCCAACCTGTATGAGAAATAGCGTGAAATGTAAATAAAATGTGTAAGATTAAAATGAAATTTAAAAAATTAAAAAAGAATTGTATTTTACAATCTATTTTCAATCTATTTAATAGTTTTCACGTAGTTCAGTTTGTATATCCCCGGGTGAGTAGGACCTTGCGCAGGATACGTTTAGATCTTAATTGATAGTTCAGCCACTAAACAGCAGTGTATGCGTTATTGTTTTCCAATGTGAAGAAAGAAAGCCAAGAGAAAGCCATGAAGCCAAGAGAAGCCAAGAAAGCCGGTAAAATTTCTACTACAAAAAAATGTATACATAACATTGTAAGGATGACATTTAGGAGAAGGCGAATGAGACTGCAAAACTCGCAAGAAAATCTGTTACGTAGTTTAAAAGAACTAAACGCACTAACATATAGAGAGAAATAGAGACTTTGTTTTATTTAAAAAAAGTATGTGTGTACTCATGTAGGTACGCATGTAAGAAGCAAGCAAAACTGGCCACATAAGAACAACAAAACTGGCCACAAATAAAAAAATAAAAATTGGTCACTTGAAATTAATGAAATAAAAATAATAAATTATGTGTTACGATGGCGCGCGCAATTTCGTTACGCGCTGAAAAATACACATTATAGATACATATAAAAAAGATTAGCTGTGTGGTGGAAATTGCTTGACATTTTTTTTTGGATTAGAGGTCTTAAATTGTTATTTCGAATGCAATCTATACTAACACAAAAAATTCAGATATATTTTAAAGAATTTCACACTTGTCTTAACATGTATTTCACCGTAAATAATCGCCATTATCATATTTCAAAACAAGTTGCAGTTTGATAATAATGTTATCGCGATTACGAGAACTGGCACAAGCCGTGACGGTGCAGAATTTTATGAAAGTAAAACTTCAAACACATATTGCGCGTTTGCGTCGCAAGTTGGCTATTGGCATTTTCCATAGCGTGCAGGTATTTGTATGACGATAATTTTTGTATCATTATTTATCTAATATTTGGTTCTTATTTTCAGACAAACAGTAATTATATATGACTACTAAATGAGCATTTGTGCTTTCTGACATGGAATTAATTCGGAAATTCATAAATGAGCAGCATAAACAGTAATTCAAACTACAATTTATTATAAGCATTGATAATTAGTGTGTCTACTATAAATTTACTACTTGTACATACGAGTACATACATACATATCTTTATTTATTTAGCGCGTCGTGGTCCTTGCATACTTCTTTCGCTTCCTCAAATCTCATCATTCTCCTCACACGTTTTGGCCTGGGTATGCGAGTGCTTTTGACATTTCCGTCAGCTAATATTCTAGCTATTTGATCTTCTTAAGTCAGTCAGCCTTGGTCTTCCTTGGCTTCTTTTACCACTCACTTTCGCTCTATAGATTTTCTTCGTCAGTCTTTTATCAATCATCACTCATTCTTTCCATGTGCCCGAACCATTTACTACTTGTAATTTAAAATAAATAGATCCCACGAGATATTTATTACTTTTAACTATTAACTATTGTAATCTTTAAAAGTAATACTTTTACAATTTTTTTTAACTTAAATCATATAAGTCACGGGCAGAACTCATTGTTAGGATGATAGGAGAAATTATAATAATATTGTAGCAACTATATACGGAGTTGAATTTTAAAAGTACAAATTATTATTTTATATTGTTTCCATTTTTTTACAACTCATAAGTACAATTATTTCACAGCGTCATTTTATTTTTCTTGTTAGTATATTTTTATTGAAGTGGTAAAATTTTGTTGTAGTGACTATTTTTTTTATAGCGGTAAATAATATCTTTATCGCTATTTAACCAATCATAGAGTGCTTTTAAATGCATCCCGAATTCATTTTGCGTCATCCATTTTGAATTGAAATGGATATCAATTTATTGTGTAGATTCAGTGTCTAATCGCACTTTTGATTTAGGTAAGTTTCGGTGCAAAATTCTTTTTTTCGGTTTTTGGTTTTTGGTTTATTACGCACTAGCAAACTAGAACTAGATTTTTTTTTTAAATGCAGCCCATATTACTCGCTGGTAATGTAGCTTTCTAGAATGAAATAATTTTTGAAATCGGTAAAGTAGTTTTTATAGTTTATCCATTATATAAAAATATAGAAAATCTTGTATACCTTTGCATAATATAGAAAATTAACTTATAACCTTTCGAACTTTTGCAACACTTCTTTTTCATAACTCATGATTTTTCACGTTTGTTTACTTCCTATATTATTAGGAAAAGGTCAGTTACGAAGAGAACGCGTTCGACATTTGCAACTATTCAAAAATCAATGCACGAATTTTATAAAATCCCTAGACAAAAGCGTTCGGAAGTTCTTTTTATTTTTATTTTATTTGGTCCACAGAACAGGCAACAGCCACAATAGATTCATAGTTGACATGACATTACTAGACTGAAACCCAAAAACGTATACACGCATAAAAGCTATACAATTGATAAAAAGAAACAAACAGTAATATCAGATAATCAAATATACAAATATTACCAATAATTTTTTCTTTTAATTTAAATTATCTTTCTTTTATTAAATAAACCTGTTACTGAGTTAAGTAACATGGTTGATAGATTGAATAATACAATAAGATTTAAATCATAGATACATTTATTTGCTCAAAACTTATGTTGCCCTAAATCAAAAGTAGAATTAAAAGTTGTTTTTTTTTACAGGAGATTAATACATAAAACAAAATAAAGTACCAAAAATTAAATCTGAATAGAATGAATGTTATATTACAGTACATGTTTTAATTCATTTCATTATTTCATGAATGTCGTTCTTTGTACTTATAAGGTATCGGGAAACATCGCTCAGGGTTTATCGATACCTTACTTGATACTCGAAAACGAGCTTGTTTCCACGACGACGTCTTTTGCACCTATTTTTGTCACGATGAGACATGGTGCTACTCCTGCAATCTTAGCTCCTTCAGGAAGCCCAGCACCTTCTTAATATTGGCGAAGGCTTTGGGTAGCGATCATGGCAAGCCATGTCAAGCTGTCACTCCGTTGGACTCTAGTAAAACATGAGCGACTGTTTCATCTGTCTCTAGACACCCTCTGCAAAAAGGACTGTCAGTAACACCAATATTAGAAAGATGTTTATAAAATGGACTACGACCGATTAGAGAACCCTTTATGGTACAGAGCTTTGCTCTCGTTAGACCTAGGAGGCATCGTACCAGCCGGGGATTTACCTTAGGTAGCACCGGTAGGCTTGCCTACATTCATGGGTGCTCGACCAAAGCATGTCCCGTTTAGCCTTCGCTTGTTCGCACACTTGCGTGCGTAGCGAACCGTAGGGTAACAGTGCTAGGGGTTACGGGCCAGCTATAATTAAAGTGGAACCTCTCCAGTTCGCTATTTCATCTGCTGCAACATTGCCGTGTGATTAACTGTGTCCCTCTATCCAATGGAGTATTACAGTGTTATATTTACAAACTCTCATCAGTAGATGATGGCACTCATATATTAGACTTGAGCCAATAGTGTTACATTTCAAGGCTTGTAAAACTGCCATGCTATCGATAATCTTTTACATCTCTGATCGCTGGAGCCGTCAGTGTAGATTTGGAGTTCCCTACTAAAGATAACCGTTTTCCATGTGACCATGGAGCTCTATTTTATATTTCTTATCAAAATTATAATGTTCCTTATCAAAATTATAATACAGCGCCATGTCAATTCAGGAAGCGTGCTTGTCGCGATCCCTGCCAGCCCTTTGCAGGGCTGCAATTCCTCTGTAGTGTTGTATGAATATACAATGTTCTATAGTTATAACAAATGTATTTAAATTATATTGATATAGTAATAAAAGTTAATCGATCGAGAACAGTTGTTTTTAATAAAACATTATCTCCTTATGGCAACCCATGCCACATTTGGACGAGTGACGCGATTTTGAGCTCTACTTACGGCTCCAGAGTAAATTAATCATTATGTACATAATGTACAGTTTTTTTTTTCATTTTCGTATTTATTATTAATTTGGAACAATCAGTGGAAAAGAGATGGTATTCTTAAACCAGAATGCTGCCGATACAAATAATGCCCATGTCTAAGAGTTGAAGATGCATATGTCAAGTAACAGTACATTGCTGTTGGTAATTTGTCTGCTGCTGGGTCTTGGCGTTCTATATTTTTTGTGGAAGCTACATAAGAAATGCCACCACTCGTGGATCAGGGACCAGATTGTACAAAATAATTTTCGTTGATAGTTCAGCAGTTCCAGAGCTGTTCGTGAAGAAGAATCCGAAATTCGTATTACAACGAAGTAATGGAAATAAAAAATAGTGTACCTATTTTTCTTGTGTATGCTGCGGTATTAAATATTATAAAGCGCAAAAAAATAAGTGGTAGTGCAAAAGTGAAAATAATAAAAACGTTATTTTGTAAAAGGAAAATGACTGTTAAATTATGGACAATATATTGTTCATTTTTGAACTCTTTAGAATAACATATTTTAGAATAGCATATTTGAAAATTGTGGTTTAGTTATTAGTTAATGTGAAATGCACTGATATTCGGTATTATTTTATTATGAGTCATCGCATTCAAATTATGGTGTCATCTTCTGCTCTGCGGTCCCTTCACTGTGAGAATTGGTTGTGTATTTTATTATTAAAATATTGATTTTTATCTTGAAATAATAAAATATTTATAAGAACTTAAATCAATAAAAAGATAATTAATTAAGAAAGGCAAATCCAAATTTAAGGGTAATGTTGTAAGTAATAAACTATCTCAGACGGAAATCATGTATGAGAAATGTACAGAATTAATACAGTTGTTGTATAAAAAACAGAAATTAAAATCTGAAATTTTGCAGACGTTAGTGTTATTAAAATATGAAATACAATCTTGTTACTTACAAATTGCAAATTTATGTTCCAAAACCAAGCAGGATAACAGTAGTGAAATTAATTTTAGTTGAAACAAGTCAAAATTTAGAATTAACCATGGAGTTCGGTTTAAAACGGCATATAGTTTGATTCCCTCAATTAATGGTATTGAGAATAACATTAAAAGTATTATTGACTGTATTGAAATGTATGCAGAGATGCTATCAGAGACTGGAAAAAATTTACTTATTAAATTCGTATTAAAAAGTAAATTATCTGAAAATGTCAAGTTACGCATTTCCAATGGCTATACATCTACAAGTGATCTTGTTAGAGATTTACGTGACATTCTTATAACTAAAAGTCGTTTAGTGCCATACAATCCTAGGCAAGCATGGAGATAAGAGAGTGAACAATGCTGGTAGGATTATGTTAGGAGTGTGTATGGAACAGGATTTTTTTTTGCTAATACCATATTTAAGCACAAAAGGATTCATCACTTCACGTGGGAAAGAAAGTATGAAAAAATTATGATTAGTTTCTTCCTGGTAAGCAGTCGACTCAAAAAGCAGGTTATAGACACGAGAGCGCACAGAAGAACTGATCCGGAAACGGACCACTTTCTAGTGGTAACTGGAATTAGGGGTCTTTTTGTAGCATGGCATGTTGCGTAATGTCCAAACTGGCAGCGGTCTGTCGCATCAAGACCTGGAAATTTCAAGATGCGATCACATGGAATTAATATGAAAGGGTAGTATCCGGTAAGCGTGACAATAGGTTGAAAGTGACGAGCGAGGAATTTGAAAAATGTTGACAGAGCCTTAGAGATAAAGAAGTGCGAAAGATGTCTGCCTGACTTTTACCAATATGATCGGGAATGATAAAAAGCGTGATGCGTGGTGGGATGGTGAGGCAAAAGAGTCTTTGTCCGAGAATAAGAAAGCATGGCGATACTACCTTGCTGCCAAAAATAGCTGTAGCATAAAGGATTTGATGAAAGAGAGATATAAGCTGCATAAAGCAGAAACAGGGCACTAACGAAAGAGAAGCGTGAAAAGTGTAGGGTCTTAGACGAATACAAGATGTCGGACAAATTTGAGGGAAATTCCAAATTATTTTGGAAAGAAATACGTAAGTACCGAAGTGGCACCGACACCTTGCAGAATGAATAAAGTGCGTTAGAAAGAATATCATCTGCTTACAAACAAAAAAGATATTCTGCAGTGATGAAGTGATTATTGTAGGTAACTGTATGAGAGTGGCGACTCTGTCTCTGACACCGAGAGCGATTCTAGCGAATCGCCACACTCGGGTTAGGAACTAGTAGAACTCATTCGTTTGAAAGACGTTGAAAAGCGATAAGAAGTCTGAAAAGTAGAAAGGCTGCGGGTCATGATAAGATTACTTCTGAGATGATCAAATATAAACTGTTCAATCTCTGCTGGCAGAAGAGATGTTCTAGAGGACTAGCGCACCGCATTCATAGTGCCTCTCTGTAAAGAGAAAGATTCGCGTGCTATAGGTCATCAGCTTGGTCAGCTTAGCAACTAAAGTGTATACCATGGCATCGACTGAACGTATGAAAGGCAAAAAATATCTAAAACGGGAAATGTAACGCGGTTATCTTTTATTTTGGCTTGACGTTTCTTTCATACTTAGTGGATTACTAAATTAAACGGCAAAAAGTAAGATCGCCATTATTCGCATATGAACAGCGACGAAAGAATACGAAGAGAACCGAATCAATTAGCGAGAAATTTAAACTACATCAATGGTGTGAACAATCCCTAAATAATCCCTAACTATTCTGATTTTGTTTTGTAATTATAGAACCGTGAAGAGTGAGCAATGATTTGATAAATTATATATTTTAAACGTATTGTAATGTGACGGTAATATTAAAATTAATAATATCTATTTTCATGTCGTAATGTTAGAGTTATTACAAATCAAACATCCCCCATTTCAAAACTTGTACGTGATCGCTTTGTATTCGTTCTGCGTACCGTCGATGATTAAATTACTTTCCCGGAAAACCATCGCCATTTACCTATACCACATGCACCTCTTATGTATGCAGCAGTATGTACTTTGCTGCACACAAGGAAAAGGATATTTTTCATTTTAAAATTCTGTATTTAATGTGGAAAAAATAGACAACACCGAGTTTAATAAGAGTAGAAATAGAGTGTTCCTATTACTGAATTATTACAGAAATATCGCAGGTGGCCAATTGATGCGATTAAAATAGTTGTGAAGTTAACAATATTTTGTTGTCTCGTTTTGGTAGCCATGTTAGACAAAAACGTTAGATATAGTTTGAAATAGTCCATAGTGTTATTAAACTTTTCATTACAACAAAATCCAAGTTAAAAAAGTTTCATTTTTCCGTCTTTATCGAAGAATCATCCCAATATTTTCGGTCAATTAAAGTATTTATTGAAAACCATACTCGCTTAACCCATAAAAATAATTATTTTGATTTATCTATTATTGAAATCAGTATTTGGTAATCAACATATTATATACGACGAGCATTTACATACATAATCAATATAAAAAAATATGCATAATTGATATTTTTGGCTTCGCTTCTGTTTAGGCGACGTCGTTGAAAATGACGCTAACCCAAAGAGTTAGGGTTCATATTAAGTTGCCTCGACGACTTTATTAATACAGATGTCTCTCATGAGTTATTCAATGATTTTTTTGGTAATTTAAATTATAATACATCCATAATTTATTCACTAGTTTACATATGGCGCCTTTTGATTATAATTTTAAGAATATTTTGTCTTCTTAAATTTCGAATTTCAAAAATTTAAATTCAAGATACTTTTAAGTTTTTCTCACAGAAGATTTTTGTTGATTACTTTTATTTAATCAAAGTATAAAATTTACTTTAATTAGAAACTCGCGCGCGAGTTTTACCACTCATACACCTTTATTCAATATCACATAACTTCGTATGTGCGTACGGTAGCTAAAATAAACATCGTAATATAGTTAGCAAACAAGAGTACTTCGAAAGAATTCTACTTCAAAATCAATCATCTTTATTGCCATCGCCGAGAGCATACACTTGTAAGACTTCGTTTGTGATATTTCACATCCTTGACCCGAGAGTTGCTCCATTACGTTATTTAATATTGCAGGTAATATTTGTTTGCGTGTTTCGAAAATTATTAAAACACATACGATAATGAAGTGAGTCATTTGAATGTTGACAATGTTGTCAATAAACATGTTTCAAGAGTTTAGCATAGTGGTGTCCGATACAATCACTGAAGTTGAACAACAGTCCGTGCAGTCATGTACTGAACGGGTGACCTAATATTATCGATATTATTGGTACATGATATTAGTGATAAAGCCGACAGTATAATGCTTCTGTAACTGTACATAGTGACCAAAAGGAATTTTGGTTATACTCAGGTATTATTATAAATACATACATACATATCTTCACGCTGTATGCATAATGGGGTAGTCGGAGAGAACGGGGTGCCAAGCTTCGTGGTCCTTAGATGCTTCTTTCGCTTCCTCAGATCTCACCATTTCCACACATATTTTCGCCTAGATATGCGAGTACTTTTGACATTTCGGTCGGCTAACACTCTGACTATTTGATCTTCATAAGTCAGCCTTGGTCTTCCTTGGCTTCTTTTACCATTCGCTTTCATTCTGTAGATTTTTATCGTCAGTCTTTCATCATTCATTCTATGTACCCGAACCACCTAAGCATTCCTTTCTTTATTTTTACAATATGTCTTGCGACCCTGCCATACTGCGTATTTCTTAGAAGTTGTGTTTCGTGAAGTTGAACACCGCACATATTTCTAAAGATCGCATTTCTACTGAATTTATCATACTTCCACTCCGCTGTACTGTAAATCTTTAAGTTACTGTAAAGCTACCGCCGAAAAGTAAAACTTTTTTATAGATACCCGTTTTGCTTCTCAACGAAGCATCCTCAGGTTTCAGAGCTCCGACTCGGTGCTGGGTATCTGGCCGAGTTAAATTCTGAAATTCCCTGAGGATGTATCATTGAAAAGCAAATTGTGTGTCATTAAAAAAAGTTTGATCTTTGGTGCAAGATTCGTCACACGTATCTAAATATATATATTGATGTAGGTTGGATCCTGGAATCTTCGAGGTACATGTGATTGTTGTGGGAGCTCCTATTTTCCACTTCAGAGGACCAGAACCAGGACTGCAGCGCGAGTGATCTACACTACTGCGGCACTGCGGGTGTTCTACGTGCACATTTCGAGACGCTCTTTAGCAAAGCGGGGTCACAGTGGATTCATCAGATCCCAGCGACCCCGACGTATTCTGATTGCCACTATTGCAAGATTTAGTGTTTAAAAGTCCCACATAACCCGGTCTCACTACTTTCAGGAACTGGGTACCATTTGAAAGTTTCACATCGCACTGATGAAATAGAAGCCTAGGCTGCGAAGTTAGTGTCAGTCGATTCGTCACTGAGCCGTGTCGTGCTCACTTAAACAGGAAAAAGTTAGTTGTAAGAAGAGAGCTGTGATTAAAAGCGAGACCTACATAAATAGATGCCACATCTACATATTTTTTAAACTCGCTGTCAGACAGAATACTTACATTCTCCCCGCTACTGAAATTACAAGAAAGGATTTATTTTTGTTTGACAATTCTATCTGTTATTCTGTATGTCTATATGTCAAAGCCTATTTATTTCGGCATCTTTACAAATATTGCGCTTCAACGTAGACGCCTAAATTGGGGACTTAAAACGCAAATTAAATTATGAGTATTATGTACCCGTCTTCATTTTGTAAATTTCGAATTAATTTAATAAATTAAACCATTACTTCCTCTGAAATTGCTGGGGAATTCTAATTTAATGCTCTCAATCGTTATTTAACCTCTTTACCGCTTCTCATCGTTTACTTACGTTTACGTCGTGTGGTGTGTGCTCGTGTGTATACGTCATAGTACTCGTATGATGTTTGTACACATTAGCGTGTATGTGCGAAGTAGTTACAATAGCGTAAAACATGTCTAAACATAATCAACAATATTTATTTAGGTTGAACTGTTGCGTCAGATTGAATAATCAGACAACATACATAAATTAACGCCATTGCCCAGGGTATTTTTAGGATTCCGTAACTCAAAAGGAAAAATTAGAATCTTTATGAGACTCTACACACACACTCGCCAGTAAAGTGATAGTAGGCTTTACAGAAGTTAAATAGGTCTTCTTGGGAAAACGCGATATCTTCAGTTGCATATATTTATTTAGACTTTCCAATTCCCAGCACCTGCTAGAACTTTAACGCACAATATACTATCACTTTTGTACCATAAAACTTCCAAAAACGAAAAAAAAATAGAACATTTAAATAAATGCCAACTTCATATCTCCCGTTTCCGCCGAAAAGAGATATCTATGCTTATCATGTCTCGGACGTTCTAGAGTTGTGCTTGAAAATTGATGAAAGTAACTCGCAATATTTTTTATAACAGTAGGTACTGACAAATTCAATATATATGTTAAACTTCCGACGCAAAAATAGTAATACTAATAGTTTAAAACCTTTGTCTGGCCATGTGTATATGTGACATTGTAGCTCCAAAACGTATAGACTGATTTCCATGCAGTATAAGCTGCTGTTGTCGATTTTGTGTATTTTAAGCCAAATTTGGCGGAAATCGGCTCAGCCATTTTCAGGACATTTGGCACAGCTCTGAATGTTGTATGTGAAGAGATCTTAAGCTTTTTACAACTAAAAACTTTTTAGCTGCAACCCGTTTAAACTCCATAGTAGGAGAGTCCAATAGGGGATATTTGGATTTACACGAGCGCAGCAGATTAACATATGGGTCAGACTTTGCACCTTGTTGAGTACCTCTACCATATCTAAGCCTTAGCCTTAGGATTAGTAAAAAAATCAATAATTAGAAATACTCTAGCGGGCCAGATTAAGGTATGATGGGTAAATTACATGCTGAAAAGTGTGCATTTCAATAACCTGACAACTTGCAAAAAAAAACTTCATCTCGACTTTCTTGGCGCGGTTGAATTTTTTTTATTTTGAAGGAAATAATTCAAGGATAACGGGAAAAATATAATCTGCCGATTTCCACAAGCCAAAGTAACAAAAATCGTCAATAAAGTTTAGCGCGTGTAGCTACAGTGAAGCATGTATTCCCCTCTCCGCGCCACTCTATCCCTTTCACTGTTTCTTTTTCTCTCACCCTCTCGCACCACCCCACACTATATTTTAGTAACTTATTCAAGATAATATACTTTCCGTCAGCCATCACAGCTGATAACAGCGCTCGTGGTGAAAGAGAATGTAAAATTACTACGTTATATGAGTCGGGACTTCCATAGAACTAAATAGACTTTTAAATGTTAAAACTATCAGCTTTACTAATATAAAGAACAAAATAGAGACGTGCCGCCTAATAGTCTAATCTATCGATATCGATTATAATTAGCGCGACGTGTAGTTCTAGAAATTGGTAGAAACGATTTAAACAATTTTATATTTTAATTAAACCGACAGATTAAGAAAACCTTCCAAATAATCGTCAGATAATGGATCAGCACGACCAGAACATCAAGCTGAACCTTACGAAAATCTTACGCGCTCATCAGAAAATCAGTTGAATGAGAGCTTCGGTCGTGTTCACTTAACATCCCCGCTGAATATCTGACGCGCTCCAGTAATTTTTTTTTTCCATTTATAACCCTTTCGTTTGGCCGCCTCCACCATGCAAACCGGAAAATTAACATACCTCCGTCACCGAAGACACGCGCGACATACGCTATCAATTTCTGATGTGCTTAAGTATTTTCATCGTTCGAGTAAATCCCCATTTAGCATCGTGGCTGCCCCTACTACTAGTAAAGCCTACTATCACTTCACTGGAGGAGTGTTATGGACTTAGTGATAAGAGAAAAGAATAAGTAATTATTGGTGATAAAAACAGAAAAAAAAACAAAAATTTAAGAAATCTTAGCGATCATAAGTTGGTAGACAAGTTATAAGTTAATAAGTACTGAGTTAAATTGCGAGTCAAACTTTTAAACATGTAAACAACTCGATAACTAGCAAAGTTGCCGCTATAGTTGGTGAAAAGAACAAAATTGTGTCTATAGCTGCGTGCACGTGGAAAAGTTGTCTCTTATAACGTACAAACTAAGCCTCGAACCAAAAACCAAAATGGACGGAACATTTCCTCTCAGAGCGTGTCCTTCTTTGTTGACCGAGTTTCTATACTTTTACTAATGCGCGTGACTAGTGAAGGAAGCTGAACATAACATACTTTTATTTTTGTGAATGCTAGTGGCCAAAACACATACGATTTACGAGAATTTTGCAATAATTATTTCAGTAATGTACGTGAAGTCGGTCATGAGCTGACACGAATTATACTGGCAGTGTGAGGTTGCCATACTTACTATAACTAACTCTTTTACTCGTGGTTACGCGAACTATTGAACTATCTAAGGTTAATGCCGATACCGAAATACAAACTTATGTACTAGGAGGATCAAATATGTAGCTCGTAAATGAGCCGCGAACAACGTGGAGTCATTTTGAAAGTAAACTAGCTTGGGCGAAACCGAAATGATCGTCTCTTTTCCTCAAGAGGTTGCCGTCGCATTTTTTACTCTGACGTAAATAAAGGCACCGTTGTCTGTCTGTTTGTGAATTTCTCTGTGATATCGTAGCTATTGAAATCTACGGTTTCTAGAAATGTTATTAACTGTATTCAGTGGAAATGGGTTCTATCGTCTTCAATACAACAGCATTGAATCATAATTGTGGAGGGATCTTATGCACAATTACGGTTGAAAACTTTATAAATGTATCCACTTATAATTATTTATTATTTTATTAAAATATTATTGCACATACAACATGTACAAACAGATACATATAGAAAATTTGAGTAAACAGCTCATTTCTAATATAAATTTCTTCCAGCAGACCCACGAGAGTGACAATTCCATGGAACAAAGATGAACACTGTGCGTACTTACATACTATAATGAAACACACATGTACTTATCTGTTAAATGAGTTAATATTTATATTTGTGTGTCTTCGCACTGTATTATTCCAAGGCTAACACAAGTTATAGTAATAACTCTATTGTTCTCTCCGACATCCTTTTATATTTCTTAAGTAGACCTCTCTTACGGCTTCACCTGTTCGATATTACTATTTTATTTTATTTTATATGCTACGGGTAAAACTAACGAGTTCATCGCATGATAAGTGGCCTGAAGTCCATGGATATTTAAAACATTAACGTTAAGAAAGCACTTCATATTGAGAATGTCTTGTCAACCCCGCGAACTAAGATATTGTGCCCATTGTTGCAGAAATTTTACAGGCCATGTTACCCTCCACATCGAAACACAACAGTGCAGTCACTGGTGTTTATCGGCTGGACTAGCGAGTAAGATGCTAGTAAACTAAGCGTCAATTAGATTACATAAATGAAACACATAATTTCACGCTTTTTCTCATTCGCGTTAGAGAGAAACACTTCAAGTGTTTAGATTTATCAAGATAGTAAGCTGAACCAGATAGTACAGGTTGTTTTAAGATTTTGAACTAACCGGCTACCTTATTATGTAACTGGAGCCAGTAGGCGATAGCTGCATCTGGCGTCATCGATCGCGATATGTTGTTAAATCGAGCAAGATATCATGTCGTGAATCGCTATTACTGCCTCGGTTGATTAATCACTGAACTAAAAACTACTGCTAGCTACCCTATTTGTGCTACAAAAAGTTATTTTACCGCATGGTACTGTCATTACCAATTTAAAACTATCGTCGCGCTACTGCAGCGCGGCTGTTGTTCTTTACGTGATAAGCCCGCGGGTCTATGTCGTGTAATTTGTGTAATCGTCGTAAAAATTTAAAAACATTAGTAGTGACGGGTGGCTAGCTCGTCGCCTTTACTAGTTACATAGAACCCCTGTTCCGATCTAATTTTACGATGTGCGAGGAATTTGTCGCGTTGACATCTATTCTTTCTCTAGCAGAGCTGTTATATGCGCGTTCGTGCGAGATGTCGACTCGCACGAACTTTTCTTTTTTATTTCTTTGGGAAGTGCGACGAACAATAATTTACGCGGCAGTTACAGTGTATATTTTATTGTATTGATTACAATATAGGTACGAACTACTGATGTCTAAGATCGTCAGAGCAGAACTAAATTGAGCTGTCGTGGGTGAGGATGATATTTGATACACTTTACTAATGACCCTTGGTTATGTTTGCTTTATATTAGTTATTCTAACTCATTTGTTAGATTTATGAGAATTGTCAATACATTTGGTACTAGATAATTATATGAGAATAGAAAACATATCATTTAGATAACAATAAATCACTAACGGCGAGGAATATTTCTTACAACACACGTAGTCTTTTAACAAAGGATTTCAGTACATTACAGAGCCGCTGAGGAGAAACAAAGGAAGAACAAATATCAATATTATCTTAGTATTAGTATTGTGCCAATTTTAGACACAAAATATACCGATATATCGACGTTGCCTTTATTTTATGTATCGCTTTCACACGTTGCGGTTTAAAGTCTTCCTTGGACCTAGAAAAAAACGTCTAGATACGCCGATATGAGGATGGCAAGTGGTAACAGCTTGTGCCCAGCACATTATAATTTTATTGTTTATTATGGTCCTGATTTTAGTTGGATGAAATGCCTCTGTGAGTGAATGATAAAGTTAGATTGTTGATTTGGTGATTATAGATTAAAGTCAACGTCAAAGTCAAATCTATTTATTCAAGTAAACCCAATTACAAGGTATTTTTGAACGTCAAATCTACTTTAGTTCGGTTCAAATAGAAAACCTCGACAGAGAAGAACCGACAAGAAACTCCGTCAGGTATAATTTTTTCAATTTCATTTCACAAATGGTTTATTAAAATACAATATTTTCATTAAACCAGTAAATGCATGTGCAGAGAAGATCATTTCCAGAATATTGCTTTATTTTCAATGAAATCGTTTATTTTATAGTATGTTTGTCTAATAAATATACGTTTAATAACCAATCTAAATTTATTCTCTGTTAATTGAGTAATTTACAGAGGAACTTTGTTATAAAAACGAATGCAGTTACCCAAAAATTAAACATTTGACTTATGTAATTAAAATTTTGGAATAACCAATTTATCACGACCTCGGGTTTCCATACCATTAACAGATTAGAAAATACAATTATATTTTAAAATTGTCGGCCACAATAGCTTTTAATGTTGTGTTTCACAGGTAAGTATGTATTAGGTATATTTTATTCGAAATGCTGATTATGCCAACATGCGTAACCTTTTCCCATTTTTTTGTTCGGTGTCACGTGTTAGTAAACGCTCCTTCTAAGCGTTATTAGTCTAAGCCTGTCACTATTTGGTTTCTGTCATCTGAAAGCTTAATTTACGCGTTATAAATTGGTTAGTCGGGAAGTAGCGAATAACTAAAGCGTGTGTAAATGTCTCGGTATCAGTCATGAACACACACACGCACCAAAAATCATGTCCCAGTTGCTACCAGAAACGTAGTGACACATGTCACCCAGGTCATCGTCACATCACCAGCCGCCCAACGCACTCTGGACAATAATTCAGTGCAGTTACGACTACGCTTAGTGTGTGTATCGCGGCCAAAGTAGTCATGATATAACATAACCTCCTCCACTCTCATTAACATCGCACGAATCTAACTGAGAATTTTACCTCGTGACATTTTACGATCCGATTACTAATAAAAGATTTCAAAATTTAACGGTAACCTTCAAGCAACTAACTTTAAATGGACTCCCGAATTTAATATTGTGTTAGGTTTGATTACTCTCGTCATTATTTTTCAACACAAAACCACAGACTTATTATTAATTTAATCAATTTTTATTCATTGTTATCAAATCTAATGTAGCGTTTCAGCGTTTTCTTCAATATTGGTTACCATGTGTTCCATCGCATTTGTAACATTGGGTTCATTCCCTATCCGTACTCAGTTTCAAACACTTCGCTACCCTACTTTAAGAAGAATTCAAAAGCGCTAGCAATGTTTAAACTTGTTTTGCTCATAGTGACAACAAGGTTTTGCAGTTTCACAGTTATGAATTAGATCACATCTTCATAATCGTCGGGTTCGACATGAAATAAAATTTTCACAATACTAACTTTAATTATAACCTCCCACGATATTTGCTCGGTACTATACACTCCTGAATCACCAATGCCAGTAATATTAAAACTAGAATCAACACACAGAACATTGGGCGCTAGAATCAGAATAAAATGGCTACGACTCACCAGGCTGTAGTTTCAGTAGTTAACGTAATCCTTGCATCCCGCAAGCGTCCACATGTCGATCAGTAGCCGAATTCTCCTTTTACAAAAAACCGTGGATGCGACGAGTAAGGGCGTTAATAATGTGGATAGGCTTTAGAATTTTGTTCACTCGCGATTACACCTCAATCAGACTCACTGGTCCCGTAATCCCACTTCTGATGTCGGTGAAGACACGGGGCAATTCGTGCTTTTGCAACTCAGCCATAAGAAATAGGTACCTAGTCTTACAAGAGGCGAACTACTCCATAAAATAGATCACTTAAGATAAAGTTAATGTGCAAACGACAGAAAATTCTTTGTAACAATTATTACGTACAACACACATATAGCCTTGTAGTCTAACAGACTCTCAGCGCCGGCCCCGACGTTCCGTTAGCGCGTCATCGGAAGTCGCGCTTTGCCATAGTATAGTCAAATGAGTGCCTTTTAGTATTTTCACCGTCATATATACGAGTATATAAATAATATAATTATATTATTTTGATTAGCAAATAAGTAATTTAATAATAATTTAACCATCTCACCACAAATTAAGTACTGGGCTTAATTATGGTGTGATGAGGCGAATCCATAATCTTTGCCACTTCTGTGGTATAAAAGAAAGTGGCATACAATGAACAAGTCAGCAGGTGCCGCGGCCAGCACTGCCGAGAACTTGAAGCGGCGTAAGTATGCGACTCTCTGAGAGTTTCATATTTACGCCCGTTGCAGTCGAAACTTTGGGTCCCTGGGGCCATGATGAAGCCCATCGACAGGTTTCTGATATTTGTGAGAGACTGGTCGAGGCTTCAGGAGACCGCCGGGCTGGCAGCTTCTTCTGCCAACGAATCAGTTTGACTATTCAAAGAGGCAATGCTGCCACTCTGCTGGGTACCTTAAGCAATGACAGCTTTCTAAGCGGCAACTTTGAGGAAGTTTATTATTTAAGATAATGTGTAGTTTTAAGTTTGTAAATATTAACATATGTATGTACTTTTTTGTTATTAATACATATTAATAACAAAAAAGTGTCTTTTCCGACATATATATGTCGGAAAAGACACGGGGCAACTCGCGCTTTTGCAACTCAGCCATGAGAAATAGGTACCTAATCTTACAAGAGGCGAACTACTCCATAAAATACAACATTAAGACAAAGTTAATGTGCAAACGACAGAAAACTCTTTATAACAATTATTACGTAGGTAATTAGAAATTTAATAATGGCAAACGATCCGTCGGAGAAATGCTATCGCACCGGCCGCCGTAGTCTAACAGACCCAGCGCCGGCCCCGACGTTCCGTTAGCGCGTCATCGGAAATTGCGCTTTGCCATGGTATAGTCAAATGAGTGCCTTTTATTATTTCCACATTCATTCATATATATATATATATATATATATGTCGGAAAAGACACGAGGCAACTCGTGCCCCCGCAACTCAGCCATGAGAAATAGGTATCTAATCCTACAAGAGGCGAACCACTCCATAAAATACAACACTTAAGACAAAGTTAATGTGCAAACGACAGAAAACTCCCTGCAACAATCATTACGCAGGTAATCGGAAATCCAACAATGGCAAACGATCCATCGGAGAAATGCCACCGCACCGGCCGCCGCAGTCCAACAGACTCGCAGCGCCGGGCCCCGACGTTCCGTTAGCACGTCATCAGAAGTCGCGCTTTGCCATAGTATAGTCAAATGAGTGCCTTTTATTATTTCCACCGACATATTTATATATTGCTATTGAGATTGTTAAATTATTATTAAATTACTTATTTGCTAAATAAAAATTTCTATGTTATGCAGTGGGAAATTTAAACTGTTGGTAAGTATTAAACTGAAAGTTATAAGTATGTATGTGACAGGCCCATACATGCAATATTCTGTTTCTGTCCATTTCTGTCTGTCAGAAATGTCAAACAAGAATATGGATTCGCCTGGCAGTAAGCGGTTACCGTAGTCTATATGAATATGTCACATGCGTGCTGGTGACATTTTTATCTTTTTTTTTTCAATGTGTTTTTATATTAATTGAGCATTGAAATAATTAATTTTACATGCACATAAATATGAATATCTCCTACTGAATACAACAAAGAAATAACTTGTAAAAGGATTAATTCAGAGAAATCTTGGTCTAACGGTATGGTGCACTAAAACCGCTCACAGACACATAATGCCATCTGTACCTAATACAAAGGAACAGTAATAAGTGCCTTTATTGCAGGCAGTAGTTTATGGAAGGTGTATGTTATTATATTTCGAAAGTAGATAAAATTTCACTTCATTAAATCTGAAATTTCGAGTTATGCCTTTGTTAATTTATTTATACTCCGTTAAGGATACGGCGTGAAGATATGTATGTATGTATATATGCCTTTGTTACATTCAGTAGACGACATAACAATGCAGTAATCTCAAAGTGGCATTATAACAATGTTATTAATCAGGTATTGATGTAATTGAGAATATTGTGCATTAATTTATGCAATGCGCATCGTGTATTGTTTTCTTCGTTAACATTCTCTTCCCCCTAGCTGTCACTGCACAGAATATCGTATTCAAACAATTAATGAAATGAAATGTGTTATGTTTCGAATGTGCCTTCTATTTTATATCACGAATCGATTTCTGTCTTTTTAATGTTTTTTTATAGATGCAATTTTTTGTTTTTGATGGAGTTTCCATTACAAAAAAATAAGGTAGACAATTATTTTTTAACAACCTAATATAAAGATAGGTTTATCATTAATAAAATTGTGAAATAATATTTGAGAATACAATGAAAAATATAATTTATTTGCTTTTAAACGTTTGTAGTGGGAACAGAGTGAGAATAAGTTCCATCGTTGTCAGTTCTAGCGCTGTGCCATGTCTCCGCGTTATTGTGACGTCACAGCTATGTAATGCTGATCCCTCTAGTAGTTTTCTAGCCGCAGTAATCTAGCCTATTGCGATTTCGCAATAGGGTGTTGTCGTTTAGCCGCCATATGAAAATAAGGCCAACATTTGTTTTATCTCTGTGCGGCATATGTACCACGTTATGTAGAGAATTATGCCACTGTACAATCGACAAAAAGCTCAACAATTTTTTTTTATTTACGTTTTGGTACGGAGATAAAATTATTTTATACCTGTTACTAATATGGGGTAAAAAGATAACATTATTTTTTATATATTAGTCCAATAACTCCATTATAACAACGCGTAATCGAATACCTAATTAACTGACCCAACAGAATTAATTACGAACTACGCGCCTCTGTTAGTGTGTACGCCGGTATAAACGACAAATTTATGTAGCATTCCTTTTCCTATTAATTTCACTTCCTCTGTTTCATAACGGTCTGAAACATGCCTTTGACAAATACATAACTTCACTCATTTTAATTGTTTGCTCTGTGTCAGGAATGTTTAATTTTGAATTTCAACCGTACGCGTGATTCCAAAATATAAGTACAAAACTTAAATGTTCTGTGTTTTCAATGCCTTTGACTACATATCAACAGAAATATTATGCATTGCATACATTGTATGTTTTAATAGGTCTTTACCTATTAAGTTGCCGTTTTGTCTAAAGTCAACAACGACAAATTAAAGGCGATAGTGAAAGCTGACGATACTCAATCTACTGCTGAGTTAGCAGCAGCATTCGATGTTAACATCAAAACAATATTGGTCCATTTGCGTCAAATTGACAAGTTAAAAAAGGTTGATAAGTGAATGCTGCATGAAATGAACGATCGCCAGCGCGTAGCGTTGAGGTATGCCTTGCATTGCTTAATAAACACAGAAACGAAGAGATTTTGAACCGCATTGTCACTTGCGATGAAAAATGGATTCCTTTTGACAATCGTAAGCGGTCATCATGTTGGTTAGACCTTGGTTCACCACCTAGGAAATGCCCTAAACTCTAGGTTCCCAAACTTATTTTGTCTACTGAGTCGAGAGCTCATGCAGTCGTTGTCTAAGATGCCTCCTAGCTAAATGAAATTACAAATCACCCCCCAGGCCTCTACACAACGTCCTCATTTTTTTTCTGGGTCTCTTACCGCACCCCTTTAGGCCTGCAGCGCCCACAGGGGGGCGAGCCTAAACGAAAACTTTAACCTAGAAAAGTGATGTTTACTGTTTGGTGGTTTAGTGCTAGTGTAATTCATCACAGCTTCTTACCAAATGGCACGAACATTGCTGCGTATGTGTACTGTGAGGAACCGGACACAATAATGGAAAAGCTCGCAAATCTCCAGCCAGCCGTGGTTAATCCCTCGTCCCCGCTGCTCCTGCACGACAACACTCGACCTCACACAGCATAACAGACGGGCTCTAAGCTACAAGAGCTAGGGTTGGAAGTTTTGCGTCATCCACCGTACTCACCAGACCTTGCGCTGACAGACTTCTACTTTTTCCAAAATTTTGACCAACTTCTTGGCAGAAGCTCTATACCCGAGAGGCAGTACAAAATGCCTTTGAAGAGTTTGTTGCCTCCCATACACCTGACTTCCTCAAGAAGGGGATTGAACAATTACCACTGCGCTGGCGGCAGAGATGCATGGATAGCATAGGTGCATACTTTGATTAATAGAAATAAAAAAAATATAGTATGAAAAAAAACTTTAACTTTCTGTATACTAAACGGCAATTTCATAGGTAAAGACCTAATATTTTCCTATATCGTGTTTCATTGGACCGTATGTACTAAATAAATAAGCAAAAAAAAAATTTGTTACATTCCTCCTTTTTATTCGACTGCGGTGTAGCACAAACGGAGGGCTATTCAAACTGATTGACGCATTTTTCGATATAAACGGCATCAATCAATAAAACATCCTCATGAAGCGGAGAAATCAGGACTCCGTCAGCTACCTGGTCACTTGTCAATACCGTTTTTCGATACTGCGTAGCTGACAAAATCTGGTCTCTGCATGGAGCACTCAACCTATAGAGACGAAATATCAGACCATCTTATTCACAACTGCTCAGTTTATTTACACTTTTACACCAACAAATATCAACTCTCGCTTTCATTAGGCAGTACATAACCAATACTGGACCTGTGTGCACATTTCTGTATATTCCGACAGATATTTAAATATTTATGTGATGGCTTATTGTTCTATTCGTTGGTGTGGCGAAAACAGCAAAAAATCAAACTACATATAAAACAGAACGCAGTAACCGCAACAGTGATTAGACGTACATTGTTTTCATACAAATAAATGACATTGCCACTCTATAGGTTGCGTGCTCCATGGGTGTCAGAAATTTCAATTTTTATAATAAATTGATCCCTTGCAATGGATTTCCGTAAACTAGTACTTATACATAGTACATATTATATCTATTTATGTGCGTAAGAATACGTACGTATATAGTTAGTACATAGCGTTAGCGCGGATATGCGAGAAAGCGTTCTAAACGTAATCGTCTTAAGCGACTTCCTCTTCTTTTGAACTTAGTAACAATGAATGTATGAATACCCCGAGAATCAGGTATAAACATTAAATAAATATTTTTGCGACTTTTTCTACAAATTCTAATGTTAAAGAAGTTTATATACCGACAGACAAAATCTCAGTTTTATAACATAACCAAAAACAGCCATTAAGGAAGATACAATTTATGTAGATACCTACTGTATGTTACTGCACACAGTGCAGTGTTTGAAAAAGGAAGAAAATTGCTCACTTTTTCACACAACCTTTGAATGAATACGAAAAAACTTGTGTCTTGATGTCATGTAGGTACACTATTGTAGAACTGTAAAAAAACTGCGTCTATACTTTGGAGATATTTTTGAAGGAGTAATGGAATTAGAATTTTAAGTTTTCGATACAAATAATTATATTCTAAAATCGTTTTTTTTTGTACCACAGAAGTCAACAAATATACAGTAAAAAATACAGAACAAACGTACGATATTTACTCATACATAAATATCTTCACGCTATATCCCTAACGGGGTAGTCAGAGAGATTCAAGTACCAAGTATCACGGTCCTTACATACGTTTTTTGTTTCCTCAAATCCCACCTTTCTCCTCACACGCTTTCGCTGAGCTGCAAGTGCTTTTGGTTATTCCGTCAGCTAACACGGGCTTTTTGATCTTTATAAGCCAGCCTTGATCTTCCTTGGCTTCTCCTACCACTCACTTTTACTTTCCATCATTCACTCTTAGTTTTGTGATGAGGTCGAACTCATGAGCGTAGTTCCAATTCAGCAATAGTTTCGGCGTATTCGCCACCGAAACCGAAACCCCAATTTTACGTTGTAGCTTGCTGAAAATTAAACCGAATGATCGGTCAAAAACTACAGATGTATAATAATCATTGCACCGCGTTCAGTCCTCTTTATCTACGTCGTTGAATACCCACAATACATTGAAAGCAGAACCCATATCCAATAGGTTAAATGTAATTATATATGCGAGATTACGCACAATAAAAATGTTAAAATACATATTTATAATGTTTTGACTGCCGTTTGACTTATAATTAGTGTTCTACTGTGCTAAAACTATTCAAGTCACATTGATATTTCTTGGAGATCTTTTGATTGAAACAGCTGATAATTGGAACGGTTATAGCAGAGAATGTGTATAAAGAAGACTGACTCCTGCTTCGTGCGTGACGGAATTGTCTACTGTCAGCCAGATACACAGGTTCGTTTCGTTAGGTGTGAGATGCGGAAAGCATTTCGTTTAGTTATACCTTTATTATAAAATAATGAAAAACAATGCATACAGATAACTTTTTCATGTCGGTTAAATTTAATTTCTTGTTATATATATTTAAGAATGATACACTGGATTCGAATAATTAAAATTATTTAGGCATCTCAGGACATTATATGTAGTACATTCGTTTATGCGATTTAGACATTTTCGTATTTGCTACTATGTGAAGAACGAAGAAAGAAAAACAAACGGAAGCGGTCGCGTGTTTGCGTCATGTGCGACCCCGAGTGGCGTTACAATATCAAAAAAAAATTTTTTGATGTTTCTTTCACTTGATGAGTTAAAACGTACTAAATTTTGGTTGAGAAAAAAGAAAATATCGATGATGCACTAGCTCTAGTCTTTATAGGTGAAAGAATTTTATTTTTACGGATTTTAAGAAAATGAGCATTATAATATAATATAATGCTTGCATGTGCAAGCAATATTAAAGCAATTTGTAATTAATAACTGTGACGTACTGAGTGTCCTGTTTCGTTTTATTGTTTATTAGAAGAAAAAATACGTTAAGTAAATTTTTGCATATAACGGTACAGATCGCATCAATGAATGATAACGAGCACTGATTTCATTTCAACGTCAATTTTAGTCCACGCCACAAAATTTTCTAAACAGCACAACAAATACCTACGAAAAAATAGCAAGACTAATAAAATAATATTTTATTTTCATACTTTGTACTGTATTCTTTCACCACAAAAGAGAGTTGTGTTTGATTTGCTGAGTAAATTAAGAAGTAATCCTACCCGCAGCTAACTTTCTGAGATTATTTGAAAAAAAAAACCGCTGAAAAAAACAGTTACTACATGGTGGCAAAAAAATTAAACTTTATTTTAATAGTTATATATTATATTGTATATATATCGGAAAAATCACAGGGCAATTCGTGCTCTTGCGACCCAGCCATGAGAACTTGGTATCTAATCTTACAAGAGGCGAACTACTCCATAAAATACCACGTTAAGACAAAGTTCATGTGCGAATGACATAAAAATTTTACAACAAATACAACAATTGCAAATTTAATAATAGCAAACGATCCGTTGGAGAAATGCTATCGCACCGGCCGCTGTAGGCCAACCGGTTGTCAGCGCCGGCCTCGGCGTACCGTTAGCGCGCATCCCTTCCAAATTGGAAGTCGCGCTTTGCCTTAGTATAGTCAAATGCCGATTATTATTTCACCGATATATTTTTAAAGTCGGAACACTCATCGTACATCTTATTTGCTTATCAAGTTTTAAATCACAATTTCCAATTAAGTCAAAGTCAAAACTAAACCAATCCACTCAAGCAAACCCATCCTCACAAGGCGTTCCGAACGCCAAATCCACTCCGCTGGATACCTATCTGTTCATGGGGTATCGCACCGGCCACCGTTGACGTTCCGTTAGCGCGTTACCCCTTCCAAATCGGAAGTCGCGCTTAGCTTTTTGTATAGTCAAATGAGTGCTTATTATTTCCACCGACATGTTTGAAAGCTTAAAAAAATATTTGTGGTACCGGTGTGAGATATCGACAGCTCTTTACATGCCGAATTCAAACGTAATATGTAACACATTACATTCTTAGTTACTTTTTAAAAAATACGCGAAAACGATGCTGTCTCTCACCGTATCTCCAAAAGTAGAACTCAGTAGGTTCCCATATGAATGCGTATCCTCACGCTGTAGCCCTAAAGGGGTGGTCAAAGTGGACGGGGGGAAAGCATCGCGATTCTTACGTACTTTTTCCACCTCCTCGAATCTCATCATTCTCCTCACACACATTCGCGTAGCGTATGCAAGTGCTTTTGACATTTCCGTCGGTTAACATCTTCTTCATCATTTTTGGTCATCATCTTTAGTCTTCCTTGGGTTCTGTTACCACTCACCTGAACCATCCAAGCATTCCTTACTACGTTTTTACGATAAAACGCCGTCATCTAACCTGCTCATACTGCATGTCTTTCTATTGTTTGTTTTGTCCGCGACACCGCACATATTTTTTTAATAGATACATAATCATTTATAAGCACAAAACTATTAAAATACAATTTCATATGAAGGCAACCATAGTTATTCCACAAACGATTCACTAAAACACGAAATACACAACTCAACACTCACTCTTTTATGAAGCGAGTTGCACCTGTGTGCGTACAGATTTGTATACGAATTGCTTAGCAAAATGGGATTTTGCTTCGTAGCTCGTACGAATATATAATGCATTGCTTGAATTTATTCTCACTTGTACCAAGTTGTTCGACCGCGATTTAGTTTTAATTGGATTTGTTAACAAATATAACACACATAACAAATATTTAAAATGTATTCAGATAAGGATTCTGAACCGAGTCGTTAGCACTTTTCAGAGTTCAAAGTCAATTGCAACCCAATTGCAATGTGTATAGAACGTCAAATCTATTTTCGGTCGAAAAGAAAACCTGCACGCTGAGAAGAAGCACTAAGAACCTAAGCCAGATATCATTTTTTTCAACATTATTTTACTAGTGGTATTTTAAAATATAATATTCAGAAAGCCATCAAATGTATGTGCAGAGAAGATTCCTAGACTATGGTTTTGTCTTCAACGAAATCGTTTATATATTAGTAGCCTTTTCCAATCAATGTACGTTTAATGACAAAATTAAGTCTGTCTTCCGTGAATTGAGTGATTTCTTGAGAAACCAAATTATAAAAACGAACGCAATTACTCAAAAATGCCACAGTTGACCTTTGTAATTGAGATTTGGGAATCATTAGCTAATCTCCGATTTCCATGACATTAATATTGCAGAACTTTTGACATAGACATATTTTTACCACCGCACATTATTTTTGAGAGGTAGTAATAATAATATCCAGACAATTCCATCAATTGTACATCACCACCACACCACATTATGAACTGGGAGAACTCCCAGTAACATCTGGATTCCAAGACAATAATTTAATCTAAAATACACCTGCTCTATGCAAACGTGCGCGCGCTAGCTTATGAAAATACGAAAAAACAGTTACTTAGTTAATTATAATTAATTTAAAAAAATCTAACTGGTATTTTGAAGAATATGTTTTGATTAAACTATGCAGAAAATTGAGAAACATAAATCGATCTCGTTACTCTGAAAAATGTAAATCTCTGTTTTAGAAAAAGTTAACCAATCGTGTATCGCAACTGGCAAAATGTAGTCAATGCGAATGTCTCTTTCATATGTTTTATAGTCACTTAGAAAAATTGCCGTCAAAATGAACGAGAAATTCAGTCGCCCTAGTACCACCGCGCCCAATTTAGTGGCCAATTTATGAATGCAATTGCGTTCGAATAATTGATTTTTGAACCCTGATACAGATGCCTAATGCAACAAAAAATCAAAAACCAATATCTGGCTAGAATTTTAACAAATAATTTAGAAGATAAATTTTATGAAGCTTGAGATCCAAGTGTCATGCAATAATACCTGAGATTGGGGCTATACTTATTGTTATAAAATTGGCGCAAATGTGTAACAATATTTTATACTTAATATTATTAGACTTTCAAAGATATTTGATTAAAGTTATTTAAAAATAATTAGACTTCATTTTGTACTGCAAACGCGTTCGATCGAATTTATTGGAGCCTTCATTAACATGTGGAGTTTCTAATTTTTCGAAAATTGGTAACCATAGTTGCACGGTAAAACCACTAATCGCATACTAAACAACAGAATTACACTACAAGGCGTCACGAGGATGGGCGAAGCGGTCGATCTAGATCGATGCGTAAGCATTGTGTAATTGAGGATGCTCGATTTTATCAATGTGAGTACTGTGTTGCTAAAATAAGTGGTTGAATCAGAAAAAACATCGTTTAAAAACGTGACGGACACGAATTAACTTAGGATTCTGTATCGTTTTCTATCATAGGAGTTTAAAAATGAAAAAGAACGTGGGTCTAAAATATACATATTTCGTTTTTTTTGTTTTTTCTGACTGTCACATACGGACAAACAAGCATGATGAAACGGTGGGAGTATTTGTCGTTTTAGCAAAGAAAAAATAACGAAATTAATGAATCATAGTTATGTGTAATTTTTTCCATAATAAAAATCGGTCAGCTTTGTTTAGTATTGTTTCAGTTTTTGGTGACCTGTATCGCGATACGTAAGGAGATTGAAAGTTAGATATTTCGATATATACTACTACTACTACTCTGACTGTTTATCACAAAATAATAACCGTGAAAAAAATCTCGTTACTTGAGGGAAAAAATCTCGGTCAAAAATTTAAAAAAAGGCCCAATTTTGCACAAAAATTCAGTTGGATTCCCGAAATCTAAGATAATATGTATGTATGTAATAATTATTTTATCATAACCTCCGGTTTGTATACCATTATGCCACGTTTCTTTTGGAACGGATTTATATTTTTTCAAGTAAAGATTATAAATCGTAACTAAGAATCTTTGAAAAATTTCTCAAAGATCCTCCCTCATTCTTCATTCATATCACTAATTGGGTAGACAGAGAAAACTGCCAAACACCCTAGTCGAGTACTGTGGGTAAGAGCGCCAGTGATTCAGTCAATTAACTTGTTCTTCATATTCTCAGTCATTCTTCACTCATTATTCACTCATTCTTCTCACTCATCGTATTCATTTATCATAAAGTTTAGTGACGTCAAATACAAAAACATACTATTAACAATTAGACATCCCTTCCTGCGTACACAGTGTACGTGATGTGTGTGTCTGATTTAAGGAATCTACAGTATGAGGTAACTTATTTGTAGTGTTGGGTGCCCGGTAGTGTTCAGAGTTCAATCATCTTACATAATAATTTTAATGTCACAAACAATATTCAGTTAATAGCGTTATTATGCACCGCGTAGCACATTATACGTTGATACTAGGCTGTTGCCGGCGACCCGCGACTTCGTTTGCGTGGATTTTATACTTAAGTCAATGTATAATATATAACGACGACCTCCGTGGCGCAATGGCTTAGCGCGTCGGGAAGTAAACGGGGGTTGCGGGTTCGATTCCTGTCTCGAGTCTGGGTGTTTATGTATAATATGTATTTATTTACAAAAGAAAAGTATATAAGTAGTATATCAGTTGTCTAGTACCCATAACACAAGCGCTGTGCTGCTTACTTTGGGACTAGATGGCGCTGTGTGAAATGTCTGAGTATATTATTATTATTATTATTATTAATCTATATCCACTCCGAACGTCCATTCTAAATGTTGGTGAAAAAAATTTTGAAATCTGATAAGTAGTTTTGGAGATTAGTTCCTACATACAAACTTACAAGCCTTACCTGTTTATATTATTGATTCAGATAAGATGTACAGCTGGGTGAAGGTTATAATTTATATTGTATGCCTTTTAAGTCCAGGGCAACTTTTTCAGAATCCGTGGACGAAACGGTAAAAAACGAACCTTTATGGTTATGTCATGTTTCTGTCTATCCAGAAATCACAGCTGATTCATTCTATTATGCTTACACTTATTCAGTTAAAATTTGGCACAGAGATGAAAGTTAGTATCCTAAAACCAGAAAGAAGAAAAAAAATGAATTGCATATTTTGGATCCAATTTTCTCTTAATTTATTTTAATTTGATATTTACATATTATGTGCAATTGTGCATAAATATTTAGATGATTCGGGCAGACATAAATGATGGGAGATGAACGATTAACGAAGAAAAACTACAGAGCGAAAGTGAGCGGAATAGTCAAGAAAAACAAAGGCTGGCTATGAAGACCAAACAACCACAGTGTTTCCTGACGTAATTGTAAAAAGCATGTCTAATCATTCTGTTTACAATTGTGTGAGGAGAATGTGATTTGAGGATGCGAAAGGAATATGTAAGGATTGCGTTGCTGAGCGTTCCGTCCTCTCTGACTACCTCGTAAACGAGACAGCGTACAGAGAATGTACACGTCCATTAAGGTAACAACACGCTTTTGTATAATCTTGGGTTCTAAATGCTATTGTGAAAGTTATCTGTGTAAATAAACACAACCTTTATTTGTAAGAGTTGTGTATTCCATATAAAAATTTAGAGCACTCAATCTATAGAGAGGAAATATTATTTATTTTGTTATTTTTGTATAATTATTTAATCATCTAAGGACATTACAATACATTCGTTTATATGATTTAGACATTTTTGTATTTATGACGATGTAAAGAACGAATTAAATACAAACGGAAGCGGTCGCATGTTTGGGTCGCGTGCGACCCCGAGTGGCGCTACGATAATTACCCATATTCATCCAAAATATTGCCGTTGTGTGCGTGTCACGACGCGCGCACACACACTAGCCGTGTACTCTAGCTTTCTATGATGACATCCTACTGTTATGTTTATTATTTAGGCGAGGTTTCCTAGCCAAAAGCGGTCTGTCTGTCTGTTCAGTTGTCATACCCAATATATTCCGTCATTTTTACACTTACTGTCTACACAGACGTAAATTGTAAATACAACACCTGATATGAGAAACATTAAATAGTGAGTATTTCGGAGCCAACATTTTTTTTACCTAGACATCTTCTTGTATAAGAAGTAGAACTAAAAACGAAAAAAGAAATGAAAACAAATGTTTCTTTGTACGTTTGTTCTCTATGCGATCCTAAAGCATTTTTGCGTTGTGATGAAATTTTGGTGAGTTGTTCTACGCACGCCGGCAAAGATTTCTTAATTATTTAATTTATTGAAACGAAAACTACGCGAATGAAGTCGCAGGCAACAGCTAGTTTTTTGTAAATTTGATTAACCTTTTTCGAAATTGCTACTGAACCATAAGGTAATGTGAATCCGATACGTTCTTTGCCAGTTGTTCCAATTTTTGTTTGAAAATCATAAAAATGTAATGACTGATGATCGCAAATGTTAATTTCCAAAGCAACTGGTGTTTCGTAACATAATATTAAACCCGCAGGTTACTATTGCTTATTCTTGTTATTGCGTTTTCATTTCTCTTTGCATTTTTAATTCATAAATTTGCGAATGAAAAGAAATTAAATACACCTTCAGGGCGTCACTACAAGTTAACATTTCACAGTGACTGAACGCGATATTCGGGAGCTAAAGGCATAAATTTGTAAATTATATGCATGTCGTCATATTTTTTTCAGTCAAAAAAGGTTTCTTAAAAACTGAATAAGACATGCATATAGTATTACTGGAATTCACTGAATTATTAAAGAAAATCCATTAAAACAGAGACGATTATTAAATTGTCTAGTAGAGGGTTTGAGTACTAAATAATTGATTTTGGTCATTAAACTAATTAATAAGTAGGTACTTTTATCATATAATTTATAAAAGAAAAGTAGAAAGTCTACATTATAATTTTTTTTACAGGGACTGATTTTACAATAAAAGTACCGAAGCGTCTTCTTTTTTATTTCCGACATAATTACAAATACGTGCAAAAATAAAAAGAAACTAATATTAATGTAAAATTTGTTACATTCGGTAAACATTACACGTACTTATATGCTTCGGTAATGACTTTTTATTCAAATCGTTATAAAATGACTGATTTTAATAATCATAACATCAAAACTTTTTGACTTTAATTGTCGATGCAAATCATGCACTGAATTTAGTATTAGCTCCTTGCTCGTAAAGAACGAAAACACGTATTCAAAGAGGTCAACATTATTGTCCCCGTTTCGATGTCCGAGATCAGCGGACCCGTGACATTTGTGAAGAAAGTCGCGTTACGCAACCGAGCACATGCGCAGGCGCAAGATCATTTGTTATGGGCATGATGCATAATTCAAAATCTTATCCGTTATATCTAATTACGGTGCGCAGTGTAGATTGTTATGGTCTCACCATTTGCAATTTCAATTCAATAACCAAATATTTTGCTTTGTAGCTTGCTTTGAGTAGCAGTACTTAAAGTGTTGATTTTATTTTACGGGGTTTCAATGGAGTTTTAGCAACATAGAGTGCTATCTCTTAATGGATGGGCGGTCTATTGCCATTTTTATTCAGCATATTCGAGCCATCCATCACCAATCATCATCCACGAAACTAAGCTGGTATACCTAAATGTGAATAGCAGGTATTATTAGACATTCTTTTGTTAATCATAATCTCACAGATTAGAAAACGAGCTGATGATTAATACGTAGTCCTTTTTTTTTCGCTTTAAAGAAGAAATTATGTGTCACTTTCATTTTCTTTGTTTATTAATATTAACTTCATTTTACTTGTATAATTGTAGAAAGAATAATGATGTCATATTTATTATTGAGCGGTATTACTTGCGCCCAAGTCACAGTTTTCAACGAATTCGGAAGTCGGAAGATTCTCATTTTCAGCAACCTATTTTTTGTATTCTGGACAATTAAACAAACTGTGTGACCCCCAAACTAGTCTAGACTTGTACTGCGGGTACGACACACCGAACTAGAGTCGCTTCCATTAACACCAAGACTAAGCCGATTTGTAAAAGTTCGTTTCCTGAATCGGCCTTACCGAAAATCGAACCGGCTCTGACTCGGCGGGCTTTACTACCGCGCCAAAGAGTCAGACTGTTACTTGTTGAATAAATAAATTATTACTTTTATTATATGCAATCTACAAGAAACAAATGTTTCAAAACTGTCTATACAGTGTGTGTAGCACTGACACAACGTGAAGGTCGTAGAGTAGTATCACTGATAATTCCAATTGTATAGCATCCATAACACATGTGTACTAATTGGTTCATAGTACGAGTATATGTAGCATGACAAGTAGAGATGCGCCGGGTTGGTAAAAATAAATATCCGCGAATACGGACACGGATACGAATTGTGTACGAATAGTGTGTAGATCCGCAAATACGGATATGAACCTCAACTTTTGTACTTCGTTTGTTCGTTCGAAATACAATAAAATTAATCCTTTTTTATGAAAATATAGTGAGGTGACTCACTGTTGTAATGTTTTTCATAATTATTTGTTTATTTATGCAATAAAAAGTGTAAAAACTGTAATTATATGCCAACAAATTAGTCTGAAGTTATATTTCATTGCTATCTATTTTGATAATTTCATGCAATGAAATTAATTAATATAAAAGATCCGTTCAAAATCCCTCGGATATCCGCGGAGATGAATACGGATAGGAATACCCAGCACATTGTGTAGTGACAAGTGATTATTGTTATTATTTCTGTAAACGTAATTACTAAGTATTACTACTAGTGAACTTGAATGGCATCTACAACACGTCCACAGAAGAACTATTATAAGAGAATTTAAAAATTCAAAATTCCAAAAAGTTTATTCAATAACTCCTAGATGTATTACAGGGGCTGGTGTCCCCCTTTAAGCAAGGAATTGCTTGTATTGGGAGAATCCGCTCTTCCGTACATTATTGTTTCTAGAAATTATAATTACCTATATTATAGTATAAGTACAGTGTTCTTCAGTGTGAAAATACTAATTTATGAAAAAAATACAATTAAATTGAAAGAATATAAATAAAATGAAATTTAAATTAAATGGAAAATTAGCTTAAACTAAGTTATAAATTAAAACTAATAATAAATTAAAACTAATAATAAATTAAAACTAATGTGTGTGTGTGAGAGCTTATATGGGCGTGTGGGTGATAGCTTCCACTTCGTCATAAGTTTTAGTTTTTAACCACTCAGTAACGGTAGTTTTGCAATCACGGTATGATAGTTGGCATATTTTTATTTCCTTCTTTATTGCGTTATAAATGTAACTCGCTTGTCGATCATATTGTCTTTTTGCGAAGTCTGTTTTGGTTGGAACAACTGGAGCAAGAAAGTCCTTCTTTCTCTTGCAAAGCTTACTGGAATCAAATGGTAGATTGCTATGGTTTTTCTGTAATAGAAGTAATATGTACAACTTTCTCACATTTCACACAGAGAAGCGAAACTACAAAACGGTTGTCCTATCCTATTATAATTATCTGTTCAAAATTAATTAATTTGAAAACAGCATTACTGCATAATATGTTTGAACATCTATTACCACTACATATTCGGTAAAATGACTGAACTAAGAATAACCAGCAATGAAATTCTGTTAGCTATAACTTTTTCAACATTACCTCATTTCACAATAAAATATAGGTAGATACAATGTACTAGAGGCCAGTGAACGTACCTTTGTGCAAAAAGGATCATCCCCGAACTTCTTCGATAAAATCGTTAATCTTGTAGTAATAAATTGAAAACTATTTTCTGTTAATTGGGTGATTTCCTAAGGCGCTTCATTGTGAAAACGAGTACCTACCTACAGTTGCCTAAAAATATTTATCTGATTTTTATCATTAAAATTAAGGCAAAAATCGATTTTGCATATCGTAACAAAATTAAACTAAGAAACCTACTGATAAATCACACATGGTAAACCTCTGGGTCTAATGACTACAAATTTTGCACAGTATATTATAATCTGTGTGATCTTTTATAACTCAAGAACGGCTTGACCGATATTGATGAGAATTGGTGTATAGTAACAACATGTGATTGCGCAAATGATAGGCCATAAAATAAAATTCTTGCATATTCTCGAGGTTTTTTGATTTTTTCAAATTTTGTTGATGTTGATGAAAATTAACATGGAGATATTCCTTTTTTTATCAAAAACCAATCTCTAAGGGGAAAAAGTGAGATGAAACGTTTCCCATACACAGTTGAACCAGTTATGATGAAATTTGACATGGAGATAATATGTGCCCGGAGACAGACGTATATTAGACGTAAGCTTTGTTTCAAAAACAACCTGATGTACATGTGAGATAACCTAATTCGGAAAAGTCATGGAAAAATTTCCCACGCAGACGAAGTCGCGGGTACAGCTAGTGTATACATGTTATGTAATATAGGGAAGTACTTTATTTTTTGTAAATTCAATAAACCTATCAAATACAAAAAAATGCGATTAATAAACCAACAATTTGTGTGTAGGATCTAAATAATACATAAATAATTTATTACGAATTTGGGCAATTTTATGAAATTCAAATTTTAGGAGTTTAATAAATGCTGTCGCAATTAGTATGAAAGAAAAACGAACATTACGAGGACATGACGCAGACGAAGTCGCGGGAAATAGCTAGTAGGTACGAAACTACGGTAGACTGAACTGTCAATAGTACTCTAGCTGCATACCTCGGCGCAAGTATGTGCGAGGAGATTGATATGTGCGCAAATATGTGTGAGGAGATATGCTTGAGAAAGTTATTTCTATTCCGTTGGACACGTACATTGGATATAGTATTCACGAAACGATAACAGACTCGTGTCGGTAAATAAAAAATAAAATTTTAAAAATTATTGAGTAGGTAAATTTTTTTAAAGTTTCTCTGAATGCAAAATGAATATTTTTGTAATTTCTACGTTTTATTGCACCTTGATATTCTGTATACACCTGATGGTAAATTGTGCGTTGATTATTATGTGTCGTTAAATTTGTTCTGCCATCATTACAATGGATTCGGGAATGTATTTTATCTATATAGAAGTTGTAATAGAAATCACGTAATATAAGTGCGTAGGAAGCCTCGGTTTCATATTAGGTTCATAGATCGAGAGTCACATTAAAACTTCAAACGATTTAAAATTAATATGTTTGACATTTCAGACTCATTGTTGCATCGCAATCACACAAATTTCACAACGAGAACGCCGGAGTCAATTAATTATTGTATCAATTTCTAGGTGAAAAAGTTATATAATTAGACTTCAGATGTATACATAACCTGTATAACTGTACGATGCTAGCCGCGTACATCACTTTGCGCGGTGTCAGCGTTGGTTGCCGGTTGGTGATTGGACGTGTACTGGTTATGAAAATGGTGGAATTGCCGACACGAGGCGATTCAACCATTTTCATAACCAGTACACGCCTAATCACCAATCCGGTCGCGTATGTTTATAATCATTAAATAACCATTGAAACCGTACCATATTAGATTAAGTCGATCCAATAAAATACGGTATTGTGCTTAATTTGGTCTCTTATTTAGGAATCATTCCTAAATACAAGTATCTTTGTACGGATCCACCACACCGTACAATAACCTTTACGCTGGTCGAACAAATCAGTTTAACTCCACGTGCTAAATCGTTGTTTATATCACATTAATTATACTACATTAAGTCGAATTTATTTTTGTTACGTGTCTACAAACGCTAGCAGAAAGCGTAACATAACATATGGAAATTATGGAAATTAAAAAAATTAACCACGTGCATAAAACGAAAGCTTTAATGCCATATGAGAGTGATTACAAGTATTTATGCCACTGTTAATACGATTTGTAATTATTTATGAATACTAGTTACAATTAATAGTCATTTATATCCCTTTAACATAAATCATTGGGATAAAGTGAGATGAGAATTACTCATCAAATTGTAAATATGCAATACATTCTCATAAAAAATTAGTGACGAATGATTTTTCTATGATACGAATATTGCATCAAAATTCAGTAGCTTTAATAGGCAGGTAAAAATATACTATTTTTCTATATCACGAAATTTCAATTGAGAACTCATATTTTAATTGAGAGCAGTTAGGGGTTTTGAATATGGCAATTACACAAGGTTAATAAATATCCTAATTACAGCGCTAGGAAATATGCTCATATATTTAAAAGCCCCTCTTAATTTTTTTCATAGATTCAAATTTAATTGTGCTCACTGATCGGGAAAATTATTCACAGCTCACTGCATTTATAATAGACATGAACTTCGACGTTCGCTTATCCGATTCGCTTGGTTTCGGTTACCGAACATGAACTAGTCTTAAAAAATATCTAATAATATCCGTGGTCCCGTGTAGTAAATTTGGATTTCTAACAATCTTTAGACACTCCTCCAGAAGAACGAGGAATTTCACTGAACAGAACTATGATGCACTTCGTTCAAGAGCATCTAGAAATTCAAAATACCCAACCGGTTCGTAGTTTGTAGTTCTTCAATTACGAGTGCTCCTTGTGAACTATGACCTACGGATCAACTTTGAGAAATGGGTTTAAACTGGTTTGATTAGATTACTACAAGGAATCGGCTCGGTTAAGTCGTTCGATTAAAAATGACTTAGCTATTTAAATGACTTTGTAGTAAAGGATAAAACAACTGCTATAAGATTATTATATTAATATCGAGTGATTTATCGGTCGCAATGACACTTGTGAATACAAAATCAACTCATCACAGAGGTATCGTCTAATGCTAAGGGTATTTTTATTTGCATCTAACTCTACAGGGACATCGCCACGTGAGATACTTCACTCTTTAATTTTGATTTTTTTCTCAAAAGCAATAGACGACACTTGACTTTGCAATGAGCATCTTAGACGAGAGTATGTTCTAATATAAATATTTATATTATGTATTATAGTATGTGTTATAGTATGTATTATAGTATAGTATGTATTATAGTATGACTAATTTGATAATTATTGTTTAATAACGAACTGTATATTTGTGCATTTGGTAACGTTATCGAAATACTTTGAATGAATTCAAATGAGTGACAGTGTCGGGAATTTCAAGTTTATGTTAAATTAAAACTCTTACAGTTTTAATATCATGTCATATAGTTACACTCCATATCTACATACGTACACCCCACATACTGGTGACCACGACCGAACAAAAAAAATAAAATAAGGCTGTGGTCCAAGCAATGAGCTGCAAGCGATTTAAAAATTCCAAATATGATTCAACCTGGCAGAGTTCATAATCTGAATGGAATAGACGATAAAGATAAAGTGCAGCGAGAAGGTGTGCATGTTCCTCCATTTTGGTCGAAGGAACCTGCTTTATGGTTTGCACAAGTAAAAGGTCAGTTTGTTCTTTCTAAAATTATTAACGATGAGACAAAATTTTACTACGTCATTTCAGCATTAGATCACCAGTATGCTCTAGAAATAAAATATATCATTGCGAATCCTTCAAATACAAACAAATACGACAATCTAAAAACCGGCTTCATAAAACGCCTTTCAGTCTCACAGGAAACGCAAGTGAAGCAACTGCTGAGGCACGAGGAGTTCAGAGACCGCAAATCTTCTCAGTTCCTGCGACATTTTGTAAGTCTAGCAGGTCCAGCTGTGCCTACAGATTTTTTGGCTACCCTGAGGTTTATTCGTTTGCCACGAAACATTAAAACAGTGATTGTTCACAGATGGACTTACCTCTGGACAAGCTAGGCAAATTGGCAGACATGGTCCAAGAGATTGCTTCGTCGATAGCTCAGGTGGCAAGTATAAGCACAACCACTGCTACATCATCTACTTACGACGACACGGCTCGACAGTAAGCAAAATAACAAGGCAAGTAGCTGCACTAGCTACTAAAATTAGCCGAAAGGAACGTTCACGTTCTCAATACAGGAAGTTTAACTGTCACGCAGTCGGTTTAGACATAGCCACCGTCGCACCATTTCACATTCGGGTCAAAAGCGAAGAAAAACTCACTGAGCAGTCGCAAGTTGCAGCCAATGACTGCCCTTCATCAACAGGTCATCTATTTGTCACTGATCGCACATCAAAAATGTTGTTCTTAGTGGACACTGGTTCAGATCTGTGTGTCTTTCCGCGGTCAGCTGTCAGGACCCCCTCTGTTAAGTCCAAATATGACTTAAATGCAGCCAATGACGCCATCATCCATACTTACGAACCAGTTCATATTAGTCTCAACTTGGGACTAAGGCATTTTCACTTGGAGCTTTTTTTATGGAAGGGGGCAAACGAGCAGGCGAATCACCCGATTTAAAGTGATCACCACCGTCCATGGACACCCGTAACGGTCGGGGAATCACGGGTGCTTTGCCGGCCTTCACTATAGCTGATGTGTCAAAGCCTATAACTGGTGTGAACTTCCTTTCCTACTACATCTTGCTCGTAGATTGCAGTACCAACGCTTCATTGAGGAATAACTACGCTTTCAGTGACAGCTGTTTCTGTGAAGGTTTATGCAGACATAGCGTCGGTCAAAGCTGTCATTGGAAAAACGGAATTCCGCAAGCTGTTGCGCAAGTTTCCGGAAATAACCCGACCTGCAGGCGTTCATCTTCCATCCAAGCACAGTACGCTATGTGACATCAAGATCACACCAGGTTTTTCTGTCTCCTACAAGCCTCATCGACTCGATCCAGTCCCATTGAAAGCAGCGAAGAAAAAGTTCAAAGAGAAATTTCAATTGGAACTGTCAGACATTCAGAGAGAGAGAGAGAGAAAAAATGGCGGTTGGAGACAGCTTGGGGAATACAGAGCCCTTATTGCAAAAACTGTACCAGACAAGTAACTCCACATTCAAGAATTTTTTAGCCAGCTATCGGGACGCTCTGCTTTTTCCACAATCAATTTAGTGAAGGCATATAATCGAATAGCTATAAGTTCAGAGGATATATCTAAGACCGCCATCACAACACCATTCGGATTGTATGAATTGCAATACATGACCTTCGGATTGAGAAATGCTACGCAGACGTTTCAAAGGTTAGGTTAGCAGGATACCTAGATTTCATCGCACTGTTTACTACCGATATCAGCTAGATACCTGGAAGATAAAATGTAATCGCTGATGCTCTGTCTCATGTCGAAGAAGTCACACCAACTCTTGACTACCATATTCTTGCATGATCTTGAGATAAAGATCCAGAATTGCAAAAACTGCTTCTCCATTCTCGTCTTTGAAACTAAAGAAAGTACCATGTAGTAGCAGTAACTTACCTGTGTACGTGACACTTCCTTGCAGCAACCTTATCCGTTCGTCACTCTGCCGTTCGGAAGACAAGTTTTCGACATAATGCATAATCTTCATCACCCTGGAAGGTCAGCTACAGTTCGACTGATCACTCAAAAATTTGTGTAGCCAGAGATTCAAAAATATTGTAGATATTGGGCTAGGCAATGCTTGTCATGCCAAAATAGTAAAGTTTCCAAAATAGTAAAGTTAATACCATCTATTCCCTATCCACTTTCTTGACACTTTTATTGAGGTTCTCTCACATACACCTCGATATCATAAGGCAATTACCACCATCTTCTGATTACAGGCACTACCTTACAATCATCGACAGGTTCATACGATGGCCAGTGGCAATTCCCATCTAAGATGACCTGCACAGACCTGCAGAGAGTTGCTCTCGTGTCTGGCTGTTCTGCCAGATTTGGTTGTGGTCGCCAGTTTGAGTGTTACCTTTTCAAAGTTCTAACTACCATGATTGATGCGCGCCACTTCCGCACTACAGCTTATCATGCTTCTTGTCAACAAGTTTCGGAGTGGCGCCTTCCAACTGAACCGAAACCGAAGAAACCACGCCAAAGTCGATCAAAAGTCAAAGTCATGTTGACTGTTTTCTTTAACTATCGCGGTGTTGTGCACTCGGAATTTTTGCCGGAAGGTCAAACGGTAAATAAAGAATATTATTATGGTATTATAACGGTAAATAAAGAATATTAATGGGCGTTATGCGGCGTTTAAGAGAGCAAATTCGACGAAAAAGGCCAGATTTATGGAAAGAAAATTCTTGGATTTTGCACCACTATAACGCGCCTTCGCACAACGCCATCATTGTGAACGAATTTTTGACCAAAAACTCAACAAATACCATCGAGCAACCACCTCATTCACCAGATATGGGTCCAGCCGACTTCTTTCTTTTTCCTAAACTCAAATTACCACTTCGTGGCACCCGTTTTCATTCGGTAGAAGACATAAAGGAGAATTCGCGGCGAGCACCGAACTCATTTCCGGAAAAAGCGTTTAAAAAATGTTTTGATGATTGGATTATTCGTTGGCGTAAGTGTATCGTTTCTGAAGGAGCATACTTCGAAGGTGATAAAATAAATTTGGATGAATAACTAACATTTCGTGTATTATTGATCTTTTCCCGGTACTTTCTTGACAGAGTAGTATATTAACGTACAGCCCAAGGCGCTGGGTCTGGAATCTTGAAATTTTTCATAGAAATTCCTTATGTTATAATGTAACGAAGCACTTAGAAGAAATATTTAGAAATTAAAGGCCCGGGGGTCGAAAAAGGGATATTAAAGTTATTAAGTAAACAATTTAAAAATTTAAATTAGATCCCTGACTAGAATGCTCTATTCGTGTTAAAGTGTTCATTGTTTACGATCCGTTATGACAAATAATTCATATAAACATATTGTCATCACCTCCCTTTCTACATTTCCCACAATACTTTTGTTTTTGTTTGTATAACTTCCGTGTACTTGAACTTAATAACTACAGTTAGCTGTTATGTGTTTTTCTATTGTATTATCACAATAGTTGTGAGAAAATGGCGCCAATCTTTAAAGATTAATGAACAAAGAGAAAGTGTGGAGCTAATAGGACAACAATTTAAATAGTTTCAAAGTCACTATTTCTCACTGTATCTCACCATTTTTCATAATGTAACATATACAAGTAGTTTCAGTACTCGTTACGAAATTATAAAAAGGAATTATGGGATCAGCTCTGTATTCATTTGTCTGTCTGTCTATTTGGCATAGCAGCCGTTTTTCTCCGATATTGCTAGTTATCTCGGAGGATCATTAGTGATTGACATATCTTTGTAAAGCTAACATGAATCTGCCAACAACGTGGAATATTTTCAACCCTCACATAATATTGATCATTATATGCTGGACGGTTTGACGCTCATTCCTTGGAAACTTGGAAGATCGCTGGTGTGGGACGCCGCTTGTGTCGATAAACTAGTTGTTTCCCATGTCTCAGCGACTTCTAGGTCAGCAGGTGCCGTGACCAGCACTGCCCAGAACTTGAAGCGGCGTAAGTATGCGACTCTCTCTGAGAGTTTCATATTTACGCCCTTTTGCAGTCGAAAATTTGGGACCCTGGAGCCCCGAAGGCCATCAACTGGTTTCTAATATTTGTAAGTGACTGGTCAAGGTTTTGGAAGGTAATGCTGCCGGTCTGCTAGGCACACTAAGCAATGACAGCGTTCTAAGTGGCAACTTTGAGGAAGTCTAAGATAATACTTAGTTTTTGATTTTGTAAATATTAACGCGAAGATAATATGTATCTGATCTATATCAATAAAATTTGTATACGTTATACTACGAAACCCTAACATTTAGTTTAGTTATTAAATGAGTGTTGTTGCCAGGAAACGCAATCGAATACTACGCTAAGCCCCATTAGTCTGCCCGTAACCACGATCGGTGCTTTCCTGCAATCCCGTAGAAGCGTTGGAATAAAGAGCATAAAATAGGAAAAATATAACTGAAACGGTACAGACCCGGTTATTCATAATCTTAGCTAATCATAATACTCCAGATTTGTGGAATTGTGTGATCCCAATCTAAGCACTAGACTTGTACTATAGGGACCACACAACGAACTAGGGTCGCTAAATAAATAGGTAACACATAAATGAGTTTTCACTAAAAATCATTAATCTAAAAATTCAATCAACATGTTATATAAAGCAGAGAAGAAGAATGTATACCGTTGGTATTAATCAGATCTGAAAACGTCACAAACATTTAATCTTACGGATTTCTTATTCCTATTAATATTATAAACGCGAAAGTTTGTGAGGATGGATGTACGGATATATGGATGTTTGTTACTCTTTCACTTAAAAACTACTAAATGGATTTTGATGAAATTTTACAATAATATAGCTTATACATCAGAATAGCACATATGCTATAATTTATACGTGAACGAAGACTTCAATAACTGTTAAATTTAATTATATAGATGTGTGTACCGTATTTAAAAAGTTATTTTAATTGTACTTAAGTTTTTATTAGTAAAAGATAGTTATTTTGTACTTTCTAGTTTTTTTTTGAAGGCGGTTTAATTATTTAAATTACTTTTTTATTTCTTCAGTTTTTTAATTTCAGTTGTAATTGAAACTAATTATTAAATCTTTTTTTTATTATGTTGCCTTCAAAAGATTACAGGATTACTTTTTAAATCGCTAAGTCACTTTTTGAAATTTTCATTGAGCTAGAGCCCTAACTGCATGCAAACAATGAAGAGAAAAACAACATGCATAATGACATGTTTTAGAATTTACGCTGTTAAACCAACGACATGTTTTTCTAATGACTGATACACACTCAACTCTATCTTAATAACTACTAAACCGATTTTGATTAAACTTGCACAGTTTTCCCTAAGTTGGAGTGTCTAGTTCAACTAAAAAATAATTTTTGCAATCCGACTTATAGTTTTTGAGATATAATTCTGACAATATTACATACATAGGGCTCCCTCTAAGCTCATGTAGTACGGTATTCAATTAATTGGACTGTCAAAGCGAACCGGAATTAATGAATACATGTTATCGTAGATGTGCCTATGTATATATTTCACTTCAAAGAGATTTTACTTTGGGGGATTTGGACATTATATTACAGTTAATTACTGATGAATGTAGTCCGTGTCCGTCATAATGAATATGAGTGAGATTTAAAATAAATTAATTCTCTGAACATAATAAAAATTAAAGTTTTTGAGTCGGACGTGAATAGTACAGTAGTTAACATACTAATATTTGATGATATAATTTAAATTATTAAAACTTTCGTGAGACATTATTATTAACAAACTAATTATTGAACACGGCTATACTCACGTCCATTCGATATAGGTACTGACTAGTTTCGGACCTATTGGAGGCTGCGAGACGGGGATGAGACGTGAGTATAGCCGTGTTCAATAATTAGTCAGATTTAATTTATTCAAAACCCATGCTAAGCGTATTCTGCACTGAAATAATAATAATGAAATGAAATATTTAAATATTTGTTATTATTTAATTTACACGTTACTCTATTTTTAATATACATTAATGAATTGTGTCTTATAGATACACATTCATCTTATACACACACATATACATGGAGCGGACTTGATTATGTTTGCGGATGATACGGTTCTCCACTTCCATGATGCTAATTGGGAAAATTTAAGAAATATTACAGACAATGGTCTGTGCAAAGTAACAACCTGGTTAGAGGACTGTCTTTTGACGTTAAATATTGCCAAAACTAAATATATATGTTTCGGTAAAACTCGTGCTTCTCATCCAAAAAATAACATTATTGTAACTATGCATGTTTATCCGTGTAATAGGAGTATAAACACACTTGCGTCTTGTGCATGTGAAAAATTAGAAAGGGTTGATGAGATCAGATACTTAGGGTTGATAATTGAAAGCAAATTAAACTAGGGTGGTCATATTTTAAATATTACTAAACGGATAAGGAAACTAATTTTTGTTTTGAAACCTCAGAATCGTTGCAAGTGAAAAGCAAATACTGCAAACGTACAATGCTTTAGGTCATTGCCTAGTAAACTATTGCATTCATACATGGGGTGGAGCGCTCAAAACATACTTCATTGAAATTGAAAGGGCACAGAGAGCAGTTGTTAAGGTAATGCTGCGCTTACCATTTAGACATCCTACATCTTTGGTCTACGAAGAGATAGACGTTTTAAGTGTTCGCAAATCATACATATACCAATGTCTATGAAGGTACCATAGGGAGATTGCTCCTTATCTTCCTTTCAATAAAAAAACTATTAGATGTCTAGTGCCAAGTATTAAAAGTGAACTTGCCAGAAGACATTACAATTTTCAGGCCCCACGTTTGTACAACATGATTAATAGTCATAAGATAGTTACTCATATGAGCAATTATAATTTCAAAACAGAGATTCGACATTGATTAAAAGATAAGGATTATGATTACTGCGAAAATTTAATCTAACTGCCGGAATGGAGGTAAACGGTGTGATTGAACGTACACATATTCACACACACAACACATACACACTCACTCTCAAACACACACACACACACAATTCGCACACACATTCACACATACATGCACGCACGCACATACATATATAATATGTATATATGTACAGATGTGAGATATTAGATTTTTAGATATTATTGTTCTATTATACAATATTTAAAAGAATGTATTGTATTACTTATTATGTAAATTGCACCTTGTATATTTCCATATTATATATTTTTTTTATTTTGGCTTGTAGTTTATATTGACACTAAGTAGCATATTATGATTGTGAGGGGACTGTCTCTTGATATACAGGTAGTCCTAGTTCAAGAGACAGAACTCATTGAACTGTTTCTTTTATTACAGTGTTCAATAAAAATGACTGACTGACTGGTTACTTTGCCGTGGTGTGTACGCACGTGTCTGGACTTCAGTCTACCTTACGACTAGAATATATTTTCTACATACATACTACTACATACATTATAAATACATACATACATATTTTCACGCTGTATCCTTAACGGGGTAGTCGGAGAGAATGGATACATACTTCTTTGGTTTCCTCAAATCTTGTCATTCACCTCACACATTTTCCAATAAATAAGTAATACGGTGCTGCTATGCCATTAGATATCTAGTATCTACGTATTTCATGTTATAATATAGCCATAATGATTATAAGTACGCAACTCTGTACATACTACCTACAGACTTATAAGACAGCAATATGCATATGGATTTACATTTCTATGTGAACAGCGGCATTATCAATTCAGTTGGATTTATGCTGGATCAAATGAAATCCAGCCGGATCCAGCATTAATCGATTTTTTAAAGAAATTTCATAACTATCTACCTACATTTACATCACATATTCATTTGCAGTTTTTGGTGTTAGTAAAATTCTCTAAATCTAATAGTAAGTAATAGTTACGAGTAGAATAGATTTAGATTTCATTGAAGAAAAACAATAGTCTGGAAATAATCTTCTCTGCACACGCATTTGCTGGCTTAATGAATATTGTATTTTAAATAACTATTGTAGAATGATGTTGAAAAAATTATACCTGACTGAGTTTCTTGTCGGTTCTTCTCAGTGTTCAGGTTTTCTTTTCGAACCGAACTAAAGTAGATTTGACGTTCGAGGATATCTTGCAATTGGGTTTACTTGAATAAATTGATTTGACTTTGATTTTGATTATAATCATAAATCGCATACATTGATATCCTAGACATCTGAAATAGCTATCCATTCATCTATTTTACTATGTATCCCTAGTCTGTATATCTATACATATAAATAAAAATGAAATATCTGTCTGTGATTTTGAAATAAAGGCTTTATCATATGCTTATGTCAATATACGCTTTTTTAAATGTTTGTATCTCTCTCCGAAATCTCCGAAACGGCTGAATCGATTTTGATGGGACTTTCATTGACAGCGAGAAGACTTTTCAGAGAATAATCTAGGCTCCTTTTTGTATCGATAAAATACCAAAAAACGCAGTCAAAATTGTATGGCACAGATACTTGATAAATATAAATGGAGACTGCAAAAGCCCCATTGTATCTTTTCTTGTTAAACCGCATTGTGTGGAGATCTTAAAAAGATATGGTATGTTAGAACATTACACGATAGATGGATCAAATAGGACCCAGTACGACACGAATGGTTGTGATTAGGAGACCAGACATTTTGTCCCGATCGAGTGATGAATTTGCATATTTCGAACATAGACTTCATAACTCTAAACCAGCCTTTCCCAAAGTGGGCGATAACGCCCCCTTGTGGGCGCTGCAGGCCTAAAGGGGGGCGGTAAGATGGGGGGTGATTTGTAATTTCATTTAGCTAGGAGGCATCTTAGACAACGACTGCATGAGCTCTCGACTCTCAACTACAACTTGTGAACATCAACTAATATTAATTAAAAGATTGCTCAAACTCGGTTCGATATTTCTCTCCGCGTAGTTCATATATCTGTCCTGTTTTATTGAATATACAAAATAAAAATCATGTCAATCGGTCGTTCCGTTTCGAAATGAAAGTAGACATAAACAAACAAATAAAAAGGCAACAGACACACTTTCGCATTTTAATAGTTATTAGTACTCCCAGATAGGTAATTTTCGTAGATAATAGACCGCGGGCAATCATGTTTTAACAAGTTTTTGTTAAATAACCCGAATTGTGCATTCCTGTATCAATCGGCTGGTTCATAGAATACTTGTTCTGACTTGTTGAGTACGATTGAGCGTCGAATGAGATAAACGAGTTTATGCATGTTTGTTTTATTCCTGTCGGTGCGTGCTGCTTATGCAATCCTATATAAACAACGTAATATTTATATTATTTTCATTTGCGGTTTCGCGCGCAATAGATGAGCAGTACTTAAGTTCAACACTTACTTACGTATTTCTCAAAACAAAACAATGTCGGAAGTAAAAAAGAAGAGACGGCAATACTGTGCGGAATATATTAAATTCGGATTCATTGAAAATCCGACAAACCCATCGTCGCCTTTGTGTCTTCTACGTCTAAAAACATTTTCGAATGAAGCAATGAAGCCTTCAAGACTGCAAGATCATTTGAATAAAAATCCAGATAAGAAAGACAAGAATGTAGCATATTTTCAAGACCTAGAGAAGAAGCATAATACTCAGCCAAGTGTAGCAAAACTATTTTCGGCGGCTGCTAAGCAAGATGACGACGGACTTCGAGCTTCGTACAATATCTCTTTGTTAATTGCTCAAAAAGGCAAACCACATAACATCGGAGAAGAGTTAATTTTGCCAGCAATAAAGGAAGTAATAACTACTGTGCTTCATAAACCAGCCGCAGATATTATCCGAAAAATTCCTTTGAGTAATAATTCTGTGCGAATTGAATCAAGACGAATTGATGAAATGGCTGAAAACATTGAAGGATCATTGTGTGATCACCTGAGGACAAGTCAATTCTCAATTCAGCTCGATGAGTCCACTTTACCAACTAATGAAGCATTGTTGCTGTCTTACGTGAGGTTTATTAAAGATGAGAAAATATGTGAAGAACTATTCTTTGCTAGAAATTTAGAGACCGATACAAAAGGCGAAACCATATTCAATACATTGGAAAAGTTTTGTGATGAGAAAGAGATTCCCTTGAAAAATATTATATCAGTTGCTACGGATGGCGCTCCGGCTATGACAGGGTGCCATAAAGGCTTCATAGCGTACTTAAAAAATAAAATTCCAGATGTCCTTGCTGTACATTGCGTTATTCATAGACAACATTTAGTTGCTAGAAACTTAAGTGAACGACTGTTTCAATCACTGCAATATGTCATCAAAGCAGTCAATAAAATCCGCAACAGCTCTTTGAATGATAGATTATTTCATCAGCTTTGTGTTACTAATGACGAGGATTTCAACCGTTTGTTGTTTCATACTGAAGTTCGTTGGCTATCAAGAGGCAATTGTCTGACTCGATTTTACAACCTGTTTGACTCTGTTATAGAGTTCTTGGAAACTAAAGATACAGAATTGCACAACAAGCTCATTACATCAAAGAATGATATAGCTTACATGACAGACCTGTATAAATTGTTCAACGACATGAATCTCCAACTGCAAGGCGATGAACGAAATTTAATTAAAACAAAAAACGTCGTTGCTGCTTTCGCAGCCAAACTGCTTCTACACAAAAAGAATATGGGCAGACGCGAGTTTCACAATTTTTCGAATTTATCAGTATCATGCAGTAACGACGAATTGTTTGCCTACTGCCAACATTTGGAAAACCTCCACATTGACTTCACCGAACGATACCAGGACATTTTGAACTTGGAAATACCAGACTGGGTGTTGGATCCGTTTTCAAATGTCAACACAGCAATGTCACCTCAGCTGGAAGAAGAACTTATAGAATTGACAACGAACGAGGAAATAAAAATCAAGTTCAAAAATGGTTACCAAGAATTTTGGCTACAAAAACCGATCCCGCAATTGTACCCTGGATTGTGGTCAATCGTTCAGCGATTCTTGATAGCATTCCCATCGTCATATTTGTGTGAACGTGGATTTAGTGCTGTGGCAACACTGCTTACTAAAAAGAGAAATCGTTTGCATGTTACCAAACGTGGCGACTTGCGACTGTTCTTGAGTAAATTGGAACCTGATATCAACAAACTTCACATTACACATTAGTTTTTATATAAGGATCGATTATATTTGTTTTATTTTGAATAAAAGATACTCTGTTTGAATACTATAAAGTTGCGTTTCAATAATCATTCTCATTGGCAGGTGTAGCCCGTAAGAGTTAACTTGAGACCTGAGCGCCGTTGTGTATTACCTACTGCGCTCAGGTTTCAACTCTTGCGGGTTATAGTAAAAGTCTCGTTTGGAATTAATGTTTAATCTCCGCTAATATAGCTCACAATAATTAATTAATTTAATTTGAAGTTATAGTGGTTTTTCAGTAGGTGAAAAAATGGGGGCGCTAAAAAATAATTTATTCTCAAAGTGGGCAGTAGACAAAATAAGTTTGGGAACCCCTGCTCTAAACACTTGTCCCGTACTACGAAGAGAGGCAAAGAAAATAAAACGTATATGTTATATATGTGCCGCTTCCTAACGTAATAGCAGTCGTTTAAAGGGCCTAGACAAGTGGCTCAATTGTTGTAAACACCAGTAGAATAGAATGACAAATACTACGTGATCTAGCGTACCAAATTTAAAGAGGTAGTCAAACGTTATTCACTTTTTATGAAATCAAACGAAAAGTAAACATTGTACAAAGCGTTTGCCACTTGTATAGCCGCTCAGTTTATCTTATAATAAACGTGTGTCGTACGTAAAGGTGAGTCAGCTTATCTGATTTGCCTTACTGTTGCTGATAGGACACGGCTTCTGGAGCTATTTAAAGAGTCTATGATTTCGAATTATTAACCCTAAAGAAAACTCGAAAATGTATCTTCTACAAATGAGTAATGTAATTATTGTTAATTACATAACATTAAATAATTAATTAAACTGTTCTGAAGCCAGAAATTTTGTCTCGACCTTAGGCGAGAGGCTAAGAGAAAAAGGAAGCGACCCTCGCTCCAGTTCTTTCCTCCAGCAATTATCAATTGCGGTACAACGCGGCAATGCTGCCAGCGTAATGGACACATTTGGTTCAGGACCGACCTTGGAGCTGTCCTCTTCCAGCTGAATACCATTTACACATCATAATATAATCTACACAACACACTTTAGAATAAGATATTTTTCATTTTATTTGTTAAGTAGATTACATTTTATAGAATAATTTTAAATTCATCTGTGAATTAGTATTGTAATAATAGAAAGTTTCAGTTATTAATTAAACTAACAATATTTATTTTGTTCTCCGTTATACACATTTAATGTTCTTTCTGAAAATCGATAGCTATTTTCAGAAAAAATTAAAGAATAACATTCAGAAAGAATACAATTACAAGCACATAAGGAAAAAGGTGCAAGTACAAGTACGAGAAAAAGGTACGAGTATATGTGGGCGACAAAAAAGAAATAAAGATCTAACGTGGTTCGCTGTTGCCTTTGCTTGAAGGTTGTTATGAACGCGTCAACTCTCCTCGGATCGGCATTTAATTAGAGACGACGCGTTTATAACAATATCGCCACCAATTAGAGGCCGACTGCTGCAGTTGCTGATTTTACCGATTTTCGCCGTGATAACAATATTACGAATGATTTGTAATAAAGATAGCAACGAAGAAATACGCAATGTGACAGGGTTGCACGACAGTGTTATTATAAAAATGGAGAAAGGAATGCTTTGATGGTTCGGGCACATAGAAAAAATGAGTGATGAAAAACTTACGAAGAAAATCTACAGAGCGGAAGTGAGTGGTACCAGAAGCCAAGGAAGACCAAGGCTGACTTATAAAGATCAAATAGCCAGATTGTTAAAGTATTTGTGTCGTATTTATGAAGTTATTTTTGTACTTGAGTTTTGATCAGTAAAGGATAGTTATTTTGCACTTTTCAGTAATTTTTGCGAAGTCGGTATATTTTTTTTCTTAAAAAGTTTATTTCTACCTTTGAGTTACCTTGACCTAAATAACTATATAGGGTAGGTCTTCAACTAACTTCTTTTCTAATTATGGAACAGATATATCATTCCAAAATAAACATCGACATAAATATAGCTTATAATCTGTTATGATTATTCTTAGCTTCGAAGTCGTAGCTTTAATACCAATGAAATTTTAACGGGAGGAAGTGATGGAAATACACCCTTTCAAACAAATCATAATTTTCCAAACGGTCCACAATTGACGAAGTCATCAACGAACACACGTAAAAAAAATCGTATTGACAAACATAGCACCTCCTCCTTTTTTTCAAGTTGGATAAAAAAATTATACCTAATTGCTTAAGAAATGCTATAAGCCAAAAAGAAAAAATATTTTTATTTTTTAAAATTATAATTATTCATAGTTACATTAACAAAAAGTACATACATATGTCAATATTTACAAACTTAAAACTGCACATTTTTTAAAATTTAAAATTTTTTAAAATATTTTTAACTCCAAGGTATTCCGAGTTCCTTGAGTTGTTGGAAACGACAAATCCGTGAGTCTTGATAAAACAACATTAACAGGTGAATTAAAGGCTGATCAATTGGTCAAGATGTTTGTGTCACATTGTTATTCGGTGCTACATCGGTAGATTTTAGACATGTATAGGTACTTTCCAATGATAGATATGTGTGTAAAGCTATGAAATCGCAGGAAGAATATTGTGCTGTCTTTACCTTATAATTTGATGTCAGGACATCAATATCTTTCTTGACTATTTGAATTGATTTTTATCAGGGCGCCTTCACTGTATTACTACAATTGATTTCAGTTGTGAAATAAAAGTACACAATATTCCAACCTTCACCAATTTATTAAAAAAAATATCCCTTAATATTGATCTCATGAGTTCCTTACTTATAATGAAATCTTAACTGTTATTTATGAAAATATAAATGAGATTTTACAAACAAAAAAAATACATTTATATCGGAAATTACATAATGAATGTTACAACCATTAATAAGTGTATCTTCGGCGTCTTAATATAAGGTATAATTAAAACATTAAGATGTACTACAATAACGAAATATAAGGTTAGTTAGTATAAATATACTTATATTTATTACTGATTGTTAATAATTTTTTATATCTGCTTGTACATTGCCGTCTAAGTAAGGGGATAACCATGTATATATATATAGCCAGTCGAGTTGTCCCACCAATGGTCCAATGGAATATCCACGGTGTTCACTAAATCCTTAGTGACTGTATAATTAAGTAAGGTCTTCCGCAAGCCGAGTTGTCCCTCCAATGGTCTCAAAGAATTCCCATGAAGTCCACTATACTCGTAACCCACTAATGAATCTCCAAGAAAAGAGACTAAATATGTATTGAGGTAATCCAATCTCATACTGCAATGCACAAACAAACGCTCCGAGAAGGTAATCCACCTGATCATGTATATTTAAAGAAAATATCCAACTAAATGTAGAATACACCGTGATTCCATGGTGTTTATGGGATTAAGAATATAACTTTAGTCCATTGTGTTTATGGAATTATGAGTATACCATTAGTACATGATGTTTATAGAATTAAGCATGGAATTAAGCATGGAATTAAGCATGGAATTAAACCTGGAGTTAAGCATGGAAATAAGATATACCATTAATCCGCTAATCCATGGTATTTATGTACTTAAGTATGAAATCAAACATGGAACCCTGTGACAAAATTCCTAGGGTTAATACACTAAACTAAGCGCCAAGAAAAATACTTTTAAAAGAAAACTACAACTTCCACATTCTACTTACCATGAGGTCTATCATGGGACTTTAAAATATTAAAAATAATAAAAAAAACCTCTTAAGAACACTAGAAACATCCTAAATATATAGGCATGTATATTAGATTTCTATATTTCATTTTTGTCTGCCACTTAACTACCATCAAAATTGGATGGCTCCTTCCATGATGGAACTACACCTCAACAAAATTTGTACCCATAACGTCATTATTATTTGTTACTGAAAACTACTCAGATTTCAGTCTGAGGTTTTCGACATACGAAAGAGACAGCAAATCTCTGAAAAGACATCGACCAATAAGAAGTGTCTGAAAATTTCAAAATGACAGAACCTAAATTAATGTCAGATTTACAGTTCCACAACAGAATTAGAATGATGTAGTTAAAAGTAGCCACTGTAAACCAAACCGGAAGCAATGCCCGTTGCTCGAACATTCTTGCTCGAACATTGGAGTCAGCCAGCATGCGACAGCCAAATATCGCGCGATATCAGCTGTCAAACTGCATTTTATGATCATGGCGTAATAGACACGCAATCGTCACATATGGTATCAATTTTTTATTACAGTTAATCACCGGTCGCGCAGTGATCGCGTGGAATAATAACCTCGCGGGAATGGTAGTACGGTCAATGGGTACCGACGACACTGGCGTCGTGTTCCAAATGTATGTATTTCATACAAAACTATAGAAACCGGTAGTGCCGCCTGCGCTCTGCCAATGTGGTTTATTGTTTGTAGTCTGCGGTTGCCTTCGAATTCATGGGTACCTTTATATATAGGTTCGTCAAGTCTGTCTGTTTGTTAATTTGTCTGTCAGAGATATTTTAGTAATCTAAATTAAGAAAAAAATAATAAATAAGTAGTAGTAGGACTTTTTTATAAACATTACGCTAATTTATTGATATTTTTACTGCTACTATTATACATACTTATGTAAACTGTCACACAATGGAAACTTATTTTAGGATTACGTCTTAGGATTATATTCCGCTGGTCCGGGTTTTGGTCGAGTTTCCTGTTTTTGGGGTTAGGAAATGTCTTAACTCTAATTTAAAGTCAATACGATTACTCTCGAAACGTAAACAGGACACTGGTGTCAATGTTACAGAACTCGTCCTATTTCGAACACTAGCTGCCACATTGTAAATGCATTATGCTAACTTTATCTCATATTTTTCTGCTATTTGTTGCATAACATAATTCTAAAGATTAACTGAATAAATTATTGCTATTAAAAAAGTATCGTCTTGTGAATTTTTAAATTTTTCTTTAATTTGCTCGAGGTGCTGCATCAATCAACTTAGATGACGAATCGATTGATAAAACCAGTTTTAAAACGGTACCTTTACAATTTCGTTGTATCTGTCTGTTTGTTCATCTATGCGTCTGTCAGACATAAATTGTAATTCAAATCCAGAAATGAAATAAATGAGTAGTTTGCGCTTTTTTAATATTTTTAAATTATGTCCAAATTTAGATACGGAACTCTAAAACTCTAAATATCGTGCCACACACGAAATGTTTGCTATGAAACTTATGATTCTGTAGCAAAATTCAAAACATACAAAGCAAAGTGTTTTAAATTGATACTAGCTGTAGTTTTCTTTAAATCAATAGCATGTATAAATAATTACGAGTAACAAAATAGTAAGCATGCGTTGTTTGAGCATTAATCTCTCCGTGTATGTTACTCTTACTTTTCCAATGATCAACAGGTCAAGGAAATTGGTAACATTATTGAAACGCATTCCACAGAGGTGGCAACATTGTGTGTTGTAATTTCTATGTGATTGTGATACACCAACACTGTCCTAAATCAATGGGAATTATAGTGTTTCCATTTTAGACGAGTACCCGTAGTGACGGCCGAGGTCAAAATACTGCGCTATCATTACCGAGAGCGAGAATCATATTTTGGATGTGGTACTAAACGATAGATGTTAAGAATCTTTTATTTTCATAAATTATCCCTTAGCTATTCTAATACATTAAAGTAGTTACGAAATGTAAGTTGGTGTGTAAGTTTTAAGATGTAATTAATAACTCTTATATCGACCTTACCTTTGAACTATAATTTACAAAACACTTTACATGTATATACATATTAAATTAATGGATAAAATATATATTCGTGTACGCAAGATGTCTAGTAAATTATATTTTAAAAGCGAGTAACCGATAAAGTAATTATATACAGTTAAACACGCAGTACCATTTTAGAAGAATCTAAAAGTTGAATTTTAAAGAAATTGGATCTTTGTTGGTCACCGTAGCTTTATTCTCGAGCTCGGACTAAAGGGTAGGAATGAGACGTATATATCGGTACAGTCAAAAACAACAAGTTTTAGAAAATAATAACATGGAACTATTGTCTTTAAACCGTCAAAACAGTTCCTGTTCCACAACGGACTGAATCGAAAACATTTAAGTGCGCCTGCTTGTTTCTTGTTAATGTTATGTGTTTTGGCTAAAAATTAAGTCTTAATTTTAAATAAGCTGTCAGTCCTAAGCGTCGAACGCATGAAGAATTATTTTCGTTTCAAAATCATGTATAGAAACCATTCCACGAGACTGTGATACGGTTGGTGTTATTAATAGTATGTTGTAATAGAACAGGCTGTTATTTTGGAACAGGCTTCTGGAACTGTTATTTTATTGAAACAGGTGTAACAGGTTTCTTATTCTTCCTGTTATGGGCTACTCCTCCAACGGGGCTGCGACATGGGTACTCACTATCAGATGACGGCGACTTAAATCAAACACTGAAGCAAAACACAGAAAATATTGGCTAATAGAGGTTCTACGAGTGCGTAACAGTGGCTTACAAACCCGCAGAATACGCAAAGGTTTTGGCAGTACCGGTACTTTCATCTGTACATCTTTAAATACAAATGAAATTTAAGCGTCTGTGTTTTAGAAATAAATGCCTTTTCTTATATGCTAACTAACTTATATGCTAATTTGTACGTAACCAAAAGCCAAACATGCTTTTTAAAACTTTTGTCTGTTTGTCTGATTATTTGCTTGTCTGGGCTAATCTCCAAAACGGCTGAACCAAATTTCACGAAATTTTTATTGGCAGGTAGGGCTTTTCAGAGAGTAATTTGGGCTTCTTTTTATACCGAAAAAATTCCAAAGCTAAACAATAGCAAAAGTAAATCGCGAAGCACAGTTATTTTAATATAAGCAATATCTAGTATATGCTCATACCAAGATACGTAAATCGTTTTGGCTCATTGCCATAAATGAACAAAAACAGAAGTAACACTGTACTATGGAAAATATATAGTCATGACCGAGTGCTTACCATATCCATGTGTTCGGTTATCGTTCTGTGTCCACAGCTATCATATGACCGCACGTTAACCCAATGATGTAATGTTACCGCACAAAACTATTATTATACATTTAAGATGGAAAGTTTACTAGCAATAAACTAAGTTCACTAAAAGTAAGTTTCATCCACGCGAGTTCCAAATAAAATAAACATTGACCTTATACTTTAAGGCAATTGTGGCGCAATGCTTATTTGGTATTTGATGTGACAACTGGGTTTAGGTAACGTCGCGTCGTATGCTGTTGCTAATGGGATGAGTGAGATCTAGAAACATCTATTTAAAGCTTTTAGTACTTTGAAAGGCACATTTCACCGATTGATCACGTTATTCCTATGTGATTGTAGTCGTTACGCTAGGTCGAAAGCTTCCTCCCTGTAGCCCTGAAATATATGCCAGGGATGAAAAGAATCTCCTAAAATTCGCGGCTGCGGCGGATCGAAGTGGAGGCTTCGGTCGTCAATTTCAATTTTCCCCGAATATGATAGCGCGTGTGGTCCGCCCCCGTCGTTACAGCGAAAGCGAAAGTGCAGGCTACCACTTGCTCCCCGAGACTTGCTGCGGCGGCAATGCTAGAGGTTCTTCGGTATGTTGCTAGGAGTTCCTCGACATGCGCAAAGAACCACCATTGCGAGATTTTTGTGATAAAACATTGGCCCGTTCTTCCAGTCACTTCCCGAAGAGTGTGTTTTAAAGATTTCTGCTGTGTGACAAAAAAAATTGATCAAGCGAGAGTTAGAGAAGTTAGACATGCATACAGAGAGTTCCGTACGATTTCAATGAAATAGCGAATTTTTAAACTTCGCTTCTGGAAATCAATAACACCTAGGACATTCGTTATATTTCTCCTGCAAACATTGGGCACATTGTAAAACAAAATTTATACAGACAGTGGACGAACGCCTATGATATTTGTGACGAAGCTGACATCGCAAGACTGTAAAGGTTGTTTGAATTTTTTTACCGTTTAAATAAAATACAATTATATTTTGTGTTTAATCACATTTACTTATGAGGTAGGTACTCTTTCTTCAATACTATATATAACCACAGCTTAATTAGTTACTAACGTAAAATTAGTTACTAAATATAACATTCAAAGCACAATATTATACAATAATATTTTACTTTACATATAACTATAAATACCGATATTATAATTTGTAAATTACCAAAACGATATATGGACAATTTAAGCGAGATAACGGTTTTCAAACTCTCACAGCACATGTTGCATGTATTTGTATAAAAAATTACCATGTGTGCATCAAACACGCGTTAAGGCGACGCATTGAAAAACAATCATTTAATCTAAAATAGACTTTCTTTTCTACGCAAACGTGCGCGCGCTGGCTATCGAAAAATACGAAAAAACAGTTATTTTAATTTATTTTAAAAACTACAATTATTATTAATAATCCAGCTATCATTTTGGAGAATATGATTAGATTAAATTAAAATTCGTAATTTATTTAAATTACAATTTATCGTTATTGTGATTACTTCATAAAAATGCTAAGTAGGTGTGATATATAAATTTGTAAGTAATTGTTATCTATTACTTCGACTCGTCACTTGTAGCGGACGTATTCGGGAAAGGGGCACGCACATTGTCGATGCGACCCCCTTTAGCGGCATTGCAATAATGTAAGTAAAATATAAGTGTAGTATAATTGTCACCTAATTTACAAATTATTGTTACTTTGAGCACCATAACGTATCCAAAAACAAAAAGAAGATTGAGATAGTAAATATAACCTCATTTTACAGGCAAATTTTTTAGACCTACATACTACTACATAATATATCTAAATAAATAAATAAATTCTCCAGACAACCCACACCGATCGAGTCTCAAAGTAAGGCATTCTCTGAGGACCAAATGACTACTACTAGGGGCGTCTCCCAGACCCGAGACAATCTAGAAAAGTTGGTTTCCTAGATTGACCCGACCAGGGATCGAACACGGGAGCTTCCGCACATATTTATAATACAATCGAACACACTTCGTAACATATATAGTATGCATTAGAACAGCGCATAAAATTGAAATTAGGGCTTGAAACGTATGACGTAATTTATGGCGATGTTTTTGTTTAAAATATCATGTATGAGACTCTTTTACAAAAATATTACACACTAAATAATCACGCAAATTATTTAAGTGTTACTTGCCCATAACTAAAAAAATAGGCATTCGGACTACAGGGTCCATACTAAAAAGTGTTTATAATGACCCAATATATATAGATATATTGATATCCGCCCGCAAAATACTTCTACTCCCCCTCAACGCAATCTGTACTTCTATACTAATATGATGCTTAGGTAAACTTTGCTTATAAGTAATGGAGAAACCCAAAAACTACTCGACCGATTTAAAAGACACCCTAAAGCACTGCGCGATTGAAGATGAATCTTGTAAAGAAATTAACTACAGTGATAATACAAACTAGTATAGGCGACAGTCTATATAAAGTATATATAAAGTTCTAAGCCTTGTCCTTTGGTCGACTTGTACAAACTTGATCCGATCCCATATTTGAACAATTATGTTTCTCTTCCAGATTAACATGAATTAAAGATCCCAGTTCTGGCAGATTTCTCTACCAGAGCAGTACGACACGAAAATTTTTTTCTTTGGCAATATACCTATACAACTTCAACAAGATTACAATCTATATAAAACTAATTAATAATTTTATTCGAACTTTAACTGCTCATTGGACTTTCTCTAAAAATATGTAAAATAACACTATTCTTATAGTTAACAATTAAAAACAATACAATAAAGGAAATTTTAATTCAGTAGATTATATGGTCGATATTAATAATGTCATAACAGCTTGCACTCCATCATGTGATTCCAGTAGGCAACGTAACGATAATCAATAACTTAATCTAAAATAGACCTTCTGTTCTATACAAACAATTATATTCGTTTATTTTAAAAACTATGATTAATTTTAAAAAATCCAACTGGCATTTTTAAACTAGACGAAATTTTTAAACATAAATCGGTCTTGTTACTCTGAAAAATGTAAATCTCTGTATTAAATGAGGTTTCTTTGATATTTTTTTTCGTTTTACAAAAATTAACGAATCGTGTATCACAACTGGTAAAATGAAGTCAATGAAATGAAGAATCAGGTTATCAAACATCATTTTCATACGTTTTGTAGTCACTTAGAAAAATTGAGATCCCTGCCGTCAAAATTTCACACATTATTTGTCTTACTTTTATTTTATTCTTGAAGAATTTGTAGACCCATTACACAGCAAAGCTACTATTTTATGTTAATCACTGGTTTATTAAATTATAACATAATATACATGTGTCTTGTAATTTTATTAATTAAAAAATACCTTATATACCATTAAGATGAAATTATACATATGATACATATTTCGTAACGAATTTAAATGATTATTTGTATGGTAATCTTTTGGATTATAGTATTTGCGTATATACATTTACAATCACAATATTTGTGTTATTGTGTACGTGTAAAGCGAAAAGACTTAGTGGAAGTACCAAGTGTTTTTTATTAAATGTTTTCTTGTTCTTCAAAATGAAACAAAGATTTGCAAAATCCAAAAAAAGGAAACAAATTTGACCCTATGGTCAGCGCTTTATTAGATTTTTAAATATAAATAGGTACCTATGTACATACGGAGATACTTCGATTGTTTGTTTTTATGAAACTATTTTTATAAAAACGAGCAATCGAAGCCCCTTAGACCACAGACCTGAATATATCCGCGTAACGATGATAACACAATGATAACATTATGATTGATATAACCCTGGCACTACAAAGAACGATACATTATCACGAAAACATTTGTTTGGAGCTCTATACTATTCGGACATTATTGTATTACGCGATGCCGTGTCTAACCATCCTTACCAACCTATCAAGAAGTAATATACCAAACGATTTCGCCGATAAAATAATACCAATTCTTGGCAAAGTCATTAACAAACCTTTATATGTGAGTATACAATAATTATTATATAATATCAACATTCTGCCGGCGACTTTTTTCCCATAGATCTAGAAATAAGTAGAAATACGAAGTGAAAAGATGAAAGAACAAATAAGTGACCCGCGGGTTTTTTTTAACCGGTAATCTTAACCTCACAATTGCGAGGCATAAGTAAGGTGAGGTATACAGAAGCTATAGTCTTTTAAAACCTTTTGATGATATGCCTTGATATGCCTTTTAAGGCGATCAAAATTGCTTAGTGCCTACGCATACCTTTTGTTGTACGTCACAATTAATTTTAGTTAAAGAAAAGAAAACCAGGACAAACTTTGTTTTGCAGTTAATATCAACTGACCATACGCAACACTTATTGCACAATATAACCAATTCAGACAGTTAGCTAAGTTTTCATAGACATTTTCGATGTAATAAGTGTACTTGGAAAATGAAAAGCTTTAGTAGACTACTGCATTACGTAGTTGTATTGTCTAAAACACAAAAAGCGAACGTCAGACATGCAATATTTTGTTAACTATGAAAGCCGTGTGCAGATCAACGCCGACAGTACGTAGCCTCTGATCATCATGACATGATCATGACTTTATTAAAAACTAGTTGTAACCCGCCACGTCATCCGCGTGAATTTACGGTGAAAATATAGTAGTAGATATCTTATTGTAGAGATTATATACACTACATTACATAGTCACGTTACTGTCAAGGACGCAGATGTAGAGCTGAGAGCGACCAATCATCATAGGACGTAACATCGTGCTTGACTGACTGTGAAAGAAGCACTGTATTTGCTGGTTAAACTTTTGTGGTTTGGTGTTAAATAAATAGAGATATCGATCGAAAAGTTTCCAAGATTATCGTGACTTTTAGTTACAAACTTATTCTTGTTACGCAACATGTACAAATAATGACAATTTTTTCCGATGAATATTATATTGTGACATTAAAGAAAAACATAATTTTACTTTTCCGTTTAGTTCTCATTCGATATGTATCTAAAAATTATTTACTCGTGTTCAATCCATATCTGCAACCAACATAGAATTTAAAACCGATTGTCTAACTGACAAACTTGGTAAAAATATGTAATGTTCATAAAACACACAAAAGCCTGTCTACTACACTGTCGTGCCTGTCTCATTTTTTGAAACAAAAATGTGAACTGTTAGTAGTCTTCTTTGTACGAGTATATCCGTGATATAGCCATCAATGCCTATAACTAATAATAGTTTTCGTCTAGGTACATACATCGCAGATAGATCATCATGGATATTTTACTCGAACAGAAGCTCAAACAAACAAACAAAAATTCTAAAAATATTTATTTTACTATTTAAAAATGCCCCAAAAACATAAAACTGTCAATCCGTTTTTAAACATTTACCATGTCCACGTAATCGATACAGTTTTTGAAACGCAGACTTGTGTAATGTACAAAATATACTGCATTGTAACACCTTCGCGCATTTTTCATAAACTATGGACAGCTATGGCGATTACGCCTTTAATTGACAATATTCATTTGTCGATATTCTGTTAATCAATTTTTCACTTTCAAATTCCACGACACTGCTCACTTTTATAAAGAGATAACATAAGAATGATTCATAGACACAATCCTTTTTTAATTGGTACACTGCCTCACCCTATTATGCATCTGAACTTCGCCCCTTTTTCGTGAAAAGACTGTTTTAGCCACACTTTTTTTGTATATAATGTCCTATTAATAGAGATAGTTAGTAGAGATTACGTGTGATAAGTATAGCGTAATGATATACACATTATTAAGTAACTAATTGAGAGTCCTGTCTTTCAAACAGACTAATTTGCATACGAACTTATTAGCAGTTCTTTAATTTCCAAAAAGTTAACATACAAACACACAGACATTTCTGTAAATATTTATTTTGGAATCAGAAAAGCCTAAAGTATCTTATTCAATCACTTCTCAATAATATCTCCAATTTACAAATACGGTGTTGCTGCTAATGTAAAATACTGGAATAGATGTCTCTGCCGTGTCTTTTTCTGTTATTAAATTATATATTAAGCCCATTACAGGCGCCATTCAGCTTAAGGGAGCTCATTTCAGATCTCATCTTCTGGACGGCGGATTACGATAGAACATAGAGCATACTTTAATGTGTAAGTCTGACTTAAAGAGATTCAAAGTTCTAAAATTTTTCAATTTACGTAAAAACCTTAAAAACTTCCTGGATAACGAAAAATCCTCTATCTTGCAGTGAAAATTTCGCTGAAATCGGTTCAGACGTTTCAAAGATTAGGCCGGACAAACAAACAGACATACAGACAGACAGATAGACAAAGTCTAGAAACTAGCTTAACAAAATACGGACACGCTCTTACAGCAAATGCTTCTTTCATTTTAATTCTTTTTACAATTAAGTATTATAAACTTTATTATTAAAAAGTACATACATATGTTAATATTTACAAACTTAAAACTACACATTATCTTAAATAATAAACTATTCTATATTGGCTATTCAAAGAGGCAATGCTGCCAGTCTGCTAGGTACCTTGAGCAATGACAGCTTTCTAAGCGGCAACTTTGAGGAAGTTTATTATTTTTAATTCTTAATTTGAGGGCCGCGGTGATGAACGTCTGTGGAACTAATTTAGGTGATGCCGCAACAGAGGTGAATGATGCTGAAGTTACTACTGTAACCAAAACAGCGTGAAGTATATTAACTTTCGAAAGTTGCCCAACCCCCGGAGGAGATAAGGAGGAGAGAGAGGAGAAGATTAATAAAATAGAACTTATTTAATGTGTTGACTTAACATTTGTTGTCGCTATATTGCATTTCTCAAAAAAAAATTGATTTGGTTGATCTGTTTCCCGAGGCGTCAAAGATTTAATTTCATGTTAATTTTTTTATACCCTAAACTGCAGTGTGGATATGTTCAAACTGTTGAGAACATATCCACACTGTTTGAGATTGTAAACAGGTTTCAACAGTTAAGACCTGCAATATAATTTGTTACAAAGAGTACTATTAATTAACTATTAAAAGTGGAATACGTCAAATATGTAATTGACGCCATCTTGTTTAGGTAAGGTGTTGCCTATGATATGTACATATAATACTTTTGTACGAAAGAACTAAGCTAATATATACCGAAACCATATTAAAACACTTATTTAATATTAAAGTTTCTAAATTATAAGTGTACAAAGTGCAGACCGGAGCTCCATACATTCGTGGAACGTCCCCTTTCCCTTTTTAGATATTTTATAATGCAACGCGAAAGTTTAAAAGTGTATTATAAGCTTCTCATTTCTGCACTTCAGCTCATTGAAACAATCACAGAGAGCTCCGTAATATTAGTTCAATGTTGTCGCTATTATTATTCTTATTACGTAAAACATCAAATAATGTAAAATGAATAATAATTCGATAGACAATTCACTTTATTGCAATTTCCGTTAAAGTAAATGAGATTGCATTCTTGCAGAAAAACTTCAGAAGGTCTCTTCATAATGTTTCATTTATCAAATTACTTACGATGGTGCCTTCCACGCTTGTTTTCTTTTAAAGATAGACATGAAGACAAGTTTTAGTATATTTATTCTATTTTTGCGACGTGATGTTTATTATCTTGATAGACTTCGATCACAAAGTAATCGAAGTTGATAGGTAAAACATTTGATGAATTATGAAGTGCAGTGAACTGAGCCAATAGAAACTCTTCCTTTGACTTTTTTGGTTGTAGATAATATTATGTTCTAAAAGTTTACGATAGTTTAACCAATTAATAATGAGTGACAATTATTTTGTCAGAAACACCGGTGTACCCACTAATTTCATATTACGAATGTGAAGTGTTTTCGTCGAGTCCTTTTACGAAATATTCGACAATAAAAAAAACGGCGAAGTGCGTGTCGGTCCACGCACAGTGAAGGGTTCCATAGCCAAAAAAAAAAACAACGCGTGCGTGTTCACGATTATTAAGTACCTGGTGGAACAAGCTTCGTTCAATCTGTTTCGAGTTGCTTTATAATAGAATTTGTAGTTCTTAATTAGCTAATACCAATGCGTGAATATTTTAGTCTACTGGCACCTCAATATTAGGTATTATATAGGTTAGTAAGAGGTTACTGATACTTATGATAGCTTATTGATACTTCAATATTTTATAAGGTGGCGATGGAATCAATGTTCTAGAAAAAATACTCTTTGTGTGAAAAAGAGTTTTTTCAGGGATAACATCAATTCTAAATAAACTTGAAAATAAATCATTCTCTAAGTATAAAATTTCATAAAAAACGTTCCAGCTGTGTCCCAGAAATAGGAATATACAAAGTTATTCTGCGGCCCCTCAGCATGTAATCGAAATTATGTCATATCTTAAACACTGCACAACATAAAATCTTATTCCAACCTACATATTTTGGCTGAAAGGTTACTGTCAAATCTAATACTGATAAAGGGTCTAATACTTGATAATAAATTGACATGGAAAGTTCACATGCAACTTTTACAAACGAAAATGTCTTCTCTTGTTGGCATGATTCGTAGTATGGCCATTAGTATCCCACGAAATTTAAGTCTCACCATATAAAAAAACGGTGAACACTGCAAAATAAAATAATAAAGACACTATCCATCCATACTAATATTATAAATGCGAAAGTCTCTCTGTCTGTCTGTCTGTTTGTCTGCTTGGTTTTCACGGCTAAACCGCCGGACCGATTTTGATAAAATTTGGCATGAAGATAGTTTGACACCAGGGGATGAACAAAGGCTACTTTATTTTTCAAAAATCTACCCTTAAAAAGGTGAAAAAGGGGATAAACCTTTGTATGGGAAAATTTCAACCACTGAACCGATTAATATGTAACTTACACCTTTTCTATTAAAAAACATAGTTTTCTTTTTTATATCAAAAATCTATCCCTAAAGGGGTGAAAAAGAGGATGAAACTTTATAGGGGAAATGCTAAACCGCTGAATCGATTGAGACGAATTTAGTACATAGTTAAAACCTTTTCTATTAAAAAACGTAGTCTTCTTTTTTTCCAAAAATCTACCCCTAGAGGAGTGAAAAGGGGAATGAAACTTTATAGGGGATCCATCCGTACTAATATTATAAATGCGAAAGTCTCTCTGTCTGTCTGTCTGTTTGTCTGCTTGGTTTTCACGGCTAAACCGCCGGACCGATTTTGATAAAATTTGGCATGAAGATAGTTTGACACCAGGGGATGAACATAGGCTACTTTATTTTTCAAAAATCTACCCCTATAGGCGTGAAAAGCGGGATGAAACTATGTATGGAAAATTTTTAACCGCTGAACTGATTAAGATGTAATTTGGTGGTACACCTTTTCTATTAAAAAATACAATTTTCTTTTTCTTTATAAAAAACCTACCCTTAAAGGGTATACCCATATTGGGTATCAAATGAAATGGAATACGCAGGGGAAGTTTTCTGTACATGTAACGTCATCACTTATCCAATATGGCTGATGTTCCATAATAGGAAATAACTTTTTCGTTCAACACCAATAATATGGGTGTCAAATGAAATGGAATACGCAGGGGAAGGTTTTTGTACATGTGACGTCATCATAAATCCAATATGGCGGATGTTCCGTAATAGAACATAACCATTTTGTTTAATATCAACAACATAAGTACGTCGGGTAACCTCGATAAGCCGGAGAGGTCAAGGAAAGTTTTTCCACGCGGATGAAGTCGCGGGTACAGTTAGTATTATTATAATTACCGTACACCTACACACGTACTTTATAAAAACACAAGACTATTTAACATAAAGCAACTGTACACGTTCAACACGTGCATTCTTATTAGAAAAATACTCACGAATTCAATCCACACTCAGATACACTTTACCATTGAAGACACTAACACTTTCAGAAATAAAAACAGCCTTATGTTAAATACACCAAGAACAGAATATGGTAAAAAAACATCATATTTGAGGGAGTACAATTATATAACGCCTTGCCCGAAGTTATTAAGGATTCGGTAACTTTGGCCACATTTAAATACCAACTTAAGAAGCATTTAGAGAAATTAGACTAATACTATTCATTGGGTATGTTTAGACTCCGCGTCTGCCATTGTCATCAATCTGGTCAAATGCATAATTGTATAAATCATGCTGTAAATTAAATTTTCTCATTTAAGTGAATGTAACATATTCTTATGAGAAATAAATGTCTTTAATCAGAAATATGTAAAATGGATAAATATTCTGTTGTTCGTGTTATGCATAGTATTTACTAGCTATAGCCAAAGCGCCTGGTAAGCTAAATGTAGCAAATAATCTTTCCCACATATTTTATCGAAGCTTATGAAAAGGATAAGAAAAATCAAAATCAAAAAAGAAATGTTTCTAGAAAACTGGTTAAAAGTAAAATTAGGTAAACACTCTAAAGACATATATGTCTGTCTTTCTGTTGCAGCCGATTTTATCAGATATTTATTTCTCAGACGTATTTCTCAGATTGACGTTACGGTTGATATTTGGAATAATCATAGTAAGTGCTAGCCCATGAGCAGACATTATGAGGGCGAAATAACGTGAAAGGGTGTTTTCGGGCAAAGTTTGTGGCAAAAAGAAACATTTGTAAGACTTCGATGAAGTTTGGCAATGGGTTGCCAGTATATAAAAGAGAAGCAAAAGTTGGGTGTAGATTAGTGATCGAAAAGTTCACAGTTTCGCCAGCGTGGCGAAAAATTCCGAGTTTCCAACTGTCTCAACTCAACTTTAAAAATCGAATTTTTACTCTTAGGCGTTTGTTTTTGGAACTTACGTGGAAAGTTTAAAAAATGACTTGGGGTCGAGTATTAAAAGACAGCTCTTTATATCACGAATAAAAGAGAGTGCAGGATATTTAAAAACTTGCAAAAATACGCATCAAAATCGCTTTCGGCCAATCTTATTTTCAAAAACATGTCTCAGAAAAATCTTTAAAAATCACACAACATAACATTGAGGAAAAGAGAATTTGTTAATTTCTTTATTAAAGTCATTTAATGTTAACTTAGTACATCATATTAACATTAAAAATATGAAATTAACATTGCATGCCTTTTTTTGTTGGACTCATATGAATAGTATTTTTAAATTTACAATTGTTTATTCATCGATTTTAAACACTTTTCTCTAATTATAAAGGATCTTTCGATGAGTACAGGGCTCTTCACTTCACTCCACTTTTTCCTGTCTTGGGCTGTTCTTATCAAATCGTTGCTTGTACAATTTATAAGTTTGTCTACCCATCTTTCCAGAGAGCGACCTTGATTTCAGAATAAAGGTATATTGAAAGAAAATGAAGAGTTGTACTTCACATTAGACGCTTTTATTACACAAAAGGAACCTCTATGACAGACTTTTTTTGCGGCTAATAATATGAAACACTAGTTATAATAATAATAATAATAATAATAAACTCAGACATTTCACACAGCGCCATCTAGTCCCAAAGTAAGCAGCACAGCGCTTGTGTTATGGGTACTAGACAACTGATATACTACTTATATACTTTTCTTTTGTAAATAAATACATATTATATATAAACACCCAGACTCGGGACGGGAATCGAACCCGCAACCCCCGTTTACTTTCCGACGCGTTAAACCGTTGCGCCACGGAGGTCGTCAAAGTTATGCAAATTCGTCTTACAATTAACTAGTTTTGTATTACTTCAACATTACAAGGAGATTTCCTAAAGCTCTTTATTATGAAAACGAATGCAGTTGACCAAAAACATTTATTTATTTTATTGTAATTTACGTTTTAAAAAAAAATTTGTTCAATTACTAGTAATTGACTATAATATCTTTGTTAATAACAAAAAAAGTACATACATACGTTAATATTTATAAACTTAAAACTATACATTATCTTAAATAATAGACTTCCTCAAAGTTGCCGCTTAGAAAGCTGTCATTACTTAAGGTACCTAGCAGACTGGCAGCATTGCCTCTTTATTCAAAGAGGCAATGCTAAACGAAATGCAAAGCTAAACTGATTCGTTGGCGAAAGAAGCTGCCAGCCCGGCAGTCTCCCGAAGCCTCGACTAGTCTCTTACAAATATCAGAAAACAGTCAATGGGCTTCGGGGCCCCAGGTACCCAAAGTTTCTACTGCAAAGGGCATAAATATGAAACTTTTAGAGAGAGTCGCATACTTACGCCGCTTCAAGTTCTCGGCAGTGCTGGCCGCGGCACCTGCTGACTTAGAAGTCGCCGGCACATTGAAAACAGCAAATGTATGGACACAAGTGGCGTCCCACACCAGCGAACTTCCAATAGTAGTACTAGTTATTAGTAATTATGTGATCTTCTCATACATTTGTATGCGTCCTAACACTGAACTGCATATTGTCATCAGAGAATATGTATAAAAGGAGGCCGAATCCCCGCCCCATGCATAATAGAATTGCCGAATCTCTCGGCCGGATACGTAGGTTTGTTACGTTGGGTGTTAGATTCGGAGAATTTAATCGTTTAATCATACATATAGAACCTACATAATAATAAAAAAAACTATGCATACAGATTAGTTTTTCATGTTCATGTTGAAGAATGATAGTTCTCTGTTCTCTGTACTAGAATAACTAAAATTATTTAAGCATCTAATAACATTATAATATGATACCTTCGTTTATGTGATTTAGACATTTGTGTAATTGTAACGATGTGACGAATGAATAATAGATAAATGGAATCAGTCGCCGGTTTGTGTCGCGTGCTACCGTGACTGACGCTACAATAATTACTCACATTCACCCAAAATATTACCATTGTGTGCAATGCGTGTCATGGCGCGCCGATATTAGAGCGCACATATACAATCCACTCACGCTAGCTTTCTCTGATTATATTCTACTGTTATGTGTATACTGTGCTATCGTTTAGCACAAAGTCTCAATTACCAGATGCGCTTAATCATTTTTTTATTATTTCAACATTATTTTTTATTACTTGAATGGTATAAGAGCTAACATAATTATACGTTGTATATATATATTTACTGTATCTAACATAATAATTTAATATGTCTTAAAGAATTATTACTATTTTTTTATTATTATTACAGTTTAATTACAAGTAATTGTATGGTATTTTCAGACATTTTTATGCGTTGTAACTCCGGACTGCCTACTGTCGTTCGGTGGAGAATCTCGATCGCCAGGTGCAGTAGCCCATTTAGAGTCCATCGGGGCTCTCGGGGTGGAGGAAAATAAAATAATCACCAAGGAGCTAACTGATTTTGTGCAAAAGGAAATCGGTGTACATCCAGACAGGTATATAAATATATACAGTTATATAAATATATATAAATGAAATCCCGAAGGATGCTATGCGATACGTCCTTAGTCTCTCTTCAAAATACTTTCCACTGCATAGATGACTGCACTATGCCGATCGTAACGTATTTTAATTTAGATCACATTTCTCAACCTAAGCTGAAACTCCAATTATTCACCCAAACTTGCTGAAGCTAAACCAAAAGTTTTGATCAGACATTAGTTGAAAGATCAAACTACCTTTACCTGGAAAAATGGAGAGTAGAGATGAAGGGGGTTATCTCCATGTATGCAAGTGCAAATTTATAAATAATTTTATTTTCACTCGGCATTCAGAGAAGCACTAGCAATATTCCGGTCATTTAAGAAACCACTACTTAATACTTTCGTATGAACACATTTTCAATTAAACACCCATAAGAAATAGTTTTCTTTACCACTAGGCAATAGATTGATCCTAAAGTTAGGCACCCATCTGTTAGGTACCTTACTATAATGTAGGCTTAAGAGCCACGCGACTGTCTTTTATACTGAGGACCCAAGGTCTGATTCCCAGTCAGGATAATTTAGTAAAAGAACTGGCTTGCAGTATGAGAATCATCGAGCTCTACAATTTGTTATGTGGTGAAATTGTTGACTGTCTTGCACTCTATTTACTGTTCTTTAATTTTGTAATTTCATTTATTTTTCAGATTTTTCATCTCATACTATGATATAAAGGGTTACAACATTGCTAAAGGCGGTGTCACAATGGCATAACATTATTATTATTTGAAAATAAAAGTCTAAAAATTACTTATGTACTTAATTTAATCTATAATGTAATGTACTACATATAACGATTACTATGTTCTTTAAACATCAATAAAATCTGTTAACCACAACACTTAACACTTATTTTCTAATTGTCTAAGACTTTTTTTTAACATTTTTGACAGTTATATCAAATTGACATTAATATTATTAAGTAGGCCCATTAGTAGAGAGGCTAAGCGATTTAAAAAATAATTTCGTTGAACTGAGCAGTATTATACCAACAACTGATATAGTCATATCCAATGCTGTTTCGTGAGTTAGAAAAACGGTGTTATCACTTTCTCAGTCAGTGGAGGGAAAGTTATGACGTTACAAAACTGGCGGTTCTTGGTTTAATTTTTTATCAAATAACTCAATCACTACTTAAGCTATTTGGACGAGTGAAATGTCATATGAAGGTATTGAAATGGCTAACAAAAAACGTCGACAATCATAAGTTTAACATTAAAAAAATTATTTGAATAAAAAACAAAAATTGAAAAGTGTTAGTTTTTTATAGTTTAAATAACGCGGTAAAAACGCCAATTACATTAAAAACGGTTTTAATTGAAAACATTTTTTTCATTTCTCATCTTTAATTTACATTTTGAATTTTTAAATAATGAATATTCAAATTCAAAGTAAAATCAATTGATTCAAGTAAACCTAATTACAAGGTGTTTTTGAATTTTTTGAAAAACAACGTAAAAGTTTTGTAACTCAGTTTGCAAGAAACTGTTGGCTTGGCTCTGGCTCGGCCGACCGCGTCTAGCGAAGGAGCGCCCGCGCCCGCGCAATGCGCCGCGTTCGTTTAAAACTGTCGTAGTTTGTTCATTTATTATCCAACTTTAAAAATTCAAGGTGTATATTACAGACTAAAAACAAAGCAGGATTTTTCGTTTGAACCATTTTTAATGTAATTGGCATTTTTACTACGTTATTTAAACTATAAAAATTTACACTTTTTAATTTAATTTAATATATAATAATTTAAAATTTAATAATTTTTTTTATTAAATCTATACTTATGATTGTTATGTTTATTATTGGGCATTTTAATACCTTTCATATGACACTTTACTCGTCCAAACAGGTTAAATAGTTATTGAGTTATTTGATAAAAAATTAAACCAAGTAGACAAAATTTAAATCAAGAATTGCGATCCTTGTGACATCATGACTCCCCCTGCACCCATTGAAAAAGTGACAACGCCGTTTTTCTTACTCATGAAACACTACTGAATACGACGATACCAGTTGTCGGTATAATATTGCTCAGTCGCACGAAAATCGTTATTTGAGGACTTTCGTCAAATAAATCAAGTTAGCCTCCCTACTACATGTATTGTACGGTTTCATTGGTTCCTTCCAGCTTTAAATGATTACATATGTCATATATATATTATACGTAGGTATATAATGAAAACGATATTTTCTTTGTCCGTTCATCAGGTAAAAACTATTGAACATTTAATGAGGAATTGTGTGTAGATGCTACTTTTCCGCTTTTCATATCTTTTGATTTACTTTCATATATTTATTTTGTTGCGCTGTTTTTTATTAATTCGTATTAATATTCGATTAATTGTTTTTATTTAATCAAAAAATTTAATTAATTTATTAATTCGTATTAATATTCGATTAATTGTTTTTATTTAATCAAAACATTTAATTAATTGTACATGAACACTAAATACTTAACTAAATTGAAAGACCCCAGATGGCGGTAAGTTTCGGTTTACAAAATTTGTGTTCATATGCTGATGACGTGTTTAGGTTTAAACATTGTTTTATTTGATTCCTCCTATTGCTTTTCATTCAAAAAAAATTTTATAAACAAAAATCACCTATTACTAAATGTTCATTTTCATGAAGTTTATAGTTTTTCCTTTGTTTAATAACGTTTATATAACTTATACTTATTATATCAGTAACATTTAAAATAATAAATAAAATCTCATCATGTAAAAAAGTAAAGACTCTCGTGGTTCTTTTGTTGTAAAAAGTTGTGGACCTCATGTAGAGCCAAGTCTAGCACTCTTATTACCCTTTATCCTCCTTTTATGACTTGTAAATAATTATACATTTTTGTTATAAAAAATAATTATGTTTTAAAACTTTCACGACTTGTACACATCTTACAATATTTACTAACGGGTCTATGTCGCGTTTATGCTTTAGGGCTAGTTACCTATTTTATCCCGACGTTTCGACCGGATTGCACCGAACGTGGTCACGGGCAGACTGCTGAGGATGAATGACGTCTTCGTAGCGTGCGGTTTTTTGCAACTACCCACACTCATTCAACGCATTTCTTAATTTTTGTTATTGTCACTGTCGGTAGTTCGACACACCACACTAACGACATCTACACACTGGCGACGTCCGGTTTTCCGGCTCCGGACACACTCACTGATGACAGGATTTCATGATGCTGATAAGCGGTATCCATCTTCCCGGTTGAAATTATGGTGTTTCATGATTTCAACCGCCTCTCGTGCTATTCTGGAATAATAGTGTCGATCGGTGGAAAGGACCTGCGGCTGTGCAATTCAATCCAGTGATTGGGTCCTGACTCCAGCAAGTGCTCGGCAACGTCGGATAACATAGGAATAAAATAGGAAACGTCGGGATAAAATAGGTAACTAGCCTTAAAGTATAAACGCGACATAGACCCGTTAGTAAATATTGTAAAAAATATTTTGCGATTTGGGGTCTTATTTTTTGTATATATCAAATATATCAAAACATATATATGTAGTTGATATTCTTAGGCTTACAATATATCGTAGTAATGTATATATTTGTATTAGATAGTTATATGTTAAAACATTCATAGGAACCAACTTAATTAACTCTCCATATTTTTCCAAAAAAAAAAAGTTCAAAAAATGAATAGACTTAAACCATCTCACACGATTCCGCATCGAATGGTCGTTGTCCCATGTCGATCCGTTCAGTAGTTATAACGTGATTGACGCACAAAGAAAACATAACTTCATTATATATATAAGAAGAAGACAGAAGATAGATAGAAGATACAAGATTATATTGCAAAAAAAATGTAATATTAATAAATGAGCGCGGCCATTATCTAGAGCTCATTTAAAATAAATGACAGTTGTAAAACGAATGGATGACATACAGATTCGCTAAATGCTCGTCGCTCACAGATTACCCATTAATAGAAATCACCATTCACACGTCAGGAACTGTTAGACTGAAAGTAATATATGGCGTAAGCCCGTATTAGACAGGGATGAGAACACACATATTTCGTGTCCTAATCCGTCATAATGGAGTGCTTAATGTTTTAAGACTGTTATGCCGTCGCATTTGATAGACCAATGAAAAAATAAATGTTTGTTCGTTATTTCTTTTGTTTTTTAATTATGTTTGAACTTTACAAGTGAAAAATTAGTATTAAATTATTTTAACGTATGTGAGACTAACGTAAGAGAGACTTTTGGGCATTACTTACAATGCAGTATTTTGGGCTGCAAAGGCCGATTTGACAAACAAAGATCGTCGAAGCGAGAAAGACTATGGTGGCCACATCTAGGGGCCACATCAATGCGGTATCTATTATATCTCTTAGTAGTAGATTTGTGTCGTCATTCAACCATTGTCAGTCTGACAAGTCTCTGTGAAGTATCGACAATTTAAATTAATTTTTAACATTATTAACCTCGCTGTGCGCGACAGAGAGCTATAATTGTAATAATGTGAAACGCGGTGTCACAGGATGCAGACCGGGGTTGTTTCGCTCATCGGTGAACCAGTGGAAAAATTTTGTGAAATGTTAACGACGGACACAAAGCTTCAAAGACTTCATAAATCTATAGAAGGTAGGATTTGTAAATAAGGATTTTATTGTAAAAAGTTGTATTATAAAAAACTCAAATAGAACAAAATAACTTTATAAGTACAATACACATATCTATATAATTAAATTTGTCAGTGTACTGAAGTCTTTGTCAAGTCTACCAAACTAAGTTTTGATTAGTAAAGGATAGTTATTTTGTACTTTTCAGTGTTTTCTTTTTGAAGGCGGTTTAATTGCTTTTCTTAAAATAATTAAATCTTTTTTATTTTTTCATTTTGAGTGACATTGGCCTAAATACGGCAGGTCTACAATTAACTTCTTTCTTATTCTGGAGCACAAGAGAACAGGTCAATATACATACCATAAATAAAGGTTATAACCAGGTCTCGTATACCAAAATTAGGGTTCTTACTCTTATCGTATCAAAATAGAAGAGGTCGATTTATGTTTTAAGTTGCTTGAAGTAAAGAAGTACGGAAGTGCCGGCCTTCTGTAATTGTATGTTGAAATGAGAAAAGCGGATATTATTAAAGTTGATAGTACTTAATATATAATTTTAGAATTAACATTAATAATTATGTTACGAAAATAGTAATAAATAGTTACACTTTGAAATCACAATCATAATCACATTATATCTTTAACATATTGTCAAAATTCAATACTAATTCTACACAACGAAAGTTTTATTTTTTGCTATCTATTATATTTCCTTGATGGACAAATCTAATCTGTAACAAACTTTAAACATTGATATAATCTTTATAACAGTAAGCTCGAACATTCTGTAGCGCTATTGTTTATACATTATTTTGATTGCTGTTAAACTGAGCTAATATTGTAATCAAATAATATATGACAATTAATTCCAGAATAATTGGATGAGCATTAGATAAACGGTTACAAAAATACTTCTTGTCATTCATATTTGAAATTGAAAAAATCATGAAATTATTAAGAATTATGTAAATACTTGGTTCTCTGTCTTCTCTGAGAACCCCGTTAGGGATACAGCGCGAGGACATATACATAGATATATATGAACTTATCGACAGTTTTTGCAAAGTCACGTCGCTACGAAGATTTATATTAAAAAGGGCGTTTCAAGGTTCTATTACAGTTGATTATAACATCTTATATTTAATTATAATTTAATATGAAGGAAGAATGTATTAATAAAATAGTATCTTCTACTCTGATATCAAAGGTACATTCATCACAACAATTTTTTTTTTTGTTTTCTACAATATTTTTTCTGCTATTCTACATACATTAATACTACATTGTTACACATGACACCAATGTCATTGTTAGTGTTATATATTGTAATGTAAGTTATCAGAAATATAAGAGTGCATATAGCTATGAGTAATATGGAATTTCCAGAAAATTTAGATATAGTATAGAACTTCAAGGATATACCTATTTAAATAGCATATTCCTTGAAAATTAGAAAAGTTGTTTTGATCAGGGATGTTAGGGACATAAAGTTTCGGATTTGGATATGTATGAATATTATTTATCCAGTTTCAGTTAGTAGTTACAATTATGGATATGACATTATTTTGGATTATCCAATAGTTTCGGATAGTTTCAGTTACGTTCGGATATTAGATATTTTACTAATAGAAACTAGATTTACGACACATTTTGCCCAGATATTATTAAACAACAATATTTTATTCTAATATTTGTAACTGTTGTAAGAATGATTGACTGACTATGCAATAGAAATAATCATACATAAATAAACATAAAGTTATCCGAACAATGCACCGACGCAGCTAGTGTGTTAGCTCGGCCGGCGAGCTAAAAGAGAATGAATTAAAAGAGAATGATGGATGGATATTTGTATCTGTACTTTTATGGTACCACCGCTGTCTTGTAATCTATAACCTTTATGTTGTAAATTATGCCGGCTTTTGCAATTGTCATAATACTGGAAATGAAGTTATTGATCCAGACTTCCTATTATAAAAATGCGATATTGATTTAAGATCATCAATAACTGAAGTTCATTTACAGTGCTGGTTATACTCGTACTACAGTCGACTACACTGACGTGTTCAGTGAGCGTAGATATTGTTAATACCAAATAGGCTTATCTAACGTTAATTCTTTTCAAAGCCTAACTTCAGCGATGTGTCCCACCAATACCTAATCAACAAAACATCGACCTTGTGACGCATTGCTCAATTGTACAAATCCGAAATTGAACTTTTTATTATTTTAGACATTTCTAAAATTCGGTACTTTCACACAACTTCTCTAAGTATTCCTTGGAGTTCTTATATTAATTTACATGCACTTACCTTAAAATATAGAAATATAGCTAAAAGAACAAATTAACTATTCTTCATAAAGTTGTCGCATAAAATAGATCGCTTATCACGATATACCGAGAACACCGATAGAGGTAAGGCTGAAAGTATTATCTGTCGAGTGTAGATTCATCATCTATTTAAAGGTCCAAAAATCCGATTATCACGTCCTCGTCGTCTTCTGGACTTTCTTTTTTAACAGTTGTCGCACGCCACATATTGCTATCTAATAATTTATCATTTGCTCTCAATTCATCTTCATTTTCTTCCCAAATATCAAAAGTAGTTTTGAATTCCTGGTTCTCCTCCGGTTTCTTTATAGTAATATGTTTTTCCACTTCAGTTGTGTTACATTCTACTTTGGAACATTGTGACGTTGATGGACCGGGATTTACCAATGCATTACGTGCATGTTCTGCTCTCTGTTTCCATAGTTCTAAATTTCTCTTAGCCATCAAGTACATTGGCTTTGTTTTCGGTAGTACTCTGTACAGTGTTTCGTAGCAGGGCAAGCAAATCTGAGTCAAAAAGTCAACCTGCAAAATTACATCAGTTATAGACTTTAAAGATAATTCAACAATTGAAAGATCAAATTCCTAAAATTTTTCCCTTTATAGTTATTCTTTATTTTGGTTGTTTTGTTTTTCACATGTGCGTTGTTGTGTTAACTCTCAAACCTTTATCTTAAAGACACTTTAAAGCTGAAATCAAGTGCCAGTTTTTACGGCTTTCTTGCTATACCTTTGTCGAAAGTAATGAAATATTAAGTACCTGACTGGAAGGTTGTTCTTCGAGTCTGTTCCGGTCCATCATTGGTATTGGCGTTATGCCTTTTTCTTTTTCTTTATCACCTTGATCATAAAACTCTGCAAAAATGACGTCTACAGTTTTCAACTGAACGTCCCATGGCTTCGCCGATGCCGATAAATCTGCTGCCGTCATTGATATCGCCATAGACAAGTCCCTGCAATAAAAAGATTTAATCTGTTTCTCTTCTTTCTTTCTATATATATATATATATATATATATATATATATATATATATATATATATATATATATATGTGTATGTACATATATATATATATATATACAGTATAGAAGTGTTTTGGCTAGAGTATTTGTCACCGTGTTTCGCAGGTTACTCTTGGCAAAATTGAAAAAACCAGGAATCCGTGGAGACACTCGAGTGAATCAAAAATTATCTCACTAATTGGCAACAGATAGCGCTTCTACAGCAACGATTCACTTCCTAATCAATTTTGGGTACCTCAGGGGAGTACTTTGAGTACTACACTCTTTATTATTTACATAAATGACATTCACGACTTGATAATAAAATGCTCGGAGTTAATATGTTATGTGGATGTTACTGTGACACTTTTCAAGGGTTAGGGAAAATACATATTTACGCTAATAATTTGCTATGTTCATAATGCAACTGCAGCATAATTCATCGTGTGAACTGTGTGTGCCTTGGAGTAATGCTGGATGAAAATCTTAGTATGAAAATGCACTTAGACTATGTATCTAAATGAATAATGAAACTATCAGGTGTTTCCCAGAGGCTGAAAAAGTCTGCCAATATGGACTCGCTTAGGGTGGTTTATGTGACAATTTATCGATCGGTGGCTGGTTACTGTGTTTTGGTGTACCCAACGCAGAATCTATATAGGGCAGCCAAAGTTCTGACCATCCGTCAGCTCTTTATAACGTAAACGTGTATTTCAGCCTGCAAGCATTTGATTTGTTTTACTAACTATGGAAAACTTAGTTTTAACCGTGTATTTAAAATACTGATTCTAACTGTACATACAAGATTTGCCAGAAGATTTGGCGATTCAGTTAAAGCGCATAATAGTCGCTGCTTACTATTAACTATACCAGATGACAGAAGATTTGTTAAATTAGATCAGGTTCAAATTAGCAACATTTGTTATATGTTACTATTACTGCTATTAACTGAGATGGTTACTTTTGTGTTTTTGCATGAAAATATGACAATCAAATCTTTGTCTAAGACTCTTAAGATACAGATTTAGCCTAGTTTAAGGCATGTCCGTGCATGTAATTTTTAAACTCTGTGTGCAGCTCGAATGCTTATTTATTTAATTTTTTAATGTATGCTTTGATCTTTCTGTTTACTTTTATTTTGAAACATTTTCTCTGAGTTTTTGGCGGGTACGGAAGATGTAAAGTTGGCATTTTATTTGTAAGCCTTGGTCTTCCTTGGCTTCTTTTAGCACTCACTTTTGCTCAGTAGATTTCCTTCGTTAGTCTTTCATCACTCATTCTTTTTGTGTGCTCGAACCGTCTAAGCATTCCTTTCTTCATTTTTACAATAACACTGTCGTGCACCCCTGTCAAACTGCATATTTCTTTATTGCTTATCCTGTCCGCAAGGTGACACCACACATATTTCAAAAAGATCGTATTTCGATTTCGGGCATATCCAGGTCTCGCTATCATACAATTAAGAAGGAATCAACACCGCATTGTGGATGGCCATTTTGGTGGTGTTAGATATATTCATGCTGCCTACTAATGCGGACAGAGCACCGTTCACTTCATTGCCGGCTGCTGTTGTCTCTGAACATCCAACTCACATCTTCCATCCCTCGAAAACGGACCCAGATACACAATTTCATTTACTTGTTCTAGACATCTTCCATGTACCTAAATCTTACGTTTTATCTGTACCGCTTCTTTTTCAAACACCAGAACCTTGGTTTTGTTAACGTTCATATTCAAACCTTTCAGTTCACATTTTTCTTTCGTGCATGTGACTAGTGTCTGCAACTCTGTTTCTGATGGTGCTATAAGCACAGCATCGTCAGCGTACAATACTACCTTTTAATGTATGGAGGCAACTGTCCAAATACACCACGAACAACCAGTCATCACGCAGCCTTGTCTGACACCTGAACAGACTTGACCCGGGCGACATGCCGCTATATGAGGCTATCAGCGCAAAAGTGGTGTAACCCCAGACTACTTATTATGAGATAATGAGGAGTTAAAATTTGGTTGAATTGTTTTTTAACCTTGTTTCTTTTGTGAACATTATTTTAACTGTTTTTAATTAACTTTATAAAAATAACCTCTAAATCTATAATATTTGTGTACCTTTGTGATAATTAAGCTTAAAATAAAAAAAAAATGTGGATTACACCATTTCTGCACTTATGATATTTTGGTTTAATTTTAAACAATAAACAGGTTACAACAAATTTAATAAGAACACAATCAAAATAGCACAACAAGGGTTATTTTTCATCTGTCTCATCATAATACGCTACATCCCTGACACTGTTTGAACTATTTAGATTGTTATAAAAAGTGTGATGAACTGGCGGTATGAACTGCAACAATTCAAGAAGATCTTTCTTCTTTTTTTCAGCGATGGTTGGTTTTTCCAGTGCATCTAGGTGTGCTATGGTCACTGATTGCCGTTTTTTTTACACTGACTTCATTAAAAAGGACTTCTTCATTATTAGAATACTTGTAGAAAAATGAAAATTGATGAATTTTATGGAATTTCAACCACTGAATTTTCAACCATTCTACCTTGTTATTATCAAGCGAAATTTTTCGGTTTGTTATATTTTTTTCCAGTGATTTAGAGGAAAAAAAATCCCTACCTGTCATTTTTATTATTTTAAATGGTTGTTTTTTGCGAGCTGTTTTAATTACTTCGAGCCAGTTCTCTGGAATGTATATTTCTTTGATAAATTTTTTATTCTTCTCTATTAGGCCAAAATCTTGGTCGCATGGTAAGTATGAATGCCCACTGACCAAAAATTTATGACCTATTTCTTCAATAGTAAAGTCCGGATGAGATATCACATACTGACAGAACAACGATAACTTTATGTTTCTATTCTGTCCTCCGCATTGGTCAGAATACATGATTACTTTTTTAGTAGTCACAAAATTTTTAAAAAAGTACAGCAAGCAAGATCCAATTTCTTGGGGTCCTCTTGAGGCATCTGACTCGTCCCAAACAAACATGTAGGCATCATCTGTCCCCATGTTGTGAATCCCAAAGCAAAAAGTCCAAAGTTGTCTTTTGTAATACACGATTCCAGTGCTCAACACGGGAGTAGGTAGGGTTTTCATTAAGTCAAAGGTGATTACAGTGATGTCAGTTGATGATTTTGCCAAAGCCGTATCGTCTTTTAATCCCTGTCTGGCACTGTCTGCTTTCCTCTGGTGTAATTCTTGTTCACGTTGCAACTGTTGTTTTAGCTGTTCACTCTCAGCACATTTAATTTTGTTGTTGAAGAGATCACATTTTTTGCAAGAATCACTAATGGGTGCATGGAATCGTAAATTGAAACTTTCATAAAAAATTTTGCTGAACATAAATGATGAAATTGGTTCAAGTGTATCATCTTTATAAAGAGAATACATTCGTCCAAGGCTCAGGTCCGGTGAAAGAAATCTCCTATTCTCACTTTTATGTCTGGTATAATGAGACTCATAGACTGGAAACTGGCCAATGAATTGTTTTACCTCTGCGATCTTATTGTCTGGTGTTTTGTTTACAGACCTTTGTCGACCTCTCTGATCAATGGGTGGAACATGTTGCATACTTTTATGCTTCAGCACCCTAGTTACACGTCCATCAGAAACTTGAAAAGTTTTTAGGAAGAATTTCTTACACACCTGAAATTCAACACCATCCTCACCCAATAAATGATAAAGGTGTGTTTTTTGCCTTCTTGATTCCTCTCTTCCTGTATAACTTCTGTATTTGTTTGTCACTCTAACTAATGAGAACAGTAATGCATTCTGAGTGTCAAAGTTTGCCAATGAGTAAAAGCTTCTGAATATTTCCAGCTGTCGTTCCTCATTAATTTTTAGATGACATTTTTTAGGACATGGACACACCTGTTTTAGGTGTCTTCGCAGGAACAATGGTCTTTTTGTAGTTTTCATATTGTTCGCCTTTTGCTCGTTTTAATTTAAGGATATTTCGCCGCCAAGTCTCTGGCCTTTTCACACGCTTTCTACTTTTGAGGATAGGAGTTTCGTCTGTAGTGTCAGCTACTGATGTGCTGATTTGAGCTTCTGCCGTTATTGAACTAGACATGCTTGGTAGTGGCAGTTGTAAAGTTGTCACTGAACTGGTTCTGCTTTGTTGGACTTCTTCAGAGTTATCGTTGCATGATGAGGGCGCAGGAGATGGTAAATATTCAGAGCCAGAATCTTCAAAATCTCCAACTGTAACCAGCATTGATTAAGTAAGTAATTTATAAAAGTACAAACCAGTTCGTATCTAAATGAAAACAGGTTTGCTTATAATTTGCAATAAGTAACACAACATTTTAACTTACCTGAAGTGATATCATCTTTTTCGTCCATGGTTAATCACAATAAAACTCGTTTGATGGGGTATTTCGGTTATAATTACAATTCTCAAAGAATTTTTGTTTATAACCTCTTAATTTTACCAAACTGACAAGTGACAGTTTTGACGTAAGCCACAGACAAACATAGTGTTGCCCTGCTTCAAAAGTGGTGTATACAGCTTACACTACTCTTGCACTATAGTACTTGGTTGTAACGGCCTGTGCAAAAACTATGTTTCTAGCGCCATCTGTTTTTGGATACAAAAAGGTGGCTTACTCGACTATTGCACTGAACATTTATATTGTAAAGAACATATCTTACACCAGAACCGTAACCAACGTAAATTGTGGGTTACACCACTCTTGCGCTGATAGCCTCATATATCCTTAATCAGGCTCTGTGGTCTCGATATAATGACCTCACAACTTGCAGTAAGAGGCTTTCCCACGCCAAAGTCTGATCCATACAACCGTATAATCAAACGTTGTTTTAAAGAAACGAATGTTTTTGTCTCGTCGCACTTTTTCTCCTCAATATCGAGATATGGTGGTTTATCCAACAGCAGGAAAATACAGGCTAGGATTTTTATTTATAGTTGTTAAAATAAAAGTGTAAGTACATATCAACTAGGGTATATCTCTATGAAAGCTGGCAACATGATGTACAAAACTACCAACTCCTGAACGAGAGGACTTTTTATGATGAACGCTCTATAGGCGACGGCAAGCTGATGCCTTACCGTAGAGATGTTTGACGTTCATCGGTATTATCGAAACATTGATGTTGTGCATGTAAATATCAATGTTTTAACATCGATATTAGGTCCCATAAAATTCATCGATGCTTTAACAAAAATACCGAAAATCGATATTTATGCCTCTGTTTCTTGTAGATTATGCTAATGCAAGCTTTCAAGGTATAAAAATCTAAAATTTCCAAACGACTTTTGGTATGTCGTGATATCTGTACCTAAACTAATTAATCTATGTCTGTACAATGCACAATTCGAAAATAGTTCCTAAAATTTTATCATAGATGCCACTAACATGTATTTTGATTTCATATTTTATTTTAGCACGATGGTTTGATTTCAATATTTATCAGACATTGATGTTTACTAACCGACATGAATATCAATGTGAACATCGCTGTTTTTCTAATATCGCTTATCTCAACCCCTCCGTCAATAAATGGAAGCCGCACGGTCGGCAAGTGAACGCCACGCAGTAAAAGAATTGTCGAGCTACGAAATCTCATTTGAACCTAGACGCAGCGACGCGCTGGCAGCTAACAGACGACAATTTCTCACCGAGTGGTTTACTCGCTGCCACTTACGAACAGCTTGCGAGCGAGTCGTTGCGATGACGATTCGGAGATGGAAGTGAACGTGTATGTATGGATAGTCAATTTAACACGTCTCAACCACTCAAGGAGAGGCGATACTGGTCAAATGGATGTTGAGTACATTGAGTGTTGATCTTTTAGCTGCATTTCTTATAAATTTTCTGAATTACCCGTTTGGATAATGTTAATAGAGGTTACGTAAAATTACCAAAGTAAAAATAATGGAAAAAAAATCGAATTCCTTTTTATCAAAACAAACCTGTGTTGCGGCACAGACCAACTAAACGTTGCTAAATTATCTTCATCTGTCGTAGTCAGTAGCATTTTCATTCTCTGAACATTTGGAAAAAAGTTGGCCAAATCTGTGGCGAGTATACTGTATCTTATGTACGCCAGGACTTCTTTATAATCTTCTGCTGACAGCTTAGAAAAAATGTGGTGACCATCCTAAAAAAAAGAAACAACGTTAGAGATAAACTGGATTAAATTCATTTTAAATTGAATAATAAACAAATTAGTTAAAGTATAGCAAGAAGGATGAACGTATTCACATAACCTTAGAGAGTAATTTGAGCAATCTGTGTTTTATACAAGTTGCATCATAAAAAAAATACTGAAATTGTATCCAGCCTAGATATACCCGAAATCGAGTGAAAGTAAGATAAATGCAGTAGAAATGCGATCTCTTAGAAATATGTGCGGTGTCATCCTTGAGCACAAAATAAGCAATGAAGAGGTACGTAGTATGACAGGGTTGCACGATAGTGTTATTGTAAAAATGAAGAAAGGAACGCTTAAATGATTCGGGCACACAGAAAGAATGATAGAATGATGAAAACTGACACAGAAAATCTGCAGAGCGAAAGCGAGTGATAAAAGAAGCCAAGGAAAATCGAGGTTGACTTGTGTAGATCAAATAGCCAGAGTGTTAGCCGATGGAAATGTCAAAAGCACTCGCATACCTAGGCGAAAATGTGTTAGGAGAATGAAGAGATTTGAGAAAGCGAAAGAAGTATGTGAGGATCGAAACGCTTGGCGCTCCGTCCTCTCTGACTACCCCAGTCGCTGTTAGGGCTACAACGTGAAGATATTTATGTATGTACTTAAATTGTATTTCAAAAGTAAAGCAACAAAAGTACGCCAATCCAATTATGAGTACGACACATATTTATGTAGGTACTTCAAATAAACTGATAAAGGCGCCATTGAGCTTGAAACAGTCCTACTGACAATACATTCAATTCAATTATTGCATGGTTAATTATATTAAATGTATACTAATTAAATACATGTGCACACAGCACAAGGATGGACACATTCACTAACCTTGGATTGGATTAAGCATTCAAATGACAATATGTTACCTGTTGTAGTATGGTCACGGTTATGTTGAAATGATGGTGTTCTAAAGTCGAAGTAGAGTACATCGCGGCGAGAGGCGATGATGTTTCACTCATGTATTTGTTCGTGTAGCCGCGATGATCAAGGTCGTGACAAAGGCTCGCCACGAACAATGCTAATCTCTGAAAATTTTGCTAATTTAGTAATTAATTGTATAAGTACGTATACACAACATATACATGAGATCTAATTGCGTCTAGCCAAATCAAGCTAAACAACCAACTGAAATGGAATGCCTATGTCTTTGACTATTTACTTAATTACTCTTACTTAATTACTGGAATACACATGCCTTTGATTAATTACTAATTAGTCAAAGGCATATGTATTCATATGCCTTTGATTAATTAGTAATTAGTCAAAGGCATATGTATTCCATTTTCATAGGCACTCAGTAAAAACTTGTAAGTAAATATTGGCATTTAATTATTCTCTTCTGAATGACGTTATACGAGTAGCACGCAGTAATCACAAGTCCGATCTAGATGAAATTATTAAAAAAATTTTTTATTAAAAAAAATTAAACCGCCTTCAAAAAAACACTGAAAAGTATAAAATAACTATTCTTTACTAATCAAAACTCAAGTACAATTAAAATAACTTTATAAATACAATACACATACCTATATAATATACATAATAGACTATGTTGTTGCACATTAATTTGGCACCGACTTCAATAACTGTCAAATTTAATTATATAGGTATGTGTATTGTATTTATAAAGTTATTTTAATTGTACTTGAGTTTTGATTAGTAAAGGATAGTTATTTTATACTTTTCAGTGTTTTTTTTGAAGGCGGATAATTTTTTTTAATAAAAATTTTTTATTTCTCCCTTTTGATTTGAGTGGTCTTGACCTAAATAAATATCTAGTGCAGGTCTGCAATTAACTTCATTCTGATTCCGGAGCACAAAGATATACTAGAGAATCGTCAATATAAATAAAGGTTATAACCAGGTCGCGTTATCAAGTGTATCTTCGAAGTCCAAGCTCCAATATCGGTGAAATTTAAATGGGACCACTTCTGAAGTATTACCTACCAAACGAAAAAATTATTTTCGAAATCGGTTCATAAATGACGGAGTTATAAGGTAACAAACATACAAAAAAAAAACAACATACAGACGAATTGAGAACCTCCTTCTTTTTTTGAAGTCGGTTAAAAAGTGTATACAGCTCAACGAACTCAAGTTTTTATTTAGTAGATACTGCTTAAAAACACATTTACATAAGTTTTTATTTCTAATTTTCGACATAGTTCGAGAAAAACAAGGTTGAATAATGGCTACATTTGGATAAACGCGTATAACAGAAGTTATTATTATTTAACATCGAATCTACCAACAAATCAAGAAAAGAAGAACCGACAAAAAACTTAGATATCATTTTAAGTCTTCCATTCCAAAATTGGGAAAGAGGTACAAGTGTGAAATTATCTTTATATTTGTTTGTTTGTCCGTCTGTCGCTTCAGTTTTTTTCAGAAAGTACATATTTGATGTAAGCAGTTTATAATTTAAATCTGTGGCAGCCAAAAAGCAGGCGTTAATTTGAAAAGAAGTCTTCACTTTTGGAGCTTAATTTTGGAAATTTTAATAGATATAAAAAGCAATTTTTTTTTTTGGTGTCATCGCATCGGAAAATGTATAACACGTTAGTTTGGTTTACTTTTTAACTTAGCAACTAAAATAAGGGATGTTATAAGTTGGATTGTTCATTGTTTGTCTGTATTTGTCTGTGGCAATGCTTTCTAAAGGACGATTCGATTTCCAAGCGTTATTTTTTAAATTACTGTTTTTAATTAATGTCTTAGGCCTTAAAGCTGCTAAAAACTTCGAGTTTGAGCTTGTTGGCAGCCGAAAGTTCATGATGGCTAGCATAAGGTTTATTAAAAATAGGTACTACTTTCCTTTTATCTAACTTTAAAATGTATCACATAGAAATGAAATTAAAAATTTATAAATGCTCCAACACGAAAAATAAAAAACAAGTATGAGCACTCCTAAAACCCCAAAATGATAAATAAATATCAATATTTTACGACCACAACTGGAATTTTGGTGGATTTGGTGGGCCCTACATAATCAAGTCTCTCCCTCAGGGGCTGAGCATCTACGTGCGAATTTCTACCTCCAACCTCTCCTTCTCTCCTGCGAAAAGGAGTGGGAGAGAAAGAAGAAAAAAAAATGAAATGTGTCAGATGCATAGCTTCCAGCGTAAAGGAAGGAGGCTTCGTATAAGGAAGCCGAAATATTAGTAAATAAATAGAAAGAACTAATAATATGGACAATGATCCACCAACCCATTATAACCAGTTTTCCATTTGTGAGCTCAAGTAATTTAAAAATGTGAAATCATGTAACGCAAAAATACAAAGGTGGTTTGAGGCAATCGTTTTTAAACAAATACATGATTAAACAAATCATCAAAAGCTAGGAAGATAGGAGGTTCTTAATCTTAAGCACAGCAAGAAATCTTACCATTTTATAATTGAATCTGTTCTTCTCGTCACGTTTTATAATAACGTACATGGCGTGTGCGACTGACCACCCATGTACAAAATTATGGTACGGGACATCACGATAATTTTTGCGAACAGTTAAAACAAATCGCATCACTGTAGTAACATCAAAGTTTGATAAATCAAAAAGATCGTCGAACATTTCTATAATAGCTTTGCACTTCTGCATTTCATCTATAACGAATGGATCAATGTAGAAATTGTCAAGTTTCAAGTTCGAACTCTTCATTTTTCTCAGCATCTGCACCTCCTTGTCTTTGCATGTGTTATGGTAGCTCAAGACGTCTAGAGCGATTTTAAGTTGTTGTTGCTGGCGCATTATGGTGTCATACAATTTGGCGTGGTGTAGAGCCAATCCGAAGAACGGGGAAAATCTGGCGAATAATTTCTCATCTTCTTTGTTAAATTTCAGTTTGGTCCGCTTATTGACCAACTGAACAACGCCAATTGTTTTATTCTGTATGGTGATTGGCATACACAGAATAGTTTCCGTTCTATATCCCGTAGCTTCGTCCACGGCCCTAAAATATTAACATTTCTGTAATTAACTGGCAAATAAACTTATATGTATGGTAAAAATAGTTGTGCCCCGCAGTTTCGCCCGTGTGAAATGTAGAATTTGTTAATAACTTGGTTACAGCGCCACCTATTGGATCCTCGGACAGCTATAAATCACTGTCTAGACAAAACAAATATGACTGAAGAAATATGTAATTTTCTAAATGAGTTTCGGTGTCGGCTGTAACTGAAATGGAAGTCAGACTTCGACAATTTCTTTGTAGTGCCGAATGTACGCACAAAATGTGTTACCTTACATGCTGATCTAAAAGAAACAGGAGAATATAATATGTGGCAAATCGCAAAAGTTCGCTAAAGCAAATGACTAGCAACCTAACACGTAAAGAACTCATTTAGGCAATGGGGTAGCATCACAACACAACCTGCTATCTAGTACCGCTTTATCATCTCTAGACATCTCGCGGTACTTATTGCTGGAATTTATGGAATTATATTAGCGTCAAAGTGTGAACGTTACTTTGTTTTATTTTGATGTTCTGCCCACCTGGTATGAGAAATGGCGTATAGCCATGTTCATGTTATGATACTAACTTGTTAAATCTTTTGTCGGAGTAGGCATCAGCTATACTCATAGTTTTGCCTGACGTAGCTACAGCACCGGCTATTCCTCTTGTAATCGGAATCCTAATTTCTCTTTTTAGGACATCAGCACTAGAACTCTGCTCATATTTTAAATCGAATACAGTTGACACGAGCTCGGAATTCCGGGAATCAACTAAGAAGAGAGATGCTCTATCTGCCTCGACAATGTGCTGGGCCATCTCCAAAATTTTTTTAATTACTTCATCTAGAGATGCCATGTTTTCAAAAATGGACCTGAAATTAAAGTATTTAGTAATAGGCGTTCCCGCAACCTTTTTTAAAACCAGTTTTATTAACATTGAAAATTAGCTAACTGTTGTAACTACTTGATTGCTTGACTTGGTTAAACACTACAGAAAGTTACATTAATTTTGAACCGTGCGCCTTTGAATTGGAATGCACATACACCTACCACCACACCATGTGACGCTGCCACAAACGAAGCAATCCACGCTACGAGACAAAATTTTCTCGCCTCGACCTAAATCACATTTTGTCATGCTCATAGGCGCCTCACTTTGAATCATGCGTTTAGTGAAAACCGAAGTTTTCTAAAAAAGTGGTCACTGACAATGGTACTTCGATAACATTAAAGAATAATGCGAGAAATATCGTGATCTTGTGGTATTCTAAATATATATAATTATTTATTCATATGTACACATGCTCATGAATGTAATATAACACAAGAGTCATCGCTTTCTAAATGCACCTCTTATTAAATGTATCTTCGTTACTGGAATTACACGTCGTTAACTTTTCGATGATCCTCAACTACATAAATAATATCTAAAAACAAGCGCTCATTTCCATCCTGAATTAGATTGCAGTGTAACTCCTATCCACCATCGATGCTTCTTCTTTTATTTTCTTTTTTTTTGTTACTGGAAAATTGTAACGACTAATTTATTAAAGCAGCAGCAAAGCGCGTCTAGTACCATCGTGTTCTTGCAGAAAAATAGCTCACGTCGCCATGTCGTCGAGCGCAACGTGCTTCTCTTTCTGCCGCAGGGTAGCAGTCTCGGTTTGTCTCTAGTCGAAATTACTCGACCTGGGGCTGATCAAACGGATACCTACACAAGCGGCCTGATGTAGGTACACTCATACAGCGTGTCGATGTGCCCGTGTACTCTCTTACGTTCTCCCTTACGGACACGTGACTGAATAAATCACGTACACGCCGCTACGGTACAAACCAGTTCATCCTCTTTACGTCGTTGTACAAGACGAGGTTAAGCTATGCGCACTGAACGTAATGAACTTATAGTTGAGGAGAAGTAATTAAAGTTTCGTAAATGATGTTACAATTTAAATGTCACAGAACACGGATACGGATACAGCAGAACTCTCGTAATTCGTGTATGAACAATCCCCGAAAAATAAGGATATTTCATACCCAAGAGATCGTATAAAGTATATTATTTATTCATACTAATTGGATGAAAAGTCGAAATTTAAATTAAACTGTAATCATTGCAACACAATGGCACAAATGTGTTCACTTCACTTATAATTTTCTTTCCCAATTATGCACCTTGGATTTTAGAATTAAATAACGAGCAAATGAAACACAGTTGTCGACTACACTTATAATTTTCCTTCTCAATTATGCACCTCAGATTTTAAAATTGAATAACAAGCAAGTGAAACACAGTGTTCTACTTACTTAGGGTTTCTACATCAATATTCACAGCAATTTTTATTCTCGACGCACACTGTATCATAGTTAAACAAGACTGACTGCAGGGTGTTCGGCTGTGTCGTCTCGACTTGTGCCTCACCTCCTACGGTCAGTCCTACTCCTCGAAATACATTTTTTGTAATATAATTCTACACGAATTCATAGTAATCTATAATCATACAGTAATTATTTTACCTTATTGCTAATTTACATTTATTAGATTTAATTACTGAGACATTTAAACAATATGCCAATTTATATTATCTATAATTTGAATAATTAGTTGTTCAACTAAAATTGGCCTTGGAGGAAATACCATTTGTCAAATGGTACTTCCGTTTTAAGATAAAACAAGATTGAAATATATTCATAAATAGCTAAGATTATTATAATTTGCTAACATACATATGTATCATATGTAATAATGTGTAGTATTCTTATTCAGATTAAGTGGAATCTTTCTATTTGTGGTTGGATATTCAGTAATGTGACACAGTTGCATGATATAAAGAAGACGTCGAAACCTCAAAAACTTGGTCAGAGTTAATAATTAATTATACTATTTACCGTACAACTGTCAGTAGATGGTCGGATACAGGATCTCGTAATATTTCATGCTTAAACCTGTTATAGTACAACAAAGCCAGGTTCCCCCATGTTGTTACGCATGAGGATCGATCCTCATCTTCCATCGTGTAGGGTATGCCTATTCGCCACAGTTGTACCACGTAAATGACCGCTCCTTTGTCATTTAGCAATGGGACGTACATCACGTTGTCAACACGAGTCTAAAATTATTGTAAATATATATTGCAATCTTCGAACTGTAATTATTCTTTAAATCATATCATTACATTCACAAAAAAGCAGACATATACATATAAATAACTATTAATAATAAAACACAATCCAATTTGAAATCAATTGGATATACATCAGTATTCATACTACATTATGTACTGCCATCAAAATTTTGGTAGTGAGCGACGAGATGCGTATCTGCTCCTGAACAACCGATACGCTGTGGTACAATGTAGGGGTATTTTGTTTGCAAATACAAGCAACATTAATTATCTTTTGACAGCCACACGACTAGTTCAAGGTTCCAGGGTGAACGATATTAATCGATATTATCGGAACATCGATGTTGAGTGTGGAAACATCGATGTTTTAAACTCGATATTAGTTCCACTAAAACATCAATGATTCGCTGTTTTGAACAAAAATATCGGAAGTCGATGTTCATGCATTAGTCTGTTGTAAAAATGAAATTAAGATAATGTAAGCTTTCAAAATATAAAATGTATTTCGCAAAAACCTGAAATTTCCAAACGACTTTTAAATGTCAACTTATTAATACACATTCCAAACTTTGATCAACGAAGTAGTTTTTAGTTTTTGTGCAAGATTTCACTAATATAAGTATTTTTATTTCAAATTTTGTTTTAGCACCAAAACATTCATGTTTTTTATTTCGATATTTATCGGAGTCAAAGTCGATGTTTTTCTAATATTGCCCATCCCTAGTTCCGAAGTAAAATATTTATTCTGTGGGACGATGATAGAATTTTAAATAGAGGATGATATATATCGTATAACGATTTGTCCCATTTATAAAAGTTCGCACTAACTGCAATAGATCGACTCAACTAATTTGACTAAAGCGCGGGGAAGTGTGTAGTATAAAATTTGTGGGTAGATGTAAAATAAAATATGCATGTAAAAAGTTTGTCTGTACGTCAATTATTTAATTATTTTAATAACTATGTAAATTATAAGTTAAAGTCAAAGTCAAATCAGATATTGTATAGAATCATGTGTTCAAATCAATTAATCAAATTGTGAAAGTGAAATCAATTTATTCAAGCAAACGTAATTACATGTGGGAGATTGTTCGTTATTATACACAAACAATTAATTTATTATTTAGGAACAAGTCGTTAGTACAACGAAACACGTGTATCAATCCCACTATCCCACTATCTATTGTTTGTTCATTGGTATAAAAATACGAGACAGATCAGACCCACTTACACAACAAATGCAGGTATTCTAAACGCCATCTGCGCCAAAATCTTTGTGAAAGCTGCTGCAATAATAATTGAAAACCCGATAGGCGTGACAGCTTCACATCAACAAGTGGGTATTCCGGAAGTGAGTTAAATGGACGCCCAATCAAGAAATGTCCCGGAGTCAACACTTCCGAGGTCATTAGGGTGCGAAGAGACCGGGCACAACCGGCGCCAGTTCAATACAGCTTCTGTTTTACAGAGAACTGTAACTAATTCCTCGAAACTCAAAATCATATCCTCAATAACACGACGCAAATATGTCTTCGCTGACTTTATACAAGCTTCCGATAAACCATTAGAATGCGGGCAGGCTGGCGGTGAATGTTCCTAACGCCAACTAATGCCGCGCTTGGATAGTGCAGATCCAATCTCAACTTGATTCTCCTTTATAAACGCTGCAAATTCCCTACAATAGCGCTTGACGCCAACATAATTGGTTCCGATGTCTGAACGAATGAGATTAGGAAAGCCTCGGAGAGACACAAAACGGTCAACAGTCGCAATAAAGGCTTCGCAATAAAGTGAACTGCCTTGATTTACAAACGAATAGAAATACACAAGTAAGCCTTGAGTGATTTAGCGTTACGCAAATGTAAAGCATTATTTGAGACTAATAACGGATTTAACAAATTTGATCTAAGATCAATAGCACACAAAATCGCTGCCAATGCCAATATCTCAGCAACATGGGTGTCCGCCAAGCGACGGACATTTGCATGTCGATGCTCCAACAATCCACGGGCAGGTTTATAATTGACATCAGTCACGCCTAAGTGACGGATCAAGTCCATGGCCTTACCCCGGAGCGAAGCCATAAGATAAGCCAATTTCTGTGACGGGGAGAGATCCGTGTCTATCTACTAGGCTATCTAAAAGATTTAGAAACCCTATCTAATGGCCGAGGTTGCCATCAAGAGTATGAATCGACGGCAGTGGGTTGCGGCTCAGTTGTGCAAGGCACATCTAACCTCTGGACATATTGTTCAATGTCATCGGCCAATTGCAAGAGACGATCGTAATCGCTCTCAGCTGAAGTGAGCAAAGAGGGGTCTGGATTAGATTCCAACAAGCGCTCGTAACTACACCCTGCCGCATTCAAATATTCTGGGAGCCGCGCATATCTAGCCTTGGTGGCTTCATTACGATCAGGTCGGTTTATCAAATCCGTGGCGGAGACCATCTAACGCAACGTACACTTTATTTGAGTCGACATTGCGAAGGTAAGCGGGAAAGATAAATACATATTAATTGAACAAAACAATGGTTATTAATGGGTAGGTAGCGAACAAAACCTGGACACGGAACCAATTCGTGAGACTCACGCGCTAACAATAAGCCGGCTACGACTTATTAAAAATAACAATTTAAATTAATAAACTTAATAGTTAGGGTATGAGTCGCAATAACAAATCATATCAAGGTCTCACAAATGTGACGTTAAATGAACAAGCACTACAATACATAATTTTTGCAGGTCCGTAACAAAATATTTTAATATCACTTATATGAAACAAATAGAACAAATTGAACTAATATGATTACAAATTGTTTATGGAAAGCAACCTTTACATTGACCTATGAAACACTTTCACTTAATTTCTTGTTTACAAAAATTAAATAAAATTAATTTACTACCCCGTTAGGGATAGGGCGTGGAGATTTTTTTTTAATAAAATCTAATTAACCTTGCCAGTATTATATTAAAATATATAAAATACAAATGTTAAGCATGGCAAACAACAGTGAATTCAACGTGTATAATTCGCAAAACATGTAAAGTTGAATGCAACAAAGGGTAAGGTAATTAAATTACAAACAAAAAAAATTATTCAAAATCGCTTTAACAATTCCTATAACGCTAATTTTACCAAAACTATTTCGAGAATCGAGTTGAGAAGTAGCTTTATTAATTCCAGTGCATCAAGGGAAAGCAATGTTAGGCTATTTTAATAACAATGCAGATAACACTACCAAATAACACGCATACCTAAACCTACCTACTTACTCTAACCTACTGGAGGATAGACAGGCCGTAGTTAGTCGAACAAAACTCTGTTACAGAGGAAAGACCAACCACGCTCTGCTACATTACAAAGCAATTTATCGACGGAATTTTGTCTTCGAATCTGGTAAGACAAAAAAGATGATTTTTTATTGAATGTTGGAATCTGTGTTCATATGATGTCGTGCGTCTTAGGACGTCAATCTGTAATACGACGAAATTAACTGATCGTACCTATAACGATTGGATGCTTCGAAGTGTGAAATACTTACGTGTTTGCGTTAATAGGCTAACGCCAATTGTATTTGGCCTAATAATTAATTAACGATAAATATCACGAGTACATATTCCGACAAATAATTGCCATACGTGTACTATGTTCGTTGGTCGATGTTGCGACTATGTAGGTATATTTAAGTGTCTCTGTGGCGAATAGATTTGTACATTGTCGTACGTGATTAAAAGTTCACAATCCGTGCCGCAGCTATTAATATGAAGCTAACATCCGAAAAAGTTAAAACACTCTGTTATGCCGAATCATTCTAGTACGAATTCCAAAAACATACAGTAGGTTCCCAATTATGTGATCAGCAGTATACAAGCACAGTGGTACACAAGTTCAGTGGTACACATCTTATATGGCTCACCGATGTACCTGTGCAGTAGACACAATTTTAAAGGCGCGGGAAATGAGTAAACAAATCTGTTAGCTACATGCTGTAACGACATCAATAGGCGTTAAAACTTATGCTATCATTGCTTGATTTATTTGGTGCCTTGTACACTGACGACGCCTCTTTGAGTAGGTCGTCCGTCGTCATTGTGATTGACGTTGTTTTTTTAAGTTCACACGTAGTTTCAAATTAAGCGTACTATTTCATAACAATAATTATATCCTCATTAAAAAGAGGACATCCTTTAAAAAGACAATTGAGGAAAATTGAATAATTTACATTTGAATAATTTCCTATTTTTGTTTCCACGTAACGACTTTTAATTTGATTTCAGAAGCTTTTACATGTTGTAAGTAGTGCTCAAAAAAACCAAAGTCTACCCTCTAAAACAACAATACTTCTAAAACCTTCTGCAAATAAATGCGTAACTGGGTTTATCAAAGAAAAATATTCGTTTAGTGAGAAAAGTTTCGAATCTTGCGTCTTGAATTCTTTTCGAAATTAATCACATCAATTATTATTTTTGTACCTGTCACTAGTGATGGCAATAACTACCATTTTTCAATCATAAATAGAAGTGTTGTATTAGTTTAAAATGGCTGTTAATTGCGGGTTGTTGTCCTGTTATATGGAATTTGTTCGAATATTTTTGCCGATTTGTTCTAAATTTGTTATTATTGACTTTTGAAGAAAATTCACTTTGCTTCGAAAGTAGAAAGTATGAAATAGTAAATCAAAATTTGTGATTTGTAACGATAACAAGAGAGTAAAGTTCCACGCAGTTTATAAAGATATCAGGATAATTGAGAATTTCATAACATGTTCGTTACATTATGTGTTGTTGTAATCGTCACTACTTGCAGCAGAAAAGAAATACAAGAGTTTGACATTGGTCGTTTCAATGAGTAGCGATAAAAGCAGTAATCAAGACTGTTGTTTAGGACTATAGTGCAAAGAAAGTCATTTAAATGTAGTCTCGTGTAAAATAGTCTAGCAGGGACAGACGTATACAACGTAGTTATACGAAGGTAGTCCGAAATAAAATTGAATTGATTTTGATTCTAATGCTATCTTACAGTTAGGATTGGTATGACTGTAGCCGTGACCTTATACAATATTAGCTCTAGTCAAAATTAACGGTGAATTGAGTGTTTAAACGTAAGTGCATGTTGCACTTACGTTTACTCACTGTGTAGACACAGTGAAGCGAATGGTAATCTAGCAAGTCATCATATCGTTACTTTATGTACCTACCAACGTTTTGGCTGCTAATGATTAACGAACCACACGTTTCTAATGACCAAAATTTTAACATTTCTCGTGCAAAGCTAATCAGTTGTCGACAAAATAAATGTCGACAAGACGTTTAGTGCACTAAACGTCTGGCCTACGGTCACCCCAAGCGCCTCTGCAATGAAGCTGCGGATAGCTGCAGCCTTTGCGGAGGCGCTCATTTTAAAATAGACTGGCCGAATAGGCAACAGGGGGAAGAGCCAAGGTGTAGAAATTGTGTCCGAGCCAACACGCATGACCAAGTGCACGACGCATTCGACGAGGAATGCATGGTGCGCAAAAAGTGGGACGTGTTGGCTCGGGTAGCCGTAGCACATTGCCAAGGTAGTGCAGGGCTTTAAAGGAGATTTTAAAGACAAGGAAAGAACAATCCAGGTCAATCTTCAAAGGTGTCAGCTTGCGATGGCGAAATTAATTGAGGTGTCCAACAGTAGAAAGATAGACATGGCTGTGGTACAGGAACCTTATACTGGATGTACGGGAAAAGTTAGAAGTTACCCAGGAGTTACGGGGTTGTGCAGTATCAAGGTCTAACCGAAACTGTTGTTAAATCCGCAGTAATGGTCTTCAACCAGGAGATCGACATCATCTAATGTCAGAAGCAGATCAAAGCTAATATTTGTGTTATAAAAATTAGAGCTGGAACTGGTGAGATAGGGATGGTGTCGACTTACCTGGAGGAAGATAAGCTGCTTGACCCGTACATCCAATGTTTGGGTAAGATATCAGATGAGTTAGCCATAATTAAAATTATAATAGGTGGTGACGTTAATGCTAGGAGCCTTTGGTGGGGAAGTACGAAAAGGAATGCCAGAGGCCGGGAGATAAAGGGTATATTAAACGAGCATGCTCTACATGTTGTCAACTTGGGATTCGAGCCTACTTTTGAAGTCATCAGAAATGGCAAAAGGTGTACTAGCTGCGTAGACCTAACGGTTTGCTCCGGCAACGCACTCCATTTGGTGCCTGAAGGTAGAGCCTGATTTTAAAACCTCGGACCACAGAGAAATCTCGTTCAATATACTTTTAGGCAGTAGAGTACGAGTCAAAATTCAAAGAAGGACCAGGGTATACAACACTAAGAAGGCCAAGTAGAGCTAGTTCCGGGAAACTGGCCTAACTATGGAAGCATGAGTTAATTAATAAAGAAACAGTGAATCAGATCACAAATAGTAAACAACTGGACAAGATGGTAAAAAAGGTCACTGAAACCATCAAAAATGTTTGCAAAAGTTGTATACCCTTAGTCAGGGAGGTAAAAGGACGGGATTGCCATGGTGGAACGAGGAGCTCACCTAGTTAAAGGAAGAACTTCTTGACAAAAAAATGCAAAATAAGGTGTGCTGCGCCATCGCGCAGAGCGTGGGTGGTGGAACAACATCTTGAGGTCAAAAATAGATACCAAATTGCATCGAAGGAGGCTGGAATCCGTAAACAGGACAAAGGCGGCATGTGGGAAGGAATCTATAAGGTGATTTGGCGCACTGCAATCAAAGAAGCGGATATCCCGCTTAGTGAAAACGGAATAGAGTTGGACGCTGTGCAGTCGTCCAACCTACTGGCCAAAACTTTCTACCTGAGAGATCTCATTGAGGAGGACGACACGGTGCATAGGCAGATCCAACGACGGATACGGTAGCACATCTTACCGCAAATAAGAAAATCGTAATACTGATATCACTGGACATAGAGGAAGCTTTCGACAATGCGTGGTGGCTGGCCATCCGCTGCAGGCTTGCGGCAACAAACTGCCCGGCACACCTCAGGAGAGTGGTGGATGACTACTTCAGGGAAAGGAGGGTAGTATTAATTTATACGGGAGCAGAATTCGAAAGGGAGACGTCCAAAGGGTCCGTACAGGGTTCAATAGGGGGTCCAACCTTTTAAAACTTACTATTGGACCCCCTACTGAAACAACTACAGGCAAGGGGAGACTACTCCCAGGCATTTGCTGATGATGTAGTCCTGGTCTTTTCCGGCGAGGACACCCAAAATCTCCAACGGCAGATCAGTGCCACCCTCAACTGTGTTCGGAAGTGGAGTAACAAGAATAAATTAGACTTTGGACCCAAAAAGACAAATGCATGCTTATTACAATGAAATATGTTGTGCCTCTCCTAAGCATAGGGGGAGTAGGATTGGTTTGTCAAGAGAAATCAAGGTCCTGGAGCTCATCTTAGATGAGAAGCTAACTTATAACGCTCATGTTACATATGCCTGTAAAAGGCGCTAAATATTTACAAACAGGTCTCTAATGCCGCCGGGATCGATTGGGGCCTAACGCCGGAGATTATCAGGACTATTTATACGGCAGTAGTCGAACCAATTATTCTATACGCGGCTTCGGCATGGGCTAATGCTGCGCAAAAATTCGGCCTCCATAAGCGATTTAACGAGGTACAAAGGAATGTGGCTCGAAAAATTATATAGTCATTCAGGACGGTCTCTCTAAACTGGGCGCTGCCGTTTGCCAAGATCCTTCCCCTTGACATGAGGGTTTCAAAAGTAGCCAGGAAATGGTATTCCCAGCAGGTAGTAGGTGGCCGAGAGATCGAGAGACCGATCCCGTACACAGAACTGACTCACCCGGCGAGTTGGATGGGTCCAGGGTATGTGCGCCTGGGAGAGGATACAACGACTGTGGTAGAAAAGTAACATGCCCTCAAAATATTTGCAGATGGGAAAGTAAAATGAACGGGGTGGTCGGTGCGGCACTGTCCGTATGGAGCGGCACTGCGGAGACTTCATCCCAGAAGTTTAAATTAGACAGGTCCTGTAACGTCTTCCAAGCTTCATTGTTTCCCGAGGTAATAGGGGCGTATTCCACAATAAAGAGAATTGACCTGGACCTCGTGTTAGTTCAGATTTTCACGGGGCACGGTGAATTCTCTGAGTACTTGCACCATTTTGAGTGCAAGTAGAATCCATCGTGTTCCTGTGAACCAGGAGCGATCGAGAGTGTGGTCCACTTACTGGCGGACTGCACGCTGTACGCTATGCAAAGATTGGACTTGGAAGTAGAAATGGGAATGAAAATTGAAAAAAAAGAGAAAGTTAAAATGGACAAATTCCTTAAATTCTATAAATACATAGCCAAGACAATATATAATAATAAAACCAAAGGTGAAAGAAATAATAATAGATAATAGAAATGTATACAAGATGTAAAATATAAGTATAGTAAAAATTGATGTAATTAACAATATAATGTTGGTTCACTCTATTGCTCAGATAGATACAGCAGATCGTAATACACCACCTAGGAGAAAAAAAGTATATCGTAAGAGAACAGCTCCTTTTACTATTGATGATATAGAGTTCAAAAAAGGTATCGAATTAATAAGGAAACTGTACATCGTATAATAAAATCAGACGCAGTGCAAAAGGAACTTCAGTATCTCCCGAACTCCAGGTTCTGATAGCTTTGCGACGTTGGGCAAGAAATGAGGCAAGTACCTATCACGAAATTTGCAGTTACGGTAAATTTTTGTGAATAGAATATATGTAATGGTAATGAATAATTAATAATAATTTTCAATTAATAATAAAACAAATTAGCACAACGTAAACAAATTAATATCACCCACGTGTCTGAGCCCACGTGAAATGTGAATTTCTTAATTGTCATTGTCCAACTATCATGTCATATTCGACTTAATACAAAAGACCCGTCGCCCTCCTTCGAAGTAGCAGGTACGTACGTAGCAGATATTGTAACTAGTAGAATAATAAAAAAAAGAGATATTTTGTTTGTAGTAGGGTAAAGTGCAACGTTGCCGCACTTACTATTTTGTAAAACTGTTTTAACTAAAATTGACTTGCAATCGGTCTATGAATCATTGGTACTTACAACACATTTTAAAGTCTAAAGTACGTTTTAGCTACAAAGCATTGTAAGTGTTTTGTAATCAACTTCTATGAATTCGACTGTAAATGTATAGATATAACTAAATGTAGGGAGATATAAGATACATAAGGAAAAAGTGTAGATAAATATAAAAGACCGAACAAATGTAATAGAATAATATTGGAAATGAAAGCGATATAATTATAAGAGACAAATGTAACTAGAGTAAAAATAATGTAATAGAGAGCATCTTAAATAATAAAGAAATATAGCGTGGCTTCTTAAAATGTAAGTAATTTTTGTCAAGGAATATAATAGCCATAACGATTGGAATGGGAAAAATACCGTAAAATTATGAATATCGTACATATTATAAATATCTTCTAGACAAATACCCGTAATGCATGACAGTTTCCATCTACATGCACATAGGTAATCTCTAAAGCAGGTTAAGTGATAACACACTTGTTTTGTTTTCACTAAGATTTAAGTGACGCAGGTATGAAAATACAGTTGATTATGTAGTGGATAGTTCTAATTGTTGGTTGGGGTTCAAATGAAAAATTTTCGTCTTTTGATGGTCGATGGTTGTCTTGTTGTGATGGTATATTGTTGAAATCACGTACCATTTAGTGTTGTTATCGGGTTTGAATTATAGTAATTAAAAGTTCAAATTATCTTATTTTTGAATAAAACTTCATAAAATTGCAGTTAATTTTTGTTAATTAAAAAAGGAACGAGGATGAGAATACTGAAACAAGGCTAGTCATTTCTGACTTTTTTTTTAATGCCGAATTTACGATATCTTCATAATATATGAAGATGTTTAGACGTTTAAATTTGGAAAAGAATAGTCTTTTACCATGGAACCATGGCTTTTTATTACAGTAAATACAATGAAATGCCGTTAATACAATACAATGCAATGCAATTCAATACAATAAACGAATACACAAAAACATTTTTTTTTGCAATTGTAGTTAAAGATAGGCCAATTCGGTGGCGAGTTTTGGATTCAGCATCAATATTGACCAACATTGATATTTTTGCTAATTCGGACATGACTAACTGTTTCTGTAAAACAAAATATGTAAAACAGATCAACAAAAAATACATGTTTATTTTGTTGATCTGTTTTATTCAAGAAACTTTCTAATAAAAGCATGAGTAAGCTGCATTGATATAACACAAACATAAACTTGGCATCGTATACTTCAAAAGTGAAGTCAATTAAGCCGACTTACTTGTAAATGCGATTCGTATTTATTGAATGAATCGATCGTCCGCCATGTTTTTAGGAAACAGACAATACTTGCGGCGCAAAGAGCTTAATTTGGTGTATAAAACAGTACTATAAGACTATGCCGTGTTGTTAAACAATTATGATTAATTCAACATAGAAACATATTTAAAAAGAAACAGAGTTAACATAAAACCTTTCAATTAGGATATCTATTAATTAAAATAATAATATGTGTCAAATGATAAACAACAATTAATGACATAAAGCTTACTGTGTCCGAAACACCGAATTTCAGCCCCAATTTCGGTGGAGCTTCCGGGAATCTTTCCGATTCCTTTCTAGCTATATACATAGTTGCTCCTTTTGCGACCACCTTTTTAATTAATTCCATGTTTATTTCATCTGCCTTCATAAGTTTCGTAGGACATGATTCACCATAAAAACCCTAAAAATTTTTCAAACTACTCAAAATCAAGCTTTTAAAATCGCAATTCGCAAAGCAAAATATTTACTACTACTTGACCTTTCTTCCTTCATCCTTAAAGAGGAATAGTCTGTCTCTCACAGCTCTCTTTTTTTAAACAACGCCTTCCCGGCGTTATTGTAAATTATAAAAATTAATTTTATTTCACTGCAAAAGGGGCTGACAGGTGGAATCAACATTTTAAAGTTACTGAGACGATTTAAAGCTAGTGAGATGTCGAACGAAGGGGTTTCATTTTCATATAATAAAATACATTTTTATTCCTTTTTGTAACTGTTTTCGAATGATGAAGAAAAGTTTCCAAAAAAAAAACATTTTCCCCTTTATTTACAGTTTTCCAAGCAAAAAATCCGAAGTAATTAAAATAAAATAAAAATGTGCAGCATAAAAAGGAATAAACACGTATTTCCTAAAATATAAATAGAGCCCTTTCAATTAATGCTGCATTTAACCTTCGACATTTAACCTAGTAATTTCACTTTAAAGTATTGACTTCCTCTTCAGGCCCCTTTTGGAAAAATCATTTTTTTTTTTTTCATTTAACGAACAGACGAACGAATTCACACCATAAGGATTCTTTTTTTCTTTCATTTCGATACAAATTAAAAAATATAAGGATATCCCGTAGCACTTACCAGCAAAACAAAATCAATCGAAGTAGTACGTATATTATGTAGTTATACACAAACTTTACATCAGTAATGTAAAAAATTGAATTGCTAATTTGATTTACGTATTCATAATTACTTTTATTTCTTTTTTAAACAAAAATGAGTAGCCATAATTGTATACACTTACCTATGTATATTATTTGTCTTAAAAAAGTGAGTTAAAATTAAAGTTATGAACCTAAAATAAATAAAAACTTGCGAATGAGATGAAACATTTGCAGTCTTGAATTCATTGTCATATTCGGTGTTGTGACTCCAAACTAAACAGTGGTCTTGTTCTTTGATTATCACACAACGTACTGGGGAGATTCCCAGAAACTTCCAAACTTTAAGTCAATTTAGAAAAGTTCATTTCCTATATCGGCCTAACCAGGGATCGAACTCACGACCCCGGCTTGGAAAGGTACTCTGCCATCATCCAACGGGCCGGTCTCATTACACATATAAAGTCCTATATATATAACGGGCCATTCTATACTTTCGCTCTTGCATGGCCTCCAAATCCGATAATAAATTCTAAGAATTGCAACTATTTCAACTGGCCTCGAAGTTTTTATAAAATATGTGCTTTTTATTTTATGAGCTTTTTTTAGCCATTTTTAAAACAGACGCCTTAATTCTAAATGTATCCGCTCAGCAAAACACAGTTCACTCAAAAACGATATTTGGAGTATTACCTCTGGTAAGCCATCCTGCTCAAAGTACTCAATATGATCCGGAATTGTTGGGTACAGTTTGTACATTCTGTACATATTGGCGGCTGTACTGTAATATAGTAGTTTTGCCAACTTCCATATTAAAATATGTTCATTTTGATGGGTATCCATTTCTTTCATTATGTCCTAAAAGATTTTTTTTTATATTAGATTAAAACAAAAACTGACTGAGTGTCCTGGACATGCATTAACTTACAGTTCTAAGAATTTCGAACATGCAGAAGTTAAAAAAATAATTAAAGTAAAAAAAACAAAATGGATCTAAAATATTCATTTTTTAATCATTAAGTATGTCTTGTTACCAATTTATGTCTTGTATCAAACTTCAGTCAGTATAGGAAAAATATGCTGCATAAATCAACATATAATAGACTAACAGATTAAAAAGTTATACCAATTTGGCTACAGAACCCCTAAAAGTACGGTGCACTGAAAAAATACTTTAATGAATTTCGAGGGTTGATTGTTGTTTCTTAAAATCAACCAAAGTTCACAAAAGTATTAATTATTCTTACAATATCACGAATAAAAATGATTGAAGTTTATGCATGTGCGTGTACATGTATATGCGTATATCGGTATTGTTAGTTCCACATTAATTTTAAACACATAAATTACTCACATGTGATATTATAATACATTTTAGTAAAATGAAAGAGGGTAGAATGGATTTCCTGCGTGTAGTGGGGCTGCATAAAAGCCTGATTTTGGTCTTGTAGAGTTCAGTTATTGAGAAGCAGTCGAATAGTCAAGTGCATAATAGTTGTGACGAAGAATTGAAAACGTGTTCATAGTGATCAGTGCTCCCGTTACATTTCATATTTAACAGTATATATATGACATGTTATGGATATATAGTTATATAATCTATGATAGTTCCTCCTGCCTCTTCATCGTCTACCTCTTTTCATAAATATCCTCTAACCCAAAGGTTGCCTGGTTGAAATTGCTGTTCAGCTATAAGGTTGCCTTTTTTACATATTATGGTTTTCTTCTTTTGTTATTATATATTTATGGTGCAAAAAAATATATTGTATTGTGAAGTTACGCGTTCTAACGTAATAAGATTTACAAAATTTTATGTTAAACTTTCTAGAGTTTAGTTTAGGAGTATGTTGATGGTGTACATCGGATCTACCTTAGTTAAGGCGACGCATTGATAAATGTTACAATATTTCTTCTTGGGCTCTTCATGATGTTAAAATAATACTGTGGACTATGTGGTAGATGGTATATTGGTACTGTGCGGCGTGTTAACGCCATAGAGCTGTGTTTACATCTCATGTCTCATACTAATTCTTACAGCTATTTATATCGGATATGTACGTGACAATTTCCTTTGCAACGATGCGAATATTTCACTTGTAGATCACGCACAAGGTTACGATTTGCTGTGTCAAAGTAATATCTGGCACAATAAACAATAATTTAATCCAAACTAGACCATCTGTATGCAAACGTACGAGCGCTAGTTTACGAAAAAGCAGTTATTTTCGTTTATTTTAAAAACTATTATTAAATTTAAGAAATCCAACTTTTGAAGAATTCTACACTGAAAAATTTTGAAGAATATATATTTAGATTAAACAACATAAAAAAATTTTGAAATATAAAGCGGTCCCGTTACTCCGAAAAATATAAATCTCTGTATTAAAATAAGTTTCTTCGATATTTTTTTTGTGTTGCATAAGTTAACCAATAATGTATCGCAACTGGCAAAATAAAGTCGATGAAATAAAGAACCAGGTTAGCAAATATCACTTTCATACATTTTGTAGTCACTTAGAAAAATTGAGATCGCTCCCGTCAAAATTTTCGACAGGAAGGGAGCGTCAAAATTTTTAATGCGTCACTTTAATCTTACTTAACGAATTTGTTAATTACACAAAACAGTTTTATAAATATTTCGTCATTTACAGTTTAGTGAAATCTCAATTTCCGATCACAATTTAGTGAAGAACAATTTCCGGGTGTTAGTCCGAAATTAAGTTTAGTAAAACTTTTGTAAAACCGACTAATAGTATATTGTGCAACAAGTGCGGTAAATTGTCGATTGCCTACTGGAACGAACGCTCATTCGCTCAAGCGGGCGATCGAAAACATCGCACGTGTTGCAGATACTATTTTTTTATTACTAATGCGAAGATAATTTCAGTACAAATAAAAATTATAGAAAGTAATAACTTTATTATTATTTATTATTACAATAATCTAAAACTTCGAAATCAAGATTTTCTTTATCTTTCACACTGATGTCAATGGGTAATAAAATCGATTGTTTATTTTTAGATATTCATTTTACATTCTTTTTTTAAATCGTGAATTTGCACGTGCCAAGCAAAATTTGCGTGCACGCTAATTGTAAAATGAAAAAATAGCTACTTATCAACCACAAAAATGTGCGTTTAGATATTGTTTATCCCGCATGAGTAATAAAAAGTATTTCTTCAGTGTGGGTGCGATATAACCGGAGTCCATTTAGAACACATCTACAGTTAGAGACGTGCAGTTCTCGGAAAAATTCTCAGAATTTTTAATTAGTAAGCTTTCCCGAAATATAGTTAAGTGCCGGCAATCTTATTTAGAAATTCTCATTTTTGCTGTAAGTTCCCACTGGAAATTTTTCCATCGACACATCGAGATAAGCAAATTCATCTTCGTTTTCGGAAAATAGATATTATATGTACGCGGGAGGAATCGTCACGTGTAATTTGTAGTAAATTCGATAACCAAAGTCTCTTTAGGTAAAACCTAACTTTAAGTAGGTAACTTCTAAGACAATTTAAACGATATTTAAGAGATTTAAGAGATTAAGAGATACCTTGAACTAAGGATCTTTTACTAAAGAAACAGTGTAGAATCGTTGGTGAGAACGAGGATTACACCTTTATCTACTACATGGGTTCCTAAAATGGGACGTGAAAAGGTTTTTACAGGGTCGGCAAAGCTAAGTGATACACGTAGTATTTCCGTTCTTTGGCTGCGGTAACGGGACCTGTACTTGATAAAATACAACCGAAACGAATTTGTATAACCATCAGTTTCGGCTGTTTCGGGCAAAACCGAAATTTCGTTTCAAGGTAACTCTTCTGTACATTTTTATAATTACATTGTGTTTGTATTCCTAAAAGCAGTTATGTGATAAATTAATAGTTTATGATTTAAAATACTGTAGTAAAGGTGCCCCATTCTTTACTTGGTGTGAGTTAAGTGAGACTGAATGGTGTAGGTCTCCTAGTTGACAACTTCTCCTCAAAATATTGACATCTTATTTGTACATCACGTTACCGCACTATTGTGTAAAGTGCAGCATTTATCTATATATTCCTAAAACGATTACTAACTCTATACGGGCGGGAACGCGAGAATTGAAGGTGGCATTTTATTTAGATATTTCATTTCTTGCGTTTTTTGGGAGTTTTAGGGTACAAAAGTGTTAGTATATTGCGTGTTAAAGTTTTGTGCGAGTGTCAAGAATTGGAACGTTTAAGTAAATATTATGTGCAACTGAAATTTTTGCGTTTCCTTAAAGATCCGTTTTAACTCCAGTAAAGCCTACTATCGCTTTAATGGAGAGTGTTAGGGACTTAGTAATAAGGAGACAGATATTTTATAATAGAGATATACTTCTTTTTACATGAGAATGGCAGAAATGTTTCTTATAAATATAAAATGAGTTGTCTCTACATAAAAGAGAAGAAAATGCTTAACATACTTGTATGAAGTCTTACCAGGAAATGCGTTCGATAATCAAATGGAAACAATGATCTTGGGAACGGCTCACGTCTTGGTCGACCCTAAAATTAAATAATTAACATGTTACGCCACCGCTAGTAAAATTTCTCGCTTCACAACACCTCTGAAAGTGTTACGTATATAGTCATGCATGAATAGCTCGTTTGTGTATTTAATCTCTCAAATAAATACCTTATTCCATATACCCTGCAGAATAATTTCAATTGCAAGGTATTTTTGAACGCTAAAATCTACTTTCATTCGGTTCGAAAAGAACCGACAAGAAACTCAATCGGGTATCGTTTTTCAACATCATCATCGATAATTATTTAAAATACAATTTTCATAAACTTTTATCTTCAATGAAATCTCTAATTTTGTAGTATGCTTTCCAATCAGTATGCGTTAAATAACAAGTTTAAATTGCTTTTCCGTTAATTGAGTAATTGCTTCAGGAATTTTATTACAAAAACGAACACAGTTATCCAAAAATAACGCACTTGACTTTTGTAATTTAAATTTAGAAACAACTAGCCGATCACGAGCTCGAGTTTCCATACCATTAATAATCCCTTTCTTTTGAAATAGATCTAATTTTTTCTAGCGTACATTATGTATATCAAGGGTAAAGTGAGTAACATTAAATCTTATCAATCTCAGAATCTTCCAGTTACTTCAAAAATATATTTAAAATACTACCAAGAAGTGTATTATATTGTTCTCACCATCAGCTTCCGGAATTTTCTGACTATCCAGTTCTCCATGGTGTTTAAAGGTATGCGCTCTAGAGCGTAAGTCTCCAAAAGCTCGCGATGTTGATCCAGGTAGCGTATTAAATCAGTGTAACTGCTGCCTGTAAGAAAAATATTATTTTTAACTCTTACATAATCTTTTCTTGATGACTTGTTGCGTTTTCACAATAAAATCAATTAAAGCCAAATAAAATTCGAGTAAGCCCAGTAAAACTCGAATCTACCTTCGATTATTCGATATTATTCGATATCGAAACCTAGGCTTTGCAGAGCTATCATTGTTAGGTTTAAGGTCTACTATCGAATGGTATAAATAAATTTAAGAAACAAGAACAAAGTTGTACTGTGAAAATTCCGGAGCGATGACGTGTCATATACCTACTCATGCAAAAAGGCGGCGTGGTGAACCATGTCGAATTATTGTTAGCTAGCGTAATTAACTAGAAGTTTGCACCCTCTTCATTTCTATGCGTTATTATTACTAGTATTCGGGTTTGCTCTAGAAGTTTCCACCCTCGTTTTATCGGACTATAAATAGAACTACGTGTCCGCCGCTGAGTCAGTATAGTTTTTCGACTATCGATCGAAGCGAAATATCATGGCGACATCGAGGCGAATTACGCAGACTACTGCGACGACTCTGGTTTGAAGACTGCTGCGATACGGGAACGTTCTTTGTGAGTGAAGCGTGTACCTTCGGTGACTACTACGCGACTTCGAGTGGCGGCTACGAAAACTAGAAACCGCTGTAAATAAGTTCACGTGTTCTTGACATCTGTTTATACCAGCCATTTCCAAAGTGGGCGATAACGCCCCCTTGTGGGCGCTGCAGGCCTAAAGGGGGGCGGTAAGAGACCCAGAAAAAAAATGGGGGCGTTGTGTAGAGGCCTGGGGAGTGATTTGTAATTTCATTTAGCTAGGAGGCATCTTAGACAACGACTGCATGAGCTCTCGACTCAGTAGACAAAATAAGTTTGGGAACCAGTGGTTTATACGATCGGAAATAAACTCTTTGCACCCTTAACCGGCATCTTATTACCCACAACTCGTAACAACATAATAAGCAGTAGAAAGCGTGTGTCTGTATAATGAATGAAATCAAAAAATGAATGAGCGATAAAAAAAATAACAGAACACGAAATTGCATTTTTTAACATTTTTGTCTGTCTGTCTGTATATACACACTAATTTCCGAAACTGCTGCTGAAGGCGCGATTATGTTACAATAGTAACTATTGTAACATAATTATTCATAATTATTATTATGCATATTGCATAAATATTCTCACGATATGTAGCTAATGGAGCGGACATATAGGTAAATTCATACTGTTACGGTTGGACCTTATGCGTAAGGAAATAAGGTCGATTTTTAATGGAGCTCGAAACATAACTTTTAGTGCTTATATCTCGAGACCTAGGCTTTATCGAGTTATGACCTAAAAACGCATTGCTAGGTTTAAGGCCTACTATCGAATGGTATAAGTCAAATTAAGAAAGAAGAACCAAGTTGCACCTCGAATATTCCCGAGCGATGACGTGTCATGTACCTATGACTCATACAAACAGGCGGCGTCGAGAACAATGTCGAATTACCGTTAGCGAGCGTAATTCACTAGAAAGTTCCACCCTCGTTTTAGCCGACTATAAATAGAGCTCCGTGTCCGCCGCCGAGTCAGTGTTTCTCAACTATCGTTCGAAGCGACATATCGAGGCGACATCAAGGCGAATTACATAGATCACTACGACGATTACTGCAACAACCTTGGATAGAAGAACTCTGTGATTCGGGAACGTTGTTATTGAGTGAAGCGTGTACCTTCGGTGACTACTACGCGAGTACCTACTTCGAGGGCGACTACGAAGATTAGGAACCGCCGTAATTAAGTTCGCGTGTTCTTGACATCTACTTGTACGAAGAAAAATAAACTATTTGCACCCTTAACCGGCATCTTATTACCCTCAGCTCGTAACAATACTATATTTGATTAGTAGGTAATTTTATGTTAACTATTTCAGTTTATTAACAGTTCTGAAATTTTGAACTAGGTCAATTTCATTCTCAAGGTACGATACGTGGGTTAACAAGATGTAGGAACCACTATGCCTTTAATGTTTGAACGTCACATTATTTCGGAGTAAATCTACTGTGACAGACGGATGAACGAACGAACGGTCGTACAACGTTTTTTCTTTTAAGGTATGGAACTCTAAAAACCACAGATAACAAAGTCGCACCTCACTATTTATGTATTTAATTAATTACAAACAAACAATATTACACAATATATAAACCAAATTGTTAGCAGCAGTCTACAAAAGGCAATTCTTATCTTTTAGACAGATCTCTACCGGAACACCTCGTTAAAAAGGAAAATGTTTGAGGATAGTATGTGCTCATTGAACAAAAAGATATATGTACTAGCGATCAGCTCCGGTTTCGCACGTGAGAAGTTTTTCGAAAATAAAATACAGCCCATGTTACTCGCTGATAATGTAGCTTTCTATATATGCAAAAATTTTTGAAATCGGTTGAGTAGGTTTTTAGTTTATCCATTACATACAAAGAAATTTAATCTATACTACTATATAAATCTCTTGCGTCTGTCTGTAATTTCCGTTTTTTTGTCAAATTTTGCGATAGATAGTCGTTTTATTACTCACAGATTTCGATTCTACCATTTTTAAAATTTTCGTCTGTCTGTCTGTCTGTCTGTTGTAACTAAAGTGTCTTTTATAACTAAAGAACGGCTTGACTGATCTTGATGAAAATTGGTACGTAGTAAGAACACGTGATTGCGCTCATGATAGGCTACTTATCTTTTAGAAAATTTACTTCTAAAGGGCTGAAAAGGGGGATAAAACTGTATGGGAAATGGTAAATCCCTGAACCGATTATGATAAAATTTAGCAGGGAGATAGTTTGACATCAGAGAACAGACATGAGCTACTTTTTTATTGTTAAAAATTTACCCCTAAGGGGGTGAAAAGGGGGATGAAACTTTGTATGGGAAACGCTAAATCTAGGTAAAGATAAATTTGGTGATGTGATAAGACATTATTTATGAAAAATACATAGTCTACCTTTTTGTTAAAAATCTGTGAAAAGGGGGACGGCAGGGAGGGGTACGAAACTTTGTATGGGAAATGCTAAACCATTGAACTAATTATGATGTGACATGGATATAGTTTGACATTTGGGAACGGACATAGGCTACTTTTTATCAAAAATCTACCCCTAAGGGAGTGAAAAGGGGGATGAAACTTTGAATGGGAAATACTGAACCGCCGAAGCAATTATGATGTTTGGTACAGAGATAGTATGTTCCCAGAGACAGACGTAGGCTAGACGTCGACTTTTTTTTCAAAAACAATCTTTGAACATACTATGCACATACATATAATGTAACCTAATTCGGAAAAGCCAAAAAAAATTTCCGCGAGACGAAGTCGCAGGTACAGCCAGCACTACTATAAATCTCTAGCGTCTGTCTGTAATTATGATTTTACGATTAAATGTTGTGATAGATAGTCATTTTATGACTCACTGAATTCGATTCTACCATTTTTTAAATGTTTGTCTCTGTCTGTATGTCCTTTTATAACTGAAGAACGGCTTGACTGATCTTGATGAAATTCGGTAAGTAGACGGAATATGTGATTGTGCTCATGATAGGCTACTTATTTTTAAAGAAAATCTACCTCTAAAAGGGTGAAAAGGGGGATGAAACTATATGGGTAATGGGAAACCGCTGAATAGATCGTGATGTGGCAAGAAGATAGTTTGACATCAGAAAACGGACATAGGCTACATTTTATGAAAAATCTACCCCTAACAGGGTGAAAAAGGGGATGAAATTTTGTATGACAAATGCTAAAACTTAGTAATGATACAATTTGGTGCGGTGATAAGACTTATTTTTATCAAAAATACATAGGCTACTTTTTTTTATAAAAAATCTGTGAACAGGGGGACGGGAGGGAGGGGGACGAAATTTTGTACGAGAAATGCTAAACCGCTGAACTGATTATGATGTAGCATGGATATAGTACGACAACTGGGAACGGACACTGGCTACTTTTTAATCGAAAAACTACCCCTAAGGGGCGAAAAGGGGTGTGAAACTTTAAATGGGAAATGCTGAATCGCCGAAGCAATTATGATGTTTGGTACAGAGATAGTATGCGTCCGGAGATAGACGCAGGCTAAAAGTAGACTTTTTTCAAAAATAATCTTTAAACATATTATGCACATGTATATATAATCTAAACTAATCCGGGAAAGCCACAAAAAATTTCCCACACAGACGAAGTCGCGGGTACAGCTAGCCTCTTAAAATATTAGTATAGATATGTATATAGACATATTATATAGTTTTATTTATATAATATGTAAATAAAACTTGTTTTAGTATGTTTCCGCCTTATTCTGCTCTAACATGTTTTCATACAATATAAATTAAAACTAAAAACTAAATCAAATATTTATTGATATTTAAAATATTTTAAAAAACATAATTGTCAAAATAATAATCTACAGAGCGAAAGTGAGAGGTAAAAGACGCCAAGGAAGACCAAGGCTGACTTATGAAGATCAAATAGTCAGAGTGTTAGCAGAGGGAAATGTCAAAAGCACTTGCGTACCTAGGCGAAAACGTGTAAGGAGTGTGATGAGATTTGAGGAAGCGAAAGAGGTGTGTAAGAACCGCGACGCTCGGCGCTCCATCTTCTCTGACTACCCCGTTGGGGATACAGCATGAAGATATGTATGTATAATTGTCAAAAGAGTGAAGGTTTTTGACTATATAAAATTCTCCTTGCGTGTTTTTTAGATTTTTTACTTCAATATGATTATGATAGTATGACTCTCCGCCGTACTAATAAAGGCGCCGCTAGTGTCTGTGTCGACTTTAGAGAATACTAGTTCACAGTTGGCAATCTCACTGCGGATTCAGAAGTGGATTCGACTAATTCGCGTTAGAGAATCGCACTATATCAAAGCGCAACTAGATAGTCAAAGCTCGTCTACACAATTTCTTTTTAATAAGCATTTGTGTTTATTATTATGTTAACACATTCTATAATCTCAGTACTTCCATGAGCAGCACAGACGCTTTGAAAATAGTTTTGGAAATGTGATATTTTCAATATTCCTTTAAAAATACTTATGCTTCAATTATTATTAGTTTGTATTTATAAGGACTCTTTCATTTTTACGCAATCGCTCATTCGTTTTTACTAAAGTTTTTTTCTAGTAATTTTTTTTTGGGAATTGAGACGAGACCTGTTTACAAAAGGCATTTATAAGTTCTCATAAGAAACGGGGTTTACTAATTTTTGTAGCCCAAAAAACCTATTACACTTTATAGATTCACGTATTAGTCTACGGAAATCCAACTCAAGTGATCGCTTTGTATACACATACATTGTTAGCTATTTTTCACAAGGCTTCGATCTCAACATCAAGAGATCTATCAAAAGGATCTTCAGAAAAATCCTGAAATCAAACTCGCTCAAGTACGTTTTCTTTTTGGTTACGCTAGAGAAATTTGCACACAGATGTAAACGTTGCCCAGCCCCCTGGGGGAGAGGCTGGGTTAGGTGGGGCTTTTGCCCACCAAGACTCCTGCGGTGGTCGTCCTCGGCGGTTAGTCGAAGGGCTCTGGGATCTCCTACGGAACACATCGGAGGCCCTCTCGCGCTGTGCCGAAGCGCTTCCCAGCGAGGCAACTACGGAGCCCCCGAAACCCTCGCTGTGCCACGACAGCGCGGACCACACGCGCTGTCGTCCTTCAAGGGTTCACATGAATGGATGAGCGGCGCTCCTATTCCGATCGGCCACAACCCCGAAAGGCCTTCAGTCGCCACTTACAACAAACGAGGAAAACCGTAATCTTATTCTTTGGCTCAGGCTACAGGGCTGTGGTCAGGTACCTAGCGCAGTTTCGTTGTTCTTTCGTTGCGAAACACGTGTCAATTAAAAAGTTCGAAGCTTCGAGCGGAACGTTACCGAAAATAAATACAAAGCGAAAAACTTTATAAAATTAGTATACAACATAACATATCTTCACGCTGTATCCCTAACGGGGTAGTCAGAGAGGACGGAGCGCCAGGAGTCGCGGTCCTTACACACCTCTTTCGCTTCCTCAAATCTCATCATTCTCTTCACACATTTTCGCCTAGGTATGCGAGTGCTTTTGACATTTCCGTCTGCTAACACTCTGGCTATTTGATCTTCATAAGTCAGCCTTGGTCTTCCTTGGCTTCTTTTACCACTCACTTCCGCTCTGTAGATTTTCTTCGTCAGTCTTTCATTACTCATTCTTTCCAAGTGCCCGAACCATTTAAGCATTTCTTTCTTCACTTTTACAATAACACTGTTGTGCAACCCTGTCATACTGCGTATCTCATCATTGCTTATCCTGTCCGCAAGCGTGACACCGCACATATTTCTGAGAGACCGCTTCTCCACAGCATTTATCATACTTTCACTCGATTTCGGGCATATCCAGGCCTCACTACCGTACAACAAAGTTGGCACCAACACCGCATTGTGGATGGCCATTTTAGCAGTGTTAGATATATTCACACTACCCACTAATGCGGACAGAGCACCGTTCACTTTATTGCCAGCTGCTACCCGCGTCTCCACATCCAACTCACATATTTCATCCCTCGAAAACGCACTCCCCAGATACACAATTTCATTCACTTGTTCTAGATATTTTCCATTTACGCAAATCACACATTTCGTTTGTACCGTATTTCTTTCAAACACCTATGTTTGAAATTAGTATACATTACACAAAAGTTGGATTATACGACATTATTTCATTTCTTTTGAAACGTTGTGCTACATTGCGAAAGAATGATGAGATTTGAAGGGGTTTCGCCTCCTGTATGGAGTATGTAAAGATCGCAATATTGGCGCTATAACTTGGCGCTATCCTTTCTGTCTACCTTGTTAAGAATCCAGCGTAATATACGAGTATGTATATATGTGTGTATTTGATATTGTTCTATATCACATTTTTCTTTCGCATGTTATGTATTTTTAAAACGGCCTTTACGACTTGAAATTGGCATCCATTGTGACGGCGTTCATTGAATTCTTAAGTCCTTGACTCTGTCCTAATACAGACGCCATATTAATTTTAATAAAACAACCTTACCTATGTAACACGCGTAATTGAAAGCAATTCAACGATATCTCGTACATCGCAATCGGTTAAGTAGTTTTGGTTCTGTGAGGGAGAAAAGACGGATAGGAGAACAGATGAAAATACAAACACACATACTTGGAAATATTGTGCATACGCCGCTACTGTAATAAACCAACTTATTGTTTTGCTGTAGTGGTTAAAACAATCTAAAAATATGAACTGAAGATATGAACATTTCTTCGATTCTGAAAAACCTACTACTACTAGAAAAACTCTACTATTCAATATTATTTTTCAATGTAGACATTTCAGCGCTGTTCGTGCGTTACAGTCTGTCTGTTCGTTCGTACGAACAGACAGACATGACGAAATTATACAGAATCCGTTTTAGTATTTTGCCTACGCAACTAAAATGTCAAAAACGGGTCCCAAAAATTAAATAACATTTAACAATGTTATTGTACTCTCTAAAATGACATAAACATTATTTTCACACTTCTCAAACTCAGTCTCTTTGTCTCTTTACAATTTAAGCTCAGATTATTTTTGAAACGGCGGAAAATTTATCTCACAAAGTCATTTCATAAACATAAAATATTTTGGCTTTGAGTATTTTCAATGAAAAACCCTTTTTCTTTGAATTCAAGATACTAAGAACATCAACGCGCGAACACTATTATTTAAGAAACTTCATAAGACTAAAACACAATAAACCGAAACAAAAAGAATATGTGAAATGTTTATAAAGAAAGAACACGTCATTCCTTTGTAAGGGCATTAAAATTACACGGTACTTTGATAGACTCGTAGTTTTCGATAACACATCAGGAATACTTTTCAGCTAAAATGAGAGAAATTATGTGGATGAGAGATTGGGTGAATGGGTGGATGGATGGTGTAAGGTTGGATGTGAGGTTGAGTGAATGAATGTATGGGTGAATGAGTGGATGGATAGATGGTTAGATGGATGGATGGATGGAAGGGTTGATGTATAGAAAGTTGCATGGATGGAAGGTTGGACGAATGGGTGTATGGGTGAATGAATGGATGAATAGATGGATGGGTTAGTGTATAAAAAGTTGCATGGATAAAAAATTGGGTGAATGGGTGGAAAATATGAAGTAAGAATGGATGGTTAGGTAAGTGAATGGATAGATGGATATTTGGGTTAATAAATTTGTGGGTGAATTGATGACTGGATGGGTAAACGGCTGGATAAGGCGAGTGGGTGTATGGGAGTTTGGGTGTATAGATTGAAAGCTATTCGTTGTTATAGGATGTCGACATGGATGGAAACACATATAAATAAAAGACGTACTTTTGCTATCTCGTGTATTTCTCAACTGACTTATATTTGACATTCCAAAATATCATATTATTATTAGTAGCAACATCCTCAGAATAGTAGTGTTGCCATTCCTTAACGATTATAATTACAACAGTTAATCTATAACGATTATGATTATAACAATATAAGCTTCATGTAAAATTATAAACAATTTATAACAATAAAAGCTTCATGTAAAAATAAATACGTAGCAAATTATTAACAATAAGTACGTAGTTGACGTGAACGGAGCCACAGGTTTCAAGATTCTTCTTGTTCGTCAACTGTTTATTCTTTCTTCCTTCAAGAAGAAGATATATCCTCGGGTGTCATTCTCCTGACTTACTGGGAATTATACACCCATCACCTAACTACCATTCTATATAGACCGTAACGTCTGGTTCTTCATCTGGCGTCGCTAGTTGAGGAGGACAGCGGCAAAGCACCAAAGGCGACCAGAGTAGTCAGGCCAGTAACGTATGAGTAACAATTATATTTGCGAAGGCGGTACTGGAGAATTGTATAATTAAATAGAAGATGAAATAAACCTACGCGTAATTAATACTAATATAATATTACTGTAAGCAGTTATCTCTTCACCTGTAACTTATTTTAATCCTTTTTATAGCTTTTGATTGTAAAATACCTACATTAATTATTGTCAGATGACATTTTAAAAAGTTGGTCGACTATTCTACTGCGACATCTGTCATGACAGTTATAAACCTGTGATTGCAGTATTGTTATTGGTTAATTTCATTATCTGTATTTTCGAGAGCACCAAGTCTAAGTAGGGGACAATTTTAAATACTGTAGAGTTCATTTTTGAGTAGTCGAGATGGAGAGTTGATAGCAAATTCATTGTGAACAGTTATCCTTTTATGTTACATTTTTATTAATTGATTAATTAATATTAATATTAATTATTGAACCCATCCCAGCTACTATCGATTACTACTGCTTCCCCCCTGCACCCCGCTACAGCGTTACATCTGATGTTTCTTTCGCATAAATTTTATTTATCTTGTTTAAGCTAGACCGAACATCAAGATATGACATCAAGATGACACATCGCATTAATGAATTCGTAATTTTCCATTATTGTGTGAAACTTTAAAAATAGAAATAAAACAAGATCTTTTAAGGTAATTAAACCTTCATTTATTGAACTTTTAACACATTACAACAATTTTTTTCCTAATAAAGTTGTAGTTATGTTTCCTTTTTAAATTAATGTACAGGTTCGTCCTATACTATTTCTATGTAATTCTGTTGAATTTATCGTAAGACTGTCGGCCACTGTGTGGTAGCCACGCGCTATTTTTCTGGTGCTAATACATATCTCAAGTCAGCGTATATGTAAATATGTATAGATAGTACATATAACAAATCCAAATCGCTTAATAAGAGGTCGTTCTTCTCGAATCCCGGGCGTGTAAATGGATGTTGACCTGTAAGATGCGTATAGTTTTTTAAATCTTTATGTTTCAAAAAACGGTCACCATATATTCGTAAATTATTATTCTTGAATGGAAAAAATATACCATAAAATGTATTGCAAAATATTAAAATATTTACCTTATAATTAGTTTCTTACTAAGAATGTTGACCACCTCCCCTCGTTGGTTTCTTACTGAGTAAATAGTTCGATTTCATGTTAATAAAGGACATATTTTTTAAACCACGACGCAAAAAGAAGGCACGTTAATAAATTTAATTCGTGTATTTCTCGTTACTCGTGCACCAAGCTCCCAAACGGATAGACCGATTTTGATGCGGTTTTTTTATCTGCATGGATTCAAATAATGACGGGATATGTATTATGCAATCTAAAGCATTAAACATATTTATATATACATATTTGCGTAACTTTGTACATTAAATCTATCAAATAAACGCTTTAATATTTATATCGCCGATTTCGAAAAATCAACCCCTAAGGCGGTAATAACTGGTGAAAAAAAGTAATTAAAATTGTACTTTAATAACGTAAATGCTTCTGTCAAAAAGTGTTTTTGTCAGTTACGTTTTGCGGCTATGCTAAACCGATTTTTATTAAACTTGATATGGAAATAGTTTGAGCCCTGTGGAAAGACGTATGCTATTTTTTATAACCATGTAATTGAAATCGGTTTTAGATCATTGTAAAGACAATGAGATCTCTAACATTTATTTATTTAAAGAGAAGAAAATAAAAAAGTCCCTCAGTGTAATTAACAATAATTTACTTTTAAAAAGTAGAGTAACACTAATCTCAACAATGCAACGGCATTAAATAATTACACGAAAATATCACATTAATTGACATGAAAATCTAAAAACACTGGCTAAGACCTTCTCGGATCCGAAACGGGTACGAAATCTTAAGTTAATACATAAGATTTTGTAGCCGTTTCGGATCAAAGGGCTACGAACTGAGCGAAAAAAACTGGGAAAAACATATTAGTTCCGAAATGTTGGTTATTTGTTGCTCATATCTGGTTTTAAATTAGTACTAATAATTTGGACCACTGTATCATTTTTCAGATCAGAAGTAGAAATAACTGAATAAATCTACAATTACATACGAACAGACATACGACAGACGGAAAGACAGACAGTTAAACATAACGAAATTATGAGCCTTAAGAACCTGTAAAGTACATAAAAAATGTTTAAAATTACGACATAATTTTTTTTTAATTAATAAAAAATTTAATTATACCTTACCTAATGCAGTTGAAGACACGCAGCAGTAAACTTTATAACAAAATTTTATAATCGACACAAAATTTTACTGTAATAGTATACTGAAACGAAATAATATAAAAGAAAATAATAATGAGTATAACAAAATAGTATTTAGTCTAAGTCAAGATGCAAATATATCTCCCATATGTAAAAAGTAATTTTTAAGCAAAAAATACAATTTCCAATTCTAAAATAATATCTATAAGTTATATCGGTTCTGGATACAGTAAAAATGTTTTTTAATCCACTCATCATCATCTATACTTAAAATGTACTTTAAACTAACGTAAGACTGATCTGTAAAAGCGATGCACGCGTGCAAGCTTTGCTAAATAAACGGGAAAGTGATGACCTACCTGTTGCAGCGGACGCATCCTGCAATTAGGGATGCGCCGATACAAAAGTATTATCGATAGTTTTAATCATAACTTGTATCAAATTCAAAATCAAATCAATTTATTCAAGTAAACCCATTTACAAGGGGGTTTTGAAAGTTAAATCTACCTTCATTTTGAAAATAAGTTCTTCATATTTTTAAATATTGCATGACAATATAATATGTTTTCCTTGTAACTTCCACGTAACGAATCAAAATGACGTAAATAATAATGCAAATAGATTATGTGAATTATACTTTACGCACGAGACGTAAGATTGCATTTTAAATATTTTTTTAACAAACTTCGTTTCAATGTCATGCAAGAATCGTTTACAAGCTTTTATAACCATATGGTTCGACAGTAAGATCTACTTTAGATTAACACAATATTGCCGACAATAAAAGTATACTATACGTCAATTCAGACAATGATTTGTTTAGATTTTACATTTGAGCATTTTTGTTTACATTTCACGATAATATGGTAGAGGTTAAGATGGACGTCAATCGTCAACTGTCGAAGAGAATGATTGTGATACGTTATTTTATTATTTAGGTCTAGTATTTAGCATATTAGATTACAAATAAACATAAAGATATGACAAATTTTATACCTTTTTTTATTCACACAATGCATTAATCTAATTAGATTTTTATATATTAATCTTATTCGGTTCAAGATTTTTATTTTACATTTGGCAATGTTTCGTTTAGAAACAAGATAATTCTTTTGATGTATCTATTGGAATAATAGTCGTTGTAATCGGTAATCTGATTATCTACAGACAAAATATGTTTCTAATCTAAATACAACCAACCAAATTTTATTTTAATAATATTTTATATTGAAATTCTGTAATAACATAAACTAGTCAGATTTACCTTCACTTTAATGGTTAGATTAGTGAAATTAGTCTTAAAATTAGCAATACGAGTAATTGAGGATTATCGTTTGTTTCTGAGGAAATTTATTGTTATGTGGGGTTTACACGTGTGACTAAAGCCGCACGATTTTTGCCGCGCGGCGAAAATCGACCGTCTAAATGGCAATTCAGCTAGGTCGCAAGTGACTAAAGCCGCAAGTCCCAAAGTTGGGTAGCATCCGACTTTGGCCGTGCGGCGACCGACCGCATGCGGCTGGTGACTAAAATCGACCGTGTAAACGATCAGTTGCAGGCGATCGCCCGCCGCATGAAGGAGCGTTTCGCGCACGTTGTTCCACTACCGCGATTCTACGTACAGATCGTTTGGTTAAACAACCATGAATAAAAGTAATACCATACAGTTTTTGAAATCCATCCACGTACCCAAAATTTACTTTTTCTTCTTTCCTTTTGTTTCTTCTTCTCTCTTTGTTCCTCAAGCAGTTCTTGAATAATTGAATAACTAACTATTTCAATTCCGGCACGAACACCTATTCTGCTCAACATTTTCGAAGGAAATGACCGATCCGCATGCGATTTTAGTCACTTGTGTAAATGGGCTAGCGATGCAGCTTGGCGAGGCGATTTGACTAGCGACTAGCCGCACGGCGAAAATCGACCGAGTAGAATGGAATGTTCTAGCAAATTTGCACATCTCTTTCGGTTGTGTTTCAGTAGTTGTCTTTATGGAGATCGTTCTAAATCTTATTGTTTACTTGTCAAAGTGACGTTTGTGTTTTCTCACTATTCAATTTTCAGAAACTCCTTATTGGTTAATGTCTATTCAGGAGCTTGTTGTCACTTTCTCTTAGCGGTTATCTTAAACTAAAATCTGAGTAGACTCTGCTGGATTTTCGATGTTATTATTTTCACGTTCTTTTCCGTCATGACCTAGTCATGGAAGGTCTACGATGTTTTTCGTGGTAGTTGTATAGCTGTCATAAACCAACAAAAGTTTCCGATATGTTTTCTAAAGTTTTTTTTATTTAAAGTAATTACTGTCCCAGTGCCGTTTTATTTAGAAATGAAATCTTTATTAAATTTCTTATATTTTTTTGTAAGCAACGGTTCTTACGTGGCTATTTTTTATAGTTCATAGATCCCAATTCGATATAAGTAAGTACTGTGGTTATTTACCTTACTTATCATTAAACTATAAAAAGAGACATCCCATGATTGACCTCATGGTAACTGGCATGTGTAATTTTGTTATTATTTCTTAAAGAATTTTCCTTGGTATTATCTAGTGAATTAACCCTAAAAGAATTTTATTACAGGGTTTCAGGCTACCCTTATATTGTTGTAGGAATACCCATTTTTCTGGATATATCCATTTTCAGGTTACCCTTATATCGTTGTAGGAATACTAATTTCTCTAGGTATATTCATTCTCAAGCTACCCTTATATTGTGGTTGGAATACTCGTATCTCTGAGTACATCCATTTTCAGGCTACTCTTATATTATATCTATATCTTATATAATATAAAATAAAATCAATTTTTGGGGTATACCTATGTGTTATGCAGGTTCCATCTATCTACTTTTATACAGATTCAAATACTATACCTAATTTCATGTTGTACCTATTAACAGATGAGATTAGATTATCTCTAGGATTTTGTTACTATCATTTTCTATATATAATTTTCTTTCCTTAATAAGGAGGATATTATGAGTCGTTTCATGTATCAATTAGTTACCATTTCGGGTAACCTCCCTAGACTTATATGTTCAATGGGATATAGACTTCTAAGGTGGTAATGTACTATCATGAGTAATCTTTCATTACTAATTTATTGAAATAAAGCCAATTCACTAACATTGTTCAAGTAAACTTATTTCTCATTTTTATATAAGAAACAATTTTATTGTTAATTGTATCTCTCATTTTTTTGATATCAGGAACAATGTTATAACTATTTTATTTTATCTACACAATAATATTTGTAAAATCAAAAATTTTGAACCTCGAGGTATATTTTAAAAATTATTTATTAATTTGTTTCTTGAAACTAAGGTATTCATATCTATATATAGTACATAATATTGGGTCCTTACATATGAAATTAGCGTTTTGTCGTACTGACCACTTTGATCTGAAATATCTCCTCTTTGGTTAAGAATTCCAAATTCAAATTTATAAATTCATTTAACTGGTACATTTGAGTTTTGAAAACAGTCATTCATTTGTTTTTTTCCTCATTATTTTTTTCTTTGGCGTCGCTTATTACCGCACAATGGAAAACATGAATTATCGGTATATTTACGAGTACGAGTTCTACCGTGGCACCAGTGCTGCAGAAACAGCTCGAAGGATTAATGATGTGTACGGCGCTGGTGTCACAAAAGAAAGCACGGTACGTTTTTGGTTTCAACGTTTTCGTTCTGGAAATTTCGACCTTCAGAACCAACCCCGTGGACGGGTGGAGACCAAAGTGGAAAATGAAGAATTAAAGGCTATTGTGGATGCGGATCCATCACAAAGCACTTCAGAGATAGTTGCAGGGTTCGGGGTAAGTGACAAAACTGTATTAATCCACTTGAAGCAAATCGGGAAAGTAAAAAAACTTGAATGATGGGTACCTCATGAATTGAGTGAACCGAACTTGCAAACACGCGTCGACTGCTGTGTTACTTTGCTCAACCGACACAATAATGAAAGGATTTTAAATCGAATCATTACTTGCGCCCCCATGGTTTTTTTAGTAAAGGGATCAACGAACTACCTATGAGATGGCAAAAGTGCATAAATAACAACGGTGCATACTTTGATTAATTAAATATATTTTACAAAAAAAAAATTGACTTTATATTCCTCCCGTACAAAACGCCAATTTCATATGTAAGGACCCAATACATACTATAGAAATCCATGAGGTTAATCTGGATTTAGTGTTTTTTGTGTAACTGTTTACAAAATAAATTGGTGAAGGGAATTTCTAACCTTTCTTTTATTTCACAACCGCAAAACATACATACACACATATCCTCACGCTGTATCCCCAACAAGGTAGTCAGCGAGGACGGAATCGTTTGTATTAATGCAGATAAAATATTGTATTTCTCTCCAAGTTGAGCTGTAAGAACCGAAAGACCCTAGATCACATCACTATCAGATCTACGCATACCGCCTAGTAACAGCACCTTTCAAAAAAATCAAATACTTACATCCCGTACAGACACGTTACAATTAATGTGCATCTTATTACTAATCTAAATATATTTTCCGATGCGTATCAGAAGAAAGGTTTCGGTGCTTACTTGTTACCGAAAAGATAGTATCGATACTCCTAATAAGTCGACACTCCAAATGAAAATTATACATATGACGTCTTTGATGGTGTAGTGGTCTAGTTCTTGTATCTAAGCACGGAAGGTTCCGGGTTCAATTTCTAGTTGATTCAATTTAGGCAATGAAATTTTCTCGATTGTCTCAGGTCTGGGTGTACTGGGAGACGCCCCTAGTACTCGTCGTCTGGTTCTTATAGCACATGGATTACCCTAGTTTAAGGCCATACGATTGGTATGTATTCCCTGGCGCATTATGATTATTATTACTATATACTTCCAACTGGGTGTCATTGTACTGTATTTCTAGATTTCGTATTATAAAAGTGAAAAATATAAATAATTATAAATAACTCAAAAATTTACGTTTCGCTCCACACAACCCTATTCAATTACAACTTCTGTTATTCGAGTGCTTTTCGACCGATATTTTCTTTCGATATCGAGTATCTGTCGTAAGTAGGGGTTGCAATGCTGAATCCAGCAATCCGGCTAGACCGAGCACTTTTTTGGGATTGCTGGAACCATCATCTGGCGCTGGATCCGCCCGATAACGCCACACATCTTTATCTAACTTTAACGTCTTAAATTATATTATAAGTTTTACTTCTAATAAGAGTTAACTAAAGATTTATTAAGCGGGTTACACAATTTTATTTCAAACATTAGTAAGACTGAGAAACCGAAACCACATAGTAAAATAAGTAAATTAATAGATATTCAGATATCTAGGATATCAATTTATGTGATTTATGATTTTATTGTATTCGTAACTATTACTTACTATTAGATTTAGATTAATTTAGTAACATCAAAAATTAAGTAGTTATAAAAGTTTTTAGAGTATTAAAAAAATCGTTTCATTTCTTTGAAGAATCGATTAAAGTCGGATCCGCACTGGATCCAGCTGGATTTGCTTTGGTCCAGCATAAGCCCAGCTGATTTGTAATTGCTGCTGGATTGCAATCCCTAGTCGTAACAGTATTGCATACAAAAATATTTTGTATCAAAACGAAACTATCGATGTAGTCGTATTTACTTGTATTGGTCCATCCCTAACCGCAACGCGAAGCCTGGGATCTCTCACTCCAAAATAGTACCTAGATTTTCTACCAATGACTGTAGAATGACCTCCTCCAACTAAGTTGCACACTAAGGGCGCATGCGTGGCCTTCCATAGCAGAATCAGGCCAAGGCTTTCTGTTATTATACTTCGATACGTGTCCTTGGTAGTTACTGGGTGCAGAGATATAAATAAAAAATACTCCACATAATTACATAAATTGTGTAACCACAAACTGAATACTAGGCTTGTGCTACGATGGTACAACGAACAAAGAGAACTCCCAGAAACATTCAAACGTTAATTCCAATTTAGAAAAATTCGGTTCCTAACTAGACCTCATCGGGAAACGAGACCGGAGCTCCGGTTTGTATAATAGATTCTGTGGTGTAAATTGTAAGTACTTCTAAATATGTTATTATATTTCTTCCGACATCTGGAATAAATAAACAGTGTTGATGCAGCTAACGCGTGTTTCACTACATGGTGACAGAGGTATCAAAAATATAGCGATCAGTTATTACTTAGTGATTAAATTGTTGTTCCGGTACTGATACTGTTGTTCCGGTACAGCATGCGCGTCCTTCGGCAGAATTAATACTCGATGGATGTCCAGCAATGCAAGCTGATATTTGGCGGAAAAAATTCGATGTATTTATTAAGGCTTCTGAAGTGAGCAAGGAGTCTGTAGATGCACAGGCTAGCCTGATGATCAACCTCAAAGGACTGCTTGGTTACGAAGTTTACTCCACATTCACTTATGGTGAAGGTGAAACCGAAGACGACATAGTTTGTTTAAAAAATTCTACCAACATTTTAATACTAAATCTAATGTCACAATATCACGTTTCAAGTTTTTTTCGAGAAGCCAAAAAGAAGGCGAATCTATGAACCAGTACGTTACATCTCCGAGGTTATTAAGCATAAATTGTGAATTTGGTAACCTAGCCCACAGTTTGAAACGTGATCGCATTGTTTGCGGGATAATCAGTGTTCGATCCTCAACTATGTGTGTAATATTTATATAGCAACAGTTACATTTTTTCTACTTCAACATGTGGGTAGATTTCGCGTGTTTTGTAAAAAATTAGTCTAGTGTGGTGTTCGTGGTGTGTATGACAACCCACCCTGGGTTGGTGTGTATCGAGGCCACTCATTCAAGACTTCGTATCGTCGTCGTGACAGTGCTAGTATAACGTGCAAATGTCGAAAATTGTAATAAATACAAAATCAAAATTGGTGTGGTGCAAGTGTAGCCCGTTATTGTCGTAATAAATAGTCGGCGCCGTGGGACATGGGACAAGTCCAGACGCAGGTGAGTCAGTCTCTGATTACTTCCAACCTTTCTCACCAGATTTTCGTTGTAGTAGCATTAACTACAGTTCCCCGACTCGCAGGGGATTGTATGGCGAAGGTGAAACCGAATACGACATAAATTGTTCGTTTAAAAAATTCCACCAACATTTTGGTACTAAATCTAATGTCACAATATCACGTGTACTGTATAGTACGGTCTGTAAGCACCATTACACTCTGCTCTCTACTACACATCCGTTCCATTCGTTCGTTCGTTCCGTTCAAAGCAAAGAGACAGCTTGTAGGTAATTATTTCCCTTCTTTAGGCAGCCGCCGTTGTGGCGCTGTCACTCGTACGTGGGGGAGGACAGAATACTTCTTTCCCTTTTGCACCTGTACACTACATCTCTCCTTTTTTTTAAATTAGAATTAGTACTAACATTGAATAAATTAATTTTAAACTTTCTTTAACATGTAATTATAATCATTTCGTTCGAGATTTTTTTCATTATGGCCTTCTAAAATCTGATTCTTTTACCGTTAAACTTTCTACATCTCGCCCTATACATTTGCTTCAAATAACTGAAACAACAATTTTATCTTTTACTCAACTAAAAGCATACACGCATTACACTAATATCAGTATTCGTACTCACTTAGAAGCAATGGCCATGCTCGGCTACAATTTAATTTATAATATCTCTATCTGACAGAAAGAACACTCCAATGTCTTACTGTACATGACAATGGTTAGAATAGAAGAACCTGTCTCTGACTACTTTTCATTACTATTTATTGTGCGACTTACTATTCGTTATGCGACTGTTCATATTGTGCGACTACTCTTATTCAAGTATACTAGAACTGTACCTCCAATATAGTACAATTGTAGGTATAGGTAATAATCAATTGAATATATTGTTAGAGATTATTATTATTAGAGACAATATTATTTATTTTAAATTACCTTATCGTATATTTATCAAATCGTAATATTGAATATTCATTAGATTTCCAAGATAATGGAACCCTGTCGTTTAGTTTAGTGGAGTCAAAAGATGGAATCATCATACCTATTAGTGCCTATAACATTATCAGTTACTAGTCTGTTTAGTGAAATATTACAGAGACATATATGCAATAGATATATTATCTATCTATATCTATATCTATCTTCTATATCTATAGATAGTTAAAGCAAAGTCGCCGTTTTCGTCTGTCTGTTTCTCCGCTAACTTTTTCTAAACCACGCAACCGATTTTTTACGGTTTTCACTATCATTTAGAGCAGCTATTCCCAAAGTGGGCGATAACGCCCCCTTGTGGGCGCTGCAGGCCTAAAGGGGGGCGGTAAGAGACCCAGAAAAAAATGGGGGCGTTGTGTAGAGGCCTGGGGGGTGATTTGTAATTTCATTTAACTAGGAGGCATCTTAGACAACGACTGCATGAGCTCTCGACTCAGTAGACAAAATAAGTTTGGGAACCAGTGATTTAGAGAGTTTAGAGAGCAAATTATAGTAAATAAAAGCAGAAAATTTTTATGATTTGTAATGATGTCGTAAAAAACATATTATAAAAACATATTTAAGGGCTTACGTTGCTAGTACTAGCTAAATCATACAAGACAGATCTAAATAATGTTGTACGGAATTGTATATCTTAAAAAGTCTATAGAAAAATCCGCAGCGGCATATGTCTAACTTCTAAAGATAACCCAAAGTAACAGTTATCTTTTACATGTTACTTAAAACTAATGGGTTATTTACGAAAATGTCTACCCCTGCAAAGCCGGGGCGGGTCGCTTGTATTTAATATGTATTTTACGCAAAATCACGAGTATATCACTGCCTAGTATTCTTTCTTCAACGTACAACAAGGGGAATCTTTTCCTATTTGTTATTCGCACTTCCTTAGTATCTGTCGAGGTGCCGTGCTTGACTAATGCTCGAAATGCCTGGTTAAATGTTTGTCCATGTACTAACCCGCCTACTTCGGCCTTTTGTCAATAAATAATATCAAAGTTGAATTGCAACCGATATTTGTATTATTAATATTTTTCATAATCTCATGAAAAGATGCACTGGGCATACAATTATTTAATACTGATCGTCCCAGGTGATAATTCAGCAGTGGTCCCATAACCGTTCCTAGTTCTTCGCAAAACATCACTACACTGTTATAATTGTGTAAAATGAGACTATTTCTTGCACATATATTGTTCATTTCTTTTGAACTGCTATGCAGTAATGACTGATAAACGCTCAGCTTTGTATTTATTGAGTTCTAAGAGGCTTGTGCAGTAATGACTGAAAAACGCTCAGCTTTGTATTTATTGAGTTCTAAGAGGCTTGTGCTGTTGGAGATGTTGTATTAAAATACAATATACAGAGAGCCAGTAAATGCATGTGTAGAGGAAATTATTTCCAGACTATTGTTTTACTTTCAACGAAATCGTTTATTTTATAGTATGATTGTCTAATCTACATACTTTTTACAACAAATCTAAATCTATTTTCGGTTAATTGAGTAACTTCCTGAGGAACTTTATTATAAAAACGAATGCAGTTACTCGGAAATGAAACATTTGACTTGTGTGATTTAAATTTTGGAATAACCAATTTATCACCATCTCGGGTTTCCATACCATTAATTATTTTCTTTCCTTTCCTTTCTTTTTAAACAGATCTATATTGTTCCTCGTATACATAATAATTTCAAAGATTTATAAGGACGGCAAGGTGAGTACATCAATGTCTTTAAAACGATCTCTAAGTGATTCTCATGCATTCGTAATGTAGATGGCACGCGTTGCTTTTTTTTGTAAAATGAAAATGGGCTTAATATGCGCCGCTGATCCCCACAGCAAAAGGCCATAGGACATTCGGCTATGAAAATATGCAAAGTACACCAACCTAGCCGTATCCACATTCGTCATTTGCCTAGTGCATCTAACGTCATATATCTCAGAACTGAGCTTACTAGCCAATGGCCTGATATGGTCCGCCCACTGCAACTTATTATCTACTGTTAAACCAAGAAAATTGGCTGACTTAACTCATTCTAATTATTTTCCACCCAGTTCCACTTTATCATGGATTCTGGGTACATTAAATAGGGAAAATGTCATTACATCCCGGCTTCCTCATCAGATCAGCTCGATGGTTTCATAATATTGCATTGTCATCGAACTTATACAAGTATGCCAAATTTCAGTACAATCGGATACCAGCAAGTGGTTGAAAATGGTTTGCAAATTTTGAAACAGACATTTTACGTACGAACATTGCAAGCTAAATAAAAGCTTGTAAAAAAATGAGAGAAAAGTGCGACATTCAGATGAAAATATCGAAACTGACCGAATACTCCTAAAAAGCGACTTTTAAACGGACGCAGCGTGAAAGTTTCATTGAAAATAAATTATTTAATGTATATCGGAACGTATGTCCCTCGACAGAGGGACGACAGTGGGAGGGTATTCCCCTGGGCGATCAATCATACCACATATTCGTAATTGGTCGTTAGCTCGTCCATATAGACAAAGTAAGTGACAGCCTAAGGCACACGAATTTTGGCGGTGGCGCGCGGCGTGGCGAGTGTACGTTAGGTATGTCAGGATTGGCAGTCGTTACACAATTTGTGCTATTATGATTGGTTGAATGAATCTCAAACCTGGATTCATTTGACGAATTTTCTTTACTATTTTGAGAGTTTTATACCGTTTCTTTTTGTTTTATTTAGTTTTGTATGACAGAAATTATTTCAAATTAACTGACATTAAGTCTATTATAGTAAAACTCTTTTTGTTAGACGCTGAAATTACGTAAATGCCAAAATAATCACTAGCGCGCAGCCCTTTTGAACGATAGAGAATTTTGTGTTCGGATTCCATTGTCTGTCTTTCTTCGCTTAAATAAATAAAGCAAATTATTTAACTAAAAACAGTATTGTTTTACAGCTATGTTTTATTTTGTAGCGAAACTTTTGCTTCAAATGCACTATTCAAGTCATTTGGCTACGGCGCTGAGTTAGCTTGAGCCAGGGCTGATTGGTGCCCATATCTATCTGTATATTTGGTTATATAATTGTAAAATTGAATATAATATCATGATGCCCTTGGGTTTTCAGTTCTGTATCAGTCATAGCCAATTAACCCCCGCCATATCGTTCAATATAAATTATTCGACAATTTATCCAGTCATATCGATCCTTGGTTATCCAATTATGTAAATGCTAATACTATGAGGATGTGTATGATGTATATGTATATTATCTACCTATCCACAGCTATCTATAGAATATAAATACACACACATACTACATAGTACCCCTAACGGGGTAGTCCGAGAGGACGGAGCGCCATGCATCGCAGTATTTACATACTTCTTTCGCCTCCTCATATTTCGTCATTCTCCTAACACACTTTCGCCAAGGTATGCGAGTGCTTTTGACAATAATTATTTTTATTTATTTATTTATGTTCACATAATACAAAAAAAAAGAAAACAAGACAAAAAAATATTATACAAAGACACTGCTTATCTCATAATGTTTTAGAATTAGTAAAAAAAAATAAACCGACCAAAAAAATTCACTGAAAAGAACGAAATAACTACTAATACTTTAGTTATTAAAACTCAAGTACAAAAATAGCTTTATACGATACTAATACCTATATAATTAAATTGGACAATTGCTGAAGTCTTTGGCATCGACTTGGCTACTAAACTTATACTCTGTTACTGATAAAAATTACAACCAAGTTAAACTTAGTTACAAATTTTTTTCCATTTCAATCGTTTTTTATTGTTCGTAACTGGACCAAGAAACATGGACAGAACCATAATATAAGAATAAGAATAAGTTTATTTCAATAATATATAGCTGCTCTTACAACCGTGTGTCAAACCACGTGCGTAACCACGAGTAAAACAGCTGCAAGTATGTATGGCAACTTCGAACTGTCAGAGAATTTCGTGTCAGCTTTATGAGTCGGCCATGAAATAATTATTTGAAAAACTATTCGTAAATCTTGTGTTTTGGCTACCAGAATTCACAAAAATGAAAATATGTCATGTTTAGCTGTGTACTGTTAAATCGTGAGCGTCTCTATTTACGCTCATTAGTAAAATTATTGAAAATCGGTCTACAAAATTGGGACACTTTAAGGACACGCTTTTATAGCCTCCGACTACGGCGTCCGTGGCGCAACGGCTAAGCGCGTCGAAAGTAAACAGGGGTTGCAGGTTCGATTCCCGCCCCGAGTCTGGGTGTTTATGTATAAAAAGAATATGTATTCATTTACAAAAGAAAAGTATATAAGTAGTGTAATCAGTTGACTAGATGGCACTGTGTGAAATGTTTGAGGATATTATTATTACTATAGCAAATGATCCATCCATTGTAATACTTCGTTCGAGGTTCATAAGCGTGGCTATGACAGAAAGCTGTCATAATTATTTAAAGTTTATTCCGCGTTTATTAGTAAGACTTTCCATTGTTGCACGTTGATTTGGCAACGACTTAAAAAACTGACAAATTTAATTATATAGGTACTTGTATCGTATTTATAAAGTTATTTTTATGCTTGTGTTTTGATTAGTAAAGTAGAGTTATTTTGTTCTTTTCAATGATTTTTTTATTGAAGTCGGTTTAATTTTTGTATTAATTTTTTTTTATTTCTCCTCTTTAGTGAACTTGGCCTCAATAAATATCTACAACTAACTTCTTTTCTAATTCTGGAGCATACAAGGAAATCATTAATATAAATAAATAAAGCTTATAAACAGTTCGCGTCATTTGGTGTTATTTGCTGTATCTTTGAAGTCTAAGCTCCATTACTAGGGAAATTTAAACGAGACCAATATGGAAGGAAGTATATCCTTTCAAATAAAAAAAGAATTTTTCAAATGACCAAGTTATGAGATAACAAATATAAAAAAAATTAAAAAAATACAACCGAATTGAGAACCTCCTCCATTTTTTGAAGTCGTTTAATAAAAAATTAATTGCGATTGTGCGAGTTGCATTGAACTTATATAACTTATGACTTATGATTCATCGAAATTAATTTTTCATCAATTACACTGTTATCTCTACATCGATGGCGCAGTGGTTTAGGCGTTGCAGCCAAGCGCGGGAGATTCCAGGTTCAATTCCTGGTCAGGTCAATTTAGTAAACGAACTTTTCTAGATTGTCTCTGGTTTGGTGTACTGAGAGACGTCCCTGGTAGTTATCATTTGGTTCTCATAGCACAGGGAAATGCCCTAGTGTGAGATCAGATGATTGGTGTTAATTGTCTGGCGCATTATTATTATGATTCTTTTGAGGGCACGCGTAGTGAAGGGTTTAGCTTGGAAATCTACGAAATTACTGCTTTCATTAATTCATCCGACCTTTTTATAAAACACATTGAGAATTCTCTAGACAGAAGGTCATTTCACGAAATGGCAGCATTTTTTTAATATTATCAAACACAGTGTAGTGTAGTAGCTAGCCTAAGTCTATCATCAAACTACAAGAGATACTCGTATAACTAGCAATTATAGAGTCACCTGATTCTAACATTACCTAATACTCAATAAAGGACACAGCAGTATCGATCGAATATTCTAACTCGACCGTTTCCAATTAGACTGCAACAGTAATTCACAAGTTACGTACGTATACATACATACATTTTAGAGAGATTTTCTAATTGAAGCTTAATGCCTCACAATGTAAGCTTGAATTAAGTTCCAAACTACTTCCAAACTAATACATGTGTTACACTAGTTAGGAGCCAATTAATTTATTGTATACATGCAACTCTTCTATACCTGCAAAATTAAAGATCATTGTCTCTTCAATAAATCATAGTCTTCTTTGACTAAGATGTTTATAAACTGGCTATATAAATACTTTAAATGTTTATTTTATTTTTTATTTTTACTTTTATTTCAAAAGCTCTCGCACACCTCGCACGAATGATGAGATTTGAGAAAGCGAAAGAAGTATGTAAGAACCGCAACGCTTGGCGCTCCGTCCTCTCTGACTACCCCGTTAGGGATGCAGCGTGAGGATATGTATGTATGTTAAATATTTAATATAGGAAATTTCGTCTCACTAAGTAGAGACCTCATTTTAGTAATTAAAAACGTATTTAAAAGTTAAAAAGTGCTTGCCTGTCCCGAGTACAGAATCGGTGAAATGTGCAGAAAATCAACCTCTATTTTTATTACCTTTCGGGACGGTTAGTCATAGCGATCAATTCCTTTTAATTAACTAAGTTTCTTAAATAGAGACTATAAACAACGTTAAAAACCAAGTTACAGATTTTATCTTGTGACTTTTCCATATTTGTAACATTATCGGAATCATCAATTCGTGGATAGCTACTTTAATTGTTGCTTTTTTATTTAATTTTAAAATTTGGTTACTCTTACATTTATGTGACACTTCAGGAACTTTCATATTTTCCTTTTTAATGTGCCATTTAGACAAGGATTTTCGCATCCATATTCTGAATTAACGAATTATATTCCTTTTGTACACACAAATTGATTAATTAAAACAGTAATAATACAATAATAATGTCAATAATAATAACAGCCAATCGTAGCGATAGTCAAAAAGGCCACACCATCCCGTTGGAGGTGTCCATGGGCGGCGGTGATCACTTTCCATCAGGTACTCGCCTGCTCCTTTGCACCCTCCACCATAAATAAAAATGTACCTGACGCAAACGTACCCATAACGCTTGCGGCATTTCCTTTTTGGATCGCTATGCATCGCACCAGGTACGACTCTGAACGGGGATCTACATCATTTTTTCTCAGACTCTGCCCCAACACCCGAACAAAACCCTTGGCCTTCGTACCCCAAACTCCACTCACCTTTAAAGTAATAGGTACAAAAATATACCTTCTTTTGATGGACTCATATTTGATGTGTTTGTGCCCAGCGGCCCACTGCACAGCAGCACCGGCCACCCGGGCCGTACGTGCGAGGTGGGAGGCCCCATACGTACTAATACATGTGGTGTCCCATATCAAACACCGACCACTCTTTCATGGGATCGATGTCAGGCCATCAGAGCAGGGTTCGGGGTTACACAGCACGCTTGCGGACATCAAAGCTCGTCGAATCACCACATTTAACATGTGATCAAGAGCGGTACTGAAATGTGGCGATGAGTGGGCATGTATCCGGGCTTCGAACTCCGGACAGGCCGCTACCATAAGCCAAGCCATATAAGCCATATCAGTTCCTAAAGTCACTTCAAGTATTTCCTCAAATCTCGCCTTGCACAGTTGTTCGTCCCATTGCCGCCGCATACCTTGATTGTCAGACCGATCGGCAGTGAGACAAACCATTAACCAGGCACTTAAGGCCGGCTCCATATACGGGATACCTAGACTAGTGCCCTAGGTTTGCAGAATAGTAGCAACCATTCCAACAACCCTGTTAGTGTCCCGCACACGCCTGACACTCAATCTACCGCGGCGAATAGGCTGTGATGTCTGTAACCACTGCGCCTCATCAAGGAGGACGTTCAGAATGGCCTCCAACGTTGATTTTGTCGTCCAATTGAGAAACCTCAATTACGAAAAGCCACGTTGGTGAGGTTCTAATAACGTATGTTAGTTTGGGGACTTACAGGCAGCAGCGAAAAATGATAAGGGAAACATGAGCGGGCAGTTGTTCCAAGCACTGTCGCATCCGGACGAGTACCTCCGTACATCCCAGAAAGATTCTGGTACCGCATCTTCGAAGACGGGTGCCCCTTATAATGTAAGGGAATGAAAGAAAAGGAATATATTCCTTAAAATGGGCAATTATTCTCCGTCAACGCCATCACACTTGTACAATTCTCACTTGGCGCTGTTAATAATAAGCTCTATGTCATTCATCTTGAGAATCAACATCTCTAGATCTCTAGTCACGACGTCCGTGACTCCACCTATTACGGTATATGATGATACACCATCATATAGATATCAGACATTGAGTGGCACCTCTACTGAAGTTATCACGTTGTTAATTGCCAATCCAAGTAACAAAGAGCCCAGCGGATCAACCTGCTGCGCGCCCACCTACGTTGTAATCTTTATGCCGTTGAAATATAAGTTACTGAGGGGTTCGTAACACTGATCAAGAAAAGGGCATAGTGAGGGGATTTTATCCCTTGCCTCTGTCAGCATCACGCCTCTGTCAACGCTGTTAAAGACATTTTTAATATCTAATAATAGGATCACATCAAGGGCCCGCTCTGGGTCCAATGCGAAAACTCGAGTGGCATCTATTTCCGCTTCACACCCCAGCGAAATGCCGAAGCCCAGGTAATGTGGACCCAAGAGGGCCGCCATCTGGTTTCATTCATTTCTGGCCGCGGTTTTTGTTATTGAAAGAGAAGGGTAAAATTATTAAAATTATAATAGAATAATTTATTTAGGATAGACCGTAAAATTATGTATGCAGGAATGCGTTTACAGTGATTTCGGGACGCAGAATAAAATTTTCTAGCGTTGGTGGGCCAGTAATCGGTCGCAGCGGAGCTAGATATTTCTTCCTTAGACTAGCCAAAGTTTCGGCGTCAGTAAGTGCTAGGCTGCATAGGTGAGAAGCCTGACCACCCCACTCAAGTCTCCATGATACACTTTAGCTTTTATCGTTTTATAAAACGATGGGGATCCTCTGGGGATATCGCTAGGGAGGTACTCAAAAATACCTTTTATGTTTTTCCTTATCTTGCTGGTAAGAGACTCATTCCTCTCAATCTCCAGGACCCTGAACGCCTGGTAAGAGAAAGAAAGCAAATCATACCACTCATCCGCTACGTTACTATGGAGACGTTTTTGTATGACTGCACTTAATTTCCCGGCAGCCAAATTTCTGACGCCCTTTGGTATATGCTTTAAGACTCTCATATTGGCTTTATAATTCTTTGTAGTGTCTGTCTAGGTATGTGCTTATGGGTTATGTGAATCGTCACCCCTCGCTTGGTGGTGAACCAGCGTTGGGAGTCCATGGGCCAATGCGGGTATAGTACAAGCGACACCTAAGGTTATATCCATCGTGTACTATTGAGATGATTAGATTTTAACATGAAACCACATAGCTTTTAACATGAAAGATCACTCTGATGCTAAAGGGTACTATTTATCACCGCCAGTCATTTCTGCACAGATTAAATATAACTTTTCTTTATTTTAAACCTCTTTTCTTGAATTTTTAGGGGTTAGATTCAATGTAAGTACATCGAATAATTTTCTAATTAAAATAAGAAATTCTTAGTTATTAGATATGCCGGCTGAATTCGTACCAACGACAAAGCTGAAAATATCATGTAAAGATTGTCATATACTAATCGTTTGTGACCAAATTTCAATAGAAATCAAAAAGTTTAAAATAAACATTATTTTGTTTATGTTGCTAACCCTAATGTGGTGCGGTCGAAGACGGTATCGTTTGAGGATTCTCAAGATCATTCTGTTACTGATGCCAAAGTGCCAACCAGCTTGCTTCGCACTCGCCTTGGGTCCTAGTGAAAAAAAACGCAACACGTTTTTCTCCGAAAGGATCGAAATTCGTCTGGACTACCACGCTACGCTGGTTGTCTCTATTAATTGGTTTGCACGGGCTCGATAAATTGCATTTGAAATCACTCAAGGATTTGTTGCATAACGAGGAGGGCGCTGTTCCCAATAGTACTGCGACCTTCACTGCGACAAAAAAAATCAATGCAGCCATAGCGTTGCGACGTAATCTGCGTCAACATAATTGGTTCTGAGAAGTCGGCTCCCTCCAACGGTATTATGTCTACCTATTTACGTATTTACACAAAAATCTACACAACTAAATCTGCCATATATATATATAAATAAAAATGAAGTGTCGTTCGTTGTTACGCGTAAAACTTGAAAACAGCTGGACTGATTATGCCAATTTTTTTTTACATATTCGCTCGAGTAACGTTTTTATAGAACGAAAAATTGGAAAAGTTGCCTAGAAATTTGGTGAATTCGGGAAAACCTGAAAGTGCTTTTATTTTATGGGATTTTTGTATGAACCCGAGGACCTATTACTCGTGATACCTACTAAGCCAAAACAATGCGTGGCCGGACACAGTTCTGTAAACAAAATTCACGACACGAACAACGTCACTGTCACTTCAATTGTTTGTACTGTACACTCGGACCAAAAAACATACTGAACGGAGTCATGATAAGTTGCGGCTCTTATCACCGTGTGTCACGAATTATCCTGTCTCTTTCCATTTCATTGAGCGTAATCACGAGTAAAGAAGTTAACTAGTAAGTATGGCAACCTCGCACTGTCAGTGTAATTCGTGTCAGCTTATGAGATGGTCTTGAAATAATTATTTACAAAATACTCGTAAATCTTAACTGTTTTGGTTACTAGTAGTCACGAAAATAAAAATATGCCATGATTAGCTGTGTATCGTTGCACTATGACCTTCCCTAGTCACGCGCATTAGTCGAAATCTAGAAACTCGGTCAACAAAAAAAGGACACCGTAAGGACGCACTCTTAAAGCAAATACTCTGTCCAATGTTGTACTTGGTCCGAGAATGTACGTTTAAATTATGTTGCACTTTGGGGCATTTGACGTCCCCGTTTTTAGGAAACCAGCTGTTATAGAGTTAAACATGAGTGCTTTTAATGTTAATATTTAATGTTATTGTAGTTTAGTGTTATTGTAAAAACGAAGAAATGAATGCTTAGATGGTTCGGGCACATAGAAAAAATGAGTGATGAGACTGACGAAGAAAATATACAGAGCGAAAGTGAGTGGTAAAAGAAGGCAATGAAGACCAAGGCTGACTTATGAAGATCAAATATCCAGAGTGTTAGCAGACGGAAATGTCAAAAGCTCTCGCATGCCTAGGCGAAAATGTGCGAGGAGAATGATGAGATTTGAGGAAGAGAAACAAGTATGTAAGAACCGCGACGCTTGGCGCTCCGTCCTCTCTGACTACCCCGTTAAGGATACAGCGTGAGGATATGTATGTATGTATTTAATGTTCAATATCGAAAAAGTACGAGGTATAGAAAAGAATCACTGAAAACATAAATTAGGTGTTTAGGGAAGTCTAACATGTTATGCAATCTGTGGAAGTTACGTAGAAATGTTACATTCTCTTTGGTGGAAGTATTGTGAATGTTGAAGAAAACAATATTATTGACATTTCTGTCATTAGGTTTTGAGTGGGTCTGTGAAAAATAAAAGAAATGATGGATTGTTGAAATTGTTTTAATTATAAAAAAATCATCTTTGCTTTATTTAAAGTTTCCAACATCTTAACACATCAGGCTTTGTCGGTCGTTCAATCCCACCTGGTATGTTGTTAGAAGCAACCTTTCGAATAGTTTTTATAATGGGAACATAGAAATAGTCGAACTATTTCTGTTTATCAGACTATGGAAATGAAGTGTATGTATGTATATTCACCTGTTCACTCATAGAGCTGAAACCGTTTAACCCATTATAACATGAAAGGTATCATTGAATTCGTTTCAATTACGCACAAGTTTCTTAGAAAATTCAATACGGCGTCCATAGTACGATATAAAAAGAAAATGTAAAAAAAACATCAAGCCCTATCATAATGGGTATTAAATTCATGAGAAGATCATTTCAATTTCTATATATCTTTAGACTTACGAACAGAGCGGTTCGGTCTCATGTTTGTAAAATCGTAAAATTTTCATTTCTCGGGGTCTATGAGTGTTAGACCTTTCGTTGTATTATTCCCCTAAACTATAGCTAAAATGGTTTACTTTTACTGAAAATTTAAAAATACTCGGTACAGCATACACACATACATATCTTCACGCCGTATCCCTAACGGGGTAGTCATAGGGGACGGACCGCTAAGCATCGCTATCCTTACATTTCGCCTCCTCAAATCTCGTCATTCTTCTCACACACTCGCCTAGGGATGCAAGGGCTTTTAAATATAAAACTATACGACAATAAATAATAGACAATAAATAAAAATGCAAATTATAGAACAAAACCATAAGCAATAGAAACTACAACAATCTTCCGAATCCGGGAATGAGTTCAATAATATTAATACCTATAATCATTTCTTCTAGTTTACAAGTCTCTGTTAGAACTCTCTTAATTAGATAATAACCTTAAAAGGACGGGAGTATCCGAGCAAGAGACTCAAACGACAATGTATTGAACTGAAAAGTCTTGTTCGATCTGTTATCTATACTAATACAAAGAGGTAAATTTTGTTTGTTTGTATGTAATAGATTAATTCAAAAACTACTCAACCTGTTTCAAAAATTCTTTAATTTATAAAAACTACATTATCAGCGAGTAACATGGGTTATATTTTATTATCAAAAAAGTTCTACCCGTGCGAAGCCGGGGTGGGTCGGTAGCTCATATATCGCACCCACTGTATGAAAGGGAGAAAAATGTAAGTGAAACTCTCCTTAATGTAAATGTTATATAGATAGCGCACCAAGTTTTGATACTATAAATTACATACATACATATCTTCGCGCTATATCTCTAACAACTTAGTCAGAGTGCCAAGCCTCGCGGTCCTTGCGACTTCTTTTGTCTCCTCAAATCTCAACAATCTCCTCATACTGTATCAGTAAAGGGATTGTCAGAGAAAGTGGAGCGCCAAACATCGCCACATTTTCGCCTAGATATTCGAGTATTTTTGAGATTTCCGTCAGCTAACACTGAGTATTTGATATGCAAGGGATATGAAAGGGAGCTAATTCATAATTTTGAGATTTTGTTTTGGGGAGTTGCGATAATAAATCGAACTATAAAATAATAAAACAGATTTTTCACAAATACATGCATGAACACCCTCACGCTATGCAGATAATAAGGTGGAAGTAAGTTCATACTATATCTGGATAGTATTCTGAAATTTATTATGCTTATATGTATATAATTCTTCTGTACGTGTGTATGTCACTGAAATCCTCCTAAACGCCTGCAACGATTTTCTTCGTTCGCTCCCTGGATTGTTTAGATTCACAACTATTGTTTTGTCTTCGACAAATCGTTAGTTGATTGTCCAATCAATGTGCATTTTATAACAAATCAAAATCTATTCTCCGTTAATTAAGCAACTTTCTGAGGAACTTTATTATAAAAACGTACGTAATTACCCAAAAATGAAACATAAAATGTTGTCAGTGTTATTTTAATCTTGGAGTAACCAATTTATTATGACCTCGGGTTTCCATACCATTAATATCGCTTTTCTTTTTAAACAGCTCTATATTTTTCCTCGTTTACATAATAATTTCGAAGATGTATAAGGACCTTGCCCTTACTTTGATGTATGTACATCAAAGTCATTAAAACGATCTCTCAGAGATTCTCGTGCATTCATACGAGTACTATAATTGGCACGTATTGCTCTTTTTTTGACTTTTGTTTTTTTTGCCTGTCGCGTCTGCTCTTTATATTTAAAGTATTGAAATTTTTAATTTGCCAGTTTCATAAATACTAAAAATAATATTAAAAACTATTTTATTTAAATTCTAAGCATTCTTGGATATGCTTCGCTGATAAGTAAAATTTGTGTCGATTAGTAAGTTTTTTTTGGCTGAATATGTACAAAAATTGCTCATTAACATATACATTACATAAAGAGAAAACTTTGTACCTCTTTTAAAGCATATTGCGCATACGGAGAAGTATAAGATTTGGCATAGTTAAAGTTTATATGGAGAAGGAGTGCAGAAAGCTAAAATAAAATAAAATAGTCATTATTTACGTTCATACTGCCAATGTCAAACACATAATAGTTGTTCTGTCAATGTCAAACACATAATAGTTGTACTGTCAATGTCAAACACATAATAGTTGTTCTGTTAATGTCAAACACATAATAGTTGTACTGTCAATGTCAAATACATAATAGTTGTTCTGTTAATGTCAAACACATATTAGTTGTACTGCCAATGTCAAACACATAATAGGTGTTCTGTTAATGTCAAACACATAATAGTTGTACTGTCAATGTCAAGCACATAATAGTTGTTCTGTTAATGTCAAACACATAATAGTTGTACTCTCAATGTCAAACACATAATAGTTGTACTGTCAATGTCAAAGACATAATAGTTATACTGTCAATGTTAAACACAATAGTTCGTGATCAAACAGCCCACACTCGCACAGAGTAAAGATCTCGGCTTAAGAAAGATACTGGAGTTAGTCATAATAAGTTGCCGATCTTACTACCGTGTCTCAAACGAATTTTCGTGTTTCTATCTCATTAAGTGTAACCACGTGTAAAAGAGTCAGCTATAGTAAGTATGACAACCTCGCACTGCCAGTGTAATTTGTGTCAGCTCATGATTCGGTCATGAAATAAATATTTGCAAAATACTCGTGAATCTAAGCGTTTTAGCTACTGGTATTCAGAAAAATAAATATATGTCAGTTTCAGTTGCACATCATTGCACTGTGACCTTCCCTAGTTAAAATTTAGAAACTCGGTCAACAAAAAATGACACTTAAAGGACACGCTCTTAGAGCAAATGCTCCGTCTATTGTAATACTTGTATAATATTGTAATATTATAATACTTTCTTACTTATTATAATATAATACTGTCATAATCTATATCCTATAACCCAAAGGTTGTCTGGAAGAAATTGCTGTTCAGCAATAAGGCCGCCTTTTATACTATATTTTTATGTTTTTGATCATTTGTTTTTTTGCATTTGTTTTTTTTTGTATATTTATGGTGCAATAAAGTGTATTATATTGTACTTGGTCAGAGATAGAGATCGTTCCTGTAGTTTTAAAATGTTTCCAACAAATAATTACTTACAGATCGATTGAATGAGTTTCAAACTGTGCATTATGTGTGCTTTGGACTACTTTGAGTTTGTGGAGTGGAGTGGAGAAAGAAATGATTTTACTTCATATTTACGGTCGAATTTCGACCACAGGGCAATCACTAGTTGTAAATAATATATGAAATATAATATTTAAGTCGACACAATCTTAGCCGTTGTTAACGTCATAATTAAACGTGAAAATCGATACTGCCGTTTCAATGATCAGAACGGGATATATTCGTCTAGGTAACTGCGGATGTAGCTCTCCTCTTACGTCGCATCGTATTTCGTCACCGCTTGAACTGCAATAGGCTGAGCTTAAATCTGCGACGAGTAATGGGAAACAAATTTCAATATGATATGGATTTTAATTAAGATCCATAACAAAATCGTTTGTACATTCCCAATTCCTATTTACCTAATTGTTTACTACGGAATATTTATGTTGATTATGGACAAGGGGACTAATTTCGTGGTTAAATATCCCACAACCCAGTGCTCAAAGGAAAGGTTGAGATTTTCGCAAGTTGGGTGTAAGTCAAATTTCCTTCGTTTCCACGCACTCGTACAGCACACGCATACCTGTCGCATTTATTATTTTTAGAAAAAGAAAATGCGTCAAGCTGACCGGTGGATATCGATCAATTCATATTAGTTTCATAAGAATGCGAACTCTATCGTGGCGTGGTGTAATTTGTCATTTTTTTCAGGTGTACATAATTCAAATACAGTGGATAAGTACGGAATACGAAAGTCATAACTAAAGAAACTAGATAATTTTCATTCATACGTTTTGACAAAAGCAAGTTACATATCATCGTAAAGGCTGGTTATTTGCTAATAAAATAAAATAAACATTTCGGTAAATATAACATCCTCTTAGTCTTGGATTCGTCTTGGGACTTGGTCTGTTTTTAAGTGAGTCAGTGTTAACACTTAACAGTACAAAACGCTAAACGTAAAAGTAAGGCCAAGCAAAATATGTTTTTTTAAATCAATTCGTGAATCAATCAATCAAATCAAGTTAATCAATCACTCAAAATCGTGCCATTAAACTTTTGTCGAGAAGGAAAAAAAAATAACGTTCGTGATCGAAGCAACAAGTGCACACTTTAAAATCGATGAACTAAGAGAGAAAATAATTCAATTTGAGGATGTTAAAGTCAAAGTTGTGTTTCGCTTGGTCCGGGCGGAAATCAATCGAGCTAGCTTTTATTTAATCAGTTATTTAAACATCGTATCAATGACTATGGTCCTGTTATCTACTGGCCAGCATAATTGAATTACAGTATTTACTTCGGAAAAATTCGTGTTCCATTTATTGCTTTTGGAACATGTCGAGGAAAATGTAAAATATCACATCATAATGTATATTTCTAAACCTATGCTATACGTTAATCTTATAATTTAGGTGCGAAAAACTGTGTGAAGGCACAAATAAACTGACAGCATTACTTGTAACGGAAAATTGCACAAAAAAAACATATATGACACTTGCTTTTTGAATGAAAATTGAGCAAGTAGCAATTATATCCAGTAACTAACGAACCACGACGCGCTGCGCTTCTGTACGCTTTTGCTTTCGAACTTATCTACAGTCACAAAATTACCGATGGATATGTACAACATTTTTAAGGATTATGGGCGACGACTAATTCTACATGGGTCTCACGAACAAAGTAACAAAGGATACATTTATGTCTAATCGTCCATCAGTACCGTGAAGGATAGGGCCCGCAGATATCTCGATCTATTTTGCTTTCAATTACATAATTTATTTTCAAATTCGTCATCAAAGCGCCCTTTGTAAAATAAATTTACCACTATCATGTAGAGATTAATTTTATTTAAGCTTTTTGGCTGGTCTATTAGTGGGGACTACACTAGTGGTGACTAGACACATTAGTGTAATCCCCACTAATGGAGCAGGCACACCAAGCCGAGCCGCCGATTTTTACTCCATTCGTTTTATCTATACTACTAAATAAATTCTTGTGTATGTCTGTAATTTTAGTTTTTTTATCAAATTTTGCGATAAATAGCCTCACAGATTTCGAGTCTACCATTTAAATTTTTGTCTGTCTGTCTGTATGTCTTTTTTTAATTAAAAAACGGTTTGACTGATCTTGATGACAATCGGTACATATTAAAAATACGTGTGATTGATTGCGCTCATGATAAGTTACTTATTTTTTAGAAAATCTACCTCTAAAGACATGAAAAGGGGGATGAAACTTTGTATGCTAAATGGTAAATGCCTGAACCGATTATGATGAAATTTAGCACGGAGGTAGTTTGACATCAGAGAACGGACATAGGCTACTTTTTTTTATCAAAAACCTACCATTAAGGGGGCGAAAAGGGGGATGAAACTTTGTATAAGAAACGCTAAATCTTGGTAATGATAAAATTTGGTGAGGTGATAAGACTTAATTATCAAAAATCTGTGAAAAGGGGGACGGTAGGGAGAGGGACGAAAATCTGTACGGGAAATGCTAAACCGCTGAACTGACTATGATGATGTATGCTGATGTAGCATGGATATAGTTTGACTCCTGGAAATGGACCTAGTCTACTTTTTTATCAAAAAACTACCCCTAAGAGGTGAAACTCACTACAGACAATGTACTTGTATTTATATATATATATAAATACAAGTACAATAGAAAGATAATATAATAAGAATATATACATATATATACATGTAATCTAACCTAATCCGGGAAAGCCACCAAACAATTTTCCGCGCAGATCAAGTCACGGGTACAGCGGTACACGAGTTACTTTTTTGTCAACAATCTACCCCTAAAGGAACGAAAACGAGGATGGAACTTTGTATGGGAAATGATATACCGCCGAACTTATTGAAATGTGACATGGAGATAGTTTGACACCTGGGAACAAACGTAGGCTACTTTTATCCCATCAAAAACCCATCCCAGGGACAAAACTTGACATAGAAATGCCAAACCACATAACCAATTATGATGAAATTTAGGACAGAGATAGTATGTGCCCGGAGGCTAGACGTAGACTTTTTTCAATAACAATCTTTGTAAATATTTACATGCACATGTAATCTAACCTATTCCGGGAGAGCCACGAAAAAATTTTCCGCGCAGACGAAGTCGCGAGTAAAGCTAGTTGCTTATAAATAAACAAATTACTTACCTTTAGCGGTCGTCAAGGCAAGGTCTCGGTGCATTTCTTTGCGATAACTATGATTGTCTGTAAAGAAATATAAAAAATAATACGTAATTAATCTAAAATATGCCTATATTTTAAAATAACAAAAAAGTACATACATACATTAATATTTACAAACTTAAAACTACACATTATCTTAAATAATACACTGCCTCAAAGTTGCCGCTTAGAAAGCTGTCATGCCAGCAGACTGGCAGCATTACCTCTTTGAATAGCCAAACCGATTTGTTGGCGGAAAAAGCTGCCAGCCCGGCGGTCTCCCGAAGCCGCGACCAGTCTCTTACAAATATCATTATTTTCTAGCTAAATCACATCGATCACTTATGTGGTATATTTACCAACCTAAATAATATGGATATATACAGATGCTTTCTCTTCTACTTCTTTTTAATATTAGCTGCTAGAATCTCTACATCATACACTAACGATCCGTCCTGGCTTCGCGCGGGAAGAATTTATTTTGAAAATAAAGTACAGCAAACGTTACTTGCTGATAAAGTAGCTTTCTATAGATGAAAGAATTTTTAAAATCGGTTGAGTAGTTTTTGAGTTTTCTATTACATACAAACAAACAAAATTTACCTCTTCATAATATTAGTATACATAATAGACATAGAGATTGTATTGAGGGGGCTTATTCTCAAGGCTATGTCGGTCAGTTTAGTTCTCCGTCGAATATCCTCGTTTCGGATTCTATCCTTCAGAGAAACTCCGAGCATAGCCCTTTCCATAGCTCGCTGTGCAACTTGGAATTTGTGGACGTCCCGTAAGACGGCCTCCCGCTAGGTGGACCGACGACCCGAAGAGAGTGGTGGGAAGCGGATGGATGCGGAGAGCCGAGGACTGGATATTGTGGCACAATATTGGAAAAGCTTATGTCCAGCAGTGGACGAACACGGGCTGACAATGATGATGATGATGATGACTGAGGGGGCGTACAAGTATTTTGCAGGCGGATATACTGGGTATTTGTGAAGACTTTTTAGTACGGTCACTGTAGTCCGAATGCCTTTACTTTTTTAGTTATGGGAAAGTAACAATTAAATAATTTGCATAATTATTTAATGTGTAATATTTTTGTAAAACAGTCTACGGAATTTTCAAACGAACACATTACCATAACGTTTCAGTCTCTTATTTTAATTTTATGAGCAATTCGAATGCATAGGATATTATATAAAGTGTGTTCTGTTGTATTAGAAATAATTTAAAATAATCATACTTACATACGGACATACATATCTCCACGCTGTATCCCTAACGGAGTAGTCAGAGAGGACGGAGCGCCAAGCTTCGCGGTCCTTACATACTTCTTTTGCCACCTCAAATCTCGTCATTCTCCGCACACATTTTTGCCTAGATATGTGAGTGCTTTCGGCATATCCCTCAGTTAACACTGGCTGTTTGATTTTCGTAAGTCGGCTTAATAATCATATTTAATACCATGAACTGTGTATTATTAAATGGAAAGCATCCGAAACCCTTAAATTTTATATCTAAATGTTATTTGCTCATAACTAAAAAAGTATGGCACTTCGGTACAGTACCTCTACCATAAATTATTAAATGGCCCAATCTATGCACCTGCAAAATACCTACACTCCCTTACATATTAATATGCTATATGCTGTGTTTAAGATATTAAATTACCACTTATGGTCGTTTGCTGTTACTTTGAGGGTCAAAATCCATACTTGGCGGACAAAATACATAAATGTACAAAGTTTCAACGTATTTGGTTACATAGCGTATTTAAAAGTACAACCAATAATAAATAATTACCGCTTTGCTCTTCATATATCTATGCGACAAGGGGCTTATTGCGTTATATCTATGATAAAGATAATTTTAGTGGAATCGTGCATGCGCTCAGATTATTTAGATGCATCGTCCAATTATGATATTAAAGCACTTAACATAATCGGTGCAAATGGCAGGTTATTTAGTCTTTAAAGTGAATGCGATGGAGTTTTCAATGACTTGCTGCCGCAAATAGAAGTTTGTTGGTTTTCCAAAGGTGCTTGTTTGTATTTTGCTTAACGAAATGTTTGACTGATACAAGAACTTCTAGGAAACAATGACGATGGATAACGAGATAACCTGTATACTTTTAAAAGGTACTCCAGTTTACAAGCCAGTGAATGTAATATTTTATTCTAGAAGGATAACGACAAAATAAATAAACTTTTAAGTTCACTTGCAGCAAATGAAAGTCACATAATTAGACCCTATCAGATTTAATAATCTTTATTCATAATGTTACAACCCTGTACCGTGAAAAGAAGTACTTATCCTTTTTTTATACGTCCCGGGACCATGAAGCACTCAATCTTTTTAGACGCGATATCGGACCATCTTATTCACAACTGCTCAGTTTATTTACACTAACAAATATCAACTCTCGCTTGCATTAAGCAGTACATAACCAATACAGGACCTGTGTGTACATCTCTGTATATTCCGACAGATATTTAAATATGTAATGGCTTATTGTTCTGTTCGATGGTGTGGCAAAAACATCAAAATAACAAACTATGAAACGGAACGCATTAACCACTACAGAGTTTAAATGTAAATTGTTTTCATACAAAATAAATGACATTGCCACTTGATAGGTTGAGTGCTCCATGCTCGGGACTAACCATATTTATGTGTGTACTCACCTGAGTCGAGAAGTGATTGTAAAGTTAATTGTAGTATGACAATTTACACAAGTGTATTCATTTGTTTGTTTATTTGCGAGAGCTTATAATAATAACAATATGATAATACTCCAGACAATTGTGATAGATTTAAGGCGTCTTCCGAAAGCGACGTACACCGGTCTGTCTCTGCTGGTATGTACAAAGTGCAGTTCGGCGTTGGGGACCGCCAATTAACATGATGTGCACCTCACGGCGGGAAGTGGAGGAAAAAGTGCAGAATTGAATGCGTGGAATATGAGAAGTGGGATTGAAAAGAAGATGAATAAAGTGATTGGTATTATGGAAGAGAGAAGATTGGATGTGTTATGTTTGAGTGAAACCAACCGAAAGGGCAGTGAACTTGCCGACTTGGCCGAAGTGGGCTTCACTTTATAGTCCCACCACATGGTACCACATGAAGACAGGAGACGCAAAAAGGTAAGTGTTTTACTATCCTCTCGTTTGGTTAAATGTGTGACTGAGTATAGATGTGTAATTCCCAGACTGCTCTGGGTGCAGGTCAAGATGGGGTTGACGATTATTTTTATTTTCGCGGTATATGTTTCGTGGTGTTTCTCTGTCGGTTTGGGTAAACTAGAGCAGTTTTGGAAGAATGTTAGAGAAGTTCTAGCGATGGTTGAAGAGAATGAGAGAATTGTTGTGGGTGGAGATATGAATGGATGTATCGGGACAGCTCGAACAGAATTTGAAACTGTCCTAGGCAAATATGGAGATAAAAGAGTGAATGATGCTGGTAGGAATGTGTTAGGAGCGTGAATGTAAAAGGATATTTTTGTAGCTAATACCATATTTAAGCACAAAAGGATCCATCAGTACACGTGGAAAAGAAAGGGTAAAAGAAGTATGACCGATTTATCCCTGGCGGATAGCAGGCTCATGAAGCTGGTTATGAACAGAAGAACGCATATAGGAGCCGATCTGGAAACGGACTACTTTCTGGTGATAACCAGAATATAGGGTCTGTTTGCAACACAGCTATGTCGCGTAGTGTAGAAACCAGCAGCGGTCTGTCATATCAAAAGCTGGAAACTACAAGATGCGACCACCAGGAATGAATATGAAAGCCTAGTATCTGGTAAGCTTGATGATAGATTGAAAGTGATGAACGAGGATTTTGGAAGATGTTGGCAGAATCGACAAATAGTAGGATTGAAGCTGCCTAAGAAATATGTAGTATAAACAAAATTGAGAACGGTAAAAAGCATGATGTGGGGTGGGATGATGAGGTGAAAGAGTTTGTGTATGAGAATATGAAAGCATGGCGAGGCTACCTTGTTACTAAAAATGACTGTGGTATGAAGAATTTTATTAAAGACAGATATAAGCTGCAAAAAGCAGAAACGAAAGCACTAGTGAAGGAGAAGCGTGGAAGGCGTAGAGTTTTAGACAAAAATATGATGTCGAACAACTTCGAGGAAAATTCCAAATTATTTTGTAAAGAAGTACATAAGAACCGAAGTGGTTCGGCACCTTGTAGAATGAATAAAGTGCGTTCGAAAGAAAAGAACCTGCTAACAGAGAAAACCGATGTTCTCCAGCGATGGAGTGAATACTATGGAGAACTGTATGAGAAGTGTGACTCTGTTTTTGACAGTTGTGTTCTGTGTTTGTTTTACTAAGAGCGATTTTAATGAATTGTCACACTCTTGTCACTTGTAATGTCACACACACAGTGACAGGAGAATGCCATTAGTATGAAAGCGATTAAGAAAGTGATAAGACGTCTGAAACGTGGAAAAGCTGCGGGAAATGATGAGGTGACTGCTGAGATGATCAAGTATGGTGGTCCTAGGGTGTGGGATACCTTCTGTGCACCGTGCAACCGTTGTTGGTATACAGAAGCGGTTCCAGAGGACTGGCGAACCGCAGTCATAGTGCCTCTCTATAAAGAGAAAGATTTTCATTTAGACTGTGCGTACTATAGGGCCATTAACTTGGTCAGCTTAGCAAGTAAAGTCTATACCAAGGTATTAACTGAACGTATGAAAGGCGTTCCTGAAAGACATTTTTATGGAAAGTGCAAGATGGATTCAGAAACGGTAGGGGTTGTATGGATCAGATTTTTTTGCTCAACGTTATCATGGGAAGTTTCTTGCCAGAAAGTTTTATGCGCTTTCTTAGATTTAGAAAAAGCATTTGATAGAGTGGCGTGAAAGAAATTGTGGAGTCTTCTGCCTGAATATGGCGTGGAGGGCCCCTTAATGCAGGCTGTGAGGTCATTATATCGAGGCAACAAAACCTGTGCCCTTACCAGGACGACATGTGACTGTCTATCCTTATAGATAGTGTCGCCCTGGTTCGATGTCTGTTCAGATGTCAGATATGGCTGCGTGATGTCTGCCTGGCTGTTTGTGCTGTATTTAGACGGTTGCCTTCAGACATTAAAAGGTAGCATGAGGGGTATGATATGTGATGTTATAATGATAAACTGCGTATTGTACGCTGACGATGCTGTTCTTATAGCACCATAAGAAGCAGAGATTCAGACACCGGTCACGTGCATGAAAGAAGAATGTGAAGTAAAAGGATTTAATATGAATGTGAATAAAACTAAGTTTCTGATGTATGAAAGAGAAGCGGTACAGACGAAATGTGGGATATGGGTACATAAAAAATGTCTAAAACAAGCGAATGAAATTGTGTATCTGCGGAGTGCGTTTTCGAGGGATGAGAAATGTGAGCTAGATGTGGAGAGACGGGTGGCAGTTGGCAATAAAGTGAACGGTGCTCTGTCCGTATTAGTAGGCAGTGTCAATATATCCAACACAACCAAAATGGCCATCCACAATGCGGTGTTAGTGCCAACTTTATTGTACCGTAGTGAGGCCTGGATATGCCCAAAATCGAGTGAAAATATGATAAATGCAGGAGAATTGCGATCTTTTAAAAATATGTGCGGTGTCATCCTTGCGTACAAAATAAGCAATGACGAGATACACAGTATGACAAGGTTGCACAAAAGCATTCCTTTCTTCATTGTAAAAATGAAGAAAGACATAAAATGCTTAGATGATTCGGACACATAGAAAGAATGAGTGATGAAAGACTAACGAAGAAAATCTACAGAGCAAAAACGAGTGGTAAAAAGCCAAGGAAGACCAAGACTGACTTATGAAGACCAAATAGCCAAAGTATTAGCTGACGGAAATGTCAAAAGCACTCACATACCTAGGCGAAAATGTGTGAGGAACATGATGAGATTTGAAGAAGCGAAAGAAGTATGTAAGGATCGCGACGCTTGGCGCTCCGCTTTCTCTGACTACCCCGTTAAGGATACATCGTGTAAATCATTCGATTTCGTCCCAATAGAGCAGCCTAAATACAAAAGTTTTATTGCTTAGATATTGACTTCAATTTCATTCAATTTCGAGTTTGGGTGTTTATGTATAATATGTATTTATTTACAAAAGAAAAGTATAAAAGTAGTATATCAGTTGTCTAGTACCCATAACACAAGCGCTGTGTTGCTTACTTTGGGACTAGATGGCGCTGTGTGAAAAAAATGTCCGAGTATATTATATTATTACTAGCTGACCCGGCAAACGTTTTGGCTTATAAATTATTTCTAGTGAATATTTTGGAGAGAGGTGAAAATTTGGGGTGTATGTATTTTTAATGCCAAATCATAAAAAAATTATAATAAAAAATTTTGTTCCAAAAATAAAAAATAAATTTTTTGAGTGGTCCACCTTTATCACTTAGGGGTATGAAAAATAGTTTACGTTCTATTCTCAGACCTACTCAATATACACACAAAATTTCATAAAAATCGGTCAAGCCGTTTCACAGGAGTTTTGTTACAAACATTTGATTTTTTCTGATTTTTTCCAGTGTTTCTCGCAATAGTAATAAATCTTCCATGAGTGACGTTCACAAATAAATACTACATGCATAATTAAAGTTCGTTTCCATTATAACGGAATTAGATAATACCTAATAATTAGCCTGAAGATGAAAACTACTGCAATTCAACGGATTTGTAATGTCATTTAATAACGTATGTTTGTTCTGATTTATGTCAATATAAGTTTACGTGCAAAAATAATAATAATAATTGAATTAAATAAACATCGTACACTTTTTTAATCATTTGCAACATAAAAGATATCTATAGATTTTTCGTGAGATAGTCAATGTTCGAATTATGAAGTTTTCGCTACTTTTACATTTCAAAAAATCATTACAATACAGTAGATATTGTATAAACTCAGGTGTTACTTTGTGCAAATCCATTTAATGTTCGAAGCATCCTCAGGATATTCCAGAGATCAGACTCGGTCAGCGAATCAACCGAACCGAACCAAACAACCGACCGAACCAACCGAATAGGTTGATTCGGTTCTGGTTGGCTGACCGAGTCTGATCTCTGGAATATCCTTAGGATGCTTCGTTGAGAGGCGAAACATGTGTCGGATTGTTGGTTTTTGGAGTTTGAGCGAAAAATATCTAAAGATTTCAGGTATTTATCACACATTACAGACGTTTTAACCAAACAACGTTATTCTTTTGCGCAACCCTGCTGTACTAAATTGCTCAGAAGTTTTTAATTGCATTGCTGTTTTCGTATCTTGCCAAGCGTAAGTTCAAAGTATAAATGTGAAGATTTTACTGTCAAAAAAGGTACGTATGTTATCAAGGCGTTGTACGACTGTTTTCAACTAACACTGACAAAAGTTCATGGCCATCATCCTTTAGATTATTTTTCATATTATTCTGCGGTGTATTAGAAATAAAATATAATTTAAATGCGAATTTGACTCGTGCACAGATAAGTAGTCGTTAGTGCGTCGATTAATCCGTATGTCCAAAGTCAAAGTCAAATCAATTTATTATACTTACTACTTATATTTACTGACTAATACTTAGTTTGATTCAAAAGTGCAACCTGAACACAAGAACCGACAATTATAATTTCAAGTATAAGCATACATACATACATATACATACAAAGCATACAAATACAAAAGAAAGTCAGGTATAATTTTTTCAACATCATTTTACAATAGTTATTTTAAAATCAATATTCATAAAGCCAGTAAATGCATGTGCAAAGAGGATTATTCCAAGACTATTGTTTTATTTCCAATGAAATCGCTAATTTTATAATTCGCTTTTAAAACTTGTGAATGCTTAATAAAAATTGAATTGCTTACACTGGTCAACAAATTTTTTTAACAAGAGAAACGACTACCAATTTTGCAATGCTTACCTAACCTCATTATAACACCGTATTTATTTCGTTTCGATCAGATCTAGTTTTTGTGTTACAGCTACCTACCCGTAAAATTAAATTTAACCGTTGTACCTTAACTTTTCAATTCTGGATATATTGTATTTTAAGAAAGTGCTTGTATTTTGTGTTTACCGAGTTAAGTGATTCTCAAATTATGGAAAGAAAGTGTAAAAATGATCCTGAAAAGTTTTGTTACATTTGTGGTCCATATCGATTGATCACGCTGCTAACATGAAAGAGACGTATGAAAGCATGACATTTATTTTGGATAAAATTCAATATAACGAACATGAATGGAAAATTTGTGGAGATCTAAAAGTTATTACACTTGTTTTAGGATTACAGCTTGGATATATTGAATTCTGTTGTTCTATTTGTGAATGGGATAGTAGGGACAGAAAAAAATTATTACGTTAAGAAAGACTGGCCCAAATGAGTCTTTTATATCAGGACAAAAAAAAATAATAAGTATGCTCCGTTAGTACAACCTGATAATCTATTTTTGCTGCCTCTTCATATAACTTGGCCTTATTATAAACTTCGTGGAAGCAATGAATTGGGATGGTGATGGATTCTTATACAAAAAAGAAAAATTTCCCAAAATCAGTGAAGCAAAAATGAAAGAGGACATATTTGTAGGTCCTCAAATTAGGAAATTAATGAAAAATGAACTTTTTAAGGAAAAACTCTCTGATCTGGAAAAATTTGCTTGGGTATATTTCATGACTTAAAATTTTCTCGGAAATCATCAATTAAATGACTATAAAAGTATTGTCGAGGATCTTTTAACTTCCTATAAAGCTTTAAGTTGTCACATAACTTTAAAAATACACTTCCTGCACTCTGGTTTGGACTTTTTCCTAAAAATTTGGGCGGCGTCTGCGATGAGCATGGTGAAAGATACCACCGGAACATTTCTACAATAGAACAACGATATCAGGGCAAGTGGAGCCCAATATGCCAGCGAATTATTATTAGACATTACGACGAGATGTCCCTAAAGCAAAATACCGAGAAAATCATAAGACACATGTACATGTAACACTACAATAGCATACTTAAGTTAATTTAGTTCATGAAAACCGTATTTTTGTAAAAATGAAAAAAAACCTTATTACAATAAATCTATTCGTATACGAAATATTCTAATGTCAATTCTACCTTGCTCAACCTTGTTCTAAATGTAATTAGTTAATAGTTTTCTTGTTACATACAAAAAGTGGAATTTCGTTGACTAGTGTTATTTTCCGTGAACTGAGTAATTTTCTGAAGAATTTTATTGTAAAAACGAACACAGTTGCCCAAAAATTACCCCTTCGATTTTTTTAAAGGAATAACTAGCTGATCACGACCCCGAATTTCCATACCATTAACAACGCATTTCTTTTGTAATAGATTATGTTTTTTTTATGTGCAATATGTTTTCAAAGATGTATAACAACGGCAAGGTCGATGTCAATGTACGTCTGTCACGGACGAATTTCAAATAAAATTTGAGATGTAGTCTTTAAATTTGGCTTAAAAATTTAATTTATAATATGTTGCAGTTTTAAAATATATTCAAGAGAAGAAAGACATAAAGGGAAAAATAAGTACTTGAGGACATTATCATAGTTCTGAGGGTTGCCAACGCATTTGCAATCTGAATTACATTCGTATGCCTTGATTACACGTAACATGTGCAATAGCGAGACAGCAAGATGTCACATGTCACAGAATAGAGCCCGAACGACTGTCTCGCTCATTTACTCGGGCGCTTGGTCGAACACTTGATCGTGTGATTATACATACTCTAAACACGGCCGAGCGCACTGTCTGGCCCTCGTACACATTACGTGTAATCAAGGCATCATTACTGTACATGTCAATGGGCCTAACCCCAAGACTTTTACTTTTTTTAGAACTTATTTTTTCCAAAAAGTGATTTCTGGAGATTTACATAGACTTTATAACTCCAGACAACCTCTTCCATACTACGAAGTGAAGCAAATTAAATGTAGAAGTATGGGTGCTGTTTTCTAATGAAAAGGCGGCCGATCAGCTTATACTGATAATAAATGTGTTTGTACCATCGCGGAAAGGGAATGTTTAGCAAGTTGGCCGTCACTTTAATATGGCCGTATTATACAATCACAAGATAACACGATTGATGACGAATATAAAGACACGAATTGCAGACGATGAGATGGCAGCTCAAATTTTGAAACGATTTTCGTTTCAAGGTCCAACTTTAAACAGGTGTTTTCTCACGTATGTAAAAATAAATAAATAACGCCATTTTCATAATTATTTCTGAGTCATGCATGACATAACTTAAAATAATAAGAAATTAAAGAAATTAGATATGGTTAATTTCCGATCATTTATTTAAATATCACAAAAATAAAAATAAGGAAAAAAAAATTAAAACAACCGTCAACCAAATTAGAAACTATTCTCGATAGTCGTAAATGCAGAATCGAAGCTCATCAAAGCAAAACTCTTATTTTAAACAATTTCCTAAAGAGAAAATAAATGCGTACATTCCATCGAATGTGCAAAACATTCAAAACGCAAAAAGTGTTTAATTCATTTTCATTTGCGGCACCAGAATGTCCAATATGTTTTTATGTATTAAATTAATTTAAATCACAGATATCCTGCTTCCTAGGTCTAACTGAAGTTTTAGAAACATGTGTTAATTTTGCGCAGCAATATACGCCGAATGTTCAATAAGCAGAATGTTAGATAGAAAAATTCTTTGCTGTGCACATTCTAACAAAAATTGTTTACGATTAAACTTAAAGTTAATGTTTGAGAAAGATATCATGTTTAGTCGCAACAACTTAGGAATTTCGCAAGATGTTTGAGCAGGTTTTTCCTAAAGACGGTCAGTGACTTCGAATGACGGATATGAGAAGGAAGGTCATTCCACAAGTTCAATGTTGCCTGCATATGAGAAAATATACGAACGACCGACATTTGCAATCAATATCGAGTGTATGTTGGTCCCTCGCAAATTTTCCCATATGTCTCTACAATGTTGCTATTAATGCTATTAACAATGATTTAGCAGCTATTCATGCTTGGGCCGGATCCTTTGGATTGCTCGTTAATCCGTCTAAATCTCAAGTAATTGTGGTAGGGAGTAGTCGACTCAGACATAGGTTTGATCTTCAACATTTACCAAGTGTAAGTTACAACGGTGTTGATATACCTTATTCAGACAAAGTTAAAAATCTAGGTCTGATTATTGATTCAAACTTAAATTGGTCAGCCCATGTCAATGAGATGAGTAAACGAGTACATCACTCTTTTCATTGTCTTAAACGACTCCAACATTTTCTTCCTTTTAAAACTAAAATTATACTAGCTCAATCTCTTCTTCTCCCCATAATCGACTATGCGGATGTATGTTACTTGGATGCGAATGAAGTACTACTGAACAAGCTTGAACGATTACAAAATTTAGCTATTCGTTTTATTTTTGGCTTACGCAAATATGATCATGTATCACAATTTCGGACTCAATTAAAATGGCTTCCTATTCGTCTTCGACGAAATGTTCACATTCTTTCGTTTCTTTATAATATCCTTAATAACCCTTCTGCTCCTCAATACCTTCGTTCTCGCTTTCACTTCTTACCTTCTCCTTCTCGACCTAGACGCTCTTGTGTCACTAAAACTTTACAATATCCTCTTTCCAACACCAACTTTTTTTATAACTCCTTCACCGCACAAGGTGCGTTATTGTGGAATAAACTGCCTTCTAATGTTCGCAACTGTCCTACGGTGTCATCTTTCAAAAAACGACTAAAAGAGTATTATTTATCTGATACAATGCCATAAATTATCGCATTTATGGATGTATGGTATGTATACGTCAATGCGTAGTATGCGCGTATATCTAAATGTGTATCTATGTGTATGTATATATGTATATATATAGTATATCTTTGCGTTCACATAATATTATGTATATGTTTATAAGCTATTTAGGTATTATTTATATGAATATGTATGAATACAAATTTGTGCAAATACGACTATTTATTAACACGCTTTTGTACATTACTTACCTTCGTTACATACTGTCTAACGTTTTGTGAGGTTGGCTGGAAGAGATCTCTTGCAGAGATAAGCTCGCCTTTGTACTTTATTTCTTTGTAATAGTTAATATAAAACTTGTGTACAATAAAGATATATATATATATGTTGCACGAGATCTTCCATTCTCCTTTCATTAAGGTTGTGCGGTACAGCTCCAGACACGACCACTGCGCGTGCTGGGCCCTTTATAATTTCGGCAGGGTAACAAACGTGCCGGGAACTGCGCCGACATCGACCGCGATACCGATACGCGGCGCTGATCAACAATATTAGTCCGTTAGTTTTCAGGATGGTGGAAGTCGGTGGTGGCTTCCGACGTCGTAAAGCCACAAAACGGAAGATATACTCACTTCTCACCCACCTAACCCCTTGGTCAACCACTATTGAATTATAAAGTAACAGTATAATACAATGCAATCAACTGCTAATTTTAGTCGGCGAACACATAACAATACGACAGAACTGGCACTGGAAGCAATTTGGAAAAATTGGTAACTTGATCACAAAAACACAAATTTTATGTCACAATTTCCATAGACGTCAACCTTACAACGCTTTTCCATTCCGGGGGGAGAGAGGTAAGAAAATAATACTTACCACGCGGACTTTTTATGACCCTTGTAGAATTCCAGTCCATATACGCCGAGCTGCGAACTGTGCATCCACTATGATATCTAGACCAAGAACTTTGGTCTGGTGAGGACAGCTTCCAGGGCACTGGGGTACATCTGTCTCCTAAAACAGATGATAAATATAAGCCGAATTGCAGATTAAACAAGTTATTAAAAGAAAATCATAAGCATATCGCAATGCTGTAGCAATTTCGGATAAATTCGAGGCTTCGAGAGACCAAGCAAGAGAAAGATAGCGTTTTTGTTTACGGATTTTCAATGGCGAACCTAACCTAAAAAAATCGCCGAAAGTTCCAAAAACGGTTTTTGGCTAATAAAACAAAAAGTTGAGTTTGTATCTAAAGAACTTGAATGGAAAAGTTGTAGGTATTAAATTATCTTTCTATTGATGTTCTGTGCAATATCGATTTTTGCCTTATACATGGAGAAAAAAGCAAAAAAGTGTTAAAAATCGCGGTTTTTCATTTAATAATAACTTTTTATCAAAGCAACTTAGAAACTTGTTACTTAGTGAAAATATTGGTTTTGGCTATTAAAAACTGTAATTTTTTTTGACGCAAAATTTTGAAAATTTTATTTTTGTAAAAAAGAACGTTTTCGTTAAATTGTTCGTGTACAGCTCTCTGACATTATAGAGCATTTTTCGGAGCTTTATTTTTTAGTAAGAGTTGTGCTACCATGTGCAATTGTTCAGAATTAGATTTTTTGTGAAAACAAGCGTTTTAATAAAATCGTTCGTGTAGCTCTCCAACATCGTAGAACATTTTTTCGGAGCTCTATCTCTTCATTAAGAGTTTGTACTATCGTGTGCAATTGTTGAGAATTTGATTTTTTTGATTTCAGGTACAAGAAATTGCACCATTAAATTGACGTAATTTTTTCAACTCTACATTTATCGAAACCAAACTACTATTTAATGAAAGTTTCTATTTATTAATTAATTTAAAAAAGTTTACTACACGACCATCTGGAGCTGAGGAAAATCTTTTGAGCTTTTTCCCTTTATTGAACACCTACGAAAATGAGACAGATTGTTTTTAAATAGTTAGTGTCTGGTTAAAAAAATGTTTTTTGACGTTTACACAAAACGGAACTTGGCAGCACTTTTGGCGCGTAAACTACGTCTTTGGAGTCAAGGTGGAGAGAGCGCTATATTTCATTCGGATGCTTCGAGTTGAGAATCTGTGTACAGCTAGACTGTAACCTCCTGTATCACAGAAAACTCTGTTCAAACAACTGTGGTAATATAAGTCTAAGAGTTAGGCTAAAAATGTGTAGTGGCCACCCTCCGCTCCTACTCCAGAGGACGATAAATGCATGAACGCCTACAAACGTTCTACGTAAAAGCTGTAATTGCACATGATCCGTTTTGTGTAAACGTCAAAAACATTTTTTTTATCATAGAGTAAGTATTTGACAATGATCTGTCTCATTTTCGTAAGCGTTCAATAGGCGTATAGACGTACAACTCTTAACGAAGAAATAGATCTCCGAAGAACTATACAATGTCGGAGAGCTGTACACGAACAATTTTACAAAACCGCTTTTTTCCACAAAAATGAAATTTTCTTAAATAATTTTTAAAATTTCGCGCCAAAAAGAAAACAGTTTCCAATAGCCAAAACCAACATTTTCACTAAGTAACAAATGTTTAAGTTGCTTTGATAAAAAGTTATTATTAAATGAAAAAACGCGATTTTTAACGGTTTCTTGCATTTTTCTCTATGGTCAAGGCAAAATTCGATATTGCACAGAACATCATTTGAAAGATAATTTTAATACCTATAACTTTGCCATTCAATTTTTCTAGATACAAGCTCAATTTTTTGTTTAATTCGCGAAATACCGTTTTTTTGCTTTCACCAATTGTTTATGTTAGGTTCGCCATTAAAAATATGAAAAAAAATCTCTGTTTTTAGAATTTATTGTTCTACAGGATCTTATTTTTTCCTGTCCTGTCCTCAATTGTCTTGAAATTGACATTGTGAATCCGTAGATTGATTCGACTAGAACAAACAGCTTTTTTCACCAGCAAATTAGCTTGCCTATTCAAAGAGGTAATATTGCCAAATAAAATAATAGACGAAGTCTGCTAGGCACCCTTAGCAATGACAACTTTTTTAACAGCGACTTCGAGAGCCTCTATTATTTAAGACTATATTTCCTTTTAAGTTTATAAATAAGGATTTAGAAGTTAAAAGACGGGTCTAAAAGACCCATTATTTTCTTTTATTTCCTCATTACTGGTTTCAGGTTACCAATTTACGACTTTGTGCCAAACAGCTCAATAGAAAGGAAAATCAGTAGAGAATGAAAAGATGACGTAATAACACAGACGGATGTCTAGACAAACGATATAACAAACAGACAGGACACAGGTCAAAACTGTGAGAGTTGTATATTTTCCAATTCAATTACGGACCTAGAACCCAAATTTTTTTTTAACATTAGAAAATTTAATTGAAATCAATCAGTACACAAATATTTAAACGTTAATTTACAAAGTTAATACTGAGTATTATCCAAAATAAATAGACTTCCTCAAAGTTGCCGCTTAAAAAACTATCATTGCCTAGAGTGCCTAGCAGACTGGCAGCATTAACCAGTCGATGAGGTTTGAGGCCCCAGGATCCCAAAATTAAGATTAAGTTATTGTCAAATGTAAGGCTTTTCGATTTTCGAGAAAGCGTATAAAGAAGGCGATACGAGGTAATATTTTGTAAATTGTGATATAAATAGATATCTTACACGACGAACTTAAAAGTTTTCTTTACTTTATTTTAGCCCCCAAAACTCACCTAAAATTAATTTTTTTTAATTCATGTTGAAGTTTGTATAATTGTTCCAAACAACTATGTATTTATGTGTCTGAGAAAATTCTAAAATTGGCATTGCTCTTGGTCGAGTAATACGAGTATATATAATGATTATATACAATTATTATACCGATATGGATAAAAAAGCACTATTTTTTTATCCATATCGGTATAATAATTTTGCATACACAGAATAACAGACTATATTTACAGCTAGTATTACTTAAAAGTTACTATTTCTGTAAACTAACAGTTTGAGAACACTAACTGATTTTGGTAAGTTACACAGCTCGAGGTGATACGGTGTATGTGAAGTATTCATTGTAAAAATCTTCATATAAAACTTGAAATTAAATATTACCTGTATCTCCGTTTTTTGTGATAGGTGGCAAGAGTTTTGGAGAGTGCATATCGGCGCTAGTTGTTCGCTGCGCTGAGCCTATGTTACTCCCGATTACCTAGAAAAGACAGAAAACAGCAATTCATTTATATCTCTATTACTATTGTGCGAGACACGTTTCGCTTCTCAACGAGGCATATTAACGAAAGTCCAAAGCTCAAACTCAATTAGTTACCAAGCACCCAGTCAAAACGAGGCTCCGAGAAACCGAGACACACTAAAAAATCTAAAAAACCGTTATGGTTCCCATTAGTGTTATGCGTACCTTTCGGGTTATTTTTTTATATACCTTTAATTAACGGATGTCGATCAACTTAGTTTGTAAAGTTTTTTAATTTTAACATGAATTTCAGATTATTATTGAAAATTTTTCTAACTTCCAGTGACCGTCACGTTAAAATTGGTTTAGCCGTTTTGAAGTTTAAATAAACAGACCGTCAAAAATTTAAAAAGGTGTGTTTGGGTTTGGTTAACGCGCAAATAACCATATAAGCTTAGGAAAAAGCCTTTATTTCAGAATTATTGACAGACGATTCAATTTTACTTATTTGTATAGATTGTTATAAATGTAATAAATATCATCTTGATACCCGGCTTGCAATACTTCTTGTAAGCTACCATTACTTTAGAGCTTCTTTACATAACTTTACTCCTGATGATTATACTTAAAACACAATGTGTATATGCTTACGAAAAAATACAGGAAATCAGAAAGTCATATTTTTTATAATCATGGAACAAATAAATCAAATAACACTGGATCAAACAACTCAATCGGCGTATACGGATCGCTACTTCATGTTCTCGCTTGCGATCCCTCGTTATGAAGAGTGGCATTGGAAGAATGAAACTGCTCCAGTGTAGTTTTAATTATGGACTATGTGTAAGAGGAAATATATACATTTTGTAAAGTACATACAATGGTTTATTTTCAATCCATTCTTTTTTTACGAAGCGGCACAAGCGGAAAAAGAATAAAAAAATTATGTTACATCTGCAATAAATGAAGCAATATCAAAACGCAAAACCAATGCAAAGCTAATGAAGTTGCCATATTCTGTATTTTAGTACACAATTGTAATATAGTGATTTGTTCATTCAAATATTAACAACAATATATTTTATGTGTTAAATTCCCAAAATCTTTAGCTATTTTCTCGATGCTGGTTAGCTGACCGAATCTTATCTCTGGTATATCCTGAGCATGCTTCGTTGAGAGGCGAAACACGTGTCAGTTGGTGGTTTTTGGAGTTTGAGCGGAAAATAGCTAAAGATTTTGGGAATTTAACACATAAAATATATTGTTGTTAATATTTGAATGAGCAAACCACACATTACCCAATGTCATACTGTCACGTGTCATTTGGTTGACAGCTGTCACCCGTGTTTTGTTGTTGTGTAGTGTTATTGCAAATTGTAATCAATTGGTATGTTATAATAGTCTGTGGTAATCAAAGTAGGAGACTTTGTACCTCAATGTATCAGTGTGATTCAATTGTAATTTCTTTCAAGTCTACTTTAAAGACATAATGCACTGACTAAAAATCATAATACGACTATAATAATGAATACGAGACTTCATGGTAATAATAATATGTCAGTCTATGTACAGAAGTATCTATTTCATTAACATTCCTGAGATCTGGCTGCGAAATAGTTGTACACTGCAGTAACTAAACGCATAAGTTATGCATGTCTTAAGGTAGGTATTGGATTGATACTTATTTTATTTATTACAATTTACCATACTTATTACTGAACTGTATCATTACATTACTTCTGAATAATGTAAACCATTTTGTTACTCAATGTTGTATTCTTTTTTTAAATCACTTTAGTACTTCACATGCATATGCAGGGTTGTTTAGCCAAGGTATTCAGTAAAATTCCATTTCGGAAAAATACATTTAATTTTACAATTACATACTTAGATGTATATTGTAAAGATATTTTTATTAACAAACGTGAAGTCTATGTGCTACACTGAAACTGCGTGGGTTTCTGCCAATCATCTTTTTCGTACAGGTCCTACCTCCACAAGCGTTCGCGCGGATCTGAGATACACGCGTCAACATCGCGTATTTTATACTGATTTTATTATGTTTATTATATTTTTAACGATGATTAATTTAAAAAATAAAGTATGTCATTATAAATTAAATTTAGTTTCATTTCATATTTTTTTTTTTATGTCGTTGCTTTTTTTAGAACTAAATCTAAGTTTAATCACGACACTTTATCCTTGTAATAAGCCTTTTTAAATATTTTTTTCTCTAAGAAGGACGAAATTTATGACATTTCCACAACACTATTATTATTTTATTTATTTATTTTATTTTTTCAAATAAACCCAATTACAAGGTGTTTTTGAACGTCAAATCTACCTTATTATGTACTAAATGTATGACAAAACATGATGTTCTCCGCATCTTACACCCAACACAACGACCACACGTATCCAGCCGAAGTAGGCAATTTTGTTACGCTTGTTTGTATACATATTATGTCCACCGTCCCGATATCGCCATTTCAGTGTCTTCAAATTTCGGTAAAATCTCAATCTCAAGATTTTCAGAAAATCGATCTAAATGTAAAGAAATTCGTTTAAACTATAGGGACACTTCTCCACCAAAAAGGCTTTCAAATTATTTTTAAATTTAAGGTCCGGAAGGTCCTTCATGTCTGACGGAAGTTTGTTGTACACCATGACGGCATTAAACTTCACACTTCTCTTAAAATTTGCCGTTCTGCCTTTGGGTATAGCCAGTATTGGTTTCTGCTGGGCTTGTAATCTCTTGCTCTTAAAATCAGGTCTAAGTGGAAATTTGTCAGGGTATCGTCTAACCAATTTACACAATTCGATGATTTACAAGGCCGTCATTGTATGTATCTTTAATTTTACAAAGAGAGGCCTGCATGACACTCTATTTGAATTTATACCGCACAACAATCGAATACACCTTTTCTGAAGAGTAAAATCTTGTTTACATCAACCGAGTTTCCCCACACAGGTAAACCATAAATTAATCGAGACTGAAAAAACGCATAATAGGACTGAATGGCTGCCTTTCTGGTCGATATACCAACTAAGCTCTTTAATGCAAAACAGAAGCTACTTAATTTGCTTATCAGACTTTGAACATGAGCTTTCCAGTTTAGGTTCATATCAATAAGTACTCCAAGGAACTTGGAATAGTCAACTAAATCCACATTATTTCCCTCAACATTTACTTTTATATCTACCTCATTTGTGTTGTAGTTCCTGAAATGAATCATTTTTGTTTTACTGAAATTTGTTTTTAAATTAAGTGATTGAAACCAGTTTGCTATAGTACTCAAAGAATCTGATATTTCTCTAGCCAAATTTTCTGTGGAATTTCTTCTGAACTTATAAAAGATAGAAACATCATCTGCAAACATTACCATGTCTTCTGATACAATGTTTGGTAAGTGATTTACATATAAAAGGAGCAATACAGGGCCCAGTATGCTTCCTTGTGGTACACCCTGTTGTACATAAGTAATATCAGACTCAGTATCTTTTATTGTATAGTCACTTGAGTCTAGCACAGAAACCACAACACTCTGGACACGATTTTTCAAATAGGATCTAAACCATTCGTTTGCTACACCACGTATACCATAGCGATTCAGTATGTCCAACATAACTTCATGATTTATACAATCAAATGCCTTTGATAAGTCTAATAGCAGTGCAATGACATTTTCATCTCCATCAATAGTTTCACTTACATAATCAGCTGCATACTAATTCAATAAGTGTAGTTGATCTCAACATAATTTTAGAAATTGTTAGAACTCGTCGAAACAATGTTAATTAAGGCGCGTTGTGCCGCAAACAGACCTCATTTCGGTAATTTTTTTGCAATAACCACACAATCAAAGTTTTTGAAAAAAAAATATATGATATTTATAATCAAGCAACCGAGAAAAATAGCATTGACAGTAAATTTTCTTGATAAAAAAATCCCAAAGTAACCTCTGAACAAAATTTATGGGGGAAAAAGCTGTTTTCGTCGTTAACTTGGGGAGGGTGGTATTTGACCGCGCGAGCCGGCCCAATTCGTGCTGCAATGCAGCATGGCTCTACCACACTATATGGATATAGTAATTAACCCACTGAATCTTCTTAGATTTGATTACATTTTAATAAGTACGAGGATATTGAGTCAGTGTACTCCGAGTAGGTACTACCTATGGTAATTGCATTCGCTATACTCGCTTTTGTAAACAACAATTACAAAATTAAAATAATATCGGAACTGCTTTTCGTCATTAAAAGTAAAAGAAAAAAGCAAAGAAAATAGATACATTGCAAAAATTAACAGATAAATTAGTTTCATATTGTTTTTCGTATGAATTATTAGAAATCATTCAGGGTTACGTGCTCTATGACGTTGCATAATTTGCACTAAGAAACGACAACTAACTCGTAACCATAAATTAAAAACAACACACAGTCAAATAATCAATTCCGGTCCCCTATTGGAAACGAGATGCAATTATTTCCTTATAAAGCTGCTCCGTCGAGTGGGATATCAATTACGAAGTTTTTGAAAATGAAATGAAGGCTTCTTTGACTACTTTTAATTTAAATATTATCTTTGTATTTTATCGTGACTTTGTAATCCCTAATAAACCACAAAGAAAAAATATTTTATTTACCTCTCGTTATTTTTTACTGTGGGCAAAAGACGAACTTCTTGTAACGTCTCATACAATGGCGACCCAATCGGAGGGGTTATTACCTAAAAATTTGCAGACAGCGACAGCCACGCGATCACTACGCGACAGTTACTAATTGTAATGAAAAATTGGTATCATGTATGACGATGCGTATCAATTATTCTATGGCCATAAAATGCATTTTTCGCGGTAGATTTAGCGCCGCTGTACAAATTAAATTACACAAATTCTCGTTTTGACAGCAGATATCGCGCGATATTGGCTGTCGCATGCTGTCTGCAAGTTACGTAAGAAGCGTACCGGCCCTATCCCGTTGATGCATACATGCATACCTGCATATCTTACCTCTGTGTTCTTAACGGGCTTTCTTTCACCTTCTCGAATCTCATCATTCTGCTCACATTTTCCAAATGTTTTTTAGATTTGCGACAGCTAACACTTTGGCTATGTTTTGATCATTTTGGTTTTTCTTATCTTCTGTGTAACGTAACACTATTTTGTAGGAACGGTGTTTTGAATTCGTGATTACGAATTAAATTTTTTATGTTAAATAAAATATGTTTTCGAAAAATAATTAATTTGTTATCCTTGAAATGTTGTCTATAACTAATTAATAACAATATTAAAACAAAATTACATTATTTACAAACATATAATATAAAAAATCGATATACAGACAGATTCTGAATTTATTAATAAAAGTTTTATATAGTGAATTCGAACAATAGACGCACGGTGGCTACACCGCGATGCGTTCGTAACGTTCATTCTCGAATAGAACGAATAACATTCATTCTGCTAAAATTGTTTTTTTTCACTCACCAGCGCTCACTCATCTTAAATGTTCTAAGTACAAATATTAAAAGAAAAACTATTCAGCTATTATAGAGAATACGTAATATTTGTAATTTTCTCCAACGTACTATTGTTTTGGAGACAATCTTTCTAAATTTATAAAAGCGTAAAATTCTAAATTATTTTTTACAATATAATTGTGAATCGAGTGTGATCCCGTACCGGGTAAGTTGTTGCAATGTGCATACCTACTTTTCACTATATTAATAATAATTGTTTGGCTTTATACATTGTAGGTTTGTTTTTTTTAGCATCTTCATGTTTATTGCTGTTTGATTTGAAACTTATATGCTAAATAAATGTATCTCATATTTTTAAATTATTTAAATCATACTGGTTGCAAACCTTCATTTTATTTTCACAACATTTTAAACTTGTATAGTATCATTCACTGTTTATTCTTACATAACGCTTTGTATCTACTGCTGTAAATTAGTGCTAATTTTCATTATCTGGACTGCCGCATCACCCAGTTTGCTTCGTTGCTAATTGTAAACCTACCCCCTTGTATATATGATAATCAGCTATGGCAGTCCAGAACGAGGAAAGTACTTATTATAACTCGATCCACGCCCGTTCCAGGAACTCCGTTGGGATTGGACTCTGACCCTTATATCTATATCGCAAACACCAACATCAGTCACCAACCAATAATCTACCTACAGCGCGGCTGTACGGGTTGCAACATCCGGCCATACCCAGAAAAGGAGGACAAGGGGAGTACGGTGTCGCGAAAGGACGGTGACCGCAGTAGATCTAAACTCATAGCTAGCCTGATCCACGACCCGCTTATTTTAATTTCTAAATTATGACTAATTCTTCTTAAATAAATGTAACTAATTTTTGTCTTGACTTAATTATTTTTTTAATTGAATTTTTTTTAACTTAATTTTCTTAATATACTTATTTTGCTCCCTCAAGCTCCCCTAAGGAGCTGGAGGTGACATCTGCTAACACTCACTTTAGTTCTGTAGATTTTCTTCGTCAGTCTTTCATCACTCATTCTTTCTATGTGCCCAAACCATCTAGGCATTCCTTTCTTTATTTTTACAATAACACCGTCATCCTACCTTGTCATATTGCACATATCTTTATTACTTATATCTACACCTACCTATGCGGCTACACCGCATATATTGCATTGCATATCTATTGCATTTATCTTACTTTCACCTGATTTCGAGTATATCCAGCCCGCACATATCCACATATCCAGACCGTAAAATAAATTCAACATCAACACTGCATTGTGGATGGCGATTTTGTCTGAATTAGACATATTCTTTATTTATACTTTATTTAGATATATGCTTTTATGGCCAGCTGCTACCTCTCTCTCCACACCCACTCACATTTTCCATCCTATCTTCCATCCCCAGAGAGCGATATTCCCCAGATATACAATTTCATTCATTTGCTCTAGACATTTTCCATTAACCCATATTTCACACCTCGTTTACCAGGTACGTCTTCTCTTTTAAACACCTAAACCTTAGTTTCGTTCACGATCACATTCAATCCTTTCACTTCACATTATTATTTCATGTGTACATGACTAGTGTTTGCAACTCTACTTCTGATAATGCTATAAAGACAGCTTCGTCAGCGTATGAAAGACAGTTTACATGTGTGCTATCGCATATCATACCGCTCACACAACCTTTCAATGTATGGAGGCAAATGTTCATATACAGCACGAATAGACAGGCAGACATCACCTAGCCCTGTTTAACGACTGAACAGACTGCGAATCAGGGCGACATGTTACCATCTATTCTTATATTTGTGGTTCTGCGGCCACAATATAATAACCGCACAGCGTGCAGTAAGGGGCCTTCCACGCCATATTCACCTTATAGGCAATAGGCAGGCAAATTCAGTTAATTAAGTACAAGTTCCTGATTTCAGACAAATCTACTGAAATATTTGTTTTATAAGTGAATTTTATTTTTAGTTCCGTAATAAAATATTCTACTTCTAGCAATTCCACTCTCTGTTCATACGGGTTTTCACATGGTTTTCATTTTCGTTTGATAAATAGTGATCGTAATTTAGTCCAGCAAAACCTTATTTGTAAAGGAAATAGTAGTTGACATGTTATATTTTCGACGCCGCTAATTAATAAAACCTACACCTTTTTTAATAATGATTTTAGATCCTTTAAATAATATTGTAATGAGTAGGGTGACACTTTGTCATAGACAAATAAATATTTTTTGACACCAATATCTATTTTGTTAACATTTTATACAAATTTAGACTAACAAAAAGTACTTCATATTTTCTTAAAAGGCGAAATATAAACTCGCTACATTGGTAGCCAAATGTTTTAACTCGGTTATAGGGTCTATAACTAAGAACGTAGTTAGAGACGAAGCAAGTTTTAGTAATAATACTAATATGAATGCTGAAAAGGGCTGAAAAGAATTATTTAAATTAAAATAAATAATCAAATGAGACACCGGAGACACTTCGTAATAATATTATTACGTATGTACACCAAAATATTCTTTATAATATTCAAAGTTTCTTTGGAAAAATATTAGATGATGAATTATTAGTAGAAAAATATAATAAAGTCATTTTGTGCCTCACCGAGACGTGGTTGAGGGCAGACGAAATGTCTTTTAATATAAATAATTTTTATTTGCCCAGTGTGTTCAACAGAGCGTCGACGGTTGGCGGTGGTAGCATGATTTTGTGTGAAAATTGTCATAAATTAAAAAACCGCAAATACATAGTTGCTGCTCGCTCTGTTGAGCGTGTATGTCAAATATTTTGTGCAGAGACGGATCTGCACATATTCTTTTATGTATTTACAGACCTCCCTCGTCTGATTTTAGACAACGTTTAATTTCTATAGAGGAGAGTCTCACAAGATTTAGTAAATGTAAGATGTCAATAATAGCGTGTGGTGACTTTAATGCAGACACATCGGACAGTTTGAAGGAAAGAGATATACACATTTCGCTTTTTCTCTCATTTAACTTAGTGCATATTTTCGATAGGCCACATACCATTCCGCGACGTGTAAAGATAACATTTTTGTGAATAAGTGTGAAATTCTAGAACATACTATTGTTAGTAGTATCATACTATCATCATAAATCTCAGTTAATATAAATAGAGGACATGAAACATAAATCAGAACAATTATTTGAATTTAGGCCATTGGGAGAGAGTAAGCAAAAAAATTTTACTCATGACGTAGCCAAATTTGCAAACACGACTCTTCTGGTTGATTATTCAAACATCATGCACGAATTATTAGTCAAAAGCCTATCCAAAATATTTAATAAGAATTGTCCAAAGAAAAAGAATGTGGTTGTTAATAATAAGTTACGTTTTGCGGATCGGGCGACAAAGGGCATAAGAAAAAGTAGGGATAGGCTTTATGAGTTATATGATGAAAAATCTTACACTGCAGATGAAAATTTTCATAATTATGTTCTCACTTATTCAAAAATATTTAAAAAGTATCAAATCACGCGAAAGCGATCTATATCGCGAATAAAATTAAAAAGTCAGAAAATACGATAAAGGCTACATGGAACACTATTACAAACAAAATAGAAATAACAAAGATTCTTCAATACAAATTGATAATAAAATTGTTACTAATAAAATTGAGGTTGCCAATGATTTTGAAAATTATTTTTCGAGTACACCTATAAAAATAACTAATGGTTAAGTATCGTCTTCGCATACCTACAGCAGAGACGTTTTTCAGCAAAAATGTTGGAAAATGGTTTCTGTTGCGTATAGAGACATAAGTAAACAAGTCGCCGGTTAGTTATGCACAGTTTTTACTCCAAATAAGTCAACGGTAGTAGCCGTTGTCCTACAACTATGCCACTACCTACAATAACAACATTATTTATACATATTTATAACTACATACAAAACATACATAACAGTTTCCTAATTTTCAATTTAGATACACATCTTTACATGAGATAGAAAAAATTTCAAGCAATAAAATAAAAAGAAAAGTGAAGATTTATGGGGATTATCAATTCATGTAACAACTAATGATCTATATTATCGCCAATTTTGATAGAGATATTTAATAAATGTGTCGATCAAGGGGTGTTTCCCAATTTAATGAAACAGTAAAATTATTCCATTATTTAAATTAGGTTGTATGTTAAATCCAACAAGTTATCGCCCGGTGTCAATATTACCACCGTTGAGTAAAACATTTGAAAAAATAATACTCAATGAATGGGGCTTTTTCTGTTGGTTCGAAATTAAAAAATTGGCGTTCCCAAGGACCAATTTGGGACCTTTCCTGTTTCCAGTCTACATTAATGATCTCCCATTTATGCTCAGAGACTTATGCGAAATAGTAATATTTGCTAATGACACTTAATTGTTATTTAAACTGGACAGAAAGGACTTAGATATTACATGGGTAAACAGGATCCTAACAGACGTCTCGAGATGGTTCGCTGTCAATAATTTACTACTGAATGTCCAAAAAACCATATGTATTAAATTTTTCCTGTCTAATGTACCCAGAATCTATAATAAAATAGAACTGGGAAACAATTAGAATTAGTTAAGTCTGCCAGTAGTAGTAGTAATATTAGTAAGCCAGTTTTCTTGGTTTAAGGGTAAATAGTAAATCGAAGTGGGTGGACCATATTGGGGCATTGGCTAGTAGGCTCGGTTCCGCGATATATGCCATTAGACGCATTAGGCAATTGACGGATGTGGATACGGCTAGGTTGGTGTACTTCGCATATTTTCATAGCCTAATGTCCTATGGCCTTTTGCTGTGGGGATCAGCGGCGCATATTAACTCCATTTTTATTTTACAAAAAAGAGCGATACGTGCCATCTACAGTATGAATGCACAAGAATCACTAAGAGATCGCTTTGAAGACATCGATGTACTCAACTTGCCGTTCCTATACGTCTTTGAAATTATTATATACACGAGGAAAAATATAGATCTGTCAATAAAGAAAAGCGATATTGGTTTAACTGCATTCGTTTTAATAATAAAGTTTCTCAAAAAGTCACTCAATTAACAAAAAATAATTTAGATTAATTATAAAACGTACAATGATCATTCTATACCCGCAGAACGGTCTGCGGGTATAGCTGTCGATTGTTCGTCGTCGGCTATTCGTGACATCGTGTTATAGTTTGCAATTTGTTATTAATTATTAAGAGATAAAATGTAAAAGTGAATAGTTACTCGCATAGGCGAGTCTGTGTTCTTAATTTGCGAAACAATACTGATTTTTAGTGCCAGGGAATTGCTTATTTTTATTCAACTTTTAATAAAAACATAGCATAACATAACATAACTTCACGCTGTATCCCCAACGGGGTAGTCACAGAGGACGGAGCGCCAGGAGTCAGGAGTCAGGAGGACTTAATACTATATACTTAATACTTAATAAAAGTTACATGAAATAAAACAAGTACAGTAATAATACATTATGCTGGCCATCTTACCACTTCGGCTGCCAAAAGAGATTCAGCTCCAGTTTTTAGCAACATTAGTACCCTGAGAACTCTGTCAGCTATCCAGCCTCCAGACGTGGTTTCTCGGAGTCACGGTTTGACTCGGGGCTGGGTATCTAACCGAAGGGAATTTTCTGAGGATGCCTCATTGGTAATGTCCCAGGCCGTTCGGCATAAGTGTAGAATAGCCATCCTTAATAGTGAAACTGACTTAAGGCGCTTCCCCTAGTCAAAGACTGTTTTTTGCAAGTGTTAGAGACTATTTCCTCGTTATTTAAAAAAATATAAAAAATAATAAAAATATAGTAACAATCTTCAACATTTTAGCAAATCTTTTGCCGTTTTATATTTTTCATTTATATGTAAAATACATGTAAAATCTGTATTCCGAAGGAAGCCTATAAATTTTAAAAACGTGCATCTACATCATATGTAGAAGAGTTATATGTACTTGCGACATACACCAATGTATTGATAATTTTATCACAAGCTTGACTATTAAAATTTTTCAAAAGACCCTTTTTTCATAAGTAAAATCAATAATTACTAAATTATATAAAGAATTGTACGTATTCTAGAACGAGGGGCTCTGCGCGTTTGTCCGTTTACCTGGGGGAGCGCCAGGGGAGACAGATTTGTTGAGGAATTTGTCAACCAATCTGTGCATCGCGAAAAATTTAAATATTTAATAAAGTAAATAATCAGAGAAATGGTCTTTATTATTTTGTATGGCCTTTTCAATTATTAAAAGATTTTTGGTTATTTTTTTTTAAATTTATGGTCCGGCATTTACAGGCTCAGAGCGCCAATCCTTGAAATACGCCACTCTCTCGTAGAGGTATTATAGCCTCATAGGCTTATTATTTTTTCAGTTATGTTTTTAATATTTCATTTAAATTTTTTATAAATATTTCCTTTAAAGGTATTTTAATTAGATAGTTATTTACAGATATAATAAATGGACATAAACTTTACAACTACTATAAATATTACATAAACTTTCAATTAATTAAACTCTATAACTCTGGGGACTCAAGTACGAAGAAAGTTTTCTAACTAAATGCGATTGCTATTAAATTAATGTACCTATAATAGCCCACCCTTATTATCCTAGTTATTAATAATTAATTAATATAATAATAAATAAATAAAAAACATAAAAAAACTGCTAAATGCATGTCTTATATCTACGCAGTGTTCTGTGCTATAAGTAATTACTGTCGAAAGGTTACCGTAGAGTTTTACGAAGTCGACATTTTTTTTTATGTGAAAGAGGGGGAAAACTAGCCAGCGAGTCACCTGAAGGAAAGTGATCACCGCCGCTTATGGACATTCGCAACGTCCTGGGAATTACAGGTGCATTTCCGGTCTTTAAAGAAAGGAGGGAAATGGGAAGATGGGCCACTGACACTCACTCACCGAACGAAACACGACAGCAATAGATGCTGTTTTTTTACGCCGATATTCTGTGAAAGGATGATATTTCACCGGGCGAGCGGGCCTAATTCGTGCAATCAATCCAGCATGGCTCAACCACACAATACTGTCAATAGCAAATCAATATTTGTAATGAATCTTTCCTTTTCGCTAATAGAAACGGCCAAATAGCAGACCACACACAGTGAATTGTTCATTAGTCGGGATGCGCAATTTTCATTTAATCGACAGCAAAAACAGCATTTCAGAGCATTTCTCAATGACACTGTTAAAAACATTTTTTTCTGCAGCCGCTGAGTGTGTAACCAAAAGTACCCCATATCTCAAAAACTACACGAGTTACCTTACTCAAAGTAATTTTTGTTTTAGTGTAAGTTCTATTTTCTTAAATTTTTTCGAATTTTTAAGTGATGTCAAAAAAGGAGGAGGTTCTCAATTTGACTTTGAATAGAATGGTGACGGTAGCGAATTTGGGCATTATCATTTGATTATATACGTGTATGTATCGTATTCATAAAGTTATTTTTGTACTTGAGATTTCATTAGTAAAGTACAATTATTTAGTACTTTTCAGTGTTTTTTTTTGAAGTCGGATAATCGTTTTTATCAGACTTCTTCCGTCATTTTTGTGCTTACTGAACTGAAATTTGGTGCAGTGACGTTAACCTTATATCCAGAATCGAGAAACGAAAAATTTAAGGGTATTTTTAAAGACTAATAAAATCGAGAAGAATCTTTATAAATCTTCTAATTTAATATTACCTCAAGTTTCAGGATCTCGTTGTCATCGTGATCATGGTCTTTTGCATTAGACATTGCAATTCTGTTTTAGTAATATGTCTATCTGAAACAAAAGATAAAGTAGTTATTCATTTATTTAACGTCAATGCTGGTCTGAGTGAAATAAAAATTATAGAATAAGCTGTTGGTTTTCTCATCCAAGTCATAAAAGTCGACCGAGGGATATAGTTTAAGAAGCGCACATAGGCTATAAGCTAAGAACCTGTCTTCTTATGTTTACCGTTTATAAGCTCTAATATTTATTGCTAACAGTGTTACACACATACACATACATATCTTCACACTATCCCTAACGGGTAGTCAAAGAGGAGGGAGCTCCAAGCGTTCCAGTCCTTACATACTGCGTTACAATATCCTTTTATTGCATCTTGCTTCTACTTTCAACCTGACTTGGGGCTGTACTATATTAAATCAAAGTTATTACGGTCTTAGTTAAGATCGAGTTTTTCTTTTATAGTTATTACATATTTTACATGTTATAACTTATTGTATTGCTATAATTTAGATAAGACTTGTTATGGTATACTGTGGATGCGTATCTTCTAGCGTTGAAGCAGTTTACTTTTAGCCTCTCAATATTAAATAACCAAAGAACAGGAATAAAAAATACCGAATCTGAAAAGTCTCGGAACTGTAGAATATTTCGCAGTGAGTACATTTGGAAGAAAAGTTATAACGAGTTTGAACATTGACCGTGATATGTTTTTTTCAAATTGAACCACACATATTTAACCCCAGAACAAGAAAAAGCGAAAAAAGTGCGGTAAAGTATGACCTTGAGTATCCTATTTTTTTTAATTAAAAAACTAAATATGAAAGGTCTTTTACTTAATTGAACTAACCAGGCGTTGAACTCGGCGCCCGGCTTGGTACGCCACCATACTAGATTTCATTAAATTACATCAATACATTCATAATACAAAATAGAATTAATTTTTTTATTGAAATTTCCAAATTATGTTCCAGTGAATCCATTTCGAGGAAATTCAAAGTAAAATTTTATATTAACCTCTTTCAATGACAGTACTTCGACGATGAACAATATTTCATCATAGTATTTGTTTTAAAGCAATTAAATGAATATTATTTAACATTGACTTTGACTTGGCATTATTTCTCGGCACGCTAACTGCTCATCTGGAAGACCAATAGGGTTGTCACATGCTTAGTATTAATTCGAATTGCATTGTATTTTAAAAACTTTCGAAGAAATTTTAATAGGGTACAGACATGATTTTTGTTTGAATGGCTATTCTTTCCGAGAATAAAAAACGCGATAATTTATTTAATTAAAATCAATTGCCGCATGTAAAAAAAATCATCACTTGAGAACAGCTCGACCGATTTAGCTATTTTTTTTTCGTTCCATTTTTTTTTCATTTCCAAATTTTTTTAGTAAATGCTTGCATTGCAGTGAATAATCTTTTACTGATAATAATATTATTTGATCGGACTTGAGTACTTTTGTAAAGTTAGTGTATAGTATTGTTATCAAATGAGTATCTATCCATTATCTCGAGGTACCCACACGATGACAGAGTATGACAAAGTATGACAGAGTATGACAGAGGATGACAAAGTAGACATGCCCCCTGAGGTCATGCAGAACCCTTCTGCGAGTATATATCTTTAAGATAAACAAATATTTTGTCCCTAAATAATTGATTATCGATTATTGTACCGATCATTATTTCAAAAGATATATCAAAAGAATGATCTCGTATCTAAATGCTACGTTGCCAAATAAAATAAAAATGTTGAACCGAATAAGATTCAATACATCTAAATCAAATTATTTATTTCTGTCGCTTAATCTTCGCTTAATCTAATAAGTATTGTATTACACAAAGTCGCAATGCCAAGTCATGTATTCATAATTCACATATAAGTTATAAACTTCTAACTAAATTCAACGTGGTTTTTACCAACTTTTAGATATTTTAAAGACGAATATACGTTTAACATATTGAAATAAAATTTATAGAAGAAGAAAAATATCGATGTTAAGAATTTATTTGTGCCGTGTGAAATCAGGGAGAGTCGCTAGTTTTTATTTATGTCAAACTATTACATATAGAAAGTTCTAGTTGTAAAAGTACTGATTCAATTGCAGACTAATAAATAATAATATTATAGCACTGATAGAGGGCAGGTATTGTATTGATATTGCTATCTTTTAATTAACGATAATATAAGTGACGTTATTATCGACGGAATAAATATGTGTCCACATACCTGCATTAACTGGGTGACCCCAAACTAAGTACTAGGCTCAGTGCCGTCTTGGAGCATGCATAGGTCGTTGGGCACACCGTGGCGGTTACCACGTAAAGAACGACAGTTGGGGAGGGGGGACATATGGGGTGTCATTAGATTCATCTTAATTGTGTAAATGACATAGAGTACAAAATATTAATATGCCGCCTAAGAAAACGGAAGTAGAGGGGGAAAAGCATAACAATATGGGTATCAAATGAAAGGTAATAAACAGTCAATTCCAAATGTATAATAACTAATAAAAATGGTAAAATGCAGTCGGGGTTTTTTTTAATAATTTAGTCTTGATTGTTCACTGATTAATCACTAAATTACGAAATAAAATCAATAAAATAAATAAAAAATAAATGAAAATTGTATCGAGCATTGTACCGAAATTTGCTGCAGGTTATAAATGCGTTGCCAACCCTGAGTCAAAGAACATGATGTGAAAAAGAAGGCCAACTCCCGCCTCTTACGTAGCGGAATTGGTTGCTCTCGGCTGGATACGTAGGGTTGTTGCGTCGGATGTGAGATGCGGAGAGCATCTCGTTTAGTTATACATTTATTACATAATAATAAAAAACAATGCACGCGGATGTTTTTCGTGTTTGTTAAATTTAATTTCTTGTAGTTGTAGTGAAGAATGATAATTCTGTATTCGAATGCCTACAATTATTTAGGCAACTAAAAACATTATGATACGTTGGTTTATGCGATTTAGACACTTTTGTATTTGCGACGATGTGAAGAAGGAATTAAAGACAAACGGAAGCGGTCTCACGTTTGCGTCGCGTGCGACCCTGACTGGCGCTGCAATAATTACCCATATTCGCCCAAAATTTTGTCGTTGTGTGCGTGCCACGGCGCGTGCGTATTAGCACGCACACATTCAAACCACATACGCTAGCTTTCTATGAAGACATTCTACTGTTATGTTTATATTGTGCCTAAGGACAAAGATGTTATGGCTCTTGTATCAGAAATTTCAGCGGTCCTCTTACCCTCTACTACACCGAGACAAAACAGTGAAAGTGTTTTGGAGGCAGGATTAACGAAACATTTGGTGGTAGCAATCTGGGAGGGCCTAAAAATGACTAAGAGCCCTGCGCAAGCGATTTCGTTCTATATCGCTGCGTTGTTGCGTGCGATTTTCGCATGCGGTTTGATCACAGTTTTAGCGCGGAGAACTCTTAACATTTGTTTTTTGTTCGTTTCTTTTACTTTCTACTCTACAATATCTTTGAATAATAAAAGCTATATTTTATAGAGAATAAAAAAGAAAGCTCTACGAATAAGTTTATTCTGTGCTTGTTGACAGCTGATAGTGCGAAATACTAGTATAATAAAATACGATATGCACTGGATCGGTTTTTTTTTTATTTCAAGTAGCAATCGTAAAAGCTCAAAGCGCTTGATACTACACTAGATGTATGAAGATTATTGCTACTAATTTATGGCTGTATTTGATGTATTTCCATCAACGAAAATCAACGTCAACGTTATCGTCGACGAAAAAGTAAAAGTATCTTCATACGGCTGCATACATTTTGCTTTCCTATCGTATAGTGGCCGGAAAGTCGTAAAAGCTTCCGTTGTCTGAGTCAAATTTAATGCTTTTTATTATTAGTTTTAATTTTCCTTTATGCCATGTCGTTTTTATTACATATATACATACATATCTTCGCGCTGTATTCTTAACGGGGTAGTCAGAAAGGACGGTTGTTTTTGTTGATTTTGTCTATTTAAAATGTAATACATCTTTGTAAAGTAAGCCGTGGGAAATCAACGACAATATCAACGGCGAAACGATTCTCTTTTTAAATTTGTATAATAATAACAGAGTGGATTATATTTCATTATTTTGTATAGTTATGTAAGACCTATTGTAAGATAAGCCGGGTTGTGTATATACAATAGCGCTGAAACGGATTATCCTTATTGTTAAGTTATATTGATTATTTTGTATAAGTATAAAACAAAAAAATCAAAAAAAGTAAATCAGTGTCACGCCGCTTAAAACCTATATATTTATATACGCACATACATAAAAGAAATTAACTCTCTCTCAGACGTATCAACGCACAGCTCAAATCCCTGTAAACAAGAAACTTTAGCAAACTTTGAAGATTTAGCAAAAGTCTCTTATAATATAATGTTAACAAGCAATAAAGAAAGGGTTTTCGAAACTTCACTCCTAAGGAAGTGAAAAGGGGTGACAAAGTTATTTTGTAAAAAAAATTGCGTTTATTAACGTACAAGTTATCAAATAATCTATATAATATACATTATATGTATAGGTAAGTAAAAGAAAAACTGACTGACTGCCATATGAAAATACTAATTTTCCAAAACTACTAAATATAACACTGCTGATCGTAAACACTTAACATTTCGCACAGTGACTCTTCATATAACATATTACGCAAACACTAAGGAATATTTGGAAATTCACCCCCTAATGAGTTATAAGCGCATGTCAAAGTAAGTAAGGCAAAAAATTAAGGCGACGCATTGGAAATTTTGACGCCAGGGATCTCAATTTTTCTAAGTGACTACAAAACGTATGACAGTGATATTTGGTATCCTGATTTTTCATTTCATTGACTTTATTTTGCCAGTTGCGATACACGATTAGTTAACTTTTTAACACAAAAACAAATACCAAAGAAACCTCTTTTAAAACAGAGATTTACATTTTTCGTAGCAACGGGACCTATTTATATTTCTAAATTTTCTGTATAGTTTACTTTAAATATATTCCTCATATGACAGTTGAATTTTTAAATTGATTATAGTTTTTAAAATAAACGAAAATAACCGTTTTTTCGTATTTTTCGGAAGCTAGCGCGCGCACATTTACGTAGAGCAAACGGTCTATTTTAGATGAAATTATTGTTTATCAATGCGTCGCCTTAAATATTACGTGTAAAGTACCTAATTGACTAATCTTGAAATATCAACCCTAAATAATTAAAAAGGAGAGTCGAATTTACTTTTTACGAAAACAAAAAATTAACGCCGACGAAGTCGCAAGCAAAATTTATATATTTATTTACAAAAATAATAATTTCTCTCACCTAAATTGTACCACGTCTTATAGTTAGGGTGATCACCGTTCAAAAACAGGTTGGAACCACTCGAAGCCCACAGAGTTAATCAAACCAGTATTGTCTAAGCCATGACTTTTAGCGTTATAGGTAAACTATTAAAAAAAACGACTTTCTTTTCAAAATTGTTTTCAAAGAAGCTTTTGCATTGGTTGATATCACGGTCGCTATGCATACGCGGTACTGACACATGTAAGCAATCAGTCGTTTCAAGGCGACTTCTCTATGGTCGATGCAGCCCACAGGCATATTCTTCAGCATGTTCGTTGCCCTTTCGCGGTATAATTTCGTCAAACAAGCGCCAATAGCAATGGAACCAATTGCTGTTTCAAGCGACCACGTAGTACAGTTAGAACGACTGACATAAATTGTTCCTGCAGTGCTAGTGATGCGAAAATCTATTGCCTCTCGCATGTGAGCTAATACGACTAAATACGCTACCGTAGTTATTGAATGCCGAGCGCTTATGACTTGTCGCTCAATTATTACGTAGACTAAAGCACCAACAATAAACAGATAAAGCAATGAGTGGTCACGTCACAGGAAAACAATATAGTTCCGTCGTTTAATATCTAAACTAGGCTTTGCACCAAAGTATGTTTTTGCGAAAAATTAAATGGAAAGTGAAACATAATGTAAATTTACGCAGATTTGTTTTGAACCTCTTCTAGCAAAACTGGTGTCTGACTGTATTCGCTTTAGACTATGAAATTACAATAATGAATCAAAGCGCGAAAAACTAAATCAATTTATTCGAAGCTATAATTGGCTATTTAAGCCGAAAAAGCTTTTGTCGATTGCATCTCTCAGAAATAAAAGCGAAAAAATGACTGTGACCGGACCGAATGAAATGACAGTGATCGGAAAATCGGACGCTAATATACCTAAACTTCATTTTTATGCCTACGAAAGAATAATATGGACATGCCTTTTAGAATGATCCTGGAATCGTTTGAAATTCCTGATTGCTAAAAATGTTACCTGCATACAAAATAGTTAGAACTCGTTGTGAAAACGATATATTTTCTTTGAAAAATGCTTACATACCCTCTCGTACTTTCAAGACGGCTGTTCCTTGTTAAACTTGCTATAATTTCATTAAGTTACTTATAGTTGTTTTTACAAAATTGTTTAGTCCCGGGAATCCGGGATTACTTATTAATTCAGGAAGGAACATCCATATTATTCTTTCAAGAAAAGAAGTTTAGGTATATAAGCGCCCGATTATCCGAACACTGCTCATAAGCTACCTTTTTTTTACGTGGGGAACGCATCATGCTTACCGCTTCATCTCGGGGGTAATGAAGCGGTTATGTCAGACTCTTACTGACCAAAACCCCACGGTTGCCTTCAACGGTGTAATTTGAGGGCCACGGGATCACCAGCGGTATCCAACCGAGAGCCCCCTGCACTCTGAGAGGCTGACCCTCCCCCTTCACTCAATGGTAGTTACGACGGAGTGGATTCATGCACCTCGCCGTCCTCCTCTTAGTTGCTGTAAGTCAGACCAAAGCCCCGGGTCCAATCGTCCGGCGACTATGAAGGTGCTGAGGGGTTCACCGCCGCGCCCCGACTTCGCCGCCTCCGGGCGGGATCGGCCCTCTCCCGATCTCCAGTGTATGCTGGTCCTGGTCCCTCCCGCAGTGGTGACACTGCATCGAAAATTCACGTCCGATACGATACAGATACTCACCGAAACACCCATGTCCGGTGAGTATCTGTGACAATCGGTAGGTGACGCCCCTCCTTCCTTGTAACCAGGCTTCAAGGTGCGGTAAGAACGCGCCGACGCTACGCTGGCACGAAACCCACGGCAGCTGCAGCCTCTCACGCCATCTCTCTATCGCCCGACGACTCTCTTCCCGATGCACCTCTAACGGCATGGCCTCCTCACTCTGGCGGAGCCGCGCATACACTCGCTCATCCATCTCCGCCAGTATATCCAGTGGTGGAAACCGCGGAAGGATTAATGACGCCTCATGGGATATCGTTATGTATCCCCGTGCGATGCGCATAGCCATGCGTCGTTGCACGCTACTCAGCAGCATGCTATTGCGCCGGACGCCCGTCAATCGATGAAACCATACGGGCGCCCCGTAAAGGGCCATGGACCGCACGACTCCACCGTAGAGGCGACGTACCCCTCCTCCAGGGCCTCCCAGATTTGATAGGAGACTGTGCAGAGCACCTACTACTTTATCGATCGGGGGGAGGAGACGCCGGAAGTGCTCCTCAAAGCCCCAGCGACTGTCCAGGATGAGACCCAAGTACTTAATGTACTTACCCACCTGAACATGGACATCACCAACGCGAATCGAGTAGTCAGGCGGATCCCTCCCTCGCGGAAAACTCATAAGCTACTTACACATTGGAAACACATGAAAAGTTTCTATTATAATATTGCCTTCCACAGGAAAGTACCTACAGTAATACCTCGAACTTACGCTACCCCAACTTACGCGAACCCAGAGTTACGCGATTTTCAAATCTCGTCGAATCGTCTTTTGATTGAGCGTCATACAACTCTCGATTATCGATTATTTTGTATTATGGACATAATATTTATTTTCTATCTACGGAGTGCGTGTTTGTTATTACATTTTTATACCGTGTTATTTATTTTATATCTATGAAGACTTGAAAGACTACCGATGTCATTCAAACGAAGTAAAACTGATTATTCTGCATCAAACAAGAGAAAGAAAACTTTACCTTTGGAATATAAACTTAATGTAATCTAAAATTTTATTAATTTTTTTTTGTCTAAATTATTATTTTCTTTAGCTTCCGGTTCCAATTTAAAATAATTTATAAGTATTTATATGCGAAATTATACCCCGACTTATGCGAATTCGACTTACGCGGTTATCGCTCAGTCCCACCTATCGCGTGTTTTTTTTTTTTAAGATGACTAGGTCCACGTTTGACTCCTACTGCACCTGATTTTAAGTAGCAGTGGAGCCTAAGATGTAGCACGTAGATCTAGTAAGTGCCTATTCACTCTGCCCTTAAAAACTTTTAGGTTATACTCGTCAGGAAACACAGACGCCGGCAGGGCGTTCCACTCCTTAGCCGTGCGTATTAAAAATGTTGAGGCAAAACGCTTAGTGCGAGTGGGTGGTACATCTACAATATAGGGATGGAAACCCCGCCTATGTCTACTTGTCCGGTAATAAAAGGGAGACGGCGGAATCAAGTCATGCAATTCCGATGCACACTCTCCGAAATGTATCCTGTAGAAGACTGAGAGGCAATCGACTTTTCTTCGGTGTTGCAAGCTTTGCAATTTACTGTTGACGAATTCTTCGTTACCTATTAATCTTTTAGCTCGTTTCTCCACCGAATCAAGGGCGGCAAGTTGGTACTTTGCTGCACCATCCCAACATTGTGACTATTATAATCATAAACATAGTATAACTACGTAAACATAGTATACTACCGTAATATACTAACTTTATGATTACAATGCAATTCTTGTACTCGTTATTTATATACATAAAATTAAAAGCTATTCGTTGGTAAGCGCATCTCACGTAAGAACCGCAGGACCGTATTTTTTAACCTTTTTTAAATCTTCGCAATGGTTCGAAAGTTTTAAGGGAAAGAAAAATTGGAAAAGCTTCCCGGAAAAAAGTACTTTATTCTATGCCATTTTTAACCGACTTCAAAAAAAGGAGGAAGTTCTCAATCGGACTGTATGTTTTGTTGTTTTTTTTTTTGTATGTTTGTTACCTCATAACTCCGTCACTTATGAACCGATTTCGAAAATTTTTTCATTTGGTAGGTAATACTTCAGAGGTGGTCCCATTTAAATTTCACCGATATTGGAGCTTGGACTTCGAAGATACACTAAATAATTGGACCTGGTTATAATTCTTTATTTATATTGATCTTTATTTATATTGATGATTCTCTTGTATATCGTTGCGCTCCAGAATTAGTAAGAAGTTAATTGCAGACATGCCCTAGATATTTATTTAGGTCAAGATCACTCAAAAAGAAGAAATGAAAACCTTAAAAAAAAAAATTAAACCACCTTCAAAAAAACACTGAAAAGTACAAAATAACTATCCTTTACTAATCAAACTCAAGTACAATTTAAACTTAACTGTATAAATACGATACACATATCTATATATAATAAAATCTGACAGTTATTGAAGTCGGTACCAAATCAATGTGCAACAACAGAAGTCTATTAGTTTTATAGGCTTAGCACCGACTTCAGCAACAGTCAAATTTAATGATATAGATGTATTTATAAAGTTAAGTTTCAATTGTACTTGAGTTTCGATTAGTAAAGGCAATATTTAAATAATTTGAATAGTAAAGGATAGTTATTTTGTACTTTTCAGTGTTTTTTTTTATTTATTTAAATGTAGACAGGACAACCTCTCTTGGGTCAGCTAGTTAGTTCTAATAAAAGTTTCAAGGTTTATTTCAAATATAACATAAGACCTCTATAAACATTTCCTAATTGTAATAAAAAAGGCCCTACTGTCAAAATTGTAACGTGTCAAATATTTCGCAGTAAATAAAAGGTTACTTAAATGCCATCATACAGCATGCTTATTTGCGTAGGCAGAGACCATGAGCGGATATAATCCTCAAAGGATCAGCGATCCAACATGTTTCTTACAATAACATGGTTGGTTACCAACAGAACGATTCGCTGACTGCTAATCAGAAGTTAATAGCTGGGTGTACATCAGGTTAATTAATTTGTTACTTTGAAGTGCTTTTTCCACAATCTTTCACTAAAGGCTAACTTGTTTGAAAATCTATAGAAATAACTAAAATTGAAATGTCCGTCTGTAATTTTGAAATGTAACATGAGAGTCCGCCTATGCAGATTTTAATGTTTGTTGATCTGGATTTTGATATCTAATAAGACTTGTGCTTGTGTGTGAAGAATAAGTCTTGTGCTTTACAAGGAAATTTACAAAATTTTACTAAGCGTGAAGCAATCTAAAGCTTAGCCATAATATCCAGCGGAAATAGCAAAAATTTCAGTTGGATCTCTGAAATTTCATTGAATTTTAAAATAATTTTTATGTAATGGATAGTAATCATGATATTCCAAATCTCTCAAACCAGTTTTGTAATTAGTAATGTATTTTCCTTGCAAATTACAATAATGTACAAAAACAAATGCGAAGATTTCTCCGCGCTAAAATGATAATCTGCACGTTACAAAAACCTAAACACACATTTTTTAAATTTTTGACATTCTGTCAGTCAGTTTGTCCGGGCTAATCTCCGAAACAGTAAACTGATTTTGACGGGACTTTCATTAGCTGGTAGAGGACTTTTTAGATAGTAATCTAGGCAACCCTTTATCGCGGAAATGTACCGAATTCAACGCGAGTGAAATCGTGGAGTCTTTGATTATGTAAATAATCAAGGCGTGGAGCATAGTTAGTAGAAAATATTTGACATCTGACAAATAACATATTGAAAACATTAGAAATAAAAAATAATAGGTAAAACAAGCCTGTAGTGTAAATAATTAAATTAACAAATATATTGTTAACTGACCGACTGACATATTATCTCAGTTCAAACCATTAACATTACCTAGGTCTCAGGTATACTAACTTCATAGTTCTTACTTTTACCACTTAGTCTAGAATCTTGAAATATTGCATAGAGATTCTCTAAATAAAGTAGAAAAACTAAGGGAAACTAATTTTAGGGAAATCATCATCTAAGAGATTAAATAAAAATGCGTATAATAGCCTAAAATATTGTGTGAAGAATGTATGAAATATATATACTGATTAAACGTATATATATTTAACCAATTTAAAAATCAACTTAACACAATAAAAGCGGTGCCAAAATAAGAATGCAAAAACTACTTTCATGAGCGTGTGTGCGTACATACGTATGTATTATATGTTATATGTATTCGATATGCGTATTAGAGATGAAACAGATAGCTGTTTGGCTGGATACCGCATATCCGGCTAACCTTGAAGCCAGTTATCCGGATATCCGGCTGCCGGATATTCACTCGAACTTTGCCGATTGGTGCATCGTAACAACACTCACCATTAGTGTTTGATGGAGCAATGCATCAAACTATTAAAACTCTTTGAAGAACTAACCAAAATAACTAGTTGTAGTCTGTCCTGCGTGTCGGAAATAATACCACACGTAAAACGCCTTAAAAAAATATTTAGATAAAGATGAAACTGCGCAAAGAACATCTGATTTACCATACTTGAGGACTTCTTTGAAAGCTGAATTAGAAAGCCTTTTCAACTTTACTCTTACAACTTGGTTGCAACTTGTCTAGACCCAAGATTGAAAACAAACTACTTGGGGGTTGTCAAAGCTGAAAAAGCTCGCCAGAAGATTCTATTGGAATATATAAAAATGACTTTAACTGAAATGCGAATTGATCGCGATTGTGACCCTTATATTTGGTGGTCAGCTAATGCTACACAATTCTCGAACTTAACAACGTTTGCCAGAACTTATCTTTCAGCTGCACCCTACAGTAGCATATACAGCAAAAGACTTGTATCTGAATCTGGGCTTGTCTATGAAACAAGCGAAACTGTTTGTTGCCTCTTATTGCAGAGAAATTGGTATATATTCACCATAATTTCATCTTAGTACAATACGAGTACTAATTTTTCTTTGTGGTAAAATAAAAATATGGCAATTATGTTTGTTACATGGATTAAATAAAGTACTAAATTTTATATTTCGAATTGTTTTAAATCCGGTGTCCGGACGCATATTCGCTTATTATCCGGTATCCGGTCGGATAGTAAATATAGGCTGGATAGGCCGGATAACAGATAGTTACCGGATATCCGTTTCATCTCTAATATGTATCTACAACTCTACGATTGTTATGGAAAAGGACCGCTTCTCCAGCGCTCGCGCTTAATATCACTTCGATTCTTGGAAATGTTACGAAGTGGTTGGAAGTGTGACATTGATACCTTAAGGAAACTTAAGGTGTCAATGTCACAGAAATTAAAAAAAGAAGTGTAGATGGCTGTTGCAGTAGTCCCCCATGAATATTTTACAGCCAGTGTAATCGGCAGTAATTTACTATTTTGTCAAAATAATATTGTTCTCAGTATTTTTCTTGAGTATTATGTACACTGTACATAGTGATGGCCGGAAATGAAACAACTCCTTTGAGCAAAACTTACAAGCTTTATTTTTAAGAGTCGATAACAAATGTGTAAGTATGAAATCAACTAAATGCCTGTACGTCTGTCCAGGTGTAATTACTCGATTCCTGACTCAACCTCTGGACGTTATAAAAATAAGAGCACAACTGATGCAGAAAGCGCATCGTCCAATAAAAAGGCAGCCATTCAGAATCACGAGGATCATACTCAGGGAAGAAGGCATAACAGCCTTCTGGCATGGACATTGTCTCGGGCAGGTAGATATTTGATATTTTGTAACATAGGTTGATGCTAACTATTACCCGCGACTTCGTTCATTTGAAATATGAAAAGTAATATACAATCATCCCTCTGAAGCCTGGACCCTGGTTCAAGCTAAAATCTATCCAGCTAATTTCGATTCAGTTGATAAGCCGTTAAAACATAAACAGACAGACAGTCACAGACACTATCGCATTTATAATATTAGTTTAGTACGGATAACAATAATTGGTGACCATTCAATTGACACATATTTAGAGATAAGCTATACTAGCGCCATTTTTATAGTTTCCTTCCCCATTCAACTTAAAAAAGAATATTCCGAAGTACATGTACAAAGTCTGCTTTCCTCCTAATGTAGGAGAAAAAAGCATAAAATGTGACAAATTATTATTTTCTCGCGCACTTTGATAAAAGTAATTAAAAGCTGGCTGTGTCACGCGGTTTTACCAGCGTTAAATTTAATATTTTACCAGAATAAAAAATATTCTAGATTAATCTCTGAAAACTTTTCTACCTGACATAAAAACTCGCGTCAAAATCAGTTCAGCCGTTTCGGAGATTTTCCCGGACAAATAGATAGACGTACAGACAGACAAAAATTAAAAAAACGCGTGTTTGAGTTTTGATAAAGTACAATAACGACTATATTATGAGCTTAAGAAAAGTCTTCATTTCGAAATCACAGACAGACACGTCAGTTTTTATTTATTTGGATAAACAAAGTATTTATAGTCACTTTTTCAATTTTACGGGGTAGTCAGAGAGTACGGAGCGCCAAGCGTCGCGGTCTTTGCATACTTGTTTCGCTTCCTCAAATCTCATCGTTCTCCTCACACATTTTCGCCTAGGTACGCGAGTGCTTTTGACATTTTCATCTGCTAACACTCTAGCTATTTGATCTTCATAAGTCATCCTTGGCCTTCCTTACTTTTTCAATCTTATTATACCTTATTGCTAAAATTGATCTAACATGAATTCAGCTCACACTCACTGGGTTCCGTAAGATATTTATAATCTACGTAAATAATAATGTAAAAAATGTTCGTATGACCAAAGTCATAAATCTCTGAAAGTTCTTCATTGATTAATATAAAATAGAGGTCGTCCTGTGGTCGAAATTCGACCTTAAATATAAACTTATAATATGAACTCTTTGGCGACAATGTACTCTGTACGTCTATTTGATCAAAGGAGGTTACATTACATATGATCACAAACTATTATGAGTTTGACATTGACAGTATTTTTGACATTGGCAGTATGAACGTAAACAATGAGTGATTTATTTTATTTTATTTAATGTACTTATTTGTAACACATATTAGGAAAAAAAATTAGCTTTCTAAATTTCACACTCCTACGTCCGCGCAATTTTCTAAAAAAGGGAACCAAAGTTTTCGCATAACGTATTAATATATACAGTAGTGGGGTATTGAGTTAAGACTAGATTCGGAATTTAGAATAGTCAATTGATAATAAAGATTAAAAAAATATTCAAAAACTGGCAAACATTTTTTTTATCAGATATTTAAAATTGAAACTGAAAAAGCTTGTTCTGTGAAAATGCATTTATAAAGTTTGATTGAAAAAAAACTCACTTCTACTTGTTTGTTTCTACTTAGACACATCATATAAAGTCATTTACTATATGAACTTGTAGATAATTGAGTATTAATTAATAATCAATTATAATCGCGAAATACCATTTTTTTACCCAACTTTACAAAACTGCGTATATCTCGGAAACTAAATGCCTACCACTGGACCTTTTTTGCTTGGACGCCCACACATGGTTATCTATTTATATATTTCGCGATTAATAATATATAAATACATAACCATATGTGGGCGTCCAAGGAAAAAGGGTCCAGTACATAAATTTTAATCTAGGTTTTAATAAAATTAAAACTTCATGGCAATTAACCACGCAGGGGCCGTACCGCGTAACTCCATGAAGTTCGGAAAATTTTATGAACATGAAGTTCATGCTCATTTAATTAATATCATGTAATTGGTACCGGCTAACAAGTCGATGGCGATTGGACCTTCCATGAACATCGTCATAGACAATAATAGTGCGGAAATTATTGAACGAACATACAGAACTAAATCAACGTAGTGATTATTTACTCAGTGGAACTAAACGAAAGTGTCAGCTGTTAAACTTCATAAAATAAAATAATTAATGTGAAATGGGATTTCCATTTATGTTTTATAATGTTAATAATAAAACAAGCTTTCTAATGATTTTTTGAAAAATGTCTTCATTTTCGGCGTGTGGAATATTTGACGATAAAACAAAGGTTATTACGGAATCAAGAATTGAATTAGAAGGTAAGGTACCAACACAAAACACTGACGTGAGTTAAAGGGTATATGAAAGCGACTTAGCTACAATTTCATGTTTTTCAGATGCCAGCACACTAGTAGATTTTCCACGCTGCAGAGAAACAGAGAGATATAAATGTAACTACATATTCGGAATCGGAAGTATTGATACAAATTCGCAACTTGTGATGTGGCTAAACGTTCAGACCGCTGCCAAAAGAAGCAACAATTTCAATGTTTAACAGAGGAATCACTGCCGGTAACAAGAGCTACCGTCTATTAAGATCCACTACTAGGATAACACACTTAAAACGTTTTGTAAGAATGTACTTAAGAACACATTATAAAGTTATATGTGATTACTTTCTTTAATTTTTAAATAAAATGTGACCTTTATTAAAACACTTAGGTTTAATGAGAACCACATAGAGGGTTTTAAAGACACACTGTCGATGGTGTTTTGTGGAACAAACCTAAAAATTTGTGCTTTTTCTATTAATAAATATTATTCGAATGACTGCTTTTTATTTGTATTTTTATTAACTATATTACAAAATATTTAGTTTTGAATTAAGGTAGTTATTTGTCACAAGATGTGTTGGTATACTATAGGATAATGTATCTGCAGAGTTTCTATGCACAGTAGAAAAAACTCAATTATGAATGTTGCGGTTAAGCATTTAATGTTGAACACTAGTAAATAATTATAAAGATAAAATTATTTATATCAAAGTGCAGATGGTAATGGTAAGTATTCTACCTCATAATGTACTCAAGTAATGTGTACTTTTACAAAATTTTATGAGTTCCTAAGAAGCACAGTCAAAATTATTATAAATTGTAGTACCTATAGTACATGTTTTACTATGTAGGTACCTATGTTACAGGATAGGAAAAACTGTAGATAGACACGAAAGGATAATCATATATTTAAGGTTTCCTTTGTATTAACTAAGCTAATCCTTGTCATGGAAATAAAAGACATATCAATATAATTCTATAATTTATTTCCATATTTATTTCCCTTTTCATGTCCTTATGGCAAAAGACCACTGTCAAATCACTGCACAAAGCTATAGAATGGGTTTCTGATAGCGTGACTACTCTCTGATAGGAACAAAGGCTGGCTGGTATCTCTTATCATTTCCTTTACTCCATAAGGTCGACATTCTTGACACGTTGTTCTTGCGCAGCAACATACAATATTGTTAACGCCATGCTCACTGTTCACAGTTTATAACACGGTGAATTGTGAAAAATTTCACTTTAGATACTTAAATGCGTAGTAGCATATTGCAACAAAAGATGAAGTGTATTGAAACTTGATTGAAACACGCAAAACAGTCACAAAAATCATTGTTTTCTATTGAAGCCCGGGACGGTAAGGTTGCCGGCTTCAACTGACAGTCATCAATTGACATGATTTTCATTAGATTAATATCATTTTTTTAGCCGGTACGGTTAGCTGTCAAAATGAAGTCCGCTATTCACTCAATTTTCATGAACATGAACATCGGAATTTTGACACGTGAGATTTGCTTACGCGGTACGACGAAGTTCAGAATTAGAAATATTAACTTCGTTTTAATCAAATTGTCATCGTCTTCACGTTACGCGGTAGGCCCGCAGGTAACATAATTATTATGACATTGTCGCCTGAGTCACAAGTTTTATCTAGTTCAGGATGATATGTTCAATCATGTGTTCTATTTCTTTATAAAAAAAAAGAAAAAGAAAAAAATATTGATTTGAAGTTTTGACACAAGTAATATGTGTTTCGTTAATTTTTATCTGATAGTGTATATTATAAATTGTCATAGTCTTTACCTTGTCTAATAATTGTGTTAAGCTTCCGTTTACTTTGTCACTTATTGTTTTACTTAACGCTTACATCTGTTTATTCTCTTTGTCATTCTAAAATCTGTATTATTATATTATTATTAATGTACCTTTATTTTAAATTATTGTGTAATACTTTTTATATTATTATGTACTAAACTGTACTAAATTATGTATTTACCATTTTATATTTGACATATGTACATGTTTATTTTTTATAGTACCTAGTATGCTAAAATTCTATACTTTTAAAATAAGTTTGTATTCTCTTGATATAAAATAAATTCGTATAATAACTCTTCGTTTAGTACTGGCCGGAGTCAGTACTAAGACAAAAATTGAATTTGAAATTTTGAAGTGAGAATAGAAAAAGAGACAGACGAGAGAGGACTAAGAATGGAGGAGAAAAAAAAGTAAATTGTGGTTGTAACGTTATACATTAATTATTCAATTTGTGATGAAATGACTTAATTTTTTAACCGTAGCGTTGACTATAAGTCATTGTAACTGCGGTTACCGTGAACTTCAAGGAGAACGCATACCTTTTAAAAAATTAGGCTACTCATCTCTCGAAAAACCTTTTCTGGATGTTCCTGGTTTTAAGGTAATACAAGCTAATGGGAAATGATGTGTTGATGATATAGAGAAACTCAGGAGACCCAGCATATCTTTTCAATGGTAGCACGTTAAGCCGGGTAAGAAAGCCACACGCAGCGACACAACCAGGTTTTCAAAAGGGAAAAAAGGCTCGTGGCGTACACCAGCACCATCAACTCATTATTCTTCAACATACAATCATTAGTAATAATATTAATTAAATTTATTTTTATAAAAAACTTTGATGTACGATTTTTGAAATACATAATTACATATCTAAATTTCTTTTAAATTCTTTATTTATTGTCCCTACACGACAGCGTGTTGCCGCCTTTAAACCACCGCCGCCTTTGGACACCTGCAATGTCCGGGGAATCACGGGTGCGTTGCCGGCTTTTAAAGAAATAAGGAAAGAAGGGAAAGGAGGGAGAGGGGGTGATGGGCCACCGGCACTCTCACTCACCGAACGAAACACAACAGCAATATATCCTATTATTTCACGCCGATATTCTGTGAGAGGGTGGTGTTTCGCCGGGCGAGCCGGCCCTATTCGTGCTGCAATGCAGCATGGCTCTACCACTCTACACCATATAAACAAAGTTTATCTCTTCATAATATTAGTATAAATAGTATAATATAGATAGTATAGTAAATAATAATGTAAATGTTAATATACCTACCTCGCCGATAATGTAGATAATTAGATATACCTACAGTTACTGAACCACAACAATACGTAGGCTAGGTACTAATTCTAAATAAATTAATTTATAAAAATACTTAAAATGCGTGAGGAAAATGATGAGATTTGAGGATGCGAAAGAAGTATGTAAGAACCACGACGCTTGGCGCTCCGTCCTCTCTGACTACCCCGTTAGGGATACAGCGTTCAGATATGTATGTAATATGTATATAAAACCTACAACTTTTGTTTTATTTTTCATACATACGTACATAACTTCATGCTGTATCCCCACCAACGTGGTAGTCAGAGAGGATGGAGCGCCAAGCGTCGCAGTCTTTACATACTTCTTTCGCTTCTTCAAATCTCATCATTCTTCTCACAGGATTTCGCCTAAGTTTGTTTGACATTTCCGTCGGCTCACTTTGGGTATTTGAACTGCATATACACTGAGATTTTTAACAATTTAGGTTGATACTGACGTAAGGGGATGTGATAAAATCAAGTTCGAGTACCCTCGTTCTCGCCCTCGTCCTCGTCCTCGTTCGAATAGTCCTCTTTTTTAAATCTTTTATAAATGTTGTAAAGATAACTAATAGAAAATACATGGGATTTACATACTAGGTGTATTATTACTTATTCCAATTCTTTACATTATATAGTGAAGGCGACCACTAAGCACGCCAACGTTTGTGCCGCTTGGTACTATTTGTCACTCGCCAGAACTTATCTCACTTCGAATCAGAGCCAGTTTTTCTGCACAAATCAAAGGTGCTCGTCTGCATAATCGACGTGTGAATAATTTCTCATGACATTCGTGTAGTTTGGAAGTAGCACTCGTCTCGCATTACATTGGCTTTAACTTGACCAACATGTGGATGGTAGCACTCGCTTTTTATTAATTTGCTTGCGCTTGCATTGGCTAAGGTTCGACCAACATGAATTGCTGGCAAAATTGAATGAACTGTAACAAATGGACAGACAGACGAGTGAGTGACCATAAGGGTTTTGTATTTTCTTTTGTAGTAGAGAAACATTGAAAAGGATGTCGAAGTATCATCCCACTCTTACAATTTCAGATTCACTCAATTATATCAGTAAGCAGTCAGTTCTACGTATATGAATTAGCCACAAAATACGCTGTTGGTTTAAAAATTGATCCAATGTACAAGTAAGCGCCTTTAAATTATTTGATTGCAGTAATAACGTCTCAAATAAATGCTAAGATATTGTAGCAGGCGTTAAACTCTAAAATGTGTGTAACGTAAATTATAATATCAATAAACATTCCATATTTTAATTTGTGGCTTTTACGAAATAAAACCGGCGGATGGCGAGTTGAGCGTTTGTCACACACAAACCATACGGTTTGCTAACCGTTTAATGGGCTTTTTTATGTTACAAAGCTTCACCTGAACGTTGCTTGTTTCCAAAAAATAATGAAGAATTTATAAATAACATAAACTCATTAATTATTTCGTCAACTTTAATTATAATTTTCATTGCAAGTGCTAACTGAAAGCTACTTTCGGATTTCAGAATATTTGCATTGATAGTTAAGAACCAACCAAGCGCATTTCTGACCACACAATTGAGTTGAATAATTGGTGTTGGGCCACACATAGTGAACGGTTCCGTAGTAGTAATAAACATTCACGGTTAAAATTCGATTTACCTACATACATACTCTGCATATATACTCCGTTGGGTTTAGAGAAGAATAAAATATTTACGCACGCACAATATTTATTTTATAATCAGCTAAGATAATTTTGTACTTCATAGTATTTACCCCGTTAGAGATACGGCGTGAAGATATGTATGTATGTTTAATATTTCTCAACGTCACTGTGAAAAACAATGTTATTTCTGCGGTCGCTAAACTTGAAATAGCGCGTGTCCAAAAATACGTGTACCTCAAAAACTACACAACATATCTTATTCGAACATATTTTTATTTAAAATATTTTTTTAAATGTAATCTTTACAGAATTTTCCACCTTGTAGTCCAATAATTATGGGAAACTTTTTACGACTTTAGAAGTACATGACCTCACCTTCTATCGACTTAAATGAAATAGTCACTAGATAACCTCTATATTGTGAAGGGAACAGAATATTTATTCACATTATATTAAAAATGTCAAAATTTATAAAAAAATTAAGTGTTATCAAATTTCAGTCCAGTACTTTCATTCTTCTGCGGCTGTCTTTCTGGCTGCTGCAGCGCGACTCTCGTAATTCCTTTGGAGGTAATCAGATTGAGACAGATGCTTGTAAAGTCTCAGTACGGCGGAATGATTAACAGTGCGAAAGTGGTCTACGCTTCTGGCGGCGTGACGGCTTTTTATGAAGGACTCAGTGCGTCTTTGATGCAGGTGAGACCAAAGTAAGGAAACAGGGAATATATTAGTTATGTAGCTACGTTAGTGCTATTTATAATTTATTATGTATTTTGGAACTACGATTAGTAGCCGACATGGACGGACAGGTTTTTGAAAAAGAAAGCGCGCGTGTAAATGTCTGTATACCGGAGGCCAACAATCTTAATTCATATTTAGCCAATTATTTAGTATACACGTTTAAAGTCTGAGATAGAACATTATTCACAAATGTCACTAGACTAAACAATTGTGTGAATTTCCAAGCAAAATTTTTTTTGTTGTTCGAGAATAGGTTAATGGGTAGTTTTTTATTACAAAAAGATATTAAAAATATTATAAATTAATAAAATAATGGACTTCGAATATGTTACGTCTAAATGATTTAGATAGGTATTTTTGTAATATGCAATAAAAGTATATAAGTTTTTTATTTTTTTTTATTGGACTTAAAATAGAATACTACTAAAGAGATCATAAAATGCTGATTTCAATGACATCACAAAGTGAAAATAAAAAAAAATGGACAGGATGGTATACCTCCGGTATACAGATTTGTACTTCTTTGGCGCGAATAGAAAATTAGACCGCTTGAAATGAAAAAAATAAAAATGAAAACTGGTCATAATACGAGTATTATATAAGAAAAGTTACCACTGGCCGCTTGAAATGAATGAAATAAAAATTACAACTGGTCATACATAATATGTAAAAAAATTAACATTATAAAAATTATTGTCCTCTTTGTTGTTAACTTCCTCTCATGTTAGATCGACGAGCGCAACTTTAGTTGCTAACTTTACGGTGTGTTACATTGATGACGTAACTTCCGTTGCCTGCTGAAATTGCACTCCGATTCTTTTTACCTAACGCGCCAAAAGAAGTATAACTTCAAAAATTTACCCGAGATTGCCTTTACATTGAAGTAACTGAAAATAACACTAATTAAGATACATAGGGGTACGTCCACCCGCTTATACGACCGAAACGTGAAGGAAAATTGTGAAGTGTTTGTGTCTACCCACTCACGCAATCGAAGCGTGACGGTCAATTCATTTGCGCGGTCGAAGCGTGAAGGCGCTATTTCCCATGGCTGCGGTGCCGTGAGATTCAATCTGCTGACGCCGTGGTCGAGTCTCGGAAATTATGTTGCGATCAGTTGTAATTATGAATGCATATGTAACATATTTAAAACATGTATTGGATTAATTGTATAACTCCTTATGTAAAAGCAAATACAATATGTAGGGTATAACATAAAGGCGAGAAAAGTATGCGTGTACGCACGTAAGTTATACTTCTTTGACGTTTTTAAGCAATACTGGCCACATATAAAAAAACAAAGCTGACCATATATAAAAAAATAAAATTAACCACTTGAAATGAGTGAATTAAGGAGCTTTTGGCGGGATTCTATGGGAAGCGGTTGGGCGTTTGTTTAATTGTTCGAAAATTATTTCTAGTGGATTTAGTGATGTAAAATTGGCGTAGTTTTCCGTCCCAGAGTGTCTACACTGTTGTACATTATGTGAAATAGTTGAAATAAGTGCTTATTTCGTAGTGCGATGTTGTTTTTTTTAGTGACTTAGTCCGCCTCAGCGAATCCTACTAGAAAGACTATCTATATTTATATTTGTCGACAAAAACTCCAAGACAAATGTAAAATGTATTATATTATTACATTTTATTGAAATAATATGAAGAATTTATCTACTCATCACTGAAGACATCGGTTGCATGGGCTAAGATCCCATTACATTCCCTCCTAAGGAAGCACCGTATAGCTGCTGCTGCTAAATGAATTAAAAAATAATCAATTATGTGTTACATCGGCGTGAAACTTCGTCACACGCTGAAAAATACACTCTGATCTGTTTTTCCAAACGCGCCAAAACAAATATAACTTAAAAAAATTGGTAGTTTAATGATATAATCAGTAATCACTTTCCGAAATTATAACACATTTTAAACGAAAAATCTATATAAATATCATATAATGCTTACATCTATCGACTCGATATCGATCCGATCATTGCTTTCCTAGACGCAAGATGTCTATATGCCCATTAAGAGACAGTATTTGCAGACTTTGGTATGTTTAGTGACTTGAATCTCGATACCTAAGAAAATTGAGTTTGATATTCGGATATATAAAACTCAACAACTTAACTCGTTCTCTTTGTTTGATGAGATAAGACACTACCTTAGTCTAGTCTACAATATTGGATATTATATAATGTTAGGTCTGTTATAAATAATATATAAATATGGCGTATCTGTGTAATTACTTTTTAACGCTTTTTGTGCAGAAATGTACCTTATTTTTTTTCCTTTATCCATATTTTTGTTATTTTTTTGATATTGTCAAATAAATTATGTATATGATCTAGAAATATAATATACATTTCTCATTAAACAATACAGTGTAAAGAAAGTTCGTTTCTTTATTATTATAATGTCAGACAAGTGGGTGGGTTGCCTAGACAGTAGATGACAATTGTTTCGCAGAGGATGCTTGTATTCATTTTCTGTTATATTTCCTTTATCTGTTCATTCATGTGTAACACTCGTGGATAAGTAGGGATTATAACAACTATATTTTTCCTGAAGCACTCGCATACCTAGACGAAATTGCGTAAGGAAAATTATGAAATTTGACGAGGCGAACTATATGAAATGAAATAAGAGAGTAGAATATTTCTATATAATTTCATATTCGTTTGAAAAAATGAAAAGTATTTATAGAAAGATAATTTCTAGTTAAAATTAGTTTAGTAAATAATATTTCAAATCATATAAGAAAAGAAAATAAAAATGAAAATTGAGAACAACATATTTCGATAATTTTTAGTTATTATAGTATATCATAAGTATGTAGAACCGCGAAGCTTGGCACTCCGTTCTCTCTGACTACCCCGTTAGGTATACAGCGTGAAGATTCTCTATTGTATATACATCATAGAGAAAAGTTCATACATTTATAAAGGTAATTTTTAGTTGCTAACAGTAGTACATTTCTGAATAAGTATATAATTCCAAATAATACAATAAAAAATATAGTCAAACAATAAAAAAAAGTCAGAATAAAATATTTAGAAACATATTTTTTGTTAGTTATTAACATAAATAAATTTTTTAATGACTATCCAAAGTTATCTTTCTAAATATTGTCCAAACTGCTCAACTAATTCTTGCAGGGCAGCCTTAATCCCAGCAAGTTCTCTATTTCGTACTCTTTCTTGTTCTATACGTTGCTCTTCCAAGAGAAACAAGCTGCTTCTGACATCTTTAGGCATGCCAGACACCGCTTGTTTTTTTCTTGGACGTCTAAGTCGTGAGGCTGTAAAAAGTTGGACCATTTTAGCAACATAGAAATTCATCTAATATACGATATAGTTTCTATAAAAAATCAAAAGCAATTGAATGAACGCTTGACTTATAATATTCTTATTTAAAACAAATGAAGTACTTACAACGTATAGAACTTGAACTCTCTTGAACTGGAGGCTGTCCGAGCTCAATCTGCTGCTCTGACTGATTACTGAGCTCCGGAGGCAAAGCATGAGCTGTGAGAGAAAGGGTTGGGCGGCTTGACTGGAGGTTGACAGTATGGATTCGTCAAGCTGTTAAAAATATGTATATTTATACTAAGTATTGTGCAAAACTGAGAAATAAAAGTGACATTTTTAAACTAAAACCTTCGATCATATATAAAAACAAAATACACAATCAATACTCCAAAAATATCAGAACCAAATGTGCACTCAAACGAATATTTGAGAATTATTCGTAATACTCTTTTTTAACAAACTTAGTTTCAATGTCATGCAAGGATCTTTTACCAGCTTTTACAACTTTATGCTTTGACAGTAAGGTATAAGGTACTTTAAATTAGCACAATATTACGAATAATACTATATGATATTAGAAATGTATATGTCAATTCGGACAATAATTTGTTTATATTTTACAGAAGATTGTGCATCTAGTTTTTTATATGTGATCGAAGACCAAAACTGAATCCGAAGATAACTTAAGTACATTGTGATGTTGGTAGGTAGGTAATATTTATAAAAAATGATCAACTCTTTAAAAGCTCTAGCTCCTGTCTGAGGTTCACCAAATCCATCTCTCATAATCGATAAAAATTTTAACTCCAAATGGGAGTGTAATGGTGCCATTGTTTTCTATCAAACCACACCTGAAAATATAAATTCAGTATTAGCTTATTTATTTATTTATTTAGGAAGACCTACAGCAACATATCACAATGGCAAACTTATATAGGTAACAGAGAGCCAATTACAGGTCCTCACTTATAAAAGATGGATTATGTAACTTATAAAAGGTTCACACTTGAAGTCTCACGTTTCAGTTAACAGCACATTCAATATAACTATATATAGAAATAATGGAACAAATAATTAAGCAAATAATGTCCTCAATTCATCATAAGCAAGGTCTAAAAACATAAACATACATATACAGAAATGAACGCGTTAACTAACAATCAAAGAAAGACTAATTGAGTAACCCTCTCGCCGCCGCAATGCTAGTGCAGAAAAGTTATAAGTACAACCTATGTGTATATTTCTTGTAGAATGTATTACTGTAAATACCCATATAAATCTTACCTTTTGCTACTGCTGTACTGTCTTCGTGCAACCACCCATAGAATTTAATGTGTTGCACAGTTCTTCCCGCAGCCACTTGGCTTGCAACTTGCCTTCTACACTCCTCAATCTCCCTATTTATAAGCTTATTAATAAATAATAACACTGCTTCAGTACGGAACAATAAATAACTGTTCGATACAATGCTTGAAGTGCGAGTTAGGTGCTTAGCAGTTAACATAAACGAAAGCTAACATAAACAATTAATTTTTGTATTCACAATGGAGTAATTGTGCGCAATTGAAATATTGTAAATAAATATATTGCAGAAAATTTATACGACTGGGCAACAAAATCTACGACGTAGTCGCATATATCTCTTCCAAATTCAACGCCAAAAACTAAAAACGTTGTTTCTTGAAAATACAAATAATTTTGATTGACATGTATTATTCATCATTCGTTATCAAAGAATGATATATTATAAATTAGTCGGATAATATCGTCAAGAAGGTATTTTATGTTTATGTTACCATAAAATGATATGAATTTGTTAAAAATAAAAACACGTTATAACAATTATTGTCAATGACTAGAATTAAAAACTAAGCATTATTTTAAACAATATTTAACTTTAAGTAGAAACCAAAACTTTACAAAAAAGGATGCGTAAAAACACACTATTTTTGTAACTTCATTCGTGCACGAAAATTGTCTATGAATCTGAAATTCGTCTGCGAATCCGCAAATGAACTAGAGTAGCGTCATTAACGAAATTTCGTTTGAATTTCGTTCTAATGCAAAATCTCGTTTTTGAGTACAAGGGTAGACCTCCAGAATAAACACCGACAGTGTAGTGTCGGACACTAACCAACTAAAAAAAACCTCCTCTTTTTTGGTAGCCCTATTGACTTTTACGGCGTCACCGAACACGTTGGGGCGAGTGCAAAAGGTGCCCTGCCATAATTAATAATGGGGTGCATAGGCAAGTTCCTAAAAAATAATGCATCGATTGTGTTCGATACATTTATTTTTCAAGCCAAGGGCCTCCGATTCGATTCCCAGTGATGGTTAATTTAAGAAATAGATTTTTCTAAGCTGATTTGAATTCCGTGCGGTACTGGCTCCCGCAAGTTGTTGTGTGGTACCCATAGACCCACAGTACAAGCATAGTCCTTAGATTAGGTTTGTGGTCTGGAGTTAATTAATTGTATATGTTTGAGGTCACACAATCGGTGTAATTATCTGGAGTATTTATTTATTTTTAAAGTTTCGAATCTTAAGGGTCTTAACCATTAAATCGTTGGTGCAAGCGTGATGTCAAAGCCTTAAATCGAGTTTGAATAGTTGGTGCAAACCACCCTAAAAGAAAAAACAAAACCCCAATACGACCGTTCACGCGTCTGTCCATGTGTCCGTCTGTTCATAATAATAATCTACTTTGTCAGAAATTTGTGTCATATATCTCATTTGTTCATTTTTCTCCATAATGTAAACAAATATGGCGAGACATTTATAACGTAACTACAGATGTACTCGTTCGAAAATGATTGACTCAGTTGTCATACTTTTATTAGTTATTAGTAAACAAATATTTTGTTAATTTTTGTCTGTTCGTGTGTTCGTACTTCAATAAAAACCAGCAAGAATTAAAAGAATAATAAACGTCATAATAAGTGCAAAAATTTGTATTTAGAAAAAATACTTTATTAATGAAGAATAGGAGATTATTATTGTTTGCACATCACAAACAATAATATTCTTCTGTTATCGTTGTTTTATAATTCCAATGAAATCGTGTCACTCACATATTAGAATGAACTGATTTATGACACTAATATAATCTAAGAACATAGGCAATCTTTAGGTAACATTACAAGTTAAAAACTAAATGCTTGACAAATAACCTCAATATTTCAATGCTGTACTATATTGGATAATATTAGTGTTATTTGTAAATATTTCATAATTTGGCGTGTATATAAGAGAAAAGCAGTGTTACTAGAGTGCTACGTGTAATACGCCAGACCAGCGAACGGTGAAAACTTAGTGAGAATATGGTTCTTGTTTCTTGTTTATGTTATGAGCAACAGGGAAAAAAATAGGATATACAAACTTCTTTGATATATCGACATATCTTGGTAGTTACATGTTGCACTAGTTAAAATTTTAAAACATAGGGTAAATAATATTCAAATCTCTGAAATTACTGGAGCTAGATCTTTAAAACTAGCTGAGAATTTAAAGCGTTACCTAAACTTTCCAGGAAAAATGTTGTGAAAGTCCTCCGTTTTGTAGATCTACCAAAATTGACGATTAAACGAACTTACCTTAAGTGAAGTTCTATAAAAATTATACGGAACATTTCGTCCGAAGAAATTATTATTTATTTGGTATTTGTAGTAACGCATGGATGTCACCACTCTGCACTGTATTTCAGGGTATATGCACTTTTTAAGGGTAGTTTCTCCCATTTTATTTACATACATATGAGGATGCAGTCGCATTATTTAATCATATCAAAATTTGGCGGTCGTGTAATTTCATTGCAAAACCTTTTAAGACTAAAAAGGCTACCAAGAGATCACGAGGTGGTAATTTGAGTTTAGGAAACAGAAAGAAGTTCGATGGTATTTGTTGAGTTTTCGGTCAAAAATTTGTTCACAATGATGGCCTTGTGCGAAGGCGCATTATCGTGGTGCAAAATCCAAGAACTTTCTTTCCACAAATCTGGCCTTTTTCGTCGAATTTGCTGTCTTAAACGCCGCATAACGCTCAAATAATATTATTTATTTACCGTTTGACCTTCCGGCAAGAATTCCGAGTGCACAACACCGCGATAGTAACAGAAAACAGTCAAAATGACTTTGACTTTTGATCGACTTTGGCGTGGATTTTTCGGTTTTGGTTCGGTTCAGAGTTCAGCGATTGAGTTTTTGGAGAAAATTCAGGTCTTTTGGGACTAACCGAGTGGCAACGTGTTTCATATCCAAGTGATTATTTAAAATGGTACGGATCGACTCGTGAGACACAGATAGTTCGGCGGCTATCTCTCTCAAACCTGAATGAGCATTTTCAGTCACTATTTCCTTCACTTTTGCGATGTTAACTTCAATTGCGGACGTTGATGGCCTACCAGAGCGAGGCAAATCTTCCATCACATCTCGACCGCTTTTGAACGCTTTGTACCACTCATAAGCACGTGTTTTTGATAAAGTCGATTCACCGTAAGCCTTCGTAAGCAGTCACATTTTCAGTGACTCTGAACACGAAATTCCATTGGCGATGCAAAATTTAAGACAAACTTTTTGTTCGATGTTTTCGTCCATTATGAAATTCGCAATACACACTAGATATGATATAACTAAAAACAGCACTGTGTTTAATCTAAATAACAGATGCAACTCAAACTCCGCGCCAAAATGGAAAACAGTTGTTCCAATCTAACAACAAAAAAAAACAAAAAATTGAATTTGGAACCATAAACAAATCATCCATTCCCAATACTTTCTCGACTGAATGTATATCTACTAATCTATACTATTATATAAATCTCTAGCGTGTCTGTAATTATAATTTTTCTGTCAAATTTTGTGATAGCCATTTTATGACTCACTGACTTCGATTCTACCATTTTTTAAATTTTTGTCTTGCTGTCTGTATGTCCTTTTATAACTGAAGAAAGCCTTGGCTGATCTCGATCGGTATCGATCGATCGATCGATCGAAAATCGGTACGTAGTAGAAACATGTGGTTACGCTCATGATAGGCTACTTATTTTTTTTATATCTGCCCCTAAAGGGATGAAAAGGGGGAGGAAAGTTTTTATGGAAAATGGTAAACCGCTGAACCGATTATGATGAAATTTGGCAAGAAGATAGTTCGACATGTGAGAACGGACATACGCTACTTTTTATAAAAAATCTAGCCCTAAGAGGGTAAAAAAGGGGATGAAACTTAGTATGGGGAACGCTAAATCTAGGTAATGATAAAATTTGCGGTGTAAAATATTATTTATCAAAAATACATAAGCTACTTTTTTATTAAAAAATATGTGAAAATGGGGACGGGAGGGAGAGGGACGAAACTTTGTACGAGAAATGGCTAAAACGCTGAACCGATTATGATGACATTTGGCAAGAAGATAGTTAGACATCAGAGAACGGTATATAGGCTACTTTTTATAAAAAATTAACCCATAAGAGAGTGAAAAGGGGGATGAAACTTTGTACGGGAATCGCTAGAATTTGGTAATGATACCATTTGGTGCGATAATAAGACTTTTTTTTATCAAAAAAACATAGGCTACTTTTTTTTTACAAAAATCTGTGAAAAGGGAGACGGGAGGGAGGGGAACGAAATTTTGTACGGGAAATGCTAAACCGCTGAACTGATTGTGATGTAGCATGGAAATAGTTGGACACCTGGTAACGGATATAGGCTACTTGTTAATCAAAAAAACTACCCTTAATGGGGTGAAAAGGGGAATGAAATGTTGAATGGGTAATGCTGTACCGCCGAATCAATTATGATATTACTACGCTAGACGTAGACTTTTTTTCAAAAACAATCTTGAAACATATTATGCACATGTACATATAATCTAACCTAATCCGGGAAAGCCACGAAAAAATTTTCCGCGCAGACGAAGTCCCGGGTACAGCTAGTTTAATATATATCCTATTTGTCTCTTTCTACTTTATTTCTATTATTTAATTTTCTAACGCAAAACTGAATAAATATCTTTCTTATAAATTTATCATCTATTGCAGCCTTTCCCAAAGTGGGCGATAACGCCCCCTTGTGGGCGCTGCAAGCCTAAAAGGGGGCGGTAAGAGACCCAGAAAAAAAATGGGGGCGTTGTGTAGAGGCCTGGGGGGTGATTTGTAATTTCATTTAGCTAGGAGGCATCTTAGACAACGACTGCATGACTCAAAGTGGGCAGTAGACAAAATAAGTTTGGGAACCACTGATCTATTGTTACATTTACATATATCGTCTTGTTCAATTTTACATCCATCTTCATTTCTACTTCGAAACCCAACGCCAGCTTCAGCGCGGGGTGAGGTAGGTCCTGTACATCGAACTGTCTCTCTATCTCCCAGTCACCCAACACCGCCTCTTGGCTTCATAAAATCGAGCCGCCTCGCGGATCCTAATGTCAAGAGGGAGAATTCCGGACAGTATCAGAGCCGAGTTTCGAGACAGTCCTGTATGCCTTAAGAAGGTCTTTGCCTTAAGATAAGCTTTTATAAAAATTTTTGCTAAAAAACGATGGAATGCGAGCGGGTCCAGCGCCTAGGTACCATCCAAATTATTTGGAGATTTCTCGACCAGTTCCGTACTAAAAGTAATATTATTGAGAGAGAGGAATTCATTTTCTTGGAAACCGCAATTAGAACTCTACCGTCGTCAGATTTTAAATTCCCGCTCGTACACCTATCTCTGCAGTAAATAATGTAATTACCTATGGTTTAATATTTCTGCGTCTAACACGCCCCCGTACAGTCATGTTTCAGTAAAAATTATAACGTCGTTATCAAAATTCTGACTAGACAAATTCAATTCAGTTAATTTTCCCCGAGTATTTCTACAATTTTGATAATAAATACTTAATGCCAACATTTTAACAATAATCACAATACAGTAACGTGCATATAATTAAGATATAATGTAAATAAAGATACAAATAGAAGTAAAAACAACCAATTAAGTCAAGAAGACTCGTCTTTTCTCATTAAGATACGGCTATTACGCCACCCACAGATATTTAAACAATTTTCTTTTTTATATCTTCTTTTTCAAATTCAAAAACTGCTCATTAATATAAACTAAAATTTTTAACTTACAGTTAGGTTTCTGGTCTTTGTTCCTCCGTTGTTCCTGGGATGTATCCCCGATCGTTTTGATGAGTTATCTCCGAAACTAAATTAGCGGCTCCATCAAAAACCGCAAATGCCGATTACGGCTAAACCGCTGCCAAATTCCGTCTAGGCTTTTTTGGTCCAGACTGCTAGAGCCCTACTTCACCTCTTGCTATCAAAATAGGTCTATTCACTTTTCTTTTTCTTCCGTTTTTCAACATGTGTTATTAACTGTTCCCATTATAACTTCTGAACTGTATACCCAAAAAATCTGAATTTTTGTATAAGTTGTAGGGTGCAGATGCTCATCGATCTCGCTAATAAAATATACATATGTCACCGTTTTAGATTTTCCAGCACACTCACTTTTTTTTTTAATCTTGCAGTTTTTTCAGGATAACTTTTTATGTTATAATCCGATTTTAATAATTTCGCTTACGCACTTTTAGCTATTTTTACGGAGTTTGTTTCGCAACGGAGCGCTATGCAATGGCTGTATACACGGCGGCGCTTTTATATTGCTCCAGCGATTAATTTGAAGAATCGTCTAACTCCGACTTTATATGAGTTCTCTTTTCAGCGAGCAAGCTAATTTGAAAAATGGTTGAGTCAATTATTATTCCCATAAACTTTGATAAAAGTGACGGAGTGAAGACACTTGTCTTCGTCGATAATAAAGCCTAGGGAAATTAATATTTTTTTTTGTTAAAAAAACATTTATAAACTTTTAAACTTTTGCTTTGCATTACAAAATATCTAAAAACGCGGGAAATTAATGCGATTAACTTTTATTTGATATGATGTTTCGGTCTTGAGACCACGGCCAATGCAACTCGGACGAAAAGTCAAGCCAAATAAAAGGTAATCGCGTTAATTTCACGTGTTTTTAGATAACATTTTCCTTACAACGTTCTTTGTTTTGACCAAGCAATATCATTTAGATCACTGGTTCCCAAACTTATTTTGTCTACTGAGTCGAGAGCTCATGCAGTCGTTGTCTAAGATGCCTCCTAGCTAAATGAAATTACAAATCACCCCCCAGGCCTCTACACAACGCCCCCATTTTTTTTCTGGGTCTCTTACCGCCCCCCTTTAGGCCTGCAGCGCCCACAAGGGGGCGTTATCGCCCACTTTGGGAATGGCTGATTTAGATATAGAGTCGATAGAAACCTTGACGAGCGTAAGAACCTTGTAATGGGTATTTTTAGTAAATATAAAGAGCGCTATATTCAACCCGAATGGCAAATAAACTTATAAAGTATTTCCTCGAAGCGGAAGCGTAGACATTTTCGGCAGCTGGGATGAATTGTTATTAAAAAAGAACCATCTTTTAAATCTAGGGTAGCCATATAACAGTTTAGCGTAACCAACTTACTTAACTTAGACTATAACTGGTCCCGGCGCTAGGTTTATCGATATTGTCCATAGACATCGTTTGATCTGTAGGGGTATCGTTACTTTGGTCATAATTCTGATCTGTAAGTACAGTATACTCTAGCAAGGACATTTGTGTGTTATCATCAGCAGTATTTTTTTCGGCTGTCGGCGATAGTTCTTGGTCAGACGACACGTTTTGTTCATTCGGCCTTGGATCCGGAAAAACAGTGCCTTCGAGCTTTTGCAAAGACGTTTTCAAGACATTATCATTAGCAGTATTTTTTTCTGCTGGCGGTGACAGTTCTTGTTCAGACGACGCGTCTTTGTAGTCTGGCCTTAGATCCAGAAGTACAGTACTCTCGACCTTTTACAAGGACGTTTGTGCATTATCGTCAGCAGTATTTTTTTCTGCTGGTGGTCATAGTTTTTTCATAGACGACGCGTCTTTTTAGTGCAGCCTTGGATCCCGAAGTACTGTATTCTCGAGGTCTTGCAAGATCGTTTGTGCATTATCAACAGCAGTATTTTTTTCTGCTGGTGGTCATAGTTTTTTCATAGACGACGCGTCTTTTTAGTGCAGCCTTGGATCCCGAAGTACTGTATTCTCGAGGTCTTGCAAGATCGTTTGTGCATTATCAACAGCAGTATTTTTTTCTGCTGGCGGTGATAGTTCTTGGTCAGACGATGCGTCTTCTTCGTCCGACCTTGGATCCAGTGGCACTGAAGAGAGATTGTTGCACTCTTCAGTGCCGCCAGGAGGACGAAATGTGAAGTATAATTATAAGGTTTAGAAATTTACAATTTTGTGAACATATAATGAAACCTTCTGAAAATATTATATCGATGTCGAATTTGAACAATTTTATTCATTAGTTCACAATTCTGTTTCTTTTTTCAGATGGGTCCGGCGGTTGGTATTAGTTTCTCTGTATTTAGTGTGGTACAAGAGCTCATCCTAAGCTACTTTGTCAAAGAGTGTGTGGGACCTGCCTGCAAGACAGATGGTATTAAACACACACCCGAAGCACTCTTGATGGCGAGCACTATAGCCGGTTCAGTAGCGGGCTTCGCATCGAAAACACTGACGTATCCCTTCGACTTAGCAAAGAAGCGCCTGCAAATAAGTGTAGGTGTCTCGTTCATACATACATCACGAGATAGTATGAATTAAACTTTCTTGCCACGTCTGTCTGTCTGTAACTACTGTAAAGATTTTCATCTGATTTGCAGCCATCGATAGACTGATTCACGAAGAAGGTTTAGACATATTACGAATTACGAATATTTTACGCAAATTTTCCGATATTCTATTTGTCGATTAAGTCGGAAAAATCGTGACTTCCAAGAAATTTCATGGCATCGCTGCGTAAATCGTTAGATTGTTCCTCTCAAATAGCGATAAAGAAAAATCCACGACATATGACGTCTAGTGATGATAACTCGCAGTAACAAATAATATCTTTAAAATACACGCATAAAATCTTCAGTTTAAGCGAGTCGTTTGGGTTACAGGAATCCTTAATCAAATGAAATATAACAGTTAAACAGTTAACAGATTAAAACAGTGTTTACTCTTTTAGACCTTCAGTTTAGGTTTTACAAGTGCGGTTGTATACGCAACAAAATTAACGCGACCGTTGCAGTATAGAGGTATACACTCGAATTCGATGTGTATTGCATTGCGTGCGAAGTTAATGTCAGTAATATTTTGGATGACAATATGTATAAAGCGAGGCATCGAACGTTAGTGAAATTACCTTTTACCTAAGCGTTTAATGTTTTCATACAGCCAATTTGTACGTGGTCCTGTCACGTGTGACATTAAAACTCAAAATTTTATCTAAAGACTGTTTCAGGATTTTTAAATTATAAGTAACACCACCAGAGATACGCAGTATGACAGGGTTGCATGACAGTATTATTGTAAAAATGAAGAAAGGAATGCTAAGATGGTTCGGCCACATATAAGAAAGAATGAGTGTTGAAAGACTGACGAAGAAAATCTACAGAGCGAAAGTGAGTGGTAAAAGAAGCCAAGGAAGACCAAGGTTGACTTACGAAGATTAAGTAGCCAGAGTGCTAGCCGACGGAAATGTCATAAACACTCGCATACTTAGGCGAAAACGTGTGTGGACAATGATGAGATTTGAAGAAGCGAAAGAAGTATGTAAGGACTGCGACGCTTGGCGCTCCGCCCTCACTGACTACCCCGTTAGGGATACAGCGTGAAGATATGTATGTATGTATGTAAGTTATACTACGTCATATGTAATGTACTAAGAAATATTTTAAATATACAGAACGTAACATATTTGACTGGCCTTGGCGCGGTGGCAGAGCATCTGCCTTCCTAGCCGGGGTAGAAAGGCAAACCTCGGGTTCGGGTCAGCTCAATTTAGAAAATGGACTTTTCTAAATTAGCTTGGAGTCTGGAAGTTACTGGGAGCTCCCCCAGGTCGTTGTGTGTTACCCATAATACAAGCTTACTGCTTAGATTGGGGTTTGTGTAGTTGTCTGCAGTATTATATCTGCCGAATATATTTTAATTTCAAAGTCAAGGTCAAAGTCAAATCAATTTATTCAAGTATACCCAAATGCATGGTATTTTTGAACGTCAAATCTACTTTAGTTCGGTTCGAAAAGAAAACTTGGACACTGAGAAGAACCCACAAGCCAATCTTCCAATCAGTCTGCGTATAATAACTCAAATTTCTTTTCCGTTAATTGAGTAATTTCTTGAGAAATTTTATTATAAAAACGAACACAGTTGCCCAAAAATAAACCACTTGACTTTTGTAATTTAATTTTAGTAATACTTAACTAAAGAATTGAATCTACAACCGCATACCGGTAGATAAACCAAAAATGACTGGTAGATAAACCTACAATTACCTATAATTACACCGAATAGGTCATGCAGCCATAAACACTTAGTACTTCTCGTGCGAAGCCAATGTCGCTGTAGCTAAATCTCGTAATATTAATTTCTAGAGAATGGCATAAAGTGTGTATAAGCATCATTTCAATTTTAGGTATTTTATAATTGTTGTTTTTCCACCACCGCAGCTGTCTTTCGCTCCACCTTTTGAATTTAAGCTTAGGTGCTCGTGGCATTGAACTAGAGTAGTATGCTAAAATTTTAGAAAAGAAAAAATTTAAGAAGTAAAGAAAATATTCGGGCGCGATAAACATACACCTTGACGGCACTTCTTTTAAAAATATCCAGGCTCGCAAATGTCAAAACAAAACTATAATATACCTAGAAACTGCTAGCCTATCGCCTATACAAGCGCCTCACTAAAAGCTGTGTCACTTGGCCAAATCTACTACCTGCGCAAGAAGATAAGTACACATATTCTACATTTCTCTTGTGCAAATAGAAATGGTCGCGCACAATACAGTTTTAAAAGAGCTTTCTCCCTCCAACACTCAGATTGCGGAATGAGCTCCTCGTCGAAGTTTTCCCAAAAAACTACACCAAGAGTCCTATAAAAGCGTGAAAAGATTTATACGGAGTTGGCAATGCGCAGGAGAAGCACCTGGTGTTTTCAGGCATCCATGGGCTATTGATTTTCTTCGTAGAAAAAAAATCAATAATCTGTCGTTACGTCACCTTTACAGAGTCACCGAGAGAATGTAGATAAGTATCAAGTACCGTCCACCTCCCAAAATTTGGTGAAGTGCGAGAAGTTACTGAACTGCCTCCGCCTCACGTTTCAGCAGGAGGGATTGAAGGGGCTGTACACGGGGTGGAAAGTTACGGTCTACAAGGCCCAGCTAACTAGCATCATAGCGTTCACTTCCTACGAAATGATATGTCATTTCATAAGAGAACTTGATATCAGCTGAGACTATGCGTTACATTGTATATTTTGTTTATTAATAATTACTTTGTATGTGTGAATAAATTAGTTTTTATCACGTCACAAATAATAATAGTTTTAGAATTTAATATAACTTTTTCCATCTAATTTCTGTAACCTCTTTTTACTCCCATAGAGTTCTTCGAAATCTTCCAGATCCGAGTTTAATTATTTCTTTGACAGATTCCTTACTTAAAGATCCTTCCATAGTGCTTGCCTACATCATATTATAACGAACCTCTCAAAACAAGCTTCTAAATCTAGCTGTTTCAGCTTGGATATGATAAAAGAATGATCAATTCGCTAGTCAGATTCATGTTAGAATATATCTAAAACGGCAAATTTAACGCGATTACCTTTTTATTCTGGCTTGACGTTTCGATCGAGTTGCATGGGCTGTGGTCTCAAGCAAACTGTCGCAGCAAGTTTAACTCCTAGTCCATTGAAAAGTTACATTTGGGGTGCAAAAGTCAGAGCACGCAATTTTTTTTTTTGGATGTCAAGAGCGGGTTAGTGTAAAGTTAAATCCATGTTTGTGGGGTCGCAATCTTGTCCCGCGGCCGCCATCTTGTAAAAAGGGCTGCGAATGGTTTTTATGCTATTTCGGGAAAACTATTCGTCGCACAGAAAATTTGTACCAACGCTTTTTATTGCAAATTAAATTCTCTACAACTTTGGTATCTTTACTTTCAGTCGTAGAACCAAAAATAACAAAGTTATTAACGAAAATTGATAAAAATTTAGGAACAAATTTTCTTTTGGTTGTTATAAATTATTTTCTGGTCATTTTACAAAAAAATGACATTTTTCATCTCTTTATGTGATGGCAATAAACATGATTATTCTCTCAACAGTCTCAGATATAAACGATTCGGCAAGTCAGTGACAAAGAATATATTTAATTTGTCTTCACTTCCTCCAACACAAGACAGCCCGTTGCACAGCCTCCGAGTCTATCATCAGGTTCTGCAGTATTCCTGAATTGTTCTGGGGAGACCTGCAGCAACATAATGGAGATATCGAAATTGATTGAGGAGAATGATTTTGAAGAGGAACTGCCAACAATGACGCCACGTCATGCTCCATCCGTCCTCAACAATTCAATATCGAAAGTTCAACCAGATCTTGAGTCGCAGCCTGGCCCATCAAAGAGACTGAGAACACAGTAGATTGGAAAATATATTTTGATATTATTAATTACACTAATTATTATGTCAGCTAGAAAATGTCCGTGGATTCTGCCTTTTTTTACATCGTATCCCCAGCATACGATGTAAAAAAAAACGCGCCACCAGACTCTACCTCGTAGGTGGTGGGGAAAAGAGTCTATATCAGTAGAAAGGACTTGCGGGCGATGAAACTCAATCCAGTGAATGTTATCTGATTGGAGCAGATATTCCGCTATCGCTGATTTGGTTGTTTGCCGATTTTTCACCGCTGTAATATGTTCTTTAACCCTTTCAGCAATAGTGCGTTTCATTTAGCCAACGTATGAACTACCGCAGCTACAATCTATTTTATGTACTCCTGGCGTCTGCAAAAACATCCTTTGGTGTGCCCATTATGTTGTTCCAGGGGTGTAATATTTATCGACGATGTGGAATCCTGTGATTCAAGGAACAAAACCTCGCATTTTGCATTCGGTTAAACGCGTGGACACTGTGAGTGTTGTGTGTAGGTATCCCGAAAACTATTTACAAATATCGGGGGTAGATGACAAAACATCCACCTCAGACACGGAGTGAAACTTGCTGCGACAAAATTGTCGCAAGCAAGGCCGTGGTCTCAAGCAAATGCTTGAGACCACGGCCGATGCAACTCGGTCGAAACGTCAAGCCAGAATAAAAAGGTAATCGCGTTAAATTTCCCGTTTTAGATATATTCTATAATGTTATAGTTTTATGTAATATGTTATCTTTTATTAGCGACCCGTCCCGACTTCGGCCGAGTGGGATGTGTAATCTTTGCAATACACCAAATTTTTTTTATTGAGATATTCATACAAAAATATCATCCAAATTTCCGAATTTATTTGTAGATTTTCCGAAAGTTTTCTTCCATACGAACCTTGTCCTGACAATTATGAAAACGGAAAAAAGAAATCAGCCAAATCGGTCGAGCCGTTCTCAAATGATACTCCGTCATCCATGTGGCAATTGATTTTTATTTATGTACGCGACTTCGTCCGTGTTTTTTATTTTTAAAATAGCCTATGTCCTTCGAGATTTAATCGATCTGTCTCTATACCAAATTTCATCGCCATCAGATGAATGGTACATCAGCCCATAAACTACGAACAAAAAACATTAATTTTTATGTATTAGATAAGAAGATATATATGTATAATATACATACTACTATATGTATATAGTCTTATTTATTTATTTATACTTACGGAAGACTGACAGCTATATATAATATTCATAAAAGAACTTTGTCTTATTGAGGATAGCCAATAGCATATTGTGCAACAAGTACGGTAAGTTGTCGAGTGCTCACTCGTGTGAGCAATCGACAACACCGCGCAAGTTGCAAATACTTTTATTTTATCTTTCACACTAATGTCAATGAGTACTAAAATCGATTGTTTTTTTTAGATATTCGTCTTACATTATTTTTTTAAATCGTGAATTTACGTGTGCCAAGTAATAGTAAATAAGAAAATAGCTACTTATCAACCGCAAAAATGTGCGTTTAGATACTGTTTATCCCGCATGAGTAATAAATAATAATTATGTTGTCGTCATGATTTACAAAAATAAGCTAAATCAAATAGTTATAAAAGTCCAAATATTATGAAGAGTGGTACAACAGTGACAGCTTGACACACTTCATCGATAAATATCTGAGTTTACATTCGTAGATGGCAAATCGGAATTAGGAAAGGAAAGGTCGTTTCCATCAGCTTTTCCTAGCGACCAACGCAGGAAACAGTTAATTAGTATAATATTATGCGGTGTTAGAACATCTTCCGGGCATCTTCCGAGCCCCGGGTTCATTTCAGGTCAATTAAGGAAACGAACTTTTCCATATCCTTAGGATGTGGTTGTTACTGGGAGCTTCCGCAGTTCGTTATATCGTACCCTAATACTCTTAGTGCAAACCTGAATCTCAGCTTATGTTTACGCTAGTAAGTATTATAGTATGTGGTTTGAGGTTACACCAATGATGTTATAATACAAAAGAGGTAGATAGGTTACATGCACTCTAAAAGTGGCACCCCAAAACTTTGCTAATTAGCCAACCTGGACTTTGTCAAAGAATATGAAAAATAATGTTACAGAACCAACAGTCTCATGCAATGCCTATTGCGCATTCAAAATTCTAAAATCTTTTAATAATCCAAACGTTTTTTATAATATACACGATCATGTGATGACGCAGCCACCCAGTTTTAATCATCGTTTACATTTATTAAAAGCAATAATATATAATTTATCATTTTCAAATTTATAATTAAAAAATGTTGGTGATCTTTTTAAATAAATATGTTCTCATGTACATAATTCAAGAAAAACGAAATTCGAAAAAAGCTAACATCATTTTTTGCTGTCTAATCCCATTAGGTATCAATCATTTTTTTTTAATGTCTGTTCGCTAGCATTATTTACTAATATTCTATGAGTTAGTCACAGATTCACTTAAAATGTAGAAAGAAATTGAAATTGACCAATCACAATGATTTAGAAAGCTATGTGATTTATCAGTTTGAAATGCAATTATGTTTTACATTGCATAGCGACGCAGTGCAATGTATATTTGTCTCACTTTGTAACGTTGTAACTGGACAATATTTTAATTGTAACCTATCTACCTCTTTTGTATTATAATATCATTGGGTTACCAGAGTATGAATTTTTGGAACAAAACCCCTTAACGCTGCTTGCGAGAGGTGTGAGTTGGTATAAATCACGTAACGAAAAAGCGTTATGTCCCCTCCATTCGACTCTCAGCGACTTTCTTTCTGTCTCTTCCTAACACACGCTAGTTAATAGAGCAATTTGGGGCGAGACTCGCGGGCCGCGCGGTTCTAGGTGTGTTAGCTCTATACTTAGATTCACAGTGATCTTTCTGTCTCTTTCTATTACATACGAGTATGAATGCGTGCGAGTATCGTGATTCGAGCAGATAAGCAGCGTACGCGGCTGGATATATAAACTCATTCCTTTACAAGAGGAAATTTTGCTAAAACTTATTTGTTTTTGTTTTAAATCATACGTTAGTTTTATTGTCTTATTTTTGTAATCAACTTTCGAGAAATGGAAACTGCAGTTAAGGAATTTCGTTCCTAACGAGGGGAACCCCGACCGCACACGTTTTTCTGTTGCATTTATTATTATATATTATTAATATTTTCTCTCCCAGAGCCGCTTGTAAACATTTTGTTATACTAATTAACTACAAACTAAGTAGTTTGAATTAAAAAACACACCATATTTAAAAGACGTACACATCTTTATTTCTGTCTTTGGTCCTTAACATTAAAAAATGGATTTAACAAAATACGTATGGTAACTATATGATACAATACTGCTAACAAAACGATGTCCGCTGTGATTTAAAAACAAGTGAAATACATAATAATCATTATTAATTCGATTCTGAACAGCCAAATTGGTATTCATTTTCAGTCAATGAAGGTTTACTAATTAACCCAGGACCTATCCTCATTGTTCTGTAGGTTTTTAAAGGTTTAAAAACATGTATTATCTTTGTTTGAATTTTATGTTCTGTCTCTGTATCTGCACACAGTCTATGAACTAGTATAAACATATCAATCTTCTTGTCTTTAAATTTAAATCATTGTCGATGATCACAAATCCATTTGTAGTGTGACGGCACTCGACAGATCGAGGATCTTAAAGATTATGAGGTGAGTGACTGTTCTCTGGTTTTCAATGATTTAGAAGTTACTTAACATGAATCAATACAATTCTAGTTTTCTGGAACCATTGGCTTAAATTTTTGGATCACATGGAAATTAATAACATTCATTTCGAATCAAGAATAGATCCTTAAGCTGAACTACTAAATATTTTATAAAGATATAATTCTTATTACAATTATATAGCTACAATCCAGTTTTTTTTTCAACAGACCGCTTGTTTCTAGGATAGTACAACATTTTCAATATCGAACAATAGCGGATAGCTGCAGATAGAACCGAATTGCTGAGTATTAGTATAATTTAGATCAGCAAATGATATAATCTATATTATAAAGAATCTGAACTATCCGAACAACAGTAGAAATAACCTTATTGAGATTCAAACATTTATGTAGATGTAATGTAATGTGACCACAAAGGACAATTTTATATCGACAATGTAAAAGTTTGGAATTTTATGAACAAATCTGGAGTTAATGTAACTCATTTTTAAATCATAGCGTTTATCCATAGACTAATGATTACGATAATGATATCATAATGATGACGATGACGATGTTTGTACTTGATTAACCTGTGAACAAGAATTTTATACAGTCATAAAACAAATCCAATTCAAGATTTCTTATTGGTTTTCCCTTCGATCATAAATAAAGAACTAGATGCACAATCTCCTGTAAAATCTAAACAAATTATTGTTCGACGTATATCTTTTTAATACCGTTTAGTATTATCGGTAACATTGTGTTAATCTAAAGTAGACCTTAGCGCCAAACTGTAAGGTTATAAAAGCTTGTAAACGATTCTCGCATGACATTGAAACGACTTTTGTAAAAAATATTTAAAATGCAATCTTACGTCTCGTGCGTAAAGTATAATTCACATAATCTGTGACTAACTCAATATGCACTCAAATACTCATTTGAGCGCACATTTATTCGGACATTTTTGGAGCGTTGATTGTGTATCTAGTTTTTTATTTGTGATCGAAGGGTTTTCCTTATAAATACATACACTTTGTTCTAGTGTTCAAGTTTTTTTTAAGATACGCCGTAGTAACTTTTCTTTTTATAAAAAGCAACGTTTCTGAACTACTTATTATCAAGATTTCTTTTAAAATTTTTATTTAAATCACCAACAAAAACTATATACTTTTAAATTCCACGTGTGTGTAACAAGTAATGTAGTTAGCTGTTTGGAACAGTTGTTCCAATAATGACACCAGTCTGTCTGCCCATTTACCACACAATTTTTCCTACAGAAGGAATGTTAACTGTTCCGTTTTCTAATTTTGGAACAGAACACTAAAAAGATCTAAAAAAAGATAAAAGAAAATTAAATTACCTTAAAACTAATAACGCGTATCAGGGGATCAGTTCCAGCCATGCGACTGCGACTCGCCCTCCCAACCCTGGTGTTCTTCTGTATGTTGCTCATGATGGTGCACGTGGACAGGTACGAGAACCTTCTTCTCTACCTCCACCTTCTTGTAAACTGGCACCGGTATGTGCTTCACCACTGGCACTGGAACGTGCTTGTACACTGGCACTTCTTTGATAACCGGCACCTCTTTGACAACGGGATACGGTACGGGATACGCGACCTTGTGGTGATGATGAATGGTATGCACTTTGTACGGCACGTGGATGGTCACGTGTTTGCTGTAAAAAAAATATAAAAAAACTATTTAAGTGTGATTTCAATTGTTACAATGAGCGTTCCGGATGACGTAACATAAATAAATAAAATTTCATAGTTAAATTAATTTCTAAAGATAAGACCCAGTTTCACATATTTTTCCTGTACACTTAAGCAATTTTTATGAATTCCAGTTTTTACGTAGTAGTTTCGAAATTGAGAGGAGATATAATATAATTACATCTTATATAATTCAATCAAATGACGACTTGCAGGTTATTCACAAACGTCGGAAACTCAACTTTCCGTATCCGACAGGAAACTTTTCGATGACTTTATCTATACGCGATTCAGAAACCCGAAATCGTATTATTCATATTAATATTCATATTATATATCATATTATTAGTCGTATTCACAAATCCAAACCGTCGGATTGAAGTTTCCGACGTTTGTGAATAACACCCCTGATTCCGAAACTAGGCAACCTGTGTTATGGCGGTCAATGTCCATCCGAGAAATAACACATTTAACAATTGTGTATGTAATTATAGATTAAGGATAATATGTAGTTATTATACAAGTGTATAAAATGTGTACTTGTGTATTTCTACGTCGGTGCGTACATACAATATTTGTGTTTATATTCATATGTATGTATGTGTGTTTATATTGGTGTGTGTGCGTGCAGAAATTTTTATTATTTAATAAAATCATCTGTACTTCCGTAATCCATAATTGGAGATATTTTCATTTTATTTATGCATTCAAAAAGAGATTGTTAAATCAAGTTCGAATACCCAATTTGTTTCTTCTTCAAATTAAAAAAAAAATCAGTGGTAACTAGTGCAAAATATGTTTGTGGGACTTTTTGGCGGGAACGGGACAAATAAGGTTGTCATTTTATTAGTTTTGACGTTTTTTTACATTTTTGGGAGTTTTAAAGTATAAAAAAGTTAGTATATAGTGTTTTAAAGTTCTGTATAAATAAAAAGAATGGAGTACGTCTAAATGAACATGTATAGCTGAAGTTCTCGCGCTCTTCCAAGAAGTATTTTATAATTTCAGTAAAGCCTACTATCTGTAGTTTTTAGTATGCGCCGATCAATAACTTGCACCACTTAATCGAGTTAACTTTTATTCACTTTATAATATACATAGTTTTTAACAGTCACACCAAAGAGTATAATAATCACAATCAAACGACGTTCACAGATAACAGTTAAAAAGTTAAATAGTGATGTGCGTGTTATTTAACGATAATTTTCTTTACTATCACTTTACTTGAGGAGTTTTACGATAAGAAAAAACTTATTTACTTGTGATTCTACTCGTTAATACGTGACATTGGCAAATGCGCTAATCTCTACGCCATGTCAAAGAAAAATAAAATGTTTGTGGGTCAATCAGATGTATCATTATGTCTATAAGTTTGTGCATTGCATAATTTATGATTAAATCGACTCTGACAGACGGACGTACGCGTGTGTGATATAGTAAGGGTCGGACTCAGTTTTTCTTTTAAAAATCTTTCACAAATCCATACACCATAGTAGTCTTAATGTAGACATTCTATTTCGTGTAAATTAACGATTAAAATAATGTAATATTGTAAACCTTCATGTAAGTACTGTATAAAAATGCAATTTAAAATCATATTTAAGTTACGATTTGTCGAATACCATAGACTAATATTCAATATCAAAATGATTTACTAAAGTTAGTCTAGTTACAACACATTATGAAATTCAAATCTGCGATTAAGGTAAATGTTGTACTTATTGAGAAGTCAGAAAAAAATACAGTCAAGTAGCATTTATTATTACTCAACAATATAAAACCAGGACGGTCGAGTACCCTCAAGCGATGTTCTGCCTACAAATTACAATCCATACTTTCACTGCTAATGCGAGTGAAATAATTCTCTTGATCATGCAATTTGACGTAACCGTGGGAGACGAATGGTACTAACTGTGATGTGTTGGAAAACAGAGCATGTCGCGACGGTCATTCGCTTCCCGTACACGTAATCGTAGAGGATTCGTAACCTATGTGTTTGATATTTGTTCTGAGTATTGAGTAAGATTACATTTACCGCGTTAAGGATACAGCGTGAGGATATGCATGTACTTATGTGCTAATATTACACTTTGTGTACAGTATATGGAACGATACATACAATAATAATAATACATAATGCAAAAAATAACAATTAATTAATTTTTGTGCATGACTTTATCAACAAAATTACTGAATTTTTATTATATAATTAATTACATTGTTCGTGATCCTCAATTTGACTTATACGCAAATATTTTAACGACTATTCAAATACATATGCTGTATCCATAACGGAGTAGTCAGAGAGGACGGAGCGATAAGCTTCGCGGTCCTTACATCTTTCGCTTCCTCAAATCTCGCCTTTCGCACATATTTTCGCCTAGGTGCTTTTGATATTTCCGTCTGCTAACACGGTACTCAAATATATCATTTACAAATTATTCCTTCTCGGGAGAAGCATTCACAATTGCTTTTCATAACTATGGCGACCAAATAGTATTTTCTCCGCTAAATGTATACGTTATATTCTCTTTCTGTTTTTCTTTGTTATTATTGTACATTTATGTATGGACATATCCTCACGTTTTCTGCCTACTAGCAACATATATCGTAATATTGTGATACGACATTGTATTTAAAATTGAAATAGAAAACAATGCAAAGTTTTTAGTTAATTTAGCGAATAGCACAAATATTCCAATTGAATTAAAAAAATATACAAGTACAAGAAGGTTTAGAATTATTTCTTCTACAATAAAGTTGGTTGCTTGGTTGGACCGCAATCATTTATCTCTCTTTCCACTCAACCTTGACTCCCGTCTTAAATAGCACGTACACAGACACTCGTAACAATTAATGATCGATTTTTTGACACGGTAAAAATTGGCCGAGCTTAGCGGATATGCATTGACTTAGAAATTCATAGCTGTTTCGGACAAAGTAAAAATTGAATTAAAAAAAAAGGTACAAAATACTTTGTATAATTTTTTGTATCTCATTTCCGTCAAATCAAAACTTCTAATACCCTTCAGACATACATATGTAGATATTCTCACGCTGTAACCCTATTGGGGTAGTCAGAGAGAATGGAGCGCCGAGCATTGCAGTACTTCTTTGCCTTCTCAAATCTCATCATACTTTGGCCATACTTTGGCCGAGGTGTGCCTATTTACCCTTCATATTCAATGGTATGTCAGTAACATAACGATTTTAATAATTATAGGAAAACGAATACATTATAATCAAATCAATATCTGTTACAGATTACGTTATTTTCGTAATCAATATTGTTCTCCGACATTTATGACAGTTACATAATTTTACGCCGGAGTTCGACGACTATTCACGCTCTACATGGAAACATGTATGTATGTTGTCATATAGTCATAAATATGGACAGATCATGATATATTAGAACCACCGTAATTTCATCTCTAATAAATGATATAAAAATTTAAAACAAAGTCATTATCCGCGTCAATCTATTCGTGTGCTTAATTTTTGAATACTACGCAACGGATGTTAATACAAATTTCACTATCGCTCAGAGAATTTTATCTGAAAGATTTATATGTATATGCATGCATATTTTATTTTCGTAAGGTAAATCACACTCCATTTTTTGTAAAAAAGTTGTAAAAAATATGTTTAGGCGCTTACATAGATAATGCTGGATAAACCTTATGAGAATCCATCCATCCATCCATTACTCACGGTTTGTATCCATTATAACAATAAATTAACGGGTTCTTACCGCGATATTAATTTTTTTTTGAGTTTCCCGATATTTCGATGCTGTGGGAAGCACCATGTTCACGGGTTAACTTGAGAATCACCAAAATAATGTATATCTTAAAAAGGCCTGCCGAAAAGTCTGCGATGATATATGTCTACCCCCTAAGGAATCTGTGAGTCATTCACACACATAATATCACATCATAACGAGAAATAATGAGTGGAAATGACCCACATAAGTGACCGCCCATATGTCAATGTACGCCTACAAAATAAACGCAAACGCTACTTTTACACATTAGTGATCGCAAACATATCAATGTGTAACTCTTAAACTAAAACATCATATACCTTAACTAAGTAACTACACCTTGCGAGCTGTACGAGTGTTTGGATTCAAGGTGATTTAATGAATTGATTTATGGGTTGACTTGGCTAAAGATTAAATCCGGAATTTCCGGTTCTGATCTTTCATGATATCATAATTACTAATATGAGTCATTTCCGCACATTATTTCACGTTGTACTGTGAAATTATGAGTGGGAATGAAGCACATTAGTAACCGCCGACACATCAATGTGTGACCCACAAATAAGCACAATAAAAGAATATTACATTTTGCGAGTTGGAGGACTGATAGATAGGACTCACGGTAATTAAAAAAATCCATTACTGGTTGATCTAGGGACAAATATCCACACTGAAAAAATATTTTAGTCGGTTTTACAAAAGTTTCACTATACTCGCGGGTTAATTTCGGACTAACACACGGAAATTGTTGACTTCGCTTAACTTAAAATGATGATATATTTATAAAACTGTTTTGTGTAATTAACGAACTAAGGTACATAGGTCCGATGCTAATGCATATTATATAAAAATATTAGCTTTCTCCTCTCCTTCTCCATATGAACTTTAAGTGTACCCAATTTCACACTCCTCCGTCCGCGCAATTTTCTTAAAAAGGGAATTAAAGTTTTCACTTCACGTATTAATACACAGATAAGCTATCTGAAAAAATACTTTGGTTGAATTCCGAGGGTTGATTTGTTGTTTCATAAAACCAACCGAAGATTACTAAAGTATTAATTATTTTTACAATATCACGAATGTTCTATTTATGAAATCAAGAACATCGAAGTTACACGTTCTAACATAATAAAATTTGCAAAATTTCATGTTAAATTTACTAAAGAGTAGTATGAGTATGTTGTTGGCGTGCATCGGACCTACCTTAGTTAATATATTACTTAACAAATTTGTTAATTACACGAAACAGTTTTGTAAATATTTCAACTTTTTATAACCTGTTTACAATCAGCTCACTTCCGCAGCAGGAAGCAGGGAAGTGGGTAGTAAAGCGGGCAGCGCGAGAATGTAAACACCTCACTTCTCATACTCCTGTCACTGTCACTCGCGCTGCCCGTCGCTCGCCAAACGAGCTGTTTTTGTATGGAAGTCAAAGGACGGATAGCGCGAGTGGCAGTGAATGTTTACATTTGGTTCTATCGCTTAGTTGTCGAGCGCCCGACTAGTGTACATATGTGCTTACGCCTCCTGTTTATCACAGCTTTACATACTTCAGGCACAATTAATGGGATGGCTAGTGTCAAAACCTTGAATAAGTAATGAGGACTTCGATAACTATCTCCTGTCGTTAAATGTCGAAGGGTTATTTACTGCCCAACGTATTCTTGGTGGAATAGATATTCTCAACTTCGTCTGCTTTTTTATCAGGGGTTTAGTTTTGTTCAACAGAAATTCGAAATCTGTACGAAATATTCTACAAAAGTTACCGAACTCCCCAAATTCTTGTAATTAAAAAGGTTTTTTTTAATCTGTGCAATTACAGATATCGTCCACCCTCTTCTACGATGATGATTTCCCTTTTTTTAATGTTATATCTTTTTAAGTGTTTCACATAGTTACATACATAGACTAAAAAGATAAAGCGCTGAAGCAATAATTATTTGGACGTCTTCCATCGCCTAAAATCAAACGCATAGTGAGTGATGGAGCAGTATGTAAATATTCACTGCCCTCGATCCTGCCGCGGTAGTATTTTCCAGCAACCTGCCAGCAGCGTGAACAGCAGCAGCAAGGGCTCAATGTAAACGAGCCATTAACTTTAGTGACATTAACGATTTCCATATTTAAGTCCGAAATTAACCCGCGAGCTTAGTAAAACGTTTGTAATACCTACTGAAGTATTATAAAGCGCCCTTAGAATCACCTAATTATGTTTATTAGCTACCGTGGCCTAAAAATCAGTCAAGTGACGTCATGCTTATGAAATTAGAAGGAAATTAGCGTTCCGTATCGGTTGTTGTCAAATGCCAAGCGCAAAAACAAAAAAGGAGAAAAAAACCCGTATGCGTTTCGTTTTTCATTTTTAGGTCGTAAGACTAAGAATGTCTTGGGTTCAATCTGAGGTCTCAGATTCGATTCCCCGGTTAAGTCAATTTTGGAAACGAATTTTTCTAAATTGGAATGCGGCCTGATCTACTTGAGTGCTGCCCAGATTGTAATGTGGTACCCATTGTATAACCTTTAAGCTTTAGATTTTATTCAATGTTGCGATGAGGGGACATCCGTTTGGGAGTTATTAGAGACGATATAAGTACGGTAGTTGTAATTTAGTTACGTAAAATGTCTGACTGAGTGTTATTAATAAATAAACTTGAAAGCACTGCCTTTCACCATTTATGTGGAGCTTGTTCAACTGGAAGTGCCATGAACGCGGTCGCGTGGCGAAACAAATTGCGCTATACTGTTAAAAATCAATAAACGGTCCTATTGGCTTGCATATCCCTGACATTTGTTATTTGTCGTGCCTACTCGAAACATGTCGGTTTTTTCCGCTACTAAAATACACAAAACGTTAAGAAATATTACGTGTATAGTATAATGGGGTTCGAAGAAGAGAAAAATATATGTTACCAGCGTGTTAATGTTTAATTACGCATATCCGTGCCTTCTATATATTTGGGGGCAATAAATACAATTATTGTGAATATAATTATGTATATATAATAACAAAATAATTGCTACTGCCTGAAATAACCTCCACGTGGTATTTAATTTTTTTTTTCTTAGGTTTACTTTACTACTAACTTTCCTCTCAGTGGTTGATTTTTCAAAATCCGTCAAATGTGTATTTATCTGTATTATTTATGTGATAAATTCTTTACACAAAGTTTCAAATTATTTCCGTGCTAACTTCGATACACTTTTCAATGGGTGTGTATATTCTGTCAAATGAGCGTATCTAGTTTCTTTATTTTCTCGTAAAATTCAGATTGTTTTCGTTGAAAGGTGAGCAATTGTGCTTTGTAGCATCTGACTCACTTTTTTGATGTAACTTCTTATTCTGATAGATACATAAACTCTCTTACACGCAGAGATTCATAAAAAAATATAATATTGAAATACGTAATATTTTAGGCAATCACATCGATTGTGTGTTACAAACTGAACATAAAGCTTAAATAACGAGTAAACTACATATAGGTATTGCGTAACGGACTAAGTCTGGCCAAAAATCCAGTTGTTACTAGCCGTATCAAATACGTGGATCATTGCGTAATTAAAAATATTATAAACAATGTAGTTTCAAGTTTCTTTGGAAAGAAGGGAAGAAAGGGAAAGAAGTAGTCTTTGGTCGTTTAAATTAGAAGTTTAAGCACACGTATTATATATTTTGCGAATTTTTATCATGTTTCAAGGTGAGTACATATTATGCATAATTATAACATATAATACATAATATAATTATATCATATAATGTTTTTTGTAAAAATATAAAAGATTATAGAATTCCTTTTATGATATAGAAAATGTTTATCAATTTTTGTATAAAATGACAGTAATTCCACAATAAAATTGGTGTTCTGTGTATCGAACTCGATTTGTTATTTTCGCGCACATTCCTGACATCTGACCGGCTCTTGATTTTGAACTAAATTATTGAAAGGTTAGAGTATAATCAGTATGATTCTGCTCGACACGATTATAATTTGATTATAATACGATTTTTCGATCAAAAGGCTGACGTCACAGACGAGGACTCTGGTGTTGAAAATATAGTGACGTTACAAAATTAGTCTGACTCACAACAGAAATATTCGATAACGACTTGTCCGACGAGGATGATGAAGATTGCTATGTCCTGTTAGCACTTAGCACAGCTTACTAAACGCTCAAGCCTGGCTGTCTAACTTTTAAGAAGTCAAACTACAACAAAGAATATTTACAACTGGCTATTCCCGGATATTCAACCAATCCATGAAAACAAATAATTTATAGTTCTTTGCAAACCAATCAAGAGTAGCATAAGTACACAAAACAAGCACAAAAATATTACGCAATAAAAGCGAAAGAAGCACATGAGCGTATTCGATTCCGAAGGAGTATTGTTTTAGGTTTATTGACCACGAATGATCGTATATCTCGAAAACCAGACTGGATTTCACATAGTATTCTAGCAATCTGGCGCTACGATGATATAGGTAGACAATCAAACAATTGAAATGGTTATTTGTATTGAAAATACCATATTTTTTTCTCAAAAATGAAAACATTCATCCAAAGATTGTCTTCGAATCTTATAAGTAATACATCTCTAGGCTGAAGTTTTTAGGTCATAATATGTACCTATGTTATGCATTACGTACTACTTTTGTTTCTTTTACCTGTAATTATGCTTGTAAATTAGTTGAATTTATACACAGTTTTGTAAAATTTACTAAAACCAAAACACAGTAGCATATATTACTAGCGTTCCGTATATCTAATGCCATTTTCCAGCTTTTCGGCTGCAACCAAATTTTCTTTGTATTTTTGTCATAGGTCTCGATTATCACAAATACGAAAAATCATAAGAATCTGTCGAAAAATGGGAATTCCGTAACAATTTGGTGAAGGAAAAATGTACTTCTAAATTAAACCGGCTCAAAATTATTATACATACTAGTGACCCCCGCCCCGCCTTCGTAGAACCCGTTCGTAGTGAAACATTTCTCTTCTGCAAACTAATTATGAAGGTGTTATACATGTAAGCCTTTCTCGTTAAATGCTCTAAGTCTCATAAGTGTTTATGAAAATTGCATGGAAATCCAGCAAGAAGCTTAAAAGTTATGAACACAGATAATTCACGGACGCGCTGACTGCTATTTTGCTTTGTGTTTAGAAATACGACAGACGTTTGCTCCATAAAAGTATTAGTGCAGGAAAAGCACATCGTACAGCCTTCTAGAAATATCTAGATCGTTCTATTTTTTTGTTCATTATTATTTTAAGTACTATGCGATCTTGCAATGCAAAATAAAGCGCGTCGATATAAATAATACGTCAACATAATATTTATAAGATTTACGAGAAGACCCGTGCTGCTCCGCAGCATCGTGTTGATAATGTAATTCAAAAATAACGCTCTTATATTACGATTAATTGTAACCTTACCTAAGTTGAATTCAAAAATTGAAAGTCAAGTTGAGTTTTCACACCCAGCTTCCCTCCCAACTCAACCAATTTAAGTGAGCAAAAGCTGGAATGAAAGAGCTCATACCAGCAAATGTTCTTAAACTAAAACGAAGCATATACCTGAATTATAACGGGAGATATAGAGAAAGAACGCTATGAAAACATAAGAAATCTAATACGAAATATCAGAGGCGGGAGGTACAGGAGGAAATCCTGTTTGAGTTTGCCTTGAGAAGGGTGAATTTTACGTAATTTCCAATGCTTCATGAGAAATATATGTATCATACCTTTAATTAAAAAAAAATTAAGAAATCGGTTAGATAGAACGGCCGGACGGACTCATATTAGATTTCTTTTTTTTAATCTTAAATTTCAAAAAGTTCTTCACCGATTGGTTTAAAATTTTAGCACGTTACATTCGTATACTTGCGTGTTACTATATATCTAAAACTAATATACCTAATGAGCCACGGCAGCCTATGGCCGGATATAGCTAGTAATATAATACAGCCATTGGTGCGTCGGTGAGGGCGCCTTCAAACTAGACGCTTGAAGAAGCGCTGCTGTCGCTCCATCGTGTGCGACACACGTGCTTCTGTAGTGCGACAGTTATGCGATCTAATTTAATGTGACATTCTATATCAGTTACGCGATGGATTCTGACAAAGAAATATCGTTTTTCGTAGGAAAAATGCATACACCTCTTCACTACTTCAGACTGCAACTGACTCGCTCGTGAATCACGACAGTGGCGCTGCGGCAGCGCTTTTAAAAATTGTATGAAAATTCGTAAAGACGCAGCTGAAGCGCCACAGTGGCGCTACAGCAGCGTTTCTTCATGCGTCTAATTTGAAGGCGCCCTTACTCATCGTGTAACTTCTAAATCACTTGACTGATTAAGGTCGTATTCCCAAAATATATATGTATTATCGAAACGATGATTCCTAGCTATGCTAGGGCCCGATAAGTGGCGCTGTGCTCGAATTATTAACAAATTTGTAGTTAACGCGGGCGAGGCCACGGGGCACAGCTAGTACATAAATGTAATACGTTTTCGAAAGCGCATATTTGTTATTGTGCTAGAAACTTGAGTTTTTTTTCATAAATAAGAAACCATTGACTTTAATTCAACTCTGCCGTTCCTGAGTTAGACGAAACGAGTTAGACGAACAGGCAGACGGATAAGAAAGCGATATATGTATAACTATTCTGTTTATTTATTTTTATAATTTATGGCATCCTAAAACTCAAATTACTCTATCTTGATTGCATTGTCATAATCTTGAACATTTACAAAAAACTTCAACAGGTTTTTTTGTTTTCATGTATAATTCACTAATTTTAGGAGCCAAAGGGAAGTAGGAAATCTATACAGACGATGTTATTGGTACTATTCAGATTCCAAAATTCTTATCACTAAGCCTTAATGTACATACATTTCTTCACGCTCTATCCTTAATGGGGTAGTCAGAGAGGTCAGAGCGCGAAGCTTCTTTTTGTTTTGTTTCTTTTTGTTCGTATTGTTTTACTGGAAATTGTTAAACCATAACAAGTAAAACAATTTCCTGGTATTAAGAATTTTTTGAATTATTCGACGACATTAAAACAACACAAAACTTAAATGACTCATGTACTATTGCAACATAAAACTTTTAATTTTTCGTTTCAACCAAAAAGTTCCTGACTGGATACAAATAAAAAGTCTTTTTAAAGCAAAATCAGCCAGTGATAATTCATAGAGTGACTCTATGACACCTTCGCATTATATATTACATTTGATAAATAATAACATATCGTGTTAATAATATTCGCTGTTGCTATTAATAGAACTATCATAGGACAAAGATGTTGTAAATAAAGTAACGTAATCAAGACTTTTCGTTACTAATTTCATTAGCTTTAGCAACCGGCACGCATGCATCGCTACATGTAATAACAAGTTATTTTTCACATGCAACCTTTTGTTTATCATGTAAGCGTAAAACACAATTTATTTTCAATTTCGTAACTTCAATAATCAAAGCATATAGTCATACTTCGATATTTTTCTTTTTTTTTTTTGTACAATTCTCCCTTGAGAGGGAAGGAAGCGATCTATGCGCATAACAGCCGACGTCTTCAGTAATAAAATGACATATTCTTCAATTCATTTCATGAAAATGTCGACGTAATATAATATTTCTTGGAGTTTCTGGCAACAAATATATTGCGGCAGTCTTTATAGTAGGATCCAGAGGCGGATTAAGCCAGTAAAAAAATCTTAACATCACACTACTAAATAAGCACTTATTTCAACAATTCCACATAATGCACAACAGCGTAAATACTTGGGATGCAAAACTACGCCAATTTCGCATCACAATATCCAATAGAAACAATTTGCAAATAATTTAAATAAACGCCCAACCGCTCCCAACAAAATCCCGCCAAAAACTCTCTGATTTTTTTTCTTAATCGAATGTCATCTTCTGTGTTCTTTTTTAATTTGAATTCTTAAAAACTGGTTCCAAAATATACTTTCACTTTTGGTTCCATATTTAAAATTACACGGAAAATATTTAATAAGGTTGTTAACATTTCTATAAACGTCAATTGGCGCAAATGTACGACTTACACGTTATTTCCATTTTCATTAATTTAAGTCCATTATGTCGTGCGCGAGTATTAATAAGAGACAGTTATGTGCGTTAACAGAACATTCGCGACCAGTGATGTAACGATTTACCCGTTATTTTTAACAAGCTTACTGAACGGCCTTGACAGTGATTACATAACAAACAGTGCGCTCTCAATGCACTATTTTTTACTATTTTTAGTATTCACAGAGCAATGACGCTACGATCTGGTTTAAATGTTAAAAAAAGAAAACGCATTTTTAAGTTCAATGCCATACTATTTATCGACTGTATCAAATAGTTTTATTTGCTTTAGATGTGATAGAAATATTATTTCTTTAGATATTAGAATCAGTTGTGAATTAAGTTCAATTAAGGCTTTATTTCAATAGTTTAAATATAAAATTTACTTATTTGGCTTGTTGTGACGAACACTTAACCGTTTTTCCTCATTAAAAATAAAAAAAATGTGACACTATTTTGCGAAGTTCTGGAACGAAATTGGTACACTTAAAGTTTGAGAAGAACTGGAGAAAACTAATGTTTTTATATAATATTTATTAGAAATAAGTACATTAAATTAAATAAATCACTCATCGTTTATGTTCATACTGCCAATGTCAGAAAGACTGTCAATTTCAAACTCATAATAGTACGTGATCACATGTACGTAAGCTCCTTGGATCAAACAGTCGCACAGAGTAGAGATTGTCGCCAAAAAGTTTATATTATAAGTTTATATTTACGGTCGAATTCGACCACAGGGCGACCTCTAGTAATAAGAAATACATAAATAACAATGAATGTTTCTCTGTATGTTTGTCCTCTATGCATTCATTAACCATTCATTCGATCATGATGAAAATTTAGCGAGTTGTTTTGCGTACGCCCTCGAAGGTTTGTGAATATTATTTAATTTAGTGAATAAAAAACTATACGAACGAAGGCGCGGGCAACAGCTAGTAATTAACAAATTAATAAATATCAAACGGATGATGTTATTTTTTCTTTATTTATGGCAAGGCGCACAGATTAGCGCATTTGTCACTGTCACGTATTCATAAGTAGAATCGAAATGAAACACTTTCGAAGTAAATTCGTTTTTTGTTCTTATCGTAAATCTCCTCCAGTAAAGTGTTAGTAGGCTTTATTGAAGTTATAAAGGACTTCTTGGAAGAGCGCGAGAACTTCAGCTACACATGCTTAATTAGACGTACTCCATATTTTCACTTCTACAGAACTTTAAAACGCAATATACTATCACTTTAGTATTTTAAAACTCACAAAAATGTAAAAAATAGAAAATTTAAATAAAATGTCAACCTCAATTTTTCTGTTCCCGCCGACAAGTCAAATGGATAATTATAAACCGATCCCCACGATACAGTGTGCGCCTGGTGTGGGTTTCACTGTATTCACTGTACGGTTAATATTTGTTTTTTGGCAACAAAACTATGATTATTGTTATTATTATTACTTTACTTGCACTGGTCACATAAAGAGAAGGACCTCACCTGTGTCCATGTCCACCAGGAGTGGGAGAAGCAACAACAACGGCAACGACGAGAGCGAGGAGCTGGAAACAAAACAATTAGTTACAATCAACAACGATGTGGATATTTTTTGTGTTATAATAACAACAGATGCCTAAATATATTGCATATAACAACACTATTTAACACATTCCATTTTTGAAATTTTAAAATTGGTTGTATTATGTTATTTCACAAAAATTATTTCCAGTTTCTGAAGCGTTCGGAATCGATTTATAATCCTACTAAAGAGAACACATCACGATTCTAAAAATTTTAAATTAACTCAATTCAAACACTTACAGCAAGTTTTGCGTACATCTTGCTTATATTAGCTGGACTGATTTTTAACTACACTTGGTCTGCTGAGACTGGCTGACTTTCTGTTTAAACACATTCGGCTGCAAGCTTATATACTGAGCGGTTTACGAGTCCATAACTTGCATAATATTGCCCCTTAGTTCATCCCTACTAGCGTTTTACCCGACAATATTAGAAAGGTGGATCAAGCTTGCACGTTTGAGGTAGAAAGGGACCGTCGCCTTTGGTGGGGTTCCGCAGGTGGGGTGCGAACGGTGTTTGTCAATGCACTATGAGATATGTAACAAAGAAAGATGTGCGTACGATCCAGTTATCGTGTTTTTAAAATGTGAGTTTTATTTTTTCGTTGTTTTGTGAAATTAAACGTACACTGATTAGAAATTCTAGCTTTAATAGAAGTCATTTTATCGATAAAATTCAATCATAAAATCGATGAATCAGTAATCATCGAATTTGTTTATTTTGTTTACATTTTCTTAATAGCTTATTATGAAAGATATCTATGTCATATTTAGCCCATAAATTTGGAATTTGTGTCTGCTATGATAGCGTCCAATGACATTATTTTATTACACCTTATTAAATTTTAAGCGATATTATGATAAGCGGGTAATGAAGGCGAATACAACGATAATTCATACGTTGAATCCGTTATAAGGGAACACATTAACTCACATACATACATGTGCCGCTGAACACATAATCTTCCTTGTTGCTTCGCCATAGTTGGATAAAAAGATACATAAACCATTAAAATAGTGTTATTCAATAGTGTGTTAGTTGATATTTAACATGGCTCTCATATACATACACCATAGACTATATAAATGATAATGCCATGTCAGAACCCGTTGTGGCACACATTTATTATTAGGTAAGCTGATCGGCCTGCAAAAACTACATCCACAGTTTTGCATTTTATTTGATTTTATTAGCCTCACTTTATAATGTGGGACTAGTCTGTCTATAATGTGGGACTGTCTGGAGTTATAGCCTACGATGTACACTATATGAATCACGACTTACAAAAAAAAAACATGCAACAATTTTTTAATTTCAGTTTTTTTCTTTTCTTAGCGTTATTTCAACTGATACACATGCTGTATAAAAAGAGCACAGATTCATTGGATAGTTTTAGAGATAAAATATCTAAAAACATGGAAAATTAAAGCGATTACCTTATATCTGACGTTTCGGCCGAGTTGCATCGGCCGTGGTGTCAAGTAAACAGTTTACTTGAGACGATGGCCGATAAAAGATAATCGCGTTAATTTTCTGTGTTTTTAGATATTTTATAATGCAACGTGAAAGTTTAAAAATGTATATAGTTGTAGATATTTCAATACATACCAGAAGAAAATACATACATTATTTATGGAAAAAGATTTACGAGTCACTCATGAATCATAATTATAATTTCTTAAATAATTACATATAGACTTTTGTTTGCTTTATTTTCTTTCTTTTTTAATTTACACTTATTTTTTTTCTTAATCTTAATGTATTTGCTGTGCATAAAGGACACATTCACAAAATATATTTCTGTCCATAAAAACTTAAATCAAAATGACAAAACTTTAATTAAAATATATTTAAATGTCATTCCTTGATACAAAATTGATATTGTTAGTAGTTTTATAATACCTTAAATAGTTTATGTCTTAAACAGTTTCTGCCTCTACTGGTAAGACATAATATTTGCATATAAGTCCTATTTGTAAGTAGTGATTCATATATTTATAAGGATTGTGAATGATCTGAGCTAGATGTGTATACACCATAAACTCAGTATATAGTGGCGTATATACGTACAAAGATTGCGAGTGAGAATGTAATGTTTTATGATAGTGGCACGAGTAGGAAAGGGACAGCAAACGAGACGCTATTGTAACCCTTTTTGAATGACAGGTCGTCACAAGTCGTCACAATTCGTCACGATGTGGAGAACGCTGTTGACTTATTTTATTATTTTGTATTATTCCTGTTTTATTTCAAAGAAGTACTGTATTTTTCAATAATGGTTACGTGTTCTGTATGTGATTGTGAATTACACATCGCAATAATCAAGGGAATTATTCATTTCATAGGTGACATTGACAAATTACAAATTACGCGTCAACGAGCTCTATATTCGTCTATACGCCAGTATATACTAAGTTTATGGTGTACACAGATCACAAGTAAGCATCACAATGTTCGAAACACGTGAAATATAAAAAGTCTATATACCATAAAATAAAGATCGGCAACGCATCCGTTATTCCCCGGACACTGCGAGTGTCCAAGGGCGGCGGTGATCACTTTCCATTAGCTAAGGAAACCATAAAAAAATAGCCATAAAAAATATAATCTTTATATATGTAATTTTTCTGTGTACGTATGTGACTAAACTCTTCCTAAAGGGCTGGACAGATTTTAATGAAATTTTATGTGTGTGTTTGAGTGCGTCTCTTGATGGTATAAATTTATAATTGGACGCGGTAGGTAGTGCTGCAATCGGATTCCAGGAATTTTATTTCTATTCTAACGTTCGGGCAGGACGTCTGTCGGGTCTGTTAATGTGTTTATAAAGATTGATAGCCATGTATGAAGTGAGAGAGAAGTGAAAATATTTCTTTATTATTTCAATGATTGATTGATTGATGAAAATGGTTTTCAGGCTGTATTTCAGTAAGGGATGAAATTATTACAAAATAAAAAAAAACGTAAGATTTAAAATCTGTAACTGTACACGATCAACCCAATTTTACGAGAAATGGTGGGGATAACACTTGAAAATTAAAACGGTCATAACTCTTAAACGGATACGTTTTTTTCGATAATTCTTTTTGTAACTACATACTAAAGTTATGCCCTTTCATCCATTAAAGTAACTGTCCCGTTTTCATATACACCCTGTATAATAATAATTTTATTTACATTAACAAAAAGTGCATACATACGTTAATATTTACAAACTAAAAACTATACATTATCTTAAATAATAGGCTTCCTCAAAATTGCCGCTTAGAATTTCAATTATTATTATTATTTAATTTCGAAACTGGGAGAAAGTAACACAGAATCAATTTAATGTCCATCACAGTCGATTTTTTAGAGACGCAAACATTTGGATCGCGCAAAATAAATAAAGTAAAAACGTCGAATCGAACGTGAACTTCAAAACTTTATTGATTAGCTTTCATCGTTTGGGGTCTAAAAGACCCTTTAAGAAGAAAGCTTCACATACACACGAATATTCTCACGCTGTATCTTTAACGGGGTAGTCACAGAGGCTAAGGCGGCTAACGTCGCAGTCCTTACGGGGTAGTCACAGAGGCTAAGGCGGCTAACGTCGCAGTCCTTACATACTTCTTTCGCCTCTTCAAATCTTATCATTCTCATCACACTTTCGGTAAGCTTTTGATGTTTCCGTTAGCTAACACTCTATTTGAAATTCGTAAGTCAGCTTTGGGTGCTTATAGGGCCTACGCTAATAAATTACGCACGCTATTGTTAATTTTTTAATAGTAAACTACTACTGTTTTACAGAGCTTTAATTTTCTTGATAGCCTATAATTAATTGACAATATTATGTTGGAGAACTGCAGGTATATGGAACTCCCATACTTATTATATTACTAATTTTTTTTCTCGGACCAAATATCTCAATGTATGGAGCACTTGTTCTAAGAGCATGTCCTTAAAGTGTTATTTTTTGTTGACCGACTTTCTAGATGTTTACTAATGTGTGTGACTTTAAAAGGTCACAGTACAACGATACACAGCTGAACATGACATATTTTTATTCTTGTGAATACTGGTAGCCAAAGCACTTAGATTTACAAGTATTTTACAAATAATTATTTCATGGCCGACTCATAAGCTGACACGAATAACACTGACAATGCAAGGTTGCCATACTTACTATAGTTTAGCTCTTTTACTCGTAGTTATGCTCAATGAGATAGAAAAAGACACGAAAATTCTTTTGACACACGGTGGCAAGAGCGCAAACTTATTACGGTTCCGTTCTTTATGTTCCTTGGTCCGAGTTCTTTTAATTATGTAGTATGTTTTATGACCTACCATTTATTTAATGATTAAATATATTTTTTCCAGTCGATATATTTTAAATAAATTGTTAATATTTTAATACAAGGCATTACATTTTTTTAGATATAGAGTCGATAGAAACCTTGACGAGCGTAAGAACCTTGTAATGGGTCTATACCATAAACTTAGTATATATACGAATGAGAATGTAATCTTTTATGATAATGCCACGAGTAGGAAAGAGATAGCGAATGAGACGCTATTGTAACCCTTTTTGAATGACAAGTCGTCAAAGTCGTCACGCTGTGGAGAATGCTCTTACCTTATTTTATTATTTTGTGTTATTCCTGTTTTATTTCAAAGAATTACTGTATTTTTTAATAAAAGTTTCATGTTCTGGGCGTGATTGTGATATTTCATATCGCAATAATCAAAGGAATCATTCATTTCATGAGTGACATTGGCAAATTCAAAATCGTCACGCGTCAACGAGGTCTGTGTTCGTCTACACGCCAGTATACACTAAGTTTATGGTCTGTACTAATTTCAAATGCTTTTGAAACTGATCCGCAGCGAATGCGTGTATTTTGTTTTGTTTTTTTTTATGTTAGAATTTATGCTTCGCGACCCTTTTACAGATAAATAAAATCTAACGACCCCTCCAGGATCGTTATAAAACTATGTCAGCAATTTCAAACACTAAATATTTACTTATCTTTCCATTGAGATTATAAGGATTGAAAAATCAAATGTACTATGCGAGGTAGTACGCTGCGGGCAATAATATTATATTCTGTAGAAAGCGAAGAGCAGGATTAATAAACAGATATTACACTGTTCAACTTTTTCACTGAAATGGTTGTATTTTTATTAGAGTGTAGGACCTATAATCATTGTTTATACTTTTATCTAGCCTGTGACCGCGACACCCGAGCATAACTGCGACCCCTAGGAGGTAGCGGCCCAAAAGATTGAAAAGCACGAGGTTAGCGTATCTACCCTCCAAGCTGCTGGTCTGAGATCGATCCACAGTCAGGTCCATTTAGGATACAAACCTAAATTGTTTTATAGTCTGGATGTTGCTGGCCTATAGCCTAGTGCTGCGATAGCGAACCAATGGCATGCGTGCCATTGATGACACATGACAAAATAATTCGGACTCGGCTGTAATTACAGAATTAAGGTAGGCTAATTGAAACAATTTGTTGTTTTTTTTTATTAATCGCTAAGACAAGATTGTTTGATGGCACATCTTGGCCTCGTTGAATATTTCCTTAGAAACAATAGCACATAGATAAAGAAAGGTTTGCCGTAGGCCCTAATGCTTATTGTTAGTTTGGATACACACATTGGTATGTTTGGAGACCGTATTTGGTATTACTTGTCTTGAAATACTATGGGAATTTATACAATATTTATTTATTATATAATTTAATAATTGCATTGCAAATGTAAGCTTTTAAGCGAAATGTTAATAAGCTATAAGCGTAACATGTATAATTATTATTTGTCTAACATACTTTTTCTCTCTAAATCTTTTTTTGTGTACTCAAGCGATTATTCAATAAATATTTGTTTTTCGTGTTTAATTAACATATGTAATGTAATAATGCAATGTGTTGCTGTCCGCTTGTAACTATGGTTGTCCTAAAAGGATTTTGAAGCAATTTTCATTATTGCATAGGTTATTTGTTTTAAAATGTTTCTATTAATTATAACTTGTAATGATGGTTAGGTACTTCAATGGATGATGGATGTGGACTGGAATTGATAGCATATTGCGAAAGAATAAAATCTGCCGTTAGTAGCTTTTACCCACTCCGATCTTTCTCGCTTAAAAATAAATATCGTTCACAATATTTTAATTTTAATGGCGATGGATTTGGTTGGCGCCAATTAATTTATATTAAATCAATTTATAAAATTATATAAATAAATAAAGTCAAATTTTTAAATTGAATCGATCTCGAAACTTCTTTTTACCGTTTAATCGTTTCATTACATTCAGATATTCTACCTTGCAGTCATTTGTCAGACTAACAACAGACGCGCACCGCATCACCGCTCTAATATCATTCGTTGTTATTGTGCGGTCGACTAAGCGAGTGTCAGCGGTGTTAGCGAGTAGCTGCGGTGTAGACATAGAGATATAAATTTATTGTTATAAGACAATAGTATTTGGTCGCTTCACGTAAACCATACACAAGCAGCACGCAATTCACTCACGCCCGGCTTACTTATACATTACTAGTTGTTGCCCGCGACTGCGTCCGCGTGGAATTCAAAATAGTAGTATGTCTTTCTCCAGGACGTAATCTATCTCCATTCCAAAAACAAAATAGTTAAAGCGGTTTAATGGTAAAAACGAAACTGACAAACAGTTTCATACTAAATTCAACTCTCCCCCAAACTCCTCTCTCTTTGAGAGTGGAATTTAAAAAAACCGGCCAAACGCGGGTGTATCATCATATAACGTAAGTACTTGTATTATGTATTTACCGATAATATACATGTATAAGTCAGTTTCAAAAACAAACTTAACTTTACTATTGAAAGACACGTTCTCCCAAACTATCTAGCTGCTAATGTAAATTTGTAATAGTAAATAACTACATACATATATTCACGCCGTATCCCTAACGGGGTAGTCAGAAAGGACGGAGCGCCAAGCATCGCGGTCTTTACATACTTCTTTCGCTTCCTCAAATCTCATCATTCTCCTCACACATTTTCGCCTAGGTATGCGAGTGCTTTTGACACTTCCGTCGGCTAACACTCTAGCTATTTGATCTTCATAAGTCAGCCTTGGTCTTCCTTGGCTTCATTACCACTCACTTTTGCTCTATAGATTTTCTTCATCAGTCTTTCATCACTCAATCTTTCCATTTGCCCGAACCATCTTAGCATTCTTTTCTACATTTTTACAATAACTATGTCGGGCAACCCCAAGGCAACCCGGTCATACTGCATATCCCTTCATTGCTTATCCTGTCCGCAAGGGTGACACCGCACATATTTCTAAGAGATCGCATTCTACTACATTTATCTTACTTTCATTCGATTTCGGGCATATCCAGGCTTCACTATGCCTAACTAACTATGGCCAATTTGGCAAAGTTAAATATATACACTGCTTACTAATGTGGATAGAGCACCGTTTACTTCATGTATCTCGTACCTCAAAAAGGAAATAACGGAACACTTTGTTGTCTGTCTGTCTGTATATCAATACTTTTTCTTAAGATCACGTAGAGGTATCAAATTGAAATTAATATTAAATACTCATGTCTGCAGTCCTTCGGAGCTGTAAGAAAATCAAGCTTGTGTGAAAGTGTGATACTTTGTCTGTACATATTCTCTTTCAAACACCAGAACCTTAGTTTTATTCACATTCATATTCAATCTTTTCACTTCACATTGTTCTTTCATGAACGTAACTAGTGTTTGCAACTCCGCTTCTGATGGTGCCATAAGCACATCATCGTCAGCGTACAATAGGCACTTTACCACTGTACCATCACATATCATACCACTCATACTACCTTTCAATGTCGGGAGGCAACTGTCCAGATACAGTACAAATAGCCAGGCAGACATCAGGCAGTCTTGTCTGACGCCTGAAGAGACATCGAACCAGGGCGACATGTCACGATGTACACAGGCTCTGTGGCCTCGATATAATGACCTCACAGTTTGCAATAAGAGGCCCTCCACGCCATATCTAGGCAGAAGACTCCACAATTTCTTTCACACTACTCTATCGAATGCTTTTTCAAGACCCACGAAAGCGCAGAAAATTTTCTGACCTCTGGCCAGAAACTATCCAACGATAACGCGAAGCGAGAAAATTTGATCCATACTACTACACTACACTACACTACATTTGCTCTAAGAGTGTGTCCATGATTTGTTGACCTAGCTTCTAGACTTGTGCTAATGTGCGTGATTATGAAAGGGTCACGTTCAACAATATGCAGGTGAAACTTAAGATTTACGAGTATTTTTCAAATAAGTTAATGTACGTGAAGTCGGTCGTGAACTGACACGAATTACACCGACAGTGCGAGGTTGCCATACTTACTATACGTAACTGTTTTACTCGTGGTTACGCTCAGTGAGATTGAAAGAGACACAAAACTTCATTTGAGACACGGTGATAAGAGCGACAATTCATTATGGGTCCGTCCCTTTTGATTTTTGATCCAAGGGTATTTCGCTTTTATATAGTTATATCTATAGATCATTTATCTAACTGTAGCTAGTATTCAATAACAGAATCCGTAAATTCGATTATATGCCGATATTCACGTGGTATTTATTGTCAAAAGGAGTAATGATATCATGTATCACAAACGAATCTCAAATCATAGAATCGTATTGAATTTTTTTGAAGCAGGGAAATATGGCCTTGAGGCTCATACACGTGAGATTATCTCGCTCTATTGCTGACGAGTAACCACGGTAACATACTGTTCTTTGATGGTATTGGTTGAAATCAAAGAGCAAGTACGTTACCGTTGATATCAGTCAACAAAGAGTGAGATAAAACTCAAACGGGAACGATTCAAGATCATATTTTTGTGCTTGAAAGATTTGTTAATAATGCAAAATCCAATATTATTGTAAGATTCTTGAACTAAAGAACTAAAAATTAATCATTCAATTATTTATTTATTTCATAGTTGCGTACATGTATTTTAAAGTTACAAATATTATGTTATGTATATATATATATATGATGAGGAAGAGCGTTTTTAATAAATTTCACGTATCGTCTTTATTATAAATGTCAATAGACAAACCAAGTATAAAAGTACATGCACACGTCGGACGACTGTGCAGCAATTATTAATTAGATTAGTGCCGTGAGTCGCCATCAGACGACACACGGCAAATTCATTTAAAACGTGCTATCTGAGAGGAAATCATTTACACTGTAGTAACATTTTTTTATTAATATTACAAATTATTTATTTTTTATTTTTTTATTATTAGTGATATCAATTTTAGACTCGCTTTAAAATTTTTTACTATTATTGTTGTTGATAATAGACGGCATTCCCACAGCAAGCGAACAAACGGTTGATTGTCACAGAGTAGTTCACTCGGCGTCTACATACAAATATCTTACGCGTGAGGCAATCCAATGACGGTATAGACTTGATAAGATGGACGAGAATTGTACGTCCATGTTGATAAGTGAACGTTTAAATAGGATTTCCATTCTCCCTTAGAAAGGAACGTAAAGGGATCTGAGCCCATACAACCAACGACTTCAGTAATAAATAGATACATTCTTCATATTATTTCATCAAAATGTCGACGTAATACATTTTAAATGTTTCTTGGAATTTCTGGCGACAAATATAATGAGGCAGCAGGATCTGCTGAGGCAGACTAAGCCACTAAAAAATCTTAACATCGGTCTACTAAATAAGCGCTTATTTCAAGAATTTTACATAACAGCACAGCAGCGTAGATACTTGAGACGCCAAACTTTGCCAATTTTACATCACAATATCCACTAGAAGCAATTTGCAAAAAACCCAATTGCTCTCCATAAAACCCCGCCGCAAAGTTCGTGAATGTATAATTATAAGTCACATAACAAATCACTATCACTCGAGGAGATGTGGTATAGGTCAGATGTCGAAGTAAATGAGCTGTGATCTTAACTCTCAATGTAAAGATGTATTATACTTGGGGTCTGTTTCACAATCTCTGAGTAAAGTTCCGACTAAGCTATTCGTAACTTAAACGTCAGGAAATAATCCCTTTGCGTTTCACAATCACTGAGTAGTGTTAACCATCACTTAAACTTCCGAATAATTTAAGGGTTAAATCAGAGGTTCCCAAACTCTTTTTCTCATAGATCACTTTCAAAATTTAACTAGTTTCGGTGGACCCCTGCTGCTACATTTCTACCATATTCCCAAAACTCGTCAAAAATTGTGAAGATTAGATCTTACGATGGAAATTTGCGTCGCGGCTGTGTTCAAACACTAAATCCGGAGTGGTAAATATAAAAAGAAAAATAGTATATTTTCTTGTATTCTATTTATTAAAATAATATTATTACAGACTTAATAGAATTAAAATTAAATATTAATAACGTACCCTAACTTCAACAATGCAAATCACATATTAAAAAAATAGTCATAATTTAAATGGGAGGGATATACTTGATGGATTGACAGCAAATTATCAATATTTGGCTTCAGTTTTGTACGGAATTTGTGATGTTCGATTGTTCCCCATTTTGTGATGTTCGATCTGCTTCTTTTTTTGTGAATAGGTTTGTAACGACACTAAAACTTTTTTCGACAAGGTATGACGAGAGAAACGCTATCAAAAGTTTTCTCACAATTTTCCACAGCCCGAATTATTTTTTGGGTATTTCTGCCAGCAACCAAAATGTTTGACAGCCTATTTTAAATTTCACCTTCAGCTCCTCATTGGTGCTAAGCTCGAGTAGCTCCTCTTGTAATACCACATTCGCCACTTACGTTTCACCATATTAATTTATGATCCATGGTGGTACTTCCATCGTCAGAAAATCTTCAAAATGTTAAATGTATGTCTGAATATCTTCATCAAGACATTCTGCCTGTTACAAGTTTGGAAACTGGAAGAATTCGCGCCGACTAATATTTTGCTTCATGAATTTCAGTTTTCCAAGAAAAGTTGAAATTACACCTTTTGTTTTTATTAAATGTAGGCTGTCTCCTTGTAACTTGTAAATTTTTTAACAAATCTGTCGAATACGCGATATCTGCTTTCAATTTGATCAGGTTTTCTTTCAAATCTGGATCTTTACTTTCCATAAACTCTAAACCTGATTCAAAAAGTGAGTAAAATCTTGTTGAATATGCACCTTTCGACAACCAGCGTACTTCAGTATGCAGGAGCAATCGTTGGCAGTCTTCATCATTTTCGTTGCACAATTGTGCAAATAAACGGGTATTCAACGCATTGCTTCTTATTATGTTGTGCTTTAATCACCAATTGGAGCGGTTGGTGCAATCTATCACTCAAATTTTTCGCTACTAAGAGTTGTCGGTGGATGTCACAGCGAATTGCAGTTACTCCTGGTATCATTCTTTTAAGATGGCTTATAAACCCACGATATCGCCCTAACATGGCATCTTCATCTGCTGCCACCGAAATAATGTTTGTAAATGGAATCGATTTTTCCTTAAAAAAATCACTAAGGACATTAAATATTAATTCGCCTTTACTGTCCGTCTCTAAAGTCTTCGCGAATAGCAGCTCTTCATGGATTTCTTCGTACATAATAAATCGAACTTATGCCAATAATAATTCTTCATTACCAGGTAAAGTTGACTCATCCAGTTGAATAGTAAAATGAGTTGTTTGCAGATAATTACACAAGAAGCTTTCACTATCAGAGCTCATTCCATCAATACGTCTTTCTACAGTGTTGTTACTCAAAGGAATTCTTTAGAGTACGTCAAATGGGGGTTTATACAGAACAGTTTTTAAAACCTCTTCAACAGCGGGTAAAATTAACTGGTCTCCGATGGTGTGCGGTTTTCCAAATTTCGCTATAAGCAATGAGATATTGTAAGATGCTCGCAAGCCATCATCGTTACTTTGAGACGTTGAAGCGAACATACATAAGTTGAAGCGTCTGTTTTTGTATTTTTCTTTCAATGTTTGAAAATATTTTAAATCTTAACCTATTTTATCAGGATTACACCTCCTTAGATATTCTTCGAGCTTCAATTGTTTCATAAAGTCATTGTTCAAAACTTTGTTGCATAAATGGCCATAAATAAAGTTGCATATGGGCCATCGTTTGTCTGCCTATGATGGAAGAAAACCAAATTTCAAATAATCAACACTGTACTGTCGACACTTCTTCATAGATTCAGCCATGTTTCGTCTCAGTTACCTAAAGAAAAAACAGTTTGTTTAAGTAATCATCAGGTTATTTTAACAGGATATGACTATTTTAACAGAATAGAATAGGATTCATTAATTATTGCTATGAAGAAACCAAAATGCCGGCGGCAAAACTGATTTTAATTATTAAAAGGAATAAACCGCTATGACCCATATAGAGGTTTTCACAAAACGGCTGAACCTATTTTAATGTAATATAAAACATTTTTCGATTAATTATATTTTGTTACAAATTTCCGTAAATTCGGAGTTGTTTCGGCCGATGTGTGCAGCTAGCATTGTCATGATGAAGAAGGATTCTGCGTTATCGGTTGTTCTTTCTTATTTCTTCAAAGACTTCTGGCAAACAAATGGTCGTGTACCATTCAGAATTAACCGTTTTACAATCCTCTAGTGGCACTGTAGCTACATGTCCATTCATACCAAAAAAACAAGCGACCATTTGCTTCAAAGTGCTTTTTGAACGAATGACTTTTGTTGGGTTCGGCTCATCTTGGAACACCCAAACCGTAGATTGTTGTTTAGTTTCAGGATCATACGCATATATCCAAGATTCATCACCTGTGTAAATATTCTAGACAGCTTTTGACGCACCCTGATTGTACTTTTGTAACATTTTTTCACACCAATCGACACGAACCCGTTTTTGGTCAATTCTCAAGTTGTGCGGAATCCAACGTGAACAAATTTTTTTTACAACTAAATGTTCGTGTAATATTTTATATATACTCGTCATATTTATGCCCAGAGACGCCTCTATCTCGCGATATGTAACATGACGATCTTGCATTATTAGTTCCCGCACAGCATCAATACTTTGAGTACAACAACCGATTTAGGACGACCTTCTTTAACTTCGTCCGTGAGCACAGACCTCCCACGATTAAACTCACTAAACCAATGATACACAATAGTTTTCGATGGTGATTCGTCCCCAAAAGTCGAAGTGAGTTGATCGATGCACTGTTTTTGAGTTAGCCCTCGCCGAAAATCGTAATAAATCATAGCACGAAAATTTTCGCGACTTAAATCCATGGTGATAAAGACTCACAATTTTCAAAATGACGCCACAAAGGATAAACAAATGACAGCTACATGAAACAAATTGTATTCTTCAGCCAAAGAGTTCCATTTTTAAATGTTATAATTACTTTTTTAATATTGTTCTGTAACTGGCCAGTTCCGGATACATAAATAGCAGCCCTCTTATCTTGTCCAGCACTTTTAGTGTCAGACAGAAGATTTCAAATCTACCAGCGTGTAGCGTGTCTAGTGCGTTTCGCGACAGACAAGGCTTAGGCAGATACTTTCGTTTTATACTAGTGACCATACTAGTGACCCGCCCGGCTTCGCATGGGTAGAAACGGACAGAAACACAAAAAATGTTACTCGTTGATATTGTATAGATGAATGAATTTTTGAATTCGGTTTAGTTTCTGAGTTTATCAATTACATACATTCAAAGTTTACCCTTTATAATATTGGTATAAATCTACAGACTACATCTGTCGCTATCTGTGACTGAATGTTGACGCATTCATAATATCTACCGAACAGATATGCCTAGACACGCGCTTCATTTTCTGCTCGTGCCGGCCCATCTATGCGGGTTATAATCGTTGTGGTATCGTTATCTATATATCCTATTTTTTCATAATCGTTGTCTATATATCCTATTTTTTCATTTTTGTCCTTTATGTAAACAAATGTGGCGACTATGACAATTAATGGAAAAAAATTCTAAGTGTTTAGTTTCATTAATAAATTATTAGTAAAACACTTTTAGAATTTTTCCTTATTTGTGTGTTTGTGCTTCAATAAAAACCACCAAGAATAAAAACGCCAGGATGTGTTTGTATTTTTTAAAAACACTAAAAAATAAAGAATAGGATATTACTATTGTTTGCACATCGCAAACATTAATATTCTTCTGTTATTATTCTGTCTTACATTTAGAATAAATTGTGTCATTCACATATTAGAGTGAACCTCAGTGAACTGATTTATGACACTAATTTGATCTAGGAATATAGGTAACCTTTAAGTGACATGCATATTAAAAACAAAACGACAAATAAACAACATTTTATATACTTTATTTGTTAAAATTTCATAGTTCCGTGTGAACTGTATTATAACGGAAAAGCAGTGTTAACGGACGGTGTAAACGGTGAAAATTGAGTTAAATTTGGATTAGTTTGTTTTTTGTTTACATTAAAGTAAAAAATGAAAAAAATAAGATTTACATGTACATGAATCAAAAATCGCAAAAAGCATGAAAAAAAGCAATCTTTACTTTCACAGTGATGTTTCTGATGTGTTACTTCCACGGAGACATAATCACTCATTTGCGATAATAATGGCATAACTCCAAAATGAATAATTTTACAGGAGAGTAATTTAAAATCTTGAACGTGACAATGTCCAAGTGTTTAAGTGTGACTAGTTTCCTTCGAGAAACAAAGACACATTTTAAAATAATACTCTGTTTCCGAGAATACAATAAATATTTAATTTTATATCATCTTATATCAGTAACTTATTTTAGCAGTCATTTATAAAAACCTATGTCCATATAAACGTACTAACTGAAAATGCGACGCTAGCGACAGATATGTATATGTGTCTTATGTATGTACACAAGACAAATACATATCTGTCGCTAGCGTCGCATTTTCAGTTAGTACGTTTATATGGACAACGATTATGAAAATGCGACGCTAGCGACAGGTATGTATATGTGTCTTATGTATGTACACAAGACAAATACATATCTGTCGCTAGCGTCGCATTTTCAGTCTGCTACCAGCAGACATCTGCTATAACGTTCATATTTTAAAATTAACGAATTGACATTTTTGGAGAATGCACTATGAATACTGTCTAATCTTACTGTGTGATTATCTAAATAATCTTGTTTTTTGAGATACGTCATTTTGTCGCAAATGAGTGATATACTCTAGTGGATATGTAAATATTATATTATTTGTATTATTATACTACACTCAATGCTTCTACCTCTCTATCTTATGTTATTTATCTCTCTATAACTGATGCCAAACTGAATGAGTAATTTCATATTTCATTCCAAATTTAAATTAAGTACATATTATGATCCTTTGTTACTCTACTTAATTATGTAAACTAAACTAAATATCATTACTATTGTACATACATACATATCTTCACGCTATTTCCCTAACTCAATAGTCAGAGAGGACGGAGGTTAATAAACGAGTTATAATGATGATAAAATTATAATCAATCGATAAATTATAATATCGATCAATAATAATGATAAAATTATAGTCAACCTGATCATGAGAACGGAAGGCTGTGTTCAAGAGTTGGTGAACCACTGCATCGGAGTTTCGTAATGCTTTTGCGTGCAACAGGTTTTTTTATAATACACTAACTTGATCATCTGTTTCGTACATAAAAATTACAAATAAATAACAGTACTTTATTAAGATTAAGTTGATAATTTGATGGTAAAACGCGGGTGCGTTACCTTGTGCGAGGTCCACCCGCTCATAACCAACACTTCAGTGTTAAGGCGACACATTGATAAACAATAATTTAATCTAAAATAGACCTATTGCTCTATGCAAGCGTGATCGCCCTAGCTTACGAGAAATACGAAAAAGCAATTATTTTCGTTTATTATAAAAATTATAATTAATTTTAAAAAATCGAACAGGCATTCTGAGGAATATATTTATATTTAACTATACAGAAAATTTGGAAACATAAATCCATCCCGTTACTCCAAAAAATGTAAATCTCTGTTTTAAAAGTTTTTTTTGTGTTACAAAAGTTAACCAATCGTGTATCGCAACTGGTAAAATAAAGTCGATGAAATGAAAAATCACGTTACCAAATATCACTTTCATACCTTTTGTAGTCGCTTAGAAATTGAATTAAATTGCCTTAGGTCTGGGTGTACTGGTAGACGTAGACTGGTGGTGGTACTGGTAGGTGGTAGTAGTAGTCGTCTTGTTCTCATAGCACAGGGAATGTCCTAGTTTGAAGTCAGATGATTGGTGTGTATTGTCTAGTGCATTATTATTATTAATCCTGCCGCTAAACAACAGCGCTTGCGCTGTTATGTTCCAGCCTGTAACATTTCTCAGGTTTTCCAACGCAAATTGCGAATTGCAAACTGAAATATTTTCTTATAGACTTTTTCTTTTTAGACTGAATATCCCCAATTTATACCACAAAGGTATAAATCGGGAACAAACAAGCAAATGAGCCAACTGTTGGTAGGCGGCTATCACTTAACATAATATTTATGTGTGGTAGACCCATGCTGCATTACAACACGAATTGGGCTGGCTCGCCTGTTGAAATACCACCCTCTCACAGAATTTCGACGTGAAATAATAGAATTTATTGCTGTTGTGTTTCGCTCGGTGAGTGAGAGTGCCAGTGGCTCACCTCCCCCTCCTTTCCTTAAAGGCCGGCACCGCATCGGGATTATTGTCCGGACGTTGCAGGTGTCGGCGGCGGCGGTCATCACTTTCCATTGAGTGACTCGCTGGCTCGTAATTAATATATAATATAATAATAATACTACAGACAATTACACAGATTGTGTGACCCCAAACTAAGCAGTAAACTTGTACTATGGGTACCACACAACGAACTCTGGGGGAGTTCTGTTATAATAGCGAGTACATTGCAATTGCATACAAACTATTTCGATGACGTTGCATTCAAGTTCCAATTGCAATTGACGTAACGCTTTAACATTTCCTCATAATTACAATTTCATATTTACGACAGTCTGGTTTTGAACTTCGCGACGGACACATACTAAAATTCTTGTACAATTATAAAATTGAAATAAATTACGTCTTTCTCAAGAGAACATTTTCTTTTTTAAAAAGTTCTTCAGGACCCGCCCGGTAACAGTTCCCAGTAACACCCAGACTCCAAGCCAATTTAGAAAAGTTCGTTTCCTAAATTGACCTGACCGCGGATCTAACCTGGGATCCTAGCTTGGAAAGCAGAGGCATATGCCACTGCGCCAATGGGCCAGTCAATTGGAACTTCAATTTTCAAACTCACAGTGAAACTAAAATACAATAACTTAATCTAACTCGCTGCGGTGCCCGGTGGCCGAGATTCGACCGTTAATATTAACTTATAATATAAACTCACACAATCGACAATCTCTGGCGACAATCTCTATTCCGTGCCACTGTTTGATCCTCGGATCAAAAATCAAATTAGACGGAACATTTGCTCTAAGAGCGTGCTCGGTTTTTGTTGACCGACTTTCTGGACATGATAATTGATTAATGTGCGTGACTAAGGAAGAGTCGCAGTACAACAATATAGAGGTGAACATGACATATTTTTATTTGTTTGAATACTAGTTACCAAAACGCTTAAGAGATGAATATTTTGTAAATAATTATTTCCCAATGAAGTCGGTCGTGAGCTGACACAAATTCCACCGACAGTGCGACGTTGCCACGCTTACTATAGCTGTTTTAGTCGGGGTTACGCTAAATGTGATAGAAAAAGAGACAAAAATTCGTTTGACACACGCTGATGAGAATGGCAACTTCTTATAGCGCTGTCATGGTCCGAGGTTTGATCCAAAGAGGTTGCATATATATGATCACAAACTGTTATGAGTTTGACATTGACAATCTTTTTGACATTAGCAATATAAACGTAAAACTATGCCAAAATGCCAAATCTCACACCTCCGTGAGCGTAATGTTTTTAAAAAGGGATCCCAATTATGTATATATGTACTCGCGTCATACAGTACTCAACCTATAAAGTGGCAACATATCATTTGTATAAAAACAATTTACGTCTAAACATATAAGACGAGAGTTTAAAGAGAGAAGAGTTTAAAGGAAAAATATGTCAAAAGTCCTAACTTTTATTATTTTAATTTTATTATGTAACTTTCATTAACAATTTTTATTATATACCTTAAATACATGCATATCTTCACGCTGTATCCCTAACAGGGTGTTCAGAGAAGGCGGTGACAGACCTAGATTTTAGCATAGACTTGTTCATGTTTTTGAAACAACAACGACACATTTTCACGCTGTATCCCTAATGGGGTAGACAGAGAGTATAGAGCGGTAAGCATCGCGGTCCTTACTTACTTTTTTCGCCTTCAAATCTCATTCATATCTTTACACAGTTTCGCCTAGGCATAGGCGAGTGCTTTTGACATTTCCGTCCGCTAACACTCTGGCAGTTTGATCTTCGTAAGTCAGCCTTGGTCTTCCTTGGCTTCTGCTATCACTCGCTTTAACTCTGTACATTTTTTGTCAGTCTGTCGTCACTCATTCTTTTCATTCATTGTTTATTAAATCTAGCTTTTAATTACGCTGTTATGAAATAGTTAAGTAGGTACCTAGCCCATTCAAGCAGTCGTAAGCAAAAATAAAATAGAAGGGGTCATTTTTAACAAATCGACATCTGACATTTACATGAATGGACAAACATATAATCGTTGAATCGAACGTTTTAAATCCAATAACGTTACAGCATTTATCCGTTCACTCGCGAAAGTGTTTGCCGAGAGCTTCCTGCTCAGTCGAATACAGCCTCCATAATGCTCTTCATCGATTACTTAACATATGAAATTAAGACACAAAAACACCTAAACATGTTAATAAAACTTGAGATTTCGCGTTATGAAAGACAGAAATTAAGACTGTAGAAATTAGAGACAGTATTTCTCTTTTAACTTTTTAAAGCACTTTTAGTAAGTTCTCCATTAGTGCGGCGATAGCCGAGGGCCCCTGTTAGGTTTATAGAAGTCTTTATTATCAATTAAGACATACAATAGTCACTTACATGAGAATACAATATTATAAATGTTAATTTTAATTTGTCGTACGCACTGAGTTTATACAATCGCAACAGCAATTCAAATAACTTATTTGTATTATTAGTACAATCAAAAAATTATTCTCTGATGTAATGAGCAACTTTAATTTTGAACGTTTCGAAAGACTCAATTTTTTTTTAAATTTGATGGTAGTTTGTTAAAAAGCTATGCTCCCTCAAATGTAAACATTCTCTTGCCACAATTTGTGCGCGTCTTAGGTAGAACGATAAAACTAGCCCGTCGGGTGGTGCGCTTTTGTATTTGTTTTGATAGTATGAGTGATATAGAAGTGTGAATGGTTTTATTTAGTATTTTGCGAATGAGTATGCATGTGTGATAAGTGTACAGCTGTTGTATAGTCATAAGTTTGGTTTTGTTATAGACCAGGAGACTGGGGGTAAGGTAAGGAAAATGGAAAAGCATTTTTATAATTTTGTTCTGCACTCTTTGCAGTTTAGCAAGTTTGGTTTTTGTTGCGCTGCCCCAAATTTCGACAAGGTAAATCAAATGACACTTTATTAGAGAGTTGTACATGTTAAACCGTACATTACGTGGAATACAGCGGACTATACCCCGTAATGAACCCATGAATGAAGTAAATTTTTTTTTAATGTAATCAATATGCGAGTGCCAGTTCAAGTATCTATCCAATCGTAACCCTAAGTATTTTTCATAAATTTTCTCTGTTATTGGTATATTATTTATTGTCAATGGATTAAATGGTGGAATTACTTTGTTTTTGGCTCTAAAAATTATATAAGAAGTTTTTGTTATGTTGATCGTGAGAAGGTTACACTGTAACAATTTATACAGAATGTTAAGATCCCTTTGGGCAGTGGGAAGGACATCATTTATGGTGGACCCAAAATAGAACAAACATGTGTCATCAGCATACAAAGTGAGATGACCATGCAAGCCCAAATTCTGGATGTCATTGATATATATTAAAAACAACAGTGGTCCAAGGATAGAACCTTGGGGCACACCAAAACTTATTGGGAGAGGAGTACTTTGATGTTCATCGATTTTTACAATTTGAGTCCGATTTTGAAGGTATGATTCAAATATCCTTAGTGAATCTCCACTGATTCCAATTTTCTGAAGCTTTTTTAGAAGTAAACCATGACTGACAGTATCAAACGCCTTTTTGAGATCGATAAACACTCCTAAAACAATTTTTTTTATCTATATTTTGTCTAATTTCGGTTATCAAATCAATTGTTGCCGCTAGCGTGTTACTTTTTGCCCTAAACCCAAATTGACGATCGGAAATGAAATGTATAGAATCCAAAGAATCATTAAGGCGGTTATATATAATTTTTTCCAGAATTTTCCCTGTTCGACCTCCAATCACTACCATCATTTCCAACGATATCCATGTACTACCTACTAGATTGAGTTTTTGAAACAATCGCTGTGCCATTCCACTGCAACTCGGAAACGTCACCTAGCTCACTCTCAATTCAACGCACGTGCAGTGAACAATATACCACATTATCAGAGAATTATAGAAGAGAAGGCTGACTCCCGCCTTGTGACGGAATCACCTACTCTCAGCCGGATACGTAGGGTTGTTGCGTTGGGTGTGAGATGCGGAGAGCATCTCGTTTAGTTAAGCTAACTCAATGAAAATCTGTATTCGAATAACTAAAATTATTTAGGCATCCAAGCACATTAAAATACTTTCGTTTATGCGATTCAAACTTTTTTGTATCTGTGACAACGTAGAACGAATGAAGACAAACTAAAGCGGTCGCATGTTTGCATCGTGTGCGACCCCTGCTGGGGCTACAGTAATTACCCTTATTCACCCAAAATATTGCATTTGTGTGCATGCTACGGTGCGTGCGTATTATGGTGTGCAACCGATACGCCAGCTTTCTATGAAGACATCTTACTTAATAAATGCTTATGTAACAAGTAATTTAAAATAGATCCTGAGTTTAACATTAGACTGCAAAGTATACATTTAAAATTAATTTTTAATAAAGTAAACTTTTTTAATAATATGCGTAAAACTAAAACATTGTGAGCACGTCTTGTCCCTTCGGAGCGACGACACTCTAGCACTGTCTCGCTTTTACTTACGGCGGCAGTTCCTGCGCCCCACACTGCCAGTGCGTAGCGACACGATTATTTATTTGATGTATTATTCTAGTGTAACATATAATTCTACGATATTTTCTGAATTAGCTTGTAGTCTGGGTGTTATATACCGAGACCTCCCTCAGTTCGTTGTGTAGTTCCCATAGTCCGAACCTTGCATAGGCTTGTACTATGGGAACTGTAGAGGTTCATTTTATGTTCACTTAATCTCCTTCTTTTATTATAAGTCCAAATAAATAAATTACACGTCGGTGTCTAACTTTATATTTCTTCTTACACAATTATAAACGAGTTCAAAGTGCCATGGCAGAGCGAGGATATGTATGCGACTGGCGAGCCACTCGTTCAACTTGCATTATATTCTAATTCTACTTGAACTTGAATTCAGTATTTTAGCATCGCCACGTCGTTACATTACACCCCCCTATGTCTAAAAATCACTTACAAATTTTTTTTAACATCTGTATGTGTACATATAACTTTTTAAAACTCAACAACCGGAACGCAGTATCATGTTTACAATACCATTCGCAATATCATCGAATTTCACAATATAGTCTCAATCCTTGATAACGCGTCAGCGACTTTATTGCTATCGGTCTTAACGTACCTAACTCCGTTGTAAATTCGCTTATGAACAGTAATTACCTCGTGCGTCTCGGTATTTTACAATGTCATCGAATTTTTTTTGTCAGCATTCATAACTGACGTTGCCTACTGTTTCATTTTCTGTAAATTTATGGAACATGTCTCTCAAAAATGAACCACAGAAAGTGTTCCAGTTCAGCTCCTCTTCTTGTCTGCCAATCCATAGGCAAAATCTTGTGGCTGCGGAATCGGATATCTGTCGATGTCGGTGATCAATTAATTGCACAATAGTAGCCACAGGGTCTGCCCATTCTTCATATAGTCAACATGCTAGATAGTGGCCCAAGATCTACCATCCTACAGACTGCAGATACCATTCGAACATTGATTATTCTTCCTTTGGGTACCACCTGGCCCTGGTTCATGAGCTACCGTAAGCGCATACCGTATCGTACCGTAGGTTGAGAAAGTATTGACATGTTGCACCCTGCAGCCACGTCCGTAAAGTGAGTGGTTTACGAAATGAATTTAGAAGTCCAAAAATCACTGAGTCCACGTTCGGGATCGCCAATTAAGGGGTTTTATATTATCACGTCGCGGTCACCAATCTTGAGGTTAAATTGCTCACTTTGTCTTCTTTTATTATAAGTCGAAATTAATGAGTTCGATGTCGATGTCAATCTTTATATTTCCTATTACACACATAAACAAGTGCAAAGTGGCATGGCAACGGCGGTGGTGCTGACACAATGTGTGATCTTAAACTAAGCATTAAAGCCTTGTATCACACAATTGTTGTAATTGTCTGGAATATTTATTATTTATAATATTTAATTATTTTATTCTTACTCTGTAACAAAACGTTTATGGAACCACTTATGTCTCTGTATGTTGTCTGTCTGTCATGTTTTTCTCCGAGACTGCGCCAAGGCCAAGCTGGTTAATGAGCGCTAACCTTTACACTCCATTCATGAGATCCATACGCAACACCTTTTGTAAGGAAAACAAACATTTTTAGAATTTTCGTGTATTTATTTATGGTATTCCGTTTGATTTTCTTTAAGTTTCACTGAACAACTAATGAATGGATTCTATTGTAGATTGCACTATTTGAAAAGGGACGCATTTAAAACGTGATTTAATAACACTTTTTTTTATAAAATACTTTATATAATTCAACACATGATCAAAAATAGTAAATTTATACCATAAACAATTCATTTCACATATAATAAGCTGCAGTTTGAATTACTAATTTTGTTGCCATTTCAAAACACTGGGGTCCTAGTTACAGGAATATATTGTTGTGCATATGTTAAGTCCGACGTTAATTCCTAAGTTTAACATATTTTATAATGTTAGGTACATGTTGGAGTATTGAATCGCTTTGGTTTGACTCTGAGTCTGCCACTTACAGTTGTTTTTCGCTGTATTTGGAGTAAACAGCCGTGGAACTTTATAGAAAGTAATGCCCCAAACCATAAACTTAATACTGGCGTATAGACGTACAAAAAGTGCGAGTGAGAATGTAATCTTTTATGATAGTGGCACGAGTAGGAAAGGGACAGCAAACGAAACGCTATTGTAACCCTTTTTGAATGACAGGTCGTCACAAGTTGTCACACTGTGGAGAACGCTCTTGACTTATTTTATTATTTTGTGTTATTCCTGTTTTATTTCAAAGAAGTACTGCCTTTTTCAATAATAGTTACGTGTTCTGTATGTAATCGTGATATTACATATCGCAATAATCAAGGCAATCATTCATTTAATAAGTGACATTAACAAATTAAAAATCGTCACGCGTCAACGAGCTCTATGTTGGTTTATACGCTAGTATATACTAAGTTTATGCCCCAAACACAGATGCGAAGTTCGAAAGTTGAGTTTTGACTTTAGGTCTATTTTGGGACTTTTAATGGAAAATTCGTAAAAAATTTATAAAAGGGTATCAAAACCTTTTAAATCATTTATTCAAAAATGCATAATGCTTTAATTTTTTTTTAATCACTTAAGAATAGGTCATGTCTCATGGGCGTTGTTCCGCCACTGCGCCTTTAAAAGTGTCACGTAGAAGAATAAAAGAAATCTACATATACAATAATATTCCTGCGGCAGCGGATTATAACGAATAACCCATGGTACTTTGTGTTTGTCCTCTATGCGATCCTAAACCATTTATCCGATTGTGATGAAACATTAGCAAGGCGTTCGCGGTACGCTTGCAAAGGTTAATGAATTATTTAATTTAAATAAAAGTTAAATAAAGTAAATAAAAGACTACGCGAACGAAGTCGCAGGCAATAGCTTATAATGAATAATAAGAATAACACGCAGATGAAGGAATATGTTATATTGTTATTAAATGTATAATGGTTATTATTATTATTTCTTATTATTATTTCTTATTATTATTTTACGGGAACAAACAAATTTACTAATTGCGCAAGTTTTATATGGGATGACGGTCTGTTGTTTTATCTCACTACTGTTCTTGAATTCATAACAAAGGTACTTAGAGAATATAATTATGTCCTACATTTTTCATTTTTGTCCATAAACCCTACCATACGTGGTATGATAGGGTTGCACGATAGTGTTATTGTAAAAATGAAGAAAGAAATGCTTAGATGGTTCGGGCAAATGGAAAGAATGAGTGATGAGAGTCTCCCTTTTGACGGAAATGTCAAAAGCACTCGCATACCTAGGCGAAAATGTGTGAGGAGAATGATGAGATTCGAGGAAGCGAAAGAAGTATATAAGGACCGCGACGCTTGGCGCTCCGGCCTCACTGACTACCCCGTTAGGGATACACCGTGAAGATATGTATGTATGTAAGTTACACTACGTCATATGTAATGTACAAATAAATATTTAAAATATACAGAACATAACATATTTGATTGGCCTTGGCGCGGTGGCAGATCATTTGTCTTCCTAGCCGCTTACGTGGCGCTCCGTCCTCTCTGACTACCCCGTTAGGGATATAGCGTGAAGATATGTATGTCCATAATGCAAAATTTAAACAAACAAGAAATTAACCAAAATCTCGTTAGGTTTTCACCGTTCGCTCGTTCGACGTATTACACGTAGCACTCTAAGAATACTGTGTTTCTGTTATATACACGAAATTATGAAATATACACATATTATGTCTACGGCATATAGACCTTTTTATACATATTTTAATTCCTTTTTTAAACTTCTATTCTGTCATATTATAATTTTTCAATTATTATTTTTTTCACTTCTGAATTCAATACTATTTTATCTTTAATTTATATGTTCCTAGCAGTTTACAAATATCATTAATATTATCCAATCTTTTACTTAGTAAGAGTTAGTTATCCCCGTTAATATGCACGCAGGTACGAGGCAGGCACGAGGTACCCTCGATAGATGAACCCTTAGGTAGTCCCACCAGGCAGGACGCCTTCTGCGCTCACTCCAACGCGACCGATGACGCTGTACAAGCCACTAGGGCTAACAACGAAGAGCAGGGTTTTGAGTTGATTCGAGTCCGAAACTACTCTGTCGGTATAGAATATGTGGGTTTTCTCCCTTTTCATAAACAAAAAAAAAAACAAGTTGTCAAGCAGCCATCGAGTAGTCGTATACAGTCATTGAAATGCAGAGTCGATAGCGAGTTCATACCCATCAGTTAGCCTATTATTTAATATTGTATTATATTTTTTAAGTTATAAATGGTGTAATGTGAAATGGATTAATAAAGGAGTTATAATTTTTTGTTTACGTAAAGAATGTACAATAGAATAGTATGAGACGAGAAAAACGTTTTGCATCACGTTTTTTGATCAATCGTCTTTCTCGTTTCTAAAATTCTTTATACTTACTCGTTATAGTTCAGTAATTGTACCGAACTACTGCCCTACAAAAATTTGGAACAGAATTTTTTTTCATACGGTATTAGATGATGGTTCATACTTCATAAAACTATTAAAATCCGTTAAAATGGGGGGGTAGGTTCCCCCCAAAAAAGGCCTTTTGGTCCAAAAATACATTTTTTCACGAATATGTCCAAAACCATAAAGTATGTATATTACAATTTGACTACCTCCGTGGCGCAACGGCTTAGCACTTCGGAAAGTAAACGGGGGTTGCGGGTTCGATTCCCATCTCGAGTCTGGGTGTTTATGTATAACATGTATTTATTTACAAAAGAAAAGTAAATAAGTAGTATATCAGTTGTATTTCATACATAAATATTGTATTTATCATAATCATAAATTAATTTATCCCTTAAATATATTAAATGAACTTTGAACGATATTTCAATATTTTTACCTACCTTAATGGTTATCTAGGAGACAAAGCACTTTTATGTGACCAAGGAACAATTTTGCTATTCTCTGAGGTTTTTTTCTTTTTTTTATATATAATTTATTTGCACAAAAAAAATACACAGAAGCAGTAGTCAAAAATGACAAAAGGCAATGCTTATCTAAGAGATTTCTTCCAGCACACCTCGGTGATAGAGAAAATGAACGAGGTTAGGATGTGCTTATAAATAAATGTAAGAAGACAAAATGTATATAATTTTTAATGTATAATGGTTATTATTATTATTATTTTACGATACCAACAGCATTTAATAATTGCACAAGTTTTATATGCGATGATGATCTGTTGCTCTGTCTCACTGCTTGTCCTTCCTTTTTATATTATTTTCTGTTTATAAAAGTACATATCCCTATCTCCATAAATCCATATATGTGCGAAAATTTCATCCAGATTAAAAAATAATCGATCGACCCGCTTGCACTAAGTTTTAGCTCGGTAATTTTTTTTTTTCTTTTAAAATTGCTTTAACGGATTCGCAACAGAAATGTCTTTTATTTTACTTTTAGCTTTTATTAATACAATAAAGTTGCCTGTCTATTGCACAGTTCCATAGAAGCTCTCTGTGTAGACGGTGCCAGTGATGCTGTGACTGATAAATGCTTTTATCGCAGATCATTCAATTATTCCTATCACTTTGAGAGGTCACTATCCGTATGGACGGGAAAATTCTGTAGAAGTTAACGTATAACATGCATATAACCAAAAATAAATCTATACTTGTATTATTACAATACGGGCATATTTTTTATACTTATTTCGAATAATTTCTATGACATAATTCGATCAAATTACTGAAAAAAAAAAAATTTTTTACGGTTTCACACCTCAAAATAATAACCGGCTGGGAGTGTGTCGGACATAGCCTAATAAATTGACATTAAAACTTAAAAAATCAAAATACATACATACTTATCTTCACGCTGTATCCCTAACGGGGTAGTCAGTGAGGACGGAGCGCCAGGAGCGTCAAAAAATCAAAATGAATCTGTAATACCCATTATTTTTGTTTTTATTCTCATTCGTGGTTCTTCTGCACGGACGTCCACGTTTTGCCGTCCACGGAAAAAACGCGCGATAAAAAAAAATTTTATTAAAAAAAATTAAACCGCCTTCAAAAAAAAACACTGAAAAGTGTAAAATAACTATCCTTTACTAATCAAAACTCAAGTACAATTAAAATAACTTTATAAATACGATACACATACGTATATAATTAAATTTGACAGTTACTGAAGTCGGTGCCAAGCCCACCAAACTAATAGACTTTATGTTGTTGCACATTGATTTGGCACCGACTTCAATAACTGTCAAATTTAATTATATACGTATGTGTATTTGTAAAGTTATTTTAATTGTACTTGAGTTTTGATTAGTAAAGGATAGTTATTTTATACTTTTCAGTGTCTTTTTTTAAGGTGGTTTAATTTTTTTTTAATACAATTTTTTTATTTCTCCCTTTTGAGTGGTCTTCACCTAAATAAATATCTAAGGCAGGTCTGCAATTAACTTCATTCTAATTCCGGAGCGCAACGATATACAAGAGAATCGTCAATATAAAAACATACAACCGAATTGAGAATCTCCTCCTTTTTTGGAAGTCGATTGAAAAGATTTAAGTTTAAGTTTAGGTCGTGTTATCTAGTGTATCTTCAAAGTCCAAGCTCCAATATCGGTGAAATTTAAATGGGACCACCTCTGAAGTATTACCTACCAAATGTATAAAGAATTTTCGAAATCGGTTCATAAATAACGGAGTTATGAGGTAACAAACATACAAAAAAAAACAACATACAGACGAATTGAGAACCTCCTTCTTTTTTTGACGTCGGTTAAAAACGTGCACGGTAAATTATAAAAGCGTCCATTGCCTTGAAAGTGAATTTTACAGCTGTTAAATCGGACAGCTCGTGAATCCTATCGGTAAGTGATTCGGTTACAATTTGACGGTTTGATTTGGATAGATCATAAACTAACGAAAATGAATACGTTATATTTGAAGCAGTATTACAACCTCGCGACATAATCTATTATAAACTAACGGTGTTCGCAATCACACAGTGACATAACAAACACACTTGAGAATGACGTGATTTGAGGAAGCGAAATAATGTAAGGACCGCGACGCTTGGCGCTCCGTCCTCTTTACCTCGTTAGGAATACAGCGTGAAGATATGTATGTATGTACATACACACATACAATCAAATAGGTACATACACTCGCTGCTATAATTATACAATCTATCTAATAAGTATTTTTATATATTTTTTAAGAAAATTGAAGAACTTTGTAGGTAGCACTCCCTGGTGTATATATTATATAGATTGTGCCACAAGTTATGGTATGGTATGGAAATTGTAATTAATTATTTTATAATAATAGATGCTAATGTTTTTGTCATCTCTTCCAAAATAACTTATGAATCCATAGTTATTCACGATACGAACACTGTCTATAATTCTTATCACTTTTCTTTCAACGGCTACATTCTGTCTCCCAATACTCTACTGTAACTGATGCAAAAGAAATAAATAACAATCGCATGAAACGTCAGCAGGCATTACTATAAAATAATGTATAGTATAGACAGACGAACAGTAAGTAGCCAGAGTGTTAGCTGACAGAAATGTCAAAAGCACTCAGATATCTAGGCGAAATTGTGTGAGGAGAATGATGAGATATGAGAAAGCGAAAGAAATATGTAAGGAGTGCGACGATTGGCGCGCCGCCCCGTCTGACTACCCCGTTAGGGATATGTATGTATGTAATTTATATTATTAAAACTTGGTGCCCAATCTACATAAACACCAAGGAGTGTTTCACATACATTTTTCAATTTCTTAAAAAATACTCAAGTCTCAAAGGCAATAATTTATTAGACTGTAGCTCTCTTGTAAGGGAGCCACACTCACACAGAAGACCCACACGTGACCCAGCCGCTAGTGAATGTAACACCGAACTAACATATCGTAATTAATTAAAATTTAACACAATTTCGATAATCTTATTTCACGTAACAGATTGCGTAAAGTAGGGCACGAGGCAGTGGAATCGTACTATTGCCATACTCGATCATATGTCATGGATATTTCGATAGCTGACGGCTCGAATTATAGAATTACAGTAATTATAGTACAAATGTAGGTATCTATCGAGTTTGTAATATTAAAGCGTTCTTCACATAAGGCAAATGAACTCTCACAGGTTTACATAGAAAAGTATTTACAAATGGCTACAAGTCGGTAAGGCGAAAATTAATGGATCGCTTTTCTCAATTTTTTTTTTAACTTAAGTATATTACAATTATTGTCTTCTGAAATCTTTTAATTGGCTTTGATTTAAACTTAAACAAGGTGTTACAAAAGTCTCCCAAATACCTGAAAGATTAATACCTTTCAGGTATTTGACATTAAACTAAGTTAACTTAAGTTATAGCACGTCAAGAAGAGAGTCCACCTATGGGGTTACAAAAGTCCTCCTGTGATATTTTTATTTTGATAAAATTGAAATAATTTTAATATAAATAAAAATATCGACTAAACTGCCGGCATCACTATTTTGAGTTCATGATCCATATACAATCCCAGGGAGTAGTGAATTACCAGCTAACTACCTCCTTGTATGCCTACTGGTAGCAATTAAATCGCGCGTTATTTAACAAACAAAAAAAAATAATAGCCACTTCGCCTAGGTATGCGCATACCTAAGCGAAAATGTGTGAGGAGAATGATGAGATTAGAGGAAGTGAAAGAAGTATGTAAGAATCGAAAAGCTTGGCGCTCCGACCTCTCCGACTACCCCGTTAGGGATACAGTGTGAAGATATGTGTGTGCAAAAGCTACTTAATAAATAATAGGTGTGATAATACTTTACAGATATGTGTGATATCTTTTGTTATTTTAGGCTATGAGGGTTTCTGAATAAATAAATAAAAAGACTTCCACCCGCGACTTGTCCGACTGTATTTTGTAATAAATATAAATATGAAAAACCAAAATAAAGTATTGCATGTTTGTGTTATTTTGCACTTCATTATGAACGATCATTCCCTATTTTTCACCTTTAATGGATGATTTTTCGAACCTTACAACAACGTACAGCCTATCATTGCAGATAGAAACAAGAAAGGAATATATGTTCGTTAGGGGTCTATTATGCGCTAAGGATAGGTTTTCGGAAATTGGATTACTAACCTAACCTAACGGTCGAAATGTCGGGATAAAATAGGTAATTAGCCTTAAAGTATAAACGCGACATAGACCCGTTAATAAATATTGTAAGACTTACAACACTTCGTTCTTTATTTCCAAGCAAAGGACTAAATGTGCATTATTATGGTAGCTATACTTAATATTATAGAGGTAAACTTCGCTTCCTTGTATGTAATTGATAAACTCAAAACTACTCAACCCATATCAAAAATTCTTTCACCTATAGAAATTTACAAATATGGGCTGCATTTTATTTTCAAACAAAATTCTACCCGTGCGAAGCCAGATTTTCAGGATTTCCGTACAAACTCCAATTTCAGAAAACCTATTCTTAGTGCATGAATAGACCCCTAACGAACATATCTTCCGTTCTTGTTTCTATCTTCAGTGATAGATGTCTGTAAATCAGTTAAATATCAGATTACGATAAAAACGTACTTATACGACTAGGCCCATTAGTACTGTCTTCCAAATACATAGTCTCAGATTCGATTTACTGTAGGCTAGTAATTAGTTTGGGTTCACACAATTAATATAATTGTCCGAGCATGTAAAAATATTAAAAAAATATCCTATTAAAGTGTCTTACTTTCAAAGTTCAAAGGTTTCAGACCTTCTAATAAATATACGATAAAAGACAGAAATAAAATGAATGTGACCCTTTTTAACCGACTTCAAAAAAAGGAGGAGGTTCTCAATTTCGTTGTTTTTTTTATGTTTGTTACCTCAGTATTCCGTCATTTATGAAACGATTTAGAAGATCCTTTTTTTATATGAAAGCATTGCCTGATATGAAAAAGTATTCTTTTATTTGAATAGATATACTTCCAGATTGGTCCTGTTTAAATTTCACTGGATAGGAGCTTAGACTTCGAAGAAACACCAAATAACACCGTATAACGCGAACTGCTTATAAGCTTCACTTATATTGGTGATTCTCTTGTCATTGTGCTACGGAATTAGATAATAAGTTAATTGTAGACCTACCCTAGATATTTATTTAGGCTACGATTGCACAAAAGAGAGAAATAAAAAAATGTATGTAATAAAAAATTAAACCGACTTCATAAAAATACTGAAAAGTATGAAATAACTATCCTTTACTGATCAAAACACAAGTACAAAAATAACTATAAATACAATACAAATACCTATATAATTAAATTTGACAGTTATCGAAGTCGATGTCAAATCAACGTGCAACATAGAAAGTATTAGTTTAGTAGACTTGGCATCCACTGTAGTACCTAAATGTCTAATTTAATTACAGTGTAACCTGTATAACTGGGATCTCAAGGGACCTAGGATTTTTTATCACTTAAAGATAGTTTTCATTCAGCCCATTTTCCCAAATAGACAGGATTAAAATGACAGTTCTTATTTATAGAGGCTCCCGCTAAGCGCTAACTTTCCACTATCATAATCCAACAATAGCCTTAATTTATCGCGGAAGAAATTCGAATGTGTTTAAACAAACGTATCGCAGCCGTCCTGTCCTACCTGATAAATCGTCCTACTTACAAAGGCTATTGAGCTACAAAGTCCCAATTATAGAAGTAAGCAAAGTGATGGGACCTCATTGTAATTATCAGTAGTAGAGGTTTCTCACATATCATAACCAGGTTATACTGCATGTAGGTACTGTATCGTATTTACAGTTATTTTTTTAATAGCCAGAGTGTTAGCAGACGGAAATATCAAAAGCACTCGCATACCTAGGCGAAAATGGGTGAGGAGAATGATGAGATTTGAGAAAGCGAAAGAGATATGTAAGGACCGCGACTCCTGGCGCTCCGTCCTGTCTGACTACCCCGTTAGAGATACAGCATGAAGATATGTATGTACGTATGTATGTATTTTTTACATGAGTTTTTATAAGTAAAGGAAATTTATTTCGCACTTTTAATGGTCTGTTTGAAGTCGGTTTCATTGATTAATTAAATTTTTTCATTCAGTATTTCAAATTTAATTGACTTCCGGGCTCCAAGTTCCAAATTCAAGTTGTAAGATAAATCTAACAAAAAACAATCTAAAAATGATATATAATAAATAAAAATCAATTGCCACATGTATGACGACGCATAACTTGAGAATAGTAGCGCGATTCTCTAACGCAAATTAGTCAAATTCCCTTCTGAATCCGCGGTGAGATTGTCGACTGTGATTTGGTATTCACAGAAATACTAGCGCCGCCTCGATGCGGCGAGTTGTACTATCGTAAATGAATTTTATGAAGTTTTGCTAAATATAACAATCCAATCTAAATAAGCGAGTTTTATTTAACGTAATTATCTCAGACGAAGTTAAAATACTCTAAGACGAAATATCGACTGAGATGTTTACTCTTAAGCAATCCCCGACAAACTCGCATTCAAGATCACTCCACTTCGCTCCTAGTATGTTTGGTTTGGAGAATTCCATTTGAAGGCTAAGTGAGTTCGAATGTGAAGTGGGGTGAAATGTCGAACGAGTCCTGCTTGGGCGATTCGAGTTTTTACAGAATTGCATGGCAGCTCGACCGATTTAGCTAATTCCTTTTTTGTTGTATTCGTAATTGTTAGGACAAGGTTTGTATAAAAAAAAAATTTGGGAACATCCACATACGGCTCTGTTACAGTTTCGTAATAGTACCAGCAGCTGTCTCGTGGTTTCACCCGTATTATATTTGATATACATATCTTCACGCTGTATCCCTAACGGGGTATAATATTTATTGTGTATATATATAACATTGTAGCTTTTCGAAATAACAATGACTCTATGTTACTCTATAAAGTTTGCCAATAAAAGATTAGCCTAGACGAACAATCTAACAGTTAAAAACACAAATAACGTATAATTTGGGTTTTGGTGATGTGCGAATAACTACACGAATTTAACGAAAAACCTGTATTTCGAAGTTACTTCTCTTAGCTTCTCTACGGTGACTGTAGGACTAAACCACATCAATAAATTGCAAAATTATTCTTGGCCACGAATAGCCTAAGCTCCATACATTATTGCGCTGGAATAAACTTATTAAAAATATGTTTCTAAAACAACTGAATATTCCGAGAATAGCAGGTGTGATTTCCATATGTACATTCTAAAAAATTGTCGCTTTCAATCAGAATAAATCACATCCCAATCGGCTCGCACTCTCAAGAATATGTTACCACAAAGGAACACACACACAGAAAAACATAAAATAATATCATATTTGTAACATTGTTTTATCCTTTTTATAAATGTTTCCCACGTCTCAGATCGCAGAAAAATGAACGTATAGATATGGTACACATTTACGAAATACCATGATTATAATAAACTATTACATAAGCAGTTATGATGAGTATGTTAATGCCTTTCTAAATTATAAATAGTGAATAGGTTGTTGGTTATGAGTGCATGAAGGCTTGGGTTCATATGTGGCGTTTCATACTACGCGAACTTCTCAAGAAAGATAAAACGGACAAGACTAATTAACGAGACCATTTTTCTTGAGTGAGTTTTGTCACTATGATGTCACTCATCCATATTTACATTCAAAGCTTTGTTTACCGTCAGCATAATATTACAGTCTACAACACGTCCAATTTGGAAATACGTGTAACACTCGCTTGAAAGCAGCTTATATGATTTAAATTTGTGAATGCTAAATTGCCTAGACTAGATCAGTAATATGATTACGTGTGATGTGCGTCTAATTTTCTGTATAATATAATTGGGGATTTACTTTCCGGTATTGCTTTTCATTTAATGTATTGTTATAATTCTTTCGTTTCGGAATCGGTGCTGATCAGCTGACCGAGTCTGATCTCTGGAATCTCCTGAGGATGCTTCGTTAAGATTATTACAGCCCGGAAAAAATGTCTAAAGTTTTGCAAATTTTTCTATTACAAATATTATATATTAAGATGTTATTAAAATTTTAGCATGAAAATTTTCATTGTATAAAAAAAATGTTTGGTTGGGTGTTTTCGTTTCATGTTGATCCCTCAAAAATGTCGGCCTTATTTATTTTTTGTTTTAAACTAAGGTAACTACGAAAAAAACTTGTTAGCTTATGATTCGAATACTTTTTTGGCTTGAAATTTTTTACACCTTTCTCACAGGCGCAGTACATGCCGTACCCAGGTAGGTCAAGCGACCACTTCATTACCCACTCATCCATCCCATTGATACCATTATTTAAAATCTCTACCAGAATCAAACACATCATAAAACATGGGTCACGGGCTCCTGTGCCTACCTATTAAATCGTGATCGGTCTAATCGTGACGATAATAACGAAATTTAGGGGTCAACTGTAGAAACGTGCTCGTTGCGACCCTTGCCAGCCCTTTTCAGGGCTGCGTTTCCTCTCCTGTGCATACCATGCGGGACAACGATTGTACTACATTTAGGGCGTCCCCCGAAAGCGACGTACACCGGTTTGTTCCCACTGGTGTGTACAGAGTGCAGTGCGGCATTGGCTACCGCCACCCAATATGCTGTCCACCTCACGGCGGGAAGCGGAGGGAGGAAAGCAGAATACCTGCGTTGAATGTGAGAGGTGGGATTGAAGAGAAAATGAATGAAGTGATTGATATTATGGAAGAGAAAAGATTGGATGTTGTTATGTTTGAGAGAAACCAAGCAAAGGGGCAGTGAACTTGCCGACTTGCCCGGAGGGAACATCGCTTTGTGGTCAGGGGTACCACATGGAGACAAAAAATGCCATGGGGTGGGCGTTTTACTGTCCCCTCGTTTGGTAAATTGTATGACTGAGTTAAATGTGTAAATCTCAGACTGCTCTGGTTGCGGCTCAAGATGGGGTTGACGACAATTTTTATTTTGGCGGTGTATGCCCCAATGTCCTCTGTCGGTTTGGGTAAACTAGATCAGTTTTGGGAGAATATTAGAGAAGTTCTAGTGACGGTTGAAGAGAATGAGAGAAATGTTATGTGTTGAGACATGAATGGAAGGGACGGAACAGCTTGAACAGGATTTGAGACTGTCCTAGGAAAATATAGAGATAATAGAGTGAATGATGCTGGTAGGAGTGTGTTAGGAGTGTGTATGGAAAAGGATCTTTTTGTTGCTAATACCTTATTTAAGCACAAAAGGATTCATCAGCACACATGGGAAAGGAAGGATGAAAGAAGTATGATTGATTTATTCCTGGTGGACAGCCGGCTCAAAAAGCAGGTTATGGACACTAGGGCACACACAGAGGAGCCGATCTGGGAACTGACCACTTTCTAGTGGTAACTAGAATAAGGGGTCTGTTTGCAGCATGGCGACATCGAATAGTGTCCAAGCCTGCAGCGGTTTGTCGCATTAAAAGCTGGAAACTCCAGATCCGACCACCAAGAACGAATATGAAAGGGTATTATCCGGTAAGCTTGATGATAGATTGAAAGTGATGAGCGAGGATGTTGAAGAATGTTGGCAGAGCCTTAGGGATAGCATGATCCAGGCTGCGAAAGAAGTGTAGGAATAAATAAGATTGGTAATGGTAAAAAGCGTGATGTGTGGTGGGATGATGAGGTGAAAGTATCTGTGTATAAGAAGAAGAAAGCATGGCGGGACTACCTTGCTACTAAAAATGACTGTGGTATGAAAAATTTGATGGAAGACAGATATAAGCTGCAGAGAGCAGAAACGAAGGCACTAGTGAAAGAGAAGCGTGAAAGGTGTAGGGTGTTAGACAAAAACAAGATGTCGGACAACTTCGAGGAAAATTCTAAATTATTTTAGAAAGAAGTACGTAAGTACCGAAGTGGTCCGGCACCTTGCAGAATGAATAAAGTGCGTTCGAAAGAAAACAACCTGCTTACAAATAAAAAAGATTTTCTGCAGCGATGGAGTGAATACTATGGAGACCTGTATGAGAATGGCAACTCCGTCTCTGATACTGAGAACAATTCTAATGAATTGTCACACTCGCGCCAGGGACTGGAAGATGCCATTAGTATGAAAGGAATTGAGAAAGTAATAAGAAGTTTGAAATGTGGAAAGGCTGTGGGAATTGATGAGGTGACTGCTGAGATGATCAAGTGTGGTGGTCCTATGGTCTGGAATGCCTTCTGTGCACTCTGTAACCTTTGTTGGCAGAAGGGGGAGGTTCCAGAGGACTGGCACACGGCAGTCATAGTACCTCTATGTAAACGATAAGATAATACGATAGGGGTTGTATGGATTAGATTTTCTCGCTTCGCTTTATCGTGGGAAGGTTTCTGGCTATAGGCTAGAAAGTTGTCAGCGCTTTCGTGGATCTAAAAAAAGCATTCGACAGAGTAGTGCGAAAGAAATTGTAGAGTCTTCTGCCTGAATATGGCGTGGAAGGCTCCTTACTGCAGGCTGTGAGGTCCTTGTATCGAGACCACAGCGCCTGTGTAAGGATAGACGGTGACATATCGCCCTGGTTTAAAGTCTGTTCTGGTGTCAGACAAGGCTGCGTGATGTCTGCCTGGCTGTTCGTGCTGTATTTGGACAGTTGCCTCCAGAGATTGAAAGGTAATAGGAGTGGTATAGAATGTGATGACACAGTGGTAAACTGCCTATTGTACGCTGACGATGCTGTGCTGATAGCACCATCAGAAGCAGAGTTGCAGACACTAGTCACGTGTATGAAAGAAGATTGTGAAGTAAAAGGATTGAAAATGAATGTGGACAAAACTAAGGTTCTGGTGTTTGAAAGAGAAGCGTTACAAACGAAATGTGTGATTTGTGTAAATGGAAAATGTCTAGAACAAGTGAATGAAATTGTGTATCTGGGGAGTGCGTTTTCGAGGGATGGAAGATGTGAGTTGGATGTGGAGAGACGGGTAGCAGCTGGCAATAAAGTGAACGGTGCTCTGTCCGCATTAGTGGGTAGTGTGAATATATCTAACACTGCTAAAATGGCCATCCACAATGCGGTGTTGGTGCCAACTTTGTTTTACAGAGGCTTGGATATGCCCGAAATCGAGTGAAAGTATGATAAATGCTGTGGAGATGCGGTCTCTCAGAAATATGTGCGGTGTTACGCTTGCGGACAGGATAAGCAATGATGAGATACGCAGTATAACAGGGTTGCACAACAGTAATATTGTAAAAATGAAGAAAGGAATGCTTAGATGATTCGGGCACTTGGAAAGAATGAGTGATGAAAGACTGACGAAGAAAATCTACAGAGCGAAAGTGAGTGGTAAAAGAAGCCAAGGAAGACCAAGGGTGACTTATGAAGATCAAATAGCCAGAGTGTTACCAGACGGAAATGTCAAAAGCACTCGCATACCTAGGTGAAAATGTGTGAAGAGAATGATAAGTTTTGAGGAAGCGAAAGAGGTGTGCAAGGTCCGCGACTCCTGGCGCTCCGTCCTCTCTGACTACCCCGTTGGGGATACAGCGTGAAGATATGATATGTTATATGTTATGTTATGTTATGGCATTACCACCCTTATAATAAGGGTACCTAGTGCAATGATATATTCTCTATAACCTTCCTAAGCGAGCGTAAAGTAACTCACCAAAGTTTCATCGTATTACAGTGGAAACATAATTTATGAAAGCATAGAAAACGGACAGAGTTTAATTTTAAAGGTAAAAGACATTTTTGGATACTTTTTCACAATGAAAAAAAGGTCACAACAAAAAAAGGTAATTTTGAACACCAAAAGTTTATAACAAAAGTTATCATGACGCTTGTATATTTTAATATTTAGCAATCACTAAGGAGAGTTTGTACCTCAATGTTATTCAGATTGTTGCTCTTATGCTTATTTTGACAAGTTTAGTGGGTTGGATCCACTGACCTCTATATTACGAGTACCTAAAAATGTTTACTAAAATGCGACAGCGAACAAATAAAGTATCTAAAGTTGTTAGGCATTTTTGACGCAACGTTTTGTGTAAATGCAATACTGAAGATTACATTTTAATGTAAATAAGATGCGAAATGCAATATTGGACACTTATTAATGTTTTTTCAATGTTAATGACATCAATTCACTGCACGTGCCGTCAATTTATCTATTTTATTAAAGGTGTATGCGATCGACAAATTTTTGATCAGCAAATGATGCCCTTTATGGCTCTAAGCAAATTAATCATGTGCTTAATCGGTTTTTGAGCGTTATTGGACCGTCTATAGACTCCTCAGCCCTATAGTCCGGTCAGAGAATAAGGCTAGGTGCTTCTTATCTGTTGTAAGAGACGACTAATGAAGCCTTCGGGGTCGCGATCGATAGGAGTAAGGACATCGTCATTCATGTGGCCTTGAGGAGGACAATAGCATGCGTGGTTTACGCTGTCATTGCATTGCGAAGATGCAGAAAGCTCTATCACTCCCTCTCTAAAAAGCTTTTCGGCACAGAGCGAGAGGTGCTCCAGCGCGTTCGTGCATACTGTAAAATATCCCGGAGCTTCTGGATAAAGTACTGAGGTCCGCCACCACAAGAGTTTTCGTAGATAGATAATATCTGGCTGGAGAGAGACGTAATCTAATCCGGGAAAGCCACGAAAAAATTTTCCGCGCAGACGACGTCGCAGGTTCAGCTACTTTCTTACATCACTAAACAACACAACATGCTTTTTATCACTTAATCCGTAAGAAACAGCGTGTTTTGCAACCTATTGTAGTGAAATTCCACATGTTCGTGCAGCCATATTTTCGAGATCATCGTCATTCATCTACCTTTTCGTGTTTGCCTATGGCATCACATTTCTTAAACGGATGAATCCACTTGCATACTGTTTTTTTAAAGATGTAGTTTCTGACAATATTCTTATTTAAAACAGACGCTAAGCATTGTATTTTAAAAAACGTAACAAAACCATGCTGTCATAGCCTTCTATATAAACTGAGATGGACCTGGCAATATTCCAGAAATCCAATGTATGCAATTTTGAACTAAAACATTGACAATATTACACAACAAACAATATTTACCTAATTGTTAATAGAAATCAGTATATATGAAGACAACAAGAGTAAAAGAGATAGCAATTTTTAAGATTTTTTAAATTTTAAACAACACTGTAAGACCGCGTGACGTACAACGGTAATGTTTTGCATACACTGGTGTTAATTAACTCCTATTTAAAATTTCAAAGTTTCTTGCGTTGAATTATTTTGAATCTATGGTTTTAAAAACTTTTATATCTCAAATGATGATTGTAAGAAATATTTGTTTCGAATTTCTATTGAAGCTCCTAAGCCAAAACTTATAACTTTTAAAAGTTCACGTCTCTGTTTCTTCCTTTCAACTATTTACAACAAATGGTCTCCGAGAAAGCGAAAGTTCAGGCATACGCCGAGGTAATTCCATAAGCGTATCGTTTCTCGATTGGAACGAAATACAAAACATTCTTAAATGCATCTAATCGTCAGATATAACAAAACCCACTATCTGAAACCGGTCGCGCAAGTTTCAGTAACGTTATGTTAGAATATGTCGTTAGTCATAACGTAACATAACGCAGACATGTCCTGACTACCAGTTTGTATACAAAGCTGTTCATTACGAAAATATAAAAGAATTTAAACAGTTGTAATTTGACAGGTAATGCACATTATTACAAGCTTTATATGTCACTAGGTATGTAGAGTAACAAACATAAACTTAGTATATACCATGGACGTACTATTCTAACAGGACTGCGCACTTGCGGCTGAAATGCGAGCCAAGCAAGATGTTCACTACGGAGGCTTTTGTCACGATCTAATTAGGTGATCATAATATTACATTGCACAATTTTATTTCAAATATTTTTATTTAAAACGAGGAACAACATTGTAAATGATACTATCTCTTGAACTTCTTGGTTATCATCTCTTTGTTGTTTCTGTGTCTTACATCAATGTTGTCTGTCATTTCATGCACATGATACATAAGTAAATGTAGGTATTATATACGTAAGTTTATGAACTATGGAACCCGTAGCTTTTTTGTTTATTTCTCGACTGCAAAATCAAATAAAAAAAAATTTTAAAAATATAAATCCAAATCAAAAGTTCGTAAATAAGGATTTTTCTCCTTTTTTGAGAATGTAACATAGTTAGCAGCAAATGTAATCACTAATACATAGAAGTGTTCACTCCAGGACTAATAAACTACGAAATTAATTCAGCCAAAAGCTTGACAGCAAAAAGAGCTTAAAAGTGTGGATCATATTTAGGTTTTTTAAAAATAATAAACCTATCCTGTAGCGCTCCCACAATACAGCTAACAAAAATGACGCTTCATTTATTGAAAACCATTAGGTCGTGGTACACCAAAAGTAAATGTAGGTATCTACATTTACTGTATAATATAAATAAAATAGGTATATATAAATAAGGTATCTATTTAGACAATATTTGTTCTACGCTTCTACGATCTGATTTTTCATTATTGTCTAATAAGTAATAATTGCATTGTAATTATAAGTTGTAACTATTGTGACTTAAAGTAGTCTGTGAGTTGAAATTATTTCATCAATATCATTGTTGTCTGAAATAAAATAAAGTGAAAATAAAATTGAAAATATGCCACTGGAAAAGCGGACGATATTGCATCGGCTTTTATCAATTGTCGAGAAATAGCAGAATAAACATTTTCTGGTCTGAAGTGGAGGCTACATACGACGGAGTTAAGATACCGGAACAACGTCCAACCACATTTGTCTTCTTATTTCATTCTTCAGAAAACTTTTATCAAATCAAAACATGGAAGGTAAAATATTTTTCTTTTAGCTATTAAATAATTAAATATACAAACCACAAGATAAGTAAATATATATAAATAAAATTGACTTCTAAGTATTTATGTTGACATGGTATTTACCATGGACGTCCTTGATTTAGTACATCCATGGTTTACCAATCCTATGGTTACCCTTATTATGAAATAATATTGAAACATCTACCTTAAACAAAAATAAGTAAAACAATTAAAAGTACCAATCAAATAAATGTTGCAAATTAATAATGCGAACACATGTTAGGAGCCAAAAAGAGAGTAGAGTGAAATATTTGCTTTCTAATATCCACCCGCAGTTACGCCATTTAATCCGTGCTTGCAACAGCATCGAAATATCGGAAAACTAAAAAATATTCAATATCGCTGTATGAATCTGTTCATTTTATTTTATTGTTACAATGGATACAAACCGTTAGATTCTAAAAACTGTAAAATATATACATTACTACGTTGATTGATATGGTAATTTTGAATTAATGAATAATAATAATAAATAATAATCAAGTTTCTATATCTTGAAAAATAGAAGATGTTGATTTCATAGTAAAAAGTTAAGTTTTCGAGTTAATTCTCCCGATAAACACCCCAAAATTTTAAAATTTTATTAAGATATTTCGGTTCTCCTATCTGGCAATCCGAATACGACACACGTCATGGTAAGCCGTTACCTAAGAACGGCTGCAACACCACTGATATCAAGTGCGCGCTAAGAGATCTGCGAGTACGCGTTGCCTACCTCGCAAATATCTTTTCACACCTCTTTTGAAGAAGTCCACGCTATAATCTCATGGGAAACTTTGATACAGAAACTCATTTTACAACCTTGCTGTTCGAGGAAGGAACTCTTTAGAAACCTGACCTCGTGTAATCAGTCGAGTACTCCTCTAGATTGCTGGACTCGTAGAACCTACCTACGGAGCGTAGTTTGGAGTAATAATATTTTTCGTCATAAAGTCATATTCTCTTCCATAGTAATCTAATACACGAATTAATTAGTTACTAGCGTAATTTGGGAGATATACAATATTATAAATAATATATACATATCTTCACGCTGTATTCCAAATGGGGTAGTCAGAGAGAACGGAGCGCCAAGCTTCGCAGTCCTTATATATATACTTCTTTCGCTTTCGTTTCGCCTCGCTTCGCTTTCGCAAATCTCATCATTCTCCTCAGTTCTCCTCACACGTTTTTGCCTAGACGTGCGAGTGCTTTTGACACAATAGGTAAGCAAAATTCTTCCCTATAGTGTCACAGCAAAAGATGTTTTTCAACGTCCACATCATGACGATATCGTGGACAGAAATTTAAAAGCGTATTCATGCAACTGTATATATTTTGCGTCCCTGTTGTATTGTGAACGGTAAATCGTGGCGATACAAGTGTCCAATGGTAAGTTATAAAAACGGCCATTCTGTTTTTACTTCAACGAGAACACAACCATATAATTTTTGAATCAATCGAACGCATGTCAAATTAATAGAAATGGAGCTTTAGGCTACGTTAACGCTATGTTAACGTTAAATGTTGGTGTTTCAGAATTTGTATGTCGAAAAATGAACCGCATAAATGTAGAAAATTTTATATTTTATACATAATTATATACGTAAGCTAATAGTAATAATAATAATAATCATAATAATAATAATATATGTACATTTTACTAATAAAATAGAATGTGAAAAAATCGTTCTTTTTTTTTTTTTGAACTTTCGTGTGATAGTCTTCACATCGCTTAAAAAAAATTGAGACATCCATTTTCAGAAATGGAAAATTTGGCTTCGATTCAAATCGATTTAAATATCGACCTCAAGAAGAAATCGCCATTCTTACTTGTAAAGTATTTGTTTACGACTATACACGTAGCAAGCGGACATTACAAGCTATTTCGTAATTGCTACAGACACTTCTGGGAATCCTAATAATAGTACGAAAAAATAATTAACATTCTTCACACAGCGTGTACATTTACGGAATTGCGTCTCTGATAAAACTTTTATTACTGTCACCTACATACCTATTTCTTTCACGTGGAAACGACACTTCACTTTTTCGTAACATAACATAAATAGTCGTCGAAGAACCAATCAACTACGACTGTGCGACGCATGGAATTAAACCCCGTCCTCATCCTGTACACCGAGAAGGAATAATTGCGATATGGTACCCTTCACCTGACATAAGGGGCGACTGAATGCGACCTTCGGAGTTGCAACCGGACCGCTCCAGTTATACATTTCGAACCGTCGCGATTGCTCCAGGTGTACTCTTCGAACGTTCCCAATAGTTCACTACCGAGAGCCTCGGCACGGCACTATAGGGCTCTGGTGCGTTCCGTAGGAGATCGATGCGCCTCGACATGCGCCTAAAACGACTAATGCAAATTTTGCTGTGTTAAGAGTGGCCGAGGAGGGGCGGCCGGTCGGATACTAATGATATACAAACACACCCCGGCCGACCCTTTGAGTTGTGGAAGAAATAACTTCACGATGAAAAAATCACCGTCTTCAGCCGTCTAAAATGATCACTGTGATCTGACAAGAGAGAACTGCATTCCAAAGTAAGGTATGTTATTCCATTTCACCGCAATCGCGACGCTCGCTCCAGTAGTCGACCAAAGCCGACGTAATGTCCGACCGAGTGCTTGCTTGGTTAGGTGGCATTCGCCTTTGGTCGGCTGCAGCCGGACTACATCATCTCTCTAACGATCAACAACATACAACAGTATACAGAAGTGTTAGAGTTACACTAACTTAATTACCAGGAGTATATTATTATTATTAATTCGATCTAAATGAACTTTTTGTTTTAGGTATTCAGATTAATTAGTTTACAACGTAAACTATTACTATAGAATCGGTGTAGCAACCGTAAGTAAAATAATACGATTAGCCTGTCAAAAAATATGGAATTTATTAAAAAGTATACATCTTCCAAAACCTACCAAAAAGAAGTGGAAAATTATTTCAAATGGCTTCAGTTTCCTTCTTTAAGAGTAATTGATCGAAAACACATAAGAGTAAAAAAATTTCCACATGCGGGCGCTTTACATTATAATTAGAAAGGATATTACTCGATTTTACTAATGATTATATGTGATTCCGAATACAAATTCATATATCAGATATCAAAGTTGATTCAGAGCTGGAAAAGACTGTGATTCTGGTATTTTTCAGGAAACAATTTTTTGGAAATTATTGAAAAGTCAATCTTGAAATACCAATTCCAGAAAGCATCCCGCCTGGAAATGTGAAAGTACTATACGCAAAGGTCACAGACGCCGCTTTTCCAGGACACGAACAAATTTTGAAACCCTATGTTGGACATAATCTTAGTGTCACACAACGGGTCTTTAATTACAGATTTTCGAGCACGCCAATACATAGAGTGCACGTTTGGAATTTTATCCAATAAGAGGCGAAACATATATAGGGCACTTAATGTGTCGAAAATGTTCAGTAAGCCTGTATTTTTCTTCACAATATAGAAAGAGAGAAAGATGGTTATTCTGGGCAAGACTTATTACTAGAACATGACGAATGAGGTTTGAGTAATTTACCCACAAACCAAATTCCACGCTTAAATCTGCACGTGAGGTACAAACATGTTATGCGAATTATTTTGTTTCTAATGTGGAATCCCTGCCCCGGCAACTAAAAAAAAATTGAATATATTACTAAACTTATATTATTTAAAATATTGAAATAAAAAATCACTTACCAATTTCTTTCTTTTCTTCCATTGAAACGTCATCGTACTTTTCATCCAGAAAACGGAATATGTCATTCCATGCCTTTTGTATATTTTGTAAATTTTATTTGTTTATTTATTTATATTATTTATTTGTAAATAAAGAGTCTATAAATTTGTCCCATAGACACGATGATGTTTCTATTAGTTCAATCATTGGAACGATATCGTATTAGAACATAATATTATCTTGTTATTGTTAAAAATTCGAGCGAGCTATGTTCATACGTTGCTTGCGAAGTATAGAAGTAGTGGGTGGGGAATTGGGGAAAGGGGGAGCGAGCGCCGTTTTACAATATGTTTGGAACGGACGTAGGTATATCATATGTATATTGTTTGAAAAACTAAAGGAATATCCGACAAATTTAATTACGTATTTATTTCGATTATAAGTTATTGTAATTATCTATTTGAGTTTCATATTCATTACCCATTTCTTCTTTACTTAAATCAATAGATTGTCTCATAGTTCTTAGTCGTGCTTCTACTTAGTTCAATAAGGGTGGTTTGCACCAATTATTAAATCATTGGTACAAGCGAGATGTCAAATTCTTAAATCGAGCTTAAATAGTTGATGCAAGCCACTGTAAATGTAACATCGTAACACCATTTTGAGTTTTGTGGCAGAAAACGAACTCTATGTAGCTATAGTGTTTTCTAATTATGACCGCTATAGTTGACTACGTCTCTATTTATTAAATCTAATTGTAATACGTAAAAAAAAGACAAATAACGAAACAACACTGGCAGCATTTACTGTAAAAACAAAATGTTCGGAACGGATGTATTTACATAATACAATAATTATGTACATGTGTTTGTTAACGCCTTACTTACATTCATAGCAAATGAGTGCTTCCAATTTTTTGCTGGCGTTTGTTAGATTCATACATGTGTTAATATTTAATATAATTATTATAATTATTAATTTGAGGTACATTTCATTACCTACCTATTTTGCCTTTAATTATCAATAAATTCTCTTATAGTTATTATATTTTCATCCTATTTGAAGATAACTGAAAATTAAAATGTAATACAAGAATCTTGAAACAAAAAACGCCAGCGAAACCACCACTCACTATGGTTTGCGAGCGCCAACCACAGCGCCAACTGCCGACTCACACATAGGGATATTCCGATACGAGCAAATACGAGCAAGTACTCGATACTTTTGTTTCGATACCAAGTAGTTTTAGCATCGAATCAATCTTGCAATACTTACTCGGTATCGAAACGAAAGTATTTGGTATCGAATCGAATACGACTGATCGAATGTTACTTTACGATTTCTCAATGCATCTTAATGAACAAATCAGAGTGAAAGCCCTCTCTCGCTCGGACCTGTACTAAAGTTATATTACAATTTTCCGCTCGCTGTTATCTATATAAGTGTAATACCACTCACTGACTGACTGACTGACTCATCACGAAATCTCCGAGGCTATAGGTCCGATTGACTTGAAGTTTAGCATAGTTATTCTATAACGTGGCTTCGGTGATGTTAACTTTGAATGTTCTATTATTGGTAGGCATGAACTACTCAGGATATTGGGTTTCTTTAGGGCCACCCTGGAGAGGAATACAGAGTAAATTTTTATAAGGGCCCCTTCCCTGTATTGCTATAATCGATTTCAGTTGTGAAATAAATACACATTTTGATACAACCTTCACCAATTTATTAAAGAATTATAATTAGCCCTAAATATAGATCTCATGAGCTCACTAAATGAAATCTTAAATGTTATATAGAAGAATTTTAAATGAGATTTTACATACAAAACAAACAAATTACATCTGTATTGGAAATTACAAAAATGAGTACTGTAACCAATAATAAGTGTAACTGTTTCTTAATATTTGGTATAACTAAAACATTGAGATGAACTACAATAACAAAATATAAGGTTAGTTATGTATGTTTATTCTTGAATGTTAATAACTTTTATATATGCTTGTACATTACCATCTAAGGAGATAACCATGTATATATATAGCCAGTCGAGTTGTCCCACCAATGGTCCATAAGAATATCCACGGTGTTCACTAAACCCTTAGTGACTGCACAATTAAGTTAGGTCTTCTGCAAGCCGAGTTGTCCCTCCAATGGTCTCAAAGAATTTCCATGAAGTCCACTATACTCGTAACTCACAAATAAATCTCAAAGAAAAGAGATTAAATATGTGTTAAGGTAATCCAACCTCATACTGCAATGCACAAACAAATGATCCGAGAAAGTAATCCATCTGATCATGTATCTTTAGAGAAAAATATCCAACTAAATGTGGAGTACACCTTCATTCCACGGTGTTTATGAGATTAAGAAGATAACATTAGTCCACTGTGTTTATGGAACTAATATTTAGAATTAAACTTGGAAATCAAACGTAGAATTAAGCTTGGAGATTAAACGTATAAAGAAACTTGGAAGTAAACATGTAATCACACATGGAATTTAAACATGGAACTTAGCCTGGAATTTAAACATGGAACTTAGCCTGGAATTTAAACATGGCACTTAGCCTGGAACCCATGAGGTCTATCATGGGACTTTATAATATTTATAAAAAATGAAAAACAACTTTTCAATAACACTAGAAACATCCTAAATATATAGGCATGTATATTTTACTTCTATATGGGCATTTTTGTCTGCCACTTAACCACCACCAAAAGTGAATGGCTCCCTCCATTTTGGAATCACACCTCGACATAATTTGTACCCTCTAACGTCATTATTAATGTAACTGAAAACTACTCAGATTTCAGTCTGAGGTTTCCGACATAAGAAAGAAACAGCAAGTCTCTGAAAAGACATCGACCAATAGGAAGTGTCTGAAAATTTGTAAGTGACAACATCAAAATGTCAGATTGACAGATCCACAATAGAATTAGAAAGATCCAGATAAAAGTAGCCACTGAAAAACAAACCGGAAACAATGCCCATTTGCTCGAACATTCCATCTTACTTGATTTGTGAAACAGATATATATCAACACTCGTCTCTCTCTCATCGAATACAATCGATTATTAGGAATTACTCGTATTTAAATTTATACAACAATTTATCCATCTCATCGTCAAAATGCGAAAGCAAACCCGGACAAATTATATTAATATCTAATAAAAGTATTATCACCCAAAATTGTTTTATTTTGTTTATAACAAAACTATATTTTTATACAAAAGAAAATCGATTATCGATTTATTACCACGATACTTATTACTATCGATGTTCCCAAACATTTAATGTTATTACTGAACGTAACGTAAGTAAATGTAGATTTTAACGAAAGTACCAATGAACTTTATAATGAAACAACTAAATAATTAAAAGTTTAGTATATTATGTTCTGGTTTAAATAATATACACTTAAAGTGCAATATTTATTGATTTTACCTCAGAAGAAATGAAGTAGTACTACGTACTCGATTGCGAACAACTTTCCGAACGCGTTACCTATTAATCATTGTATCGTAGACAATTGTCATCTGTCACACACTAACCTCAACAAATATTACTGTGGAATGCAAATGAAATTTGTGATCGATTCTAATTTGTATGTAATTAACCGTAAGTATATATCTACGAAAAAAAAGTGTTACAATTCCTTTCGCGGTGTAGACCCTCACTAAGAACGAATTTTACGAAAGTCCTGTCCAAAATGGCTCTGCTACCCGTGCAAAGTTGGGGCGGGTCGCTAGTTACGAATAATATGTTAAAAATATACAGAATAACAACCACGCCTAAGAATATTTTCTTATTATATCAGTCCTATAAAAAAAATCTAAAAAAGTATCGATATGAGTAAGTATCAATACTTTACGGGTACTCATGAGTAGTATTGAAAAACCATTTGAGTACTACTTATATGAGTAGGTATCGATATCTTGTGGGTATCGGAACATCCCTACTCACACTTTTATTTTTTAGGGAGTCTAGCGCAGGCCTGTGACAGTTTTAGTTCCGAACGAATTGTATTGGCGCTGAAATCGCTTCTGCTGTCCTATCCGCCATAATAGTCAATTGCTTGTCAGTGTGCTGTCAGTCTGACTGACAAATTAGCATAATCCAAAGAAGGCCAAGGCTTAACTTATGAAGATTGCTAACTAATTTGTGTTGTCCTTGTTCAATGTTTGTGTTGTCTGTTTTTAGGTCCTCAACTGAATCGTCACTTGGCCAAAATTATATATAATTTTTAGCATACCGCACAGTGTCTAATCCAAACAAGACGTTGGCAAAAATTATCTACGGGTAGTTGCCACTATATTTACAAAAAAAAAAAAAAAAAAAAAAAAAACTTATGAAGATCAAATAGGCAGAATGTTAGACGACGGGTATGTCGCCACTGGCATATCTCGGTGTAATGTATGAGGAGAATAATGAGATTTGTGGAAGGGATAGAAGTATATCTAGGACTATCTAGTTTGGCCTAAATACGTTAAGTTTAACTAGTTTGACCTAGCCCGAACTTATTTTGAATTAATTTTTATTCATGTAAATAAATTAATGGTTAAAATTAAAGGGCAATCAATTAGATGATCGATATTTAATAAATCATAGTCTTCTTAATTATAAGAATTGTATTTTAACAGGTGGGGTTTCGAATTACATAAAATCATTTTATTTTACACTGACGCCTATTTGTAGCAGACTTTTGGTATAGGTATATTTTAAAAAACCATGTCTTGTACCAACTCAATTTTCGGTAGCTGCAGTCCTTAGTGAGATTTGAATATCTTGATTGACATCACTTTCTTATTTGTTATTTTGTCACTTGCTACGATTCAATTACTTCGGCCTAGATCAGGGACCGGCAAACTTTTAAGCCAGAAGAGCCAGCCGCAATAAAAATATCAATTGCATAAATTTGAAAGAGCTACGATTTTTTATACGAACCTAACCTATTAGGCTTATGCCGCATGCTGACTGCAAGTTAGGTAAACTTGCAGTCAGCATGGACAGCCAAATGTCGCACGATATCTGCGTTAGCTGTCACAACGCGAATTTGTGTAACGTAATTTGTAAACATATAGTGGCGAAAAGTGCATTTTACGGTCATGGCGCAATAAACACAATTGTTATACATGATATCAATTTTTTATTACAATTAGTCACCAGTCGCGCATGGATCGCATGGCTACCGACCCCTGGCCTAGATTGTTCTGGACTAAATTAGTATATCCTGACACATACATACATATCTTCATGACGTATCCCTAACGGGGTAGACAGAGAGGATATCCTGATACGCGTACGACAAACTAGTTTGGGCTGAAATCGGGCTAGGCCTGTAACATTTACATATAATACTAGCTTTTGCCCGGGACTTCGCGTGATGTTCAAAGTCACATAATATCTTTATAAATTATAGGCTATGTGTTATTCTGCAGCCTAATTGTCTAACTCCACTCGTAATCGATATCAGTATTTTGAAGGCAATTGACGTTTGTCAGTTGTATCCACCGAATTGTCTAACGCACCAAACGTAATCGAAAACACCCGCGAAAGCGATTACGTTTGTGACCGAATGACAGAGTTATCGATACCACGTGACACCATATTAAGTTGAAATCTTTGCGATTGCGTAGTGATTTTGACACTCGTAATCGTATTAAATGATTTCGATTGCGATTGACTTATTACGGTTACAATATTGTTAACCATTATCACAAAATTTTCGAGGTTAGTAATGATTTTAATTATTAAATATTTTATTTCGCATGAGTAGCTAATTATTAATTATCATTTTTTATGTTGAGATAATAAGTGTTTCTTGTAGATGATTTTGTACAGGCATATTATATTAAATTTCTTTCTAGAATGGCTCGTGCAATTTTATTGGCGGCTGCAGAAGAGGAGAGGCGGAAATATGCCCTAAATTCCCTTCGCCGACAAATGCGATTAAATAGCCAGCCTTTCTGTTTACCAAATAACACATTTGTAAAGAACTTCAGGGTAACAAAAACCATATTCCATAGCCTATGCTGTGAAATTTGCCCTCTATTACCCCGTCCTCAACGAGATAACGCAATTCGGCCAGAGTTAAAAGTAAGTTATGTTATTATGTAACATATGAATTTTTTATAAGATGTTTATCATCAATTCATTAAGTCTTATTTTATTTAGGTAAGTACCTACCTGTCTAACCTATGTTTCAGGTGTTAGCTGCTCTAGCTTTTTACGGCAATGGCTTGTACCAGAAGAATGTTGGTGCATATAGTTTATTAAGCATGTCTCAAACTTCAGTATACAAGTCTATTAAAGAAGTGACTGAAATACTAAATCGGAACGAAATTTTATTAAAGTATGTAAGGTTTCCTTCGACCGCTCAAGAGAGAACTGCAGTTATGCAAAGGTAGAAAATTAAATTGCTATAAGTACTTATATGTTTAAGTTATAAAAGTAATGATTAAAATGATATAATGTTTTTGATTTTTTCCAAAGGTTCATGGAAAAATTTGGATTTCCTGGTGTTGTGGGCTGTATAGATGGGACACATGTCGCAATCATACGGCCTACAATATCAGAAGAAGCCTATGCGAATCGTAAACACTACCATTCACTGAATGTGATGTTAGTAAGTGTGGATTTCTTTCAATTTCTTAAATTAATATTATTTATTATGTACCTATACCTATATTTATTATATGTTTCAGATATGCGATGCCGATTTGCGTATATTACATGTAGATGCCTCAATGGGTGGTCGAAGCCATGACTCCTATGTATGGAATAGATCACCCATACAGAGGCATTTACAAATTGTACATGACGATGGGGAATTCTGTTGGCTCCTTGGTAATCTAGTTCTTAGCGATTCTTATAATTTCACTAACAATTAGTACTTAACTACATTTTTTTTGCAGGTGACTGGCTATGCACAGAGGCCGTATTTAATGACGCCCATCATTCATGCTAATACACATAGCGAGGAAAATTACACTCGTCTCCATTGCAGCGTACGCAATACTATCGAACGTTGCATCGGAGTGTTGAAGGCACGTTTTCGATGTCTTCTAGCACATCGTGTATTACACTACGAACCAGCAAAAGCTGGTTGTATAGTTAATGCTTGTGTAGTGTTGCACAACATAGCAACCGCACACCGTTTGCCTGTACCGGTATTACCGGAATATGATGAGGTGCAAGATACACGTCGTCAAATTAGAAAGATCGTTAATAGTGGGCTAGCAGAAAATAATTTAAGAGCTTGTTTAGTAAGCAGATTACCTAATTAGTTATTTATAATAGTATTAATTTTTACAAACATTGATTAGTATATATCATTTCTTATCATTGTATAGAAATAAAAACAACATCAAAATGTCAGATTGACAGATCCACAATAGAATTAGAAAGATCCAGATATCATTGTATAGAAATAAAAACAACATAAAAAAATTTATTTGAAATGATTTTTACATAATTCTAACAGCTCTGACAACGTAGAGCTTATATTTGCCATGTGTGCAGTTAACCGCTGAAGCTCCTCAACCCTCTGGGCCTCTATGCGAAGTCGTCGCTCTTCGATGATACGGGCCCAATTTGGAGGAGCTTCTGCTCAACGAATATCTAAAATAAAAAAGTTTTGTGTGATAATTTTTTAGGGCTTTTTATTGGTAAAAAGAAGTCATGGCTCAGCTTTGTGTTTCTACCTATTTGATGAAATTTTCCCAGCAGATGTCTTATACAGTAAGACATCATATCCTCGCGCTGTATCGACAACTAGTCAAGTGCAAAATTGCAAAACTCCAAATTGTAAAAAAAATAATTAGGATGTGACTGTCCATATACCATGGCTGAGGTGACACGGTGGGCTAAGGCTCCGCCTTTCATAATGCGATGCGATAGGCGTAGTTTCGATTCCCGGTATAGGCGGATTGTCCAATGAATTTCTGATTAATGAAAACTTACTTAAGCCAAATGAAGAAGTATACTTACACGCTCTACGTTGTCTCGGTCCCCGTATTACGCTTGCATTACCCTGAGCCACTGGAACAGAATCGTCAATCTGTAAGAATGCGTAAATTCATGTATTCTTAATTTTGTTAATATTACATGTTATTTATTATTTGTTTTTTAATGTACCGTAGGTGTACAAACTCCAATTTCTTCATTCACTTCCACTACCACCTCCGGCGACGGCATTTCATCAAGCTACAAGACACAGAATAATATTTGTTATTGTATATATTATTAGTATCACAATTTCTTACATCGATTATATTTTTTCTAATATACCATAGGTGTAGGAACTCTGCTTTCATCTCTCGTTGATGCCAAAGAAACCCCCGACACCCCCTGTGAAGGCATTTCATCAATCTGCAACATGCGCAATATAGTATAATAAATATGAGTGATGAAAGACTGACGAAGAAAATATACGGAGCGAAAGTGAGTGGTAAAAGAAGCCAAGGAAGACCAAGGCTGACTTATGAAGATCAAATAGTCAGAGTGTTAGCAGATGGAAACGTCAAAATCACTCGCATACCTAGGCGAAAATGTGTGAGGAGAATGATGAGATTTGAAGAAGCGAAAGAGGTGTGTAAGGACCGCGACTCCTAGCGCTCCGTCCTCTCTGACTACCCCGTTGGGGATACAGCGTGAAGATATGTTATGTTATTAATAGTGTTACCGTAATATTCGACAATTTTAAAGTGTTATTAAATGCGTCTCTTAAGTTATTATTTAAATCGAAATTAACAACAGCAAAGCTTACGTTTAGAGGTATACGGACGCTTTCAATACCAGACATTGCTATATCGCCAATTACGGCTAATATCCGCTCTTCTAGCTCCGTCAGGGGTTTCTTGGGAGGACCACAACCAGTACTATTAGCGTGCATGTGAAGGGTGGTTTTCTTTTTCCTAATGTTGTATTTCAGATCATGCCAAAACTAAAGAGAAGAACGAAACACGACAGTTTTTAAATATCAAGCAATAAAATATGCAAACAATTATTATCGAAGTTCATGCTTCGTAATTCAATTCACAATGACATAAATATGCGTTACTTACTTTACGCCATTCTTCGCCTCTTTTCGTGACACCCACGCCAACAGTATTAAGCTTACCAGCGATTGTATTCCACATATTAGCAGCATTGGCATTTCCCAAAGCCCCATGTGGAAACCGACCTGCTGCTAAGTTTCGGTTTTTCTCCATGGCTAAGCAAGCAATTTGTTGCTCACTGACCTTTCTTCTTACCGGCATTTTTTAAAACTAACGTATGTAATGAAACTATATATGTATGTGAAATAAAAAATATTAATCGCAATTACATAAATAATATTCAATACTATAAGAAAAGGCTATAATTTAATGTCATCTGTCATTCAAAAATAGGTTTAAAATGAAGAGGTAAATTTGTGCTCAAGAAATCAATAACTTGAGCTAATTGACAACTTAGTCGTATAATACTTATTGCTAGGGCGTCATTGGGGGTCAACTGAGGAAGCGTGCTCGTCGCGACCCCTGCCAGCCCTTTTCAGGGCTGCAATTCCTCTTCTGTGCATACCATGCGGGACAACGGCAATTATAATGTTAGGGCGTCCCCCGGAAGCGACGTACACCGGTCTGTCCCCGCTGGTGTGTGCAGAGTGCAGTTCGGCGTTGGGGACCGCCACCCAACACGCTGTGCACCTAGCGGCGGGAAGTGGAGGGAGGAGTGCAGAGTAGCTGCGTGGAATGTGAGAGGTGGGATTGAGGAGAAGATGAATGAAGTGATTGATATTATGGAAGAGAAAAGATTGGATGTGCTATGTTTGAGTGAAACCAAGCGAGGAGGCAGTGAACTTGCCGACTTGCCCGGAGGAGGCATCGCTTTGTGGTCAGGGGTACCACAAGGAGATAGGGGATGCCAAGGGGTAGGCGTTTTACTGTCCTCTCGTATGGTTAATTGTATGACTGAGTATGAATGTATAAATCCCAGACTGCTCTGGGTACGCCTCAAGATGGGGTTGGCAAGAATTTTTGTTTTGGCAGTATATGCCCCAGTGTCCTCTGTCGGTTTGGCTGAACTAGAGCAGTTCTGGGAAAATGTTAGAGAAGTTCTAGCGACGGTTGAAGAGAACGAAAGAATTGTTGTGTGTGGAGACATGAATGGATGGGTCGGGACAGCTCGAACAGGATTTGAGTCTGTCCTAGGCAAATATGGAGATAAGAGAGTAAATGATGCTGGTAAGATTGTGCTAGGACTGTGTATGGAAAAGGATCTTTTTGTGGCTAATACCATGTTTGGGCACAAAAGGATCCATCAGTACACGTGGGAAAGAAAGGGTGCGAGAAGTATGATTGATTTATTCCTGGTGGATAGCAGACTTAAAAAGCAGGTAATGGACACAAGAGCGTATAGAGGAGCCGATCTCGGGACGGACCACTTTCTGGTGATAACCAGAATAAGGGGTCTGTTCGCAGCATGGCGACATCGCGTAGTGTCCAAACCTGCAGCGGTTAGCCGCATTAAAAGCTGGAAACTGCAGGATGCGACCACCAGGAATGAATATGAAAGGGTATTATCCAGTAAGCTTGATGATAGATTGAAAGTGTTGAGCGAGGATGTTGAAGAATGCTGGCAGAACCTTAGAGATAGTATGGTTGAGGCTGCGAAAGAAGTGTGTGGAATGAATAAGATTGGGAACGGCAAAAAGCGTGATGTGTGGTGGGATGATGAGGTGAAAGTGGCTGTGTATAAGAAAAAGAAAGCATGGCGAGACTACCTTGCTACTAATGACTGTGGTATGAAAAATTTGATGAAAGACAGGTATAAGCTGCAGAAAGCAGAAACGAAGGCACTAGTGAAAGAGAAGCGTGAAAGGTGTAGGGTGTTAGATGAAAACAAGATGTCGGACAACTTCGAGGAAAATTCCAAATTATTTTGGAAAGAAGTACGTAAGATCCGAAGTGGTCCGGCACCTTGCAGAATGAATAAAGTGCGTTCGAAAGAAAACAACCTGCTTACAAATAAAAAGGATGTTCTGCAGCGATGGAGTGAATACTATGGAGAACTGTATGAGAGTGGCGACTCCGTCTCTGATACTGAGAGCGATTCTAATGAATTGCCACACTCGGGCCAGGGACTGGAGGATGCCATTAGTATGAAAGAGATTGAGAAAGTGATAAGAAGTTTGAAATGTGGAAAGGCTGCGGGAATTGATGAGGTGACTGCTGAGATGATCAAGTATGGTGGTCCTAGGGTCTGGGATGCCTTCTGTGCACTCTGCAACCTTTGTTGGCAGAAGGGGGAGGTTCCAGAGGACTGGCGCACGGCAGTCATAGTACCTCTATATAAAGGGAAAGGTTCCTACCTAGACTGTGCGTGCTATAGGGCCATCAGCTTGGTCAGCTTAGCGAGTAAAGTCTATACTAAAGTATTGACCGAACGTATGAAAGGTGTTTCAGAAAGATATTTGTGGGAGGCGCAAGGTGGATTCAGGAACGGTAGGGGTTGTATGGATCAGATTTTCTCGCTTCGCGTTATCGTGGGAAGGTTTCTGGCTTTAGGTCAGAAAGTTTTCTGCGCTTTCGTGGATCTAGAGAAAGCATTCGATAGAGTAGTGCGGAAGAAATTGTGGAGTCTTCTGCCTGAATATGGCGTGGAGGGCTCCTTACTGCAGGCTGTGAGGTCATTATATCGAGACCACAGAGCCTGTGTAAGGATAGACGGTGACATGTCGCCCTGGTTTGAAGTCTGTTCTGGTGTCAGACAGGGCTGCGTGATGTCTGCCTGGCTATTCGTGCTGTATTTGGACAGTTGCCTCCAGAGATTGAAAGGTAATATGAGTGGTATGGGATGTGGTGACACAGTGGTAAACTGCCTATTGTACGCTGACGATGCTGTGCTAATAGCACCATCAGAAGCAGAGTTGCAGACACTAGTCACGTGCATGAAAGAAGATTGTGAAGTAAAAGGATTGAAAATGAATGTGAACAAAACTAAGGTTCTGGTGTTTGAAAGAGAAGCGGAACAAACGAAATGTGTGATTAGTGTAAATGGAAAATGTCTAGAACAGGTGAATGAAATTGTGTACCTGGGGAGTGCGTTTTCGAGGGATGGAAGATGTGAGTTGGATGTGGAGAGACGGGTAGCAGCTGGCAATAAAGTGAACGGTGCTCTGTCCGCATTAGTGGGTAGTGAGAATATATCTAACACTGCTAAAATGGCCATCCACAATGCGGTGTTAGTGCCAACTTTGTTGTACGGCAGTGAGGCCTGGATATGCCCGAAATCGAGTGAAAGTATGATAAATGCTGTGGAGATGCGATCTCTCAGAAATATGTGCGGTGTCACGCTTGCGGACAGGATAAGCAATGATGAGATACGCAGTATGACAGGGTTGCACAACAGTGTTATTGTAAAAATGAAGAAAGGAATGCTTAGATGGTTCGGGCACATGGAAAGAATGAGTGATGAAAGACTGACGAAGAAAATATACAGAGCGAAAGTGAGTGGTAAAAGAAGCCAAGGAAGACCAAGGCTGACTTATGAAGATCAAATAGCCAGAGTGTTAGCAGACGGAAATGTCAAAAGCACTCGCATACCTAGGCGAAAATGTGTGAGGAGAATGATGAGATTTGAGGAAGCGAAAGAGGTGTGTAAGGACCGCGACTCCTGGCGCTCCGTCCTCTCTGACTACCCCGTTGGGGATACAGCGTGAAGTTATGTTATGTTATGTTATGTTATGCTAGGGCGTCTATAAATCATTCATTCTTTTGAAATAGTCGATAATATTGAAGACGATGGCGATTAGGTGTTGTCCGTGTGACATACACAATTCCATTTATTTTAACCATACGTAATAGCTTTGAACGTGATCGCCTTCAGTATCAATGTCGATTACGATGGCGAGTGAAGTTAGACAATTAGCCCACTGATGTATGTGAGATGTATGGTTGTAAAATTTCATTAAAATCCGTTTAGCAATTTTTGTGTGGAAGAGTAACAAACATCCATACATCCATCCTCACAAACTTTCACGTTTATAATATAAATTAATTAATAATTAATTAATGAGATATATAATATCTAAATAGGAAATAGGATATTTGAATAAACGAACAAACAATAAAACCAGTCAAAAGCATGTTCGGCATACATTAACGTTACGTAAAAATTTTAGAAATGTTGGAGTTTAATACTAATGCTTAATTAAGAGAAAGTTAGTTTGTAAAATATGTCCTAATTAGCAATAATTTAATTTTTTGGTTTTGATTATTGGTTTTGAGTTACGAATTTACGCCTTTGTGTCAAAGTTCAGCTCAGTAGGTGTAAAGATAATGGACTAAAACTACTGTGTCATATACAGACGAACAAAAGTACAGACGGACCGACAGACAAGTAAACAGATGGAAGGACAGACAGACCAACATGAGTGTTCCATCTTTTTTTGCTACGAAATCAAAAAAGAAAATAATGCAGAAGCAATAATATCATGTACACATTTCATTGCAGGGTACAAGCCTTTTCTCACAAACGAAGCTGGAATTAAACAGGCCAATCCATTATAGAGATCCAGTGCGCAACCATGAACACAGATCGGCTTTGAAATCACCATAAGATCTAGAGTAACGACGATACTGAGTGATAGATATACCTTCCGACGCACGAAGATAATACGGATGTCAATAGATCAGCCAAACATAGGCGGGAATTAAACGCTCACACAAGCGTCATGCAAAGTGAACGATGCGTGATGATTCGCTAAATGTAATTATTGAACCAATAGCACAGTACAAGTAAGCATACAGTATTCTATCTCGGCAGTGTCCTAGAGATAATTACCTACGGTCGTTTGGTACGTAAACGCGCAATAGGGCTACTGACTTGGACTGAATGTTTTTCTTGGGTTACGTATTTGATAATAGGTACTATATTAAATTGTCGTATTATCTTTTCATTTTATATTATTGCAAATTTAATACGTTTTTATTTATATAATTTTACTAATATTTTATATCTAGTTTTAAAAGTTTGTGAGTTAGTATGGTGGAAATGGACAAAAAAAATGCATTTTGTGTGCAGTATAATAAAAAATCAGCAACAAAGTAACTAGATCATTATGATAATATATTTCCTACAAATTAGCAACAGAGAAATAATTCCGGTTTCGAAATAGATGTATTCAAATATCCATACACTGAACATTATGCTCGTAAACTTGATTGAAATAATATTTAGTCACTAAATGCGCGGGAACGTTTCACACCGTACGACGACAACCGCGGCGCACTCGCGACTGTTGTATGGCGAGAAATGTCGAGATTTCGAGCGCGTCGTTTGGGAGCGTTTGTATGAAGATAGAATACTGTATGCTTACTTGTACTGTGCCAATAGCCAACCTAGCATGTAACGGTCGATAGGCATTTCGTCGGAAAGTAAAGGGGGGTTGCGGGTTCGATTCCCGTTCCGAGTCTGGGTGTTTATGTATAATATGTATATATTTACAAAAGAAAAGTGTATAAGTATGCAAGCGCTATGCAGCTTACTTTGGGACTAGATGGCGCTGTGTGAAATGTCTGAGTACATTTGAGTACATTATAGGCATTGGAGAATTGCTACGCTATGTTAGCCTCAAGACTTAAACAAAAATAGAAAATAAAAACAAACTTAAAGAAATAAATGTTCTTTCTTGCTTTCTTTTTTAAAAAATACTGTCTCCTGTAGTATTTAAGATGCTGGTACGTGATGTGGTATATTTGTACCTTAGATTTTCTTTTAATTCAAAGAACAGTTGCGAGTGTTCTCTCATGTATTTCCGGAAGATTGCTTTGTCCAAAATTAGGATCTGAAAAAAATAAAAATAAATACCAAATGTAATGTAATCTGATGGTTTTCTGCCAAGAGTCGCACTGAGTTATCACGTAATTTTCAGATAGCGGTAGCCTCGCTGCAGTCGCGCGACGGACAGAGTACGCAATTACTGCAATTACGCAATTGCCATGAGTGCTCGACGACATAATAACTCTTTGTTTTAGAAGTAGCGTCACTAGCAGTAGTTCTTACATTTTAATTCGCGGATCGATCATAGGGGGCAGTTCTAGTAATTTGTGATATCATTCTGATACCAAGTAATATCATTCTTTGTTTCAATGAAAATATTCGGATTCGCCTATTACACACTAGTTAGGTCACAAGCTAGCAATCTCTGCCACATTTATTTATAAAAGTAACTTTTATACAAAAGAACCTTTATTTAAACTGCTTTCCATTCAATGGTGATCTGGGAGAGAAAGAAAAATACATTGCGCCTGCGCAGGTCAAACTATCGAATATAACTGTACTTGGTATCGCAATAAAAATATTGTCGTACCTATGTATTCGAATTCACTTGTATTGATACATCTCTAAACTTATCTTTCTGTTAGTCTTTGTGGAGGTTACTCGTATTTAAAACCTTCGAAGCCTGTTGCACTTACCCTACAGTTAGTAACAGCGACCACAGAAGACATTCTGATTTCTTTATCAGTGACCAAGGACAGTTCACCGAAGAAATCGCCATCAATCAGATGTCCTATTTCCTTATCCCTTGCTGAGAAAACAGCCATGACGCCAGCATCAAGTATTATGAGACCGTCACCTTGATTCCAAACCTGAAGTTAATGTGATTTAACTTTTAGTAAATAACATCAGAAAGTTTTCTAATTTGGTAGGCTTGGTACCGACTGTTTAAAATGATTAGTAAAGGATTATTATTTTGTAAGCACTGTCTTTATTTTTAGGTCAGACAGTTTAATTTTTTAGTTTAACGTTTTAGTGGCGTTGCCTTGAGATCTTCGATCACAAATATATTGCGATCGAAGCTTGAGATCTAGAACTCTTTCTGTTTCGAACCTAGAACAGAAGATTAAATAACAGGATTATCAAAATATAGGAACCGTTGAAGAGTTTTGTGTTTAAGCAGTACTCCATCATCAGATCCTAACTATTTTTATGGGACCACCCTAGACACACATGTTCCCTTTGAAATGAAAAAAGAAACATCCAACAAAAAGATTTCGACGAATGAGAACCTTCTCACTTTTTTGAAGTCGGTTAGAATTTTTTTTTGTAAATATTTATGAACATAACATATACTCTAGAAAGTATTTTTAGAACAACAAAACTATGAATTTATTAAATAACAACTTATTAGTGAACTGTACTGTATAACTGTTTTACGAGTACAGCTGTTCTCGCAACTTTGTTTAAAGGCCAAAAAGATGTGACCAAAAAACATGACCTTCCATCTTCTTTACTAGGCTAGATACAGCAATAACTTACGTTAGCTACAACATCTCCCATCAGAAATACATCTTCCTTTAACATCAATGTAATATCATCAAGTACCTTCTTCGGCCATTCTGAGAAATATGGAATTTTGGTAACGTAACGTTTATAGCAGAACAGTTTTATCTCCTTACGTATAGACACCGGGAGAGTTTCGTAGAGACCATTCTGTTTCTCAATTACAGTCTGTTTCGTCAGATTGAATCTGTAGTAGTTGCTCACTTTGCTGCTCAACGAGTCCGATAGATGTCTGCAACGCAACATGTTGATCGTTTTTTCCCTATTTAAGTTTATTTGATCTTCTGGAAAGTTGACTCTGCTGAGGCAAGCGTAACACTCCAAAAGACTCCATAAGTAGAACAGGTTGGAAATCAGAAAAGCTGTCAATGAGGATATCTTATCCAAAGTACTCCTGTTTGGTTGCAACCCATATCCGAAGAGAAGAAGAGACTTGCATACTCTGGATATTTCGAAGCAGAAGAACATCAAATTGTGTGGTTTGTCATGTCCATTAAATTTGTACTCAAGAACAAAGTAATAATATGAATCAAAGTCAAGCTGGCCGGTGATCAAAATGTTTATAACGCTTATAGTGTCGGCTAAGTTGAGGATTTGAAGCATAGAAACCAAACTCAGGACACAGATACGTAAGAATTTAAAGAAATACGTCATCTTGAACGAGCCCCTTTCTCTCTTCCAATACTCGCTTGCTAAGTAAACACGTGTAAGACTTATGACACCTATTATTTTCAATGCGCAAACGAATCCGTTCGTCTTGCATGTGTCGCAGTCTATATTTTGTCCAAATCTTAAAAACATAATGGACTCTAAAGGTATCGCAGACACTGAATATATAAATATACGTTTAGAAAGGAAATTCATATATATTTTCTTCTGATCCAACACGACTTCTTTCAATTCCTCGTCAATGTAACCAGTTCTAATAGCAACATATAAATCGAATAATATAATTAATTCTAGAACCACCGCCATATAATAAAATGGTCTAGCCAATTGACCAAATATTACTGAAGTGTTGTGATGAAATATAACCTTATTAATAAGGACGACGTTCAGAATGAGACAGTCCCAGAAGTTACTGAAAAAAATCAAAAAAGATAAAAAACATTTTTTTACAAAGACTACACGAATGGAATTGTCCAAATAAAAACAACGAGAACAAAAAACAGTTTAAAATAACTGAAATCAGGTATATTTTACATTACAAGGGTAAAGAAAATGTAAATTTTTATCAAAGTCAACCCAGCATTTGTTTTTCAATATAATTCGCATTTCGCTTTAATAATTACGTTTTATTAATTTTATCTAAAATTTTCAAAAAAAATAAACGAAACAAATTATAATTTCCATCGTCATTACTTATAATTATTTGCAACCATATTCTTTTATTATAAATAACAGAATCGCAATATGGAAACTAATAGGAGCGTATTAAATTCCTGATTGCGCAAGCCACAAAATGGCTTTTAGTCAGAGCTTAAGGCCATGAATTTCCAGGTAATGCACAAGTTGAGAGAGTGAAGCAAAGGTAAGGAAATAGGATTGAGATTTGTGAAGCAAAATGTGGCCTTTTAACATTTGGATGGATTTGGAGAATAATTTTTTTTTTAATTTAGAGAAATCGATAAAAATAAAAAATATAATCAATAAATCGTTTAACTATATTAACGACTGACCCGTTGGCACAGTGGTATAGCATCTACTTTCCAAGCTAGGGTACCGGGTTCAATCCTTGGTCAGATCAATTTAGGAAATGAACTTTTCTAAATTGGCTTGGAGTCTGAGTGTTACTGGGAGCTCCCCCAGAGTTCGTTGTGTGGTACCCATAGTACAAGCTTACTGCTTAGTTTGGGGTCACACAATTTGTATAATTGTCTAGAGTATTATTAATAAAAACTTATTACGATACTTGAAATGTTAGAATTATTGTTAAAATGTATAAAAATGTAAATTTTAGAATATTCACTTCATATTTCCAATAAAAACGTATAGTTATCGCTCAAATCAAAGAAATCTTCGAAAAGAAACTATATTATATATTTTATTTTGAATACAGTGTTTTTGTAAATTCTGTTCGATAAACTATCTGAATATTTTTCCTTCGCACGTGTTTTTTTCTGAGTTTATAACTTCAATAGAATCGTCAATATGTTATCTTCAAAGTAGTATGCTACCATACGGTATTTCGAATACATAGAAAACCGATTGCCCGTTTCTGATCGCTGGTGAAAATATAACTGTATATATTTCATTTTGGTCGCGCGCCTATGACATTACGCCAGGGTATTAATACAGCCGGGCGTTTCATGGGCTAGAGCTGGCGCTGACGCAACTGTAGCTGCAGCAAATTATTTGATTTATGCTTGTAATCATAATTTATATATATATATACCTACCTTTAAATTATTACTAACTTTAAATTATACACAAAGTTGTGAAAAACAGATGTACGAAAAGACAATGGAAGATGCGGATTATTCAAGCTTGATGTTCTTGTAAAGCTTGTGAGAAAGAGGTACAAATTAATATTTCAGCGAATTCCTTTAAAGCGCACTCGAAAAACCGACAACACGGCGGATAACGAATGAATAATGCCGAATACTGGCAAATATGCCCTGCATATATTCATGTTCGCTTTCGATAAAATTAATCCTCTTTTGCAGATATAAGCTTTATACTGGTATATTTCAATAAAATTCATAGTCTGATCATAATACGTGTAATAGCGTACTTAACAACAGAGAGCAACATAAATATTAAAAACTAAAAGAAGGTAAAGCAAACGAAACAATATTGAATAATTGATAACGATAGCAATAAACTCTTTTTCCTGTCTCGTCATTTTGAAAGCCTGGAACTGAGCGATATAATAATACAATTCAGGTATAGTATTATACAATAGGTACCTACTACAATATAATGTAAATAAAAATTACGAAGTTAAATACACTTAATATTTACGATCAAAAACAATGACTTGCAACAATATTTCACACTTACAACTATTTTAATACCAAATATTATCGAGTAAATGCCCGTTTAAAACTAAGGAAACAACAATGATTAATAGGTATTGAATTTATAAACAAACCTCGTTTCTGCTTAGAATACATTAAATAAGTGTAATTTAAGAATTTATTAAGATAAGTGCTTATGTTAACAATGAAACTGCGAAAGAGTAATGGGTATTAATTACTAATAAATAAAATGCTGATCACTTCCCTCGTAATGAGGCTCGATGGAACTCGATGAAACATAAATATTAAAAACAATAAGAAGGTAAAGCAATTAGCAAACAAAACAATATTAAATAATTGATAGCGATAGCAATAAAAATAAACGGAATGATATGCTATGGAAAAATGATTAGGCGTTTATGATTCTAGTCCGAACATTCGCCTGTACCTGTGTCACATATACCTACACAAACGCCGACATATTATGCATCTCATCGCGGCTTATAGCTACTGCTTCCGGTTTTGACATTTGTTTAATAATAGATGTTGTTAATAATATAATAAAATAGCTAACAAAATAATAATCGCAGGAGCCAAAACTAAACACAGTTTCTTTTCTACCCAAAAACGACTTCTGGCGGTTGGATTAGAAGTCTTAGACTTCCGTGTTTTTTTTAACTATTTGAAACTCATTTAAAAAAACAAATTCTATCACAGACATGTCAATAATACACCTCATTAAAAAATATAAAAACACGTATCTAAGCACTAGGACTAACCTTGATCCTAGCGTAAGCAGTAGTTCATAGTGAAATATATTCCAGTAGTAACAGTTACCTATTCTAATGTGCTTCCCTCAACGCTCCTTTCTTGATTCAATAATTATTATTGTTCATCTATTTATGATTACTATGCTGTTTTTGTGAAGATTTTAACGGAACGACAATCGATGGAGCACAAACTAAAATGTGAATCAAGTGCACATGTCTCATAGGCTGTAACTAGGTACCTACAAAATTAATTAATTACCTGAATTTACTCATAGGATGAATAATATTCTTGTAATGACGAAAATGCTTTATCCTCTTCGTTCGCATGGTTTGTGAACTTGTATAATACTCTCTGGACCGTCGATCAGAATACGAAAGTAAAAATAAATTATACCACCATCGTTTGATACTAGCGGTTTTTGTTTGTCCTTTAATATCGGTTTCTAATACGTCTTTATCGTCTATAATAGAACAGCCATGTTCATAATAAGCGCTGTAAGAATCATAAAAATCTCTCTGTTTATACACCATTTTCATAAATCTGCTTTTTCACTGCATCTGTAATCTGTAAGGTTGACGTAAGGAATCCTTTGTTTTTTTATTCGCGAATAAGTAATCATAGGAGTATTACATTATATTCTCTTAGGATATCTTCGTTTTTATTTGGTATAATTGCAATACTCTGACTTTTTTATTTTTTTCTCGTTTATATTGTATACCTTTATTAATAACAAAAAAGTACACATACGTTAATATTTACAAACTTAAATCTACACATTATCTTAGTATAGACTTCTTTAAAGTTGCCGCTTAGAAAGCTGTCATTCCTTAAGGTGCCCAGCAGACTGGCAGCATTACCTCTTTGAATAGCCAAACTGATACGTTGGCGGAAGAAGCTGCCAGCCCGACGGTCTCCCGAAGCCTCGACCAGTCTCTTACAAATATTAGAAACCAGTCGATGGGTTTCGGGGCCCAGAGACCCAAAGTTTCGACTGCAAAGAGCGCAAATATGAAACTCTCAGAGAGAGTTGCATGCTTACGTCGCTTAAGTTCTCAGCAGTGCTGGCCGCGGCAACTGCCGACTTGGAAGTCGCCGGTACATGGGAAACAGCAAGTGTATCGACATAGGTTGCGTCCCACACTAGCGAACTTTTAAGTTTCCAAGGAATGAGCGTCAAATTATCCGGTCTTCCTCCGTCACTGCGCGCAGTACCCTACAAGCTCTAAGACTACAGGAACATCAGCTACGACAAGGGCCCGCCGAATGGTTCCAGACAGTATGCCGTGACATGCGGCCCGCACTACGTAAACAGGATAAACCGTGGTGACCTAGTACATCTACGAGATCAACACAGCGGCAAGTGAGGAAGGTTAGTCCTGGCTCCCAGACGAAAGGATACTATAAGAGAAAGTGTGGTATTGTCGATTAAGGTTCCTAAGTTTTTTGAAGATATGACCTCCAACCGGTGGTCTGCCTGACTCCTTCTCAGAAATAGCCAGGAGGCGAGACCGATCTTTTTCGGTACTACAAGAGTCAAAAAGTTGTAAATGAACATTTTCGCATACAGGCTCATCCCAGTGTTTCTGGCAAAATTACCTTAATCAAGTATTTCGAGCATCAGTCAAGCACAGCACCTCAACCGATCCTAAGGAAGGGCGAATAACAGATAGGAAAAGGTATTCCGTGCTGCAGGCTGACGAAAGAAAAGCAGGCAGTAACACACTCGAGATTTTGCGTATGCCCAGGCCTCCATAATGGATAGGAAGTGAGACTTGATTCCAGACCTTGTCATCAACAAAGGAGCAATTTAATATTTTAGATAATGTATATTTGAGAACATCATCTACAGATATTAAAAAGATTTGAAATTTTAAAATGCGAGAACAGCGAAGAGCATATGTAAATTTTGGAACGAAAAGGCAAAAGTGGACAATGAGGAGAGCCATGTGGGAATTTATTTTGAAAAGTTTGTCCGAAGACTGGCAAAATTTTTGTATTTGATAATTGATAAAGCAGGCTATCGAGTCATCTAAAACAGGAGCGCCTAGGAGGTACAGCGATTCTTTTGGCAAAACTTTAATATTTGATACCGGATTGTTAAATTTATTACTTATTTCATTTGTTTTAATAATCTGAACAGAATCGGAAACAAAGAGTTCACATTTAAAAAAAATTAAACCGTCTTAAAAAAAAATACTATCCTTTACTAATCAAAACTCAAGTACGATTAAAATAACTTTTTAAATACGATACACGTATCCATATAATTAAATTTGTCAGTTACTGAAGTCGGTGCCAAGCCTACCAAACTAATAGACTTTCTGTTTTGTTGCACATTGATTTCTGCAAAGCAACGACCAAAACAAAAAAGGAGTGTTTGGCAGGATTTTATGAATAGCGGTGGGGCGTTTATTTCAATTATTTACAAATTGTTTCCAGTGGATATTGTGATGAAAAATTGGCATAATTTTGCGTCCCAAGTATCTACACTTGTGTATCGTATGGAATTGTTGAAATAAGTACTTTTTTTCCTTTCTTTATGACATGGCGCGCAGTTTAGCACATTTGCCAATGTCACAAAAACTCCTCCAGTAGAGTGATAATAGGCTTTACTGAAGTTATAAAGGACTTCTTGGAAGAGCACGAAAACTTCAGCTACACATATTATTTAGACCTACTCCATTCTTTTAACGTATACAGAACTTTAAAACACATTATACTATCACTTTTGTACTTTAAAACATCCAAAAATGTAAGAATAGAAAATTTAAATAAAATAACAACCTCACTTCCCTCGTTCCCGCCAAAAAGTCGAAATAAGTGCTTTTTTGTCTCTCTTTGTTTTGGCTTCGCAGATTGCATTTAGCCATTGACCAAGTAATATGAGTCGAAAGTAAGGGAAACGAAGTTTTCCGCCCTTTTTTCAAGAAACAATGTTCTTCTTCTTTCTTTCTTCATAGCATGGCGCGTAGACCAGCGCATTTGCCAATGTCATGTATCAATAAGTAGAATCCCAAGTAAATTAATTTTTTCCTATAGTAAAACCCCTCCAGTAAAGTGATAGTAAGCTTTACTGAAGTTTCAAAGGACTTCTTGAAAGAGCGCGAGAATTTCAGCTACACATGTTTATTTAGATCCACTCCATTCCTTCCACTTACACGGAAATTTAAAACACAATATACTATCACTGTTGTACTTTAAAACTTCTAAAAATGTAAAAAATAGAGAATCTAAATAAAATGACAACCTCACTTCTCCCGTTCCCGCCAAAAAGTCAAAATAAGTGCTTACAAAGTAGTGATGTTGAAATTTTTTTAGTGGGTTAGTCCCCCCAGTGAATCTTACTAGAAATATATTTCTTATATGTACAATATATATTTGCCTCAATACATTTGTTGCCAGAAACTCCAAGAAACATTAAAATGTATTACATCGACATTTTAGTGAAATGTCGTGAAGAATTTATCATACATACTCGTATTACCGTTTACTGAAGATTTCGGCTGTTACGGGCATATATCCCTTTGTCTTCTATCTGAAGGTAGAACAGGGGAGAACTATTGTACAAAAAAAAACTAACTGTCAATGGTCAATTCAAACCACAGATATAGTAATGCTACATTAATGTATCGCGTAGAGAGAGTATATACTAGAGTACGTAGGTCCGTAGCCACATGAGGTTAAAAATGTACTATAGTAATAGATTTCTGCTCGGCTTTGCTATTATTGTTCCTAGCTAGTGTTTATTACCGTGTGAAGTATAGGTTTCATTATAATGACGCAGTCAGCGCTTTGTGACGTTTGTTTTTTTTTACGTTCAATGTGGATAAGTCAAAAAAAGTTAGTCTTTTTCTTGTGCGAATGAGATGAAATATACGGCGTAGGCCGTACAGGTTTATCTGTCTTTGTCCTTGAATCTTATCATTCTTCTCACATGTTCATAACAATATTAGAAACAAAACATTTTGAAGCGAAAACTACATTAAATCAGCAAATTAACAATGGGATGCATTTAATGACACTTCAAAATTGGTGAAAATATAGACTAAATTGCTATGAATAGCTATTAAAAAATATACTGTTTCACAATAAAATGTTATTCCTTCATTAAAAAATATTAGCTATAAAAAAGACGCTATAAGAAAGTTTTAAGACGCCATAAAATAGTTATTGCCGATAAAAAAAATAAGCAATCATTTAAAGTAATAGATAGTGCTATGAAAAATAACATTTTTCTATGAACTAAATAGATAAGATATGTCAGCATTGTCAAGATGACAAGCTGACAATGCCGACAATGCCGACATATCTGGCGCAATGAATGAAGTTGGTGCATTACACGACTTCTCTTTCTAACTTCTGGAAATAACTCGGAAATACACCTACTAGTACATGTAAGATTGCTATATTTACATATACCAGCAGCAAAAAATGAAAAGATGAAAGAATATAGAGATGTTAGACGATTAAATTTCTTGACTTCACCTTAGAATGCGGAGTCCTATGTCAATACTGCTCCTAGAAAAAACTCGAACGAAATCAATCAATCAACGAATACAGAAAGATGCGCGGTAGATGAAGGACAGTAACGTACGGCATTACGATATTGCACATTTTGTTGCTATAATGGCGTCTCTCTCTATTTTATTCTCACTAGTCTGAACAACGTATCTATCGCTCTCACTTACCTCGGTGACAGCGGCGTCACTACCTGTCTCGCTTTCGTTAGTCAAGACAGCGTGTCTATCTATCTCACTCATCATCACTCATCTCACTTCTTAAAATAGCGACACTATACTGTTTCGTACTACTTATTACAAAAATTAAAAATGGATAAATTTCGATTTTCTGTACAAAAAGCTTTTTTTTCTTCGTGTTTAAAAAAAATCCAACAAGTGTAATACCATTTTGGAATTTGGACTAAACGCGCCATATTTTGATGTTACTTGCCAAAATTATGTAGTACATTTTTTTTCAGCACATTCGGTTAAAGTTGGATGTAGTAATCATTTTGAGTACATGGTTTGGCAAATAATGATATTTTCTTTGAAAATGAGACAATTACGGTATGAATTTTTGACTGTCATTTACAAAAGAGTTACTCACAATAACACAAAAGGAAAAAACACAAGAAAAGTAAAGAATTGTGCTCACATCAATAGAAAGATGTCGACAGGGTGTCGACTCAAAAATTTTTTCAAATGCTTATAATTTCAAAAATACGAAACACAGAATTTTTGTTATATTTTTTTGGAAACAGTCACCACCTACCCTATCACGCTGTTTTGGCTTGATGTTGATTTTTGGGACAACCTATATAAGATTGCTATATTGAGTAAAATATTCGAAAAAATAATACTAAAGCAAATGCTGGCACATTTTAACACTCATGGGGTATTTCATGGTCAACAATACGGGCTCACCAGAGGGCGGTCAACAACTCATGCGGGAGCAAGCTTAATCAGGACTGTGCTTCAGGCTTGGGAGGGGTACCAGGATGCTATTGGTGTTTTTTGTGATCTTTTCAAAGTTTTTGACTGTGTTAGTCATGAAACTTTAATTCACAAGCTTAAATACTATGGAATACGTGGTAACGCTCTCGATCTCGTGATCTCGTATTTGTCTGACCGGGAGCTAAAAGTGAGTGTTAATGGGGTTTTGTCTGTTGGTTCAAAGTTAAAAATGGGTGTTCCCCAGGATCAATTTTGGAACCTTTCCTATTTTTGATTTATATTAACGATTTCCCATTTATGCTTAGGGACTTATGCGAAACAGTATTATTTGCTGATGATACCTCATTGTTATTTAAACTAGACAGAAAAGATCTAGATGTTACTTGGGTAAACAGGATCCTAGCAGATGTCTCGAAGTGGTTCGCTGCCCAGAATCCATGATAAAATGGAACTAGGTGGGAAACAATTAGAATTAGTTAAGTCAGCCAGTTTTCTTGGTTTAACAGTAGATAACAAGTTACAGTGGGCAGACCATATCGGGGCATTGGCTAGTAAGCTCGGTTCCACGGTATATGCAATTAGACGCATTAGGCAAATGAGGGATGTGGATAGGGCAAGCCTGATGTACTTTGTATATTTTCACAGTCGAATGTCCTACGGCCTTCTGCTGTGGAGACCAGCGGCGCATATTAACTTCATTTTTATTTTACAAAAAAGAGCAATACGTGCCATCTACAGTATGAATGCACGAGAATCACTTAAAGATCGTTTTAAAGACATTGATGGACTCATCTTGACGGCCTTATACATCTTTGAAATTATTATATATACGAGGAAAAATATAGATCTGTTTAAAAAGAAAGGCGATATTAATGGTATGGAAACCCAAAGTCGTGATAAATTAGTTATTCCAAAATTTAAATTACATAAGTCAAATGTTTCATTTTTGGGTAACTACATTCGTTTTTATAACAAAGTTCCTCAGGAAATTACTCAATTAACAGAGAATAAATTTAGATTGGTTATAAAACGTACATTGATTAGACAATCATACTACAAAATAAACGATTTCATTGGGATAAAACAATAGCCTGGAAATGATCTTCTCTGCACATGCATTGACTGGCTTAATGAAAATATTGTATTTTAATAAACCTTTTGTAAAATGAAGTTGAAAAAATAATACCTGACTGAGTTTCTTGTCGGTTCTTGTCAGTGTCCTGGTTTTCTATTTGAACCGAACTAAAGTAGATTTGACGTTCAAAAATACCTTGTTATTGGGTTTACTTGAATAAATTGATTTGACTTTGACTTTATGTTTGAAGTGAATACGAAAAATTACTAATAAATCGTAATATTGTTGCGAAAGATAAACTTAATTATCATCTGTGACATCTTTAGCAACATCTTCAAATTTAATATGATCCAGATATATAAAATTAATAGCGAAATAAGTCTACTTACGAGTGAAATGTTACCGGAGGATAATTTCTATCGCTGCGGCTTCGGCAGCCCTTAAAATTACAGCGAATCATATTCCACACACTTTATTAATTGTAATCTCTGTTGTAAAACACAACGCACATAAAAATCAAAAAACTTAAATTAACAATAAAAACACAGGAACACAAATGTCAACGATATCTAGTTGTTTGGCCACTTCAGATTAGAAATTTGGGTTCACTTTTGTCAAAATTGACAATCATGGTCCCAAATTTACGGTCACGGTGATAAGGACAAAAAATTATATTGGCATCTTCTTCTTTCTAAGGCATCATGTAATTAATATTCTCGTTCTAACAATTTAGTGACGTCAGATATGCTACTTCTATTAGTACTTGTTCTTAGGGCCACATATACGCAATATCTATTAGTACATTAGAAGTAAATCTGCGATTAATCAATTATATTCGTCTCTGTCACACCCACGTTATTTCAGTCTGTTTGGGTTAAGCCACAGACTTTTAAATAGAAGCAGACTATACCTATCGGTTTAAAATGCGTGGCAAATTTAACACTAACAAATATTACTCACACACATACAGAACTCAGGGCCGCATTAAGTAGTGAGTATCTATTTTGTGTATTATCTTAGAGCGGGACTATTTGGGACATTCCAAATTATATTTTTCATGAAATAAAATAAGGATAAAATAAAGATAATGTGTAGTTTTAAGTGTAAATATTAACGTATATATGTACTTTTTGTTGATGTAAATAAGGATAAAATTAATTGATATACTAGTATTAGAGATTATTACTTTATTATATTCCTTCTTTTTGTAGATTGTTTTTGTCACATGAAGGATGTAATTTGGAGTGTTCCCAATGGCACCACGATACAAAATTATGATTGTTCGTTCGATACATGAGGCCTGACGGCTGTGCGCTGCTGGTCTTGGGCCGCATGTACATTGTGATGACCTTGCTTGCGGTTTGATTTATGTGGGTACATGAAGTTTAATGACATAAACGATATATTTTTAAAAGTCGGGAAAGTTGATAATCAGGTAAGTGAAAGTTTTGAATTTAGACTTTTTGGTGCGAACAAAAAGTGTGGTTGGCATTTTATTCAAAATTCAGATTTGCTATTTTTTGTGCTTTTGGGAGTTTTAAGTGCAAAAATTATAGTATTTTGTACGTTAAAGTTGTGCGCGAGTGAGAGGAGTTGGAGGAATTTCGTTTAACAGTCCTTTGTAACTCCAGTAAAGCCTACTTACCATTGCTTAAAGCAATTGCTTTACTGTAAGTGTTAGAGACTTGGTTATGAGAAAATAGAACAAGTTTATATCAGACGAGTGTTATCGTTAACTATTTTTCTAAGGAGATAAGCGTCAGTGAATGTTTTATAAAATGATTAAATAACTTCATCGCTATGCTTTGTCCATTGATAATTATTTACTCTAAACTACGTATAAAACTCAAAAATTAAAAGAAATCGAGAGATAGTCGATCGATAACATTGAGAATAAAAACTAAAATAGCTTACACAATAAAACAAATAATGTTTTCAGTCTTTTATTTATTAATCGGATTGTTTTCTTATTACATTATCTATGAACTCATTATAGATGTGCATCAACCACATCATTTCACTGTTTTTCAAGGCGTGCCAGAAGTAACTAGCGCAGAATGTCAGATATGCTAAGGATTACCATTGCAAGTAATCGTAGGTATTATTTGTCATTATTTGCCTCGAGATATCTATATTTGTTTTCACCATTTTTACATGTGAACACACAATTTATGCATAATAAAGTCCATCTTCGATTACCTGAAGCAAGAAAGTTGTATTATTTTATAAATAAATTAAAAATAATTTTGTAATTATGAAGTATGGATTCCAGCACTGGCTTTTTTCTAAACAACACTGGTCCAAGGTCAGCCCAGCATAGCGACTAGAGATTAATTTGGCGATAGCATGTTCATTTTTAATAGATATGTTAAATTTCATGGTCAAACAACAACAGGGTTTTATGGGTATCTCTTTTACATAATAAATGGGGTTGAAAATGTTTTGAACACAAAACACTGCCAGAATTTGTTTGCCAGTTTGTTCTATGTAGCATTTCTTATGTATTTCTTTTATGTAGTTCTTTAACCAAAAAATTTGAAGATTTTCGTCCTTTACAAACCCGAAATCAACAAGGTATACATCAAAATCAAAAGATAGTTGCAAAAAATAGATAGTTGCTTAACCTTAGGTAACTGTCCGTTAATATTTAATTTTATTACGAGACTCACTTTTCTCTGAATTCGGCCCTCTTTAAGGTACAAGTACTAATAATGTCAAAATTGGTTAGGTACTTGGCACAAAAATTTAAAAAACCTATAAAGATACCTTAAACAATATAAGGAAACTTTAATTTTAATAGTTTGCAACATATTTAAGCGTCGCAGCCACGTAATACAAAAATATCAGCTAACTGAATGCAGTAATCAAACAATTTGCAACATCAGATTTACTTACCGATGTAACGGGATTTTCGGGGCTTTTCTGTATGAGGCGTTGCAACTATTGGGGGCACAGCACTTTTGTACCATTTCTTGCACTTTAAATAACCAAAATAATGTTTATACACCAAGAAATATTTAATCATCGAACATGTGACGTACTACACAAGTTAACAGACGCCATACTCCGCTTATTTTGATTTAAGCGGAAGATGGCGGCTGCCACGGTTTCGGAATTGTCTATGTGTACCGTTGTGTTGCAACAAATAAAAGAAAAGGATAAAGATATACAATTTTAAACTACAATGAAAGTGACAGTGTTATTACTTACACGGTATCTATGTGTGAGTGAATTATGTTTGATCTGCTTCCATTTATAAATCTGTGGATTAAGCATAGTTTTCATTTAACTTATGTCTATCAGTCTATGCATTACTCTATGCCTTTTTACATGTTTGATTTGACATTTTGACAAATGACAATTGTAGGCCGCCATTGATGCATCGTGTGTTATTGTTTAAAAAAAATACTTTACATTTTCATACAATATGCCGAAAAATATTACGAGTGAAGTTCGCGAGATAATATTGAAAGTTAAAGAGTTTATGGACGAAGAGAAACGTATGCAAGTGCCAATAATTCCACTGAGTAAAGTTTATGTGAGAGTGTCCGCTGCCACAGGTTAGCGTCGAATTTACAATTAACTAGAAGTAATGTATAAAATAACAGGTCAAAACACTGTTTTTAATAAATAGTTATTAACTAACTTGCTTGCGATATATTTCTTTGCACTGTTAAAATAAACCCACTTTACGTAGCGAAAATGTTAGCGAATTTATGCATTTTGATTTGTTTTTTAATTATAAATTATGTAGTAAAAATAAGGCTTGCGTCCTTTGGCATCAAAATTGTTACTACTTCTAGGTTTTTACAGAATTTACAAAATATATGTTTACCATAAGTTGAGTGCATAAGCAATTTGAAGGTGCATAATTTTTCCAGGAGTGTCTGAACGTACCGTATTGAATATTGTCAAAGAGGCGAGACTTGTAGAACAGGGCCTATTAGACCCTGAAACATTAAAGAAAACTCCCAAAAAAAGGGTGCGAACTAAAGGAAAAATTGAAGTAGATGAATATGATTTACAAGTTATAAGACGGAAGATCCATGAGTTTTACGCATTCAAAAAAGAGGTGCCTACAATCAACAAACTCTTGCAAATATTAAAGGAAGAGATAAACTTTAAAGGGTCACGAGAAACCCTTCGCAAGATCCTCCGTAAAAATGGGTTCCAATTTAGAAAGACGAAGAACAATAAAGAAAAGGAACCAGCACCAGAATCAACATCTACAGTTCCTCCTATGGTCGCGCCATACATACATTCTATGTTTAGTCATAAAAATATACAATCATAGACTTTATATTTTAAGAATTTGTCACCTAAATTCTCTTAGGTGACTGGTAATGTTAGAAAGACAAGATGTTTGGTGTTCAGTCCGACCTCGATCAGAACCGAGGAATGTGTATAAAATGAACTCCACGTGGTTGTTATAATTTCATTTGCAATAAATGTAAATCCCTTAAGAAAATCTCAAACATAATAATTTTTTCTAGTTAATTGTTTATTTTTATAGTATTTTTCTTGAAATACAGCGAATATTATTGTATATTCTCTATGATAATTAATTTAATTAGGTAGATAATTGTAACCACTATTAAAGATCTTAAAATTTTTTTTTTGTAGTTTTATAGTCAGTAGGTATCCTAATATTGCATGCTTGTCTATCACTGCATTTGCTTAGTTTTCAACATTATGAATGTATGTATGTTAGTTACATTAAGTGATCTCTAGAAAACCTTATATTATTCAGGTTTTAGACGGGCCTATTGTTTTGGAGATTGTCACCAAATCTCAGTTTCGACTCTCAGCTTTATCAATCTAAAATTGGACTATTCTGAACTGACTTTAGTCTGAGAGAGTTCTACTGAATACTCTTTTCAAATGACACAAGATAGTGTTTACTTTGAAGGCACACAGTTCTTATTATTATAATACTATATTTCTCATTTATGATGAGGATGACATCTCAAAAGATGGGATTTTTAAAATAATTGCACAATTATATAGACTTGGGCTAACTCGTTCACTAATCGGATTCGCTTCTCAGTCAGTGAATGTAATGAACTAGGTCTTTCACTGAGTTCAATCATTCGCCAAGTAATAATGTGTACTACATAAAATTGTACAAAACCTCTAATCTCATGAAATGTCGTTTACAAACTGCATTAACTCGGATTCTGGTTTGAATGAATAAAATTATGTATTGCATAGTGGCAGTCATGTAATTAAGACACTCTGGGGATATTAAATTAACTGAAAGTTTTGATTGGTTATTTTTTACTTTAATAAAATAGGAACTTGCAACAATATTGAAATCATTCGTATAGGCTTTGTGAGATGTTAAAATGAAATATTTTCGATAAATTTGAGATGTTCTATATTTTATTTTGGTTTAACTATATTTCAAGCTACATAAATTGAACAAGGTATGGCCAATTAACAAACTAATTATTGAACACGGCTATCGGTATAGGTACCATGCGAGACAGGGTGCATCCGCGAATTTATCCCACACCCTGATGAAGGACCTCCAATAGCTGAGAAACTAGTTGACACCTATACCGATTGCATGTGAGTATAGCCGTGTTCAATAATTAGTTTGTTAATATTATCTCACGAAAGCTTTAATAATTTAAGTATGGCCAATTAATTAAAGACGCACTAAGAAAAAAAAAATCGTAAATATTAAAAGAATTCATTGTAGACATATTTTAAAGACATGCAAGTTATTGATATTTTATCTAATGTCTTTTAGCAGCAATAATAGCCCGACTTCACTTTGATACTGAAGAAATCAATATGTTGCAAGTTCATATTTATTTACTTTCAGACATTCCTCGTTTTCAATTTTTTTGACCTTGATAGGTTTCGTGAATTTCATAATTATTCATTATATAATTGGACGCGTTTTGAACTACCGTATATGCCCCATCAGAAGCATGCACGTGATTAGTGTTGCAGACACTAGTCACGTGTATGAAAGAAGAATGTGAAGCGAAAGGATTGAATACGAATGTGAACAAAACTAAGGTTCTAGTGTTTGATAGGGAAGCAGTACAGACGAAATGCGAAATTTGGGTACATAGAAAATGTCTAGTATAAATGAATGAAATTGTGTATCTGAGGAGTGCGTTTTCGAGGGATGGAAGATGTGAGTTGGATGAAGACAGACGGGTAGTAGCTGGCAATAAAGTGAACGGTTCTCTGTCGGCATTAATAGGCAGTGTGAATATATTTAATACAGTCAAAATGGTCATCCACAATGAGATGTTGGTTACAAATTTTTTATACGGTAGTGAGGCCTGGATATGCCCTAATCGACTAAATCCCTTCCTGCATTTGTCATACTTAGTTGTCGATTCCCTAATCGACAACTAAGTATGACAAATGCAGTAGAAATGCGATCTCTTAGAAATATGCGCGGTGTCACCCAATGAAGCCAACCAATGATAACCAATGAAGTGATAAGCAATATGACAGGGTTGCATGACAGTGTTATTATAAAAATGAAGAAAGTATTGTTCAGATCGTTCGGGCACATAGAAATAATGAGTGATGAAAGACTGACGAAGACAATCTACAGAACGAAAGCGAGTGGTAAAAGAAGCCAAGGAAGACCAAGGGTGACTTATGAAGATCAAATAGCCAGTGATTTAGCCGTCGGAAATGTCAAAAGCGCTCGCATACCTAGGCGAAAATGTGTCAGGAGAATGATGAGATTTGAAGAAGCGAAAGAAGTATGTAAGGACCGCGACGCTTGGCGCTCCGTCCTCTCTGACTACGCCGTTGGGGATACAGCGTGAAGATATGTATGTATGTATGTATATGCAAACGAATCATTACATGTCACTATAGCGCTAGGCATTCTCACGCCTACCATAAAATTCGTGAAATTTATAACTGCGGTTCCATCTTTTAAATCCGTGGGAATTTTCAGGCGCATCTCTAATCTGATTTCTAAGTTAATCTCGTATGGTGGGCTGTACAAAATGGGTATTTGAGTATCACGAACTGATCTTTCATATCTATAGTAGCATCCAATTGTTTTAAAAGATTAATCCTCTTAGACCATCATATCGTTTGTCGACATTATAGATGTAAAAGTTAAGCTTTGCTGAGCTTTTAAAAGTTTTTAGAGTGGTATATACATTGCCTCGTCATGTCTACTACTAGCGTGCGTGCTAATAACTTCAAAGGGCTCATAAAATTTGTACCGTGAATAATACTTGTGTACTATAGGAGGGCTGATATAAGATCTGGAACTACCAGTATCTATCATAAAGCGAGCACCTATTTCAAGATACTATCGCCAATTAAAGTATATCACTTCGCGTGATTTTGAGTCGAGGCTGGTAACTGAATATTTTCAGGTTCGGCAGTTTGTTAGTCTTGCGTATCTGTTTCAGGTGTTACAGTATAATAATTTTCAGTCATAGTTTGGGGATAATCTGTGTTATATGAAAAGTTTTCCTCGTAATCATTGAAGTATACTTACATTGGCATGGAATATGTTATCCATCTCTTCCGCGATAGACATGTTCTGTCTTAGAGGGGCTTTACGCATTGAAACAGAGGCTTTTCAGGTTGCATATTTTGTGGAATTCCAAATTTAAAAGTATTATGGTTTTGCGGTACACCAAATTTAAAATTACCCTGAGGGTTGCTAGATTTAAAGTTATTTTGATATTGAGGAATACCAAATATAATTATTTCGAGAGGTTGCCATATCCAAAATGATTTTGATTTTGTGGGATGCCGTACTTGAAATTATTTTGATTGTTACTAGATAATACAGGATTGTGGATTGTGTTATTCCCAGGCCTAAAGCCTTGTGAGTGAGGGATGCCAAATTTATGTTTGTGAATTAGCAAAACATGACCTTAACATATACAAAGTGTTATGCGGGGTTCCTAAATACCTGCTGATTAGGTACACCAAATCTGAAGTTTTGACCAAAATAAGTATGAGGAACGGTATTTTGCTTAATAGGTAAAAGTTTGGGTTGGTTTACACGTGGTTTACACCCAGGTTTGTCGCATTTTGCTTTGATTTATTTCTATACCGAGTTTGGTAATTGACTTCCTCCGTAACTATTAATTAGGCGTTCTCCAGGTTATTGCAACCTTTAAGGCGTACTACGAATCATATCTTCTGTAAGATTGTATAAGAATACATTGAGAGGGCTGTTATCGTAAATGATCAATTTTGCCGCTTTTACTGTCTTGTCGGTGAGTAAATTAACTTTAAAACATAACGTGCTACTAAAGTGCTGGATTTGATGACAGAAGTCAATGTCTGATTCAATATTAAGCGATTCTAATTCGATAGCCAAACAGTCTTCAGAGCTCGGGTGTCCGAAGTGTTGGATAGGTAAAGATCGTAAAAGCTCCCAAGATTTATATCTTCTTTCTCGCGGAGTAAGCCGGCAACTTTAGCAGTTAGTCTACTGGTAATAGCATGAAAAATGTATCTACTTTGATGTAAACTATTGTGTGCCGCAAAAAGCGATATCACATATTCCGCTTTTCTTATGAACAAATTAAGTAAGTGACCTTCACCCTCAAATTTTTGAATAAGATTCAGAATTTCACTAGGATTTAACCTAACCTGTTCCATTTTTAATATAAATTTAATGTAGTGAAAGATACATGAGGAAAAGTAGTTAAAATTAAAATATATGGCCGAATTTAGTGCTATATTATACGAGTACCTCAGTATATTCTAAAATAGCTTAATATTAATATATATATAATTGCTTATTTTTGTGCTACATAAAAATATAATTAAGTTCTTATTACTCTTTAATTATCCCAGAGATTTAGTCCGAGAATACAGTGACAAGTGTAAATTCACAACCAGCGAAAATAAGAATGATACAGGAGTGAAAAGTTGTACTCACAAGCTGCTCCATCGCATACTCTTCCTTTTAGGCTGCTACTGTTCTTGCCACCGTACCGCGCCGATTAGACTTATTTGGTTCGAAGATATCCGCAAAGCGTAATTTTGACGCTGTGCACACTACATAAACCGATTTCAGTGTCCTTGCATTACAATTAACACGCACGGATATCCGGCTACGCCAGTCAAGTTTGTATGGTACGAAAAGAGATTTTTAAAAACATAAAGAAGCCTTTATTTTTAAGAGTAGGTACAGTCTTATTCTAATACTAAGAGCTAACTGCCATATAACCGATTTTTAATGCCGTTCGCAGAGCCCATCATGCTGACTGCTATCTTTCTTGGGAAGCTTATTAAGTATTTACACTTATCATACCAGATAGTGTGACAGGGCCGTACCTAACTAGATTATCTTACCCGTGTGTGTTTACAGTATAAAATATAGAGTCAACTGAATAACCACTTATAAGTTAACCCCACTTTGCAGGCACAACTTAGTTAAAAAGAGCTCATTATAGGTCTCAACTTCTGGACGGCGGATCATGATGTAACAAATGTGTGACCTACAGATTTACAACTGTGAAGACCACAATTTATAATAATTATAAATTCGTTCGTTTATTCGTTCGGGCTAATCTTCGAAACGACTGAAATAATTTTGACGGAACTTTCATTGGAAATATTTAGGTAGCTAATGCGTAAAAACGGAAAACCTAAATTAAGCACAAATTTGTGCTTAATTTAGGTTTTCACGCATTAGCTACCTAAATATTTCCTGGATATAAAAATAGGCTAGGTTATTTTTTGAAAGTTTTCTACTTTTCAATGAAAATTCCGTCAAAATCATTTCAGACGTTTCGAAGATTAGCCCGAACGAATAAACAAATAGACTAAAATTTAAAAAAACGTGTCTTAAGATTTGATTACGTACAAATAACCATATACCCAAGGTTAAAACAAAGTTTTTATTTGGAAATCACAGACACATCAATTGATTTTTATGTGTGTAGATGTATAGATTACTTTACTAATCTTGATCACTCCTATTATTTACGCACTGACATTACTAATATTTGTATGTAGTAACAAAAATATTAAGACATGAACAGTTATAAAACTACACGCATCTTTTAAAGCTTGAATTAATGCAGAAAGTCATTGTATGCCATTAGCATTTCCTTCATCTGAAATTACAAATACATCTTTCGATGTGTCTAGGGTACCTACTAACTTTTTTTTTGGTTAAGCAGTAGAAATCTGCACACATATTCAGCCCTTGGGGGAGAGGCTGAGTTATGTGGTCTTTAGCCACCAAGACTTCTAACGGTAGTCGTCCTCCGCGCGTTGTCGTTGTCGCCTACGGAACGTACCGGAGCCGGCGCTGTGCCGAAGCACTTCTAGAAAAACAGTTATAGAGTACCCTTTCTCCCTCGCTATTCCACGACAGCTCGGACCACACGCGCTTTTTTTTACCTCAGAGAATGCCCAGTAGTGACATGTATATATCTATAAGCGTTGAAAATTAATGCTATTGAATCTTAACACGCAATCGGACCAGACTATCAAGATATGTCGGTAATTCATAAACGAACCACAAATATTTGTATCCTCTGACTGTATGTTAAGATTTAATAGCATGAATTTTTGAAAGCAAGGCCGTCTTAAGCCATTCAAAGTCCTGGGACACACAAAGTTCGGGAGCCTTTAAAGAAAGCAAAAAAGGTGTAAATAAGTAGCTACTAGAAACACTTTTTAACCGCCGACGCCAAAGATTCTCATGCGTTTTTTTGTTTTAAAGCTGTAGTTTTTAAGTATGTTCTCAGCCACGTACGGTGAAAATCAGTCAATTTTATTTTTTGTCGTAGTTTTGAGACAATAGAACTTAGAAAGCACTTTCGGTTAAAATTGGTTTTAATTTAATACAGGGGAGATTAGTTCAAAACGGTATCGGGGTAAAATCGGGATGCGGTACCAAAGCCTCTTAAACGTTTTAAATTTACGCACACTATCGCTCATTCTGGCAAGCCATCTTTTTAGTATCTGAACAAAATTTCGACAATATCGGCGTGTGCCCGGGAAAAATAAATAAAAAAAGTCTTGTAAAAGTGGATTTATATTCTTTACACTAAACAAGAGTATTGTTGAACTCGTAAAATTTGTTTTCAAGCAAAGATTAAGCATTTTTCGGAGTGTAAATGAATATAAGAATTTTTTTTGTCTCTCTTGTCTCTTTTTGTCTCTCCAAAGTACGTACGGGTCAGTTCGGGGTAAAACCGTACGGGTTAATATCGGGTGGTACCCGCTTTTGTATATCATGTTAGTATTTAATTTCGTTTAATTTAATGTACTTTTCTTTTTATTGTTACTGGTAAATTAAGAAAACGGTGATCTCAAGTGTAAAATATGTGATTTAAGTATTAGTTATTTATATATTAGTTTAAACTTATGTTTTACTGAACTCCTTAGCGTCCGGATTTTACCTCAGTATTTGAGAAAGTTGAAAAAATGTTACAAGTGTTGAGAATTCTATTGTTAGATTTAAGACGTTTTACTTCTTATGCTAATAAAGGCTATGAAATAAAACTAAATGCTATATATTTTAATTTATATTTCACGCTTATTAACTTGGAATGTATAATTATTGTAATTACTTTTACAATGTTTAAAAATGACAAATATAACCTTTACACATATGCAACTTTGAATTTCTTGGCGATGCTAGGCACTTCCTGGGCGGAGGCAGTGCCGACTTTAGGGCCATTTAGTACGACAAAAAGCGGTATCTTTTTAAAAACACAATTCAGTTTAACAGTTCTAAAAATGGTAATCCGTACTCGCTAAACTCGACACTGGGGGAAGGTATAGCCCTTTGGAGAGACCTATGCCCAATTTACCAACATTCCCTACTATATAAGGGTCCTCTAATTAGGGAATCTCAAACGTCATTTTTCTCCAACCAGACGTTTAAGAACTAGATTAGGCATTATTTTTGTGGTACACAGTTGACTAACGAGGTAGATAAAGTTGGTGAAAGAGGACATTAGGACCTCAATGAACCCCTTTTCGCCACCACCTACATTAAATATACGAAGCCAGATAACAGAAGTAGATTTTACATTTAGAAAAATTGTTTAGATAGTAATAAATAAGTAGTTATAAATCATAACTGCTTATTACTCCATTTAAGGATATTGAATGGAGCTCGAAATTAACGACACAATAAAATGTAGGTATAAATTTAACGCAAATTTGAACAGTAACATCTCCAGACCCATTTAAAAGTGCTTAGTGAAAGTGTAGTTTATTAATACATGGCTTACATACATAACTTTAAAGCGATTATTCGATGTATTATATGAATTGATCGAACCTACAGATTACGAATTTTTACTATGAATAAAATGTGAAATGCCTTTAATCTACAATATAAGATATAATGCGTCATAACACCACATTATTATATCAATATTAAATTGACTTCAATAACAAAATAACCATAGCAATATTTTCCCCTAGTGTTCATTACTCACATACTATAGCACTACACAATATGTCAATAACACATACTCAAGGGCCGACGGTGGGACCAACAGTTATAATACCATTTTTATGAAAATGTACTCGTAGCAGTTTTTTCCATTACTCACTAAAATCGTGAGCCATATATTGTGACAGACGTCTCCTTATGTGTTGTATGGGAACCGGTAAATAAACTTTATGACAAGCAGTAAATTTTGTATTTGTACACAAAATGTAAACTATATTTTATTACACATGTTAATCACAGCTTTTAGCGGAGATTGATAGACAGATAATGAATCACATTTTATGATTGACGGTCTCCCATATTTGTATTGATACACAAAATGTGAACTACTTTATATTGATACACAAAATGTGGATCACAATAAATTAGTGACGGACAGTTTTTGTAGTCGGTATAGGTATAAAAAAACTGTGAACTACGTATACATTTCATGACTGACGGTTTCTTATGAACTGTGTAGTGTTAGTTAAAATAATTTTTGACGATCAATATCCTATAAAGGTATTGATCGTGCTATTAATAGATTCTGATGCAGATTTAATACTCAACTTCTAGAATACCATAGACATGAAACGGATAGAACAAGATCTTTTTATTAATGTTACAAATTAACAAATAATTCGTCGATGCCTTGATCTTGAGCTTCACATATTTAGGCGAACTTTATAAAACCGTTTTAAATTGTAGCCCTATGTGTACCTAATCTAGTAAACGATGTATTTTAAAATATTGTAACTTTAATTAACTTCATACGCGCTCCCTATCAACGTCGGGCTGATCGCATGAAGCACTTAACCTATAGAGTCCAAATATCGGACCATCCTACTCACCACTGCTCAGTTTTTTAACACTAATAAATTTCAACTCCCGCTCGCATTAAAACAGTACATAACCAATACTGGACCTGTGTGATGTATGTACATCTTTGTATATTCCAAAACGTATTTAGACCATTAATACATAATGGCTTGCTGTTCTATTCGGTGGTGTGGCAAAAATGGCAAAAATCAAACTATAAAACAGACATTCATATTTCATCGGTAAACAACACTAAGAGTGGCTTGCACCAACTATTGATGACCTCCGTGGCGCAACGGCTAAGCGCGTCGAAAGTAAACGGGGGTTGCAGATTCGATTCCCGCCCCGAGTCTAGGTGTTTATGTATAATATGTATTTATTTACAAAAAGAAAAGCATATAAGTAGTATATCAGTTGTCTAGTACCCATAACACAAGCGATGTGCTGCTTACTTTGGGACTAGATCGCGATGTGTGAAATGTCTGAGTATATTATAATATTTAAACTAGACTTGAAGATTTGACGTCTTACTTACACAACCGACTTAATTAGTTGGTGCAAGCAAGATGTCAAATTTTTAAATCGAGCTTAGTTGGTGCGTCACCTTAAATATACAATTTTCAAATTGACATTCATTTTATCACGGGTCAAGTTAAACCGAACGATCAACTTAAGTGCTCGATGGCGTGTATCTATGCATCTCGCATTGGTGCAACCTCTATTACGTCGTCTCAGTATACACGTATAGTTCTTGCCGGTTTGGTTTTATTTTGGGCTAACCAGTTAGCGGGCCGTAACTGCAGCAGAGTTTAGACGTTAATTGTTTTCAAACAAAATAAATGATATTTCCACTCTATAGGTTAAATTATCCATGGCTGATCACAACTCACTGTTTAATAAAAAACAATCAAAATGGCTGCATCGCAAAAAGCGTGGAAGCCCTTTGCAAATATAGTTAAACGTAGATAACATACTTACATTTTAAAATGATTTCTAGATTCTCAACTACTATATTCTGGACTAACCCTCCACCTATTCTAGCGCCATAATAACTCTGTCTATCCTTAGCCTACTCTGCGATTTCTATGGCGTCAGCAGTAGGTACCTACTGTATATAATATCCATAAACAACCACATTTCTGATTACTAATTCTATATACGCAAACAAAAAATTTTTACAATAAGGTACTCTTTATATTGCTAATGTTACTCATAATCATAAAAGTGTATACTGGCGTATAGACGAACATAGAGCTCGTTGACGCGTGACGAGTTTTAATTTGTCAATGTCACCTATGAAATGAATAATACCCGTGATTATTGCGATGTGTAATATCACAATCACATACAGAACACGTAACCATTATTGAAAAATACAGTACTTCTTTAAAATAAAACAGGAATAATAAAATAAGTCAACAGCGTAGTCCACAGCGGGACGACTTGTGACGATCTGTCATTCAAAACTAGTTAAAATAGCGTTTCGTTTGCTGTCCCTTTCCTACTCGTGCCATTATAATAAAAGATTACATTTTCACCCGCATTCTGTACGTCTATACGCCGTATATACTAAGTTTATGTTCATAATAAATTACAATTACAGCATAATATTCACTAAACATGGTTCATAATGACATTTATTAGGAATTGACGTGACACACCAGTACAAAGAAAACCATAAACGTAGTATAATACCAGTAACTAATAAATCTGTGATAATATTAACTTTATGAAAAAACCGGTCACGGGCACGTCGCATATACACTTACGATTGTAGCAATTTCGGATAGAGAAGTAAAATTAAAAAAATCTTATTTCTCAATAACATAAAGTTATTTTGCGTATAAAATATACACATATCTTCACGCTGTATCCCTAACGGGGTAGTCAGAGAGGACGGAGCGCCAAGGTCACGGTCCTTACATCTTTCGCTTTCTCAAATCTCATCATTCTCACACATTTTCGCCTAGATACGCGATTACTTTTGACATTTCCGTCGGCTAACACTCTGGCTATTTGGCTGGAGGGAGGATTACGTATAAAATAGAAAATAAAATAGAAAATAAAATATTCGGTTATGCTTTTACCTTCAAAATTAAGATTACGAAAGTGAAGCCACTAAAAAGGGTAAAATAATAGTGTAAATACGGCAAACATTTATCTACACTAAAGCCAATTTAACCGCTAATTCGCTACAAAACAGCGTTTCAAGTAGTCTCACCGAACACCGAACTTTCGGTCATGCAACTACACGAAAGCGAAATCACGTTCGTAAACGCGCTGTATTTTTTGACATCGCTATTTTGAAGTACGCTAAGGAGTTTGAGTGCAGCTTCGATTCTATTTTGCTCGACGCGATTTAAGGATTTGACATCTCGCTTGCACCAACTATATTTAATAGTCGGTGCAAGCGAGATGTCAAATCCTTAAATAGCGTAGAGCAAATTAGTTGGTGCGAGCCACCCTTAGATCAATTAGGTCAGTAAAATTAACCAAAACGAGAGATTAGGCGACCCGGAAATGCAGCCTTCAGAATTTCGATTGTGACTGGTGCAGTATGCGCCGTTGCTTCATCCTGTTGGAACCACATTCTCCAGTCCCAAATCATCCAATCGAGGAAGGAGAAAGTTGTCTGGTCGACACTCCGGGGACCTCTGCGACATCTTCGGCCAAAACCGCGATATTCTCGGCAGAACGGCTGCTCTAGGGCCAGCCAGGCCTGGCAGCGTCTTGTGTTGTCCCGTACTTTTTTTTTTTGTTTACCTAGTTGGTGTCGGACGACAGGGAAATCTGCGCCTAAATTCACGCTGCGCCAACACCAACGACGAATTATCCCGCAAAAAAATCGAAACAATTATTCCGCGTTCTTGAGGAGCTATTCATGTCTTGTTGACGTGTATTTATGTTTACTTCAAAAATTTCAAAGCAGATTTGACATTTGCTACCATTTGCAAAAATTATAGCATCTTCGATAGGGTGAAGACTTGCGCCACCTAGTGTAAAAAACGCTGTAACCTACTACAAGTAATTATTGTTTTTAAGGCAATATAATATTTTTACGATACGCAATCAACAAAGCCATTGATATAAAGTCCGAGGTATACACAGCATATTAAGTTTCCATATGAGTATTACTAGAATCGTCCGTTTGATAACTCACGAAATTGCATGGACGTAATCATTGCAAGTTAAGGGCCCCTTGCCCCTTTGGCCCTGCCGAATGTAGTCAAACGAAAATATGCGAAAATAAATAAGTATAGAAAATTTTATAAGCAAAATGTAAAAAGTAACAACACAAAAATATAACCTGGACCTGATTAACTGCAATAAAAAATTGATATATGTGCCGATTACGTGTCTATTGTGCCATTACCGTAAAATTATTTTTCGCGGTAGATTTAACGCCACTATACAAAATTACATTATACAAAATCTCGTTTTGACAGCAGATATCGCACATTTGGCTGTCGCATGCTGATTGCAAGTAAGTGTGCGGTTTATAACAAATCAACAAAAGATATTTGAGACAAATGCAGCTTACATGTCAAAAACTAAACCGTCTAAAAAAACACCGAAAGGAACAAAATAATTATACTTTACTAATCAAAACTGAAGTACAATAAAAGTACGATACGCATACTTATATAATTACATTTGCCAGTTACCGTAGTCGGTGTCAAGCCTACCAAACTAATAACCTTTCTGTTATTGCACATTGGTTGCCCTTGCAAACAAAAAAAAATTTTTAAATCGGTCCACAACTGACGAAGATGGATCGGGTGCACATGCATAAAAAAACACATACAGACGAATATAGAACCGCCTCCTTTTTTGAAGTCTTAAAAATTGTAATAATCACGCATTATTTTTTTCTTATTGAAACATTACGAATATGAACACGAACAGAAAAATTTGGTGTAACAAAATACTATTTGTTCATTCGCTTTTATTTTCTAGCCATTTTATTATTTGACGCATATGTTCAATTAATCATGCAGCCCTCAATTCAGTATGTGTAAAGAAGATGGAATGAATCGAAGTGGGATGTTCTAAACATAAGATACATACCTAATCACATATTCTTTAAAAAACTAAGCTTCACTTTATTTTAAAGAATTTAATTATCAATTTAAAAAAAATAGAGTTCTTAAATATAATTCTTGGTGTTCGGATCACAGATTGCAAATGTGCTTTAAAGATTTTAATCAAAGAACCTGTTTAACGCAATACAAAAAACAATTGCAATAAAATCGTTCTGGATAATCTCGAGAAATATTGTAACAAATATGATAACTATATACATATAGACGTCATTTTTATGTAATTGATTTTTACATGCATAATATTGGATTGCAATTTGGAAGAATTTAAATGACAGAATTGCATGGTTGCTGTAAATACCCATTAAATAGATTAAATACTGAACAAATTATAAAAAGAAAATGCTAAAAAAGATTGTATCTTTTCGTCAACCTGGACTTATCTGGACTGAGGGACGATACTACGTATATTATTTAATATGTTACTACACTATTATGTTCGAAAGTTATTATTGCTATTATTTTTAAAAGGCACGTGAGCATTATTTTAGTCTAACTGCTTTAATAACGCACGATAATTGGGAATTTGTATCTAAATTTGAGTGTCGGACTATTAAATGTTAGTGACAAAACTAATGAATTAACGTACCTAACTAGAATATGCGGGTATTAAAAGAATATACCTTTAAAATTTACAATAAAGTATAAAGATAGATACCATGTCGCGCAAACTCAAAGTGAAGCAATAAAAAAAGCCGGCTCGCTTGTACATACGACACACAAGGAACTAGCTCTTGCTAGGAACCGCGTCCGCGTGATTTTATTTAAGAAGCAGGCTATGTTCTTCCCCACACTTCAAGTTATCTTCATACAAAATTTCATTAAAATGAATTCAGCAGTTAAGCCGTGAAAATGTGAAACCTCGTATAGACTCAGGTGTCACTTTGCGGAAATCCATTTTATGTGATGAATTACTAAAATCTTTAGCTATTTTCTGCTCAAACTCCAAAAACCATCAATCGACACGTGTTTCGCCTCCTAACGAAGCATGCTCAGGATATACCAGAGATCGGACTCGGTCAGCTCCGAATCGGTGCTGATTCGGTCCGGTTCTGGTAAGCTAAATACTGCAGGACGTCATGGTCGCGTTCCAGTCCGGCCAACACCCAGTTACAGTCATCCTCAGAATAATAGAATCACTCTTTTATGTAACTAAGAAATCCTAACAATTAAAGATATCATAATAAATAAATCTCTTTTTGTCAGTGTCTGACACTTTCCGTTATATAATAGCTAATTAGCAGTAAGAACATTCAATTGAGTGATCCTCATTATTATTATATCGATTAATTACGTGTCGTCTAAAATTTGAATTTGATCGATATTAATATTCTATTCCATGATATTCTACAATAAAAGTAATCTTTCTATATCAATAGAAAGTAACCTTTCTATTCTATTTCTATTGATATAGAAGGATTAGTTTTATTGTAAAATATAAAACAAATAGAGATAGTATGAATAACAACAGTTATTTTAAATAATGGTTCTCTTCAATAATTGTTATGACAGATTAATCCAACAGAATAGTCGGTACATGGCTTCTCCAATCAAAAAGTTAAATTCAGAGTGCCAGATTCTGACCAGAGGGTCAAGTGAATACGTATATGTACGTAGTGCCAGATTCTGACCCTATACTGTACAATCTAATAGCGCCCACTGGTGAGTAAATATTGTATTTATCAGACATTCATAAGCACACTATTTATCAGACACTGAAAAGTAAAGTCCATTTCAAACCAATTTGCCAAAAAAATAAATAAAATTCAGTATTTCATTTAGTTTCAGTTAGTTAGCTTTTCATGAAATACTTTTTAACATAAATAATAATATCAATAATAAAAACTTTTGAAATTACACCGTGTGTGTGACCCCGTAACTGAATACGGGGTTTGTATTTCCTTTTATAGAAAATAGTAATAAATTGAACGACGGTTACCGATGTTGATGTAGTAACATAATTGAAGATTTCATGTAATATACATTCAATTTTTTAATTAACAACAGTTTTATTTAAAATTTAACTTAATAAGGTTGTTTACGATTTCGGCAAATTGGATTGAAACACATGTATGCTAAATATAACTAATATTATCGTAATGAAAAATGTCTCTTATCGCAACATATTTCCTAGTTGCTTTTTGTAAAACAATATTATTCCAGTATAAAATATTTATGTTACTAATGACCAGCTAATAAATTTGTGTAAGCTTATCATTTCATTATTACAGTATTACCCAAAATATAAGTCGCCTCGATATAGCTACGCAGAACATAACGCGGCAGAATATAGTAACGCGGGAAACTTCAATATACCAATGGCAAAGTAGTTTCTCGAGCTAAAATGCTGCACTGCTATTGGTTCATCGATTTTGCGTCAAAATCGCGGCCGCCCGTGCCGCGAGCGCCATCTTGTTTAATCAGTCACAGTTATGAAGAATACGTAGCAAGCAATACTCCGCTAATTGCTCTTACAAATAAAGTTATATACAAATTGTTTACGCATTCGGCTATAGTCGGAAATTAATTACGCTTTTATATGCAAACAAGAACTGTTGAAAGGAATTCTAATCTGGGTAATACTGTAGTAATATTAACATTCATTATTATTAGTGTGCATTATCATTAGAATGCAGAATTAACCGGAAACCAAAAACTATCACTTATAAATGTAATTAATTTTGATTGTTTTTAATATTATTTTTAACAATAAATTAAATCGTGGTCGCACATGTTTATACAAATGCAAAGAATCCTTTCGCGAAACTCGTTTTTGTTTCAAAAAACTATTACACAAATATTGTCGAATATTACACAACACAGTGTTGTTAGCGCACTGTCCGTGTTTACACAAATATCTTATGTAAATTGAAGCAAGAATTTATAAAAAGGTTCATAAAAACGGCATGCATTCATTCTATATGTATATATAGATAAATCGTTTATTTAATTAAGTTGTATAAGCATTCTGGTTAATTCTGTTAGACTATTATATTAATTAAACAAACGAAATAATCACATTTTCTATAACAGTATTTATTTTTCTAATATATTATTATTACAAAAAAAATGCATTAACATTAACAATTACTAAGTGAAAGCTTATTACTTTTGCTAGAATTTTATAAACAATATAATATATTCGCATCACATGCAAAAAACATCATGTCAGTATTAAATATTCACTTCCGTAGCGTATAGTGTACACATTTCTAAAAAACACATATGATGAAGTAGCCTGATCAGAAAGATACGAAAATCTTGGTACGTATTTATCAAGTGTCGACAGATGAAACATAGGTGCCTCAGAACAATGACAAACACAGAAGGCTGACCAAAATAAAAACTCAGTAACAGCTTTATACTATATATAGCAGCAGTATAATATATAACGCCGCTTTGGAGGCCAATGGACTTATTCCACACACCTAATATTTGGAGTACATGAAGTTATTACATATACATAAATATTGTTGCACGTAAAAAAAATTTTACTTTTATATTGAAGCCACTACTTCTCATAAATGGATATAACCTTTACGGGAAATTCCTGAAAATTGTACGAATGTGAAATATGTACTTATCAAAAGCTAAACTAAAATAATTTAGGAATTAAGTGGCTTAGAACTATTGATCTACACTTTTTTCATAATATAATAATAATTTTCCACATAGGTCTAATGCCTTTGAAAATAAGTATGTTAGGGGGTAGATGTTTGTTAGACCTATTGTCCAATACAATCTTTCAATATCTCATGATCGATTAGTACACTTAACTTCATTCCAACAAAAATTAGCTTAGACCTATTGACATCCAAAGCGATATACATAATTGAAAATTGATCTCTTGTAATGTGAAGTGATATCTAAGTAAATAATTAATTTTTTTGCGAGCTTTTTAAGTTTTTTTAAATGGGATTTATGCATTTCTTAATTTACAAAAAACAGGATGTTTATATTGGAGTATAATTATTATGTATTTTTTTTTGTGATGCTAGAGATATCTCTTAAAAATGTGTACACTGTATATTACTTCGCTCACAATCAAAAAAATCAACATACAACAAATCAGCACCCTCAAAATGAAATTACCTAATTACAAATAATAAATTATTGAAATATAGACCAAAAAATTACACTTACTAAAACATCAATCACAGTTTGAAATAAGTTCACAGCTCGATTACAAAAAAATATCGGTTAATGTTACTGACATGTACACATTACCACAATGGACTGGCGATTGTCAAGTTATATTTGTGCCTATTTGATTTACGCCATATTGGCGCTGTCGGCATATGGTCACCATATGCGAGAGTAAATGGAACTAAAATAGCCATATGCAATAAGCGTCAAAATTAATCCATAGCATAGCAAAAGTAGTGCTTCAAATTGGCACACTGAATTAGCTGTCATTTGCTTCCTAAAGCCTGTCCAGTGCTAATTTATACATGTTAGTGTTCAATGAAGATGAAAACCCATTGTTAACCTTGATCAATTTGTTAATTAATACAGGTTAATATCGGTAAAAATCTGTTGATATGGGTACAAACCTAGTTGATGCAGGTTAAAAGCCAGTTGATACGGGTGCAAACTCAGTGGATTCTAGTTTATAACCGCTTAATCCAAGCTAAAACCGGTTAATACTGGTTAATAATGATTCAGAACCATTGTAAACCTGTACTGAACCAGTGTTTATTAACCAATTCTGTTAGGAGTCCTGATTAAGTTAATTACATTCTGTGGGTGCAGTATATATAACTACTATTAGGTATTAAATCTTAAAACTATTTGGAATAAAGTGGAAAATTAGCAAAGACCGTCTTCATCATCTGTTTTCTTGCCTTCTTGGTCAGCCTGCTCATCTTGCTGACGGTCCTGGCTAGAGAACCGGTTCACCTGTGATGTTGACGCTGTACTTTCCTGATTATGAACAACAATAAAATTCTGTACTACACAACACAATACAACATCACAATAGGGAATCATTCGAGGTGGACAGAGCGCTATGGGACAACAAAATCATACCTTGCTATCAACTCTGATGAATGGCAAAGAGATAAGGTACAATCCATCGTCATTGTGTGTGATAATATCACTCAGATTTTTCAAGGTAGCAAACTAGCTTTTAGGGCTTTACTCGCATGGCACTGGGAAATGGTAGCCTGTTTTGTAGCAATGAGTATTTGGACATACACAGATAGCAAAGCCAGACCAGACAGTGATAGCTTGTTATGAGTCCTATTCCTCAGCAGGGTTTTAAGACCTGCGCGGGAGGAAAAACAGTTGGCAGTCTCCGTATATTCTATTTTCTCCCAGATCAGAGCGGAAGATGTTCTAGATCTCGCCACGACAGTTGAAACGCGCGACATGCAAATAATTTATGTGAGAAGAGGTTATCAATGACTACAGTTTGGATTTAGTTTTGTACAGTATTTTTATGTTTATAAAAACATGCATTTTATGAGGTTGTTTTGTAAACATATAACAAGAGTTCACCGTGTGTGGTGTCTCACCGTAAAGTATTCTGTAATCTAGAAGTGCGTTTATGCAAGTGCCATGTTCGCCTCAATTCTCGTAGCGGGACCTATAATAAGCAATCATCAGACAATATTTATCTACTGCTGTATGCAAGCCTCTACAAAAGCACTATCAAGTCGTAATTTAAAGTTTCCTCAAAGTCGCCTTAAGTGGGCGAACCACCTAGTTCCACGCCTTAGTCACCTCGTACGAAGAGGCTACTGTAGTCTTACTCTGCGATTCGTGGACTATTTTATTATTTTTTTAAACAAGACACACCAATCATCTGATCTCAAACTAGGATTTTCCCTGTGCTATGAAAACCAGATGACGATTACTGGGAGCGTCTCTGCCCGTACACCCAGACTCGAAACAATCCAGAAAATTTTATCTTTTCTACATTGACCCGATCGGGAACCGAACCCGGAACCTTCCGCACTTGGCTTCAAGTCTGAACCACTGCGCCATTTAGGTCGTCGATTTTCTACCCTAGATTTTAATTTAACTACTACCGACATCTAGCGGTAGCCAGGACCAACGGCTTAACGCTCCTTACGAATCACGGAGACGAACAGTATATGGATATCAGTGGGTCAGATATTTGATAAGTGGGCTCTCATATACAGTAGAACATGGAAAACAATTAAACACACATAAGTGTGTTTAATTGGCATTTACTCCCAAGGTTGTTTTGTCTAGGGGCAATAATAAATAATAATAATAATTCACACATTCATCGCACATCACACAAACATTTTCACACAGCGCCATCTAGTCCCAAAGTAAGCAGCACAGCGCTTGTGTTACGGGTACTAGACAACTGATATACTACTTATATACTTTTCTTTTGTAAATAAATAAATATTATACATAAACACCCAGACTTGAGACGGGAATCGAACCCGCAACCCCCGTTTACTTTCCGACGCACTAAGCCATTACGCCATGGAGGTCGTCAAATACGGAGACGGCAATAAACTGAAGCATTTTGAATATCTAAGTAAAAGCACTTACTGGGCATTGTTGCATAAATAACCACTTCGTCAGTACAGGACTTTTCGCTTTTGGACACAAGAATATTTTTACATAAAACGAATAAGATCAACGATCGAACGCTTTATCTAAAGTCTAGGTTCCCAAACTTATTTTGTCTACTGAGTCGAGAGCTCATGCAGTCGTTGTCTAAGATGCCTCCTAGCTAAATGAAATTACAAATCACCCCCCAGGCCTCTACACAACGCCCCCATTTTTTTTCTGGGTCTCTTACCGCCCCCCTTTAGGCCTGCAGCGCCCACAGGGGGGCGTTATCGCCCACTTTAGGAATGGGTGATCTAAAGGCAAGTGGACTAAGACCCTTGGACATTAACAATATGTGAAAAGCGTTGAGATATTGTGACCAAGATTGTGCGAGAAATTTTACCTTTTCTCTGTCAGCAAGGTTGCGAGTATGATGCTGGTGGAGATATAGGTTGGTTCCTGAACTCTCACTCAGTCTTACTACCTGAACTGTGCCAGTACAGACAAGAGGCAGACGAAATACCTCTGCACATTCTATGTCTGTGTTTACACTTTAAATCTAAATACCTTTTTTATCCCAAAGTTTCGACTGGATTGCACCAATCGTAGTCTCGGGCAGACTGATGAGGATAAGTGTCCCGATGACTTAAACCAGTTTATTAGAATTGTAAGATCAAGTCGTGAAAGTTGAAAAATATTATAAGCGTTGTCTGTATATCTGGAGTTTATAGCATATTGTAGTAAGAAATATCCTCCTGTTCCTGGCTACAGTGGGATTTGGTGATGATTGTAACAATGAACGGAGTTGGTCAATGATACAAATTTGGTATAGCCTGCATCAATACTAATATTTCAAAAAACACACTTACATTATTAACAGCGTTTTGACTAACATACGAAGGCGCTGCATTCTCTCTCAATGTTGATCTCGGCGCGGGTTCTATTCCCTCTGGCAAAGGCAAAGCAACTGCAAGCCTGGTTTGCAATAAAAAAAATACATAACTTAGAAGTTACTCCTGTTTCTCCACATATGTATGTAGTAAGCAAGTGGTATGGACAGACGTAAACGAGATGACGGAAAGACGAGAGAGAAAAGAACGAACTGATGTGAGCGTTAAGGGTAGAATAACGTGCGTGAGAAGGATAGACAGAGGGAGAGACGAGATTAGAAAAATTACTAAGAAAATTAAAAAAAATTGTGTTTGTATCACCAATTATTTTTTTTTTTTTTTTTTTGTAAATATAGTGGCAACTACCCGTAGATAATTTTTGCCAACGTCTTGTTTGGATTAGACACTGTGCGGTATGCTAAAAATTATATATAATTTTGGCCAAGTGACGATTCAGTTGAGGACCTAAAAACAGACAACACAAACATTGAACAAGGACAACACAAATTAGTTAGCATTCTACATGAAATTAGATATATTGTGTTAATTACAAATACATAAAATGCGACATAAAAGGGAGTAAGAGTTATAAATTAAAGGTGAATTTTGTTTTCAGCAATAAACTTTGAAAGGGTTTCAATAAATGGGGTGTCAATATATGTAAGAAGGGAGTTGAAATTCGTGGGCAAAGGAATAAAACGGGGAAGAACGCTATATAGGGAATACTTTAGGTTTGGACAATTGAAGAAAATATGGTCAACCGTGCCGTCCTCTAGTCCACACTCACACAAGGAGTGATCTCGGATCCGAATTTTAGATAGAAAGACTGGTGAACTAATATGACCAAGCCGCAGTCGGATAATGGTGGAAGTAATGTGTTTGCTAGCAGAACGGAATTTAAAAAACCAAGGTTTGACAGGTACATTTGGTTGAATGTTCCCATATTGCTTGCCTTTGTTAAATCCAGAAGAACCCCAAAATTCATTCCAGTTCTTACGAAGCTCTGATTTAGCCACGTTTCTGAGATCCCGAGGAATTGACTTGAAATATATGTGAGAACCTGTTTGAACTGCATCCTTTGCACAAGAATCTGCCATTTCATTACCTGTGATACCAGAATGGCCGGGTATCCAGGCTAGCGTGACCTCTAAGCCTTGAGTATAACACCGGCGAAGAGTTTCTCTTATTTTTAGAGTGATATAAAAATTATCCTTAGCTTGAAAGGGAACCTTATTAATGTCCTGAAGGGCACTATATGAGTCTGAAAAAATAATAGTTTTATTTAATTTATGAGCTTCGGCGTACGAAACCGCTTCGAATAGAGCGATGGCTTCTCCTGAAAATACTGATGTTGAGGGGGGGCACTTAAAGTTTAAAATAATATTGTATTTTGGGACCCAGACAGCGGCACCAACTGAACTATTTTCAGAAAGTTTAGAAGCGTCTGTGAACATAGTAAGCCATCCGTTCCAATTTTTATTTAAAATATGATTAAACATTGCATTTGCATCTAAAGTCTTTATCTATGCCAAAATTAAGAATAATTCTAGGTTGAAAAATGAGAGCATGAAAATCAGTTAAAAATAATGGGTTTTTAGAGAGCTGAGCCACAGGGGAGTTATCTAGAAACTTTTTATAGCTTTTGATAAGGCATGGCGTGTCCTTATGGGTCCAATACTTGGATGAAGTCATTAATTGAGATAGATCAAACAATCTAAACAGTAAAGGATGGTGAGAAAGCTTTGAACAATTAAAGAAGAAACGATCGGATAGATACTGTCTTCGAAGATGAAGAGGAGGATCGACACATTCTACTTGCAATGCCTTAACCGGTGAAGATTTCATTGCGCCTGTGATAATACGTAGGCATTTGGCTTGTATTCTGTCTAGCTTTCCTAAGGCCATTCTACTACATGGCTCCAAAAGAAAGGATCCGTAATCAAGGTGACTTCTGATAATGGCATTATATAGCATCTTTTGTGTAAAAGGATGGGAGCCCCACCAAACTCTGGATAATGATCTAAGAATATTAATATTTCGCTCACATTTATCGCTAATATAATTTAGATGGGAAATTCCTGATAATTTAGAGTCTAGGTTAATTCCTAAAAACTTAACTTTTTCTTGGACCGGGATAATGTCATCACCCAAAACAATCCTAACTTCGGGGATCAATCGTTTTCTGGAGAAAACAACCACGTTGCTCTTAGATGGCGACAACGATAGACCATGGTCGGAGAGCCATTCATTGAGGTAGTGTAAAGCACTATTTAACCGGCTAGAAGCGATAGAAATAGATGAGGAAGAAACATAAAGGGCGATATCATCAGTATATTGTAGAACCTCACAAAAAGAATCAACGGATTTATCAAGGTCATGAGTGTATAAGCTATACAGAAGAGGGCTCAGGACAGATCCCTGGGGTAAACCCTTCCACACAGTTTTGGGTGGGAGAAGAGCGCTTTGGGTACGGACAGATATAGAGCGAGACATGAGGATACTGCAGATGACGTTAACCAGCCTCACTGGAATACTCAGCTGAAGCATTTTTTGCCTGAGTAACGGAAGATGGACACTATCATATGCGGAAGTAACATCCAAGAACGCGCCAATGACGTGTTCCTCCCGAGAGAAAGCAAGTCGGATGTCAGCAGTTAAGACACTTAAACTATCCATTGTACCCAAACCCTTTCTAAACCCAAACTGGGACTTCGAAAGTACATCCCTATTCTCCAATATCCATTCTAATCTATTCTTTATGAGGTGCTCAAGAATTTTGCATAAACATGAAGACAAAGCAATGGGACGATAAGAAGATGATTTAGACGGATCTTTGCCTGGTTTTAAAATAGGGATTATGATATGATTTTTCCAAGAGTCTGGGATTAAATTCGTTTCAAAAATAAAATTGATTATGTTTAAAAATAATGTTTTGGAGGACTTGGGGGATTTCGTAACAAAGGAATATGGAATGCCATCGATTCCAGGAGAGGAATCACGTAAATGATCCATGGCACATTCCAGTTCCGCAAAAGAGAAGGGACCATCCATACTATCAGAAGAACTATACAAGCAGGTAAATGACGGGAAACAGTCCTCTGAGGGCACGAAAGGGGGAGCAAGTTTACTGATAAATTCATTGAGCCAAGAGGAAGACTCATTGGATGTAATATTGAAATTATCAGAATGAATGCCACGGAACTTTTTTATATTTTTCCAAACACTAGAAGCTGAGGAGCTAGGAGAAAGTGATTCGCAAAAAGATTGCCAGCCTTGACGTTTTTTCTGAGAAAGAAGTTTCCTAGTACGAGCGCAGGCATGTTTATAATGCAAGTAGGTCTCCATGTCTAAATTTGAGGTGTAACGTAATTCTGCCTCTTTGCGCTCCCTAATACTGACAGAACAATCAGCATCCCACCATGGAGGTGAGCGAGGTTTATTAATTACTGAATTTTTTAACGGGAAACTAGAATTAGCTGCGTCAATTAGAATATTGGTGAAATCCGAATACATCATTAGAAAATTTTCTCTGGTAACAAGGGGTAGTAACTCAATTTTATTGTTAACTGTAGCTGAGAATTCTTTCCAATTGCCTGAAGACAATCTGTATTTTAGTAATGGGGGAATTTTTAATATCTCTTGAAAGTGGTGTAGTATAGAAATTAAAATTGGTATGTGGTCACTACCATATGACTGGGAAAGAGTTCTCCAATTAAGGCGAGATGCTAAATCGGCAGATGAGAATGATAAATCTACAGCACTAGGATTCTGTACGGGAGAAACTATTCTTGTAGAAGATCCATCATTTAAGACGCAAAGATTACATTTGTCAAGAACCTCAAGGAGGTGGTAGGATAAAGAGTCTGTGAGATGGGAGCCCCATGCTGTGTGATGGCAATTGAAATCTCCCATAACTATGAGTGGGCCATTTAAGGAAGATAGAACAGAGTCAAGCTCTGAAATAATATTAATATTAGGATGAGGAATGTAAACCGAAAGATAGGTGATGTTTTGTGATTTAACAGCAACTGCCTGGAAACTGGATGAATGTGATGGGAGAGGAATTTGGGAATAATTTAGTGAATTTTTAATGAGTATGGCACAACCACCTCGTCCATCCTCTCTATCATCACGGAGGCATGAATATCCTGACACCCTAAAACGGGAGCCAGGCTTGAGCCAGGTCTCCGCAACCGCAAAAAGAATGGGGTTATATTTTTGGATAAGATGATCAATCTCGTGCTTTTTATTTCGGATGCTCCTAGCATTCCATTGTAAAAGAAGGCGAACTTGGTCCATTAGTATTAATAATAGATGATAGTGGGCGTAGAATTTCTGAGACATTGTTCGGTAAAACATCACTAAATTTGGAAAGAATATTTACTAAAGTAGAGACCAGAAGTTCGATTAAATTATCGTTAGGAGATGAGTTGTTGGAGAGACAACAGCCGTTTGGCAGAATCGAATTTGGTTGAGAAACAATTGAATTATGGGCTTGAACATCATATGGTTTACTTAGAATTGGTCTAGGTTGACGTTCCAGAATCACAGTTTTTCTAAAAGATCTATGAGAAGTGGGGGGGTTAGAAGGTTGAGAATACTGTTGGCTATTTGAGAGTGGGAGGGAGCTTAAAGGAGGAGAACTTAATTCTTGAGTAATAGTAGCATCAGCATAAGACATTCGCTTTATTGGAGGGTACCTTTCTGCTGCCTCAGAGTAGGAGATATTATCTTCAGCCATTAGGGATTTTATTGCTTTTTGTCTTGAGAATTCAGGGCACCTTTTGTTTGAAGCAAAATGACGCGCCTGACAAAATAAACAAGTAGCCTCTGTTTCATCAACGGGACAACCATCTCCTGTATGAGGTTGAGCACAACGGTAGCACCGGGGTTTTGATCTACACTGAGCTTTAACATGTCCATAACGGCAGCAGTCATAGCATTGGATAATTGGTAATTGGTATACCTCAACATTAATAGCTGTATTAAAACAGTAAATTTTAGATGGTAAGACCTGTCCCTTAAAAGTAATTACCACTGTCTGAGTTGGGACCCACTCTGCGACACCGTCTTTAAAATTTTTCCTATTCAATCTACGTGCTTTTACAACTGTAGCACAATTACCATTACTAGGACACTCCAAACCAGAGACTAATTCTTCCATAGACCAGTCTAAGGGAATAAACTTTATAATTCCCATACGAGAGACTTGGAAGCGGGGGATCTTTGCCTCATATTTATTTTCTTTTATGAAGGGATTTTCTAAAAAGTCATTGGCTTGGGTAGCTGTTTTAAATTCAACTGTTGCCCTATTGCGGCCTGCCTGCTTAATGCCATTAACTACAATACCATGCACATTGTATTTATGAAGTAGTTGAGCAAACTTCAGAATGCGGATAGTTGAGCCAGCTGAACGATCGGTTTCTGTGCGTGTAATGTGGACTAGAAATGGACCGGAATCTGATGAGCTATACTTAAAACCATTTTCTACCTCAAAACCTGGATTGACATATATATGTTGTACAGACGAGGACGGGGGAATCTTTTTTTTTGTTGATTCCTCATTTCCATCAAGTGGGCAATCAATACGACGTTTTCTAGCGCAGGAATCAGACATTTCTACATCAACGGGAATGTCTTGTGAATGCGATGGGGCCTTCTCATGAGGAGGCGGCCCTCCACCCCAATCGGGTGGATCGTCCTCCCCTGAATTCAACATTTATACGAAAAATAACAATACTTACATGAACCCTCCACCAAAATAAACAAAAACACAATTATAGGAACTCAACAGGAATATTGAAAGTAATAAAAAGTAAATAACGCCAAAATGCACGTGTGTCAACCAAGACAAACCGCAGCAAAAAAAAAAACCACCAATTATTTAATTTTTGCTTTTCATTTATGAGTGTGGGTATATTTGAATTATCGAAGTCCTTACATCAAATTTCAGCCCAACAGTTGTAAACACAGCATATCTTCACGCTATAGTCCTAACGGGTTAGTCAGAGAGGATGGAGTGCTACACATCACGGTCCTTACATACTTCTTTCGCCTCCTCAAATCTCAGCATTCTCCTCAGACTCGCCTAGGTTATGTGAGTGCATATGACATTTCTATTACAGGTGTAAATATGGAAATTGTGATGACAGACAGACAGACAGATAGGTAGATCCGACGGCTGTAGAAATAAGATTTTACCTTGCATACTCTACATCCATATTCCTAATAAAAGGTGATGCTAGCGCTTGTTTGGCAGATTCACGATCTTCTTCATCGTAAGCTTGAATAAGCTGTTCAATTGTTTGCATCTCCGCTCGCTCACAATGCACTCCCCACTCCTGTAAATTGAGATATTTAATAAGGTTGAACAGCTTCACATTGAAATCCATAGACAGGCAAAGAATATTTGGCCAAATAGAAATTCAAGTAATTAAAAACGGAATTTACTGTTTCACTAGAAGCTATTTTAGCCCAGTGTTTTATATCAATTGCTTTTTATTTATAGTATGATTGTCTAATCAATGTATGTTTCAAAACACTGTTTTTTTTAACACATTTGTAAATCTATTTCTGTTAATTGAGCAACTTCCTGATGAACTTTATAACACAAAAACGAATGTAGTTGCCCAAAAATGAAAAATTATACTTATGTAATTGAAATTTTGGAATAACCAAATTATCACTACCTCGGTTTACCGTACCAGTAATATCGCCTTTCTTTTTAAACAAATCTATATTTTCACTAATATAAATAATAATTTCAAAGATGTATAAGGCCGGTAAGATGAGTCCATCAATGTCTTTAAAACGATCTCTTAGTGATTCTCGTGCAGTCATACTGTAGTTGGCACATATTGCTCTTTTTAGTAGTATAAAAGAAATGTTGGTAAAATAAAAATACCAGACCTGGCGACCCTAATTTGGAATGTAACACTGAAAGTACTCACCATGTATGCTTTCTCCGCTGCGACCGTATCTCCTCTGGCCAGTTGTACAAGCACGATAGCTACCGTGAGTCGCCCTACGGCGCCGCTGTTCTCATGGTCTAAATGAAATCCTATTTCGCGCCTCAAGCTATCCACGGCCTGGTCATACCGTTTCAATTTCACCAGTATGCGCGACGCCTTGCTTATATATTCCGCACTCTGATGCTGAACGCTCTCGATCTAATCACAAAAAGACATGCAACATTACGACCAAGATAATGTAAATATTCAGGACAAATACGCAAATGCACTAGTGCCTGACAAAAACTAGTTTTACAACCGAAATTGAAATTCACAAGTCACCAGTAGCAAACATGTTTAAAAGCGATGAAATTACTAATTAAAATCGAAACTTGTCTCTAAGGTAGTTCTTTTGTGCATTATTTAATTTTCTGTTCATTTTAGCGAATCATAGAAGTGTCTTTGTGTCCATAGGAATTGTGTATTTCATAAATTAAAAAAAAATTCTACTGGTGACCTCCCTCTACGCCGATCGCCAGCGAAAGCAGCGCAAAAACTAATGAACATATTTTGGCAGTCACTGCTGCCATTATCTAGTACGAGAGATAAAGATAGAAACATTATTTACTTTCAGTTATTTCGATATTTCTCCAACTAGCGACAGTCTTCTAAAGCATGTATACAGTAAAATAACTTACACATTACTTAACTTTAAATATCATTACAATACAAGCTTCTAAACATTAAAATCATAAAATATATATAACTGGGCCGTTGGCGCGATGACAGGGCTACTTTCTTTCCAGCTGGGGCCCCGGGTTCAATTCTAAATGAAGTTGATTTACGAAATGTGTTACTGGGAGGTAGAAGCTCTCCTAATTTGCCATGTGGTACGTATTACATAAGCTTACCTTAAGGTCACATGTTTGTGTAATTATGTGGAGTATTTATTATATAAAAACATTAACTAAAAAAAAAAATTAATATCGCTATCACTCACTGATGAAACTTCCGCTGCCCGTTGAAATAAGTCTACCGCTTTTTCTGGATCTTTCTCTTCGATTATCTTGGCACCTTTATCGAGCACGTTCGCCCCAGCATCCCCCGAACCGTGTTGTTGATATAATTTAGAGGCGTCACAAGCCATCTTATAAATCTGAAATAATTACAAGTGTACTATTAGGGCCATTACTTTAACGTCTGAATTTCAAAATGGTGTTTTCTTTGATTTTATTTCGATTTTTATACTGGCAACCTTATTTCATTTCGTGACAAAATAGGGTAGTCTACGGCAACCAACTGGAACACATTATATTTCTATTACAAAACAGCATAAGTTGTTTGTGTTAATAAAGTATGAGGGCATTCTTAAAAAGGTGGGTAAGTCCGACATTTTAAAAGATAAGGACGCCAAATTTACATCGAGCTCCGCAGATCTACATCCATTTTTCGAGTCCGCGGACCTGTATTTGTCCGGCAAAAGAGTGCTTTTTAACTCCAGACTCCAGAGTACAGATGCTTCCAACGACGTACATCTCCACGGACATATATTCAGTTCCGTGTCCGCGGAGCCGCAGATACATATATCAGGTACTAATGTGTAATTCCGACCACATAGTGCTTGTTATAACACTCGACTACAGAGCATTGCATCTGATGCGTGTGATCGAACCCCCAGAATCCTTCAGTCCGCCCCAGAATAAAAGTGAATTGCTTATTAAAAGCAAGACACGTGACAGATAAAGAATTAGCTACAGGCTATTTGAATACGAATATGAACTAGCGACCTGCCACGGGTTCGCACGAGTAGCAGAGCCATTTTGGACATGACTTTCACAAAATCCGTTCTTAGTGAGCGTCTTCACCGCGAAAGGAGTAACTATGCTAAATTTCTAGTCAATCGGACCTATAGTTTCGGACATCTCGTGATGAATCAGCCAGTGAGTGGTATTTTATACATACATATTATTAAATTTTTGTTGAAAATATATAACAGACCTTGGACTTTCGTCTTACTGTTCCAGTAAACTGTAGGTAACGCTTCATATTTCCTAAAATTTACGATTACGCAATACACACGAGTACACAATAAGTTTTTCCAATGCAATACCCCTATGAACATTAAAATATTAACTAGTATATAATATGTATATCACTACTATGCGACAAACGGATAATAGATAGACAGACGAACGCAAAAATGTTCCGTAAACTATAAAAGTAACCGTATTCACAATAATTTTTTTTTTACTTCAGTCACTCTTAACGAGACTCGCGACGTTCGAACTTGGTTGCTGCAATTATCTATTCTAACCAATGCAATATTTTAAATTATTCTCATTTTATTATTGGGCATGATTGTTTTATAGCGTCTACAAATTTTTTAAAGATAATATATTTTTAATGATAAAGTAACATTTATTTGGTTGGCATTATATTTTTTAATTGTAATAAATAGCAATTTTGGCGATATTTTTACCAATTTTGAAGTGCTTTTCATTGTATTTCTTTGTATAAGACTTCGTAAAAATAAATGCATTCTTACCTCGTCGGCAGAACTAACTTCCTTGCATGCAATTATCGCGTTTTCAAGAGACTTGGCAGCATAAAAAAACGCTCTCGCCTCGTTGTAATACTCAGAAGCTTTCAAATAACATTCTTTACATTTTTGCAAATCATGAGACGCACGATAACATTGAGCTGAAAAAACATACAATAAAATATATATGCAAATGGCAGTATCAAACTGACTCTAAAATTATGCAGATATCCCTCGCTTCGCCTCGGTCCTCTCTGACTACCCCGTTAGGGATACGGCGTGGAGATATGTATACTGCTAAAAGTGCATTTTATGGTCACGGAATAATAGATACGCAATCGTCATACATGATACCAATTTTTTATTACAAATTGTCATCGATGATCGCCTAGCTGTCGCTGTCTGCAAATTTTTAGATAATATCCTTGCGGGACGATGGTGGCGCGCGAGCATGGATCACTTAACCTATACAGAGAAAATGTCATTTTTTTGAAAAAAATTTACGTCTAAACCTGCTGCAGTTACTGCGCGTCGATTGGTCAGCCCCAAATAAACAGAACCTGTATACACGTGCGTATGAATAGACTGTGATAACGTCTACACCATTATTGAAGTGTCAATTAATAATCCAGTTTAACTTGACCCATGTAAAATGAATGTTTTCAAAATTGTATTTACTGTTACCGATGAAATGAGATTGTGTCCGTTTCATGATTTGATTTTTAGCTGTTTTTGCCACCGAATAGAACAGTAAGCCATTACACAAGTATTTAAATATCTGTCGGAATATACAGAGATGTACACACAGGTCCAGTATCGGTTATGTACTGTTAATGCGATCGAAAGTTGATATTTATTTGTGTCACAAAACTGACCAGTGGTGCGTAGGCTCTATAGCACTGGTTCCCAAACTTTGTCTACTGAGTCGAGAGTTCATGCAGTCGTTGTCTAAGATGCCTCCTAGCTAAATGAAATTACAAATCACCCCCCAGGCCTCTACACAACGCCCCCATTTTTTTTCTGGGTCTCTTACCGCCCCCCTTTAGGCCTGCAGCGCCCACAAGGGGGTGTTATCGCCGACTTTGGGAATGGCTGCTCTATAGTTTAAGAGCTCCATACGCGCGGGTGAGCCATCTGTATCTCCGATAAGAATGCGAAGAGCGGTTTATGAACCATTGAGGCTTAAATAACTATAAAAGTTGGTTTTTCCACTTTTTTAGATCAACTGATAACGATTATTTTTCTAGTACATTATTTTCACAGAACCATTTCATCAGCCCACGCCAACAAAGCACACACACACATTTTTTTATCAACGCAGCGCTTTTTTACAAACATTGAGATTTATTTATACCTTATATCCTATTTTTTGATGTTTTATTTAAATTGACTCGCCCGTTAGCGTGGTGGCAAAGCATCTACCATTGTTCCAAGCTGGGGTTAGATCAATTTACAAAATGAACTTCTATAAATTGGGTTCTGAGTATTAATGGGAGTGCCCCAGTTCGTTGTGTGGTACCCATACTACACCCCTGACATAGTGACTTATATATATATATATATATATATATATATCTATATCAGTCAAATCATCGAAGTCTTTGAGCTTAATATAATTATATATTTTATATTTATAAAAATCAATTGCCGTACTGATTTGAATTTATTTTTTTTGTTCAGTTCGCCTCAATACTGGGATGGTTTAGGAAAAAGAAAATGAGAGAAACCAAAAGGAACAGACGAAAAATAAAAAAAAATCGATATTGGTAATTTCGTATGGGAATTGTCAATAGAAAGCCACGAAAACATTTTCGCGCCAACGAAGTCGCGTGTACAGCTATTTAAAAACAAAATATATGTATTACTCAAGGATAGAATAGCTTTGTATTAATGAAAGAAATAATTTGCAGAATTGGTGCTACTGTTCCAGAGATTACACCACCTTCATTTTGTTAAGAAAATTCACTGTGGCAGACGAACGAATGGACAGATATAAGAATGATCTTATAAAGTTTGCTGTTCATCCTTAGGAAGTGCTGTACTCTAAAAATAAAGATACTTACCCGCTTGGCAATATTCATCTGCGGCGGCGTCATAGTTTGGATTCCATCGCAAAAAGGATTTCTTCATGCTGAAAACCCATTAAATTAAATATAAACAAATATACGAGATGTAACCAGGAATTTTTTGTCATGTAGAAGATAGTTCAAGCTAATAATAGTTCAAGCAAGATAGTAATAGTTCAAGCTTTATCATATAAACAAACATACATACATATATATCCTCATGCTGTACCAATGGAGTAGTCAGAGGATGGAGCACCAAGTATTACGATGCTTATACTTATACTTTTTTCACCTCTTCGAATCTCATTATTCACCTCACACACTTTCGCCAAAGTATGCGAGTGCTTTGACATTTCCGTCAGCTAACACACTGGCTATTTCATATATCATATCAAATATAAATTAATTAAGTACGAGATCAGCTCCGCATGGAAGCTTATTTCAGTTATGAAATGTTAAATTTCTAACTTAATATCTGTAGGTCTTAAGACTTATGATATCCGTTATACTTTTCCTGTAACCATTTGATAAGATTTTGTATTCCTAGAGACATGGATTCGAGGTTCAGTAGTTCCAGAGCTAAGAAACAGGAAGAATGTTCAAGAAGTTCAAATCAATAACTAATATCCAATTCACACAATTTTTAATTCCAATATGAATGAATGTTTAAAAATATTAACTAATGTATAATATGTAGATTTTTTTGTATGATTTTCCTTTAAGAAGGAAGGCAAAGGGATATATGCCCACGACAGCCTATGTCTTCAGTAATATATATATTCTTCATATTATAACATTAACAGGACGATGTAATACATTTTAATGTTTCATGGAATTTCTGGCGACAAATATATTGAGGCAGTCTTTCTGGTAGGATTCACTGGGGCAGACTCAACCGCTAAAAAATTGTCAGCATCGGACTACTAAATAAGCACTTATTTCAACAATTCACATATTGCACAACACCATAGATACTTGGAATGCAAAGCTACGCCAATTTTACATTACAATATCCACTAGAAACAATTTGCAAATAATTATAATAAACGCCCAACCATTCTCCTTAAAATCCCGCCAAAACTCCATATTATGTGCATTAACAAAATGTGTTACTATGTCAAATTACAGATTTGTATCTCACATAGTTTCCGATAAAATCGACTGTGACAAACAGACGGACGCGTGAATGATGTTACAATTCCATTTTTCCTTTACAAAAATATCATTGAGTAATATGTAAATATATATTGTTATTACATACATAAATACATATTACTAGTGATACGCCGCGGCTTAGCACAAGTAGATTTTTTTGAAAATAAAATACAGCCCAGGCCACTTGCTGATAATGTAGCTTTCTATAGTTGTAAGAATTTTTGAAATCGTTAAGTAGTTTTTGAGGTAAACAAACTTTGCCTCTATAATATTAGTATAGATTGTATCATAGATATCTAGTATTATTAATACAGATTAAAGAACCCAAATTATAAACTTAGTTCATTTATACCCAGCTATGAGGGCTGCTATTTATGTATCCGAATAACAAAGTGAAACAAACATATAGCATTTATTATAGTTTTATTGCTTTTCAAAATATTCACCATGATGATCGATGCACTTTTGCATGCATTGGAACCAATTTTCAAAGCACTTTTTCTATTCGGATTGAGGTATCTCCAAAACGTGCATTTTGAACTCATCAACAGCCTCTTCACGGCTCGAAAAACGTTGACTACGTAATTTATTCTTCACGGTTGGGAATAAATAGAAGTCGTTGGGGGCCAAGTCGGGGCTGTACGGCGGATGACCTGTTAACTCGATCTTTTGATCTTCCAAATACCGTGTTGTTTCGGCCGATGTGTGGCAGCTAGCATTGTCATGATGAAGAAGGATTCTGCGTTGTCGGTTGTTCTTTCTTATTTCTTCAAAGACTTCTGGCAAACAAATGGTCGTGTACCATTCAGAATTAACCGTTTTACGATCCTCTAGTGGCACTGTGGCTACATGTCCATTTATACAACAGAAAAACAAGCGACCATTTGCTTCAAAGTGCTTTTTGAACGAATGACTTTTGTTGGGTTCGGCTCATCTTGGAACACCCAAACCGTTTATTGTTGTTTAGTTTCAGGATCATACGCATATATTCAAGATTCGTCATCTGTGTAGATATTATAGACAGCTTTTGACGCACCCTGATTGTACTTTTGTAACATTTTTTCACACCAATCGACACGAGCCCGTTTTTGGTCAATTCTCAAGTTGTGCGGAATCCAACATGAACAAATTTTTTTTACAGCTAAATGTTCATGTAATATTTTATATATACTCGTCATACTTATGCCCAGAGACGCCTCTATCTCGCGATATGTAACATAACGATCTTGCATTATTAGTTCCTGCACAGCATCAATATTTTGAGGTACAACCGATTTAGGGCGACGATTAAACTCACTAAACCAGTGACACACAGTAGTTTTCGATGGTACTTTGTCCCCAAAAGTCAAAGTGAGTTGATCGATGCACTGTTTTTGAGTTAGCCCTCGCCGAAAATCGTCATAAATCATAGCACGAAAATTTTCACGACTTAAATCCATGGTGATAAAGACTCGCAATTTTCAAAATGACGCCACAAAGGATAAACAAATGACAGCTACATGAAACAAATTGTATTCTTCAGCCAAAGAGTTCTATATTTAAATGTTATAATTACTTTTTTAATATTGTTCTGTAACTAGCCAATTCCGGATACATAAATAGCAGCCTTCGTATTACTATTTTTCACGTTTATAAAGATAGTAAGTAACAAATAACACATACTCAGTACAATGCAGGAAACCTAGTCAGAATTCAAGAAGCAAATTACATGTATAATATTATATAAGTACTGTTAATTCCACATTAATTTTAACCACATAAATTACCCACATGTGATATTATGTAACATTTTAGTAACAAGAAAGAGGGTAGAATGGAATTCCTGCATGTAGTGGGGCTGTATAAAAGCCTGATTTTGGTCTTGTAAGAGGTCAGTTGTTGAGAAGCCGTCGAATAGTCAAGTACATAATAGTTGTGATGAAGAATTGATAGTGTGTTCATAGTGATCAGTGCTTCTGTTACATTTAATATTTAACAGTACATACTCAAATTACAAAAGAAGTTGGTTAATAAATCGCTGATGCATGTACATGAACTACATGGCAATAATATTTGCTCACTGTAAAACGAAACTTAAAGAAAACAGAAAAGAAATTTAATAAAATATTCAAATAATGCAATTACTTTACAAAACGTTAAATAAAGCAGCATAGGGTAAAACAAAAGTCAATAATTTTTGTGTAGGTCCCTATATTTTAAGAAAAAATTAAAAAACTGACAAGTAACAAAACCATTTTATCTTAAAAATGAAATAACAACATTTTTTGAATTTACATACATTGTTTTAAAGTTGTGTAAAATGTACACAAACTTAATTGAGAAAGTATTACTAACTAACTTGCTTGTATTCTCACTTGCAAGTAACCAACAAATGGTGTAAGTTAACTTTTAACTAGACACTGAAACAAGAGTGCAAAAGAGTAGAATGTGAAAAATTTCAGTTCGGTTTAGCAATTCTTGCATAAAATAAAACAGATAACATTTCAGGTAACAGCCAGTAGACATTATAAATGATCTTTTTATTATAAATGATCTTTTTATTATAAATAATCTCCTTATGTGTGACTTCATTCGCATTGTCTTCAATTTAATACAGTAAATAATTCAGAGAACTTCGCAGGTACACGCACAATTCATTAAAGTTAGACCGCAATCGGATGATTTGTATAAGAGCACATACGAAACCAACAAAGAAACGTTCATTCTTAAAATACAGATGTATGTATGGATAATGGAACTTTACTACAACAGATTTTTATGGCAGAATGTAAGATTAATACATGAAATCACACATTTTCATGTATTAATTTGAAGCCTAAGGTTTGATTTCCAGATAGGTTGATAAGAAGAAAAGCTTTCCTAAATTGTCTTAGAATCTAGGATACTATGGGCGCTACCCCTGTTTGTTGTGTAATACCAGTATTTACTTTTGTTATAAATAAAAGATCTGGAGTTTGGAGTAATTAAAAAAAAAACATATTATGAAATAAAGAGCAAATTGCTAAGCAAATTAAAGTTTTATAAAATAATATAAGGTTAAAATGGCATTAAATTGCACATTATTATGGTCCGAGCCAGAAGGCAGCCCTTACTAGTTAGTTTGGAAGGGACCAAGGCGTAAATGAAAAGTTTGAATATCGATAAATTCTTGTGATGGGATAAACATATACTATATATAAAATTTACGTCATTTGTTTAATTATTTTCATAAGAAGCAAAACCGTTAAACAGATGTTATGTTTTTATAATATTAAAACTAGAAATACAAATAGTTTGATAAACTCATTAATAGACTCAATCATTCATGAGTATTTTAAATACGTGTTTGAACGCAATTATTACCAAGACGGAACCACAAAAGAACAAAATTGAACTATTTTAAATATCAATTCATTATATGTCTGCAAAGCAGTGATGATGTAAGTAGATAAATGAATCCTTAAACACTATTGCTGAGCACAAATAAATTTAAATCAATTACATACAAACTATGTATTCTAAATTAAAAGTAATTTTTTACTAACAATTTCTCAGCGGCTTTGCAATGTTCCTGAGCCTCGCTCAACTTTGACGACATCGCGAAAATGAATGTACACTGATACACTTTAACTTATATTAATAATTACAGTGAAATCTACTAACTACAGTAAAATAGATTTTAAATATTCTACTGTTATATACAATAAAAATCAATAGAAGAAACGCAATGACAATAGTATTTTTCTTTTTTTTATAATTCTTAAGGCATTGGTAACAAAATCATCAACTTAAAGACGTATCTTCTGGGAGAAACACTAAGTTCCTCCAGTAAAGTGGTAATAGGCTTTACTGAAGTTATAAAAGACATATCGGAAGAGCGGAAAATCTAAATAAAATGGCAACCTCAGGAGTGCTATTCACAACTTCATTTCATCGGATGAAACATCGGATGAAACATCGGATGAACGCATCGTTGATAACATCGATGAAAAATTACATCGGTTGTTCGCAAGGATTTTCCTACGATGTAACAGCCAAGGAGTTGGTAGCAAAAACTTTTTACAACCTACACATGTGGTAAAAATGAAATTTAATAGTATAATATAAAAACAAATTTGTTTTTAAAATTGTTCTGATCATTCCGATGATGTTTAAATACAAAGCTTATTTAAAATGTAAAAATACACGTATAAATATTTTAATGAATGTAATGTTACAATTATATGAATCAAACTAAATACCAACTCCCGGTTCATTCATTTTATTACATACGGAGACGTCATTCGTCAACATGTCAGTTGTCAATAACTTTTCAAAATGGCGTCGTGATGCCCAATTAATATCGTTAGGTACTCTCTTCACTTACCTTTATATTATTTAAGCAACGGTGTTGTACAGTGATCTCATATTCGTGAAATAAATGGTGCTAAAGATTTCTCAAGGAATTAATGTGACTAAAACTGCAGTTCATGGACATTTATGGTGATTTTGGTGATCGAAGACGCCTACGAATCCTACAAAAGCCTACAAACTATCCATTTGTTTCTGTTAAAAAAAATATAAATAAATGTGAGACTTAAGAGTTAATGCCATTTATAAGTAAGTATTGTAGAAGTTAGGACAAAAATGTGTTTCATATTTTGCTGTAATAGCCAACTAAATATTAAACAAAAAGTGCGGGAAACTGCATTCTCTGTAATTTGTCATGTTTTTGTAAAACTACAGCTTAAAGGTGTTTATTTTAATATTTCAGTGGGAATGGATGAAAAGAGAGGCAGTGTCAAGTTCTCATACAAAGTAATAACCAATATCCACTTATCATTTTATGTATTATAAGGCAAGATCATGATGTAAAAAAATAGAGATGATTACAAAGAGAAATGTTGATGCAGTGAATTGTTAAAATGTATTTTGAAGTGTAAACCTTGAACAAAAGAAAAAGAAATGATAATGTACCTGCCTACCATGTGCCTGTGAATTACAAACTACCTATGAATTACAAAAAAGTTATAATGACTGGTATAGGTTATATTTATTTATACTTTTATGTATATAAATAGGTTTCTAAAACTTTGTGCTATTTTTGAAATACTATAGAAGTCATGTTACAAACAATTATTATCAATCTTATTTAATATAAATGTAATAAGTAGCTATTAAACTTTGCATTATGAAATAAATACACTAATGATATCTACTGATCTACTTATTTTGTACCTGCATACTTTTATTATAATTGAGGTTCATAAGGTAAAATTTATAAACGAGGTATATTTTTTTTATTCTTTTAGTTCTCCAAATTATATCTCCATAAAATTATACACAATGTTTTCATACATCTTACCTGGGTACTTCTATACTTTCTGTAGTTAAATAAGTACTAATAATTCTAAAAATAGTAGTTACTCCTGTCAATCATTCTCATCGTTAGTGCCATAGAATAAATTACTTATAAATTATATCAGGAATTAAATTAAAAGACAGTAGGTATGTACGTGCTCTTGCTTTTAATAAATCTTTAATTATTATTTAACAATCAATACAAAATTTTCTGTGACTAGAAAAGTTGTGGAAACTTGTACAAAGCTGTGTTGAATGCTATGATTTCTCAGTTCTTACTTCTCAACAACAATGATAAAATTGTAATCAGTAGCTGTATCCATATGTATCTGTAAGAAAAAAAGTTGCATAAAATTCATTACCTAAATAAAATTAATGTGCAGCTATTGAAAAAGTTACTGTTTCTAATAATCAATTCAACTGAATTTTAATTCATTGCTGGTCAATATTTAAAAGAAAAAAGACCATTAATTTGTTATTCTTCTGAGTCATACCACTAATACAATTCAGAAAATGTACATACATGTCAACATTTTATTAGAAATATACATACTTATTATATTACATACAGCTACAGCTCTATTAATATCAATAATGTTAATACTAACTTCCTTAAAAAGGTTCCTGTCTGTACATCATAAATAAACAATACTGTTGTGATTCATTTATCTATACATAAATACTTACAAAGGTGTGTAGTTCTAAAACTTCATGGTTATGAGTTCTTATTTCGTTTTAGAATATGTACATATTACAATAAAAGTGTCCATACTCACATTTCGTGGACATTGTATTTACTGGATATATCCATATTTTAAGTCTTTAAGCTGTATGTCTGCTGGTGCATGACAAGTGATGACGTACAGCATACAGTATCCATTGTAACCCTATGATTCGAAATATGTTGTTTACAATTCCTGAGGTTTTTGAAATATATTATCTACCTATCACACACGACATCGAAACGTTTCAAATACTTTCTTACGAGGGATTTAGATTTATTACATCAAAGAAGAAATGGGTATTAACAAAAATCAGGCAAAAATCATCAATTAGTGATTACTTACTCAGTGTCATAAATTGTTTTTTCTATTTGAGAGGGAAGGCAAAGGGATCTACGCCCACAAAGCCGATGTCTTTAGTAAGAAATAAAATGACAATACATACAAAATACGTTTCTGCAATAAAATAACTAGCAACCAATTTCATAAAATAATAATACTGTATTACTAGGTGTCTCTCTTTATAGCAAGGATTAATCTTTTAATAAGAATGAGATAATAAATATAACAGAATAAATGAGACAAGTTATGAGACCAAATAAGGTCTCATAATCTATGGTAAATAGTAATGGGTAGGTATTTATGTTTTTCTCGTTCATACGTACTTATACGATAGTTTCACGTTGTATTGCAGACGGAGTTGCCAAGCAAAGCGGTCATTGAATACTTCTTCCACCTTATCAAATCTCATTACCTGTCTATGCATTATTCTTCTCACACACTCGCCTAAGTTATGCAAGTGCTCTTAATATTGCTGTTATTTGTAATACTAATAACGGGTATTTACTATTTGAAAGAACGAATGTTATAAGTAGTATTTGTTAGAGCGTTTTTTCATTGGCTGACACGATAACGATATATCGTCGCAGATGCAGACTCATCGATATCGGGGCACAGAAATCTATGGAGCGACGCTTTTTCACTAAACGACGCGACCCCGATTTATCGTCGCCGGCGATCGGCGACGACATGTCAGTACTAGGGATGGCGATCTGAGATCGATTAATCGAAGAATCGATTATTTCGACCATATAAATCGATTTTTAATCGATATTTTGTAGTGAATCGATTCCGTGAATCGATACTTTACCCTTTAAAATCGAGATTCGATAATTTTTGTTATGATAAGAAATATAAAACTGTTTAGAATGAGTTGAATGTAGGAACTGTGAATTTTATAATTTTTTAACTTAAATATTATAATTTTTTTTTTATCTTAAGTAGAGGTTCTTAAACATGTAACATTTAAATACAGTTGTAATTGTTTAATTCATAAAAACTGATTAGATTGATTATTTTAGCGTCTTCCAAGTTTTCTATAATCACATTCATATCTGTCATCAATACAGACTTATAGTGTCGATGAAAAATCGATTTTCGAGAGATCGATTTTTTAGACTTCGAGTTTTCTATGAATCGATTTTTCATACTTCGATTCGAATCGATTCGAAGATCGATCTTTTTTCGAGAGAATCGCCTTCCCTAGTCAGTACTACGTCTCCATAGAATCGTCCCGATAAAATCAAGAATGTATGACATAATTACACAATGGTGCAAGTGTGGGTTCAACATCACCATCCTCCCACCTCCCCGCTAATCTGTCGTTCGCTCTACTCCATTTTACTGAACAGTTTAGTTTGATTAAATATTCAAAATGACTTTTAAATAAGTTCCTTCAACGTTAGATACGTTAGACGTAAGTAAAGCAGATATACTAAATAACTAAATATAATTTGTCGTCTGCCATATGAATAAGTATACGAGTAGTTTTATAGTTAACGCACTGATCTCGAAGGTGTAATGTTTGTCATTGAGACATGAAAGTTCTGTTTTTGTTTTGTCGCCATCGATATTGGTACCGTGTCGTTGAATCAAAAAGTTTCAAGATAATAAAATATCTACGTGTGACGGCTACGATATTATCGTTATCGTGTCGGCTAATGCAAAAACGCCCTTACGTTGAATTGTATGATTTACCGCTAGAAATAAGGACTTATTTAAAACCGGCGGCAAGGGAAATTTTAATAATTTATTACATACCTATAATTTATTGTATAATAGTTTGTAATGTGTAATTAGATTACACTGATTTTAAAATCAAATTATAGAGATTAGGTTTATATGCCTACTTTCTCAGTGTTTCGAAACTATTTAAAATTAAAATATCGATTTTCAATTTAATGCATACTTAGGTATATTCATGATGTAACCCAGGTAGAATATTGTCTTAGCTGGACAAGTTTGAAACTTCATACTAGCTTTATTTTACCTTAGCATCCAATACTCGTTTTATAAATTTATTTCTAGGTAGCTGTTAGAGTAAAATACATTACAAGACTCTACAGCGTAACTTACATTCAAAAATATCGTGCTATTAGCTTGCTTTCCACGTGTATTTTGGGCTTCAATTTTAGCTTGGATACATAGCTTAGTACAACCGTACATTATGTTAATATTGTAAACTGTATATGAGTGTAATTATGTCACACGAATTTCATAAAATTATTAAATTAAAACAGGAGGTCCTAAATTAGTTTTATTTTAATTTAAATTATTTTAAATAATGCTAGTAGTGTGAATTCATTAAGAAACCAATTTAAACCTTTAGTGCATACAGATAGTTGGAAATATTTTTTAAGTTTTTCGTTAATTGTTCAAATTTCGCGTGTTAATACCTACTTAGATATATTAGCTTTTGAAATGTGACGTCACGAAACTTTGGACCTCTCCCACCCCTTGTCATACAATTTCACACTTTTTCGACCCCTCCCCCCCCCCCCCAATCCTCCCCCTTAACTTGTGACGTAATTTATGGATATCCCCATATATATTTTAAAAAAATAAATGTGGCTGGTATCCACGACCTACGATGGATCTCATAAAGGTCTAAAACCGAGTTGTCCCGTTAATGGTCTTGACAAAATGTACGAAGGTCACTATTACTCCGAGTGACTGCTTAGACCTACAAATCCAGGGATATTGGCCACCAAAGGAAGAATTAAAACAATTACTAAAATTAAATCGGAATAAGAAAATATGTGCAAATTTGCTAGAACCTTCCTTTCTACTTGGCCAGAAAAGAAGGCGCAAAACGGCTACCATCGATTAAGGATATAATCAAATGATACTCTTCAACTAATTGTAATACCAATATCATAAAACTACTTTCACTCATTTTAACACGAATGTTGTAAGGCAACCTCGAAATATTTTATGTTAACTTTAACCCTAACACACATATTATCAGTTAAAATTTGTTTAGTTTTATTTACTTCATAAATAAGATTTATACTAAAATAGCCGATAGTCGATCTATATCAACGTTGATCACATTTTAAATGATACATCCAATGATTTTTTCATTCCTAGACATAAATGCCAAAACGTAGAAAATTTTATTCCCCAATGATTAATATCTTAAATAAAATTTTAATTTTAAGTTTATATTATTTTATTAAATCTAAATTAAAATCATACATCGAATGAGTTTTCCATTCCTAGACATAAAATGCCAAAACGTAGATAATTTTTATTCTCCAATGATTAATATATCAAATTAAATTTTAATTTTAAGTTTAAATTGTTTTATTAAATCTAAATTCTAAAAACAAAATATATTATAAATATTATACCTATTCTTATATTTATTTAATACAGTGAATAAATATGGCCAAAATACTCGAGTCCAAAGTGAATCCTGAACGAGATCCCCAACAAACCTTCTCTTTGACAGTTGACATTTCTAATTCTAACCTATATTGTTGTGCAACTTTAATGTAAATAAATATCTATATGCCCGAAAAAACTTGTGTTACAAAGTTCAATCTTGTTTGCAATTTACAAAAAAAAATATTTAAGTACCAAAAGAGTAAGTCTTCACTATCAAATTTTTATGAACATTATAGTTGATTAACGAAAATTTGCATTTTTTGTTAAATTACTGTCGCAGTTGTGAATCTGAGAAGGAAATTAATAAATCATTAGTGAAAACAATGGATGATAATCATAAAAGAAAATTGACTTTGATGCGACTAAGAGTACAAAAATTTCGAGCAATTAAAAAATTGAAAACAGCATTATCAAGACAATGGTCATCAAACAAAACACGGAAATTATTCTTCAAGTTCATTAGATGTAAATGTAGTCGAGTGTAATAATGTGGGTATATTATCAACATTATTTTGAAAATGATACAAGTCAAGAAGAGGTGAATGAGCATTATGACATTAATTGTCCAGAATTGATTGCATCCTATAGAAAGTAGTTCTGATATTCAAATGGATGAGGGACAACCTATATTAGATCAGATGCTAATATTGATCAAGATAATGTAATCATAATCCCAGGTTTGATGAATAATTTCTCAATATCAGTTCAAACGTTACATTTTATAATTTCATTAAAATTACCTTATATTGTTTGTAGGTAAAGCTGAAAATGAGACTAATGATTCAAGTTTGACCTTCAACCTAATCAAATATAAAAGTGTTGATCAAGGACCTTCGTCAATGTACCTTCGTCAAGACCGTAAGTTTTTTTATTTTATTACTAGCTGGTGCCCTCGATTTGGTCTATGTGGAGTTAGTACTTCGAGTAGCCTATCATTTCTCCAAGTTTACATCAGCCTCAATTTTTCTTTATGCCTTGCCAAAATATTTATATATATAAGTATAACTTGAAAAATTATTGCTTCTCCTTACAAACTTTCATCCCCTATTTCTATACTAAAAAGTAGCCTATGTTTTAATTTAGACCTCTAGCAATACATTGGTGAAAATTGGATTCAAGTGCAGTAGTTTTTGTATGATGCATGTGCAAACACACAGGCAGATAAAAACAAAAAATTGTTGTTTTGGCTTCTGTTGCACTTATAAAAACCCCCCATATTAGTTTTTCTTCAATATCTATAATGTACAGACATCAGCTTTTTACATTTTATTGTATTAGTATAGAAGAACAGATTAGTACACCTTTTTATTAATTTTTAAAAATTTAATATCTTTCTTTCTATTTAGAGTACATTGGTATAATGAAGGGGCTGACATCTCTTAAAATAGAACAAAGGAACAAGACAAAGTCATTGTTAAAGGTGAAAAGTTTGCTGGAACATTCGCTAGAACAAAAACATGAAAGAACTGCAACAATTACAAATACTTGGGCAAAAACCTTTGGCGTCGATTTTCCACTGACGGACATAGAAACGTTATATGATATAGAGAAGCAATTAATATTTAATCCTACATTAAACAATAAATTTGTAATGTTTTTAATATACTATTGTATATTAATTTATTTTGCTTCATTTTTCGATAATGTAATGGTAATTTTTTGTCATTTCAGTGTTCTCCGATGATTCTCATGACTGATAAAGATGATACAAAAAAATGTTAATAATGTAATTCGAAAATTTATTAGTCGTGACCTGGCATTGAATTTTACTGCCACCAGAAAAATGTCAGACAAAATTGTATTTTCATTAAGTCTCCCAAATATTTATCACAGTATTGTTAGTAAGTACTGATAAACCTAAAATATTTATATAACATGTCCCGTGTCTGTCATTAAATAGTAATAAATAATATTTATTTTATTTTCAGACACTGAGTGCTATTCTTCAAAAATCAGAATCGAATGTTACATCAGCTATTGGTACTGCTTTTACACAATCTCAATATTGGGAAGAAAACCGTATAAAACCTTCAAAAAAGGATGACCAAATGAAGAATTAAACAGAAAAAATCCCAATTTTGAATAAAAAATTTAATTGAGGGGTCTAATTGCTAAAGCGCCTCTGTCCATTGCTTGATGAATTTCAAAACCGCCTCGTAACTAATTTTCAATCATTTCTAATTCCTTACACAGGCTGTTTTGAAAAATATTATTGAATTAAATAAATTTTAAAGAAGTTACTAACAGAGTTAACTCTTGTTTTACATTCATCATTAAAATGTTATAGTTGCAAGTTTAAAAACTTTAATATCTGACAATCAATAAAAGGGAACAGAGGTGCTTAGGCATCTAGACTTAGATATTTATCAGAATAAAAAAATCAAAAGTTTTCTTATTGCAAACACTTTTTTATTTAACTTGATGTATAAACTTTTTCTTTCATTTTACCTAACCTAAACCTATTTTTAGCTTGTACGGTATTTCAATATCTTTAAATACGGGAAATTAATGTGATTACCTTTCATTTTGGCTTGACGTCTAAATCTGTCGAAACGTCTAGCCAAAATGAAAGATAATCGCGTTAATTTCCCGTATTTAAAGATATTGAAATACCGTACAAGCTAAAATTAGGCTTAGGTTTCTATCTTGCCCTTATAAAGACAATTAAACTTAGCTATAGCTAAGTTGTCACTGTTTATGCAAGCTAAATCTATAACCTTACCGTTAGCGATTTTAAGCGTTACCAACCAACCTTGCACTTATCATAGTTAGTTAGCTAGTTTTAGATTAAAGCTTAAAAAATTGGCTTAATGCAAGTTAATTCCACTGATCGCTTTCTACCTGGGAAGTTGGCAGGCTAATAGCTTATCCCTTCATGCTATAAGTACCTACTTATCCTCCATGCGATAGAAATATTTTATGTACTTACTATACTTATGTAGTTTAAATGTATTGCTCATGTGTTCCTATGATTTTTTATGCTTTAGTCTTTTAGTCTTAATTTATAATGCAATGATGGTGTTAAAGAGACCAATCACAAACAGAAAACAATAAATTTATAATAAATACCTACTGTGACATTAAGACCATATACTTCATTGTAATGGTATTGCATAATATTACCCAGTAATTAGATTTAGGAGTACCTACCTATTATTACATTGAATGTTTTACTAATTTTTCGGTATTGTCACTTGTGAGGTTGTGAATATATTAATATTGAATAAAATTACTGCTTAAGTATTATCTACTAGAAAGTTAGTTATGTGAAAAGGGATGAAAATGAAAGTTAAAAGTGAACTTTAAACTTCAATAAACATTGAAAACAATAAAGGATACACCTTTAAAGTATACTAATTCCTACATAAAATGGCCTCGATCTGGAAGTTTCCAATTATTATCTGTGAACTATATAATATACCTATTTCAGTAATCTAATTATCCTGATTCATATTATATTATCAATTATCACACTACAGCTAATTCATGTAATTAAAACTCCTATTGTATTTCATATTTTATTTTTATTAAGTACTCATGTTTACTTTGCTCAATAATATCTCTAAAATATTTTTAACTTATTCAATACATTATATACATTTTGGAAGATTTCTTGCAAACCTTAGACATGATGTTTTTTAGGTAGGTTAGTTAGCCGAGTTACCTGTAATACAATAATATTAAAAGTATTAACTAGATTACATAGAGATATAATGTTTATAACTCAAAACAAGATTAGTGAAGTTGTTGGAGGATTATGCATGTAAATTTGAGTCAGTTTTAAGTTTTGGTTATTTAAGTCAATATCAGTTTGCTCATATAGCAATGTGAAAACAGCAGTCAATTTCAATAGGTACCTATAGGTTGTATATCAACTTAAATCTTACATCTTTGATTTCACATTACTAACTAAATACTAATAGACTAGTGTTGCTTTATCATTAATATAGTGTCACCGGGTAACTAAAATATCACTACACTAACACAAATATAATCCAGACAAGATTTGTATTTTGTACTCAAGAGCAAAATAAATACCTATATAAATTGTTAACTACATGGCAAAACCTTGTATTTGTTCATAACTTTGTTTACATATGACTATTGAGATATTTTATTGTGGCCTGGGTGTGCTTCAATCCAAAACTAGTACGAAAAAATATTATCACAATTTTTCACCGCTAGATTTAAATTTTACTTAAAATAACTTTATATCATATACGTAATCGCACCTACAGTTACATGTACTTACTAATTTTATGAAATTAATCATTTATAACATTAATTATAATTTAGTAATAAAATTCAATCCAAGAAAACAATTGCAATATTCATGGTAACCTCACCTTCGTCTGCAAACACTAACAGCAAAATGAACATTTTGCGTATAGAAAAGATATTGAAAATCGCTAAATTTATTCGCTCCTTTTCTACTATAAGTCTACCATCTTGATGTGAATTTCCATACTAAGCGTCTTCCTTCACAAAATTAGTTTTTTTGTTCAATAAAATTGCACGTAACTTTATGACATATGTATCACACGTTGAAAATAGAGCATATTTTAATTATTTTAAGAAAAACTTCCAAAACTTTAACTATTCACCGAGAAAATAGCTTAACATCGTAGAACTCGTCTAATAGAAAGTAGCTTTTCGCTCGTGGATGTTGTCATACAATTTGACAGATCACAAGCGCGAGGATGTACGCAACGTTGCACGCGACGAAGTGTCAAAATTACATTTTGACAGCTAAAGTCGAGGTTGAGAACGAGAGGTTATCGGACTTCTCTTTCTCACAATTTTACATCCGTGAAGTTGTGAATGCCAATTTCATAAATTAGTATGGAAAATTCGTACATCGGTTGTGATCATCGGATGCAAACAACCTTTGCGCATTCACAATTTAAAGCTCACGGATGTTTCATCCGATGCAAGGATGTTTACGTGTTGTGAATAGCACTCCAGTTCTCCCTTTATCGCCAAAAAGTCACAATAACCCAAAATAACCACACGGTTATTATTATGGATATGGATAATACCATAGATAATTCCCTTTTTTTGTACGGTTCTGCCATAAGAGGGTAAGTAAAGGGTTTTGTGCCCATATGACCGATGTCTTCAGTGGTAAAAAGATAAATTCTTCACATTACAGCATTAAAATGTCGGCGTAATACATTTTATTGTTTCTTGGAGTTTCTGGCGACAGATGTACTAGAACAGCCTTTCTAATAGAATCCGCTGAGACGGATTGAGCCACTAAAAAAATTTCAACATCACGCTCCTTAATAAACACTTATTTCAACAATTTCACATAACAATACAACAGCGTAGATATTTAGGACGCAAAACTTCGCCAATTTTACATCTCAATATCCACTAGAAACCATTCGCAAATAATTAAAATAAACGCCCAAACACTTCTCATAAAATTCCGCCAAAAACTCGATAATACCTACATAATAATATATTTGGACAGTACACAGCAGCAGTAGTACGACATTCCCTTAGGAGGGAAGGTAAAGGGATCTTAGCCCATACAATCGTATGTTACTTCATCAAAATGTCGATGTAATACGTTTTAGATGTTTATTAGTTTCTAGCGACAAATATATAGATCCATTAAGAGTGACTAAGCCACTAAAAAAATTTCAACATCACACTACTAAATATCACAACTATCTACATTTTTACACTTTCCGGTTTACGTTTGTGTTTACTTTTTGCGTCCCAAGTATCTACTCGGACGACAAAAACTACTAGTCTATTACAGTGTTTTTTTCCACATTTTTTTTCAATGAAACTGGGTAAGACCAACTCATAACCAAAATACAATGCAATTTTATCAATGATGTTATATTTAAAAAAGAGGTAGATAGGTTACGTTAGTACTAATGCTTGTAAAATATTGTCCCGGTTACGCACACACATAAGCCATACGCTTTGTTTATACACACTAATAAAATGATGAAGTGTAAATAAGATAGCATGACAATTACCATAAGCAAAGTGAGACAAATATACATTGCACTGCGTCACTATACAATGTAAGATTTCAATTGCATTTCAAACTAACAAATCACACGGCTCTCTAAAACCATTGTGATTGGTCAATTTCACTTTCTTACTGCATTTTAAGCGAATCCGTGACTACTTCATAGAATATTAGTAACTAATGCCACAGAATAGATATTTTCGAAAAATATGATTGATGCCTAATGGGTTTAGAAAGTAAAAAGGATTTATGTTTGATTTTTAAAATTAATTTTTCTTGAGTCATGTACATTTGGAAACAGAATTATTGAAGTACATACATTTATAAAACACGTTTGTTATAAATTTGAAAATGATAAAAATAAAACACTAGGTATTTTCATGTAAAATATTATTTATTGTGTGGGATTATTGGAATATTAGACTCACTGCTAAAGCTTCCGATTCGTTTTAAAAAATACATATATTATATCTTATATACCAAATAAATAAACGTAATCAAATATTTAATAGGCACTGCATGACATTGACGGTTCTGTAACATAACTTTTTATATTCTTTGACCAAATATAATATATTGCTCTCTGTCGCACTGGATAACTGGGGTATTACCTGTCGCATTTCAGTTTTTTATGATTTAATATTTTACTGAAATTTTAGATTTTGGAAAAAATTGTGACACAAATGAAATAAGTAAGTACACTTACGCATGATACGTGATTCGTGAACCTTTGGAAGTCTTGCTAGTATAGTTTCTGCAGTATCTAATAACACAGGACGGCATTTTAATATTAATATTAAGAACGCACATACGTGTTGACACTGTCACGTTGTTACACGAATGAGCTCCAGGTTGGCTAATTAGCAAAGTTTTAGGGTGCCAGTTTTCGAGCGCAATAACTCATCTACCTCTTTTGTAAATATAACATCATTGAATTTTATTATTTGTTTCTTTATTACATGTTATGGATTTTATATATTTCAATAAAAAGCAATAAATATACTAGTATCATAAAGAGGTAAACTTTGTTTGTTTATATGTAATGGATATACACAAAAACTACTCAATGGCTTTCAAAAATTATTTCATCCATAGCAGAGTTTTCTCGCAATTTACTACAGTTCAAGATATTTTTCGGGTATTTCTGCCTGCAGCCAAAATGTTTGATAGCCTTTTTTAAATTTGACCTTCAACTCTTCATTTGAGCTAATCTCAAGTAGCTCCTCTTGTAATAACTACATTCGCCACCTCCGTTTCACCAAATGGATTTATTATCCATGGTGGTATTTCCATCGTCAGGATATCTTCAAATCTATTTTTGAAGTCATCATGCAGGGCATTAAATGTTGAACGTATGTCGGAATATACTCATCAAGACATTCTGCCTGTGACAAGTTTGGAAACTAAGTCGAACAAGAAAAGTCGAAATTTTTCACGAAGAATATACGAATTTATTCTGGTTTCGAGTATTTAATTTGTATATAGTCCATCCTTAGTGAAGTTGGAGTTCCAGCGCGGAGGACATTGAAGGCGGAAACCCATCATATATTTTGATACATTTCTGTAAATTCGAGAGAAAATACTTTTTTTAGATTTATTTTTTTATTACTTTGATACGAGTACGATTACGAGTGGTACATAAAGGCATTTAGCATTAGCAACTACGAGGGCATTGAAATATGTTCAAACATGCAGGTCAGTCATATATCTCTCCTTTAGTGAATTACCAGTCCGGTAAATAAATAATTTTGTAATAAAAAGTACTAAAAGTTCAATCTTTCTCGGCTTTCTGTTCCTTTAAAGAAGTATCGAATAATGAGCCTATTCAGTATTTAAAATTATTACGTACCTACTACAAGCAAACATAACAAATACAAGGGCTGCTATTTATGTATCCGGAACTGGCCAGTTACAGAACAATATTAAAAAAGTAATTATAACATTTAAAAATTGAACTCTTTGGCTGAAGAATACAATTTGTTTCATGTACCTGTCATTTGTTTATCCTTTGTGGCGTCATTTTGAAAATTGCGAGTCTTTATTTTAGGATTTAAGTCGTGAAAATTTTCGTGCTATGATTTATGACGATTTTCGGCGAGGGCTAACTAAAAACAGTGCATCGATCAACACACTTCGACTTGTGGGGACAAAGTACCATCGAAAACTACTGTGTATCACTGGTTTAGTGAGTTAAATCGTGGGCGGTCTGTGCTCACGGACGAAGTTAAAGAAGGTCGCCCTAAATCGGTTGTTGTACCTCAAAATATTGATGCTGTGCGGGAACTAATAATACAAGATCGTCATGTTACATATCGCGAGATAGAGGCGTCTCTGGACATAAGTATGACGAGTATATATAAAATATTACACGAACATTTAGCTGTAAAAAAAATTTGTTCACGTTGGATTCCGCACAACTTGAGAATTGACCAAAAACGGGTTCGTGTCGATTGGAGTGAAAAAATGTTACAAAAGTACAATCAGGGTGCGTCAAAAGCTGTCTATAATATCTACACAGGTGATGAATCTTGGATATATGCGTATGATTTTGAAACTAAACAACAATCAACGGTTTGGGTGTTCCAAGATGAGCCGAACCCAACAAAAGTCATTCGTTCAAAAAGCACTTTGAAGTAAATGGTCGCTTGTTTTTTCGGTGTAAATGGACATGTAGCTACAGTTCCACTAGAGGATCGTAAAACGGTTAATTCTGAATGGTACACGACCATTTGTTTGCCAGAAGTCTTTGAAGAAATAAGAAAGAGCAACCGACACCGCAGAATCCTTCTTCATCATGACAATGCTAGCTGCCACACATCGGCCGAAAGAACTCGTTATTTGGAAGATCAAAAGATCGAATTAACGGTTCATCCGCCGTACAGCCCCGACTTGGCCCCCAACGACTTCTATTTATTCCCAACCGTGAAGAATAAATTACGTGGTCAACGTTTTTCGAGTCGTGAAGAGGCTGTTGATGCGTTTAAAATGCACGTTTTGGAGATACCTCAATCCGAATGGAAAAAGTGCTACGAAAATTGGTTCCAACGCATGCAAAAGTGCATCGATCATCATGGTGAATATTTTGAAAAGCAATAAAACTATAATAAATGCTATATGTTTGTTTCACTTTATTATTCCGGATACATAAATAGCAGCCCACGTATAATATTATTACAATATAAAATACAAGTATGTATAACAAATAGGCAGGTACTTACTTTTTCCGGCACTGGTAAACACTTACACCGATTCACTCACAATTTTCTTTTCAAAATTCCGGAAATAAATGAGTAACGTTTGTTCTTGGCATTAGTATTTATATTGGTGAAGAATCAAACAAGTTCATGCAAGATTGCAAGCACACCACAAGTCGCATTTCGTTCCTTTACACGTCTGAACAAGCGTTGCGGGCGGGCGGAGCTTTGCAAGTCTCGACACGCGTTGTACTGAATATCGAAAATGCAAGTTGTTACAAGTAACAATCACTGACCTGTCATTAATAGGTAAAGCCAAGTCAACACCTGGACCACTTTGGGCATCACTTAGTCCTATAGAAAGCTACATTATCAGCTAGTATGTTACTGTTACCCCGCGGAGAGCGCGAGGCGACCGCGCGGTAACGCGTGGCAGCCGCGAGGTCGCCGTGCGGTTGGATAGTTCCCAGAATATTGAACGTTGTTAACTAGCACATAGAGTTTACATTCACTTTTAATAAATACACGAGAATGTCAACCGCGCGGCCGCTGCGCTGTGGTCGCAAGATTTTCTCGTCGTGTATCTACACTGGTAAGTAAACTATGTGTATTTGTATATAACGAATAAAACTACTCAACCGATTTCAAAAATTCTTCACCTATAGAAAGCTACATTATTAGCTAATAACATGGTCTATATTTTATTTTAAAAATAATTTCTACTCGTACTAAAAATGGATTATCATGTAAAATGTTATAAGAAAAATTAGTATGTATCTATCTTTACTTGTTTTCACGAGCATTAAAATAGTACTTGTAGGTACACATTTAATCCTTCAAACGATATCAATTTTCAAATTTAATATTTTGAAAAATATTTTTATACAATCTGCAGTTGGTCTAGCTATTGATGATATGTATGTTACTAAACTACTAGAGGGCGATACTATCGCCTGATAATATCAAGCGCTGTGAATCAATACTACTGAAAAATGTATTTAAATACCTACACAGAAATGTTAATAAACTCCGTCGAAAAAAGCTGCAGATATATTAGGTAATAATACATTTTTATAAAACATTCTAATACTTTTAGCTTTACTCGGCGTCTTACAAAAAAAAACAAAAAAGTCTGATCACTTTGCAGGATTTGAACCCGTGCTTTTCAGCGTAGTAAACAGACATACGCTCTAGGCATTGTGTTATTGAGAAGGTAAATTCTGTTGCGAAATTAGAAGAATTTAAAATGTGTGAAAACATAGAGAAAACGAATAATGCCCAGGATGTAGACCTAGCTCTTTAGCCCTCGTAAATCCCTATGTTGTTAATTTCCTAGAAAATGTTAAAGCCATTTTCGAGAACGCAATTACAAATATACAAATATTGCTTGTGTAATGCTATTCTTTATAATACAATTCTTCTAAATAACATAGTAACTTAAATTAGAGGAAGGCCATGAAATTTATGTCCATGAAAATGAATTCATTATTCAGAAAAATGAATAATAGACCTTTCCGCTATTTTCTCTGTGACTTTTAACCATAGACCACTGAGTAAGTAACCACTACATTTTACCATAGACTTTATAAATAACTCCAGTACCAGACGCCGTAACCGAGCAGCAGCGCTAATCTAAATCAAATAAGCTGACTCACATGTACATAGGGCACACAATTATTACCAGATAAGGCGACCGGCCGCATTTTCCGCCATTTAACACCCGCACTTTATTTAATTACATTTTATTTGATTTCTTTTTTTTGACACATAGATTTTATTTTATTTTACTTGGCTCACTTCGTAGTATAGGACAGGCTGTCTACAGTTATAAACTCTATGCTTTTATTATCTATATAACTCTATACATTATTTTTCATTATTATTATTTTTATTATTGTTCTCCTTTAAGAAAGTAAGATCTAATTAAAAAAAACCTTATTATTAATATATTATAAGTGCATTATTAGTGATATGATGTGTTTTTAAATGCTTCTTATAGATACTTGTTTGAAATTAAATTTATCGATTTTTCACCTCCCTCAACCCCTATATTGTAAATTTCATTGAAATCGTTAGTTGTTTTCGAGAACGCGATTGCAGACATATATACATACCATAAATAGATATATGAAGAATGTTCACTAACTTTGATTTTTAAGTCTCCGTATTCTCTATTGAAAATAAAAAATATGTGTGAAAAAATTATTTCGATATATCAAGTTGCTGAGAAATTGAATTTCAAAAACAAGTGCGCAACTAGGATTCTACCGGCCGGCGCTCGCTGCGTGTGACGTCATAGTTCAACACTCGTCCAGTCCGTCGCGCGCTCACGTATGTGCCCGTAAGGTCACTAAGATTTCGCAACAAAAAAACATTTAAAAAACCCCCGACACAAAAAAATCTCTAAAAAGTAAAAAGATAATATATTATGTACCCATTGGCCTTTTAAGATTATGTAGTTCTAATATAAATAGTAATAGCACAGATTAATTAGGTAATAGTAATATATCCAACCGTCATCGCGTCGGCGGACTACTAAGTAAATTACTAGAATTTAAATTTCATACCTATTTTATCATTTTTCGTTGTTTTCTGTTTTTAACCCCCGACGCAAAAGAAGGGGTGTTATAAGTTTGACGTGTCTGTGTGTCTGTCTGTGGCATCGTAGCTCCTAAACGAATGGACCGATTATGATGCGTTTTTTTTGTTTGAAAGCAGGTTTTTTAGCGGTGGTTCTTAGACATGTTTTATCAAAATCGGTTCAGCAGTTTGAAGAATATCAGCTCCTTTTTAGTTTTTAAAGGGACGCGAGCATCTTCTATTAGTCTAATCGATGCGAAATTTAGTATACTGTGACTTCAATAATGTCACAATAACATAGTAACCTTGACCAGATGCTGCAGCATCATCTGAACTCAGCAGGATATCCAACTCCTCGCCACTTACGGTAGAGGTATCATGTTTAGGCTCATTGAAATGATCTCTATGAATAGGTTATAGATAGATAGATATATGGTGATCAGGGCCTAATGATGAATCAGACAACTATTGTCAGAATACTCAGATTTCGGCGAGGCACGATCTCGTATCGCAATTTCGTGTATCGTCCCGGAAAATATTTGTGTGAATGTGGGGATAGAGTATAAGATCGTAGTGTCCAAAAAGTATGAAATAAAACTTAAATTAGAAATTTAAAAAACCCCAACTCAAATAACCCTCCAAGTAGTAAAAAATAATATGTACCTCATAGCACTTTAAATTTGTAATAAGTTTCAATATAAATAGTAGTAGTAATATGTCCAAGCGTCGTCACGTCGGAGGACTACTAAGTAAACAAAGTAATAAAAAGAGAATACAACTAAAAATGATAAAGTATGTATGAAATTTAAATACAAGTAAACTTAGTGGACCCCGATGTGACGACGCTTGGATGTATTACTACTACTATTTATATCGAAACTTATCACAAATTTAAAGGGCTATGAGGTACATATTATTTTTTTAATTTTTGAAGGTTTACATTTCAGGCGGGGGGTTTTTTCACATTATTTACTTAGCGGGCCTCGACGCGATGACTCTCTACTACTTAATATTTATATTACAACTTATATATTTTATTAAACTTAAACTTAATTATATTTATATTAAACTTAAAGGGCCCATGGGTAGGTAACCTACATATTTTTTTTTACTTTTTAGAGGTATTTGAGTAGGAGCCTTTCAAATTTTGAATTTGTTTTATTTCGTGCTTCTTAAATAGGCGGCACATAAATAATTTCCGAAACAATACACGAAATTGGGTACGAGATTTTGCCTCGCCGAAATCTGCGTATTTTGGCAATAGTTGTCTGCTCCATCACGAGATCCTGATCATCATCTATCCATTTATTTAGAATCTACTAGCGAATTTTTGACTTCGGTTGAAAAGTTTTTAAGATTATCCATTACAAACAAACAATCGAATTTTTTCTCTTTATAATATTAGTATATATTCATTGAGACCACTCCAATAAGCCCAAACACGGTACCTCTTCTGTAACTTGGTGAGGACTTGGGTATCCTGCTGATACCAGATTACCAGGTAATGCTGTAGCATCAAGTTACCATGTTATTGTAATATCATTGAAGTCACATGATACTAAATTTCGAATCGAGCAACTTCTTCGAACTGCTACCGCAGTTCGATTACTTAATTTGTTTAAAACACTTAATTGAGTTTAGTAATTGAATACATAATCAAAGTACGGACGTAACAGCGGAATAATGCACGGACGAAACAGCAAATTACAACCTATATACTACAACAGCGAAAGAGACCTACCCTACTACCACTGAGCGTGGGTCGCGAGCGGAGTGTTGGAAAATGACGTCACGTTCGAAACATGCGCATGCTAGCGGGACTCACTATTCACGGGAAATTTAAACGTCTGTAAAATCATAACAACCTGATCTTTTTGAATAAAACAAAAACTAGTGTATTTCTATACGCAGATGCTCTACTGTGATAAAGTTTCAAACGATTTTGCATAACTATTAACATTCTCCATTATAATAGAGGATATCAGTAGTAACGGATTCAATATACCTTTAAGGAGTATCGTAAGTAGATATACTACCCACATTGTGATTGTGATAATAAATTAGTTTAGTAAAATAAGTAATTTACACTGTGTACGAAACATATATTTCGGAAAATAACATAAACCATAAAAATATGAACTATTTCTTTACTGTACTTACTATTTTTTAGCGATTTCCTCATGTACTGGCCCCAAATGCAAATATTTCTGAGACATTGTAGTGGAAACGGAATCAATAAAGCTTAATAATAACTAATACAAGAAATCTCAGTAAAATTCCAAATAATGCTTTAGAAATTTTTGTATCCCTCAATCTTATAAGTTACCGTCAGTTTTTTTGAAAATAATGTTGCCAATAGTAATAATTTCACATCTAGCGTATTTATCATTTTGCAACACCGAGATAACATTATGGTAAGTCTAGTCTAGACTCTAGACCAAGTCTAGACCACGGAATACAATTGCTCCTAGCGGAGATGAACGAAAACTCCATAATATATCTAAGTAAATATAGCGAGGCCATCAGTATCAGTCCCACGACAACTTTTGCATGGCGGGAAAAATAAATGGCTGTTCATAAGCTCTTTTTTTTCATGCTGGTTTTGTCGAGCAGACATTTTCACTTGTAAGATAACTGAACGAGGTTATAGTTTTCCAACATGTGAAAGTGACTGCTCGATAATATGTAATACCTGTAATACATTAAAACGAAACTGAACACAGATTTAGTAAAAAAACTATTTATTTTTCAAAGTAAATATTCTGACTTTTATATCTATTCTATTCATTTAATAAAAATGTAACTGATCGCTGTATGTACATGGAAGATATATGAGAAAAACTATTATTGGGGGCGTTTATCAACACAATAAAACCCAAAACAACGATTGTTAGAATTTTTATCTGTTTGTCTATGCGTTTGTGCACGCTAATCTGAGGAAGGACAACCGATTTGGGTGCGGTATTCACTAATGTCACTGATTTAACTAATGTATTGTGGTAATCTTCACTTAAAATTTAGTGTTTTATTTCAATCAGTTTATAAATAAATAATGTTATAATATGTATAATATGTTATAATATATGTTATAAATGTGTAATAATCACGTCGAACATTTGTTCGATAAAAATGCTAAAAAATAACTGTTCAGTTGAATTGGCTGAAACTTTAGTTAACTATATATCGGATGATGTTTGAAAGTTTATATAAAGTCATTTATATGCGAATTTTAAAATCCAAGATGGCGAATATCATTTTTTTTGGATAAATTGATATGGGTGTCAAATTCTAGGTATCTCGGGGTGCTGATTACGAAAATGACGTTCATTTCCAATCCAAGATTTATTATTATTAAGAAGGTATTATAATCTACCTTCTTTACCCTTGTGCTCAAGTATGTGATACAAAAAGAAAAAGATAAAGATATCGAAATCTCTCAACTGTAACAACGGGCAGACAGCCGCACGGACAGATAGACAAACGGACAGACACGATGAAACTATGGGCTCTGTTTCAGCCATTTTGACTACGGATCCATAAAAATCTGTCTACGTATTCAACAAAAACATACCAACAAGACGTAATAATACTATAGGTAGGTAATTCTTTGAATTTATTGTCGGAGTCGAAGGTCTTCTATGGGAAATATGAGTGACTGAAAGGGAAATACTGATAAATGAAAGGGAAATATGGGCGAATGAAAAGAAATATTGGTGAATATAAGGGAAATATAGTCGAATGAAAGAGTAATATGGGTGAATATAAAGAACATATGGGTGAACAAAAGGGAAATATGGGTGAATATAAAGAACATATGGGTAAACGAAAGGCAAATATGGATGACTCCGGTATTGGATTCAAGGAATTACAGTTATTTCAACCCGTATTTATTGACTTTTTAATAAATTTCTTACAATTACGTTTTTAACAATGATAAACAGTTTTTTTTCAAATTATCCCTACATATAGATAAAAAAGTTATTTGAATTGTATGATTGTATGTAATAATGATTATTATCGATTGGTTTCGTATACGATGTTTACATAGAGCGCTATTTCCCACGGATTATTCATAGCTCTACTGTGAGTACGGTCACAACCGATAACAACATAACTGTATTTCCGAAACGTAAAATGAGTTTTAAAAATATTTCCAGAATGTCGCTTTGTTTTTTAAAATACCTACTGCTACACTCAAAATCGCAAAAAAGTGATACACGTCAATTATTATAAAAATTTAAAAAAAGAAGAGATCATTTGATATATTTAAATTATACGAAAACGCACTAATATTTTAAGGCCATAAAATTGCTATTGCACTAAAGTTTATTCTATTTCGAATTGCTTACTTACGTATTTCCTCGACAACGGCGAATAAATTACGAGGATTATGATTTTAGCAACGTACGTCCGTATGTATGTTTACCGTATGTAATTCCTTAGCTGAAATTACGTAACCAATAGGTATAACCGTATAACTGATTTCTTTTGGAAGTTGGTTTGGTCATTTTTTTTGGAAGTTTTTTTTTATAAATACGTAGTTGGGTTTTTAAAATTAGCATTTTGTAGCGAAAAAAGTCGCGTTTCGGTCATGTTACCGAAAGTTCTTTTAGGTACGTTAGAAATATTACATACGTTCACATTAGCCGCGAGTCTCGACAGTCAAGTTATCAAAGCGCAGAATTAAATATTTGCTAACAACTGAAAAAACTCCTGTTACATTATTCCTTTAAGCGAAACATAGGGCAATGATCTTTTAGACCTTTTTAGATCTTTTAGCTTCGATTTGTACATTTAGGATTTTTGATAGAAATAAATTGATAGCGAGAAATTAATAGAAACATACAATCAACGGTACGCATGACCATGAGTGATCAATAATAAATATATCTATCTAGTATACAAAAATCAATATTTGTTTGTTCGTATTTTAAGGGCTGCCGTTTATCCGATTGCGATGAAATTTAATACGGAGATAGATTAAACCCCGGGGAAAGACAGGCTATTTTAAAAATAAAAAAGGCGGGCTAAGTCGTGGACATCAGTTAGTAAATATTAAAAATCGATGTTTGCTTGTTCGTATTTTATGCGCTGCCATACCGTTCGTCCAATTGCGATGAAATATGGTATGGAGATAGCTTGAATCCTGAGGAAGGACATCTCATTTAAAAAATAAAAAACACGGACGAAGGCACGAGCATCAGTTAGTATATAAATAAAAATTAAATGCTATGTTCGTCGGTAAGCCCTTCACTTGAGAACGGCTGGACCGACTTGGCTAATTTTTTTAAAACGTTCGAAATAGTCGGAATAAGGTTCTAAGGAAAAGAACAATTGGAAAAGTCGTTCCGAAAATTTGAAAATTCGGGAAGTAAAAAGTGCTTTTTCCTATGAGATTTTTATTTATTTAAATGTGTCCTGTCCACAACGTCTGTCGAGTCAGCTTGTTCACAATAAATGCTTAGATGATTCGGTTAATACAATACGAGTAAAAGAAAGAAAATCTACTGAGCGAAAATGAATGGCAGCCGAAGTTGAAGAAGAAAAAAGCTGACTTCTGAAGATTAATGTTATCAGAGGTCAGTGTTACTAAAATGCTAGTCTTTAATGACGGAAATGTCAAAAACAGTCGTGTACTTCGGCGAAAACGTGTATGAAGAATGATCAAATTTTAGAAAGCGAAAGACGTCAAAGTCAAAGTCAAATCAATTTATTCAAATAAACCCAAATGAAAGGTATTTTTTAACGTCAAATCTACTTTAGTTCGGTTTGAAAAGAAAACCTGAATACGGAGAAGAACCGACAAGAAACTCAGTCAGGTATCATTTTTTCAACATCATTCTACAATAGTTACTTAAAAATACAATATCTATAAAGCCAGTAAATGCATTTGCAGAGAGGATCATTTCCAGTCTATTGTTGTGTCTTCAATGAAATCGCTAATTTTGTAGTATGCTTTTCCAATCAGTGTGCGTTTAATAACAAGTTTAAACCTCTTTTCTGTTAATTGTGTAATTTTTTGAGGAATTTTATTATAAAAACGAACACAGTTACCCAAAAATGAACCACTTGACTTTCGTAATTTGAATTTAGGAATAACTAGCTGATTACGACCACGAGTTTCCACACCACTAACAACGCCTTTCTTTTGAAATAGATCTCAATTTTTTCTAGTGTACATTATGTTTTCATAGATGTATAACGAGGATAAGGTGAGTACATCAATGTCTTTAAAATGATCTCTCAGCGACTCTCGTGCGTTCATACTGTAGATGGTACGTATTGCCCTCTTTTGTAAAATAAAGATAGATTTCATACGTGCCGCTGATCCCAACAGTAGCAGACCATAAGACATAATGCGAAATACACCAGCCTAGCCGTAGCTACATCTGTCAACTGTCTAATGCGCCTAATAGCATATATTGCCGAACTGAGCTTATTAGATAAAATCCCGATATGGTCCGCCCACTGTAACTTATTGTCTACTGTTAAATCAAGAAAAGTAGCTGATTTCATTAATTCTAATTGTTTCCCATCCAGTTCCAGTCCATTATGGATTTTGGGTACATTGGATAGGGAAAACTTAACACAATTGGTTTTTTGTGCATTCAGTAGTAAATTATTGGCAGCGAACCATCTCGAGACATCCGCCAAGGTTCTATTCTGTCCGCTAATATCTATGTCTTTTCTGTTAACTTTAAATAATAATGATGTGTCATCAGCAAATAATATTATTTCACAAAGGTCTTTAAGGTATGTAAACCAAAAATAGGAACGGTCCCAAAATTGATCCTTGGGGAACGCCCATCTTTAATTTAGAACTGACAGATGTAACCCCATTTGCACTCATTTTTTGTTCTCGGTCAGCCAGATATGAAATCACGAGATCGAGAGCTTTATCACGTATTCCATAGTATTTCAGCTTGTAAATTAAAGTTTTGTGACAAACACAATCAAAAGCCTTGGCAAGATCACAAAACACGCCAATGGCATCTCGTGACCCCTCCCAAGCCTCTAGTATATTTTTGACCAAGCTTGCTCCCGCATGTGTTGTTGACCGCCCTCTCGTGAAACCGTACTGTTGACCATGAAAAATCCTGCAAATATGTAAATGTGTGCCAGCATTTGGTTGAGAATTATTTTTTCAAATATTTTACTCAACGCTGGCAATATCGACACTGGGCGGTAGTTTGTAGGATCTGACTTACAACCCGATTTAAATATTGGTATAATTTTACTATGCTTTATCAAATCGGGAAACACACCTTGATTGACACATTTATTAAATATATTTACTAAAATCGTTACTATTGGCATTATATTAGCCAGTATATGAACTGATAATCCCCACAAATTTTCACTTTTATTTTTTTTAATTCTTTGAAAGTTTTCTCTATCTCGAATGAAAACGTGTGCTTGAACTGAAAACTAGGGAACCACTTTCTTATATTTTGGCTTAATAGTGCCCGTACTGTATGTGCAGAGAATGCTAGACCACTAGTAATGTGTACAGGTGCATTTGAAATAAATTTAGCAAAACCATTAGCAACCTGTTTTTTATTAGTAGCGATTTTATTATTAATGTATATTAAGAGGTCTTCGTTTTCCTTATTTTGTTTCCCTACTTCTGTGTTAATAGTGTTACATATCGCTTTTGCTGTGTTATCTGCCTTACTAATTTTATTGGCGATATGAATTGATTTCGCGTGCTTTGATACCTTTTTAAGTATTTTTGAGTAATTGTGGACATAGCTATGAAAGTTTTCATCCGATGTGTATGATTTTTGGTCATACAACTCATAAAGTCTGTCCCTACTTTTTCTAATATCTTTTGTCGCCCAATCAGAGAAATGTAACTTGTTGTCAGTAATTATTTTTTCTTCTTTGGGCAGTTTTTATTAAATATGTCGGTTAAATTTTTCAAAAACTCTTATACATGATATTTGGATCGCCAACAGAGGGAACGATGTTTGTTAAATTTGTTACTTCGTTGGTAAAACGTTTTAACTGATTCCCGCCTAATGGTCTAAACTCAATTATTCTTTCTAATTTATTTTTCATGCAATCTATTTTAATTAATTGAGCTTTATGATCTGATCGAATACCACTAATAATTTTGTGCTCTCTAATCTTGCTCTTATTCATAAAAACATTATCAATGCACGTCGCCGAATGGTATGTAACCCTGGTCGGTTCATCAAAAATGTGCACAAGATCAAATGAAAGAAAAAGTGAAATTAGCATCTCTCTTTCCTTAGAGCTATTTCTTATGTCCACATTGAAATCACCACATGCTATGATTGATTTGTTACATTTGCTAAGCATGTTAAGACTCTCCTCTACAGAAATTAAAAATCGAGAATGTCAGACGAGGGAGGTCTGTAAACACATAAGAATATGTAATCATCCGTCTCCGCACACGACATTTCACATACACGTTCAACCGACCGAGCAACTATGTCTTTGCGATTTTTTACTTTGAGAGAATTTTTAACCAAAATCATACTACCGCCGCCATCTGTCGACGCTCGATTGAACACACTGGCCACCTTAAAATTATTTACATTAAAAGACATCTTATCAGCCCTCAACCACGTCTCGGTGAGGCACAAGATATATAGGTAGGTATTTAATATTTTGTCAGAGAAACTATTGATATTTTGGTGTGCTAACATAATAAAATTACAATGTAGTTTCTCTGTTGTCTTATTACTTAATTTAAAGAAATATTATCCGCATTACTATTAGTTTACTACTAAAACTTGCATCGTCAGGACTACGATCCTCTACGTCTACACTGTTAGAAAACAGCGTAAACATTTGTACGTATGTACCTACCTCTGTAATAATTTTTGATTCACTGTTAAATGAACTCTGGAATAAATTATTTCATATTGCCCCAACACAGGGGAAGTTGCATATTAGCTACTCTACTACGCAAAAAACAGAAAAACCACAAAAAAATAAAATTAAAAAATCAATTGCAATATGTCTCAATGTAAACAAATAAATAAAAATAGAGGAAAAAAATAATAATGGCGTTTAGTTGTGTAACTTCGTCACAGATTGTTCGTTCCTGTGTTCCCTCAGAATAAACATACCTAGGTTAGAAGCTGGGCCAAAATAAGGTTCTTCTAACTCAAAAATATTCTAACGTAAAAAATTGAAATTTGGCACTGCTACATATATATCTTCAAAACCCACATATTTTGCACTAGTGAAGACATTAAAATATGTAGGTGTATTTAAATCGGGTAGCAGCTGGCAATAAAGTGAACGGTGCTCTGTCCGCATTAGTGGGTAGTGTGAATATATCTAACACTGCTAAAATGGCCATCCACAATGCGGTGTTGGTGCCAACTTTGTTGTACGGCAGTGAGGCCTGGATATGCCCGAAATCGAGTGAAAGTATGATAAATGCTGTGGAGATGCGGTCTCTCAGAAATATGTGCGGTGTCACGCTTGCGGACAGGATAAGCAATGACGAGATACGCAGTATGACAGGGTTGCACAACAGTGTTATTGTAAAAATGAAGAAAGGAATGCTTAGATGGTTCGGGCACATGGAAAGAATGAGTGATGAAAGACTGACGAAGAAAATATACAGAGCGAAAGTGAGTGGTAAAAGAAGCCAAGGAAGACCAAGGCTGACTTATGAAGATCAAATAGCCAGAGTGTTAGCAGACGGAAATGTCAAAAGCACTCGCATACCTAGGCGAAAATGTGTGAGGAGAATGATGAGATTTGAGGAAGCGAAAGAGGTGTGTAAGGACCGCGACTCCTGGCGCTCCGTCCTCTCTGGCTACCCCGTTGGGGATACAGCGTGAAGTTATGTTATGTTATGTATTTAAATCGATGAGGAAGCAAAATTACCTATTCGAATTCAACCAATTCCCCACCTTGTCTTCACAACTACTGCAACTTAAATGAAAAAAAAAACAACATTTCTAGGTTTAAAAGATATTAAGAAATAAATTTTATAAAAATTAAAGTATTGAACCCATTGTGCGTCAATAGAACTAGCTTTTGCCTAACATAACAATTCATTACATAAAAGCATTTAAGTTCATAAAATACAGGTAGAAATTGTCCAAAACTTTTTTTAGCTTTTGATCCCAACAAATCCCGCCTACTTGCATCAGGTAAGGACTATTATGCGACCCGTTTGAAATATCCTACCATTGGTGCAAATGGAGACTGAATACACCCAAAAGACGATTTTCTTCATCCCAGCATTTTTGGACTACAAAAACTTACGGAAAAAACGAGCAATAGTCATATTTACGTGATTAGTGTTCAGTACCACAGAACTAATATTGTTGCAACTTTCTTTTTATACCTGCATAAAATCTGATAATTATCTTTCAAAATAGGTCCGGTCCACCTTATTCAAAACTATCATGATTATTTCATAATTTTTCTGAATTGTACTTTTGGTGATACGATTTTGAAGCGGTTCTTCAAAAAACATGTACTGACCGAATTTGTGTCAGAACACGAACAGAGAAGGATTGTTTAATCGAGATGCACAATATTAATTTAATTAAGAACAAAAATAAGTTTATATTTCATGGTGTTTCTCAGACACCGAAAAACTAAGTTATTTCTGTGGTCGCCGAGTGTAACATTTCTAAAAACTACACAACATATTTATCTTATTCCAACTTTCATTGAATGTGCTTCAAATTCTACTAGGTTATATTAAATATTATCAGAATTTTCCAACCCGTGGTTGAAAAGTTAGAAGGGAGGACACGCTTTAAACGACATTTGAAGCGCATATCTCTTATTTTAAAAATAAAACAATGTGATAACATCAGTCATGCACCCATCTGTCTGATTTTCTTTGAAAATAATGATGTAAAGACTTTATCATAGTGATACATATTGTATTTAACACAATTTAAAATATTAATAAGAGAATCGAGGAAAAAGTGGATTGAGTACTCGAACTTGACCTTAAAGGCTATACAGGGAAAATAAAATGAAAGGCCCAGATCATAAATATCTTCAGAAATTAAGTCCATAAATGTACCTGAATATCCTACGGAACACTTTGAGTCGAACTGACATTTGAGCTTTTTTTTAATGTACAGATACAGACGCGGCTCTGTTACAGTTTTATAATAGCACAGATAGATAACATAGAAGGTGACCACATACATATTTTAGGTTAGGCGGAGGGAACACGCAGGTGCGAATTCGTGAGAAAATTCTCCCCTACCCTAGTTACTAGTGCTAGGGTGTAGCAGGCGGAGGGATTACAAATAAGCAGTGCAATTCCCACGACATAATATGTAGGTAGGTACATTAAATAATGCAGCTCATTGTAACAACAGTGAATGCAGGTCTCTGATTTTTAAGGGGTGTTGCGAGATTTTCATAAAGTTGAGAATTATGATCAGACAATTAATCATGAAGTTAGTATATTACGCTAGTAAATGCAACATGACTGCAGCATCGAGTGTAGGTTACCACATATTGCAGTCTGATATTGCAGTGTACCTAACTTGAAGTTGATAAAGATAGAGTGAAGCGTATTAAACCATTTTACAGTTTAGATCCCTCACACCAAAAAGGAAAGTTGCCGATATTCTTCGGATCGGCTGACCTGATCTTCTTCACGCATAATTAAGAACCACCCCAGTACAATTAGCTTCCTATTAAAAATAACGCATCCATATCGGGCCATCAGTTTAGGAACTACAATGTCACAGATGGACAGACACACAGCCACACAGACAGACAGGGGTCAATCTTATAACACCGCGTTTTGCCTCGGGAGTTAAAATTACCGGGATTGCGTTATATACTATATTAGATACATTATTTTTACGTAAAGATGTCCTCGACAAACTGTTTCGTGATGCCGGTATTTTTTTAATGAAGAGGCAGCTCTGCGACGAAAATTGTCATGTGATTAGGGGGCAATGGAATCCTAAAAATCTGAGAACGGCTCCGAGGTTGAAATTATTCAAATTTTTACCAATTTGCAGTTTCGAACTTTGCTGAAAGTTAGATTTCGATACAGATTGCACTGTTTGAAAGACTTGGGTCTCAGTTACCTAATAGGATACATATAATTACGCTAACTATATTAAAAAGGAAGAGGATAGATCCATTAATCTCTGAACGTTTGTAGTCCAGTCAATCTGTCAATAGGGAGATCAATAGCATTTTGGATAGGATTCCATTTTTTTAACGCATATGGGGACCGCGACCACTTTGCAGCGCTGAAAAACCATAAAAATAATCATATAAAACAGTGGAATTTTTTTCGTCATGAAATGAAAACTCAAATTGAAAATCATGTTGGACCCCTACGCGTGATATAAATATAAAATATAATCTTACCAAAAATGTATGGTAGACATTTTTTTTTATTTACTGGTCTAAAGACTGATCTTAATAGTTTGTTTATTTTTACATAATCCACCTAGACGAAGTTGGGGGCAAATACTAGTCTATAACAATGTGAATTGGTTTATGAAATAAATTATACAAGTAAGCCTTTATGCATTAGAAAATCAAACACGACTTCATAATTAACGACACCTTCGGTTGCGTATGGGTACAAGGAACCCCCACGCCAGGCCAGGTGACGCGTGGGAAAGTGGCCCCCTCGGAATTAAACAACCGTTCTTCATGCCTTCTATAGCACAGGAATTCAATTTGAAGACCCCCTACACTGCTATAAACGATGTAATATTATTTTGAGGCGCTCGAAATGCGCTTGAGTGTTTGATACAATTAAATCGTTGCGTGCAGTCAGATGGGTGATTTATTGCCGTCAGTGCTGCCAACATAGAATTTTTTTTCTCAGTAACAAAAATAGAACCAAAACATGACATTTTTCCATATTATATTCATTCCATAAAACAATTAAAATTACTGTTGAAATCTCGGAGCAAGAAACGGAGAAAGGACGAAGCCATAAAAAGTTGCTGCTCTTACCACTATGTATCCAACGAATTTTCCTGTCAATCTATGTAATTGAGCATGACCACTAGTAAAACAGTTAGCAGTTATAATATGTAAAATGAAACACGTGCTTACTTCGGCGATAAGACGAGAAGTGAAGTTTTTATTGTCTTACAATGAGTACATAATATAATAATATCATGTAAATGTTAAGGGACGAAATACAAGGACGTCGCCAGCTTATGACTAAGGGGGCAATATTATGGAGGATAAAAAATATGAACGCCGAGAGCATGAAGCGTTACACTTTGGAAGTCTTTGCCTCGATGACGATTGTAATAAGAACGTTTCTAATATCAATGTATAAAACTTCACAAGCCCTCGACAGCACAATAACTAAATCAAACTTTTAAACACAGTAATAATTATTTATTTTAACAAAAATAATATTTAATTAAAACATAACCTGCGGGGATTTTTTGCAAAACTTTCAACCACTTTATCATTAAAATTATTTAGGTTTTTATTTATTATAGCTCTGTGTAGACTCATCATGGCCAGACCATTAAGGCGATCTTCTGCCATGGTGCTTCTTAGCCATGTTTTTAGTCTTCTGAGGCTGCTAAAGGATCGCTCTACTGTACAGGTCGTGCATGGTAAAGCGATCAAAATTTTCAATGCTTTTTCCGTTTCGGGAAAGAAGGAATTTATTTCTTTTAGGACATCAACAACTGTTAGATTTGTTAGATTAAGCCTATCGTGCCACAATTACTGCCAAAGTTCGATTTCATTCTTTATGTTCGGTAAATCATAAAACTAGGCAATAGATTCACAAGTTTGTTTCAGATTTTCAGTTGTCATCTTTTGCATCTGCGCCGGGTGTAACTTAGATAATGCGAATGATGGCGTGTTTTCTTCAGCAAAACGTACTTCAAGGGAGGTGATAATTGAATCCAAGTATGGTATTACTAAAGACCTCTTCCAGTATTCTGAAGGGCTTTCTGCTGGATGATTGCTTCTATGACGTTGTTTCTCCGTAATACGCGGCATTGATGTAATGTAAAAGTAAAATCCTTTTAACGTGTTCCGAGGCTTTGACCACGTCCAAAGCTACAGATTGGAGTACGTTGACAACGGGTTCCATCAAAGCCGAGTATTTGGCTACCAACATAATCCCGAGAATGAAAGAAATTCTGGAAGTAGCCGCATGCAGTTGGAAGGCACTTTTCCGAGTTACACTATTTCCTTCCTGAAATAATGTTTGTAAGGCTTTCAGAATTACTGGACGATTTTCTTTAAAAACTCTGATGGTTTTGTGTTTCTCACTCCATCTTGTCTCGCAAAGTCTGGAGATATTAGGTATCAACTTCCTCCTCAAAACTGATTCCCGAAAAAAGTTTATAGTATCTTTGGTGGTTCCCATGGCATTTCTAATTTCAGGAAGTGAATTTAGTTCATTGATAACTAGATTCAGTTTGTGGGACGAGCAATGAAAGTAGAGGGCTTTGGTGTACTTTTTGCGCAAGATCGCTTGTACCCCTCCGTCTTTTCTTATATAATCTTAATGTTATTCTGAATATTTCAATACTTTCTACAATATACATTAAACCTTGTGATTGTATTTACGTTTTGTCATGCGATGCAGAATTTGTTAATAGGTAAGGAAGTTAATTGCTCGCACTTTGGTCGCTTTGCTACATTTGATCTCTAGGGGGGGGGGGGGGGGGGGGTGTGGTCTGCCCCCCCCCCCCCCCCCTAGAGATCAAATGAGATAAGAGAAACTGTTAGGGATTCGATATAGCAACAATGAAAAGGTGACACCGGAACCGGGATGACCTAATATTTGTAATATTTGTCTACTTCTCCGAACTTCATTCATATACTAGATCTTAGATTAATATTAACGCATAGCGAAGACAAGGTTGGTAAATAAAGAAAAAAATTAAACCGACTCCAAAAAAATGACTGAAAAGTACGAAACTAATCAAAACTACTTTACTAATCAAAACTAAAGTATAAAAATAACTTTATAAATACGAAACAAATACATAATTTAATTATTGACAGTTACTGAAGTCGATACCAAGCCTAATAACCTAATAGTAGCCTAATAACCTGATAGCCTAAAAACTAATAGATTTTCTGTTGTTGCACATTGATTTGGCACTTACTTCAATAACTGGCAAATTCAATTATTTAGGTATTTCTATCTGATTTATGAAGTAATTTTTTTCTTGAGTTTTTATTAGTAAAGGTTAGTTATTTAGTACTTATCCAGTGATTTTTTTAAGTCGGTTTAATTATTCCCTGTCGATATTCTGAGCCGAGGTTTCGTCCTCTGTCCCGGGTACTCCCCGGACGGAAGGGCCCTCAGGTATTCGCTGCTTCCCCACTTTGTTTGGTTCGCTGCGAAGGCCGCTAGGGTCATGTAGCGAGAGGGAGGGTAGTTTTAGCCGGTTCGAGCTCAGCACTACCCGGTCGGTCTCGACGTTCTCTAGTGAGGCGTCGGAAGCGGTTGAGTGCTCGTGCGGAGTTGTTTCCCTTCCCATAAACAAAAAAGAAGTCGGTTTAATTTTTTTTATTATTTTATTTTATTTCTCACTTTTGAGTGACCTTGGTCTAAATAAATATCTAGGGCAGGTGTACAAATAAGTTCTTTTCTTATTCTGGAGCGCAATGACGTACAAGAGAATCATCAATATAAATTATAAATAAGCAAAGCTTAAAAGCAGTTCGCGTTATTTGGTGTATCTTCGAAGTCTAAGCTTCAATACCAGTGAAAATTAAATGGGACTAATTTGGAAGTATATCCTTTAAAAAAAAAGAATTTTCGAAGTAGGGCTTATAAATGACGGAGTTATGAGGTGACAAACATAAAAAAAAAATGCACCACCTCCTTTTTTTGAAGTCGATTGAAAAGTAGATTTGAGGATATAATTAACCTGAGACATCAACCTGAACATCGCAAAAATATAGTTGCACAAAAGCGACGCCAAAAAAATGCGAAGGCTTTAAATAAAATTAAATAAATAGCTACCATAAAGAAAAAACAATGAAAACGAGAAGATATTTTTTTATGGTTTTCGTTTCATTATTAAGGGGTCGATGGTGTTACCGTAGAATCTTTTAGGGGTCCGACGTAGAAAAGCGTTGGGAAAGGCTGAGTTTAGGTTACGAACACTAGCTCTCCTATACCCATCTGATCTGTACTAGATCCGCGTTGTGCAGTATATTCATCCGGTTAGGTCCGGATGGATAGATCCTATCCATTCTGACCTTACCAGTCCACATGGTTCCCATGGGTACATACCCAAATCCATTGCGGTACTGCTGAATCCATCAACCATCAACAACGCGAAATTGGTGCCAACTTTACTGTACGGTAGTGGGGCCTGGATGCCTGAAATCAGGTGAAAGTGAGATAAATGCAGTAGAAATGCGATGCGACTTCGCAAACATTTCTAAGCGCCCTACACAGTATGACAGGGTTGGACGACATCGTATTTGTAAAAATGAAGAAAGGAATGCTTTGATGGTTCGAGCACATAGAAAGAATGTGTGATGAAAGATTGACGAAGGAAATCTACAGAGCGAAAGAGAGCGGTAACAGAAGCCAAGGAAGACCAAGGCTGACTTATGAAGATCCTATAGCCAGAGTGAAAGCTGACGGAAACGTCAAAAGCACTCGCAAACCTAGGCGAAAGAGTGTAAAAAGAATGATGAGGATTGAGGATGCGAAAGAAGCAGGATGCGTAATGATCGCGATAGTTGGCAATCCGTCCTCTCTGACTATCCCGTTAGTGATACAGCTTTAGGATATGTATTTATGTAGAAAACATACATATATTCACGTACAAATTGGACACGTGGCGGCTGAGTGGAATGCAACGTCTGTAAAACAAAGCGCGACAGGATTGACATGAGTCACCCATACTTATAGCCATAATAAAGTGATTAACGGTCAGACAAATATACAAACTCGTATGTAGTCACAAAAACTCGATTTAGTAATCAAGTATGCCTATTCTGTTTAATAGATTTCCTTTTTGAGATCATAAAGCTCTCTTGATTTCTTCTAAGAAAACATAATTATGAAACTAGTGTATTATTTTTATTTGTATTACTTTGTAGTATTACTTTGTTTGTGTGATAACGTTATGATATTTTATTGACTACTAACCTATGCCCGCAACTTCTTCTGCGTTTTTAGTTTTAAAGTAAGCTATCCTTCCGGGGTATAATCTATCTCCACACCAAATTTCATCGCAATCTAATGGACGGTATGGAAGCCCACAGCGAACAAACATTGATTGATATATTAGATAATGAAAATTCTAAGAAAATGTATTTAGTTTTTTTAGTTTAAGTATGACATTTATTAATCTATATATATATATACATAATATATATAGTATACATACACACATCAAAAAAGTCTAAGCTACACGCAACATTTACAGAAACTGCATGTTTTATTAATTGATACTTTATTTTTTTCTTAGATTACGTACGTAGATTGGTATACAATCTTTTTTGTTCTCGGAAACATATACTGGCTAATTTTAAAAATAGAACCTTTTCGGTTGTGTTTTGTGTTTATTAAAATAAAAGCTAATTATTTTTTCCCGATTTGATGTGTTTTCGTTGCTTGATAAATTTGGTATTTATCGCACTTTTATCATTTTGAGATATACAGTTTTTGAAAAAATTGAGTAGTGAGTCATTTTTTATATGTTTTGGAGCGACGCCATTTGACTGCTGATGAAATTCAGAGAGCTGTAGGAATGCTACAAGCGGGAAGAAATCAGTCCCAGGTGTCTCGACATTTTGGTGTCAATAGGAGCGTCATTTGTCGTCTTTGGCAGCCTTACATTAATACAGGGAATCCTGCTGATCAGCACCCAGGACGTGGAAGGAGTACAACTGCTCGACAAAATCGATACATACAACTGACTCCAAGACGTCAGCCGATGTTAACCGCCCGGGAGATAGGTTTAAAGCTACAATTCTCAAACGGTGTTGTTGTTAGCCACTAAACCGTGAGAAATAGGCGGCATGAATACGGCCTACGAGCATGATGCCCAATTAGGTGCCCACCTATACGCCATGGGAATTGCGCCCGTCGAAACGAATGGTGTAGGGAACACTTAACATGGACCCAAGGGCAATGGGATAAAATTTTATTTTGTGATGAGTCCCGGTTTGGATTTAGGCCTGATACGAAAAGAGTAAGGGTATCGTCGTCCCAGAAAGGCTGAACGGCTGAGATTCGTCCAGGAAGTGCACCCTTTCAGTGGCTCCACAGTGATGGTATGGGCGGGTATTATGAAGAACAGACGAACTGAGCTCGTTTTTGCAGACGGCAATATGAACGCTGAAAGTTACGTTGAAGATGTCTTCGGGCCTTATGTTCACCCATTTGCACAAAGTCTTGGCTCAGATGTCACACTGATGCATGACAATGCGCGTTCCCACACAGCTCGGTGGACCAGAGAGTACTTGGCCTGCACAATCATCAGTCCTCAATCCCATCGAGCACGAATGGGACATGCTCCAGAGACGGGTTCTAGAGAACCTGGACGGAGTGTCGACAACCCAACAATTGAAAGATTTGTAAAAATTCCATTGGGACCGATTGCCGCAGGATCAGATAAACAATCTTATAAATTCAATGAAAAATCGCTGCCGACAAGTTTTAAACAACAGAGGCTGTCACACTTTGTATTGAATTACCAAGTAATTAAAAAAATGTCGTTATTTAATTTTGTAAAACATGAAAAGTTTAATTTCGTTTTAACTTTATTTTACACTACGTATGTTACGGTACACATATTGTTAATTACTGTGATTAAATGAACAATTGAATGAAGGATTTTGTTGCTTGAATCACTAATGCGTCAAAAAATGCTTAGTTATTATTTATAAAAGAAATATAAATATATTACAATAGTAAAAATCTTTCAAAAGTTCAAAATCGTACATGTTGCTTAGAGTTTTTTAATGTGTGTAGTATAAAACAAAGTCGCTTCCCGCCGTCTGTCCGTCTGTACGCTTAGATCTTTTAAACTACGCAACGCATTTTAATGAGGTTTTCACCAATAGATAGAGCGATTCAAGAGGAAGGTTTATACGTATAGTTTGATATTGTAAATATCCGACTGAGAGCTTTCATCGAAAATGCTGTCTTATTCCAAAACAATGTATGATGGAATTGTTCCTCTTTATTAGATGGCATATGTCTATATTATACGGATTGTCTACTCTAACCATTTTAATGTTTAAAAAATGTAAACAAATTATGTGGAGTTTGGAAAGCTATTTAGACGGATACGAGGAATTAGTATCTACATTACACCCGTGCGAAGCCGGGGCGGATCGCTAGTCGCTATTTATATTCTAAATAGCGTACCTATTGCTTGCCTGCTATTAGCGGGTTAAAAAATTAAAAAAATCCTAGAACCCGATTGCAACGCCACCTACCGGGTTTAATTGTGAATCTAAGCCATCCAGGAACCCACTAAAACAAACACAAACAACATTATTAAAATCGGTCAAGCCGTTTTTGAGTTTATATATCCATAAAGTCTGTTTTTCTGTCTGTCTGGTACGTTTTCACGGCTAAACTGCCGCACCGATTTTTATGAAATTTGACACAGAGATAGTGTGATACCAGGGGACGGACTTAGGCTACTTTTTTTCAAAAATCTTTAAAGGGTGAAAAGTGGGATGAAACTTGGTATGGGAAATGCTAAACCGCTAAACCGATTACGATGAAATTTGGTACAAAGATAAACCTTTTCTATTACAAAAACATAGAATTCTAATTTTATCAAACATCTACCCCTAAAGGGGTGAAAAGGGGGATGACACTTTATAGGAGAAATGCTAAACCGCTGAACCGATTATGATGAAATTTGGTAGACTCCTTTATTTTTTAAAAATGACATGTGGTTTTTTATATATGTGACGTCATCATAAATCCGAAATGGCGGATATCCACAATAGGAAATAACTTTTTACTTCAACACCAATTTAAAAGTAACTTTTTTCAAGATCTCTAACAATATAGGTACCTGGGGTAATCTCAGTAACCTGGAGAAGTGTCGAAAAAATTAGCCACGCGGACGAAGTCGCGGGTACAGCTAGTATATACATATATATACAGGGTTAATTTAAAATAAAAATAACCTCTTAGAATTTTGTTCTTAACATTATCTCCAGTAGCTTTTGCCACCTACTCCACAGCGCGGCGCTGAGGCCCGGTGCGCTTGCACTGTACCATTGGAATACGTACACGAAGTAATTATTCAGACAGTATAATAAAACTTAACAAATATTTTTTGAGGAACTTATTAAGTTTTGATAAAAGTCGTAGAATAAAAGTTATTAGATATGATGACAGGAATTGCGCACTAGAAGGTTATTAGTAATTTTCAATTAACCCTGTATATAGCAGCTTTTGAGTTAATAAATACTATATATATATATATATATGCGGCTCGACCGATTACTGAAAAGTAAAATAATTAATAAGAATACATAAATACATACATACACATACCTAGGCGAAAATGTGTGAGGAGAATGATGAGATTTGAGGAAGCGAAAGAAGTATCTAAGAACCGCGACGCTTGGCGCTCCGTCCTCTCTGACTACCCCGTTAGGGATACAGCGTGAGGATATGTATGTATGTATGTACATACATACATATTCTCTATCCCTGTACATATTTCCATACCTGTGTATGTATGTACATACATACACAGGTAAATTATTAAGTATAAATATTTATTACCCAATCGATGAAGACAGAAGGCAAAGCAAAAGGCAACGTAAAGTCACGACATAGTAATATGTATTTCTTCGTATTCTCAAAGTTCGTAGATCTCCTCAAACATTTCCGTCGAGGTGCACGTGTACTTTTTTGGTTAATAATATTATTATCAATGTATAATATAGTACGTAATATACATAAGAATAATTAAAATAATTGTGACTGTTGAAGATATTTTTAAAAATCGGGTAAGTGTGAGTTATAACGCAATTCTGATAACTTTTGTTCAAATAACACTTTATTCTCAATGTTCATGATTTTTTTCTAACTTTTCTAAACAATATTTTTATAAGGCGGTGGGAAAAATGAAGAAAGAAATGCTTAGATGGGTCGGCACATGAATGAGTCATGAAAGACTAACGAAGAAAATCTACGGAGCGAAAGCGACTGGTAAAACAAACCAACGAAGACCAAGACTGATTTATGAAGATCAAATAATAAAAATAATAAAATTTACTTTATTTCTCTCACTAATTAAACAATGATTATTTAATAAATTCGCAATTTCAATGGTTATAACATGTTTCCTTTGTGAGTCTGGTGTCTATACTAGGCATAACCTGTATTACAGAGCGCCAGCCTCCCACCCCCGCTAGCATTATGTAGATTCTATTTCGTTGAGCGATGTGGAAGAAAGGTAGTCTAATAAAATAAGTAAAATAAGTAGTGTGTGTGTGTGTGTACGCACAGTTTGTGAGTGTGTGCGCAGTACGTGTGTGTTTGTGTGTATGTGGGTAGGATGGGTATTGAAATGTTTTAAGTGGGTGTGTAGGGTACCATAATATTTAATTTTGTAGTAACCCATTATATAATTACACTGTATGTTTAAGTTTAATTTTTTTTTGTTTATTTTATAATTTGCAATAGGTTTTCCGTGCCTTCATAGTCGTATGAACTTAAAGTAATCTTAATTTTTTCTTTAAATTGATGAGGGGTATAGGTATTAAGGTCTGATGCTGTGCTTACAGCACCATCAGATCCGGAGTTGCGGAAATTAGTCATGTGCATGAAAGAAGACTGAAATGAAAGGATTGAATATGAATGTCAACAAAACTAAGGTTCTGCTTTTCTAAAGAGAAGATGTACAGACGAAGTGTGAAATATTGGTAAACAGAAAAGGTTTAGAACAAGAGAATGTAATTGTATATCTAGGGAGCACGTTTTCGAGAGGTATAAAATGTGAGTTTAATGTAGGGAGAAGGGTAGCAGCTGGTAATAAAGTTAACGGTGTTCTATCCGCAACATAGGCGAAAGTTTGTAAGAAGAGTGATAAGATTTGAGTAGGCGAAAGAACTATGCAAGGATAGCGATACTTGGCGCTCCGTCTTCTCTGACTACCCCATTAGGGATACAGGTGAGGATATGTTTGTATGTTACGACCACTTTGCATCAGGTGACACGCATGCTCGTTTGCCCCCTCTGATATAAAAAAAAAATGTAATGCATTTGCAGTCGGTGTACTCTTTGCTTGTTTGTATTATTCTTATAAAGAAATATATAGTACCTATATTACTAGAACTAGAAATATATTTATTAGATAAATTTCATTCATTCCAAAACCAAATTCAAGTTTTTTTTCGGCTATATATTATTGATTTCATAGAAAAATGCCAGTATACAAAACATTTAATTCATACGTTATGAAATGTGGGTTGGTCTCTTCGTGAATGTTGATGTGAATACCGTACCTATTCAATTAGTACTTCGTTCCTATTAAAGACGACAGCGCTTTGCGAAAAGTTAATTCGAAAAAGCTCTTTGATATTTTGACGCCCTAATTCTCAGAATTCTTAAGATTTTTTAATATTCTGCTGTATAATTTTAATGCACAAAATTAATTTATTACATGGATTTCTAAATTATATATTATATTATGGTCTAACTATATAATATGGACCCACAAACAAATCTTTTCGTTTTTACTAACAAAAAAACAGCGCCATTTGACAGAATCCTTAATGGACTAAGTCAATTATATAAATTAGTTATACTATTATTGTTACAATTATATTATTCGACTCCCCGCGGAGGATTGCATATGATTTTCATTGAATAGTTAAATCGAAAGAAGTTTTCCGAAATATGTAATTACATGGGAAATTAACGCGATTGCCTTCTATTTGTTTCAGCGTTTCGAATGATTTGCATCGGCCGTGGTTCCGAGCAAACTGTCGCAGCAACCTTCACTCCGTGTCCGGGGCAGATTTTACATCATCCACCCCCGATATTAGTAAATACTTTTTAGAATTCTTACACACTACAATCACGGTGTCCACACATTTAACTGGATGTATAAAACGAGGTTTTGTTACTTGAAACACAGGATTCCACGCTGTTGATAACTTGTATCCATTTTCCCGATTGAGACTACCGTACTCTCATGCAAGTCGCCCGAAACGTCAAGCCAAATAAAACATAATCGCGTCAATTTCCCCCGTTTTGAGATATTTTATAATACAGCGCGAAAATTTAAAAGTTTACAGATTTCTAAAAATCTGTAAAACCCAAATCTGCGACGACAGATTGAAAAAGGGAGAGATGCATGAGTAAGCATTAGTGATCTCATAGGAATATTGCTTTTTCTTTTATGGTACAGGTTCCCTAAAAACGAAGGAAGAAATGCTAGATGGGTCATCGGTAATGGCACGTCAGAAAGAATGATTAATGATCGATCGCCGAAAAAAATCAAGGAAAAATTAAACGATAGTGGAAGCCGAAGAAGACAGCCTGACTTATGAAGATCAACTAGCCGGTACGTTATAGCCAACGGAAATGGTAAAAGTTCAAACTCCAATTTCGGTGAAATTTAAATGGGACCACTTCTGAAGTATTATCTACCAAACGTAAAAAGAATTTTCGAAATCGGTTCATAAATAACGGAGTTATGAGGTAACAAACGTACAAAAAAAAAAACAAAAAAATAAAAACAACATACAGACGAATTGAGTACCTCCTTCTTTTTTTGAAGTCAGTTAAAAATGATAAAACTAATTACTAAGCTACTGTCAGAATTTCGAACATTCTAAGTCAAGTAACATTAAAATAATAATGCTATAAGAGATGGTGGTAAGCCACCAGAACCGTACCTAAGACTAACAGTTAAAAGACGACACGAGCTGATATTACTTTCCCATGCAAGAGTTATTGTCAGCAGTATCATTACAGGATTGGAGAAACTCTTATTTGGGCTAGCCGGGAATTACAATAATTGCTATTTTCAAAAAAGTTGTACGTAACACAAAAAAAACACAGACATTTTGTTATACGAAGACTACAATGTTAAGCAAAGGATTTTATAAAGGACAATCCATATTAATGATATTTTCCGTTCATCTTAAAATGTTTAAGTTTGGGAAAAAAACAAAAGTTTACTAAATTGTAATTTCGTTAGAAATTTCAAAAAATAAAAATAAAAATCAGACTATTTTTTAAGTAAAAAAAATTTAAAAAATTTCTTACAAAACGAAAATAATAATATAATCTTTGAGACTTTACCGAGATCATTTTCTTCACAATAAAAAAACTTTCTTTATAGCCTTTTCTCTAAAACTTCAGACATTTTTCCGTTAAAACAACTTTATAAACTTATACTAATCTAAAAAAAAACATTGATTCATATCATTTGCACACTTATTTTTATATATTATAATTATTTCTATGTGTAACGTTACACATTGTTATACTTCATTGCGTCAAAACAAGTTCAAACAAATACAGAAAAAATTTTAATAGAATGATCTAATTTCACTCGTATTCTTTTATTAGTTTACGAAATACATTAATAAATAAAGCTGCTTTTAAATTATTCGTTTTAAATCCACGTTACATACAGGAATTTATTTCACTACGAAAATTCAGATAAGCAAGTCGAAGCCGAAATGTCAATAAATGAATATAGCCCCTCTGTCATTTGTTAAGTTGGTGGAAGTGTACAGTATCACCAGTCTTAAGTGAACTAAAATTGGGCTTAAAATAAGTCAATTTTATCGCTGATTTTGTCGTTACACACAGGCGTAGCACAAAAACATAAAATACTAAAAAAGTGGACATGTATTTAAATGCGATTTTGCTTGGCATAAGGGGCATTCCACATGAAGCGGACATAAGAAAAAAAGTGACATCTTGAATTTCGCTCATATTCAGGTTAATTATAGTCCTCGAGGACATGAATGTACATATTCATTTTTTTTATTGTATGAGATTCGGTTATGGAGTTATGGACTACAAAAGATTGCACCAACTATGAAGTACACATTTTTTGGTTACTACTGCTGGGCTTACTAAGTAAATGAAAAAATATTTTATATAGTGATTTATAGAGAAAAATACGTGGTTTTTAAATTATGGGACAATAACAAAAAAAAAATTATTTAATTTTATAGTAAACCGGAAGTGAACTTTTTAACGCAATTTTTTTTTTAAGTTCGACCATTTTTTTTTAATTGTTATTTACTCAAAATAAAGATAAAATTATACAGATGTTACACCAAAAATTTCAAAATGGGATCTGCATTTGTTTCTGAGATAGAGAATGTTTTGTACAACGTGACGCGCTGCACGCGTAAGCCGAGCCGACCAAATTGTGAACGAACTTATTCAATACAGTGCTTTACGAGTACATGCGTAATTTAAATCATAATGCTTTTCTTTTATAAGGTTAATGAAACAATTTAGCAGTATATAGTTTTATATTTATTTTTACACATTTACAATTATTTTTTCTTTCTTTATGACATGGCGCACATTATTGCCAATACACAGTTTTTGAGGCCGAACCGAAAATTAAGCGAGGTAAGTTTCATGTTAAATAATAAATATTTTGCCGAGCAAAGATTATTTGCTAATTCAATATAAATAGTTAAATTTCATCGTCATGATACGAGCTTATGTACTACTGTGCAACTTGCTTTAACTTAAGATTTATCTATTAAAAATATAAATTGTCGCATTCTTTTCAATTTTATATAATTTTTTAATTGGCTGTTACAGTTTTTCGTAAGCCAAAACGCATGCTTACTCCCGGACCACAAAAACCTAGATATTGCTATAATCCCCGATTCCATTAATTAATAAGTAGAATCACAAGTAAATTAGTTTTTTCTTATCGTAAAACTCCTCCAGTAAAGTGATAGTAGGCTTTACTGAAGTTTTATAGGACTTCTTGGAAGCGTGCAAGAACTTCAGCTCCACATGTTTATTTAGATCCATTCACAACCTCACTTCTCCCGTTCCCGCCAAAAAGTCGAAATAAGTGCTTACAAAGTAGTGATGTTGAAATTTTTTTAGTGGTTTAGTCCCCCTCAGTGAATGTTACTAGAAATATATTTCATACATGTATAATATATATATATATATATTTGCCTCAATACATTTGTTGCCAGAAACTCCAAGAAACATTAAAATGTATTACGTCGACATTTTAATGAAATGTCGTGAAGAATTTATCATACATATTACCGTTTACTGAAGACTTCGGCTGTTACGGACATAGATCTCTTTGTCTTCTATCTGAAGGTAGAACAGGGGAGAACTATTGTACAACCTCACTTCTCCCGTTCCCGCCAAAAAGTCTATTATTTATTACTACTTACACCGATGCACCTGGATATTTTATTTTTAAATGATATTATTGCTTAAATATAAGAATATTTTGTTTAAATTGATTAATAGTTAATATAACACAGTCAGATAAAACTAGTGAGTATTAATATACCAGTGTTTTTTAAGTTCGGGCTCAAACCGGCCGGCTTACGCATGCGCTAAGTACGGTGCTCGGCGTGCGATGTTGCACATAACGTTCTCTATCTCAGAAACGAATGGAGATCCCATTTTGAAAATTTTGGTGTAACATCTGCATAATTTTAGCTTTATTTTGAGTAAATAAAAATTAAAAAAAAAATGGTCGAACTTAAAAAAAAATTGCGTTAAAAAGTTCACTTCCGGTTTTCTAAAAAAAAATTGCGTTAAAAAGTTCACTTCCGGTTTTCTATAAAAATATTTTTTTTTTCTTGTTATTGTCCCATAATATAAAAACCAAGTATTTTTCGATAAATCACTATATAAAATATTTTTTCATTTACTTAGTAAGCCCAGTAGCACTAACCAAAAAATATGTATTTCATAGTTGGTGCAATCTCTCGTAGTCAATAACTTCACAACCGAGTCTCATACAAGAAAAAAAATTAATGTGCACATTCATGTCCTCAAGGACTATCGTTAACCTGAATAAGAGAGAAATTCGAGACGTCACTTTTTTCTTATGTCCGCTTCACGTGGAATGCCCCTTAATTTGAAAGTTTTTCAGTAGGTAACTAACTTTTTTTATAATATTACTATATGGAACTTAATACACTAAACTAAATTTAATAATATTTTTTCGAAATTGGTGTCAGTCAATGTTTTACTGTCGAGGGCATTAGTGGCACATCACGAAATTGTATAGAGAAGTAAATAGGACTCTTCGTTTTCTTTCTGCTACGTCTATAATATAAGTAGAATCAAAGTACTGAGGGTTTGGATTTCCAGGTTCAATTATTATTACCCAGGTTCAATATAATGTTAAAAACGAAACAAACTCATAACATCGACAACAAATTCTTCATACTACGTATTTTTTGGCGAGGACAAACATTGTGAGTGCACATTTTTTCTGAAAATGTCTCAATAATAATAATTCAGACAGTCCACAAATTGTGTGACCTCGAATTAAGCACTAGACTTGCACTATGGGTACTACACAACGACCTGGGGGAGCTCCCACTAACACTTAGACTGCAAGCCAATTTATAAAAGTTCCTTTTCAAGCCAATTTATAAAAGTTCGTAAATTAATCCGACCGGGGATCGAACCCGGGGCCCCGACTTAGAAGGTAGATGCTCTGCCACCGCGCTAACGAGCCAGTCAAATTTTTTAATTTTTTTCATATTCACAATTTTTGTTATATGTATTTACTACCAAAAATATGACGAGTAAACAATCCACCTGTAGTGAATAAACTGAGATCTGTGTATATTTGCAACATAAAGGTTACGATAGTTTTCAGATTGAAAATCCATTGACAACCCTGAGGAATATCGCGCCTATTGTGCGCCAGAGCTTTCATCGGTTATGTAACCGATTGCCTTATCTTCGGACCACATACATGATCTTACCACCCACCCAAACCGTACCTAGGACTTATAGAACACCTTCGCATAAACACATCTATATCACTTTCTCACGCAAGACTGTTGCATCATTGTCAGCAATATCACAGGATGGTAAGTCAGCAGCTATTGTTGGCTCGCGCCACCCACGAGCGCCTCAAGACAGCTGTAAGTAACCCACCCCCATTTCCCACGCGTCTTTGCATCTGCCGTCACGACCCCTTCGGACCCTACCTTTAAAGTTAACCTTCATTACACAACAATGAAGCAAGTACTATTATTTTTTTACCCTAGACGTGATTTTGTATAACGGGACTTCATTCGCTGTAGAGATCTCGGGCGCGACGCACTACAGCTCTTCAAAAGTTTCCTTCTAGGTCATACCTACAGTTTGTGCTAGTTTAATTAATTAGTGCTTGTGATTTTTTTTTCGCAATGATCAATGCTTTTTACGAGTCTCAGAATCCAAATGCCTCAAGCGCGCCGCAGAATGTGCCAGGTATGCATTTTTGTTTTGTTATTGGAAATATTGCCACAGATAAGGGCATGCATAACCGGCGGTATCTGAGACATATTTTAACTTATATAACTGGCCATATGTACCAATTTCAATGCAAAATCTAGATTTTACAAAAGCCAATTAAGAGCTTGTAGGTTTGTATTTTTTTAAGTGTTGTTATTTGGCAAAAAACAATCAAATTACTGTTTTTACAAATCAATCTTCATTTTGCCATATACATAAATATTTTATTTATTTAAGAAACTCAGTTATTAAATAAATCAGTTCTCCTATATGTACACCCCGCACCGCATATTTTAAAGTGACAGAATCGAAACAAGATGACTAACCTGTAAGTGAGATACGCATTTATATCAAACCGGAAGAGATTTCGCTAGAAAACAGCGTACCAAGCAATAATATTATCGGAGCGGAGCGAAGCAGGAACACAATCAAAATTATCGTACAATTATTAATTAAACAGCAGGATCGCCACAAAAGATGATTAATAATAATATTATCAACGACAACTCTATTGCTTTCTTCTTGATATATGTATTTTATGAAAATAGACCGGTCCGTCCCGGCTTCGCCCGGGTTGAATACATGTATGTCAGGGATGGCGAACCTTTATCTACGTGACATTTTTTCTAAAGAAATATTTAACGAGACCATGACGTGCCATCGAATAATCTTGACTTAACGATTAATGGAAAAAGAACAACAAATGTATATGAAAAAACGAATTGTTTCAATTAGCTATATAAATCCTTTAATTACAGCCGTGCCTCAATTATTTTATCACGCGCCATCAATGGTACGCTAGCCATTGGTTCGCCATCGCAGGCCTATGTATGGCCTGGATTAATGTACCTTTCGTATAGTGAAATAATATATCAAATAGGGTGCCAGTGGCTCCGGAGACCCTCCACATGTAATCAAACTTACAAAATACGCTCTCTCTCTTTATAATATAAATATAATTACGCCCTTTGCAGTCGAAACTTTGGGTCCCTGGGGCCCCGAAGCCCATCGACTGGTTTCTGATGTTTGTAAGAGACTGGTCGAGGCTTCGGGAGACCGACGGGCTGGCAGCTTCTTCCGCCAACGAATCAGTTTGGCTATTCAAAGAGGCAATGCTGCCAGTCTGCTAGGTACCTTGAGCAATGACAGCTTTCTAAGCGGCAACTTTGAGGAAGTTTATTATTTAAGATAATGTGTAGTTTTAAGTTTGTAAATATTAATATAAATATATAGTATAGACTAAATAATATTACTAGCTTTCGTCATAAAAACTTTCTCCATTAAAAAATACATGTTATACGTGCTAGCTTCCATGGTGATTGGATTGGTGATACAAACTTCAAGATAAGCACTTATGTCTATTGAATAATATCGAAGTTTGAAAAACTTCTAATAAATAATGTGTAGATTTGTACAGCGAATATTTGGTCAAGCACGAGTTTGAGTATCATGCGGGGTTACGTAATGTATTTGCAAATTGATTTTGTACAATTAATTTCTCATAACTATCACGCTTGAGTCTCTTTATTTATAACTAGCAAACCCGGCCCGTTTCACTGGGCGTTAGTTGAAGATAAAATAAATTAAACAATTTTTATAATTTTGATACTGTAGAAAAAAAAATCTACTGATCCGATCGCTACCAAACTTTACAGGAACACCCGCTAGGCCAATCTGAAGATTCCCTGAAAATTTCATCGAAATCGGTCCAACCGTTTCTGAGTCCATAAGGAACATATATACACGCATCGCCTTTTATATATATAGATTCTTCGCACGGGTAGAAATTTTTTCGAATATAAAATACAGCCAATGTCACTAGCTGATAATCTAGCTTTCTATAGGTGAAATAATTTTTGAATTCGGTTGAGTAGTTTTTGACTCCATTTGACACAATCTATTACATACAAACAAACAAAGTTTATCTCTTTATAATTGTTTTATTTATAATAATAATACTCCAGACAATTACACAGATTGCGTGACCCCAAACTAAGCAGTAAGCTTGTACTATGGGTACCACACAACGAACTCTGGGGGAGTTCCCAGTAACACCTAGATTCTAAGCCAATTTAGAAAAGTTCCTTTCCTAAGTTGACCTGACCGGGGATCGAACCGGGACCCTAGCTTGGAAAGCAGATGCATATGCCACTGCGCCAACGGGTCAGTCAGTTTTTTTTATAATGTATGTTTTCAGAATTTTAACATTATGAATTCAGTAGCTTCGAAATTAAATGCGTGAAGTTAAGTTCAATGGGAATCTTATAATAGGAACTTATCAATTCCGCCCAAAATCTCTATTTAGCTAATTAACTGAGTCTAGAATTTCCTGAGAATGCTTGGTTAAGAGGCGAAATAAGTTCTAGATTTAAGGTGGGCCATAGTCAAGAATTACAGGAATTCATCCCAAAAAATCGATCTCCGCGAAGTAACACCTGAATACAATAAGTAGGTAACAGAATTTTAAGCGGAGTTGATAAAAAATATAATAAATAAGAGACTAGGTGACTATTTCTTATTACTTTTGTGTAAATGTGTGAGGAGAATGATGGCATTTGAGGAAGCGAAAGAGGTATGTAAGGACCGCGACGCTCGGCGCTCCGGCCTCTCTGACTACAATACGATATAAACTTTTAAACTTTCGTGTTGCATCATTGATTATATCTAAAACGGGAAATTTAACGCGATTACCTTTTTATTTTGTTGAGACCACGTTTATTTGCTGACAGTTTGCTTCAGACCATGGCCGATGCAACTCGGTCGGAACGTCAAGCCAAAATAACAAGGTAATCGCGTTAAATTTCCCGGTTTAGATATTGTACATGTAGGATATAGCGTCAAGATATGTGTGTATGTATGACTATTCCTAACGATATAATGAAAAGATAGGTACAGTAATCATAAACAAAACTATGAAAAAATATTCGAAATACAAAGAAAAACATAAGAGTTATTCGTTTTTAAACTTTAATAGGAGTGGGGATTAGTTCCGTCTCTTTCTTGACTTTGTGACGCCACAGCTATGTAACGCTATCATCCCCACACTGTTCGCCCTACTGAAGTTTAAAACCCAATAACAGCTTCTGTCAATGAATGTCAATTAGTTTTTTCTCAGGCGTATTCAAAATGGTTAATTATTTTAATACAATGTTTTTTTTTTATTTATTTTTTTATTACAATGTATAAAACTAGCTTACTCATCGCATCGAACTTCACCCACATCACGCAATTATTAACTACACCCACTTATTAATTTAACTAACTTAATTGTAAAAATCGTGTTAGTAATTTCCAATTTCGGTGAACCTATAACAGACAAACAGCCGGACAGACACTTGTCTGAACTTATAAGAACTCTGTTTTTCTAATTAATTAAGAGTTCCGTACGAAAAATGGCAAAAACAGAAACCTTTTAGTCATATCTGTTTTTCTATCTGTATGTCACAACTTATAACCGATTTATACCGTCATCTACACCTAGTGAGCTGGAATTTAGCATTAGACGTAATTTGGTAGCTTAATGTCAAATTTGGACGCGATATTTTTATATAGATAGTCTTAGGTACCTGAAAGGTGCCAATAGGCTCCTACTGTTACTAGTAACGGCACCGGCGCTGTCGGTTCATTCGTCTGTCTATCTATCCTACATTTAAAGGGTATCTTTTGAACCGTTATAGAACGCTATTAAAATTTTCACATAACAAAATAAAGCACAATAATAATCACTCCCCAGGCAAGGCATGGGTACCTCGGCAAAATTACTTGCGCCAACTCAGTAACTCAGGTCATCTCACTGCGCCGGCACTTTGAGCTAACTCAAAATGGCGTCATGGCGCAGCAAAATATTATGCGCCGAACGAGTTTTAGCACAGATAGCGACAACACACTTAGAATAAGTGAGCTAACACATCAGGCACAACGGAGTTGGCGCAATTGCTTGGCGTTGCGCAGTGTACCCATGTCTACCCCGGCCCATCATATTCAGCACATCTAATAGCGATAAACTCATTATAAGCTAGTGTTGCATACATGGCAGCCCAATTTATAGATAGAGAACCAAATACATTAGAAACCGAAGGGTTTGCTCGTGTAAGCTCCCGCGGTCGCTCGCCGTCTCGAGCATTCTCGTGCATTTAAAACCAAGTCCAAGCTTGCGCGAGGACTTTTCCGTTCGATCTGAGCAAAGACTTTATGTAAAATACCGCTTACCATCCGTAAGCTCAAATACTTATAAAAAGTGTCTGACTTAACTTTAGAGTTCAGTTGACAAATTTCGGTGCAAATCGAAGTTTTTGTTAGGCCGAAACTGGAACTACATTCGTGAGTTTTCTCGCAATCTTCTATGGCCATTCGCACATTGACATAGATATAATATATTTATTTGCAAATTGCAACCCTGATGAAACGGATTGAAAGTGAAAATGAGAAACTGTCAGTAAATAACATCAGTAAAACTACCTACTATTATTTTACATTGCAAAAAGGTATAGCAATATGTACTTATAGTATGCAAAAAAGTACATAGCATTAAGCAGATTCAGAGAACCTACACTGATGTTCCACTAAGACCTTTTGTTGGACAACGACATTGACAGTAGACATATAATAGATCGCAGACATAAAAAAATATACAGGAATAAAAACGAAGAAGAATTGACTGAATTGATTATTTGGAATTGCAATAATATGGAGCGTACTTATATTATCTATATAAATAAGCCAAATACCACTCACTGATTGACTCATCACGAGATCTCCGAAAATATATGTCCGATTGACTTGAAATTTAGCATAGTGACTCCTTTCGCGGTGTAGACGCTCACAGAACAGATTTTACGAAAGTCCTGTTCAAAATGGCTCTGCTACCCGTGCGAAGCCGGGGCGGATCGCTAGTTTTATATACAATGGATTATTGAAATGGCAGATTGCCATTGCCATATTTATTTAATTATACTATCTAAACTATATTATAGTGTATATATACAGTATACACCATCTATATATTATACACTATAAAATATCTTATTAGAGCAATTATTTTTTGCAATTAGCGGAAATGAAAAGAAACGATACAATTATTGACGGGCCCGTTGGCGCAGTGGCATATGCATCTGCTTTCCAAGCTAGGGTTCGATCCCCGGTCAGGTCAATTTAGGAAACGAACTTTTCTAAATTGGCTTGGAGTCTGGGTGTTACTGGGTACTCCCCCAGAGTTCATTGTGTGATATCCATAGTAGAAACTTACTGCTTAGTTTGGGGTCACACAATCAGTGTAATTGTCTGGAATATTATTATTATTATTATTAATTAGCGATTTATAGATCACACAACAATAGACTGGAAATAATCCTCTCTGCACATGCATTTACTGGCTTTATGGATATTGTATTTTAAATAACTATTGTAGAATGATGTTGAAAAAATTATACCTGACTGAGTTTCTTGTCGGTTCTTCTCAGTGTCCAGGTTTTCTTTTCGAACCGAACTAAAGTAGATTTGACACTCAAAAATAGCCTGCATTTGGGTTTACTTGAATAAATTGATTTGACTTTGACTTGAACGAAAATAAGCGGCCAAGTACGTATCGGACCCCGCACAGCGAAAGATTCCGTAGACAGATACGCTATAGTAATTTAATTTATAATAATTGGCAGTACAAAATAATTTAGTTTTGATGACGATTCTGTGTAAAACGAAATTATTTTTGCGGTCGTTGAGTGTGTAACCGATAATACTCCATATCTCGAAAACTGCACAAGATATCGTATTCAAACCTTTTCCCTTAAAAGTCATTGTTAAGTTCTACTATGTTTCAAAGTTTTGCACCCCATAGATGAAAAGTCAGAGGGCAAGACACCGCATTTCTCAGTAACTATCGACTTAAAAGAGTCACTTTAAAACCTCTATATCACTTTCGCAGATCTATCTAAAAACACCCCACACGCTTAGTTAGAAAGAACGGAGTGACTTTCCGTCTCTCTCCGTATGTCACAGCCATTTTTCTTAGAGACTGTTAACACCATATAATTTGCAAGGTAGGTGTATTCTTTGAACCATTACACAATGGAGCAGTGACGTTTAAAAAAAGTTAAATTAGGGGTGGCGCTTCATATATATAACTGAGCGAAAAAAGTTTATAGTGCGTTAACTCGTCAAGGACACGGGGTGAGCGAATTATGTATGTATGTATTTATATCACTCTAAACCAATCCCCAAGCGGGAACATTCAACTTTCGATATTCACGTCTGTCTCGGGGCCACCACTAGCCATCACTACCTATTTTTGTTTTATATCAATTCTCTGAGAAATGGATTTTATCAAATAGACAGATGGACAGACGCCGAGATGATATCATAATTAGTGTCCTATTCTATAAGGTTCCGTACCTCAAAATGAAAAGATAGAACCCTTACATAACGTTAGTCTGACCACTTAAGTCCCTTTTTCTAAAAAACGGCACGCTTATTATGTAACTTGCAGTTAGCATGCGACACTCAAATATCGCGCGATATCTGCCATCAAAACGAGAATTTGTGTAATGAAATTTGTATAGTGGCGCAAAAGGTGCATTTTACGGTCATATAATAATAGATACGCAATCGTTATAGATGATATCAATTTTTTATTACAATTAGTCACCGGTCGCGCAGTGATCGCGTGGCTGTCGCTGTTTACAAATTTTCAGATAATAATACCGCGGGTAAAAGTAACACGTTTAAAAATATCAAATACTTAAGGTCTATGGTCCCTTAGACGTGTAAGAAATTCAAGTTTCTAAGTCAACGTTAATTGTGGTATAGAACCCTCGTGCTTGGCCGGTTTAATTTCAATTTTGAAAACAGTGGTCTGTGTTGGCAACGCAACATATAAGGATGTATATTTATTTAAATTGTCGCCGAATTACATAATGTAGGTAATAATTGACTATTGTCTGTAATGGATATGAATTCCGAGAACGACTTATAACAGATAATATCATGTGAAATTCTTGGGAGGGGTCTCTATCATTTACAAAATTTACATTTTAACGTATTCATGAAATACGTAGGAATATTTACGTTTTTTTATGTTGATAAATATGTGTTTATTTCACAAGATTACCAATGTTAATATAATTAGTGTTTAGTGTCATGATGATTGTCGAATGAGTAACGGTAGCGTTGATGAAAATGGGAAAAAGCTAGGTGTAATTATGAATCCTTTAAGCATGTCATGGAATGTAAAGCCTCGTTTGAAATTTACAGGAAAATATTATGAGAATTCTGTCTCACAGATCTCCAGAAATTACCTTAACGAATACTTAAAAACGCGGGAGTTTAACTTTTTTTTATACTAATGGGAAGACGAACAAGCAAACAGGACATTTACAATATCGAGTATCGAGACTAAAAGCTCTTCAGATTGAATATGCGTTGGCAACCCTGAGGACCAATATATAGTCTCTCGTATACTATTCAAAAAAATATATACATACATACATACATACGATATATATATACATACATACGAAACTAATAATTCAGTTTTGAAAATTTATGAACGCGCTGTAATTACCTTTCGATGAGAGTCTCGACTCTCAAGTGATGCAATGTCTGATGTCCGTGTAACCGAACGCGCCTGTCTTCAAATGAGCTTTTGATTTTGATGTATATTATTTTAAAAATTGAAAGCGATATTACATGACACTTTCATTGCACAAAAAAAATTGTTAAAAATGCTACAAACGCAAATAAAATAAACGAAAAAATAATCTTTGTCTACTTTTTACTCTTACCATAAAATATTGTATTTTTTAAGTGTACTTTATTTTTTTACAGCTTATTCTGAAAAATACTATAATAAGCCCAAGAAATGTAGGCAACCCTACCACCCGCACATCCTTCAACCCACTTGCAAATGCAAATAATTTATTCTAAAGTTTAACTATCGGATGACCTCCCTCTGTCAAGAATTTCCCAACAAGATGGGTTTAGCATCAGCAAAATAACTCATTTGAATCTACTATTGTGAGAATTATGATTATATTTAGATACTAGATTATGAATATATGTATTATGTATATATCTTCACGCTGTATCGCTAACGAGGTAGTCAGAGAGGACGGAGCGCCAAGCTTCGTGGTCCTTACATATATTTCCTTCGCCTTCTCAAATCTCGTCATTCGCCTCACACATTTTCGCCTAGGTATACGAGTGCTTTTGACATGACCGTCAGCTAAGGCTCTGGCTATTTGATCTTCATAAATCATCCTTGGTCTTCCTCGGCTTCTGATTTACTACTTACTTAGTGTTTCATCACTCATTATTTTATTTAATTTTATGTTCATGTAATATGTTATAAAAACATAGATTTTATTGTCAGATTTTATGTAATAGTCTCGAAACCTAAAATATTCTCGAATTTCAGTCTCTGAATTACAGTTCTTTATGAGGAAGCAATTTTATTGCAATGACTTCACTTGGAATCGAAAACGCTTAAAAAAATAGCTTTAGGGCTGACTGGAGTATGTGCCTTATCTTTAATTTAAGATTTTTCTGCTTAATGTGCATTAAGAGTAAATACTAACTTAGCTATTTAAGTAACTTGACACTTGTGTAATAAATAACACAAGTCGCGAATCGGTTTTAAACATGTAATATGTAACTATATTAATTTCAAGAAAATAAACTTTTTCAATTGTATTGAAGTCACGTCATGTAAAAAAATTGTAATTAATGCTTTGATTATTTAATGAATGCTTATCAAAACTATTTGTGAAAAATAATATTAATACGTTTTTCGTTTGTTTTTTTGGATCAAAATATATTTTGGTATGGAAAAATTCGTTATTAAAATTGTTTTCCTCTTCTCAATACGCAGGTACAATGTAATTTCTACAAGTATTAGTCTAAAAATAATAATACTCAGAAGGATTAAATACTTACTTATTAATTAGCGAAATCAAACAAACAAAACAGCATATCGATTAAAATGAAAATTTAATTGTGGAATATTGGAATACCTGTGCTATACTATGTAATATTGTATTACGAGGGCTACTATTTATGTATCCGGAACTGGCCAGTTACAGAACAATATTAAAAAAGTAATTATAACATTTAAAAATTGAACTCTTTGGCTGAAGAATACAATTTGTTTCATGTAACTGTCATTTGTTTATCTTTTGTGGCGTTATTTTCAAAATTTTCGTGCTATGATTTATTACGATTTTCAGCGAGGGCTAACTCAAAAACAGTGCATCGATCAACTCACTTCGACTTTTGGGGACGAAGCACCATCGAAAACTACTGTGTATCACTGGTTTAGTGAGTTTAATCGTGGGCGGTCTGTGCTCACGGACGAAGTTAAAGAAGGTCGCCCTAAATCGGTTGTTGTACGTCAACATATTGATGCTGTGCGGGAACTAATAATGCACGATCGTCATGTTACATATCGCGAGATAGAGACGTCTCAGGACATAAGTATAACGAGTATATATAAAATATTACACGAACATTTAGCTGTAAAAAAAATTTGTTCACGTTGGATTCCGCACAACTTGAGAATTGACCAAAAACGGGTTCGTGTCGATTGGAGTGAAAAAATGTTACAAAAGTACAATCAGGGTGCGTCAAAAGCTGTCTATAATATCTACACAGGTGATGAATCTTGGATATATGCGTATGATTTTGAAACTAAACAACAATCAACGGTTTGGGTGTTCCAAGATGAGCCGAACCCAACAAAAGTCATTCGTTCAAAAAGCACTTTGAAGTAAATGGTCGCTTGTTTTTTCGGTATAAATGGACATGTAGCTACAGTTCCACTAGAGGATCGTAAAACGGTTAATTCTGAATGGTACACGACCATTTGTTTGCCAGAAGTCTTTGAAGAAATAAGAAAGAACAACCGACACCGCAGAATCCTTCTTCATCATGACAATGTTAGCTGCCACACATCGGCCGAAATAACTCGGTATTTGGAAGATCAAAAGATCGAATTAACGGGTCATCCGCCGTACAGCCCGACTTGGCCCTCAACGACTTCTATTTATTCCCAACCCTGAAGAATAAATTACGTGGTCAACGTTTTTCGAGTCATGAAGAGGCTGTTGATGCGTTCAAAATGCACGTTTTGGAGATACCTCAATCCGAATGGAAAAAGTGCTACGAAAATTGGTTCCAACGCATGCAAAAGTGCATCAATCATCATGGTGAATATTTTGAAAAGCAATAAAGCTATAATAAATGCTATGTTTGTTTCACTTTGTTATTCCGGATACATAAATCCTCGTATGTGACCTTCAACATGCAAAGGTACCATAAGATCAACTTTCGAAGAATTTAAAAAAAATAATAATAGGTAGCTAATCAAAATTACACTTTCAAAAAACAGCTCTCAGGGAAAATCTATGCAAAATACAACAACAATAAAGAGGTAAAAATCTCTTTTGTGAGTGAAATTACAAATTTTACCATTCTTTTTTTAACTATAAAACTAACTGCACCAGTAACTTCGTCCGCGCGGAAAACTTTTCCTTGGCTTTCCCGGGTTTGAGGTATTTTTTTGAAAAAAGTAGCCTACGTCTGTTTCCGAGCACATGCTATCTCTGTACCAAATTTCATCATAAACGGTTCAGCGGTTTGGCATTTCCCATACAAAGTTTCATCCCACCTTTCACCCCCTTGAGCTAGATTTTAGATATGTGTTAGGTTACGTTTTTTTGATAAAAAAAGTCCATCTCTATAACAAAATTTCATCATAATCAGTTCAGCGGATTAGCCTTTCCTATTCAAAGTTCCATCCCCTTTTCACTGCCTTTTGGGACTAGATTGTTGCTAGAAAGTAGCCTATGTCCGTCCGTCTGGTGTCAAACTATCTCCGTACCAATTTCATCAAAATGGTGAACAGACAAACTCTCGCATTTGTAATATTAAGTAGAGGCTAACTGTAATGTTTTTTACCTACACGATTACATAGGATCAACTACGATCTTCAAATAAATACTTTTAGTTCTTTAACTTACATGAAAATGACTGAGAACAAAGAACTTTATTGTGATTACGTAACAATCAATGCTTTGATATTATGTAATTGACAAATCGATATAAAATTACGTAATCATTTTGATAACATGAAAATTAAAAAATAATTTGTTCGTTGTTAAATATACTTAATTCATAAATCGTGATTACTGATTATGTAAAGGATTCATATCATGTTTTACGATCCATATGGTGGACTTACATTTGCTTGCTCTGAACGCCTTTTTTTTAAAATACACCTCACACACTAGATACACGTCCGTTTTTTGACAATGTGATTGACAATTTCTCGCCTGTCAAACGTAGCCATATATGGCTTCAGGTTGATCAATTTTTGTGCACCTAATAGGTGTCTAAGCGTAATTGTTTTAGGGTTCTATCTTATAAATGAAGAAACCTACTCACTAAACATGGTAAGTATATCAATTAATTATCAACCCACAGTCCATTCTTCTAGGTCAAAAATCTTGATATTTTATATGTAGTGTAGAGTGGCATTAATAAAGGGTTTTTAGAAACTCAACCTTTTAGGGATTAAAAAGGGGTGTCGAAATGGAAGTACAGTGGAATCCGTTTATTATGATTTGGCCTATATTGACCAATCGCTTAATATGAAGTAATTGCAGTGCGAAGTTTGCTTTTCACATGAGATTCTTTATAACAAAGTTCCATGTAATGACGTCGCTTATGACGTCGCTTATGACGTCGCTTATGACGTCACTTATGACATATTGCTTATTATGGCCTATTTTTAAGAAATTAAGTCGCTTATAGTGATCGACATGATTCCTAACATCTTCACTCGTTACCGTGATCCTCCCCACCCCTTTCCTTGCGACGACTTTCGGTGCGTACGTAGCGCGTGGCTCGTTTTTGTTTTGATTTTCAGTGACGAGTTGATAGTTCAACTTTTCAATAATTTCAATTCAACAGTTTTTGTTCTATATTTTTAATATGTATGTTTGTTTCGTTTCAGTTCGTGTTTCTTTTTCTTTTTCTATTATAGATAATCACAATTTGTAGTTTTCCTCTTTATTAAACTAAACACCTAACAATATAGGAAGTTGGTTATTTTCTATGACGTCCGCTTAGTACGACGTGTTTGTCACTTCCCTTCGATGACATTATAAGCGGATTCTACTGTAAGTATTGAAAAATTCTTAATATGCGATTAATAATCCAACACCTGTATAATAAATCTTAAGTAATATGAAAAATTGACCTCAGAGAGGGTAACATGAGTGTCAAAGTTGGTATGGAAAACATGAAATTCCACGTGCTCTAAGCCACAGACAACAACTAGTTTCTTAATTTAAATATTTAGTAAAAATCGAGTAAAACGCGAAGTCTATCCAGATCCAGACGGTGGGTAACGGTTTTAATGTTAAAAAGTTAACTACAAGGGGGCGTGTACGCATGCCATGCGTGAATGCATCGCAGCAAACTTGCGCGAGCGCATTATTTTCGCGGGGATCGTTGTAGCAGGTGCGCGGGTGGCGACTGACAGTAGATCGCGCACCGTGCAGCGCTTCGGACGTGTTCGTGAATGTGAGATAGTGCCGATGTGTCGTGTGTGAATGTCCAATGTTTCCATCGCGGTGCGGGGGCGGCGGGACTGGTCGCACGGCCGACCCGCCGACCTTATGTTCCGTTCACCGTGTGCACCTCAACACAAAACATAAGTGCATCAAAACGAAATTGTAACTGCGATTTGTGATATCTGACAGTTCTAGATACATGTATCTCGCATCATTCGGACACTGCATTCGGAAAGCAGAAGATGTACGTATTTATAACTTGAAACGCAGGGAGCTTTTGTGCTTGAATATTTGTGATAGTATTAGTGCTTGGAACTACGTCGCGCGTTTACAAAACAACATGCAATACCTATATGGTTCCCGGTGTGTCCCATACCCGTTACTGTCCAAACGCATTTTAATTACAAACGTTTTTAAATTAAAAATTGTAATAACATTATTACAGTTTTTAATTTAAATATTTTATCGAAGATTTAAGTATGGTTATTTCTATTTTTTTATGGTCGGTTAACTTTCGTATACTTTCTTGTTGTGCCAGAAAAAATATTACTTCTATGTATACAATTTTCACGTATTAAATAGGTACCTTTTCGTTGAATAATGACGTGGAATATTCGTATCAGCTTTTACATCCTTTACCTAATATTTTCAATTAGAAATTCACTTGAACTATGCTTTTAATTTTACTTGCGAAATTATAAATAACTACGTTTATTGTTTTACATGACATGCACCGACTTTAGTTTCACATTCGGTATTACCGATGTTCGGTAGTATATGCCGTCAGTAGATATATTTTGATTAAATCTGTCAAACTTCAGTAGAAAAGGTTTTAAGCTCTATTTGTATAATAGCATATTTTATAAACTTAGTAGTTTTTTTACATTAGCTACGTAATAAAAGGTAATTGAATTTGGTGCAAGAAGTGTACTAAAAATTTTTGTCTGTTTCCTCAACCATTATTCAACAATTCGAAATATTATTCGAAAATTGTGCCTACCTAAGTGGATTTCAATGGAAAATTACATTCTAAGGTTAGTGTTACATCTTATTATGAGGGATGTAGAGGTGCCTACTTGACTATGAAAGTATAAGATTTAACATAATAGAATGTTAGAGGGTGTTACAGTTTGTATGTGGGCCATAAGAAAGAAATATAGCAGATGTTATTAAAAAGTAAAGTTGGTTGATCATATTGTTAGTATTCCGTATCAAAATTAGAAAAACGTAAGATTCTGGTGGCCGATGCTCTGGCACAAAAATTTTTCTGGGGTTCTATTTGACATAAACGAAGAGTGGCAACCCAAATAAAACGTGAACTAAGTACGAAACGGTGATTAAAAAAAATCGAGGTTATCGTGTGGGACAGTAAATAAAAAATTACCTACCTACTTAAATTGTAACTTTTTTACTTCGGAAACTTTTCAGAATAGTTTAAAAATTGATGTTGACCGCCATATCTATAAAAATAATGCTCAAAAAAACTTGAAAAGAATCATGAATATTGAGAAAAAGACGCGGATTAAAACAAAAATTATCAACATTACATTATATTCGATATCTTTCTTTAGGCCATAAAACGCCAGTCAAGTGGGTGTCGGACCAACCATAGTGAAAGGTTCTCGGGATAAACGTTCACGATTGGAGTTCAATTTGCCTTCATACGGCATTGTTTGTAGTCTTACGTACTTTGTTGGGATTTGAGTAAGTATAATATAACATTTACACATACACAACATTTATTCTATCGGTAGCAAAAATAAGTTCGTATTTCATAGGATTTCTCAGTCACTGCGTAAAAAAACTTATTTCTGAGGTCACTAAACTCAGAATATAATCCAAAATGTCTCGTATTTCAAAAATAACACAACATTATTTAGACCACAGATTTAGACCAATTTTCGTCGAAAGTGTTGTTCTATTTCCTAAAATTTATTCAGAATTTTGCCTCTTTTTATGACTTACAAAGCGCATATCTCAACAAGTATTTACTGAAATAAAAAAGTAATTGAAACCTTATTTTTGAAGATGTATCTAAAGATAGCCCACGCGCTTATGTAAAGTGGATTTCTTTTTCTTTCTTCCTTTACATTTCCTAAGTTTGCTACATCATTATATATAGCCGTTCATAGAAAACACCTATCTTCCAAATTTCATCTATATAATGCCAATAGCCTCACATCAAATGGCTGGACCGTACGAAACTATAAGGGTGTCGTATTTCGCCATTTTATCGAATGCCCGAATTTGAGACCAGTTGATCAGTGTGTATTGTCTGGCGTACTTATACTTTAGATTGCAGATGTGTCGGCAACCCGGAAAACTAAGGTGTTGCCTTTTGTCTCAGATATTTCACACATTTCTCTACACCGGAACAGAACAGTGCAAACACTGCCTCTTTTATCGGCAAAATTAGTGAGTAATGATTAATAGCGATTAGAATAGACCCTGCACTAAATCCAATCACCCGCAAATCCAGCTGCGAACAGTGTCGAGCGGCTACTTGCGGCGGCAATCAAGCGATTCTATGTATTTTAGTAATGAAGGTAAAGTTTAAAACGCTGCGTCAATTTTCGCTACCACTCTCGGCGTGAACCGAGCCTTGAGGTGACAAAGAAACACCTCATATAGTAACAGGTATATACAGCAATAGCCTATACAAATTTCTCTGACGAGCCCTTTAGCGTTTAACCAACACACATCTCACGTCACCCCAATAGGAATCATTTAAAATATTGAGGCCAAAAAATCACTTTGACGGTCTCAATGGCGCAATGGCATAGGACGTTGTGCCTAAGCGCGGAAGGTTCCGCCCCATTAAGAATACAGTATGCGCGGATCACCCCATTATCACCCCATTAGGAATACACCGTGAAGTGCTGTATTCCTAATGGGGTAGCCAGAGAGAGTGGAGTGCCAATCAAAATACTAATTATTAAATTATACATTGTTAATACGACGACATCTGTTGATTTTATTACAAAACAAATTTAGTCAAGCGTTAATTTGACTCGTACGTAAAGGATTCCACAGATTCAATATTTACAAAACGATAATTTTGTATTGTTTTGTATTGAGATCTGGGACTTTTATTATACTTTTATAATATTTGTTTGCGTAAACTTCAAAAGGTCCCCCTTTTAACTCTCAGATCATTATGAAGTATAAAATGTGTACCTAATAAGATTATAGTCAATTAAACTTAATTGGAAATAACACGCTTGCTCGTTTACCCCCTCTGATATAAAAAAAAACTACTTCCGTCGCACGGTTTCTGATAAAATCAGTTGTGACAGACAAACAGACAGACTGAATGATTTTATAACCTGCTATTTCTTTTAGTTACGGAGCTTTCAATAAGAAAAATCATTGTCAACCGTTTTTATTTGCTCATTTCTGACCACGTCAAAAACAATTTAAAAACAGTAAAATGTAAAAAAACTAAAATTTGCTCTTAACCTAAATTGACGTAAAAACTAATATATCTTATCACGTTTCGATAACGTATTTATTACATAGACAATTAAACTAATTGTGCGGCACCAAATTAAAAAAGATTTAGCAGTGCTATGGGTAGGTACCGCCAAGCACTGCGCGACGAACTGAGGGTGCTCCCAATGTGTACGTAATGAGCAAAAAAATTTGTCAGACACGTTTTAGGTTCTCTCGGTTTTCGGGTTTCTTAGTAATATCGGACAAAGTAAGAAAAACAGTAGATACTAAAATTTTGTTTCTCATCTCTGGTTTCGGTTTATCATTTTGTCTCTGTGTCTTCAGCTCAGTGGGTGTAAGAAAACGAAATAAATCGTTTGTGACATGCGGACAGCCAAATAAACTTGACAAAACTGTAAGAGGTCCGTTTTTCCGACTCGGCTTTGGACTACAGAAATAATCCGGCCAGCAGCGTATCCGACATGCATTAGTTAAATGTTCAGGAAATTAAAAAAAATACATAAAAGGAAACTGAGATAAAATATGAGTACCTAACTCAATTACAACTCGACTAGACCTCTCTGAGATCCATAGATGCTAGCAAATATGGACAGTCATACAGATATGAGAAAATTATGAAGGTTCCTTTTCTACTATTTTGCTACAGAACTCTAATAATGTTATAGTTAGGGTGTATTCATCAGACCCCGTTATTCATACGGTAATAATCACAACCGATGACAACAACTCATCAGTTTACTTCCACGTGAAATGCTACCAACCCTGTTTCAAGTAACGCCTCTCAAATTCGTCCGCTATACACACAAAAGCGGTTAGGTACCAAGAACACGTCAGAAGCAGTACCCCACAACTTATCCCACGCCTTAAAACCTTAGGGGATCTCTTTTGTGCCGCCGCAACAGCGTCTGATTGGTTCAAAATAACTTTTAACTCACCAATAGGAGTTGGGGGATAAAATTCGCTCATGATTGTCAATGGGCAGATGCGCCAAAGGTGCAAGCTACATTATTATCGGTTATTTGCCCGTGTTTTGCCATCTCGTTAAATAAATATCAGTAAAAAACTCACCACCTGCCTTCGAATCAATGGTTCGGGGATGATGCAAACGTATACGATGTTAGAAGCGCAAAAAATTAGACAATAGAAATAATATGTTCTTTTTTTAATGTTCGTACCGAAATATGAAACACGGAACTTGTATGAAACCACACATGTATCCGTACGTTTATCCGTCTGTCACAATCATTTGCAATTGTCTCAGAAACTATCCAACTTACAAACTTGTTTTTTTTTATACCGCATAGATGGCAACAGGCATACAGCCTGATGGTAACTGGTTACCGTAGCCTATGGACGCATGAAATAACAGAGGCATCACTAGCGCGTTACCGATTCTTCTCTTCTCTTTTAAAGAAATATAATATCTTACTAACCCGTTTATTTTGCACTAGTTAACACTTTGACATATATTCATAAAAGATTTAAAGAGTGGACGAATCTGGTACTTGAACGCAACTGAAAATTCTTCCCTTTATCTCTGAAATTTCTAAAATTTTAGGAATATACGTACAACCTTACTAAATAATAAAAATATAAAAGTTATGACATTAAATTCCGACTATTTACGTATTTTATAGAGACTTGCAAATAATGTTAAATAACTGAAATTACTTGAATTTATTGCCAGAGGCAATAAATAAGAAAAAGTTTATGTGGTTATTAGGTTATTCAGCCCTAGCTTTCGCTAATTAATTAAATAATAAAAAAGTTATCAAGGCTTCCGACAATTAATTCAAAAATAAGAGAAAGGTTATCTAGGCTTCCGACAATAATTCAAAAAATTATGGTTGTTTTATAAATAAATATATAAATCATAAAACATTTATTCATTAACAGAAAGGAATTTACATCAAATTATTTAGGAATATTCTGTTAAGCGATATGCATAATATAAGCTAGTGTTGGAATATTCCGCTCCTCCTTGTGTTATTTTCCAGTTTAGTGAAATTAAGATCAAAATGTATACATAATTATAGTATTAATTATTAATAAAATAAAATTTAAAAAATAAAAATACAAAAATATGAAATTATACGCGCTGATGACTGAGTGTGGAAATGTATGTGTGGGTGTTTAAGTGTGAATGGCTAAGTGCGAGTGTGTATGATTTTATCTTTATTATATTCTACAATATAATATCAATTAAAAGTCCAAGATCGCCAAATTACACCTTTTATTTCAATTACACATTACAAATACACTTTTTCATCTGACAAACATGAATAACAAAGCAACCCTTTCTAGTATGTACTACATTTATATCTAGGTATACTAACTTTATGATTTTAAATGCACACTAACATTTATACAAATACAAAACTTTTTGTTTGCGAGTTGCAGTTTTGTAACTTATATCTCATAAATATGAATGTTCTTAATACAAAATATATAGATATAATATATCACATTCTTCCCCATGCGTTGTATATTTTTAAACGACTAGCTCAATTTCTTGAATTTGATGGGGCCATCATTATAGGATGATGAGTCCGATGAAATGTCTTTGACTTTATGTCGTGTTATACGTGTTATAAACGCCATATTGAATTTTTATAAAACAACCTTTTTTTGTCTATGTCATACACGTAATTGAGACAAAATTGAGTCGAATCTAATGATACCTCAGGACTTTTTGGCGGGAACGAGAGAAGCGAGATTGTCATTTTATTTAGATTTTCTATTTTTTGCATTTTTGAGAGTTTTAAAGTACAAAAGTGATTGTAAAGTTCTGTATAAGTGAAAAGAATGGAGTAGGTCTCTAGGTCTAAATAAACAAGAGTAGCTAAAGTTCTCGCGCTCTTCCAAGAAGTCCTTTATAACTTCAATAAAGCCTACTATTACTTTACTGGAAAAATTTTACGGTAAGAAGAAAAAATTAATTTACTTCAAACGTGCGTCATGAGAAACTTATTAATACGTAACATTGGCAAATACGCTAATCTGCGTCATGTCATAAAGAAAAAAAAAAGATACCTCGTGCATCGATTCGGTTAAGTGGTTGAGGTACTGTTGTTTAAGGGAACAGATGAACATACCTATATACATTATACATACATACATGTGCTGCTCAAATCGTAATCCTTCTATTTGCCTGTACTTGATAACATTACGAGATTTCTAGGTTATACAGATATTATGAACATTGTCATAAGCTCATAAGAGGCGACAAAAGGGACCTTCGGGGTCGAGGCCGTTGTGATTGGGGGCTCCAGTCGTCAGGCGCAGTGCCATGACAGCGGGTGTGATCCGCACTGTCGCGTGGCACTGCGCGGGTGCCGGAAAGCTCTCTAACCGCACCCCCAAAAAGTGCTTCGGCGCAGCGTGAGAGAGGTACCGGTGTGTTTCGTAAGAAATCCCGGAGCCCCTCGACAATGCGTCGAGGACGACCACCGCAGGAGTCTTGGCGGGTAAAAGCCCCACATAACCCAGTCTCTCCCCCAGGGGGCTGTGCATCCGTGTGCAAATTTCTCCTGCGTAACCAAAAAAAAATCATTTTATAATGTATGTTACGAAACCCTTTACGTTCTAGTCGAGCTCGCGTTTGACCATTTATTTAGAATCCCGTGCCGAAATTGGGAAATCAGAACGCTTATTACATCCCCCGGTGTCTGTCGATCACAGACGATTTTTTCATATACTATTTGATTTGAACAGCTATTGAACAATTTTATTAGTAAGTGACGCATTTGAAAACACTTTATAATTGGTGTAAATAACAATAAAAATGCTAATTATCGCTATAAAAATTTAATCCACTACAATTAAATATAACTGCCATTAAAAACGTACCACATATTATTTGAAAAAAAATTGATGACGCTATAAAATAATTGTAAGCTATAAAAAAAATTATATAATAATTTTCACTATTCAAATACAACTCCATGTATAATTTTTTCCAATATAACTTCTTCTGTCATCCTAACAACAACTTTTACGCATATTTTAATTTAAACAAATATGTAATTAAAATTATTGACATTAAATTGCAAATTATTAAAGTCAATAGTAGTAAATACGTAGTAAAAACTTTTTATTACATGTAATAAAAGTTTTTATTTTAAATAAAAAATTTTAGTAAATAAAAAAGTTTGTTTAGTTTATTTTAGTAAATAAAAAAATAAAAAAGTTTAATAAAAAGTTTTTTATTACATGCAATAAATTGTAGTTTCTTATACTAATCCTGTAGTTTATTTATGTTTCCATAATAATAGAGGTAAATGGTGGTCCAAATACAGACATGAACTTCAAAAGTTGAAATTCCCATAAGGGTTAGTTTTGCGTGCTAAGTTAAAAAAAATTCATTCATTTATATCTTCACGCTGTACCTATCCCTAACGGGATAGTCAAAGAGGAAAAAATAGTTAAAAAATATGTTATAAATACATAAAAAGTATTACAAAATATTTTTGTATATATTACAAATTCAAAAGTATACAGGGTGTATATGAAAACGGGACAGTTACTTTAATGGATGAAAGGGCATAACTTTAGTATGTAGTTACAAAAAGAATTATCGAAAAAAACGTATCCGTTTAAGAGTTATGACCGTTTTAATTTTCAAGTGTTATGGGGAATTCGAGAAATGGTGGGGTTTCTCGTAAAATTGGAATGATCGTGTACAGTTACAGATTTTAAATCTTACGTTTTTTTTATTTTGTAATAATTTCATCCGTTACTGAAATACAGCCTGTTACCACTCGCAGACTGGACAGAATTATTTTCGAAAATGGTTTTCAGGCTTAAATTAAAGTTAAATTTATTAAAGTTATTAAAGTAACTGTCCCGTTTTCATATACACCCTATAACATGTTATTTTATGTTACTTATTTTTTTACTTTCTTAGAAAACAGCTTAGAAACTGTATCTCACCTTATCTATAAAAGACTGTCAGAAAAATCTGAATAAAATTCCGAAAATTAAGAGTAAGTTATATATTGAAGGAAAAATTACATTGTCAGATATTTCTTTTACAAAAAAAGAAAGCCGACCGGCAAGCTTTGATTTGTGGTTAGTGACAATCCATCGTACGGGTAAATACATAAAAAAACTTAGTACAATTATTATAAAAATAACATAAAACATTTTAAACAGTTTACTGCTCTAAAATGAACTAAGATAATGATAATGGACATCACTATGCGACAATGGCGCCAGCTTAAAACTCCTGTGAGTGCTCGTTTGTTGATTCATTTACAAAATTGGTCAAATGTGAGAACTGCACACCGACAACTATTTATTAACAATTTCTGCAAGCACGTGGTCTTGGATGGTCGGCGCCGATTATTTACTTTCAGCTGTGGATATGCTTAAGACCCAGAACATGGAGTCTGCGCCAATGCATCTGATGTCTATGTTTCCTGTAAATAACGCTCGAATAAATAATTTGAATTTGAAACAACTTCATCAAAAGTAATTTTAGTGTTCCATACCATCCCTCAAACGGAACTCTTATAAGATCACTCAAGAGTCCAAATCTCGGACCAAGATTCATGGTCCGAAGTCCAAATACAATTTGAAATACACGGGTTCTTTCGTCTGTACGTTTATCTGTCACAATTGATTTTCTCAGACAAAACAATATGAACTTCGACAGCTATTCTCCTTCATTTTATGTTCGAAAAAGGTCAGAAATTACTAGACCTAGATATTTTATAAAACGTCAGGGAATATAACGATATCGTCATACTTTTTTGAAGTACACTGGACAACGAAAACACGAGGAAAACCCTTGATGTTAGAATGATAAACCTTTTTGTTTGTATATATTTTTAAATGTCGATATCATGTTGACATCTAAGATTTTTGGATTCTCGGTTGTCACAAATTTTTATTGGAACAAAATACACGTATGGTCTTCCACAATTTTTATTTATTTTACGTGTTATCCTTCTTTCTCACACGCAATTCAAACACTTGGTTATCTAGATCCTCATGAATTTATTTGACTTTAGGAACGAAAGCCTCTACATCAATGATGTTATAATACATGCAAATTGAACTCCCACTAGACGAAAAGTTTTGAAATTTAGAACTGTGATCAAGAAAGAAACCTACGCTAAAAAGAATCAACCGAACTCAAGCATGAGTAGAACAGCATCTTACCACTGAGTTTTTTTTGATACAGGTTGGAAGGCAGACGTCGCAGAAGATTACGGAGAGAGCAGTGGTGGGCACGATAATATGGAGGCATCAACTGTCACGTACAGTCCGCGGCGACTTCATAAACAAGGGCGGCTCTCCAAGCTTCTAGACAAGCTTACCGAGCATATCAACAACAACAACCATTATCCACCGCCACGTTGGCTCATGTTCCAAGCGCCAGTCTGCGAGCCGGAGAAAGCGCCGGAAGAGGCTCCGCTCGACCTCTCGCTGAAGTCGTCTTCCCCCGCTCCGGCACCAGTCGCCTCGCCACCAGTATACGTCTGCGAAGCTTGCGGCCAAACCTTCGCCATCCACGACCGCTTGGCAAAACACGTCGCGTCTCGGCACAGAAACCGGACTCCAGAAGCGGCTCGAGCGTACCAATGCGAGATATGTAACCGCCGCTTCGCAAGGTCTGATATGTTGACCAGACACGCTCGCCTTCACAGCGGAATAAAGCCGTATTCTTGCTCCGCTTGTGGGCAAGTCTTTTCCCGTTCTGATCACCTGGCGACTCACCACAGGACACACACTGGCGAAAAACCCTATCGTTGCCCGGCGTGCCCTTACGCCGCTTGTCGGCGAGATATGATCACCAGACATATGAAGACACACACCCGCAGGCAACCTGCTTAAATTCGGACAAGGAGGTGCGCTGGGGTTAATGCAAGAAGGAATGAGATTTGACGCTTCGGGTAACGAATGCGAGAACAGATTGTAGATTCGGAAGGTTGGTTTTCGTTTTATTCAGTAACAGTCTAATTCAGTGTTCTTTAATAGTGTATATTTAAAAGGTGTTATGTTATTTTTAGGTAGCAGACGCGAATATTCGTGTTTGCCGCCTGGTGGTAAGACATCACATTGCGTAGTTGTAGAATTGACTTAACTGCGACTAAATCTATGTGCTTTTTTGCGAATTTTAAATATATCAGTGCAGCGATGTCATTTTCTGCTGAGCGCAGTGCGATGTTTGCTGATATTAAACGTTGTTATAATCAACTATGTTGTAAATGCATATTCTTCGATTTGTCAAAGGTTTATTATGTAAGGTTAAACTTTCTTTAATATGTATGATTAGTTATTACTTATAATCGCTTTAAAAGCCAAATAGTTAAGTCACTGTTAGTAATTAAATATCTGTTAATGATAATTCTTATCGACACACGTTTGTTTCATCTATTGTTTCGTATTTAATGTGCGTTTTACTAATAATCATAAAATGATTGGTGTTATAATTAATATACTTAAAGTGAAATATAGTCAGTCTTGATTTAAGATCCTGGAAGTAAAAGAACATATTGAAATGATTGTTTATGGGCACAGCGAATGTAAGAAACAGAGATGGAATACGTCTGATCTCCAAATGAAGTAATTTTTAGTTCAGCGCGTGCTCTAACCTACTTAAATGATTATTGGAGTTGTAACGTAGTTAAATTATTTATGGCTGGTATACACTGGTTATGTTTTAGTGCTTAGTACACTGTTTAGTATTTAGTAGGAAACGCCCACAGTGTTTAATACAATATTAAGAGCTTAGGTAGATTGGGAGATGAACGAGGAGAGATGGATGGACAAATTCGTTAATTCTTTCGGAAATTTATCTCAAAATATTAAATGTATGTGTCCGAGAAGATAGTGTTAGGAGTTTCAGAAACTACCTCGACTGTTGATACGGAAGTGGATAGATAGAACAGAATATGTAAGGACAATCTTAGACTTATACGAAAATAAAATGAAACACCGCTTAAACGATTTGATAGCCTACACGGTATTCTTAAAGAAGATTTATTAACTCGCCAAAACTTATACACTCAAAGTCCAGACTCAACTTTTGTAATTCATGTGTATGTTTGGTTTGGACTACTGCTTGTAATTCTTCTTTTCTGATGTTTACGTTAATTATACTCTGTTAGAAAGTTCTGTGACAGACAGACAGAGAAATCGATATGATACTACATGTGTTCCGTTAGTTCCAATTTTAAAAAAGAACACTAAAAATGATCCGACCACAAGTTAATCACTAAAATGTTCTATCAAGACTTACTTAATGAGAGAAGGCAGAATAAGAGAATATCATCTCGGAATTTATTAACGCTTCTAACATCGTACTAAACACTAAACAGAGGGTGTCTTTACGTTGTTTACTAAATAGTATACTGGCCTCTCGCATTAAATACTGAACGAAATGTGTACTGGCTGTAACTTACGGGTCCGCACTGACTCATATTGTCAGCTTCCGTTTGATGAAAACGCACTATTAGATGTTTTGAAAACATGGAGATTTTTTATGTTATGTTTTGGAGACAAGGCAAGTAGCAGTAAAAAATATCAAATCGACCACTTCACGGGCAGACGTTTAGTGTCCTGTGGCAGCCACCGACAATTGTCCTATGTTTGCTAACCAGGACTGCAATTTCACTGTCTCCTGTGTTGGTGGCATACAGTCTTTATGTCTAGGTAGCCTGTTATGAGTAAATTCTGGTTATAATTAAAATGTTATTCTGTTTTTAACGCAGTTAGGGTGAAAGTTAATTGGACCACTAATTTTTTGTTTGTCATATTCTTTCCCTTAAGAACAGCTCCTATCGACGCATTCTACGAATAATGATGCAAATTGCAAATTAGCGATTAACTTTATAAATTATAAACTTATTTGAAAATATCAAACATTACAAGTTTTACACTTTATTGCTCTTCTGCCAAGTTATCTTCTTGCACTTGTATTAGTATACGCAGGGTCCGTCGACAAGCACTTCAAATGTCTATCTGCTATAGTTTGATTGTTGTCTCGTAATGAGAACATTGCAATAGGAAGTTTTTCTCAAAGAACAAATCTCTTGTTAGGTTTTTAAAAAATTGAAATGATGTTATAAAAATGTAATATGTTGTCTACTTTTTAATTCGTGCCAAAACATAGGTTAAGTTTGTCTCAATGTTATTTAAGGTCTCAATGTTATATTGTGTAGTTTAGAGTAAATAATTATGGTTATATCATTCCACGGTCTACGCTTGTTGCAGATCAGTGAAATGCTGACAAGTAACGGCAATACACTGAGTTCAGCTTTTGTTACTCTTTATAGGAGTACGATAAGAAGGTTATGACAAATATGGAGCTTGCACTATGAATTACAAATTTAAGCTTGAAAAAATGTTCTTAATTTATGTCTTCTAATTCTTTCTATACATTCATTAGAATGACCTATTCTAATCTGAAAAGACAACTCGTCAATTTGTAGATTTACGAAAGAGCGAGACAAAAATGATCAGAAAAGATCAAATGAATTACTTTTCGCTGTTTCCAAAAACATTTTTGCAGACTACATATCTGTTTTAATCTTCACAAGTCAGAGGTTCCAACGTATCTATTTGCTCGATCGATGGAAATCGATTTATTTCCCGCGTCACCGTCTCATTTGTTGACCACACGAGAGCCGAGCGCGGGAAACAAGTCACTTGCTCTTTTTACTTCAGAATTGTTTTGATATTAAAGTCGAATTTAATTTCTACATTCGCACAACATACATTACATTCGGTAAAGTTTGGGTAGGCTAGATTAGCCGATGGCGATTTTGGCTCGTGTTATAGATACTCTACATGTGTTTAATGTGCACGTTGAACGCGCTGCACTTTCCTAATATTAAGTAATTGATCATTTTGTTGATCATCAATTTGTCTATGATTGTATAAGATCTACAGTAATTTATGTAAAGTTCCACATAGTTTACGAGTGTTAGTTAGTACTCTTTAGTCATACGTGCACTTTTTTCACTTGTTATTACACATTGTTATTTTAGCAGTTATCCTGAAATTTAACTACGGAAATAAATGAAATGGCTCAGCTTTTATAAAAAATGTGTTGAATATATTTTCGTAATGAATAAATACCCAATAATTTTTCGTTGAAGTAACAGTCTTGCTATTCACCCAAGACATCCCATCACGGCATCCCATTGACCAAATTGTTATTACATAATAATGGCAACATTATGAGTCAATAAAGCGTCGACATGTGTGTCAACACTAGTGTAGATGTTTCTAAGTAAGTTCAGCATTATTTAAAACTGCTGTACTCTTTAGACTTTACGTTTCCGTTACAAATTCTCCACTGACCACTAGCATTCACAATTTAGTCTTGATTCGAGTCCACCGTATTCATATTCCTGTATATTTTTATCTCAAAAACATATTGCAATGAAAACTGATTCATTCAGCCAAAATAGGCAGTTCGAAAAATAAATTAAAACTGCAAATGAATTGGAAATTTGCAGTTACATCAATATTCATGATATGATGTAGTGTACGTTGAAGCATGATGTTGAGTAAAGTTAGTTTAATGTTTCTATTAATTTTATGGGATTAATACATCATTTCGTTAATTTGTTTTGTTTGCTAAATTGTGCCAAAAAGGATAAAAATACTTGTTATTTTTTATTCAATTACTTATATATCGAATAGGGTGACCATACATATTTGTTTTTAATATATTTATTTTAAGCAATAATAGAATTAGTCTTGTTTTATTTGTCAATACGTTCCGACTACTTTTGACGTGAACATTTAATGTTATGTAATCCTAAATTCAAAACTTATTCATTTATTAATTGCAGTTAAAGTAGAACTTTATTCTTCTGTAAAATCGCAAAAAGAAATATAAAAAACATTCCGAAATGGCAATGTATACAACCTTGTTGAAATTTGTTTGGCCTGTAATATTTGTTTTATTGATTTTCATACAGTATTTGAAATGTTTTTGTGTTCTTTAACTATTTATTAGAAAGGTATTTACGTCAAAATATTAAAATTAAATGTTTTGCTTATATTCTGTTAAATCTCGTAGTCATAATTTGTATCAATTACACGTATATATGTTACTGACTCAAATGTCAATTTGTAAATAGATATTTTTAGATTACTTAATAAATACATCCAATGTCATAATTTTATTGTAGTTGGACAAGCCTTGGCTCAAAATAAGACGTCGGTTGACACATTCCATAAAAAAGAATTTTAGAAATTTTAAAAAATTTTTAGGTTGTGTGTTTATTTGTACCTAATTATTGTATATTTACAAATTGCTTAAAAAAATTTTAATTAACAGTTTCGTATTTCTGAAAAGCTGTCAGTATTTTTCCACGACGTTTTGTAGTAGGTATGTTTTTAAGCATGTTCATTTTGCAAATGGAGTAAATATAGTGTTTAATTGTTCAAAAATGTATTTACATTTCTGAATATTTAAAAAGTAATCGTTTAGACGAACTAAAGCGACGACTTGACATCTCAAACATAGTAGGTAGGTACCTTCGAGCTACGAGTTTTAGCACATAATTTAAACTAACTAAAATTTATATTATATTTGTTTTATATACACAAATATGCAACAGAAATAGGAATCACTTATTAAAAATGAGGGGATAAATTGGGCATTAAGTTGAGTTGTAATATATTTTCCTTCCTTTGGTTTTCTTCAATTCGTTATAAATCGTAAGTGTAAATTTGTATATACTTAATATTTGACAAAACCAAAAAAAAAATCTTAATTGGTCATTTCAGTTTTGCTCAAATTGTGGCTCAAATATTCCCTAACAATTTATTTTAATGTCGGTAAAATATATACCTACATACTAAATTCACGCGAGCCAAATTTCATCCTAACAATGACACATACGTAAGTTAAAGATTAGTGTGGAAAACTGTTACATTTTAAAGTTTACAATACAAATGGTTAAAATAGTATTTTTTTGGGGAAACTACTAATTTAAGTTTAAACTATATTCGAGTTAAATCAGAATTAGTAATTTTAAGCTCAATTTACTAATTCTACCTGTAACATATATCTCCGCTATTTTTTCCCAAAATAACTTCTACGTCAAAACAGCCGACTGTTTCGTATGATAGTACATAACGTGCCCTTTTATTATTTGGTTGTAAGCCTTCTAATACGAAGTAAGAGTATTTTATAATTTGTTTAGTCGAAATAAACAACACCGTTAATTCGTTCAACAACCTGTTCGAAATTATTTTTATAAATGCCAATTAACTAAAATGGCAGTTATGTAAGCTGCTAAGTTATTTTAATAAGTACTCGTATCTGTATTTTATTAAGTGTATAATTTTATTGTTAGTTCTGTGATAATTTTTTTTTATTCTATTTATAGCCATCTAAATAGTCATTGTGTTTTCAAGTATTTATTGTCTTTTTTAATAAAGTTTAATAAACACATTGGTTTTTATTATTCTGGTTATTAGTAATGTTTTAATATGGAACGAATGCTCGACTTTTACAAGGGTTTTTTGTATATTTTCTTTTAAGAGTCCGCCTGTGCAGACTTTGGTGTGTTTTGTAACCTGGACCTTGACATCTAAAAAGACCGAGAGTTAGATATTTGGTCTTTAAATTCAACTTCTTTATCACGAAACCCTTATTACGTGTAAACATTATTGGAGAAAAAGATCTAGATAAAAAAATTCCAGAAAAAAACCTATTTTGTACATAGATTCAGTTGCATCTCCGAAATACTACAGAATTTTAAATGATTTTTTAATCAGTAAAAAAAAATCGAAATTGGTTGTAAATACCCATTATTTGGGTACATTTTCTATTCCCATTTCTGATTTTATATTATCAATCTTATATTTCTTCTTGTTAATCTTATCTTTGTGCCAATTTCAGCTCAGTAGATATAAAGACGATGGAATAAATCGACTGACTTATGGTGACATTTGGACAAAGAGGGAGATAAACAGACGGACAAACAGACAGGTAGAAGGACAGATGGACTGACAGACATGAAGGAATTTCAAAGGTTCCATAAAAATAAAACTCACCAAAAACGTTTCATATAAAACACGTTGCCACGACTGACAAGCTCAAAGGCTGTCGCTGTTAAAAAGTTATCAAATCTCATGAAGAGCCAAGGCCCTAACTCTAGAAATTCTGCAACTTGGTCAAAAAGTATGGCGCAGTAGTTTCGCGACCATCGCACAGACACCTGTCACCGACCTGTGACTTAATTTTTTACTATAAGTCCATGGGAGACTTATAGTAAAAAATTAAGTCACAGGTCGTGAATGTTGTGTCATGCAATAGTATTGACCAAGATAAAGGGTTCGTAAAGTTAGAACTTTTAGAGTTAGGAGTGAGCGAGTGAGTGAATCAGTGACGAAATTGCCGTATTGAACGTGTTAATAAAATCTTTAGTGTAAAAGCGACGTAAAAACTTAGTATGTTTTATTAGTCCGCTTACCACATCTTATCCTAAAAATTTGGGCTTTCTAGTGGTATCCAGGCCGAAGCTTTTGTACTTTGAAAATACGACCAAATGCTTCAAGAAAACGTAGGTATAACACCCTGTTCTCGGTTTTCACGTTCAAAACTACATCTAACATATCTATGTTCGATGAAAATCTATATTAAATAGAATCAACAAGACCAACAACTATCAAGGATTTAAGTAAAATTAACTAATTTTTATAATGAACAATGAATACTATACATATTATTTAGAAAAACGATTTTTCCAAATCATTTCTGGATTTGAGGAAGCGAAAGAAATATGTAAGCACCGCGACGCTTGGCGCTCCGTCCTGTCTGACTACCCCGTTAGGGATACAGCGTGAGGATATGTATGTATGTATGGCCTGTCTGTAGTCGGTGATAGACAGACACGTCAAACGACTTAAACTGATATTCACTCATGATCATTACAACCCTCATTTGAATTTATTTAACGATGTTGTGAAGGAAATATGACGAAATTTTCATTATGAAGATCTGGACCTCAATGCGAGGTGGAGAAACTCAGATACAGACAATGATAATTGAACTAGTACTGAACTGTCCTTCACTGATATGGAGGACAGTTTACTAGCAGTTCAAGACACCATTGTCCTAATAATGTTGTGTTTGATCATTATTGTATTGTGTATTGTGGCTGTTGCCTGTTGCGTGTACCAAATAAAATAAAAATAAAATAAAATAAGAGGAATAAGACCTCGCTGGCTCTTTATACCAACTTCTGTACACCCATAGACACATTAGATTGTCAGTCAGGCAATCTTATTCAGATCCAGTGTATTACACAAAAAAATATGAATGTACCGACTTGAAGACGATTCATGAACTCACATTTCAGATATTTCATATCTGATTTAAACGGAGAAATAAGTCGATGCGGAGAAATTAAATTTTGGTCTTCGCTCTGTGCCTATACACATATATAGTGAGAGATAACTCTCGCTACATCGCTCGATAATATTTATTGTGACCTTAGAAATACATAATATGAAAAATTTTAAATTAGTTAACAAGGACTAGTTATGGGCGAATTATCAATTAAATACGATATCCTCACGCCGCCTGCAATACCTTTTCCAACATTCAAGTTATATTTATATAACAATAGGTACATATTTCATTATTTATTCAAGAGGTATCGAACAAATATGAACATTGCATTGTGCATTACATTGTTCATACAAATCTCTATAGATTTATAAATCTACTTTTTCACTTTTCAATCAAAAATGTTAACACAGTTTTCAATTTTTTTTTTAATAATTTAGTCTTTTATTTCACACTTTTTACTTATTATTATTAAAATTCAGCGTCAAATTAATGGGTATTAATTGGCTACCCATATTGTTATACTTTTCCCTCTACTTACTTTTTCTCCGGCGCCGTATTAAAATTTTATACCCTATGTCACTCCCACAATTAAAACGAATCTAATGACACCTTAGAGTATGTTAAAATTCGTCAAGTCGTTTAGGCTACACAGCATGCCAAAGAAATGGACATTTTTTTTTCTTTTTGCTTAAAACCTACAACTATCTTTACAGGTTAAAACCCAATACAATAGTGTAGCACATTATCTTGATTTTTACATATTTGTATAATTATTATAATTAATTTATTCTATTTTGCATTGTAACTAATAACTAATAACATATAAAGAAACTTTCGTGAAGTCACTCAGAGCACACGAGAAAAGATCTAATTGCAATGATATATCATTAAGGGTACGGATCGCCCGAGATAGTGGAGCCTCTTTAAGTAAATTAGTGCGGGATTTAGGGACTGGCAGCAGCTGTGGTTTGCTTCTTCTCCATACATACCGATCCGGTACATTAAAATTTACAATTTTTAATATTTCCACGTTATCGCCTTTTCCCCTAATTAGTTTAAATATATATAATGCTAGGGCTGCTTCTCTTCTAACTTTTAGCTCATTGTATCCAACCATACCCAAAACAAATAAGGTTGGATACATAAGCGGGTAAAAAGGATATACTCCGTAAAGCTTCATGTACAGATATCAAATAAATTTGTTTTGTATTTTTTCAAGCATTAGTGTATATTGGACTTCATATAGTACCCAAATCATCGAATTACACTCTAATTGGCTCCTCACCAAAGCGTTATACAGAGCGGTGACTGCTTTAATATTATTAAAATCGCAAGCCATGCGTAATATAAAACCTAAATTTCTGTAAGCTCTTTTGCAGCATTTGACAATGTGATCACGAAAGTTCAGGTCTGCAGTCATACGAACCCCAAGGTCCTTAACTTCCGTGACTCTAACCATGGCACCCCGTCCATATGATATTTATACAGGATAGGATTTCGGGAACGGGTAAAGGAGATTGTCACACATTTTGAGGTGTTAAATTGCAATAAGTTATTCTTGCTCCAGTTGACAACGCTATTTATATCTTCTTGTAGCCTATCACAATCGCCCAGCCTTGATACAGCGAGAGACAGCTTGAGATCATCGGCAAACCATAAACACTGCGCGTGGTTTACAACGTTAGGCAAGTCATTTATCATTAGTATGAACTCCAGAGGTCCGAGATTACTCCCTTGACTTACTCCAGATCTTGTGTAATATGGCTCCGATACCCTTCCCTCCCATTCCACGTATTGCTGTCGATCTCCCATGTAATTGGCAAAAAACCTAAGGAGCCTAGGAGTAAAACCGAAACTCGCCAACTTTGTAAGTAACACATCATTGTTAACCAGATAAAAGGTTTTTTTGAAGTCAAAGTACGCTGCATCTATTCGCCCCCTTGCATCAATTTCTGGCTCCAGTGCTGCCAAGTGAACAAGAAGGTTACTGGTGGTACTTCTGGCCGGTCTAAAGCCATGCTGAGAGTTAGAGAGCTGCGCACTCAGCTGCCCATATATACTTTTATGTACCGCCGATTCTAGGATCTTGGCAGGCGATGATAGTACGGCCACAGGTCTGTAGTCATCTACATTCATTCCTTCCCCACCCTTAGGTACTGGGACAACTCTTGTTACTCTCCAAATTTTTGGAAATATGGCCTGCTTTAAGCATAAGTTATATATGTAACATAGTGGCTCAGGTAGCACCTTTCGGCAGGCCTTAAATATATACGGTGGAATACCATCTGGCCCAGCGGACTTTTTTGGTTTTAGGAAGACCAGCGCCTTTCGTACATCCTTCAAGTGCAACTGGTCTAAATGCACTCTTGCAGCTCCGTTCTCTCCACCTGCTGCTAGTATTGCTTTGTCCACATTCAACTCCGGTGTTTCCGTGCCATATACTGAGTGAAAATATTGTGCAAACTCGTCGACACATTGCATCGCTGTTAGAGTTAATATTTTTTCCGCTCGGTTCCCATGATTTCACTTGAATTTATGTTTCCTCCTTTTAAAACTACGCTATTAGAATACCGACTTTTCTTTCTAATTACTTCGGTCCACCCTTCATCCGTATTTTGCATTTTTCTTTCAGTATTAGTAATTTTTTCTGTACCAGTAACATGTTTGTGTAATATAGTTTCTTGTGGGACTACCTCATTTTGCGATGTACTCACTGGTTTCATGGCTCCACACTGTTGTTTTGGAATGATGTTACTTGCCAATGGTGCTCGATTTTTATTTACTACTTGGGCAAATGATAACTTTTCTACATTATTACTTTTTGCAAAAGTTGTCACTTTAGGACTTCCTTCTAAACTTTCAATTTTCTCTATTCTAGTATATCAACTTTATTGGCCTTTTTTTGTATTACCCTCAATGTCTCTCTTACTTCTCGTAATTCTTTTTCGGTCGCAATAAACCTGTGTTTAAGTAGTTCAAATTCCTTAATTTGCAAATCCGATTGCCTCTGCACTTCCAATCGAAATTCGCGTATTTCCTCGAATAGTAGTTTCCCGCTATCAAGCTCCAGTACTGACGTGTTTAAACGACTACCGCGTTCGGTGTTAACATAGCTAGGTGTAAATGTTATATTCATGTTGTTGTTACCTCGAACTGGTGTATCAGTGTTATCCTTCCTCGGAACGAAGAGCGTCGAACTTCTGCTTTGAGAAAGCAATACACTTTAGGTGGTATAATTTTCAGCACTTTTCATTACAACACTCCATGTACGAAATATCAAAGATATCTGTACCACAACCATCACATTTCGTCCTCATGTTATTTGCACTCACTTAGAGTATTTATTTTTCAAGTTGAATAATTTAGAAGAAGTAACGATTAACACGTCCGTTCACTATTTAGGTCAAACGTAATTGTTTAAACATACATACCTACTCACATACGTACATACATACACTCAAAAAACATAACCCTCCTTCGACAGTCGGGTAAATATCAGTTGTCGCTTGTATGAAAGATCATCACTTGAGTACGGCTCCACCGATTTGGCTGATTCTTTTTTGTTTTGTTTGTAGTCGTCAGGACCAGTGCCGGAATAACCACGTAGCAAGAGTAGCAATTGCTACGGGCCCCGCGCAAAAGGGGGCGCATCTCAACCGGCCCATCTCCACCTGAGCGTAATTTTTTGAATAAAACTTATAAAGACGTGGTATATTGAATTTACTTGATGTCAACAAAAAAGGTAACACCCATTTTCCCACGAAAACAATCCACGTCAGACAATCGGTAACCGATTATTTCGTTGGCGAAAATAAAACACAGAATTTCACTGTAAACTCACAAATTTTATAAAAAGTCAAGGCTTGCACAAATGTATAGAATTGAATCAGCCCGATAATCAGCTTTACAAAGAGTCTAAAAAATAAATTAAGGAACACTATAAGTCAAGAAAGTCTGAATTATCTCTCTTTGATGAATATAGAATATTATTTGCTCAGATAAATTGATACGAATAGCATTTTTTCTAAATTTGCCCACATGAAATCTACAAAAGTTAGTTTGTAAAAGTTTAAAAAATAATAATAAAACAGAAGTATAAAAATATACATAAATTAAAGTACAGCCTTGATAAAATATATCATTAGCTATTCCTAAAAATATAATATACTTTGTAATAAATATAGACTTTGAAATATGTACTAAGAAAGATTTATAATTTTTTTGTATATTATCGTCAGTTTTAAATTGTTAGTTTCTTATCAAAACTATTCTAAATTGCCAGGGCAACCTCATCTCTCGCTTTTTGTACTTGTCAGCGCCCAACAGGGCCTGTAGTGATCTAAAGTCAAAGTCAAATCAATTTATTCAAGTAAACCCAATCACGAGGTATTTTTGAACGTCAAATCTACTTTAGTTCGGTTCAAAGAGAAGAGAAAAGAAAACCTGGACACTGAGAAGAACCGACAAGAAACTCAGTCAGGTATAATTTTTTCAACATCATTTTACAAAAGGTTTATTAAAATACAATATTCAGAGAGCCAGTAAATGCATGTGCAGAGAAAATCATTTCCAGATTATTGTTTTATCTTCAACGAAATCGTTTATTTTATAGTATGATTGTCTAATCAATGTACGTTTTATAACTAATCTAAATATATTTTCTGTTAACTGAGTGACTTCTTGAGGAACTTTATTATAAAAACGAACGCAGTTACCCAAAAATGAAACATTTGACTTATGTAATTTAAATTTTGGAACAACCAATTTATCACGACCTCGGGTTTCCATACCACCAATATCGCCTTTTTTTGTAAATTGATCTATATTTTTCCTCGTATACATAATAATTTCAAAGATGTATAAGGACGGCAAGGTCAGTACATCAATGTCTTTAAAACGATCTCTTAGTGATTCTCGTGCATTCATACTGTAAATAGCACGTATCGCTCTTTTTTGTAAAATAAAAATCGAGTTAATATGCGCCGCTGATCCCCACAGCAAAAGGCCATAGGACATTAGGCTATGAAAATATGCGAAGTACACCAACCTAGCCGTATCCGCATCCGTCAATTGCCTAATGCGTCTAATGGCATATATCGCGGAACCGAGCTTACTAGCCAATGCCCCGATATGATCCGCCCATTGCAATTTACTATCTACTGTTAAACCAAGAAAACTGGCAGACCTAACTAATTCTAACTGTTTCCCACCCAATTCTATTTTATCATAGATTCTGGGTACATTAGAAAGGGAAAATTTAATACATTTGGTTTTTTGTGCATTCAGTAGTAAATTATTAACAGCAAAATCTACTGTAGTATTAAACACCAACAAAATAGTTACCTATAAATGGCGAATAAATGTATTGAGTATTGAATTTGTTTTACACTTTATACTTATCAGCAGTGGCGTAGCTAGCATGGGTGGCACCCGGTGCGGATATTGTAGTGTCACCTCAAGAATCAAAACTGTTCAAATAAAAAAAAATCTAATAATAAGGTATGTTTTATTAAAATATTATAAATTAAATTTTTAATATTTTTTTCCATTATGAAGGTTATAACAACAAGTATTATTTACGTATACGTTAATTCTTATTGATGTGCGAAACATATTTATTAAGTAAAAACATTTAAAATCTCTTCTTTCTAGCTTTAACAGAAGCAAACTCGAAAATCGCATCATCAAAATTTATATTTTGTGTTGCTTCATGATCTATCGTAAAAATGCCAAGATCGTTTAATCTGGTTTCAATCATTGTTGCAAGTAATTTTTTGTATTTAATTTTAATTTGCTGAAACTCTAATTTCTATAAGTTACTAAATGAATTAATGAATGAACCGTATTCAGGGATGGGGGTCGTTCAAGATTTACGTAAGCAGATTTATTACAATTATTTACCCCCCCATCCCCCCTGTCAGCAAAAGTAAGCAAAGCTCTTACCAATGCCTACGTAAACATTTTCCTATTAATGTATTGTTTTTTTTCATTGATTCATGAGCAGAAGTTATAATTCTAGAAATAAGAAAATAGATTTAGGATAGAGGACTATAAATTATAACGTACATAATATTCATTTAAACAAATTTTATTGACACGGTATTCAACATAACAAAAAAAATTATAATCTTAAGTAATATTACTAACAAAACAAACTTATTTTACATTTTTGGTACACGTATTAATTCCAATTAACAGTCTTCAGTTCATGACCACGGAATCCATGATTTTAAGTTTTCGATGACATTGGATGTTTGCTGCTCAGTGTTGTGTGTCTGCTCACTTTCATGCCATTTTGGAATGTCTAAGTCGTTCTCATCGAGCCATTCAATATCATGGTGCTCTAAATTTTGAATAATGCACAGCAGTTCATTAGCACGACGAGCAGCGACTTACAGGCCTAACTTTCGTATCAGTGTGCGTGTTTACTTTTTTATGGATCTTCTCGATGTGACGATTTAGTGACTTAACGGAAGCATGATAAAGACCGAACGTTTTGCATGTTCGACTTGATAGCTTTAGCAATTTAGCAATTTTACCATCGGACAAAAATAATCGTAGGACATTTGCAGGAAACCTTTGAGTGAAGCATTTAAGCGTAGAGCTAAATTGACTGGAAGATTAAGAAATTGCCCACCTTCATCCAAAACCAAGTCATCAACTGTTTATTTTACTTTTACTGGTGGTGGAAGAAACCTATTGTCTAGTAATCTAAATAGGCCACTTCTTGGACGACAACATTCTATGTTTCTACATTTAACAATTTGAAGCAAGTATTGGCTTTCACGCACATGTTCTGAATTCCATTTAATATCTGGAAAATCAGGAAGATCTTATTCGCCCAGCCTAACATATTTGCAGTAACATGATAGCCATCAATTTCCATTGAACTCCATACTTCAGCTAACATATTTCCTGCAAACTCGAAATTGGATCTTTCTAAATGTTCATTAATTATAACGCCACGTTCATCCAAATGAGACCCAAAATGGTCATGAAGCAATATTAAACCAGCCAGTTCCCGACTAAGACGAGCTTTTTGCGCTCTACTCTGTTACACGCACTTCTACCAGGAGCATTGGTAGCTAAAAACAATGCATCGAAATCATGTTGCTTAAAGTGTTGTATAGCAAACCCTATGACTTTTTGATAACGCGGATTTTCATCTGGCCCTCCATCAACCGTCATGATTACCACTGGTTTTACCAATCCATGGTCAGTTTTAACTAATTGTTGAAACTCTTTAAGTTCGAGAAGCATCTCGAAATCCTGAGCATGAGTATTAGCAGTAGATGAACTATGCTTTCCTCTTCGAATAGCAATGTATGTCGGTCCAGAATATCCAACGGCTTGCGGTTGTCCTAGGATACTGGAAGTGATTTTGAAACCAGCATAAACTGATGATATTAAATTATGCCGCTCAGCGGTTACTCAGTCGTGATCAGGCAATTTGATTCTATAGTCCATGTGCATTAGAAGAGATACTTGCTTATTTGCCGCAGTTACACCAATAGGGACCCGAGCTTTATCATCTTGAGATATGAAAAATACTTGATCTGGTCCAAGTTTGGATGCTATGTTCTCTAAATAATGGATTGATGTTTCAGTGAAATTGCTATCTAAGTGGCGTTTGTGGTGATCAGTCTGAGCCCGAGTGAGCTTAACAGGGACTGTCGATACATGTCTTCGTCCCTCTGCAGAATTAAATTTTCTGAGAATCAAACGAAGATATGTCCCACTTCGACTAATGTCAAATCCTGTTTTACGTAATTCTTGTGTGAGCTTATCAAGAGTTTTTACACTGCGAATAGATTCCGTTCGTCTTCTATCATCTGCTGCACTCCCAAATAAAGCAATAACCGCAATTGTTTTCAATAGTAATGGTTGATCGTTTTCTAGGCTAGGACGTCCCACTGAATCCCTCAAGGATATTTTTTTCTTATTTCTGGATTTTCATGACAAATATCTTCTAACTTTCTTTTCATACCATCTCTGTGTTTCTTCTGAGCAACTACGTTTTGAATCTTCCTGTTTAAAGACTGTTTCGCTGTTTTTAATTCCTCGCGCAACTTAATTATCTGTTTATCAACTTCAGCCCCGTTTGGCATAGTATCTCTGGCAGAATACAAAGCATTCAGATTTTTTTCGAGTAAAGCAATCTTATTTTGTCATAGCTTCCTGAGAAGGTTTTGCTCTCTGTTTATCTGTATTTTCGTTGTTTTCGCATTGCTGTTGTGATTTAACACCGGGTTTTATTTTATCTTCTCCCTGTTCTTTAGTATTTGAAGCTGGCTGTATAATTTGTGTTTTCTCTGCAGGCTTACAGGTAGTCGTTGCCTAAAAATTAAAACTTTCTATAGGTACTGCTAAAAATTCTCTTATTAAGCTACAAAAATATAAAGGTGTGACCAAAAAGGGTCGTTACATTATCCACTATAGTGAATACATTTAATATGTTTAATTTACTTTTAACATGACGAAAACGAATCCGCAGTATCATACATTTATCGGATCAAATACAGGGTCAATTATTGAGACGAGTCAGTAAGCGTATGATACCGTTATAGTTACAAGAAAGCGTGCCTAAGAGACCTAACATAAATTTTTGAAAAAAATTATATACATTTTGTCAGAGAAAAAATTAAACCGCCTTCAAAAAAAACAATGAAAAGTATAAAATAACTATCCTTTACTAATCAAAACTCAAGTACAATTAAAATAACTTTATAAATACGATACACATACCTATATAATTAAATTTGTCAGTTACTGAAGTCGGTGCCAAGTTCACCAAACTAATAGACTTTATGTTGTTGCACATTGATTTGGCACCGACTTCAACAACTGACAAATTTAATTATATAGGTATGTGTATCGTATTTATAAAGTTATTTTAATTGTACTTGAGTTTTGATTAGTAAAGGATAGTTATTTTATACTTTTGAGTGTTTTTTTTGAAGGCGGTTTAATTTTTTTTAATAAAAAATTTTTATTTCTCCCTTTTGAGTGGTCTTGACCTAAATAAATATCTAGAGCAGGTCTGCAATTAACTTCATTCTAATTCCGGGGCGCAACGATATACAAGAGAATCGTTAATATAGATAAAGGTTATAACCAGGTCGTGTTATCTAGTATATCTTCTATGTCCAAGCTCCAATATCGGTGAAATTTAAATGAGACCACCTCTGAAATATTACCTACCAAACGAAAAAAGAATTTTCGAAATTGGTTCATAAATGACGGAGTTGTGAGGTAAGAAACATACAAAAAAAACATACAGACGAATTGAGAACCTCCTTCTTTTTTGAAGTCGGTTAAAAACGATTAATGAACTCAAAATACTTTTTTGCTTATCAATCCTATTTCATATTGTGATCAAAATACTCCTTTAGGCCACATAAAAAACTGCATCCAAATATTATTTAAAAGCATAGCCGGGAATCGAAGCCATCAAATATAGAAAATTAACACCCTGTATTTTTGTAACCAATCGACGGAGTCAATCATAAGGAATATATAATGAACATTATTTCTAAACTTTGAGGTAGGCCATAATATCTTCTAATCATTAAACGTCTAAATTATTGTTTTCTTTACAAAATTTAAAGAGAATATTTTGGCGATTTCTAATATTTCTAGTGTAGTGTAATATTTCTAGTACTCATACCTAAAATGGTTTCATCACTCACCTTGGAAAAAAAATGTAGCAGATTGGATTTATTCTTAGTCGCTGCTTGCAATTCTTCTTCAATTCTCTTAGAGACAATAATATCAAGTTCCTTGTCGGACTTTGCTTGTAATTTATAATTACGCCACACTTCGTTAAATAACTTCTGTACATTTTGTACTTTCGTATTAGTATGAGATTTTTTTAAACTTTCGAACAATTTTTGGTATAACTTGAATTTGTCTATTTGAAACGACATCTTTATTAAACATTCAACTTTGGCTAATTGAATCAACGGTATAACACAAACGTTAACTTGCTTTGCTATGCTTACAATACGTCTACTCGTCAATCGTATCCAAACGAAACAATACACTGACGGAGGAAATTTAGACAAATGAATAGCGCGCGGTAATTCCCGTACTCGGTTCTAAGCTAGTACCTAAACGTATACATTATTTGTGGGAATCCCCGAAAATGCGTTTCATTTTCAAGCATAGACAATGTGTGGGTTGCCATATGTGTAAAAAAGTAAATAACTACGGATGACGTAATCATCATCTAGACCCCCTACCCCCCATGTCATCAAAAATAAGCAAAGCAAAGACCCCCCCGCCCCTCTATAGTGCTTACGTAATACTTGAACGGCCCCGATTGCGTTTATATGTTATCGTTTATAACAAAAAAACTTCACTTACCTCGTTTTTTCGCAAGATTTATTTCAGCTCTTTTATATAAAACGCTATTAAAATATCAACAATTGACTATGAATCAATCACAAATTCACGAAAGAAATATTGAAAGAAATGAGATTGGGAATTCCCCAAATCCACAGGTGACAAGCAATTACTATTTCTAGGGAATCCCCAAACGAGCGATAGAGCTGAATTCGAAAATAAAAACAACTGCATTTTGGGGAAATCTCCGATCGACCGACCCATAGAGGCAATACAAATATAGAAATAACAGACAGTGTGTAAACTGTTATAATTATCATACTGCTGACACCTATTGAGCTCACCGTGAAACCAAATAAAAGGCTTTATGTTTTTCAACGATAAATAACTTACTAGATACCTACCTACTATTGTATTGTTGCATAAATTTTTACAAGTGGTGGTTGTGCAATCTGCCAGAATTTTACAAATTTTTGCAGGTAATATTCCTAGTGTTTACTGTCGGGTGTCACCCCTAAAGAGTGACACCTGGTGCACCTTCCCCCCCCCCCCCCCCCCCCCCCTTCTAGCTACGCCACTGCGTAGCAGTTCACAGGCCCCTCAATAGAATTTGCTACGGGCCCCGCACTTGCTTAATCCGGCACTGGTCAAGACAGTGTGAATGAAAGAAAACTTTGGGAAAAGCCACCGGAAAAATCGGTGAATGGTATTTTTGTATGAATATCTGAATAAAAATGGCAAAAATGGCGTCACAATGTGACGTTCAGCATCCCACCTGAGTGGCGCCGAGGCGGGTCGCTAGTTAGGTCGCGGGGCCCCAACTTCGCACGGGTAGCAGGGCCATTTCGTAAAACCCGTTCTTAGTGAGCGTTTACACCGCGAAAGGAGTAAGTATGCTTAATTTCAAGTTAATCGGACGCAGGGGCGTAGCTACCGCCGTATCAGCCGTATCAATGATACGGGGCCCCCGGGCTACAGAGGCCCCTAACGTGTGTAAGCAAAAATTAGTAAAATGTTATCCACAATGTCACTTAATCTCGGGCTTCCCGGGAAAAAAACATATAAAAAATTGTCATACGTGCCTATAGAGTTTTCACTTCAGAAATGACAAAAGTCAAAAAAAGCAATCTCTTTTTTTTCTGGGTTAAGCGTGCGCCCAAAAGTTGGCAGCATCCTACATCGGTTATTGCGGGATTCCCCCGTCTAAGTCATTCACTTAAAATCCCGCAATAACCGATGTACAATGACAAACCACGGAGAGCAATATTTACGCGTTTTATTTCATTCCGGTTTACGATACAATCTTGTTCTTCTGATTATTTATTGGTTAATTAGTTTGATTTGTGAAAAGAATGAGTGAAAGGAAAAGAGATTACCCCAGTGGAGCTATGAAAAGAAAAAGTAAACAGAAAAGGGAGGAGGTTAAAAAAAATGCCCAAAATTTCTTCATTTTTTCAGCAATCAGCTTCTGTGAGTGATTTAGATTGCAATGGTAAGTACTACCTATTTATCTACCAGTAGCGTAAAACTGATAAAAAATTACCTAAGGACTTCGATGGGACAGGAACGGCTATCAGACTTGTCACTATTCTATAGAGGCAGTAATTTTAGAAAAACTGAAATCGTCTTCAGCTATAGACGATTAAATAAATCAATTTGCCGAAAAAAAGGCAAGAAAAGTGTGTATTTAATTTGAATTGTTTGGCTAGCTCAATTTCTAGGAGGAAGTGATAACTTTTTTTTTTCTTTTGTAAGAAATCTTTACCCTTCATTTGGGCCCCCCCACTAATTTTGATACAGGGCCCCTTCAAGGCACGCTACGCCACTGATCGGACGTATAGTTTAGGAGATCTCGTGATGAGTCAGTCAGTCAGTCAGTCTGTGAGTGCATGGTATTTTGCTTACATAGATATAGATGTAAGAGAATGAAAGCAAAATGAACGAGTTAAGCATCGTATTTTAATCAATAACTCAATAAATGTATTCCAATCCAATTATCTCATTATATTACTTAATATATTATTACAATAACAACAACAATATATTATTAATATGGATCATTACATTATTACATATTAATCATAGTAAGAATAATAATAACTGGTGTGAGAAAATAAAAAACAAATAAACAGGCCTATCCATATGGTCCATATTGACAATTATTCGATTTCGATAGCAAGTTCAGACAAGGCTGATGACGAAGACAGTTCAGAGCAGAACGACCTGGAGTGTTTTAGTTCCGAACAAGTTGTATTGGCGCTGAAATCGCTTCTGCAGCCTTGACTTAAAAGTCAATTGCTTGTCAATGTGCTGTCTGTCTGACTCATACTCTGACTCGGTTACTTTTCTATTCCGAGATGAGTTTTGATTTACCTTGTTGTCTTCACTTTCATGCTTCATGCACGCCTATTCAAAGTGCTGCCAATTGTCAATGTTTATCTTAATTAATATCAGCCCATCAGCCTCATCCAACATCTAGCATATTTTAATCGAAATAAAACTGTAAGGCAACAGAGGTGTCATAAGCTAAATACAATATTTGTATTAAGGAACGTTATTATATTTCCTTTATATGCATTTAACGTGTCGAGAACACTTAATACTAATTACAAATAATAGATCTTTACCCATGAAGTTGCCGTTTTACAATACTGGCCATTTGAAATATAATTTGTGTATGGCTGGCAATAAATTCTAAATTCAAACGAATTTTATTTTAAAAATATGCGAATTTATTTTCAAATTCAGTCATTTGTTTATTGATTCCTGTTTTGTTTTCACTACATTTGAGTCTTTTTTATCAATATGAACACGATAAAAATACGAGTAATAACAAAATAAGAGTTCCGTCGCGGTAGCAATGCGGCACAAACGGCTCGCAACATTAATAACGTGTACGGAGTGAACACTACAAACGAACGCACGACTCGTTATTGGTTTTAACGCTTCCGACATGGAAATTTTAATCTGAAAAATGAACTCCGTAGTCATCGGAAAACTAAACTCAACAAAGACGAATTAAGGGTGAAAGTGGAAGCTGACTGAGTTAGTAGCAGCTTTCGATGTTAGCATCAAAACAATATTGGTCCATTTGCGTCAAGTTGGCAAGGTAAAAAAGGTTGCTAAGTGGATTGAAGTATGCCTTGCGTTGCTTAATAGACACAGAAACGAAGGGATTTTGAACCACATTGTCACTTACGATGAAAAATGGATTCTTTTTGACAATCGTAGGTGGTTATCATATTGTAGACCCTGGTTCAGAACCTAGGCAATGCCCAAACCGAAAACTTAGCCCCAGAAAGGTGATGGTTACTGTTTGGTGGTTTAGTGCCGGTGTAATTCATCACAATTTCTTATCAAATGGCACGAGCATTACTGCGGATGTGTACTGTAACGAACTGTACATAATGATGAAGAAGCTCGCAAATTTCCGGCCAATTTTGGTTAATCGCTTGTACCCGCTGTTCCTGCACGACATCGCTCGACCTCACACGGCACAATAGACGGTCTATAAGCTACAAGAGCTAAGGTTGGAAGTTTTGCATCATCCACTGTAATCACCAGACCTTGCCCCGACAGATTTCTACTGTTTCCAAAATTTGGACAACTTCTTGGCGGGAAATAAGTTCTATACCCGAGAGGCAGTACAAAATGCCTTTGAGAGTTTGATGCCTCCTGTACACCTGACTTCTTCAAGAAGGACTTTGAATAATTACCACTGCGTGGTACACACTGGCAGAGATGCATCGATAGCATGGGTGCATACTTTGATTAATAGAAATAAAAAGAATATATTAAAAAAAATACTTTAACTTTTTGTACACTAAACGGCAATTTCATAAGTAAAGACCTAATATATAAATAGTTTTTGCTTTTTGCCGTCAGTTTAGTTCTATTAAGCAATTTTTCAGTTTGTGCACTTCAACAGTCGTTGACGAAGATACGTTTCTAAATGTCACGAAACCCTAAAAGTATGATTCCGTTCCCCGCGGCAGACGGCGACGGCATGCGCCACGACGGCAGACGGCTTTACTATGCAGTATACATTCGTATGAGACCGTTTCCGACACACGACTGCAATTGCCACGAGGCAGGTCGTAACTTGTTTCGACGCGTAGCGGCAGATAGCACTTTTGCGCTAACACAGTATTGCCGTCGAAGTTCTTCATAATGGACGTGTTAACAGACGAAGAAAGCGAATAGATCATAGTAAATTAAAGAGAGTACAAAATTAAACCGGTTTTTGTTTAAACGGCTCTAACTACTGAAAATATCTTCACTGTCGTTTAAGTGTCTTTTTATCAAAGTTCTTATGAGCTCTTATGAGCCTTCTTTCAGTCTATTTAAATACAATGGCAATGTGGGTTTTCTACATTGGTAATAATATAATAATAATTCTTCTTCTTCTTCTTGCAATAGAATTTGCAACATTTTATTCATAATTTTACAATGCGTGCCAACCGGAATCTATCTGACGCCCGTCAGCAGATGGCGTCGACCCTGTGCCGCTGCCGTCTGCCGTCTGCGGCGGGGAACGGAATAATACTTTAAGTGATTTAATAGTTCTTGCCGCAGCCATAAATTCTTCTTTAACATATCTATTAATAACTCCCACCACAATTGATTTTTCATTGGTGGGAATTCGGGATATATAATTTATTTCTTGTTAAGGGAGAGAAAAGTTAATTGCTTTGCTTATAACCCCAGTATCGCAAATAAATCTTCATTTTTCTTCTGAGGTACACTCTTTATTTCCACATTATTTAAACGCTGCCTTTGCTCTCCTACAGCAAACTCATGATGAAGATGTGAAAAATTGTACTGTAATTGATCTAGTTCCTTAACTTTAGACACAAGTGAAGTAAGTCTGCCAGTGTGTTCCTCAAGTTTGGTGCCGCTAAATTCACAAGACATTCGAAGGTCTTGTAGCTGCAATTTAATAAATTTGATATCCTTCACAAAGATGGCAGCGTCCTTAATTGCTTTTTAAGATCACAAATCTCATTGAGATTAACCTCAAACGTATTTAGTTCCGATAATTTTGCAGATTCCAGCGTACTGTATGAACCATGTGCAGGACCAAGTGATAGGTTTCTGCATCGTGGACATTTCCACAAGTCTCTTTAGTCAGTATCAAGTCTTCTCCAAGATTTTTCATTGATACCGGCAAAACCAAAATCAAGATTTTTTTTGCATCCCTGACACGGAACACCATCATTAAAATCCATGCTACACACTGCACACTTCATTATAGCCAATGTAAACAATACGGATAGAAGACTATATAACTTGAGAAAAGGTTGACGATATATGAATATAATTCCAATAGCAACACGTAAAGTAACAAAACACATACAATGGACTTTTTGGCGGGAACGGGAGAAGTGAAAATGTAATTTTATTTAGATTTTCTATTTTTTACATTTTTGGGAGTTTTAAAGTACAAAAGTGATAGTATATTGTCTTTTAAAGTTCTGTTTAAGTGAAAAGAATGAAGTAGGTCTAAATAAACATGCGTAGCTGAAGTTCTCGCGCTCTTCCAAGAAGTCCTTTATAACTTCAGTAAAGCCAAAGTATTATCACTTTACTAAAGGACTTTTACGATAAGAAAAAACCAATTTACTCGTGATTCTACTTATTAATACGTGACATTGGCAAATGCGCTAATCTGTGCGCCATGCCATGAAGAAAGAAAAAAAGACAAAAAAAACACATGCAATACGTACTACACAAACAAGCGTTCGCACACGACTGATTTATTTTATTTTATATTTAGAGCTACACTCACTGAGAATGTTTTTGGCTGGTTTGATCGAAATTGATCAAGCCCTTTTCGTGATATTCAGCTCTAAATTATATGTAGCACTTTGTAGCTAAAAACGTCAAATTTGATCTCTACTGGCAACCGAGAGGCCATTCACGTTGCAACGGTCGCAAGGACTGTCAATCGAACCGTTGCAATGCCAGTTCTATTACCACACAGACGTTGCAACTTGGTCGTACAGATTGTCCTACAGAAATGTATCACAGTTGTCAGATGCTTTTAGTGTGAAGTGGGATGCTCTTGCTTAGATATATCAATATGAATATTATGAGTAAAAAAACAAAAGCTGCACTTACTGTAGCATTATTAGAGTGCATTAGTGAAAGAAAAAGGAAATGTAAGTGGTCAAAAAAAGTGGTTGCTCAGAAGAAATATATATACCTACCGACATAATGAACTTGCTCGATGAATTAGTCACAAGAAAAAAGAAAGGAAGAAAAAAAGATTAGCTTGGTAGCGACCGGTGTGGTCGTGTCGAAATGTTTGATGACTATTTCAACGGACTTGCGACATGACCTTGGTCGTACTGTCCGCTTTACGACCGATACATTCACGATCGAACTTGTCGCATACGACCAAAGTCCATAAGACGGTCCGTACAACCGTTGCAATGTGAATGGCCCCTTGTAGTATTATTAAATATATATATACCTTCTAGTTATTTTTTAACTTTAAAAAAATGACAATTTAAATCTCTTGACACAGAAATTAATTTGCTGGTATCCTTAAAAAGCGATAGACAATTTTTGACTATTATCAGTTCTCTTTGGAAGATTGGTATTCATACCATAACAGTGTGATTAGCAAATTAATAAACAAGTAAGGGGCCGCTATGAAAAACGGAAGAAAACAATATTATTGGAAAGTTATGGTAGATAATGACTCTTCCAGATGTAACTCCATTCCAGAAAAATAGTGTAATGCAATAAACAGGAAGAAAATGAACTGGAAGTTAAATAATGCGCTAAATGACGCATTCGTTTCCGATAGGATGCCATAGAGTTTTTGGCGGGATTTTATTTGGATTTTATGGACAATGATTATTTTAATTATTTGCAAATTTAAACTGTAGTGGATATTGTGATGTAAAATTGGCGTAGTATTACGTTTGCGATTGGCATGGTTATGTTTACAAATTAGTAAAAGTTGTGCTTGGACACATGCTTGGAGTATAAAGCTCTATATAGTTCCTTGGGAGAATATGTGTCTATGACCACAGATTAGAGTCTAGGACCAAGGTTGATCTTGGGTTGATCCTAGATATGTGTTCTGTGGGTTGTGATCTGTACTATTGTGCACTTGAGAGGGAAGGCAAAGGAATGTATGCCTAAAACAGCCGATGCCGAACATATATTGCGCATATTTATTCCTCGTATAATTTCATTAAAATGTCGACATAATACATTTTAATGTTTCTTGGAGTTTTTGCCGACAAATATATAAAGACAGTCTTTCTAGTAGGGTCCGCTGAGGCAAACTAAGGCACAAAAAAATTTTAACATCGCAGTACTAAATAAGCACTTATTTTAACAATTCCACATATTGCGCAACAACGTAGGAACGCAATAGAATGTACGTGGGACGCAAAACTGCAACAATTTTACGTCACAATATTCACCGATCCCTCCCAACCATAGATAATCTTATTCTACTCTTTTATATACTGGCAACTCGTTTCAGATTTATTGGAAACATTTTCATGTAAAAAAGTGGTACATCTCTAATGTCTTTCTCTCATTACTAAGCTTTACTGAAGTTAAAAAGGATGTCTTGGGAAAACACGAAAACTTCGATTGTGAAAGTTTTCAATTCTCAGCACGTTCACAGAACTATAATGTACAATAAACTATCACTGTAGTACCACAAAACTCCCAAAAAAAAAATTGACAATCAGAATAAAAACCCAAGTTCACTCCTCGCGTTCCCGCCAAAAACTGGCCAATAATATTACATGTATGAAAGAATTGTCGGGCATCTCACTGAACGCTATGCCACGTCTCGTCGCACGCTGAGGTAGGTCAAACGCTGTATACAGTCCAGCTTTAACTTGGCGGCCAGTTTTATTGTGAGTAGGCCTCTTAAATAGTTAAATACAAATGAAATTTTAGCTTTCAGAAATCAGATTGGAGAAGGTGTCTAAGTAAATGGCGCTAGCGTAGCCTATTCCTAAGTAAATTAAGTACAATTTTTGTAGTATCTCAATCGAACTTCAAATCAACGATAAGTTGTTCTGTATCTTAGTTAGTTCCTTGAAATAATAAAAACTAAACTGAATTATACCCTATCCTCTTATTGTAATTCAGCCTTAAATTAAATACTCTCCGTGTGAAATATACAGCTATTCTACTTCGTTATTACAAAATCTTCGAAACAAAAATAGTAATCGATTTCATGGCTACTTATACCCATAGGACTGCGGACTATCAAAAATGATAAATGCAAAAATTGAACTTATAGCATTATATTACAAGACTCAATTTAAGCTACCTACATAGAGGTAAAACGATAGAGATAGTTAGAATGTATGCCATGTATTTTGTCCCTTTCAAACACTTGCCATGAGGTCTTTGGTAGTAATTATTTGACCATTCCAAAGACAATTTGACAGACTATGAGCTTATTAAAAATTATAATGTGTCCTAATAATTGGGACTACCTGTTGTTCGTGACTTAGTCCACGTGAAATTAAAAAAGTAACCCGTGTCCTACTCCAGGACTTAATCTATTTTCTTAAAATCAGTAAGCTGTTTAGGAGGAGAATCTTTAAATGACGATAACTTTTTTCGTTCGTCATCCAATTTCAACAATTGCTCCAATTTGAGCTTAATCTACTTGTGAAAACCGCAAGAAAATTCATTTAGTAGTTTCGGAGCTTAGCATGTGCATACAGACAGAGAAAAATTTTAAAAATGCGAGGCGAACGAGATGTTCACTATAGAGGTCATTTGTCACTGTCTAATTAGGTGACCTTAATACATTTACAACATTAGACCACTTTGAAGTGTCAAACATTTTAATTTAAAACAAGAAACAACATCGTAAATGATCTCTATAACTTCGTGATTATAATCTGTTCGTTTTTTCTCTTTCTTTCATTTTCGTTTTGTTTCAATTCGTTCGTTTTTTTATCTTTTCGTATGTCTTACGTCAACGTTATCTATCTTTTCACGTTTTCATGCGTGTAAGTAAATCAATGATCTACACTTGATCTATTTAAGTAGGTACATTATGAAATATAACTGTATTGTGTTTTGTGATATTTTAGTAAATAAAGACTTTTTTTTTTAATTGAACTTTATTACAATTGTTTTGTGACTTGTCTTTATCTCTATAATTATTGTCTGGAATTTAGTGGAAACTAACGCAACAGCATTTATAGTTATTTTTGTGACACCGAAATAACGTCCAACCACATTTGCATTCTTACTTCATTCTTCGGAAAACTGTTACCAAATCGAAACACGGAGGGTTAGATATTGTTACGATTTGAGGGCAATAAGATGCCGGTTAAGGGTGCAAAGAGTTTATTTTTCTTCGTACAAGTAGATGTCAAGAACACGCGAACTTAATTACGGCGGTTCCTAATCTTCGTAGTCGCCTTCAAAGTAGGTACTCGCGTAGTAGTCACCGAAGGTACACGCTTCACTCAATAACAATGTTCCCGAATCGCAGAGTTCTTCTATCCAAGGTCGTCGCAGTAGTCGTCGTAGTCGTCTATGTAATTCGCCTTGATGTCGCCTCGATCGCTAGTTGAGAAACTCTGACTCGGCGGCGGACACGGAGCTCTATTTATAGTCGGATAAAACGAGGGTGGAACTTTCTAGCTAATTACGCTCGTTAACGGTAATTCGACATTGTTCTCGACGCCGCCTGTTTGCATGAGTCATAGGTACATGACACGTCATCGCTCGGGAATATTCGAGGTGCAACTTAGTTCTTCTTTCTTAATTTGACTTATACCATTCGATAGTAGGCCTTAAACCTAGCAATGTGTTTTAGGTCATAACTCGATAAAGCCTAGGTCTCGAGATATAAGCACTAACAGTTATGTTTCGAGCTCCATTAAAAATCGACCTTATTCCTTACGCATAAGGTCCAACCGTAACAATATTTTTCGCTTAACTACATACACACAAGATGAGTAAATACATATTAAGAAAAATTGACTTAATATTTACATGTTATTTACCATGGATGTGTTTGAATAGCATGTCCGTGGCTTATCTATCCTATGGTCACCCTTTTTATAAAATTCAAAACTTTAGCATGTTTTAGTTTCCACAACCACCATACAATTCTCTTTTACTTGTTTTTATTCCGCACTATTTTACTATTTTATAATGAGCACCATACAATTATAGCGAATTGTAAAACGAAATCCTTAATAAAAATGGCCGTCCACATAAATAACTAATAAACTTTAATTAAACGACAAATTGATAGGGTTACCAGAGTAACTCGATAACTTACTATACCACAAGCTATAACCCATACTCTTTATAATTTCATAAACCACCTAATCACAAAATTGTAATATTCACATGTGTTCACTTAATATTATCTGCTTTCCGTACCCTCTATAATTACTATATTATTATGTTGATATGATTATTGATGGATTGATGATCATACAGAAATAGTAACAATACTTTAATAATTAAAATCGTGTTTGAAGTGCATTAACTTCAAATCGATTATTCCATTTCAGTGATGTCATGTTAATATTTAAATAAATACATTTTTAACTTAATAACTATAAACTTTGAAAATTAGTACCTTTAACTTTAATTATAATTATCATAAAGCTTAATGAAATAAAAATTTAACTATGAAATAAAATCGTACGTACAATTAAAATTATTTTATTTACACATATGACTTATGAGATAACATACCTCAATCACTATTCCCCCACGTTGAGGAATTTGTGCTCTGTGATCTCACTGATTGATCGCTTTTGTGCTTTTGTGATAGAAAATAGTACATGATACCCAAATGATACCAAAGAGAACGTATGCATGATACATGTAACAATTTTTTAACGTAGGTATGCGTAACAAGCAGTAGAATTACAATTATTAATTATTAGCGAGCAGTAAGAGCTGGGGAAAATAGTTTAACATTTAAACTTCAAGAATATAATTGTTCCATTAATTGTAATTATTATTAACACTAAAGATATTTTTTGACCAAATGTTTTGTTTTAAAATATCACTTCTTGTGGCAGCTTCTTCCGCCAACGAATCAGTTTGGCTATTCAAAGAGGCAATGCTGCCAGTCTGCTGGATACCTTGAGCAATGACAGCTTTCTAAGCGGCAACTTTGAGGAAATTTATTATTTAAGATAATGTGTAGTTTTAAGTTTGTAAATATTAACATACGTATGTACTTTTTATTAATAAAGCTTATATGTCTGTTAAAAAAAAAAATCACTTTTATTCTTACAATAAAGTGACATTGTTTAAAAGTAATCTGGCAGCCCCCATTTTTTTTTCTTTGCAATAGTTTTTGTAACACATTTTTTTTTTGACTTTTTGGCGGGAACGGGAGAAGTGAGGTTGTCATTTTATTTAGATTTTCTATTTCATACATTTTTGGGAGTTCTAGAGTACAAAAATGATAATATATTGTGTTTTAAAGTGAAAAGAATGGTGTAGGTATATATAAACATGCGTAGCTGAAATGCTTGCGCTCTTCCAAGAAGTCCTTTAAAATAACTTTAGTAAAGCCTACTATCACTTTACAGGAGGAGTTTTACGATAAAACAAACTAATTTACTTGTGTTTCTACTTATTAATACGTAACATTGACAAATGCGCTAAACTGTGCGCCACGCCATAAAGAAAAAAAAAACATTTGAAGTTTGTGCTGTAGTTTTTCGATTATGTAATATACTCTATGGTGTGGTTCTAGTTCACTCGTCCACCATTTCATACGACGGCGTCACTGTCGCAACAAAATGAATCAAGGAAGAATTCTCAGCGTATAATTTTCTCTATGGAACAAATTGAATTGATTGGAACGCCCTCATAGCAAATTTTTAGAAGTTCTTCCAGACATAATTTGAAGGTATAATATTGCGCTGATTATCCACATTTTGACAATATTAACGTTGAAATCGTAATTTTGATCGACATTTGTATTAAAACAAGGGGCACGTGCATGTATCCTATTGTGATTTTACGTAAAACCCATGTGAAAGCGAAGATTTAATTCTTCGTCAAACTGATACTGACGACAGCGCCGTCTGTGACCATCTTTCCGTTTTCAGTTTGTGGCGGTATTTGATAATAATCGCGTGTTTGTTGTTTATATTAATATTTTGATGAAATGTTACAATTATTTGCAAGTGAAACTTTATGTACGTATTGAATTCTCGACATAAGATGGCGGACCGTATTTAGCCTTAGTGTTTTCAGTCACCGAACAGGTAAATTCACTCTTCATTTTCTAGCTAGTATTGTCTTGTTTACAACCACTAAAATTTTCATGTACATAAAACTACCTTCCAATTATTTATTTGTTTACATAACAATTGTTTTTCGCGGACTCCTGACACTTAATTTTTGTTACCATCAGCACTATGAGGATTAAATTTGTTACTTTATATTTCACATTATCTGAAGTAGTTAGCTATAAGATTTCTAAAAACTCGCAAATAATGCTTTCTTAGAAACAAATGAAATAGATTTATGCAAATATTTTTTGAATGATATTACATGTACTTTCTATTGACACTTCAAAATGCTATCTATAGTTACGACACATTTTTAAAATAAATTGTTTCTATCTTCTGAGTTATTGCCTTGTAAAAGCTTGAAATTTAATCATTCATTCATTGTTTTATTGACAAAGTTAAAAATATTATTACTGACAACAATGTGTTATTACATGTCATTATGGAAATTCATGTTAGCTCTATTTTATTATTAGTACATGAATCAGTATGTGGAAGTAAATATACTTATGTAGAAGTAGGTTCTATTCCCTCATTCATCTACCTATTTTCCTTTAATAAAACCATGTTATTTTGCAACATACATATTTGTATAAATTACAAGATTTTGATAGCACGAGGCACCTCATCTGATCATTTTACCTTCTTGATGATATCTTCTTACATTCATGTTTAGCATTATAACATGGATGATCAGTATCAGAATATCAGATTTTGTATGTACATGACTTTTACTTTTGATCTCTTTCATCAAACTTCATTAGTCTCTGTGAAGGAATTATGCAACTATTTAGTATGTCATTTACTCTAAATTATTATTTACTGTAGTGTAACTTGCGAGTAACAAGTGTAATAAAAAAAGGACAGCTATACTTTATATTTTATGAGTCATTTGTTTTGATACATGGTCGGTATTAAAGGGAAAACAGGATGGAAAAATATATGGAAAAATATAATATACAAATGGTGTAAATCAGGGATTGCTGATAAATATCAGCGGATATATTCTGTCATCTGCCAGGCTGCACAAAAGCTGTCAGCCTACTTTAAGAGGCGGCCACTCCATCATATTCCTTGGATTCGAGCTCTGTTTACTGTGGGCCTTATGGTCTTCCCTCTGTTTCATCCATGAATCTTCCAGTTTTCCTCATGTTTCATATATTGTTATAATTGACTCAGATAAAATATTAGCAATGAAAATTTTTAATTAACAGTTTTATGGCTTTTAAGTGGTCTTTTGAACCTAAGATGGCTGCTGTGTGTTTCAAAAAATGTTTTATTGCCATTGAAATCAGCGATAAATATGTGATTCCTATGTACATTTATATGTCGATGACCAAAAATTTAATATTTCCTTTGGCAGATTAATGTTAACTCTGGCTACACTTAACAAAAAACTATAATTTAGATTATTTTATCCAAAATGACAATTTTATCAAAAGTTCAGAGATTAACCATTTAAGTTATGTGTATGGTTAGATTTTTACTGAAATTAAAACCTTATGTGGCCACAACACAAGGTTTGTTTTACATGAGGTAATGAAAATAGTGTATTCTGTGTTTCCCCTATAGTTAATAACTTTCCATTTTTTTGAAAATCATAAATTACAATAAATTGCACAAAAACATACAATGCAGTTCAGCATTTGGATCCAATTGCAAGTCGTAGATTGATCCTAAAAGGATGGGACATTGATATGCATGGCTGACTAAGATCATGACGAATAATGGGTAACAGCATTTCGCATACACTGGTGTTGACTCTTATGTGACACTTCAGAAGTTAGTGCATAGGGTACAACTACCTCGGTTTAAGTTGAAGTCTTTGTTTACAACCACGTACCAAATGAAAATTGCTTCTTTTTCATGAACGTAATATATATATATATATATATCCAATAACATCAGATATATATTAAGTGGGATATTTTTTGGGATTTAACCCATGTTTAGTATTTTTCTCATTTAAAAAGTAGCCTAGATTACTCTCTGTAAAGTCCTCTGTCTGTGAAAGCTATAAGCTGAATAATCGATTCAGCCATTTCAGAGATTAGTCTGGACAAACAGACAGAAAATCAGACAAAAAATTGAAAAAAAGCGTGTTTGGGTTTTGCTTACATGCAAATAATACCATATAAGCTTAACAATAAGTATATTTCAAAATCAAAGACGAACACTTTAATTTTATTTATATGTCCAAATCCAATTTTTATGTAATGGTCTAATGTTAATATGGATGTCTCTTCTTTCACGTAATAATGAGGTCTAAATCTTCAAATATTGATTGTTATCTGTGGTTGTCATTTGTAAGAGGTAAGATTGTAAATTACAACAAAATTATACCATACCACTAGTAGCTATTAATATTTGAGCTTTTATATGGCAAAAGGGTAAAGTGGCTCGGAATCAATTAACCCATTACATTAATCAATTTTGCTAAATCTGATTTATCACAGCTTATGAAGAACCTACACTTTTCTCAAATTTTAGTTAAAATCTATAGACTAGTATGCGGACATTATATCTTGTCAGATTCAAAAAAGCAATCAAAATTGGATTACCAAACTAGCACAGAGGCAAATATTTGATGGTACCCATGCTAATGAAGATGGTCTGTTCACAGCTATGCCTCCTCCAGACAAGACTGCCGACGCACAGAGCAAGGCTCTCCTCCAGACATATCTCAACTCATTCAGCCAGCAGAGTGATGCCGCAGCTGCAGTACTTGCAAATGGTTGCATTGCAGGTATTTATTTATTATATACAGACATACCTATCTTCACGCTGTATCCCTAACGGGGTAGTCAGAGAGGACGGAGCGCCAAGCTTCGCGGTCTTTACATACCTCTTTCGCTTTCAAATCTCATCATTCTCCTTACACATTTTCGCCTAGGTATGTGAGTGCTTTTGAGATTTCCGCCTGCTAACACTCTGGCTATTTGATCTTCATAAGTCAGCCTTGGTCTTCCTTGGCTTCTTTTACCACTCACTTTCGCTCTGTACATTTCATTCATCAGCCTTTATCACTCATTCTTTCTAAGTGTCCGAACCATCTAAGCATTCCTTTCTTCGTTTTTACTATAACACTCTCATGCAACCCTGTCATACTGCATATCTCTTCATTGCTTATCCTGTCCGCAAGGGTGATACCGCACATATTTCTAAGAGATCACATTTCTACTGCATTTATCATACTTTCACTTGATTTTGGGCATATCCAGGCCTCACTACAATACAATAAAGTTGGCACCAACACCATATTGTGAATGCCCATTTTGTCAGTGTTAGATATATTGACACTGCCTACTAATGCGGACAGAGCACCATACGCTATTGCCAGCTGCTACCCACCCGTCTCTCTACATCCATCTCACATCTTCCATCCCTTGAAAATGCACTCTCCAGATACACAATTTCATTCGCTTGTTCTAGACATTTTCCATTTACCCAAATCTCACATTTCGTCTGTACAGCTTCTCTTTCAAACACCAGAACCTGTTTTGTTCACATTCATATTCAATCTTTTCACTTCACATTCTTCTTTCATGCATGTGACTAGTGTCTGCAACTCTTCTTTTGATGGTGCTATAAGCACACAGTCTCAGCATACAATAGGCAGTTTACCACTGTACCATCACATATCATACCACTCATACTACCCTTCAATTTTTGGAGGTAACTGTCCAAATACAGCACGAACAGCCAGGCAGACATCATGCAGCCCTGTCTGATACCTAAATAGACTTCGAACCAGGGCGATATATCATCTTCTATCCTTACATAGGTTCTGTGGCCTCGATGTAATGACCTCACAGCTTGCAGTAAGGAGCCCCCCACGCCATATTCAGGCAGAAGACTCCACAATTTCTTTCGCACTACTCTGTTGAATGCTTTTTGAGGTACTATGACTGTGGTGCGCCAGTCCTCTAAAACCTCCCTCTTCTGGCAACAAAGTTGCATACTGCACAGAAGGTATCCCAAACCCTAGGACCACCATACCTGATCATCTCCACAGTAATCTCATAATTTCCCGCAGCCTTTCCACATTTCAGACTTGTTATCACTTTCTCAATTTCTTTCATACTAATGAAATTACTCCATAGCTGCAGAACATCTTTTATTTTAACAGATGATGTTCTATCGAACGCTTTCATTCTGCAAGGTGTTGGACCACTTCGGTAATTACGTAATTCTTTCCAAAATACTTTGGAATTTTATCGAAGTTGTCCGACGTCTTGTTTTCATCTCACACCCTACACCTTTCAAGCTTCTCTTTCACTAGTGCCTTAGTTTCTGGTTTCTGCAGCTTATATCTCTCTTTCATCAAATCTTTCATACTACAGCTATTTTTGGCAGCAAGGTAGTCTCGCCATGCTTTTCTTTCACCTCATCATCCCACCACACTCACGCTTTTTACCATCCCAATCATATTCGTTCATACTAGCCATTCTGGCTATGCATCCTTTAGTCTATATAGTTTCTCAGAGTGTGCTCATGAACCTGGTGAACAGATATGGCAAGCCTGAATCGAATAATAGAAGTAATGTGTTCACTATCAGAGCGAACTTTGAAGAACAGTGGTCTAACATACTAGGTTTAAAATAAAAAATGATTTGATTTACAGTACTTATTTTCAACCTTGGAATCCTTTTTCACCTGATGTTAAATTCTATTTACTTTCTAACAGTGAATGGCGGCGGTGAAGAAGAGACCGACACGGGGGTGACATACTTTGTCGATGAAGAGGGCAGATACTATTACCAGGCGGCCGGGGACACTAGTAACTTAGTGTCATTGCCGAGCAATGTCACAGATGATACTGAGGTAAAATACAGTACTGATAATTTTACTTATTTTAGACTTTTAAAGGGAATAACGAAGTTTTTATATCTTATACTCTTATGACTAGGGATGGATATGAGTACCTCTACTTACTTGATTTTGAATTAACGTGCTGTAACACAAACCTCAGCAGGCTATTTCATTCTTAAGCTATATCTATATAAGTGAAATACCATTCACTCACTGACTGACCGAGATCTCTGTAACTATAGGTTGGTTGACTTGAAATTTAGCATACTTTTCCTCCTCGTCCTCCTTCTGAAATCTATGCAGAGCGGACTGTGGTGCAGAATCCGATCTTTTACACATAGCCCCAGAAAAGTGGGTCGTTACTAACAAGTCTAACGTTTCGCTTTCACATGTGAATGAACCATCTGGCTTTTTAAGCAGTCCGATTTGATTAGGTTTGGATTTAGAGAGCACTCTATGGAGTTTTGCTCCTTGAGGCATATTTTTAATTTCCTCAGCCTCCTCCATGAAGCTCTCTGTGCCTTCCTAATCTCGATTACATTGTATTCAGTTAAGGCTTTACGTTAGTAAACTAATTAATCTGTGGCTTTACTGTAGGTCTCGCATTCGCGAGTCTTTTTAGCCTTATTAATTAATTTACGTGTTTTTGTTCTAAGCTTCCCAAGCTTAGAGTTCCACTACAATACTTCTCTTTTTGAGGTTTTTATTTTCAGCGTGCAGTAGTCTTCAATTCATGTGCACTGCTAAATATTGACTCTCAGACAGACAAATTCTATCATTATTCCTTCTATGCCGATTTGGAAGAGTGAAAAAAAAATGCCAGCTATTTACTTCCGCGCAGGTTGTAAAAGTCTGTCAATGAATATAAAAGTTTTATTTATTTTTTTATTTGATATAAGTGGCTATGCAGGTCCCACCAGACCTGTATCATTGCGACCAAAATTGATCTATTGTGATCGTCACTATTTTACAAAACACTACTAAGTCTCACTGCAGTTAAAACTGCAGGTTATTCCTTGGAGCGACGTGCTAAACCGCCTCCGGACTCAGAAAATACTGGCGGAGGCAGGATCGACGGGTGCGCATCACTGCCTCAGTGGTCTGCAATCACACAGAATGTGTATATGCCTCTTGACAGTACTGGCACATTCTTATGTTGGAGAACCCCATGTCATATAGCATTATCCACCTTTGGAACATTGCTACATTGGTCCAGCTTTGGAGCCTTGGTAGCACTCTCGGAAAGAGATTCCTCCTCCGATCGAATTCGTTTGACAGCCTTCGATGGAGCAGTTTCGAGCTGCGGCAGATTGGCTATAGGCTTTCGGCACAAAGTTAGGGCTTCTTCGGTACCTACGTTTGAAGCCCGTTGCTTCCTAATCTGTTTCCGCGCGGCTCCCGAGAACTTACTCTTTAGAGGTTTATCATCGGTATGTGCCTTACCACTCTGGTTCGTTACCATTTGTGAGCCGGAGTCGCACAACTGGGCTGGTACTGGGCGTTTGGGTAGCCAGGGTAGCCACAATAACTCTCATATTCCATTATACAGGCTTAATTAAAAAATACTAATAACCTCTTAGTGCAAAATTCTTGTCATCATACCTAACAACGATTTTTGTTCTACGACTTTTTTCAAAACCTAATACGTTTGTGTCAAAAAATATTTGTTAAGTTTTGTTGTACTGTCTGAAACGTAATTACTCTGTGTACGTATTCCAATGGCCGCGGCCTTCTGCGCCCCGCTGTATATTATGGCTCCGTCCATTTTGATTTGAGGTTTGAAAGGCTGAGCGATGAAATGATGTCTCTATTTGAGGTTCTAGTGTTTGAAATTACGTTCCATATTTTACTTAGTTAAAAGTTAAGATATTTCGTAAAAAAAGTTAATAATTGAATAGATCTTTCAATTGAACACTCGCATTTGTGAATTATGAACCTAATATCTCATTATAATTTCCATGCAAGTTTTCTGTTTAAATAAAATTGCTATACTATGCTGAATTCACATAGCTACGTTATTAAAATTGTGTCGTAATTTGCGTAGAATAGCTTCTCAAATGTCACTGTCTCATTGGCATCACCCGATTTTCTTCCGGTGTGAATTTCACACCAAATTGGAAATTCCTTGAAGTTATGTAGCATACTAACTATGCCTCGCAGTTTTACCCGCCTTAAGGCGATGCATTAGAAATTTTGACGACAGGGATCTCAATTTTTCTAAGTGACTACAAAACGTATGAAAGTTATATTAGGTAACCTGATTCTTCATTTCATTGACTTCATTTTGCCAGTTGCGATACACGATTGGTTAACTTTTGTAACACAAAAAAATATTATCAAAGAAACCCCTTTTAAAATAGACATTTACATTTTTCGGAGTAACGGGACCGATTTATGTTTCTAAATTTTCTGTAAAGTTTAACCTAAACATATTCTTCAAAATACCAGTTAGATTTTCCAAAATTAATTAAAGTTTTGAAATAAAATAAATAACTGTTTTTTCGTATTATTCGTAAGCTAGCACGCGCACGTTTGCATAGAGCAGATCTATTTTAGATTAAATTATTGTTCATCAATGCGTCACCTTAAATGTAGAATTTGTTTAATAACTTACTATAGCACTACCTATCGGATCCTCGCGATCTCAATCGGTCAAATCGTTTTAAACTTATAACGTAGTAACTAATTAATCTGTGCATTATGTATGCACATAATAGTGATATGAATTTTTTTTGCTTATATAAATGATGCCGGGAGATGTAACTAGTATCCAAAAGCGTATTATAAATGGATTAACTTACGCAATTCATTATTGATTAATCGGCAGACCTAATTTTACTGGGATCGAATTTAATATTGTTATGAAATTAGAAGCCAAACAGTGCCTTTTTGACTTCATACAAAACTGTACCTCTTTATTATTATGCACTCAGAAGATACAGTTCAATTTGATTTTACATCGCAATGGATTGTGTCGTCAGTAAAGTGAGTACTTTTGTAAAATAAAAACTTACGTCCTTGACCTGTGGGACACGTGCATTACAAAAAAAATATCTCGTCATCTTGGCTGGAAAATGAGTCGCTCGTAGTGTTAGAAAAATTCTCATTATTACTTTTTAATTTATTAAACAGCGTCTAACAAATTTAATTGTCGAGAATTTGTCACTAAACCGAGTGGGTCTGCATACGAACAGCCTGCGATCAAGACTTTGCAATGACAATACGGAGCTGAGAAGTACTTGGATATGCGTGGACAATCCATATAACAAATCCTTTGACAACAAGTCTTTTGAGGGTTGACCTTTAACAAGAAATGTATTTTTTAAATTTCATTAAACTAAAATGAAATCGTGGTTACACAAGTTGATACAAATGTAAACTGTGTAATAATATTGTATTGTAACATGTATTGTATTGTAATATTCAATATTAAAACCCGGAATGGAACCTGTATTCTTAGCTAATCATTGTCCGCAGAGGTTGGTTAATACTATCTTAATTTTCTGTAGGGTATAGGCGAAGATGACGCCCAGATGTTGGTCGATGGTGACGGCTACCAAACAGTCACGCTGTTACCATCGGAGAGCAGCACTGGTGAAGTTAGCTACGTATTGGTAGTACAAGAAGAAAACAAGCCTGTCGTTGGAATTGACATAAAAGTTGACCAGGTAATTTGAAATTAGATCTTATTATATATATATATATATATATATATATATATATAACAGAGAGGACGGAGCGCCAGGAGTCGCGGTCCTTACACACCGTGATTACTTACCAACGTGATTGACGCACAAAGAAAACATAATATATATATATATATATATATATATATAATGAAGTTATGTTTTCTTTGTGCGTCAATCACGTTGGTAAGTAATCACGGTGTGTAAGGACCGCGACTCCTGGCGCTCCGTCCTCTCTGACTACCCCGTTGGGGATACAGCGTGAAGTTATGTTATGTTTTATGTTATGTCAATCACGTTAAAACTACTGAACGGATCGACATGGGACCACGACCATTCGATGCGGAATCGTTTGTAGATGGTTTAAGTCTATTCATTTTTTCAATTTTATAGACCTTTCACCATTTTTCAAACAATAATGTACTATTACGTACAAAATTTTCACTTACGGCCAGCGGAGCGGGCGGGAAACGGCTTGTTTCTTATAAAACCATTTTTCTAGGTTTCCCTTATCAATTTTTTTAAAGCAATAAAAATAAACTCATTTTATATTTTCTGGTTATTTCTGTCAAACTCGTATGTTAAATTTAGTGAAAACTCTAAAAAAAGTATGGCAAAGATCACTAATGTCATTCAAAAATGGGAAAATTTTAAGAAAAAAATTAAACTGCCTTAAAAAAACACTGAAAAGTACAAAATGACTATCCTTTACTCATCAAAACTCAAGTACAATAAAAATAACTTTATAAGTATGATACACATACTTACATAATTAAATTTGTCAGTTACTGAAGTCGTTGCCAAGCCTACCAAACTAATAAACTTTCTGTTGTTGCACATTGATTTGGCACTGACTTCAATAACTGTCAAATTTAATTATATAGGTATATGTATCGTACTTACAAAGTTATTTTTATTGTACTCCGAGTTTTGATAAGTAAAAGATAGTTATTTTGTACTTTTCAGTGTATTTTTTGAAGGCGTTTTAATTTTTTTTCCTAAAATTTTTTTATTCCTCATTTTTGAGTGACCTTGGCTTTAATAAATATCTAGGGCAGGTCTACAGTTAACTTCTTTCTAATTCTGGAGCGTAACTTATACATATACATACATATACAAGAGAATCATTAATATAAATAAAGGTTATTATCGGGTCGCGTTGTTTGTTCTTATTTGGTGTATATTCATAGTCCAAGCTCCAATACCGTGAACTTTATATGGGGCCACCTCGGAAGTATACTTTTTTGAACAAAAAAAAATTTTCGAAATCGGTTCACAGTTGACGAAGTAATCGGTGAACGTACATAAAAAAAAATACAGACGAACATGGAACCTCTTCCTTTTTTTGAAGTCGGTTAAAAATAGGAACACTTATGATATCATCTCTGTCTGTCGGTTTGCTTACCACAGTTATTGTAGCCGAAATATGGAACAGTTGTAGTAAATAGAGGCCTAAAGGCAAACACAATAATTAAAAGTCGAATATTTACTTTAGTGGATGAGTTTTAGGTCATAAAAGAAAAATAAAAAAAAACTCGTTTGTGTCATCATGGTGTATCAAATGCTCTTTAAAGCACGAGCACTACCTGAGTTAAAAATGTATAACACATTTTTTTTTGATACTTGAAATAATTGTAAATTCTGCTTATCTGTTCTATGCTTCCAATCAACTGATCTTCTTAACTCTATTACAACCAACCAAATCGTCACCATCACCACTGATCGTCGGCATCACTTTACAATGAGTTTGCATTGATAGGATTTTATTAAATGAAGTTTTTTTGAAATAAACCTTTTCCAAGGAGGAGAAAGCTAGTAATGAAGATGTATACAACTTTGAGGATGAAGAGGAGGCTGTTGAGGAAGAAGGAAGTGACGAGGTCGATGAGAGTAACAAGAAGCCTCCTAAGAGAAGCGGGAAATACAGTCGGCCTCAATTAGTTTGCAATTTCTGCTCATACACAAGCCACAGACGGTATGTTTATTTATATATAACTTTACGCCATGTAGTCTTCACAATGAATAAGGGGCAAGAGCAATCATGTAGACCAATTTTTAAGTCCTTGCATGTATATCCTTGCCATGTCTACATCTTTGAAATTTACAAATTTGTAAAAAAATATCCTCATCTCTTTAAACAAGCTTAAGAGATATTTTCCAGTAATACTCGAAATCGTGAGATTTGTCCTTAATATATTTCTAAGAAGTGCACATTTTCAAAAGAATTGCTACTGTGTGCATTAAAATTATAATAATATACCACGAGAAATAAAGCAAATGCCCTGCAATAAATTTAATACAGCCTTATATAAAGGGCTTATAGGAAAAACATTTTACACAGTGCAAGAATTTGTGAATTGCAAGTGGTGACTTATGTGAATTGACTTATTTCTTATTGTTGTTTTTTTTGTTTGTATAATTATTATTTCTGACAATTTTTAATTGGTATAATTGAATACGATGAATATGACATTGATAATTGCACGTAATGTTTTGATTTTAAATAATAACATTATTAAGTACATAATGAATTGTAGTTCCAAGTTGTATACTATCTGCATGCTAATGTTTATTGGCTGAATAAGCTGCTGCTATAACTTCTAATTTCAAATATCATCTATGTACCATGTACGCTATTCAAAAGTAAATAAATGATCACTTATTTATAATGAAACCACAGTTTGAATCACTTATAATAATAAATATTTAGACATTGTCAAAAGCAATACACGAGACTTGATACTTGAAGACGGGCTCGTTTCTGCAACTCGACGGCTATTGCGCCTATTTTGCGTTGTCAAAGGCAATATAATTTTTATGTTATAATCCCTTTTATGATATTATTATACTATATACGCTGTATTTGGAGTTTGTTTAAATAACTCAAAAATAAACCGACTCACTGCTGACCTAATAACCATTGGGTCAGGTGAATTCTAGAATAGAGGGCTTGTTTAGGCAAACAGTGTAGGGAGTCCTCCAATAATATTGAGCATGAATCTTCATAAGGTGGTAGCTATTCGATGAGAAGAACTGAAGATTGCCTTCAGCGCCATGTTTTTGGAGAGGCCTATGTCCAGCAATAGATTTAGTGACTACAATTTTTAGCTATGTTCTACTCAAAGACACCATTTTTGCTTTTTAACGCAATCATCATTACAAATCATACTCGAAGTTCAGACTCAATCATTTACCTCATACCAAGCATTGAAACAAATGTTTGCATGAAAGACTATAAATTCTTTCGTCTCCAGCTATCTTCTGCTCCGCCACATGAGGTCCCACAGTGAGGAACGTCCTCACAAGTGCAAGGTGTGCGAGCGTGGGTTCAAAACGCTGGCATCCCTGCAAAACCACTTGAATATGCACAACGGGGTTAAACCACACATCTGCAAGTACTGCAAGAGTCCTTTCACCACATCGGGTAAGCTGTTTCTACAAACTATTTTGAATGGTTGTGGTTCGGTTCTTGTCCAGATTAACTTAAGAAACTAAATTGGAGTGTAGTTTCAGTGAATACTCCTCCATTTCTTTGGTACCCGTAGTACAGGCCTAGTACTTAGTTTTGGGTCCCATAATAGGGTAGTTGACAATTCTTTAAATTGGTATGTTCTACGCATTTAAAATAATTAAAAATTATGGCCATAATTAAAAAAAAAATTCATTCAGAATACAGTAGTAATTGACTTTTAAACTTCAGTAGAGGGGGTAAACTAGAGGGAAATTATGCTTTCGACCTATGACGTCATAAGCTCGCAGTCATTGCCCAGCACAGAGATTAAAACCCAAAAACTTGTATGTCTATTATCTAAATATTTTTTCGTAGTTGTTCAATGTCCTAACCTATCTTTCAGTTCAAAGATGTCAAGATGAATCAGTTTAAGTCAAATAGTAATAGTAAAAAAGTATGCGAGGATCACGAAATTTGGCGCTCCGTCCTCTGATTACTCCGTTAGGGTGAAGAAGATATGTATGTAAGTTACATTGATTGTTTTTCTTACCCAGGCGAGCTAGTCCGTCACGTTCGCTATCGACATACACATGAGAAACCTCACAAATGCAAGGAATGTGACTACGCTTCCGTTGAACTGTCGAAGCTGCGTCGGCATATGCGCTGTCACACAGGTGAACGACCGTATCAGGTGAGAGAGCACCATCGTAAAAATAAACAAAACTAATATCCATAGTTCTCATACATACACTACACTTATTATAATAAATCAATTGGTCCAGTGCTCCTACTGTACTTAAATAAAAATACATAAATATAACTAATGTATTTTATTCCAGTACACCCACTGCACTTACTACAATATATCCATTGGTCCAGTGCACCTACAGGACTTACAATGTATCCATTGGTCCATGCACCTACAGCACTTACTACAATATATCCATTGGTCCAGTGCACCTACAGGACTTACAATATATCAATTGGTCCAGTGTTTGTTCTGCATTTATTGTTAGTAAAAATACATGAAACCAATATCCACTGTTTCAGTGCTCCCACTGTACTTACGCGTCTCCGGACACGTTCAAATTGAAGAGGCATCTGCGCACACACACCGGCGAGAAGCCCTACAAGTGTGAACACTGTAATATGTGCTTCACTCAGTCCAACTCGCTCAAATCACACAAGCTTATACACAACGGTAAGTTAGTATTATGTTTTAATGTTCGATAGATATGTATTATAGCAAGTAGCAAAATCAGGATTGCTAGTGTTGTTATATATTGTAGTTTTATAGTCGCGATTACAGAAACACTTCCATATCTTAGTTATCTTAAGGTTATGTAAATTTCTGATATGTAACCTTTTTGGTAATTGGATGTCACTATTAAATTGGCCGTGTTCAGTCGAACTCAGATCTTAGTATTCTTAGTAAGATACTCAGAAAAAAAAACAATTTTCGACCACAACAGGATTTCAACTAACTCGCATTCACAAATAACTGTTTATGGTAACATACCTAACCTTACCATCTCATTTTATTGCTTTGTACAATAATACAAATTAAATTATTTATCACATTTACACGTATGTTTGCTTAGTAGTGTATTGGATCAAAAAAGCTTGTGCTGTATAGTGTAAGGTTTGTTTGTGCAACCATAAACATAAAAATAGTAGAAATGGAACAATTTACTTTTTGCTTAATTCTTTTACACCCTGTATGTTCATCACGAAAATGATTAATTTGATGTATTTTTGCTATCCAGTGACCGACAAGCCGTACTTCAAATGTGAACTGTGCCCAGCCAAATGTGGACGCAAAACGGATCTGCGTATTCACGTGCAGAAACTGCATACGTCCGACAAACCGCTCAAGTGTCGACGCTGCGGCAAATCCTTCCCAGATAGATATTCTTGCAAGTTGCACAATAAGGTACTTATATAACTAGATGCATGGTTCGGGCACATAGAAAGAATGAGTGATGAAAGACTGACGAAGAATATCTACAGAGCGAAAGCGAGGATGAAAGAAGCCAAGCAAAACCAAGGTTGACATATATAGATCAAATAACCAGTGTTAGCCGACGGAAATGTCAAAAGCACTCGCATACCTAAAAGTGTGAAGAAAATGATGAATTTGAGGAAGCGAAAGAAGTATGTAAGGAACGCGAAGCTTGGCGCTCCGTCCTCTCTGACTACCCCGTTAGGGATACAGCGTGAAGATATAACTATCTGTTGTTCACGACTTCACGTGAAATAAAAACTCTTTTATTTGCCAGATCCATGCGAAGTGGATTATTCTTTTTTTGTTTGTTTTTAACGTTTTGCTATCATTTCAGACGCACGTAGGAGAGAAGTGTTTCAAATGTGACCTATGCCCATATGCATCCACAACCTTGCGCCATCTAAAGTCTCACCTACTGAAGCATATGGATGAGAAGCCATTCCAGTGTGACCAATGTGACCAGTCCTTCAGGTAAAGTTTCTTATATGGCTTCACTTGTACGACTCAAATACAACACTAAGCTTATGTTCGTTAAATATAATAAAGTAACGAGTACAATCCAGACGGCTACATAAAAGTCATAAAATATGTATATAAATATTTAAAAAATCAAAATTTCTAAATTTAAGTCAAAAAGTCCGTGAGATAAAATACTATCGTTATATTTTCCTTACAAACATTAGGAAAGACTATATATTTTGTAATTTCGAATATTCAGATTTTCGGACGGTCGATTTCGAGTCCTCAGCCTTTCTCTTCTTTATTTATCAATTTTCAAATATTATATTAGCTACTATCCATTATTATATTAAACGAGCAATATTTGTATATATATATATGTATTTGATATCGCTTTCTCGAAAACGCCTCTGGCGATTTCGATGACGTTTGCAATATAAAGTTTGAGGGGGCGAGAACTCGATCTAGCTAGGTCTCAACTCTGGGAAAAATCGTTTTCTCAGTCTTTCACAAACTTTTAAACTCTAATTTTTTTTAATTTAGCAGCAGAGTTTGCCTTCTCAATAGCATTATGGCTAGAGTGTAAGGTCTACCACGCCGAAGTGCGCGGGTTCGAATCCTGCAGTGTGGTCAGAAATTGTTTGTTTCTTTTTTTTTTAATAAAAATATAGATGTGTGGGTGCTCTTTTCTAACAAAAATGGCGACCGATCAGCTTATCTGATAATCACTGTGTGTCGTATGTACAAGTGAGTCAGGTTATCTGATTTAGCTCAACCTTGCTACTCGGACACGACGTCTAACTTTGGAGCTTGAGTCTGGCTAAAAGTCATGGAGCAAAATCTATTATTTATTTTCCTGAACAATGAATTTAATGTGTCATGGACTTCTTTTAAGATGCTATGTTATGTAAAAGAGTAGTACTATACAAGCAATTTTTGTATATTTATAACCATCAAAAATTGATATAGCTGGGGTCCAATTCTGAGAAAATTCGTTTTCTCTGTTCTCTAAAACTTCTAAACTAAACTGTTCTGATTTCACAACAGAGTTTACCTTCTCAGTAGTACAGTGGCTAGAGCGTAGCTCTACCAATCTGAAATACGCGGGTTCGAATCCTGCAATGTAGTCAGACTTTTTTTGTAAGACACTGAGTAAAGCTCGGTCGCCCAGGTACTAATATATTATATGGGTTAAGAAAGTGCATACTGTACCAAATTTCAATCGACAGACAGATATGAGTAATCTAATGAGGATTTCGTTTTTGTGCATCACGGAAAGTACGCAGACTATTAAGATTACATAGATAATAATCAATACATAACAGTAGATGTACTTACATAGGTCAGCAGTATAATGATGGTGTAACTTCATTGAATTTAATAGTTTTTTTAGGACTTACATCACTCCTAAGCGTATTTGTGTATTAGACGTCATCAGAGATCAAATTACATGCCGGCCAGTGTTCCTGATTGTTTGAAAATCATTAACTATAATTTTATGTTTGCTTGCAGACAAAAACAGCTATTGAAACGTCATCAAAACATTTACCATAACCCGGATTACGAGCCAAAACCGCCCAAAGAGAAGACCCACACTTGCCGCGAGTGTAACAGAGCCTTCGCGCATAAAGGGAACCTCATACGACATCTCGCTGTCCATGATCCGGAGTCCGGGCACCAAGAGAGGGCGCTGGCGCTCAAGCTCGGCAGACAAAAGAAAGTGAAGGTCGTGAATCCTCAGCAGGTAACTGTAGTGGTATTTCGATGTATACTTTGTGACCATTTATTTTTTTTGTCAGAGCGGGACGCTTGCGAAATTTAGAAAAAAAAAAACTACTATTTATTTAAATAAAAAAAAGTGAGAATAATGTATTAATAATTATGTAATTTGAAATAATCAATATTAGATTCAATTGCAGACGCTTTTGTTTTATATTTGTCGGCAGAGCAAATCTGTTTCAAAATATCGAGTCTAGTTTTCAAGTAGGAATAGAGCTTATCACATGAATTGAATATAGGTAGGTAGGAGTACCCGTACGGTACGTATTATTATTGTTTAATCTGTTTGCAAAAGCGTGACAATTTTGCTTTAGCTGGGGACAACAGGACAGGCAGCCTAAAAACGGGACGTATGGTCACGTTATGTATACTATATGATGTAGCGATTAATAGATCCGATCCAAATCTACATTCCATCAGATAATTATATTTTCTTGAACTAACTGAAAAGTTTACTCGATATGAACAGGAGTGTGATAAATTGTGACGTCATAGTCCGATAACGTCATCTCAAATTTATCTCCATTACTGAAATTTGTAAAGTAATACATCATTCTTAATTTAGTTCAAATATTTTTTGTACAATAGTATATATCATTTTGAATTGTTCTAATTTAATTTATAAGTTCACGGTTTCTATTGTAATTATAGGATGGAACACATCCACACACATTTCTATTTCACTTTATAAGGCTACATGTATCGGATTTACATTTGTATGTAGGTACATACATTATACATCAATCTGTATTGCAACGGACAGAGGTCTGTGGACACCATGGAACATTCAACATGTAGAGACTAAATATGGGACCATCTTATTCTCCAATGTCGTTTATTGACATTGATAAATATCAACTCTCACTCTCATTAAGCAGTACATAACCAATACAGGATCTGTGTGTACATCTCTGTATATTCCGACAGATATTTAAATATTTACGTACTGGCTTATTGTTCTATTCGTTGGTGTGACAAAAACAGCAAAAAGTCAAACTATAAAACTTAAATTAGTTATGCTGATGATTATATATTTATTTTGTGCTTCTTAATGTACGTAATCCGTATACTAACAGGAATAATTTGCGAAATGCGAAATTTCTATAAATCTGGGGACATGGCGGTGCCCTGCTATCCTTGTGTAAAATCAATATCTGAACATGTAAAGCTCTAATTGTGGTTTTTATTCTATTTATGTTAGAGCGATTTTTTTAAATGCCGGTACCAAGTGTGTCTCTTTGTATTATAGAAAAAACATGGTTGAAAATATTTTAAAACATCTGCAATGCGAATGAGCCTTCAATAAAATGAGATAATCATTGCAATAATTTGCATTTGTAATATATATTTGACGTGTGTAATGCTAAGCGAATTGATGGAATTGTATAATTTACGTTGTGGTTTTATGAAGCTAATGTATTATATTATGTTTTGTAAAGTGATAAATTATAATATGAAATAATTATAATATCAAAAATATTCTTGCATCTTGGCCTCAATTAATGCTATATATGTATATATTTAAAAATACTAATAACCTTTTAGTGCGAAATTCCCGTCATCATATCTAATAAGTTTTGTTCCACAATTTTTATCAAAACTTAATAAGTTCCTCAAAAAATATTAGTTAAGTTTTGTTGTACTGTCTGAAACGTAATTACTCTGCCCTCTGCGCCCCGATGTAGAGTAGGTGCCATTATCAGAAACATTTAATGTATTTTTATGTTTGTATGAAAGATTAGAAAATAATTATTAAAAGTCGTAGAACAAAAGCAAATGCGGATAAAGTTAAGAACAAATTACTAAGAGGTTATTAGTATGTTTAAATTAAGCCTGTATAATATGTATATAAGAATATGTAAGAACTAAGTTAATGCTATCTGATACGTTCTTGCACTGTTCTAAATTTATTTACATTCTAATTTAACACCCCTTTTTGATCCACTAGGGGTTCAATTTCCAAGCATCCTTTATTACTTCCTACATTATATTTTATTAGGAAGCTATGTGCAAAATTTAAATTTCTAGACCCAACATTTTCGGCAATGCATTGATATGTCAGTTAGTGAGTCAGTTTGTCTTTTACGAGTTACAGACTAGCTTCACTTGACTTGATTATTAAACATCAATACATATTCATATTCAGTCTAGAGAAGTAGGCCATCTACTTCTCTAGACTGAATATGAATATGTTATACATATAAATCTTCCATGTTAGATCTCTTAAATAATGATGAAAGCCGCATTAAAAGTGTTTAGAAGTTACTTGCGATTACACACAAACGTAGATTATTACTTTTTTATGCGATTACAGTAGATATTATGACTAATATCTGTATTTTTGCAATGTGTACACACTGTTATTGACTTATAAAAATTAAATTAAAAGGGTTTCTAAAAATTTAATATATTTCAGTCCAATGAGGAAGCAGACTCCGACAATGAACAGTCCGACAATTTGGTGAAGTTTAGTCTAAACAACGACCTGAAGCGTGGTGAGTTGGTGACAGTGGCTGACAGTGATGGTCAACAGTACGTGGTGTTGGAGGTTATACAGCTAGAAGACGGTACCGAACAGCAAGTTGCTGTAGTTGCACCAGACTATGAGCAAGGTATGTCTAATGTATTTATTTACTTATTACGCCCAAAGTCGAAAGGTGTGAAGTCATCTCGTCAGGCGTGGATCTAGGCGTAGTAGGTTAATAATATATGGACAGACATGATTGTGTATATATGTACAAAGTACTGAGGATAAGTTTTGTCGCTGTCACTTCAACATTGTATAATACAAGTTTGTGACGTAGAAATCTGACAGCGTAATCTCTCTATCATGACATTAATGCTCAGTGGAGGTATTCTCACTTCTGGGCACCATTTTGGCCGAAACTTTATAAAATATGTTTGCTTCTTTTCCACTACAAGAATGTATTAGCTAAATTATAATGGTGTAACTACGAATTTTGTAAATTATTAATGATAATAAATTTTTAAGTCATCAGCAAATAAAAAAAAGAGAATAATCGATTTCGAAAGCCAAATCGCTTATAACTAATGTAAATAATACTGGCCCTAGAAGAGAACCGGTATGCCTGATGCTACAACGAAACCATTTCACTCAGAGCCACAAACTACTACCTTTTGAACACACACACACACTATAACACAAACTGCAAAAGATTACAATAACATGTCACCAATCATTAAAAATGAGGTGTTTTGATTACATATCACAGGTGACTGACATACATATCATACATGTCTTTCTAAATTGATGACGTGCCGTCTCAGTCTCTGTATAACGTATTTACCGGTCTATATGTACATATAGCATTTCATCATTGTCATGTTACAACATATAGTCTAAAACCTTAACAAATTTGAGCACGCGAGGTAACAGAATTAGATTCGTGTAGATCCCACCTACGTGAATAGGTGACGTCATCACAAATCTAATATGGGGCAGATCCAATTTATTTAAATTACTCATGAACAAATTTTGAGGAAGCGAAAGAAGTATGTAAGAACCGCGACGCTTGGCGCTCCGTCCTCTCTGACTAATCCCGTTAGGGATACAGCGTGAGGATATGTATGTATCTATGTACTCGTGAATTTAGCATTGTGCAAAACTATATTTTGCAGCAACTAATTGTGTCCGAACCGCAACTAATTTTTATAACTGAATTGCAATTTTTATCTTAATAATTCATTTGCACATTTTATATTAAATATTTTAATTAAAATTGTTATTAAAATTTAATTTGTTTAATATTAAATAAATACTTTATGTCCTTCAAAATTGGCTAATCAGAAAAATCTTTGTTTTGTGATATGAAAATTTTTACTGTGGGTTATTCGTAGTAGATCTATCCTGGACTGTATAGTGTACACTGCTTTGGACTTTTTTGTAGACTTCGAAATGACCTATCCGTATTTCATTAATTTGATGTATTTCTTATGGTTTAGTCAACTTAATCCATGTAAGCATTCTAAAAGTTTGTCGATTGTTTTGATGTATCCAAGTCGTAACCAAGTACGAAATGTCAATATTTACCTGCTTCCATACATTAATTGTAAATGCATTACACATATAAACTTACTCATTAAATATTCTTAATGATGGCGAAAACAGCATTGAATCACTTTGAAGTTTAAAAGTTGTAAGCATTTTGTTCTATATATAGGTGATGTGCTTAAAAATTCCCTAATCTGTATGTTTTTTGACAGATGACGATGAAGAAATAGATAGCAAAAAGGACATACCACACGTAGAAGTGCGTTCGAAGGAGCAGAAAAAACAAAAAGGAATAAACAAAGGCGTAGAATTAGAGAGAGAAGTTGACTCTTGCTTCGGGTTTGATGTAAGTTATTCTGAAACTTTTTGTGTGTGTGTGTGTGTGTATATGTGTTAATGAAACCTTATCGATTGCTTGCAACAACAATGACATAACTCTAAAGAGATAATTTTACAGTTAAAGTTTCAAGTGTCTGTCTCATTAGAGATACAGTGCGAAGATGTGTATATGTGTGTGTTTGAAAAGACAATGTATTTACTATTATGAGAAACAATGAGACCTACATTTATCATAATGCATTTCAGAAAAAAATAATAGCTATTTATATCATCTCATGCATATGATTATATAATAAGTAAAAAGTATTAAAATTGTAAAGATAGGTATATCTGTTTCTCGGATTTTTAACACTAACAATAATTATGATATTTTTGGAGAATGAACTTTGATTACTGCATTACTGCCCTTTCTGCCCATAAAAAAAGTTCTTGTTCTTCAAAAAGTGCGTATAAAGGCACTTACAAGGTCGGCAACGCGGAAGTAGCGCCTCTGGTGTTGCATGCGTCTATAGACTATGTTAATTGATTACAAGCAGGTGATCAGAATGTTCGTTTGCCACCGTAGTATAAAAAAAAGAAAATACGCCCCTGGTGTTACCGGAAGCTCTCCCAGTTTATTGTGTTTTACCAAGAGTATACGCCTAGTGCTTAATTTGGGGTCACATAATTGTGTGGACTATTTATTTTATTATTTGAGCTCTGTAACTTAAAAAGAAAAACGAGTCTTATGAGATTTTATTTTTCTTCATGGCGTGGCGCACAGATTAGCGCATTTTCCAATGTCACGTATTAATAAGTAGAATCGACGTTCGAAGTTTTCGTTTTTTCTTCTTATCATAAAACTCCTGCAGCAAAGTAATAGTAGGTTTTACTGAAGTTATAAAAGACTTCTTGGAAAAGCTTGAGAACTTCAGCTACACATTTTTATTTAGACCTACTCCATTCTTTTCACTTATACAAAACTTTAGAACACAATCACTTTTGTACTTTAAAACTCCCAAAAATGTAAAAAATAGAAAATCTAAATAAAATGACAACCTCACTTCTCCCATTCCTGCCAAAAAGTCCCTCGATAAGATTAGCAGTGATTGGACTCATGGGTGTGGTTATTATTTAAAGTTAGGATATGACTCAAAATTCCCGGTATGTCCCTGGAGTAGGTACCTTAGTAACATATAGAAATACACTAATATGATTCCGAACAAGGATGGTTTTAATGCTTATATACAAAATCTTTCACTATTAAGTTATACATAAAAATTAACTACAGCAAATTGGTTACCAATTAAATTAATAAAACATTATGATTCTTGGAGTTTATATTTTTCTCATAAATAAACAAAATTTAACAGCTTTTACTAAACAATTAAATAAGAAATCCCGGGAGTTTTAGGCCATATTTTCGATAGTAATCACACTCATGATTCTGATCGCTACAGATTCGTCACCATTATCCATATCTCTCTCGCAGTTAATTTTCTTCTAAATTGCATAATGATAGTAAATGATACAGTGATAACATTTTATATTAACAAGATATGTTTTGTACAAGTTGGAATTTTAAAATCTTAATAGAAAAATTAAAAATTTGGTACTCATATTCGATCATTTCCTCTCAGACCTTATCTCTGAAACAATGACCTAAAATTTTAGAGCATTATCTAAAGTTTACAAGAAAACATAATGAAAGTGATAGATATTAGGAATGATTAAAAATCAAATGAGACATTTACCATTTTGTAGACATCCATACAAAAGCTTCTGTGTGCCAATCAACCTATTTTACGTTATTGTTTCCATTGACATAACCCAGATTTATTTTATGATAAAAACCTTTCGTTTACAGGAGGACGATCCAGAAGAAGAAGAAGAAGAAGAAGATGATGAAGAAGATTATGAGGAGAAAGTTGTATTAAGTCTAGTTTAGAATGGTAAAAATATTTGTCAAGGCTATTTTATTGGCCATAGTGTAGGTCTCCACGTTTCTGCGTCCGTATTATGTATGAGGCATCTAATAATATTTTTATGTTATAACATAAATGGAGTAGATTCGTAAAATGCGTAAGGGAACTTGAGACTTGACAATCACGAGCCAGGTATTCATACTAAGACGGGTATGTTATTACCGATGTTGATAGCCAGAAATTTGGGCAGTATTTAATTTTTACTTGAGTCTCAAGTTTGCATTGTATTATGCATGCTTTATATTGAATATTTTTTATTTGAAATCAAGATAAATTATTGTCAGCGACCCTTTCGTTGGCTTTGGGATTTTGTAATGAAATTTAAGTGACCCCGTTTCAGATGGAACACCTGACATCACATGTCTTTGTGATATAGTTCTAACAGGATAGATAGGGAAAATGGAGTGTCAAATGGCACATTCATGTTTTTTTAACAATTGACAAGACATTTATAATATATATCCAATTTTTTTAATTTTTGTCCTTAATGGCCTTAAGTCGAAGTGAATATAGCAAACACAGATCTTCGATCACAAATAAAGAACTAGATTCACAATTTCCTGTAAAATCTAAACCAATTGTTGTCCCATTTGACGTACATATTTTTAATATCGTATAGTATTCTCGGTAATATTCTGTTAATCTAAAGTAGACCTTACTGTCAACCATAGGTTCTTATTCTTCTTCTTTTAATATTATTGGCTTCTCGTTTATACGAATTCTGCCAGTGTCAAGTTATTCATGAGAGATTCACGCAAAATCACAAAATCAAAATCATCGCGAACATGCCAAAGTATATATTCTATGTCTTCCAGAAATCTGAAAAAAGGAGACACAAAACAAACATTTACTTGATTCTTGCATGACAGTGAAACGAAGTTTGTAAAAAAAATATTTAAAATGCAATCTTACGTCTCGTGCGTAAAGTATAAATTCACATAATCTATTTGCATTGTTATTTACGTCATTTTGATTTGTTACGTGAAAGTGACAAGGATAAGACATATATCGTCAGGCAATATTTAAAAATATGATTACGAATTTAATAAAAAAGAGCTATGTAACGTTATTACTGTAACGAAACAATGAACACGTAAATAATATTATATTTATAACCGAAAATAAGAATCTCCGTCTTTTTTGAATTTCTAAATGTGTTGTTTTTACAATTTTTAAACGAGCACTTTGACATGTTCGCCGTTAGCGTTTTCGAATACTACTAAAACAGAAGTGCACTCAAATACTCATTTGAGTGCACATTTGGTTCGGACATTTTTGGATCATTGATTGTGTATTTAGTTTTTTATTTGTGATCGAAGACACACGCATTTAGTTACACAACTACAAATACCCAGATCTCCAACAGATTTTGTTTGCACAGATAAGCGTAACCGCGTTCCGACTGTATCTTAACTCGCCAAAGTCCATAGAAGACAAAAAGAATATATTGTCAAAACTAATCAGCACGTGTTTCGCCTCAACGAAGCATCCTCAGGATATTCCAGAGATCAGACTCGGTCAGCTAACCACCACCAAATCAACGATTTGGAGCCGACTCATTCGTTGTATCGGTTCTGGTTTGCTGGCCAAGTCTGATCGCTGGAATATCCTCATGATGCTCCGTTGAAAGGCGAAATACGTGTTGGTTGGAAAACAGCTAATTATAATATTATAAAAATTCATCAGACGAAAAGAATTTAGCTGTAAAACAATATAGAAAAATATTGCTTCCTACGTACTCAAATGAACAAGATATCGCAAGCCACAAGAGCGACAGTGATTTTACCACTAATAACAGCGCCAATTTTACACCTTAAATGCCATTGGTAGATTGAAATGTCTCGCGCTACCAAAATGTGTCTATTGTACAGGTACATCTCAGTATTTTATATAATACCACTCATATATTATTGAAACATTGATGATGAATATCTAATTTATAAATATAATGGAACCTCAATACTGATTTTTATTAATGATTGAATGTTATTGTAGTTGTAATTACATTGTTTTCACGTATTTTGTTTTAACGTTTTATTCTAACAATATTTGTTTTATTAAAATACAATACATACAAAGTTACATGTATGTTGCTTAACTTGACTAGTGGCGAGATCTATTACGAGTTGTGTTGTCGATTCATTACACAGAAAATGAAGTATAAAATACAAAATTAATATTTAATTTATAAAATCGATTGGTAAAAGATACTGACACCTTAAATTGACACATATGTTATTTTAAAATTTTAATGTCTATTAATTTCAATTACTTCAAGTGCATACTTTTCTTCCACACAAACGTTTAAACGGTAATTTATAAAGTTTTTAATTGCGTACTCAACGCGCGGAAATTACTAGATGAATTTTGATGAAACTTAGCGTAGTAATAATTTATATTCTATGTCAACACCCTGAACTTTTTTTATCTCTGAAAAAAGGAGTTTTGGCATAATAATTAAAAAACTTTAATCTGGAATAAAATATCATGTTCATAGGAATCATAAAAATCACGAGAAGTCAAAGAAACCCATTTTTACTAGGTATGCTATAAATCTACTATCTACCAATAAATTTATCAATAAATTAATCTACCTATTACTTACTTTGAGATTACATATTTTTAATCGTCCGGGTTTTTTATTTACATGCTTAAATTGTTGTTTTTATAATATTGAGGAAAAATTAAAACTTTTTACAATGCAAGGTTGGAAGTTTTTAATGTAGGTAATACTTAAATTATTCCTTTATATACAACAGTTAGTATGATTTTTTAATCATTTAATTACGTATTTTCTTGTCCGTTATAATATTCGACATTATTTCTTATATAGTGTTAAGTTCATACAGTCGTATGGTTTTATCGTGTATACAATTTATGTCTAAAAATGTAATCGGTCGTTTTATGTGTTGGGGCTAAACTTGGGACGGGGTCTTCCCTCCTAACTATATTTCTCTTGCCTAGTGGAGATAATTATTACAAGGCATATTCAAAATTGGTTCGAATGTTGCCAAATATGACATACAACCTTTTATGTGATTTATAATTAGCACCCTTTTTTTTTATTATATTCAGCTTAGTTATAGGTATCTCGATAATTGTTTGAATTGACTAGATTTATTATTTCTGTAATAATTGTCTAAATATTACTTTTAATTATAAAAATTTGAAAGTAATAGCCGGATAATTGAATAATTTATGACACATGTTATTATTTGATACTTAATTTTAATTAAAAAATTTACTCATTGGTAATGTACATTGTATAGAGTATAAAAATGTGTATATCTTAAATATTCATTTTGTTTTCAACCTTAAGTACCTACCTATAGCTTTATAATAGCAATATTTCTCTGTATTATAACAATAAGGTGATAACGCAAGGCTATATACGTGTTGTTACCATAATTAAGGTCATTTATGTCTTATCGCATCAAATCTACCATCAGAATGGGAAAAACACACAGAGGAACCGACAAGAAACTCATTCGGATATCTTTTTTCAACATTTTATCATTATATTTTAAATTATTGACATAGCATGTATAGCCGCTATTATAACAATTTACATGCGAAAGTTGGTATACAACTTATTTGCTGAATATAGCTCTTATGTTATCACTGACCTAAGTTTCAACTGATTTAAATTCTTAAAATGCACCAATTAGTCTCAGTCACATCACGTGCGCGTTGTTATATAGTTGTTTAGACATTGATAATGTATATTATGAGATATTTTTTGTGTTTGTCGATGTTTGACTGGTCTACGTTAAGATATCTTTTAGCGGATTGCATTCCACAGGCATTCCACATCGAATTCATGTGGTATAACCAAGAAAGTTGTAGTGAAAACCCATGAAATTGTACACTACTGGCATACGTTACAGCGATGTACAGTATCACGTAAATTCCTTTCGACAGTTTTCCTTGGCACAGAAAAGTGTAAGCGATTTCCGATTAGCCTAACTTGTCGAATAAATAACATATATTGGACTTTATTTGTAAGAGCAAATAGTACAGTATTGCTTGTTATTTATTCATAACTCTGATTGTTCGAACAACATAGAACACTGCGCATCTACTGCGCAGGTACATTGAGGTAAATTTTAATTTCGGTAATACATACTATAAATGCCCAAACGTCATTTTTAAGTCCGAACATATTTTAGTCGATCACGGTTAACGCTCGAACCGCCTCTTAGCTATTAGTTGTTGTGTACGCGCCATGTAGTACACAAATGTTAGAGCGAGATAACATTAGTCTCTCATTGTTGTATAATGAATTTTTGTTGTTATAATGAAATCTAAACGTAAAGTAACAAAGCCTGTATTTCAGTTTTGTTTATCGGCGTTATTACACCTTTCTGCGCCAACGAATTCTACTGTACATGGCCATGAAGACTTATCCCGCTCTCGGAGATGTCGTCTCTTTCTAAGGTGATTAGAAAGGGACGGGCTTTCCTTTGAGAATAATTAAGTTCAAGTTAATTTTTTCTTTCTAATACGAGTACAACCTTACAATTTCACCTAGAACTTTCTATGAAACAAGTGTCACTAGCGTAACGCATTAGGAATTCTTATATTAGTTAATAAGTAATTACTGGTGATGTGCTGATTCGATTCTTTTACAAATCGATTAATCGATTACACTTGTAACAATAATCTATCTGAAACCGATTAAGGTCGACTATGATTTATGAAGGTAATTCTTTCTCTTTTTGTGGAAAAAGACAAGATATTTTTAGAAACTACACCAAAAACGATCTCCGTAAATCGTAATTCTCAGTAAATAAATTTATTGACGTTTTAGACAGTTCTTTAAAAAAATAAGTCAAAAATCTTAATATTTATTTATTCCACAAATGTACCAATATGTTATTGATTCAGTCATTTTAAATACGATCTAATTTGCCCTGCGGCACTGCCGTCTCGTTGTAATCTGAACATAAAATGACAAGTGACAACTCTCCCTTGAAACATGGAATTCTTTAACAAACTGTTTTCATTTCTTTAGTTTTAAATGACGAGGAATTACCTACGAATAAAAATTTGTGGGTTAGTAATAAAGTGAAGAGGTTCATAGATAATAACAAAGGAATCCCCTTTTTGCAATGACAGGGTTGCCATACTAAACCACGACAATCAACAAAAGTAGAAATTGGTAGTGTGGTACAATTTTTTTATAATCGATCATTATAGATTATTCAAATTATAATCGATTGCAGACGATCATTTTAATAATCGATTATTGATAATCGGTTTCGCACATCGTTAGTAATTACCAAGGTAACTTGTGACACTAATAATTTTTGTAGACGTGTCACACGCGTTGTCGCCACTGAACATGTTAACTTCATTTTTACAGGAATTCGAAGTGGAATTTGAGAATGAATTCTCCGTGACTACATTTTTGACCTAAGTAATATAGTTTCCGTAATCGGTATTCGAAATAATATTGTCTGTAGATATTAAATGTGAATAATCATTTGACATACACAAATTCATATAGAACCAATAGGAATATTATAGATTTAACATACCCGATACAGTGCGGGCCGGATATTCGCACGGGTTTTTCAATCAACTGTGGCAGTTCCCGGCTAGCAAAATCATGGTTCAGACCACGCACGTTACTACGTAATCCTCTTGCTTATTACCTAACTGGCAGTCAGCATGCGACAGCCAAATATCGCACGATATCTGATGTCGAAACGAGAGTTTGTATAATGTAATTTATACAGTGGCGCTATATCTATCTATGCAAAAAGTAAATTTACGGTCATGGCGCTATGGATACGCAATCGTCATACATTATATCAATTTTATATCACAATTAGTCACCGGTCGCGCAATGATCGCGTGGCTGTCGCTGTCTGCACGCTTTTAGGTAAAGCCGAGAAGGTCCAATTAAAACATTTCAATCGCGTAGTGATCGTGTTATAGTCGCGGTTACTGTAACATTAATATAAGTTACAGAATTTACGTTTGTATATATTTTCCGATACATCACGTTTTTTCTAGTTGGGTCCTAACCAGTTTTTATGGACATTTCAAATATTTAGTTTAAGTAATAAAATGCGTTAACATATGCTTAATAATTACTATAGTAATTAGATTTTTAATAAAGTAATCATAAATTTAAATGATGTTTGTTTCTGATTGAAATCACAAATAAATGGTATAATTTTAATTTTTTATTTCTCAAGATGTTAACGAATACATATTTTTTAATTTCTCGAGATATTTTGAAATCTTATTCGTTTGATTTGTTATTCATTTACAACGAGTACCTATACATAATTGTTCATATAACATACATACATATTTTCGCACTATATCCCTAAAGGGGTATCCCTAAGTCAGAGAGGACGGAGCGCTAAGCTTCGCGGTTTTTACATACTTCTTTCGAATCCTCAAATCTCATCATTCTCCTCACACATTTTCGCTGTTTCAAATTTAATATAGTAGATTATAAATAAAATGTAAGGCTGCGGTTAAACGATGCGTAAATATTGCAGCTGCTGCGCGGTAGTCGTTCGTTCGCCTCGCTCTTACATTATATAATAGCGAGTGTGAACTGTAAATACTAGGCAACGACATTCTTTAAGAAGAATCTAAAACTATCCCGCCCACGCATTCACAAAGTTGCTCGCGCATTATCATAGACGTATAAATGAAAATAACGTCTTGTTCTAAAAGCGCAGTCACTAGACACATGCATACGTTCTCCGCCACAATCTACTATTAATATATATTGCGCTGATGTGCCCACTACAGTATATCTTGCTCTGACGACCTATGTTTGTCAAACCGGCCTTTGCAGCCTAAAGTACTACATTCCACCATCACATCCAAAAGAGTTTCTGTCTCGCATATTGTATGTATTTACAAACATTTTTATATTAATTTTTACTTGTAAAGTACAAAGATAACTAAAAAACTTACTAACGAACAAAGATTGGTTCTTATGGCTGTCAAATGCAACAGCTTGTCTTCAAACATTGAGTTCTATTACGAGCTTATTTTTTTCAGTTTTACTATTTGTGACGAGTGAAAGGGGATAGGTATCTATTAGAGGTAGATCTATGGCCTCCGCTAAGAAATTCGTGTTAAATAATCGCAGCGAAATCTATGCAAATAAATGAAATTGATGTGTTTGTCTTGTTTGTCTACAATTTTGAAGTAAGTTTTTCATAAGCTTGTATAGTTTTTTGCACGCTACCAAAACCTAAACGCGTAATTTTAAAATTTTTGCCTGTGTTGTTTGTTCGAGCTAATCTCCGAGACTGCTAAATCTATCTTGACGGTACTTTAATTGGCAAGTAGAGGACTTTTCTGAGCACAGCTATTGTGAATATAATATTGCAAATTATTTTTAATTCCAAATTCCGTAACATGAATAGGTACATACGTTCATTACTTTATGATTTATTGTAACTAAGTTATTTCTTTTTATTTTAGATACTTTTTGACTATTTAGTCAATGAAAAATCATTATTTACAATAGGTGATTTCAATCTTTTAAACATTATATCAACAAAACTACATTACAATAATGATGTACATTGTATTGAAATTAAAAATGGCATCGGTCATAATTTTAAATGAATGTATTATGACAGTAGTATTATCTGGTTGTGTTTATAAATTAATGTATGTATGAGGTAGGATGGCTTTACGCGAGGACGTCCCAACCTCGGACCAAATAACAATGGACACTTGGACAGAGCCATTTCGCTCTTATCGCCCTGTGTCAAAGAAGTTTCTCGCACTGTTCAATGTAATTCGTGTCAGTTCAGGACCGATTTCAAGTACATTACTGAAATAATTATTTGCAAAATACTCATACATCTTAATTGTTTTGTAAATGATAATTAAATTGCTTATTTTTACGCCAGAGATAAAACTAACGAAATAACGTACTAGTACAAACCCGGGGGCCATTTACCTTGTGTTAGCATTTGTATGGAAATGAAATGACATGTAAAGTTTCTGATATAGTTAAAACAAACAATTTTCGCCTCTTCAAATTTTATCATTCTTTTCACATTTATCGGGGTAGGCGAGTGCTTTTGATATTTCTATCAGATGAAGCTATTTAAGTCGCTTTTGTTAACATAATTTACAAAAGAAATCACAATACAAACGAAAATGTATCGTTTATTGTAACATTAAATATTATAGTTTCATACATAGGTTTAACAAAAGTTACAAAATCATACAAATTTCAATATGGTTTTGCAACGAATGTGCATAACCGCATGGAATAATTTTTATGTAGATTCAAGGTACATACATATATGTTACGATGCTCGTTGCTCGGGTATATGACTAAAGCAACCTTAACATCTATGGATTTGTCGTTTGTAATGATACTGTAACAAGTTATTTGTTAATTTGTAAGATTTTGTTAACAAGAGTTGTTCGTAGTATTTTATCCTGTTAATTGATATTATTTAAATACTGTTTGGAAAATTTTAGGGCATAGATACCTTTCGGTACTTATCTGCGCTGTGCTCAAACGTGCTCAAACTGCAAAAACTTATTTTAAGTACCTTCTTTTACCTACACCTATCGTTCTTCTCACCTCACTAAAAACAAACTTACCTATAATACTACACAAATAACATAAACCATTAACTCAGTGGCGTAGCGTAGTAGGGGCGGCAGGGGGGGGCATAATTTCACAATAAATAATGATAATATCTTGTAAATATTTGAAACATTTCATATTTTTGTCGCGCCTACGATTCGGACCGATTGAAATGAGCCCGGAATTTTTCATTACTTATACTGTGACGAAACCGGGGAATCCCCTTTCTTTAAATGAATGTATAATAATGACATCTTGCTCATTGTAGCGACTGGGAACACCGTCTGACTTGTTGTGTACTGACTTGCAGGTATTCCCCGTTTTCATTTTGTGCTTGGATTGTTTATGACTAATATTCAGCGAGAATGACTTCCATTATATAATGAAAAGTGTTCACAGAGGAGATTCTTAAACATGTTTTACGGCTGTAGACCACCAGGGGGCGCTGGACGACAGTCGGCGCTTGAGAGCTTTTTATTAAAAAAAACATTTTGATATTTATAATGTTAGTGGGATGTAGATAGTAATGTACTCAACGTACTCTCTAAATCCCTAAAAAGATTAAAATAAAAAAGAAACTAAATTAAAAATGTTGTATAATCACACGCCGGATGTTAAAACGTAATCAAAAAAGGATTAAATAACTTTTTTAGTCCCCCGACTAGTGGTTTGACGTTTTGGTCGAGTTGCATCGGTCATAGTCTCAAGTAAACGGCACGCTTATTACGTATCTTACAAACAGCATGTGACAGCCAATATTGCGCGATATACATACATATATATCCTAACGCTGTATCCCTAACGGGGTAGTCAGAGAGGACGGAGCGCCAAGCGTCGCGGTTCTTACATACTTCTTTCGCTTCCTCAAACCTCATCATTCTCCTCACACATTTTCGCCTAGGTATGCGAGAGCTTTTTAAAATTCCAACCGCTAACATTCTGACTATTTTATCTTCATAAGTCAGCCTTGGTCTTCCTTGCCTTCTTTTACCACTCACTGTCGCTCTGTATATTTTCTTCGTCAGTTTTTCATCACACATTCTTTCTATGTGCCCGAACCATCTAAGCATTCCTTCCTTCATTTTTACAATAACACTGTCGTGCGACCCTATCATACTGCGTATCTCCTCATTGCTTATCCTGTCCGCAAGGGTGACACCGCACATCTTTGTATGAGATCGCATTTCTACTGTATTTATCATACTTTCACTCGATTTCGGGCATATCCAGGCCTCACTACTGTATAATAAATTTGGCACTAACACCGCATTGTGGATGGCCATTTTGGCACTGTTAGATATATTCACACTATCCACTAATGCGGACAGAGCACCATTCACTTTATTGCCAGCTGCTACCCGTCTCTCCACATCCAAGTCACATCTTCCATCCCTCGAAAACGCACTCCCCAGGTACACAATTTCATTCACTTGTTTTAGACATTTTCCATTTACCTAAATATCACATTTCGTTTGTACTTCTTCCCTTTCAAACACCAGAACCTTAGTTTTGTTCATATTCATATTCAATCCTTTTACTTCACATTCTTCTTTCATGCACGTGACTAGTGTCTGCAACTCGGCTTCTGATGGTGCTATAAGCACAGCATCGTCAGCGTACAATAGGCAGTTTATCATTGTGTCAACACATAACTTACCACTCATACTACCTTTCATTTTCTGGAGGCAACTGTCGAAATACAGCACGAACAGCCAGGCAGACATCACGCAGCTCTGTCTGACGCCTGAACAGACATCAAACCAGGGCGACGTGTCACCCTCTATCCTTACAGAGGCTCTGTGGCCGCTATATAATGACCTCACAGCCCGTAGTAAGGAGCCCTCTACGCCATACTCAGGCAGAAGACTCCACAATTTCTGTCGCACTACTCTATTGAATGCTTTTTCTAGATCCACGAAAGCGCAGAAAACTTTCTGACCTATAGCCAGAAACTTCGCTACGATAACGCGAAGCGAGAAAATCTGATCCATACAACCTCTACCGTTCCTAAAACCACCTTGCGCCTCCCACAAATATCTTTCTGAAACGCCTTTTATACGTTCAGTCAATACCTTAGTATAGACTTTACTTGCTAAGTGTAGTTGCATATTGACGCTAAATCTACCGCGAAAAGTGCATTTTACGGTCATAGAATAATCGTCATACATGATACTAATTTTTATAGCAACTACAACACCAAACAAACAATTAATTACTACAATTAATTTTTAGGTAATAACCTGATTACCTAAAAATTAATAAAGTAATGATGACTGTTCTTGCCAAAAAGTTCTTTAGAATTGCTGTATACATATAGTCCATTAAACTGAAATACCTAAATAGGAGGGTAGTAAAATTTTCTTCCGCCCTACAGTCTGCAAATTTTTAGGTAATAACTTTATCTAAAAATTTTTGGGTAATAGGTAAACCTTACCTAAAAATTTTCAGACAGCGACAGCCACGCGGTCACTGCGCAAACGGTGACTAATTGTAATAAAAAATTAGTATCATGTATGACGATTGCGTATCTATAATTCTATGACCGTAAAATGAACTTTTCGCGGTAGATTTAGCGCCACTGTACAAATGACATTACACAAATTCTCGTTTTGACAGCAGATATCGCGCGATATTAGCTGTCGCATGCTGTCTGCAAGTTACGTAATAAGCGTGCCGGGTGGCTGACACACACGCTACATCACTGCATTTATTGTAAAAATGAATGTTGCAATAGTACTCGAAATATTGTACGTAAATGACGAGGCTTGTCCACACCGAGTTGTCCCTATACCTGGAGATGGTTCGTGTTTGTTCCATTTTTTGTCATTCTCTATGTATGGGAATACTGAGTCGTCGTATGACATTAGGCGTTCTATAGTAGAGTATGTGGTATCACATTGACATGAGATGGAACTTTATACGTGTAATGAACGTGGAGACACTTACATTAACGCTGATCTGTATTCGACGGTAATGTTGAAAACTAAGCCTACGGTTCCGTATCCAAACTTATAGCGGCCGCCGTTTTGTATTCGTTTACTTTCGAGGTTCACAAAAATGGTCCAGTCAAAACTAAATTTGAAATTATTAATAGAGCTTATGTTCATCGCGAACAGTTTCCGATATGTATACCCTAGCTATTATCATACACAAAAGTCAGGGGCTAAGTCTAACCATTGCACTATTGGACATTAGTTCTTCAGTGTTCACATGCGGTCAAGCGTAGCACTTTCGAAAGTAACAATAAGCCTGGGCGGATTACATCTAATCACAGACTACTAAGGAGATCATCTAATTAATGTCGACTTTGGTAGTATCAAAGCTCAGGAGTCCGCAATCGTTGAATATAATCAACTTAAAAGCAATTAATACCGTCCAGACTTGTTAAAAATTGTTACATCAAAGCCTCTGAGAATGATCAATAGAGACAGGGAGTGGGCTTTAAGAAAATCAGTAGCTGACAGACAAAGTATATTAATCGATAAAAATAAAGAAGGATGACCTACAAAAAGAAATGAGAAAATGTAAAAAATGCCAAGTCTCGCAACGCAGTTCTTCCACCACAAAAAGTTGTGAGATCTCATGTAAAACCAAGTCATTATTTTAGTTAGTGTCTATGGAAGCACCTATTCAACAACTGTTTAAAATTTTTATCTAATCACCTATCAACATTTATTATCAACATTAATAAAGCCTGTTTTATTTAAATTTATTTAGATTAGATTGTTATATTTAACGAACTCATGGCGCTCCGTCCTCTCTGACTACCCCGTTGGCGATACAGCGTGAAGATATGATATGATATTTAACGAAACGTCAAAACATTCATTTGGATAGTGACTTTAGAGAATACCAGCAGTCGACAATCTCACAGCTGATTTAGAAGTGAATTCGATTAATTTGCGTTAGAGAATCGCACTGCTGATTAAAATTTTCACTTGGCGCCATCGGTAAATGTCGTGCTTGTTTATAATGAGCGGGCAGCTTCGTGCATTTATTTTTGACGATTATTACTGAGTTTCTCTTCTCTGATTTTTATTTTCTCTGGCCACCGTGATGGACCCTTAAATGGGACTTCTAGCGGCTCTGTTCGTATGTAGACTTTTCTAAAGCATCTTCTTTACAATCTACTTAATCTGCTGAAAACGAAACGTTTACGTCACTGAGATTTAAATATTATACGGTAAAGTTGTATGAGCACCAATTTATGTTCAAATGACATAAGCGACATAAACCATTTAATTTTGTTGCTTAGTACTATATTTTGACGTTAGTTTAAATGTATGTTTAATTCTTGCTTTCACTATGGTTTATTTATTAATTACAGATAAATTTAGCAAAAATACATAAAAAACAGACTTTTTAAAAAACCCCAATCTACAATCAAAGAACTGTAGTAAATATTAAAAGTTAAATAAACACTAAAAATGAATAATATAGGATTGCCTGATGATTGCAATAAGCAGTGGGAGATTCTCTTGCTCCTGATATTGTCAGAAGAGAAGAAAATAGATCGTACGAACGATGGAGAGATTGATACAATGAACTATTTCTGCAGGAACGAGGGAGTGAGGTCAGTTGTGGCTTATCAATTATAATAAATCAATAGTTTTGACGCTACTTAACCTATCACTTTATTATTATCTACATCCTACTACATTTAACATGTTATCCGTCTACTATTTAGCGGAAGGACTTGACTATTACGCTTTTTTTTCTAGACAAAATCTAGGGTTAAATTTTTTTGAAAATAAAGTACAGTCCATGTTATTTGCTGATAATGTAGCTTTCTATAGGTGATAGAATTATTGAAATCGGTTGAGTAGTTTTTGAGTTTATCCATTATATACAAACAAACAAACAAAGTTTACCTCTTTATAATATTAGTATAGATCTAGTGTTATTTGGTAATGTGATGATATATTGACAAGCATTTAGGTGTCAATGTAAAATGCTTTCAAATAGTTAAAAAAACCTAACACAGAAGTCTTTCAGAATTGTTAAAAAAACCCAACATTCTAACCTAACCATCAGAAGTCTGTGTAGAAAGAGCTTCACAAAGTGAAATTTTAAATCTTGAATACATATACATAGTGAGTGTCATCTATTAAAATTATATCATCACGCTACCAAAACGGTAAATAATCTAAACCTTAGCCTCAGTATCTCTGAAAATTTATTAATTGATCATACATTTCATTTATTGAAATTCAAAATTAATATACATATTTCGTATTAAGTTTTAAGACCCTACAGATGGACTCTTTCTGCTCTGAAACACGAAATGTAATTTATGTTAGACACAATACATAATATGTAAATATTGCACCATTCTTTTAGGGAGTTACAAGACAATAATTGAGTAATAATTAAATTTATGTAGTAAGGCAGTATGAATATATATCTAAGTTAGCCGAAATGGGCATCCACAATGCGGTGTTGGTGCATTACATAACTTTATTGTACGGTAGCGAGGCCTGGATATGCCCGAAATCGAGTGAAAGTATGATAAATGCAATAGAAATGTGATCTCTTAAAAATATGCATGGTGTTGCTCTTGTGGATAAAATAAGCAGTAATGAGATTTGCAGTATGACAAGGTTGGATGACAATGTTATCGTAAAAATGAAGAAAGACATGCTCAGAAGGTTCAGACACATGAAAAGAATGAGTGGCGAAAGACTGTTGAAGAAAATCTACAGAGCGAAAGCAATTGGTAGCAGAGGCCAAGGAAAAAGACCAAGGCTGACATGAAGATCAAATAGCCAGAGTATTAGGTGATGAAAATGTCAAAACATTCGCATATCCAGCCGAAAGTGTGTAAAAAGAATGATGAGATTCGAGGAGGCAAAAGAAGTATGTGAGGATCGCAATGCTAGCCGTTCCATCCTCTTTGACTGCCCCTTTAGGGATACAGAGTGAAGATGTATGTTAATTATGTAATTTATTTTATTATTTTCCAGGCGAATTCTCCTTCAATGGCTAACACAAATGCAAACGACATATGCGAAAAAGATGAATGAAACTGACACTGCTTTAAAATGTGATGATGTGTCACTAGTATGGCGTCAACGGGGCAATGATAAATTCAGAGCGAACCTTATAGAAGACAGTTACAAGTGTTACACTAAAAGCGTGATGTACGCAAATCAGAACCGGCCTATGTATCCTCTAGCACTTGCAAATAGATCGGCAGCACTGTTACGTATGAAGAAATTCCAGGTGAATACAAACACAAATTAATTTATTATTATTGACTGGACCGATGGTTCGGTGGCAGAACATCTGTCTTTCAAACAGGGGCCTCAAGTTGTATCTCGGGTGGGGTCAATTCAGTAAACGGATTTTTATTAAATTGACTCGGGAGTCTGGCTGTTTCTGGGAGCTATCCAGTTTGTTGCATGGTATCCATAATATAAGCCTAGTTCTAAGTTTGAAGTCACACAATTTGTGTAATTGTTTGGAGTATTGTTGTTATTATAATGTTGAATTATAAATAAAGAATTATCTATGGGTAACACACAATTATACCATTATTATAACAAATTGATTGATAACTAAGATAACAAAAGTGCTTAGTGCATCAGAAGGAAAGTATGTATATCCTATTTTTTTCATTTTTGTGCATAATGTAAACAAACAAGAAACTAACTAAAATCTCTCTAAGTTATCACAGTTCACTAGTCCGGCGTATTACACATAGCACTCTATTAACACTGCTTTTCTGTTATATATAGGAAACTATGAAATATTCTTAAACAACACTAATATTATTCATTACTAGCGACCCGTCCCGGCTTCGCACGGGTAGCAGAGTCATTTTGGACAGGACTTTCGTAAAATCGTTAAATTTCGTAAAATAAAAATTTCAAGTCAATCAGACCTATAGTTTCGGAGATCTCGTGATGAGTCAGTCAGTCAGTGAGTGGTATTTCGCTTATATAGATAGTACAGCATTGAAAAAATTGATGTTATTTGTCAAGCGTTTTGTTTTAATTTGTAGTGTTACATAAAAGTTGCCTATCGTCCTAGATCAAATTAGTATCATAACTCAGTTCACTCTAATATGTCAGTAACACAATTCATTTGAAATGTAAGACTAATAATAACAAGAATTTTAATGTTTGCGTTGTGCAAACAATAATAATCTCCTCTTCCTAATTTTTAAGTGTTTTTGATGTATAATGTCTTTCCTCTGACTTTACTGCAATCTGTGGGAGTGATTTTGTGAAAAGGGACGGAAGTGTGTAACAGAAAGCCGGGGAAGCGCGCGCTATTTGATTTGACCAATGAGCGCGCGCGGTGATAGAGTTGGCCGTCAGATGGTACCAATCCATTTCCCGAGAGGTTGGTACTGTCAGCCAACAGTGTGGCGAACTCAAGCTCGAAATGAACACAGATCGAAATGTTGCGACAACTAACAGTGGTACTGATATTGACGCAGTTTTTAAATACTTTGAAATCACAAGTATGTATCATATTTTAGTTACCATAAGTCTATTGTTTCCGCTCTCCCCCAAATTGAACAAAAATAACTGTCTTCAATAAAAAATTGCATTACTCCTAGTAAATAAATAAAATACAATTTTCGACTACGAAGACTAGGGACCGCCGTAATTAAGTTCACGTGTACTTGTAACTCTCTGTACGAACGAAAATAAACTCTTCGCACCTTTAACCCGCATTTGATTACCTCGTACCTCACAGCTCGTAACAATATTGAGATGTTCTCGTATGAGGAGAGAATCTTAGCTGCAGCATTAGTTTATGACGAAAATCGTGTTTAGCTTTCAAAATTAAATCTACACGCAAAGTTTCGTATAATCGTCGAAGAGTACCCTCATGAGAAGTATACTGGCTGCAGCATTCGGTCATGGTGAAAATCGTGTTTAGCTATCCAAAGTAAACCTATGTGCAAACTTTGCACATAGGTTTACTTCTCATGAGGGTACTCTTCAATGATTATACGAAACTTTGCGTGTAAATCATATCTCTACTATAAATCACCGTGGAGTACCCTCGTGAAGAGATAATCCTAGCTGCAGCATCAATACTTAGATCTTGGAGTTTTCCTTCTTCTAAAAACGTTACAAACTAACGCTGTCGACGCCAATTTCGCCGAACTACATAAGTTAGAAAGCCGTGTTTTGCTTTGGAAAGTTTTATGTCCATGTTAACTGTTGAGGATACCCTCATGAGGAGACAATCTTGGCTGCAGCATCAGGCCATGGTGAAAATCATGTTTAACTATCAAAATTAATTCTATATGCAAAGTTTCGTATCTCTACTACTAATCTCGAGGAGTACCCTCATGAGGAGAAAATCCTGACCGCAGCATCAGTTTATACCGAAAATTATGTTTTGTCAAAATGAAATCTATATGCAAAGTTTCGTATCTCTACTATTAATCGTCGAAGTGTATCTTCACGAGGAGACAGTCTTGGCTGCAGTAACAGTAGTTCATGGTAAAGATCGTGTTTAACGATCAAAATTAAATCTACACGCAAAGTTTTGTATCTCTGCTACTAGTCGTCGAAGAATACCCTCGTGAGCACACAATCCTGGCTGCAGTATCAGTTCATGGTGAAAATCATGTTTAGCTTTTAAAATTAAATCTATTTACAAAGTTTCGTATTTCTTACTACTAATTGTCGAAAAATACCGCTCACGAGAGACAAGTCTGGCTGTAGCATCAGGTCGTGATGAAAATTATGTTTAGCTATCAAAATTAAATTTATATGCAAAGTCTCATATCTCTACTACAAATGTTTGAGGAGTACCCTCGTAAGTAGACAATCCTGGCTGCGGTATCAGGTCATTTCTGTCAGTTTGGTGTATTGTCACCGGAACTGAATAAGCATGCAAAATTTCAAAGTCGTAAGTTAAGAGGAAATGGTTTAAATTTGGCTCGCAAGATTTGAACTAAACATACAAACATACATGTGAAGTTAAATAAAAGCTAGTAATAATAATAAAACTTTATTAATAACAGAAAAGTACATACATACGTTAATATTTACAAACTTAAAACTACACATTATCTTTAATAATAGACATCCTCAAAGTTGCCGCTTAGAAAGTTGTCATTGCTTAAGGTGACCAGCAGACTGGCATCATTACCTCCTTGAATAGCCAAACTGATTCGTTAGCGGAAGAAGCTGCCAGCCCGGCGTTCTCCCGAAGACTCAACTAGTTTCTTGCTAATATCTGAAACCAGTCAATGGGCTTCGGGCCCCAGGGACCCAAAGTTTCGACTGCAAAGGGCGTAAATATGAAACTCTCAGAGAGAGTCACATACTTACGCCGCTTCAAGTTCTCGGCAGTGCTGGCCGCGGCAACTGCTGACTTGGAAGTCGCCAGTACATGAGAAACAGCAAGTGTATCGACACAAGTGCCGTCCCACACCAGTAATCTTCCAAGTTTCTAAGGAATGAGCGTCAAACCATCTGGTCTCCTGCCGGCGCTGCGCGCAATACCTACAGGCTCTAAGACTGCAGGAACGCCAGCGGTGACAAGGGCCCTCCGAATGACGCCATTCAAGGCAGTGTGTCGTGACATGCGGCCCGCTCTACATAAACAGGATAAACCGTGGTGACCTAGTACATCGACGAGATCACCACAGCGGCAACGGTGAGTAAGGGTAGTCCTGTTCATCAAACGAAGGTTCCTAAGTTTTTTAAAGGTATTACCTGAAACCAGTGTCCTGACTCCTTCTCAGCAACAGCCAGGACGCAAGACCGATCTTTTTCGGTACTACAAGAATCTAAAAGTTGTAAATGAACATTTTTGCATAGAGGTTCATCCCAGTGTTTCTGACAAAAGGTCGAGGTAGGCACGTTAGCACTCGGACAAACACTTAACCAAGCATTTCGAGCATCAGTCAAGCACGGCATTTCAACCCATCCCAAGGAAGGGCGAGATTTTACGCATGCTCAGGCCTCCATATCGGATAGGTAGTGAGGCTTGATTCCAGATCCTGTCATTAACAAAGGAGCAATTTAATATTTTAGATAATGTATTTTTGGGAGTATTGTCTACAGTTATTAAAAAGGTTTGAAATTTTAAAAGCTGAGAATAGCAAAGAGCGTATTTAAATTTTGGAACGAAAAAGCAGAAGGGGACAATGAGGAGAGACATGTGGGAATTAAGTTTGTCTGATGACCGGCTAAATTTTTATATTTGGACATTGATAAAGCAGGGTAGGAGATACAGCGATTCTTTTGACAAGACAAATATTTGGTGCCAGATTGTTAAATTTATTATTTATTTATCTCTAATAATTGGAACAGAACCGGAAACAAAGAGTTCACATTTAGAAAAATTTAATTCTAAGCCAATAATAAAATAAGTAAAAAACATTTTTTAAGTTGAACGGTTTTATTAAATAGAAATATAATAATGATGTAGATAATGTATTAAAAGCTAAAAAATAATTAGATTAGGTGTATACAAATAATTAGGTAGAACACAGTGCATGGCCGATCATAGAGTTTAAAAAGATTGGGATCCCTGTCGTCAAAATTTCCAATGCGTCACCTTAAAAAATAAAATCGTGGGGCGCGTGAAATTTTATTTTTTAAACGGTTTTATTAGTCTGATCAATGCTCTAGAACATTAGATTGATGGGGAGAGTGGTGTGATGACTGGTACCTAGGACCTACCTAATTATTTTTTAGTTTTTAGTACCTACATTGTCTACATCATTATTATATTTCTTTTTAAAAAAAACCGTTTAACTTAAAAACTTTTTGCACTTATTTTACTTTCAAGTTTTTAGTTTTTATTTCGTTACTTAATATTTTTCATTCTATTTAGTGTATAGACTGTCTAAACTCTATGATCGGCCATGCACTATCTTCTACTTATAAAGCCCTTTCTCATTAATACCCATTACCCATATTAAAGGAATTGAAACAAATATTAAATCCGCCATTTTGTACCTGCGGCCATCTTAGATTTGGAATTTTTCATGGTGTACTGTATTCTACTAGTCAAGGCTTCTCATTTGATACCCATATTGAGGAGGTTGTGAAAAAATATGTAATCCGTAATTTTGTGGCGGCGGCCCTCTTGGATTTATCAACGATACTATATACTATTTACTCCAGACAACTGTAATTAAGTTATTCCAAAATTTAAATTACATAAGTCAAATGTGCCATTTTTGGGTAACTGCGTTCGTTTTTATAATAAAGTTCCTCAAGAAGTCACTCAATTCACAGAAAATATATTTAGATCAGTTATAAAACGTACATTGATTAGACAATCATACTATAAAATAAACAATTTCGTTGAAGATAAAGCAATAGTCTGGAAATGATTTTCTCTGCACATGCATTTACTGGCTCTCTGAATATTGTATTTTAATAAACCTTTTGTAAAATGATGTTGAAAAAATTATACCTGACTGAGTTTCTTGTCGGTTCTTCTCAGTGTCCAGGTTTTCTTTTCTCTTCTCTTTGAACCGAACTAAAGTAGATTTGACGTTCAAAAATACCTTGTGATTGGGTTTACTTGAATAAATTGATTTGACTTTGACTTTGACCCCAAACTAAGCAGTAAGCTTGTACTATGAGTACCACACAACGAACACTGGGGGAGTTCCCAGTAACACCCAGACTCCAAGCCAATTTAGAAAAGTTCGTTTCCTGAATTGACCTGACCGGGGATCGAACCCGGCACGCTTATTACGTAACGAGCAGTCAGCATGCGACAGCCAATATCGCGCGATATCTGCTGTCAAAACGAGATTTTGTGTAATGTGATTTGTTTAGTAACGCTAAATCTACCGCGAAAAGTGCATTTTACGGTCATAGGATAATAGATACGCAATCGTCATACATGATACTAATTTTTTATTACAATTAGTCACCGGTCGCGCAGTGATCGCGTGGCTGTCGCTGTCTGCATATTTTTAGGTAATAACCCCGTGGGACCCTAGCGTGGAAAGCAGATGCATATGCCACTGCGCCAACGGAGCAGCAAAGCCAGATACTTAATATATTTAAATGTATTGTCATCAGAACTAAATGTGTGTACCAAATATCAAATCAATCTCTTAACAGAAAGGTGGTAAAATTTAAATTACTAAATTTGACCCAAAAAACAACAACAAAGAGGGCAAGCTAATTATACCGTTAGGATATACCATCCGCATTTAAACTATGTAGTCAAAATAAGGTATTATGATTAGGGTTGTTAAATCAGAGCTTATTATTCCTTGACCGTTTTCGGAGTTATAGGATACTAGCTGATGCCCGCGACATAGTCCGCGTTTTTTATTTTTAAATTATTTTTAAGTGGATTTAAATTATCTAGAAATATTTTTTAATATTCCCTTCCAAAACTGGAAAAAGAAACAGTGAATGAACTTTGTGTCCATCTGTCTGTCACAGCCGTTTTTCTTGGAGACTAACTGACTTGAGCTGCTTTTTGGTACAGTTAGTAAGTGGCGGTTTAAAGACATATGTTATCTTTAAAAGTTGAGTTTCGACTTTTCGGTGTTGGTTTTGAGTTTAAAAAATAATTAATAGGTCCTAATAGCATAGTATTATAAGGAGAATGTTTAAACATTTTTTTGTGATATTAAAATGAAAGATTTTATCACGTATTTAAAAATGTATAACAAGTGACTTAGGGTTTTAGGGACTTAGGGACTTAGTAATATCAAGAATAAGTTGTAAATTGAATACAGTAAGAGGACATCATAATAATCTCAGCCTATCGAGTAACAAGTTAAAATGGATTTAAAGCGTTAATGATAAAAATAATTGTGTACCAGCGCAAAACTGTATGCATAACTTTTTATGCCCTCACCTCCGGTGCATTTTTTACACCATTATTGTACCTATGAAGTATCAACTTAAAATCGCTGCCAAAAATTAGCATTCATAAAGTTATACGATATAAAAAACATTATTGTGCCTCATTCAATCTTGCTGCACTGCAATGTTTTGGCACACCAACTTTTTTTATCTATTTTTTGGCACGTTAATGTACCTATCGAGTAACAGCTTAAAATTTGACTTATTGAAAATTTATACTTTATTTTATTCTGTAAAAAAATACACGTGAGCCACGTCAATGCCTATTCAAAGTATTTGGAAAACCAATTTGTTTTCTTGAAATTAGAGTTCAATAACTGATATCATACTGTTACAGTTGGACCTTATGTCAAAAAATAAAGTCGATTATGTAATGGCACGTGATGCTTTTAGGGCTTATATCTCGTGACCTAGGCTTTGCAGAATTACGATATAAAGTCGCATTGTTAACATTGAGATGTACTTATTGTTCAGCTGGTAAGATTTGTTAGTAACTAAACATTTTAAAATTATATACTAAAACATTTTACTTACAATTGAAATGGTAAGACTTGTTTCCTATTTTTTTTTTCTTGTTCTGTTCTGTTGGACCTTATATTAGGAGAAAAGTTCAATTATTTATGGGATTGTCATTCCATAAATACGCAACTTTGATTGCTAGCATTTGCCATTGTATTTAAGTGATTGGTATCAATAGAATTAAAAAACAAAAACAAAGTTATAATTCGAAAATTCTAGAGTGACACGTCACAAAATCTAAAAATTGAAGCACACCAACATTTTTAATATAACTTTATAAATGCCTATTTTTGGCAGCAAGTTTAAACTATTACTTTATAGGTACAATAACGGTGCAAAAAATGCACCGGAAATGAGGGCATACAAAATTAAGCATACAGTTCCGCTCTGGCACAATGATTTTTATCATTAACACTGTAAGTACTAACACTTTAAATCCATTTTAACTTGTTGCTCAATAGCCTGGCATTATCACGATGACTGCTTGGACCAAAGAAAAATTATCATTATTGCATTATACTGGACACTATTGTTTACATTAAAATAATTTCCATGACAAACTTTGTTTCACGAACACTCGAATACGGCTTACACTTGACCGCTTTTTTTACTTCTAAAGAAAAGAGTGATAAGCAGAAAAATTTCAAAAATGTATATTGTCTCAAATTAACAAGCTAGAGATACAAAATGAAAGAGAAAAAGTCATTACAATTATGTATTTAACAACATGAATATGATTGATAAAGTAAATGTAACAAAAGATTACATTAGTGAAAGGTCATTATCTAAAATTAGCATAAAAATTGTTCTCTATTTATTGAAATTAGCTCTCAAAATAAGGTGTCATGATAATGTATTACAGGTGACTGACATATTATTCATATTATCTTTCTAAATTAGGCACGTGCCTGTTAGGCACGAAGAAAGGTTGGCTTTAACCTATATGTGTGTCGTTTGCCGTGGTGTGTAGTCATCTCGTCAGGCGTGGTTCTAGGCGTAATAGGTTAAGAATATATGGACGGACATGATTGTGTATATTATGGACGAAGTACTGATGATAAGTTTTGTCACAATCTCTTCAACGTTGGACAATACAAGTTCGTGACGTAGAAATCTGACAGCGTAATCTCTCTCTATCATGACATTAATGCTCAGTGAATGTACTTACAGGGTACCATTTTGACCGAAACTTCGTAAAATATGTTTGTTTCTTTTCCATCACAAGACCTAAATTGCATTGGAGTGAGGATGAATTTTGGAAATTATTAAATATTACAAATTTTAAAGTTTTCGGCAAGTAAGACAAAGAGAATATTTGAAATCGAATGGCAAACCGTTTATATAAATAAAATAAATAATAATGGCCCCAGATGAGAACCTTGAGGTACACCTGTTGAGACAACGAAATTTCACTCAGAGCCACACACACACGCATACGCGCACGCGCACGCACATGCACGCACACGCACACGTACACGCACACACACGCACACACTATAACACAGACTACAAAAGATTACAATAACATGTCACCAATCGATCAATATGTTGCTATGATTATCACAGGTATCACAGGTGACTGACATACATATCATACATATCTTTCTGAATTGATGACGTGCCGATAGTTCTGTTTTTGTCTCTGAACAAGGCCAGATTCTCGCGGCGATAGTAATTAACGGTCACAGAGAAAGGTTGGCCTTAAACTTGCACATGTGTGGTTTGCCGTGGTGTGTAGTCATTTCGTCAGGCGTCGTCAACTTCAGCGTCGTACAATACGAGTTCGTGATGTAGAAATCTGATCGAAGATATCGAATCATCTCTCTCCACTTTGTCCTTACTACTGGAGTTTCAAAAGGCAATAACTCCTACATTACTCAATCAAATTCTTGTTTTCTAAATTGTATTTTTTTTAAATATTGTAGTGTGTAAAGCAATCATAAAAAATTATAAAATAAATATTGTATTAATAGAGCACACTACAAAAGATTTCAGTGACATGTCAGTAATTGATCAAAATAAACTGTTAAAATCAATATCAGAGAAGATCAATATTAGAAAACAATTTATTGTAAGATATCGAAATTTTACAACAAATTATTTTCTGATATTGATCTGTTTATATACTATAAAAATAAATAAGTAATAAGAAATAATTACAATAATTATCTTAAATTAAAGCGTGATCTTTGTTGACATTTAGTGCAAAGACCTTCATTATAAACCCTCAGTTAGTGTAGGTATGCTGTAAATTCTTCTTTTTTTCTCTTCTATTATCTCAGAATGTTAAATATTAAATTGTAATGTAAGTACATAATATACCCTTTAACTAGACCACTGGTTCCCAAACTTATTTTGTCTACTGAGTCGAGAGCTCATGCAGTCGTTGTCTAAGATGCCTCCTAGCTAAATGAAATTACAAATCACTCCCCAGGCCTCTACACAACGCCCCCATTTTTTTTCTGGGTCTCTTACCGCCCCCTTTTAGGCCTGCAGCGCCCACAAGGGGGCGTTATCGCCCACTTTGGGAATGGCTGAACTAGACCAATGTCTGTTCATTCTACTAATTAGTCTAAATCAGAAAACTGTTGTGGCTTAATTAATGAAATTATGATATGTATTTCCTCATATTGTTGTAAATGTAGTTTTGCAATAAATAAATAAATAAATAAAAAGAATAAGTTAGGTGCTCATGATTATTTATCACAGGTGACTGACAAATTATACATATTATCTTTCTAAATTTATAAGTGCTGTCTCAAGTCTCTGAAGATTAATGTACACGTCAAAGCCACAAAAAAGTGATCCAAACCTGTACAGTGCATATAATATGTGTTATTTGCCGTGGTTTGTAGTCATCTCATCTGGGGTGAATCCAAGCGTGGTGTGTCAGGATAGCATTTATATTATGGATGTTTCTTATACATTTACATATGTATAAGATATAGCGCAAAGATAAGCGCATTGCTAGTAGTAAAATACAATTGTATTTAGGTGAAAATACATATACATATGTACATAGCAAGGTCATATGTACATATATATATATGAATGATGCCATTCGTTTGAATTCACACAGATTCCTGTTCATATTTAGTCCCCACTCCCTTCTATAATCATGTTGGTATTGCATACATTATGATTGTCGTTACCGTCTCTAGCAGTTATGGTACTTATAACGCTGCTGTGAAATAATAATAATACGGCAGACAATACACACTAATCACCTGGATTCAAACCAGGGCATTCCCTGTGCTATGAGACCCAGACAACGACACTACTAGAGACGTCTCCCAATACACCCAGACTCGAGACAATCTAGAAAAGTTGTTTCCTATATTGACCCGACGGGAATCGAACTCAGAACCTTCTGCGCTGGGATGCTACGCGGAACCACTTCGCCATCGAGACATATGTGCCGATAAATATTGTGTGTGTCCATTTCTGCGATCTGTAATCAATAAAAGTCCATTTTCTATGCCAAATGTCTCGCGATTGGTTTCCGATCAGGTTGATTTAAGACAGGAACTTCTCTAAAGTGTTTTCTTAGTTTAGGTGTTAATGGTGCTCCTCCAATTCGTCGTGTTATACCCATAGCACCGACCTAGTTCTTACTTTGGAGTTATGTAACTGGTTTCGTCATAAACTTAGTATATACTGGCGTATAGACGTACAAAGAGTGCGAGTGAGAATGTATTTTTTATGATAGTGGCACGAGTACGAAAGAGACAGCAAACATGACGCAATTGTAACCCGTTTTGAATGACAGGTCGTCATAAGTCAAACTGTGGAGGACGCTGTTGACCTATCTTATTATTATGTGTTATTCCTGTTTTATTTCAAAAAGGTACTATATTTTTCGATAATGGTTACGTGGTGTGTACGTGATTGTGATATTACATATCGCAATAATATAGGGAGTCATTCATTTCATTTCACAGGTGACATCGACAAATTAAAAATCGTCACGCGTCAACGAGCTCTATGTTCGTCTGTACGCCAGTATATACTAAGTTTATGGGTGTCATTATCCCATGGACGTATCACTCTTAACATACATACATACATACATATCCTCATGCTGTATCCCTAACGGGGTAGTCAGAGAAGAAGAATAATAATAATAATAACCACTGTTAACGTTATCCGAATAATATTTTTTTATTTATGTATGCATTCATCATAGCCTCACTTTGTATCCTAACGGGTAAACTAGCGTGTGTTAGTAAGAGACAGATAGAGAGTTGCTGAAAGTCGAATGGAAGGGGCATAACGCTTTTTCGTTACGTGACGATTTCTATCAACTCACACCTCACGCAAGCCGCGTTAAGAAACTTCATTCCAAAAATTATCTAGCTTCCAGCCTTGTTCTTCCTTGGCTAATACCATTCACTTTCTTTAAAAAAATAACAATTTGTTAATAACAGAGCCTTTATAAAAGGTTACATGTAATGTCTCTAATTGATTTTATATGGTGTTATAATTGTGATATGTCACAGGCGATTGACATATACTTGTCTTTCCATATGGATGACGCATGCTGTTCGTAGTGTGTCACTCGCTGTAGACTAAGGCACACGTTAAGGTTTTGGACAACATCATCTGTGACGATAGAATTTAACAGTCACCGATAGTATTGAACCTAGCCCGTACGTGTTGCTTGCCGTAGTTTGTGGTCATCAGGCCAGGATCCAGTCGCGGTGTGTCAGGAAAACCCGTTTGTACATAATGATTAGGGGCAAGGCTGTCTGTACGCTCTTGACGGATTGCAGAGGACTTCCAGCCTTGGTCTTTCTAGGCTTCTTCTACCATTTACTCTCTTAAACAATTAACAATTTGTTAATAACAGCGCCTGAACAAAAGGTTGCTTTGAAATGTTTCTTAATTGATATATATATGGTGTCATGATTGTAATATGTCACAGGCGACTGACATATACATATTTATTTATTCTTCATTGTATATAATGTATACAATAGGCGGACTTAATGCCTAATGGCATTCTCTACCAGTCAACCTGAACTTTACTCTCAGAAAATCACCGAAATACGACTACAATATATATATTGTTTATTGATTAGTGTTTTGTTTTCACTACAATTGTATCTTTTTCATCAGTATAGACCTTCGATCACAAATATATAACTAGTGATCGAAGGTCACTACAACATTATAGACGTGAATACTACAAACGAACGCACGACCCATTATTGGTTTGAACGCTTCCGATATGGAAATTTTGATCTGAAAAATGAACCCCGTGGTCGCCCGAAAACTAAAGTCAACAACAACGAATTAAAGGCGATAGTGCAAGCTGATGATACTCAATCTAATGCTGAATTAACAGCAGCTTTCGATGTTAGCATCAAAAGAATATTGGTCCATTTGCGTCAAATTGGCAAGGTAAAAAAGCTTGATAAGTGGGTGCCGCCAGTCGCCAATGCGACGAACGCGTTGAGGTATGCCTTGCGTTGCTTAATAGACTCAGAAACGTAGTAATTTTGAATCTGATTGTCACTTGCGATGAAAAATGGACAATCGTAAACGGTCATCATGTTGGTTAGACACTGGTTCAGCACCTAGGCAATGCCCCTAACGAAAACTTACCACTAGAAAAGTGATAGTTACAAGGGCTGCTATTTATGTATCCGGAACTGGCCTGTTACAGAACAATATTAAAAAAGTAATTATAACATTTAAAAATAGAACTCTTTGGCTGAAGAATACAATTTGTTTCATGTACCTGTCATTTGTTTATCCTTTGTGGCGTCATTTTGAAAATTGCGAGTCTTCATCACCATGGATTTAAGTCGTGAAAATTTTCGTGCTATGATTTATGACGATTTTCGGCGAGGGCTAACTCAAAGACTTTTGGGGACAAAGTACCATCAAAACTACTGTGTATCACTGGTTTAGTGAGTTAAATCGTGGGCGGTCTGTGCTCACGGACGAAGTTAAAGAAGGTCGCCCTAAATCGGTTGTTGTACCTCAAAATATTGATGCTGTGCGGGAACTAATAATGCAAGATCGTCATGTTACATATCGCAAGATAGAGGCGTCTCTGGGCATAAGTATGACGAGTATATATAAAATATTACACGAACATTTAGCTGTAAAAAAAATTTGTTCACGTTGGATTCCGCACAACTTGAGAATTTACCAAAAACGGGCTTGTGTCGATTGGAGTGAAAAAATGTTACAAAAGTACAATCAGGGTGCGTCAAATACTGTCTATAATATCTACACAGGTGATGAATCTTGGATATATGCGTATGACCCTGAAACTAAACAACAATCAACGGTTTGGGTGTTCCAAGATGAGCCGAACCCAACAAAAGTCATTCGTTCAAAAAGCACTTTGAAGCAAATGGTCGCTTGTTTTTTTGGTATAAATGGACATGTAGCTACAGTGCCACTAGAGGATCGTAAAACAGTTAATTCTGAATGGTACACGACCATTTGTTTGCCAGAAGTCTTTGAAGAAATAAGAAAGAACGACCGACAACGCAGAATCCTTCTTCATCATGACAATGCTAGCTGCCATACATCGGCCGAAACAACTCGGTATTTGGAAGATCAAAAGATTGAATTAACGGTTCATCCTCCGTACAGCCCCGACTTGGCCACAAATGACTTCTATTTATTCCCAACCGTGAAGAATAAATTACGTGGTCAACGTTTTTCGAGCCGTGAAGAGGCTGTTGATGCGTTTAAAATGCACGTTTTGGAGATACCTCAATCCGAATGGAAAAAGTGCTACGAAAATTGGTTCCAACGCATGCAAAAGTGCATCAATCACCATGGTGAATATTTTGAAAAGCAATAAAACTATAATATATGCTATATGTTTGTTTCACTTTGTTATTCCGGATACATAAATAGCAGCCCACGTACTGTTTGGTTTTCTAGTGCCGGTGTAATTCATCACAGCTTCTTATGAAATGGCGTGAGCATTATTGCGGATGTGTACTATGAGGAACTAGACACAATGATGGCGAAGCTTGCAAATTTCCGGCCAGCCTTGGTTAATCACTCGTTCCCGTTGCTACTGCACGACAACGCTCGACCTCACATGGCACCACAGACGGTCTGTAAGCTACAAGAGCTAGGGTTGGAAGTTGTGCGTCATCCGCCGTACTCACCAGATCTTGCGCCGACAAATTTCTACTTTTTCCAAAATTTGGACAACTTCTTGGCAGGAAAAAAGTTCTATACCCGAGAGGCAGTACAAAAAGCCTTTAATGAGTTTGTTGCCTCCCGTACACCTGACTTCTTCAAGAAGGGCATTGAAAAATTACCACTGCGCTGGCAGAGATGCATCCATAGCATGAGTGCATACTTTGTTCGTACTGTGTCACTCCCTGTAGACTAAGGCACACGTCAAGGTTCTGGGCAACATCGTCTGTGACGATAGAATTTAACAGTTACCGATGATATTGACCATAACCCGTACGTGATGTAGCCGTAGTTTGTAGTCATCAGGCCAGGATCTAGTCGTGGTGTGTCAGGAAAACACGTTTGCGCATAATAATTCGGAGCAAGGCGCACGTGACGGATTGCAGAGGACTTCCAGCCTTGGTCTTTCTAGGCTTCTTCTACCATTTACTCTCTTAAACATTTAATAATTTGTTAATAACATAGCCCTAACAAAAAGTTGCATTGAAATGTCTCTAATTGATTTATATATAGTGTCATGATTGTGATATGTCACAGGCGACTGACTTATACATCTTTCCAAATGGATGACGCATGCTGTTCGTACTGTGTCACTCCCTGTAGACTCAGGCACACGTCAAGGTTTTGGACAACATCATCTGTGACGATAGAATTTAACAGTCACCGATGGTATTGACCATAGCCCGTACGTGTTGCTTGCCGTAGTTTGTGGTCATCAGGCCAGGATCCAGTCGCGGTGAGTCAGGAAAACCCGTTTGTACATAATGATTAGGGGCAAGGCTGTCTGTACGCTCTTGACAGATTGCAGAGGACTTCCAGCCTTGGTCTTTCTAGGCTTCTTCTACCATTTACTCTCTTAAACGATTAACAATTCGTTAATAACAGAGTCTTAACAAACGGTTGCTTTGAAATGTCTCTAATTGATTTTATATGGTGTCATGATTGTGATATGTCACGGACATATACTTATGTTTACAAATGGATGACGCATGCTGTTCGTAGTGTGTCACTCCCTGTACACTAAGGCACACGTCAAGGTTATGATCAACACCATCAGTGACGATAGAATTTAACAGTCACCGATAGTAATGACCATAGCCCGTACGTGTTGTTGCCGTAGTTTGTAGTTATCAGGCCCGGATCCTGTCGCGGTGTGTGAGAAAAACACGTTTGTACATAATGATTTGCGGCAAGGCATTGAAATTATTATGTATACCAAGAAAAATATAGATCTGTTTAAAAAGAAAGGCGATATTATTGGTATGGAAAACCGATGTCGTGATAAAGTGGTTATTCCAAAATTTAAATTATATAACTCAAATATTTCATTTTTGGGTAACTGCATTCGTTTTTATAACAAAGTTCCTCAGGAAGTTATTTATATACATAACAGAGAATAAATTTAGATTGGTTGTAAAACATACATTGATTAGACAGTCATACTATAAAATATTGAAATCATTGAAACATTGAAAATAAAAAAATAGTCTGGAAATGATCTTCTCTACACATACATTTACTGGCTTAATGAATATTGTATTTTAATATATACCTTTTGTAAAAAGATGTTGCAAAAATGATACCTGACGCAGTTTCTTGTCGGTTCTTCTCAGTGTCCAGGTTTTCTATCTGAACCGAACTAAAGTAGATTTGACGTTCAAAAATACCTTGTAATTGGGTTTGGATTTGATTTAATTTGTAGATATTCACAATGCAAGTTTGTTTCAATTTCGCATCACATAAGTACAATAACATCTAATTTATCACAACATCCAATTTCAATACCGTTATTTGCACAGTCCTTTTTAACCGATCTATATTTTTGTGTGTATAGATTGCAGATTGTATTTTTCAAAGTCTGTGGTAACAGCCAGAATAAAATCAAGTAATCAAATAATTGATACGCAGAAAGTCGGGTGTAATATAATCACGATACAATTTTACAATTAACAAGGACGGCAGAAATAAAACATACATTATACATACATATCTTCACGCTGTATTCCTAACGGGGTAGTCAGAGAGGACGGAGCGCCAAGCGTCGCGGTCCTTACATAAAATAAAACACGGATATCATATATTATATATTATGTACTAACTGGTGCCCGCGACTTCTTCCGCGAGAAAGTCGGTGTTATTACGCACACTGTAACAGGCGAGTGGCCAATTTAAAATTATCTTTAAAGAATGATAAGTGTTTTCACTGTCATTCAATTTCAATGAAACAAAGCCTAAATGTTGTTTCAAGCTGAGTTTAATCTACCTGTGAAAACCTCAAGCGAATCCGTTCAGTAGTTCAGAGATTAGCGTGTACATACAAAGAAACAAAAAATTAGTTAAAAAAATGCTTTTTTGAGTTCTGTTACTTTTTTTTTATCGCCCACACTCATTTTTTGAGAAATTTATTCAATGTATATTGAAAATGCTGTTTACTGGTAGAAGGTTTCTTTTCTATATATGTAAATATGACGTTTGGGAGGAGGAAAGGAAGTGAAACATTAGATTTGAGGAGACGCTAGGTGAAATAAGTATGTAAGGACCGTGATGCTTAGCGCTGTATTCTCTCTGACTACCCATTAGGAAAATGGAGTGGAGATATACATGTGTTCGACATGGCGCAAAGATAAGCGTGGTTAACAATGGTTACATACAAAATCATAAATACAACTACAAATATGAGTATATATTATGTAATAGGTTGTCTGATTTAAACTTGCCGCTACATTTGGAACTGTTCTCGGTTGTAGCGACATGTAAGATGTTTGCACAATTATTTGAGACTACAGCTCTTGCGATTACAACTTGTTCTTCAATTGCAGCGCAGTTTATGTGGCAAGCGTTATGAAACACGGGCAGAGTTCATGAAAGCCTTAGAAATCGAAATTACTAAAAGTTCACAAATTGGTAAATATCGAGGCGTTCAGGCATTACCACAGCGTTGGAAAGCAGTTGTTGAAAACGCATACTTGTAATTCACAAATAAATAACTAAAATACAATGACTCTTTTTAGTATTATTGGTATAAGCCGTTACCCGCCCGCTTCGTTGGGAGTAAATGAAAATTTCGTACCTAATGAAAAATGGTGAAAGGTGTGGAATTCAAAAAATAAATAGCCTAAAACCTACAAACGATTCCGCGTCGAATTGTCATAGTCCCATACACATGTTCAGTAGTTTTCACCCGATTGTGTGACAAAAAAACCACTTCATATTTGTGTATATTGTACCAGCAAATTGATTCAGACATCCTATTATAAACATATAAATGTCATCGTTCATTAGAATTCATAGAGATTTCAGACGATATTATTTTTCTCTCTTGTCGTAGTCATGTTGGTTCTGTGCACATCGTGTTTCTTGTCACTGTCTCAGTACTAATTACTTCTTAGAAGTTGGTACTAAGAGAGTGTCAGAAACCTGAGTGCTAATTGCTGTGATTTGCAGTCAATGAAAGCAGCCCTTCCAAGGCCTGGGTCCGCTTTCGTTTTTCTTTCTTGTACATTTACATTCTTATTAGATACGGCAGAAAGCTAAACGCAACAAACAAAGGTACGAGTTTAAGCGCAACTTGTATGACATTACACTAGTTATTGGAATTCACAGAAATTTCAGATAATATTTTTGTCCGTTTAGTTTCATAATCATGTTGGTTCTTACAGACTAAGGGTGATTTGTAACAACTATTTAAACTCGATTTAAAGATTTGACATCTCGCTCGCTTATTAAGTCATTGGTGCGAGCGAGATGTCAAATGCTTAAATCGAGTTTACGAAGTGGGTGCAAGCCACCCTAATTTTGTCACTATACACTACTGTAGAGCTGCCAACATTTCTTCGTCTGATTATAGTATTTTTCAGATTAAGATATAAAAATAATATAGTACACTGAAAAAAAAACAGTGTTTTATGGAAATAGTAAAAAGTAAACAAAGAGATATTTCTTAGGTGCTGTTTTATTTTTATAAAAACTATTTTTTTGCCCTTCTTGCGTTTTTTACCATTTTTTTGCGCAATAAAAGTGTCATGTGCTTAATCGCATTCAAGAAAGCTCAATTCAAGACAGGCACGTTCGGGTACACGCACATCGCATCAATCGAAACTCGAAAGCGCGTTTATTTATTTATTAGAAAACTAACTAAATTAAAATGCGTTGGAATTTGTTTGTTATTACTTATTAGTTTCGGTGTTGCAAAGTAAAGATTGATCCATTCCAATGAAATATGATATTTTTGCGTACTATAGATTTCTTCTACAGTATAAATAGTACACAGACCCGAGATATATTACAATACTATATATATGAGATATATTACAATTAATTATTATATAAAACAATTAATTGTATGAATTTTTACAATTATATTTTGCCCAACACTGACGGTTGGTAACACTAGACTACAGATACTTTCGACATTACAGTGGAAAGTGTGTGACCAACTCGTATGTCCATTACTGTAGCTTGTAGTCAGTGAATGTCAGCTTTCCTAACTGGGCGTCTCGCGTTTGATGTCCAGCCAGCTCTATTTGGAAAACGAACTTTTCTAGATTTTCTTGTTGTCTGGGTGCTAATGGTAAAGGGTGTACTCCAGTAATTTTAATATGGAAACAAAGAAATACTAACGAACTTTCTCTTGCCTCTTTCTAAATCCTTTTCGCTATACGTTAGCTGTTCCCAGCCACGCGTCGTTGTGGCGCGTTGAACAAACGAACATTTAAAATGTTATTTGTATAGTATATTAGTACATAAAACCACACGCATATTAACATCATGTCAACATTTCAAATAAATAGAGCGACTACTTTTTGAGTTTTAGTTTTGCGACCACAAACATACGGAAGTTACATTTTTATATGCAGTATAGGTATTTTTTGTTATAAAAGAAGGAGCAAACGATCAAGCGGGCCATCCGAGGGAGAGCGACCACCACCGCCCATGGACACCCGCAACGTCCGGGGAATCACGGGTGTTGCCGGCCTTTCAGAGAAATAGGGAAAGAAGGTAGAGGGGGGAGATGGGCCACCGGCACTCTCGCTCACCGAACGAAATAACAGCAATAGATGCTGTTATTTCACGCCGATATTCCGCGAGAGGATGGTATTTCATCGGGCGAGCCGGTCCAATTCCGTGTAGAGTGGTAGAGCCGTTCTGCAATGCAGCAGGGCTCTTGGGAGAAATTGATCTACTAGCTTCGTTACCCAAAAGCTCAAAGGGACACTCTTAAAAGTGACGCGGTTGATATTTGACTGTAGCCGACATGGAGACATATGTTGTTCATATTTATTTTCAATATAATACTGCGTTCTTGAGGCTTCATATTTTGATGGACATTACCAATTTAAAAGCACTGCGGATAAGCGAATTAATTAGTCCTTCTACCCGGATTATGTCGTAAATTGAGTCTCGTGTGGGTTATAACTTTCGCCACGGTCAGCCTTCGAATGCTGCCCCTTCACTTACGTATGCCTCCGATAGACCCGATTCATCAGTTCCATTTAGTACTCCTGGTCACATTGTAGCTTAAGACACACGTCAAAGTTTCAACCAACCAGCGGTAGTAGTTAACAGCAACTCAGAAGATTGATATAAATCTGAACATGTTTCTTAGCGCCGTGGTTTGTAGTCATCTCGGCAGGCATGGCTCCCGGCGTGGTATTTTATTTATACTATGTTTACATATGTATATATGGCGTAGTGTGAAGGCATTTGCTAATATAATATGTAGTAACAGTGCAAGTGAAACTACGTACCTAATTACGTACCTATGTAAAAAGCGTCACCATCCAAATAAAGTCACAAAGATTTCTTCCCATCGTAGTAGTACGAGTACTGATAGTACCTTCTACTAGTAAACAGCATCTTCAATGTACACAGATCTTGAGTGTTCATAACGCAGAGGCATTCGTCGTTCCTGGGCTAGAATGAGGGCAAAACAATATATAGACATTCTTCTGTCAACATTCTAGCCCAGGGGCGGCTAAAAACACCAATGTGCCCCATAGACTTTTTTTCAAAATAACGTCGCACAATGTAACCCATATGTGTATGCAGCCACCTACATGTATATGATAAAATACAAATAGATGAACAAAAAATGTCAAGTGATATACATAATTAACAAAAACGTCACTTCACTGAGGTTATTGGAAATAATGCGGCCACTTCCGTGTGTTAAATTCCGGGCAAAACTGTTCAAATTCCTTATATTTAACCCAAAAACTTACAGACTTACTCATAAGTGTAAACCATACCTGAAATAGCTGCGGATGTTTCCAGGAGTGCCTGTCTGACGTGCATCTTGCTCTGGATTCCGGGTATCCGGATGAGCAGCGTCACAAGTTGCTACTACGCAGAGCCGATTGCTACATCGAGCTTGGTCAACGCTCGCAAGCTTATACTGCACTGGAATCTGCAAAGAAACATGCGCAGACCTTAAACTTATCTGCTTCTCATGCTGGTAAGTAGCGTTTATCTTTGCAGTAGACTGCGTGATATACATATCGAGTATCTTAAGCCTGACATACTTCTCTTCTCCTGCTCAATGCAGTCCAAAACATTTTACATTCTTGACTCTCTGGGTATACATCACGTGTAACATAGCATGCAATGTAACGTGATACATGATAATATTTGTTTGTAGATGAATATCAGCAACGACTATTATTCGTCCTCCCAGCTGTCATTCCCATCCATTTTAATCTGGAAAATTTACAGCAACTGGTAAATATTTGTGCGCGCCGCGCATCTCCGTTGCGAATGACCGTACAAAGCGTACTATGCGCACTCAAAGTGTTCCTCAAAACACCGACAATCGACGGATCCCAATGCGCGCACTGTGAATGTATGTAAAGTGCACGCGGTTATTTTAAATGTGTTCGCGAACATATTAAAATGTATGGGAAATGTTGCATACACGTTGCGTTGCATGTTGTGTTGCACATAATATATATCCGGGTTTAGCGCCAATTTAGACTAGGCGGAAAATTGTTCGCGCCTTTTCAACACATATATAAATAATGTTCTTATCCATTTCAATCCATAAACTTAGTAAATATTAGCGTATGGACGTGCAAAGAGTCCGAGTGAGAATGTAATCTTTTATGATAGTGCCACGAGTAGGAAAGGGACAGCGTACGGGACGCTATTGTAACCCATTTTGAACGACAAGTCGTCACAAGTCGTCACGTTGTGGAGAACGCTGTTGACTTATTTTATTTTTTTGTATTATTCCTGTTCTATTTCAAAGAAATACTGTATTTTTAAATAATGGTTACGTGTTATTTATATGATTGTGATATTACGTATTGCAATAATCAAGGTAATCATTGCATAGGTGACAATGACTAATTAAAAATCGTCATACGTCAACGAGATTTATGTTCGTCTATACGCCAATATATACTAAGTTTATGTTTCAAACAATGTTGCAAATAGTATGCAAGAGACAATTCGCTCCGACGGATAGCGCGCGTTTCTCGCGAACACGTGAAGTCATGCTCGTGCACGAATATGTCCGCGTAGCGGTACTCGCTCGCTCTAGTGACTACACCAAGTGAAGACGATGCGTAGGCTATCTGAGCATTGGCGCGTCAGCTTCAGCAGGCGCGAGACGATTTCCGTCTAGTCTAAATTAACCCTCTGCCTTGTAACGCATTTTAATGCGTTATAATGTTTCCATTAATATCTCTACTAAAACTGTTGTAATTCCATTAATATCTGTAAAATACGTCAGTTAAAAGTATGACGCTTCTATGCTAAAATGAGGAAATGAGATAAAGAGAAATATATTATGTGCGCTGGCACCTCATTTATTTTTCTTTCTTCTGCAAGCTGCGTGTAAAAATAGTAGCTGCGCTATCTTTCCACGCAAGTTGTAGAAGTCGAATAAGGATCGTTATAAAAAACTGACATAGGGGTCATTCTTCGGAATTTTACAGTTCTTTTTTAGTATCATTCTGATATCTCAGTTATCTGATTTCAGCCACGGCTACGCTTGCCTGGTTAAATAAATAGTAGCTTGTTTTGACTTAAGGCACAGTCACTCTGTGCATTGATTATGGAGTACGAAGTAGATGTTTCATTTATAAAAATCAAAAGGGCTAAGACGGGTCACTTATTTAACTGAATTATGGCACAGACTCGTGTAAATTAGTAACCCAAAAATGAAAAATTAAAAAATGGATACTATGGAGCTAAATTAAAAAAAAAGTTCGTCTTTGCTCCGAATACGGGTACATAATGATTAGACAATAGCCATAGTGTTACGATGGTTGATTTCTGAGGGTTTGATTATTATTTCAGTGGAATTCGACCGTCATATCAAACTCCTGGAGAAGAAATTATCAGTTCTTGGTGAAGAGGACGTAAAGTTGGAAGAAACTGTGTTACCTGATTGTTATCTTGGAGAGAACGAGGATTTTAATGCAGCTTCCAACGCTATTGAGCTCAGGTGAAAATAATAAATTGTTGAAATGTAATCACACTACACATGCTGTCCACAGATCTGTCCACAGAAACAAGGCGAGGAGACAATTAAGACTCCACTCGGGTGATCAGGAGGGGGAAAGGGGGGCGACTAATGGCGGGATTATGTGCCAACACTAGTTTCTGTATTAAGTTTGAGATAATTATTTTATGTTTTTAATTTGTAACTGTTTGTGCGTAAATAAAGCAAAATGAAGTAAAAATACCGGTAGAGCTTTCACGAAGGTAGATTCGATGTTCAAAAACACCTTGCAATTGGGTTTACTTGCATAAATTGATTCGACTGATGCATTTGGCTACCTTATTGTGCAAAACGTTATGATGCAAAAATGTTTGCAGGCGGAGCGACGGTGTTGGACGATATGTGGTAACACGGGAGGCGACCAAAAGGGGTGATGTGTTGTTCTCCGAGGAACCCTACGCGTGGGTAACGTTGCCCTCGGAGTCAGTTTGTGAGATGTGTTGCCGGTCGGACATCAATTCAGTGCCGTAAGTAACTCTTTTTACAATTCTCTTTATACATACTATGAAAATTTCTCGCATTCTTCGGCGTAAAGAGGAGACGACAGAAGAACCTACCACCTATCCCTCTTCTCAGTGCATATAGGGTTGCCAAATTTTATTACAAAAAAGTAAAAAAGTATTATAATGTCGGAGAATGAAAATAAACAGTATCTAGGAGAAATGACGGCAAACTCAAAATATCTAATATCGCGGTAAGAACCCTTTAATTTAGTGTTATAATAGTATCTAGGAGAGAAAAACAGTACTTAATTATTTCCCTGCGCTTATTTTTTTAATCAATTTCATGACTTTAGATAATAGTGTTTTATGAATGGTTGTCAAAAACAGTGTACTTTATTTTTCTTAAACAGTAAGCAGTATTTCAGAACAAACTAAAGTAAATGTAATACTGTTTTTAATAGAATAGTCACAGATTAATTAGTTTACTACCATAAAGTATAGTTGTCAACACGTAAGTTCATACTACGAGTGTGTGTGATTTTTGTTTGTCGTTGCTCGCTTTCGTGCTGACAGAAAATGACAGCCAAGACTAAAACTATCTAGAGTGTAGGTTCCCAAACTTATTTTGTTTACTGCCCACTTTGAGTCATGCAGTCGTTGTCTAAGATGCCTCCTAGCTAAATGAAATTACAAATCACCCCCCAGGCCTCTACACAACGCCCCCATTTTTTTTCTGGGTCTTTTACCGCCCCCCTTTAGGCCTGCAGCGCCCACAAGGGGGCGTTATCGCCCACTTTGGGAAAGGCTGATCTAGAGGAGTAAAGTTTAACTAGGCTAACTTCGATAATGTTGATGTTTGTATATTCAATGAATTACCTTGCGTTTGCTGTGATGAGATTTCATGGAAGTTAGCTAAGTCTTCAAAGCTTGAAGCGTTTCTTGACGGCCAGTCTTTGTCAGGACTGCAAAATGTTCTTGTGTTGCTAGTAGCTGGAATTAACCAGTTCCAGGCTTGCTGGCAAAGCTTCTTTCTCCACTGCATTGGCACCACGATTTCTGGAAGAGTTTATCACCAAGAGGAGATTAGGTTCGTAAAATTTGGAAAAATTTTAACAAAGATGAAAACATAAATATCTTCACGCTGTATCTCTAGCGGGGTAGTCAGAGGGGACGGAGCGCCAAGCGTTGCGGTCCTTACATACTTCTTCCGATTCCTCAAATGTCATCATTCGAACAGACATAATTGGGCTAATTCATTGAGCATCCGTAGTATGCAGTTTTTCAAAAGGATTCCCAGCGAGTCCTCTACCGAGTGTTTCTCACAATTCCTCAATTCGGTGCAAATCTTTTTGTGATTATTATGTACATCGTTAGAAGGATTTCGTAGAAGCGCTCATTATTTTATTCCGAGACGGTTCGCCATATTAGTAGCCATTTTGGGATAAACGGCGCCACCGGTAATGCGAGCGAGAAAGCACACCTTGTGCTTTTTGAATTTTATAATTATGAAAATTAAATTTTGAATCTTGCTTTTAGGCTTAACAAACAGAATACCGAACCACCCTACATTATGAATTATTTTATTCTCATATGTCTTAAGTTTCGCAATAAATTGTAATATGGCATGGATAACATTAATATGAAGATGTAACCGACTACTCTTTTGCTATGGGGGCTCTGACTGCGAGTCCGGCCAGCATTCCTAGAGGAAGTTACTGTAAGGCCGTTTATTCACGAGCCACCGCACGACATGATTTGTGGTGACGACGCATGACACACGGTACAATGTTGTTGTCCTGTTTTCCGCACCTTTTTAACGACTCCACGGCAATGACACCGCCATGTAAATACGAGCGCGTTCACAGAATAACGAATTAGGCTTGTTTTGTTTTGTCGTGCAGTACCTCGTGAGCGAGTTCATATAGGTTTCGTACAGTGGCTATGCCGTCACCGTAAAAAAATCGTAACAACATAGCGCTAGCGACGACTTAGCCAAATAATCGTTTATAAAACGTGCATCGTGCTGTGCGGTGCCGTTACGAGAGTAAACCGTTTATACGAATGAATGGCGTTCGGAGTCGTCATTATATTTTGTCGTGTGTCGGTGGCCCGTGGAAAAACGGCCTTACTGTCTCTTTTAGTAGAAAATGCAAACATTTTGACATTTGACGTTAGCTGTCAAATAAAACAATGGTAGACAATGATTTATCACCTGAAAAACAGAAAATCAAAATTTAAATCTTTTTACAACATCAACTTTAGTGTCTTCTGCAATACGTGACATTAGCCGAATTAATGTGATTGATATATTGAAGCCATTACTTAAAAATTTAAGTTGATGACTTCTAGGGCGTTTGGGACATGAGAGTATCACATAATTGACTGGAGCGGTGACGGAACTCTGCTTTCCAAGCCGGGGCTCCGAGTTTGATACTTGACCAGGTCTATTTAGGAAATGAACTTGTCTAAATTGGGTTGTAATCTGGGCGTTATTGAGAGCTCCCCCACGTCGTTGTGTGGTACCCATGGTACAAGCCCAGTGCTTAAATTGTGTAAATATCTGAAGTACATACATAGATACATAGTACATATCACGCTGTGTCCCTAAGGGGGTAGTCAGAGAGGACGGAGCGCCAAGCGTCGCGGTCCTTACATTCTTCTCTCGTCTACTTCAATCTCGTCATTCTCCTCACACATTTTCGCTTAGGTATGCGGGTGCTTTTGACATTTCCGTCAGGTAACACTAGCTATTTGATCTTCGTAAGTCAGCCTTGGTCTTCCTTGGCTGCTTCTACCACTCACTTTCGCTCTGAAGATTTTCTTCGTCAGTCTTTCATCACTCATTCTTTCCATGTATCGTCTGATGTCTGAAGTATTATTACTTTATCATTTGTGTGACCTCAAATAAATTATTGCCAAATGCCAAATTGAGAACAGCTAGCTGGCACCCAATTCAGAAACTCTATGTACTATAAGTTTGAAATAAGAATAGGATTCGATTATCTGGACGCCATTTTGTTTCGTATATCGTACCTATGCGCCATGTAAAAGTATTCCGTAAGGTTAACAAAAAAATTTGTAGGTAGTGTTTTAGAGTTGTAATATCTAATAATTTATATTTTTAAGGATTTTTGTCCGTTATTGATAAATATGAGAATAAAGAAAGGCATTCTTAGATGGTTCGGGCACATAGAAGGAGTGATGCGCAATTGATGAAGAAAATCCGCAGAGCCAAAGTGAGAGGTAACAGAAGCCAAGGAAGACCAAGATTGACTTATGAAGATCACGTAGCTAAAGTGTTAGTTGACAGAAATGTTAAAGACACTCGTATACCTAGGTAAAAGTGTGTGAGGAGAATGATGACATTTAAGGAGACGAAAAAAGTATGCAAGCTCCAAATTTGCTTGGTACTCTATCCTCTCTGATTACCTCGTTAGGAATACAGCGTGAAGATGTGTGAGTATGTATATTGCTAAAACTTTAGTGAGACATTATTAACAAACTAATTATTGAACACGGCTATACTCAACGTCTAATCGGTTTAGGTACCGACTAGTTTCGGACCTATTGGAGGTCCATCATCAGGTGTGAGTATAGCCATATTCAATAATTAGTTTGTTATGTATATTGCTATAGATATAGGTAGTGTTTTGGTTATCCAATTATTATTTCAATCCTCGACCCGATAGTCGTTGTCCTGCCTGAAATAAAAAAAAATCCTAGAACCCGATTGCGGCGCCATCGACCGGGTTCAATAGTGAATTTAAACCGTTCAGAGACCCACTCAAACATAAAAAACTTCTTCAAAATCGATCCAGTCGTTTAGGAGGAGCTCAGTGACAAACACACTTACAGAAGAATTAGATATATAAAGATAGGGGAACATGTGTGAGGAGAATTATGAAATTTGAGGAGGCGAAGGAAGTATGTAAAGACCGCGAAGCATGGCGCCCCGTCCTCTCATACTACCCCGTTAGGGATACAGCGTGAAGATATGTATGTATCTTTGAAATAAAATAAAAAATAGTGTGAAAGGGATAGAATGATGCGTGGGAGATGAACGAAGGGTGCGCGGCACTCGAGGATAGACGATGGTACGGCGTGTGAAGGTGGATAGCTAAAGAAATAAAATAAATAAAGTAAAGTACAGTGATTCTCGAATTCCCTAAACCCATCCCACATGTATGTCAACTGCTCCGTAGAAACTCGAACTTTTGTTCAACAGCCAACAAACATGCTTCACACTTAAAAGTTACATATCGCTACTCAAACTTAACTCAATTGTTACCCTTCCCCCATCTATTTCTGAAAATATTTGAACTCGAATTTAAAAAACGCCAGGAAATATAGTTACGGTTGGACCTTATTTCAAGGGAATAACATCGTCGACGGCACGTGACATGCAAATTTTAGCACTTATATCTTGCAACCTAAGCTTTACACGAGTATGACTTAAAACGCATCGCAAATTTCAAGGTTTATCGATTGCTTTAGGCAAAGTTAAGAAATAAGAACATAGTTGTACTTCAAAAATTCTAAAGCGGTGACATGACATGAATTCGTGCAAGCTGGCAGCGGCGTCGTGAACAATTTTCTATTATCATTCGCTTTTATTATTAGCGACGGGAATGTTCTAGAGCAGCTATACTTAACCGTTTTTTTTTTTCGAGACGCATATCCATAATAGCAGGAAGCTGAAGCTAGCAACTAAAATTAGGTGCTACAGATAATAGAGTTCAGGGCCGAAATGCAAGGGGCCCGGGGGGGCTTTAGAAAATTCAATAATATTTACTATTAAAAAATTCGATACCTAATCGCTGAGCAAATTGGAGAGTAAGAAATAGCACTGAAAAAATATTTGCTAAATAAAGGCAGGATAAAAAATTGGTGAATATAACTTTGAAATCGGACGGCTTTGACAGAAAATTTTGATTTATTCAGCCCCGCAAGATTTCTTCGCAAATTTTTTCATTCTTACCTGGGAAGGAGGGTCCACTTGTCCACGGAGGACCTATTATTATTCCATTTTTCTATGAAACGGTATTTTCTACGGTATTTTCACGAACGGCATTGATCCGCGGTTCTACGTGTCTATTGGATCCTCTTTCCCGAGTTACACCAAAAATATTTGCGAGAAAATCTTGCAAAGAAGAAAAAATCTAAATTTTCAATCGTTATCGCCAATTCCTCAAGAGCGATTCGCGGTTTTTTCGCGAATGGCATCGATCCGCAGTTCAACATGTGTATTGGACCCTCGTCCCCGAGTTAGACCCAAAATAGTTGCAAGACAATCTTGCAAAGAAGAAAAAATCGAAATTTTCAATCATTATCGCCAATTCCTCAAGAGCAATTCGCGGTTTTTTCGCGAACGGCATATATCTGCGGTTCAACATGTGTATTAGACCATTTTCCCCGAGTTACACCCAAAATAGTTGCGAGAAAATCTTGCAATGAAAAAAAAAACCAAATTATCGTATTTTGATCCCATTTTTCAATGAAAAATTCGCGTTATTTTCGCGAACGGTATCGATCCGCGGTTCTACGTGTCTATTGGACCCTCCTCCCTGAGTTAGACTGAAAACATTTGCGAGAAAATCTTGCAAAGAAGAAAACCTCGAAATTTTCAATCATTATCGCCAATTCCTTAAGAGCAATTCGCAATTTTTTCGCGAACGACCTCGATCCGCTTGCCAGGACTATTTGTACAGACATTTTCAGAAATTAGATTACGAATTTATAGACCCCTTGGCGCGGTAGTCTTGATTAAATATTTTTTGGATAACTGAAATATTTTGTCTAAACTACAATATTATAAAAAAGTATGTAAAGACTGCGACGCTTGCCGCTTCGTCCTCTCTAACTACCCCGTTAGGGATACAGTGTGAAGATGTGTGTCTGTATGTGTAATATTATAAAGAAGTAAATTTTGTTTGTTTGGTCGCTAGTAAAATGAAAAATGTAAAATGAGTAGATACTAAATTGCAATTATACTGTTGAAGAAGTCATCACAGAGTTTTCGTAGATGGTACTGCACGTGTTCGTTTACGTTGTCGCCATTTTAGGTTTGATCTTACATGTGTCTGGATTTTTTTTTAATTTATTTTACTGTTGTATAGGCTATTTATTACAGAGGTATTACCGCGATCAAACCTGTTTAATTTTGGTTAGCATGTTTATATTATTAAGCGTTACCAAGTTGCACTGTAGCCAGGAACCGCAGGATATTCCTTAGACTGACGTCCTGAACCTCCTGGAGCAGGTTCCATGAGCGCGCTTCAGTGGTCGACGGCACACAACGTGAAAAGGATCTCTGCAAAAGATAAATGAATATTTTTAAAATATGTCTATATTAAAGTTTCATAGTTGGGTCCGATCACTTGTTACATTACAGAGCTGAACTTTAATTACGTGCATGCTCAAATACGTATGGATTATGGTAACTGCTCACTTAACACTTCGGCAGCATCCTCTCGCCGCTGGCGACTACTTATTGTCAAAGGCAACGGCTAGTTGACGCCTCGTGGTCAAAAGTGGACGCCACAGGCACGGTTATTAAATGCCATCGAGCATTTGTTTGCAACAGTTACGTGAACCATTCGCGGTTGGCTGGTGTCCCATTCACTATCAGCCCATCGCAAGTGAATGGGTGGCGGGTATTCACTGTCGTCTGCATGCGGATAGCTTGCGAGCGAGGCGTTGCAATGCCGATACGGAGTTGTTAAGGGAGCGTATATGTACAGAAAGTCCATATCGCAAATCCCAACCCCTTGAGGAAAGCCGGTGCTTGTCAAGTGTCGAGTTTATAAATGAGCATAGATCTTCAGTAGTCGAGGGCTCGCTACGACGCGTAGCGCCATGCGTTGCGTTATATAGGATTTTCCATTAAGGGCGCTTGAACTTTAAATATAAATAAAACAGGTTAAGTATAAAATATAATATATTATTTTTTATTTGAAAAAATATTTCATTACATTATTTATGAAAAATAATATCAGCCAAATGACCGCCGCGGCTTCGCTGGGTGGAACGTATTCGGGAGGTCCAATTGTCGATGACTCGACCGCGTAAATCGGTGTCGATATCACTGCTGGCATTGATTATATTGACTTTTAAGGCATCAATGTTTGAGGCTTATTTGCATAGATCTGCGATTTACGATCCCCACAAGAAAAAGTCCAGTGGTGTTAATCACACGATCTCGGTGGCCAGTTGACGTCACCAAAACGCGAGATAACGATGCCGTCGAATTTGTCGTGTAGAAAATTTATTGTCGCTTGCGCTGTGTGGCACGTAGCGCCATCTTGTTGGAACCACATGTCGTTGAGACCCGTGTCTTCCAATTTAGGCCACAAAAAATTGGTTAACATCGACCTGTACCTCTCACCTACAGGCGCTACAGTTCTGTAGGCGCCATCTTCGTTTTGGAAAAAATATGGGCCAACCAAAATCCACACCAAACAGTGACTTTTCTGAGTGCAATTGTAACTGATGGGTCCCATGTGGATTGTTATCGCCCCAAATGCGACAATTTTGTTTGTTAACACAGCCATTCATCCAAAAATGGGCCACGTCGCTGAAAATAATTTTCCGTCGGAAATTACGAAAGTAGCTCGAACTAATCACTCATTTTGGTAATGAGGTTTAATTATTTGCACGCGCTGCTCAACACTATAATTCTCTATGATAATTTGCCCAAGATTAATTATCATAACTTCCAAATTTGACAGTTGTAATTTCACCAAAATGGCCGCTATACGCTGTCAAAGTTCGAGCTTGCCTATTGAAATCCCTTTATCACAAGAATCCATTAAAATTGGAAAAACCAAATAGTTATGGAACCACATCTGTGCCCGCTTGTCTGTCTGTATGCCACAGACTTATTTTAACACAATTTGACGTTAGTGGTTGGTGAATGAGCGTTGACCCTTATAGAATGATCCAGTCTGTCTTTCTAAAAACAGTTTTAGATGCAATTCTGGTTTTTTTTTTATCCCGCGATGGAACGCGGCGTTTGTAATAAGTTCGATACCGTTGTCTGCCTGTCTCTATGTATTTTTGTCTGTGGTATTTGTTGAACGGCTACGTTTTCTGAATGATTTTGTTCGTTACGTTTGCTTAAATCGGTGTAGATTATTTATTGTGTCGGGGTTTCTAAATTTTTAGTTCTATAATGGTTCTATGATAATAATGGTTCTATAATGATGGTAATAGTTCTATAATGGTTATTTAATATAGTTAAATAATATTTAGAGGTAACTGTAACTATGTAAGATAATTGTAACAGGTCAAGATATCATTTTCGATTACCCTGTTAGAAATACAGCGTGAGCATATTGGTATTAAAATCTTAATACCAAAACTTAAATTCTTATAATTCAAACTATAAATAATTCAAACTTAAACTTATAATTCAGGTCTTAAAACAGTTAAACAATAACGATCGGCCTTCGATGGATGATCTGATTCAATACGAAAGTAATACAATTATTTCTCAATTTTCTTACAACTGTAATATTAATCCATTCTAGAGGTCGCCCGGAGGTCGATACTCGACCGTAAATATGAATATAAACTTATAATTTTTACTCTTTGGCGACAATATTTACTCTGCGCGACTGTTTGGATCCAATTTAATACATCTCATAGAGACTTGCCCTGAATTTTCATTGCAAAGACTTAAACTGGCTGCAGATATTCTTCAATTACTCTTCTCTTTTTAAATACTTGCAATTCGTTTCTTATTTATTAGAAACATTTTTGCCATTCTCAAGCAAAAAAATGGTGTATCTTTTAAATAAAATGTCTGTCTTCTTATTGCTAAGTCCCTAACACTCGCCAGTAAAGTGATAGTAGGCTTTACTGGAGTTAAATGGGACTTCTTTATTCTTCAATGAAAGGAAGTGAAATCTATCTTGATAGCGACAACCACAGAAAATACAACAACTTATCAATGACAGAAATACTCCGCCACGTTAAATATATGTTGTGATAAATCATTGTTTTTTCCAATTTATAACTTTATGGTATTAAAAGTTTGTGAAATATGATGTTAGTAGTAGGCTATGAAACGCATAATGTATAATATTTTAATAACAATGTGTACTACATTCTAGTTAATTAAAATTGCATTACTATATATTATGTATTAAGTTTGTTCTTTTATGTGATTGGCCAAAGGACTCGATTTTTACTATTGTAATATATTTATTTCTTTGATAAATAATAACTAAGCATTTTTTGACGCATTAGTGATTAAAGCAACAAAATCCTTCATTTAATTGTTCATTTAATCACAGTAATTAATAATATGTGTACCGTAACATACGTAGTATAAAATTAAGTTAAAACGAAATTAAACTTTTCATGTTTTACAAAATTAAATAATGACATTTTTTTAATTTTTTGGTAATTCAATACAAAGTGTGACCGCCTCTGTTGTTTACATAAAACTTGTAGGCAGCGATTTTTCATTGAATTTATAAGATTGTTTATCTGATCCTGTGGCAATTGCAAAGCTTGCAACACCGAAGAAAAATCGCTTGCCTCTCAGTCTCCTACAGGATACATTTCGGAGAGTGTGCATCGGAATTGCATGACTTGATTCCGCCATCTCCTTTTTATCACCGGACAAGCAGATATCGGCGGGGTTTCCATCCCTATATTGTAGATATACCACCCACCCGCACTAAGCGTTTTGCCTCAACATTTTTAATACGCACGGCTAAGGAGTGGAACGCCCTGCCGGCGTCTGTGTTTCCTGACGAGTATAACCTACCAGGCCAGAGTGAATAAGCACTTACTAGATCCACGTGCTACATCTTAGGCTCCACTGCTATTTAAAATCAGGTGCAGTAGGAATCAAACGCGGACCTAGTTTATATATATATAAAAAAAATGCATTCAGTCCCAATGAAATTTTAACAAGTCTTTCAGTTGTTGGGTTGTCAACACTCCGTCCAAGTTCTCTAGAACACGTCTCTGGAGCATGTCTCATGTGTGCTCGATGGGATTGAGGTCTGGCGATTGTGCAGGCCACGGCAATACCCGGATGTTTTCCATTGCCAAGTACTCTCTGGTCCACCGAGCTGTGTGCGAACGCGCATTGTCATGCATCAGCGTGACATCTGAGCCAAGAATTTGTGCAAATGGGTGAACATAAAGCCCGAGGACATATTCAACGTAACTTTCAGCGTTCATATTGCCATCTACAAAAACGAACTCAGTTCGTCTGTTCTTCATAATACCCGCCCATACCATCACTGTGGAGCCACTGTAAGGGGTGCACCCTTACAGTGGCTTCCTGGACGAATCTCAGCCGTTCAGCATTTCCGGGACGACGATACACTCTTACTCTTTTCTGTCAGGTTTACATCCAAACCGGGACTCATCACAAAATAAAATTTTATCCCATTGCTCCTGAGTCCATGTCAAGTGTTCCCTACACCATTCGTTTCGACGGACGCGATTCTCATAGTGTATAGGTGGGCAACTAATTAGGCGTCGTGCTCATAGGCCGTATTCATGCAGCCTATTTCTCACGGTGTGGTGGTTAACAACAACACCGCTTGAGAATTATAGCTTTAAACCTATCTCCCGGGCGGTTAACATCGGCTGACGTCTTGCAGTCAGTTGTATGTATCGGTCCTGTCGAGCAGTTGTACTCCTTCCACGTCTTGGGTGCTGCTCAGCAGGATCCCCCGTATTAACGTAACGCTGCCAAAGATGACAAATCGCGCTCCTATTGACACCAAAATGCACACCTGGGACTGATTTCTTCCCGCTTGTAGCATTCCAGCCATACAGCTATCTGCATTTCATCAGCAGTCAAATGGCATCGCTCCATAACATAAAAAATGATTGGCCACTCAATTTTTTCAAAAACTATATATCTCAAAATGATAAAAGTGCGATAAATACCAAATTTATCAAGCAACGAGAGCACATGAAATCGGGAAAAAAGAATTAGCTTTTATTTTAATGACAACAAAACACAACCGAAAAGGTTCTATTTTTAAAATCAGCCAGTATATGTTTCCGAGAAAAAAAAATTGTATACCAATTTACTTTTCTAAGAAAAAAATAAAGTATCAATTAATAAAACATACACTTTCTGTAAATGATGCGTGTTGCTTAGACTTTTTTGATGTGTGTATGATTGAAATCTGACCGGCATAAATAAATACAATGCTTATTATTTTTTTTAATGAGCACGCACTACTCTCATACATCTTCTTTTTTAACGAGTTATGCTGGTAGAAATCCTTAATGAGATAAGCAATGCCTTTTGTACATTACTGCTTCCAATTTTATTTACAAGTAAGTTTGTTTATGTTCAATGAAGTAAGTAAATAAAGAAAGAAAAAAATGCACGCGGTGCTGCTTGAAAAAGCAATTAATTCAAAATAGTTAAATTAGTTAGAAAACATCTTAATACATACATTCACATCTTCAAGCTGTGTCCCTAACGGGGTAGTCAGTGGAGACAGAGCGCTAAGCTTCGCGGTTCTTACAATACTTCTCTCGCCTCTTCGAATTTCGTCATTCTCCTCACGCATTTTCACCTAGGAAAAAAAGAAATTAATTTAAAAGTAGTTATGAAAACATCGTAATATATACATATCTTCATGCGGTATTCCTAACGGGGTAGTCAGAGAGGACGGAGCGCCAAGCTTTTCGGGTCTTACAATACTTCTTTCGCCTCCTTGAATCATTTGTCACGCACATTTTCGCCTAAGTATGCGAGTTTTCTTTAATTATACACGTTTAAAACAATGATTCTTTCGTCTTTTAAAAGGCAACCCAAGTTAAACAAAGACTAGCGTTATCTACTAACCTTTCTGTGTTGGCACTCCGCTGCAACTTTGCAACTGTTAAGATTTAAAAATGTGTTCCCAATTTATGAGTAAATACGGCCGCGTGGGTAGATATAGCTTGGGTCCACATGAAGGGGCACGGGGCACGGTTGGCGCATGCGTGCTTTGCTATACACGTACAGCGTAGTACAGAAACTACTCGAAACTGCTAAGCAACTGCAGGTATCATTTCTGCTGATGCGAATGTTATTTTATCCATGCATTGCGATGTATTACTCAATTGAGTAAATAATAGATTTTAAATAAAATTGATGCGTTTCATTTTATTGTTGTTTAATATCATGATTACTTGTACAATGTTTTTGCTTTCGTCATATGTTTTCTGTGATTTGAAACTGTTTTTATAAGTTATTCTCCGTTGGTAATTGTCGCCATGTGAAAATATCGATTAGCAGATTATATTTGATGTTTTTTGTGATCATTACGAAAATAATTTCTGTTTTCAAATGAATATTTTAACGAGTCTCGAAACCCACACCATTTTTATACCATTTCTTTTGTAGAATACTTTTCCTCACACGTACATGTAACCATGTGTAAGTATGCATGGATGTGTGTATGTATAATAATAAATTATATTTAATAAATAGTATGTATTATATTAGTGAAGAGTATAACATGTATACAGGGTTGATTGAAAACAACTAATAACCTCTTAGTATTATATTCAATAACTTAACATTATTTCCAATAACTTTTGTTCTACGACTACTTTTTCTTTCATCACTACATATTATAAAACAAAGTCCCCCGCCGCGTCTGTCTGTCTGTATGTATGTTCGCGATGATCTCAAAAACTACTGAACGGATTTTCATCTATTAACAGAGTGATTCCTGAGAAAGGTATAGGTGTATAATTCGTTAAGATTTTGTGTAAATTGGTTGAAATATGACGATGATTGTTGAAGATGTCGGAAAAATCAAGCCGTCTGGAAGCTTTCATCGAAAACGCTACCCAATCTATTTGAGATATAACAAAACAATGTATGGTGGGATTGTTTCTCTTTTATAGGTCTATAAAAAAGCCAACGATGGCATATGTTTATCTTTTAAGGATAGCTTATTATACCCAATCTAACTTCTAGAAAAATTATTTGGAAAAGCTATTTAGACGGATACAGTATAATATCAAATTAAATTCGTTAGTTACCTTAAGCTTTTCATACACATTATAACAACCCTTTACACCATACAATTTAAATGAATATCTTAGGGGTTATCGAAAAATAAAAACTACGCGCGAGAAATTAAATTCGAGCGGTCTCGCATCAACGCGACGCGAGGGCGGGACTCGCCTAATGCAGCCATCCCCGCCCGCACTCCACAATACTCCTAGTAGTGTGGTAATAGGTTACATTTAAATTTAAATTTCAACTACCCACATCGGTGCTGGAGTGAATGCACGAAATTTGATTATTTAACAAAAAGAAAGTTTTTTCATGTGATTTTATAACTAAATTCGAAAAGTAATAGAGTTGAATGTTTAAAGTTATTATGTACAAGTGTTATTCATGCGAATTTTGAAGAAACTTACGCAATTATCTCCTGTTTTTAAAGTCGTAAAATCTACTTTAACAGAATTATTTAATTCTGTTAAAGTAGATTTTACATAATACTTCAATCTCAACATATCTAGTTGTGTTAAGTGTTTGGCGTGTGTATGCTGTTTGGTGTTTTTGTGAAAAGAAAAAGAATGACAGCAATAACGAAAAGAAAAGAAGAATCTATAATTAATCGAAAAAAAAATGGATAACATCACAATCAGGAAACCAATTAGAAAATCAACTTCAGAAATAAATTTATTTAATATCACGAACAATAGTTCAGTTATGAACTCAACTATGCTAGATACATCAACAAGAAGTCATCCAGCTATAACATCGTTAGATACATCTTATATATTAGAATTAAAACATCAGTTAGAGCAGACACATATAGAATTAGCTGGTGCACAGGGGGAAATTACAAACTTGAATTATCAAATAAATAATCTTAAACAAGAGCTGTCAGAAAAAAATAAGGCAATTACATTATTAAAGAAATAAAACATACTGTATACCTACCTCAAAAAAATTAGTATCTCCTTATACTGACGCTAGTACACCTATTTTAAGAGAAACTGATTCTATGAATACTACACTGACTACACCAAGGTCTGTAATTTCTAATGGACACATTATTGCAAAACATAATTTATTATGGAAGAAAGAATGAAAGAATGAAGAAAGGAATGCTTAGATGGTTCGGGCACATGGAAAGAATGAGTGACGAAAGACTGACGAAGAAAATATACAGAGCGAAAGTGAGTGGTAAAAGAAGCCAAGGATGACCAAGGCTGACTTATGAAGATCAAATAGCCAGAGTGTTAGCAGACGGAAATGTCAAAAGCACTCGCATACCTAGGCGAAAATGTGTGAGGAGAATGATGAGATTTGAGGAAGCGAAAGAGGTGTGTAAGGACCGCGACTCCTGGCGCTCCGTCCTCTCTGACTACCCCGTTGGGAATACAGCGTGAAGTTATGTTATGTTATGTTTATGTTATAATTTATTATTACCACAAAAGCAAAACATTTCAGACAAAGAAATTAACATAATATCGCGCAAACTGTCAATTAAGCAAGCTGTATCAAGTAAACACGGTTTCGTAAAGTTGCCAACAGATGGCGTAACTAGTACAGAAAAACGAAAAATAATTATATTGGGTGACCAGTTGGTTCAAGGCAAACAAGTTAAAAAAGAAGAATGTAAGACTTTTGATATTCGTAAAAGGAAGAGAGTAATTATTATTATTACAGGGAATAAACGTGCAACCAAATTTACAAAATTTATTGGGTCAGAATACGAAGTAATGTCTTTTTGTAAAAGCGGTGCTAGATTAGATAATGTTATTAATGTTTTTAAAAATGAAATAAAAAACCTGTCTAAGGAAGATTATATTATACTATTAAGTGGAACAAATGATGTAAATCCGTATGACTTTCAGTCTAATTTGTTGATATGGTTACATTCTGTTATTCATACTAATGTTATTGTCTCCGAGATTCCTTACAATATGATTTTGAACGAAAAATCACTTAACCATGTAATGAAACTCATGTGTAGTAAATTTATTAATGTGACATATGTAGACATGAATTATGTTCAATATATTCCTAACAGGAGAAATTTTGGATGAAATAAACATTATCTTGTCCTGTAAATAAAACTTTTATAATAAAGAAGTGGTATAGATTTAAAAGAGACTACTCAAGAGAAAGCATGAGCAAATTGGAGGCTTGTTTGGATAATATAACTTTTAATGAAATATATGACTGCAAAGATGCTAGTAATGCTTTTAGTAAATTTTACGACATTTTTAAATTATTTTATGAATTATGTTTTCTCATATTAAAGATTACTGTACCCACAACGACGAAACCTAGATGGATAAGTCGTGGAATTAGGATTTTTAGTAGACGTAAAAGAATATTACTATGGAAATATAGACTTTCACCAAATAATGATAATAAATTCAAATTTAAATCTTATTCTAAAAGCTATCGCAAAATTATTAATTGAACTAAAAAAGCGCACAATAACCATTATATAAAATGTGCTACTAATAAATCAAAAGCTGCATGGGAAATAATAGTTAGAGAGCCAGCGACAATAATCGTGGTAGTGTTCGCAACGCCTGTAGGTAGTAAAATCCGCCTCTACAATTTTTTCCTCTGACGTTTCTCTCCAAACCTTCGGCGGAGCGCGCTAGACCGCGTTTCAATCGATATGAGATTGATATTCATCAAGAGTGTTCGCGATGTCAGAAAATCATTTCATTCCATTGAGGAGGGTCCAATAACCACAAAAATCACATTTTCGGACAAATTCCCCCGATCAAAAACTTACGGGATATTAGTATAGATCACAGACAAACTACCCTAAAAACCTAAAGTGATGTACTCGTAGATATTGTATATATCGATAAGTACAAGAATTATTTTCATAAGCTTATTTTGAAAATAGAAATAATCAAAACAAGATTCTTAATTTTAAAAAAACACAAAAAAATAAATCAAAAATTGGAATAGAAATACAAATCAAATGTGTTTGGGTAGTACGTGTTTTTTTTTATGTAAAACTTAATAAAAATTTGAATTGACAAATTGTGGGTGCTCCGGGGCTAAAGCATTATAGGCTCTAGCACCCACTCCCAGGCATGGAAAAATATTCCGAAAGCGGGCAACTGTGGTCAGCACTCAGTACCTACTACTTTGAATTAAAATGAAAAATTTTGTCATTTTATTAATATTATTATTAACTTGAAGAAATCTAACGAATGTTTTTTATAGAAAATCGACACCCCCAAGTCGTAAAAAAGAGCACATAATTTATATACGCACTCATTTATATAATTGTTTTATAGAGACAGGCATTCGTTTGCAAATTTATATTGTACACGTAATCCACTTCTGTATAATATACTCGTAGTGACAGTACTCTCTGAGAGACGTAGCTGTAACTTGCTGATCGACAGATGGACCAGGTTGAAATTACAAGGGTCCGTGTTTGTCATTTGGCTATGGAACCCTAAAATGTGCGCCTATTATTCATTTTAACTATTTTTTAGGTTAGTGTTTCCCTTTCTCTCCCTTAGACGTAGTTTTTTCATAAAAAGTAGCTTTTTCTTTTTGTTACTTCCTACCATGAAGCATCCGCCATATTGGATTTATGACGACGTCACATATACAGAAACCTTCCCCTGCTCATTCCATTTCATTTGATACTTATATTGCTGGAGGTCTTTGACTTTCTAACGGAGCATTCGCCATATTGGATTTATTATGACGTCACATATACAGAAACCTCCCAGGCATGCGCACTACAACTCACTAAAGTTTCATCGCAATCAGACAAATGGTATAGGAACGCATAAAAAACATTCATAATTAAATAAACAGACAGAAAGAATTTCGCATTTATAAAATTAGTACTGGTATCTCTTTTTATTTATTTTTATTGGTTTAACATCTTAAATCATTAAATTTTCTTAATAATATTTTCTTAAATTTATTTAATAAATATTTTAATTATCTACTTAATTAAGTTTGTAACAATAGTAGAAAAGAAACAAGATATTATATGGAACTAGGCATAAAATTTCAAAGAATGGTAGTCATTACAAATTCAAAATTAATGGTCGTCATTATAAATTCAAAACGTATGACATATCGATACGTTTTTTCGCATCCCTACTTACACGTGCCATCTTGCAAGAGTGAGGACGCAACATGTAATTATAGCTTGCTAGAAAAGGACAAACGACAGCGCAATTTGGCATTGTTTACGTGTTTTATTGTATATTTCTTAAAACGATTAGATACAGGTCACGACTCTGCTTCCTGCTTATTACTAAAGGAGCGCAGAAAACGGTGCCTTTTCATTTCCTGTCTTTAGGCTAGTTGGTTTGTGGTATAGATAGATATATACGTACGTACCTATCCTGTAATTTATACAACTATTTTTCTATCGTTTAAAAATCTATTTATTTTGCTTCAAACATTTTGTTGTTTTTAATCCAAAGTAATATTTAATTGTTTATACTCTTTTGTAAAATAAAAAATAAGAATATTTCTATTAAAATTGATATTTATATTTAGCTTTAATGCTGTTGAATAAATCTTAGGTACAAGGTAGGTACCTAAGGTAGGTAGTAGGCAAGTAAGGTAGGTAGGTCTTTTTTCGAAACTTAATATGTTAGGAAAATAAGAATAATATCTATTAAAATTGATATTTATATTTAGTTTTAATACTGTTGAATAAATCTTAGGTACAAGGCCGTAAAAGTACCTGCACTGCTGTATCTGTACTTATTCTGCTAAAACCATAACATTCCTTTTTGTTTCACTGTAGTCGGATAAGAATCGGTCGCTATTTTTACATGCCAATAATATTTTAGAAAATATGAAGAGCACACAGTGTTTCGTCTAGTACAAGCTAGCGGGATAACATTATTTTTTGGCTTATTTTAATAGTTTATGTACTCGTATATTGTAGATATATTATGCTATTTGAAGACATAAGGAATAAAAACTTGTACAGTGTAATGTATGTAGACCTTACGGTGAAGATGGTCTACCATTCACGTAGTGAAATAAAGGGGAGTGCACTGTAGTTAGCAGCATTTACATATTCCTTATGCCTGTAAACCACGACTACATTGTTTTTTGTAATAAAATAGGCTTAGGACATAGAAAAATAAAAATAATCATTAATGTTTTTACCAAATTTTGGGGTAGATTTCTATTTCTAAATTTACAATTCATTACAATTTCTAAATTTACACAATAAAATAAAGTTATTCAATAATACAAAAACAACAACAATATTTCCAATATTAAATGTATATTAAATAAGTAAAGCACTTACTCGTAAAGACTATAACTAACTCATGTAATACGAGGGCTGCTATTTATGTATCCGCAATAACAAAGAGAAACAAACATATAGCATATATTATAGTTTTATTGCTTTTCAAAATATTCACCATGATGATCGATGCACTTTTGCATGCGTTGGAACCAATTTTCGTAGCACTTTTTCCATTCGGATTGAGGTATCTCCAAAACGTGCATTTTTAACGCATCAACAGCCTCTTCACGGCTCGAAAAACGTTGATCACGTAATTTATTCTTCACGGTTGGGAATAAATAGAAGTCGTTGGGGGCCAAGTCGGGGATGTACGGCGGATGACCCGTTAATTCGATCTTTTGATCTTCTTTTGATCAAATACCGAGTTGTTTCGGCCGATGTGTGGCAGCTAGCATTGTCATGATGAAGAAGGATTCTGCGTTGTCGGTTGTTCTTTCTTATTTCTTCAGACTTCTGGAAAACAAATGGTCGTGTACCATTCAGACTTAACCGTTTTACGATCCTCTAGTGCAGCCATTCCCAAAGTGGGCGATAACGCCCCCTTGTGGGCGCTGCAGGCCTAAAGGGGGGCGGTAAGAGACCCAGAAAAAAAATGGGGGCGTTGTGTAGAGGCCTGGGGGGTGATTTGTAATTTCATTTAGCTAGGAGGCATCTTAGACAACGACTGCATGAGCTCTCGACTCAGTAGACAAAATAAGTTTGGGAACCAGTGCTCTAGTGGCACTGTAGCTGCATGTCCATTTATACCAAAAAAACAAGCGACCATTTGCTTCAAAGTGCTTTTTGAACGAATGACTTTTGTTGGGTTCGGCTCATCTTGGAACACTCAAACTGTTAATTGTTGTTTAGTTTCAGGATCATACGCATATATCCAAGATTCATCACCTGTGTAGATATTATAGACAGCTTTTGACGCACCCTCATTGTACTTTTGTAACGTTTTTCACACCAATCGACACGAGCCCGTTTTTGGTAAATTCTCAAGTTGTGCGGAATCCAACGTGAACAAATTTTTTTTACAGCTAAATGTTCGTGTAATATTTTATATATACTCGTCATACTTATGCCCAGAGACGCCTCTATCTCGCGATATGTAACATGATGATCTTGTATTATTAGTTCCCGCACAGCATCAATATTTTGAGGTACAACAACCGATTTAGGGCGACCTTCTTTAACGTCGTCCGTGAGCAGAGACCGCCCACGATTAAACTCACTAAACTAGTGATACACAGTAGTTTTCGATGGTGCTTCGTCCCCAAAAGTCGAAGTGAGTTGATCGATGCACTGTTTTTGAGTTAGCCCTCGCCGAAAATCGTAATAAATCATAGCACGAAAATTTTCACGACTTAAATCCACGGTGATAAAGACTCGCAATTTTCAAAATGACGCCACAAAGGATAAAGAAATGACAGCTACATGAAACAAATTGTATTCTTCAGCCAAAGAGTTCCATTTTTAAATGCTATAATTCCTTTTTTTATATTGTTCTGTAACTGGCCAGTTCCGGATACATAAATAGCAGCCCTCGTAACAGTAGGTATTATAATTAATTGTCATTATAGAAAAGATAATTACAAAAAAGCTAATGGTCATCATCCGATGATTCCTCGTCATTACTCTTCCATTCAGTAGAGTCTGACAACAAACAATCTTCCTCATTAATTTCGCGAACTGATGATATGGATGGTAACGAAGGAGGGAAAATCAACTGCAAAATCTCTGCTGGTAAAGCAGTAATCTTCTTTTGTGATAACTCTCTATATGTATCGATTACAGGATCAGACGTAATCAGAAGCATTCTCAAAAGATCTGTATTAATGGCAATACGTGACTGTTTCCTAGCGTGTCGCTCACGGAATCTACTTAAACTATAGAATGATGGATACACTTGATGTCCCGTCTTCATTTACCACTTCCTAGTCAGTTCATATGAACGACAAGTAGATTTGGAGTCATTATAATAAGCTTACGCTTCGTCCAGAGTTAACTGCCTACTTTGTTCAGAACACTTATAATTTTTTCGACTTTCACTAACTGCTTTCATTTGTTTAGCAACACTTCGATGCCCCGAGTAGCTAACTCTACTGCTGTAGTTAGCTCACTTGCACTTCCAGATTCTAATAAATCTTCTACTCTCCGTCTCTTCTTTTTCATAGATGAACCATCAAATGATTTTTTAGGTCGGCCAACCGACTGACTCGATGATGTTGAAGGGCACGGCAAATTTTCACATACATTAATTTCTATCCTGAATCCCTCTAACCAATTTTTATGTTTGGTTAAAAACAATTCTTTGTTAGACTTAGATGAAGTCCACTTTTCATTGAACTTCGTGGAAAGGCTTGAAATTTTCATCTTCAGTTTTCTTAGCGATTCATCAGAAGCATCAGTAATGCTGTTTTTCACATAATATGTCAAAAATGCTACTGATCCTATCACTTTTTTTATATTTCAACCATTCTTCGAAAAATTCAAATTTTGTCATGGTTATGACTCGTTCTGAAAAAAGTATAATAATTTTACTTGCGGGGTTTTTCGGGATTTAAAATATGTATGAATCTATTCCTGAATGTTGTAAATATAACATACAGAAGAATCTAGATGTATACTTTTGGATACAAAAAGTTGCAAGCCTTCAAAGTTTACAGTTTAGGTTTAGGAGAAATATGCAGGATTTCTTTATCAATTTTCAAACTCATGCTACATAAAAAATACACGTTTTTTGTAAAAAAAAAATAAGTGATAATAGAGTACATACCTTCAACAGAATATTCCATAACACAAAATTCCTTTCACTTTGCTACTAATTTTAAGAGATGTTGTCACAAGTGTGCTAAAAATGCAACTGATTTGTAAATGCATATCACTCTACTTTATAACGTCGTTTTCACTCCCGATTAAGTACCTTAATGATTAACGGAATTATTTCTTAGAATTTGGTACCTGGGGAGGGTTGTTTACAAGTTGTTATCAAAGTTACGTCATGACTTTTGTCCCTCTAGCTTGTACTAGACGAAACACTGTTTGAGCCTACTATTATTTTGTTAATCTAGATATTTATACATACATACATACATATCTTCACGCTGTATCCCTAACGGGGTAGTGAGATTATATTTTTTATATTTATATTTATTTATTTATTTTGAACATAATAATACCCAGTAACAATAAATAGTCAAGGTCGTAATGATGCAGAAAATTTCTTCCAGCACACCTCGGTAAAAAAGAAAATGAATGAAGGTAACAAATTAAAATGTCATTATATCGACTAAATTAATGAGTACAATCTAAAATTAATGTTGGATATACATATCGCTTGCTTGGATGAACAGGGTAGCAACTAAAAAAATGTGATTTTGAGATACTACTACCTTTACTTAAAAATTTAAGATCTTTCCAATGAATTTGGTCACATAATTATCCGACGCGAGGGGGGTCTACGGGCAGCGTAGTATCTCCGTCCTTTTTGCACTTTTTCGCCGCCCCATCGGATGTATATAGTTGTATTTAGTTTTGCCCCCTTTTTCTTGTCAATTGGTAGGTAGCGACAGAACATCAGTTTTTGTTGACAAAGTATTAAACTGAAATAATGCTGTATTCATCAAAAGGTAAGTTACATTTGAATAACACATATTTGTGAAATTCGGCACTATCATAAAATAATACCTTTGTTGTTGATCATTTTATACAGAAAAAGTGAGTATTATGTACCTCTCTTCAGTAATATCTTATTATTTCGTGTATTACGAACTTCTCCAAAATATGAAGTAGGCTGGGACCTTACCAAAGGAGTAACTTTCATAAAAAAATAGGTATAGTTAACCGATCTAATACAGAAAAGCTGGAATATCACAGTAAAAACTTAAAATTGCTCTCCTGGAAAATCGACGATTTTGAGTTAATACCCTGTTCATACAAGCAAGCAATATATACATAAAATATTTACATACATAATACATAACCATACACATATAGGTATATAACAAACATAATATAATAAATATATAATTTCGAATACTTACACACACATAAGTATAAATAACATAACCTAATACCACACTAATACTTATTCATGTACATTACATAAGGTAATACGTATTACAATAAATAAGTACTTATCATGGAAATGATAGATTATGTTCTTTACACCCGCGATGGAACGGAGAAGGTATATGTGTTTAGGATGAGAGGTTGTTTTTGTGTTCACATTTATCTCCAAAACAGTTAGACCGATTTAGATACGGTTTTCTGTAAGAGGTTTGTGATTTATCGGCGATCGTTCTTAGATAGGTGTTATGATGTTAACTCGTCAGAGGTCGCTGCCATATGAACTGTTGAGCATCTGATGATAAAGCAGATGAACATTGTCGGAAACTATGTGGAGGCACGTAGCTAGTAAATCATGTTGGAGTTCTTTTTTTTTTTCATAAAAATTAAATAATTGTAAAATCTCAAATAATAACAAAAAATCATAAAATGGAGAAATACAGGGGTAAACTGTAAAGGTATAATATTTTGTTATACACCAAACATACAGACAACTAGAAAACAAACATCTACAATATCTAACAGTGGCAGAAGAAGAGTTTGTGCCAGAGTGATTTTCTTTTGATAGGTTGAAAATATTGAAAGTGTGTCGAAGAATGATTCGCGTGATTTATCCGCTTAGAAGTTTCGTTTATAAGACCCGTCCAAGAGAAGTTCAAATCAATTAAACGCCCAAAAATTTTAACTGTGCTTGCATAAAGTATAGGAACTCCATTAAAAATCACTGAAAAAATTACTGAATTACTTAATAATTGCAGCCAAAGCCTATTGCCAATTATCATCGCTTGTGATCTAGTGGGATTAATAAGCAGAAACATGGATATTCAAAAGGTAATTATTCAGTGCCGTAACGGCTGATTGTAAGTGTTCTATATGAAAAGATTGTTAAATCTGAAGATCGTCTGCGTAATGGTGACATTCTGAACAGATAATAGAAGTCACACGACAAATAAATACAGAAAAACAAAGGGGAGAAAACACCACCCTGAGGTACACCAGAAGTTAGCTCACGCCATTTAGTATGTTGATAATCTTTTACACATATGCCCTTTTGTCGACTTTTCAAATAGGACTCGAACCTATTAACTGTACTATACATACATATCTTCACGCCGTATCCCTAACGGGGTAGTCAGGGGGAACGGAGCGCCATGCCTCGCGGTCCTTTCTTACTTATTTCGCTTCCTCAAGTCTCACCATTCTCCTCACACATTTTCGCCTAGGTATGCAAGTGCTTTTGGCATTTCTGTCGGCTAACACTCTAGCTATTTGGTTTTCATAAGTCAGCCCTGGTCATCCTTGGGTTCTTTTATCACTCACTTTCGTCTTTCGTTTTTCTTCGTCTGTCTTTCATCACACTATCTACTAATGTGGATAGAGCACAATTCACTTTATTACCAACTGCTACCCGTCTCTCCACATCCAATTCACATCTTACATCCCTCGAAAACGCGCTCCCCAGATATACAATTTCGTTCACTTGTTCTAGACATTTCCCATTTACCCATATATCACATTTTGTCTTTACATTTTCTCTTTCAAACACCAGAACTTTAGTTTTATTCACATTCAATCCTTTCACTTCACAGTCTTCTTTCATGCACAGAACTATAGTGTTTGCCACGCCGCTTCTGATGGTGCTATACGCACAGCATCCTCAGCGTACAATAGACAGTTCACCACTATACCATCACATATCATACCACTCATACTACCTTTCAATGTCTGGAGGCAACTGTCTAAATACAGCACGAATAGCCAGGCAGATATGACGCAGCCCAGTCTGACGCCTGAACAGACTTCGAACCAGGGCGACATGTCACCATCTATCCTTACACAGGCTCTGTGGCCACGATATAATGACCTCACAGCCTGCAGTAAGGAGTCCTCCACGCCATATTCAGGCAAAAGACTCCACAATCTCTTTCGCACTACTCTGTCGAATGCTTTTTCAAGGTCCACGAAAGCGCAGAAAATTCAGTGACCTATGTCCAGAAACTTCCCCACGATAACGCAAAGCGAGAATATCTGATCCATACAACTACCGTTCCTAAAACCACCTTGTGCTTCCCACAATGTCTTTCAGAAACACCTTTCTTACGTTCAGTCAATACCTTGGTATACTATAGACTTTATTTGCTAAGCCGGCCAAGCTGATGGCTCTATAGCACGCACAGTCTAAAAGAGCACCTTTCTCTTTATAGAGAGGCACTATGACTGCGGTGCGCCAGTCTTCTGGCACCTCTCCCTTCTGCCAACAAAGGTTGCACAATGCACAGAAGGTATCCCAGACCCTAGAATCATCATACTTGATAATCTCAGCAGTCACCTCATTATTTACCGCAGCCTTTCCACATTTCAGACTTCTTATCACTTTTTCAATCTCTTTCATACTAATGACATCCTCCAGTTCCTGATCTGAGTGTGGTAATTCATTAGAATCGCTCTCAATATCAGAGACGGAGTCGCCACTCTTATACAGTTTTCTATAGTATTCACTCCATCGCTGCAGAACATCTTTTTTATTTGTCAGCAGGTGCCGGTCCGCTTCGATACTTACGTACTTCTTTCCAAAATAATTTGGAATTTTCCGCGAAATTGTCTGACATCTTGTTTTCATTTAACACCCTACACCTTTCGCGTTTCTCTTTTACTAGTGTCTTCGTTTCTGCTTTCTGCAGCTGCAAAAAGACAGATATGTCTGTCTTTCATCAAATTCTTGATACCACAGTGACTTTTAATAGCAAGGTAGTCTCGTCATGTTTTCTTCTTCTAATACACAGACACTTTCACCTCATGATCCTACCACACATCACGCTTTTTGTCGTTCCCAATCTTAATCGTTCCACACAGTTCTTCGCAGCCTCGATCATACTATCCCTATAGTTCTGCCAACATTCTTCAACATCTTTGCTCATCACTTTCAATCTATTATCAAGCTTACCGGACCCTTTCATATTGACTGTACAAGATGAAATATTAAAAGATTAAAGAACATTTCATATAATTTCAAAATCTACTGTATTAAATGTACTACTAAAGTCCAACGTTGCAAAGGCTGGCAACGCACCCGTGATTCCCCGGACGTTGCGGCTGTCCATCGGCGGCGGTTATCACTTTCCTTCAGGGGACACGCTTGCTTGTTTATCCCCTCTGATATATAAGAAAAGTGCAAGAGATAAAGTGAGCTGTTAATTGTCCATTTCTAAATGAATATCTTCAGTGATATTCAAGCAATGTGGTGTTCTGAAACTAAATTGAAAGGGATTAAAAAGAGAATTGAGTACTGCTCAAACAAAACTAAATTATTTAAAAAACAAAAAACCCGTCTTTATTTTACAAGTTTTATTAGTTGTTATATATGAGACGTTTGGTATCAAATTCGGCCAACTCCAGTTATACTAAAACGACAGTAACGTCTTAAAATCAAATTTCATACATGGCAACACTATTGATGTCTGATTTACAGCACGCGTGATTTTAACTAGCTTTTTGAAATATTTTGTATAAATAAAAACCTTAGGCTCATACAAATATATTTGAAAATCCTTGACTGAAATTTGGATTTGACCATTATTGATACGAAAGCATGGATATGACTGATTTTGTAATTGACTTTATTGGATTTGACCGTTTCTGAAAATTACAAGCAGGATTTGGCCATTTTTGATAAAAATAGTTGTAATGGCCAGATATAGTCAACCTTTAGGTAAATGTTTTAGATTTAATGGTAGTACAATAAAAAGCAAATTTAAAGTGAAACGAAACTTTATTTCAAAGATTAAAAGTAGTTAAACTATCAATTGAGGTGCTTCTTCCAGCATTTCACAAAATTCATTATCACCGTCGTGCTCATTTTGGACTTCAACGGGTCTTGATATAAGATTTTTAAAATATTGTAGCTCTGGCAATGACTCCCATTCAACTCCGTAGTGCTTAATCAGTAAAATCTTAACATCATTCAATTTTGAATCCTTTATTTTGACATACAGTGGCATCGCTTCCGGATTAATCTGACTGACAAATTTTCCTTTTTTGCATATACTTTTAAATACATTTTGGCTGTTATGATAAAATTCCTCACCGCGTACTAAGACGTTAGCATTTTCTTTGTTTTTTTTTAGAAAAAACCGTTTACATTTTTTTATAGAAAAATGAATTGCACTGGTGCCTTTTAAAACTTTACTACACGCCTCCTTCCAGTTTTTAGCTTCCACGTTTATTCCTAAATTGAGAACAGTGGCATGCTGTTCAAAAAAACGCTTGTAGCCTTCAGGGCCAGGTATGGTATCAACCTTTTTGATTTTCTTTTCTATTTGAGCAAACACGCGATCTGCAGGCAGGAATGAGTGCCCGACTATTGGAAAAACAATTTCTATGCTTCTGATTCGCTGCGGAGCATAGTCCATTAGATATTTTGACGTCATTCCAAGTATAGTCATATTTTTATTTTGGCCACTGCATCCATCTGCCACCAGCCGTATAGTAGTAACATTTTCGTATTTTTCAACTGTTGCGCAAAGGCAATGAAATAAAGCACTGGCAATTTCACTAGACGCCTTTGGCAGTAAATCTTCAGTCCAAGTGTATGCAAACACATTTTCAGTATTTAGTCGTGATTTGGAAAGACCAATAACAATGGTGAAATTGTAAATATACAATTGCCGTGAATAATATGTTATTTGGTCTGGAACTTTGGGCATCGCTTGATTTTTCTGGCAATCAAAACTTAGTATGAGCAAATCGTCACTATCCTCTTTCAGTAAATTATAGAAAGCTTTTGCTCGCAAACTGTGTACCCTTTTGTTAATCATTAAATCGTTGTTCTTATTTACATCTTTTTCGTATTTTATTTGCTCCTGGTAGAGTAGGCACGTAGAACACACATCAGTACGTGGACTCCCGAAACCAATATTAAAAGAGATGTTAAAAACACGTCGGAAATAAGAAGATTTAACATTTTTGAATTCTTCTCCGGTTTTAGATTTGTACATCATAAATAATTTATTGATATTTAAATCAGATGAAAGGTATTGGCGGCACTTTATAGAACTACCACAGTAATGTATTTCTAACGGCTTAAATTTCTTAATAAAATTTTTTATAGATAATTTTTGAGCAGCATATTTTTTTTCCTTGCGGTTGCCGCCTCGAGTTTCACGAGCTGAAGCTCCGTTGCTCTTGAAATTGCGACTTATTACTCCATTGACCCTTCCTTTTTTTACATTTAAAAGATGCAAGAATGTTTTTCGGCATACCGGGATTAGATTGTTTCTCCTGCGAGCATAATACACAATGTTTATATTTTTCTTGTTTCCAGTACCTGATTTAGGCCGGCGACGGTTTACTGTTGATGCTTTAGAATGTTGCAATATAAAATTATCTTGATCTATTTTCGATTTTTTAGCACTGTAGAACGCTTTATGAAATTTAATTATGTCTTCCTTGCGCAACGATGTGCATCTATAAGATTTGGAGTAATGCTCGCAAGGGATTCTGATGTTAGGTGGTGCTTTCGGTGAATACCTGAATAAAAAAAATATTTTTAAATGAAGCGTTAGGCAAGCCTAGAAACCAAAAAGAGTATACAAAAGACTGTGATAGACTAAAAGGTTATTTTTTATGTTAGTGCACTGAGCCAAAAATTCTATTATCATTAATCCAATATCATCGCGCCAAGAAAGTTTTTCAAATACATTAACTTTAGGTACACACAAACATGTAACACACACACACACACACATTATTATTAATACAAAGGTCAGTAAGTAATTTTAAGAATGGTATTAATATTACTTAGCAATCATATCAAAATAATGATATTTGATAAACAGATTAGTAACACATCCTTAACATTACAATGAAGACAAATTAAATAAAACCAATTCTCCCAATACATGGCTGTTTCAAAAGATTGAATACCCCTGTTGTCATAAAGTTAACTACTTCAAGCAACAACGTTTACATACCGAGAAACTTTTTCCTGGTTGCACTTCCATGAAGATTTTTGTTGTACTCGTTTCCTGGATAAATATCGAGGTGTTTCCACTATATTTTCTGTATTTCCGTCCATTTTATCTTTATAAATTGATTAAAACTTAAGGAACACTAATACACACCACAACTCACGCGGCTGACGTTAAACTAATATGGCTGTCGACCCATAGTAAATCCTTGAATCTGATTGGCTGTCGTGGATTTGTCCAATTATGTAAGTAAACAATGTTGGATTTGACCAGTTTTGATTTTAAGGTACATTTTTGTAACGTTTTATCATAGAGTAAGAGCGTATTTGACCGATTTTAAAAATACAAAGTTGTTGCTTTCAATGCTATGAAGTTAATTGCATACTTAGGTCAAAAAAGTCGAATTTGGGATTTGGCCGCTTTTGATACCAAACTTCTCATATATGGAATTGGCTATTTATTACCTTTCATTCGATACCCATATTGTTATACTTTTTCCCCTCCACTTTCGTTTTCTCGGCTCCATATTAAAATTGTATACCCTGTGTCACTCCCACAATTAAGACGAATCTAATGACACCTTATATTTTGAAATCGGTCAAGCTGTTTAGGCTACAGAGTGCGCCAAAGAAATAGACATATACATATTTACATACATAAAACACTCGAAAAACATAACCCTCCCTCGCAGTCGGGGAACAATCACTTAACTGTTTGTATACAAGATTTTCGAATATTACAAAGAGTAGAAAGAATAGAAATGGGACGATAAAGTGAGAGAGAAAGTAGAGGAATTTTCCGGAAAATATTTGCGAAGAGAATATGAGTCCTTTTCCAAGCAACAGGGAAGCAATCGGTGTTAAAAGAAACATTGGATATATAAACAACTATACCTTTCAATTTATCTAATAAAAAACAAATCATTTGATTGGAAAGGTTATCATTGTTATCATTATATTATATTTATCATTACGAGTAGAAGCAAGACCGCTAGACGATGATTCCACTTGCAAAGCATAGAGGTTGTATAGGATTTGAAATTTCTATGCAGTGTTTAGGAGCTATAGAATTAGTAATTTTATATACAAATCTCAATATTTAAAATTGACGATTTTCTCTATAAATTTGTTACTTTTGATATAAATCAGATCTTTAAAATTAATGGTCTTTACTATAAAGAAATGGTAACATTCTAAATTAACAGTTTTCACAATAAACTTTTGGTTACAACTTCAATCACTGAAACTTCAATGTGGTGTGATGGTGATAATAAATGCTTGGGAGGAAATCATGAGGACAAATGCAGGTTAAGGTGTATATTATTTCACATTGGTAAGATTTTGCCAATTTTTTTGTAACTTTATATCCGCGACGGAACCAGTTCTGGCATATATGTGTATGTACATACTTGTAATAAAGCATAGGTAGTTAGGTACTGTATTCGATAAGAGCTTTTTGACATTTTTGTGCGAAATAGTGATATTTAGACGCTCTAATTCTCAGAAACCTTAAGATTTCTTGATACTCTGCTGGTAGTTTATAATGGATTCATTTCTCTTCTTGAATATTAGCGTCTCATATTTTCATACTTAGTTTATAATATCATACAATAACCATTTTACGAAGTCACTTTACAAGAAAAATTCTTAGACGCGCTACAGACGTCCTAATTAACATCGTTTCGACGAGTTCTAACAATTTCTAAAATTATGTTCAGATCAAGTACATATATTTATCTATACATATAATAAAAATGTAACTGATGGCTGTCTGTACATGGAAGATATATGAGAAAAACTATTATTGGGGACTTTTATCAACGCAATAGGATCCAAAACAATGATTATTAGAATTTTTATTCTTCCAATGATTTTGACTCTTCCAATGTAAGTTGATCTCAGATGTTCAATCATATTAAATAGGGTTCAGCTTAGGCTGGATGTGTGTCGGTTGGACACTGTTTGTCAATTTTAACGCGTGTATATAAAGCGCGAGTGCCGCGGCTGGAAGGCGCGTTTAGCGCTCGCCCCAACGCGACCGGTGACGCTGTAAAAGCCACTAGGGCTAATAACAGTAAAGAGGGATTTTTTTAGTCGGTTCGAGTCTGACACTACTCAGTCGACGTAGAGTCCGGCTGAGTGTCCGTGGGGACATTTTTCACCTCTCAGAAACAAAAAAAAATCCGTTGCTTGTAGCGTTGAGTTATTCGCAGCGAACGCACGTTGCAGAGATTTTAACAGGGTGCGAAGCATGTGATGGTGTTTTTATACCCCGGATTCCTCTCATTCCAAACAGTTTTCCGTTGAGTTTTAAACGAGTTCAGTTTCCAGTGAGCCTATGTTACGCAATGACAATGAATAAAACCCAAGGTCAGACGCTGAAAGTTGCAGGTGTGGATCTAAGTATTAGCTGTTTTTCGCACGGTCAGCTTTATGTGGTTCTGTTGCGTGTTAGCAATCCTAGCAAACTATGCTTTGATCCCGACGGCTATACGTCTAATATCGTGTACAGAAAAGCATTACTGTAAATTAGATAATAAATTAAATACGAGTAGTAACTTATTTCTGCCATCTTGTACTTTATATTTTCTTGTAAATTAAGTATAGACAAATACATGAGAACTTTTAACTGTTAGAAATTCTTAGAAAACCCAAAAACTGATGCCCTCGCGACTGAAGTCGCGGACAGCAGCTATAAGAAATAATGTGTGTGTTTTTGAAAATACCAAATACCCCTAAGAAATTAAAGATGGTGTTTATAAACTAAAGTCCATGTGGACGAAGTTGCGGGCTAGTCAATAACATGAGTTAGTTGTCAATTTAATTGTGTAATACTTCATTCGTTCTTTATAAATCTATCTATATATATAAAAGGCGATGTATGTATGTATATTCCTTATGGACTCCTAAACGGCTGGACCGATTTCGATGAAATTTTCAGGGAATCTTCAGATTGGCCTAGTGGGTGTTTCTGTAAAGTTTGGTAGCGATCGGATCGGTAGATTTTTTTTTTTGTTTTTTTTTGCAGTAAGTATCAAAATAATTATAAAAACTTTAATTTATTTTAACTTCAACTAACGCCCAGTGAAACGGGCCAGGTTTGCTAGTAGTGCATAAAATTGAAGACGATGGCGATTAGCTGTTGTTCGTGTGACATACACAATCCCATTTATTTTTACCAAACGTACGCTTTGAACGTGATCGACTTTAGTATCAATGTCGATTGCTATTGCGAGTGAAGTTAAGGTGGTTCGTTTTCCATACAAAAAGTAATCATAATATACTGTTTCATTGAACAGTAAAAATGCTTAAAAATGTGCTCATAAATACTAGTTCAGGTACTTATTTACGCAAAATTAATAAAAAAAAAAAAATCTTTAATAGAAATAACATATATCAAATACCGTTTTTCACAAAATGATATGCGTGTGTGTGTGACGATTTTCGTGTAACAACACGAAATGCAGATAAATTAGCGATGTTGCCGGCCCGCACGCGCTGCCCGTACGCTACGTTGCCATTCATGATATCTTTCCTTCAAACTTCAAAATGGATTAGAAACAATAATTGCGAATTTTTAACAGGACTTTACAAATTATTAGTGTACACACTATATTGTAAATCGATATCAAAAATGTAGACCTAAAATAAGTTAAATTATTATTTAAAACGATATACAATTACAGGTTGTATATAATTTATGTACTTTTATAGTTGATGACAATACTAGATATTATTTGGATATTATTATCTACATACATATCTTCACGTTGTCTCCCAACGGGGTAGTCAAAGAGGACGGAGTGTCAAGCGTCACAGTTCTTACATACTTCTTTCGCTTCCTCAAATCTCATCATTCTCCTCACAGATTTTTGCCTAGGTAGGTATACGCGTGCTTTGGACATTTCCGTCGGCTAACACTCTAGCTATTTGATCTTCATAGTTAGCCTTGGTCTTCCTTGGCTTCTTTTACCACTCACTTTCGCTCTGTATATTTTCTTCGTCAGTCTTTCATCACTCATTCTTTCCATGTGCCCGAACCATCTAAGCATTCCTTTCTTCATTTTTACAATAACACTGTTGTGCAACCCTGTCATACTGCGTATCTCATCATTGCTTATCCTGTCAGCAAGCGTGACACCGCACATATTTCTGAGAGACCGCATCTCCACAGCATTTAACCTACTTTCACTCGGTTTTGGGCATATCCAGGCCTCACTACCGTACAACAAAGTTGGCACCAACACCGCATTGTGGATGGCCATTTTAGCAGTGTTAGATATATTCACACTACCCACTAATGCGGACAGAGCACCGTTCACTTTATTGCCAGCTGCTACCCGTCTCTCCACATCCAACTCACATCTTCCATCTCTCGAAAACGCACTCCTCAGGTACACAATTTCATTCACCTGTTCTAGACATTTTCCATTTACACAAATCACACATTTCGTTTGTACCGCTTCTCTTTCAAACACCAGAACCTTAGTTTTGTTCACATTCATTTTCAATCCTTTTACTTCACAATCTTCTTTCATGCACGTGACTAGTGTCTGCAACTCTGCTTCTGATGGTGCTATTAGCACAGCATCGCCAGCGTACAATAGGCAGTTTACCACTGTGTCACCACATCCCATACCACTCATTTACTTTTCAATCTCTGGAGGCAACTGTCCAAATACAGCACGAATAGCCAGGCAGACATCACGCAGCCCTGTCTGACACCAGAACAGACTTCAAACCAGGGCGACATGTCCCCGTCTATCCTTACACAGGCTCTGTGGTCTCGATATAATGACCTCACAGCCTGCAGTATGGAGCCCTCCACGCCATATTCAGGCAGAAGACTCCACAATTTCTTCCGCACTACTCTATCGAATGCTTTTTCTAGATCCACGAAAGCGCAGAAAACTTTCCGACCTAAAGCCAGGAACCTCCCCACGATAACGCGAAGCGAGAAAATCTGATCCATACAACCCCTACCGTTCCTGAATCCACCTTGCGCCTCCCACAAATATCTTTCTGAAACGCCTTTCATACGTTCAGTCAATACTTTAGTATAGACTTTACTCGCTAAGCTGACCAAGCTGATGGCCCTATAGCACGCACAGTCTAGGTAGGAACCTTTCCCTTTATATAGAGGTACTATGACTGCCATGCGCCAGTCCTCTGGAACCTCCCCCTTCTGCCAACAAAGGTTGCAGAGTGCACAGAAGGCATCCCAGACCCTAGGACCACCATACTTGATCATCTCAGCAGTCACCTCATCAATTCCCGCAGCCTTTCCACATTTCAAACTTCTTATCACTTTCTCAATCTCTTTCATACTAATGGCATCCTCCAGTCCCTGGCCCGAGTGTGGCAATTCATTAGAATCGCTCTCAGTATTAGAGACGGAGTCGCCACTCTCATATAGTTCTCCATAGTATTCACTCCATCGCTGCAGAACATCCTTTTTATTTGTAAGCAGGTTGTTTTCTTTCGAACGCACTTTATTCATTCTGCAAGGTGCCGGACCACTTCGGTACTTACGTACTTCGAATTCGAATCGAATTTCTACTGCATTTATCTTACTTTCATTCGAGTTCGGACATATCCAGGCTTCACTACCGTACAATAAATTTGGAACCAACGCCGCATTGTAGATGGCCATTTTAGCAGTGTTATATATATTTACACTATCTAATAATGTGGACAGAGCATCGTTGACTTTATTGCCAGCTGCTGTCAGTCTCTCCACATCCAACTCACATCTTCCATCACTCGAAAACGCGCTCACCAGATATACAATTTCGTTCAATAGTTCTAGACATTTTCCATCTACCCATATTTCACACTTTTTCGTACATCTTCCGTTTTAAATACCAAAACCATAGTTTTGTTCACATTCATATTCAGTCCTTTCATTTCACAGTCTTCTTTTGTGCACGTAACTAGTGTCTGCAACTCTTCTTCTGATGGTGCTATAAGCACAGCATCCTCACCGTAGAAAAGGCAGTTTGCCACTCTACCATCACATACCTTACCACTCATACTACCTTTCAATGTCTGGAGGCAATTGTCTAAAAGGCAGACATCACGCAACCCTGTCTGACGCCTGAACAGAATTCGAACCAGGGCGACATGTCACCATCTATCCTTACGTGGTCTCGATATAATGACCTCACATCCTGCAGTAAGGGGCCCTTCACGCCATATTCAGGCAGAATACTATAACTTTCTTTCGCACTATTCTATCGAATGCTTTTTCATGATCCACGAAAGCGCAGAAAACTTTCCGACCTATAGGCAGAAACTTCCCCACGACACCGCGGAGCGAGAAAATCTGATATATACAACGGCTACGATTCCTAAAACCACCTTGTGCCTCCCACAAATATCTTTCAGAAACGCTTTTCATACGTTCAGTCCTTCAGTCAATGCTTTGATATAGATTTTACTTGCTAAGCTGACCAAGCTGATAGTCCTATAGCACGCGCAGTCTAAATAGGAACCTTTCCCTATACAGAGAGGCACCATGAGTACGGCGCGTCAGTCCTCCGGAACCTTTCACTTCTGCCAGCAATGATTGCACAGTTTATAGAATGCATCCCTGACTCTAGGACCACCATACTTGATCATATGATCAAGTATCATAATCAGACTGGCCCGTTGGCGCAGTGGCATATGCGTCTGCTTTCCAAGCTAGGGTCCCGGGTTCGATTCCCGGTCAGGTAAATTTAGGAAACGAACTTTTCTAAATTGGCTTGGAGTCTGGGTGTTACTGGGAACTCCCCCAGGGTTCGTTGTGTGGTACCCATAGTACAAGCTTACTGCTTAGTTTGCGGTCACACAATCACTTTAATAATGTCACAATGACTTTAATAATGTCACAATAACATAGTAACCTTAACTAGATGCTGCAGCATCATATGAAGTCAGCAGGATATTAAACTCCACGCCACTTACAATAGAGGTATCCGGTTTAGGCTCATTGAAATGGTCTCTATGAATAGGTTATATATAGATAGATAGATGGTGATCAGGGTCTGATGATGGATTAGACAACTATTGTCAGAATACTCAGATTTCGGCGAGGCACGATCTCGTGTCGCAATTTGGTGTATCGTCCCTGAAAGTATTTGCGTGAATGTGGAGATAGAGTGTAGATCGTAGAGTGTTTAAAACGCATGAAATAAAACTTAAACTATAAATGTAAAAAACTCCCGACTCAAAAAAAACCTCCAACAAGTAAAAAAATAATATGTATCCCATAGCCCTTTAAATTTGTGATAAGTTTCAATATAAATAGTAGTAGTAATATATCCAAGCGTCGTCACGTTGGGGGACCGCTAAGTAAATAAAGTAATAAAAAAGGGAATACAACTAAAAATGATAAAGTAAGTATGAAATTTAAATACAAGTAACTACACAAAGACTAAAGTCAGACTCTTATATACAGCTTCACCAATACCTAAGCAATCCACTTTAACACCACTCTTGCTATTAAAATGTTGCAAAATTATCACAGATGGCTAATTGAAGTGAATAAAATTGTAGTGAAGTCTACACCCGTTCCGCCAAAAAAAAGTAATAAACATTGAAGCTCGTAACACAGTTTAAACAACTGCCACGGGCTACAGGGCATCATTAATTTTTGTAATAGAAATTGTAACAGAAAATAAACATAATGTTATCTTATTATTTTGTAAGAAAAATAAAAATATTTTTAATTTTTATTCGTAGGTTTTTTTTATATAAAATGAATTACATATTTTAATTTCTAATATTTTACTAGCTAACAATATAGTAACGGTATAACAATAAAAAAAAAGTTAGTGTGTAGGGATTCGAACACTGAAAATTACAAATCTCTAGTATCAATATATACCACTGGGCTAAGTCGACTTAAAATTTCACTCTGAAATTATTAAATAGTACAATCACTTGAACTCAGTATACATGTGTGGGTAAAAAGACCAAATTTGTGATTTGAATTATTTATCATGATATGTGACTAATAGGTCTACAGGATAACTTACAAAGTTGTCGGAATAGTTGTGTATAGGTGTAAAGTGTATGCAAACATAACTTTCGTGTGTGGAAATACAAAAATAACTGTATAAAAAAATAAAAACCTCGAATTTGCGTAAGTGACGCCATCTATTGAGAAAATAGGCGCTCGGGAACCGAACGAACCACCTTAAGACTGAAAAACCGAGAATGCCTAATTCGAATCATTTTTTCAAAAACGTCTACAGATAAGACGATACCACATACAAACGCGGCTGTGTTGCTGTTTTACTGTAATGCAGATAGATGTCTCTGTTATGATATAAAATCTACGGTCAACGGAAAACCTCTGTAAGTTAAACTTACTTTACAAGTGCAACTCAGTTAAAGAGAGCTTAGTTTTTGAGGCTCTACTAACAGTTAACATCGTCAAAATTCGCTATCGATAGTATAAAAAATTATATGAAGAATAGAGCAGTGGAATGTAAACTAAGAGTGAACTAAGAGAATTATCATGCAAACCTGACGCGCTTGCTATTGCGTATCGAAGACACCGGTGCCTCACGATAAAATACTCTACCCTACATAACCCTAATAAATCACATTTAAGTTCCTGCAGTAACTGTAGTGATAAACATAAGTAAACATGTAGACAAACAGAGAGATAACCATTCTAAGTTGTGCGGTAGTGTGTACACATTGCCGCGCGGCTTAGCCTCACAGAACCGCGGCCTTAGTGGAGACTGGGGACGCGGCTTGAACAATTAATTCTGTAGTTCACGCGAACGGACCCGCGGGTACAGCTAGTACATATACATTGGTGGTCACATAATTAAAGACACCTATTTAGCTACATACAACTTTATTGATAGTATTATCAATAGTGAAGATATGTTTCTATTTCAATTACAATTAATCATTACGCTAACACCATATTATTGAAATGAAGGCAATAAAGACTTTTATTTGGCAATAGTTGAGATCTTATTCCTTTTTTAAATATATCACAAACTTTTTTAATATGCTTGCTTAATTTCATGTGCTTAATGTAAAATTTAAAAAAACAACCCTTTTATTTTTCCATTTTGCCGAAAATTATCAAGGAACGCGCTTAAAGCAAAACCTAGCTTAACTTTATCTCAAAATTAATATCATTTTCATCATTTTCAACGAACTACTATGGGAAAAAACAAACGTTGCGATTACAGTACAAGGAAGATCATTCTGAATTTTAACAATACAGAGCAAAAATAAGCCATGATGATCTTAAATATAATAGCTAAAAATGTAATCAATAATTGATTGCCCCGGCAACCGATCAGCATAGCCTCGCCGCTCGGCATCTATTCGTTGTCAACAGGTGGTCGACTTGTCGACGGCGATTTTACACCACGCGGTTAGCGAGTGAACTTCGCGGTTAACAATTTGTCGAGAATTTGTTGCCAAACTTCACGCGAACCACTCGTGATCCACTCACGAAAGCCACATTGCAAGCAAGTGGGTTGTCACGAAGTGGTTCGCTTACCGTCCGCATATGGACAGCTTACGAGTGAAGCGTTCCAGTAACGATACAGAGTTGTTGAATGTTGATCGTATATATGTGAAAAGTCCATATAAGAAATCTCAACAACATGAACAGTGACCATAAAATCAGGTATTCCCAGAGGAAGCACAAGCAGAGGCGAAGAAATCGGGTTTAATTTTACATAGCAAATGAACAATCTTCATATACCCTTATACCTAACCTCGTAGAAGCCCTAATCAGAATAATATCGTTTGCAACTATTATTCCAGGAAAAATCCCTGGTAGATACAGCTGAGTACTAATAATAAAAGCGCTTCTATCGCAGGGCTAGAAAGATAATAAATCAATAGGACACTCGTCAACACAGATTTCTAGGCAACCGCTCTACGCTTCCAGACATCTTAAATTAGTAACAAAATTTGCCAAGTACAAGTCGTACTGGCGCAATTAGTGTGTGGTATATGGTATTAAAAAAAAAATCATCGTTATTTCAATTATTTATTAGCAATACTTTTGAATATAAGGTCGGGACAACATTTTTTTATTTTATGAAAGGAGGCAAACGAGGAAGCGAGTCACCTGATGGAAAGAGATCACCGCCACCCATGGACAACGTCCGGAGAATCACGGGTGCGTTGTCGGCCTTTAGGGAAAGGAGGGTGAGGTGCGAGATGGTCCACCGGCACTATCACTCGTCGAACGAAACACCAGCAATAGATACTGTTGTTTCATGCCGATATTCTGTGAGAGGGTGGTATTTCACTGGACGAGCCGGCCCAATTCGTGTTGCAATGCAGCGTGGGTCTACCGGACATGAAAATTTTTAAACAGTTTTCGAAAAAGTGTTAATAAAATTAAAACAAATGAACGAGTGTCATTTTTGAAATTTTTATGTAAATAGCATACATTTCATATCCCATTATATTCATGATGATTCTGGAAAAATGCTTTTAACTTCCTATTTAACCCTCTATAACTAAACCTAAAATCAAAATTTTACTTCTGAAGCTGTTTTTCAACCGACTTCCAAAAAAGGAGGAGGTTCTCAATTCGGTTGTGTTTTTTTTTGTTCTTTTTTTTTATGTTTGTTACCTCATAACTCCGTCATTTATGAACCGATTTGGAAAATTCTTTTTTTGTTCGAAAGGATACACTTCCAGATTGGTCCCATTGAAATTTCACTGGTATTGAAGCTTTGGTTTCGAAGATACACCAATTAACGCAACCTGGTTATTTATATTGACGATTTTCTTGTATGTCATTTGTTAACTATCGTTGTCCCCACATGGTATAATCAATGTTCGACAACGGAAAGTCTATTAGTTTAGTAGGCTTGGCACCGACTTCAGTAACTGTCAAATTTAATTATATGGGTATTTGTATCGTATTTTTATAAAGTTATTTTTGTACTTAACTTTCGATCCGTAAGGGATAGTTATTTCATACTTTTCAGTGTTCTTTTTTGAAGTCGGTTTAATTTTTTTTCTCAGCTGTTTATCTGAGAAAAACGTTTGCGACGAACAGAAAGACAGACACCGAGGTAATTACACAAGTCGTCCTTTTCCAACATTGATACAGTACCCTAAAACACCTTGTTCGTTATTGACTAGTGCTCATGTAGCTGTAGGTACATCGAATATAATCTAGACGTATGAAAGTGCATCCGGATTGGATGGTTTATTGATCGATAGGGAGCTCCATCTGGTGCCTAGAAACTGTCGGCGACCGCCATCGCTGGAATGCTCCCCATGGGGGGACGTGATACCTAAACATAACGTTAACAACGTCGAACATAAACAGTAATTAGGTATCAAACGTCTTATTTTCAAATCACTGGTACGACCTTCGAATGCTCGGGATTTTTTCACGTGGATTTTAAGCTTTCGTTATACAGGATAATGAATGGATTAAGACGAAAATAAATAAGTACTTTCTTCAAACAATGAGAGCCAAAATTAATGAGAAAACTTAGTTTTTACTGAAAAGAAAATAATTCAATATATAAAAGAAACCTTAAACAAAATCAAAATGGAAAATGATTTTGGTAGTCTATTTATATATTTGCTAGCTGTACCCGCAACTTCGTCTGCGCGGTTCAGCCGTTTCGGAGATTAGCTCGGAAAAACAAACAAACAGACAGACAAAAATTTTAAAATAGCGCGTTTAACCGTGTAAGTTTAAAAAAAACCTTTTTTTCGAAGTTATATACATTTCAATTTTATTTATTAGTATAAACTAGCTATAACACGCGATTTCGTCCGCGTGAATTTATGATGTAAATATAGTTGTAGTAAATCTTATTGTAGAGATTATATACACTGCATTACATAGTCACGTTGTTGTCAAGGACGCAGATGTAGAACTGAGAGCGACGAGTCATCATTGGACATAATATCGTGCTCGAATGACTGTGATAGATACACTATTTGCTGGTGCAACTTCTGTGGTTTGGTGTTAAAGGAATAGGGATGTCAATCGAAAAGTGTCCAAGATTCTGTGACTTTTCTTTAAAAACTTATTCTTGTTACATGTACAAATAATGAAAATTTTTTCAAATAAATATATCTGTATATCTATGATCAAAGCAAATATTATTTCAATATTGTGACATAAGAAAAATATAATTTTACTTTTCCGTTTAGTTCTTTTTCCGTTACGTATCTAAAAATTATCAACATGTATTCAATCCATATCTGCAACTAACATACAATCTAAAACCGGTTGTCTAATTGACAAAGGAGATGTTAGCTTTTCGGCTCGCGTTTTGTACGCTATTTAGAAAATCGAGGAAATAACTAAAGATTGTTAGAAAAATAGTGAAATTGCAATTTTTATTACATATTTTTAGCACAAGAGCAATATTTTATTATTTAACAGGGCTATACGGACAAGTACGCCATAACGAGTTCGTTCCAAAACTAAATGCGAAGTATTCAATTTACTATCAAACTCATGTGATATGTAGGTATATTATTAACAAAGTAATGATAAAAAAATGTCATCCATTAATTTATTCTTTACTAAACAAAAATACCTACTTACGAAGAGCTTTCAGCGCAACTATTTTTATTTTGTTGAAAACATGTGTACTTGAAAATGTCTTCGAGTTGTGCTGTATGAACATACTTTGAACGTCGCGCACGTCAGGGGTCAAATCGGTCAAAACGCTGTCAAAAACAATGGAGCACAGATTAAGCATTTGTAGCAGGCTGCAGATGCGACAGTCGCTTTATTGTAATTGTTATGTATTTCGTTTTGGCGCTACTATCGCCTACTTAAATGTTCAGGTTATTTTTTTTATCACTTTATTCATATTATTCATATTACCAAGCTTGATAAAATACAACATCAACTTTGATGTGCTGACTAAAAATGTATACAATTCACACTAGAACTGCATATATCAAAAAAGGCGTGTTTATTTCTAATTTCGCTTAACTTTGATCTGTTTCTCAAACGGGGTTATTTTTTTATTAAGTATCTACTTATACTTTATCCATATTATTTACCAAGATTAATAAAATAGAACTTATTTAATATGTTGACTTAACATTTGTTGTCGCTATATTGCATTTTTCAAAAGAACAGTTGATTTGGTTGATCGGTTTCCCGAGTCGTCAAAGATTTCATTTCTTTTTAATTTTTTTATACCCTAAACTGCAGTGTGGATAATATATTCAAACTGTGAACAGGCCACTGTTTGAGATTGTAAATAGGTTTTAAATGAGATTTAAATAGATTTTAAATAGGTAGGTTTAGGTAGGTCAACTGCTAAGACCTGCAATATAATTTGTTATAAAGAGTACTATTAATTACCTATTAAAAGTGGAATACGTCAAATATGTAATTGACGCCATCTTGTTTAGGTAAGGTGTTGCCTATGATATGTGCATATAATACTTTTGTACGAAAGAACTAGGCTAATATATACCGAAACCATAATTAAAACACTTTTATTTAATATTAAAGTTTCTAAATTATAAGTGTACAAAGTGCAAGCCAGAGCTCCATACATTCGTGAAACGTCTCCTTTGGTTAAAATATGTCGTGTTTAAAAAATACACAAAAGTTGGTGTTTGTTTCATTTTTTGAAGAATACATACATATACTTACGCCGATCCCCAACGGGGTAGCCAGAAGACGGAGCGCCAACGTCGCGGTCCTTACATACTTCTTTCGCTTCCTCAAATCTCATCATTCCCCTCACACATTTTTGCCTAGGTATGCGTATGATTTTGACATTTCCGCCGGCTAACACTAGCTATTTGATCTTCAAGAATGATTCATCGAATCATTCCTTTCTCAATTTGTATACTGCCTCACCCTATTATGTAACTGAACTTTACCCCTTTTTCACGAAAGGACTGTTTCGCGTTTTGCTGCAAATTTATTTTTGCCATTACAAATTTCCATTTGCAGTTGGAGAGTAATGGAGAACGTGTCTTTCAACTGCAAAGATAAGTTTGTTTTGGAATCCTCGGGGCTATTACCTAAAAATTTGCAGACACCGACAGCCACGCGATCATCGCGCAACTGGCGACTAATTGTAATAAAAAACTGATATCATGCATGACGATTGCGTGTCTACTGCGCCATTACCGTAAAATACCTACACTTTTCGCGGAAGATATAGCGCCACTATATAAATTACATTATTCAAATTCTCGTTTTGACATCAGATATCGTATGATATTTGAGTGTCGCATGCTGACTGCAAATTAATTAATAAGCGTGCTGACCTATATTTTTTGGTAAATACATGTAGCGACCTGGTGATGTTAAAATTTTGAATTGCATTTATTTATTTATACAATGAAGCGATGTGAACGCGCCGCTCGCCAGTCGCTTACATACCACCGCTGTGTGTTTTATAATGATGCAAGAAGGAATAACGATAATAATACTCCAGACAATTACACAGATTGTGTGACCCCAAACTAAACTCTAAGCTTGTACTATGAGTACCACACAACGAACTCCGGGGGAGTTCCCAGTAACACCCAGACTCCAAGCCAATTTAGAAAAGTTCGTTTCCGAAATTGACCTGACCGGGAATCGAACCCGGGACCCTAGCTTGGAAAGCAGATGCATATGCCACTGCGCCAATGGGCCAATCAAATGGAATAAATAGTTTGAATTTTTTTTTACTGTTTATAAGTACCCATTTGAACTTTCAGAACTAATCCCCATAAATTAATATTCAACTGATAACTCTTGCAAATTACAATGATTTTGACTCACCATCCCCCTGACCAACAGACTTGAAATGTATCTCATTTGAAATACGGTAGCAAATTGATAACTTTTTACTATAACGACATTGAAATGTATGGGATATTCCAGAAAAATTTTGATTTATATTTAAATTTTTTTACAAACTCGTTTGAAATGCATGTCATTCGAAATTGACAATTAACTAGCTTCTCAGTACTCAATATAATTCACTCTCAGATCAATACACCTGATCTGTTGTACGACTATGTTTCAATTAAAAATCTAATTAGGCAAAGAGTGGCTGCCCATATATCCCTAATAGGGTAGTCAGGAGGACGAAGCGCCAACCGTCACGCTCTTCGTACGCGTACGCCTCCTCCAAGTTCGTAATGAAAAATAGTAATAATAATATTGATAAGGAAAATTATGTATGTGTGATACAACCTGCGCGTGGGTTGTATACATGGGTATTTGGTGAAATAGTAGTGGGTTTTATTTTTTATTATGATTTTATTATAAAAAAAGTTGGTTGTTTGTTGGTTTTTACACATTTTTAAAATCTTTTATTTTATTTGAGTTATAGGTAGTAGTAATAAATGAATACAAACGATTAGCCGATTTTTATTTGAGGCTTACATTATACAAATATAATAACGCCGTGGGTGACCATTAGGTCCGTCTTTCTATACAGACCGAAACCGAGAGGTTCTGTACAAATATGAATAATAAAAACAATTATAATTAAAAGGGTGTTCAGCATGACAGCAATTAAGTTCTATCTGTAATTATTAATTTTAAATTATTTTATGTTCTTATAATGGTTACATTCTCGGGTAGTAGGACCTTGTGTGAGGTCGGAACAGTTCACTACCACCATCTTACTCGCTAATCCTGGTGCCAAACAGCAGTGCTTGTACGGTTGTGTTCTGGTGTGGAGAGTACATGGAGCACTCAACCTATAGGAGTGGCTATGTCATTTATTTTGTATGAAAACAATTTACCTCTAAGCACTGTTGCGGCTACTGCTTTCTGTTTTATAGTTAGATTTTTTGCTGTTTTTGCCATACCACCGAATAGAACATTACATAAATTCTTAAATGTCGGAATATACAGAGATGTATATTCCGACAGATATTCAGTATTGATTATGTACTGCTCAATACGAGCGAGAGTTGATATTTGTTAGTGTAAATAAACTGAACAGTGGTGAATAATATGGTCCGATATTTGGTTGGTTGAGTGCTCCATGAGGGTAAGACAACCGGTGAGATTACTGGCATAAGAGACACGACATCTTAGTCCTCAGTGTTGTCAACGCGTTTGCAATCTGAAGTGCTTTCTTAGACTTGATATTGTGAAATAATCAACTTCCCATCAGATGAATCGTGTGCTCGTTCATCTTCCCATTGGTCAAAGTCGAAGTCAAATCAATTTGTTCAAGTAAACCCAATTATAAGGCATTTTTGAACGTCAAATCTACTTGAGTTCGGTTCAAAGAAAACCTGGACACTGAGAAGAACCGATAAGAAACTCGAAAGAAGACGAAAGAAGATTAAACCCCGGAAAAGACCATAGCCTACTTTTTGTTAATTCTACGTGGACGAAGCCGCAGACGTCGGCTAGTATTAAATAAATTCTTCTAATAGTATTGTACGTACATTGGAATTTTAGGGGCCTTCTATTGATTTTATGTGTCTGTGCCTTTACAAGTACCTATTTACACTTAATGATATCTCAGAAATTCGTGCGCACTATATATATTGTTAGATAGATGTAATAAACAGATAGACTAGACTAGATATTTCACGGATAAATAAAGTAGGCTAGAGTGCTTGCAGAAAAGTCAGGTAGAAACCGGACAATGTAAGTACCGTCGATATCGCTTTAGCCGTTTCAGAATTAACCAGAATTCAGAATTATGAACAAAACATTTGTAATACGCGTGTTTGGATTTTAGTAACGTGATAACTATATTATGTTCTTTAGGAAAAGCCTTTATTTCGAAATCACAGACAGACAATTCAATTTTATTTATGTGTATGATATGCAGATACTTCGGACACCTTACAATATCGATGTGGAACTTTGGCTAGGCGAAGCGTCAAACATTTTACATTGTTGCCACATGGCAAGTATTTGTTATCATTTTAAGAAATGGAATTTTTCACAAAATATTTAAGCACATTATGGCTTTCCTAATTCTACGATCGAAGACATTGATCGTTGTATAGGCTCGTTGTCAGGACAGGAAGCCCTAAATTGGAATTCAAGTAAACAAGCCGAGATCTTCTAAGAAATGCAGATAGAGATTTCTCAACAGATACTTATCTGTGTTCTTTAAGAAATTGTTGTTGCTTAGTCCCTTGATAAGTACCTACAATTAAAAAAATGTTGAATTTTGTAATTTCACGGCGTTTTATGGCTTTAAATACAATACAAACAACAATGAGTGGGAAATATAGAAATGAGCAATATAATTAATAATTCACAATACTATTTATATCTAAACTTAATAGTTTCCACTATGAATTTACTATTATATTATATTTCTAATTTAACCAAATGAAAGCTCATTATATCACAAATGTTGAAGAAATTATCAAGATTGCATTATATGTATAAGACACATTTTTCCACCACTACAAACTTTGTTTTGCGACTTAATATTTTTTAGGTAGAGAGAGAGCTTTATGACTAACTTTGTTTAGCGATTGACAGTATTTTCTACATAAAGAGAATGCTCCAAGCCGGACAAAGAATAAAATGGATGGAGCATTTGCTCTAAGAGCGTGTCCGTTTTTTGTTGACCGACCTTTTGGAGTTTTACTAACGCGCGTGGCTAGGGAAGAGTCACGGTACACAGCTGAACAGTACATAGTATCTCAAACGATAATCCAGCTATGCCAACTAGTTAAAAAAATTAACGCTGGCTAGTATTTACTTTTTAACTTCCAAAGAGTTTATATATTTCATTCGCACTTTTTATTGGACGCCCCTCGTAGACTTAAGTCAAGATTCAAAATTTTGTTTGATGACATTGGCAATAATATTAAAATACAATTAAAAAAACGGCAAAATGAATGTCGGACCAAGCACAGTGAAGGGTTCCGTAGTCGAGATGCATAATATTCATTAAATCGGCAGCAAATTAAGTTTGTATTGCATAACGTTTCTCAGCGACATTGAAACACAAGGTTATTTCTGCAGTCGCTGAGCGTATAATCGAAAATATCGCATATCTCAAAACTCCAACATGTTTTACAGTGCTTTTTAAGTTTTACTGAAATATTTTTTTTATTAATTTTCCACTCCATGAATGAAAAGTTAGAGGGCAGGATATACTTTTTACGACTTTGTAAAAGCACATATCTCACCTATTGATTTAAATTCTTGGTTTAACAGTAGATAGTAAATTGCAATGGGCGGATCATATCGGGGCATTGGCTAGTAAGCTGGGTTCCGCGATATATGCCATTAGACGCATTAGGCAATTGACAGATGCGGATACGGCTAGGCTGGTGTACTTCGCATATTTTCATAGCCTAATGTCATATGGCCTTTTGCTGTGGGGATCAGCGGCGCATATTAACTCGATTTTTATTTTACAAAAAAGAGCGATACGTGCTATTTACAGTATGAAGGCACGAGAATCACTAAGAGATCGTTTTAAAGACATTGATGTACTGACCTTGCCGTCCTTATACATCTTTGAAATTATTATGTATACGAGGAAAAATATAGATCGATTTACAAAAAAAGGCGATATTGGTGGTATGGAAACCCGAGGTCGTGATAAATTGGTTGTTCCAAAATTTAAATTACATAAGTCAAATTTTTCATTTTTGGGTAACTGCGTTCGTTTTTATAGTAAAGTTCCTCAAGAAGTCACTCAATTAACAGAAAATATATTTAGATTAGTTATAAAACGTACATTGATTAGACAATCATACTATAAAATAAACGATTTCGTTGAAGATAAAACAATAGTCTGGAAATGATTTTCTCTGCACATGCATTTACTGGCTCTCTGAATATTGTATTTTAATAAACCTTTTGTAAAAGGACGTTGAAAAAATTATACCTGACTGAGTTTCTTGTCGGTTCTTCTCAGTGTCCAGGTTTTCTTTTCTCTTCTCTTTGAACCGAACTAAAGTAGATTCGACGTTCAAAAATATCTTGTGATTGGGTTTACTTGAATAAATTGATTTGACTTTGACTTTGAAAATAAAAAGTCATGCTTTTTCTGGTGCACAGAAATTTTTATTACCCAACTGCGAAAAAGGGTTATGTTTTTCGAGTGTAGGTATGTATGTGATGTACCATATCTATGTTTATTTCTTTATCACGCTCTGTAGCCTAAACGGTTTGAGGGATTTTAACATATGAGGTGTCACTAGATTCGCCTTAATTGTGAGATTGACATAGGGTATAAAATTTCAATATGGCGCCCGAAAAAAAAAGTAGAGGGGAAAAGTATAAAAATATGGGTATTAAATGAAAGGTAATAAATAGTCAATTCCAAATATATAATAACTAACAAAAATTGTGAAATACATTCGGGTATTTTGTTTATTTAAATAATTTAGTCTTGTTTCATCCTCCGTTACATGTCATGGAGTGCCACCCCTCATTTCCTTTTTTTCCCCAGTAGCTAAAAAATAAGTGTAAATAAATCATTCAGATCAGTATCAAGATCAGGTCAGTAGCTACAGGTCAGTAGCTACAGGTCAGTAGCTACAAAAGTAGGTCTAAAATATAATTTCTTGCAACTTGAAAAGAGAAGCGATGGCTGATCTAACGACTACATGTCTAATTAAAATTGTTCAGTCAAGCGTGGATTGTTCGGAACTACTGGGAAAAAATAATATAAGAGTATCTCCGTCAATTCTTAGGTATATATAATTATTAGGTATATATAATATAATTATTTATCTATATATGTATATGTAATGAAAGTTTTTTTTCTTTGACCGCGATAAACTTGAAAACTACTGGACCGATCGGCATGGGACCATGACCATTCGACGCGAATACGTCTGTAGATGGTTATAGGCTACTTATTTTTTGAACTCCGTAGACCCTTCACCATTTTTCAAACAAAAATATACTATTACGTACAAAATTTTCACTTACGCCCAGAGAAGCGGGCGGGAAACGGCTTGTTAATCCGATAAAAATGAAGTACCGTTTGAACTCGTTAACAGAAGTTTTAACGAATTGGCATGGAAATATCCATAGATGTACGTATATAATTCCAGCCCATTGACTTAAAATTGCTAAGCCCATCGTTGATTCTTTATCTACTGGTACTAATGGTTTTGCAGCCTCAGTTTTGTATTATTTGTACTAATATTCACTTCCTAATTAAAAACAAAATTTGTGAGTTACGTACTCATTCAAGTTTTGCGCTGTTAGCAAAAGCGAATACCTGTAATACAATAAAATAATACTAACTGACGTATGCGAATATTTCGCACAGTATCGTTTTACGTTAGTAACAAATTAATCTGTGGTATAGTGATCAGTCACCGCAAGCAACAGATTTCATGCGTGTTAATTAAATGAAATGTAGTCAGATGGCGCTGATGGCAGATGGATGAAAAAAAAAGGTTTTTTAACGAAAACATTAATATTAAAATATTTGTTTATTTTTTTTCCTCATTAGCGGGGAACATAATCTTCGAAATGATATTATTATTTTGATGACGTATTGAGGTATTGAGATACGAATATAAGAACGCCTTCGAACAATAATATAATATAGTAGGAGGGACAGTATGCGCAAATTTTGAATTGTTAGAGCATTGCCGCTTTTAAAGACATTCCTTATTTTTAGATTCTAAGTAAAACTGTGAAAAAGTTTTTTTTTTCAAGAGTGAACTTTATAATTTGATCTTCGATCTAGATTTGAAATTGAATCGATTTATAGAATAAGAAAAAGTTGGAAACATTGCTATTTCTGGGAAAAGTTCACGCTTGACAATAAAATATTTTTCACAGTTTTACTTAGAACTGAAAATTAAGGAATGTCTTTAAAAGCGGCAGTGTTCTAGGTCTCATAGTTCAAAATTTGTCCTTACTGTCCCATTTATAAGAATAATTGTTTTCGTTAGCATAAATAATATTCACATAGGTCAACACAGCAGCAAATCTATTGTTAGAATATTCAAGCTACATAGATAACTTGAATAATCGAATAACCGGCGGGTTATAGAGCCCGCCGGTTTTAGCTCTACATTTATAATGCGAATGTCGACTGAAGAGCATAGGAATAGAAAACATTATCATGTTTGAGTGCTCTATTTGTGGAATAGTGATATGAATTTTGTTATTGTATAAGTATTTGGCCAAGTGTGAGTTGGACTCATGCCTAAAGGGACTCATGACTGAATTATAAGAATCATACACACATACATTCATATCCAAATTGTTGACAATTCGTTGACCGCACGGTGTCCACTTTCTGACCGCGCGGTCAACGAACGCCGTTTTCTAGTCGATTATCCGATGAGGCGTCGCTGAACACGTTCCGAGGTGTTAAATAAGCGTTGGCCTTTAATGTAGGCTGGAAATATTGTAGTCTATTGTCCCGTCCTCGCGTTTCGGACGCAATATTCGCATCTATATCTGTGTAATCTATGCCAGGAGCAAATTTAGTTATTTTTAATTTTCGAAGTTTTATTGATTTCAACGTCTAGGTCGTATACGAGTACTTAAGCGCGCTCTACGTTCTCGACGAGAGGTTTCGGCGAGCACATTTGCCGAGACAGGCCGAGAGCAAGAGGTGCCTTTTACATTATCTACATTTTCTACAATAAAAATAATAACAATAAAAACAATAACGTGCTCTACATACTAATAACATAATATAGATTGCTCAGTGCGGATACTACTGGTCGATTGACAGAACCGAGAATATATATGTAGACACAGGGTTTCGCAAACACAAAACTACACGAAAGATCTTTGACTCGGGCACGAAATAGCGACACCGAGCGGAGAGCACACTAATATAGACGAGACTTGCCGAATATCGTCTCGTACATGGCAAGTTTTAAGTTACCGAGAGTGTGTAGCAGGCTTTATGGAGGCTTAATAATACCTCACAAGATCATGCGCACAACTTGTTTTTCTTATTGGTAGCTACAGTCAGGTTTGTTGTCAGGCCAAGTAAACGTTAAATTGAGATTTAAGTAAACGAGTCGACTTTTCTGAGAATAACAGGCAGAGATTTTCAATGCTTATTTTGGAGTTTGGGCATCAGTTATTTTCCATACAATTATTTAGATTTTAACATAGGTAGGTGTAGATATTTTTCATAGATATTTTCCGCGTTGTCTCTAATGCTCCGGTGACACGAGGCTGATAAAATGATTAGAATTTTTTGTCCGTCCATATGTCTATCCATTTGCATGACTGTAGTGAGTTTACTCAGAAACTAGTAATCAAATTATTCCATTTTATTCGCAGGTTATTTTTAGTTACATTCACGATTATAGTAAGGAACCCTTTGCGCGTTGTACACGCACTGACACCATTGACCGGCTTTTTATTTAATGAAACCCCATTACAAGTACTTTTGAATTTGTTACTTTTGTCACCGTTTCGGAGAGAATTTGATCCCAGTCGATTCCAGCCTGAGGAAAGTTTTAGGATGGGGCTAGATCCAATTATGGCGCCGCCCTTGCTCGTCCCTAATATTGTTGTGCCTGCAAGCATGGAACTTGAAAGATCTTGAAATCATAAGTCTACGTCTAATTTTTTGATTGAAACAGCCATGCTCGTTTGCACTGCACTCATCGTACTACTTATAGGAACGGTTAATGTAGAATGACAAACAAAACAAAATGTGTATATACGTACATATATACATATTTTCACGCCGTATTCCTAACGGGGTAGTCAGTTACTAATGTGTACGATAGGCATAATTAACTTTGGTACTGGTAGATATTGCGTTCACTCATTAATGTAACAACTGATAGAGATTATTCACATACTAGTCACACGCTTGCAATCAAAATATCGAAAAGCGAAAAAAAGTGCGTATATTTTGTCTTGCTCCACCACTGTGGCGCTTTACCACTGTGGTGCTTTGGCCGCATGAATAGGCAGTGTAAACATATCTAACTCGGCTGAGTTAGATATGTTTACACTGCCAGTGTGAATATATCTAACTCAGTCAAAATGGCCATGGCAAATGTGTTGGTGCCAATTTTATTGCATGGTAGTGAGTCCTGGGTATGCCCGAAATCGAGTGAAAGTAAGATAAACGCAGTAAAAATGCGATCTCTTATAAATGTGTGCGGTGTCACCCTTGCGGATAAAATAAACAATGAAGAGATATGCAGTATGACAGGATTGGACGGCGTGTAAGCGTAAAAATTAAGAAAGGAATGCTTAGATGGTTCGAGCACATAGAAAAAATGAGTGATGAAAGATCGACAAAGAAAATCTACAGAGCGAAAGAGAGTGGTAGAAAAAGCCAAGAAAGTCCAAGGCTAATTTACGAAGATCAAATGTAGACTTTGAAACTTTCGCGTTGCATTGTGAAATATATCTAAAACGGGAAATTTAACGCGATTAACTTTTTATTCTGGCTTGACGTTTCGACCGAGTTGCATCGGCGGTGGTCTCAAGCAAACTTGCTTTTGGCTTGAGACCACGGCCGATGCAACTCGGTCAAAATGTCAAGCCAGAATAAGAAGATCAAATAACCAGAGCTTACGGAAATGTCAAAAGCACTCGCGTACCTAAGCGAATGTATGTGAGGAGAATGATGAGATTTTAAGAGGCGAAAGCTGTATGTAAAGACCGTGATACTTAGCGCTCCGTCACGCCTATCCTGTTAGGGATACAACGTGAAGATATGTATGTATGTATGTACTGGTAAGGAATGAAGATAAGCCATTCAAAAATGGCGTGGTTTGTCGTGTCCTTATTAAACATATTATATTCTCTTAGCTTAATTTACTAACCTCGTCTGAGCCAGTATTATTACCACGAGTATTACCGCCTTTCATCATGCGTTTCACAGTTAAAATAATTTGCACACAGATAAACCCCTTACCGCTTCTGTGCAACAACAGCCGGATCGATAGAGCCCTGCATCTGGATATGTGACTATTATCTAAACTTGCGCTTTGTGCCCTAGCCCCATAACAGGGGACTAGCCTTTGTTAGCTCCCCTCGTGACCTTGTTATGAGTAACTTTTTTTATGCTAATCGCCCGGGGGATTTTATTCTCACGCATCTATTTATAGCTATAACCGGGTATAATTCGCGACCTCTTAACCGTGGTATATCATTTTTCTCTATACTAACTGTGACGTCCCTCATCCTAACGTGTTACAAATTTTGAGACATTGAACACATGTTTTTCATACTAAGAGACCACTTTTTAACCTCTTTCAATTTCGAAAAATTCGTTCTTGGCGTTTGCCTTTTTTTGGTATGCAGAGAAATCTTCTAAATGTACCTAGCCATTCGAAGACAAGACTGGGTTATGTGGTACTTTTGGCCACAAACCTCCCGTGGTGGTCATCCTCGGCGCATGTCGAGGGGTTTTCGGATTTCTTATTTGCTTTTTTTAGTTAAAACAAATATAATATTGATCAAATCAGATGATTCGATCATGTAGAAAGAATAGAGAAGAACGATTATCAAAGAAATCTATAGAACGAATATGAGATAGTAGAATCCGAGGAAAAGCAAGGCTGATTTATGAAGATCATATAGCCCAGGTGTAAGCTGTTAGAAATGCCGAAATCAATTGCATCCCTCAGCGAAAGTGTGTGAGGAGAATGAAGAAATTTAATTTAATGGAGGAAATGTGTAAATGCGATATTTGGTATTCCGTTGTCTTTGTCTTACTGCTTGGGGTGATGACGTGAAGATAGGAATGTATAATGTGTATATATAATCGTTGAAGTAATCGATTTACAGGTCGTTCAAATCGATATTTGGTAGAATTTTTTGATATTTTTCTGGAATGGTCTAGACAGGAACTGTGGTCGCAGGTCCGGGCAAATCAATACAGCTGCAAGTGTAGGCATTGCGCAGTTGCATGTGCATTTATGTAGGTCGCACTGGGATGGCGAAGGAGGCATTGAGAATGTGTTGGTGGGTCACACCGACAGAGTCCTGGAGTGCAGGAGGAGGGGGTACATAAAGGGTGTTAGACGGGGAAGCACATAAGAGGATAGTTCGATCTGATGAAAGGATACATGTCGTTGGTAAACTGAAACACGATGAATAAATTGATAGATAGTACCTATGCATGTTATTGCTTAATATATTCCAGGATTTTTTTGCCTTTTTATTTCTTTTTAGTTCTAAAATATTAATATTTTATCTAGAAATCGATGTCAATATAATTATTTCGTCAAGTGCTTAAGATGTACTCGTACTTACTATATCAAAGCAGAGTCTACATTACGTAGTTTTTAAAGATTTTTAGGGTGGCTTGCACCAACTATTTAAACTCGATTTAAGGAATTGACATCTCGCTCGCACCAATTATTTAATAGTAGGTGTAAGCGAGATGTCAGCTCCTTAAATACAAGATTAAGGGTGCAAGCCACCCTTAATCTTTTAAGGGTGCAAGCCACCCTTAATCTTTTAAGGGTGCAAGCCACCCTTAATCTTTTATTGTAAGGGGTTGGTTAAGGAAATTACGCGACAAGCTTTGAAATCGCATAAGCATATGAACATTCCGATTGTAGATAGTACGTGTCTATTTATCACACTTTTGCTGATGTACAAACCATTTTGTAGGTTTGGGGTTTACATGATATTATGAGTTTTATGAACTCCTTGGTATATTATTTTCTTTTCGGTGCATTTTAATATAGACTTGTTTTTAAAAAACTTTTTTCTTCTAGTTTTTTATTCCTCTCAGCTTACCCTTTCAATTAATACCCATATCATGGGGTAGATAAGAAAATTTTGTCTAACATTTTGGGGTGACATCATTTTATTTTCGTGTTCTTCTCAGCAAACCCTTTCATTTAATACCCATATCATGGGGGTACATAAAAAATAACTGGTTCGCCATCTTCGGGAGCCGACATATTGGATTAAGAATGACGTCACTTAGCTAACCAGGCATTGTCATCCACACTGAACTTGTATGCAAAATTTCAGCTCAATCGGTTAGGGATAACTTTTAAAATTCAGTTGCTAGATTTGATCCATACTAACAAGGCAAGCTTAAGGCAAGTTAAACCAAAGCATGTAAACATGAATGTTTCTTTGTATGTTTGTCCTCTATGCGTTCCTAAACGATTCATTCGATTGTGATGAAACTTTGATGAGTTGTTTTGCGTACGCCCGCGAAATTTCCGAATTATTTAATTTAGTAAATGAAAGACTACACGAACGAAGTCGCGGGCTGCAGCTAGTAATGCAGACAGCTAGTTACTTTGTTTACTCGCATCACCACAATTTAATATAATAACGATTTAATAATCTAATCATTAAATCACTGTAAGCCTAAATCAGGTCGGCGTGAGTTTCACAAGGGGGTAGAATGTCATAATTTTAAAGTGCAACGCTGTGCACGACCGGAGCGACTTTGCATGTGGGAATTGGCTCGTTGCCAATTGCCCTTGACTCATTCTCATCCGCGGCAACCCCTTCCATTGTTTGTATTTGTATTTTTGTGGATTTTGTTACGTTTCTGACAACTTTTATTGAACAGTTATGCAAGAACACTTTAATGTGTTATAGCCAATTTTACAGTTGTAACTACTAGTCGTCCCAATTTTTAGTTTAGAGGTCAGCGCTCATTTGGCAATCCGGCTGGCGACCAGCACTGCTCCTCGAGTAGTCGCGATTACTATTAGTCTTCGATATTACTCTTCTATGCACATTCGCTTACATCATAACAACTTCTTATCCTCGCCGGAACGCTTCGCTCGCAAACTGTCTATATGCAGACGGCGTGTGAACCAAAGATGTACCATCCATGGTTATGATAGGATCAAATTAGATAGCGAAATATAAGATAAAATTAATTAAGAAAATATAAAGAAATAATGGCTGACAAAGAAACAAGAAATAAATTGTTAAAATATATTAGAGGAATAGTGATTAAAACAATAAAGAGTAATAAGTAATGATTATAATATGTAAAATAAGCCATGTAGAAAATAAGAAAAATAATGTAATAGTATTAAGAAAGAAAAAAAAACTAAATTTTTAATAAAAAAAACCTTAGTTAATCTATGGATAGGTACAGTGTATGTGAGAATGAATCCCTTGGGGATGAGCGTATGACAAGGAATGGAAGAAAATATAGACGAACAAGGACCCTGACTCATATACCAGGGGTAGCAGATTTAAAAAAAAAAAAACAAAATCGTCTGTTTAAACTTAGGTAGACCCGCGCTACTCCAGGAAACGAGCATTTTTCCTCCTCGTACTAGAACATAGATGGAATTACTGATAGTGTATGGATGTTACGTAAGTACTACAAAATATACGTGTCAATAATATTTATATGGTACTTTATATGTTGCAAAATTTCTGAGAAAATTGTTCCTGATTACCGGACGCACGAGTAATCAGGCGTATGTGAGCTTCCTGGTGTATATTGTTGCCTATTTACTACACAGACCACCTCCAGTATAAGGGAGATTTGCCCACGTCCTACGTTGTGTACTAAATACACACGCACAACAAACCGATACCTCTGCTATCGATCAGTCTAGACCTCCCCTTTCTGTGTTATGTACTTCCGGGACCCTGATGTTCTATACAAACCTTGATACAACCACGAATTCTATACAAAATTGAACAAACTTCAGAGCACAATAAGCGTATTGCCAGTTACTTTAACCGCTAAATCAAGTTTTTGTTTTGGTTAAAAGAGATTTAAAATATATTTGAACTTTTTGTAAATTCCCAAACTAACCTCCAAAAGTCAGATGGACTTTTTAAGTTATAACGTCTGTCTTTTGGATACCAGTTTAACTGTTCCTTTCAGCTATTTACGTAAAAAAATATTTTTTAAGAAAACAACTGTAAGGATCTCCTAAGCATTCCTTCCCAATTTCGGAATGGAACACTAAAAAACTGGCCAAATGTGAACGGAACGATATTTACAAAAAAAAAATGTCAGATTCGAAAACAAACTTAATTTTGCAGTTGAAAGACACGTTATCTCGTAATCTCCAACTTCAAATTTAACTTCGTAATTGTGACTTAATAGTAAATTCGCAATTTTTAGATTTTCCCTTTTATTGTGCTGAGAGACAATGCTTCTTGTCAAATTTCATGATTCTAGATCAGCCATTCCCACGCCCCCTTGTGGGTGCTGCAGGCCTAAAGGGAGGCGGTAAGAGACCCAGAAAAAAATGGGGGCGTTGTGTAGAGGCCTGGGGGGTGATTTGTAATTTCATTTAGCTAGGAGGCATCTTAGACAACGACTGCATGAGCTCTCGACTCAGTAGACAAAATAAGTTTGGGAACCAATGTTCTAGATCAATGGAAAGTACCCTGTGGGTTTTTGTTTGAGCACATAAACGGCAATATCTTTTGATTGCGTTGAATTAGAAGCTTGAATTTTTTTTGCACCTCCATGGGATTATAGACCTCAGTGTTTGTTATAAATGTCAACTTGATGCCTCTACTCTTCTTGAGATAAAGGCTCTGGAATGGCCAGACAGACGAACCTAAAGGAACACTAATTAAAAAAGCATATTACGAGTATACAGTAGACGATTACAGGTGTGACAAAAATGCATGGACGTAGCTTGCACGCTTACACGTGGACATAGCATTGGCATACTTCTACAGGGGACAATTTGTATGAATTTTATTCTAGCATTTGTAAATTAATATGTAGATATTATATGGTATACCTTCACTTGTATATATTATATACAGCGTGAAGATATGTATGTACAGACCTATTTTTTTTTTTTTGGACATTGTAAAAGCAATGTCCAAAAAAAAATTTATTTTATTAATTTTCTTGACATTATTATTATTTAAATTTCGGTTTATTGTATAAAGTAATAATTAATTATTAATTAAAAAGAAATTGTTTTAAAGAAATCATAATAAGTTACAACCATTTATGACAATTTAAAAGTGCTCTTACGAGCCCAATTAAATAAAGACATTTTCATTTGATTTGATTCGGACCCACGGACACACGGATAACGAAGTGATCTTATAAGAGGTCCATTTTTTCCTTTTAACATTGATAATTTCAATCATCTCGGCGTCTGTCAAAACTGGTTTTATCCAAGACTATTTAACTTGTGTAGAAAATAGGGATACAAACACAGACTTAAAGTTCAAAAGATGATCCTCTACTTTAAGGGCTAATTTCAATGACAAAGAAAAGTACCTTTCGAATACGCAGCAAATATAAAACTATGTAATCTTCCACACTGGTCTGGAAGAGACCGAAATCACTCACACAGTGTCGTGTCAGACCACACAAAGTGAAGAGTACGCACTCTGAACATCTCTGGTTAAAAACAAAGTTATTTGTGGGGTCGCTTTGTATGTAATCGAAAACATCACATATCTCAAAAACTACCCAATATAATTTATTTAGACCAATTTTCATTAAAAGTGCTTTTTAAGTTCTATTACTACTAAGATTGCTTTATTTTTTTTTGAATTTTCCACCCTGTAGTTGAAAAGTTGGACACGATTTTTACGACCTTAAATCTCACTAATTGGTGACTTAAATAAAAAAGTAATTTTAAAACCTCGATGTCATTTTTGAAGACCTATCGATAGCCCGCAGGCACTGCACTGGTGCACGGGATTTTTTTTCGTTCTCTACAACTTTGTACAGTTTTTCATAGAATACACTTACCTTCCTTTCATGTATTCAGTGCCAATAGTCTCAGAGTAAAACGATTTTGACATAAAAGCAAACATTTTTTTTGCCTTTTGGCTAGTAAACCCAAAAAAATAATTATTTCGTGGAGCACTCACCCTATAAACACGAAATATCGGACTATCTTATTCGCCATTGCTCAGTTTATTTACCCTAACAAATTAATAACTCGCTCGCATTAAGCAGCACAGAACTAATACAGGACCTCTGTGTATATTTCTGTATATTCCGTCAGATATCTAAATATTTATGTAATGGCTTACTGTTCAATTCGGTGGTGTGGCAAAAACAGCAAAAGCCAATCTATAAAACAGAACGCAGTAACCGCAACAGTGTTTAGACGTAAATTGTTTTCATACAAAATAGATGACATCGCCACTCTATAGGTTGAGTGCTCCATGACGTATTTTCATGCGCACATCTACGTAATTTATGGAGACTGGATACCGAGTTTGGCAAACTCGAAAAAAACCGCTTATCTAGCCACCAATTTATAAGCTCATTTATAAGCATAAATTATATAGCCTCAATACTTAACTGCTTGAGGAAAAACTGACTTGAGCCCTCGACGATGCTTATAAGGGCAGCTGCGACTGTCCATAGTTTAATAATATATTACTTAAACGGCGACCACGGCCACAGCTCGTTGCCTATCCTCATAACACACCGTTCCGCGCCCCGCTACATTGTTTTCATTATTAAATTACTCAAGGCGTCGTCTATGGGCTTACTGGTCTGTGGCTAACAACCAGAGATTATCACTTGTTTTACCACCATTTAACTGAATTTTTTTGGGTGTAAAATGACATGAAGGTATTCATGTACCTGCTTACTCTTTGGAAGAAGTTCCTTAAGGCGGCTTGCGGGAGATGAGTTGGTAGAAATCATCACGTAACGAAAAAGTATTATGTCTCCTCCATTCGACTCTGAGCGAATCTCTCTGTGTCTCCTTCTAACACGCCCTAGTTAATTGAGCAACCTGGAGCATGACCCGCGCGCCGCGCGGTGCTAGGATCATTTGCTCTGTACGTAGATTCACAGTGATCTTTCTATCTCTTTCTATTATATACGAGTGTCCGTGCGAGTTTCGAGATTCGAGCAGCCTGCGCGGCCTGCATTATAACCTCATTACACGAGGATTTTTTTCAAAACTTATTGGTTTTTAGTTTTTAGTTCAAATCATACGTGTCTCATTATTGCAATTAAGTTTTGGGAATTGGAAACCGCAGCTAAAGAACTTCGTTCCTGACGGCGGTCTCCCGACCGCATGCGTTTTTTTTTGCTAACGCAGGAGACATTTTCAAAAGATAATATATAGCTCTCAGGGGTTTTGAGTTACGTAGTACTTTTACCAATAAATTCTCGCGGTAATCATCATGAGCGCATTGTCGAGAGTATATGGGAGCACCTACAAAAGTACCCCATGCTTTGTACACCTTGAAGTCGTATAGATGGCTTCGCATCGCTCCTGTCAGCTGTAACTCCGAAGGCTCTTTGTCGTTTCGTACGTTCGATACCTTAGCTTTATTAGGTCTGTGTAAAATGGCTGGAAAGAACTATATGCCTGAAGCTCAAGATAGGGCTCGAATGCGAACCTTGGGAGAAAGCTATGTTCAGTAGTCAAGGTCAAATCAATTCATTTAAGAAATTTAGTTAGAAGGTACTTTTTAACTTCAAATCTAAACGGTTCGGAAAGAAATCCTGCACCGAGAAGAACCGACAAGAAACTCAGTTCGAATTCCATGGTATTTAAGCTTGCAAATTAAAGTTTCGTGACTAACACAATCAAAAGCCCTTAGAAAGATCATAAAAAACACATATGGCATCCTGGGATCTCTCCCAAGCCTGAAGTAAATTCTTGATCAAACTTGCTCCCGCATGAGTTGTTGACCGCCCTCTCGTGAACCCGTACTGCTGACCGTGAAACACTCTGTGAATGTTAAAATTTTTATTGCCCGAGCTTCAGGGGTTACATCTTAGGGTAAGGTGTAGATTAACCATATTTCTAATTTTGACGCTTGGTCATCGATTTTTGGGAGGCAAAGCTATAACTCTAGTAGAAATTTTCGATACCTGCCCCAACTTCGCACGGATAGAGATTTTTTGGAAATAAAATACAGCTCATGGTACTCACTGATAATCTAGCTTTTTATAAGTGAAAGAATTTTTGAAATTAGTTGAGTAATTTTCGAGTTTATCCATTACAAATAAACAATCAAATTTTTTCTCTTTATAATATTTAGTGCAAAGTTTTACGGTACGAAATCCTTTCAAAAACGACTTCTGGTGGTTAGATTTGGTTATATTTATCGATAGAAGATTTTTCTATTCAAAAATCTTCTGTCGAGAAATAAATTCTATCATTGACATTTCAATAGGCGTTAAAATATGAAAACCGTAGTCGGTCTAAATCACATCCGATATACGTATGTATAATACGAGAAATTTTCATATGTGGCAAATTTTAAAAAGTTTGTAAAATATTATACTAACAAGTCGTTTTTTTTTCAGTTGTATTCGTTGTTCGCGCTCTGTGTACTGTAGCCTAGAGTGCCGTGAGCGCGCGCACGTCTTCCACAAGTGGGAGTGTCCTGGAGCACAGATGTCTCTGTTCCCTACTATAGGCATAGCACACTTAGCTTTAAGGTGAGTTTACTAGTTTGAGAGAAAAATGAAATGTATAATGTGATAGGCCGTAAGTCTTCTAAGGGAAGGAAGTAATATAGTATTTGAGGCATGAGGATGCACTATGAGCATATGTGTATTGTGACTTGGTAACCTATCATTGGTTCTGCTGCCATTAGCCCACATATTGTTAGAAATAGCATCAAAAATGTGATTTCATGAAACTCCTCTTTGCATGTATGAGTGATGACATGAAGTTGTGTGCGTATTTTTTGTAACTTTAACGTGGACACTAACGTTACGACGAGTCCATAAGCTAAATGCTGCTCAGCGAGCTATGGGAAGTAACGTAACATGACTTATAATCATAGCAGCTAACATATGTAGCTTTAGAAGTCAGCAAGCTGAAGTGGCAATAGTCCGGTCGCATCTCTTGCGGAACCGTGTCTTCGGACCAAACGAGTTTTGTATACGTAATGTAGGGCCAGTCTCTGCTAAATGGCGCAACGACCTGTATAAAGTGGCTGGAAAGAACTAGATACCTGAGGTCCAAGGGCTCGATGGCGAGCCTCGTGAGAAAGCAAGGTTCAGTCAAGGTCAAATCAATTCATTCAAGTAAATCTAGTTAGAAGGTACTTATTAAATTCAAATCTAAACGGTTCGAAAAGAAAACCTGCACCGAGAAGAACCGGCAAGAAATCAGATCGAATTCCACAGTATTTAAGCTGGCAAATTAAAGTTTCTAATTATCTAATTAAAGACTAACACAATCAAAAGCCTTAGAAAGATCACAAAAAACACCAATGGTATCCTGGGATCCCTCCCAAGCCTGAAGTAAAGTCTTGATCAAGCATGTTCCCGCTTGAGTTGTTGACCGCCCTCTCGTGAACCCGTACTGCTGATCGTGACACACCCAGTGAATGTTAAAATGTGCCAGCATTTGACTGAATATGGTAATATTATGGTATGGTATAAAGACAGACAGATACCGGGACAGGTGTAACTAAATGAAAGCTTGTAATAAACTGTTTATTCGAAAACAAAACTATTGTCTTGAAATAATCTTCCATGCACACGCATTTACTGCCTTTCTGATGTATATTATATTTCTGATTTATATTTTAATCTACCTATTGTAAAATGATGTTGAAAAAATGATACCTGCTGAGTTTCTTGTCGGTTCTTCTCAGTGTTCAGGTTTTCTTTTCTCTTTCTTTCTTTTCTTTCTTTTGAACCGAACTAAAGTGGATTTGACGGTCAAAAATACCTTGTAATTGGGTTTACTTGAATAAATGGATTTGAATTTGACTTTGACCAACTTGCCGATTTCTGATTGAGCTGAAATTTTATATGCATGTAAATCGGATGATTTAACGTCATAATATTATTATGACGTGGAGCTGATCTAATGATAGAGCCGGAAGGCAGTTCAACCTGATCTTGACACAAGTAATTCTGAGAAAAAAATGTGTATATTTCATAAAATAAATTAACACAAGTAAATGACGCGAAAAATTTTTATATGATATAATTTGTATATTATATTTAATTGAAAGTTTATTTTTAGCTTTTTAGAGCATTTAAATAAAAGCTTGTTTTTAAAAATGTTTTTTACTATTAATTTTATTTTTATTGTGATTTTTCACTCAGTATTATTTTATAACAAGTTTATATCTCTTTTTCGTTAATTGACTAACTTTTTAAAGAGTTCACAGTTCCCAAAAATGAACCAATTAAATTTTCTTTCGCCTTTCCTTTTCTAACAGGTCTATGTTTTTTCTAGTATATACATATATATTTTAAAAGATATATAAGGATTTCAGTACTTGAATCAGTAGTTGGCGAGCATTACCTGATGACGACGATACATGCGACTGATGACGCTGTCTGCCAAATTATCTTCACAGTCACTATGTTTTCTCAGGGTATTAATATTAAGTACTGAGCACGGATTTCCTGACGTTCCCGACTCTCAGCCTCCGCCATCCACAGCTTCGGAACTGTTTAGCAGTTACAGCAAAGCTGACAACATACAAATATACAAAAAGGATACACCTGCTTTCTACAGAATGCATAACCTTGTGACAAACTTCGATAAGATGAACAATGCCGATTATATACAGTATGCTTTGGTAAGTGTGATCTTGAATTATTTGATATTCAAACATGTATGTTCCGAAGTGGGGAGAACGGAAGAGATCCCAGTGATCATTTGACGTAAATAGTGGAAATTTGGAACTTTTGTAAGAAATAGTGGCGTAAAGGTCGTTTTGCATTTACCAACCTGTTTTACGAACAGCGCCGCCTCTCCTCGAATGGTCGGGATGTGTTATATACACTTTCCATACATATACGCTCACTTAACAACTCACTATTATCACTGGAACGCATTGCTTCCATACGGTCCCTGTACGAACGCTCGATTACTCGCCGTCCACTCGCTAACAACACTCTGCCCGCGAGTGGTCTACGTGAGGTTTGGTAACAAATTCTTTACAATTCATAGATCATGTGGCGTACATTAGTTGACCGACATTAGGTGTCCACTCATAGTCTAACGTCGGGGTGATAAATGCGTATTTAAAGTTGTCACGTTTAAGATAAGTTTTTCAAAAGTTGAGTTGTGAATACGGGGGTTATTTTGCGAAAGTTTTTGGGCTCATTATGTGAAACATCACGTCAAAACATTTTAAAACACGTTTTATAAAATTACTGTATTTATAAAACTGTTTCGGAAAAACTTTATGAATTGCTAGCTCCCATTATATCTCAAAAAATATTTCTTAGAAAAATTTGAAAAAATCATAAACTAAGATGTTGGTACATTGAAGGAATTACATCATTACCATGAAAAACGAGAAGTAAGCTCTACGATGACCTTTGTCTGCGATTGGTAACAAATATAGAACACTTATAGTGCAAGTACGCCTCGAACCTGGCCGGTTTTTCACCACTGATTCGAAAAAGCGGGGACTACCTATAAATATTCAGTCCAATATTTTTTGGTTCCATTTCAAAACTTGAAAAAGGAACGCTTACGGAATCATCTCGGTGTCCGTTTGTCAGTCAGTCACACCCGTTTTTATTGGAAACCATTTAACGTAAACAGCTGGGATAGTCATGTAAGCGATGGTGCAAAGACATACTTCAAAAGTTGAGTCTTCACGTTCGGTAGATAATTTTTGGGGCAAAATAGGAAGTGCTAGGTGCAGGTGTTTCTCAGCCCTGTAGCCCGGACCAAAGAATAAGGTTACGGTTTACGGTTTTCCCCACCTTCGTAAGAGGGGCTGAAGGCCCTTCGGGGTCGCGGTCGATCGGAGTGGGGGCGCCGGTCGTCCATCCAAGTGACCCCTAGAAGGCGGACAGCGCGTGTGGTGTGGTGGCTGTATTTAAAAGTCTGATTCTAGTCTTTAAAGTGGTTGTCTTATAGCCACCAAGTGGCCGTGTACTTTGTAGTGGAATAGAAGTAGTCAAATTTATGGTTTAAATCTAACTGCCACCATGTGCTGTCAGATAGTAGTCTGGTGCAATCAGAAGTAGTATATCTCTAGCTGTAACCGCGAACGATTATTGTTTAGGGATAGTTAAAGCTTAGTTAATCAGTAATAAGTTTAAAGAAAGAAATGTATAATTCAATATAAATTCACATCAGTATCATTATGCTGGTTTTTGAACTGTGCACTAGGTAGAAACCTGTGATGCACAATTCGTAAATAATTACATTTTTTAATAATATGAGTTTAGTGAAGTAGTACATGTACTTTGAATTAGATTAAGACATTGAGATTTGTATGGAGTCACGACTATGCGCAGGGGAAAGAACTACGCAACTACTACCTAGCGTCTCCCGTGATTCACTCCGTATACCAAGAGGTGGGTGGGAACTGGCGGTGAGTCATATACCAAGTATATGAAAAGTAATTACTCACATTTGTACTAATTTTGCTGCCAAACAGCAGTACTTGTACTATTATGTTTCAATGTGAAGGGTTTTTTTTATAAAATTGGGAACAAACGAGCACGTGGGTCACCCCATGGAAAGTGACCACTGCCACCCACGGACACCCGTGATGTCCGGAGAATCACGGCTGCATTGCCGGCTTTTAGGAAAAGGAGGGTAAGGAAGGGAAGGGAGGAGATTGGCCACCGGCACTTTCGCTCACCGAACAAAACACAACAGCAATAGATGGTGTTATTTCACGCCGATATTCTGTGAGAGGGTGGTATTCACTGGGCGAGCCGGCCCAATTTGTGCTGCCATGCGGCATGGCCCTACTACACAAAATGATGAGACAGTGAGGTGAGACAGCCAGTGACATTTCTGATATAAGAGGCACGTCATCTTAGTGCTCAGGATTGCCCATCTAAAGAGCTTTCATTGCCTCGATTTTATAAATCTCTATAGACGCTTTTATAAATTTACCGTTGAACGATTTTATCGTCCACAATACAATAGTGAAGCAAAATGCTCTCCTATTGTGTTGTGAAAAAAGACACTTTTTCCGTAGACGATAACGTCATGCCGTGGACGATATCGTCGATGGTAATTTAAAAGCGTCTTAATACAACTGCATACATTTTGCTTCTCTATTATTCGCGCGGTAGCGGTCGAGCGCTGGCCTCAGCTGGCTAGGAACAGAGACAAATAGACACATTTGGAGGGGCTCCAGATGTGTCTATTTGTCTCTGTTCCTAGCCAGCCTTCACCCATTTTTTTTTTGCGTCAGGAAATGCTTTAAGCATCCCGTCCTGCCATGGCTGATGGGTGCAAGGCCGAGTTTACCCACTAAAACCTGACGGTGTTCCTCGAAAGCCCTATTGCCGGGGTAACGGGAGATGTTCTCACATTCGTCCGCGACCCCTGCAGGCAACGGCCGGCGCTAAGCCTCGCCAGCCTCATCTCATTCGGCGTTTTTACCGGTACTTCTTAGAGAGGCGCGCGGGAACACCGCGCGCGCCATCTAGAGGCTATAGTTGTATAGTCAGGGTGGCCTCCCCCAAGGTCACCCCTGAGCCTCAGATGGACACTCCGCCGCAAGAGTCGGCGGAACACTGGTCGCCTGAATGCGATAAGTCCTTTGGATGGCTACTAATTAGTGACCATATTCTCAACCCTAGAAGGGCCAGCAACCGGGGTTGGCGCAGGTCCAAAGGACCATCCTCTCTACCATTTCTTGGAGCTCCACAATTTGTTTGCGGAGCCCTACCATTTCGATCTGCAGACGGTCATTTTCCTTCTGCAGCGCTCGAACCTCCTCCGACGTCGTCCGACTAAGAAGCGAACTCGCTACTTCTTCTATGGCCGCGGCGGCTTCCTTCAGGTCCTTTACAAAGGGTCCCTTTAGATTTTTAGAAGAAGAAGCCACCTTTATGATGGTCGCCACGCTCTCATTCACGACTTTCCTACATCCGCTGGACGTTGCCAGCTCTGGCTTTGACGACGACGACGGCTCCCCTAACACCTCATGCATGCGACTGGACGTCGACTCCACCGATCTGGTACAACGCAATTCTTGAGTCATTGCAGATACCTTTTTCTCTGCCAGCAGCTGCATTTCTTTTCGCTGAGCTTCGATAAGCTCACGCTTGGCCTGGGCGAGACCCACATACTGGCCAGTCGTTGGAGGCCTGCCTCTGCCTCGGCTTCGGCCTCTGGTTGAATTACCACCTTAGCGGCTGAGACTCATGAAGCGCTCCCAGACTGCGCTGGAGAACTGAAAGAACTGGAGTCCCTCTTTGATTGTTCGCGTGTGCGCACACGTTTTATTGCCTTTGCAGGCAATTCAAGCTCCTCCTCATCGTAGCACAAAGTTTCGGCACTTTTGCCACTGTACCACGACGAGTCCGAAAGCCCTCCGCAGAGGGCACGAAAACACAATCTGCGCAATTGCGCATCATAACCATTCCCCTATGAAAGCAGAGGGGTAAGGTGACGATAATAACTCGACGAAGTCCATCAACGTGCATCCTTCAGGATACACGCGGATGGACACCCCTTACCACCCCGTTGGTCGGGCTATTAGCCGCCGCCCAGTAACAACCCATTAAACAACGAGCAGTTACCGGTCGGCGCCCAGGGTGCACCACGTGGAGGTTGCCCAACCCAGCACCCCTGCCAGCCTTCACCCAAACAGTTGTTCCTGCAACCTTAGGAAAAAAATTCTATATTTTATCTAGTTAAATTCAACTGTTACGAGTATGTACCTAATATTTTATTTTTAATTTTTTGGTTAATCTAATTTTAATATATTTTTTTATTTTAACAATGAAATAATAATAATAATTTCTAATAATTTGAGTATTTTGAATTCAAAATTATATTTTAGAATTAATTTAATTTTTTTTAAATTGTATTAATTATTATTATTGTGTTATGTCTTTTAGATTACATGGTGTCGGAATTTATAATTTACTAGATTTTGCCCGCGACTTCGTTCGCGTATAAATTATAACCTGTGTTATTCTGATGTAAAAGCTATATTATTGTAAAGTTTCATCAAAATCCGTTCAGTAAGTAGTTTTTGCGTGAAAGAGTAAAAAACATCCATACATCCCTCCTCACAAACTTTCACATTTATAATATTAGTAGGATAAAGCGACCTATGGGCCTCAGTCCATTTATCATCAGATGGACTGTTTGCGCAGTTTGTCTTCTCCGTGGTATATAAAAACAAGGTATCACTAACTACCTCCAATCAACGCGATACACGTGTATCGAATTTAACCTGGGTACGACCTAAATCTCTTTCGCCCTTCATTATAATACGAGACATGAACAAAAAATTTCGACGTAAACAACTTAGCGAAGTTATAAATAATTAGCCATAGACGCAATGAAAAGATAGATTTGGCTTCTCGCACTTGAATAGCGAAGTAACTATAATAAACCAGCGCGTCTACATCTACAACTCGCAAATCTATAACACTCATTAACCCACAACGGAAGAGAGATGTGTGACGAATTTGACGGCTGTTGTCTGTATGTTTGTCTGTGCCAACGTACCTTTCGAACCAGCAAACAATTTACATGCAGTTTTTTGTTCGGAAGCTAGTTTTCGGGAGTGTTCTGTTTGACGGAAATCGGCCCAGCCGTTCTCCGGATATTCTTTGATTTACTTTGGTTTGCAGCTAAAAACTTCGAATTTGGTCTGTTAGCAGCTGAAGGAAGGTCTGATGATGAACAGTATAAGGTAATATCTATCTAAATAAAAGTTAAACTAGTAACTTAAATAATCTCCGACAACATACGAGTATACTCGTAATAATCAGATATCCTTATAGAGCGATAATAATGGTACGAGCTGAGAGTAATAAAATGCCGGTTAAGGGCGCAAATATTTTATTTTCCTTCGTACAAGCAGATGTCAAGAACATGCGAACTTAATTGCGGCGGTCCCTAGTCTTCGTAGTCGCCTTCGAAGTAGGTTTTCGCGTAGTAGTCACCGAAGGTACACGCTTCACTCAATAACAACGTTCCCGAATCGCAGAGTTCTTCTATACAAGGTCGTCGCAGTAATCGTCGTAGTTGTCTTCGTAATTCGCCGTGATGTCGCCTCGATATGTCGCTTCGAACGATAGTTGAGAAACACTGACTCGGCGGCGGACACGGAGCTCTATTTATATTCGGATAAAACGAGGGTGGAACTTTCTAGTTAATTACGCTCGCTAACGGTAATTCGACATTGTTCTTGACGCCGCCTGTTTGCATGAGTCATAGGTACATGACACGTCTACTACTGGGAAGACAACCGAACAAACATAGAAACTGATGATAAGTGGACTGAGTGGCCCATCGACAAGGCTTTGTAGGAGTTACGTTACTTTGTTAGTTAGTTTCTTTGAACATATGTAAATTGGATATTGAAAATCATTTTAAATACTTGGGGATACAGCGTGAAGTTATCTTATGTTATGTTATATTTTATTTTAAATACTTGACAATCTGCGTAAATATTACACACGTCAAAAAAGTCTAAGCAACATGTACGATTTTGAACTTTTGAACGATTTTTACTATTGTAATATATTTATATTTCCTTAATAAATAATAACAGCATTTTTTGACGCATTAGTGACTAAAGCAACAATATCCTTCATTCAATTGTTCATTTAATCACAGTAATTAACAATATGTGTACCGTAACATACGTAGTACAAAATAAAGTTAAAACGAAATTAAACTTTTCATGTTTTACAAAATTAAATAACGACATTTTTTAATTATTTGGTAATTCAATACAAAGTGTGACAGCCTCTGTTGTTTAAAACTTGTCGGCAGCGATTTTTCATTGAATTTATAAGTTTTGTATCTGATCCTGCAGCAATCGGTCCCAATGGAATTTTAACAAGTCTTTCAGTTGTTGGGTTGTCGACACTCCGTCCAGGTTCTCTAGAACACGTCTCTGGAGCATGTCCCATGCGTGCTCGATGGGATTGAGGTCTGACGATTGTGCAGGCCACGGCAATACCCGGATGTTTTCCATTGCCAAGTACACTCTGGTCTACCGAGCTGTGTGCGAACGCGCATTGTCATGCATCAGCGTGAAATCTGAGCCAAGACTTCGTGCAATTGGGTGAACATAAGGCCCGAGGACATCTTCAACGTAACTTTCAGCGTTCATATTGCCATCTACAAAAACGAATTCAGTTCGTCTGTTCTTCATAATACGCGCCCATACCATCAATGTGGAGCCACTGTAAGGGGTGCACCCTTACAGTGGCTTCCTGGACGAATCTCAGCCGTTCAGCATTTTCGGGACGACGATACACTCTTACTCTTTTCGTATCAGGCCTAAATCCAAACTGGGACTCATCACAAAATAAAATTTTATCCCATTGCTTCTGGGTCCATGTCAAGTGTTCCCTACACCATTCGTTTCGACGGGCGCGATTCCCATAGCGTATAGGTGGGCAACAATTGGGCGTCGTGCTCAAAGGCCGTATTCATGCAGGCTATTTCTGACGGTTTGGTTGTTAACAACAACACCGCTTGAGAATTGTAGCTTTAAACCTATCACCCGGGCGGTTAACATCGGCTGACGTCTTGCAGTCAGTTGTATGTATCGGTCCTGTTGAGCAGTTGTACTCCTTCCACGTCCTGGGTGCTGCTCAGCAGGATCCCCCGTATTAACGTAACGCTGCCAAAGATGACAAATCACGCTCCTATTGACACCAAAATGCTGAGACACCTGGGATTGATTTCTTCCTGCTTGTAGCATTGCTACAGCTCTGCATTTCATCAGCAGTCAAATGACATCGCTCCATAACATAAAAAATGACTCACCACTCAATTTTTTTTAAAAACTGTATATCTCAAAATGATAAAAGTGCGATAAATACCAAATTTATCAAGCAACGAAAACACATGAAATCGGGAAAAAATAATTAGCTTTTATTTTAATGAAAATAAAATACAACCGAAAAGGTTCTATTTTTAAAATCAGCCAGTATATGTTTCCGAGAACAAAAAAGATTGTATACCAATCTACTTTTCTAAGAAAAAAATAAAGTATCAATTAATAAAACATACAGTTTATGTAAATGATGCGTGTTGCTTAGACTTTTTTGATGTGTGTATGATTGAAATCTGACCGGCATAAATAAATACAATGCTTATTATTTTTTTTAATGAGCACGCACTACTCTCATACATCTTCTTTTTTAACGAGTTATGCTTATACAACCCTGAAGATTAAGATGTTATACTGCTCGTGCCAGTCACCGGCTATCTTATGCCCGATTTACATTGGACAAGGACAGTGGCGAGTGGCATGTGCATGAACAGTGGCGAGTGGCGAACGTCGGGACAGTGACTGTTTACACTACAGCAAGTCAAGTGACATTACTCCGTCGAAATGGAGGAGCAACATCGAAAAATACGTGCAATTTCGCGCAGAATTCTTTTCTTTACAATGTAGCAAATAGAAGAGAAATCGTTATCTTCTTGTCAGTTGTCATGGAGTTTATAATACCTCTATTGACGTACCCTCTCGAATGACCCTTACGCCCTTCAGACACTCAAGGCCGCTAGAAAGATTGCGATCGCTTATTTTCTTTATTCTTTTATTATTATTATTTTTTATTTATTTAATTATTTTATGTACATACACACATGTTTAAGAAATACATGAAATGAAATTTATATACAAAGGTACTGCTTATTTCATCATGAAATTTCTTCCAGCAGACCTGTGATAGAAAAGCCTTTACGAAAGAAAAATCTAATGTGTATGAATCGCAAAAAAGTATACAAAATATAATACACACTATATGAGTCATACATACATATTATATACATACATATTATGATCATACAACATATTATAAATAAACTATACATATACTAAACTATATTTAAAATATATATCAAATACACAACTACATGTACTAAAGTAATGATTATATAAACATTACATATATACATACAATATAGTTTATGGTGGTAAGGAGAGATAATATTCTTTAACTCTTCTTTTAAAAACGTATACAGAATTACTGTCTCTAATATGAGGCGGAAGTGAATTCCACAATCTTACCGCGTGAATGGTGAAAGAATAGGAATAGAAATCAATCTTATGAGATGGGATATTAAGAAGGGTTCTCAGATGTTGTCTACAGGGAGTGTCTGACCGTTGAGCATAGTAGAAACGAATTTTTAAGTAGGAAGGAGATGATGGGTTATGCAGTATGTTGAATAGGAGACATAGTATTCGAGTGTTCCTGCGAGAGCGAATAGGGAGCCACTTCAGTGTTTTGGTCACGGTCACGGTCGTATTTTCTAAGACCAAAGATGAACCGTATACAAAGGTTTTGCAAGCGCTCAAGCTTATTTAGAAGCTCTTCAGTGAGGTCCAGATAGCAGGCATCAGCGTAATCTATTATCGGCTGGATAAGTGTTTGTGCTAGGGAAATTTTAGTCTTTAAAGGTAAAAAATTTTGACGATGCTTCAGTGATTATTCAATTACTTTGTGATTTTATGATTTGGTTCTTTATATTATTCTGTAATACCCTCAGTAACGTTAATTACTACCGGGTGCAACCTTTGGTTGCCCTTTAATTAGAAAAAAAAACAAAGTTGATATGAAATAAAAATTCCGGAAAAGAAAAAAGCAAATTGCGGCCGTATCCAATTTATTGTATCAAAATTACATTAATTATAAATGCAGTAGAAATGCGATCTCTCAGAAATATGTGCGGTGTCACCCTTGCAATGACAAAATAAGCAATGGATAGATACGCAGTATGACAGGGTTCCAATACAGTGTTAATGTAAAAATGTAGAAAGGAATGCTAATATGGTTCAGGCACATGGAAAGAATGCGTGATGAAAGACTGACGAAGAAAATCTATGGAGCGAAAGTGAGTGGTAAAAGAAGCCAAGGAAGACCAAGGCTGACTTATGAAGATCAAATAGCTAGTGTTAGCCGACGGAAATGTCAAATGCTCGCATACCTAGCCGAAAATGTGTGAGGAGAATGATGAGATTTGAGGAAGCGAAAAGAGTATGTAAGGACAGCGACGCTTGGCGCTCCGTTCTCTTTGACTACCCCGTTAGGGATATGATGTGAAGATATGTATGTAAATTACATTAAGATTGTCAACTCAAAAGTTAACTGCATTACTAGTTAATTTTTCATTTATTTACTGTTCAATTTATTATTTTACAGAACAAGTTACATTTTTTCAACATTTAAAAGTCACTCTAAAGTTGACTGTATTTAATTTTTAATTTTCGTTGAATATTACTATTTAATTTATAGTTTTTTATAACAAGTTTAAGAATAAGGGCACGGTGGCCAGTTAGGTCGATAACGAGAGTTACAAATGTGAAATATAAGCACAAACAAAATTCATGTGACGAATACGGTGAGAAAACACAATTATCATAATGTATATGGCCAAAAGAGAAATATTATGGGCCCAAAAAAAAGTTTGAGTTAACATTTAAGCTTCTTGGTGTCGTTGCGGTTTGGATGGCCTCAACACCGGTGCCGGTTCTGCGAAGCTCGTCCCCTTGGCGTCGTTGAGGTTTAAGCGAACCCAACATCCCCTACGGGGATAGCTCCTGACCATGGTTACTGCGTGGTTGGTAGCGATGGTCTCAAATAGGTAAAATTATGTTACCTTAATTCGCCACAGTTTATAATAGACCTGGGCCATAGGTTAGGTGTAGCAAATTTAATAAAACGAGCCGAGATGTCAGCCCGTGAAATGGAGACAAGATAACGATAATAAATAAGGACACAAAAGAAAAAAAAAGCGTCCTTAAGGTGGTAACCTGATGATAGTTCGAAATGGATAGTACGCGTGTCAGCTATGATAAAATTAAATAGTAAGTTAGATACTTATAGCAATGGAACACCCCAAACTTTACTTAAATTATCGATTAATCGATTAATATTAATATTTAATATCAATTAATAATTAATTAATTTGTATTAGAACACTTCGTGCTGCAGTCGTGAAGGTAAAAACAATAGAGAGACGTGAAGCGCTCGAGTTTTGAGTTATATAATCCCGAGCGGTAGTGGGGAACAAGCCGCCAGTCGTTCTTTTCAATGACGTCACGAACACCGTCGCGCTCTGCTAGAGGGCGCCAGTGTTCCCCTTTATTTTTATCCGTCGGTGTTGCTAACACATACACGGCCCTTTTTCACTTTTCGTGATAGTACGACTATCAAATTAAGATAAATAAGGTAAAATTGATAAAACTCGACGTTCGTTTCGTTCGAGCCGTAAAAAGAAGTGAAAGAACTTTGAAAAAATCCGTAAAATGAATGTTACTTTGTTAGTTTTGTAGCGTTTTTTTGTGACCAAGGAAAACAACACCGACAGCCCAATCCATGTAAACATCACTCAAAAAAAACAACGTTACACCTCGTAATGACTTTTTAGATCTTCAAAAAAAATCCATCTTTTTGTCATTTCATGTTTTTTTTCAGTTAATATTAAAAATTTCAAGGAATATGAAAGCTTGTAGTTTACAGAAAAAATATAAATATCATAAATATAACATACATGCATGCATACATATCTTCACGCTGTATCCCTAATGGGGTAGTCAGGGAGGACGGAGCACCAAGCGTCGCGGTCCTTACATACTTCTTTCGCTTCCTCAAATCTCATCATTTCCTCACACATTTTCGCCTAGGTTTACGAGTGCTTTTGACATTTTCGTCGGCTAACACTAGCTATTTGATCTTCATAAGTCAGCCTTGGTCTTCTTTGGTTTTTTTTACCACTCAATTTCGCTCTATAAATTTTCTTCGTCAGTCTTTCATCACTCATTCTTTCCATGTGTCCGAACCATCTTAGCATTCCTCTCTTCATTTTTACAATATTTATAGAAATATAACAAAAGTCTAAATTCCATTCAATTCAAATGAAGTTTAGGAATTTAAAATTTTATAAAAACCTTGCTGGATCCGCTGTGCGCGAGTCGAACTCTCACGTGGCTGGTTCTATTATATTCATTCAGGTCTTAAAATATTTATTTTTTAAACTTGTTGCTGCAATCGCCCCTACACGTTTACGAAACAGTTACTGAGTATTCTGAATAAATTAAAAGACCTTTTTGGGCATAACATAGACTATCAGGATAGACTTATCAGGATTCTGTGAAAATTACTAATAAAATAGTTGTTTGTTAATATTTTTGTCCAGTATCCCTCAAAGACTACATTAATTTGAATACAATTTTCGTTTTTTAAAAGACATTTTAAACATTTAAAACACATTTTACTAACACCTAAGACAATGTAGGCGATATTTAGTGCTAGTTTTGATTCCACCAACTTTTAGGGGATACTGGAGATATAAAAACGGAGTCAGTTAAATGATATATTTAAGGCGGCTGTTACGTGCTCAAGCAAGCTAAATATGCCTCACTCAAGCATCAGTCGCTGCATTATACGCTACTACAGAGTGTTGCACCTAGGTCGGACTTGCTTGAACTAACAACCGACATTTTTTGGCAACATCGGATAAACCCGAACACATACCCAGCCCCCTGGTGCCACCAAAACCGGTCGTTCTCGGCGCGTTGGCAATGGAATCCCGGATCTCCTACGTACACAAGCCTCTATCGCGCTGTGCCAGAGCACTTCTTTGGAAGGCAAAAACAACCCCCATCTCTGGGCTACGACAGCACGCAGACTACGTCTTTCTCGGGGTCGCATGGGTGGATGAACGGAGCCCTACTCCGATCGGCTGCGATTTCGAAGGCCTATTTAGTCGCCATTTACGATAAGCGGGAAACACCGTAGGCCTATTCTCTGGCCCGAGCTACAGGGTTGAACTGACGACCAAGCCTTTTGTATCACGGGCGCTCAAAGGCTCAAGGCTCACCTCTTTAAGGGACGGTTTGGGGTCGGTTGGTGAGAACGGTTTTACAATGATGTTCGCATAGAAAATAACGCACACGTTAACATTTGGTATGATCATACGAGTACTATTATTATTTTTATTGTCGACTTCTTAAAATGTGAATGGTTATTGTATTCGTTAGTGAGGGGATCCATAACACAAAGATCAAGACATTCCTTACAAATGTTTTTGGGTTCCGTGAAAAAAACAACAAACTCTGATGTCGAAACGGCAAAACGGATGTCTGATAAACTTATACGTATTGTCAGTCTATTCAATAATTCAAGTAAAATCTGTTAAAGGCATTTTAAGCTACTACTATCGTTCGAAATAAACCACTGGGAAAAACCGACGAGAAACTCAGTCAAATATTTTTTTTTTTATAAAAGAGGAGGCAAACTAGCACGCGGGTCACCTGATAGAAAGAGACCACCACCACCCATGAACACCCGCAATGTCCGGGGAATCACGTGTGGGTTGCCGGCCTTTAGGAAATAAGGAAAGGAGGGGGAGGGGGGATGGGCCACCGGCACTCTCACTCACTGAACTAAACACAAGAGCAATAAATACTGTTATTTCACGCCGATATTCTGAGAGAGGGTGGTGGAGCCGGCCCAATTCGTACTGCCGTGCAGCATGGCTCTACCATTCCAAAATATCATTTTTTAAACATCATTCTACAATAAATATATTATGTAGTAATGTAAGAATAAATGTGAGAGGTGGGATTGAAGAGAAGATGAATGAGTTGATTGATATTGTGGAAGAGAGAAGATTGGATGTGTTATGTATTGACACCAAATGAAAAGATAGTGAACTTGTAGACCTGCCCAGTGGAGACATCGCGTTGTGGTCCGGTGTACCACAAGAAGATATAGAATGCCAAGGGGTAGGCGTCTTACTGTCCTCTTGTTTTGTTGTCTGTGTAACTGAGTGTAATTGTGTAAACCCAAAACCTCTCTGGGTGCGTCTCAAGACAGAGTCGACAAGGATTTTTGTTTTGGTGGTCAGTGGGGCATACACTGTCCGCTGTTGGTTTGGGCGAGCTGGAGCAGTTTTGGGAAAATGTTAGAGAATTTTAGTGTGTGGATTGTGGAGACATAAATGGATGAATCGGTACAGCTCGAACAGGATTTGAGTCTGTCCTAGGCAAGTATGGAGATAAGAGAGTGAAAGATGCTGGTAGGATTGTATTCGGAGTGTATATGGAAAAGGTAATTTTTTTAGCTAACACCATATTTAAGCACAAAAGGATTTATCAATACACGTGGGAAAATAAGGATGAGAGAAGTATGATTTATTTACTCCTGGTAGGCCGGTAGGCCTGGTAGGCCTGGTAGCCGGCTCAAATGCAGGTTATGGGCATGAAAATACATAAAAGGACCAATCTGGGAACAGACCACTTTCAGGTGGTAACTAGAATAAGGGATCTGTTTACAGGATGGTGATGTAGAGTAGCGTCCAAGCCAGCAGCGGTCTGTCGCATCAATAACTGGAAACTGCAAGATGTGACCACCATGAATGAATATGAAAGGGTAGTATCCGGTAAGCTTGACAATAGGTTGAAAGCGATGAGTGAGAATATAGAAGAATGTCGGCAGAACCTAAGGGATAGTATGATCAAGGCTGCGACATAAGTGTGTGGAACGATTAATATTGGGAACGGTAAAAAGCATAATGTGTGGTGGGATAATGAGGTGAAAGAAAACATGGCAAGACTACTGGCAAAAATAGCCGTGGTGTGAAAGATTTTATGAAAGAGAGATATAAGCTGCAGAAAGCAGAAATGAAATCACTAGTGAAAGAGAAGCGTGAAAGTGTAGTGTTAGACGAAAACAAGATGTCGGACAACAAAGTTCCAAATTATTTTGGAGTAAAAGTACGTAAGTACTGAAGTGGTCTGGCACCTTACAGAATCAATAAAGTCCGTTCGAAAGTCATCTTAGTCATCTGCTAACAAACGTAAAAGGTATTCTGCGGCGATGGAGTGATTATTATATAGAACTGTATAAAAATGGCGACTCTGTTTCTGATACTGAGAGCGATCCTAATGAATCATCGCACTAGGATCAGCGACTGGAGGAAGCCATTAGTATGAAAGAGATTGAGAAAGTGATGAGAAACCTGAAATGTGGAAAAGCTACAGGAAATGATGACATAACTACTGAGATGATCAAGTATGGTGGTCCTAGGATCTTGGATACCTTTCGTAAACTGTCAATATTTGCTGACAGAAGGGAGAGGTTCCGGAGGACTGGCGCATCGCAGTCATAATAGATCTCTCTAAAGGGAAAGGTTAGCTTAACAAGCATGTCAGCCTAACAAGTAAAGTCTATACCAAGGTATTGACCGAAAGTATGAAAGGTATTTCTGAAAGACATATGTGACACAATGTATTTTTAGGAAAAGTATGGGTTGTATGGATCATTTTTCACGCTCCGCATGATCGTGAGAAGGTTTCTGGCCATAGCTCAGAAAGTTTACTGCGCTTTTGTGGATCTAGAAAAAGTGAAAATGTGTGAGACGAAATTTAAGGAGAAGAAAAAAGTATATAAGAACCGCGATGCTTGATGCTTGATGCTCTGTCCTTTCCTGACTACCCCGTTAGGGATACATATGTAAAGTATATAAAGGTAAACTTTCCTTGCGTTGTATTACGTTGCATTGCGGCCCTCTGCCCTCCATCTGTGACATATAACGTCAATGCATTTGTTGGAGCGTATCAAGATATTGGCAGTGTCATTCGATACAGTGCGGCCAAGGGATGGAGCCCGCATTTTTGTTTTTTCCTGTTTTGTCCCCCTGAAATTCCATGCTTGGTCTTGATATATAATTTCATTTTATAGTGATAGGTAATAAAAATAATACAATTGAAATTACATTATGTGGTAACTATTTAGAAAAACAACGTGAACAAAGCCAGGCGTAATCTCTAGTATTGTGTAATGAATATTGACTATATACAATATAATGTACACAGTAATGAAATAATTTGTCAATACCTTTCAGACGGCTACCATGCTAATTTTATATTTGGAGAATTTTACGCAATTCTTCGAACACTTACCAAGTAAGGTGCCTTACACACTCTCGGACAGCCAGCTGCGGCTGTTTGCTGCAGCCATTGCATTACGCAGTCTGGGTCAGCTGATATGCAACGGTCACGCCGCTTTAAGCTTGACTACTGTTGAGGAAGATGACGGTAAAAATGGTCAGTCTTTTCTAATTTTTGATTTATGAAAAAAGAAGACTCGATCGAAAGACGATCCAGTGCTTGAGATTCTCAAAGTGCTGGATAGTACTGCCTGTCTATCTAATAACTATATAATAAGTCTAGGCGAGTCTGAAGTCGTCTATGTACTAAACACTTGTGAGATTCAAAGACTGAATGTAAATCTGTCAGAACTTCACAAGTCGGTATACCCTGACTTCATTTCTTTCGGTTGTTTCTATTTCCTATCATCGCTTATCAGGACTTCCTAACCAGTGAGGAGCGCTCCGTAGAGGGCGTAGACAGATATTAAGGATTCCCATGCGCTTCCATTTTAAAAATAAGTCAATTTAAAAACATAAATCCCTCTTACTAATTCACCCGTTCCAGCTCACTATATTCGTCCGTTCCAGCTCGACATGGCAACAAATAAATGTTGCTAAAATATTTTTCTTAGTTTACTTATCATGACAATGCAAAAGTAATGAAAGGAAGATCTTGGAAATATTAGTTATAATCAGAAGAGATTGATAGACTGATATCATAGTTACTAAAAGTATATGTATCATTACACTGTCTCCATTATAAGAGTTGCTAGATTCCGAAACTATAATCCCCGGCCGAAAAGGGGGGCCGTTGTCTTTTTATTTAGGTGTCTGTCCGTTTGTGGCATCACAGCCTTCGAACAAGTGCTCTGGTTCGCATACGGTTTAACAATTTTCGCGGCTATGTTGATGGAAATCGGTAGAGACTATCTTTTTTATATAGAGTTATTAAATCAATGTTAGTTAATCGTATTTTTACGAGCTAAAGCGAAATAAGGTCATCCATTATAATTTCCAGGTCGTACGTTAACTGAGAAGGAAGTACGTCGGGCGACGGCTATATACCCATCGGCGGCCATGATGAACCACTCCTGTGATCCAAATATTATTAACACGTAAGTATCTTTCGTATTTGTTCATTCTACTCACCCTCGGGGAAAGTGTGTTTGTAGAGGCGAATCGAGAAAAAGAATGAGGTTTGAGGAATTGAAAGGTATACGTCAGAATGGCGACACTGGGCGCTCCGACGTTTGTGTTTACTATTAAAGATAGAGCGTGAGAATGAGCGCGTGAGATTTGAGGAGATGAAAGAAGTAAAGACGCAATGCTTAGCGTATCGGTCTCTACTTACCTTATACAGCGTAACATTAAGCGTATTATAATGACGAGTCGATTGTTGCTAATGCCAAGTTTGTTTGAGAACGAATAATGAATATCCTACTTATAATGTTTGTTGTGTTCCGTTCCAAATTCGAAACACAGAAGACTGGAGAATTAGGAAAACATGAAGAAGTATCACTTAGGAAGATCAAATATCCAGTGTCAGCCGACGGAAGATTCCTACAGGGTCGGTAACGCGCAAGTGATGCCTTTGGTTGTTGCATGCGTCCGTAGGCTATGGTAACCGCTTAACATCAAGCGGGCCGTACGCTTATTACCTCCTTTGTGATATACAATCTCCAAAAAATATAATTCCAAAGTTACCATTTTAGCTAATATTGTGTAGAACCCTCTATGTGCGTATTCATCTTACACGTGATATTTTTTCCTGTTACGATCTGTTCAAATGCAGCGTTTTAGTTGACGGTGAGGACTGCAATTCTTTTATTGCGATTCTTTTTTTTCTGGTTTAGGCACGTCCGGTTTTCATTGTAAATCAGAAACTTATTGTAAATGTCTCGTGTATATGCCCCTTTAAGAAGATTTCAAGTCTGTATTTAATTTGTAAATAATTTCGTTAGAATCTTACAAGACCGTTATATTTGAGTTTATTTTTGCCACGATCCCTTTGATCCGTTCTTAAGAAGTTAAGGCTCTAAAAGGTTTCGGGTACAGGTTCCGGTCGCGGTTGTAAGAAAAATCAATGTTTTTAAATTGTTACTTTTGTCGTAAGTACACCAATAGTACCTATTATATTGAGCAACTGTTATATCGACTAATTGGATATTCCTTTTCGGATTTTTTTTGTTAAGAATAGTGTGCAGATAATTTTATTGACGACCTCGATGGCACAGTGGCTTAGGTGTTGCACCCAAACGCGGAAAGTTCCAGGTTCGATCCCGGTTGGCTCAATTAATGAAACGAACTTTTCTAGATTGTCTCGGGTCTGGGTATACTAAGAACGGCCCTAGTAGTCGTCGTTTGGTTCTTATAGCACAGGGAATATGTCCTAGTTTGAGACCGGAATGATTGTGTGTATTGTCTTATTTTATATTGCGTATTTATTTACTTTATAAATTTTATCTGATTTTGATTCTTCTATGTAGATTTCATGCCCGCATAAAGGCACTGCAATATTCGCGTGTTTCCGATATCTACCTGCCATAATTAATAATTTTGTTACGTTCCAAGCATTTACAAATGCCGACGAAACAAACAGGTAATCGAATTGCAATATTCGTCGTACTTTGCATTCAACAGGTTTATATACAGCTATTATCGAGTACATAATCTATCTCCCACGTTATGTATTGAATGCACCACCCCTCGTTGAAGGCTTGTGGGCGGTATTAAGGCGAATTCGCGCCATGGTATATTATATTAATATATTATTTTTAATAATTTTCAATACTTTAATATTCAGTACTTTCTAATTATTACCGATATTCGATTTCTAATCATTTGCATTATTTTTAAAGAATTTTTAATTCTTCTCAGAAAATTTTCCAATTTTCATACTAATCCCTACGAATAAAATTAAAGAATCTATCTGTTATTTCGAAGCAAAGGCTTTTCTGAAGCTGTTACGAAAACCGAAATACGCGTTTTTTTCGTTTTTCGTCTAGTCAGACGAAAATTTAAAAAACGCATATTTCGGTTTTCGTTCAGGTTCAGTCGTTTCGGAGATTATTATACAAGTAGATAGACATCTGCTTGTATAATAATTTCCGAAACGACTCAACCGATTTTAACGGGACTTTCATTGGAAAATTTCATTGGCACTTTCCGGGAATAATATAGGTTACTTTTGGTTCCAAAAAATACCAAAAACGCGGATGAAGCCGCGGAGTACATTTAATAAAACAAAAATATTCGTATTATACGACAAATCGTGTTTTGAAATAATAATCGAAATCGCGTTTTAATATCCCAAAAGCACGTTACAAATTATAAATATCAATATTTTCATATGTAATTTCTAAGAGTAGGTTTACCATACACTTAGTATATACTGGCGTATAGATGTACGAAAAGTGCGAGTGAGAATGTAATCCTGTATAATAGTGGCACGAGTAGGAAAGGGATAGGAAACGAGACGCTATTGTAACCCTTTTTGAATGACAGGTCGTCACAAGCCGTCACGTTGTGGAGAACGCTGTTGACTTATTTTATTATTTTGTGTTCTTGTCTTTTTCAAAGAAGTACTGCATTTTTCAATAATGGCTAGATGTTCTGTATGTGATTGCGATATTACACATCGCTATAATCAAGGGAATCATTCATTTCATAGATGACATTGACAAATTGAAAACCGTCACTCGTCAACGGGCTCTGTGTTCGTCTATACGCTAGTATATACTAAGTTTGTGGTATTTACAATGATTTCCTTCCTCAGAAGATATTAATATTTATACCACCTTTTCAAACCCCAGCGTATGTAAAACATAGATGAAATGTTTACCGTATAATGATAATTTATTGTAATTATTTAAAGGCGCATCGCCTTTAAATAATTGCTGCCTACGTTGCTAAGTGTGAGTGCCGCCTTTACAAACACGTGTAAATGGGGTGGCGGGAGCTCGTTGCGGGGTGTTTCCGGCGGTAACCCCCTGACTAAATCGTATATAAGACCGCGCGTCTAGTGTCCCAACGCAGTCCAACGTCGCTCGCAATGGACACCTTTCATATTAGGCTGCCAAGTCCCGGGAAGCCAATCCAAAAGTCAAAATCAAAAGTGAAACCTATCAAATAATCTAATTACTTCTAATCGCTGTCAAGCTAAATTTCATGCATTTTATCTACAACATTATCTAAATTCCAAATGTTTCCGAGCGAGCGACATAGTTTTAGTTTAATTTTTTTTGAGCTTTAATTTTTTTTTTTATTATAATTCATTAATTTAATTTTAATAAGTTTTGTGATTGTTCCTTACAATTCACTTATGTGACCGTTTGTGCGTTTGAGTGAACCATCTCTCTATTATACGTAAGTAAAAAATTAGGGTCCATTTTATTTTTTCCTTTAATTTTATTTTTATTACATACAAATATTATAATGATTTTTTGCATTTGCGACATTTTATTTTGGAAAATTGTGCTTTGCGAAAATTTTGCATTTTACTATTTGCGAAATCTTATAAAATTTTTTTAAAATATCAATAAAATTCTTTACTCATTAGACATGTATAATGACTAATGAGTAAAGAACTACTACTACGGTTTGAAAAGGTGGTATAAATATTGAAAAAATTGAGTAATCATTAAATTAATAAAATAAAAGACAAAAATCTTTATGTTATATACGAATAATAGGGATTATTAGGGTAGGAAATATAACTAAATGCATATAGATATATAAATTGACGATGAATTTCCGCGAAGTAATATCTGAGAGTATACAAAATATTAGAGTCTTTTGAAGTATAAAATCATTGTAAATACCATAAACTAAGTATATACTAGCGTATAGACGAACACAGAGCCCGTTGTCGAGTGACGGTTTTTAATTTGTCAATGTCGCCTATGAAATGAATGATTCCCTTGGTTATAGCGATGTGAAATATCGCAATCATATACAGAACACTTAGCCATTATTGAAAAATGCAGTACTTCTTTGAAATAAACAGGAGTAACGCAAAATAATGACATAAGTCAGGTAGTCGTACATTTACTATATTTTAGCGAAGATCGTAAAAATTAACCAAGGACTAGGGTTCATTATAAGATACTTGTATAGGCAACGTAGTAGCAATCTGTTTGTGAAACCAAATATCTCCTACCCACAATGTAAAATGGCGTGAAGATATATACATATGTATGTATGGATGTTTCTTAAAATTAGCATGTATGTTGTTTGGAATCGAACTATTTAAAAAAAGTTAGACTTAAAATAGATATTTTTGGACGTCATTTTGGATGATGTTACGTAATTTTCATCATCTGCCGAGAAAGATATCACGACTTCGTATGGACAGACATACATTCACCATTACATTCAGACTCAAATAATGATTCTCGGCGCATTTAACTTATGGGAAGAGGTAAATTACACATGTATCTGCATTGCACGATCGATGCAGCTCCATAATTGCATAACTCATCCTGCGACGCCATTTTGTATTTCTACTGTACACTGGAGTTGGGGTGGGGGACGAGAGAGGGAAAGGGTAGGTGGGGAGGGGGGGGGGGGAGAGGTAAAGGGTAGGTGGGGAGGGAGAGGGAAAGGGTAGGTGGGGATGGATGAGAGAAGCAACGCATGTTGCGCATGTGCGTAGTAGCCGAGAGGAGCAACGCATGTTGTGCAAGCGCGTAGTAGCCGATATTTCGATTTGATAGGAGCGAAGTAGGTAGAAATGAAACCTTGACAATCAGACGGATGAGGGAGGCGGGGCAGATCGAAACGATGGGAAACAAATCATACAAGTGGGTGTGGGGGGGGGGGGGTTCAGATAGCACCAATGGAAACAATGGATCCGGTGAAGATTGGAGAGGAAGACTGGAGACATACTGAGCTCACGAGGGGGAGAAGTGATCGTCACCCGTGATCGATGGGAGAGGCAGGTTAGATTAACAAGAGGTGGGGACAACTTGAATTGGTAGTGGGGGCAGATTGCGTTGTCGACAAGAGATCGGGTTGTTGTCAGTTGGATCAATCAATGGGTAGCAAATTGAGCCTAGAAGTGAACCGATCCTTCATAAATTATTTCTGGTAGCGAAGCTTATCTTCTAGATTCGTGTCTGGCCCCACTACTTGTAGTTAGTGGTTGGATATTAAAACAGTCCTGTTTTGTTACAGGTTTCATAACGGTCGGCTAATAATCAGGGGTGCCCGTGAGTTAACAGCAGGCGCAGAAGTCTTAAATTGCTACGGACCACACAGATCAAGAGAGCCCACTGCCCACAGACGCGCTCAACTACGAGCCCAGTACATGTTCAACTGCGATTGTGAGGCTTGCAACGATACCGATCGGAGAGACTTTGTGGTGAGTATCCTACCTTCTTTAATGCTGCTGTATGCGAAGTACGTTTTCGTAAGAAGAGTAATACAGCGAACTAACCAGTAAGATTAGTACTTTAAAGCAATTTCTGATCAAATCGACCAATTCAACATCAAGTCTTCAAATATTCAGAACCGTTTTCTAAGCGAGAAGATCCCCGAAAGGCATGTGGTTAGGCTACGTATCAAATACTGTGAAATATGTTAAAATCTTTCCAAAATGTAGATCTTCTATGTATACTGACCTATGTTGCCAACTGCTTTCCAGCAACTGTTCACCGCATACGCATGCCAGTCGTGTAAGGGACCAGTAGTGTGGAGCGGACGACGGCCGCAGTGTCAGCAGTGTCGTACTGATTTCCACCTTGATAAAGCACTAGCTGTCATTGACCGCGCTGATGAATTGTTGGCACAAGGTAACTCATAATGCTGAATCTCTAGGTTTAATCTCAAAAGATTGATACGAACCCACTCCATCGCTTTACATGAAGAAGCTACAAGAGAGAAATCCAAAATTAAATACCAGTTTGGGGCATAACAAAAAGCATTGTCCCAATCATAGGTAGACCATCTATTCAATCAGATCGAAATGAGTGTTCGTAATTACAGATGGCAGTTTAGATTACCTGGGTCCGCTGTCTTATGGGATATTTAAAGGGAAGTTTTATAATAAGTTGACATACGGGCTTATTGTCGCAACTCAATGTTTAGTGTCTACTTTGTGAAGTATTGAGAATAGCTCAATCCTAGTACCGTTCTAATGTTGTTGAAAGTTTTGGGGACAGAGTGCCATTCAGTTACACTACAAAACTTGAGTGTCTATATCTTTTGCTTTTTAACGCCGCTTACAAAATGGACTGTTAGTAACACCAACGGAAATAAGAGAATCTTTAATTTTTCAGCGGAACACGCAGCTACACTTGAGCAGAAAGCCGATAAGATCCAAACAGCATTCCGTCTGAAGCAGCAGGTATGGCACCGTCACCATATTTCGCTGCGGGCTGCTGCTGACCGCCTGGCAAGACTTTATGCAGATGCTGGTAAGCAATAAGTTCTATCAAGCCATTTTACCGAGCAACAGTCTCTGTTGCTTTATGAATGTATGGTATTCTCTGAATGTGTACCTATGTATGTAAGTATGAATGAATGTATGTTCTCTAGATTAATACACCATAATAATACTCCAGACAATTACACAGATTGTGTGACCCCAAACTAAGCAGTAAGCTTGTACTATGGGTACCATACAACGAACTCTGGCGGGGTTCCCAGTAACACCCAGACTCTAAGCCGATTTAGAAAATTTCGTTTCCTAAATTGACCTGACCGGGGATAGAAGCCGGGACCCTAGCTTGGAAAGCAGATGCTATGCCACTGCGCCAATGGGCCAGTCAGTCAAGATTGATTAGTCTATACATATAAAAATTTAGCTTCCGTATGTTTGTGTCCACAAAACTCAAAAACTGGCCGATGGCTGAGCCTCAGCGAAGCGTGTCCGGGTTAAGCTAGTGTATTATAAAAAGCATGAAAGTATGTTAGTAGTAATTTGTTTAGCAAAAATCGTTTTTAGTAAGCAATTGTATCTGTTGTTTGGTAAAAGAGCTCAGAGAACTTATTTAGTCAGATCTTAATTTTTTTAAACATAGCGATAGCCTTTGTGGCTCGTTTAAAAGGCTTTGCACTACTTGCTTAGGTAGAACTTGAATTTTTACCAATCAATTCATGCGTTGCTGTCGAGTCGAATGGGTTGATTCAGAGCTACCAAAGTTATCTGTGATGTCTGCCATTCTATTACTTATTGTACTCTATGTTAGTAGATTAATATTCTGTGCTTAGTATTCTGTGATTTTATTTTTATCTTTGTGATTCTGGTGATGGTTAAATAAGACATTAAATTATCAGTTATTCAATCGATTTTTAATTACGATTTGAGTAAACTATATTTTTAAACACAACGTCGAAAAGCCAATATTCTTAATATTTGAATTTGTATTCAAAACATGTGAAATTGACAGTTAATGTCACTGTTTACAGGTGAATTCAGTAAAAGCGTCGAACTTATAAAGCAGAACATCCAAAGTCTTGAGTACCAGTTTGGCTCCTTTAGTGTTGAGGTAAGTTAAATTTTATCCTTATTGTATTCTGTAGCTTTCATGCTGGTCTGGTGGAAACAAATAGAATACTCCAGTGGCTTGTATATTTAACGACAGTAGCAAAATTCCGCTAGAGGTTAGTCACGAATAATGACCCTCTAGTCAAGTCACTTTCCGCTGCTCCAAATTACAGATTCTCATGACTAGACTTCTAGTCGCTGGTATAAGCGATAGATTATAAACTTGTAGCATTATTTCAATCTATAAACGTTATTATTTATCCACGTCAAATACACAACACGTTATGAATATATTGTTACGAGTTGAGGGTAATAAGATGCCGGTTAAGGGTGCAAATACTTTATTTTTCCTTCGTACAAGTAGACGTAGGTACTCGCGTAGTAGTCACCGAAGGTACACGCTTCACTCAATAACAATGTTCCCGAATCGCAGAGTTTTTCTATCCAAGGTCGTCGCAGTAGTCGTTGTAGTCGTCTTCGTAATCCGCCTTGATGTCGCCTCGAACGATAGTTGAGAAACACTGACTCGGCGGCGGACACGGAGCTCTATTTATAGTCGGATAAAACGAGGGTGGAACTTTCTAGTTAATTACGCTCGCTAACGGTAATTCGACATTGTTCTCGACGCCGCCTGTTTGCATGAGTCATAGGTACATGACACGTCATCGCTCGGGAATATTCGAGGTGCAACTTGGTTCTTCTTTCTTAATTTGACTTATACCATTCGATAGTGGACCTTTAACCTAGCAATGCATTTTTAGGTCATAATTCTGCAAAGCCTAGGTCTCGAGATATAAGCACTAAAAGTTATGATTTTTAGTTCCACTAAAAATCGACCTTATTTCTTACGCATAAGGTCCAACCGTAACAATATGTTCTGTACATTGATTGATATGACCGTCATAAATGCATTTGTTTGAAGCAATCAAAGTAGTATTTAATGCGATAATAGCCAATATAAGGCCCAGTATTAGGCATAGACCTCTTGCCACAAATGAGATGAGTACTGTACCACGCGGTGCAGGGGAGGTAGAAGTTAGTCAAAACGTGAGGGAGCCGGAGGATCTTTTAAAAATACAATTTTTAATTAAATGAGACGTGTATTCATCTCAAACTATCGTCTAAGACTAACTAAAAGAGAACAATGAATTCCCAAACCAGTCCACGCAGGGCGGATGGGCTTATGCTAACTTGCATTTGTAATTCTTAGAATGCTAACTTGACATTTGTGCTTCTTAGAATATGTTTGGCTGACGCGAGGGAATGGTAGAGTCGACCGGTGTAACTAGTTACAAATCAAACAATGCTTCTGTTCTGGTTTAATGATTACCGCCATCTAGTGGTAGCCGAGTGAACGAAACATGTTCACTAATATATTAGTGAGTCTTCTTCAGATTACTATTACATATAACTAAAGTTTATAACGTGAGTGAAGCCACGGACAAAAAATAGCGCAATATGTTAGCGAATAGGCACAATATATCGACATAATTTTATAAAGGTTGATTCAAAAACGTGAAAGTATAATGAATTTGTTTAACGGTATTCTTATTTAGTCGGGAGTGACACGAGACTGGTAAATGAAGCTAGGATAGAAAGAGAAAGCTAGCTACTAGCTTCGTGTAGACAGATTTTTAGCTGACAGACTAGTAAGCTAGCGTCTCGAGTTATGATAGTATAGTTACTATACTTGATTATGAAGCCATAAAATAAAGCCAAGATAGTGGAATTATGCTAGCTGCGTGTAAACAAATTATAATCATCCAGGGAGCTGGTACACTAACCTGTCTTCGTTCACTAACTTTGTGTCACTCGACCCAAACACGACGTCACTAAAGTAATTCACTTTGAAACTTGGTATAACCGGTATCGTTAACCGTTTAAGTTTAAACCGTTTGTTCTCATTTCAGGTGGCTCACGAACTTAGGAAGTTGTCGGACGTGATGCTGGAACGGATCATCAACTCCCCTCAGCATCTAGACTATAGGTATGTTCCAACTTTAGCCCTAATCTGGCTTAGCTTGTGTTTACTTTAACCTTCCATCGCAAAGACATCTTCGTTTCCAATCTACCTGTGCATAACTCTCATACTTTTTACCACAATTGATAATGGCTGAAGCGTTGCCAATGCGATCATTGATTGATATCCGAGTGTAAAATAGCTAATATATCTTAGGGACTGGTGTTTAGAGGCGCACAAAATCATAAAGAAGGCAGTCCAATTAATTGAACTCAACTATGGTTCATGGGAACCTCTGGTTAAAAGGCTAAGGGAACAAGAAGGACTCGTTGCATCGTTCCTGGAAAGCAGTAGAACACCAGACGCGGCTGATTGCGTACACCACAACCTACATTATAACCTAAAGATTTGAATAATGTAATCTAATTTGGACGCTCTTTTCAATTTTTTTTTATTTGACTATCATGGAGCCCTCCACCTATAGAGATGAAATATCGGACCATCTTGTTCACCACTGCTCAGTTTATTTACACTAACAAATATCGACTTTCGCTCGCATTAAGCACTAAATAACCAATACTGGACCTGTGTGTACATCTCTCTATATATCGACAGATATATAAATGTTTAAGTAATGGCATATTGTTATATTCGGTAGTGTGGCAATAACAGCAAAAAATCAAACCATAAATGTTATGTTTAGACGTAAATTGTTTTCATACAAAATAAACGATATCGCCACTCTATAGGTTGAGTACTCCATGCTGACTACAGACATTTGTGATTTGTACATCCGCTTTCATTTGAATCACGCTACGGTTTTAGCGACTCGGAGCCTCTCGAGAAAATCACTTATCGTTATCGTAGGAACAGTTATAATATGTGGCTAAGTTGACGAAAAGTAACGGGATATAATCGACAGCTAACATTAGTCCCGTACGTTCTTGCATTTTGCAACGAAGGCGATTATGACTTTTCTAAGCTGTATTAATTATGTTCCATTATATTTATAATTTTTAATCGTAGTGTGGTATTATGTAGAACGAATTAGTTTGTCATTTCAACCTATCATTGTAATATTTTTATTAAGTTTGTCAGATTTTGTACGCAACGAATTTTATGAATTGAAAGTGCGAGGGTTTTGCCTTAGAACGCCTTTAGTATATATTAAGTATTATTTAAGTTACATTGGCTAACAGAGTATCAATCTTTGTAATTGTAGTTTTGACTTATTTTTATTGTAGTAATAGCGGACAGTTCGATCTTTTTACTATCAGTGTTCAAAAACCGTGTTCCTTAGACAAATGCCACTATTTCCGTATCTGAATTTGGAACTGAATTCAAAGAAACAACTTGAGATCGTCAATCAGTAAGCTGTAATTTGGTCTAATATCTTCTCAAGCAATCCACCTAGGATTAATCTGTACATATCAGATCGTTCGATCAATTTCAAATCCAGAACTTCTCCTCGAGAATTTCCATGGTCAGAGTTGTCCCAAGTTTGCTATTTTCTGAAGTACAGACTGTTATTTTCCCTATTAATACTCTCTGATACATACATGCGACTTCCCGGCCACCGGGTGATTGGTTTCCTGGGACTTTATCCGCTATCTCTTTCTCCCATTGAAGGCGACCTGGTCCCCATTACATATTATAATCTATATCACGTTCCGATTCCCGAAACCAGGCGTACCCTTCGTTACTACAAATGTGATATTCGATCTTTAAGTAGTCGTTAGCGTATCGGTGTGATTAAGAATTAAAAAAAAAAAAAAATTAAAATTTAAAAAAATTATAAAAAAAATAGTGCGTAATAAAGGATACGAAATAAATATTAGGGTAGATTATTTTTTTTTTAATTTTCTAACTTACTTTACTAAGAGGACATGGGGAAAATGTCGGCTGTTATGGAGTAGCATTATCACACGGAGTTACTTCTTCGTCGTATTTCCATTAGCTACGCGGTCGCCACTCCTTATGACCTCTCGACTTCCGTCTTTCGTAATCTTCACATTTATGTATATAATTACATGACAATGTGTTCGTTCTATAAGTTGTTTTAATATTATTAACCTTTTACATATACAGATCTCGAAAATCCTTGTTCACTACATATATTGTGTGAATCGTCATCAAGTAATGATTTGCATATGTAATAGGTAGTAATATTGTCCGAAAGTGCCTCAACAAAATGATACTTATTTTTATACTGATATGTCTAAAACCGAGTAACCTCTCAGAGAAATTGTATAAACGACTACAAATTTTAATTAACCTCAAACAATGCCTTATGAACATCTCATAATTGACACCAAAAAATTTAGCAAAATACATATATGTCACTGCCATCAAAGTTCGCAATAAATCGTAGTGAATAAAAGACAGGCAATGATTGTAAAAACAACAGCAGAGACAACACAGGTCTTGAGATGTGTAGGATGGGTCGGCAAGATGTCAGATGTAGTGGTAACATCGGAGACAGTGTGGGGGGGAAAGGTTAACATCGGGTTCGATCAGTGGGTGGGCTAAGGGAACCATGTTGTCTCGGGGGCTCTCACGGGCCTGGGAGATAAGTGAGCGGCTCAATCGTGGTACGTACGTTGTAAGTTCTAAGAACTTCGACTTACTACACAGTATCCAACGGGCTGTTCATGGAGGTCGACCTCATGGCGACGCGTAGTGGAAGTAATAACGGTGTAATTTAAGAATTTAACACGCGGGACAAATGATTTCTCTACGATTACGAGATAATTGCGATATATTTTGTCAACGGTACTGCGATTATTTGCTAGAGCGCATGAGAGTAATATTAACAGTGACCAACTTTTTCAGACTGTAAACGCTAACTTAAGTATGAATTGAATTTAGATATCTTCCAAATAATTGTTATACCGTTGATAGTGTACACTTTGTTCATTATGATACAATAGATATAAATATTAATGGCAAATGGGTATTATTTTACAAATGAGCACATCGGACTATGTGATAAATTCCCAAAATCTTTAGCTATTCTCCGCTCAAACTCCAAAAACCACCAATCGACACATGTTTCGGCCCTCAACGGAGCATCCTCGGGATATACCAGAGATAGGACTCGGTCAGCTAACCAATTCGGTGCTGGTTTTTTTGGGAATCTATCACATGAAATGGATTTTCGCAAAGTAACACCTGAGTCTATACGATACATCGGACTATTTAGACTGATAATAATAATAATTAATAATTGGCATTTTTACATCAACATTAAGAATAGGAATAGTCTGTATAGTTTCATTTGATCGAAGTTCTTCCATAGATAAATTCGAAAACCTTTCAGATTTCGTTTTCAAGCAGTATTTTGACGTTAGTTATTTTTTGGTATCCCCTTCCGTTTATATTCGCCATATGATTTACAAAACGAGATAACTAAGTTTCAATTACATTTACCTGATCTGTTTGTCTAATTGTCGCAAATATGTCCATTTAATACCTACTGAGCCTGGCATATTTATGACAATTTGTATTAAGTTTATTTTTATTATAATTTGTATTACTCCTGATTCGGTGTACAATTAACTTGTTCAGTTGCGAACAAAATTCTACATTTTAAATTGATTATACATTGACAATTAAAATGTTGAATTATGTGGCTCTGGTTTTTTTTTAATATTATGTAAATAGTAAACGATTCATGCATAAATTAAATTATAAACGACATTATAGGGTAGCTTCATACACTCTTCCATAGCGATAGTTGATAATATAAGCAAATAATACCTCATTTTCCATGCTAGAACACTCGGATTTGCAATTACCTCAACATTTGTAAGAGAGAAAGATAAAGGCTGTGAACATGAGTGTACTAGCAATTAAAAATATAACCTATAGCAATAAGTATGTATTCACCTCAGTGAGTGTAATGTGTGTAAGACGTTGTCGTATTTGTGTTATTTTATAGGAAATAGGATAAGACGAGGCTTCATTTTGTATGGTAATTTGTATGCCTGTAAGTTTAAGATGTTGTCACCATTCCATTGTAATTTCTAAATTTTGTAAAATGTCTAGAGATATAGGCGTTAAGGCGGCCACTGCAGTATTCACGTCAAATGAAGTCATTGTTGTCCAGGCTCTAAACAGTCTCTTATCACATCAAGTGTTTCAAATCGAATTTTAATCCGTAACTGGAAACAATAACATGCATAATATGTAACGATATATTACTTTAAAATGTTGTTCCTAATAGCTGTAATAAAGTACGTTTATATTTGTTGCGTCCAACTAGATCGATCTGTCCTTAATAATAGTTGAAGTGATAAGCGGAAAATGTGAAGAGCCTCCATGGCGGCAGTTGTACGGAATACCGGTGTAAAATGGAACCTCTTTATATCTACATCATAACATTTTTGACTACATCGTAACACCTTTGACTACATCGTAACATCTTTGACTACATCGTAACATCTTTGACTACATCGTAACATCTTTAACTGCATCGTAACATTACAGTGCTCATTATAACATCTCGATTATAGTACACATTATACTCCATCTATCTACAGTTATAATTTTGTACTGACTATAGTAAATTCCGCACGCTTGTCAGTTAACTTGCAGTTAGCAAGCGACAGCCAAATATTGCGCAGCATCTGCTGTCAAAACGAGAATTTGTGTAGCGTAATTTGTATAGTGGCGTTATATCTACCGCGAAAAGTGCATTTTACGGTCAGGGTATAGACACGCTATCGTCAAACATTATTTTAATTTTGTATTACAATTAGTCCCGGTCCCGCAATGATCGATTGGCTGTCGCGCTGTCTGCACATTTTTAGGTAATAAACCGGCCGTATAACTGTTGTAATAGGGTTTAAAATCTTCTTTAGATATAGTATTGTACAGTTAGTTTAACGAGATGCGTCTACTAAAAATATATTCGATGAATAGGTACTTAAGGTTTGTCATTATAAATTTAGTCTTAGCGTCGTAATTTTGTTGGAATCTGGTATTAATATTTCATACAGGCAGCTATTAATATGTCTCTGTCCTAGTTCTGACCCACTTTTGTACAGCTAGCCCTTATGACGGTTACTCTCACTGTTCAGGGGTGGGGGGGGACAATTTATTGTAATATATTTTGCATTACACTGTCAATATGAGTTATTTGCGCAGTTTTTTGATACATAATTTTTTTTGAAATTAGAACAAGAATGGCGAACCAATGACACACGATAGAAAGAGGAATTTTAATTTTGTTATCTGATTCTTTTTTTGGCCTCAAAGTCAAAGTCAAATCAATTTATTCAAGTAAACCCAATTACAAGGTATTTTTGAACATCAGATCTACTTTAGTTAGGTTCAAATAGAAAACCTGGACACTGAGAAGAACCGACAAGAAACTCAGTCAGGTATCATTTTTTCAACTTCATTTTACAAAAGGTTTATTAAAATGCAATATTTTCATTAAGCCAGTAAACGCATGTGCAGAGAACATCATTTCCAGACTATTGTTTTATCTTCAATGAAATCGTTTATTTTATAGTATGATTGTCTAGTCAATGTACGTTTTATAACCAATCTAAATTTATTCTCTGTTAATTGAGTAATTTCTTGAGGAACTTTATTATAAAAACGAATGCAGTTACCTAAAAATGAAACATTTGACTCAATTTGTAACAACAGAAATCGCGGTAACTTTGTTATTTCATTTGAATAAACACGATAAAAAAATCATACCAAGTTCTAAATGAAAGCACTGAAAGCTGTAAAATAATTATTCTTTGCTAATCAAATCTCGAGTATAAAAATAACTTCATTAATACGATATAAATACTTAAGTTGGACAGTTACTGAAGTCGGTGCTCAGCCTACCAAACTTTTTGCTGTGGTCTTTTTTTGATTTTCTGTTGTTGTTTACTATACTCTTTCTTTTGAAACCAGAGAGACCCTTTATGTACCATTACAAATCGTTAAAAAGTTCTTTTGTTTAAGGCTCCATCATCAAATCTTTACTTCTTATAGTACCACACTGGACATGTACCCTTTGAAATGAAAAAAAGATTCACTGACATCGGTAGACAAACGAAGAAATCGGACATACATAAAAAGATTCCGATGAGCTGAGAACTGGTAACACTATTTGTTATTAACTTTGATATTTTATTTTTATTATCTAATTAGCCTGGTGTCAATCCTATGCTCTTACCCTACAATTCTTTTTTCTTCCAAAGAATACTCTTTAACGGCATCAAAAAAAAATAGTCTTCGATCTAGTCCGCTGGCACAAATCCGTTTATTTTGCGCGTTGCCGTCCACGTAAATTGTGGTCTAAACCAGTAAGTCGCTAATGGGATGAAGAGAACTACGAGGAGCTGTACCCATGCCACTGACGTCCCGGTCCTCCCTTGGTGAGTCCACTTCCTGTGGTTTCTTTTATTCTTACACCAAGCATTACCATATTTTAAACCACGTAAATATTTAGCGGTTCCAAGAACCACCTTCTTATTTTCAAGTTCGTTGAATATAATTTCTGGTTACAAAAGAAGGAATAACTCATTTTTTCTCATTAACCTCTGAGTTAAGTTTGCTTGTGGGCATTGTGTGAAAAAATTGACACGTGCGTGTACAAAGGTTCGCCCATCCTTGAGATAGAATATGGTTTGTCATGCAAAAAAAAGTAGATTAGCCCCTATTTTGGCTTTGTCCCCCAAATATTATATTGTGAAACTCAACATTTACTTAGTACTTCCTTTTTATTTTGATACCGTCGTGTCTAGATTTAAATGAAGACTGAATCCATTTCGTTTTAAGCTGCGATATAAAATGTTGTTTGTCTATCAACTACGTCACAACTCCATAGACTCGATACGAAAGAGTAGGAATTGGAAATCAACTTAAATTGTCAGATTGTGTTGCCAGTTGTCGAGAGTAAAAATACCGCTTAAAATATTAAAAAATATATTTTTGTCTTACATTCTTTCTGTCTTTTAGAACTAAATAATTATGTACACATTGTAACATTTTCTTTCCTATTCTACCTTTTTTATGAGCTTAGAGGTTGTCAGAGAAATTAATTGTAGGACTGACATATTAAAAATTTGGATATATTTTTTGGAAGAATGGAAGAGAATTTTTGGAGAGAAAAATTCCTTTCTCCAAAAATTCTCTTGTTAAAAATTTGAATATATTTTTTGGAAGAATGGAAGAGAATTTTTGGAGAGAAAAATTCGTCTCTCCAAAAATTCTCTTGTTAAAAATTTGAATATATTTTTAACAAGAGAATTATATATTAAAATTTTTAACTTGCCAGTCCGACAATTCATTTCTCTGACAACCTCTAAGCTCATAAAAAAGATAGAATTGGAAAAAAAATGTTACAATATCGAATAACGACATTCCAACGAAGCCGTGTTTCATATAAAGTTACACATATCCTTAAACCGTCTGTTGGAATGCAGTTATGTACGTAGTTAGGTAATGTCATGTAAAATGGCAACGTTCTAATAATGTTTGGCAAGGGATGGAGAGGGAGGGTGGGAGGTTCATCGTCCTTAGAGTCACCATCTTTAGAATATTGTTAAGACAATAGTAAAAAGCAAATAAAAGTACTTTAATGGTGTAGCTTAGTTTGGTGTGGAGAGGGCAGGAGGGTGGTACAGTCTTCAACCATTAAAATACATTCATACGTCATTAGAGTGCAGTTGTAAATAGATAAAAATCTAATGGATTTTACACAGATACTTATTATTTATTTCTTAAATTGTCGGTTACACGTATTTCAAATCAGAATTTAGATTCTGATTGAAAATCCATAAACAAAAAATAATAGACAAACATATAAAAACGGGTTAAAGTAATTAAGCAATGCAATAAAACATCAAAATCCTATAATCTAATCCTATCACAGGTCAAAGATTCTAAGTAGATAAGTAATAAGGTCTGTTATCTAAAAAATAGTTAAACAAGCAGAAGACATTACCTTCAAAATTCAAACTTAGGTCGCAGCTTGTCTCAAATGGTTTTGCAAGAGCTATAATTGATGCCACTAAGTTTTTTGTATTAATAGCTAAAAAACTTGAGTTGAATTAGAAGTAAACAAAATTTTAATGTAATTAAAATAGTTCATAAAAAACTACTACTGAGTCAACCCTATGGATACCTGCTTTAGTCAGTAGCGGAGAACCACAAACCTTTATCTTGAAAGCAACTTTAGTTGCGCGGCTGTTCAATGTTCATATCTCTTATAATCCTCTTTCCTCTCATATAATAGCTGTCGATGTCATGTATTGTCTTTTCGAAAATGTATTAGGAAATTCAGGCTTTAAACTTACCATTCTTTTGAATCTTCTACAGAATATTTTAAAGTATTTATAGCAGCGACAATTTTCTTTTTATATTTCATTTAATTCACTTCCGATAGACCTAACGAACTCATCTCAGCACCTCTACAGTACGAACCATATTTATATGTAACTAACAAATGTTTGTAGTTGTTCAGCATATACGCCGTGGGCTATAGAATTAAAACTGTTTTAAATATTGACTATACAAGATTCCGCGTAAATAAAGTTGTTTGTCTTAGTGAGAATAACTCATTTTGTGTCTTAAACGTCATCAAAGTTGATTAAGCTGAGATTAGTTTTATAATTACTTAAATCTGTATGATATGAAATTAGATAAGTTATCTGTATTACTTTCTAGTAATTAGATCGAACTGTTCGCATTAGTATAGTCCCATAGTTTATTCAACGTCGATACAGATGAGTAACTTTTCATACGAACTCTGAAAATGCCTGTAAACATTTTATGTGGTAACTACATATATTAATTTATACATACGTTCGATTTAATATATGTGGCGACAACAAAAAAAAAATTCACTCAGTTTTTTTAATATTCTGTTTTTATGTAAGCTAGGATGTATTAAGCGTTTTAATAATGTTGTGCATTTTTTATTAAACGCATTAAAAATACTATAAAAACTGTAAACTAGTGTTAATTTTATAAGTTGACTAAAATTGGAATACACAAAGGCTAGCTCATAAAAAAATCTGTCTAGAAAGAAGCAACGAAATGAGCAAGAGCGAGCAATTTTCAAAAACAGTTTTTAAAAGTATCACTGGTCTGATTGGTTTAAAAAGCGAAGCACCAAATGATATAGGTACAAAAAAATTCAAAGCTTTTCGTCGTCGACAAGAATACTGAAATTTTTGTTATATAACAAAGCTAATTCAAATCAGTTAAAGAATATTCCACCGAAATAAAAATTCAATTTCTACTTACAGAGGCGATCGCCTACTTGATCATTACATTATAGCAGGTCTATTCTTAATCAAACATTCGACGACACTTCGAAAAGCTTTACTAAATATTACTTTTCATACAACTCTAAGGTACTGTAAACTGAAAGTTTTGATTTGATGAATTAATATGCGAAGATATTCCAAAAAAAACCATGTCTAACAATTTGACTTTTATAAACTGAAAAAAAAAAGTAAATTTTGCCACATCGATGCGAGATTGGATGTTTGTCGATGTCAGAGCAATAAAACGTTTATAAAGAATCTTTAAAACATTGCATCTCATTACAATATACTGTAGTATATTGAGAAACTGTAGAGGAAAAGAGACGGATTTTTTTATGAGCACATCGAACAATATGATGCCTGTACAAATTATGAATATTTATGAGTTTTTAGTACCGTATAATTTTGACGTTTTAATTAGGATGTAAATGTGCTTAGTAGTCGAGCACATTGTAGAATCGAGCGAAGCTGGGTGATGGTACTGGCGAACTCAAAGACTTCTGTGTGAACCGAGGTAGAGCCGCCCTTATCCAAATAACGATCATTTTTATGCAATCCTTGAATTAAAAAATCAACGATATTACACATACAAACAATATTTACATACGTGTAATTAGAAAACAATACTTATATGTGAAGACAACAAGAGTAAAAAAGAAAATAAATGCTTTTTCTAATTTTAAACAATATTTTGTAAGACCATGCGATGTGCGTTTCGCACGCACTGGCGCGTACTGGCGCTGAATTTGGCGCGTAGGGCGCCTCTACCGAAGTTTATACAGTCTTTGGGCGAACTAGTAATAGAAATCTGATCGTTGGCTTTAAGGCTTGTTATCCTGTGTCGATCAGTAGGTCTAGCACTTGATTACATACAACAACCTTCGCCAACGTTGATATATTATAACTTTAAGTTAAAAATTACTTCTTCATTCTTATTCATAATTAGTAGATTAAAAAATAATTTGTGAAGATTTATATTTTCTTCGTTATGTCATCAATGCATCTAAATCATGAAGCACTTTTTTCTCATCGCTTAAATATATTGAGATATTGTACTTCAATTGTTTAGATATAAATAGATATAGCTTAAAATGCCTACTCCAGGGTACGCTACGAGTCATTCACTGGTCAGCTATTTTGCACCTAATAATTTTAATGATTTGAAACAGTGTTAATGCTCTAATTGCGTGAATATTTATTCCGGTTTAGTGTTTTAAGAGCTGTTCAGTGTTAAGACCTAAAACTAAATTTTCGACCTGTAAAAAACATCCCTATTCGAGAATAGCACAGGCTCAAAAAGGTATTAGACGCTGAGAATAGTCTCGTTAGGTAAAAAAGCTTTACAGATTGGAAATCTAGTGAAATCCCCGTGTGGGGACGGGGTAGAATACAATTCTCCACCGCCAAGCAGGTGCGTGTCGTATGAGCCGACTATACCTGTCCGCAATACGTCTCCTTCTCGAGGTTCTACATATATCTAACTAGGAGTTCGTATTCGTTTGGTCTTGTCGCAAGCAGACGCGATCAAAAACCACTCGGAGTCAGCGTCCCCTGTATATGGTTTAGGTTTTGCTCAGGATTAATTCCCTCCTCCGAAACTTGCAGAAGCCGCCAGTAAATAGCAGTTCTGCTACTCTGGTGAGCCAGTCCATCTCGGGCACTTGTTTTACATTATATAATATGAAGGGGTTCTTACCACGACAGTAAGCTTTGACGAGTTTCCCGATATTTCGATGCAGTGGCAAGGACAATGATGCCGGGTTCATCGGTAAAACTTCAGGTGTATATTTGAGAGCAAACATTTCACCCTACTTCTTTCTGGTTCGTAATTTTCATTATCACTATTAGAACTCGCTCAATAGTCATTCCGGCAATACACATTTATTTATATTGTATAATGGATACACACCCTGAAACTCTAAAAAATCTTGTTTTATAACTGAAGTCACGTTTAGTTTGGCACATAAATTTTATTTCCTCTGTTTATGAGGTTTAATGAAACGCAATATTCTAAAGGCAGTCTAAACTCCATTTTCGATTTCGTTTTCAGAGTAGTGCTTCAGAAATTGGTCTTACTTTTTTATAGGTAGCGACAAGAAAGTCTAGCGGTGAACGACATGTAGAGAGGATAGCTACGCATGGTACTGTCGCGCACATATCAGTATCGCCGCGTGTCCCGCAAACCACAAGAAGATACCCTGTTTTGGACTTCTGTGCAGTAACGGTCACCGCTAGAATCATGCCGCTACCTGTAATCCTAGAGCTATTCATTATTTATCATCGCATTTAATGATTGCATACACCGTGTTTGAGATGAGGAGGGTTTCAAGATTCCAAAGGGAGGATTTTGAATATGACTTTTTGATTGTCTTCTACTGAATGTTTCGAAAATGTTAGGGTTCTTGACGTCAACACTTAAGTTCGCATCTATTATTATTTATTGGTCTTGTTTTCCGGAACCATAATTTTTTCTTTTATCTAATTAAACACATTTTTCATTTCGAAATTCGAGGCAAAAGTTGTTTTTAGTATTTTGAATGAGTTTTGTACACTGTTTTTTAATAACAATAGAGAATATGCATGTATTTTTCCCGACTACGGTTACATACGACCTGACTTGATGATTTTGAAAGCCTATGTATGTATGTATGTAAGGCTAGAGAGAAAGAAGTGAGTAAAGACTGCGATATTTGGTGCTCCGTCCACTAGAACTACCCCGTTAGATATACAGCGTGATGATATGTATGTGTGAATGTATGCATCCGTGAACGTTTGTTCATCTATTACCCAGATAAATCATTTTTTCGACTCAATGAAGCAGGTGACATAGGAAATGTTGTTTTTTGGGAAAAAATAATATGGTATCTGTAGTGCAATACGAGTATAAAGTCAAGGGCTAAGTAAACAATTTTATCGAACTCTATCGCAGTTGTAATGAAATTAAAAAGTTTGAGAAAGCCATTTCGAAAATATGCAACACATAATGCAAAAATGTAATGTACAGCCATAGACTTTTAAACTCCAAGCTGACTCATCTGTACATACGATACATATTTATAATCAGATAAGCTGATCGGCCACTGTTTCGTTAGAAAACAGCACCCACATGAGTCTCTGAGTCTCTACATCTTTTTTAAATTTATTTGCCTTATCTCATAATATGGGACAGGCTGTCTGAAATTATAAAGTCTATGGTTAGGGAGATAAAAGTTATGAAATTAAAATCTTAGGTTAGGATATAAGATTGTCCTTGTGGCCTCTGATTCCGGAATAATTCACATAATTGCAGGTATTTAATCTAATTTACAAGCCTTTATTATATACATGGTCGGGTTTCAGTGTTATAACTCTTTTATTTCGCTAATATTTAGTTATTATGACATAAAATACTTTGTGTCAAGATGACTCTACAATTGCTTAAACGTCCTCTATATTCGCAGGTAATCCATGATTTGAATGAGCGAAATACTAGTCGAATGTAAAAAAATGAGCTTAAATTCGTTGATAACACGGAAAATTTCACAAAACCTCTTTTGAATTTTTGCCTAGCAATTACCCACAGAAATAATGAGAAAAAGTGTGAGAAGAATGACGAGATTAGAGGAAATGAAAGAAGTATGCAATGACGCTTGGCTCTCTTCTTGTCTGCCTACCTCGTTAAGAAAACAGCGTGAAGATATGTAAAGTTATGTATGTAATTACCCACATAGGATGAAATTGTTTGTCTGCCTTATTACGAGACAAATGACATTAGCCATAGCGATGCGATAACAATCGAATTTTTTGTATGTGATTATTTGTTAGATGGATTCTAATTGTCACCATTAAGTGCCTGAATAAAAAAACATTACAAAAATGCATATTTAAAAGTCTTGTTCATGCATATTTTCTACTGTTAAATAATTTTTAAAAGCATATTAGTAGCGGACAATCTGATATAGCAGCTGCAGTGTTCTCAAGTTACGACGCACACGGTGTGGGTTCGAATTCTGCGATGACAATGTTTTCTTTTGTCAGCAGTTATTATAAAACTGAGGATCGTTCAAAATGTTTTGTTTACGTAATTTTGTAATTTTATAACTTATATTTGATTATGTTAAAATCAGCAAGTCATTAAAATCGATTAATTTTCATAATTGAATATTTTCCGGTTTCATGTTTTTTTGGAGAAGCATTCCTAATATTTTGCTATTGTTCACAGAATTCTATCAAATATTAAATTATTTCTGTATGATACAGCAAAGAAATGTAAAATATCTTATGAGGTTTAATGATTTGACTCAAACTCCTCTTTCTTCTTCTTCTCTAATTTACAAAAGATTTCGGATGTATGCAAACAATAATTAAGTTTTTTCAATAAGATTACCGCTATTTCCGTAACCTGGCGATCTTACTTATCTAACGATGCACTCTCATTATATTTACGATACCGTTTCTCGTGAGCTTCTTTGTCATTACTAAATCTTCAAAAATATTTGAATATTTTTGCAATCTGAATATTTAAACTTCACCCTATATTTCGATTTTTAATTTCTTCAAAGGTATCCTTGCTGCTACATTGTGTTACGAATGAACAGGCTCGGCCAGGCAGGCCTTATTACTCAAAATTCATGATCCATACAATCTAAGTTATATCTTTTCTTGTATGTGTGTGTTCATTTCGTTTACATAATCTCTGGAATAAACGTCAACATTGATTATTGACGTAGGTCAATACTGCAACATTATCTCCTATGATTTTTCATAACATATTATTATTAGAATGATGGATGTCGTACTAAAGGAATTTTCAGAATGATAGAATAGTAATATCGATTGCAGAATACAGTGAATGCTGACTCAAATATCGACTAGGGAGCGCAACGCGTTTCCTGGTAGTGGGAGGGCTACTTGGCTCGACTGGCCTCGTTACCACCCCGGCCACATAGCTGCTTCTGGCAGCGTGGTTTGGGCGCCAGATTCCCTTTTTATTTGGCAATCGATCGCCTATTCTTTCAATTATTTAATTTAAAATCGATTGCTACTTATCCTTTCTAATTCTTCCTTTTATTTTTTAAATAATTTATGCAGTTGCATGTTTAATTACGCTATCGAGTGTATAATGTCGGAGAAGACTATTCGATTGTCAACAACTGGGAGATCTTGGGATGTTTTTTGAAGTAGGTAATTAGGTTTCTATTATATAAGTAGGCGGTAAGATATTCGTAAAGAACTGGCAGTTTGTCGTTTGTTATCGTGGTACATTGAGAGGAACATTGATAGGCTAGTAGCGATGATGAGTTAACACGCGGGAGTAGACTAAAAATCGTGCTTTGGGAACGCCACTTTAGGTTCTGTTGCCACGACAACAGTACCACAGTATAATGAACAAGCGGTTGCATTAACGATATGTAGTAGTTAATTTCGAAATAAGTGGATAAATCGGAGTCAACGCGGAGTATAAATCTTACAAGTCAGTGTTTTTCTGTGATAATTAAAAATTGCATTGCTAATTCTACCTAAGCCTGTACCTTCTAAGAGTGGTAGAGCCATGCTGCAGCGCAGCACGAATTGGGCCGGCTCGCCCGGTGAAATACCACCCTCACAGAATATCGGCGTGAAATAACAGCATCCATTGCTGTCGTATTTCGTTCGGTGAGTGAGTGCCGGTAGCCCATCACCCCCTCCTCCGCCTTTCCCTCCTTTCCCTCCTTTGTCTATTTCCCTAAAGGCCTCCAACACACTTGTGATTCCCCGGACGTTGGGGGTGTCCGTGAGCCGCGGTGGTCGCTGTCCGTCAGGTGACCCGCTTGCTCGTTTCTCCCCTCTTTTATAAAAAAAAAACTTATTGCGGAACTTTAAAGCACGGTTCTGCCATTGCTTGTGTTGAAATCGTTGAAGAGTTTTTTCTCGAATATAATATGTCTTGGAGAAGGAAAGGCGTCGGCGTCAAAACGTTGGTTTATAATACAAATATTAGAGTAACTTTAAGCATTTGAGAAAGGATATCTAGTATTGCTCCCCCGTGTATGGTTCGGTGTAAGCCGCATACAATGGTATGTTTACAAAATATTATTTGCGTGAAGAGAAGGCATTGTGTGACAACGGGGTACCGAGGTTATGAAGATCGGCTTTTAAATGTTAGCTATAACTCACATAACGAGTTACCATCGATTTTGTTACCTTCTGATTCTCAATATTTCAGATACTCTGGTAATATTTCGAATTTTTCTATTGTAATGTTTTTTATAACATAATTTCATGTTTTAGTATGAGTCAGTAGCGGATTTAGAGGGGGGGGCTAAGGGGCTTGAGCCCCCCTGAAAAGCATCTGAGTCCCTCCATGAAAAATTTTAGGGTCCCAGAACGCCCTACCCTCATTGGCAACAAGCTCCTCCCAAACCAAAATCCTGGATCCACCACTGGTATGAGTTGATTACACTTGTTATGTGATAGTTGTAAGTATATATTATGTTAGTTGTAAGCAGTAATTACTATTAACTAGTTCCAAGAACGAATTTTATTTGGTTTTGAAGACAGCATTGTATAATTCAGCAGAATGTAATTTAAAGGTGATAAGGATTGGGCAGTGTTAGGCAAAATGTAATTATAAAAACTATTACAATTAAAGATCGTAATTATGAAATATAATTGTAAGCCAATTTTGTAGGCAATTACATTTTGCTCAACACTGGGATTGGGCGAAGTGGGTCAAGCAGACACTTTAGCCAGTAAAACAGAATAGTACATGTTTTAAAATCTTGAAGGCTTCACATTGAATAAAATTACTGACATAATATTGTGAAAGATTAAGTTCAGAATTATGTATATTTGGAAAGGACAAATGCATTTATGTTTTGTTAAATTATGCAACTAATATAATTAGTTATAACAGTACGTAATAAATGTGAAACAAAATAAGAGTTTATTTATTTATTGGCAGGTACCTTATATCCTTTTTTATACATAATCCTTTTATGGTAATCCGGAACAAACCTTCAAAAGGTACTAATATCCGATTTTACGAACGCTTCCTAACTTGTTACCTATGCGTCAGCTAGAGTAAGAAAATTTCTAATCAAATATTTAAATAATTTTTGTACGAGGGCCACATAAAAAATTTCATCACAATCGGTCAAGCCGTTTAAAATTCTCGAAACAAATAAAAAAAGTCCTAGAACCCGATTGCAGCGCCACCTACCGGATCCAATTGTGAATCTAAACCACTCAAACACACACAAAAAATTTCATCAAAATCGGTCTAGCTGTTCAGGAGGAGCCCAGTGAACAAAACATGTACAGAAGAAATACATATATAAAGATAATGTGCAACGATCCAAGCAATCAGATATCCTTAAATAACGTCTCCGTCGGGGTGACACTAGTTGGCTCTATGCAAGCACCACGCTGACCGGACGACGCCATATGACATTTATCTAGTATCCCAGTACAGACCATTATAACCTGATCGGTGATGGATCGCGGAACCTGGCTTGAAAGACACCGCTTTGCCACCGCACCAACGGGTCAGTCAGTGTATTGCCAAGCCAAGTTGAAGCCAAGGAAAAGCGTGGAAAGCACTTGAGCACCTCGGCAAATGTGTGAAGAGAATGACAAGGTTTGAGGAGGCGATAGAAGCGTGTAAGGTCCGCGATGCTTGGCGCTACATCCTCTCTGACTACTCTGATAGGGATACAGCGTGAGGATATGTATGTATCCCTGCTCTCCTATTGCTGTCATCTCGCCTTGTTTTCATAATCGAAGTACATTCTTGATTTAGATCCGGTTATCCACGCTTTCCCATTGAAATTGACCAAGGTTTCTCTCCGATAAACTCTCACTCTCAAATTTAGGCACGGGTAACTCTGCGAAATTCCTTGCGTCAACTTAATAGGCGCATGCGTAGTTGCACGGTGTAGCGCAGTGTTTTCCATATTCTTTGGAATCGCATACATGGGAATGTAAGCAGCTCTGGAGTGTCCAATTCTCCGCAGTACGAGTACATCTCAATTTTTTTTTTTATTAGGCACACTAACAATTGTTTACACCAATACATGCACAATAGAATTAAAAGCAAATTTTTACTAAGCATAACAATTAATTATAGGTGAGCACGACATACACCATAGAAGTTAGGTACAAAAAGTAAATTTATAAACTAAAATTAAAATTAATTATTCAAACAGACATATGTTAGGACAATAAATCAAGTCTATATGTATAAATAATAATTAAACATCAACACATCGAAACTGTCCAATGATGGTACGACGGAAGCTGCTGATTGAGTCTATGCTTATATCCACTAAATCACTGAGACTATTGAGTTCTTTACATAGCCTAGGTACTGGCGAATTGGCTCCATGCACCGTGCGACGTGGTGGTGGATACAGCGGTGTTATCCTGTGTCGTGGCAATCTAGCAGGAGCACGAAAATGAAATTGTGATAATAATTGAGGGCAGTCTATTTTATTATTTAATATTTTGTGTAAGAATAGTAGCCAAGCAGTCTCCTACGTTGATTAAATGAGTGCATTTTAAAATAATTCAGCCTGTCCTTATAACTAAAATCCTTTCCAGCCTTTCCTACGATAAATGCAATATGCCATAGAAAGCGTTTTTGTATACGCTCCAGACGCAATATATATGTGAAGAATAATGTGACCGCCACACTACAGAGCAGTATTCAAGTATGCTGCGCACTAGATTTTAGTATAGCATGATTTTAGTTTTAGTATTTTTAAAACCTTTAGAGCTGCGCACAATAAAACCCAACATTCTAGATGCTCGCTTTATAACATTCTCCATGTGAGGCAAAAATGTCAACTTTTTGTCAAATATCACCCCTAGATCCCCTATTTCGTCTTTTGTTTGGATGGCGTCGTTTCTTATGTAATATGTAGAAGGTATCTCATTCATTTTGCGAGTAAATTTTAAATGAAAACATTTTCTTTCATTTAGAGTCATACCATTTTCTGAGCACCAGCTAACTAGTCTGTTTAGATCGTCTTGGAGATGCCTGGTATCGTCAATGGATAGTCTTTGAAATAGTCTTTGAAAGTCTGAAAGTCAGAAAAATAGTCTTTGAAAACTTTATGTCATCGGCGTACATGAAAACTTTTGAAAATTTGAAACAGTTGGGGATGACATTAACATATATATTAAATAAAACAGGACCCAAATGTGAGCCTTGCGGTACTCCTGATGTAATATTGCTGATTCCAGATTGATAACCATTGATTACTACTGAGAAGGATCTATCTGTCAAGTATGATCTCAGCCATTCGAAAATATTCTTAACTATTGATTGTAAGTATACTTTGAAGGCACCAGGCTAACTCAACACCCGCATGATGTAGTTGTAACACTTCCAAATCTCTTATTTATCCAATTAATCTAATTATTAGGATTCGTCTATTTCCTTTACCTACTTTCGATTGTAGTTTCAATGTATATTACTGGTCTATCGCAGCGATTTCTCAGTCCATCAGCATAACAATCAAAAATACACCGTTAGGAACTCAATTATATGCATAATTGGCATATGCGTCGAACTAGATGGCGAGCTAGATAGCAGATTGACGTAAATCAAACCGCGGAAAGCTCCGGGTTCGATTCCCGGATTTAGAAAATGAACTTTTCTAGATTGTCTCGGGTCTGGGTGTACTGGGAGACGCTCCCAGTAGTCGTCGTCTGGTTCTCATAGCACAGGGAATGCCCTAGTTTGAGATCAGATGATTGGTGTGTATCGCCTGGCGCATTATTATTATTATTATTATTAATTTGGGATCACAGATGGTATTGCGGAAGTATTATGGTAATAAGTTAAGTAAGTGGTAGGTTGGGGACCCACCGCTTACGACGAAAAAGAACTATCTAATGAGATTACTATAAACTATCGCATATAACATTTATCTACTGTACTCGTAAGACCTAATCCTTGGAAGAGTTACAAATAGATTTTTCTTCCCTGTTCTGTGTCTCGCATATTCCGAGAAGCCCGCTATTAGATACGAGCAACTCTTGACATACGAGATTAAATGGTGTTGCACTATATTTCATTCTCGAATTCGCTAAGAGTTATAAATCTTATACATATATTATAATATAAATATAAATAAAATTGAAGTGTCTGTCTGTGATCTCGAGATAAAGGCTTTTTCTTAAGCTTATATGATTTTCTGCACGTAACCAAGACCCAAACAAGCGTTTTTTATATTTTTGTCTGTATGTTTGTCCGAGCTAATCATCGATACGGCTGAACCGATTTCAACGACATTTTCACTGGAAGATAGAGGATTTTCCGAAGAATAATCTAGACTACTACTTATCCAGCAAGTTTTTAGGGTTCTTGCGTAAATTGAAAATCTCTAGAACTTAGAGGTAAATCTATAAATATACATATAAAAATCTAAGTTTAAAAAATGGTTTTCACGATTGAGTCTCTTTAAGTCAGACTTCCACATTAAAGTATAATCAATCGTGATCCGCCGTCTGGAAGCTGAGATCTAAAATGAGCTCCCTTTAGCTAAGCGGCGCCTGTAAGATGGGTTTAACATATATTGGTTTATCCTTTGACCTACATTTAATAACAGAAACGGACATAGCAGAGACATCTACCCATTACAATTTAAAACAGCAACGAAATTGTGTTTTGTAGTACGATTGGAAATATTTTCAAAAATTTGATTGAATTAGATATTTTAGGCTCTTCAGATTCCAAAATAAATATTTATAGAAATTGTCTGAGTCTCTCTGACTAACCTATTGTGGATACAGCGTGAAGATATGTATGTATGTCTGTGCGTTCGTATGTTTATTTTTTGGGAATCTACACACGTATATTATAAATATATTAGTAAATAAAATTGAAGTGTCTGTCTGTGATTTCGGAATAAAGGCTTTATGTTAAGCTTATATGATTTTTGGCACGTGACACAAACCCGAACAAGCGTTTTTAAAATTTTGTCTGTTTGTATGTTTGTCCAGATTCAATTTCGAAGCCATTGAGTCTATTTCAACGACTTTCAATTAAATGTCAAGGATTTTTAATAAAAATTTAGAGTTACTTTTTATCCGAGAAGTATTTAATAGGTTCTTGCGTGAAAGCTGAATAATTCTAGAAATTAGGGGTAAATAAATCTATAAACGTTCATACAAATGTACAAATATGAACAGTGGTTTTCGCAGAGTTACACATTAAAGTATGTATATATTAAAGTATGACATGAGCTCTCTGAAGCTGAATGGCGCCTGCAGTGGGTTTAACAAATATAATTTAATAACAGAAAAAGACACGGCAGAGACATATATCCCAGTGTTTTACAATAACAGCAATGCCGTATCTGTAAATTTGACATATTATTGAAAAAGTGATTGAATTAGAGGCTCTAGGCTTTTCTGATTCTAAAATAAATATTTATAGACATGTCTGTGTTTGTGTATACTTTTTGGAAATTCAGTAACTGCTAATAAGTTTGTATGCAAATTAGTCTGAAAGACAGGACTCTCAATTAGTTACTTTACAAGCTTATATGATTTTTGGCACGTAATATAAACCCGAACAAGTGATTTTAAAATTTTGCCTGTTTGTATGTTTGTCCGGGTTAATATTCGAAGCCAATGAACCTATTTCTGTCTCTGTCTATGTGTTAGTATGTTTACTTTTTGGAAATTAAGTAACTGCTAATAAGTTTATTTGCAAATTGGATTGTTTGAAAGACAGGGCTTTTAATAAATTATTTAATAATGTGTATATCATTACTCTATATTTGTCACACGTAATCTCTACTAATTATCTCTATTAATAGGACATATATACCAGAAAAGTGTGGCTAAAAACAGTCTTTTCACGAAAAAGGGATGAAATTCAGTTATATAATAGGGTGAAGCAGTGTACCAATTAAAAAAGGATTGTGTCTATGAATCATTCTTATGTTATCTCTTTATAAAAGTGAGCAGTCTCGTGAAATTCGAAAGTAAAAAATTGATTAACAGAATATCGACAAATTAATATTATCAATTAAAGGCGTAATCGCCATAGCTGTCGATTGTTTATGAAAAATGCGCGAAGGTGTTACAATGCAGTATATTTTGTACATTGCACAAGTCTGTGTTTCAAAAACTGTATCCAATACGTTAACATGGGAAATGTTTAAAAACAGATTGACGGTTTAAGCTTTTGGGGCATTTTTAAATAGGAAAATAAATATTTTTAAAATTTTTGTTTGTTTGTTTGAGCTTGATCGAACAAAATGCAATGTCCGAATAAAAACAAAACAAAATGTTCATTAACGAAAAGTCACAAATTCGATTGACATCCCTATTCCTTTAACAACAAACCACAGAAGTTGCACCAGCAAATACAGTGTTCTCTTCACAGTCATTCAAGCACGATGTTACGTCCGATGATGACTGGTCGCTCTCAGCTCTATATCTGCGCCCTTGACAACAACGTGACTATGTAATGTAGTGTATATACTCTCTACAATAAGATTTACTACAACTATATTTTCATCGTAACTTCACGCGGACGTTACGCGGGTTATAGTTAGTATACAATATTTATGGTAATGTAAATACGTAAAAAGTATACAGATTGATAAAGGTGTACAGATCCGTACGTAAGTGTATATATCCGTATAAACTGTGTATTAACTAGTAAACATATTGTGATCATGTGTAAATATCGATGCAGTATTTATGTAGATAAATAAGCCATATTTAATATATAAGTATTAGATATATCTAGGACTTGATGTTTGAAAATATATCATTCTCAAACTGCACAAACGCTTTCAAGTGCAGTGGAGTGAATTGCGCCAGGACAAGCGATGCCGCAGTGGAAACATTGCTGAAGCCTCTTATCGCTTTAATAGCGAAGGAGCACTGCATAGCTGCTGCGCTGCAGCATAGGTGATGGTCGGCTCAATTATGTGGTGATATATGATTTTATTATTGTCAGTATGGATACCCCAAACGGGACGAGAGTATATAATAAAGTTTCTTGACTTCGTCTAATACGAACTTTGCATGGTTAAGTAACTACAAATAGGCAACTTTCGCGGGAAAATGACTCGGCTTGCGATTTCTAAATTTTTTTCTCTCACAAATCATAATTGCAGTCTGGTCTTAGTCGGGTGTAATATACATTCTGTTATTTTGCTATATCTAGAGGTCCTTAAGAAAAAAGTAATTCATCTTAAGCTCATCTTGTCTCCGCCATATTGGATGTATGTTTACGTCATCCATATTTTTCTAATGATATCTTGTTTATTTAAATCAGTTGATAGTAGTCTTTAGCTAGATATATACGTAAAATGTATATAGCCAGTGTTATACATAGTACAGATAATATTAGCTCGAAATTTTAAAATTCATAGCTATGTAACCCTAAACTGATTCCAATCGGACACGATTCTGGCCAGGTTTTGAATTATGCTCATATAGTAGTTACTCGTATTTACACGTTCCCGGGAAAAAATGATCAGGCCTTTCAGATATGTTCAGACATGAAAAATGACCTGGCATGAACAGACCTGATCAGTCATGATCATGCAGAAACAGGCATGATCATGTCTAATTTCAGTCATGATCATGCATGAACAGACATGATCATATCTAATTTCAGTCCTGATCATACATGAACAGACATGAGTCTTCAGACCTGATCATACATAAAAAATAATTGGACATGAGCAGACCTGATCAGGCATGCCCATGTTAATTTCAGGCCTGATCATACATGAACAGGCATGGTCATGTCTGAACATTTTTTCCCGGGTTACCAAAACGCAAACACGCGTTTTTCAAATTTTTAAATGTTCGTCTGTTTGTGCCGGCTAATTTCCGAAACGTCTAAACTGATTTCGACGGAACTTTTGTTAGTAGGTAAAGGATCATTTAGTGATTTTTAGAGAAAAGGTAAAATGAAATCTGACTTTTAATTAGATTTAGTGATTTGACTTCTCAATATGTTAAATTTCAAAATAATGTGGCCAGCGAAAATAGTGTCGTCAAGTGATATTTTTGAGGCGATATCGATTCAACTAAATCGATCGACTATTCCCACATTTAATCCATTCAATTTGATGTCGACATGGCCCTGTAGCGTCGCCATTTCATAATGTATTAAATAATTCGAAGAAATAAACATCATATTTAATTTTTCCTCTTTTCTTTTTAAAATAATAAGTAATTTTATCCACTCCTTATTGCTACAAATGTTCATACATTTTCGACGCTACCGCTATCTCATGAAAGAAATGTTCCAAAAAGGAGCTTTCATGCGAATAGCGGCGCATGGCAACCGCTACAGACTAATAATAATGAAGACGACATAGGGGGACATTACTATTTAAAAAATTGCAAAAACTGATTACCCTGGAAATGTCATATATCGAATTAAAAGTATATAGGCTACTTTTTATTCTAAAAAAATATGGAATTCAATAGGGGCGAAACCACGGCGCATAGCTAGTCATTAATAAGTTCATCTTTTATTATTTTTTAATACGTACGGTACGGGAATCCATCTATATAATTACACCTGTGTTTTCCTAAAAGTAAACGATAAAAACGGATAAAGAAAAGTGCTCCTTGCATTCTTAGACACCTTAAAAGCATTGGCACCATTTTAAAAATCATTACTAGGTATATCGAGTATTATATTCTAAGTGCATCAATATAAAGAATATTATTGAATGCAATTCATATAATGGGCCATGTACAACCTTTTACCTGTTATGGTGGTAATAGGAGACGTTATGATAATCCTATCACGTACAATTAACATGTTATATGCAGTGACAGAGACAGTCGCAAACAAAATATGATACTATGAATTCTTGAAACTTGAGTTTGCACATTGTTAGAAATTTATTACACATGAACTTTGTACTTACAGTGTTCGTTAACAATTATAATAACAAAAATGTAATGGAAAAAGTCGGCTAAGTGCACGCCGGATCACGCACAGTGGGGTTCCGTAGTTAAAATGCAGGATTCATTTAATCGGCAGCAAAAATAAGTTTGTATTTCATAGCGTTTCTCAACGACGCTGCGATAAACAAAGTTATTTGTGCGGTCGCTGAGCGTGTAACCGAAAATATCATATCTCAAAAACTACGACATTTCTTAATCAAATTTTTGTTTGAAGTTGTTTGGGTTGGGTGGTTTGGGTTTGAAGATTTTTGTTCGGAGTCTAGAATACTCAATGGCCGACATTTTCTCTTTTTTTAAATTACGACTTACGATAAAACTTATATAAATCGATTGGGAAATAAATTTTCGCACATCAATCTAGTTCTAGTGTAACACCTCAAATTTTAAAAAATAAACCTTAATACCAGCGTTTTTACGTCGCTACCAAACATTTGGAATATGGGACATAATGATAGGGGACTATTAAATAATTTTTTTTTGTGCGGAAAACAATATATACGGATCCCGTAATTACTGCATCTGTGGTATAACTATCAATAGTGACACGTTGACACCCCGGCGGAATTGTACCTCCTATCATAATAACCTTGTATTAATCTATATATATAAAAGGCAATGTATGTATGTATGTACGTATGTATGTACGTATGTATGTACGTATGTATGTACGTATGTATGTATGTCGTACTTCTTTATCTTATCTTTACGTACCAATCATGTGGTTTCTGCATATCCAATACATAACTCTCTTCTTGTTATTGCCATCATAATACCAGATGACCTCACAGCGTATTGCCATTATTTAATATACGCATTTTACAAACTCTACAAAATTAATGCAAATTCAAATGAAAAGTCCAATAACCAAGGCTGGACATATCCCGCTTCTGAACTAAAAGCACACTAATTAATGTCTACATTAAATTATATTTATTAAATCTATATATATAAAAGGCAATGTATGTATGTATGTATGTATATATGTTCCTTATGGACTCCGAAACGGCAGGACCGATTTCGATGAAATTTTCAGGGAACCTTCAGATTGGCTTAGCGGGTGATCCTGTAAAGTTTGGTAGCGATCGGATCAGTAGAATTTGTTTTTTGTTTTTTTTTTACAGTATCACAATTATTATAAAAACTGTTTAATTTATTTTAACTTCAACTAACGCGTAGTGAAACGGGCCGGGTTTGCTAGTGGGTTATATCGTGCGCCGCCATTTTCGAAAAAATCAAATGTCGGCTGATGAGTATGTCAAAATTTTCAAACTTTTTTTTTTCAGAATTTTCCTCCCCAAAGTTGAAAAGAGGTGGGATACATTTTGTACGACTTAAGAAGCGCATGTCTCAGCAATTATAGACTTAAAAAGTTACCTCGAAACCTCTACATCGCGCTTATGTGTACTGGATTTTTTGTTATCCTTCAGTTAAATGCATGAGGTGCCACTCCTAATTTTTTTTTTTAAATTACATTAGATCCTTGTACAGCGGTTCATAGATTATACCTACTTTCTACATTGCATGTACATATACAGGATTAATTGAAAAATACTAATAACCTCTTAGTGCAAAATTCCTGTCTACATACCTAACAACTTTTGTTCTACGACTTTTTTCAAAACTCAATAGGTTCCCCAAAAAATATTTGTTAAGTTTTGTTGTACTGTTTGAAATGTAATTACTCTGTATGTATTTCCAATGGTGTAGTGCAAGCACACCGGTCCTCAGCGCCCCGCTGCGCGTGTGCCGCTTTAGCGACTGGGTAGAGTAGGTGACTTTCAGTAATATTTAATGTATTTTTATTTTTGTAGGAAAGAAAGAACATGAATTTTTGAAAGTCGTAAACCAAAAGTTATTGGGGATAATGTTTAGTACAAAATATATATTAGTATAGTTATATTAGTATTTTTAAATTAACCCTGTATATGTATGTTGTGGTAATAGTCTCCGAGTACAATAGCTGTAACAGACAAACAGACAGACGAATGGCACATATAAGGCACATATAAGGGTTCCGTTTTTGCCATTTCTAAAGAACTCTGAAAATGCAATTAAGTGCGAATTCAAGACCGCTGCGAGGGTTCTATATCTATACTAATATTATAAAGAGGTAAACTTTGTTTGTATGTAATGGATAAACTCTAAAACTACTCAACCGATTGTAAAAATTCTTTCATCTATAGAAAGCTACATTATCAGCGAGTAACTTGGGCTGTATTTTATTTTTAAAAACATTTCTACAATTTGTGTAGTTCTATGAGACCTAGCACTCTCATTGAATTTTTTCCATTAACTATAAGTAGGATATATTGAAAGTGACCTAATTCAAAATATCAGAACGTTTTGTCGTAATAACAAACTTAATCTACCTACCTATTACTATCTGAACTTTGATGAAGTTTGACTTTTGAGTTCTGAATTCACCTATCTGTCCGCCCCATTACCTACATATCGTAAGAATACTTAAACGCACCTACATACATACATATCTTCACGCTGTATCCACTTAACGGGCTAGACAGACAGGACGGAGTGCCAAGCGTTACGGTCTTTCCATATTTCTTTTGCTTCCTCAAATCTCATCATTCTCCTCACACATTTTCGACTAGGTATGCGAGTGTTTTTGACATTTCCGTATGCTAACCCTCTGGCTATTTGATCTTCATAAGTCAGCCTTGGTCTTCCTTGGCTTCTTTTTTTACTCACTTTCGCTCTGTAGATTTTCTTCATCAGTCTTTCATCACTCATTCTTTCTATGTGCCTATTTGTACCTATTTGTGAAAAATGTATTTTATTATTTTAGTGCCTACAGTTCTTATAATAATTTATTGCAATCCATCAAGCGAGTACATACATATTTAAATGTTAATATTTACAAATTTTAAACTAAACGTTATCTTAAATAATAGACTTCCTCAAAGTTGCCGCTTAGAAAGCTGTCATTGCTTAAGGTACCCAGCAGACTGGCAGCATTACCTCTTTGAATAGCCAAACTGATTCGTTCGCGGAAGAAGCTGCCAGCTCAACTAGTAGGAAGGCTAACTTGAATAAAGTCGTAAAATAACGATTTTTTGTGACTGAGCAGTATCATACCGATAACTGGTATCGTCGTATTCAATAGTGTTTCCTGAGTAAGAAAATCGGTGCTGTCACTTTCTCAATTGGTAGAGGAGAAGCTATGACGTCACATTGATAGCAATTCTTGGTTTAAATTATGTCGAATAACTCAATAACCACTTAACCTATTTGAACGAGTAAGGTGTCATATAAACAGTATTAAAATGCCTAGCAACAAACATCTGACAATCATAAGTATAGGTTCAATATTTAAAAAGTTACTTAAATAAAGAACAAAAATTGAAAACTGTTAATTTTTTATAGTTTAAATAACGCGGTAAAAATGCCAATTACATTTAAAATAGTTCAAATACATCTTGCTTTGTTTTTCATCTGTAATTACATTTTGAATTTTTAAAGTCGGATTATAAATAAACAAACTATGATAGTTTTAAAAAAACGCGGCGCAAAGCGTGTGCGCGGACGCTCGTTCGCTAGACACGGTCGGCCGAGTCAGAGCCGGGCCAACACGCGATAGTTTCTTGCAAACTGAGTTATATCAACTTAAACTTTCTGTATTACAACAAACATATACATCTTAACGTTGTATCCCTAATTAGGTAGTCAGATATATAACGGAGCGCAAGTTTCGCGGTACTTACATATGGTATTTCTTAAGCCTCCTAAAATGTCATCATTTCGTCACACATTTTCGCTTAGGTATACGGATGCTTTTAAAATTTCCGCCAGCTAACACTGGCTATTTGATTGTTGGGGGGGGGCGAGCCTTCGATCTGTCTTCCTCCTCGCCGGTGCCCCAACTTCATTGAGAGTAGTGGACTGTATTGGTAGTATGAAACACGAGAACCCAGAATTGGAATCTTGGCAATGGAATCTATGAACTATCTATGGAATTCTTGTATTCCAAATGGACCAGTTTAGATATATATGTCACTACAAATATATGTGGCGCGAGATGGGTGAGCCCTTATTGAAGTTTTCTATTAAATTCCTCTTTGAATTCTTCTTGCTTCTAAGTAGGCTTCTCTATAGTCTTCTTAGTAGTTGTCTTCTCTCTTGAAAGGGCCTCACCCGACTGGTCCCAGAGGTTTTTTTTTTGTTTATCGGAAGGGGAAGAAACTCCGCACGAGCACCCAGCCGCCTCCGACGCGTCACGAGAGAACGTCGGATGCGACCGGGTAGTGCCGGGCTCGAACCGGCTAAAACTACCCTTCACCGCCACTTAACCCTACAGGCCGTCGTAGCGAGCCGAACGCGTAGCGGGGAAGCGCGGAGGGCGCTCCCCTAAGAGAGGTCGACAAAGCCTGAGGGCCTTTCCGTCCGGGGGGTACCTGGGACCAAGGACGAAACCTCGGCTCAGGTTGTCGACGGGAAAATATGCACTTGCGTGCCGTCGAGAAACCTATACGGGTGGGGGCCGATCCCATAGTGGTTTTAACCGGCCGGCGTACAATCGGCTGAAGGCCCGAAATGGTGAGAGCCTATCGTGTGACTCAGCGCGGGAGGAAGGCCCGCGCTCAAGTGAGGCCCTATCTGAGTATGTGTGATGTGAACGTCGGAGAGAACCTACAAATGAGCCCCTAGTGTTAGCGCGCAAGACGTCGACGCCCCCTTCGAAGGAGGCGGTGTGATGTCGCAGCGTTGGTTGTATTGTTTAACAGGGCGTCGTTCACCACTGTTATAAGGTCGTCCGGGTCCGTCAAAATGTCACTTGGTCGTCTACGGTGGGGTCGTGGTCCCAGAGGCCGGCGGCGGATCGCTTTTATTCGCGACGCGTAATGCGCGATTAGAGCGGGTTGAAACAATACACCGCTCGTCTAATTATCAAATTACAAGCGCGCATTATGCGAGCCGCGGATCTCTGCAACGGAGACGACAATATGTCTCTCTCTCGCTCTCTCATTTATATATCTATTTATACATTTGTATTCAAACTGTTTATTTATCTTAATCTTATATAGTCTTACCACCAATGTAATACTATGACTGAATACGAGTACAAATATAAAACCACACATTAGTTATTTACTAACGTACAAAACAATGCTCAATGCAATTACAAAGACAAAGCGTGTAAATATAACAATAACATTTCCCCTACGTAACTAATTAATAAAACACTATGACAAAACAATAGAAATAAGGGAAATAATCTGTGTATACAAAAATATATAATTACATGCTATTTACATGATTCTGCTCTCGCCGTCCGCCACATTGATCTTCGTAAGTCAGCTTTGATTTTTCTTGGCTTCTGCTACCACTCACTTTTCACTCATTCTTTCTATGTTTCTGAACCATTTAAGTAGCTGTTTCTTTATTTTCACAATAACACTGTCGTATATTCCTGTCATACCATGTATCTCATCATTGCTTATATTGTCCTAAAAGGTAACACCGCACATATTTCTAATAGATCTCATTTCTACTGCATTTATCTTACTTTCATCTGAGTTCGAGCATATCCAGACCAGTTTTGGGTGTTGGATAATATATTTATACTGCCTACTAATGCGGCCAAAGCACCATTTTTTGCCAGCTATTACCCGTCTCTCTACATATAACTCACGTCTTCTATCTCTATAAAACGTACTCCTCTGATATACCATTTCGTCCTCTTGTTCTAAACATTTTCCATTTACACATATCTCACACTTCAGCTGTACATCTCTTTCAAACAGTAGACCTTTAGTTTTGTTCACATTCATTCAGTTCTTTCACTTCGCATTTTTCTTTCATGCACGTGACCTAGTGTTTGCAACTGTGCTTCTGATGTTGCTATAAGCACAGCATCGTCAGCATATAAAAGACAGTTTACCACTGTGCTATCACATATTATAATACCACTCATACTACCTTTCCATGTAAGGGGGCAACCATCCGAATACGGCACGAATAGCCAGGTAGACATCACGCAGCCCTGTCTAACGCTTAAACAGATTTCAAACCAGAACGACATTTCCAAGTCCTTACACAGACTCTGTGGCCACGATATGAGGACCACACAGCCCGCAGTGAGGGGCCTCTCACACCATATTCAGGCAGAGACTCCACAATTTCTTTCTCACTATTTTAACAAACGGTTTTTCTAGATCCTTTCTTTATAGATTTTTTATTGGAACCATTTTTAATATAATTGACATTTTTACCGCGTTATTTAAACTATAAAAAATTAACACCTCAATTTTTGTTATTTATTCGAATAACTTTTTAAATACTGAACCCATACTTATAATTGCCAAACGTTTTTTGTTAGGCATTTCAATACCTTTCATATGACATCCCATTTGGTCAAATAGGTTAAGTAGTTATTGAGTTATTCGTCAAAATTTGAACAAAGAATCGCCCTCTCTGTGACGTCATAGCTGCCTCCTTCACCAATTGAACAAGTGACAACACCGTTTTGCTTACTTAGGAAACACTACTGAATACGACATATTTTGAATACGACAATATGAATGTTGGTATATACCGCTCAATCCCACGAAAATCATTTTTCAATCGCTTAGCCTCTCCTGTACCTACGGTCTCCCCCAAGCCTTCACTAGTCGCTTCCAAATATCAGAAACCATATTTTAGTGGAATTTGTCGTAACTTGCAAAACAAAATTTAAAATAAATTTTGAATTAGGTCAATTTCATTCTAATGGTGCGATATTTTTTCGGCGGAAGGAATAATCCAGGTTCCAATACTCCATGTTCCTCCTTTAAGTCGTTAAGAATATTTTAAAATGTTAACTAGTGCAATATAATAGGGAAAAAAACGGAAAGGTATTTGCAGATGGCGCTTCTCATGTTTGACTCGTAACGAACAACAGTCAGTTAATGTTTTTTTTTGTGTTTGTGGGTTTGATGTGTTTGTTTAAAGGATCTTTATTTTAAGACAAAACCAGAGGGAAATAACGCTCACCGTGAGACACCAAAAGTGAGCAAAAAGCGATCTAAAAAATAAAAAAGACATCTGTGACGTGTACTACATTAAATTATTAAAACTTTCGTGAGATTAATGCTTTAATTATTGAATACGGCTATACTCACGTCCAATTCGTACAGGTACCGACTAGTTTCGGACCTATTGGAGGTCCATCATCAGGGTGAGTGGGATGAGTTGGCGGAAACTAGTCGGTACCTATACCGATTATACGTGAGTAAAGCCGTATTCAATAATTAGTGAGTACTATACTTATTCTATTTGGACTGCTTCAAAATTAAAAGCCGAGTTAAAGTCTCGAGGAGCTTTTCTTAAGCAACGTAAACGTTTAAAGTAAACAAAATAATATAGGGTTTTGACAGATGATGATAATAGATTTAAGTCAAATGATATCAGCGCCTCTAGTGGCGAAGTTTGTCAGTTTTCTTCCTTAATGGACAATTTAGTTTTGTTGAACGCCACTTTATGGCTTAAAATGTAATCGTAGCAAATTATAGTCTATAACTATGCATCAAATTTTTGGCGGACATGGGAGAAGTGAAGTTGACATTTTATTTAGATTTTCGATTCTGTACGTTTATGGGAGTTATATGATACAAAAGCGTTAAAAGTTAAAGATCTGTGCAACTGTTAAGAATTGGAAACACAGACATTGGAAAGTTGGTTCGTTTTTTCAAAAAGTCCTTTTATAACTCCAGTAAAGCTCACCATCACTTTACTGGGCAGTGTTAGGGACTTAGTAATAAATAAATAGACATTTCACATCAAGATATAGATACCACTTTTTTAGAATGTCAAAAATGTTTCTAACGTAGACGGTTTCTAATAAATATGAAACGAGTTGCCAGTAAATAAAAGAGAATAAGAAGTATTTGTCAATCACCTTTCTGTCTCTCCCTCTCTCTCCTCTCTTTGACCTCACCGGCGTCGTCCGCAAAATTGTATTCTCAGTAGAGAATATCGCTTTATATATTTCTTAATAGTAATTAAGAAATATATAAAGCGATTCAACATAATAGCAGACCATTTTATTACCTATATTTTATGGAAATAATGTATGTAAGTTAACAAGTTGTATCACCATACGTTTCAAGATTTTACGACAAGTAGTGACTGAGAAAATCATTTGTGACACTGTGAGGAATGAATAGATGGAGAGACAGATTCATGAGCGATTTAAAATTTTTCGATTTTCCTTTTAACCTAAAAAGATCAAGTGCAAATAATATTTACATTAGTATTCCGTACTGTCAATTATTATGCACCGCCAACCGCAAAAAAAATTTTGCTTAAAAGATTTCTTTATAAAGAAATATAATGGATTCTTATTATTTCTCGGGCCCGTACTACCTGTTTGTATGCAGTATGAAAACTCTTGATAGAACGAATCGATTCGCATGCGTTTTTTTTTTTTGTTTGGAAGCTATAATATTCGAGAATGTTTGGTGGAAAGCGATCCAAATCATTTTTTGCTGTGTTTATAAATTTTCAATTTTATTATAATTTTGTAACGAAATATATACTTAAATATTCGAAGTGTGTGGTAAGCAGGAAATTATGTTGTCTACTGTATAATAGTTTTAGGCCAGTGGGTAGTTATTAAGACACATATGGCCCAGGAAGCAGTGAAAGTTTAATTAACTTTCATCGCCATTTTAGGCTATACAATAACAAAGTTTGATAGGTATGTTCGCACTGTTATAAATAAAATACAAGTTATAAAATTTAAACCCATCATATATTTAACAAGAACAAACGAGATAAATAACTGTATTTATTAACCGACAAAAAAGTAGGAGGTTCTGAATTCGTAATATATGATATTGAAATATAGCTCCAAGATGGTCCCATCTTAATTTCCACTAGTATTGGAGCATGAGCTTCGAAGATACACCAAATATTCCTAAAGGTATATTTATTTTGTTGATTCTTTTAGTTATTATTCCTTTCCAGAATTGAAAAAGAAGTTAGTTGTAAATTTTGTATTTATTAAGACCAAGGTCACTCAAAAGGGATAAATAAATAACTTTAAGAAAACATTTTTCGAATTCATCACAGGCATTAGAAGCATTTCAATAATGTACAATACTCGAGGCAAAAATGTTACCTATAAAAACGTTTTAAAAAAAAGATTAAATCGACTTTAAAAAAAACACTGAAATGTACAAAATAACTATCCTTTACTAATCAAAACTCAAGAATAATAATAATTTTGTAAATTCGATACAAATACCTATATAATTAAATTTGATAGTTACTGAAGTTAGTGCCAAGCCTACCTACCACTCTAGTAGATTTTCTGTTATAGCACATTAATTTGGCACAGAGTTCAATAACTGTTACCTAACCTTCTGGAACGAACGCTGCACGAAAGTATCAATATAAATAAACCATACAAGCAGTTGTAATTCTCTGGTATATCTTCGAAGTTCATGCTCCAATATCACTGAAATTAAAATGGGACCTTATTGGAACTATACTGAACTCAACGAAAAAAGAATAATTGAAACCTGTTCATAGACAAAGACGTTATCCCGAACATACATAACTATATATACAGACGAATTGAGAACCTCCCTTTTTTAAATCGGTTAATAAAGAAATATTTTCATACCAAAAAAATATCTTCTTGGAGGCCATAAGCAAAGGAATGTATAATGTCCCCGAGTCCGACAATGAGTTTTAGATTATTTCATCTTGTTTACCACTTTTTGTTTACCTCAATAGGCACTGCCTGACGACGGCGATAAATGAATAACACCCGCACCTTTTCTGTCGGGTGTTAAAAAGATACATAGTGATGAACAAATAATGTCGTTCTACAAGTTAGATCTAAATATATTTTCAATGTAAAAACACAGTTAACTCTGTTTAATATACAGAGAGTAACTACACAATATTATGTCGTACTAACTATCAGAATATCAAAAATCGAGTTATCTGGGTTTTTCTTAAATTTCGAAAATGCTGTCTAGTATTAAATTTCTTGCTGTGCACAAAACACCTTAAAATCTACCTGTTTTTTAAGAAATACTTTTAAATTATCTTGCTCGAAATAAATATTTCTCTTGTTTTAAAAATCTTAACTTTGACCACCTGCAGTGAAAATGTATAGTTGTACTGGCGAAGGAGTTCAAAAAGTTGTTCAGTCAATACAGATATTAGAAAGGCACAAAATCAATTATCACTTAGTCTCAATCTCTTAGACACAATCAGTTGATTGAGTCCAAGAATAAGAAGTCAATTGTATAAATCAAATGACAGTAACTGAGATATTGCTATTTTTATTGAAAAGGGACTGATTTCTTCGAATTCACTAGCGACAGGATTTATTATAAACTAGCGACTCGTCCCGACTTTACCGGGTGGGATGTTCAATTGTAACACATCAAATTTTTTTTATTGAGATTTTCATTCAAAAACACCATCAAAATTTCCGACTTATTCAGAGGATTTTCCAAAAATTTTCTTACATACGAATCTTGTCCTGAGTACGAACACAACAAAAAAGAAATCAGCCAAATCGGTCAAGCCGTCCTCAAGTGATACTCCGTCATACATGTACCATTGTTTTTTATTTATATAGATTCAACTTGACGTTCCTACGACTTCTTAGCAGCAAAAAATTCTATATAAACTGAGGTACGCCATACGCAAAAAATTCTGTTGCGAAACGCACGTCAAAATATAATATTTTTTTGATACAGAAATAACACCACTAGCAGTAATTTTTAGTTGATTAATTGCTCGACAGAGGCAGCCCTAGTGACATGTCACAGCCAAATGATACCATTGCTCGTTTAAACTTCTTATCGCGGATATCCGGTTATCTCATATTCGTTTCTGTTAAATAGAAGCTAGCTGAAATCTCAAATTAAAAACGAAAAATTATCGAATGCGTATTTTGGACCCAATTTTGCATAACTTTTTTTTCTTCTGCTTTGTCCGTAATTGCTATAGTACCCTAAATAATACGTGACTGCGCTTTTAACCAGTTTTTTTTCTTACACAAATGAAACCCTCGGAACCCTTTTTAATTTTTTATAACTTTTGCCCAAAGTACTGTCATATACTTAAGCGAAAACTGTGAGGAGAATGATGAGATTTGAGGAAGCGAAAGAAGTATGTAAAGACCGCGACGCTTGTTGCTCCAACCTTTCTCACTAGTCCGTTAGGGATATTGCGTAAATATACGTATGTATAACTTTTGCAACTTTTTATGCCATTTTAAAGTTTTTCAACTTTTTAATTGTCATTGAATAGTCCATAATATTTTCGAAATTAAAGAAAAGAATGTCTTTTTTACAAATGTTTTAAATCTTTGATTCAGTTGGATTGTTCTGTAATATTGGTATCCTTTAGTACGAAATTAAGCTAATTTTAAAGTCAGTTCAGTTTGAATTAAAATAATAAATTTAAAATTACTATCTAGAATCTAGATAGAACTAAGATAGATTTAACGTCCAAAAATACCTACCTTGTAAGTTGTAAGTGCGTTTACTTGAACAAATTGATTTGACTTTAGATATAATATGAATTTACCTATCTGTCCCACCCCGTTAGCTGCATAGCGTGAGGATGTAAAAGCATGTATTTGTGAAAAATCTTTTTTTATTATTTTATACTTGGATTCATTGTCGCAACTGTTCAAAACAAAATCTCAAAATTATGAATGAGGTCACTTTCTTACTAAGAGTGCGATATATTACATCATATGGGTGGCGTCACAATGTCTAAACTCCGCCATATTGATGTTTCGGACTTTCGGTGATATTGCTAGCAACGTGGTGATCTCAGAGCCAGCACTATCCGTTCGGGTCCGCACGCCGAGACCTCCCTCGAAACTATAATCTCCTTTCTAAATTATTATAGACAGACGCTGCAGATTTATATAATAGTGTAGATTATTTATTTATACTTTACTATTAATCTAAGTACTAAATATAACTACGCTGTGGTATGAAAGTGCGCTATAGAAAGACTAGCGCTAGGCCGTTAGGCTCCCCCGTTAGGCGGAGCTTATGCGTCGTTTTTCACCCCCTAATATTGTTTCTGCGCTCGAGAACGCTCGCCTTAAGACATAGACGTAGACATATATTTATTTACAACTTTTACAAAGCATACAATAAAAAAAAAAAATGAAAAACTATAATTAAATAATGCTCGTAAAATCACCTACTATTCAATTGCAAAAAGGTCAAAAAGGTGCAAATAGCTCAGCATTAAGCAAGTTGATAGAAACTGCGCTGGTCTTCCGCTAGGCCCTTTGGACAACAACATTGACAGTACATATAATGTATTATAATAGATTACAGACGTGAACAAATATTTAGTAACGAAAGTGAAAAAGAATTGGCTGAAATTGATTATTAAATTACAATAATGTTACTTACAATAATGTAATAATGTCATTTGGTAAAGAAATTATAGCACATAGATTACATTACAAACTATAAATTAAATCAAAACATAAATTGGATTAATTCGTTAATTTAAATCAATTCATAAATTAAAAAGAAATAATTAATTACAATTAATTACACTAATATAAATTGTTAGAAATCAAAATAATACAATAAATAATTCCTCTATCTTACTCGCTATATAATTAGATAGCGATAGATATAAAAGTTCCACAATACGTAAAAAGATGTCTGGGTATTCATTAAAAAAATCCAACTTAAAGCAAGTAACCCTAATATATGTTATTTTAAATAGCACTCTAGTATTGTGATTAAGAAATTCTTGTTCCTTTTGCCAGTCCAACAATTTTTTTTTAATTTTAAGCGTTTACACGCTGTCAAAAGTCAATAAGTATATTTCTTGTTTCTTTTCTTGTGTCATGCATGCAATTGCTTGTAAGATTAATTATTATTTTTACTACATTTTAAAATCTGAACTTGTGCGTCTATCAGGCTTTTATAGCCGTCGTCAATGCCCAAGAAGAATGCCCAAGAGGCCGGAGATATATTAAAATCCTAGTCATTCCCACAGTAGTTACTTGAGAGACGAGAACGTAGCAACAACGCCACACAGTAATATGCGGCGCCATCTACAGTACGCGTTAACGTTTTAAATTTTTTTTGTCTACCCACGGGATGATGGACGGTGTGGAATTAAGAAGTATATTGCGGTTCTGATTGTAAATAGATCACAAATACATACATATCTTCATGTTGTATCCCTAACGGGATACTTAGAGAGGATGGAGTGTATGCATACTTCTTTCGCCTCCTTAATCGTTATTCTCCTTGCACATTTTCATCAAGGTGTGTGAGTGCTTTTGACATTTTCGTTAGCTAATAGTTTGACTATTTAATCTTACAAAGTCAGCCTTGATCTTTGGCTTCTACTACCACTCACTTTCGCTCTATAGATTTTCATCGTCAATCGTCGCTCATACTTTCGATGTATCCGAACTATCAGAGGATTCCTTTCTGCATTTGTACAACAATACTGCACTTTAAACTTGTGATACTGCGTATTTTTTCAATTCTTATTGGGACGTCACATACAAAAATATCGGTAGACAGAAAATTATATACAAGCATTAATTACTTTACTTTCTTTCACATCAGTTCAATGTAGGGTTCTAAAGGGCTTAAAAGAAAGTGGACATTAATTTTCTATGGTTTATATTGGACAGAAGATATGTAATAAATACTAGCTACGACAGCTACGCACTTTATAATTAATAATAAAGATATAATTAATACCGTGCGCGTGAGATCGTCTCTGATAAGAAGTGAGTGCTCGGGCCCCCACTTCTTTCGCTCCTCTTCGTAGACCCGCACGCTTATTACGTAACTTGCAGTGAGCATGCGACAGCCAATATCGCGCGATATTTGCTGTCAAAACGAGAATTTGTGTAATGTAATTTGTATAGTGGCGCTAAATCTACCGCGAAAAGTGCATTTTACGGTCATAGAATAATAGATATGCAATCGTCATACATGATACCAATTTTTTATTACAAATATTCACCGGTCGTGCAGTGATCGCGTGGCTGTCGCTGTCTGCAAATTTTTAGATAATAACCCCGCCGAACTGTCCCGAGGACTCGCGAGTCGCGACAGGTTTATACATACATACTTATCTTCACGCTGTATCCCTAACCGGGGTAGGCAGAGAGGACGGAGTGCCAAGTGTAACGGTATTTATATACTTCTTTCGCTTTCTCAAATCTCATTATTCCCCTCGCACATTTTCGCCTAGGTATGCCAGTGGTTTTGACATTTCCGTCCGCTAACACTCTGGCTATTTGATCAGCCTTGGTCTTCCTTGGCTTCTTTTACCACTCGCTTTCGTTTTTCTTCGTCAGTCTTTCATCATTCATTCTTTTTATGTGCCCGAACCATCTAAGTTCTAAGCATTCCTTTCTTAATTTTTACAATAACTGTGCACTGCACACTGTACATACTGCACATATATACGTAGTAAATAGTATATATAAATAACAGATATATAATTTTATTAAGGTGACGCAGTAATAAACAATAAAATTAAATAGACTTATGAAAAACACGAAAAAACCAGTTATTGTCGTTTATATCAAAAACTATAATTATTTTTTAAAATCCAACTGGCGTTTTGAAGAGTGTGTTTATATTAATCTACACAGAAAATTTAGAAGCATAAATCGGTCCCGTTACTCAAATGTAAATTTCTGTTTTAAAAGAGGTTACTTTGATACTTATTTCTGTTATTAAAGTTAACCAATTGCGTATCAGAACTCAATAAAAGTCAATGAAATGAAGAATTATGTTATCAAATACACTTTCATACGTTTCGTAATCGTCAATTTGAGATCCCTGCCGTCAAAATTTACAATGCATCGCCTTAGGGCGGTGTTAAACAATTAATATTTAATAACTACTAACTAATATATTCTGTGTTGTTTTTGCGCTTGTAGAATCCCTTTAAAGATGTCTCTATAACAACATACTGTAAACATCCGGTCCCTTTGTATTACGCAAGGCAGTACAGAATCGTAGCAAATCAATTCGAATGGAAAGTGTGCAAAATTACCGCTGGCCATGAAGCTACAATATTAGAATTTCCTGGTCCACTGAATACTTTAATTTAATGATAAACTTTCTTCCATTCGAAAATATAACTGAGTGACTCATTGGTGCAGAGGTTAGTGTTTACCTGCCACACAGAAGCCGCAAGTTCCAATTCTACCCAATTCAGTATGAATTGAACGTTGTTATTTCTAACTGAAACTGCTCTCAAAGTAATATGTATTGTATTGTATAAAGGTCGGCAACGCACTCGTGATTCCCCTGACATTGCTGGTGTCCATTGGTGGCGGTGGTCGCTCTCCATCAGTTGACCCGCTTGATTGGTTGCACCTCCCACCATAGATAAAAAAATTGTATAAAGTCGAAAATTAATTCAAAGTGTCACAATTGGCTGTAATCTATACTAATATTATGAAGAGAGAGCGGACTTTGAACAGTTTCTGTATATGTGGAGGGTAATCTCCGACTCCACTGCACTATGCATTATTTGAAAAATTCTTTCACTATTCGAGTTAAATTTTCAGAAGGAAATAGGCAACACGGGCGAAGCCGAAGCCGAGACGGACTGCTAGTCTGAAAATAAAAATGGGCTACGCGCGTGTCGTAGCTGCGCAGTTATTGTTCCGTACTGTCATTTGTTACGAAATGCCAAGTACTGCACTAAATTTGTCGTGTAGCTTTCTCGGAAGGACTTCAGATTATTTGCGCTTTTTTAAAAATGCAACAGTTATAATAATTATATTCTATATTAGTGCTCTACAATAACGCGATAATATACATATTAACATTTATTGAGGTGTCAATGATAAAAAAATTTCGATTATTAAAAAAAACCTAACACCGAAGTCTTTTCGAATAGTTTACAAAAACATTACGCTACGCTTCGCGATTATTATTCCTGAATTTTTGGGAGCCAAAAAGTATCTGTCAAGGACGGATACCTGCACCTGTAAAAAAAATATATTAATGTGTAATACATGTAGTCGTGCATGGCATTATAAATTGTAAATGTAGTTTAAAACGTAAATATACTTGCCCCCTTTTTAGCATAGCGTAATGATAAACAAAATACTATAGTACGAAGGCGCGTGCATGTACGTTGTAATATTTTACGTATACACACAGCTATCTTGCGCGCTGCACCGGCGCACGCGCCGGTCGGTTAGTCGTTCAGTGAAAGACGTCCACGCACCATCTATGGTACGCTCCCTGACCTTAGACGTATTAAATCGAAAATTGCCTTTTATTTAGCAGTGCAACGTATGCAGTAAAAAGAAATATGATATATGAATACATAAGGATGTATATTATAAAAATAGTTATTAATATAAGCCAAGTAATTCTAAGTTGTTAAAACAACAAATAATGTAAATTAGCAGTTAAATATAAAACTGAATGTAATAGCAAAATTCAAAGATAAGATATAAATGATGTAAAAATTATATAAGGTATTATGAGACAGGAGTAACAAATAGTTAAGAATAAATGTAAATTAGAAAATAAGTGACTGCAATGAAAATAAATAAAAGGAGATAAATGCATTCGGAATAAGAAATAGGAAAGAGAAAAAGTAAGAAAGAAAGATGGATTGAAGAGTGCTGGATTCAAGAAAGAAAGAGATAAGGAATAAACCCAAGAAAGAAAAAATCTCTGACAAGCATTGTCAAATGAAGCAGCGCATAATAAAAAAAACCTATATAGCCAAAAAAAATAAAAATTCTTCATCAGCTTCACCTTTCACCATAAAGCTTGTCTGATGGAAAACTTGTTCTTTTTTCTTATAACTAAGTCCCTAACACTCCTCCAGTGAAGTTATAGTAGGCTTTACTTGAGTTACAAAAAACTTCTTGCACGAACGCGAAAACTTAAGTTGCACATATTTATTCAAACATTCTAATTCTTAAAACCGCGATGATTGGCGCTCCGTCTCCTCTGACTGTCTCGTTGGACATGCAGCGTAAAGATATGTATGTATATATCATTGAAAATAAGGTATACTTTGAAGGAAAGTTTTCAGAAATACCGCATTTTAAATGTACTTTTTACGTAAACAGTCTGATGATGATGATGATGATGAGATATATTTCGGTGAGTGTGTGCAAGAGCTTCACAACCTTATCACACTCTCTCCCTAATACAGGACTAATAGGAAGACTATCACTCGTTTCTAGAAACTAGAAATTCCAAAAAATTCGTACACAGCATATTGGTTCCACATTCATAAACGTACTGCCCAACAAGACTAAATTATTAAAAAAAAAAAAACAAAAAAACGAGCGAGCCTTTGCAGTAGTCGATATGATGTGTAACATATGACATCTCACCTTGGTAATACGCAACATTAACACTATATCCTGAAAAAAATGATTTAGGTATTATATGAAATGATTTTATATTATATTTTATTTAATGAACACTAGGAGTAGGTAACGCATTTTTTATTGAAGACAATTATTTTTGTTTAATTTGGGGGAAAGTGGAGACAATAGAGTCATGATAACTCAAATATGAGACATTTACTTGTGATTTCAAAGTATTTAAAACCCCAAAAACCGTTGAAAAACTGCGTCAGTAACAGTACCATCGTTAATTGTCGCGGAATTTTTTTGCTCTTCCTTTCCAGTTTTTAATTTTTTCTCACGTCTCTCTGCCAGTAATCTCGCATATATTCTGCTCTGGATTTACCCATCTCTACAACTCACGAAATCATTAGAATTAAATTAGAATTATAAATATTTAAGAAAATATTAATTTTTAATTAATTAATTTGTATTTTTTTTAATCAAAATTTAAAGTATCAATTGAGTAGTGACAGAAATTAACCTCAAAATTTAAAAAAGCAAAATATTAAAATATTTAATCGAATAATTATCGGAAAATGGGTTGGTACAATCTGACGGCCACTTCTACCACCGCGCGTTCATTGGTCAAATCAAATAGCGCGCACTTCCCCGGCTTCCTGTTACATACTTCCGTCCCTTTTCACGAAATCAGTCCCACAGATTGCTGGAAAGCGAGAGGAAAGATGTTACACATTAAAAACAAAAAACTCGACTGCATTTCACAATTTTTATTAGTTATAATATATTTGGAATTGACTATTTATTACCTTTCATTTAATACCCATATTGTTATGCTTTTCTTCTTCCATTTTTTATATCTCGGGTGCAATATTGAAATTTTATACAGTATGTCATTCCTACAATTAAGACACATCTAATGACAACTCATATGTTAAAATCCGGCGAGTCGTTTAAGCTACAGAGCGTGCTAAAGAAATAGACACACGTACTCACATATATACATCACACATACATACTCGAAAAGCATAATCGTCCTTCGCAGTCGAGTAGAAATGGAACTCCCTGCCGTCTTTTGTATTTCCTGAGAAGTACAATCCGGACATCTTTAGAGCTAGAGTGAGCTAGAGTTTAAATCGATTATATCTTCAACCACACTGTCATACCAACAAGTACGCTAATGCTTTTTCATAATTTACCGTTAAATGTTTTCATTCTAACGATCTTACCGTCGACGATATAATAGTGAAGCAAATTGCTTCTCCATTGTGTCGTGGAAAAAGACGCTTTTTCCATAGACGATAAAGGACGACATCGATGACGGAAGTTTAAAAGCGTCTTCATACAACTGTATACATTTTGCTTTCCTATTTTTTTTTCTTTCTTTATGGCATGGCACACAGATTAGTGCACTTGCCAACGTCACGTATTAATGAGTAGAATCACAAGTAAATTATTTTCTTATCGCAAAACACCTCAAGTAAATTGATAGTAGGCTTTACTGAAGTTTTAAAGGACTTCTTGGAAGAGCGCGAGAACTTCAGCTACACATGTTTATTTAGATCTCCTCCATTTTTGTCACTTACACGAAACTTTAAAACACAATATACTCTCATTGTTGTATTTTAAAACTCCTAAAGATGTAAAAAATAGAAAATCTAAGTAAAATGACAATTTCAGTTCTCCCGTTCCCGCCAAAAGTCTGCTTTCCTATTGTATCGTGGACGTTGAAATCGTGGCGATAAAATCGTTCGAAAGTAAAATATAAAAGCGCGGGGTTATTACCTAAAAATTTACAGTCAGCGACAGCCACGCGATCACTGCGCGACCGGTGACTATTTGTAATAAAAAATTGATATCATATATGACGATTGCGTATCTATTATTCTATGACTATAAAATGCACTTTTCGCGGTTGATTTAGCGCCATTATACAAATTACATTACACAAATTCTCATTTTGACAGCAGATATCGCGCGATATTGGCAGTCGCTTGCTGTCTGCTAGTTACGTAATAAGCGTGCCGGTCAAACGTAGATCTCGTTCTGATGACAAAAAAAACTTAAAAAAAGTTCTACTCGTGCGAAGCCGGGGCGCTTAGTTTTAAATAAAGACGACTCCGATGTTGTTATGAAACACCTCGAAGCCCCGAGATATCTTGGAACTTTGATAACGTTGAGATTTTTCTTACCCTACAAAAGATATAGACGGACGCACATTGTAACTCGTTCGGAACTTGAAACCAATGCGGAACTTTTTTTTAAAACTTCAAGAGATTAGCGTAGTGTAAAGCAAGAAAAAAATCAACTAAGTTATGTTTTAATGTAATGACCTATCATTACATTAAAACATAAGTACGTTTATACCTATATAAATGTACGTATATACGTACGTATGTATGTATAAATGTGGTTATCGTAATAGATAATAATTAAGTAATTCAGATAACATTGTTATTATAAGCTAGACTTTGTAACTAGTTATGAACAAGCCCAGGATAATTTCAAGGTTATATATACCCTCTTAACCGGAGACACTGGGTTCGATTCTTAATTAGGCTTATTTAGCAAATGACTAGTGTAATTTGATCTTAAAAAAAATTGGTTAGAGTGATTCCTAAACGTCAAATTAATAAATAAATACCTCAAACAATGACGTCAATTATGTGACACAATAAAAGACATTAGACTTGTACTGCGGTACCACACAACGAACTGGAAAGCTCGGTAACTCCTTGAAAATTAGACTATTTAAAACGGTTCGTTTCTTAACTTAACCTGACCGGGAATCAAATGCGAGACTCCATTATTGGAAGGTAAATGGACTAACTGCGACAACGGACCATTCATTAATAAGAAGAAATATTATATTTCTATCGCGAATAAAGCCACGGCAATAAATTAATTTAACATACATTCCAGATCCAAATACGACGTTGCCTACTGACCCAATATATTCCGCTTAGCAAACAGTACACGCACTCCTCGAGAAATTGGTTATTCAGCGCGCGAAAGCTCCGCGGAGAGAGGGGAGTGCGGAGGAAGAGGAGCCGACTCTACCTGCGCGTACGCACCTGTTGTGCGACCAACTCAGTCGAACGAAGAACTCGCGCCGAAGAGCGCCATGGTAAAACGAACGGAAGAAAAATTACCGCGAGTGTTAATAGTTAATTTGTGAATTAACCATGGATGTGATTCTGTACCTGTGGGCTCTCTTCCTCGTCTTCAAAGGTAGGTGAACAGTACCATACATTATTGAACCGAAAGTAGGTAGGCGTCCGATCTGATGTACCACTTTCTTCAAGATTTCACTTATAACGCGTTATCTCCCAGAGATTGACTGTTTTAGATTAAATGTTGTCTTATAAGATAGAAGTGGAATTTAATACTCAAACTTACCTTTTTTTTTCTAAATGCGAACGCATTTTTGGGTTTTTTGAAATATTTAAGAACACCTCGAACAATCTCTACATTTAATAATCCTTTTCAATTTCTCTTGTATTTATCTGTTGTGCATGTGTTGCCATTCGTTACATTCTTTACATAATTTATAACCTGCATTTTATTACATTATGTGTTAAATATCGGATACCTCATATATCAAGAACGCAGTAATATTCTGATAACATTTTTTTTGACAAGAATTGCCAGAGCGTTTATGAATTTTTATGAATTAAAACCACGTTTCTAAAATATTTCGCAGACTATGTACCTAATAGTGAACTTCTAGAAATAGAAAAATTTAAAAATAATATGAAAACATTGCCAAGAAATTTTAATGTGCGATTTATACTCCTTCATAGCGTTTTGTGGATATTGATTCACTTTAATAAGGCATTGACCAATTGCCACAAGCTTATAATACTTACGTCACATATATATTAAATAAGTATGTGAGTCCCTATTTTAGAATACAATGAAAGTTGCGTTTTAATCTGGTTATAAAGTTTTGTAGTTACACGTATAAATATACTGTATTTTTTAAATCAATAGTACCACGATTTTTCTGCGATTCCTTTCTAAATGAATGACAATAGCTTTTTAAACGAAGAAAGTCTCAAAGTCTCGAATAAGCTCGATGACATTTCTAATATTTTTGCTAAAGAATTTATGTCAAGACGCCTCAAGTTTTGAATATTGATGCCCATAACAGTAACTGTTATCATACAGAGAGATTCCACTCAGTGTTGTGAAGAATGGTCGCTGTGATTATTACTATATCTATTTAAGTACTCGTGTGTGGGCTTCGGAATGTGTATAAGCCCTTGACCATCGCTAATTTACGGCAGCTCAAAGACATGCAGCCTTGTAGTTCGGGTCAGAGAATAAATATGCGGTATCTTCCTGTCGTACGAAGCCACTGTCATCACGGTCACGGTTAACGGAACAGGGGTGCCGGTCATCCATCCATGCAACACCAAGGAGGTAGATAGCGCGCGCGGGTCACGGAGGATGCTGGAGCAGTCTTTGCCCCCATGTTTTGACACAGCTTAAGAGGGGCTCAGAAGTGTTCCATAGAAGATCATGGAGCCCCTCGTCAATGTTTCCAGGAAAAAAATAGCTAAAAGCGTTTTGGATCCGTAACAATTGCACAGAAAGTGGAAATAAAATTTCTGAAAAACCAATTTTTGATGTGAAACATCTTATGCGGCGGGTCAGAACGGCTGTTGGCGTAGCGACGCGTCGCCACGCGCTTGTGACTCTGCGACTCTCTTCCTAATCGGCTCGGCGATTCCTCTTTCTTTGCGCTGCAACCGTCTCAATTGTTAAGATTTTTTTTTAATTTTGGTATTAAATTAATATGTATTTTTTAATGAAGAATAATTGTAATAAAAAAAATCTAAATATTATGTTTTTGAGTATGCCATATTTATTTCCTTCAATAAACCATCCTGTTATGCATATTCTCGATACAAAATAATTTCAATGTTTCACATCTGCCAGGCGTCCCGCGACGGCTCGTTTTTTTTTCTATTTCTGATATTGGGTTACCAGATTACCAAACAGTTCAGTAAGTGTATAGATGATGGAATAGATCAGCTTTGACATACGGATAGACAGACTTATAGAGGGATAAGGGTCATTTTAGCATTCTCGGCTATAGAACCTTAACTAAGGTCTTCCTTAATAAGCCCTTCTTCGCACCGAAGTCACGCGGTAGATAATGGCTCGTGTCTTACTCTTCTCATAATATCGGTCGAGGCTTCTTGAGGAAGTCGCGCTGGCAGCTTCTTCCGCCAACGAATCAGTTTAGCTATTCAAAGAGGTAATGCTGCCAGTCTGTTGGGCACCCATATCAATGACGGCTTTCTAAGCGGCAACTTTGAGGGAATCTATTATTTAAGATAAAGCTTAGTTTTACGTTTGTAAATATTAACGTTTAGTTATGTATGTACATATTTACTTCAATATATATACAAGGTTAATGTGAAAGAAGGTATAAATCCGCCGGGGTTATATTATATTGCAGATATAATAATTACAGGATACGTTTTTTTCCCATACAAAAAGAAAATCATTCATTTAATAAGAAAAAATGAACAACCTTGTCATTATGCTCTATATTCCAAAGGTTTGCTAGCGACGTAAAAACGCTATTAGGGTTGCCTCACCTTCATTTTTTTAACTGAGGTTTTACACGAACTATTGACTTTTGGCGAAGTAGAAAGCAAGTTTTCCGTTGTCATGGGTACGTGAATACATTTTCGTATTTACTCATACCTTCGAAATAACCTTGTATGTATATATATTTAACATTATGTATACTTTTCAATAATGTAATAGCGTTTATTTGTCATAAACATGCTAGAAATTTGTATGAAATGAATTTTCAGTTTTACAAATTTTCCCAAACGTTCAGCATGCGAATTATTATCTTGTATTTGGCGAAAACCGATCCATTTATGATTATTTGATATCAGGGACTTTAAAATTTTCAAGTTTCTCTAACAATCGGTATTTTAGTTTTTGACGACATCATTTTGGGTTCACATAAGAAATCTAATTCGTATGTCTTTTAAACTATCCAATGGAGTTGAAATAAAGTCTAAGTGTTAAGCCTAAATTTTTATATAATTTTCATATAAAAAGCGATAGTCGTTTGGTGTTGAGAGTACAGTCAAAAAATTCTTCAAGTAAGGCTATTTGTATAATTTATTGGCCTCAAGTCACTTGGTTTAGGACTTTTCCTATTAAAACGATGCTTTAAGACAATACACTGAGCAAACTAGAAACATCACTACGTATAATATATCTAGGAATCCGTCTGTGGTTTCTGATAATCCGTGATACCACCATTTGTATTTATTTGACATGACAATCTCGTATATTATTGGAACCTATGGAAAATCTGGTTTAGAGCAGGGCTTGATTCAAAATAAAAGACATCGACAGATTTCTGTCAAATTACTGCCCAGAAATATCTTTATTTGATTTCTTATTATTTTATAGGAAATGGGTGTATATCTTAAAATCAAATGTTTGAAAATCGATTACAAGGTTTCTGAAATAAACATAGTTTTTGTTATTGTATATGTTATTTATAATAGCACGCTCTACACATAATTCGTTCATGGTACCATTGAACATTTGCCACTTGCTTTAACATGCTCTCCGCGCTCTGTACCTGCGCACGCGTCCGTTTTGTAGTCTCACGTTAATTGTAGTTCATATGTTAAAACAATTCAGTACTTTTTTCTTTGTGTTTGTCAACGGATTTTCTTTTATTTTCTTTAGCAGCTATTGACAAGCTTAAGTGTTATCAATAAAAAATTTTGAACACAGTGATATGAATACGTGAAGCGTAAACCTCGGATCCCTTTTCAGGAATATTGCGCGCACGGAGGAGCGTGAGATTTGGCATAGTTTTACGTTCATACTGGCAATATCAAAAAGACTGTCAATGTCAAACTCAGAATAGGTTGTGATCATATACTAATTCTAATTTTAAGTTGCGACTGAAATTGTATTTCCTCTCATGCCAAGCGGACGGATCCTATAGCGGTGGTTAGGTTGTTCCATAAATAAATAAATAATTTAATTAACGGAAACTTGATTGGCTAGAGTCGAAATGAAATGTGTTTGTATACATATGGGTTTTTTTATTATTTACTTATTTACTAATTATTATTTATTTATATTTACTATTTATTAATTGCTAATATTTAATTTAATTACTACGGCCATCTGTTAGACCGACGTACTCCACAAATAATGGTCGCCGCTGAAAATCAGTACTGTAGCACTTGTGCCGGTATATATCTGTGCTAGTTAGTGACGGAGTCTGATCTCTGGAATATGCTGAGGATGCTTCGTTGAGAGGCGAAACACGTGTCGATTAACAAGTTTGAGATTGTGGTCTGAAGATAGCTAAAAACTATATAAAGGCAGATTGCACGTTCAAAAACACCTTGCAGTGGGGTATAAGGCCTAGCGCCTTATACCATATAGTAGCATTCTTTAAAGTAAGTAGTTAAAGTACTTGAACGTTTTTATTGTCACGATTTTATCGTCTACGATATAATAGGCAAGCAAAATGTTTCCCTATAGTGTCGCAGAAAAACTGGTTTTTCAACGTCCACGGCATGACGTGGACGGAAATTTAAAAGCGTCTTCATACAACTGCATACCTATTGCTTTCCGATTGTACCGTGGACGGTAAAATCGTACGTTAAACAGTAAATTTAAAGCAGTCAATAAATTGATTTGACTTTGACTTTGAATTCATCACATCTATTATAACTCTCCTACTTCTCGAATCAAAGATCGATGTATCGATTGATAAAAAATAATGGCATATCATTAGAGACGTTATGGTTGGCGATTCATTCGCACAAAAAACCACCCGCTATTCGAAGAAATGTTTCTTTTACATTGCGCTCAGTACCAATAGTACACTATTATTAACTACAATAAGGAAAGCGTTGTTAAACCGACGTTTTGGTTGCAATAAATTAGATACGCAAGTACCGCACAGTGGCGTGCACAGGGTTTTCCAACAGGGTAGGCACTCAAAATAACAAATATATTAAAAAATAACAATGTTAATACATAATTATATTTATTAATGCAGCAATATTGACGAGCGAGGACGTTACCGTTACTTTCGTTTTTCGTAGAGGTTGTGATTTGTTTCTTATACATGTAGTTAATGCAAGGAAAACAAAATAAACTATTAATATGTGGACAACCGTCAGCCAGTTAAATGTTTCATAATATTTAGAATTAAAATTTTGAATAAGATTGCCTGGCTTTTGATGTAAATGCAACTCTGGGACACACCTGCCTTTAGCTATAGTTTGTAATTTTTCACTACCTACATGAAAATTTCGAAAATGTGGTATATTTGGTTTTTGTAAACACGCGCTGCCAACACAATTATCACAGCTAAAACATTCCATTCTTTAAAATACAACTGAAATTATCTATTATAAACCAACACTTTACTTCAAATACGAATCTTAAGAATAGAAATTTTTTAAATAACTCAACACAATAATAAACTTTGACTTTGAATTCATCACATCTATTCGAAAATTTACCTTGGATTATTTTGGACGGTATTCATATTCCTTTTAAAGTGACTGTCAAGAATTTAGGAGTAATTTTTGATAGACACCTATCGTGGAGACCTCAGATCGCCGAAATCAGTAGGAAGATGTTTGGAGCGTACAGTTCCCTCAAACTGCGTAATTTCCTCCCAATTGCCACCAAAATATCTCTTGCTCAATCCCTTCTTCTTCCTCTTCTTAATTATGCAGATGTTTGCTATCCTGATCTCACTGTTGAGTCCTTAAACAAGCTTGAACGTCTGCTAAACCTGTCTATTCGATTCATTTTTAATCTGCGTAAATTTGATCATGTTTCCACTTTCCGCTCCCAACTTAAATGGCTACTAGCTATCCGTCGTCGAAGAGATTATCATGTTCTATCTCTTTTATACTCTGTCTTATTCCTTCCCACTACTCCGTCTATCTGAAAAACAGTTTTGTTTTCCACTCCTCTACTGCTAATCGTACCCTTCGACCTTCCCGTATGCTCACTCTTAATATCCCAGTTCACGCTTCTAATTTCTATTCCAATTCCTTTACTCTGCGAGCTACTCGTTTGTGGAACGCACTGCCTGATGACATCAAGTGTGTTTCATCTGTCAATGTATTCCAGAAGCGAGTGAAGGAACATTTTCTGTCAAATTAGCTTTCCTAATATTTTTTATAACAATGTGCTGTGCACTATGTACTTATTGTTAATATATTTATGTAGTAGGTGTATTGTATTTATATGTATGTATGTATTGTATATGTATGTATTAATGGGTATACTATGTAATTATATGTATGTATGTATATGTTGTGTATATGTATTTAAAGCATAGTTAAAGTATCTATCATAGTTTGATTCCTCTTCGTCGACTTCCTATTTTCATAATATATATCCTATAACCCAAAGGTTGCCTGGAAGAAATTGCTGTTCAGCAATAAGGCCGCCTTTTGTACTATATTTTTATGTTTTTGATCATTTGTTTTTTTTGTATATTTATAGTGCAATAAAGTATATTGTATTGTATTGTAATAACAAATCACTTGAACAAAGAAAACAAATATGGAGTTTTATTTTGATTCAAGTATAAATCAACCATATACAAAGCTATAACGAGTGATTTTAGTTGGAAAAGTGTTGAATTTATCAAATGCATTTAACTCTCTATAAAGTCGTTGATGTAGTCAATGTCTCCAAAACACGCACACAAAATTAATTTTCGGTAGATATTCGATAGATTTCGATAAGAACGGAAGAATGAAGATGTTAGATGGTGCTATGTTTAAACGGTTTTTGTTAAATTTTAAATTGTCTATAAAATATAAATCGAAATAACTTTCCTTTAAATTATCGGGTAGGCAGTGTTTCTTTGCCTATATGGGACGCACGCCACTGAGTACAGGGTCTGCCTGTCTTATGAAATACCCTCTAGATACCCTCTAGTTAGGCTGGCATTGTGAATTCACTTTTTGATCGGAAAAGTCATATTCTGACTATTCCGCTGAATTAACCAATCACAACAAATAATATAAGGGCACTATTTACAACAACTGTTCTCGACGCGTTTTAAAAATAAATTCTCAACTTGTGAAGTATGTACGAGTAGTTATATGTTTAGTTATTCATCGTGACTACTTTTCTACGTTCTACAATTAAAGTAACTTTTCTATCGAAATTAAAGTAAAATCTTAGATAATTCGAGTTAATTAGAGGTTCTCTAGTTAATAATTAGTCGACATAATATTACTGTGAGTCTCTAATTTAAATATTCACGTTGCTAAACTGTGGCGCTAAGCGCCAGATTCGACTAGAGCGTGTCTAGCACTACATCGATACATTATTATCCGCTCGTAATCGATGGTATAATATACAATCTTCTGCATTATCAAAAGTAAATAAATCATGAGTCTTATTATAAAAATGAACGTAATCTATATATTAATATATATAGATATATATATTAATATATATAGAATACGTACCTTTTTTAAGAAAATTGTGCGGACGGAGGAGTGTGAAATTTGGTACACTTAAAGTTTATATGGAGAAGGACAGGAGAAAGCTAATATTTGTATATAAATACATTAAATAAAATAAATCCCTCATTGTTTATGTTCATACTGCCAATGTCAAAAAGATTGTCAATGTCAATCTCATAATAGTTTGTGATAATATATATAACCTCCTTGGAGCAAACAGTCACACAGAATATAGATTGACGCCAAACAGATTATGTTATAAGTTTATAATTACAGTCGAATTTCGGACACAAGACGACCTCCATATAAACTTTAAGTCTACTAAATTTCACGCTCCTCCATCTGCGCAATTTTCTTAAAAAGGGAACCGAAGTTTTCGCTTCACGTATTAATATATAGACAAATACCATAGATTTTAAAATTCTAATATGAAATATGTACTGATTTAGAATATGAAAAGTAGTGATTTCACCAAATAGGGTAGAAGCGGCTATATTTTTCGGAAGTCATGGTATCCTCCTTCCGTAGTGGACAGAGTTTCAGGATGTAAATATATCTTACCTTGACTTTATTTTGGACAATTAATTATTATGCTATGAAATAGCAAAGCGGCTTCATAGAGTGACCGGCAGCTCGCCATTGTAACCTATGTAACTATTATTTTTATATTGTTTATTATTTATTGCATTTGATATTATCTCAACCTGTAAGTCGAAAGTCTCAGGTTCGATCCCTGGACAGTTCAAAGCAACACAATCGGCCAAAGCGTCTCCTACGTATGTACCTATTGTCGACCTAGATGGCACAGTGGTTTAGACGTTACCCAAACGCGGAAGGTTCCGGGTTCGATTTCCGGTCGGATCAATTTAGAAAATTAACTTTTCTAGATTGTCTCGTGTCTGCGGGACGCTCCTAGTCGTCGTCGTCTGATTCTCATAGGACAGGGAATACCCTAGTTTGAGATCAGATGATTGGTGTGTGTCGTCTGCCTCATTATTATTATTATTAACTTGATGCCGTAACAATTTTGAACAAACTATAACTAATACAATAAACAATAGCTGATCCCTGCGACTTCGTTCACGTGATCTTCAATTTACTGAATTAAATAATTCAGAAAAATTAAGAAAAGAATTCTTAGGTGACTTGGGAACATAGAAATAACCAGTGATGAAAGATTGACGAAGAAAATCTACGGAGCGAAAAAGTGATAGCAAAAGCTAAGGAAGACCAAGGTTGACTTACGAAAATCAAATAGACGGAAATTTAGCTGACGGAAATGTCACAAGCACTCGCATACATAGGCATAAGCGTGTGAGGAGAATGACGAGATTTGCGGAGGCGAAAGAAGTATGTAAGGAGCGCGATGCTTGGGACTCCGTCCTCTCTGACTACCTCGTTAGGGATACAGCGTTAATAATTTAGAAACCTTCGCGGGCGTGCAAGTAATAACTCACACACACATAATAACTAAAGTTTCACTGCAATTGGACGAATGTTAGACTGGTATTAGTAACGCATACAGGACGAAGTAACATTCATTTTTGCACACATAAGTGTATTCAATTAAAAAAAAATATTAGAGGAAGTTTAAAACACTCAAATAATATTTTATTTCTCGTTTCTAATTTTTCATTACCAGTTTACTGTTTGTAGCAATTTCAGTTCAGCAGGTGTGAATAATATTGGAGTAGATTGGCCAACATATGAATAGACTGCAGTAAATTTTTTAGCTAGTGTTTAATAACAACTTTAAATTTATTCTATACCAGGCGATGCCCGCGACTGCGTCCGCGTTGTTTATATTCATAAAAGCCTATGTACTTTCCTTGAGTTGAATCTATCTCCATACCAAATTTCATCGCAATCAGATGATCGGTATCAGCCCATAAAATACGAATAGACAAACATTGATTTTTATATATTAGATTAGCGACCTGCCCGGCTTTGCACGGGTATAAATAAAATAAAATACATGTGAAATAATTTTGAAATGAGTTGAGCAGTTTTTGAGTTTGTCAATACATACAAACAAACAAAGTTAACCTCTATATAATATTGGTTTAATATAATTGGGTGATATTGTATAGACTCAGGTGTTACTTTGCGGAAACTTACTTTGCATTTCATGTGATAAACTCCCAAAACTCCAAAAACCACCAATCGACACGTGTTTCGCCCCTCAACGGAGCATCCTCAGGATATACCAGAGATAGGACTCGTGTCGATTGGTGGTTTTTGGAGTTTGAGCGGAAAATAGCTAAAGATTTTTGGGAATTTAACACATAATTGGGTGAGGTGATGAATTCTTACACTAATTTCTAGCTATCTTCCGACCAAAATTTGAAACCACAAAACTAATCGACACGCATTTTGCCTCTTAACGAAGTAACGTCAGGATATTCCAGACAGGCTCGGTCAGCTAACTAGCTATTCGCTGCTAATAGCCGGAAATTATAAGAATATAGCGGAAGACAGCTAGAAATGAGAATTCGTTACGCGAAATAGATCTTCATAAAATAACGCTTGTAACAATTTACTTACTCAAGGGTTCCGTGCATTAAAAGTAAAAACAGAACACTGGCTTGCTCGTTTGCCTTCGCTTCGTTTTAAAAAGAAAATTTCTTTTTCTTTTTTGTAAAGTTGAACTTACACGGTGTTAGGGCTTAAGCAACGATATGTAGTTAGCACATTCCAAATAATACCCTTTTTATGAATATTTTGTACAACATTCAACGCGACAGGTAGATAGAAAATAACATTATGAATGATTATCGCGTATTACAGATGGTGCAAATTGCAGTTATATTGCGCTATCAACTATCTCGGCTCACTGTATTTATGTCCTCCGAACACAGGTTTCATTGACATCGTAAATGAGGCCATAACATCTTCGGCCATTGCAATCGGTTATCGCTCATTCATGTAAATATTGTAAATATTGTAAATAATTAACAGTAACATATAAGTAGTAATAATAATGTAATAACAATAAAATGAATATTTGACATTTATTTTTTATTTTTGACGAGGGCTTTTTTTGAAGCCTGATAAATCTTTAAAATACCGGACTGTGCGGGTCACAGACGCGCGCCGAGGGTGTCCTGCACTACGGCTAATGGCAGCATTAGATTAACACCGATTTATTTCAATATACTCAAACAAACATGCATACATACAAACATTTATAGAACACACATCCTCACGCTGTATTCCTAACGAGCTAGACAGAGAGGACGGAGCCAAGTATCGCGGACCAAACATACTTCTCTCGCTTCCTCGCATCATATCATTCTCCTCACACACTTTCGCCAAAGTATGCGAGTGCTTATGACGTTTCCGTTAGCTAACGTTCTGGCTATTTGTTCTTTATATGTCAGCCTTCGTCTTCCTTGGTTTCTGTTGCCGCTCATTCCTTCTACATGCCCGAACCATCTAAGCATTCCTTTCTTGACTTTTACAATAACACTGTCATCCATAAAAGTTTACAATTATATAAAAATACTAGTTTTTGCTCGCAACTTCGTCCCCGTGGATTTTGATGATAACATCACTATAGTCAATCTTATTGTGGTGTTTTATAATAGGGGTTAAAATATGAAATTGCCGTTTTAACGTACTGGCTACCTTGAATTAAAATTAAACTTGCGTAGTGTCAGATTTCAGTGAAACTTTTTTCGACTTTCAATTGTTTTTACATTTAGCTTTTAACGTGAAGATGGATACTGCGAAAATCAGAGTAACGTTCTGACGTGGGACTAACGCAGGAGAAACTGCTAGTATCAAAGTTAAATCTAAGATTAAAAAGTCTACTGTAACTTCGGGTTGCCATGTCATTGCCCTCTTATTGTTATATATAAAAAATAGATCAAGAATTAGTTTTACGTTTTAACTTAGGTATATTCGTTATGTGAGCTCGAACACGGCTCGTGACCAAACATAACAGTCATCAGTGAAAGTTCTCGGGTTGAATTCCGACACGAACTTCGACAAAACACATGGCGGCCAACGGTCGGTTGTTTTACTGTTTATTGCAAGTTGTAAACAAAATACAACGCAGCGACTTAGACTTATCGCTAGCTATATAATAGTGACACGAGTTCGTACATATTTAGACATAGACACACATTTATTTGGCATCGTTGACATCACAACAATTGAAAAAAAAAAATAGAACAAAAACATAACATGAAGATGTATAATTCACGTAATATATGAGTGACGTGTTGCCGATATTTGACACCGACGCAGCATAAGCTGAGACGAGCGCTACAGCTCCAATTTTCTGCGGTGCCCACCCCAGCAGAGTTATTCAAAAACGTCGGAAACTTTCCGTATCCGACAGGAAGCTTTTCCATGATTTCGTATCGTATTATATTCATATTATATCTATATCATATTATATATAGTCGTATTCACAAATCCAAGCCTTCGGATTGAATTTATGCTTTTCGACGATCGGCCTTTCCGCCACGGAAAGTTTCCGACGTTTGTGAATAACCCCCCTGAAGTGTATAACATAAAAACATATCACATATATGACGACCTCCGTGGCGCAACGGCTAAGCGCGTCGGAAAGTAAACGGGGGTTGCGGGTTCGATTCCCGCACCGACTCTGGGTGCTTATGTATAATATGTATTTCAAAGTATATAAGTACTATATCAGTTGTGTAGTATCCATAACACAAGCGCTGTGCTGCTTATTTTGGGACTAGATGAAGCTTTTGGGCATATCCAGGGATATCGTTAGGGATACAGCGTGAAGATGTGTTATGTTTTTGTTACATATGTAGTTTATTACAAGTTGACAGATAATAATAAAATGTACATGCATATGTATGTATGTATATTTTATTTTTTCATTTTCATTTCTACACATGTATGTATGTATATTTTATTTTTTCATTTTTGTCCTTAATGTGAACAACTGTGGCGACAGACATTTATAACATAACGCAGCAATATCTCCTTGTTATAATGATATGAAGCAGGGTTTTCAACATTTGTATTCCTTTAAATGAGTGACGATATGTATGTACATATGTTCACGCTGTATCCCTAACGGGGTAGTGAGAGAGGACGGAGCGCCAAGCTTCGCGGTCCTTACATACTTCTTTCGCTTCCTCAAATCTCATAATTCTCCTCACACTATATACATATGTACAGTATATACTTATATACCTTTACACTACTCGCTTAGTGTGATGGATGGATAGGATGTAGCGCCAAGTTTCGTTTTTCTCCTTTAGATTTTTGCGTTATCACTTTTTAACCGACTTCAAAGTACATACTGAAGGCGTTGTCAAAACAATAAACAACATTAAGTCTTCTGGTTTTATAGACTTGGCACCGGATTAAGTAATTGTCGGTTACTGTCATATTTTTGTACTTGCCTTTCGATTAGTAAAGGATAATTATTTTGTACTACCCGCTGCTGTGACTGAGTCTGGTTAAATGAAAACGATAGAAAATACGAAGCATACGTTCCTAAGTGCAATAAATGGCGCTGTTTTTTAAAAAGAGCATGTTTCTAGACTTTTTGCCTTTCAAAACATTCGGTGAAGAGATTTCAGAGATTTTAGATTTTAAACAAACGACTACTTACATTTTTCTATACCAATATTATAAAGAGGTAAACTGTTCGTTCGTATGTAATGGATAAACTCAAAAACTACTGAAGCGATTTCAAAAATTCTTTCACCTATAGAAAGCTACATTATCAGCAAGTAACATGGGCTGTATCTTTTTTTTAATTTGTACCCGTGCGAAGCCGAAACGGTTCACTAGTTGTATATATAGATGTTACTTTTATGAAAACACGCGCGCATTCGAATGAAACGTTTCGCCATTTCAAAACATTCGGTGAAGAACTTTCGGATATTTAAGACTTTGAACAAACGAACATTTACATTGCTATTTACATAGATTACAAACGTCCCACCCCGATTTAGCCCGGATGAGATCTATTGCAATATACTTATACAAAAACCTTCCTGAAGAAATTTGTCGTAATGATGGGAAAACCGCATTAAAATCTATCGCGTAGTATAATGATTAAACTTAAATTAAACGCACAAACAGACAGAAATAGCGACTTTGTTTCATATTTATTTTATTGCGCAGTAGTTTGGTGTTGCATCCAAGAAGGTTCGATTCCCGGTCGGGTCGATTTCGGAAACGAACTTTTTTAGATTGTCTCAGGTTTGGGTGTACTGGGAGACACCACCAGTAGTCGTCGTCTGGTTCTCAAAGCACAGGGAATACCCTAGTTTTAAGTCAGATGATTGGTGTGTATTGTCTGGCGCATTTATATAGCTAACTAGCTTTTCAACTCGACTTTGTTCGCGTGGTAGCCACTTACAACAAAGGAGGTAACATGAAAACCTTTTCCTTGAAAAAATACATACGCGTGCCAACTTTCATTTTTTTTTTGTACAATTCTCCCTTGAGAGAGAAGGCAGACGGATATATGACCATAATAGCCGATGTCTTCAGTAATGAAATGATACATTCTTCATTTTATTTCATTAAAATGTCGACGCAATATACATTTTAATGTTTCTTGGATTTTCTGCCAACAATTATGTTGAGGCAGTTTTTCTAATAGAATCCACTGAGGCAGACTAAGCCACTAAAAAATGTAAACTTCGCACTACTAAATAAGTACTTATTTCGACAATTACACATAATGCACAACAGCTGCATACTTGGGACGCAAAAGTATGTTAACTTTACGTTACAATATCCAGTAGAAACAATTTACAAATAATTAAAATGGATGCCCAACCAGTCCACATAAAATCCCGTCAAAAACTCAGTGGCAACTTTCATGGTGACCGGTCAAAACAGTTTTGGAGTTAACGGTTACATAAAAATAGAATAGAAATAGATTATAGATAACTTTATATTGAAAAAACTCAACAAAAAAAATTGGTGTAATTATCTGGAATATTTATTAGGACTGTAATTAAAATGGCTTAATCCTTGAACCAAGAAACATAAAGTACGGTACCATAATGAGTTGTCGCCTTACCACCGTGTGTCAAACGAATTTTCCTATCTCTTTCTATCTCGTTGAGTGTAACCACGAGTAAAACAGTTAGCTATAGTAAGTATGGCAGCCTCGCACTGTCAGTGTATTTCGTATCAGCTTATAAGTCGGTCATGAAATAATTATTTGCAGAATACTTGTAAATCTTAAGTCCTTTGTAAATCTTCTTAAGTTGTATTCACAGAATTAAATTATATCATGTTCAGCTGTGTATCGTTGTACTGTGACCTGCCCTAGTCACGCACATTCGTAAAAATCTAGAAAGTCGGTCAACAAAAAAAGGATACTAAGGACACGCTTTTAGAGAAAATTCTCCATCCATTGCTTAAACGTTCTGTCTGTACGTTTGCCAAAGGTGATTTATCCCGTCCGCGACATCTTTATACACCTATTTAGCCGTTTGATATAAAAATGTGAATTGGTAATTCAAAACTAGATTGAAACCAAAAACTTAAATAACTGTTACTTTGCATGCATTTCATTATTTCATTTAACGTTTACTTATACAATGAAACCTTTACTCTATCCTCAATAACTACTGGACCCATATTTATTAATTCTTGAGTGCGTATTAATAGCTTATAAATTTAATTTTCTTTAGTCTAAGTTAATTCGTCTCCGATACGTTCTTGGTCGTTTATTTTCACGCGCGAGCACAATCTAACATCAATAAAGTGTAGTTTCTCAACACACTAGCATTGAAGATGATCTTAATTTTATGCGAAGGGAAATCAATGACCGCAAATTGAACAAAGCAGCCAGCGGCCATTTCCCTTAGAAAACTGCGTAATTCGAGGCCGCTGACGAAATATGCGATATTTACAAATAATAAGTTCTTGAAGCTGGTACGCATACATATACAATATTTGAGCCGATTAACTACTTTTGTCTTGCTACTGTCCCTGAATTACTAACCAAACATTGCTCGAAATATAATGACGTATCTATTCATACATAAACTAGCGACCGGCTTCGCACGGGTAGAAATTTTTTAGAAAATGAAATACAGCCCTGTTACTTACTGATAATGTAGCTTTCTGTAGGTGAAAGAATTTTTGAAATCGTTTTACCTCTTTATAATATTAAGTATAAAAAGATCTTGTATTTATCATAAAACATATCTAACTCATCAACATATTAAAGCAGTCATACTCAACTTTGTTTTCTCGGCCACATATTTAATATAATTACTATTTCCAGTGAGCCACAACATTGCTATTAAAAGAGTTGTAAAATAATTCCATTAGTTTTAATAATATTTATTAAACGAAAAATAATGAGATCATTAAAATTTTGTGCACTTTTTAACAATTTTTTCAATCTTTGCATACCTATTTCATTTCTGAGTACGACCATACACAGATATGTCGATACGAATAATGTAAGCATTTGTATGCCTATTCCTTGGTAAATTGTTTTAACTTACCGGCTAATAAAGCTCGGCGAGTCACATACGGCCGGCCGTATGTGACAGGCTCACCATGGCTGTATTACATGCATACATATCTTCACTCTGTATCCCTAACGAAGTAGTCAGAGAGGACGGAGCGCCAAGCTTCGCGCTCCTTACATACTTCTTTCACCTCTTCAAATCTTTTCATTCTCCTCACACATTTTCGCCTAGGTATGCGGGTACTTTTGACATTGCCTTCACCTAATACTCTGACTATTTGATCTTCGTAAATCAGCCTTGGTTTTCCTTGGCTTCTGTTATTTCACTGTATATTTTCTTCGTCAGTATTCCTTCTTTCCATGTGCCCGAACCATCTAAGGATTCCTTACTTCATTTTTACAATAATACTGTCATGCAATCCTATCATACTGCGTATCTCTTCGCTGCTTATTTTGTCCGCAAGGGTGACACCGCACATATTTCTAAGAGATCGCATTTCTACTGCATTTATCTTACATTTCAATATAATTTTAGCACTAAATATTTGTACTCGTACTCGTTCTCATTGATAAATAATTACACTCGTTTCTGCAATACTCTGTAATATAGAAAATAGGGTTTTGCTTAAAAAATCCAACCAAATTGGATTTTTGTGTTTTGTATGCATTTTTGTGGTAGTAGAAGCCAAGGAAGACCGAGGCTGACTTAAGAAGATCAAATAGCCAGTGTTAGATGACGGAAATGTCAAAAGCAGTCGCAAATAGTATTACACAGTCGTAAGTGTGTAAAAAGAATAATAACGATTGAGGAGAGGAGGCGAAAGAAATATGTAAAGACCGCGATACTTGGCGTTTCGCCCTCTCTGACTACCTCGTTAGGGATACAGCGTTAGGATATGTACGTATACATTTTTTTTTATTTTGAGTGAGATGTGAACTGCGATCGATAAGTGCTTGACCGGCAAAACGGGCCATTTATAGCTGCAAGTTTATACAAGTTACAACTTTCTTAGCTTAATGTATTTCAAAGAGTAATTATTCTAAGGTTGCGTAATTAGCCGCCTGGAAGAGAATCGAATCCCGGGCCTCCGATGTTTTAACCGACCGGCCAGTTGCCATCTTTCGCTACGAAATTCAACTTTAATAGATGTTGGCTGTGTTAACCGCTACTTTCACTGTCTGTGATGCGACCGATGTTACTTTTACTAATTCTTGCATATTACGTGCTATTAGACATGAGCTTGAAAGGGCATCGAGGTTATTGACCGTCGACCGTCTATTTTGGCTTCTGTAGCCATGGATGTCTGTCCGTCTGACCATCCGTGAAGCCGACTTAGTTCTTAGCGCAAGTGAATTCGTTCCACACTCCCGCACACTATCCAGTAGCAACAAGATTGAATTTCGCATTTGCGGGTGGATCATATTTTAACACGGAGAATTCTCAACGTTTGTTTTTGTGCACAATTGTAATTTGCAAGAAAACTGCATTAACAATCGATTTTAAAAAAATCATATTAAATTTCTGTAGAATTTCGGAGACGTAACTGATTTTTGTGCAAAACAGGATTCTTCTAATATTTAAAGTAAAAAAATTTTTTAAGAAAAACACTAAACCGCCTTCAAAAAAAATCCACCGAAAAGTACAAAATAACTATTCTTTACTTGACTTCAATAACTGTCAAATTTAATAACATATAGTATTTGTATCGTATTTATAAAGTTATTTTTGTACTTGGGTTTTGATTAGTAAAGGATAGTTATTTCGTACTTTTCAGTGTTTTTTTAAGGCGGTTTAGTTTTTTTAATCATTTTTAATTCTCTTAAGTGACTTTGGCTTAAATTAATATCTAGAGCAGGGAGGGCAATCTATAATTAACTTCTTTTTAATTCTGGAGCGCAATGACATACAAGAGAATCATCAATACATTAATAAAGTTTGTAAGCAGTTAGTGTTATTTGGTTTCATTTGGTGTATCTTCGAAGTCCAAGCTCCAATACCGGTAAAATTTAAATGGGACCATCTCGAAAGTACATTCTTTCAAACAAAAAAATTATTTTCGAAATCGGTCTACAATTGGAAAAGATATCGGTGAACATACATTAAAAAAAAAACGTGCATGCAAACGAACTTAGAACCTCTTCCTTTTTAATTTAATAGTTAATTGAATACATTGATGGGATAGATTTTAGCTTAATGATAAATACGATATTACGTACATACATTCCTTCACACTGTATCTCTAACGGGGCAGTCAGAAAGGACAGAGCTCCAAGCGTCGCGGTCCTTACATATTTCTTTCGCTTCCTCAAATCTTATCATTCTCCTCACACATTAATACAATATTTATATAATTATATAGAGTGAATAGTGAATACGTAACTAAATTATAGAGATATAGAGATACTGTAGTGCCGGCTTATAAGACCTCAACTTTTAAAATAACCGTCCTGCCTCTGGGTCAACATTTATTATCCTTCCTTCCTTCCTTCCTTTCAGCCATAGGATGTCCACTGCTGGACATAGGCCTCCCCTAAAGATCTCCAATAAGACCGGTTGGTAGCGGCTTGCATCCACCGCGATCCTGCGGTCCTAATGAGGTCATCCGTCCACCTTGTGGGTGGACGTCCTACGTTGCGCTTGCCGGTACGTAGTCTCCACTCGAGAACTTTTTGACCCCATCGGTCATCAGTCCTCCGCGCTATGTGCCCTGCCCATTGCCACTTCAACCTGCCAATCCGCTGGGCTACGTCGGTAACCTTGGTTCTTCTACGGATCTCCTCATTTCTGATTCGATCTCGCAGAGAAACTCTGCATGGCTCGTTGGGCTACTTGAAGCTTACTAATAAGGCCCATAGTGAGAGACCACGTTTCTGTGCCATAAGTCATCACTGGCAACACACACTGGTCGAAAACTTTCGACTTGAGGCACTGAGGTATGTCGGACAAGAAGACGTTACACAATTTTCCGAACGCTGCCCAGCCGAGTTGGATTCGGCGATTGGCCTCTTTCTTGAAGTCGGACCTATCTAACTGGACTACTTGTCTTAGGTAGACGTACGAGTCAACGACTTCAAGAACCGAGTTCCCAACTGAAATAGGGGTGGGTACAACATGGGAATTACACATGACCTTTGTCTTGTCCATGTTCATTTTAAGACCTACCTGTTGAGAGACTCGATTTAGGCCTTCGAACATCGTACTGAGTTCCTCCATCGACTTTGCCATGACCACGATATCGTCGGCAAACCGAAGTTGAGTTAGGTATTCGCCATTGATGTTGATGCCGAATCCTTTCCATTCCAGGAGCTTAACATTTATTATAACAGTTCCAAATTCCACCTGTCTACGTCAAATAGTCTCCGAGAAAAACGACCGTAACAGACAGACACCGAGATGATACCTATCGTCATCTATGTATCATTTATGTACCTACGAGCAGGGGATTATAGATACATAAGCGATCGATGGGCGTAAATGAAAATTTTGTATCTAATGAAAAATGGTGAAGGATTTATGGAATTCACAAAATAAATATCCTAAAACTATCTATAAACGATTTCGCGTCGAATATTGTCCCATACTGTAGTACAGTACCATACTGGCGTTACGTTAAATGGTTTTCAAGTGATTGAATGACAAAAAGAAATAATTTTCATTTTATATATATATAGAAGATTACATGGCAGCGGTACAGTACCGAATTACGACGTGCATTTCGAGAATTAAAAAAAAATTAAAAGTACACTTGTTATACATTTTCGAAATATTCCTTGATACGCCACACAACGCGCCCAGTTTTTTATTTTTTCTATCTTTTTTTAGGTCTCCGAACCTACCCCCAAGTGCGAGAATCCAACTTCCGAAGTTCACCTCTGTCTTGGGCCTCAATTTACCGTACGTAGTTGTTCTTTCAGTTGTTCAGTTCCCGAAAACGGCTGTGAAAGACAGACAGACGAAGCAAGGTTACTCCATAAGTATTAGACATTTTGTTCCAAGTTTGCAATAAAACTGTTAGCACAGTAAAGTTACGACATCGTTCGATATAAATACTCAATATCGTGAAATGCAACAATAATAACTACCGGCTTTATTATGTTAATTGAAACACGAAATTATTTGTGACTGAATATTTACTGAATCCACTTAAAAAATATATGGAAACATGTAAATGAAATAAATATAAGTAGTACAATTATTAAAAATTATAAAAAAATTGTTTTAAGTTTGTAATTATTTTTTCTGATATAATATTTCTGAACGGATTAACTTTTAAAAACTCGTTTAACTAAAAATTAAATGTTATTTTTGAAACTACTATAAAGTCTATATGAATTGTTTATAGCTCTTTTTTTTCGAGATTAAACTGTGAATCCACCAAATAAATCATTGTAAATACGTCAATGTAACTTTTAATGGATGCGATCACATCCACATATTATATTATAAGTACCCGGGCGACCGAAGTTTACTCGGTGTCTTATAAAAAAAAACTTCTGATCACATTACAGGATTCGAACCCGCGCACTTCAGCATGGTAGACTTACAGTCTAGGCATTGTGCTATTGAGAAAGTAACTCTGTGGGAAATTGCAAAAACAGCACCCACAACAGCATCTTAGGGCAAGCTGTCTGAAGTTATGAAGTCTATACTTTCACAATTATTTTTCATTTTATTTCCTTATTATTAAAATTAAATTATTTATTAAAGTTTAATAGGTACTTATTGCAAACCGAACTTAGACATATTAATTGAAAATATTAAAAAAAAAAACAAAAAAGGTCTGACCGCATTGCAGAATTTGAACCCGTGCGCTTACGTGCGGTAGATCTACACTCAGCCACTGTGCTGTTCAGAAGGTAATCTCTGCTGTGAAATTAAAAAAGTTTTAGAAGTCTAGAGTTCAGAAGATTTAAGTGTGTGAAAGACGGAGAAAACGATTGTTCTCAAAATTGAGACATAGCTAGATCGATTTTTCGCCTCCAAGAAAAAGAAAGCGCCATGTAGTCCCAAAGTAAGCAGCACAGCGCTTGTGTTATGGGTACTAGACAACTGATATACTACTTATATACTTTTTTTTGTATATAAATACATATAATACAAAGACACCCAGACTCGGGGCGGGAATCGAACCCACAACCCCTATTATATTTACTATCCAAAAATTACTAAATATAAAAAGAATTGTCTTTTAACGAATTTTTTTTTCAATTTTTATTTTTACTGTAACTATATTTAAGAGTTCTGGGATTGTGTTGTGATATAATATAACAAAAATTTCAATAGTTAATAAAAGAAAAAAGGGTACATAAAAAAAATTCGGTATTAGTTTTTTTTTTCTTTCCTCATGGCATGGCGATTAACGCATTTGCCAATGTCACGTATTGTAATAGTATAGGTAGAATCGTTATATAAAACGTTAAAACTTCTCCAGTAAAGTGATAGTAGACTTTACTGAAGTTTTACAGGACTTCTTGGAAGAGCGCGAAAACTTCAGCTACACATGTTTATTTAGACCTACTCCATTCTTTTCACTTGCACAGAGCTTTAAAACACAATATACTATCACTGTTGTACTTTAAAACTCCCAAAAATGTAAAAAATAGAAAATCAAAATAAAATGACAACCTTACTTCTCCCGTTCCCGCCAAAAAGTCTCGGTATTAGTTAGCTGCCTGACTCATAGCGGCTAGACAAGTGGGAAACGCTCCGTACAATTGAGACGCTTACTGGCGTTATTGCTTGTAAAAAATCGGGAAAATGGGTACAATTTATCGACGACGTGAAATCTTGCGATTCAAGGAACAACACCTCATGTTTCGCTTTGGTTAAACGCGTGGACACTGAGTGTTGTGTGTAGGTATCCCGAAAAGTATTTACAAATATCGGGGATAGATGCCAAAACGTCTACCTCAGATACGGAGTGAAACTTGCTGCGACAGTTTGCTTGAGACCACGGCCGATGTAACTCGGTCGAAATGTCAAGCCAGAATAAAAAGATAATCGCGTTAAATTTCCCGTTTTACATATAATCTAGCATATTGTCCCAGATAGTACATAAGGTTGCTGCATGCTTGATTAGTTATTGATTGTAAATTTCCAAGTCAAATATGGTGAGGCAAGTTTTCGACATTTAAGCAAATATTAGCAGACGGAAATGTCAAAAGCACTCGCATATACCTAGGCGAAAATGTGTGAGGAGAATGATGTGATTTGAGGAAGCGAAAGACGTATGTAAGGACCGCGACTCTTGACTCTTAGCGCTCTGTCCTCTTTGAGTAGGGATACAGCGTAAAGATATGTATGTATGTATGTATCACGTGATTGCTATCTGCTACGACGGGGAGGGTCGTACCTGCATTCTTTTTTTATTTTTTATAACTTCAGCATAAAACCCAATCTGTTATATATACGTTGTATTGTATCTTTGTCGCGTGGTAAATAGGAGTCTAAATTAACTTGCCTCGAGTGTACACATTTGCAACGCAAACTTGGTGCATGCCTATTACAAGTTGAAATTGCTACCTGGGATGCCATCTACAGTTTCGAATTTAAAATTACTTAATTTTGTAATAGATATTGCATTAGGCTGATGACTATATCTTCACGATTTATTTAAGAGATAGGTTCAATAATCTTATACAAAACTGTGAAAAAATGCTCGAAATATAATAAAAAACAAGTTATTCGCTTTTAAACTTTAGTAGTGGGAACAGAGTGGGGATATGTTGTCTCTGTCATTCTTAGGGCTGTACAATGTCATTGTGACTTTGTGACGTCACAGCTATGTAACGCTATCTCCCTCTAGCTCATCCCCACACTGTTCTCACCACTGAAGTTTAAAACCCAATAACTCAGTTTCTGCCTATGTATATCAATTACTATTTTCTCAATTGTAATCAAAATATTTAATTATTTTAATACAATGTATAAAATACATCTAGCCTTCTACATATTTACATCGTCTTGATGTTGAGTCTAAACTTTAAAAGTAATAAATGATTGGTCCTGCTACAGTTTCCATAGGGCGGAGAAAAAAGAAAACTCACCGAATTCGCCATTTAAAGTTTGTGTGTAAATGTTAGTATGATTTTACGTTATTATTCAGAAATGCATCGGAACTATTATGAAAAATCTTTTAATTTTTGTAAAAAGACATATTTAATAATATAACGAAAAGTCATTCTCATTATCTATATCAATCTTACTCAACAATTAAACATACATACATATCTTCACGCCGTATCCCTAACGGGGTAGTCAGAGCGGACGGAACGCCATGCGTCGCGGTGCTTACATACTTCTTTCGCTTCCTCAAATCCATCATTCTTCTCACATATTAAATTAAACAATTAAACATAATTTTGTTTAAATCCGAATGCCACGGTCGATAAGCGTTATCTGTTACTTTATTATACCTATATATCTGTTTAATATTATTTAAGTAGGGAAGGGAAAGTTACTGGCAATGGTTTAAGGGCGTCTAAAAAAAAGAGATCGTTCGCTCGTGTCATTAATTCAAAGAAGTTATTTTTTCATGAAGTCACATGTTTTCTTTAATGTGTTAAATTAATGGTATAAACTTTTAATTATCGCAACTAACAGTACTCATAACCAATAAGATTCAAACTGTTGCCAATTTCTTTTTCCGGTCCTAGGGACAGTGTCTCTGTTTTAACTTGTGTGGGTATTTTGAGCTATGTCAGCATTCATCACAACTACAGATGCACACGTCTAATTATACGACAGTGCTAGATATTAGAAAAATTTTAAATGCCATCTTTCGAATTTGTCTCTCGGACGAGCGGCCACATGACACTTTCTTTCCGCGTTTTGATAAAGGCGAACGCGGGACTTTTGAAAATATGATTTTGATTGCAATTTATTTATTTTTTTACTTTATTTAATTAGCAAATTGTCAGGGTAGAGAGCGTCTGTTTGTCTGTATGGAATGCCGAGCCTAGCAAACTAATAGACTTTCTGTTGTCGCACGTTGATTGGGCACCGACTTCAATAACTGTCAAATTTAGTTATATAGGTATGTGTATCGTATTTATAAAGTTATTTTAATTGTACTTGAGTTTCGATTAGTATAGTTATTTTGTACTTTTCAGTGTTTTTTTTGAAGGCGTTTTAATTTTTTTTCATATTTTTTTTTTATTTCTCCCTTTTGAGTGATCTTGACCTAAATAAATAGCTAGGGCAGGTCTGCAATTAACTTCTTTCTAATTCCGGAGCGCAACGATATACAGAGAATCATCAATATAAATAAAGGTTATAATCAGGTCGTGCTATTTGGTGTATCTTCGAAGTCCAAGCTCCAATACCGATGAAATTTAAATGGGACCACCTCTGAAATATTACCTATTAAACAGAAAAACAATTTTTGAAATCGATTCATAAATAACGGAGTTATGAGGTAACAAACATACAAAAAAACATACAGTCGAATTGAGAACCTCCTCCTTTTTTTGAAGTCGGTTAAAAATCGAAAGAGCCACCGTTTGACCAATCAGGTGCAAGAACTAATTTGAATTGTTAGGTAATATAAAACGGGACTTCTTTTTTGCTTTTCTGAAAAGTTAAATGTTTTAACTTATGCAGTGTTGAAACTTAAACGACGATATGTAGTTAGTACATTCCAAATGATGCCCTTTTTATGAATATTTTGTACAACATTCAACGCGACAGGTAGACAGAAAATAACATTATGAATGATTATCGCGTATTACAGATGGCGCAACTTGCAGTTACATTGCGCTATCAACTATCTCCGCTCACTGTATTTATGTCCTCCGAACACAGGTTTCATTAGACAACTTAAACATCATAAAATTAATATTTGACATTTATATTTGATTTTTGACGAGAGCTTCTATTGAAGTCCGATAAGTATCTAAAATACCAAGTGCGTCTGTGTTTCACAGACGCGCGCCGATGGGCTACAGTATGGCAAATTGCAGCTTTAGGTTAAAACCGATTTATTTCAAAATTTCGGTAGATATAATTTCGGTAGATATTTTGAGTTAATAATTAATAATAATAATATACTCAGACGTTTCACACAGCGCCATCTAGTCCCAAAGTAAGCAGCACAGCGCTTGTGTTATGGGTACTAGACAACTGATATACTGCTTATAGACTTTTTCTTTTGTAAATAAATACATATAATACGTAAACACCCAGACTCGGGGCAGGAATCGAACCCGCGACCCCTGTTTACTCTCCGACGCGCAAAGCCGTTGCGCCACGGAGTTACATTGATGACAGTCGAAATAATAAAAAATAATTCAAATAATGGGTCAAATTCATAACAAATATCAAGTAGTATATATAAGTACATCCCAAACATGTCTTCACGCTGTATCCCTAACAGGGTAGTAAGAGAGGACGGAACGCCAAGCGAAAGAAGTATATGAAGATCGCGAAGCTTGGCGTTTCATCTTCTCTGACTATCCCGTTAGGGATATAGCGTGAACATATGTATGTGCATATGTATGACAGAAGTAAGTAAGGACCGCGACGCTTGACGGCTCATCCTTTCTAACTACCTCGTTACACAGCTGGATACCGCACAGACAAAAGTTTGCTCTTATTTATTTGTACAGGCAGTACAAAACGTATCCTGAACGTGTTAACAAATACATGGGATTACCCACAGTTGAAGCATTGGTTGAGGTTTAATTTAATAGATAAGTACTAACAGCTTTCTAAGCGGCAACTTTGAGGAAGTCTATTATTTAAGATAATGTGTAGTTTTAAGTTTGTAAATATTAACATATGTATGTACTTTTTTGTTATTTATTAATAAAATGTAATTAAAACACAAAAATAGTAAGAATAGTTTAATAAGTGATTTTTATCTACTAACTTACTTTATTACGAGGCTATACATTTTATTACTAGGCTTACAGCCTTGAAATAACATTATTATTGTTATTATTATTATAACATAACATAACATAACCTCACGCTGTATCCCCAATTATTATTATTATATGTGCATGTTATAGAATGAGAGACAATTTAGCAGATACGATATTAAGATAAGTTTTTACTTTATTACTATAACTTGTAATATCACGGAAAATGGACAGATTGCGTGATACAATTTACATCAGTTGGCGGGCGAAGTTCTGACCTTATTATGCAGGAACTAACTAGGCATTGGACGCGTAACGGTGCAAGAATGTGGTCAGGCCGCTGCGACAATCAGCTGTTATGCGTGGATACAGGTTGACACAGAATTACTAGTTACTGTTACCTGTTGCTTGTCCCAATGCGAAAATTTCCAACAAGAATAAAAATTCCCAATTTTTTTTTAATTTTCATGTTGTTCTATTTATCTATGCTGAACACATTGTCAGCCTTTTTAACCCAATTTACCATCTAATTAAAGATTTTTTTGAGATTAAATAAAATGGATGTTATGAAATTATGATTATATGAAATGAAATTTATTGAGGAACGTCTTTGTGTCTAGTAATTAACAGCCAAAACTATTTCACGTGTTTTAAAACGTCTCATTTAATTACATGAATCACTGAATCGTATTTATCTTTACCGCAAATTGGACTTATATAATATATCAGTTGATTTATATCTATATTATATATATTGCAGTAGGTATATATACATATAATATATACAGTTCATTGTCCTCCTTTTTGCTTCGCCATAGGCGAGTAAAATACAGTGAATCACATCGTATCGTAAACAGATACATCCTATAAGTAATGGCACAAAATCCGAGTCATCAGAAAGTTCTTTCACATCGTGTGTCACTGCCTTGCGTCAGGTGAAAATAATTTCGATTTTACCCATACATTTTACCTAATATAAATGTATGCAGTCATTCTGCGTATTTTTTTCATTTCAGGCGACATTCAATCGGCGACAAATGGCCCCTTACTGTTATTACAAGAATATTCTAAGTTTTTAAAAAGAAAATAAGATTGACACAAGAGTTGACATAATAAACTTTATTTAAGGATTCCGTATGCAAAATAGCCAAAATGGTTTCCTCATATTTGTCTGTCTGTCTGTCCGCTTATCACAGATAGATTTGGTACAGAGACGTCAATTGGTTTGCAAAACCAAAAATGAAAAAAAAAATGTATTTTTTTTAACTCGGCTTCTGTTTTGACCGGAATTGTTGTGAAGCCTTAAGTGGTTGTCCGTTTTTTAACCAGTGGTAGATTTTACTTTAAAAATCACCATATAATTGAATAAATTTGTTTAATTTTGACGTGTATCAAATCATTGTATCAGGCGCGTCTAATTTGGAATTAAATGTACGGAATCCTTTACTTCCTTTATTCCTTAACCTTCATAACTTTTATTGTTCGTTCCATTGTCTTTGTAAGGAAGGCATCAATATTCCGATGTAACTAATTGTCTAATAAACCATTAATTTAGAAGTCGGCTTGAAGAAAAATTCGCCACAACCTAAGATACACAGCTCAAGCTGTTAGGAGGCTTTTGAAGTAGGTAGAGTATTAGTTATATATTTTAACTTTAATTAAAACACTTTTTAAGAAACAGTTAAACCGCTAGTTAAAGCAACTTCAAAATAGAGCACTGATAAGTACAAAATAACTATTCTTTACTAATCAAACCTCAAGCATAAAAATAACTTTATACATACGACACAAGTACCTTTATAATTAAATTTGACAATTAAGAAATAGGTACAAAGGCTACTAAACTAGTAGACTTTCTATTGTTGTACATCGATTTGGAACCGACTTTAATAACTGCCAAATTTAATTATTTTATTTTATTTATTTACTTTGCTTTATTTAGGCACATATGGTTACAAATTACAGACACAAAATAATAATCTTAAACATAATACAGAAACCAGCGAAGTTGCCACAATATTATATAGGTATTTATATCGTATTTGTGAAGTTATTTTTGTTTAAATTACTATTTTATGTACAGTTTTTTATAATTATGTATTATAATATATATTTATATATAGTAGATAATATTTATTTCGAGTATTAAATTTTTTTATCGCTGAATAACACTTTTAATCGTTTATTGTTTAAAGGCTTCCGTTAGTAAAATGCTGCCCGTGTTATGATTGTTCCTAGTTAGGCATTGTAATAAAAAATGTGTACGACTTTCTGCCCTCGGGCTGTGATGAGCATATAAAAAATGAAGTTCAGTGTGTCGGCAACACACCTGTTAGTCACTGAAGTCAGTGACTCAGTACCGTCGTAGGCTGACCACTAATCGGGCTGAGAATTGAGTATTGATCAAAAGCGGACGGCTCGAAAATAGCCAATAGGTTTACATTCCCTAAAGTTTTTACTTCGGCCCAGCGCTGGCCGCAGCTAGCTTGGGACAGAAACTAATGGACACGTCTGGACGAGGACTTCATACCCGAATAGGGGTTCCTACACCTTGGGAATAAATTTCTATATTTTATCTATTTCATTTCAAATGTTATGTACCTTATATTTTTTTTTAATTTTTTTAATTAACCTAATTTATAATACTTTCTATTTTCATTTGATAAAAAAAATAATTTTTTTTTAATAATTTCTAATAGCAATTTGAGTATTTTGAATGCGAAATTGATTGTATAATTTTGAATTAATTTTAATTCATTGTTTTATTCAGTGTTATGTTTTTTTGGTTGCTTGGTGTTGGAATTTATAATTCATAATAAAGGCTTATTATTATCATTACAAAGTTTTACAGTTTGCGACCACCACTACTTTTTACACTACTACCGTCCGTTTGGAGAGCGGCGATAGTCAAAGATATGAATTTCAAATTAAAGTTATTAATTTAGCTATTACTGTGATATTTATTTCATTAATGTACGTACAAACATATGTTAACGTTAATGTATACAAACCTAAAACTAAACTTGAACCGCGACGCTTGAGGCTCCGTCCTCTCTGACTACCCCGTTACGGATACAGCGTGAGGATATGTACGTATGTATGTTAAATAAAAGAAATTATATCTTAAATAAAAGACTTCTTCAAAGTTGCCGCTTAGAAAGCTGTCATTGCTTAAGGTGACCAGCAAACTGGCAGCATTACCTCTTTGAATAGCCAAACTGATTCGTTGGCAGAAGAAGCCAGTCCAACGGTTTCCTGAAGCCTCGAGCAGTCCCTTACAAATATTAATGATATTTTACGTTTTTATCTCTTATATTCAAGGCTGACTTACGAAGATTAAATAGCCAGAGTGTCAGGCGACCCAGGCGAAAGTGTGTGAACAGAATGATGAGATTTGAGGAGCCGAAAAAAGTGTATAAGGTCCACTATGCTTGGCGCTCCGTCCTCTCTGACTACCCATTAGGGATATAGCGTGAAGATGTGTTGTTGTTGCTATAGTCGTTCAAAAGCACACTATCCTTATTCATTTTCACTTTCACCGAGGTGTGCTGGATTAAATCTTTTTTTAAGCTAATTGCGGTTTTTTTAAATTCGTAGGTACTTAATTTAAATACCCAATTATCCCGTGCTTGAATCCTCCTATGAATGTTTCAAAATATTAACTAGTGCATAACGTATTAGTTAACGAGACGTATCACTGTGCACAATCTCATGTTTGTATGCCTGTAGTTTATAATAAAATTAGCTGTAACAGACAGACAAACAGACACGTGAGCAATCAACAGGGTTCCTTGTTTCACTTTAACATCTATCCCTAAAAATTCGCCTAAACCCTGTTATTTTCTTCGCACTTTCGTAATAAGGATATGCTTTGTCTCAGTTATTTCATTTGTAACCCCTAGTAATTCCGACCTTGACTTTTGTAATCAAGTTCTATTATAGGTAGATCACGACTCTGCGATCATGACAATAACATATTGTCAATGTCATGATTGTCATTGACAATGAGAAAGCAATGAGACTAAAAAAGAAAGTCATAATTGTAACTTACATAATATGTACGTATTATACAGAATGAAACTGGACATATTGGCATCTATATAAACTAATAGTTTACATTATATGGTAGGTACTGAATGAAATACTACTAAAATTTTTAAAATCAATAATTACGAAAATAATCGATAATCTATGATAACAAACGGCGTATAAAAACCTTTAGGGTTCCATATATTCTTCAAACATACGGAACCTTAAAAATAAGTTTTCTGAATCGGTGGTCCTAATTGGAATATTTCTGCTTTCTATCCGTTTTATTTTGGTTAAACGGTGATGATAAAAGTAAAAACAAGTCGTGATAATGCGCGAGATGGTGTCATCTCGTATTTGGATGTTGTTGTCATCTTGAGGTCACCACGCTTTCGCGGCCACGATAATGGCCGTAGCCGCCGACCGCAGACTGCATCTAACTGCACAATTATCTCGTTATTCGCTGTGTTCATTTCAAGTCGCTGATACATTTCATATCACATACTACTTAGGCAAATTCCTCGTTTAATTTTGTCAATGTTTCCCTCTGCACTGATTTGGGAAGGAAAAAAGTGGCCAAGTGAGAGTCTTCCGCAGTTAGCGCTACATACTGTCGGTTGTTACCAACCGCCAACCACAAACCGTCTTTGAATGTTGTTTTTATGTAAACAACAAGTGATCGACCTCACAACATTCGTCTTGTGAACCAACGGTATGCTTTGTTTTTGCCATTTTGAAACGAAACCTCAAGTGTTTGGATGATCGTATTTACATGGCTAAAATGAAATCATAAAATCTTTTGCAGAAGGCACATATTAGAACCCAAGTGTCGCCATTCATAATCATGCCGCATTAACACTGGCTAAACACCGTATCATGAATATTCTGCTGCATTGCGTACCATAACGGAGAGGTATGACTCTCCTATATTTTACCATTTTATCAAATTGTTAATTAGATAAGTTAATACTAACACTAAACTTTTAAACTCATTTGTTACTAACACCATGGATCTTTGTTATCCCAATAAATAAAATAAATAAATTGCATTGTAGTTAATCACTACGTATATACAAAATCGCTGGATTCGTCGTTAGAGTTCCGTAACTTTAAAGAAAAAAGCCGACCAAGTGCGCGTCGGACCACGCACAGCGATGTGTTCAGTCAGACAGGATACACAACATTAATTTAAATGATAGCCAAGATAAATTTGTTTTCGTAACATTTACCAATGACACCGTTAAAGAAAGAAAACTACACAACATGAGTATCTTATTCAAACCGACATTAGATTAAAGTTATTTTTAAGTTCTTTCAGAAATTTCCACCCTGTGGTCGAAAAGTTAGAGGTGAAAACCCTATTTAAGACTAGATAGGCATATATTAGCGACTATTAGCTTAAACAAAAAAGTCTCTTTGTAACCTCCGTATCATTTTTGAAGACTTATCTAAAGACACCCCGGACGCTTATATGAGTTAAAGGTTCTGTTTCTGGCTATTGGGCCACAGAACCCTGAATGAATTATATGCTTTCGACGACTTAAGCCGTTAATCTTTGTTTCCTATTAATCTTTTTGACCAACGGTTAAATCAGTTTCCAACCTTTTCTCTGATGATTGATGTATGCCCATGTTACTAAATGTCAGAAAGTTACGCTGCTGCCGTGTATTATGAATTCCCATAACGGAGGAAACAATGTATTATGTATTTACCAAAAAATACGTCGGATTCAAAAACAAACTTAATTTTGCTGTTGAAAAACAGTTTCTCACATGTCCGACTGCAAATTTTTATCTCATTGGCTAAACGCCATCTAAGTTATTTTCTATAGAATTAGTATCTACATTTCAAAAATCGTTCAACTATTACCCGTTAAATGCAACGTTTTGATTTGGAGTATTTAGTGCATTTGAGTCTTCTACTGTATGAAACAATATTTTACTCTCTAAAGGAGGGTTTCAAACTCTGTATGGAACTTTTGTAACTTTTTATATACGGGCCGCAGTATTACGGGTGGGAGACGCACTTTTTTCGCACGCACTACCCGCAAGGGGCTCGAGTTTTGTATGAAATATTTATAACTTATTATACGCGGGTCGCAGTGTGGCAGACGGGGGATGCACATGGTTAGGTGCAGTATGCTGACCGGAATGGGCAGACATGAGGACAGACGATGTTGACGCACGCTTGAAATCCACGCAGACAAAGTCGCGGGTAACAGCTACTATTATACTAATACATACATATCTTCTACCCCTAACGGGGTAGTCAGAGAGGACGGAGCGCCAAGCGTCACGGTCCTTATATTCTTCTTTGACTCTCTCAAATCTCATGATTCGCATCACACATTTTCGCCTAGGAATGCGAGTGCTTTTGAGTGCTAATATAATATAAAACAACAAATTCTTTTCTTTTCGCAAAGCTAAACTTAACGGCAAAAGCTACTACAGCAAAATGTAATAAAAACAAGCGATAATCTGACGGCATTATGCATACCACAACGGCTGTTCATACATAGTAAAAAATATATGTAAATATTGTTCCATCCTCAAGTTGAAAATTTTAGCCAATTCATCCAGGTTAGTGCTTAGAATGTGATAAAGATCCATCACGTAAAAAGTTAAAAAAGTTTACAATAACAGGTGAGATTATTGTAAACATAGTCCATAATAGCCTTAGGGTTGAGTTTTATTTATAACTAATTTAAAGCATGTATAATCAGCTTTTACTGTTTATGATATAAACAAAACAAAGAGAGAACTTCACTTAAGTGTACACAATAAAACTACCCCCGTATATATAAATTCTATAAATACTAACATGTCAACGTATATACACACGTTATCTACAAACGAGTATGATTATATGAGCAAGAGATAGCGATATTATACATAGAGGATGTACTCGTACCAAAAGCATTCAAATATACGATCGTTTATCGTATTTAATTAAAAGAAATTGTGTCTCATAGTTTACATATATTTCGTTAAACGAAGATTTAAATATTCCATGTTAATACCGTAATGATTGGATAACAGAGAATAACTTTTATTACGTCGTATCCGACGCGGATGACGGTAACGTGTCAGAAAACAATAAAAAAACGTTATGATAGCATTCGCGTTACCGTTTTAATCTGTAAATTGAAATATTAACCGCTAAAAGCCGATAGACATCTTGTTAAACGAGTCATACGCTCGCTAAAGCAGTTCCGGGCGTGTCATCTGATCATACGCTTTCGCCGGCGCAGGCGCACGGATCATTTCAAATTTGGAATGTTTCACGGCAATCCGTAGATGACGCCATAATTCATTGGCCACAGTGCGGGCTCACAAGTCGTAGATATAATGGCTGAAATATGTGCGCTTATGTGTTTGGTTAGGTAACATTTTGCGTATTCATTTTGCTTCGTACGTTATGTAAAACCTAAAGCCTAACAACGTTGTATGCGGCCGTTTACTATGTGGGAGATTCCTGATCATAATTACATACACAAATACATTTTATAGACCGAACTTAATACCAGTCCCCATTTATTTTTAAATCTATTTTATCTATCTAATTTATTATGTATACAAAACAGATGGCAACCAAATATGATGGCTTTTTGAAAAAGAAAAACTTGCTAAGAGCGTATCAGACTGATTAACGTAGGATTCCGTAGCAATTTCTAGCATAGTGGATATTCTTGAATTAGAATTAAAAACCAGTTACAAGGCTCGGAAACCGGTTACATTTTCATATCGGTTTTGCATAAGTAAATAAAATGAACTTATATTTTGGTTTTGTTGTTTTTAAACCGGTAACCGGAACTTTAACTCGAAATACTTAACAGTTAAGTTGTTTCTCATTAATGTTAGTGTTCCTTTATCGTTTTATCGATATTTGTTTTGTTTCTTGAGAATTCGGCGAATGAGTATTACAGACGGTCACATTAGCGTAGTATTTAAGATCCATAGTAATTTCTAACAAAGTTGACATTCTTGAATTACTGTTGAATTAAAAAAGGCTTAATATTTTGTTTTCGCTGTTTTTAAACTGGTAACCGAAACTTTAACTCGAAATAAAGTTCTCATTAATGTTAGTGTTCACTGTTCATTTATCGTTATTAATCGATATTAATTTGTTTCTTGAGAATTCTGCCAATGAGAATGTCACTTTAATTAAGGCGATGCATTGATAAACAATAATTTAATCCAATATATACTTTTTGGTCCAAGTAAAAGTGCGCGCGCGAGCTTACGAAAATAACGAAAAAGTAGTTATTTTCCTTTGTTTTAAGAATTATAATTAATTTGAAAAATCCAACTGCATTTTCAAGAATATCTTTAGATTAAAACTATATAGAAAATTTAGAAACATAAAGCAGTCCCGATAGTCCTAAAAATGTAAATCTCTGTTTTAAAAGAGGTTTCTTGGATATTATTTTTTCGGGTTACAAAAGTTAACCAATCGTGTATCGCAACTGGCAAAATGAAGTCAATGAAATGAAAATTCAGGTTACCAAATATCACTTTCATACGTTAGGTAGTCGCCTAAATAAATAAAGGTCCCTGCCGTAAAAATTCCAATGCGTCGCCTTAAGAACTACTCGACGAGTATGAGTCAAACCAGTTAATTTCGGTTATAGAGAGAAATGATTGACGGTTTCGTTATGAACGAAACGTTAAAAACCTTTATTAACCGGTATTTTTGAAACTGGTTCTGAGCCTTGACCGATCAAGAGCTAGCTCAACTTACGAAGGAGGTTCCGTACGATGTTTATAAAACGGCAAACTTCTGAACTAAGGTTATAAAGGAAACAGTAATTTTCTGTAAATCTTTAGTTGTTTTTTCTTGTGAAGGCTAATCTGCCCTGAAATTTCTAATTTATTTCGAAGTACTCTATTTTTAATTCTTAAATTCCCCGATTAATATTTTTAATTTAAGAATTTATGCATATTTCTTAGAGCAAAACATGGGGGTTAAGATGTACATATTACTATGCCAAATTATGATTGTGAACCTCACATAGTTTCTGAGGAAAGACAGTTGGACGGACGCGTGAGTCGTCTTATAAAGGTTACTAAAGTAGATTTGACGTTCAAAAATACCTTGCATTTGGATTTACTTGAATAAATTGATTTGACTTTGACTTTGACTTGACTACGTTTAGGGATGATCAATGTTCATCGATGCTATCGAAACATCAAGTTCGTCATTATGTTGAACGTAACAACTTCGATGTTTTAACGTTAATATTAGGTTCTCTAAAACATCGAAGTCGCGAACAAAAATATCTAAAATCGATATTACTACATTTGTTTGTTGTAAAAATCAAATCGAGCTTATGTAAGCCTTCAAGACATACCGATACCAAAAAGCTAAAAATTCAAACGAATTATTTACTAATTTTTATACTAAATGACACTAATACATATTTTTATTTTGTATTTGATTTTAACACCGATACAATGTGTTTAAACATCGATTTTTGTCGGACATCGATATTCTCTTACCAATATTAACATATTTTTTTTCATTTTCCGTTTGAGATTACAATTTATTTATGCAAAATTTTTGTTTATATAATATGACGAAATGTAAATATGACGAATGTAAATATGACGAAATATGTCGACTGACATACAGAAAGACATCAGGAAACTGGTTTTTCTTTTTGCCATTTTGGCTGTCAAAACCTCAAAATGGGGCGCGTGTTCATGCTCTATCTAAAACCAATGCTTTTTACTGATTTTATACGTCTTGGTATTATGATTCTTGGCTAGGGTTGCCATACGTACTGTGTATACGCCACTGTCACCTTAGAGCTTGGGTATGGTTCGAAAAATACCGGTTAATTACGGGTCTTAACTAGGTTTTTCGTAAATGCTCACTCGGAACGAAATCGATTCGCGAGCGTTAATGTCTCTGGGATTGACCTGGTTGATTCCAAGTGATATAGGGATGGAGGTGGGCCGTAGGTCGGCTCAAAATCTAACAAGTTGTTACGTGTTTTATATCATCAATCGGAGAACTGATAGGGATATTGAATTACCTTAAAGAAATGTGCGGTTAAAGTATTTTAAAATAACCCTGTATATGTGTATATACTAACACAATCACCACGTTATTCACGATCGGAGCAATCTTGTCTAAACGTCGGAAAGTAAAAGTCTTAAAGTAATTATTATTAATACAATATAGGCTAAGTTGTTTATAATTGTAAGATTTATATATTGTACAAGTGAAGATTAAAAACGTATATATATACTCATACGTTCATTGTGTATCACCAGCGGCGTCGGCGTATGCGACATGCCGCTTCCCCGGCGCACCGGCGCACTCCGAAGTGTCCTTCTCGGACCTCACCTTGACTGAGGGCACTGTGGCAACGTACGCCTGTGAACGAGGGTTCGAGCTGCTCGGTCCGGCGCGGCGAATGTGCGGATCGGATGGCCGGTGGATGCCGGACGGGATACCGTTTTGTGGTAAGTACATTCAATGGAATTAAATTATTTTCACAAAGTCGAATCGATATATTGAAGTGAAAGATGTTCGTTCTTCTGGGATATCCACGTGGGTGGAAACGTAGAATATATGAAGATAAACGGTACGGTTGATAAACGATAGTTTTAAAGAAATAGGCAGTCGAGAATTACAAGAACTATATTATAAGCAGGAGGAATGAAAAGACTTGCTTTCGCTAGCTCCAAATGTCAAAATCACGACCAAATTATCATTAAGCAAAATACTCACAAACAACCCTGTTGCCGTCTATTACCGATTGTGATAATAACATTTAATCTCGAATTTAAACAATAACCAACATATAAGTAAACTTAACAAAGTGTTTTTGAAACCGATCTGTCATCGATTTGAAAAAAACTTGTAGTGGGAAGAACCGAGAAGAAATTCAGTCAGCTTCCAAGTGCCTACCATGATCAGATAAAACCTCACGGCAAAAATTTCTAAACTCATTTCTGAAGGTCCGTAAAATCTAGGACTTGAAATTTTCCTATAAGTATTAGGTAAGAATTTATGTCGACCGAAATTTTTGAAACATTAGGTTCTATAAAATCTGACTTCAAAACAATAGCAGAGCTATAATTATGAAAACACAGTTGTATCCCAGATAACGTAAAATATAGTAGATTGTAAATTGCCCAGTCAAAATATGACGAGACAAGCTTTTGACAATCAGTGAATAAAAGTTGTTATGTCTAACATGACAGCAAATTTTTTGACAATTTTGATGCAATTTTGTAATTATTAGGTCTTAAATTTTTGATTTTGTTTTGGTCCGTACTTTTGTGAACTACACAATACACCTTCTGATACGAAGATTTAGTGCCGTAAATGAATAACTCCCGCACAAAACAATCCGATCGTTACATCGACACTGTACCTTTGGTAACTATGAAGTCTAATGCAAACTTGACTCAAGTCTATAGCAAACTTCACACACGTCTGCTTCTGGTAAAATTGATCTATTGTGATCATCTGGTATGTTACAAGCCAGCGTAAAAAATAGCATAACGCAATAAAATGTAGCGATAGTGAGACAGGTGTTCACTTTTTGTATTATTTCGGATCGTGTCATATTGAGAGCTTTCCTCTTAATGCGTCCATCATGCAATATTTTTTATTACCCGTCCTTCGCGATTTAAGCCGTATGCAATAAATTATATATAGATTCCGAATTAAAATATAGCCTATATCATTCAGGAAGCGTAGCTTTCTATTAGTGAAAAAAAGAATATTTAGAATCGGTTAAGTAGTGTTAGAGATTACCCCTACAAAGTACATATAATATTATGTTAATTAATATATATAAATAATATATAAATAAATGATACCTGACTCAGTTTCTTGTCGGTTCTTCTCAGTGGTTTGCTATTTGAACCAAACTAAAGTAGATTTGACGTTTAAAAATACCTTGTAATTGGGTTTACTCGATTGAATTGATTTGACTTAGACTTTGACATAGAAACCAATTTTACCTCTATAAATATCAGTGTAGTTTCAAATTACAATGTTTGTCGCTACCGATTAATTTCGTTATCTTTACACCTACTGAACTGAAATTGGGCACAGAGGTATAAAGTAACACAGAAAAACAAATAAGAAACAAAAATTTTAATCGTGGATTTATAGAAACAAAATTTTGTTTTTTCTGTATTAAATTGTCTACCCCGTTAGCGATACAGTATGAACATATGTATATGTTATATAATTGTAACTGTAGTTGTACAATTGAACGTAATAAGTTTATTTTACACCGAAATGTAAAGAAGTCGTGGGCACGAGTAACGCCAACATCGCACAATGTCGCCATCTGCTGTCGATTTCCGAGCGATGCTGTGCCAGTGCATGACCCACTTTTACTTTCTTCGAGAAATCACTTCTCAGGCTTGTGAATGTCACGAAAAAACGGAAGGTTCATTGTGTCTCGCTCCCACAGCTCTCTCCGCTGTCGGAAAGCGGAGATATTGTTCACGCCCTTTACACCATCATCGCGACCCAGCAAGGCTGCATCCGTTCACAATTTGCTTTTTACGGTACAATAAAACTAAATATTCCTCGAGATTCCGATGCAAGTATATTCGTTCCCCGACCTGATTCACTAAAATTGTAAATACACATGAGCCTTCATATAATATATGCAGATCGTGACAATGGAAACCGCAATCAAATATATAGAATAGCTCTCGAGTTAAGTGCAGTCGTACAGACATGCTTCCTTTTATGCTATGTAGTGATAAAGTTTTAACGCTGCTTCGGTTTACTCGATTCGGTTTCCTGTTTGTTCACATTAATGTTAAAAATGAAAAAAATTGGATGACCGTTTTATTTAATTTAACGTATTGCGTTTGTAACACTTACCTGTATGTACAATATACATATTATGTTTCTGCACTCCTTCTCCATATAAACTTCAGTTGTACCAAATCTCACACTCCTCCGTGCGCACAATATGCTTAAAAAAGGCTACCAACTTTTCTCTTCACGTGTTAATAGGTAATATACCTACATACATATCTTCACGCTGTATCCCTAACGGGGTAGTCAGAGAGGACGGAGCGCCAAGCGTCGCGGTTCTTACATACTTCTTTCGCTTCCTCAAACGTAATATGCAATAGTAAATATAGATTCAATGTCTACTTTATTCGCAATTGCTACAAAATCCTTAGTTAGTACGTATTTAACACGATCTCGACCGGTTTTTTCAATATACAGACAGGTCTGTTTTACACTTTTATAATATTATAATGTACCACATATACAGGAGGCGCTATTAAAATAGTCAAGTTTACCGCTAGCTGGATTGGCGTGGCCTTGATGTCGAGTTCTGCTGATTTCGTCACGAGTTGTCGGTTTTCTCTCTAGGTTAAAGTTAACTAAGTATATAAGGGTTTGATCCATCGGTGGAAGGGACTGAAATCCTGCATAGCGGGATTCCGCATATTATGTGGTCGCGGGACACACAAACTAATGTAAATTTAAACTATTTACTAAATAGGTACTTATTGAGATATTTGTATTTTATACAATTATAACGATTATAAACTCATATTATGTAATTAATTTTTTTTTTTTTTTTTCAAGCGTATATTTGTAATTAATTAGTTAAATTAATTTATAATCCTATATAGTTGTTTTTAGAGAAGCTATACTTTAAATAATTTTCTTTAAATTATATTTATTAAGATACTGATTATTTTTGTATTTACAATGAAAAAAAAATTATGCAGGATCCAGCATGATCCCGCGGGATTGTCGCCAATCCCGCATAAGCTCTGAGGGATTAAAAACATTGCGGAATTGCACTCCTTACTCGGTGATGTATAAAGTATAACCCAACCAGCAAAAAGATGGCTCTGTATTGGCAGTGCTATTATATAATAGCAGTCATAATAGACTCTATGTGACCTGAAAAGTGCCCAGATAATATAACATTTCTGTCTGATAATATAACATTCACAGTTAGGGCAAAACTCCTACCTATATAACAGTTAAAAGAATTCAAGTAATATGAATTTTCCGTTATGGAACCTTTTTAACCGACTTCACAAAAAGGAGGTTCTATGTACGTCTGTATGTATGTCTGTAACTTCGTCAACTGTGGACCGATTTCGAAATTTTTTTTTTTATTTGAAAGGGTATACTTTGGAGATGGTCTCATTTAAATTTTACCGGTATTGGAGCTTGGACTTCGAACATATACCAAATAACACTAAACAACGAGACCAGGTTATAACCTTTATTTATATTGATGATTTTCTTGCATATCGTTGCGTTCCAGAATTCGAAAGACGTTAATTGTAGACCTACTCTAGATAATATTTATTTAGGCCAAGAACACTCGAAAGGCAGAAAAAAAAATTAAGAAAAAACATTAAGTCGCCAAAAAAACACTGAAAAGTACATAATAACTATCCTTTACTAATCAAAATACAAGTACAATAAAAATAACTTTATAAGTATGGTACACATACCTACATAATTAAATTTGACAGTTATTGAAGTCGGTGCCAAAGCAATGTGTAACAACAGAAAGTTTATTAGTTTGGTAGGCTTGGCACCGACTTCGGTAACTGACAAATTAAATTATATAGGTATGTGTATCGCACTTATGAAGTTATTTTTATTGTACTTGAGTTTTGATTAGTAAAGGATAGTTATTTTGTACTTTCCAGTGTTTTTGTTTGAAGGCGGTTAAATTTTTTGTATGAAGATATGATGCTGTTTGTTTACAGATTCTGTTCGCCACTCTGTCCGTCTGTAATGGTCGATTTACGTATTCATTTCCAATTTGGTATAATGATACGTCTTGTTTAACCACATATATTCCACAAGTTAACATTTTAAAATACTCCTAGGGGAAGAGGGAAATCAAGACTAAAACTCGACTGAGCCATTCCCCCACGAAAATAAGAACATTGTCTGTCAAAGTTATCATCTCTTTATGGGTAACTTTGACACAGGTGGCATCATTAATAGAAATGTGGTACTTCTATGATTTCTATGTAATAAAACATTTAATTTTTTTATTACTTACTATTGTTTATGAACTACAAAACCATTGGCCGTAGAATTTAAAATTCAGAAAATATAAAGCCTTCACTATAGTTTATAGGAAAAATATAAACAAAATCGTAGGTCTTTCAAATCTTCAGAAATTAGAAACTTACCATTTTTACAAATATTGTACGGAACCGTTTGTATGTGGGTAGCACTCGCGCTCGACCGACTTTTATAATAGTATAGATTAGTAACGGTATCGCAAAGTCGGTCGGAGCTCAATACGACTTAATATAGCCGCCTTTGCAATCGGCATCTTGACAGGTGATAAGCACAGGTGCGTTTGTTAGAGGCACATTCATTCATGATATACTGAAATGAGGTCGTGTTAGAAGTGAGCCAGTTAAATAGTTAAATCAACTGTTGATTATACGTAAGCTAATGAACCGTTTGTTTTCTACAAAATTAGTTTTATATCGTTGATTCTTTCTTCGTTTTCTTCCTCAACAAGCCGCTTCGTTAATGTTTATAAATTAGTTGAAAAAAGCGCCCAAAATTGTGTCGAGTTCCGTAGTAATTTCGGACAAATAAGTTAAGCATAATTTACTGACTTTTTGAACATTGTATTTTAATAAACCTTTTGTAAAATGATGTTGAAAAAATGATATCTGACTAAGTTTTTTATCGGTTTTTCGCAGTGTCCACGTTTTTTTTTCGAACAGACCCAAAGTAGATTTGACGTTCAAAAACACCTTGTAATTACTTGGATACATTGATTTAATTTGACTTTGACTAAGCAAAAAAATAAAAAGATTCGGTTCCAAACATCCGTCATTTTATTTACTGTTTCTCATTTCAAGTTTGGTTATAATTTTACATTTCACCAAACAGTTTAGTAGACCGACAGAGACATGGCGAATTATAAGTTTCATTTTTGGTTGTTTCGTTACAGAGTGCTAAAATTAACCTGTTCATCTAACCAGTAATGCTATATGCTATAAAACATCGACTGTGGCACCCCATAGGATGACCTCCAAAGTTAACTTTTACATTCTACTTAATTCAATACTTACTGCTTATATGTTGGGAAAATAAAACGGGAATAATGGAAATAGAAAATTTCCGAAATCTGGAATTTAAATATTTCCGAGAATTTTCTCCCTGATTTACCCAATCTTAAGAATTTTTCGCGATTGACTCATCCATGCTACATAGTATTATGGACCAATTATTTCATTATCTATACTTATTTTTATACTAATTGAAAGGTAGATTTATTAATGGAGATACATGAGCAACAAAATTATTAAAAGTACAAACAAAATTAATAGCTTCCACTAAGAATACACTGTATGTGTGTGAGGAGAGTGATGAGATTTGAGGAGGCGAAAGAGATATATCAGGACCGCGATGCTCGGCGTTCCGTCCTCTCCGAATACCCGTTAACCCTGTATATTATGTATTTTTATTACTTTTCATTATTAAGTACCTACTATTATAAACTTGAAAATTAATATCTAGTTTTCACTTTTCTCAATTGCACATAAATCATGTTATTGTCGGAAAAGTTACATTTGAAAAAATATATTGTGATTTTGGATCTTATTAAAATGCGCTATTGTTTAAAATACAATAGCAAAGGCACTGAATCTTTATGACAATGATATGCGACCGGCTACCTTATTGATATTATTTGTATTCGAACGATTGTCATTGAGTTGCCACTGACCCATAGACGTAATATTATGAGGTCGACGACCTACTTACTCGACGGAAAGGTTTATTAATATATGTATTGTTATTTTTATGAAGAGAATGAAGAGATACGCAGTATGACAGGGTTGCACGACAGTGTTATTGTAAAAATGAAGATAGGAATGCTTAGATGGGTCGGGCAATGGAAAGAATGAGTGATGAAAGACCGACGAAGAAAATCTACAGAGCGAAAATGAGTGGTAAAAGAAGTCACGGAAGACCAAGGCTGACTTACGTAGATCAAATAGCCAGAGTGTTAGCCTACGGAAATGTAAAAAGCACTCGCATACCTAGGCGAAAATGTGTGAGGAGAATGATGAGATTTGAGGAAGCGATAGAAGTATGTAAGTACCGCGATGCTTGGCGCTCCGTCCTTTGTGACTACCCCGTTAGGGATACAGCGTGAAGATATATATGTATGTATGTATGTATTTTTATTATTATTGTTATTACCACCCGTATAGCTTGTAACTGTATGAAAATCGCTTAACGCATTATGTATGTTAGAGTATGTTCGCGTTTGCACTTATTTTGCACGTTGCGGCTCCTTTGTTGCGGCCATGGGGCTTAGACAAGTGGCTCAATTGTGGTAAGTGCTAGTAGAATAGAATGACAAATACCAAGTGATCTGGCGTAACGAATTTTAAATTGATAGTCAAACGTTATTAACTTAAGCCACCGTATAAGGCGTAGTCAAGTGGCACTTTTGACCAGCAATAAATAACGCCAGCAAGCGTTAATTGTACGAAGCGTTTATCACTTGTCTAGCTGCTCAGAAAACCGACCAAAAATCGAGGAACAAAGCGCAAACACACAAAAATACACAAATCGGCTCCATATTCATAGTTCGTGCACCTTCGCAGGTTTTAGTTCACGCGTCATTCTGGCTAATATAAAGTTTGAATTTTTTTTCTAACATGATGGATCCCGAAGAGTTTTCTGAAGTTCTTTACTTACACAAAAATACACAAATCGGCTCCATATTCATAGTTCGTGCACCGTCGCAGGTTTTAGGCGTTCACGCGTCATTCTGGCTGATATAGTTTGAATTTTATTTCTAACATGATGGATCCCGAAGAGTTTTCTGAAGTTCTTTACTTAACGCCTAATTGAGTTGTTCAGAAGCAAACTAGCCTATAACGCGTGTAATTGTGAAAAATTCAATGATGATTCTTACGTCAAAGTGGTTTTAGTGGTTTCCACTATATTTTTATTTTACTGCTTTTTTTAATTGTTCTATAACTATAAATATACCTACGCATCAAGAGAACTGTACGTTTGTACTTATAAATAAAATTGAAGCATCTGTCTATGATTTTAAAATAAAAATTTCTTATGCTTAATATGGTTATTTGCAAGTAACCAAAACCAAAACATGCTTAATTAAATTTTTGTTCGTCTGTCTGTTTGTTTGTCCGAGCTAATCTTCAAAACGGCTGAACCGAGTTTGACAGGATTTTCATGAGCAAGTAGAGCATTTTTCAGAGAGTAATCTTTAATGAAGAAAATCTACGAACGAAGTTAGTGGTAGCAAAAGCCAAGGAGACCAGGGACTTACGAAGATCAAATAGCCAGAGTGTTAGCTGACGGAAATATCAATAGCATTCGCAAACCTAGGCGAAAGTGTGTAAGAGGAATGATGAGGATTGAGAAGGCGAAAGAAGTACGTAAGGCAATTTTGTACTTGATCAGCATTTGGACCGCATATGCCCTAACTGTAGACACCCATAACACTGAGTAATTCAAAGATCAATATTGATCCTATAATGTTTTATTGCTATCTTCCACACCGCGGGTGACATCCTGAACGCGACGTTATATATACTTAGTGGCTTCGACTCTGCGAGAGAACAGATTCATGATCATACATACACGCTGCTAAAACCATAACCCACCTTGTTGCTTTGCCGTCATCGGATAAAAAGTGTTGAATGTGAAATTGTGTAATTAGCGCACTGCCGGCAATCGTTGAATTCCCATTGAAATTGTAGTCAAATGAATTTGCTGATTAATGAGTGTAGAACATGATGTGTAAGTCGAACCGATATTTCAACATACATAACATATCTACGTATATATATACACGAAGTCTGTTACAGTGAAGTCGATTGTATATAGGGTTGCCAGTTATTTTTTACATTATTATACTATTACTGCAGTAAAACTGATGTCGTATTTAATAAACTGAGTTTAAAAGAAGGAAGATGGGCGCCTTGAGGCTGTCTGTTGTTAACACGTTATGCGGAAGTTCAGGGGCCTAGACAAGTGGCTCACTGTCGTAATAGCTAGTAGAATAGTTGTAGAATAGAATGTCAAATACCCCGTGATTTTGCGTCACGAATTTTAAATTGGTAGTCAAACAAGAAATTCGTTTATCTCTGACAGCTCCCCCAGTTGCTTCCCTAGTTAATAAAGTGGCCGAGTATCGAAACCGGAGTTCTACATTTTAAAGCCGATGCACTAATCAGTGCGCTGACAAATCACTCTCAAATCTGTGCTGTGAAATTACATTTCTTAATGTATGGCCTGAGTGAAAACGCGTACTACGAGGCGAGGCAACTTTTTAAAAATTACTTGCAAACAACGAAGTCTCAGGCAACATAGTGTAATTGTTCCCTTTCCAGTAGCGTCGCTTATACATCGATAATTTATCGATTTGTCGATAGTATGCAACACTATACTATTAATAGTTTCTGTGATAGTGATGGTTTGGTGAAATTATCGATCCTTCTGACAATCCTTCTGACATTCGGCACCCATTTCTGTAAAAAAAAATTGTTATTAATTACAGTACATTTATAACTAGAAAGTATTAAAAATAATAAATTAATGTTAACTTAAAATAGTTACTAAAATTTGATATTTCTCTCATAGTAATCCCTTCTCTGGGGGCCAGAACTAACGTTCCTCGCCGTCACTATTGTGATAATCGATAGTGATAATTGATATACTGGTTGACCACGGTTTATCCCGTTTACGTAGTGTGGGCCGCTTATCACGACTTGCTGCTTTACTATACTTTTTTTTTGGAAATATGAACTGAATACTATTGATTAAATAATTTATCGATTACATTTTTTATGAAGTTTATCATTTTCTATAAATTAACAAACATCCATAAAATAAATTATTCGGCGTTCAAACGTAAAGGCTATACAAATCTCATCCCTATTTCCTCACCTCCGCTTCATTCTTTCAACTTATTCATTACATGGAAATACCTGGCTTAATCGGTTGATAAACGTTAAGATGTCGTTTTGTGTCATTTCAATACTCTGTCTGCTCCGAACGGGAAACGGTGTGAAGTTTTGTATGCATATACGTAGGTGTAAATAATAAATGTATAAAATGATGTTCGTCGTTCGTCGTTTGCGTCGCATCGACCCCCGCGACACCCGTAGGGTCTCACGTTTAGAAGCTCGATCACGTAGATCTACACGCACACACGCGGGCCTTAAGCCACATTGTAAACTGCCACGCGGAACACACTAACCGGCCCTCAGCCGCCTCGCCGGCCGGCTCCGCTAGAGGCCCGGCCCTCACCCGAATAGGAAGCCCGTTAAGATGCACGCAGGTGAGGAAAGCTCCCTTGGCGACGCCCGAGGTCCGCCCTCCATACGAGGCATCCCTCGGCTGGAGGAACCCTCAGGCGGTCGACCATCTGGCAGGGCGCCTTCAGCTCTCGCCACAACGCGACCTGTGACGCTGTAAAAGCCACTAGGGCTAACAGCAAAGAGGGGTTTTGTTTAGTCGGTTCGAGTCCGACACTCCCCAGTCGGCGTAGAGTCCGGCTGGGTAGCCCGCGGGGGTTTGATTTCGCCTCTCAGAAACCAAAAAAAAAAAAATTGCGTCGCATCGATTATTATTACTGATCGCTTCTTAAAAACAAATTTAAATGCTATCATAAATTCATAAATTAGCGACCCGGCCCAGTTTCGCTTGTGTGGATATAGTTGCCCAAAACTTACCGAAGAACTAAGCTTTTCAACAATGACTAGCCCACGGTATCGCGCATTATTTCCATTTTTTCACATTTTTTTTTTTGGTTTCTTCATGGCATGGCGCACAGATTAGTGCATTAGCAAATGGCACGAATTGTATTAATAAATAGAATCGTTATCCTAAAACTCCTCCAGTAAAGTGTGATAGTAGACTTTCCTGAAGTTATATAGGACAACTTGGAAGAACGCGAGAACTTCAGCTACACATGGTTATTTAGAGCTACTCCATTCTTTTCACTCACACAGAACTTTAAAACACAATATACTATCACTTTTGTACTTTAAAGTTCCCAAAAATATAAAAAATATAAAGTCGAAATAAAATGACAACTTCTCTTCTGCCGTTCCCTCCAAAGAGTCTTATTTATTTTTTACTACCTACTTAGTCATCCTTTTTAGAGTTCCGTGCCTCAAAAGGAAAAACGGATTCCTTATAAGAGAACTTCCTTGTCCGCCTGTCTGACCAGTCAATACTCTATTTTTGAATCCGATATATTTTTTTTTTAAATGCATAACCCAGATAAATTGCATGATGGTGCGGAACCCTCGTGGCGCGAATCCGACTCATACTTGGCCGGTTTTATTTATCTTTAGGGATACTTTTAAAGTGTGCCAAGTACGTATTTAACTACAGTTTCAAAGAAAGTTTTGGGTTATTAAATGCATTTATAATTTTTCCTAACCGTCTTCCAAAGAAGGGTTCTATATTCATCTGTATGTATTTTTCTATGTATGTATTATTATATTTTTTCCATTAGGTTTAATGTAGCCATTTGAATTTCACTGATATTGGAGATTTCGACAATGCACCAAACTATGCTAATTGCTTATAAGGTTTATTTGTATTGTTGATTCTTTTGTATGTCATTCCGCTCCAGAAATAGAAAAGAAATTTATTGTAGAACTACCCTAAATATTTAATTAGACCGAGGTCACTCAAAAGGGAGAAATAACTTTGTAGGGAAAATATTAAGCCGATTTAAAAAAAAGTAACGCTGAAAAGTACAATATAACTATCCTTTACTAATCAAAACTCAAATACTAAAATAACTTCATAAATACGATACCTTTGTAATATATATATATATATATATATATATATATATATATGTTATGGGTATATAAGTATAAATATAAGTTGTACATACTAAATTTGCTTTTAAATATTGTCTCCCATCGCAGGTCTGTTGGAAGAGATTTCATCATGAAATAAGCAGTGCCTTTGTACAATATTTTCCTGTCTTGTTTTCTTCTTTTATTTGTATTTTGTGTAGATAAATAGTTAAATAAAAATAAAATAAATTTGTCAGTTATCGAATTGTTCTGTCGAAACGTTAATTGATAGCTATGTTAGGATTCGACAGATGGCGCCATAGTCAAGTTATCGACAAATCAAATGAAATAGCAAAGGGACATACTACCATCACATGTTATGGTAAATAAATTAAATAATTTTGTTTACGTGTTCATTGTTTCGTTACAGTAATAACGTTACATAGCTCTTTTTTATTAAATTCGTAATCATATTTCTAAATATTGCCTGACGATATATGTCTTATCCTTGTCACTTTCACGTAACAAATTGAAATGACGTAAAAAGCGATGCAAATATATTATGTGATTTATATTTAAGCACGAAACGTAAGATTGCATCGTAAATATTTTTTTTAACAATCTTCGTTTCAATGCCATGCAAGGACCTTTTACCAGCTTTCACATACTTTTGCTTTGGCAATAAGGTTTACTTTAAATTAACACAATATTATATATATATATATATATATATATAATGTTAATATCATATAGAATTATCAGTAATATATGTCAATTGGGACAGTAATTTGTTTAGATTTTATAGAAGATTGTAAATCTAGTGTTTTATTTGTGATCGTAGGGGGCATACAATAAAATAATTATTGTTTGAATATACACAAATAAATAGAGACAGAAACAATCAAACTTAAAATATACTGGCGTATAGACGAACTCGAGCTCGTTGATGCGTGACGATTTTTAATTTGTCAATGTCACCTATGAAATGAATTTGATTATTGCAATATGTAGGTAGTATCACAATCACATACAGAACACATAATCGTTATTGAAAATACAGTACTTCATTAAAATATAACAAGTATAACACAAGATAATAAATTAATTCAATAGCGTTCCCTACAGCGAGACGACTTGTGACGACCTGGCATTCAAAAAGAGATACAACAGCATCTCGTTTGTTGTACTACTAGTGCCATTATCATAAAAAATTACATACTCACTCGCACTCTTTATACGTCTATACGTCAGTATATTACCTATACTAAGTTTATGGTATCACTATAAATCAATAAATCCAAACACAGAAGTAAACGTACCGAATTTAAGGTTACGTAAAGTATCCTAAAGACGCTTCTCCCGCCTAAAGATGTGAAATCGAACGAGGCTCTTGCATCAAATAGGCGTGTTTTAATTGGCAAGTTGACAACTACAGTCCAAATTTTAATTCGATACAATGATTTGATGTTTCCAGAGTAATCAGTTTTTGCAATTTTTTAAACAGTGATGTCCCCCTATGCCAATTTCATTACTATTAGTCTGTAGCGGTCGCCCTGCGGCGTTATTCGCATGAGAACTCCTTTTTGAATAATTTTTTTTTGAGATAAAATATGTGAAATACATGATAAAAATGTATGAATATTTGTAGCAATAAGGAACTTGAGTAAAATAGTAAAAAAAGAAAAAACAAAAAGTGAAGTTTATTTATTCGAATTAATTAATACATTATGAAATGGCGACACAGGGCCATGTCAACATCAAAGTAAATGAATCAAATGTTAGACTAGTCGATCGATTTAGTCGAATCTATATCGACACAGTTCTATCGCTGACACCAGTACTTTAGCTGGCCACATTATTTAGAACTTTGCCACATCACTCAGCCCAAATAAAGTTAGAGAGGTTAGACAACAGTCAAGTCAGTTATTTTTAATCTTACGTCAAAAAGTTAATTCGTGTGGGAAGTGGTCGAGATTATAAACGGTGACGTCGTACTTTTTTTCTGTCCAAACGAATTTATTGTAAAATTACATACATACATATGCTCATGACCCATCCCAGAGGTCCTTAATTAGTTCTATCGCCTCGTCAATCCTCATCATCCTTCTTACACACCTTCGCCTGAATTTAAGTGCTTTTGTAAAATTAAAGACTAAGTAAAGAAAAATAGTTTCTTCTTTTCATGTATATTCTTTATTGCATATGAATTTTATAAATTAAATTAATAAAAGAAAATATGTTCACAAAGGTGGACTTATCCCTAGAAGAGAGCTCTTCCAGCCAACCTATGGTAGTGAGGTAGTAGCATATTCACGGGCTGTAATAGCACGACAAGTACAACAAAGAAAATCAATACAGAAAATAACAGTATAAAAATATAATAGTATATTTAAAATAATATAATATACAAATATAATTAGGCAAATTATCTCAAAATAATATAAATACATACAAAGGTAATGTATATATAAATATATATGCACGTCATATATAATACATATATATATATATATATATATACAAAATAAAAAATTATGTAATACAAAATTTCATGACACAGACTAATAATTCCGTCTCTTTAATTCGTACTTTGCATTATATAATTTCTCTTTGATACCGTTAAATACCTAATCGTCATGGTGTAGGTAGTAAGCACTGGGCAATGCTTACTGATCCAGATCGCGGGTGAGTCGATCGGGTGTCGATGACACTGACGGGCACAGGTCGACTCATCACCGTTAGCGACAAGCGACAAGTGACACACTTGTTCTCAAGCCGTTACACTTAGGGTTGCCACAGAAAACTCTCTGCAGGGACATTAAAAAAATAAACCAAGAGTGTTTTGAATAATAATTAGTTTATGTTACCGAGTAATTTCAAACGAAGTAAATGAGAAATAAATAGAAAATTGCGTTCGAACTACTCATTAGTTAATTTTTTCGATACCGCACATTTAAGGAAAACAGCCAGAGTGTTAGCTGACGGTAATGACAAAACCACTCGCAAACCTATACGCAAGTGTAATGAGATTTGAGGAAGCGAAAGAAGTATGTAAGGTGATGAATTACTAAAATCTTTAGTTATTTTCCGCTCAAACTCTAAAAAGTATGTAAGGATTGCAATGCTTGGCGCGCCGTCCTCTCTAACTACCCCGTTAGGTTAGGTTAGGTTAGGTTACAACGTGAAAATAGAATGTGTATGTATGCATGTAAAAGAAAAGCGGAACCCATATGAGTTCATATATCTCATCCGTCTGTCTGTCATGGTCAACTTTCTCAAAAACTATAAAGTGACCAAGAGAAAGAATGAGTGATGAAAGACTGTCGAAGAAAATCTACAGAGCGGAAGTGAAAGCGAAAGAAGGAGCCAAGGCAGACCAAGCTGACTTATGAAGATCAAATAGCCAGAGTGTTCTCCTCGAACCTCATAATTCTCCTCACGAATTTTCGCCTAGGTATGCGGGTACTTTTGACATTTCCTTAAATCTAATAACCATAAATATTGGCAAATAATTTAAAAAGTTATCAATAATACACAAAATTTGTACTTTTGCCTGTCAACGTTATCACACTTAAATGGGTAATATTAGCACAGGTGTGCAACCAGTTATAGAAATGTGGTATATTCTGATTTTTTTTTACCTCTGGGTAATATTGCATTATGTATCGTTGAGTCAATCTTGTCAATGTATATAATTCCGGTGTATTATTGATAACTTCTTAAACAGAAGAGAAAAAGAAACTGAACTGTTTTATCTTTAGCTATTTCTGTACAGATATCTGGTGAAACAACCAAATTCATATTTATTAATAATAGACTGTAAAAAGAAGGTGATCTATTATATGAGTAAGTAAACAGTAAACACACAACAAGAAACAGTAAATGTAACTCTAAATACCGAATTTGAAACAAATATTTAATGACAAATCATCTCGTCAAGATACCGCTCATTTCGAGCAAACGAATTATTATTGCAATACTCCTACGTTGGTTTTAGGGATACCAGTCGTCTTGCACAGAGTTTTGGATTTAAATATGATTTCAAGAAATCGTGCGTGCGTGTGTGTGTGAAGGGCTTGACCGATTTTGATGTTTTTTTTTATAGTTATGGGGTCACTTGGGTGGCTCTTAACTATAGTTGGCTTTTAACTATAGTGGCGCTGTTGTCGAGGTCCAGATTTTTTTGTAATTTGACCCGTCACATGTCTCGGGACTGTGTAAATGTCGAGACCCCAAGCTCTAGTTGTTACGGAACCAGAAAAATCAGCTGTTGTTTACTACTTGAGAAATATAGTATACCTTAGACTACGTACTTTAGTACTAGAGAGACAGGCTGACGTTGGTCAGTGAAAACAAATATTAGAATCCTCATAACTGCCGTACCCATTGTACTAAATTATACAAACATTAAAACCCTCCAAAAAATATATAGATTGTATTGGTGAAAAATTATTTACTAGCATTTGTCTGGTAGTTTTTGATAAGTACATGCAGTTCATTTCAATCCAAATTACCAAAAATGTCATAAACACAGCAAACAGCCTGCTTAAAAAAATACCATTGAAGAAAATACTACAGGAGAAAATAGAAATATTATGCTTATAAGAAGCGATTACATTAGCGTTTTATCGTTACGTAATTAATAATGTGAAATGCGTGTATAGATGTCGTCAAATAAACAAGAGAACGCGTTAAAATATGAAATACTGTTTTTGACTTAAGTTATCTATGTTTGTATACACGTAAATACGAACAATCAAATGTCCTCCTTTTCTAATTTTAATACAAAAATTACAAAAAGAGAACATTTGATTGTTCGTATGTAGTACATAAATTCAAAAATTACTCAACCGATTTCAATAATTCTTTCACTTAAAGAAAGGTACATTATCAGTGAGTAACATGAGCCGTATTTTATTCTGAAAAACATTTCTACCCGTGCGAAGCCGTATTATAAGTATAAGTGTTTAATATAAAATTCGGTAATTCCTCATTGCAGTGACGACATTTAGCTGAGATGTCCCTGTAAAGTGGGTTTAACTTATAGTGGTTTCCCAAGGGTTTTTCGTTGACCTTATATTTTATACCATAACCACACATAGCAAAGACATGTATCTATATTATTTTAAAACATCGGCAAAACCGTGTCTGTACGTCGGCAATATTTTTGAAAAAATGATTGACTTGGGCAATGATATTAGGCTTATCTGATTCCAAATTAAATATTTATGGAATGTTGTCTGCGTGTTAATAATTTTATTTTTTCGAAACTAACAAACTTATTGAGTTTCTACGTAAATGGGGCTTAAAAGACCGGGGTCTTAGAAGGGTCTTGGTTTGGTTTGGTAAAGTGTACCTATATCTTTACGCTAATTTTATTACAAGAGTGCAGAGTGATTATACTATAAAAGTGTAACATCTTTATTAATAGAACATTACGTCTAAGAGAAGCATATTAGAAGACAATGTCTTCATGACAATAACACTCACGAGGACCCTCGAGCGCAACAACGATGAGGGGTGAAGTAACAATACAATAATATTTTAAATACTCTATCTATCTATAATCTATAAATATATCTCTATAACTATGTACAAACTCGCGCACTACTTACAATAAAATACGTAGGTATCTTTAGAAAAATGTTTAGGATAGAAGTCTTGACATACTCCGAATTTATACATATACATAACTAATATAAGTATTGTAATAATTTACGTTTGTCTGACTGTTGGAAACTACTTAGTAACTTCGAAATAGATTTCATTGAGGTTTCAAAGTCATTACATTATTATTTTTACAAATTCACTATGGGTACAAACATGTACAACATGGATTATAGAATTATAGAACATGTACAACATGGATTATAGAAATACATAGTAAAACGATATTGTATTGCTACAATAGACCGTCGATAACTTTCAGTATCAGATGGTTAAAACAATTATGTAGTATTTCTCTCCTTATGTAAACTTATGTCAGATTTTATAAATTACTGTAACAATATGTGTAATATGCGCAAAAATCTATAGTGCGATTCAGTAACGTTGTATGCCATCTAGCTCTAGTCCGGATTAGATAATTTAATAAACTTTTTTCTTTGAGAATAGAACTCTCTTATCTGAAGATAAAGACATGACAATTAAGAGATATTATGTTCCTAATGGATTGTAGGTTTTTGGAAGTTTAATGGGGATATGAGTTTGTATAAAAATTCGTATTTTTTTAAGCTAAATCCTTAAAAATTTATTTTTGCTAATTTTTCTTTTGAGGAGGTAAAATAAGGATAAAGGATGAAAGTTTATTTGGAAATTCCGTTGTTTTTGTAGTTAAAACTGTGAAAATTGATATTTAACCATTTTGCTGAAAATTAGGACTGACGTTATTCAGTTCTTAATAAATCACCTCTAAGGGGGCAAAATAAGTGATGATAGTGTCTAGAGTTCAAAATGGCTTATTACAAAGAGGTGTCAAGCTGATTATACCAACTTATTTATTTCTGCTTCTCTGTTACTATTCTTAATTTGTATTTATTTAAAAATTCTCGCGGACAAAGTCACGGACGGAAAGTTAGTAAGTACAATTACGAAACAAACAGATAAGAACAAAAATATTTTTATTAGTAGAATAGATACAAAATAGAAATACTCGAAAACTATAAACTACTTTCAAACTTTCTAAAATTGGTCAAGCACGAATTCGACCCGCGCGCAGAAGGTCCCATACGATGCTTATCAAATATCGTTATAAATTTCTTATATTTAATTTAAATTTAAATTACGTAGGTCTAGGGTTTCATTTTGAGTGACCGCATTCGTTTTTATAACAAAGTTTCTCAGGAAGTTACTAAATTAACAGAAAACAGATTAAATGTACCTTAAATAGTTGGTGTACGCCACCCTTTGTTTAAAAAGTCCCTAGATAGTAATTTAAACTTGAACCAGGTGTGCACCAAGTTTGCCGTGTAACTGTATACACTTGAGATAAGTTTGAATTAGACGTTCTAGTTACCACATGACAAAGATTATAATCTGAAAATTTGACAAAAATTAATGTTTAAAACGGTTACAACTACAAAACTGGATGAATGCAAAATTAGCAGCCCTGCGCGTGCGACGCGCGTGCTCTGACCGGTTTGTTTACTACGAACGGTACGCGGCAGTACGCCTCAATGGTCAGTTTTATTCCCGGTTACTATAACACTCGATGTGGCGTCTTCGTAATATAACAAAATTAAGTCAAGGTCAAAGTCAAAGTCAAATCAATTAGTCAAGTAACCCCATTATGTGTGTGCAATAAATATTTAAACAAATAAAATAAAAAATACAAGTTACTTTGACGTTTGACGACCTCCGTGGCGCAACGGCTTAGCGCGTTGGTAAGTAAAACGGGGGTTGCGGGTTCGATTCCCGTCTCGAGTCTGGGTGTTTATGTATAATATGTATATATTTACAAAAGAAAAGTATATTAGTAGTATATCAGTTGTCTAGTACCCATAACACAAGCGCTGTGCAGCTTACTTTGGGACTAGATGGCGCTGTGTGAAATGTCTGAGAGTATTATTATTATTATTATTATTATTACTTTTGAAAGTCGAATCTACTTATTTAGGTTGCTAAGCTACATCGCCGTACCGTTTCTAAAGGTATATTTGAAACTCCAAACTTACTTCGGAAACTTGGAAAAACATGACCTATTGTTTTATTTTGTTACTGATTAAAAATTGGTCAAGAGAGTGTCAGACTTGGTAGCAACGTCGGTTTCAGTAGGTTAAATTTAATAAATATTTTTAAAAATTCTAAATATAAGACTTAAATTAATTTGTTTTATTGACATAAATCAGTTTGTAAATATTTAGTTAATATTTACTTCGGTAATAAACATAGCAAACAGCGTGCTTAAAAAAGATACCATTGAAGAAAATACTACAGGAGATAATAAAAATATTATGCTAATAAGAAGCGATTACATTAGAGTTTTATCGTAAATAATAATAATAATATGCGCCAGACAATACACACCAATCATCTGATCTCAAACTAGGGTGTTCCCTGTACTATGAGAATCAGACGACGACTACTAAGGGTGTCTCCCAGTACACCCAGACCCGAGGCAATCTAGAAAAGTTCATTATCTAATTTGACCCGACCGGGAATCGAACCCGGAACATTCCGCGCTTGAGTTAACGTCTAAGCCACTGCGTCGTCTAGGTCGTTACGTAATTAATGTGAAATTATGACTTGGTGTGATAGATGTCGTCAAATAAACAAAAGAACGAGTTAAAATATGAAATATTGCTTTTGACTTAAGTTTTCTATGTCTGTATACATATAGATAACGAACAATCAAATGTTTTCTATTTGTAATATTAATATCAATTTTACAGAGAAAACATTTGATTGTTTGTATGTAATGGATAAACTCAAAAACTACTTAACCGATTTCAAAAATTCTTTCACATATAGAGAGCCATATTATCAGCGAGTACCATGGGCTGTATTTTGTTTTCAAAAAAATGTCTACCCGTGCGACGCCGGGGCAGGTCGCTACTTTTATATGAATAATAAAATATGTCTTTAAAAAATCTGAATTGTTTGTTTTTGATTTTGCCGCATTTATTTTCTTTAATAAACCATCCTATCGCGCATATTTCCAATACAAAATAGTTTCAATATTTCGCCTCATTTCTTCAATTTCACTGCTTACGTTAAAATATTCGCTAAGAAATTATCAATATTCTCTGAGTAAAACGACTGTAATGGGTACACAGATGGACGCTAAGGTAAATTCCTGTGATCCGTTTTTAGGGGTCTACTAGCCAGTACCAAATATTTAGGAATCTACTAGCCAGTACCAAATATTTAGGGGTCTACTATCCAGTACCAAATATTTAGGGGTCTACTAGCCAGTACCAAATATTTAGGGGTCTACTAGCCAGTACCAAATATTTTATACGATACTGAAATGGATTCGGTGCTGGCTAGCTAGCCGGGTAGCTAATGCTTTGAAATCTATCTGGAAAAATATATTCGAATTGACCAATTAATAATTTATTTCCATAGTATTTAGTAGCAATTGTTTCATTTAGCAAAAAATACGATGAATTAAAAGCATTTTTAAAACAATACCGTTAATCAGATAACAGTTCTTTAAAGGCTACTGCAGACTGCAGACTAAACTATCAGAGCGGTGTCGCAATAGTAGCCTAATCTGATCAAACTGTCGGCCGATAGTTTAGTCTGCATCTACGCGGGCTTTAAAGAAGATAACGTTACAAATTACGTTCTATGATTTGTCAGCGATACAACTCCTTTTTTCCTTGGTCTTACACTCCTTGGCTATACCTTCACGAGACCTATAAGGAACACCATTGTAACTCAGTTTTTTAATAGATGTTCGATAAAATAAAATACAGATTAGCAAGACTATTCAAAATTAATTACAAAGTTGCTCCTTGCAAGTGTCGATATATTATTATGGAATGGGTATGTGGCCTTGCAGGTCCCACCGGACTTGTATCACTGCGACCGAATTTGATTTATTGTGATCGAATATGGAATGGGTACAGTCGTCTTATGCTTATGGTTCTTATTAAATACTGGCAACTCGTATTTTATTCATTACAAATATTTCTGCCGTTCTCATGTAAAAAGTAGTGCTTCGCTGATGTAAGATGTCTGTCTTCTTATTACCAAGTCCCTAACACTCTCCAGTAAACAGTGACAATAGGCTTTATTAGAGTTAAAAATGACTTCTTGGAAAAACGCGAAAACTTCTGTTGGACAGGTTTTTTCGAACTTTCCAGTTCTTAACACTCACACAGAACTTTAACGCTCAATATCACTTTTGTATCTTAAAACTCCCAAAAACGCGTAAAAATGGGAAATTTAAATGAAAGGGCAACTGCACTTCTCCTATTGCCGATAATAAGTCCACTACAACTACCATCCTTGCACGAGGGATAGCAGTACCTGGTCAGTGACGGTAATACAGAACTAAATATAAAATATGTAGTATCTATTATTAAAATACTATTGTACTTCGAAACTCATAACGCAAAACACAGAAAATGTAAATAAAATGCCAACTTCGCTTCTCTCGCTGCCGCCAAAAAGTCGTCTCACGCTGTGCGTTTGTGTTCGCCGCAGTGCTGAACGTGGCGGCGGGGAAGGCGCCGATGCAGGCGTCGACGGAGGAGGGCGGAGCGCCGCAGCGGGCGCTAGACGGCAGCTCGGCTGCCAGCTTCAGCCCCGACACGTGCTCGCTCACCAAGCCGGAGCGAGTGCCCTGGTGGTACGTGAACTTGCTCGAGCCGTACATGGTGCAGCTCGTCAGGCTCGACTTCGGAAAACCTTGTTGCGGTCAGTACAACGAGCTTTTATTGCCGTAGTAAATACATATCCATACAGAAGCCGAGAGTCGTACAAACGGTGGTGAATTTGGTGGTTCAAACCCCCACCGAAATAAAAACACGGTACGACCCTTTTATCTAGTTAGGTATTATGTAGTAGTTCTTTTTAATTTATTATGCACACTGTTAAAAAACTTGGCCTCTGTATGATTATTGACTCTGTGACACAATTTATTTAATGCTTGTACGATGTATACAAAAATATCCAACAAAGTCAATTTTATAGAGATTAAGAATTAAACAAAACATTTTTTGGGTATTTTTTTGCGCCAATCAAGTACGAGACAATAACATCGCGTCACCGGGTTCATATCTCATGTTATTATGTCCATTCTTAACTATGGATGTCGATTGTTCACGAATAAAATCGATATTCGAATCATTCAAATCAATTCAGAAATGGATTTTCATTTAAATCGTGCTCTAAGAAATCGACTTTCGATTGATCCATTCGTAAGTCAATTTTTGGAATATTTTTAATATATACATACATATCTTCACGCTGTATCCCTAACGGGGTAGTCAGAGAGAAATTTTCTAAGTATAGGGTAAATTATATTTTTTTATAATTCAATCATGGAACATTATTTAAACTAATTTAAACAATAAATTTGAGAGTGGTGAGTGAAATGAAATGAAAAATATATCACTTTATTATTGAAGACGTCGGCGGTTATGGGCATAGATCCTTTTGCCTTCCCTCTCAAGGGAGATTTGTACAAAAAAATCTCTATACCCTACCATCTCTTTTCATCTTATGCTATTGGTATGTATATCTATGTAAGATCTATATATAGAAATCTTATGTAAATGTATTAATAAAGCTATTTCTAGGAGTTAGAAAGAGACAGAAAGGAAACGTTAGTGATCAAATGTTAGGTACTCGAGGTCATGTAATTTGTCTTCAACTTCTTCAGAGTACGGTATCCAGTTAAATTCAAAGATTCGTCCCATTCGCATATTACATTTGTGGACACGCGGACATAGCGCGCCGACACACAATACAGTCCGCACTGAGTTTATTGAAACAAAGATGCATTTAATCGCGGCACTGCGTAAGGTTTGCTTTCATTTTTGTGCCCACTCGTGTGACTACGATTCAATTGTTATCTGCTCAGTGAATTAAAAATTAGACGAGAGATTTTCATTGATACCCACTCCCCTCTTTCCTTCAATGTGATTCGGCGAGATTTTGCCTCTACCTTTACTACCAACTCCTTAATTAGCAGACGAACTCTAAACAGTATTATTGACACACAATTGACATAGTGATAAACACGAAACGGTTTTTCAACCGTGAACAGTTACAAGAGCGGATACAGGGGAGAGAACCAGGGGGCCAACTCCCCCCCAAACTGTGATCTAAATCTGCCAGCATAGTATAAGGCTACATCCTGATTTACGAATCATAAGTTAGTAAGTAGCAAGTCAACTTTTACCAACTTATAAAGTGTTATCCAGGCATACGTAATGAGGCGGCGCTATCAGCAGACCGTCGAACAAATTCAGAAAAGTCCTGCGTAATACGACGGTGCGTAATACGATGCGAAATAGTTAATTTGGTATAAGAAAATAGATTCTGCTAGATGCTAGAGTGTAAAGACAAACTTATTTAAGTAACTTTGAATGTGTATTTCACAAAAACTAACAAAAAAAACGAAATAACTCTAATTTATTGATATTGAATTAATTTATTCTAATTATTTGATTTACCGGTGTGGGGATCTAATAATAGAAGCAATGAATTATAACGAGAGGTCATAAATGATTCCGACAACGAATTCAAGATATACTGCATCCCTAACGAGAAAATGAGTGTTAAACATCGCGATCTTTACATAGTTCTTTCGACTGCTCATATCTCATCATTCTTCATACATTGAAGCTTAAAATAAACTAGCTTATGTCAAGTGCCTACTTGAGACGAATCCAATATCTCATAAGTTAAATTCGATTAAGTGGTTTCAGTTGTGAGAAAATAGATGAGCATGCACACAAATATCATAAGCCTTATTTTTGATTCACCGTAGTCGATTAAAAAGGTATATGAGGTCATACCGAAGAGGGACGCAAAAAGAAAGAAACACTTCTGAATGTCTTAAAAAGAAACATAAAGACCCCCTCTCAATCAAATCCTGAATCCGCCCTTCTTCTATTTGTTACTATAATCTCACAAATTGTCAACTAAATTTCATAGTTGATGGAAAAGCTTTCCATCGTGATTTAATCCATCCGAACACTCGCAATTCGCGTTATTATATTGAATTAGAAGTGGTTTTGCTTCAGAGCGCCCAAATAGCGCGCAACAGTGAAAGTGTGGTGACACTAGCGCGACTATAAGTACTATTCAAGACGACCGCGACAAGAAAGTTCTAGATGTCTCTTTTCAATGAAGCTGAATGCTTATTGTATTGTGATGTATATTGTGTTTTGTAAGATTGCGTACATTATGTTATGATTATGAATGGCATCAACATTAAGTGTATTCTTGCCTATACATAATAGAAAATCTTCAAAGAAATACGTGGATACATTGAACGTTTGAATGAGACGAGATACATATTTTGATTTATATAATACGATTTATTTATGAACGGAACTGAATGCGAAGCTTACATAACGTACGTCTCTTAATCGCATTATACAAGGTTATTTTGAAAGGATAGGTAAATACGAAAGGTATTAAAGTACCCATGAGAACAGAAAACTTGCGTTCTACGACTTCGCCAAAAGTCAATAGTTGTAGTGTAAAATCTCAGTAAAAAAAAAAGATGCGGCAACCCTAATATCAGAGTATGATAGGGTTGCACATTGTTTCCAATTAAAAGAACGATATTTTTCTCTATGGAAAACAAAATATATTATAACTCCGGTGGATTTATACCCCCTTTCATATTAACCTTGCTTTTCTGTCTCTGTGGAGTTGGTTGTGCCTGCGAGATCTCTTACAAACAGGGATCATAATAATATTAATAATAATAATTATAATTTCGAAATTTCTCGACTTCAAGTACTTATCTAGTTAGTGTCTCCAGTTTAAATACTGCTCCATTGTCGCCAAAGAGTTTATATTATAAGTTTATATTTATATTACTGACGAAGAAAATATACAGAGCGAAAGTGATAGTGAAGTGGTAAAAGAAGCCAAGGAAGACCAAGGTTGACTTATGAAGATCAAATAGCCAGTGTTAGCAGATGGAAATGTCAAAAGTTCTCGCATACCTAGGCGAAAATGTGTGAGGAGAATGATGAGATTTGAGGAAGCGAAAGAAGTATGTAAGAACAGCGACGCTTGGCGCCTCGTGGTCTCTGACTACCTCGTTAGGGATACGGCGTGAAGATATGTATTGCGATGAAATTTTGACCACTAGGCGAATTTGTCATGTTAATACTAATGTTATAAACCTATAAAATTAAGTTGACTCCACGTCGCAAGCATCAAAAGTAAACCAACTTAATAAGCCGTCCAGCTTTTATATACGACATACCTATATTTATATCCAACAAGCCTATTTCCTCAATTAGGAGCCATCCATGAATTACGTCACACGTTAGGGGGGAAGGACGAGATCAACAACGTGTGGTATCGTTAGACAAGGGGGGACTTGTCTCATGGTTATATTTAATTATTTAAAATTGCAAAATATGTGACGTTACACTAGGAGTGAGGGGTTACATTAGTGTGACCACTGTGGCAAAGACGGGGAGCAAGGCTCCAAAAACCATTGAATTCGTGCAATGTAATTTATGGATGTCATGACCGCTTTATTATAAAATAAAATTTTTAGAAACCCAGTCAAATAAATAATCCGTTTAAGAACCATAATTTACTGATAACCAGACCACGTTGTCAAACATTTTACATCACATGCGAGGAGTTGTTTCTGTGAGGAGCTATAAATTTTAGAATTAGTAGCCGGCACATTTACAGATTATTATTTCACAGCTAATAAGCTGTAAATGTTACTAATTGTGACTGCTTCAGTTTTGAATCACGTCACGTGGTGTCGATCTTTTCATTATCTATGTCAATAACAACAAATTATTATCAACAGGAGCCAACAAGCCAGCGGTGGTGGTAGTAAGGGTCGGTAACAACCGACCCGACCTTGGTACCAATCCTATTTGTAACCGGTATACCGGTTTCTTGGAAGAGGGGCAGCCCCTTTTCCTGCCCTGTAATCCACCCATGCCGGGCGCCTTCGTCAGTGTTCACTTAGAAGCCTCTACGCCCAGTCAGCTGTCAATATGCGAGGCTTTCGTGTACACAGACCAGGCCTTGCCTATAGAGAGGTGTCCACAGTTCAGAGATCAACCGCCTGGCAGCACGGCGACATACAATGGCAAATGCTATATATTCTATGATCGACAACCAGCAACGTTCAAAGACGCTTTAAGCTTCTGCCGAACGAGAGGGGGCACCCTGGTGGATGAAAGCAACCCAGCCCTCCAAGGGTTCATCAGCTGGGAGCTCTGGAGAAGACACCGGTGAGTAAATCTTCAAAATATTTTGCTGGCGTTTTATTTTTCAATCTGCAGGCAAAGGCTATGTGAATAAATGTTCTCGTACGTGTATGTACTACTTGTTCACTGTATGTACTGGATAATGCCTGTTGTTTGTAAGATTCTCACTTGATAGGGAAGGCAGAGAGATCCAAAGTCTTCAATAGTAAATCATGAAGCACATGAGGGAGTACTTATTTACCTGAAGTGCTTTCTTGCCTTCATATTAAAACGTTCATGGACCTCAGTCGACTTGTCTTCAACTGAACTGTTTGCTCGTTTGGCTTTCTCGCGGTATATAAAAAAAACTGTATAACTGTCTTCCAGACCAGCGGTTCCTAAAGTTATGGAACCCCAAAGCAAAATGTAATAAACGATACCTGTTGCAATGTAAAATAAAAATAAAAATATCTACTTTATTACAAATATTTGAAATGAAGAATAATGCGATGCATAAAATTACTTCACTGCTTCCCTATAAAAACTATTAATAGGTCTGAATTCGAGCATTTTATTGTCTAAAACGTATTTAGTACTGAATTACAATAAAAATTGTTCAATGTTTATTATTGTTAATAACTATACTTAACACATATAATTAACCGTATGTCAGCGTCTTCTGCTTCTTTCATGATAATATTCAATTTAAATGCTGCTACCCCAATATATAATTAACCAACGCTAAATTACAAATAATAATAATACTCAGACATTTCACACAAATAAGTAACTTTTAAAGATTTATCATTTGCACATTCAAAGAACTACATTGTTTTTTTGAGAAATACAAATGTTCTTCATCTGCATTAGTGGAAGTGACTTCTATTCGAAGTCAAATCAATTTATTCAAGTAAACCCAATTATAAGGTATTTTTGAACGTCAAATCTACTTTATTTCGGTTCATAAAGAAAATTTGGACACAGAAGAACCGACAAGGAACTAAGTTAGGTATCATTTTATCAATATCATTTTACAAAAGGTTTATTAAAATACAATGTTCAGAGAGCCAGTAAATGCATGTGCAGAGAAGATCATTTCCAGACTATTGTTTTATCTTCAATGAAATCGTTTATTTTATAGTATGATTGTCTAGTCAATGTACGTTTTATAACCAATGTAAATTTATTCTCTGTTAATTGAGTAATTTCTTGAGGAACTTTATTATAAAAACGAATGCAGTTACCCAAAAATGAAACATTTAACTTATGTAATTTAAATTTTGGAATAACCAATTTATCACGACCTCGGGTTTCCATACCATTCATATCGCCTTTCTTTTTAAACAGATCTATATTTTTCCTCGTATACATAATAATTTCAAAGATGTATAAGAAGGGCAAGGTGAGGACATTAATGTCTTTAAAACGATCTTTAAGCGATTCTCGTGCATTCACCTGTAGATGGCACGTATCGCTCTTTTTTGTAAAATGAAAATGGAGATAATATGCGCCGCTGATCCCCACAACAGAAGGCCGTAGGACATTAGACTGTGAAAATCTGCAAAGTACACCAGCCTTGCCGTATCCACATCTGTCATTTGCCTAATGCGTCTAACAGCATATACCGCGATATATATGCATATATTGATAAAACCAATGCTCCGGGCAATCCATTCTTAGCATAAAACCTGAAAAAATACAAATCAATCAGCTAATCACATAAGCTAATCACATAATATAATTTCTGAGCCCGTACCATTACAGCGTCTGCTCCGCTATTTGATCTTTTTAAGTCAGCCTGCATGTGTTTGTAAATTTAATATACAACGTGCGCTACAGCAAAGCGTGGCCGGGAACAGTTGCTGCTAGTGATAGTATATTCAATTTCATTATTTTTATCTTAACAATTAGTAAGCGTTTGATAAGTTGTAAACGGAAAACTAGAACTATATAGCTTAGTATAAAACCTGAAAAAAAGCAAGTCAATCAACCAATCAGATTAGTCATTTCTGAGCCCGTATGTCAGCGTCTTCTGCTTCTTTCATGATAATATTCAATTTAAATGCTGCTACCCCAATGAGTACCCCTAACGGGGTTTTAGTTTACTCACCGGTGTCTTCTCCAGAGTTCCCAGCTGATAAACCCTCAACCCTCGGTGGGCTGTTTGTTGCTCACGATAAGCCTTATTTCTAGGGACAAGTCAGTCGATTTTCTCAGATAGATACTATATAACGTGGGTACGGGTTTGCGCGTAATTTAAATCTGTGATATATTCTAATGCATCCATTTATTTATTTATTTCATAGTTGCGTACATGTATTTTACAGTTACAAATGTTATGGTACAGTATGTAAACAATAAGTTCAATACATGCACTCCGTTGGGGCGTCCAATATATATTATATGATGAGGATGAGCGTTTTTAATAAATTTCACGTATCGTCTTTATTATCAATGTAAAAAAACAATCCAAGTATAAAAGTACATGCACACGTCGGACGACTGTGCAGCAATTATTAATTAGATTAGTGCCGTGAGTCGCTATCAGACGACACACGTCAAACCCATCTATAACGTGCTATCTGAGAGGAAATCATTTACACTGTAGTAACATTTTTTTAAATACAATATTGTACCGAGCAATTGTGATCTACATCGAGTATCTAACGTAACTGTCATATTTAATTGGTTATGGATGAATATATATACCGTATTGGTCAAAATAGCTTCGCAAATATTCTATTACTTTTTAAAACCACGTAAATGATAATACTACAACGTATTAGAAAATATACAATAATATTATAACATTCGAAAATCAACAGCTGCAATGGAAATATCAAAACACATACTAGCTGTCGTCCGCGTCTTCGTCCTCGTGGAATTAAAAAAAAGTAGCCTATGTACTTCCTAAAGTTTCTATTTCCATATCAATTTTCATCAAAATCGGTCCAGTGATTTTGCTGTTTTATACGTTATTTTGAAATACTATATCTACCATCCACCAAGTACATAGCCGCATATTTAAAATCGTTACATTTATGCAATTACAACGATATCTTTTTAGGATTCACAGTTTAATCTATACTACTATATAAATCTCTTGCGTCTGTCTGTAAGTTCAGATTTTTTGTCAAATTTTGCGATAGATAGTCGTTTTATTACTTACTGATTTCGATTCTACCCTTTTTAAAATTTTTATCTGTCTATCTGTCTGTCTGTCTGTCTGTCTGTATGTCCTTTTATAACTAAAGAACGGCTTGACTGATCTTAATGACAATCGGTACGTAGTAAGAACACGTGATTGCGCTCATGATAGGCTACTTATTTTTTAGAAAATCTACCCCTAAAGGGGTGAAAATGGGGATGAAACTTTGTATAAGAAATAGTAAACCGCTGAACCGATTATGACAAAATTTGGCAGGGATATAGTTTGACATCAGAGAACGGGCATGGGTTACTTTTTTTATCAAAAATTTTACGCGAAGAGGGTGAAAAGGGGGACAAAACTTTATATGGGAAACACTAAATCTTGGTAATGATAAAATTTGGTGCGGTAATAAGACTTTTTTTTATCACTGAACTGATTGTAATGTAGCATGGATATAGTTTGACACATGGGAACGAACGTAGGCTACTTTTTTATCAAAAAACTATCCCTAAGGGATGAAAAAGGGGATAAAACTTTGAATGGCAAATACTGAACCGCCGAACCAATTATGATGTTTGGTACAGTGATAGTATGTTCCTGGAGACTGACGTAAGCTTAAACGTATACTTTTTTAATGTTTAAACGTACTATGCACTTTTACATATTATTTAACCTAATCCGGGAAAGCCACGAAAAAATTTTCCGCGCAGACGAAGTCGCGGGTGCAGCTAGTCTTATATAAAAGAGAACTATGGACCACTAAGAAAATAATTAACAATCGATAAAGATACATACATATCTTCATGCTGTATCCCTAACGGGATAAAGATAGCTAAAGATGTCATGCTAATACCATTTTTCGTTAATGAACAGTAAAAGTTTAAACTTAAAAAATTTTCAAATTTAAACGCGTTTTTTAAAACATATTCCGTTCATAAATATAGATTGATTTGGTGCGTATGTATGTCAATTAGAAAAACTGTTTATACAAAATAAGGAAATCCAATTTTTATATTTTTTAAGAATTAAAGTACATTTAGTTATTTAATTTAAAAGATTTCTACCTATTTTTTTATAAAAACTAATTTGATCTTTCAATTAAAACAAATATTGTAGAATATTTGCATTTCATCATATAATGTTACTGGGCTATTAGAGATGCAGCGTCATTATGTCGTACCGACAGGGGAAAGTGGCCTCGAAACAGGACTTCGGGTAATACTCGTATTACATCCAAAATAATACTTACAACGAAGAGATACGCAGTATGACAGGATCGCACGACAGTATTATTGTAAAAATGATGAAAGGAATGTTAAGATGGTTCGGGCACATGGAAAAATGAGTGATGAAAGACTAACGAAGAAAATTTACGGAGCGAAAGTGATTGATAGTAGAAGCAAAGGAAGACCAAGGCTGAATTACGAAGATCGAATAGCCAGAGTGTTAGCTGATGGAAACGTCAAAAGCACCCGCATACCTAGGCGAAAATGTGCGAGGTGAATGATGAGATTCGAAGAGACGAAAGAAGAATGTAAAACCCGTGAAGCTTGGCGTTCCGTGCTCTCTACCTTGTTAGGGACACATCGTGAAGACATTTAAGTAGTACTTGGTATTTGTTATGAATTCCATCCATCTTATATATCGTGTCCACCCCGTTATTTGAATATTTATTTTTTACTATTTCAGCTGTTATTAACGTAAATCAAAAGACCAAAATTTTAATAAATCACTTTTAATTTGTATAAAACAAATAGGTGCCTACCTAAGCAAAGTGTAAGAGCTTACACGTACTGTAGGAAACCCTCGGTGCGCGTCTGTGACACACAGTCGCACTTGGTATTTTAAAGATTTATCGGGCTTAAATAAAAGCCCTCGTCAAAAATTAAAATTTAAATATAAATGTCAAATATGCATTATTATATCAGAGTATTCATGTCAAGATAACCGATTGTAACCTGTTTCGATGTTAAATATTTGGATGTGGATGACATAATACAGCGAGCCGAGATAGTTGCAATAGCGCCATGTGACTACAATTTTCACCATCTATAATATGCGATAATTATTCGTAATGTTATTTTCTGTCTACCTAAACACCAGCGTTGCCAGACGTCCCTATTTTGGCTGGACGTCTCGATTTCTTTGCCCAAAATTAAATATCAGGCTCAGTCCCGCTTTTCGGGGATTCGGGGCTGCTGCTTGCCGTCAGCTGGCGCGACGTTGTCTCTTAATGACGTTAATTCTATAATAAACCCCATGCTATCTATTGGTTTGTGTAATTCACTAAGTCTTATAGGTTTGACCTTACTATTTTGTTGTAAGTATGTGTGTAATTTGTCCTTTTTAAAAAAGTTCCGGACTATAAGGGTTCGGTGGCGGCGGTGCAAAATCGTTATTCCGACACCATCTTACGTCTTACTGTAATTCGTTTTAAGACATTTCTTTTTATCACAAGCGTTATCATATTATGTAATTTTAGGATATTTTTTTCGAATCCACCCACATGTACCTATATAATAATAATATGTGGATGTGATCGCATTCATTAAAATTTGCATTTATGCATTTACAACGATTTATTTGGCGGGTTCACAGTTTAATCCCCCTTACTAAACGTAACTAAAGAGACGATACCTATGTATATATCGTCATCTATGTACCATGTATGTATCTATATGAAATTTATTTGAAAATTTTTTTTTAATATTTACTTACATCTAATAAAAAATTGGGATCGTTGTGTGGTGTACCAAATGAAACTTTGAACATTCTCGAAATACACGTCATAATTACTGTACCGCTGAGCCGTCTTGTAAAAACTCAACTTTTGGAACAACTGTCCTGCTTGGGGCAAACGCTTATTATAATAGTTCCAAAATTCACCTGTCTACGTCAAATAGTCTCCGAGAAAAACGACCGTGACAGACAGACACCGAGATGATACCTATGTATATATCGACATCTAGGTACTATTTATGTATCTAAATGGAATTTATTTGAAAAAAATGTATATGTATATAAGTATCTACATTTTTTCAAATTTCGAACAGAGCATAAAAAAATAATTTGAACAAAGAACTTATGCCCAAACAAAGATATACATACGTAACATACATACATATCTTCACGCCGTATCCCTAACAGGGTAGTCAAAGAGGACGGAAACAAACAATAATTATAATACATTATATATTATAATACAGACGTATTTAGAACCATTTTTTTTGGAAACTATAAAATTACAGCTTTTGCCATATTAATTAGTTTGTGTGTGTGTTACCGTCGACACAACATGTACACACACTTGTATGTGGTCCCAGTAATAGGAGACAAGAAAATCACACTTTGACGTCACTTCTGACTATAAATATTTAAGATTTAGCCTTACAAATGACAGATTAGAATCAGGTAGTTCTAAATGCTATTTTTTGCTTTTTATACCATAAAGGCGACAAACTAGCATATGACACACCAAATGTTAAGAGCTAGCGTAGCCCATGGACGCCTGTAGTACTAGAGGTACTACATGTGCGTTGCCAACCCTGTAAAAATCTTTTCTATCGTGTGAACCTTGATAGGAAGCTGATTCTCTGACCTGACTGTTCGAGAAAGGAAACTTCTTTGAAACTATACCGTGCGCAAGCATTTGAGTTCAGCTTGAATGTTAGTCCATAGCCTAAATAATTACTTTATTATGTCCTTTCCCCTCTATATATATTTCTAAGTTAAGGCGCTCCCCCAGGCCAACACAAACGTATAGAGACCCTCATTCTAGAATTCGTAACGTTCTTTATGTAATCTAGAAGTTATTGGTTTTCTTACGAAAAAAGAGTCTTTTGAAAAAATTTAAATGGTTTTTTTATGTTATAAAATTATCTATTCATTGGTGCACATTGCAAATAAATATAACTTCTACTTAGGAAGCAAGATGCACATATTTCAAATTTTAAGGCTTTCTTTGGAAACAGATTTTGTATGTATTTTATTTGTAAATGAAAAATATGAGATTGTAAAAGCATTGTTAAAATGTTGAAAATTATTACTGTATTTTGTACGCTGTATCCCCAACGGGGTAGTCAAAGAGGACGGAGCGCCAGGAGTCGCGGTCCTCACACACCTCTTTCGCTTCCTCAAAACTCATCATTCTCTTCACACATTTTCGCCTAGGTATGCGAGTGCTTTTGACATTTCCGTCTGCTAACACTGGCCATTTGATCTTCATAAGCCAGCCTTGGTCTTCCTTGGCTTCTTTTACCACTCACTTTCGCTCTATAGATTTTCTTCGTCAGTCTTTCATCACTCATTCTTTCCAAGTGCCCAAGCCATCGAAGCATTCTTTTCTTCATTTTTACAATAACACTGTTGTGCAACCCTGTCATACTGCGTATCTCATCATTGCTTATCCTGTCCGCAAGCGTGACACCGCACATATTTCTGAGAGACCGCATCTCCACAGCATTTTATTATTTTTTATATTTTTTCAAATGACGAGAACATGGCCTTTAAAACTTGCAAAAAGCAGTATTTGACTAGGGGAAGTGCGTTAATATAAGTGTATTGCAAGCTGTCGGTGAATTGAAACTGTCTCTAATTTGAATATTCTTAATCATTAGTTTTATGTATAAATATTATTATTAGTGTCTAATTAATATGTATATATATTCATTTTAAGATGTGAAAGTAATAGTTACGAAATTATGTCAAATTGCATACAATGTTAAAATGCATATTATTAAATACTAGACGAGCAATATTTTATAGGAATTCCAAGTTGGATTGGTGATGAAATCAAAATGATGATTATGAAATGTCTGCTTCTTGCCTATCCTTCGCAGTACCAATATTTTGAGAATCGGTACCAGATTTGGTTTGAATATCTTCCTATATAATCTGTATATATACGAGGAAAAATATAGATCGATTTACAAAAAAAGGCGATATTGGTGGTATGGAAACCCGAGGTCGTGATAAATTGGTTGTTCCAAAATTTAAATTACATAAGTCAAATGTTTCATTTTTGGGTAACTGCGTTCGTTTTTATAATAAAGTTCCTCGAGAAGTCGCTCAATTAACAGAAAATATATTTAGATTAGTTATAAAACGTACATTGATTAGACAATCATACTATAAAATAAACGGTTTCGTTGAAGATAAAACAATAGTCTGGAAATAATTTTCTCTGCACATGCATTTACTGGCTCTCTGAATATTGTATTTTAATAAACCTTTTGTAAAATGATGTTGAAAAAATTATACCTGACTGAGTTTCTTGTCGGTTCTTCTCAGTGTCCAGGTTTTCTTTTTTCTTCTCTTTGAATCGAACTAAAATAGATTTGACGTTCAAAAATACCTTGTGATTGGGTTTACTTGAATAAGTTTATTTGACGTTGACTTTGAAAGCAAAGTCGAGTTAGTTACACCATTTATAACTCAAAAACGGCTGGACCGATTTTTATGATCTTTGATTTGAAAGATTTCTCTACTCTCCGAATAGCAGAATAACTATTAAAACATCGGAAAAATTTTTTCTCATACATTTTGCATGGAACGGTATTTTTGATGATATCTCGAGAAAGGATTGACTGATTTCGATTAATTTTTTTTGTTCGTCTCGGCCTCGAGAAGTTAAAATATATTTAATTTTGACCTTTGTACAATTATGGAACTTAATTTCATTTTGAGTATTCTTAATAAAAAACGGAATTTCATTCAGCTAATAAGTTAACACAACATTTATTGATTCTGAGGCGGTACGAAGTCCGCCGGGTCAGCTATTTATACATATATAATTCTTCCTTACGTGTGTATAAACTGAACTGAACTCCGCCTAAACGGTTTAACCAATTTTGATTAAATATTTTGTGTGCTTGAGGGGGTCTCTGGATGGTTTAAATTCACAATTGGATCCGGTAGGGGACTCTGCAGTTAGGTTTTAGGTTTTTTTTAAATTCGAGCAGAACAACTTCTGTCGGGTCCGCTAGTATTTAATATTACAAATATTTTTACGTAGAATTATAACTTTAAGGATTCCACTGGCTCTTTGGTGTGTTAGTTCATCTCCTGATGGTCCTAGGTTCAATGTGAACTAGAAGTTTAAATAGATCTGTGCTCATTTGTTCGCCCGTTACTCAATCAACACCGGCTGTCCTCGAGTGGTCGAGATTTGTTGCATTTTTCATATACCACAAGAAGTGTACGGCCCACCTGATGAAAGGCATCACTTGCGCGTTACTGATTCTGTAAATGGGGATTATTTATTATACGGACTATCCAAATGAATATGTAGGCTTTTTTAACTATGCTGTATCGACACTGGAACGCCTCGCGCGAACTACTAGGGGACTTACATGAGGTTTCGTAACAAATTATCTACATTTTGTTGACTGCGAGGCGTCAAGTCGTCGTCCTTAACTGTAACCACCCGTTAACAAGTAATGGACGCCGCGCGGCGACGCTGTGCTGATAATGCCGAATTGGTAACGCAATTTTTATTAACTGGAAGTGTCCACAACAGTTTATTCATTCCAACGTTCCTGTTATAATGAAGTATTTCATTAGCAATCGTTGATGAGCCTAGAATGTTAAATTGATATTCTTTTTCAGTCAATAGAACATGCGTAAGCCACAAGACCATTGTTTTAATATAAACATAAAATGCAATAAAATACTTGTTTGCGAATTGGTACCTAATATATTATGCATCGCGCATTTTTCTGCCTTGACCTTAACCTAAACCTGCAATAATACCTATTAATTTGTTTTTTATTTGATATTTAATTTGTTCCATTTCTACAATGATTCAAACATCAAATATAGGAATTTATATTTCAGGATATAATTGCATATTTTTTGACTTCGTTTACATTTCTATTTTTCATACTGACTAACACCTTTTTTGCCCTTTTGGACTTTAATTTATCAAATCTTTATGTATTTATTTATTTAATAGATTATTATTAATGCAAAATGTTCGATCACTGAACGCATTTTAATTGGTTTTTTTTTCATATTTTTTCGACGTCTTTTCAACCCCTCAGGGGTCAATTTTCCAAAAGTCTCTTTTTAGTGCTTGCTTACAATATAAGGAATTTCTGCGTGGCTTGAGTTGTGCGTGGATATGTCATTCCGTCAATTTTTTCTTTTATACGCAAACAGAAAAGATGCTGCTGATTATTTCTCTGAAAGAATACACTGAAAATAACGCGATCTCTTCGGCAGAAGCGACAGCAGCAGTCAGTACTGGATGGGCGCAGTCAGAGATCCCCAGGACTCCACCAATTGGAAGTGGGTCAATGGAAACGACGTCACGGTATCGTTCTGGAATGCGCCAGGAGGCGACGATAACTGCGGCCGCTTCGACGGCAGCAAAGGCTGGCTTTGGGCTGACACCGATTGCCAATTGAAACTGAACTATATCTGTCAACACCGTAAGTGCATTTATAATTATTTGCCACGCGAATGTGTTGCTAGCGGATTTCAAGCGAATATTGCCCTGCGATTTACTGTGAAAACTACGCGATTGAATCACTGGTGTATTACACGTTTTGCAACCGGTGTCAGTTTGAATTTTTGTGTCAATATACCAAATGCCTCACCACATTGATAGGTGCGATTGACACATGGAAACCACATTACCACATGCGTCGGTATATGATTGATATTCGGGTGTTTTTGCAGAACCCAAAACGTGCGGGAGACCGGAGCAGCCGCCCAATTCCACGATTGTAACGGAAGGTTTCGAAGTTGGCACCACTGTGGAGTACTTATGCGATGAGGGGCACCTATTAGTGGGGCCCACTGTACGGACCTGTCTCGACACCGGCTTCTACAATGAATTTCCGCCGGTTTGCAAACGTAAGTACTTGGTTTACCGGATGCATTTAAAAGCACTTAAACATTGATAAAAATAACGATGATAATGTTACCTAACACTGTTAAAATATAATGATTAATGATGTAAAATAATGGGCTATATGAATAGTTTGTACTTTGTCTAAAAATTAAATTAAATTTCATGTTTCTTTCAAATATAATTTCTACTGTTATCCTGATATTGACTTTCAACATGCAAAAATGCGAGTGAAAACTATTAATTTTGAATTTTGCAATAGTTTATAGTACCAATTAGTAAAATTATAGAATTATTTTTGTTTATTTTTATTTTGTTTATTTTGTTTATTAATATGTTATTAATTATTAATATGAAATTGCACCTATATTTGATTTTGATTCATAATTTAGTAATCAATTCTTCTAACTCTGGTAGATATCCAGTTTCCGAATTCGTGATATCCAGTCAATGTCGAATATTCGGTTTTTATTATCTGATAATTACGAGTACTTAAGAGAAGAGCTAAATGGAATAAAATATATAGTCATGGGTTCTAACTTCTAACCATAGCTCACAAAGTCCTTGTGGGCTATGGCCTACCTTTTAGCCGACTTGTATGCCTACGCGGAAAGATATCAGCTATCATATTTTGTATTTTTCCGTCTCTCTCAGTATGGTAACAGCTTTAACTGATATAAAATTACGTTGTATTCTGCACAGGAATCAATTGTGGATACCCAGCGGAGATCGAACACGGTACATACGAACTGATAAACGGCACGGTGTCGTATTTATCGCATGTGAAGTATAGCTGCGAGCTTGGCTACGAAATGGTGGGCCGCGCGCGGCTAATATGTGATATCGACGAACGGTGGAACGGACCGCCCCCCAACTGTGAGGGTAAGTGATCACAATATAGGCACACATATTCATTAACTTCAATTATACATTATGCATCGTCTATCAACAGTCGAAAATATCACTAAAGGCGTAATACAAAGCATTAACTAGGTATTAGATTGAGAGCACGATTTCCGCACATGCAGATTATTTGGACTTCAAACATTTTAATCTCTTTACATACATACACATCTTCACGCTGTATCCATAACGAGGTAGTCAGACAGGACGGAGCGCCAAGCTTCACGGTTCTTACATACTTCTTTCGCTTCCTGGAATCTCATCACGCTCCTCAAACATTTTCACCTAGGTATGCGAGTGCTTTTCACATTTCCGTCAGCTAACACTCTGGCTATTTGATCTTCGTAAGTCAGCCTTGGTCTTCCTTGGCTTCTGCTACCACTCACTTTCGCTCTGTAGATTTTCTTCGGCAGTCTTTCATAACTCATTTCTATATGCCCGAACCATCTTAGCATTTCTTTTTTGTTTTAACAATAACACTGTCGTGCAACCCTGCGATACTATCTCTGCGTATCTCTTCATTGCTTATTTTGTTCGCGAGCATGACACCGCACATATTTTTATTCTCTTTAAATACTAAAATCATTAAATGTAAATTCAGTTATCTCCTTCTGATTTCTAAACTCTGCTTTGTATATCTAACTGCTGGGACTCCCGGTTTTCAACCAATTATTGACATATACACACGTAGACTGCCGTAGACGTGATAGGACGGGGGCAAATCCAGACGGATACGTGTCCGAGCACCCGCTCACGCTATATCTCTAGAGGGGTAGTCGGATGTACTTACATATACTTCTATATATATATTGGGCAGATCGTGATGTATCACTGGATAATCGTGTAATTGGACACGACATGCCCAGTGTCATTGCACAGCGCTAAGAATGACATGGACAAGGTTTATCCTCACAGTGACCTTACCGTTTGGATTTTATCTGGAGTACTTATGTAGTACCTATATATAACTATATTATATAGTATTATGATGGTACAACTATGCATTTTTTACGACATTTTCTACCACGTACGGCAATTTTGTGGAACCGACTTATAGCGACGGTATTCCCGGACCGTTACGACTTAGAGACCTTCAAGAAACGAGCCTACTGTTTCCTTAAAGGCCGGCAACGCAATTGTGGTTCCCTGGTCGTTGCGGGAATCCATGGGCGGTGGTGATCACATTCCATCACACTTGCTCGTTTGCCCCCTCTAATATAAAAAAAGCAATTAATGATAAAATCTAGATTCGTAATTAAACATATTATAATCAGAGATATTATCCTACACTCAACTGTAGACTTGAGCTTCAGTAAGTTCGATGTGGATACAGTCATTCATATACATATATATTTTATGAAACGATCGCAAATAAAATAAAAATGGCAAACAAATTTTCCTATGTACGAAGTCTAGTTTTTATATTTCCTCTATTATCGATGATCTTGTAATTCAGATGTTCAGGTTAACTTAAAGAGAGCATATAGCTAGAGTTCTAGTTGACGGAAATGTCAAAGGCATTTATATACCTCGGCGACAGTGTATGAGGAGAATAATGAGGTTTGAGGAGGCGAAAGGAGTATGTAATATTCGCGCATCTTATACTGAAAGCATGTACATATTATATGTTACTCAACTTACTGTTCTCGTAAGGAGTAATTTATTCCAGTCTATATGTTGCTATATGTGCTGTATTAGTGCCGTATATATTGTATATAATGTATTGGGTATTATAGAGCTATAGCGGTTGCGTCAGCATACGCTGAGTCAGTGTCAAATTTCGGCATCACATCACTCATGAGTTAATAAATTGTATGTAGTGTATAAGTCATGTTTTTCTGTGACATTGCTTTTTTGTTTCTGTATTAGTTGTTTTAATGCATGAGTGATGCCAAATACATATCGACGAAACCTTTAAAAATGCGTTTTTTTCTGTTAGTTATGATTGATTGATCGTTCTGCAGTGATCCAATGCATGGATCCCCCACCCATCACGAACGGGCGCGTGACCTTGCCCTCGAATGTGACCGTGTACGGCGCCCGCGCCGAGTACGCGTGCGCGCGCGGCTACCGGCTGGTAGGCGCGCGGAGCCTCGCCTGCCTCGCCACCGGCGTGTGGGACAAGCCTTCGCCCTTTTGCCAACGCACGACAGCACTCGTCAAGGACCTGGGTAAGTCTGGACGGATACTTGTCCAAGCACTCGTTCCCATTGTACATCGATGGGTGTACATAGGTTTGCCAATGTTTTTAGACCTAATATAATGTTTTCGAGACCCAGTACCTATAAAAATATAGCAGACCCGCTAGCGAATAGTCACTAGCAATAATTTTTAGTTAACTAATTGCACGACAGGTGGCGGCTCTAATAATTGGTGCTCAAGGATGTTAGAACTATAGATTTCGTAGTACTAAACATATTTAGAATACAGGAGAAATGACAATACGTGACGTCATGTATATTTTGTATCTTTTTCATTACCGTGGTTACTAGTTAAAAAGGAGTCAGACAAAACTTACAATCTACCTGCAAAAGTTCCGTCAAAATTGATTCAGCCATCTCGGAGATTAACCCGGACAAACAGACAGACAAAAATGTGAATACGCGTGATTGGATTTCGATAATGTACAAGTATACATGAGCTTATGTAAAAATCTTTATATAGAAATGACAAACAGTTACTTCAATTTTATTTATTTGTACGGATACAGTAGAGTTGACAGTCGTAGATGTACATAAAATATATCCCAGAACAAATCAGACATGTATCCTTTGGGTGAAATGAAACATGTGTGGATGAAAACAGATCACTCGCGCCGAGTCTGTAAAAAATTCTGTACTCTCATTTGTAATTTATGTATGTTCTGTCTCCTTCATACACAGACTCAGTAAGCCATAGAGACGCTAGGACAATCGTCCTAGCATAGATGTCACTGTGAGTTATGAAAAAAGGTAATGAAAAAACTAATGTAATATAATCTTGCGGGGCGCCAAACGGTGTACTGTGATCTGATTGATCACATCACCGAGATCAGACTGAATATTTGAGAGCGGAGAAACAAACAGCTGTTGGTGTGATCGCTGTGTAAGTAATATATACAACTGTGGGCAGGCTCGGTACCTTCTTAAGCGCCATCTAGGGCTTACTGATCTGTGTTTTTATAATATTGTACCTATAGCACGCTCACAGACAAGCTCTTTCGATTCTCAGCATTAAGACGCAACAGATCTTGACACCACTCAGTAAAATTGTAACTATAAATATTTGATTGCTAGCGTCAATGTCGCCTATACCAGTTTCTTATAATGAGCAGTATCAAATCAGAAATGGCGTCAACTGATTTTGTTGAAGTGAAATCGAGCGATATAAATATACATTTTTCTCAATGCTAACAGAAGAACGACCTACAACCACAACGACGACCACAACAACCACACCACCACCATCACCGAGCACATCGCCACTCGCTACTCTCCCGACGAACCCACCCTCCACTACCCCCCATCTAGTCCCACCCACGAGACCACGGCCTTCGCCGCGACCCATCTCGTCTCCTGCTCCATTCGTTCCTCCAGAACCTTCAAGAAGACCACTCCGGCCGAAGATCACAACAGAAAGGCCAACTACGAGGGCGAATGAAAAACCGCCGGAGAGGAAAATGACCAGCGATTCTCAAGAATCACATACTCCACCAACAAGCCGAGTACCCCATATTATAGTGGCGAACCATCCCAGAGACAATCAGGTCAGTAGCCTTTCAATCATGTCACCCCAAATTAAGATAGGCTTGTACTATAGGTATCGCGCAACTAACTGGAGGGGCTCCCAGTAACACCCAGACTACAGGCTAATATGGAAAAATTCGCTTAATAAATCTGCGTGATCGATAATCGAAACACGACCCCGTCTTAGAAAACAGACGTCCTGTCATAGCGCCAACTGCCCAGTTTATTAGATATCACCAACAATTATTCAATTTGAAACGTTTCATTTATTTAATTATAGAGCTTTATTTATTCCGAAATGTGTGAGGAGAATAATAAGATTGAGGAAGCGAAAGAAGTATGTAAGGATCACGACGCTTGGCGCGCCGTCCTCTCTGGTTACCCCGTTAGGGATACAGCATGAAGATATGTATGTATGTATTTATTCCGTAAATTCTCAAGAAGTCACTGGATTAACAGAAAATAGATTTAGATTAGTTATAAAACGTACACTAATTAGACAATCATACTATAAAATCAACGATTTCGTTGAAGATAGAAAAATAATCTGGAAATCTCTGGAATGCTCTGCACATGCATTTACTGGCTTTCTGAATATTGTATTTTAATAAAACTTTTGCAAAATGATCTTGAAAAAATGATACCTAACTTAGTTTCTCTATGAATCGAAATAAAGTAATTTGACGTTCAAAAATACCTTGTAATTGGTTTTACTTGAATACATTGATTTAACTTTGACTTTGAACTCATAATTTTTTTACACTGCAAATGTTGATTAGTATTATTAGTAAATTTGCTTATAAACTCCTTGTTACATGGTTAGATATCTTTAAGTGCGAGTTACGGACCCCTCTTTGGGTAAAGTCCTACTCAAACCTCATCCACAATTCTCTGTCCTTACCTGAACTCCACCAATCTTTTCCAGCTATATGCACAACGTCATCAGCTCAGCGCCTATTCGGTCTTCCAACATTCCTTTTTCCCAGATGTTTCTCTCCGTCGCGTCCTTTGTACAATCCACCTGTTCTCGTTGCAGCGCGATTTGTGTCCAGCCCATCACCGCTTCAATGCTAGACCTTGTGTGAGCGCGTCCGTTATCCTTATTTTCTGTCTTATTTTCTCGCTTCTTACTTTGTGTTTTAATCTTTACATACTCCTTTCCATAGCTCTTTGCGTAGTTCTGAATCTGTGTTTCAGTTTGTTAGTAAAGACCCAAGTCTGGCAGCCATACAGTAAACTAGGCTGAAGACAAGTTTCAAACACAATCTTTTTCATATTTTAGACATATCCAAGGCAAATGAAATACATAATAATAGTAATAATAATAAATAATAATAAATGCCCCAGACAATCATCTGGTCTCAAACTAGTGCATTCCCTGTGTCATGAGAACCGACGACTACTATTGGGGGCGTCCCCCAGTACACTCAGACCCGAAACAATCTAGAAAAGTTTGTTTTCTTAGTTGACCCGACCGGGAATAGCACCCGGAAATTTCCGCGCTTGGATGCAACACCTAAACCACTGCGCCATCGAGGTCAATATTTACCGCTAGTCATATTTTCACCAACGATCAGGCGACAGCGTTAGCTAAGCATTGATAAACAATAATTTAATCTAAAATAGACCTTCTGCTCTATGCAAACGTGCCCGCGCTAGCTTACGGAAAATGCGAAAAAACCGTTATTTTCGTTTATTTTAAGAACTGTAACTAATTTATAAATTCAACTGGTATTTTAAAAATATGTTTAGTTTAAACTATACAGAAAATTTAGAAACATAAATTGGTCCCGTTACTTCAAAAATGTATATCTTTGTTTTAAACTCTTTTAAAACAAAGATATACATTTTTGTTTCTTTCATATTTTTTTGTATTATAAAAGTTAACCTATCGTATATCGGAACTGACAAAATGAAGTCAATGAAATGAAGAATTGGATTATGAAATATCAACATCATACGTTTTGTAGCCTCTTAAAAAAATTGTGACTTTCTCCTCTGCCAAAGCTACGAGATCAGTGGACATATTCTTTGACGGCGATTCTAATCAAGTTTATATAATATATACATTAGCGTTTATTCGTGATCTTATTAATTTCTTACGTTATATATTCTATTTGTGCTAATTTATTTACTGCTATTTGTGTATGTATAAAAATTGATGTTCGTATATACATAATATGTAGTCCAAACCCCAGCTCTGTTTGACCGATCACCATGAAAGTTGGCATGTATATACATCTTTTCATGGAGAAGGTTTTTATGCTGTCCCCGGTAATGTACTATGGAATTAAATAGTAAGTTAGATACCTACAGCAATCAAACACCCTAAACTTTATTAATAATCATATAATTTGCATTCAAACACTTCGTGCTCGAAAAGTCAAAAGAAAGATGGAGTGCTCGAATTTTGACTTATATAATCTCGCGGCGGTAGTGGCCGTCAGTCGTTCTTCTCGATGAGTCCCATTTAAATTTCACTGATATTGGAGCTTATTGATGATTGTCTTGTATGTCAATGCGCTCCAGAATTAGAAATGAAGTTGCCCTAGATATTTATTAAGCCAAGGTTATTCAAAAGGGAAAAATACAATAATAACTTTTCCTCCGTAATTTTTAAATAAAATATTATCAGTTATCGCACAAAATTATTACAGAACAAATCAAAAATGTTCTCGATCGAAAACTGTTATCACTTTAGTACACAAATAAGAGCATTGGGACTAATTATAAAAGTCCAATATCTATTTTTTAAATTACAACTGACTACCGCGTTAGGGATACAGCGTGAAGATATGTATGTATGTATATATGTATTCTTTTTATCCACATAATAATTTTACGTGGAATACTAGATCTGGACATTTTGATGTTACCTCTATTTTATTACAATGATACATTATATCATTTTTAAATCAACATTAATAGTTACTAACTTAAAACTAGACATTATCTAAAATAATAGACTTCCTCAAAGTCGCCGCCCTGAAAGCTGTCATTGCTTAGGATGTCCAGCAGACTAGTGGCATTACCTTTTACATAACGTTGTATAATAATAAGGGTTCAATAGACCGCTGCCGATACCTTCGGTATCGAACGGTTTTAGAAAAAATTTACTCCTTTTATATCTGTATTGTTAACAAATTACGCTATAAATCTGCAAAATATTGTAACAATTTTGTATTTAATAATGTTGCGCAAAAGTTTATAGTGTGATTCAGTAACATTGTGCACCATCTAGCGGCTCGAATTAAACAAATTAACGAACTTCTTTAACTGACCAATAGAAAATGCGTCTGTCAGATAACCACTGAAGATATAAACATAAAATTAGAAAAGTATGTTCCTTGGAGGGTGAATGATGTACTAAGGAGGGGTTTTTGGAAACTCAACTTCTGAGGGGTTAAATAGAAGACATGAGTTCGTATGAAAATTTGTTTTTTTAGGCGAAATCCATGACAATTAGCTTTTCGGTTAGAAATTATGACAGAAGTGTTTCAACATTTTTGGAAATTTATCTTTTAAGGGGTATTACTAATGGTAAAGCTGGTTCAATTGAGAATAATAAGGAAAAGAAATATCAGACTGTAGCCGACACAAATTATTATTGTAGATGGTGCAATATTTTATTTATTTACATTCATTATACATCTATTTGTGATTGTACTTCTAGTTTATTTATCATGTTATATATTCTACATTGTTTACATTATATTGTGCATTGAAATTATTGTATTTAGCTGCTAATCTTTAGAATAAATTCGTACAAGGTTGGTTGCGGGTGTTACGAAAATTTTACTATTACGTTAAAATATGGTCATTTATTTGTATTTTGGAGGTAGTTATTCTTTGCAGTTGGTATATTGTAACGTTTGACGCACACACCATCGGTCTTAACTCCTTAAACAAAATTAGATACTTTTTATTCCTATAAAATACAGTCCATCCTTTATACAGACCAAGAGCAATTTTTACAAATAAGAAGAGGAATTCTGTTAACAAAAGCTTATTAATATATTATTATTCTTATAATAATAATAAACAACCTCGACCTCGATAGCGCAGTGGTTTAGTTTAGTTTAGTTGCACCTAACGCGAAAGGTTCCAGGTTCGATTCCTGGTCGGTCAATTTAGGAAACGAACATTTCTAGATTGTCAGGTCTGGGTGTACTGGCAGTCGCCCTTAGTAGTTGTCGTCTGGTTCTCATATAGCACAGGGAATACCCTAGTTTGGGAACAGATGATTGTTGTGTATCGTCTGGCGCATTATTATTATTATTAAAACAATTACAGAGTATTTTAACATTAGGTACATTTACCAAAAAATATTTATATAGGTGCATATCAAATAGTATTTAACGGGGCAAAATAGAAAATGATTGTTTATGTGGGAATTCCTTTGTTTTTGTAGTTAATTCCATGGATATTTAGCCTTTCAGCTGAAAATTAAGAATTATGTGTTTCAGAGAAGGAACATTAGAACATTAGAAACATTATAGTCTGAATGAGATTAAATAAGCGATTACATATGTATGGGAGTTCAAAAGGGAAAACGTGGAATTACCGGCTTATTTATTTCTACTTTTCTGTTACGTTCTCAATCTGTATTGAATTCAAAATCCACGTGAACAAAGTCGCGGGCTGCAGGCTTGTAACTAATAAAACTTGCAACACAAAATATAAACCGGACTAGTTTCCACTAAATGGGCGGACTCGTAAGTGATATTATAAGGGTACAGTTATGACGTATGAAATCTTAATAAAAGAAATTTATTGCAGATTCACGGCAGTGGCCACAATATCAGGGCTGAGCAAACGCCGCGAGTCAATGTACCGCAGTCAGTGGATGGTGAAAGGCGAGAGGTGATCGGTGCTCGCCTCAATCTTGGCACAGTGGTAGCCCTGGCAGCATTCGGAGCTATTGTGTTCCTCGTCGCCATAATCACCACCGTCATCATCCTGGTCCGAAGGTGGGTACGCAATAACAATCAGCGTTATTAAATAAATATGTTAAGCAACGGTCGAGGACTCAACCAGCGATGGATAGGTCCAATTATAAAGGATATCTATACACAGGAATGTACAAACAGCTGTTGGTACACGAAGATACGTGTTCGATTTCTACGTGATTACTTGGATGTATATTACGGTACACCCATCAGTATCGCAGCAGATATAGATCAGCGGATCCATTTCGATCTACACGTCCCTAGGACCAACCGTTTCCTTCTTTCTATAAAACTAGCTAACAGATTCAACCAGCTTTTTATAGTATGACGGTTATCAAACGCACCACCACTATACATCAATTTCGACGTGCTCTGGGCTAAATTAGGCTATTAGTAAATGTAGGCTATAAAATGTATTACATAGGTTATAACTACAACGCAAATCTTGGGGGTCCGAATTATCGAAAGTAACCAGCCATGCAATTCTGTAAAAACTCGAATCACCCAAAGCGAGATTCGCTCGACAATTCACCCCACGTCGCATTCGAACTCACTTGACCTTCAAATGGAATTCTCTAAACCAAACATTCTAGGAGCGAAGTGAAGTGATCTTAGATGCGAGTTTGTCGGGGATTGCTTTAAGAGTAAACATCTCAGTCGATATTTCGTCTTAGAGTATTTTAACTTCGTCTGAGATAATTCCGTTAAATAAAACTGGTTTATTTAGATTGGATTGTTATTATATTTAGCGAAACTTCATAAAATTCATTTACTATAGTACAACTCGCCGCTGCCACTCATCGAGGCGGCGCTAGTATCTCTGTCGACTTTAGAGAATACCAAATCACAGTTGACAATATCATCGCGGATTCAGAAGTGAATTTGACCAATTTGCGTTAGAGAATCGCACTACAGTTAAGGTGACGCATTGGAAATTTTGACGGCAGGGATCTCAATTTTTCCGACTGACTACAAAACGTATGAAAGTGATATTTGGTAACCTGATTTTTCATTTCATTGATTTGATTTTGCCAGTTGCGATACACGATTGGTTAACTTCAGTAACGCAAAAAAAAATCAAAGAAACCTGTTTTTCGGAGTAACGAGACCGATTTATGTTCCTAATTTTCCGTATAGTTTAAACTAAACGTATTCTTCAAAATACCTGTTGGATTTTTTAAAATCTATTATAGTTTTTAAAATAAACGAAAATAACTGCTTTTTCGTATTTTTCGTAAGCTAGCGCGCTTGTTTGTGTAGAGCAGAAGATCTAATTTGGATTAAATTATTGTTTATCAATGCATCGCCTTAAGATTTATTTATTTATTTATTTTATTTTATTTGGGTAGTTTACAGCCAATACACATAAAGTAACTTATATGGTTAAACAAACGCCAATAACAAACTACCACAGATGTGTAAAAATTTGTATCCAATTGACGTATCGTCCTGAAATACTTAATGAATGCATAATTATGTAGCATTCACAGACATTAGTAACAGTTCAGAAAATCTGAAAATAATAATCATATAAAGTAAATGAAAAGATACCTGGGAATTTCGGACAATATATATTTATTTATATTTATAGGATATATTTATTATAGGATTTTTCGCCGTAAATCAAATACTCTCAAAATAAAAAAGTGTTTCTCCAGAAATTACGTGATTATGATAATGGCCTTGTTGCCAATGCCTTAAGAAATATTTAAAAAAAAATTATTACATGTCATAGTCGCCACGTTTGTTTACGTTATGAAATAATATGTAGTTAATACTCTCTTAATTTCTAATAAATATACAAATTGTCGGTAATAAATGTCGGCCATACTTACTCGAAGTATGGCAAGAATTGATTAAGTAGGTATATATTGAGTGTTCTGGGTTCGATCCCCGACAAGAACAATTTAAAATACAAACCCTCATTCTTATTTGTCTTATAATTTGGATGTTACCAAGAGCTTCCCCCGTTCGTTGTGATATCCAAAAAGCAGTTTAAACTTACACCAGGCGTTCGCCAAGTTGCAGTGCAACTGTGCGCACTTAAAGCAAGTAGAATTAGACTTTTTAATTGTAACACGACAAACATACAATGTTGACTCAACAATCAGTGCAGGAGCTATTCAGGTACGACACTCCATCGTCGTACCTGAAGGCAATCGTGTGTAATACATTAATGTATGTACTAAAATATGAATACAAATTTAATAACTACTAAAAATTATAAGCTTTCAGCAATATTGTCACAAACTGTTATATTTGACAACAGTTTTTAATCATAACATGGCGAAAACTTGCCTCATTTTCGACTTCGCAATTTATAATCAAAGAAAAACCAAGCATGCAGCGACTACGTGCTATCTGGGTAATGCTGTCTGGGGTCACGCGATTATTTATATATTCTCTATATGTGAAAGAATTTTTGAAATTGGTTGAATAGTTTTAATGGGTTTGATTATAAATTTAATGTATTGAATAAACTATTTTCTTTCTTTAAAAAAAAACTTAATATACTTAAAGTTAATAGTTTCAGCTATAAAATTATAATTTCCATTATCATAAGCCATATTTATCATAAGTTTTTAAGTTTATCCATTACATATAAACAAAGTTTACCTCCTCTCTTCATAATATTAGTACATTCGATATTGATAAATTATTACATGTTTTAATTGAACCCATAAGCGTATTAAAAACTTTTCTAGAGGATAAATGCGTTAGTACTTTCACTGTCAGCTCTTTGTTTTATACTGATATCGTTCTTTATTTATGATCGAAGCTTATATCGTATCATCACTGATGATGCGTTCTTTCTACAGGATTCGTTCATCAGCCATCACATATTAAATTATTCGTTGTACTAGATTAGGAAAAGTACCTTAAAATATAAATGCCTAATACTAAGTGTATGTGTCCCGGTGGTTTGAGTTAGTCGTGTGTCCATTGTGGTCTAACTACAATTATGACTGGTTTTGCATTAGTTTATACAACACAGAAACACTATTCGCAAAAAAATACGTTGTAGGATTATCAAATGGCCGGAAAATTCTGGAATAGTCCTGAATTTTGTTTTTTGTCTCACGTCAAGTAGTTATACAAAATAGCGCAAAAGTTGTCACCCGATGTTCTTTGGCTCTAACTTTTTTTATGAATGGAAAACTTTGGTTCTGGTTTTGGATTTTGTATATTTGATGTCTTAATTTTTTTCTATTAAGTCGAGAAAATGATATCGGCCAAGTGGCCGCCGCCAGAATTGATGACCATAAGGGCCCGATTTATGGCATTTTCCATCACTCCTGCCAGAACTTTCGGCGATAGGTTCTCGTAATCTTGATAGATATTCTCTTTTAGGGCTTCAAGAGTCTGAGGTTTGTTAACATAGACTCGTGACTTCAACAAACCCCAAAAAAGAAGTTTGGAATGGTTAATTCGGGCGATCTTGCCGGTCAGTGCAAATCACCAAAACGAGAAATTAGGCGACCCGGAAATGCAGCCCTCAGGATTTCGATTGTGACTCGTGCAGTATGCGTCGTTGTTCCATCCTGTTGGAACCACATGTTCTCTAGTCCTAATTTATCCAATTGACGAAGGTGAAAATCGTCTGGATGATATATCGGGGACCTCTCCGACATCTTCCGCCACAGTCGCAATATTCTCAGCAGACCGGCTGCTCCGAGCCCACCAGGCCTGGCAGCATCTCGTGTTGTCCCATACTCTTCTAGGCGAGCAGCTAAACGCCGTAATGTTTATCCAGTTGGTGTCGGACGACAAGGTAATCTGCATCTTCCGATAGGGTGATGATTTTTGCGCAACCTAGTACATTGAAGTCACATGTGTCTCGGCAGTGACACAGATGAGTAAACCCATACATTTGAATAATTTCTAATGAAACCAAACTTGTAAAAATGTTGCGGTGCATATAGGGTTACCAACCGTACTATAATATATTATAGTACTGTACTGTATTTCTGGTCCGCGTACTATACTGTCGAAGAAATAAACAGTACGCAAAAATACTATATTTCAGGTACGTAGATGCTGGATTTCGAGTTTTATCTGATGCGATGTGCGTGTTATCGAACGCGTCTCTGTCTTAAAATAGGCTTTTTGACAAAGCATAGCGATTGTAGACAAAAAATTGTTAAAAAATAGTTAAAGAAGGAAAAAAAATTGTTTTTATGGAAATAAAAAGTAACATATCTTTGTCTACTTTTTACTCTTTCCATAAAATACTATATTTTTTTGAAATGTACTATTATATATTTTTTATGGCTTATTCTGAAAAATACTGTAATCAGCCGAAGAAATGTTGACAACCCTAGATTCATGAGCCGATTGGTCACGTCGAGTGATGTAGCTCTGGTGCTCTCGCAATATACATTCTTTTTCTAGAGCTAACTGGTCTGTGGACAGTGATAATCTCCTGCTGTTTCGCTAATACTAAATTGCTATTCTATATTATAATAGTACAAAAGCGATAGCAACAGTCCATCACCCATCGTAAGATATCTTCGAAAATTTAGCATTTCTTCAAATGTTGATGTTTATTACAGTTTAAATATTACGAGACATTGTTGTTTAAATTTTTATTATTTCTATTTCTGGCTTGATAATTTGTAAAAAATATTTTTGGAAACAATGATCTTTTTACTCTTTTCTTTGCACGTATTCTAATAAAGAACAAAGAAAGTCACTTTAATCCATATTCTTCAAAAATTTGTTTTAATCGTTCACTTTACAAACGCATTATTTAATTTTCCGTAAAACAAACGCCTATGTTACGCGCGTAATTGAGACTAATCCAATGATACCTCAGACGTTAGAATCGTAGGCCCTGTGAGGGAACAAATGAACATACGAACATACATACATACATACAAACACACATTTTTTTTTTATAAGAGGAGCAAACGAGTCAGCTGATGGAGAGTAACCAACCGTCGCCCATAGACACCCGCAACATTCGTAGAATCACGGGCGCGTTGCCGGCCTTTAAGGAATTAGGGAAAGGAGGGGGAGGGAATGATGGGCCACCGGCACTCTTACTCACCGAACGAAACATAACAGCAATAGATGCTGTTATTTCACGCCGATATTCTGTGAGAGGGTGGTATTTCACCGGGCGAGCCAGCCCTATTCGTGCTGCAATGCTGCATGGCTCTACTCCACCTTTAATACATACATAGTTAACGCTATAAAAGTCATAATCCTATTTATATCTCTTCGTAAATAGTCGTCAATGACAGGCGTGAGTCCAGCGGGGTTCTTACCTAAAATAATAAAGATATGCACCAGCGACAGTCATGCGATCACAAAAAATTGATGTCATGTATGACGATTGCGTGTCTATGGCCGTAAAATGCACTTTTCATGGTAGATATAGCGCCACTATACAAGTTACATCATGCAAATTCTCGTTTTAACAGAAGATATCGCGCGATATTTGGCTGTCGCATGCTGACTGCAAGTTACGTAATAAGCGTGTCTGTGGACTTTTTAGCGGGACCAAGAGATGTGAAGTTGACATTTTGTTTAAATTTTCTATGTTTTGTGTTTTTCGGAGTTTTAATAATATATTAAAACATATGTAATAATATATATACATACATTTAATAACATATTAAACATATTATACATACAATATATTGTGCGTTAAAGTTCGGTGCAAATGCTGAGAATTGGAAAGTTTGCATTAATATGTACAACTGAAAATTTCGCGTTTTCTCAAGGAGTCCTTTTTAACTCCAGTAAAGCCAGTAAAAGTACAGGGGAGAGTTAGAGACTTAGTAATAAGAAGACATATTATTTCGCTTAAGAGATACACCACTTTATTACATGAGAATGGCGGAAATGTTTCTATTAAATATGTAACGAGTTGCTAGTATAAAAAAGAAGAAGCGCGCGTCCGTATAATAGGCTAGATGACTGCTCTTAAATGTGGTATATTTTATATATTGTACTAATACAAATATTTCGAATACGATCGATATAAAACTACTACATTCACTGACAAAAACTGAGTTATCAGGTTTTAAATTTCAGTAGTGGGAACAGAGTGGGGATAAGCTAGAGGCAGATAGCGTTACACAGCCGTGACGTCACAAAGTGCGCTACAGCGCTAGGAGTGACTGAGATGGAACTTATCCCCATTCTGTTCCCACTACTAAAGCCTTATATTTTTCATTGCATTTCGAGTATTTTTTCAGTTTTGTTTATGATTACTAAATTTATCTTGTAACTAAGTGGTTAAGAAATAGCTAGTCGTCTAGCCTATTGTGAATGTGAGTGTGATTGCGGGTGTCCGCCGCTAGCGGGGCGGGCGGCGGCGAAGCGGGCGGCGCGGCGGGCCAGGCTTCGGCGGCCCGCGAGCCCGCGCGCTGGTGCACTCTGCTCGCGCTCCCCTTCCCCGACCAACAAGTCGGCAGGCGGGAGTTCGTCCGCGCGCGCAAGTACGCGCACCGCGCCGGCCATTTCTCCAACCCGTTATAGCGAGTGCGTTTATATTTTAAGGTACCGAGCGGTCGACTGGTGGCTGATTGAATCAATAGGCGACACATAATCAACGGGTTATTACCATAAATTTGCGGACAGTGACACCCACGCAATCGCTGCGCGACCGGGGACTAGTTTATTACAAAATTAATATCATGTATGACGATTGCGTGACTATTGTGCCATGACCGTAAATAGCACTTTTCGTGGCAGGTTTAGCCATGATTTAGCACCGCTATACAAATCACGTTGTACAAATTCTCGTTTTGACATCAGATATCGCGCGATATTTGGCTCTGCAATTAAGCGTGCGGTACTACTAAATTTGAATAGGCTTTATGCAGTCCAAAATACCTATGGACGTGTTTGATTATGTTATACATACATACCCTCACGCAATATCCCTAACGGGATAGTCACAGAAGATGGAGTGCCAAGCATCGCGGTTTTACATAGGTACTTGTTTCGCCTCCTAAAATGTTATCATTCTCCTCACACGTTAGCTAGTTGATCTTCGTGTCAACTTTGGTCTTCTTTGACTTCTGCTCTCTCTCTCAATTCACTTTCGTTTTGTAGATCTTCTTCGTCGATCGTCCGACACCCATTCCAACCATCGTCCAACCTTATACTACGTATCTCTTCATTGTTTCTTTTTCATAATATTTTGTGAATACCGTCAACGATTTGAGGAGCCTCTTAAAATACGTAAGAAACTTTTAACGCTATTTTCGATTTCCACCAAATATTAAGATCCGGTTTATGGATTTTTTTATTTCAGATAACGAGTTATGTAGTTTTGGTGAAATCGAACAATATGGAATTCGTTATCTGTTAACAACAATCATACAACTCGTGATTATCATTAATATGATGTTTCACATTGCTTTCTCAGTGAATAAAAAACATAACAATTCACTTTAATTCATATTCTTTTAAAGTTTGTTTTTGATCATCGACTTTACATATGAAATAATAACAATAATAATTTTTAGATATTAATGTAGCCACAATAAAATTTGTGTTACATCTCTAAGAAGCTAGACAAAAATGACTCCATTTCCTCAAGAACTGCAAACTATCAACTAACGGGGACGCTGATCTTCATAATTCAGTTTTTTTCCTCAATTCCTTACTCACTTTGGCTCTGTAAATCTACGTTCTGTATCTATAAATGTATAAACTCCTCTACTATATGACATTGATGATTGACAGGTTTTTAATCTATTTAAACTGTATATGTATTATAAGTAATGTTATCATTTTTTGTCATTATTGGTACATTTATTTTGCTATGAATTTATAGTACCTAGGTGCTCACGGATTGTTATCGAACAGGTGCCGTATTTGTAGCGGGTTTTATAATCATGGGTGCATCGAGTGACACAATAGTTTTTCTCTTTTAATTCGTGTTAAAATCGCTTTAGTAAATACTAAAAAATGTCTACTAAAAATTACCATCATAAAGTGGTAAGAAACATGCTACTGTTTTAATAATATATCGCACAAATGGAAATGAAGATTACACAAACTGTGGGTGGCTTGACCTGATATCTCGCTGGCACCAACTACTTAATAATTTGTACAAGCGAGATGTCAGTTCCTTAAATAGAGTTTAAGTGGGTGCAAGCCTCCCTATGTCATAGAATTGTTCGGCGATTTACAGAAACTACTACTGTCTATTCATACGTGTATCTAATCTACCTATCATAATATTATCTGCACACGGAAATAAATAAGCTTATATATTATAGGAAATTGATTGAATGTCAAGCAGCCACTGTGTCCCCGCTCGCGTAAACCGCACGCACGCACGAAGACGCACGAGGACGCACGAAGGCGCACGAAGACGCACGATTGAGCATTTATGTACTTTAATTGAAGCATTACGCTGAATATAGCTACAAACACTATTCGTTTTTATAAGTAATATCTCTCTTCCTCTGTGGTGCTCCTCTCCTAACCTTCCCCTACGATTTGTTTAGTGGGGAAAGAGCACTTGAATATCACCTGGCATTTATATGTTACGTGGAAGCTGCACTCACTTGAAATCTCATAAGCACTCATAAGCATTATGCGTATCTAATAATAGTCCAAGAGTTGAACTGCAGTACACTCTATAGTCAAAGCTCAACTCATGGACTCATGGTTGCTCGTATTTGAATTAGAGAAAACCTGAAAATCCTGAAATATTTTTGTGTTTCGTCCAACTTTACCGTTATTTATAGTACAAACTCAACTGGTACCAGTCAGAAACAGGTCGGAGCAAGACGAAAGTTGGTTAAGCTCGAAATTGAGTAATCACTATTCATTATAACGTGACTATGAACGTAAACACATTTTAAAGCGTGTACAGTGTAGTAGAAGAGCTCCATTTAATTACAAGGATGCATTACATTAACTACTTGTACAAAATGATTTCATTTAATACCTACAATTTAATTTTGCCAATTCTACTCATGTCTTTTTCTTTAATTAAACTGTATAAATTTTGCTTGAACCATAAACTTAATATTCTATACTAGCGTATAAATCTCAAATTAATTATTTACTAAACATAAAGTATAAATGAACATAGAGCTCGTTGACGCGTGAAGATTTTTTAAGTCAATGTCACCTATAAAATGAATGATTTATTACGATATATAATATCACAATCACATACAAAACACGTGACCGTTATTGAAAAATACAGTATTTCTTTGAAATAAAACAGGAATAACACAAAATAACAAAATAGGTCAACAGCGTTCTCCACAGCGTGACGACTTGTGACGACCTGTCATTCAAAACTGGTTAAAATAGCGTCTCATTGGCTGTCTCTTTCCTAATCGTGTCACTATCATAAAAGATTACATTCTCTCACTCGCACTCGCACTCTATACGTCTATACGCCGGTAATATACTAAGTTTAGGGGTTAAATTTATATTCGTGTAATCGAAGCAAAGACTTCTTTCCGGCTTCTTTTTGGCCCATAAAATCTGTATAACTATTTTACCCTACCGCTATTTTGAGGCTTTTTCCTACTTGTTGTTATGACATTGAAATTTTGTATGAACGACATACGAGCGAAACCCTGTAATTAACATAACATTGTAATATATTTAAATGTTGGTTTGTCCATAACCTAATAATTTTTAGATCTCTCCCCTTCCGATTAAAACTGGGTACGCCCCTTGATCGGAAATAATAGGTAATATAAAAATAAAACTTCAAACGTTTTTCTCGTCAGCAGGAAGCACAATGACGGCAAAGGGTACCGTCATCACGTGTCCCCGGACTGCAACACGGTCGCGTCCCTCAACTCCTCGTCTTCAGAGTCTCGCAGCGGCCTCAACAGGTACTATCGCCAAGCTTGGGAGGAGTTGCACGAGGCCGCCGGTAAACATCACCGGCGGGAACGAGAGGCCCCCAAAGACGGCTCCGAACTGGTCGTAGCTGATGTGTACCCCCCCCACGCGAGGGATAAGCGAAGACACCACCACCACCACCACCACCGCGAGCCGAGACACCCTGACTGGCACTCGCCCCATCGCTCCCACCATAACCATAAGCCTAGGTATTAGGATAAATTGCGTAATGTAGACAAGGGTGCCGACTGGAACACGGAATGGGAAACAGGGGCGGATTGAGGGTTTTGTCATAGGGGGTCGATCAGTCGGATTCTGAAATCTCTAATTTCAATTTTTTCAAAAATGTATAATAAATAACATGCCATTATTATTCCTTAACTTAATCTAAACAAATAAAAAAGTTACAAATACATAGTTTTAAACTTTAATCTGAAGTCACATTAAGTCATGGTCTCATCTCAAGTATAGGACTCCTCCAGTATTTCCAAGTTTCTGTATTTTGTGCGAGTTCTGCTCAATTTCCATTTGCTACTTTTTGTAAATCATCAGTCCGGCCACCCTTGAGTCTGCCTCTTGCTCTTTCAACAATATAAGTCTCGTAATTGGTAAAATACGCTGAAAAATAGGATTCCATTTATCCAACTGATCCGCTAAAAAGTGATAGTGTCATCAATAAGTAATGCGTTTTTAGAGCAAAGAGCCCTTACTATTTCGTCGTTTGTCTGTCTGTCTGCTGATTTATTCCGTCACATTTAGAAATTAAATAAATAACCTATAACGAGAAATGAGAAATAAAAAATGAAATAATGTGTTTTATAGACCCCCTAATTTTATTTAACTTTATTAAATTGCTACGAAAGTAAATTATTTTCATAAAGCAATATAAAAATACTAACATTTCTATGATAGTAAATAATTGTACCAAAGCTGCGTAAGAGTTCTTTTAAAACATTTTAAGATTTTTGTCATTCTTGAATTATATACAAACTTCCCGTGCTCCAGTCTGCACGGACTGAACTGTTACATTATCAGAAATATTATGAATATATTCCTAAACATTTTATAACGTTAAGTACTTAATGCTATTTTTCTATATTTCTAAAGAAATATGTGATTTTTATTATTGATTTAGGTATATAATATATATAATTTAATGGCAGTCTAATATATATATAAATAAATCCATAGCACAAAAGTAATTTACAAAGTAGTTATTATGGGTGACAATCTCGCGCCGCTAATTATCTTGCATTGTAAATACAACCTCATATTAACCAATACAAGAAATTGAGTGATTAGATAAACACTTTAGGAATACTTTTTAAACGAAATACTTAATTGTTTATGGCAATTCTCCAAGCTCAAAAAAGGGGACTATTTTCAGACATCTATAACATGACGCTACGAAACTAAGGATTATTTATTTTTAGATATTTACATTTCGTATGAAATATCTGAAGGCATTTAAAAATCAATGCCCTTCTTCGACCTCTATGCAATTTTGACGTCCATGTTTTGATCAATAGAATTAATTAACTTACTCCATTTTTAATTTACTATTGAATCACGACTATATCAATAAGATAAGGACCCAAATAACATTATTTATAGGACTCTTTTAAATGTGAATCGATTTAATAATTGCTCAAGCTATGGACTCTAGTGAATAGGTTGCTAATCTATACACTCGAGTGGTGACAAACTGAACCAAATAACAGTGTAGTTTTCGATTGTTGTTTGTTAATTATTTTTTAGCTCATACACAGAGATGTATTTACTAAGTAAAGAACGAGAGAATCGTGCTCAAAAGTGTCGGTAATCTGTTCTTTTCTCATATATAGACTACTTATACTGTATATATATATTATAAAAAACATTCCTGTGTGTAACTGTGTTATACGTTTTGTAACGCTTCAAAACTATGATTACCTTGATCTTCTCTTATATATGTTACATTCCTTTTAGTCTATCTACAGAATTCCAAATGAGTCTGTAAATATGAAAAGCTGTCACGAGCTAACGTTCAATTTCTATTTGCTTTTTATCATTTCGTGGAAGCTTGTAAAACTGGTTTTTGATTATGATAAGATTAGATTGAAGTTAATCATTGTTCACCGCCCTAATTTTCCTATCAAATTAACATTCTTTTTTAATAATAAGTTTGAACTGTGAAACATTGGTAAATAAAATGGACTTAAAAAAAATTTCAAATGTTTTCAATCATTATAAAATTCAGTTTTGGATATGCTCAACGCTTTTATTTCCTGTATTATTCTTTTCATCCATAAAGCGAAATATTTTTTTTATTTTATTCATTGTTGCTATAAATGGTACAAAATAATTAGAATTAAATGTCGTTATTGGAGACATACAGTAGTACAAGTCTACCGGCAGTCAAAAAATTATCAAATTGTATGAAAATGTGCCATTACACAGGCAGCAAGCGTAGAGAATTCACAGTTATACTAATATATTAGCAAACATAGGATATTTTTATGTAAATATGTCTGGGATTCAAAGAGAATTATTACTTCCTGGCCTGGAAATACTGAAACACTGGATTTTTGCTCTAAATTCCATTTATTGCTTTTCAACAATTCCCTTTGTGTATCAGATATGTTATGGTAACTGTAAGAATACGTGTAGATGTGTGTGTGTCCAAAATGTATTCAATTATTATTGGAATCAATCAATTTTGTGATCAATACAGTGCCTTTTTATGGTTCCGTAATCAAATAGCAAAAAACGGAACCTTTACAATTTCGCCCTGCCCATTTGTCTGTCTGTCTGTCTGTCCGTCTAGCACAGCCATTTCACTTTGAGACTATTGGCACTACACAGATGAAATGTAGAAGGTATGTAGATGTATTCAATGAATCGCTATACAATGGCGTAGTGAATTTAAAAAAAGTGGCACTCATATGTACGTATTGAATGGAGATTCATCTTATATGAAGAGTATTTTAATGTAAATATAATATATCTGAGATTCAAAGAAAATTAAACCTTCAGACCTTAAAATACTGAAATAATAGGTTTTCGCTCTAGAATTTGTTCATTGTTTTCCAACAATTCCCTTTGCGTGTCGGATATATTATTTATGATTTTGAAAATATTATTTAGATGTCATGACATCTAAACACGCTCACATGAGCATGTGTTCAAAATGTTTCAAATATTAGAATCAATAAATTTTGTGATCAAAAAATTATTCTTTTTTATTTATTAACTTACCTGAATTTGGAAAATGTAAAGAATGAGTAATGAAAAACTGAGAAAGAGAATCTATAGAGCGAAAGTGAGTGATAGCAGAAGCCGAGGAAGACCAAGGTTGCCTTACGAAGATCAAATAGCCAGTGTTAACTGACGGAAATTTTAAAAACACCCGCATATAGAGGTGAAAATGTGTGAGAAGAATGATGAGATTCGAGTAAGCGAAAGTAGTATGTAAGGACCGCGATACTTGGTCCTCTTTGACTACACCGCTCGGGAGACAGCGTGAAGATTCTTGAGAGAAGAAAGAATTAAACCAATTGAAATTTATTTTTATTTCTATTAGTAAATCAATACAAAAGTAGGATCAATACACTGCTTTCAGTAGAACCATGCGTTGGACAATGAATCAAGCTCAAATATCCTGCTATACAAGGGAGAACTTTTCACATTATGTAAGTGTCAGTAAAAAGTGATTGTATAGACTCAGGTGTTACTTGTGGAAATCCATTTCATGTGATGAATTCCTAAAACCTTTAGCTATTTTACGCTATCAAACTCCAAAAACCACCAATCAATCGCCTATCAACAAAGCATCCTCAGGATATACCAGATGTCAGACTTCAGACAGACGGATATCGGAATTCATCACATAAGTAAAGTGCTTTTCAGCTAAGTATTTACTGTAAAAATACGTTTCTTCACATCGAATAATATCTCAAAAATATGAATATGGGATAAGCAATATTAATTATTGTGTGCGTTTAATATTATTCATGATGTTTTTGTTCGAATTAGAATGTCTCGATCCTCTGTAAGCTTGCATATCCTCACGCCGTGTCCCTAACAAGGTAGGCAGAGAAGAATGAGCGCCAACAATCGCGGTCCTCACCTATTTCTTTCGCCATTCCAAATCTTGTAATTCTCATCAATACTATACTTAATTCTCGTCATGCTATTTGAAGGACGTGTAGGTTTCACTATGGTAGACCTGTGTCGGTCGTGAAAAAGTGGAGTGATAAGAACTCATAAGAAAAAGCTTAAATATAAAATATGATTCAATGCGCAATTTGTTAAAATTCATTTTAAGATTTTTAACGGACGAACAATACTAAGCATTTTTTTAATAATTTTTAGTTTTTAATTTCACCGTCACCTCCTACTGAAAATAGCGCAAAGACATATGATAAAGGCAATCAGTTACAACCCTAATCTTTCAGATTACAAAATCTTCTTTCGAATTTTTCACTGAGTTTTTAAATAATACCCGAATAATCGAACCGGCACAAAAAATATATAAATATTTATTTTCGTGCAGCGAAGGTCAAAACGCGCGTTCTCTTTTCCAAACACATACATATCTTAATGCTGTATCCGTAACGTGGTAGTCAAGAGAACGTCCTTACGTACTTCTTTCGTTTCCTCAAAACTCATCATTCTCCTTACACATTTTCGACTAGGTATGCCAATGCTTTTGACAGATACGAGTATTATGTATATTGTCAATATTGTCAAGATTATAATAAGAAAGACACATTACTGGTGATTATATAATAATCGCCAGTAATGTGTCTTTTAAAGATTTGAGCTATCGTTAGATTCTTCCAAGTAATCGCATTCTTTAAACATTATCAAAACAGACTTACAATTATAAAACGCCTGTTATTTTTACGCAGCAATTACACATACAAATACAAAATGCAAACTACAGATTTGTTCCATAGAAAATCGTTAGGTACGTTGCAAGCGGGTGAAATCGCAAATGCAATGTCTACAGCAGTCTTTCTCAACATTTTTCAACGTCGGACCCCTAAAACATTCTACTATGACGCCTCGGACCAATAGACAAAAAATATCATCTCATTTTTATTTTCGCTAAGAACAATAGATAAAAATATCATCTCATTTTTATTTTTACTAAAAACAATAGATAAAAATATCATCTCATTTTTATTTTTACTAAAAACAATAGATAAAAATATCATCTCATTTTTATTTTTACTAAAAACAATAGAAAAAAATATCATCTCATTTTTATTGCAATTATTTTTTGCATTGCTTCTTATCAAATGTTATTTCACTTTAGCTTCTTAGTTGCTTATTTAGTGTACGAAGGTTGAGTGTCTGTCTTTTCAGATTCCAATTTTTTAGCGAAGCTCGAAGAGCTGCTGTTTTTTGAAAAAGGCTCATGCGGCTCGCGAGCCGCTTACGCTGAAGCCTGGTGTACTACCTACGGTAACGACGGATTTTTAGGAAACCGTACGGAGGAAGTGGCGGGCTAAAGCTTGTAAGATTATATACGTATTGTAGATGCACACTGTTAGAGAGCCTCTGTAGATTGTACAACTATTTACCTACTCTGTGGAGCTATAAACGTTTACATGCAAAATGTGCATACATGTGCCTCAGTGTAACCGAGTCACACTTGATTCTTTATGAGTTTATAAGGTTTACATAGTAAGCCCACGTCAAAATATAAAGTATTACACGCGTAGAACGACTGAGGGCTGATTAGAGGCCCTCAGCCGTCTCACCGGCCGGGTCCGCTAGAGGTGCGGCCCTCACCCGAATAGGAAGCCCGTTAAACTGCACGCAGGTGCGGAAAACTCCCCTGGCGACGCCTTGAGCCCGCGGGCCGCCCTCCATACGAGGTGTCCCTTGGTTGGAGGAACTCTCAGGAGGTCGACCATCTAGCAGGGCACCTATAGCGCTCGTCTCAACGCGACCGGTGACGCTGTAAAAGCCATCAGGGCTAACAGCAAAGAGGCGGGTTTTTTAGTCGGTTCGAGTCCGACACTACTCAGTCAGCATAGAGTCCGACAGAATGTTCGTGGCGATTTTTTTCCCTCTCAGAAACAAAAAAAAAGTAACATGTAGTGGGTATCTGTATTGACTTTGAGTAGAGTGCGTGGAGCTTGTAACGCACTGGCTAGTGGCTACATTGCGAGCGGGAAACGTTCTTGTAGCGTCATACAGTAATCGTTGGATCCATCTACAGTAGGCACATAAAGGTCCAAAACCCGTGACCTTGAACTAGGCGAAAATAATTCAAGTTACAATTGAATTTCTTACTTGGCAAGATCTAATTATCTTTATTTCTTAACCGGCTGATCTACCGCGTTACTCGATTAGGTTCAGAAAATTTCATCAACGTAAAGCTCATGCTCATCCCATGAATATCAAGTAATTGAAATCGGCTAGCAACTTGATATAATAGCACGAAACAGAATAATGGGAACATCTCGTCACAGGCAATATTATGTCTGTGTTACTTGTCTGTCGGTGCCCGTGACCACGATGGGTGTAATCCGGTTGAAAAGTCCGGTTAAAAAATGCGTTAACCCAAAAATATTGACACGATATAGACCGGCGGAGTTATTACCTAAAAATTTGCTGACAGGGATAGCTACGCGGTCACTGCGCGACCGGTGACTAATCGTAATAAAAAATGGATAACATGTATGACGATTGCGTATCTATTATTGTATGACAGTAAAATGCACTTTTCGCGGTAGATTTAGCGCCACTATACAAATTACATTACATAAATTCTCGTTTTGACAGCAGATATCGCGTGATATTCGCTGTCGCATGCTGACTGCAAGTTACGTAATAAGCATGCCGGTTAGTTGTAATTGTATTTGTAATGTTAAGCTAAAAGCTTATTAATAGCCATTGAGTGAAATGAAGACTCATTGCGATAGCTATAGCATAAAGAACATTACTTAAAAATCGATGAAGTGGTTTTGATGTTAAATATCATTCCTGGTGTTCCATGTTATGTTATAGCGTAAGTTTTTATTTATTTCGCGAGGCGTTACATTCTATATAATTTTTAACCGACTCGAAAAAAGGAGGAGGTTCGCAATTCATCTGTATATACGTTTTTTTACCGACTTTAAAAAAAGGAGGAGGTTCTCAATTCGTCTGTACGTTTTTTTATATGTAAATATGTTCGGACATAACTTCTTTGTTTATGAACCGATTTCAATCATTATTTTTCCGTTGGGTTTAGTATAGCTCCAAGGTGATCCCATCTAAATTTTACTGACTTTGGAGCTCCGACTTCGAATATACACCGAATAATCCCAACTGCTTATTATAATTTTTACTTATATTTCTGATTCTCTTTCATATCATTCCGTTCCAGAATTAGAAAAGAAATTAGTTATAGACCTACCCTAAATATTTATTGAAGCCAAGATCACTCAAAAGGGAGGAATATAAAAATTTGTAAATAAAATGAAACAGACTTAAAAAAAGCACTGAAAAGTACAAAATAACTATTCTTTACTAATCAAACCTATATAATTAAATTTGACAGTTATTTAAGGTAATGTGCCTAATCAACTGTTTTGAAGGCTGCTTTACATACTTTTAAAGAGCCACAACAGAAACAGTGTACCTTTTTTTGGGATTCCGTAGCCACTGTGACTAAAATGCAACCACTATAGTTCCGTTATATTTAGCTGTCTGAATGTCATAAGTAATTTATCGCGTCGTCCTCACTGAGCTATCTTTATATAGAATATCTATTTATGTAATTTGGTACTATCTATCTTGAAACAAAATATGAGAAAAAGTCATTAAATAATTTGTCTATATTTCGGAGCCAAATTTTCTTGTAATACATAATAAATAGATACATATATATCCCCACGTTGTATCCCTAAGAGTCCCCAAGAGAGCAAGAGAGACAGACTGCAGAGTAGTCGCGATCCTTAGATACTTTTTTCGCCTCTTCAAATATCATTCTCAACACACATTAAAAAATACATTACAGAAATCAATATTGTTTATGTGTTATTTTTGTGTGTATATTTTTAAATTTTTTAATTTTTTATCAAGCTCTGCAATATTAATTTTTGACTTTAGAGTAGAAGGGAAATTCGTCGCCCCCATTGTCTTCCACCTGCTTCCGCACCTGACCCATTGCGATAAAAAGAACTTTCAAACACTTATCGCGATGTTTATATAAGTACGAGGAGAATTGTGCCGCTTGGGCCAGGTGTTTGCACACAATACGAGTCGCCATTATTCGTAAGCGCGTCGATGGAACATCTGTGTTTGCTGTTAACGGCGGCCGTCGCTGAGGCCAAGTTCTACTGCGCAAAGACTAGGATGCCTCTAGAGCTGGGTGTGTGGAAGCATGACCTTGAACACATGGACTCTGCCGTGGTGGAGAACAAGCCAGTCATGATATACGAGGGACAGGTCTATGTCTACGAAAACTACTTCCCGGGGCGCATCATCAGGTAATACTTGTCGTCGTACTACAGTACATATTTTATTATAGTTTACAATAATGTATCCAGAGCCTGATGAATAAATACCACTATTTTCAAGTTACTTCAATAAAGTAATTAAAAAAAAAATAGGCAGCCGACAGAAGTGAAAATTTAAAACTATGAAATAAGGTAGAAAGATATTTTGTCGTATTAGTACATGTTATATTTTTCGTCCTGATATTTTGATAACATATGCTAATAAAGCCTAATACAAGTCGATTTGCATCTTTAGGTGTGACAATGAGTGGAAACAGAGGATATGGAGCAAGGGTACTACTCACGGTTCTGTTTTTTGTTGAGTGATTTTTTTTCAGGTCCCTTATTTATTCACTACAGGGTGCGAGCAAAATCACCTTCACTTGAATACAAATTCCGTATCGATCTTTCGCTCCAAAAAATATTAAACGATTATCCTTTTCCCCCCGTAATATATCCTATATCCCCGAACCCCGTTATATTCTCTTAGAAGGTAGTTGGACAATCGGATAACGGGTTGGAGTAATGAGGATTACTCATTGTCACATAGGTTTGAATTGCAAAATTTAAGGCTTTTATGCAAATTTTTCAATCTAAAATTTCGTTAATATACTTAGGCTAATAAACAATGATTTCGCATCGTGACCGTATTTTCAACATTCAACACAAATCTAAAATTATTATAAAATTTTATAGAATTTCTAATTATTATTAAAATAAAAGCGAAAATTATTATAATTATCGAACAACTAGTTTGTTTTACCATGTGCTATAAGATAACACTCATTGCATTATGTACTCAGAAAAAAATAGCATGCCGGGGACGCGAACTCATAAGATTTTACCTATCCGAAAATCGTCCGACGAGCCCACAGAAGTTTCAACTTCAAAAAATCTGGTCGTGACTAGAAATGTTTAAAAAGCTTACGAAAAGGACATCCTAACTATCCATTATTAATTGTTCATTTCTGGTTTTGTGTTTCCAATTTAACGTTTCTGTGGCAAATTTCAGCTCAATATGTGTAAAGATGAAACAATAAATGCCTGTCACGTGCCCAAATAGCATAGAAGGTTGCTTATAATTTTCAGTAGGTATTAATATTTTGTTTATATTTTGGTACCTACTTTTGAGTACACTACACAATTGCCTTCAGCTCCAACGATGGAGTGTTATACCAAATAACTCCAGCACAGAACAGTCTGATTGTTACATCAAAATTATAACTTTGTCGCGTGGTAACTAGTCTAATTCAAACTTGTTCCAAGTGTACACAGTTGCACAGCAAACTTAAGGCACGCCTGGCTCAAGTTTAATTTGTAATCAGGGTACAGTCAAACCGACAAACAGATGGACAAAACAAACAGACATAACGAAAGCAAAAGTTCTGTTTTGGCACACGCTACAGAACCCTAAAAACAGGAAAAAGCATCGAACAAAAGGAAGAGAGTACCGTGAATAGATTTTCTATCTTTAAAATATACAATATACATATACGTAGGTACTATTAATATCCTAACGTTAATATTTACGAACATAAAATTAAACATTATCTTAAATGATGGACTTCCTCAAAGTTGCCGCTTAGAAAGCTGTCATTGCTTAGGGTGCCCAGCACACTGGCGGCATTTCGTCTTTGAACAGCCAAACTGATTTGTCGGCGGAAGTCGCAATCCCGGCGGCCTCCCGAAGCCTCGACAGAGAGTCTTACAAATATCGTTAACGTTTGGATATCTTTGTAGTGTTTTATATATTAGTACCATTAATTGTACTACAACAAATTATTTTTCGTGTACCTAAACAAAAATATTTGGTTGTAACTTTCATTTCAAGAGAAATCTTATAAATGTTCTTAGCCCCTTGGTGACTACAGCGCGTGCGGCTCGCGCTGTAGTTCCCAAGGGTCGCTTGAGTGAACGACCGAGCCCTCGCTCCGATAACGAGACCTCGAAGGCTAACTTTTTTTTTGTTTTTTTTTTTACGTCAGAAAATGCGTTACGGTGGGTGGCACCATAACCGTGCCACCGTGGGTGGCAGGGGGGTGGCAGGGGGGTATGTGGGACTACGTGACATTAGGGTGCTAGGCCGAGTCTACCCACCAAAATCTGACACGGTGTTCCTTCTCGGGGCCATAGTGCCGGGGCAACGGGTGCGCGTTTGCATTCTGCCGCGGCCCCGACGGCCATGCCCAGCCTAAGCCGGGCCCTCCTCCGTGTGCGGGCAGTTTGACCTGCCCGCTCTCCTGAGAGGCGTGCGGGAACACCGCGCGCACCGTCCCGAGGCCTTTTGGTGAGGCGCCTTACCCCGAAGGACACCCCAGGCCTCCAAAGTGGAGGCTTCCGCACCCCGCCTACACCACGGCAGGAGCATCTGCACGCCCACCTGATTTTTACGTGTTTACTCACGGGTTTTTACAACTTTTCCCTCTTCTCGCCTTTGATTTGGTTTCATTTCGAGTTTTCCTTCTCTCCACCTCTGATTTTAACGTGTTTTCTCACGGGTTTCCTTTCGAGTTTTCCTTCTCTCCACCTCAGATTTTAATGTATTTCCTCACGGGTTATTAAAAGTTTTCCTTCTTTCCACCTCACGTCCTCAAATTGACTTTGTGTCCTCCGCAGAGGACACAAAAACACAAACAAACGCACGACGACCATTCCCCTCTGAAAGCAGAGGGGTAAGGTGACGACAACTATACAGCGAAGTCCATCAACGTGCATCCTTCAGGATACACGCGGATGGACACCCCTTACTATCCCGTTGGTTGGGCTATTAGCCGCCGCCCAGTAACAACCCATTAAACAACGAGCAGTTACCGGTCGGCGCCCAGGGTGCACCACGTGGAGGTTGCCCAACCCAGCGCCACCTCGAAGGCTAACTTAACCTAACCTAAACCAACATCTAGCTACGCCTATCCGGTTCAATTCCCTTATTGCAACTAAATATACAATAGGTGTATTATTTACGCAGGTATATCAATGTGGATAATTTGGCCAAGACGTCGTGCGGGGCCAGCGCTGTCCTCCAGAGGGGAGGCCTGGGGACCTCTTCTGCGGTGATAGTGCTACACGCCGACAGTCACAACGAGATCCGGTCGGTGATCGACATATGGGGCACGAGGAGCCAGCTGCAGAGGCGCCCTCACAGCTTCACGAACATGACATCGTTATATCTCTTACAAGAAAAACGACCGATTCACAAATTTAACTAATTGTAATTCTTGATCTTTAATTGTTTTATAAATGTACAGACGTGATCATGATTAACTTAGCGTCATCCTACCATACTTCGAAAAGGATGCAATTGAAAGAAGCCGGTGTGCCTCAAAATACGACAATATCACAGCGCACCATTCAATTTTATAAGTGTTAATTAATCCAAGCGGCAGTGTTTTCCAGATAAATGGCGGCAGATCGACTTACCTATTTGATGTAGATGTTGACATATATCGATGTCTCCATTTTTGGTTTTCTATAAGTCATATCGTTTTATTTTTAAATGGGCTAAATAGGTGTATTATTTATTTAATTATTTAAATAAAAGTTTTGGTTTAGTGAAAGCAGTTTTATTGTTTTTCCATACTAATTTTGATACCGCTTTTCAAAGATAGGATTTACAAGAACTCCTACTCAGCGGTGACTTACTTTATTTATGGAATCGTTAAGCGTGCACATTTCTATATACACAATGGTTTCATGAATCAGTCATTCAGTATATATTCTTTCAAATGTAGTTATGTAGATATATAACTAATAAGTAACGAACCTCTGTCCACATTTCATACAAATATGTACTTATTTAGTCAGTGGCTATATTTCAAATTACGTTCCTGATTACACCATACACATTAAATGAAACACACTTGTATCACAGATTAATTAGTTTGCTACCGTAAACCGTAACCGTACCGTAATGTTGTATACAACGTTCCATGCGATTGTGGACACAACATTATGACACAATATGATGACATTCTAAAATCGTAAATAATCGCAATAGTGCGCGCGCTAGCTTACGAAAGTTACGATAAAGTAGTTATTTTCGTTTATTTTAAAAACTATAATTAATTTGAAAAATCCAACTGCATTTTGAAGAATATCTTTAGATTAAAACTATACAGAATATTTAAAAACATAAATCGATAGATAACAACGATGACATAGTCTTTTTATTTAAAAATAGAATCATCTCTACAACAAAGTCTAAACACGCTTACGAAAGCACAACCAAAGAAAAACATACGGTGTGAAGAAACAAAACAATTGATCGAAAAACGCGCTACACTCCAACATAAGCCATTAAAAAAAAGTAAGAGAAAAAAGAACTAGCATCACTCTACAAAGTAACGAATAAACTACTAAAAAAGGATTACGAAAACTACAGACTACAAATAATAGAAAATAACCTGCTTAAAACTGGAAGTCAAAAAAGGGACTATAAGCAACTAAATATGGAAAAAACATGGATACCAACACTAAAGTCATAAAAAGCAACAAAGAAACTGCAAACACGAGAAGATGTGGTAAAGGTTGCTTCAGATTTTTATAAAAACCTTTACAACGACAACCTCTGTGCTTATAAACAAAATGAAGACGAGTATCAAGATCTACAGCAGGATAAAATTGCAAGCATTACACCCTTTGACGCCCAAGAAATATTAAAAAACATAGAGCGCTTAAAAAATGAAAAAGGTCCTTGACCAGATAATATACCGAATGAAGCTTTGAAAATTAGAAAGTACATATTGATTAAACCTCTTACCATATTGTTCAATAAAATACTTGAAACACAAACAGTCCCTAAAAACTGGGCCTAATCAAGGATAATTCTCCTGTATAAAAAAGGCGACCCAGCCGATATTAACAACTATAGACCAATCAGTCTACTACCTACAGTGTATGAACTGTTCACAATGTGTCTGGAAAAGAGGCTAGAGCCAAAAATAGAGGAAAACCAACCAAGTGAGCAAGCTGGTTTGCAACCAGGATACTCTACTATAGATAACATCCATACTCTGGAACAAATCATAGAGAAATACCAGGAATTTAATAGCCCACTCTATTTAGCATACATTGACTACGCGAAAGCATTCGACTCCATAACACATGAGAGCATCTGGCAAGCGTTAAAACACCAAGACATTCCAAGCACGTATATTAATATATTTAAAGACATATACAGGATAAGCCGAGTGAAACTGGACAGAATAGGACCTACAATAAATATAAGAAGAGGTGTAAAACAGGGAGACCCACTCCTCCAAAACTATTTATAGCAGTGCTGCAACACATAATGAAAGACTTAAACTGGGCACAGAGAGGACTAAATAAATGGAAAATACCTATCTAACCTTAGATTTGCAGACGACATAGTATTGTTCTCAAAAACACCATCACAGCTAGAGAATATGATAGAAGAACTATGTAGAACAAGTGAAAATATTGGTCTGTATCTAAACACCTCAAAAACAAAAATCGCTTCAAACAGACCTCGAATTCTTATAGCGGTTAATCAGACTCCGCTGGAATATATAGATAGCTACATATATTTAGGAAAACAAATATCCTTTAAAAACTCCACACATAGATGAGGTGGAAAGAAGAACAAATATCAGCTGGAAGAAGTTCTGGAGTCACAAGGAAATCTTGAAATCGAAACTACTACTGAAATTTAAGAAAAAGGTGATGGACTCTTGTATACTCTCAAGCTTAACATACGGCTCACAGACTTGGACGTTCAACAAAAATATACAAAGCAAAATACAAACATGTCAACGTTCGATGGAAAGGAGCATCTTAAATATAAAAATTAGAGATAGATAAAAATGCATAGACATAAAAACAAAACCAATATTATAGACGCCCTACATCACTCCCAACATCTAAAGTGGAAATGGGCAGGCCATGTGGCTCGCGCATCAGATGACAGATGGGCGAAAGGAGTCACTACATGGCCGGCGTACACATAGCACTCCATAAACACTGCTTTTCTGTTACATACACGAGACTATGGAATATGCGCAATTAACACTAATGTTATCTAATATAGTACAGCATTGAAAACATCAAGGTTGCCTGTTCTTAGATCAAATTAGTATCATAAATCAATTCACTCTATGTGAATGCCACGATTCATTCGAAATGGAAGACAGATTAATAACGAAAGAATAATATTGTTTGCGATGTACAAACAATAATAATCTCCTATACTTTATTTTAAAGTGTTTTTTAAAAATACAAATTCTTGCATTTATCATGACATGAGTTTCATATTTACGCCCTTTGCACTCGAAACTTTGGGTCCCTGGGGCCCCGAAGCCCATCGACTGGTTTCTGATATTTGTAAGAGACTGGTCGAGGCTTCGGGAGACCGCCGGGCTGGCAGCTTCTTCTGCCAACGAATCAGTTTGGCTATTCAAAGAGGCAATGCTGCCAGTCTGCTGGGTACTTTAAACAATGACAGCTTTCTAAGCGGCAACTTTGAGGAAGTTTATTATTTAAGATAATGTATAGTTTTAAGTTTGTAAATATTAACATATGTATGTACTTTTTTGTTATTAATAAATGTTATTTTGTCATGACGATTATCATTTTTTTAATTCTTGGTGGTTTTTATGGAAACACAAACATACAACGGACAACAATTCTAAAAATGTTTGTTTTACTAATTTATACAAGTAATCAAATCGTAGACTTCATTGTTTGTAAGCGCATCACGCAAATACCACTTATTGAATTCAGAATCTAATTTCTGAAATAAAAATTAAACCGCCTTCAAAAAAAAAGTGAAAAGTATAAAATAACTATCCTTTACTAATCAAAACTCAAATACAATTAAAATAACTATAAATATGATACACATACCTATATAATTAAATTTTACAGTTACTGAAGTCGGTGCCAAGCCCACCAAACTAATAGACTTTCTGTTGTTGCACATTGATTTGGCCCCGACTTCAATAACTGTGAAATTTAACTATATAGGTATGTCTATCGTATTTATAGTTATTTTAATTGTACTTGAGTTTTGATTAGTAAAGGATAGTTATTTTATACTTTTCAGTGTTTTTTTTGAAGGCGGTTTAATTTTTTTTAATAAAAAATTTTTATTTCTCCCTTTTGAGTAACCTTAACCTAAATAAATATCTAGGGCAGGTCTGCAATTAACTTCATTCAAATTCTGGAGCGCAACGATACACAAGAAATATCAACATAAATAAAGGTTATAACCAGGTCTCGTTATCTAGTGTATCTTCGAAGTCCAAGCTCCAATATCAGTGAAATTTAAATGGGACCACCTTTGACGTATTACCTACCAAACGAAAAAAGAATTTTCGAAATCAATTCATAAATGACGGAGTTATGAGATAACAAACATACAAAAAAAAAAAACAACACAGACGAATTGAGAAGCTCCTCCTTCTTTTGAAGTCGGTTAAAAAATATGAACCTTTTGTCTGACTAATATATAGTGTTCATTTTATCGATATCGATCCACTAAGTTAAAAGATTAAAAAGAAATTCAAAATCAGAAGACGAACGTAGGCTACTTCTTTTTATCAAAAATCTATTCCTAACAGGATAGAAAGGGGAATAAACCTTTATATGGAAAACCAAACCGGCGCCCGCGGCGCTGAACCGATTATGATGTTTAGTATAGTGAGACTTTTAACCTACTTCTTTTTTAATAAAGACAGGCTATTTTTTATCGAAAAATCTATCTCTACGGGAGTGAAAAGGAAGCACACCCGGAAAAGTGACGGAAAAATGTTCTACACAAACGAAGTCGCGCGTACAGCTAGCAACTAATAAGTATGACAACTGAGTCAATCATTTGCGAACTAGCCCTTCTCTATAGTTATGTTATAAATGTCATAGTCGCTATATTTGTTTACATTATGAACGAAAATGAAAAGAGTAGGATTTTATTCTATTAATTTATTTTTTCAATTGTTATGATGTCAATGACGACCTAAATGGCACAGTGGTTTAGACGTTAAGTCAAACGCGGAAGGTTCCGGGTTCGATTCCCGGTCGGGTCAAATTAGAAAATGAACTTTTCTAGATTGTCCAGTAGTCGTCGTCTGATTCTCATGGCACAGGGAGTAACCTAGTTTGAGATCAGATGAATTTGTGTGTATCGTGTGGCGCATTCTTATTCTTATTATTAATGATGCCCAATAAATGTGTGTCTATGTCTAAATATGTACGAACTCGTGTCACTATTGAATAGCTAGCGATAAGTCTAAGTCGCTGCGTTGTATTTTGTTTACAACTTGCAATAAACAGTAAAACAACCGACCTTTGGCCGCCATGTGTTTTGTCGAAGTTCGTGTCGAAATTCAACCCGAGAACTTTCACTGATGACTGTTATGTTTGGTCACGAGCCGTGTTCGAGCTCACATAACGAATATACCTAAGTTAAAACGTAAAACTAATTCTTGATCTATTTTTTATGTATAACAATAAGAGGGCAATGATATGGCAACCCGAAGTTACAGTAGACTTTTTAATCTTAGATTTAACTTTGATACTAGCAGTTTCTCCTGCGTTAGTCCCACGTCAGAACATTACTCTAATTTTCGCAGTATCCATCTTCACGTTAAAAGCTAAATGTAAAAACAATTGAAAGTCGAAAAAAGTTTCACTGAAATCTGACACTACGCAAGTTTAATTTTAATTCAAGGTGGGCCAGTACGTTAAAACGGCAATTTCATATTTTAACCCCTATTATAAAACACCACAATAAGATTGACTATAGTGATGTTATCATCAAAATCCACGGGGACGAAGTTGCGAGCAAAAACTAGTATTTTTATATAATTGTAAACTTTTATGGATGACAGTGTTATTGTAAAAGTCAAGAAAGGAATGCTTAGATGGTTCGGGCATGTAGAAGGAATGAGCGGCAACAGAAACCAAGGAAGACGAAGGCTGACATATAAAGAACAAATAGCCAGAACGTTTGCTAACGGAAACGTCATAAGCACTCGCATACTTTGGCGAAAGTGTGTGAGGAGAATGATATGATGCGAGGAAGCGAGAGAAGTATGTTTGGTCCGCGATACTTGGCTCCGTCCTCTCTGTCTAGCTCGTTAGGAATACAGCGTGAGGATGTGTGTTCTATAAATGTTTGTATGTATGCATGTTTGTTTGAGTATATTGAAATAAATCGGTGTTAATCTAATGCTGCCATTAGCCGTAGTGCAGGACACCCTCGGCGCGCGTCTGTGACCCGCACAGTCCCACTTGGTATTTTAAAGATTTATCAGGCTTCAAAAAAAGCCCTCGTCAAAAATAAAAAATAAATGTCAAATATTCATTTTATTGTTATTACATTATTATTACTACTTATATGTTACTGTTAATTATTTACAATATTTACAATATTTACATGAATGAGCGATAACCGATTGCAATGGCCGAAGATGTTATGGCCTCATTTACGATGTCAATGAAACCTGTGTTCGGAGGACATAAATACAGTGAGCCGAGATAGTTGATAGCGCAATATAACCGCAATTTGCACCATCTGTAATACGCGTTAATCATTCATAATGTTATTTTCTATCTACCTGTCGCGTTGAATGTTGTACAAAATATTCATAAAAAGGGTATTATTTGGAATGTGCTAACTACATATCGTTGCTTAAGCCCTAACACCGTTTAAGTTCAACTTTACAAAAAAGAAAAAGAAATTTTCTTTTTAAAACGAAGCGAAGGCAAACGAGCAAGCCAGTGTTCTGTTTTTACTTTTAATGCACGGAACCCTTGAGTAAGTAAATTGTTACAAGCGTTATTTTATGAAGATCTATTTCGCGTAACGAATTCTCATTTCTAGCTGTCTTCCGCTATATTCTTATAATTTCCGGCTATTAGCAGCGAATAGCTAGTTAGCTGACCGAGCCTGTCTGGAATATCCTGACGTTACTTCGTTAAGAGGCAAAATGCGTGTCGATTAGTTTTGTGGTTTCAAATTTTGGTCGGAAGATAGCTAGAAATTAGTGTAAGAATTCATCACCTCACCCAATTATGTGTTAAATTCCCAAAAATCTTTAGCTATTTTCCGCTCAAACTCCAAAAACCACCAATCGACACGAGTCCTATCTCTGGTATATCCTGAGGATGCTCCGTTGAGGGGCGAAACACGTGTCGATTGGTGGTTTTTGGAGTTTTGGGAGTTTATCACATGAAATGCAAAGTAAGTTTCCGCAAAGTAACACCTGAGTCTATACAATATCACCCAATTATATTAAACCAATATTATATAGAGGTTAACTTTGTTTGTTTGTATGTATTGACAAACTCAAAAACTGCTCAACTCATTTCAAAATTATTTCACATGTATTTTATTTTATTTATACCCGTGCAAAGCCGGGGCAGGTCGCTAATCTAATATATAAAAATCAATGTTTGTCTATTCGTATTTTATGGGCTGATACCGATCATCTGATTGCGATGAAATTTGGTATGGAGATAGATTCAACTCAAGGAAAGTACATAGGCTTTTATGAATATAAACAACGCGGACGCAGTCGCGGGCATCGGCTGGTATAGAATAAATTTAAAGTTGTTATTAAACACTAGCTAAAAAATTTACTGCAGTCTATTCATATGTTGGCCAATTTACTCCAATATTATTCACACCTGCTGAACTGAAATTGCTACAAACAGTAAACTGGTAATGAAAAATTAGAAACGAGAAATAAAATATTATTTGAGTGTTTAAACTTCCTCTAATAATTTTTTTTAATTGAATACACTTATGTGTGCAAAAATGAATGTTACTTTGTCCTGTATGCGTTACTAATACCAGTCTAACATTCATCCAATTGCAGTGAAACTTTAGTTATTATGTGTGTGTGAGTTATTACTTGCACGCCCGCGAAGGTTTCTAAATTATTAACGCTGTATCCCTAACGAGGTAGTCAGAGAGGACGGAGTCCCAAGCATCGCGCTCCTTACATACTTCTTTCGCCTCCGCAAATCTCGTCATTCTCCTCACACGCTTATGCCTATGTATGCGAGTGCTTGTGACATTTCCGTCAGCTAAATTTCCGTCTATTTGATTTTCGTAAGTCAACCTTGGTCTTCCTTAGCTTTTGCTATCACTTTTTCGCTCCGTAGATTTTCTTCGTCAATCTTTCACCACTCGTTATTTCTAAGTTCCCAAGTCACCTAAGAATTATTTTCTTAATTTTTCTGAATTATTTAATTCAGTAAATTGAAGATCACGTGAACGAAGTCGCAGGGATCAGCTATTGTTTATTGCATTAGTTATAGTTTGTTCAAAATTGTTACGGCATCAAGTTAATAATAATAATAATGAGGCAGACGACACACACCAATCATCTGATCTCAAACTAGGGTATTCCCTGTCCTATGAGAATCAGACGACGACGACTAGGAGCGACCCGCAGTACACCCAGACACGAGACGATCTAGAAAAGTTAATTTTCTAAATTGACCCGACCGGAAATCGAACCCGGAACCTTCCGAGTTTGGGTAACGTCTAAACCACTGTGCCATCTAGGTCGACAATAGGTACATACGTAGAAGACGCTTTGGCCGATTGTGTTGCTTTGAACTGTCCAGGGATCGAACCTGAGACTTTCGACTTACAGGTTGAGATAATATCAAATGCAATAAATAATAAACAATATAAAAATAATAGTTACATAGGTTACAATGGCGAGCTGCCGGTCACTCTATGAAGCCGCTTTGCTATTTCATAGCATAATAATTAATTGTCCAAAATAAAGTCAAGGTAAGATATATTTACATCCTGAAACTCTGTCCACTACGGAAGGAGGATACCATGACTTCTGAAAAACATAGCCGCTCCTACCCTATTTGGTGAAATCACTACTTTTCATATTCTAAATCAGTACATGTTTCATATTAGAATTTTAAAATCTATGGTATTTATCTATATATAAATACGTGAAGTGAAAACTTTGGTTCCCTTTTTAAGAAAATTGCGCGAACGGAGGAGTGTTAAATTTGGTACACGTAAAGTTTAGACTACCTAGAAGATACTACGTATCAGACGGCCGATTTCCATACAAATTGGTTTACAAGTTAGTTAATCTGTGGCAGGGCAAAATTGAATTTGACATGTATTGTTTTTTTTTGGATCGCTGCTTTGAGCAAAGGCATTTTTTCTGTAACAGCCGGTCTTAGATATCACTTCATTTTATTGTTGATAATAATTTCAAAGGAATTAAAAAATAAAACAACAGAATGTTTATTCATTTGGTGCTTTATTTTTAAACTTTTTATTATAACTTAGCAGTGCTTGTTTTTGCATTTTTGGCAGTGTCGCTACACGCCTTTGAAGGCGAACAATATCAGTACCTTTAAAATTTTATTTATAATATGCACCAGTTATTGATAGCAAATCTTGTCACTATTAATAAAAAGTGATCATCTCGGTGTTCCGGACAGTATGACAAAGTCATATTTTAACTTTATATTATTTGACGACCTAGATGGCGCAGTGGTTTAGACGTTAACCCAAGCGCGGAAGGTTCCGGGTTCGATTCCCGGTCGGGTCAAATTAGAAAATGAACTTTTCTAGATTGTCTTGGGTCTGGGTGTACTGGGAGACGCCCCCAGTAGTCGTCGTCTGACTCTCATAGCACAGGGAATACCCTAGTTTGAGATCAGACGATTGGTGTGTATCGTCTGGCGCATTATTATTATTATTTATTATATTTTTCGATAAGGTGAGGATTATTTTCTAGTGAGGATTATTTTCTAAAAACATATTTCTTTCCGCAATGGCTGTGCCGAAACATCGAACTGCCTGCTCCGATGGGTACCTCAGTCTATTTTTGAACTGTGTGAACTCCCTGTGACTCACCCAGTTATGAATAGGCAGTTCGGTTTGACTAATTAATTTCTTTTTGCATAGGTCACAGGGAGTTCTCTTTAATACTTTTCTAACTACCCATCCAGCAGTGTAGGTCTGTGAATGAACTTTTAATCTCTGTCTTCTCGCTTCATTGACAGTTTCATTAACAGATCCACCCAGAGAATGATCAGGCTGACGTGACTCCACTATTGCCTCGTCATGCACTATTTGCATTTCTTCAATGGAGTTGCTTCCATGAGTGGACATTAATTTTAAAATTTGCGAGAGGTTCAGCAGTTGGTCGGCGTGATCATCCTCACAATTATAGTTTTGATTATGAAGTGATCAATCTTGTTATTAATAGTGATTTGAAAGTGCATGTGAAGCTGTAGCAGTCTGGATCATTGTTTCTAAAGTTATACACCCTCACTTGTCCAAAAAAGTTTTCAATTGGATCAGAATTGAAGTATCGACGGTGCATAACTTTTAGACCCAGTTCTTGAAAGAACTGCCACAGCCTCATGTAACTTTTTAATGTTGTAATGCAACTTTTTAATGTGGGCACTGGTACCGTATTGCCTTTTTCATCGATGAATTTTATTTTCTCTAATTTCTCACAATTGAGGATTGTCTGTTCAAAAGAAGATATTTCCACTGTCCATAATTTTTCGTTTTATTTTTTTAATGTGTGGTCTGAGTTGATCCACACCATCTGTACTTTTCAGACTGCGGCAGAAAGCGTTATTTCCGATACAAACAAAATATTTTAAATGATTGTTTTGTTCAAATAGATATATTTCTATTACATCTATAAATATATCAATCAAAAAGAGATAAATTTAATAGAAGATTCAAACTGACATTTTCTTTCTCGTTATCTGTTGTGCAGAAATAAGTAACAATAGCTATTCATTGAATGTAGCGAATCTAAATTTTGGAGTGAAGACATTTTATTATTTTATCTATATAATTATTCTGACTACCCCGTTAGGGATACGGCGTGAAGATATGTATGTATGTATGCATTATTCAACTCGATATCTAACTGAGATTTAAATTTTTTTCCCAGTCATAGGTTTTCTGCCTGCTGACCGCGTCTTCGGCAGGTTAGAAAAAGACCTAAATGATTAACACCAAAGAGAAATATTATGATGTCTTAGTAAAAACACACATAAAAAGTTAAAGTCAAAACAGTCAGAACAGTAATATCTAATATAAGCCAATAGTTAGTGTTTTTTTATCATATGTAAATTATAATTTAAAAGGTGAATGTCAAAGGTATTTATATCTAATTTTATAAACTCCACACCACACCGTCACACTCACTTTTATACTTTTCTGTTGTTTTTTTTCCATTTTAAAACTAATATTGTTTTTCTTTTTAAATTTAATTATATATCAAAAAGAATTTTATTTTAAAAATTTCCGATAGTTTCCAAAATTTATTTTATCCATTCCCTTTTCGTGGCATCCGGGTGGGAATGGTATAATGTATAGCGAAAGTTTTCACGCTTTTCCAAGAAGTCCTGTAAAACTTCAGTAAAGTCTACTATCACTACTAGAGAAGTTTTACGATGAGGATGTTACTTTTTTTTTGGCTTCTATCCGTCAAGGATAATTTTGCCAACATTAAGTAGGTATTGATTTTACAGGTTTGCTCACAGTCAGAAGTTGAACAAAGCACGTGGTAATGGTACAGTCATAGCAAACAGCAGTGAATATATGGTGAATAGTATAACTAGGTACTAAGATTTTGAGGAAATTTTAATGATTTCAAGGTCGAGATATCTCTAAAATAAAATTATTAGTAAGTATTTACAAACTGAAAACTACACATTATCTTAAATAATAAACTTCCTCAAAGTTGTCGCTTAGAAAGCTGTCATTGCTCAAGGTACCTAGCAGACTGGCAGCATTGCCTCTTTGAATAGCCAAACTGATTCGTTGGCGGAAGAAGCTGCCAGCCCGGCGGTCTCCCGAAGCCTCGACCAGTCTCTTACAAATATCAGAAACCAGTCGATGGGCTTCGGGGCCCCAGGGACCCACAGTTTCGACTGCAAAGGGCGTAAATATGAAACTCTCAGAGAGAGTCGCATACTTACGCCGCTTCAAGTTCTCTTACGCCGCTTCAAGTTCTCATTATATTTTGTATAGTAAGTATTATAATTTGATATTATAAATTTTAATAAATTTAGATAAAATATCGATATAGGTCGTGTTAGTAAATGATAAAAGAAAGGAAAGATTAATTGGAACGGGTGTGTCATTCGGTAAAATATTACAAAGTGAGAATCGTAATTTAGAACAGTTAAAAAATATATGGTCCGGAGAACCTTCTTCCAATCCATATACACAAAGAGGATGGTCTTGAATTCTATTCTTTCTTAAAAAAACTGGAGAACATATATGACCTAATCGTAAACGAATTATTGTTGTGGTGACATATCTATCATAATTTTTAAATTTAAAAAAACCAAGGCTTTATGGGAATAGTCGGTTGAATCGAACTAATGTTTTCTTTTGACGTGTCTGGATTTTTTCTAAATATCAGACCAATTTTTGTTTAAATATGATTTAGCTCAAGCATGTAAATCTAGAGCAACATCTTTAAAGTTGTCAGTGCAACCAATCCCAATAGCTTGTTTAGCGTATGTATCCGCAGCTTTATTACCTTTAACATTGGTGTGGCTAGGGATCCATGCTATTATTACTTAAATTTTTTATACATGGCAACAGTATAGTAGTTCTTTTATTTTTAGAATTAGTGTTAAAATGGATTTAGAACGAAAGGAGGGTTTAAGAATGTCTTGTAAACAGCTGAGAGAGTCTGAAAATATTATTGAATTATTTAAATTATGAGATAGTACAAAGGATAGTCCGATTGAATCTCCAGTATTAAGATGAAATTAGAGGGCATTTATAACTCAGGATAATTTTGTATTTTGGTATCCAAACTACAGCTCCTACGTTACTACTTTCTGATATTTTAGAAGCGTCAGTAAATATAGTAGTCCAGTTATTCCATTTTTGATAAAAAATGCTATTAAAAATTATATCGGCACCTGGAAAATTCTTCTCTGTGCCAAAATTCAATAAAATTCTAGGAAAATAGATCAAAACATCAAATTAATTATTAAATAAAGGATGAACACGATGTTTAATGGTCAAATAAGGAATACCCAAGAATTTGCGGAAGCTTTTGATTAGACAAGGAATTTCTTTATGTAGCCAGAATTGAGAAGAACAGATTATTCAAGATAAAGATTTTATTGTTTTCAGCAAAGGGTGGTTAGAATATTGAACAATATTAAAAATAAATCTATCTGAAAGAATTTTCCTACGAAGGGATAAGGGAGGGTCAACACATATTCAACTTGAAGTGCATTTATTGTAAAGGATTTCATAGCACCCGAAATAAGACGTAAAGATTTAGCTTGAATCTGGTTTAATTTGTAAATGTGAGTTTTGTTACATGGTTCTAAAAGAAAAGATCTATCATCTAAGTAACTACGAATTATAGCATTGTATATAAGTTTTAAACATTAGGGATGAGCACCCCACCAAACCCCTGATAAAGATCGAATTATGTTTATGTTTTTCACACTTGTTAATAATATAATTTATGTGAGGAATACTACTAAACTTCAAATCAAAAATAACTCCTAAGGATTTTACTTCATTTTGGACAGGAATAATTTGATTTTCCAGTTAAGTTGGGAAGTGGTAGTGGAAATTGATTTAGAGCGAACATATAAGGCAATATAATCAGCATATTGGAGAATATTGCAAAAGGAATTAACTGTAAGGCTAAGGTCATAGATGTAAAGATTATATAACAAAGGACTTAAGTCTGATCCTTGGGTTAAACCTTTCCATATCTGTCTCTGAGGGAAATACGTGTTGTTAAAACGGACGGCAATGAAACGAGTAATAAGAGTATTGTATATGATATTTACTAATCTCACTGGAATGTTTAGATTAATCATTTTTTGTCTCAGCACAGAAAATAAAACATTATCATAACCTGAAGAAATATCGAGGAATACCCCAATAACATGTTCTTTTTGAGAGAAAGCAAGACCAACATCAGACCTGAAAATACTTAGACTACGCATTGTACCAAAGCCTTTTCTAAATCCAAATTGGCTAACAGGAAATAAACCCTTATTTTCTATATACGGATTTTACTTTACTATTACAATACGTGACATCGGAGTATGCGCTAATCTGTGCATGAAGAAATAAAAAACGCGTGACGATTTTTAATTTGTCATTGTATGCGTGAAGTAGTGCCGTTAGGTACAGGCGAAGGAATATCGATAAGTATATTGGGATCTCCGTGAGCAGGATAGACAATGAAATGTTTTTGCCTGAGTAGTATTCGTCCAGATATTATAAATACATGATTAAATTGCAAAATAATCATTGAAAATAATGTTCTCCTGTAGGTAACAAAAAAAGAATATCTGAATTATGAATCATTGGCATGTTATTTTGTGTGCAATCAATTGCCTTTGCAAACTTAATTGACATCAATTACTAAACTGTACACAGCATCACGGTACTTCTCTATGCGAGGTGAACTGAGCTTCCAGTCGTAACGAAATTGCACCATGTACACACACATAAAAATATCAGCCTTCATACATACATACATATGTTCACGCTGTATCCCTAACGACGTAGTCAGAGAGGATGAAACGTCAAGCTTCGCGATCCTTACATACCTCTTTCGTTTACTCAAATCTCATCATTCGTTCATTCAACATTTTCGCTTAGGTATGCCACTGGCACACCTAAGCGTTTGACATCTCCGTTAGCTAACACTCTGGCTATTTGATCTTCTTAAGTCAGCCGTTATGTGTTTGTAAATTCGATATACAACGTGCGCTACAGCAAAGCGTGGCCGTCAATAGCTGCTGCAAGTAATATTATATTCAATTTAATTATTTTTATCTTAACAGTTAGTAAGCGTTTGGTAAGTTATAAACGGAAAACTAGAACTATATAACATAACATAACATATCTTCACGCTGTATCCCCAACGGGGTAGTCAGAGAGGACGGAGCGCCAGGAGTGGCGGTCCTTACACACCTCTTTCGCTTCCTCAAATCTCATTATTCTCCTCACACATTTTCGCCTAGGTATGCGAGTGCTTTTGACATTTCCGTCTGCTAACACTCTGGCTATTTGATCTTCATAAGTCAGCCTTGGTCTTTCTTGGCTTCTTTTACCACTCACTTTCGCTCTGTAGATTTTCTTCGTCAGTCTTTCATCACTCATTTTTTCCATGTGCCCGAACCATCTCAGCATTCCTTTCTTCATTTTTACAATAACACTGTTGTGCAACCCTGTCATACTGCGTATCTCATCATTGTTAATCCTGTCCGCAAGCGTGACACCGCACATATTTCTGAGAGACCGCATATCCACAGCATTTATCATACTTTCACTCGATTTCGGGCATATCCAGGCCTCACTACTGTACTACAAAGTTGGTACCAACACCGTATTGTGGATGGCCATTTTAGCAGTTCTAGATATATTCACACTACCCACTAATGTAGACAGAGCACCGTTTACTTTATTGCCAGCTGCTACTCGTCTCTCCACATCCAACTCACATCTTCCATCCCTCGAAAAAGCACTCCCCAGATACACAGTTTCATTCACTTGTTCTAGACATTTTCCATTTACACAAACACGTATTTCGTTTGTACCGCTTCTCTTTCAAACACCAGAACCTTAGTTTTGCTCACATTCATTTTCAATCCTTTTACTTCACAATCTTCTTTCATGCACGTGACTAGTGTCTGCAACTGCTTCTGATGGTGCTATTAGCACAGCATCGTCAGCGTACAATTTACCACTGTGTTTACCACTGTGTCACCACATCCCATACCACTCTTATTACCTTTCAATGTCTGGAGCCAACTGTCCAAATACTGCACGGATAGCCAGGCAGACATCACGCAGCCCTGTCTGACACCAGAACAGACTTCAAAGCAGGGTGACATGTCACCGTCTATCCTTACACAGGCTCTGTGGTCTCGACCTCACAGCCTGCAGTAACGAGCCCTCCACGCCATATTCAGGCAGAAGACTTAATTTCTTCAGCACTACTCTATCGAATGCTTTCTCTAGATCCACGAAAGCGCAGAAAACTTTCCGACCTATAGCCAGAAACCTTCCTACGATAACGCGAAGTTAGAAAATCTGATTCATACAACCCCTACCGTTCCTGAATCCACCTTGCGCCTCCCGCAAATATCTTTCTGAAACGCCTTTCATACGTTCAGTCAATACCTTAGTATAGACTTTACTCGCTAAGCTGACCAAGCTGATGGCCCTATAGCACGCACAGTCTAGATAGGAATCTTTCCCCTTATATAGAGGTACTATGACTGCCGTGCGCCAGTCCTCTGGAACCTCCTCCTTCTGCCAACAAGGTTGCAGAGTGCTCAGAAAGCATCCCAGACACTCCCAGGACCACCATACTTGATCATCTCAGCAGTCACCTCATCAATTCCCGCAGCTTTTCCACATTTCAAACTTCTTATCACTTTCTCAATCTCTTTCATAATAATGGCATCCTCCAGTCCCTGGCCCGAGTGTGGCAATTCATTAGAATCGCTCTCAGTATCAGAGACGGAGTCGCCACTCTCATACAGTTCTCCATAGTATTCACTCCATCGCTGCAGAACATCCTTTTCATTTGTAATCAGGTTGTTTTCTTTCGAACGCACTTTATTCATTCTGCAAGGTGCCGGACCACTTCGAAGTTGTCCGACATCTTGTTTTCGTCTAACACCCTACACCTTTCACGCTTCTCTTTCACTAGTGCCTTCGTTTCTGCTTTCTGCAGTTTATTCTTTCATCAAATTTTTCACACCACAATCATTAGTAGCAAGGTAGTCTCGCCATGCTTTCTTTTTTTTATACACAGACACTTTCACCTCATCATCCCACCACACATCACGCTTTTTGCCGTTCCCAATCTTATTCATTCCACACACTTCTTTTGCAGCCTCTGCCAACATTCTTCAACATCCTCGCTCATCACTTTCAATCTATCATCAAGCATACTGGATAATACCCTTTCATATTCATTCCTGGTGGTCGCATCCTGCAGTTTCCAACTTTTAATGCGGCTAACCGCTGCACGTTTGGACACTACGCGATGTCGCCATGCTGCGTACAGACTCCTTATTCTGGTTATCACCAGAAAGTGGTCCGTCCCGACATCGGCTCCTCTATACACTCTTGTGTCCATAACCTGCTTCTTAAGTCTGCTATCCACCAGGAATAAATCAATCATACTTCTCGCACCCTTTCTTTCCCACGTGTACTGATGGATCCTTTTGTGCCCAAATATGGTATTAGCTACAAAAAGATCCTTTTCCATACATAGTCCTAACATAATCTTACCAGCATCATTCACTCTCTTATCTCCATATTTGCCTAGGACAGCCTCAAATCCTGTTCGAGGTGTCCCGACCCATCCATTCATGTCTCCACACACAATAATTCTTTCGTTCTCTTCAACCGTCGCTAGAACTTCTCTAACATTCTCCCAGAACTGCTCTAGTTCAGCCAAACCGACAGAGGACACTGGAGCATATACTGCCAAAATAAAAATTCTTGTCAACCCAATCTTGAGGCGTACCCAGAGCAGTCTGGGATTTACACATTCATACTCAGTCATACAATTAACCATACGAGAGGACAGTAAAACGCCTACCCCTTGGCATCCCCTATCTCCATGTAGTACCTCTGACCACAAAGCGATGCTCCCTCCGGGCAAGTCGGCAAGTTCACTGCCGCCTCGCTTGGTTTCACTCAAACATAGCACATCCAATCTTTTCTCTTCCATAATATCAATCACTTCATTCATCTTCTCCTCAATCCCACCTCTCACATTCCACGCAGCTACTCTGCACTCCTCCCTCCACTTCCCGCCGCTAGGTGTACAGCGTGTTGGGTGGCGGTCCCCAACGCCGAACTGCACTCTGCATACACCAGCGGGGACAGACCGGTGTACGTCGCTTTCGGGGGACGCCCTAACATTATCATTGCCGTTGTCCCGCATGGTATGCACAGGAGAGGAATTGAGGATTGAAAGGAGGAGTCCTGAAAAGGGCTGGCAGGGGTCGCAACGAGCACGCTTCCTCAGTTGACCCCCTATATAGCTTTAGTATAAAACCTGAACTATATAGCTTAGTATAAAACCTGAAAAAATACAAGTCAATCAACCAATCACATAAGTAATTTCTGAGCCCGTACGTCAGCGTCTCCTGCTTTCTTCATGATAATAATCAGTTTAAATGCTGCTCCCCCCAATGAGTACCCCTAACGGGGTTTTAGTTTACTCACCGGTGTGTTCTCCAGAGCTTCCAGCTGATGAAATCTTGGAGGGCTGTTTGTTCCTCACGATAAGCCTAAGAACGATAAGATAAGAAATAAGGCTTTACTTCTAGGGCAAGTCAGTCGATTTTCCCAGATACTACACAACGTAGGTACGAATTTGCGCGTAATTTAAATCTGTGATATCTTCTAATACATCCATTCAAATAATGTTGTACCGAGCAATTGTGATCTACATCGAGTATATAACGTAACTATCATATTTAATTGGCTATGGAGTAATATACTGTATTGGTCACAATAGCTTCGCAAATAATCTATTACTTTTTAATAACACGTAAATGATAATACTACAACGTATTTGAAATTATACAATCCATCCCGTCCACCTGTATCCACCCCATTATTTGAATATTTATTTTTTACTATTTCAGCTGTTATTAACGTAACTCAAAAGACCAAAATTTTAATAAACCACTTTTAATTTTGAATAAAAAAATAGGTGCCTACTTAAGTAAAAAGAGCTTACACGTACTGTAGGAAGCCCTCGGTGTGCGTCTGTGACTCACACAGTCGCACTTGGTATTTTAAATATTTATCGGGCTTAAATAAGAGCCCTCGTCAAAAATCAAAAACTAAAGTCAAATATGCATATTATATATGTATTCATGTATGAGTATTCATGTCAAAGTATTCATGCCAGAGTAATCATGTAGAGATAAACGATTGTATTTTGTTTAGATGTTAAGTATTTGGGTGATTACGTGATTATCTTTTTATTCTGGCTTGACGTTTCGACCGAGTTGCATCGGCCGTGGTCTTAAGCAAAAAAAAAGCTTTGCTTGAGATCACGGCCGATGCAACTCGGTCGAAACGTCAAGCCAGAATAAAAAGGTAATCGCGTTAAATTTCCCGGTTTAGATATATTCTATAATACAGCGAGCCGAGATAGCGCCATGTGACTACAATTTGCACCATCTATAATATGCGATAATTATTCGTAATGTTATTTTCAGTCTACCTAAAGCATTGACTTCATTACTTCAGACAGCCTGTCCCGTACTACGAAGTGAGGCAAATAAGATCAGATAAAATATAGATGTGTGGGTGCTGTTTTCTAACGAAATGGCGACCGATCATCTTATTTGATAATAAATGTGTATCGTATGTACATGTGCTCACCGTTGCTGCTCGGATTTGGCGTCTGGCTTTGAAGTTATTTATAAAGTCTATGGTTAAAAGTCTTTCATTTATTTTCCTGAACAATGAATTTAATGTTAAATTTCATGGACTTCCTTTATTTTAAGATACTTTGTTATTTAAAAGAGTAATATTATACAAGAAATATTGACATATTTATAATCACGTTCTTGAAAACGGCTATAACGATTTCGATGAAATTTACAATATTATAGAGCTTTACGGTGGTCAAAAATCGATCTAGTTAGAACTTCTAAACTCTTCTGATTTCACAACAGAGTTTACCTTCTCAGTAGTACAGTGCCTAGAGCGGAAATCTACCAAGCTGAAATACGCGGGTTCGAATCCTGCAATGTGGTCAGACTTTTTTCGTAATATTTTTTGTAAGACACCGAGTAAAGCTCGGTCGCCCATGCAGGTACTTATCCTTAGTTATGCAAAGTTTGGCTGTATTGAAAATATACAAATTATATTAAATAAGTAGCTGAAGTTATTATTATTACGTCTTCGTTAATTTTATAATTATCTTATCACTGTTAACACTACGTATGTATAAATAATATTTGATTCTTATCACCAATAGCATTATTTGTATAAATCATATTTGCTTTCTGAAACGTAAACAAAATTGCTAGCCGTCCTCCGTAGATTATTATTTGTGCGTCGTATTTCCCGTTCTCATGGGTATTTTATGAAATCCTGACTTAGCGAATGCGGAATCTATCTACCTTCCTTTCGAAATAGACTTTAATTTCTGAGATTTCTAGATGAGTGTGTAACGTTGGCTGCGCAGGTGTTAATTTTTTAATGTGGTTTATCGGTAGATATGAGATATTAAGGGTATTGGGTTTATTTAGGGTCACCCTGGAGAGAAATACAGATCAAATTTTTATTAGGGCGCCTTCACTGTATTACTACAATCGATTTCAGTTGTGAAATTAAGAGACACATTATTCCAACCTTCACCAATTTATTAAAAAATACATCCCCTAATTTATTCTCATGAATTCCGTATTCACTAAGGCTGTGGAATCTTAATTGTTAGTTATTAAAATTATAATTGTAATTTTACAATAATATAAAATACACTTGTATCTGAAATTACAATATAAATGTTACAACCATTAATAAGTATAACATCAGCTTCTTTTTTTTAAATTTTTTTTTTAATATACTCAGACATTTCACACAGCGCCATCTAGTCTCAAAGTAAGCTGCATAGCGCTTGCGTTGTCGGTACTAGACAACTGATATACTACTTATATACTTTTCTTTTGTAAATATATACATATTATACATAAACACCCAGACTCAGGACGGGAATCGAACCCGCAACCCCCGTTTACTTCCGACGCGCTAAGCCGTTGCGCCACGGAGGTCGTCAAGCTTCTTAATATTAAGTATAATTTAAAACACTAAGATGTACTTCAATAACGAAACATAAAGTTAGTTAAGTATATTGTTAGTTCCACATTAATTTTAATCATATAAAATACCCACGTGTGACATTTTATAACATTTTAGTAACAAGAAAGAGGGTAGAATGGATTTCCTGCGTGTAGTGGGATTGCATAAAAGCCTGATTTTGGTCTTGTAAGAGTTCAGTTGTGAGAAGCCATCGAATAGTCAAGTACATAATAGTTGTGATGAAGAATTGATTGAGTGTATTCATAGTGATCAGTGCTCCCATTACATTTCATATTTAACAATATTTATTAGATTGTTAATAATTTCTATATCTGCTTGTACATTACCATCTAAGGAGATAACCATGTATAGCCAGTCGAGTTGTCTCACCAATGGTCCATAAGATTATCCATGGTGTTCACTAAACCCTTAGTGACTGCACAATTAAGTTAGGTATTCCGCAAGCCGAGTTGTCCCTCCAATGGTCTCAAAGAATTTCCATGAAGTCCACTATACTCATAAATCTCAAAGAAAAGAGACTAAATATATATTGAGGTAATTCAACCTCATACTGCAATGCACAAACAAACGATCCGAGTATAAAATCCACCAGATCATGGAATTAAAAATATACCGTTCGTCCGCGGTGTTTATTAGAAATAAGAATACACCATTAGTCCATGATGTTTATGGAATTAAGAATACACCGTTAATCCATTAATCCACGGTGTTTATGAAAATAAGAATACACCATTAGTCCATGGTGTTTATAGAATTAAGAATACACCGTTAATCCGTTAATCCACGGTGTTTATGGAAATAAGAATACACCATTAGTCCATGGTGTTTATGGAATTAAGAATTCATCGTTAATCCGTTAATCCAGGGTGTTTATGGAACCCTGTAACAAAATTCCTAGGGTTAATCCACCAGACTCAACACCAAGGAAATTCCTTTTAAAAGAAAACTACAACTTCCACATTCTACTTACCACATGAGGTCTATCATGGGACCTTTAAAATATTAAAAGTAATGAAATATATTTCTTAATAACACAATAAACTTCTTAACTATATAGTCATATAAACTTTATTCCTATACTTCCATTTTTGCCTGCCACTTAACCACCACCAAAAGTGAATGGCTCCCTCCGTGACGGAACTACAACTCGACAAAATTTGTACCCTCTAACATCATCAGAATTTGTTACTGAAACTACTCAGATTTCAGTCTGAGGTATCCGGCATAAGAAAGAGAAAGCAAGTTTCTGAAAAGACATCCACCAATAGGAAGTGTGAAAATTTCAAAGTGACAGAATCTAAATGTCAGATTGACAGTTCCACAATAGATTTAGAATGATCTCGATAAAAGTAGCCACTGAAAAACAAACCGGAAGCAATGCCTATTTGCTCGAACATTCTATACTACTTGATTTGTGAAACAGATATATATATTCAGTCAAGAAAGTATCGGGAATGGATGATTTGTTTATGGTTCCAAATTCAATTTTTTGTTTTTTTTGTTGTTGTTAGATTGGAACAACTCTTTTTCCATTTTGGCGCGGAGTTTGAGTTGCATCTGTTAATTAGATTAAATACAGTGCTGTTTTTAGTTATATCATTCTAATGTGTATTGTGAATTTCATAATGAACAAAAAAATTGAACAAAGAGTTTGTCTTAAATTTTGCATCGCCAATGGTATTTCGTGTTCGGAGTCACTGAAAATGTTACAAAAGGCTTACGGTGAATCGACTTTATCAAAAACTCAACAAATACCATCGAGCAACCACCTTATTCACCAGATATGGCTCCAGCCAACTTCTTTCTTTTTTCTAAACACAAATTACCACCCGTTTTCATTCGGTAGAAGACATAAAGGAGAATTCGCGCCGAGCACTGAACTCAATTCCGGAAAAAGCGTTTAAAAATGTTTTGATGATTGGATTATTCGTTGGCGTAAGTGTATCGTTTCTGAAGGAGCATACTTTGAAGGTGATAAAATAAATTTGGATGAATAACTAACATTTCGTGTATTATTGATCTTTTCCCGGTACTTTCTTGACAGAGTAGTATAGCAACATTCGTCTCTCTTTTATCGAACACAATCGATTATCAGGAATTACTCGTATTTACAATTTTTAAAACTTTATTTATTTATCCCATCGTCAAAATGGGAAATCAAACCGTTAATACTGAATTAAATTATCATTACTTAAACTTGTTTTATTTTGTTTATAACAAATGTATATTTTATACAAAAAAATCAAGTATCGATTTATTACTACGATAATTATTACTATCGTTGTATCCAAACATTCAATGTGATTACTGAACGAAACGTAAGTAAATGTATATTTTAACGAAAGTAACAATTAACATTACAATGAAAACAACAAAATAATTAATAGTTTAATATATTAAGTTCTGTTTTACATAACATACACTCAAATTGCAATATTTATTGATTTTCCTTGAGAAGAAATGAAGTAATACTAGGTACTCGATTCCGAACAAATTTCCGAACGCGTTACCGATTAATCATTGTATCGTTGACAATTGTCCACTAACCTCTGCAGTAGTATTGTGGAATGTAAAATAAAATTCGTGATTGAGTCTAATTTGTATGTAATTAAACCGTAAGTATATACCTATAAAAAAATGTGTTACAAGTGTATGAGTCAGTCAGCAAGAATTAAGAAAGAGATGCTTATCGTACGTAGGAAATGTGACGTTTCTCAACGATTAAAATGCAAATTTTTCATTACGTCACCGTCGCGCGTCGCATATATTTTTAATCTCGATATTGTATAATACATATTTTACTTCTAAGTTCTACAATTGTAAGATATAAGTCATAGCCTAGCGAATGTAATTTTTTGTCTAACGCGTTCTGCGTAGTTACGGCGACTGTGCTGCCGCCTAGCGCCTGCAGCGTGATTGACAGCTTTTAGGGCAATGCATGCAAGCGAACGCTCTCGATGTCCTGGTGGCTCCACGGGTGGCTCCGACGATGCTCCGACACTGTCCGAATGTGCCTGAATCACGCAATATACACGGCCACAAATCTTACGATACCCACCGATAGTACTCTAGCACCTAAATTATTGACCGGTGGCTTAACAAGTTAAACAGTTTAACTAAAATAGTTATCTATTTTAGTTTATGATTGTTTATTTACAATCAATTTCTGTACGTTGCTTGCAACTTTACGTGTTCAGGTTTTCACATTTTCTTATTTATATGTCTGTGCAAAAATAACGTGAATTCGACCTTTTAAAATACGTTAACATTTTAAACACATTAATTGTGGGACATGTGTCACGTTTTATTATATTAATTGTTATTACTACAATATCTTACTTACACAAAATACTTAGTTTTTTTTTTGAATAAACAGTGCCATCTATTTGAAAAGCAGTTTTTGTGTTGGTAGTTGCAGATAAATACATAAGTGAACACACGACACTATAGTCTGTAACATTCAACATTTACGACACTTAATCTCGAGCCTCCATAGCTCAGGGGTTAGAGCACTGGTCTTGTAAACCAGGGGTCGAGAGTTCAAATCTCTCTGGGGGCACTTGAACCGCCTTTTTTTGCTTTTTTACCGTTTTTCCATTTTTTTTTATTTGATATTTAATTTGAACACTATCCCAAATATATATTAATTACCAATAATTATATTTAAAATACTTTTGAAATATGTTACATACATGTATTATTCTTGAAGCTAATCATTTATTTGAACATATTATTTAAATTGGACATAGTTTTGCTAGATAGAAATTTTTTTCTCATGTTATTTTTATTTTCTGTACATAATATATTATTATTAATTATTATTATCCGTCCTCTCTGACTACCCCGTTAGGGATACAGCGTGAGGATATATATGTATGTATATATATATATACACACCGGCACAATTAGCGGAACAGAAAAAAAAGTGAGACTATGAGATAATAACGCATATATTTGACGAAAATGTAATTAGACACAAAATAACAAATTGATTAACATCTTTTAACAACGACTTTGAAAAGTCTTTGTTATTTTTTATTGAAAAATAAAGAAATTTGAAATAAGTGAAATTTTTAGATGATTATGAACCATCACAAAAAATAAAAAAAAGTAAGCATTAAGTGATTTAACAATAAAATTAAAGCAAAATTAATAACGAGTGTTTCCCCCTCTTGCTCTGATTACGGTTTCCATTCGTCTGGGCATGCTACAGATTATGTTATCGATGATTTCTTGAGGCAACCGCTCCCACTCCTCAAGTAATGCGTTTCCAAGTTCATTCAGATTGTTGGGGGGTTTCTGGCATTCTGGATTTAACCCTTCTTTTTAGCAAGTCCCAGACATGCTCTATCGGATTCATATCGGGGGAATTTGCTGGCCACTGCATCACCGGTATACCTACGTGGCTCAGATATGCCTGTACCGATTGTGCACTATGAGCACGAGCATTATCTTGCATTAGAATAAAGTCGTCACCAATAAATGGGGCAAATGGTACAACATGTTCTTCTAAAATGTCTCTGATGTATCGATCTGCTGTCATGGTCCCTCCTGTGACTATCACTAACTCCGTGCGAGCTCCCAAACATATCCCTCCCCAAACCATAATCGAGCCGCCACCATAAGCCACTGTGTGTTCAAAATTAGACTGTATGTGGCGTTCTCCTTTGCGTCTCCATATTCGCTGTCTCCCATCGATCTGTTTTAAAAGAACTCTGCACTCATCAGTAAAGAGAACCTGCTGCCATTCGTTCAAATCCCAATGACGATGTTCTCGCGCATAGCTTAATCGGTTTACGCGGTGACGTCTCCCAAGTTTTGGGCCTTTGGCAGGTATATACGACCCTAAACCAACTTCTTCAAATCTCCTGCGAACTGTACGCTCACTTACTCGTACTCCTCGAACGTCTTCCAGTTCATTTCGAGCTTGTACAGCCGTTAATCGCGTATTCCTACGAACTCCAAGTTGTAAAAAACTGTCATCTCGCCTCGATGTACATCTTTTTCTACCTTGACCCCTCCTCCTCACAAGAGAATTAGACGATCTGTACCGCTGGATGCTGCGATGAATCGTTGATACTGGTCGACGAAGCCTTGAGGCAATCGATCTGTAGGTATGGCCATTTCTTCTCATTTCATCAGCCCTAATGATTTCCAGTGATGTTAAGTCAGGCATAATAAAGAGCTTTTAATAAACAAAATTGTCTATAGAATAACAAATTTATAAAAAACCATTAAGTGCAATTTTTCAAAAAAATTACAATTACGTAGTTATTACTCGAACAAGTTGACAAAACGTATTATTCGGGAAAATAAAACAAATGAATGAAAAAAGTGTATGTCATCTAATTTTCTATTTTCAAATTTGACAATAAATTAAAAAAATATCATAACTGGCCAGTTCCTCAAGTAAAAGATTTTAAAATCCTGCTTTTTTTGTGTTCCGCTAATTGTGCCGGTGTGTATATATATATATGTATATTACACACACAATCAGACGCTAACAAATAAAATGTCAAACTTTTTATGTGCAGGGTGTTTTCATTGTTCAATATGAAATTATTCGACCTACTTATATTACCTGGTTATATAGTCATTTTTTCATTATAATAAAAATGTATTTATAGCACAAGTTTTTTTTTATTGTACTTCCATGTTGTTCCTATGTCACGCTCAGCCAGATTTTCTTATTTTGGTATAGAATAGGTATTAGATACTAAAAAGAAATACTATTTATTGGTTAATGTATAACAAGGGCCAGACGTCCTTATTTTGGCTGGACGTCTCGATTTGTTTGCCCAATATTAAATATCAAGCTCAGTCCCGTTTTTCGGGGATTCGGGGCTGCTGCTTGTCGGAAGCTGGCGCGACGTTGTCTCTAATGACGTTAATTCTATAATAAACCCCATGCTATCTATTGTTTTGTGTAATTCACTAAGTCCTATAGGTTTGACCTTACTATTTTGTTATAAGTATGTGTGTAATTTGTACTTTTCAAAAAAGTTCTGGACTAGAAGGGTTCGGTGGCGCCGGTGCGAAATCGTTATTCGGTCACCGTCTTACGTCATCGTCGTCAGATTATCGCGAGTCTACTGTAATTCGTTTCAAGACATTTCTTTTTATCACAATCGTTATCACATTAATTAATTGTAGGATATTTTTTTCGAATCCACTCACATGTACCTATATAATAATAATATGTGGATGTGATCGCATTCATTAAAAGTTACATTTATGCATTTACAACGATTTAATTTGCGGGTCACAGTTTAATCTCGTACAAAAAGGAACTGGACAACTGATAAAGATTCAATTTAATTTTAAAAATGAAACGAGTTTTTTGAAATATATTCCGTTCGAAAGTATTATATCAATGAAAACTTTCTTTCTCAAACTTAAAAAGTATTCACACACTCACAAACTTAAAATTAGAACAAAATATCTACTGCTTAGGTAGTAATCTCGCTTTGTCTGTCTCATCGTTTGTCTGTATTTCACACCCGTTTTCCTCGGAGACCATTTGACATAAACAACTGAAGGGAACAATTACATACGGTAAGTTGTGGCCCAAGACAGACGCGAACTATAAAAGTTGAATTTTCGCACTCGGGGGTTAGTTTCGGAAGCCTAATAAAAAATTGAGATCGTTGTGTGGCGTATCAAATAAAACTTCGAAAATTCTCGAAATACACGTCATAATTACTGTACCGCTGAGCCGTCTTGTAAAAACTCAACTTTTGAAACAACTGTCCTGCTTGGGGCAAACGCTTATTAAAATAGTTCCAAACTTCACCTGTCTACGTCAAATAGTCTCCGAGAAAAACGACCGTGACAAACAGACACCGAGATGATACCCATGTATATATCGACATCTAGGTACTATTTATGTATCTAAATGGAATTTATTTGAAAAAAATCTATATGTATATAAGTACCTACATTTTTTCGAATTTGGAACAGAGCATTAAAAAAATAATTCGAACAAAGAAATTATGCCCAAACAAAAATATACATGTAGTATAATAGAATAAATATACATATGTAACATACATACATATTCTTCACGCCGTATACCTAACAGGGTAGTCAGAGAGAACGGAAACAAACAATATAATACGTTATATATTACAATACAGACGAATATAGAACCGCCTCTTTTTTGGAGACTAAAATATTACGACTGGCCATTAATTAGTATGTGTGTTACTCTTCGACGCAACATGTAAGTACACACACATATACGTGGTCAGAGTAATTACAAATGACAGATTAGAATCAGGTAGTTCTGAATGATTTTTTTTGCTTTTTATACCACAAAGGTGACAAACTAGCATACGACACACCAAATGTTAGGGGTTAGCGTAGCCCATGGACGCCTGTAACACTAGAGGTACCACTTGTGCGTTGCCAACCCTGTAAAAACTTTTTCCATCGTGAGAACCTTGATAGGAAGCTCATTCTCTGACCTGACTGTTCGAGAAAGGAAACTTCTTTAAAAAATGTAAACAAACAAGAAACTAACATAGATTTCGTTAAATTTTCACTGTTCACTGCTCCGGCGTACACATAGCACTCCAATAACACTGCTTTTCTGTTACATACACGAAACTATGGAATATGCACTAATAACACTAATGTTATCTAATATAGTACAGCATTGAAAACATTATCTCAAGGTTGCCTATGTTCCTAGATCAAATTAGTATCATAAATCAGTTCACTCTATGTGAGTGACACGATTCATTCGAAATGGAAGACAGATTAATAACGGAAAAATATTATTGTTTGCGATGTACAAACAATAATAATCTTCTATACTTTATTTAAGTGTTTTTTATAAATACAAATTCTTACATTTATCATGACGATTATCATTTTTTTAATTCTTAGTGGTTTTTATGGAAACACAAACACGCAACGGACAAAAATTCTAAAAATGTTTGTTTTACTAATCTATACCAGTAATCAAATCGTAGACTTCATTGTTTGTAAGCGCATCACGCAAATATCACTTATTGAATTCAGAATCTAATTTCTGAAAAATATGAACATTCTATCTGACTAATATATAGTGTTCATTTTATCGATATCGACCCATTAAGTTAAAAGATTAAAAAAAATTCAAAATTAGAAAACTCATAGTGCAACCTGTCACCGTGAGGTAATGCTTTTTTCGCAACATAATATTATGTATGTACAAATGTACAATGAAAATGTAGTATGTACAACCCACAGACTTACTAATATTATGAATGCGAAAGTCTGTCTGTCTGTCGTAACCTAAGTTTTAAATTTGGCACAGAGATAGTTTGAAATCAGAAGACGCACATCGGCTACTTTTTTTTATCAAAAATCAATTCCTAACGGGATAGAAAGGGGAATAAAGCTTTATATGGAAAACACAAAACCGGCGCCCGCGGCGCTGAACCGATTATGATGTTTAGTATAGTGAGACTTTTTTTAAATAAAGACAAGGGCTATTTTTTATCGAAAAATCTGCCTCTACGAAAAAGGCAACACTTACCCGGAAAAGTGACGAAATAATTTTTCGCACGAGCGAAGTCGCGGGTACAGCTAGTAACTAATAAGTATGACAACTGAGTCAATTATTTGCGAACTAGCCCTTCTCTATAGTTATGTTATAAATGTCATAGTCTCTATATTTGTTTACATTATGAACGAAAATGAAAAAAGTAGGATTTACTCAGAAACGTATTTTCATTACACCCTCTTACAGTCAGACTATTCCTCTCAGACGCCCTCTCTGACTACCCCGTTCCGAATACTGCGTGAAAATATGTATGTATGTACTCTCTAACAGCTTTTAGGCGATTTTAATGTCGCGATGTTTCATTTCAGACGTATTATAATTATTTGTTACTTATACTTACATTACGAAACGAAGCGAAATATTTTTTACGAATATTTTTATTAAAATACTAGTAACTTTCCGCCCGTTCCTTCGTCCGCTTAATACGTCTGTTAAATAAATACAATTTAAGAATTATAAGAGAAAAGCAGGAATAAATAAGCTGGTAATCTCAGCTTAACCACCTCTTTGTAATCTACGTTTGTAATAAGCCCTTTTGAACTCCCGTACACACCACCATGGCTTATTTTACCTCCTTCAGAGGATGATTTTTAAAAACTCTAAAGCACATGATAAATTTTTAGCTGAAAGACTACATATCACATTTCATGGTATTAACTACAATCACAACGGAATTCCCATATTAAGTTTCATCCCTTATCCTTATTTTACCCCCTCAAAAGATAAATTTCCAAAAAGTTTGAAACAATTCTTTCTTAAAAAGGCAAAAATATCTATGTTAATGGATTTAACTTAAAAAATTACGAATTTTCATACAAACTCATGTCCCTATTCAACTCCTCCGAATTTCCAAAAACCTCTTCTTAATGTACTTGTACAGTGTACAAGGAACACTATCAAATGTCATCATACGTTTATTTTCAGTCAGAGTTCTATAATGTCATATAAACAAATTTATTAAATTGTTTAATCCGGGCTGATAGAAGGTGCACGACGTTACTGAAGCGCGCTATAAATATTTGCGCAAAATTATGTAATACAAAATTGTTACAATATATTACCGAAGTCAAATGCCAAACTATATCATAAGTCCAAAAAAGTCAATATTTTTGTAACCATCTAATACTTAGTACTAAGTAGTCGAGTATTGTTCGAAATTGTCTAGTAATATTCTTCATGGTTACTATGGTAACCTTATTCATTTGTAGTTTATAATGAATTTGTTAGTTATTTACTTACGTAGTAATGTGACATTCTCTTTGATTTTGTTATATAATTCTCTGTAATTGTATGGTGCCATATTACAAAATAGTGAAAAAGTGTTGCATAAAAGCACATAAAAGCGAATTAAATGAATCGTATGGTGATGAATCCCTAAAATCAATAGCCATTTTCCGTTCAAACTTCAAAAACCACCAATCGACACGTGTTTTGACTCTCAACGAAGCATCCTCAGGATAATCTAGAGATAAGACTTGGCCAGTTAACCAGCACGGAATCAACTATTTTTTTTTTTGTTTATTGGAAGGGAAAAACGCACTCGACTGCTCCTTACGCCTCAGGAGAGAACGTGAGGACCGGACGGGTAGTGTCGGGCTTGAACCGTCTAAAATAACCCTCCTTGCCACTCGACCCTACGGGCCGTCGTAGCAAACTGAACGCGTTGGAAGGGGCAGCGGAAGGCGCTCCGCCCGGAAAGGTCAACAGTCTAAGGGCTTGTCCGGGGAGTATCCGGGTCAGAGGACGGAACCTCGACTCAGGTTGTCGCCAGGAAAATATGCACCTGCGTGCCGTCGAGAACCAATACGAGTGAGGGCCGGTCCCAGAGCGGTTATAACCGGCCGGCGATCTATCGGCTGAAGGCCCGAAATGGTGTGTGCCTATCGTGTGACGCAGTGCGCGCGGAAGGCCCATGCTCAAATGGGACCCTATCGGAGTGAGTGATGTAGTCGAATAGAACCTACAGAGGCCCTGGTGTTAACGTGCAAGACATCAACGCCCCCTCAGAGTGGAGTGGTGTGGTGTCGCAGCGTTATTTGCGGTGTTTAACAGGGCGTCGTTCGCCGCTGTTATGTAGTCATCCGGCATGCTTATTATGTAACTTGCAGTCAGTATGTGACACCCAATATCGCGCGATATCTGCTGTCAAAACGAGAATTTGTGTAATGTAATTTTGTATAGTGGCGCTAAATCTACTGCGAAAAGAGCATTTTACGGTCATAGAATAATATATACGCAATCGTCATACATGATACCTACCAATTTTTTATTACAATTAGTCACCGATCGCGCAGTGCTCGCGTGGCTGTCGCTGTCTGAAAATTTTTAGGTAGTAACCCCGCGGGTCAGTTAATACATATATCTCTCGGTCGTCTACGGTGGGGTCGTCTACAAATTATTCAGTTGCACGACTATTTTACTAATTGCCCTAACCACGACCAGAGAGCTATTTTGTTGAATTTAAACTAATTGTCAAATGTTTAAAAGTGAAGAATATATTGAATTTATCTGTTTATTTAACAACGCTATGTTGTTTTTACGTTCAATAATTTCTAGTTGTTCCAAAATATTCAACCTAATACCTTTATTGTGTAATACTTTGAACACAACACAACATCTTATAGAATCAGGGATGCAAATCCCTGATTCTATAAGATGTTGTGCGAAGTGGGACTTCAGGATTATTATTTTTCTACGCTAATATATGTTCAAATGGGACTTCAGGATTATTATTTTTTTACGCTAATATATGTTCAAATGGGACTTCAGGATTATTATTTTTCTACGCTGATATATGTTTGTGTCTTATTTCGAAACTACGACCTGTTTGTCTCACGTATATGCCGTCACAATGTTCACACTTCAATTCGTACTTCATTCTTTTTATTATTTCCTGTTTTGTGTTTTACATTACAAAGAGATTTGATATTATTGACCGACTTATATGCTACAAAAACATTATTTTTTCTAAGTGTTTGCAATATTTTCATACATATTTCCTAAATAAGTAACGCTACCCGTATATTTATTATGTTCTTTGTCTCATGATCCTTTATACAGAACTTTATTATTAAGTCCTTTGTTTTCTTCTAATTATGTTATTAATTACTGTATTATTATAACTGTTATTACATATTATATTATTATAATTATGTTATAATATAATATATTATGTTATAATACAGATAAATTGATTCAACTTACGAATGATCCAACGAAACGATTTACCTACAGCTCTACATCTTCAGATTTACCTACATCTAGATTTTTGTTCACTAATGGTTCGCATAATATGAAAGACTACACAGTACTAATAAATCCACAAGCTTCCAAAGTTTTAAGGTCTGCCAAAAATACATAAAACTAATGTGCCAGTTTGTGCCGGTGCACCAGCATATGGATTATCAAAACGTCTTAATTTAATTATCAAAGAAAAGTCCTCCTTATCGCATTTACAGGCAATATTATGTTTTTTATTTTGTCGATTAATTCTAGGCTAACTATATTTTGCATTGCTTTTCTTTAATAATTAAATTAAGACGTTTTGGTAATCCTTAAGCTGGTTGAAATATGGAATGGGCTGGTCGCTTTCAATTACATAAAATAAAATCTGCGTAATGTCAGATTTCAGAGAGAAACTTTTTTCACATGTAAACTTTATACATTTTAAATTTTAAAAAATCATGACGTTTGGTTGTTCGACTCAATTGTTTTACATTCAACTTTTAACATGAAGATGGATACAGCGAAAATCGGAGTAATTTTTGAATACAAAGTCAAAGTCAAATCAACTTATTCAAGTAAACCCAATTACAAGGTATTTTTGAACGTCGAATCTACTTTAGTTCGGTTCAAAGAGAAGAGAAAAGAAATCCTGGACACTGAGAAGAACCAGTAAGAAACGCAGCAGGACCTGCTCGTAATGTAAATTGGTGAATTGTGTTTGAGGGGATAAGACTAATGAATGCATCGTGTTTTTGGTTTAACCGCTTTAGTAGTGTATTTCCTTGTGATTCATTCTTCAACTTTTGAATGAATCACAAGGAAATACAAATAAAAATATCTAATACAGTAATTTTTTTCATATCTCCTTAGAGAGTATAGACACGGTTTTGTTACCGTTTTAAAATAATATGAATACATGTCTCTGCTATGCTTATTTATGGCGTCGTAATTTTACATTATCTTTGGTTTATGGCATAACTTAAAATGATAAATGTCTTTGATTGGTTTATGTCCAATGACGAATTCAGTGTGAGCGCTTTGTCTAAAATAACCAAAAAGTACTACAGGCTTTTTGAATTGGTCATTGGACATAAAAGTATTGATAACTTTACTAATAATACCTAACATATCTATCATCCGTCATGTATTGAATAATAAAATATGTATCCGTTTACTCTACAGTGAAGTTAAAATATTGGCAAGGGTGACATATATATATTGTAACGAATAAAAGTTAATTTCATTTAATTATAGTTAAATTTGTAGTACGTGATGAAAGCGTGCTTATATGTTTTTTTTAAACTATATTTTATTTTATACCTTTCAGTCTCAAAATAACTTTAACATGTTTATTATTGATTCAGAATACATTTCAAGTTCGCTTCACGTTGGGGCGTCCGCCACATTGAATTTAGTACGACGTCAATTTATTTTTCGTATCCTCTCAGCAAACCCTTTTGATTTGATACCCATACCATGATGGTAGATAAGAAAATTATGTCCATCACCTTGGGGCGTCTGCCATATTGAATTTAGTACGACGTTACATTATTTTTCGCATTCTTCTCAGCAAACCCTTTCATTTGATACACATATCATGGGCAGTGCATAATCATCTTTGAGAGTCCGCCATATTGGATTTAGAATGACGTTACTTAGCTCACCATGCGTTGTCATCCAAACTTCAACTCAATCGGCACCGGGTAGTAGGTCTAATTTAACGTCCATTTTTATATATTAGGTAACTTATCTAAATACAAAGTGAAGAAAAAATCAAACCAATTGAAATTTATTATTATTTTTATTAGGTAATCATATTACAAAGGAGGTACATTGCTTTGTGTAGAACCATGCATTGGACAATCAATCTCAAAGTGTTTAACTTAAAAATATTCTGCTACAATTACAAGGGAGACACATTCACATTATGACTACTGTTACTCACACTCGGGTGTATGCGTTCCGACTACTCAAAAGAGTAACAAATATGCTAGAATATAATAGAAAATGCTTAAATAATATGGTATATATAATGCATACACAATTTAAAAAAATGCGAAAAGGTTCTTTCACATGGAATTACGTGTGAAGTTTAATAACGTGGAATAAATAAGCAGTAACTACTAACTCTCAAGACAAAATTATTTTTGTTGTTTTTGTTCGAACCAATGTAACAATCTACTATCTTTCATTCAAGTGTGGATCAATCTTAATATTATTATATATGTAGTCACAAACTGGTAAATCTGTCTCGAGAACATATCTTGCTATTTTAATACCTACCTCAAATCATTGAACACTTTATATCACGACATCGTAAGATATAAAAAAAAATTATTGTCTAAATGTTAATAAGGTAAAAATGAATGGGTCTGTCACTATTATAACGGATGTTCCGTACCTTCCGAATTTAAAATATTTTATCACCTCAAGACCTTTTCACTTCAGAAACAGAACTGACATATATTTACGGTAGTAAACATTTCTTTGGGTATTAATATTTTTCCAAGAAATCTTTTATTCTTTTAACATTTTTATTAGTAAATGCAAATACCCAAAGTATATTAAACTACATTATTGTGTATACGTGGTTATCAAATATGAGTTTAAATGTAATGTTCAAAGGTGAAAAAATAACACTATTATGTACATCCGTGTAAGCTCTATGCCAATTAAGGTACCATTGATTAATATTAAATCATAGTGAATTTGCTCTAATTCATAAACAATAGACCGTCGTCGGCGAGGGGAGGTGAGACATGTTTAAACTTAGAATTCAAAAACTTAGGCATATTTTTTACAAAAATAGAATTCCAGGAGTTAAAAAATTAAATATTATTTTTATAACTTTTTATCCCTGTAGCAAAAAATAAAAAATTTACTGTAGTTCCATTCAAATCTTACATGAAAAATAAAAGGAATACTATCTTTCAATAAATCGATACAAATACACGTTTTTAATTAAAAAAATTTAAATGTTGACAATGCAATAATGACAAAACGACACTGCCCCCTCGCGCCTTTCTAATCATTACGTTGCCTTACTAGTGTCTATGCAATAAGTAACGGTCCTATAGGCACGCTTGAGTGACTCGAGCTTCAGTAATACCAAACATTATACATAGCTATAATTTTTTTACACCTATCAAAACAAAACTGCTATCTCCCAATGGTTAACTAAACGACGTTCAGATTGGGAGTTAATCCTCTAACATTACATGCCGCCTTACTCTTTATCGATCGCATTGTACTTACAACAAATACATAAGATACATAAGAACCAGTGAAATAAAGAACTAAATATTAATCCGAGATAATTCTAGTTTTGTCATAAAGTACAAACCAGTCCGTATTAGAGTACAAAGATGCCCAATATCTCGGTACATGAGCGTCAAGATGCAAACATCTCAGAATACCCTGACATGAACCTGATATTGTTACTTGTAATTTTGAAACCTGATAATATTCTGAGAGTACCAGTTAAACGGAATAGCAATCATAAACAAGGAAACATTATCCTACACTACAATATAAGCAGTACCGTCTGGGTAAATACGTTACAATCATTCCAAAAAGACATAATTAACCGATTTCAAAAATGAGTTAAATCTGCCAAAACAATAAGATAAACTAAAGGTTCGTAATTCAAATGATATTACATATTCTCTACATTTATTATACAAAAATCACATCGGACAATCTATGATACCACTCCGCCTTCACATACAAAAATATAATATATATGTAGGTATTGTACAATGTACATACATTATTTTTATATAACTTTTATACACATACTAATATTATAAGCAAGGTTTATTTATAAGCGATTCCAGTATTTACGGATTAATCATGTAGCTTTGAACTATAATTTGTATTATCAGAAGGTATAAAATCATACAATTTCTGAGTAAATTTCACCCAACAAAATTAAATGTTTGCAATATATCAACGTATAATGAGACCGTATAACACTAGATTCGCCAATAACAAAACCGATATTTAATTTTAATTTTAAATCTCTCTTAATATAAATACAAGCTTGTTATATTTGTAGTGTTTTCCTTAATTTGTTTAAACAATACAAAACAATCTTAACCTTCATAACACCGCGCAAATTATAATCGTTTACTTGTAATTAGGTACATGTCAAATAAATCTTTTTCTAAATAAAAGATTCTACTTCACTGATAAATAATAAACCAATAAACACTTATAAAAAATAAACTGTCTTTATATCTCTATTTTACTAAGAATTTCCTAAAAATAAATTGTTATAATTACACTTTTAATTACAAAGAGATTAGAAATGACTCAAAATCAATTTTCTTTTTTAGAATATAACACTGGGCTACACATATTTTCATTTTATTTCATATTGGCCTTACATTATCATTATTAAAGATTATTTGTTGACAATTGCAACCAATACGAATTAGTGTTTTAACGACATTTAGTTATGGGTACACTATTTAAAGTTTAAAGTATGCAATGTCCGTTCATTAATGTAAAATATTACGAAGTCAAAATAATTTATACAGGGAGAAAACTCAAATGTTAGTTAAATAGAGTGTATGTGTACCTGTGTGTTTGTGTGTGTGTGTATGATACGGTGTATTTTAACAATAACCATAACATAATGTTTGTAAATAATAATGACTATTGTAGTACAATTTTGGTATTTTTCTTATCCCTGGATAAGAAAGACCCGTCAGCAGTTAAGGGTTAAATACTCATATTTTTTGCATTCCGTTGTAATTTGTTGACAGTAATTCAGTTGGACTTCATATTTTGCAGTTCAACATTAAATATTTTAAACTAATAAAACGGGACATGTCTAAGAAGCTACAAAAGGTTGTAGGTACTTTCACAAGAAAAAGGCAACTTTCAACATATAAACTCGGACTTCCATTTCGAAGGACAGTTTCTAGTATTTTTTATAACAAAATTCCAGACAATTTCACTAATTATGTGATCCAAACTAAGCTCTAGGCTTTTACTATGGGGTTGGGAATCAAACTTAAGACCTCGGCCTATCACCACATCTACGTCAAAAAGAAAAATAGATTTTTGTGAAATAGTAATGAAATAAAATTTTAGAAAAACAGAATACTATTACAGAATTGTCTATGGACATTATTAATTTGCGTGTTCCTTTGCATCTTTAATATGACGTCTATGGACAAATCCACAGATATTTTCGTCGGATCAATAACAGTTGTCGACCTTGAAAGCGCTGCGAGGAAGCCAGACAGCAATATTTAACTGATCTACACTTATAGCTAAACATATACAGCGTATATATCTAAATATATATTATATGTTTCATAATCATTTGGCATATCTAGCACACCGGTTACACCCATTTAAGGGATTTTTGTGACAATTCTTGTCGAATTATTTTCTAATGTCGAGGTACCGGACCATGAACTAAAAACAATATTAACTACAACATAAAGCTCTGATTACATGCGGCTTTGTGGCGTATCCAGTTTCATTCAGAGGACCAATATGTATTGCAACAGTTCTACTAAGACCAAGGGGTGAAATTACCCTCCTCAGTCTCAAAATCCAAGGATACGGCCAATTGTAATTCACATGTTAAAACACTGTGTCGACTTGTTGGAAAACATCCAAATTGGAAATTAAACAATGGTTTTTAGAAGTGCATATGTGTTTCTCAAAAAGTTAATAAGGACATGTATACCAAAAAATATGTTTTTCTAAAGGTTATATTTATTTTGCAATATCACCGTTCTAACATCAACACAGTACTACCATTTTTATAAGCTACAATGATCTAAGCTATAATGAACTCATATATTTCGTAAGCGCGAAATGAGATAGCATTATCTTGTTGTTATATCTCAAATCTAGCTATAATGAACTCATATATTTCGTAAGCGCGAAATGAGATAGCATTATCTTGTTGTTATATCTCAAATCTAAATGTAAAGCAACAAGGCATTTATTTCGTTGTGGGATATAATCGTTTTTAGGCGGCGTTATTACACCCTTCAGCTCCAATGTGTATCATCAATGTAACTTATACTTGTCGTTCTGTTATATTACTTTAAAGTCTTGTAAAAAGTGAAATAAAAAAAAATACATCTTTTTTATCGTCTCACAACTAATTTGTTTGAAAGAAAACAAAATATGCAGCCGATATTTTTCCGCGTAGATCGTGTCGGTCAAGGGTTACGATTAGTTATCAGAAACTTGTAGAATGACATATACATATGTATATGTCTACTTCGTATAAACTAGTATCAGGCAAATGATACTAGAAAATGTATATATAATCCGTGTCAGATAACATGAGACCTGAAGCCGGTGACAGGAAATCATTGTCTTTGCTCACAAAAAAATACCAATCATAAAAATTTTGTTGAACTAAATTATGTAATACAAAAATCGGGTATTATTTGTCACAGCATACAAGCAGGAGACAATGACGTCACGTCACCAGGGTTCAGGTCTCATGTCATTATGCACGGGCAGTACTAATGTATTTTCACTGCGTTTCTATCACTGGCTACGCACTAGTCAAAAAATTCTTCAGCAAAATTAAAAATTAACTGTGGATAACTTTTTGAAAATGTTCTGATAACCTAACCTAACTGTATAAATAATTCAAGTTTTCCAACAAGATATTAGAGTAAAAACTGGACACATTACAGACACAGTGTTCAACACATAAAGCTAAGTAAATAATTGGTGTTGACGTGCGTCTAAAAATCCTTAAATCTAGACAATATTTTAAACTAAATACATACATTTATTTACAAGTACAGTGACATGCCGGCATACATTTAAAGACGATTACAAAGTCACATAAAAATGGACTTCACACACAAAATATCAACGTTTTGGTAACAGACCTCATTTTTGGGGTTCGTAGTAATAATGGCGAAAACGGAACGGTATGTCTGTCTGTCCGTTTGTCACAGCCCATTTGTTCCATTATCTTTAAACCTACAGAGTTGTTTGGTGCAGAGATATTGCCAAACCAAAACTAGAATTGAGAAAAAAAAGTTTTTATATTTCTTACAACTTCTTTAAAATTGGGCCTTTTTTGGCCTCAAAATAATGTTGAAAAAATTATACTTGAATTTCTTGCCAGTTCTCAATTCAGATTTTTTCTTAGTTAATGGTAGATTTGACGATAAAAATTTATAAGACTTTGCGGACGTGGTTTTAAATAATTTCATTCCATAAGTTGGGATGACAGATCCGAACTCCATTTCTTACTATAACGTCAAAAACTACATCATTTACTAAACCAATTTCACCTGATTTATCCTCGTTGCCATTTTATCTCTTTCTACGCTGTGTAGAAAGAAAGAGAGAGAAATCAGTACAATAGGATTTTTAAAACTTCAATTAGATATTGAGGGTGCGAGGTCCAAACCTATTTGTGGAAATACTACAGATAATTTAGAATGCATTGAAATTAGAGGCAGTTATATTTGTCTCTCGCTTGTACAATCTCCGTCATACTCACACCTGTACGGCGAATAAATAACATGCAATGAAAATGTAAATATTATGGCTTACATACTGACAGTACAACCAAGGCTGCTTCTTTCAATCAATTTCTTTGTATTATAGTTTTTTGCTCCAAATAAAGTATTAAGAATCGTTGTTGCGTTTTGCTTTCACACATAGTTAAGCAGTAATTTCAACTAACAATAAATAACTAAACAATACTGCCTATATAAAAGATAATACTGTAACTTATTACCGCTAGAGGCGTCACTAGCACACGCTACTGAATTACAAAATGGTTTCTATATATCATATCATCAAATACTAAGTTTAGAATCGATTTCACCTTCAAAACACCCTGTGATTTATTTCAAATAGGATGTCGAAAGTTGAAAAAAATTTAGAATAAATAAATAGTAATAATAATAAATATTGGTTGAGTATTTTATCTTGTCACAATGAAATATAAGACGATTTGCCCTTCGTTTGACTTCGAAGGTCAAGATCACATACTCGTCTAAAACTTTTCCGAAATAATGAGATCCAATTAAAGTTACATAGTTTCAAGATAAAATTCACCCAGTATTGTTAGATAACTCAGTTACAGATAATAACTCAGTTATGAAAAAATGTTTGTACAGTTTTGTGGGCTAATGTCCGCCATATTGACACTAGCGTATAATGTCCGACTATAGACCGGCATGTCGATAAATAAACGCTACGCTGTGGCGTAAGATGAAGCGCTATTGACGCCCAGAGTCGCGCACTACTCAGTTAGCTCTATATATGAAAATATGTATATTTAGACTCTAGTTCCGTCATCGTTGCATGCGGTGAATGCCGATCAAGCATGACGTCACTGCACCCGGCCATCTTGGAATTTGTTTAACGCCCTAAACGTGTACGTGAATAAGCATAGCTTAGCCTTTTTAACCTCTGACGGTAAGGAATGGTATAACTTTCACGCTGTTGTCTGTTTGTATCATCGTAAAGCTATATTAGCTGGATTGTTTGTATGTGGTTTTTTGTTTGATAGCTGGATTTTTTTAAATAATCCTAGCCTTGTTTGGTGGAAATCGGTCCCGTCATTTTCGAGATCTTTTAGCTTTGAATTTTAACTGAGGAGAAGTTGGGTACAATTGCAGTTATCATTACTATCTTTTGTGATGAATAAAATTCTGGACTTTTTTTGTCGGGAGTAATTTGCCAGTCTCCACACGCAAGTCTTAAAAGTCGATTAAGGCTTGGCGCTTAGGACTCTGAAAATAGACTATTCTCGTCACAATCTGGTTCCGCTTTGCTCATAAATACACATTGTATTTATTTCATTTCAAACTGCAAACTTTAGCGACGTTAAAGAATCTATTCCATGCTGGTCAGGCGTGGTGACAACATGCCATCAAAGTCGAATTCCACTAACGATGAAAACGTTAGGCAACGCAAACAATTATCACCTTTCCATCAATCATAAACCCTTGATTTTATCGTTAGCGTAATCTGACTAATAAAATATTGAATTATAGTATGGCAATTACATCTTATCAGTGACATAGTTACATAAATTGGATAAATTAAACTATTGTGTTTTGTAAGCTCTAATTAACAAGGATGAATAGATAACATTAATTGTCGTAGTGGTTATCGTCACATACGTAAAGACACACACATCTACAACGTCATATTTTTCATTATTCAATCAATAACAACATATGCAATAGAGCACGGCATTAGCAAGAAAGACAATTGAAATGTCAGCAGCGACAATCAAAATATGACTAGTGCACTTGACACTGTACTGTGTGTAAATAAAATGTTATCTAAATATTTAAAGCAGTATCTACTGTTATTGACAATGACGAAAATTACCATAGTAAATTAATCTCAGAAACAATCTCACCATTTTGATTATAAATGGTGTATAAGTGTCAAGATGTAGTTGCCATACTCCATATAACAAAAACTGTCAACAAGCGAGTAGTGAGCAATCGGGGCTGATCATTGTACAGAAGCTGAACAAGCATAACGATACTGTCGTTACTAGCATTGAATTAATTTCCAACGCCGCTACGCCTCCTGCAATAGATACAAATAATTAATTAAATTCTATGATGGCATGGGATACGAAACATGGATACTATTCAAGTAGATTAAAAAACATATATAGTAAACACACCCTTGTGTGTATATTATGTAGACTGCGCACCAAATTTTGATCCTTGAATTACCATTGCCATTATTATTATTTATACCTAGTAGTAATTCGCGGTTCCACGCGCGTTAAATTTGGTATTTTCCTGGCATAAAAAGTAGCCTGTATTACTCTCCGAAAAGTCTTTTATCTAGCAATGAAAGTCCCATCAAAGTTGGTTCAGCTGTTACGGAGATTAGCGCAGACAAACAAACAGACAATAATTTTAAAAACCATGTTTGGTTACGTGCAGCTAACCATATAAGAGACCTGGAGAAAAAGCCTTTATTTGGAAATCACAAACACTTCAATATTAATAATGGCTGCTGAATGCCTATGCTACTTGTCACCTGCTTCAAAGAAATCATGTATCATTCTACAACATATTCATTTCTACGACATGGTTATATTATTCTACTATGCCTTTATTATCCTTCAATTGTATTTAAACACATTTTATCTTCCAGTTCTCTGCTATAATTGACGTAATAAAAATAACTATTACAAGTAACATCTGCAGCCATTATTACAAAATAATAATAATACAAAATATCAAAACTGTTGTGCAATATACAAGGTGTTACAAAAGTACTCTACACTACGGAAAGGGGGTTGACGTACCCGTGAAACTGAAGAACTTTCCCTAAGTAATATGGGTCAAAATATGAAAAAAAATTTTGGGCCTCTCATACCTAATAAACGCTCAGCTGATGAAATTAGTTTGAGAGGTCCAAAATTTTTTTTCATAATTCGGCCCATGTTCCTTGAGGAAAGTTGTTCAGTTTTATGGGTACGTCAACCTCCTTTCGGCAGTGTAGGGTATTTTTATAACACCTTGTATAGTACGCGACAGAGCAGGAATGCGGGCGACGTATGAGGTGCGACGCGAGTGTGCGCTTCGTCCGCGTTCCCCGCATGCCTCGATCAGTTCTAGTCAGTGATGTGCTTGATCTTGTCGGGCGTGCGTCAGTTTGTTTTGATTGATTGACTTAATAACAGTTATTTTATTATTTAATGATGTTTGTTCTTAATTTTCCTTGTTTTCATTAAGTGTTTCAATATGACTTTGAATGAACCAAAGGCAAAACGAAATAAAAACCAAAAAAAAGGCAAATATTACTCTGATTATTACTCTGATATGTCTAATAAAAGTGATTAAAGATATTATACGTTTATTTTTTCTTGACTTCAATATGGTTACAAATTAAACGGATATCATCCCGCCTGGGGTTTATAATTTTTGTTCCGGTTTTCGATTAATTTCATTATTAACGTTGACATCGTTAATGTAATATTTATGTACACATTTTAATAGACATTACATTTTTTTGTAAATAAATAGGACATCGATAACTATTGTTTTTATTATTAAAAGATATTTTTGCACATCACTAGCAAATGATTTGAGGAAGCGAAAGAAGTATGTCAGGACTGCAACGCTTGGCGCTCCGTCCTCTCTGACTAACCCGTTAGGGATACAGCGTGAAGATATGTATATATGTACTAGCAAATTCCTCTAACCCGCACTCCTGGGCTTATACGCGTATGCGTATTATATAGGCAAGAAAATGTACTTGGTAAATATAGCTTACCTTTCAGCTGCTAGAAGCGCTCGACGCGCGTCTCTTTGAGCCGTCACTTGCACAAGTTCAGCCACTGTCGCTGCTTGCTGTTCCGCTAGAATGTTATACGGATCAATGTTCATAATTTACCAATAAAAAACATGCGTAACTTAAAAAGCAAATAATTTCGTTCTACCCATGCCAGTCTGGCTGAGGAAGTAAAACAGAATGAGCCAGTTTCTTATCTTCTCGCGCAAGTTGTAAAAGCCGTTCGAGGATAACGAACTTGGATAGACCATGAGCCAATATCATGTCAGTGTCTGGTTGCGCTTAACCATCTGAGAGTTCAAATATTCGTACGATTACCAAAAATGGATTCCAAGTGTGATTTTATTGCGCCTCGGCGTTCTGTTCACCCTGAATGCAAAATTGCGTAAATTGATAATTAATGTTAAAATACATAATATATAACTTATATGTATAGCATATATGTACATAGATATTCTCCTTTGCTTATTTTAGTTACTTGCTACTTGCAAAAAGTTACAATGTGAACGACTGCTCAAATAAAAGGTCACAGCTTAGGGATTTTTAGGACCCATAAATTAGTCTATCAGTGTGTTAGATGATAAATCTTGCATTGTTTTAGCATATGCGTATGCGCAGGTTGCACACGCAACACATATTTTTGTAATGCAGTACTACTGTATCAATTATCATTTAATTACAATTATCTAATTACCGACTACCATCGTACATTGTAACATTGTACCAATGCACGAATATACACAGGCACGTATGCTGTAAGCGCGTAGTAATAATAATTTAAACCAGTAGATTCTCAAGTCACAGGGTTTAAGCAGGCCATATAATTGATTGTGGGTCGTACGACCCACGATTCTCAAGACTCGATATTTGAGCAGGTCGTAACACTGCAGCATCACGACTGAGGAGATGGAACCCAAACTTCAAAGACAGTCTCTCTGTATGAAATCCATAATATTAATTTAAAGTCAACAGATTCTCAAGTCTTATGATTTAGGCAAGCAGAACACCTGCACTGTCGGGATGCGGCAATCAAAGGTTGAATTATCATAATGTTGTATCGTCACAGAGACCCGAATTATGTGTGCAATTTTATAAGAATCTGGTTAAAGTACTTGAATATTTGATCTGGTAAAAGTACTTGTATTATATAGTTTTTGTTTGTATTTAACATCACCGTGTTAAATGGAACCGTTTAACTTGCTTCTTCGCCTGTGCAGCCTAAGTCTCCGTATATGCATTATCGAACTAAATTTAGTAACTATATTAAATACAAAAACAACATGCAACTAACTATATATAGTTCAATCCATGATGACGCGCTTCACGTATTTTGACATCTTTCCACTTGTCTGTGACACTCTCCTCTGATTAGCTAATTTATTTTAGTTGCATGTTTTCACGTTATAATTAGAACGTATAAATAACGTAACATACAACGTAAAGGTTGCTTAATTGAAACGATGGTTCGTAGCCATTGCATTTATTTTCGTCTGTCTCGCTAACTCCCTAATCTTCTCGCATACAACTGTTCCTTTCACACACTAATTGTCAACTTCATTCAATCTCTTGTATTCACATACATAAAAATACATCCTTTCGTCTCTCTCGCACACATATTACTTTTTGCTATGTTTACACCTTACATTCCCTTTGAAATTTCAACAAAAATTGCATTTTTCTTAAATTTCACTATCATAGTTTGAACATATAAATTACATTTTCCTTAAATTTCGCTCTCATACCTCATACCTTACAAATAGAACTACTGTACTACCAATACTAAGAATAATCGCACTGTATTTTTAAGCAATTAGGACCAAAAGCGGACGTGTCTTCGTGGATTGAACCGTTTATGTATGTCGTCGTGTGATTGTAGAATGAGGCAGATAAATATGTGCTTGAACATTTCGGGAAGTGCTTCCCTTTGATACAATGATCTGTTGTCTCGCCGTCATATCATAAAACGTCCAAAGAGAAGTCGAGCGAATCGATCAGAGCAACACATTTGTCGATTGCTCAAGCAAAATGCTTTGCCACATCATAATTAAACTGGTCATAACGTAAAACATTGCATTTACACCGTTAGTGGCGCTGTTGGCTCTAAGATTTTACATGCGTACAAAATGGCTGCGCCAAAAGAAAGTTACAAGAGCGTTAAACAGTTCGCGCAATTGCACTTAATTTTTGCACCATGCTTTGCTGTGGCTTAATAGTTATGTATATTATGTAAATTAGTTATATGTATATACATAAAAACGAGCGCTTATTAAAATGCAACGTTGCGTTAAACTTTAGAAGAACTTCCTAAGATTTAAGATTTTCCAAGCAAACATTTACATTTTTATTTTTATTTATATAGATAAAATAATAGACAGTTTATAAACCAATATGCCCAACTATAGACAAGGGAAGTTATATGACCCAACAAATATAGCTGGAGAAATCGTCGAACGATTTGCACTGAACGATATGGTTAATATTAGTTGGCTATTTCATAAATTAGCGCCGTTACACATAATGCCCGGGCATATCATGGTCTGCCGAATTATACGAACGCACAACGACAAACAGGATAATGAGATGACGACGTATAGGGATAAAACCGATACAAATATGAGCACATAGTTGATACTCTTGCATTGATTACAAGCATTTTGTACTTAATACTTTTAGTAACGCAGTAATTTAATACCAACAGTATTCACATTAAATCGAAAGTAGTCGAACGAGATTATTAAAAATAATTATAATTAATATGTTAAGAAATTTCCATTTCAGATAATTGATAGTGTTCATATTCATTTGCTGTCAAAATATCGACTGGACTACAAATATAATATTGAAGTAGGTACTCACTACAATAAGAGTAGTTTACTACAATAACCGAACTTTCAGTTCCGGAGTGTTTTCGCGTAAAATGTAAGATCGGCGTAGTGAGTCACCTCACCCGTACCATGTACGGTTAGAAGTATCTTTTTAGAGTAACAAGGCTATTAATATATTAAATAACTGCTTCGGGACACACACATTTTTGCATGCAGCTAAACTGAACAGAAACTTAAATAATATATTACTTAATTACCGTAAAAGGAAGTCAAAATTTCGGTATATTAAATAACTGCTTCGGGACACACACATTTTTGCATGCAGCTAAACTGAACAGAAACTTAAATAATATATTACTTAATTACCGTAAAAGGAAGTCAAAATTTCGGTTGCAAAAACCAGTTTCGATTGGATACCACCGTTAAATACTAATTAATAATCTATAAAATAGTGTGACTCGAGTGCTAGTAGCGGTATGTTAGCTAGGTAGCTGTTAGCGTGTACCAGAGAGGGGGCGTGTAAGTCGCCTTTCGAGAAGAGCCAGTCGCCGGGCGCTTGCGTCTTGCCCGTCCACTAACTGCGACCAACGTATCTCCGACCACGAAGGCTCACGTGACTCGCGCCCGCCTGTTAGTGATGGTAATGAGAGAATGATGAGATGATAAGCTACTCTCCACCACGCCAGTCCAATGCTAGGTGGAGGCTGGCTACTGGAACCTCTAACTAGGTGTGCGTTGTTCACGTTTAAAGCCAAATACGGAGGTGTTAAATGGAGGGTAATGTACTCCATCCGTCTATATATGTGGGTATGTCTGTGTCAGCACGAACAAGTTGCTCATATCTAATGATGTGCCATTCCTGGAACAACTTTCAAAATTGCTAAAAGGTAATTTCCCAAATTTTGGCAATTTTTCCGAAAAATGTCCACTGTCGCTAATAATTCTTATTGGGAATGTTCCAATAGACATATCAGTACCTAAGTTCAATGATTTATACCACAAGCAGCTTAACAATCGGAATAACAAAAGGAGACGGCACATTTTATTACAAGTTTTAAATAAATACTTCAGATAATCACTCAGCAAACTGTCGCTCGTGGGCGCCACTTTCTGGAGCCAAACAAACTAACATTAAATGCAAAAATGAGTATTTTACGGTATTCATAAGAATGGGTAGTTGTGTTTATTTGCACTGCAAAGGAATGACAATTTATAGATTTTTAAAGATTTGGTTACGAGATAAAAATGGTGAGAATCAAAATATAAAAGTTTAAAAGTTAATGATCATTCTATGTTATGTAGTAAACATTTAAAACTGAGGAAAGTATGTGCAAAGTCACTGCAATGATTTAGTTAGAATGTCTTTCCAAGTACATGAGAGTACGTGACAGGTAGCGGACTGCCGCGCTACTTAGGGGACCAATTTCAAGCAAACAAGCCCATTGTGTGACTCTAAACTGAGCACTAGGCTTGTGCTACCACACAACGAACTGAAAGAGAAACCAGTGACAACTAGACTCAAACAATGTAGCAAAGTTTCTTAAATTGACATTGGCGCTAATCAACCCTGGGATCCGGGACTTAAAACGTAGGTGCAGTCCACCACGTCAAAAAGTCAATGCAAAGAAAAGTAGTACCATTCCACTCTTTTCTCTATAAAAAATGTAGAATCTTTTGAGTACTAATTGTTCATCACATGATTGTTATTGGCTGTAACGAAAGATTGCACAGAGTATAGCAAAAGTCGGGACCAAAGACTTTAAAAGCAAAGAGGACTTTCGGCCAATGCTACTTACTGATGTGTCAATTGGAAAATTCCCCTTGGAAATAAAAGCAAAAAGCCATGACAATCACAAGTATAAGCATTTAAAAAAATACGATAATTTTACATTTGAAGTTAGACACAAATGTCTGCATTTTCAATTGTTTGCACTATTGGCATAACTACACATTAAGCCATGCTAACAGGTTAATTGTAGAATAATGCATTACGAATTTTCTACGTTAAAATTTCTTACCTGGCTTATTCTGTCTGTGGTGGTCTGGCAGAGAGTAGCCGGCGGGAGGCGGAGGCACCGGCGGAGCCTCCTGTAGCGCCCCAGTCGACTTGTGCGCTTCAGGAGACTTGTTCATACTCGCCGGAGACTCCTGTTTTACACAGACATCGGTCAAGATTGGCCACATATTTCTGTTCTCTATGTCCTTCAAATAACCTCAGAATTGATTTAGCCTCAGAACAACCCCAATATATGTATAATCCATAATTTCGAATAGTATAAATATTTAATTTGTTTTTTAACACACATATGGATTTACACGAGATAGGGAAGAAAGAGAAGGAGAACATTTATTCCTTAAAGTTCATTTATCAACTCTGCGTCCGACCAGCACCGCCCGTCCTCGAATGATTGGGACTTCCCATACATATACGGTCACTTATCATCTCCATATCGGCACCAGAATGCCTAGCGCGCAAGTTGTCCGATGGTAACCCGTTATCCACTCGTTTGCTATTGCGTCGGGCAGTCCGCGAAAAATTTACGTGATATTTGATAATGGATTCTCAAAAATTTTTTTGACAGCGCGTTGTCCATTAATTTAATTGCCTAGTCGACCTCACATTGACAACAAGCGGACATCGTGCGGCTAGGCAGTGTTGGTCGGGTGCCGGGATGGTCAATGATTCTTTAGATTGGATTTGACCTTTGGGTGTTGTTAAGCTATATTGCCTTATTTACAGGCACTGCCAAGAGGCGGAAGAAACATCTTTACACATTCTGTGACTGCAGACCGTTGATTCGTCGAATCTGTCTCGAACAGTATTTTCTGTGTCTGAAGAAAATTAAGCTTGTTAAGCAAGGATGATTCTGTGGTGGGACTTGATAGTGTTTTGAATTACAATGGCGCTTATAATTCAGATTTGGTCACAGTAATATTGATCCGTTACAGCTGCTTAAGTAACACAAAAATAACATTTCAAGGCAATAAAGCTTAACAACGTTAAGATCATTATATTATAACCAATATTCGAAACAGAAACTAATTTTAAGCATGCATTTTTTGTTGATTTCATATAAATAGAATATCACTACAGTAACTTACAATAATTTTTTAAGCGTTACATTCACGGCTTATAACTACAAGGCTTAATTCTCATCTTAACTCTGCTCTATTTAATAAAACGTGCAATGCTTTTTTTAATGTATCCCATCAAAAGATAACATTAATGACAGCTGTCGAATCGGAGATGTCTCAATACCGCATGTTCCTGAACAAGAGGGCCGGTCACAGTAAAAATATATTTATTTACACGGCCGTTATGACACAATATGTTTAGCTGCGGCTTTGATAAACAAATACAAAGACATTGCGCTAGCAAACAACTGCGGCACAACTGTGCTAACAGTACAAACTAAGCACTGTTTACATATTTATTTACTTTACTAGCAAACTCCACAGCTAAACAATTGAAAAAAAAACATTTATAATATTTATTAACCAATTTTCCAGTTATTTCATCAAAAAGTTTAAGAAATAGTTAAGTACTTGTCAAATAAACCTGACAGATACACAACGCTACATTTTTCATTAGTAAACATAAATGCAGGCTTTCCAGACCGGTGATACATTATTTGATTCAAAAAACCTTGTGGCAGAACTTACTTGAACAAATGATTTGGTACTTACAATAACGAATCGTCAAGAACGGTATCTGAACAGAGTAAACAGAGCGATCAGAGAATTAAGCTTAAATTATAACACGTACATGCATTTCTGTTGGAAATTGAGGACAAAACATTACATCTAGAGCCCCGGAATGTACAAGTAATAGAAGCCCACAAACAAGCCGCCTGATTCACAGACGATAGAGGAAATGAAACAACGGCATCGGATCAAGTCATGAACAAAAACTAACAATAAGTTTAACTTATTCAGTATCATACCCATGGTTCACAGTAGTCTTATCGAATCAATGATATATTTGGGGAAATATATAAATGAGCAACAGATTTAATTACTTAAACTACAAGGTTCATTATATTTAAATTTAATACATTTCTCTGTAACTTTCCTATTTATAACTTTATAATGATATATTTGGGGAAATATATAAATGAGTAACAGATTTAATTACTCAAACTACAAGGTTCATTATATTTAAATTTAATACATTTCTCTGTAACTTTCCTATTTATAACTTTATAATGATATATTTGGGGAAATATATAAATGAGCAACAGATTTAATTACTCAAACTACAAGGTTCATTATATTTAAATTTAATACATTTCTCTGTAACTTTCCTATTTATAACTTTATAATGATATATTTGGGGAAATATATAAATGAGTAACAGATTTAATTACTCAAACTACAAGGTTCATTAAAGGTTATTTAAAATTAATACATTTCTCTGTAAATTTCCTATTTATAACTTTAATCATATGAAACTTAAAATTAAGGCGACGTAAAACAATGTTCGAGAAATGATACTGATTGAGTTTCTCGTCGGTTCTTCCCAGTGGAGGTTTCTCCGAACCGATGGGATGGTATTCGACATTTGAAAATACGTTAATTGCACAAATTGATTTAATTTTAACTTTGAAGCTAAATCTGATATTGGCTTGCAAATAGGTTGATTTGAATTGATTTTATTATTTAATCCAACGATAAAAATAACTATTTAAAGTTTACAATAGTTAATAATTAAAAGCATTTATTGTAAAAACTGTTAAAACAAGTTATTATGTGAATTTTCCCGTAGCTGTTATGCATATGCATTATGCATCTAATATATAAAAATCAATGTTTGTTTGTTTCTTCGTATTTCACCGTTCATTCGATTGCGTTAAAATTTGGTATGGAGATAGCTTGAATCCTGAAGGACTTAGGCTATTTTAAAAATAAAAAACGCGGACGAAGTCACGGACATCAGCTAGTCATATTATAAAATGGTAATTATAATATTTATATTAAGCATTTTTCACGAAAGAGGTAGAAAAATGCTTTGAAAAGGGATTTATATGTATATTTTACTAAATCTTGATCCAATGCCAAATCGAGTAAGCGTATAAAACATTTCAACGTTATGACAGAGCGAGACAACGTACAATGTAGCTGGTAGGTGCGAGAGAGACGGCATGCGACTCACGACACTTGATATTTGATATTTGCTTACGTGCGACGACAGGTCCGGCTCCGAGACCCACTGAAAATGACACTACGTGTTAGTCTACATATGGGTGTCCACGCTACGTGAATTTTGATACAGAACCACCATCCCGTGTCAGCAATTTTGAACGCCGATTTATGAACACCCTATTGCATATTAATCTTTACCCATAGCCTTGGTTTTTCTAATTCTTCAAACTGTAATATTATCTGTACATTATGTATATTTTACACTTACTAAAAGTCTATAGTTCAATAGCCACTCCCACTGTTATAAGATATCTTTGTATAATATGTAATGTACCACATAAACATTGTCAGGGAGAAAATGATCAAGCGAGAATTCAAGACAATTGATATGAAGATCGCATGAGGTGCCACAATGTAAATAACGACGTGTGTTAATTTTGTATCATAGTGCACATTGCATGAGAAAATGCGATTGGTAAATAACTGAATTTTCACTTATCAAAATATCCTTTACTTCGTGTGAAAGAAACAAATTTCTTACCTTCTGCCTTGGCCCGAGCCGTCTGTTAAGATAATTGCTTATACTCTTCATAATACTCCTCCTTCTCCTGTCCCTCGCTAGCTCTGGGTCGGAGAACGATGGGGTCACTGGAAGAACAAGAGGGGGGGCGGGGCGGGGAGGAGGCAACACTTCTTCCAATGGCGGCGGCGGCAGAGGGGGCGTCAGCGAAACCGGCGGAGGAGGCACCGGTGGAGGTACTGTGCCAACAGGAGAAACGCGCATTCGCCGCGTCGATTTCCTCGACACCTTCGGAGCATTGCCCAACCTCTCCAACACCAATCGTCGCACGACTTCAGTCTGCTCTTCCCTCTCTCTCTTTATCTCCTGCACTTTATCGGTCATGTCTTTCATGGTCATCGAGACCGACGATATTGAGCCTGAGCCCGAACTGAAATTAATGGACAGTTCCATGCTGCGTGCTGGTGAGTTTGTGCTCCTGGAGTTTGACCGGTTGAATGTATCACTGGCGGAGCGACATATCGCTGGGGAGTACAGGCGAATGCTACAATGTTTAGGACATATTGCCACGTTCATGTTATTAACAGCTTTACTCTTGGACTTCGTTGGTTCTGATACCAAAGGAGGTGAAGCATCCTCTATAGAAACATCGTTTTTGAAAGAGCTGCTCCTAGTTGACAACAAAGAACCATTGCTTGAATTGCTTTTAGATGTAGAATCTTGTGATTTGATGATTTGTGAGTCATCTTTCTTTGATTTATGTTCTGTGGTGTTTTCCCCGACTGACCGCGATGTGTCAGACAAACTTAAGAGATCACCTTTGGCGTATGGATCATTTTTGTCATTTGTATCATCTAATTGTACTATCACAGCGTCACTTGTTGCAGTATCATCACTGTTAGATTTATCACTGGATATGTTCTCGAGAGATTTCAAAAGTTGTGGAGATTTTAGTTCGTCGGAAATCGCTTCACTGTTAGATTTCGGCTCTTCCTGACTTCGTTCGATTTCTGATGCGTTTTTTAAATCGTTTGTGGTTACCTTACCTTCTAATATTTGACTAATGCTAGCTTCCTGGCTAGGTTTAACAACAGTTTCAAAACTGCCCTCGATAAAGTTGATGGACCGGTCATGGCCTAGAGAATAGGGGTCATAATCATCGTTCACTAGCTCCATATAGCCTTCGTTACGGGGCGTTAAAGGGGTCTCAACCGAGGGGTCTTGGTCGCCCTCGTCTGCAAACTCGAAATGTTCCAGCGCGTTGGAGTAAACCACGCGATCTGTAGGACTGGTGCGTCCGCAAACGTGGGAAGGGATGGCTGTTATGTTTTTCGTGTCATGCACCGTTTTAGGCCCGCTCAGTGTTCGTGGATTCTTGCTCCGTTTGCGTTCGTCTCTATCGTCGAGACCGCACTCGTCTAAAACGGCGCTTTCTGCTGCCCAGTCAGACAACTCGGTTTCTGTGAGCGCCAAGGTAGTTGCATCGCGACATGATTCGGATGATTCGGACTCTGCTGCGACCACCGTGGGTCCAGTCGCCGTAGCAGTCCCTGATGCTTTATCATCGTTCTCTTCCGTTGTACTATTAATAATCGTCAGACTGTCCAACTGTATTAACTCACCTCCTTCGTCGTGAACCTCCACTCGGGGCACGGGCTGGTTCGGTGCCGTTTCTGTGTGAGAGGAATCGTCAGACAAAGAATCTGTTTCTAGTTCAGTCTTATCATCCTTCCTGTCCTCGGACGACCCATCTATCCACTCTCTTTTGCAGAGCGGCGAATCGCCCTTAGTGAGCAAGTCGACGGGAGCATCGCATAGATTCTGAATTATATCGGGCATGGGCTGTGATCTTTTCTCCTCAGTTGAAAATTGAACTGCAACAAGTGGTCTTTGTAACGGCGTACTAGTTACAGGGGCTGGAGCTGGATGCAGCATCTTTTGGAACTCGGTGATAGTAGACCTAAAGGCTTCTAACTTAGTGTCTAACTGGGAAGTGGAGTCAGATTTCCTCACGGCCGGAGGAGAAGGTTCACCAAGTAGATATCTCCGTTTCAGCTCTAAAGCACGTTTGGTGGCTAGCCCTCCGGCCGATCGGGTTCTGCTGAGTGGGTAGTCTTGTGGAGGTGGTGGCGCAGGCGGAGTTGCCTCTGTGACTAAAATGGCGGGTGGTAAGGGGGCAGCAGCATTCTCCTCCTTCGCAAACTCACTGTCAGTGGATACTTCTGTCGCTGACGATACTTCGCTAGAATCACTCTCATCGTCTGACTCCACCTGTGCCGATAATTGAAAAATACAGATATTGAAACGGTATATGAAAGATATAGCAAAGACATGTGAATGTTAAATTACAACATTCTAAAGAGTTAAATATAGGTTTAAAAAACAAATAGATAATAGCGATGACATTGAAAAGGTGCGCTGTGAAGGCCGTTACTACGTCCACACTAACAACCGTTTTATGTATATTTATATAAATAATAAACAACTACACCAAGAAAACATAGATACATATATGTATACAAACAATGTAAAACCAAGGCAACAGTACAATATACATTCTATTTTGTTATTTTCTACTTAATACGTTACTACCAGGACATGGCGATTTTACATAATCCGATAAAATTATTAAAGATTTAACTATATACTAATTCTTGAATATTTAAAAGTATAGTATAATGGCATCACTATGAATTGTTACTACTTTTAAAAACAACTGTTATTTTTTTTATATATACAGATAATAAAAAAGTCTGGCAATAGTAATTTGGATTTTTTTTTATTAATAAAAATTATTCTTAAATTATTCGAGGAGAAAATATTTTTAGAAACCAGAGAATTTTTTTTTATATAAAGTTATAAAAAATTCAATTCCACCTTCAGACATTAATTTAACTACCATATATACAGATAATTGTGTGTTCTACAGTATATAATATAGGCGTGTACATAAAACTGGGTTAAAAGCATTAAACACTATGTACATATTACATTAAATACATAGATATAAACAAAAATTAAAACAAAAGCTTCTAAATTGACTGCAACTTACTGTTTTTGTATCAAAGACTTGAAAATGTGGTCTTTAAAAATAAAAATGGGGTAATATTTCATACGAAAAGACTGCTTAGGCGACGAACTGTCATTTTTTTGAGTGGCAACCAGGCAACATTTGATGCGCAATATATGCAACTTAAAACTCAAGAGTACGAGGTTCCACACATAACAGTAAATAATCCACACAATTTCGCAACCGTGAAACGCCAACCTAAGCACTAGGCTAGGCTAGTGCTACAAACTGTAGAAGTTCTCAGTAACACCAAGTTTAAAGACTCGTTCCATAAAGCGGTCTATCCGGAAATTGAACCGGCCTTTGGAAAGATCAGTCATCATCGTATCCAAACTTCAAAAAACAACGAGCACAAGAATTCTAATCAAAATGTGAACATCGCTTTTTCATTACAAAAAGATAGCTGTCTTTTCATTTGGGTTGCCACATAATAAAATTATTAAACAGTAAATTGTGTTTTAACGGACAGTTAGTGTGGGCAAACTACACTCTTACCGCGCCTCCGGTCGCCGCCCCTGTTAACTAGCATGACATGGACGCATGCGCGAACAATGAACTCAACCTTGAAGACAAATCTGTCTGTTTCAAAATAATGTTAACTATGTATGTTTATGTGTGTGATTGTATCAATGTGTGTCATAAGAGTTCCCGAAATACAAATTGAGATAAACTCCATTTGAATAGCTTTTGGACTGTGATTGGTTAAACTGTGTTGTCGTCAGACGATGGAACACTTCATAAGTACAGAAGGCCTACACAAATGGCTCGATTGTCGTAAACGCTAGTAGAATAGTGGTAGAATAGAATGACAAATGCCAAGTGATCTAGCTAACAAATTTTAAATCGGTAGTCAAACGTTATTAACTTTCTATTCTATCAAACGTAAAGCCGCCCTATAAAACGAAGGCAAATGAGACTTTTGACAAGCAATAACGCAAGGAAGCGATTGTACGAAGCGCTTCCCACTTGACTAGCCGCTCTGATATGTAAATAGAAATATAAAACAACTAGGAATTTTTGAATATTTGAGATATTTAGGAACATACGAAGAATATGTGAATGTCTGTGTTTGTCTTGTATTCTGAGATTCAGGTGTTACTTGCACAAAATCTATTTCGTGTCACGAATATTTATAATTTGTTTATCTCTCGCACAAAATATCAAACTTGTTATTAGACACGTATTTCGGCTCTCAACGAAGCATCCTCAGGAAATTCTCAGGAAAAATGAGTTAGCTGCATATCTTTTTATACATACATACATACATATCCTCACGCTGTATCCCTAACGGGGTAGTCAGAGAGGACGGAGCGCCAAGCGTCGCGGTTCTTACATACTTCTTTCGCTTCCTCAAATCTCATCATTCTCCTCACACATTTTCGCCTAGGTATGCGAGAGCTTTTGACATTTCCGTCTGCTAACTCTCTGGCTATTTGATCTTCATAAGTCAGCCTTGGTCTTCCTTGCCTTCTTTTACCACTCACTTTCGCTATGTATATTTTCTTCGTCAGTCTTTCAGCACTCATTCTTTCTATGTGCCCGAACCATCTAAGCATTCCTTTCTTGATTTTATACTTATACAATCTTTTTATACTCTCCATATACCTATATAACCTATAATATATTATGTACATATGGTCATAATATAGAACCATATGTACATAATATATACAGGAAGACATATAAGTATATGCAGGGTATAAAAAGATGCGTAGCTTTCCCCTCCTAGATGGAGGAACCCTCAGGCGGTCGACCGTCTGGCTGGGCGCCTTTAGCGCTCGCCACTAGGGCTAACAGCAAAGGGGAGTTTTTTTAGTCGGCGTAGAGTCCGGCTGAGCGTCCGTAGGGATTTCTTCCCCTCACAGAAATTTAAAAAAAGGCGTGTAGCTGACTCGCTCTTTCATTCGATGCCAGTTAGCTGACGGAGTCTAATCTCTGGAATGTCTTGAGGATGCTTCCTTGAGAGGCGAAACACGTGTCGATTAACAAATTTGAGAATTTGGGAAAAAGTATGATACAAATTATAAGAATTCGTCACATGTGTCGTGTTGTCTCATGAACTGGAAGAGATAAATTAAGATATACTCAACAGTTCAATATTAAGATAATGCAATGATAAATAATAATTTAATCTAAAATATACCTTTTGCACCATAGAAACGTGCGCGCGTTACCTTACGAAAAAGCAGTTTCATTTATATAAAAAACTACAATTAAATTAAAAAAACCCAACTGGCATTTTGTAATGTGTTTAGATTAATCTTTTTTCATTTCATTCATTTTTTTTTAATTTGAATTAATCGATTCCGTTAGTCCTAAAAATGTAAATCTCTGTTTTAAAAGAGGTTTCTTTGATTTTTTTTCTGTTCGTGTAACGTAACTGGCAAAATGAAGGCAATGAAGTGATGAATCAGATAACCAATTATCACTTTCATACGTTTTGTAATTACTTAGAAAAGTTGAGATCCCTGCCGTCGAAATTTCCAATTCCTTGCCTTAACAATGGTCACTACTTGTATGGTAACTAGCAGGTGTATAAATGTGAGTTCATAATGAGACGAAATATGAGTAAAATCAAGATCAATCTGAATGACTATAATCGGACCTTGGACCAATAATTACAATAGACGGAGCGATAACTTCACAGAGCCTGTTTATGTACCTTACTGTTTCTGTCATTATACGCGTGTGTATCGTTATTATTTTTTTTTACTCCTTTTTTAATCACCCTTGATCTACACGAAAAATCAGCATGTAACTCAATATCTCCTCACATCATTTAACATATCTTCACCATGTATCCTCAACAGAGTAGTCAGATGAGATGGAGACACATTTCGCCTTCTCAAATCTCATCATTCTCCTCGCGCACTTTCGTCTAGGCCACTGGTTCCCAAACTTATTTTGTCTACTGAGTCGAGAGCTCATGCAGTCGTTGTCTAAGATGGCTCCTAGCTAAATGAAATTACAAATCACCCCCCAGGCCTCTACACAACGCCCTGATTTTTTTTCTTGTTCTTACCGCCCCCCTTTAGGCCTGCAGCGCTCACAAGGGGGCGTTATCGCCCGCTTTGGGAATGGCTGGTCTAGGCTAATACTAACACGCTGATATGTGATCTTCATAAGTCAGCTTTGGCCTTCATTGGCTCTGCTACCACTCACCTTTGCTCTGTAGATTTTCCTCATCAATCTCTTATCTTATCGCTCATTCTTTCCATATATTCATATCATCTAAGCATTCTTTTCTTCATTCATTTAATGGAAATTAGAGTACATGAGAATTCTCAGTTACAAATATTGGTATTACTGTAAGTTAGTAACTAATTAATATGTGGTATTACTAGTGCGACAATTTTGGTCACAAATTACACCGACATAGCGATTTTGCCATATTTAAAATATATATCGCTTTCACTCGTTGCGGTTTAGAGTATGAGGGACCAAGAGAGTAAACCAATATAACACCAATACAAAAGTGGCAACTGCTTATGCTCCGTCTACTATAATATTATTAGTCTAAGAGTAGGATTCAAGAATATTAAAACCATATTGGATTATGCAGTACTAATAATTTTTTGAGCAGTAGATAAATGATCTTGTGTGACGTCATGTGTTTGGTATTTCATAGCCACAAAAATCAACGTACAACAAGTAATTTTTTCTCTATCTTCAAAAATTTCTTGTTTAGTTAGTAGATTTTAGTGCTTTGTTGTTGTCTGTGTTCATATTTTGCAAGAGTTATAAAAAGGTGAATTGTGTAAAAATATTTGACTAAATAACAAAACATATATTTACGCTATGTTTCTAAATGGAGTATTCCGAAAGGATGGAACGCCAAACATCGCGGTCCTTACACACTTCTTTCGCTTACTCAAATATCTCCATTCTCTTTACACACTTTCATCTAGGTATGTATGTGTGTTTTTAATATTTTCGTCAACTAACACTCTGGCTATTTGACCCTCGTAAGTCAGTCTTGGTCTTCCTCGATTTGTGTCACCACTCACTTTCGCTCCGTAAATTTTCTTCGTCAGTCTTTCATCCCTCATTCTATCTCACTAAATGTAAAATTAATAACAATTATATATTAGTACTGGCAAATCCAATACGATTCTAAGATCTTGGTGGAGCCATGATTGGTTAAAATGGCGGCTGATAGGGCGGCGACGCGACAGCGGTCCGCGGCGCACCTCCCTACGCGCGTGTTGTCGCGTGGTGTCGCGTGTTGTCGCGTGTTGTCGCTAGGCGACCGCGCAGCGCGGTACCTCGCTGCTGTCGGTGGGGGGGCGCGCCTCGGCCGGCACTTCGCGCCTCCGCGCCTCGCGGGCCTCGCGCATGCGCGAACACGACTCGTTGCCACTCGACTCCGCGCCTGTGAACAGGCAGTTATCGCCTCACCAATACCACACATTTGTTGAGGTTCACTTCTCTAAATAGTGTAAATAAAGTCGCTGTCCGCGTTTTCTCCGCTTATTTCTTCTAAACCACGCAACAGATTTTGATACGGTTTTCGCTATCATTTAGAGAATTTCTTCCGGAAGGTTTTTGTATAGATATATTATAATAGTTCCCATTCGGGCGAACCCGGGCGGGTCGCTAGTTTATTATAAATCCAAATAAATTGCACGTCGGAGTCAATTATACTTCTTTTTACGAAGTGTTACGGCAGGGCGGTGATATGTAAGAATCATTAGTTCCTAGCGTAAACCCACAGATTAATTAGTTTACTACCGTAAAGAGTAAACCAATAGTTTAGCTTAAACCACAACCAGGAAATAATCTTCTGTACAATGTATTATTCTATAAGTGAACCGTGATGTGGTATCTTTATTGTAATACAGGCGGCTCTCGGCGCTGATGTTATTAGATATCAGTACAAACATTACTAGAACGACCGTCTCGTTTGCACTATGTAATGGATTATTGTTGTATCCGGTTGTGTGGCAAAAACAACAAAATATCAAACTATAAAACAGAACGCAGTAACCGCAACCGTGTTGAGACGTAAATTATTTTCATACAAAATAAATGACATTGCCGCTCTATAGGTTGAGTGCTACATGTTAATAAAATTAACAATGAAAATTTATGTGACATTTGAATAATACTACTTAATTCAGGAGAATGACAACAATTTTTACATTAATTTTTACTGATACTCTTAGAGTCCCAAACTGAATTCCACGAGGGCGAAGCCGCGGGCACAGCTGCTTATATAGAGATAAAATTAAACCTCTTACCATCGTCCGAGTATTCATCATAGCCGAACGAGTCGTCAGACGCATAAACATCAGCTCGGTGCAGTCTTGGCACAGGAAGGTCAGGAGAATGGGCTTCTTCTTCGACGCTATCACCAGCATCGGTGTATTCGTCTGAACTGGAGTCATCGTCATCACTATAGAACAAAAAATCTTGTGTCAGAACGCGTTCTCATTGATTGAATTATGAATTAAATCCCTCTATGTTTTTTTATGTGTGTTCACTGATGTCTTCGTCAATTGTAGACCGATTTCGAAAATTTTTTTTTTTTTGAAAGGGTATACTTCCGAAGTGGTCTAATTTGAATTTCAACGGTATTGGAACTTGGACTTCGAATATACACCAAGCAACAAGAACTGGTTATAACAATTATGTTGGTGATTCTCTTGTGTCGTTGCGCTCCAGAATTAAAAATAAGTTAATGGTAGACCTGCCCTAAATATTTATTTCGGCCAAAGGGAGAAATAAAAAAATTTTAAGACAAAAAATTAAACCGTTTTCAAAAAAAACACTGAAAAGTACAAAATAACTGTCCTTTACTAATCAAAACTCAAGTACAATAAAAATAACTTCATAAATATGATACACATACTTATGTATTTAAATTTGACAGTTATTGAAGGCGGTGCCAAATCAGCGTGGAACAACAGAAACTTTATTAGTTTGGTAGGTTTAGCACCGACTTCAGTAACTGTCAAATTTAATTATATAGGTATGTGTATCGTATTTATAAAGTTATTTTAATTGTACGTGAGTTTTGATTATGAATGATAGTTATTTTGTACTTTTCAGTGTTATTTTTTTGAAGGCGGTTTAATTTTTGATAAAATCTTTAGGGAATTCATAAGCGCACGTTTCTTTTCAGTGCAACGCAACGGCCCATTTCTGTATGAAAACTATCAAATTGCTAATTCTTTTGCTCAATACGATAGCATTTTTAGCACGAGACAGTGCTGCCCACTAGTGACAGTTTGTCTGGAGTTTATATTATTATTCAAATGAACTCACCTAAGACCTCCAGCTCCACTCGTTTCGCTCGCAAGGAAATTTCTATCTGTCCACTCATCTTCATCTATTTCTCTCGCGCAGCTATCAGACACCTCGAGACTAATGCGCTCCGGCGTAGTAGTAGGGGCGCGCGTCTGCGCCGGTGCAGTCAAACTCGCTATAATAGTCGCCGCGTCCGGTACGGTGGTGCCACTGTGCCGCATGCAGACTAAACGGCTGCCATATCGCTCCATAGTGTAGTTTCCAGGCCGAAGAACCGCTTTGCAAACCGCACAGCGGAAGCAGGCGCGGTGGAGATGCAAGCCGTCAGCGGTAACTCCTTCAGCAGCAAATACGCGGGTTCCACACGCCGCGCACTGCATCCCGGCAGAGGATGGACCGCGCCAGCCTTTCTTTATCTACACAGTGAATGGGTATTTGTTAGTATGAAAAATCTATATTTACAAACGAAGATGACTGACTGATTCATCTAACTATTACAGCTAGAAATATGAAATTTGAACTGTAGCTTTTGATTAATCTGTGGTGCCAAGGTAAAAAGGGATTTTTCGAAAATGAATCCCTAAAACAACAAGTGGACCAAAGTTTGTATGGGAAAAATAACTCGTATCTATTGACTTGAAATTTAACACAAATAGCTCTTCAATTAAAATAATTAAACACCTATTTCAGCATTTATCAAACTTCATACTCTAAACATCTAAAATAGAGGAAAAATTGACTGACTGATTCATCATCGCCCAAACGAGATTACTGAAGCTAAGACCGTGTTTGGACAGTAGCTTCCTTTTATGAAGCAGACTCAATTAGCAGAGATTTTCTGAAAATCAAACCCTAAGAGAATGAAGAGATGATAAATTTTTGTATGGGGGAAAAATATTAAACCTAAAAGAAGACTTTTTCACACGGACAGTTCTATGTGTCATGTTCCAGCAAATTCTGCTAGTAGTCTGATAATCCTTACACCGGAGCACACCACAAATTCCACGTGGACGAAGTCGAGGGCTAAAGATAATAAATTAGGAACTGCTTAGCATAAAATAAGGGGAATGTGTAAAATGACTGAATGGAGAGAATAAAAAGATACGGTTTAATTTTTTAAATTTAATTATTTTGTGAGAAAAAAATTCGTCAATGACAGAGGAAAAACTGTGACGTCACCGTTCATAATCTCGAACACTTCTGGTGCAAAACGCGTTTTTGTTAGATAACTTGGACTAGTTTTTAACTACCCAGTTGAAGAAAGACACAAACCTTCTATCCTACTTCCTACTAATATTATAAATGCTAAAGTTTGTGAGGATGTATGGATGTTTGTTCCTCTTTCACGCAAAAACGACTGGACGGATTTTGACGAAACTTTACAGTAATATAGCTTATACATCAGAATAACGCATAGGCTGTAAATTATAAAAATATTATGTTAAATATATTATGCGAACGATATCGCGGGTAAAAGCTAGTATCTACACGTATAAGTATGCTCGCGGGGACAACGTGGCGATAGGTAGTCTCTGCCATCTTCTATGTTAAAAGTTTATGTGGACATTATGTGGATATAAAGAAAAGAACATTGATGAATTATAATTTACAACGAAATGTATTGCATATAGCGTCAGACAAAATGGCTACACCATTTTTAGGAACTTATAGCAAAATCGAATTAGAAGAGTACCATCATCAGACCGATCAGAGCGGCTAGACAAGAGGCAACCGTTTCGTAGAAACGCTTGCTGGCGTCATTCCTCGTAAAAAGTGCCATTAGTCTACGCTATACGGCAGTTTTCACACGACTTTACTTCTTGTTTGATTTAATAGAAAGTTATTAACGTTTCACACTAATTTAAAATTCGTTATGCTAGATCAGCCATTCCCAAAGTGGGCGATAACGCCCCCTTGTGGGCGCTGCAGGCCTAAAGGGGGGCGGTAAGAGACCCAGGAAAAAAATGGGGGCGTTGTGTAGAGGCCTGGGGGGTGATTTGTAATTTTATTTAGCTAGGAGGCATCTTAGACAACGACTGCATGAGCTCTCGACTCAGTAGACAAAATAAGTTTGGGAAACAATGTGCTAGATCAATTGGTATTTGTCATTCTATTCTACTAGCGATTGTGACTGGCCCGTTGGTGCAGTGGCATATGCATCTGCTTTCCAAGCTAGGGTCCCGGGTTCGATCCCCGGTCAGGTCAATTTAGGAAACGAACTTTCCTAAATTGGCTTGGAGTCTGAGTGTTACTGGGTACTCTCCCAGAGTTCGTCGTGTGATATTCATAGTACAAGCTTACTGCTTAGTTTGGGGTCACACAATCTGTGTAATTGTCTGGAGTATTATTATTATTATTATTACGACAACTGAGCCACTTGTCTAGGCACCCAGGGGATAAGATTACGTAATGACATTGTCACCATCGCCATATTATAACTTATAACTTTATTATTATAACCTTATAAATATGATACAAATACCAACATATATAAAATTTGACCGTTATTGAAGTCGGTGCCAAATCGATGTGCAACAACAGAAAGTCTAATAGTTTGGTAGGATTGACGCTGACTTCAGTAGCTGTCAATTTTAATTATATAGGTATTCGCATCGTATTTATCAAGTTACTTTTGTACTTGAGTTTTGATTAGTAAAGAATAGTTATTTTTAAAGTTGGTTTAATTTTTTTCTTGAAAAGTTTTGTTACAGACTGTTCACCCTTAGGAAATGTCGTTCTTAATTTAATTGTTGTCATTCCAGAAATAAAATTTTAATAAAAATTTTAAATATAGCATTATAATATTTTTAATTTTTTTATATAACCTATTATAGAAAACGATTAATAATCACATTTTCATGGGTTTACTTATAGTTAGAAATTCTAATGAGTCTAAAATGTAACGACGAAAATTTTGCATTTTTATTTATTATTATTTAAGTATAAGAGATTAATCATTAAGATCATATTATTTTAATACTAATATTACAAAGAGAGAATGGATGTTATATTTGTTTGTTTATATTTGGAGGGTATTCTTTATAACCACTGCACGTATTTGAACAATTTTTTCACTATTGGAGAGGTACATTACTCCAGATGGACATAGGCTATGGTATATTACGTAATCAAGCCGGGCGAAGCCGGGGCTGACCGCTAGTCCTATATAAATAAAAACTAATGCTTCTTTGTATGTTTGTCCTCTATGCAATCCTAAACCATTCATGCGATTGCGATGAGACTTTGGTGCGTTATTCTAAGAACGCCCGCGAAGGTTTCTGAATTATTTCATTTAGTAGTTATAGTTTTATTAATGAATAAAACTTTATAACTGCTGGTGGTGATTTAGTGATATTCACCAAAATCTTGAAAAATTCCAGGATTCTATGGAGTTATAATTTTTAATATTATTTCAAAATTTATTTAATTCATATTTTTTCTGGATGTTCTCATAGAGGATAATTTTTGAAAAGTAATTTAGATCCTATCCTAACAAATGTTTTGTCATATTTGTGTTTCGTATTGAAATTGGAATAGCGATTTTTTTAAATATTTGGAATCCACACGTATGTACAAAAAGCACAGTATGTGTGGGAGAAAATTTTATTATTTTATACTCTGTGTGTTTTACTATATTTATTATTTTATACATACATACATACATACATATCTTCACGCTGTGTCTATTATTTTAGACTGACAATTCGCAGTTGGTAGGTAAATACGCCTGAAGGCTCGTAGGCCTATGGTGCCCCGCGTAATTATTAAATGATTTGAGCACGATACGCGCAAACGGATTTCACAGAATATTGACATCCCTTTCTTTCGTTAGGTTCGTTCTGCATTTAAAAGTTCTTAGTCCGATTTGCTTTTTTTATTTTTCATTTGCTTGATGCTGTGTACACTACACTATAAAATTGTCGCTACAGTATTAGCACAGATTAATTAGTTACTAACGTAAACTATAAGGTTCAAATGCACTCAACAACAGTTTATTGCGTTTCCGTGAACCCGATCGCGGCGCGTGCAGTGTTTACAGTTCAAAGCACAGTCCAGATCTGCCCTCTGGACTCGCCACCTCTCTCCTAAGGCACCCATAGTTATTTAACAAACAAAGATATCAAATTACATTCTAAGCAATGGCTCGCGGCTTTCTACAATGACATCACGCGTACTAAAACTAAGAGCTTTAACTTTTCAATCGCTATCAGCCCGAATGAATTTAAAGTTTTGTTATTATAAACAAAGCTACGTGACAATCACTACGCCATAGAAGTACTAAAATTCCACGATAACCAGATGAGCGCTAAACTTGCGCCTGCGCCGATTTACAAAATGAATAAAATTGAAGTGTCCGTCTGTTAATTTCGAAAATAAAGGTTTTTTCTTAAGCTCACTTGCACGTTAGCAAAACCTAAACACGCGTTTTTAAAATTCTTCTCTGTCTGTATATTTGGTTTTTATTCCGGATATATATCAAATTTAGCGAAGCTGAAACCACGGTGCACAGATAGTTTATAATAAGAAAGTTTATTAAATAAAATAAAAAATAAGTTTATTCCTTGAATTGACCTGACCGGGGATCGAACCCGGGATTGTGGCTTGAAAGACAGTTGTTGCTCTACCACCGCCATTGCGTCAACAGTCATTTTTTATATACGTACATATCCCCAAGCCGCATCCCTAAAGGCGTAGTCAGAAAGGACGGAGCGCCAAGCATAGCGGTTCTTACATTCTTTTTTCGCTTCGTCAAATCCCATCATTTTCCTTACACTTTCGTCGAAGTATGCCTGTGCTTTTGACGTTTCTGTCGGCTAACACTCTTCATAATTTTCTTAAGTCAGTCTTTAGTCTTTCTTGGCTTCGGCTACCACTCATCTCCACTCTGTACATTTTCTTCATCAATCATGCATCACTCTTGTGTCTGAGCCATCTAAGAATTCCTGTCTTTTTACAAGAAAGTTCACGATAAAATATAATTAAATACATTCCTTTTGGCTTGACTGACTCCCATTATTGGGATCATCATCATCCTGTTGTTATTTTGTAAAAATATATTTTAATTTTAAAACACAGGACTCACCTCCTCCTTGGGTTGTGTTTTAGCGGGAACAGGTTCATCCTTCTTGACAAATTTATTCGCTAAATTGGCCACCTATTAACAAATAAACGCAACGTATATAATAAGCATTATCTAGTGACGAAAAAAACTAGTTAGTAATATTGCGATTTTCATAGAGAAACGGGTCATTGCACTCATTCTCACTGTAAAGAAACGAAAATTTATAGGTATTTTAAGATTTTGGTATGAGAAAAAAATTATAAAATATGACCAGAATTAAAAAGTTTAACGCAGATTACTCTGTTTTGTGGTAAACATTTCAAATTCAAATAAATTTCTTAATTCACTACAATAGGCTACATGACTGTTTTTAAATGTGATATGTTTTATACGTTGTAATAAAATAATCTAACACTGAAATGAAATAACTTAGTTCCATTCTTTTATTGAAACTAAATTATAAAGTTTTAAACTTTTAAGTAGTGGGAACAAAGGGGATGAGTTAGAGGAAGACAGCGTTACACAGCCGTGACGTCACAATGTCGCAAAGACATTACACAGCGCTAGAAGTGACGTAGACGGACCGTATCCCCTCTCTGTTCCCGCTACTGAAGTTTAAAAACGAATAATTTATGTTTTTCATTGTACTTCGAATATTTTTTCACAGTTTTGTGTAAGTTTACTAAACTTATCTTTTAACTAAATCGTTAAAAAGTACTCATCTAGCCTATGGACGTTACCTCTCCAAATATGTGAGATTGTGGAAGGTAATAATAATAATACTGCAAACAATTATACAAACTGTGTGACCCCAAACTAAGCGGTAAGCTTGTATTTTGGGTACCACACAACAGCTTGGGGGAGCTCTCAGTAACGCCCAGACTACAAGCCAATATAGAAAAGTTCCTTCCCTAACTTAACCTCACCGGGGATCGAACCCGGATGCTCTGCCACCAATGACCCAGTAAACAGGTACCAGATTAGCAGATTACATCCCAATATTAGTAATTTTTACTTTTAGATATCTAAACTTGAATATGTAGTAGTTTAGTGGTAGCACAGATTAATTAGTTACTAACGTAAAGTACATGTTTAAAAGTCAAAATCGATCAATTGTGACTTGCCTGTCTTTCTGTCAATGGTCAATTGATATGATTAATTTTATTGTTACATAACATTGAATAATTCTTTGGGTTTATAGACGACGAAGCCATACAAATTAGTAACAGGCTGACAAGTTCTCTAGAGCTAATGGGAGTGTAAGACAGGTGTCAAACCTACCTTCCTGGTGCCATGGTCGGGTCGTCCAGAGTCCCTCAACTTCTGGTCGAGTTTGTGCAAAGTTTCGTCTATCTCCACCCATTTCTCGTCGCTCGCTTCTCCCTCCTTCAGTCTCTTCTGCCGACCCAAAAACTGAACAAAGAGATAAACGTATTGTTCTTACTCTAAAATTAAAAAAAAGTAAAGTTCTAACAGTATTTCGATTTATTGCAAATATGTCAATAATACGATAACAATGGTGGGCCTGTGTTCTACACAAGTTTTTACTATGTAAAATTTAATCAAAATGTTTAAATTTATATATCAGTAGAAAGCTTAATTCAGCAGGAAAAAATTGCCTTGAAATATTAACAAAACATATACACCGGCTTTAAAAGCACTAAATAACTACACGAACATTCTAAAATAATTTACGCGAAAACGGCGTCGCAGAATAAGTCAACTTTGTCAATTTTATTTAGTGCAATCCTGTAATAGCACTGAACATTCTGTATTCTGGCTTAGTTCAACCTAATTAATTTGATGTTTAATATGTAAACATAGTCAAAGAGGTATTACCGTTTTGATAGACGACGAAAAACGCACAAAACCGAGGCACGACTTTGTGCCGTTTACATTTCAAACTAAAATACTAAATAAAATACGAATGTTTTTTGATATGTATCTACTAGATGGTTATTCGATTCAAATTACAACGTCTACAACAAAATATTTACATACCTGTTCTCTGTCCCATTTCGGCACTTTCTCCGCAGTTTTTGGCTCGGGTCTACCTAGTCTATTCTCCATTATCTTCCTCTCTATCTCTTTCACGTTCCAATCATCCCTCTCTATCTTCCCAACCGATCGCATCAAGTCTTTCGGTTTCGACGCTTTCGGCACCGCTGCCGGTGTATTCGTTGTTCCAGACAGTTCCGCCGCTAATCGAGCGACTCGGGCTCCGCTGCCGGCCGTTCGACCTCCACCGCCGACGATTCGGCCTTCCTCCTGTTCATAAAGAAAAAATATTTCAAATTTTGTCTGTTGTGGAAGAAATAAATCTTCTGGCAAATTATTTACAGCTTTTAAAAGAATCATGCGCGACATCAGTTTGGTATATTATTTATAATTTATTTCATATATATTTAGCTAAAATCCGCCAAAATACAGTCGAAGAATCGAATCATAAACTTTCCAGAAAATGCTTCGTTGAGAAGCAAAACATGAGTCGATAAATTTAGTTAAATACACATGATATATATATACATATAAATTCATTAAATTTATAAACAATATATAAAATGAATTCCCGCAAAAGAACACGTGAATTAATAAAATATACGTTATAAGTTGGGTAGTTTTTTGTAATGTACTGAACAAGACGAGGCGGCAAAATGTACTGGGCGATTCGATCCTTCGTCAGTCGAAAATGACTATGTTTGCGAACTATAAATACGAATCCCCTACTATTACCGGAACGGTTAATGTATTGCCAAAAGGTTCAAATCATAATGCAGTTATAATTAATCACTCGATACAATGATTTCTCCGAATCAACAAACAGCTAACATTTAAATAACTCACACTGTAAATCAAGGCATACTTTGTCATGTTTCGTATCGCACCCTCGTTTTAACGCTCTGGTTTACAAAACATGTTAGTAAAAACACACGTGTAAAAACAACAGCAAACTGTGGTCAATACCAAGAAAATTATTTTTAATTCATGCACACGAAATTGACCGTCATCGACATCGATTATTTTTAGACAAGATCGTTTTGAAGGAACCTGTTGTAGCAAAACACACCGTGCAAGAAATTTTCAGTAACCGAAGTAGCCCTGTAGAAGTTTGTAGAGCAATCCAAAATGTTAATATTCATGCAACACAACACGCCAAATAGAATTCTCACATAATGTTGTAATTTCTTTTCCAGCTTCTTGACACGGTCTTCGAACTGCGGTGCGCTAGCCCTGTACTGCTGCAGGCCGTAATCGTTCTCTAGGTCTGCCGACGGCGCCATCTCAAGGCTAGGTTCAGCAGCCAGCATTTGCAGACTTTTCTCAAACCTTTGTCTCATTATTTCTCTAGCCGCCTTCCTCCTACCACCACTCTTTGGCCGTTTAGCTTCCTCCCTCCTCTTCTGCATCATGTCTGACACTCGTTGCATTCTGAATGCCATTTCACTAGCGTTCTTTTTCTGAACGGGCTCAGGACTCTGACTCTGTCGCGGTTTATGGCCTTGAATTAGGTCTGCTACTTTTTGCCTGCGTAAAGCCATTTCGGGATTGCCGATCGACTCGCGTTTAACGCGTTCAGGACTCGGTGTATTGCGCTGTTTGCCTTCGATAATCTCCGCCATCCTTTGCCAACGTAGCACTTTTTCAGGTATGGTGACAGACCCAGCTGAATTGGAGCGGGTGGCCCTAGACTGTGGACTAGGAGTATGTCTGCGTTTATGTCCTTCAAATAACTGAGCAATGCGTCTCGTATTTTGCACCAGTTCTGGCGCCCCGATGGAATTCGACCGTGTTTTTACGATCGTAACTTCGGGACTTTCCGATTGTCTGTTCCTTAAATCTCTCGTAATTTCAGACATTCTTCTGCCTTTTGGAGGAAGAGAACTTTCTGTGGATGCTGAACGAATAAATTCCTTTTTCTTATGAGTATCTCTAGGAGACGACTTGCCCAAATCCTTTTTTTTTGTTTCCATATTAACGACAGTAACATCAGTGTCGGCAGAATCATTAAATATGTCAAAATCCGGCACCTTTACTGAGTCTGCATCTAATCCCTTTAATCTTCGAGGAGGTTTCGTGACCTTCTGTTCGCCATTTCCATCTTGAAAGTAACGTGCCAGGTTTGATTCCCTTTCTCTAGTCTTCATCTTAGTTTTTGAGGAACCGTGAAGTAACTGTGACAGAGAACTCCTAAGCATATTGGGATCCGGGGAGTCTTCCGGGTCCAGCAACGCCAGTATTTGTTCCTGGAGTTCCTTCTGCTGGTCTGCATGCTCTTCATCGTTTTTAATCGCGTCGTGGCCTTCTATGAGCCTCGCTAGCTGTGTTATATCATTAAGGTCGAGTTTCCCAATTTGTTTTCTAATGTACTCTGCTGGATCGTTAGCGTTACTTACATGTGGGGTGCGGACTGAACGTCGTTTCTTTTTGTTGTTCGAAGGAGTTTTCTCAGCTTCGGCCGCACCTGGGAAACAGATGTGTTACAAACGTAGCAAAATTCATCCTAAAGATAACTTTGAACATTTCTACTAAGTAGAAATGGCTGGTTAGTGTCTGGGGAGTATGTTTTCAAAAGAGAGAACATGTGATTTAGATATAAAGAGGTGGGTAAAAGCAGGCAATAAATTCTATGGTACTCTATGCGTGTCAAACGGTTTTATATTTCGAAATCTGTCAAAATCGCGATTCATACGGCAGTGTCGGTACCAAATTTATCGAGTGAAAGTAGCATTAATGCTGTGCAGATTCAATCTCTTAGTAAGATATGCGGTGTCACTTTCAGGAACAGAATACGAGATACGCAGTAAAACAGGACTAGATGAGTATTATGTTAATCGTAAACAAAGTATTGCTCGGATGGTTGGTATCGCGGATGTAGAGAATGAATGGACAATTGACTGATGAAGAAAATTTTCAGAGCGAAAGTGAGTGTAAAAGTGAAAAAGTAAATGGTGAAGAAGTCCAAGGCAGAGATCATATAGCTCAAGTGTTAGAAACGAGAAATGTCAAAAACACTCGCATAGCTTGGCGAAAATGTAACGATCACATTGCTTGGCCTACTATCTTATCTAGTTCATTAAGGTATGTGTTCATATAAACTTACTAGTATATCTAGCAATAGAGAGGTCTGGAGCGTTCTCCTTCTGTTGTTGTTTGATCTGTGTGCAATAAACAGCATACATTTTTAAATTATTTTAGTCCGACATTCGACGCAGTTTTAATTAATGTATTAGCAACTCGCCCCGGCTTCGCACAGGTGGATATATAAGTAGTATTCTAAAACCTTGCCTGTGACCTTGCCAAAGAACCGAGTTATCCAACAAATGACTGTTGCCACAGAAAGGCTACATGACTGCTCTTACAATTTGTATATTTCATACATTATATTTTAATAATAAAAATTTTAAATACAATTATGAAAAAACTGCTTAATATTCATTGAAAGAAATTTATTTATTGGCTTTTAAACTTCAGTAGTAGGAGCAGATTGGGGTTAAGCTGGAGGAAGATTGCGTTGCATAGCTGTGACGTCACAGTCGCATTCCATTAGCCAGCGCTAGGAGTGACAGAGATGGAACTTACCCCCACTCTGTAATATAAGCAAATGACTTTCATTTTTCGTTATATTTCGAACATGATTTCGTAGTTTTGCTCATCATTGTAAAAACCTATCTTTTAATTAAGTCGTTAAAAAGTAGTCATCTAACCTATCGTCCACAAGGAACTTATTTTTTCGAATAGTTTGCTATTTTTTTCCTCTTAGGGCAAATATTCGTAAAGTGGGTTCCGTATACAAGACACCAAGGTTCCGCGAATGTTATATAGGTCGTTAAATCGTTAAAATTTTTTGGTTACCGTCATTTGTGGCGACATTATTGCGCGGAACTTGGTCTAAGCATTACATATTGACAAACATTGAACCAATTTTATTCTATAGGAGATCCTACACAATAAAATCGCTTTAGACGTATTAATAGATTTTATAGGAAGCAGTGAAATAATTTCATTCATCTCATTAATCTTTATTCCAAATATTTGTAATAAATGGTTTTTACTTTTACTTGAAATTGCGGTAGGCATTTTTTATTATTATAATTTGCTATAGGGTTCCATAAATTAAATGGGATTTATTGTGTTCCATGGTCTTAAAAGTTTAGGAGCCACTGTCTTAGGGTTTGATTCTTCAAAGTTGGCCAAATATGTGTCAAACTATTTATTTGCTAGGTTCTTTAAATACAGCTTCGAGTTATTCAACGCGTTCTCATTTTTTCCCCTATTAATTTTAACACATCTTTTCAACCTCATAGGGCTTGTTTTTCGAAAAATACTACATACTGAATGCTCACATTACAAAAAAAGCTTCCTGTGTCATATACAAAATCAAAATTAAACTTTTTATAAAATTCATATCAGCTTCAACGATTTCGGCTCAACTTTAATGTAGCAGTCAGTAAGAAAACGTTCTTTCATACAATTTTTCTAAAATAAAGTCGCAGTCCGCGTTTGTATGTGTATTAATTTATAACTTCTAAGTAGATTTAATTGCAATTTTCACTATAATTTCGTACATTTAACGAAGAAAGTTCGTGTGTACAACATATTCACATTTAATCTATAGAAGTAGATATTATATTTATATGATAATATTCGTATGCCGTTTTTAAGGCAGAGTGCAGTGGCACTAATAATTTACTTATAGTCATTGATAATTACACCTGTACGAGTCTCACCAAATAATAAATAAATAAATAAACTTTAAGTTTCGATTCTCATAATGAAATCTCCTGCACACTCATATATACGCATAAAAAAGATATCCTGAATATCAATCTATACATAATAAAAGTGTGACAATATCATGCAAGAAATTAGTATATACTGGCGTATAGACAAACATAGAGCTCGTTGACGCATGACGATTTTTTAATTTCTCTTGATTATTGCGATATGTAATATCACATCATATACAAAACACGTAACCATTGTTATAAAATATAGTACTTCTTTTAAACAAAACAGGAATTCCACAAAATAATAAAATAAGCCAACAGCGTTCTCCCCAGCGTGACGACTTGTGACGACCTGTCAATCAAAAAGAGTCACAATAGCTCGTTTGCTATCCCTTTCCTACTCGTGCCACTATCATAAAACATTACATTCTCACTCGCACTCTTTGTACGTCTATACACCAGTATATACTGTTTATGATATCATGAGACTTGAATCTAGTGACGCGGCATATATTATTTCGCGCTTGTATTGTTCATAGAGAATATGTAACTGAAATTTTATTATCTAATATTGTAGGAAAAGAATTGCAGTACAAACGATGACGTCACGTCACCAGTTCTCTCGCGTTATTGTCCATGGGTAGTACATAATACACATTATGTATACGAAAAAATCGATACACATTAATGTATGATAGATATTTTATTAGGAAAACATACCTGATGGAATACATCGCTTTGGTGATGCACATGAGGCACTTCGCCTTTAAACGCAGTATATACTCGAGCGAGATAAGAGCGCAGCTTGGCGTCAGGCACGTCTTGCGTCGAACCGTTAGATGAAAACGGTGCGATACCTGAACGAGAACTTAATGTTGCTGTTATAACATAAAGATAAATAAAGGCAAAAATATAAATAAATAACCAATCATAACTACAACTTATATTTAAACGAGCTGACCCAACAGACGTCCTGCCCGAAATGAAAAAAATCCTAGAACCCAATTGCAGTGCCACCTATCGGGTCTATTCGTGAATCTAAACCATTAAGGAACTCAAAAACACAAAATATTTCATTGAAATGGGCCCAGTCGTTTAGTTCAGTGACATACACACGTACAGAAGAATTAAAGTATATAAAAAAACTAACTGTGACGGCCACGCATTGCTGTGGCTCAGTAGATATTATATTATTATTCGTGAGTTATGGGTCTTGAGTTCATACAAAAATCACATAGAAAAAAATACGTTTAGTTTTTCACCAATTTTCCAATTTTCGTCTCGATCGATCGTCTTTTTGTATTTGCGCGAACGAAGACCATGTTTTGTTTCATATTATACATTAAGGTACGTCTTTGAACATTAAAAAAAAATTCTAAGAATCGTACTCGGAAAAATCTCAAAAAAATATGAATATTGAGAATTAGGTGTAATGTGATGATGATGGTTCTTTTGGGACACAGAACCCTAAATATACTCACCAAACTCATGGTGCAGTATATGGTGAACAGGTCGTGGCGACTGCCCTGGACAGAGTAGGTCGGGTCGATACCGCAGCAGTACAGCGCCGAGGGCTGATGGACTGGCTGCCGCGCGCAGACCTGGTTCAGACCAGCCCACCCAGCCGAGAATTGCCTCATCAGACAATTCTGCCTCCGCTAGGGGTGAAAAGAGAGTTTGAAATCAATTTTTGACATCTGTTCACTGAAAGGCAACAAATCTACATATCGATTTTGATTATTAAACGTGAAGCTACTAAGTTTAAAATCCTATGTAGCTCGCTCTAGGCATGGCTGTATGGGTAATTTGCTTTCGCAGCTTGTGACTCTCAAGGATTGGAGAATAATATTTATAAAAAAAGTAACAATTTTTGGCAGGATTTTATGGGCGGTATTTATACGTTGAGCGTTTAATTACTTGCAAATTGTTTTCTAGTGGATATTGTGATTTAAAATTGGCGTAGTTTTGCGTTCCAAACATCCACGCTTTACGTAACTAATTAATCTGTGTGCGAAATATGTAATTGTTAAAATAAGTGCTTACATAGTAGTGTGATGTTGAGATTTTTTTACTTGCTTAATCTGCCTCAGCAGATCATACTAGAAAGACTGTCACGATATATTTGTCACTAAAATTCCAAGAACCATTGAAATGTGTTACGTCGACATTTTAATGCAATATATAAAAAATGTACATCATTAATTACTGTAGGCATTGGCTGCATGGGCATCGACCCCTTTGCCTTCCATGCAGGAAAAGACACACAAGAAATAAAAGAAAATGTAACCTCTACGCCGTTTCCTGGCTGCCGGCGCTGCGTCCAAAGGTAGTGGGTCGTCCGAATTATAGAATCCAGTTACACGGTGGGGGGTGACTGCCGCTCGGTTTAAATTCGGGTATCTCGTACCCGGATCGATTGTGTAAGCGCCGAAATCTCGATGCAGGTTCTCTGGAGTTGTTTGAGCTGAATGGAGAAAAAAGATTTTTAATCCTTGAAAGCATATTTGACGAAAATCGATGATGTCAAAATTACAGCTTGAATTTTCTTTACGCTATATTTTCAACAAGATAAAAAGAGAAAATGAAATGCCAAGCCATAACCTCTTTCATTCCCTCAAACCCTATTTGCACCTTTTTTTTTGTCTTTTCTTTGTATGAGTGCTTTTAATCGGCTATTCAAACTGATCTTTAGAATGATAAAAAGCAATATCATCACCGTTTTTGTAAGTTTTATCAATCAATAATAGGTTCATACACGCCTTTAAATACGCTCAGTGAGTTGAGTTTCTTGCCGGTTTCATTGATTTCTTGTCGTTCTTTGTAGTGCATTTTCTTTCCGCACCGGCAATATAAATCGTTTGATCCCTCTAATCACTACAATTGTACTATGAGTACCATAAAACAAACTGGGAGAGTTACACTCAATCTCCAATCGAACTTAGCAAAGTTTGTTTACCAAATTGATTTGACTGGGAGTCGTATCCAGGGTCCAACTTAGAATATAGATACTTTGCCGCCATGCGAACGGGCCCTTCACAACATTCAGAATGCAGAATAAAAAAGAGGAAGAGAAAAGAGTATGTAATACAGAATATTCGTACTATCCGTAATGTGGTTTAATGGCGAAGGAAACAGTCACTAGTGGACGCTACTATCTGGTGCTAAAAAATTACATAAAATGCAAAATTCAATAATTATATGGTTTTCATAATTGATAGTTGGTAGAGATGGGTAGGTCTGGTATTTTTAAGGACATGGATCCAGATTTACATTCAGATCTGCGGAATTCCGGGTCTATGTCCGTGGACCTGGATTGTTATTAACTCCGAACCGGACATACGGAGTGTGCGAAACTTGAGCGTATACGTAAGTACTAGGTAACATGAGTCGTATTGGTATTGGTGTCCATCCAGTTCATGTATCTCTTATTATTCTGTGATTTCAAAGGACATGTGTCATATTTGCACTTAGATGTATATCTAATAGCACTGCTACGAATACGAGTCCGCGGACATTTATCCATCCGAACCTATCCATCTCTAGCATTTGGGTAGTTGGGTAGAATACTCCCTGCAAAGAAACGCTCACCTCTTTATAATGTTTGTATAAGATAATTAATTTAAGGAAGTAGGTATTTCACTGGCTTTGATGATGCATTGCGTTCGTTATTGTCGCTTTTGCGTTTCATAATAAATAATTTGCAGATAATTGATTCAATCAAAGAAGAAGCCATGGGTAAAATGGGAGTCAATAGATTCCTTAAAGATTTTGCTGTGAGAAACAATACTGAAATGGTGATGAGAATTAAAATAATAAAATCTAAAGCTACTGATTATTCTATAACAGGTTTGTGATAACTTCTCTAAAAGAAAAATACTCTCCAAGTGACGTATTATGTGAAAGTACGTGATAGGTACCGAACTGCTACGCCATCTAGCAGACCAGTGTCAAGTAAATAACATCACTGAACAAGTGACCTTGATGAATGAGAATCTAATACATACATACATACACACATACATATCTTCACGCTGTATCCCCAACGGGGTAGTCAGAGAGGACGGAGCGTCAAGAGTCGCGGTCCTTACATACCTCTTTCGCTTCCTCAAATAATTGAGAATCTAATGATGCCATTTAACTACAAAATATAGAAATAATACCTAGTAGTCTATACACAGACTCCCTCTCAGCTATAACTTCCAAAGGGTGAGGGTGCGGAGCCTGGCCCCAAGCTCTGACAGCCCAAGCGGCGTCGAAGGCCGAGAGGAATCCTCGAGCACAACCAGAGCCAGTCGGCCAGAACGGTTCGAGGAGGCTGTCGCCCACTAACTGACAGAGGAGGCGGCGGCCGTGTCTTTCGTACACCTACAACAAAACAATGTTTATTATTTATACTAATTGTAAGACCTTTACAGATTAACAGGTTAAAAAATTTAATATGCTAGTGGTCGCCCAGTGGTCGAAATTCGAACGTAAATATAAAATAAACGCTATTTTCCCTTGACATTTACTCCACAGACTCGCAACAGCTCACAACTCACAAATCGCACAAAGTTCACAGCTCGAAACTCATTCAGCCAATCTGTCTTATAAATTTTAGCTTTTTACACTCCTTCTCCACATCAATTTTAATTATGCCAGGGTTCAGAAAATGTATTTCGGCTCTCTATGAATTAATCATATCAATAATGGCCATTATTACAAAATGAAAGAGATAGTTTTACAGTATCGCAGGCGTGTAGTCACACTGACTGAACATCTATAGACTTTTTGGCGGGAACGGGAGAAGTGAAGTTGTCATTTTATTTAGATTTTCTATTTTTTACATTTTTAGGAGTTTTAAAGTAAGACAGTGATAGTATATTGTGTTTTAAAATTCTGTGTAAGTGAAAAGAATGGAGTAGATCTAAATAAACATGTGTAGCAGAAGTTTGCGCGCTCTTCTAAGAAGTCCTTTTTAACTTCAGTAAAACCTACTATCACTTTACTGGAGGAGTGTTAGGGACAGTTAATATTTCTCCAGAAGTTACGTCATTAGGTTGATGGTCTTGTTACCAATGTCTTAATAAATATAAATAAATAATAATAACATCTATAATATGTATAAAAGTTATTAAACTAAGGACAGCTTGCACAACTATTTCAACTCGATTTTAGAATTTGACACCTTGCTTGCACCTACTATTAAATAATTGGTGCAAGCGAGATGTTAAATCCTTTTATTTCCTAGCCAATTTGTTTCTAAAATAAAATATTAGCACAAATTTATTAGTTACTAGCTGTTATCTGCGACTTACTACTAATAAATTACTGCTAAATTAAATAATTAAGAAACAAAAAGTTTCATCACAATCGAATGAATGGTTAAGGAACGCATAGAGGACAAACATACAAGGATAAGTTCATTTTTATTTATATAGACTAGATATTAGTATGGATTTATATACAAGTAGTTAGAAGCTATGAATTCTTCTTGTAATATTATACAATACTAGCGGACATAACAGAAGTCCTGCCTGAAATAAAATAAAATTCCTAGAACCCGATTGCAGCGCTACCTACAGGGTCCAATTATGAATCGAAACCATTTAGGGGCTCAAACACACACCAAAACTTTAAAAAATCATCAAAATCAGTTCAGCTGTTTAGAAGGAGTTCAGTGGCATACACACGTACAGAAGAATTGTGTGCGGTACAACTCCAGATACGACCACTGCGCGTGCTGGGCCCTTTATAATTTCGGCAGGGTAACTAACGCGCCGGGAACTACGTCGACATCGACCGCGATACGCGGCGCTGATCAACTATATTATACAAATAGGATATGCTAAAGACCTTTAATGTCCGTTAGTCTTCAGGATAGTGGAAGTCGGAGGTGGCTTCCGGCGCCGTAAAGCCACACAACGGAAAATATATTCATTTCTCACCTACCTAACCTTTTGGTTTGCCACTTTTGAATTATAAAGTAACAATATAATACAATCAACTGCTAACTTCAGTTGGCTAACACACAACACGACAGAACTTAAATTAGCCTCAAAACAAATAAGATAATTGAGATTTACAACAAATATTCCAAAACCTTTTCCTTTAGTTATCACAAGCGACCGACGCCTATTTTAGACTTCTCCATTACAACATTCAATTTATACACTAAATTAGCCACATACCAAAAATAAAACATAGACTAAACCGCACGACGCGACAACTAGCGCCACCTCTTGCTATTGAGAGACAATAGGAACAATAGTATGTTTTATTCCTAACAAATTATATATATAGACAAAGACAGGAATATATTATTCAGCTTACCATGCTAGCATTCTCAGCAGCGTACATGGACGTAAAGTCGAATAAAGCGACGTCGGGCTCCCCGTAGTGATTGAGGGCGAAGTCTCTGAGGGGCAGCTTCCCATCGGTGGAGAAACGTGCGGCTTCTTGTGCATAACGCATCAGTGCGTCACGGTCCACGTTCACCACACTTAACAAGCGGGATACCTCTGTGTAATCCTAGAAGACAGAACAGCGTCAGTTGTAGTCCCCAACCTGGGATATCCATAAGAGTAAAATATAGGTTATAGATGGCATACAAGTGTACGGCCTACGTGATGGTACCTTGCCATGTGATAATAAAAACCAAAGAGCATCGATATTTTTCGTTGGAATTAATCAGTGTTGAGTAAAATGTAATTATTATTTTAAAAACTAATTGTAATTTGTTAAGCAAACAATTACTTTTGACCAACACTGGAATAAATCTGATAATACACGGACAGACAGACGTGACGAAATTCCCTAAATCCTTAAAAATACAACAGACTCACGTTCAGCAGCACACCCTTGTCAAGGAGGCTGTGTTTCTTGGCTGTCATGACGAAATAGTGCGTGTCGTCTTTGTAATATACGATGTTCTCGAGGTCGATACCAGTCTCTTCGTAAAGTTCTTTGAAAAACTTCTGATTGAAGATGAAAGCTACTCCACTTATTTCCTCCACCTGGTAAAAGATACAGTAGAATATTTAACAGCATCAAAAACAAATTATTTTTTGCATTTCAATTATTCAATCATATTGTGACAAAAACTTTGTCGACGACTAAGAAAAATTATGACATCACCGTTCATAATTCCGAACACTTCTCATACAAAATTTCGTTTTGACTGATTGACTAGTTGTCAATTACCCAATTGAAACCAGTTTTTTTTCCGATATATGTAAATGAGTTCACAACAAAATTTTATGGGAGAATTCCGGATATTTCGGCGCTGTTGTACATGGTAATTAAGTAATGATCAGTATACCCATTGTAATGTGAACAAAATGAAACAACCTCTACGCTAGTCTCATGACAACTGCCTGTATTTAACTGTTACTAACATTATATTAATATTTTATAATATACCCTCATATATATCATAACCATGATCAAGATGATTGGCAACAGCGCCGAAATATCCGGAAAAGATGACCATCAGTTAGCTTAGCATAGTGTTTGCAATAACATCGAAATATCCTGAAATTCGTAGGACTGATCTTCAATCAAGTCGTTCATGATGCAAATTAACAGCGGCGAAATAAAAATCATCAACTGATAAATAATTAGTTAGCTCGCGACCATGGTGCTTGCCATAGCGTCGAAATATCCTGAAGTTCATCAACTGATGATTAATCAAGCCAGTCAAGATGATTAGTAACAACAGCGAAATATCAGGAAGATAATCAACCGATGACCAATTAACTCGCGACCACGGCGCTTGAAGCAACAGCGAAATATCCAGTCACCTAAAAGTTCTATCGTGCTATAAAGTTTATTTTGTATACTAGTTTTTGTACACGACTTCATCTGCGAGGATTTCGAGGAAGATGTCGCTCGAACTACTTTCTGAGCCTTTCTAGTCATGTGTCGAACACTATCCATTTTGAGGTTAATCCATTGAGCAGTAATTCGAGTCTAGAAGTGATATAAAGACTAACATTGATTTGTTTTATAGTTTAAAAGCTAATAAGACAACAATATTATTTATAATTAATTTACATAATATTAAATTAATCATCACGCGTTTCGTTTCTTAATTGCCACTCTATCTATTATATGAATATTTTCAAGTGTCAGCTAATGCAGATTATCAATTAAGGTGAACGGACACTTATCCGAGCCAAACGCGTCGAATGAATCGAAGTCAAGGAGGCCTCGCACAAATATCCGCACCGATTCGGACGATTCGATGCGGGCAAGCGTGTGAGGTTTCATAGGATTTCATATAAAGAATTTTAAAATTTGTTTTGTTCGACTCGTTCTATCTGTTCGACTCGGATAAGTGTGCGTTCACCTTTAATAAGAAATTTCTACACCTAATGGTTTCTGAGAAAATCGATTAACACTAACGGGACAGATGGTTGGAAACATAAATAAAACAGAACTCTAAAAATCTAAACAAAATGGAAAAGTTCCTATCCCAGTCCAAAAATTTCTAAAAATCTCTGTCCAGATAACCCCATGTTATACTCACAGATGCTTCTTGCTCTGTATGCCTGTTGATGAAGTTGGCGGTGATCGCCATGGCCAATTTACCCCTAAACTCCTTCCGCTTAAACCCCTGGAGTGTGTTTCGTTTTCCATCAGCTCCGACAAGTACGTCGAACTCGTACTGAGCGACGGGGTGTTCGGTGGGGGTAACTCGCGCCCGCCACCCCAACGCTATTGAAACACATGATTTTACCATTACGGGCGTATTTGATATGCAAGAGAAGGGTATACGGCCTACTAAAATAAAATACATTTAAAATTATAATATTTTTAGCTGTTGTTCTTCGTGACTAGAATAGTGACTTCGTTCTGTTAAGACCAATTTTAAGAGGCAAGTTTTGCTGTCTAAATCATCGCCCCGTAAATGTGCCACATGGTAGCCAATAGTATCGAAAACGCTTTACCGCGCCGTCAGTTAAAATCAATCAGTCAGTCAAAATCAATCAGTCAGTTATTCAAAATTAATCAGTCAGTCAAAATCAATCAGTCAGTTAGTCAAAACCAATTAGACAGTAAGTCAAAACCATTAAGTCAGTCAGTTGCATCAAATGAGTCTTATCAAATCCATCAGATTCAGCCAGATCCACGTCAGTTCCTATAGCAAATATCGAGGCATCAATTTCCTATAATAAATAAATTTATGGTCAAACAATTGTTTTTTTAAAATCCATACCAGACCCGGCCTAATAACAGTTAATGTGGTATTAAAAAAAATATTCCTCAGATATTCCCTCAGTAATACAACTTAGACATTTTTATGGAAAGAGTAAATAGATACTAATATGAATAACCTGAACAAGTGTTTGACAATCAAACTTATTACTACTTTTCATCAAGCAACAGGCAAGACCTGATATGCTAACGCACCCCTTAAAATACGCCTTTTTTAGTCGCAGTTATGTAAATAAAATCTAGTTAATATTATTATGTTTACTTTATAGCACAATAACACTCACTTTCTGAATTGTCTGTGATAGTGGGCTCAAGGAGTTCTTCAAAACTGACTCCTTCGTGAAATTCCACGCCTAGAAGTAACGCCACCTGAAAAGTTAGCATTATTACTAAATATATACACATCTTCATGCTATATTCCTAACGTTAAGCATTACGATAGTGACATACTTCTTTCGCCTTCTGTAACCTTGTAATTTTTCTGGTTAGTGGTTGTTGGTTGATTGTTTGTTTGTGGTTAGGTCGACTCCCCAGTTTGCTATTTTTTAATTCTCCTATTTTAATAGTTATTTATACAACTGTCGTATAGTAGTATTAAGTGGATTTATGGGACGAGCCGAGCCAAGCGGAGGCGAGTTTCGTAATAGTATCTGTCAACGCCTCACCAATATTCATAGCAAATGATTGTTTTCCATTTCTTATTGTTTTCCATATTCACGAACTTCCTTACGATTATTGGCAAATAAATTTCCATAAGACATGGTTTCGGGGACAGAATGACCCGAACCATTTTTGTTATTAATAAATCTCCAAAAATATTTGATATGACTACCTAAGGAACTCTTAATAGAGGAGATAAAGTTGGTGTGACATTCGTTAATAAGTTTTTTACTTCGTGTTCGTAACATAGCAAAGATATCACGCGGATTCCGAAATCTTTTGTACCGCTTATGGAACCTATTTTTTCTCTATGCACTTTCTCAAACCAGGACTTAACCAGGAGGGAAACCTAACATTTGCTTTAGAAGTTTTAGGAATGTTTTTTGATGTTATGTAAGCACATAATAAAATCTGTAAGGACATTGACATCACCAGAGTCGAATTTTCACCCCAATAAAAATGACAAATTTTCATTGATTTTAATGTAATTACATTTATTATAATTAGGGTGTTGTTCATATTTAATTGGCAGAATCTTAAAGTTCACCTCAAACCTGAATGTTATCTTTAAGAGTACTCAAAACTAGATACAACTGGCAATTGTTTATGTCGGGTATCCAATTAAGTAAATTGATAATATTGAGTAAAGTTACATATTGTGATAACGTCAAGAAGTAGAGTAGATTTAAGGTCAGTGGCTGGTACCGGAGATAGGCCAAGTGAATCCGTAGACTTGAACCAAGAAATGCTAGAAACATTGAAGTCACTACAAATAAACTCTTCAGTATTACCTGACTATAACACAATATTCTGACAGTTATGAAAGAAATCAGATAAGTTCTTCGTTGAGATATCCGGAGGTAAGTAGCAGAAACATAAGTTTACAACTTTAGATGAATCTAAAGCAGCCATTCCCAAAGTGGGCGATAACGCCCCCTTGTGGGCGCTGCAGGCCTAAAGGGGGGCGGTAAGAGACCCAGGAAAAAAATGGGGGCGTTGTGTAGAGGCCTGGGGGGTGATTTGTAATTTCATTTAGCTAGGAGGCATCTTAGACAACGACTGCATGAGCTCTCGACTCAGTAGACAAAATAAGTTTGGGAACCAGTGATCTAAAGCAATAAATAAATTAAATAAAAATTTCCTTTATTGCAATAACAAATGACTAAAATATAATCCCTTAATAGTCCATTACAGAAAGAAAGATACATCTTGTGTAGTTATAAATCCTGAACATCACTATCCCAAGACACACGACGTACGGTAGCGAATTTTCTCTTTATGGCAACAACAACCCCACCGCCCTCTTTTTTACTAATACATGTGGTATGTCTATCAATATTGATGTAGATAAAATATTAAGTAAATAAATTAAAGTTCATTAATATTCACAGTTTACATATTTTTCAGATAACATTGTTTTAGTTAACATGAAACAAAATTACATAATATGTGTGCAGTAACAACTGCACTAGTCATTTACTGACTGTTATCCATCCTCTAATAAGTATCTACATTAACAATTAAAAAGTATCTGTGGATGTGTGTATGTGTTATCATTTACTGACGAGTATGAGCATGAGTGTATGATATGTGTGCGTGTAAGTGAAATATTTACATACACAAAATATAGACAGGACTGCATGTATTAGAGTATACCTAAAAGTACGTGTGCCTATTTACCGATGTGCCAGGGTATATGTATTAATAATTTATGTATATTATAAATGCGATAACATAGGTATATTACAATGTTGTATTTATGTACTATAACTATAATACGTTATTACTTTACTGCAATAAAGCCAAAAGAAATGCTTCGATGTCATTATAATCCTTTAGCCATAACATTATTTTGTATAAATGCGGTGTTGGTGGCCAACTTTATTGTACAGTAGTGAGGCCTGGATATGCCCGAAATCGTGATATATTGTGATAAATGCAATAGAAACGCGATCGCTTAGAAATATGTGTGGTGTCACCCTTGTGGACAAAATAAGCAATGAAGAGATACGCAGTATGACAGGGTTGCACGACAGTGTTATTGTAAAAATGAAGAAAGGAATGCTAAGATGGTTCGGCCACATGGAAAAAATAAGTGATGAAAGCCTGACGAAGAAAATCTAGAGCAAAAGTGAGTGGTAAAAGAAGTCAAGGAAGGCCAAGGCTGAGTTATGAAGATCAAATAGCCAGTGTTAGCCAACGGAAATGTCAAAAACACTCGCATACCTAGTCGAAAATGTGTGAGAATTATGAGATTTGAGAAAGCTAAAGAATGTAAGGACCGCGACGCTTGGCGTTCCGTCCTCTCTGACTACCCCGTTAGGGATACGGGGTGAAGATATGTATGTATTATTTTGTTTTTAAAATTATAGTTACTGCATTTTTTTACTTTTATAATCTGGTTAATTTGTTACAGAAGTGTGGAGCTAAATGAATGTAATGCCTTTTAGCGAATGTGCTACAAGTCTTAGGAAAAAGGACATTTGTCTATTCTTCCTGTAGAAAGAGGTAGCGTTGGAATGGTGATTTGGTGATATCCCAATAAACATTGTTTAATAAAAAGTTTCCTAACACTCAGTACATTTGTATCCTCATAAACATAAGTAGCGGGATATCGGAAAGGCGGGCTTAATAAGAGCTTTATTAGATTGTATCAAGATGGGTTTACTAACAATAGAGCAAAGCGTCCTAAAAACATTTATAAGTTTTCTAACTCGTGCTGCTGTCTTGGTAATATGAGGTCCCTAATTTCCTTAACTCCTATTAACTATTCTATTTCCTATTATTATTATTATTAAGGCATTAACTCCTAGGCACCTCATTTCTCTTACTCTGTCCAATTTCACACAATTGCATCCAGTGAACGGCCACGAGGCACCTCGATTACACGGATAAGTATGGATGGTTATAGTAAAGTTGTTGACCGGTCGGGAAGTGGCGGTTTTACTAAAGCAAATATATTTAGTTTTGGAGATATGCAGAGATTAACAAGCTGTCTTCAAGCCATTCAGTCACATTTTGCAATCCTTGCTCTATATTCACTTGTACTTCGGACCAATCAGAACCATGAAATATAATAACAGTATCATCAGCAAATGATGTTTCACCATTTTTTAATGAGATACTACATAGCGGGTTCACATAGACCAGAAACAAAGTTGGTCCTAAAGTGTTTCCCTGGGGCACACCGTATGAACACAGTTGTTTGTTACTCAAGTAACCTCTCAACACGAACATTTTGTATTCAACTGCTCAAGTAATCCCTAACCGACTCACGAGAATGAGCACAGTAACCGTGTCGAAAGCCTTTTGAAGATCTAGAAACACTCCGAAACATCTCCTACCATCGTCTAAATGTGTTATTACAAGAGAAGTTAATTCTAAAACAGCTTCTTCGGTGTTTCGTCCAGATCTGAAACCATACTGCCAGCATTTTGTTTGCTTCAAGGAACGTTACTAGTCTTTTGTTTGCTAATTTCTCCAGAACTTTTGACATGGTGCTTAGAAGAGAGATTGGTCTGTAATTACCGGGTGAGTATTAGCCTCCCGATTTGTATAAGGGGTATATGATAGCCTTTTCAAATAAATTAGGAAAAGTTCCAGCAGAAAAACTAGCGTTACATAAGTGTCCACTGGAATTACCTAGCATATGATTAAATATTAAATAGTACAACATACTTGGGTTAACAAGATGTATTATTGTGCTAAATCGAGTGTGACAGATAGACAGAGACAGATGGACGCATGAAAGATTTTAAAAGGTTCCGCATATGACGTATGGAACCCTAAAATGAATTTTTATGATATTATCGCGTAGTAATTTTACTTGACTCACTTTCAATAGTATACACTGTAACTGTCTTATGCTGATGTGGTCGATGCTTCCAGCGCAGAACTTTCCAAAGAACTTCTTTGCTCCGAGAGCACGCAGGTCCTGGATGACGAACGGCCACAGATGCAGAACGTTGTTCCGCGACATGCGATCACGTTTCTCGATTACCACCTGCGAAGAATTACCACTTCATAAGCAAATACTTCGTTGAAAAGCGAAATTCGTGTCGACGAATGCTATGATGATGCTAATATACGTTGTCCTACGATTGTAGAACCGAGCAGACGTTGTGCCTGGGACATTCACACAATGCTACCATTTCACAAAATGGCCAACAAATTGTCAGCCCGCCATACTGTTCAAAGTGAATCGTTTGACGATTCGCCCAGCTTTAGTTGCGCACATGGCTTCTGTAGTGTCCAAACTTAATAAATAAAAATGAAATGTGATTATATAAATTGTATAAAACTTTTGTAACTTCTGTTCATATAATATATAATATAAATATAATATACTCAGACATTGCGCACAGCGCCATCTAGTCCCAAAGTAAGCAGCACAGCGCTTGTGTTATGAGTACTAGACAACTGATATACTACTTATATACTTTTCTTTTGTAAATAAAAACTTATTATACATAAACAGCCAGACTCGGGGCGGGAATCGAACCTGCAACGCCCGTTTACTTTCCGACGTGCTTAGCCGTTGCGCCACGGAGGTCGTCACACACATAACTTCATTGAAATGCATTTTCCTCCTCAATTATTTCAATATTATTACAATTAATTCGTATAATTTGTCGTATAATTTATTTCTTAGTTTTATGACAGCGCCATTAGCGGCGTCAAAAAAATACGTTATGTTACAAAAAAAGTTATAATAAGTTATATATATGTACCTATATAATTCTTTTCTACGTGTGTAAGTCACTGAAATCCTCTTAAGTGGCTGGACCAATTTTGATGAATTTTTTTTGTGTTTGAATGGGTCCCTGGTTTGGTTTAAATTCACAATTAGACCCCGTAGGTAGCGCTGGAATTTTGTTTGAAGTTATACTTCTTTTGACGCATTTGGAAAAACAGAACAGTGTTACGAAACTCAATTACGATGTTTAGGACCGTAATTTCGTTGCAATTCGTACCATGAAATTCATTCGTTCCGAAAACGAGCCCGTCATCGGCGTGTGACATTTCGTTCGTCCTAAACCTTACCATGAAGCGATTCGAACGAACGAAGTTACGTACATTTGACAGCACTTCTTGATTTTTACTTCAAACTAACGAAAGTACAACGTTTTACTTTCGTAATTATGAATTTTATAGTTTAAAGTGCTCTAAAAGACATAAAAGTGATTTGACCGTGGTTGCATTTATGTTTTAAAGCGATATATGTGTTAAAAGTGAAACTATTTGGCGTCACATACATACATACATACCTATCTTCACTCTGCATCCCTAGCGGGGTAGTCAGAGAGGACGGAGCACCAGGCTTCGCGGTCCTTACATACTTTGGCGACAACACGTATTATTATTTATCTAGCACAACCATACAATTTATCATCACTTAGTTTTATATTTTAGTGACAATGAAGATTAGCCGCGATGTGTGAAGCGATTAAAGAAGAACGAATAGAACGCTCGGCCACAGGATCTTTAACTTCAAATTGATCGTAAATGCTGAGAAAATGCCTATAGATTTTTTAAGATAGGAGCTATTCGTATTCCTAAGAGAATTTAATTTTTTTAGATAGATCATCCAAAAGATACACCTATATTAAAATAATGAGATTTTTTATACTTACTACGAACGATTTCAAGATTTCTAAATAATCTACAAATTTCACATACCTACATAATATCTTCACGCTATACCCCTAGCAGGGTAGTCAGAGGATGGAGCACACAGCATCGCGGTCTTTACATACCTACTTGCGCCTCTTGAAATTTCATCATTCTCCTTAGACGCTTTCGCCTATGAACGCTTTTGAAGTTGCATCAGTGTATAAGTGTTTTATTTTTCAGGTAATTAATATCGCAACATCAGTCATATTATTATATAATATTTAAATAATTTTCTAAACTTCAATTTTTCTTTAAGGCGACACATTGATAAACAATAATGTAATCTAAAATAGACATGCGCGCACGCATACGAAAATTACAAAAAAACAGTTATTTTCATTTATTTTAAAACTTATCATTAATTTTAAAAAATCCAACTGTCATTTTGAGGAATATGTTAAAAGTAAACTATACAGAAAAATTAGAAATATAAATCGGTCCCGTTACTCCGAAAAATGTAAATCTCTGTTTTAAGAGGTTTCTTTGATATTTTTTTTTGTGTAACAAAAGTTAACCAATCGTGTATCGCAACTGTCAAAATGAAGTCAATGAAATGAAGAACCAGGATACCAAATATCACTGTCATACGTTTTGTAGTCACTTAGAAAAATTGAGATCCCTGGCATCAATATTTCCAATGCATCGCTTTAACTGTTCCTCGGGGTCTGGGGTCGGGGACTGACTGGAGACCCATTCCGATTGGCCACAACCCCAAAGGCGCCTTTAGTTGCCTCTTAAGACAGGCGGAAAATAACATAGTTTTATTCTCCGGCGCGATCTATAAGCCTGACGGTCCGGGGCGTACGTTGGTACCGCCCCGGTGTCGTGGTCTCCGAATGCTCCCCTTCAAGCTGTCTTAACCAACTTAACCAACCTAATGTCAATAGAAGCAGTCATAAATGATCAGATAAATTAGTGCAACGTTACTGTACTCGCGAACGACCATTGCTTGTAACACGCTAGTAACGAAGTCATCTGTGCTTGTAATGCAAATGAATAGCGGTCGATGAAAGTTTATTGAACAGAGTGAATGTGCTTTTAGAAGAACATATAACTTACCACTTTGTTCCCCAAGAGTTGGCACTCGATAGCAGCTCGCAAGCCACATGGGCCCGCGCCTATGATGAGCACGCGGCCTTGAACGCAGGCGCGCCCTTTGCCGTAGACTTTGTGGTTCGCTCTCGCATCGAATTTCTTGAATAATGCCTGCGCTTTCCACGAACTACTCAACTTGGCCTAAAATTATAAAATAGATAAAATTGCCAGCGGTTCCATTTTAAAATTTGGTGTTTTTCGGGATATAAAAGCTAGATTACTCTTTGGAAAGTCATGAACTTATCAATGAAGTCAAAATTGGTTCAGCCGTTTCGTAGACTAATTCGCCCGGTCGAATAAACAGACAGACAAACAAAAAATACGCACTTGGTTTTTGTTAACATGCAAATAACTTGAGTGATATGTTGAGTTTGAGAATAAAAACAACAACCGACAAAATTTTGTTCATAGATTGACGGAGAATATTAACGATGAAAATTAATCGGAGTGAATATTATTCTAAAAAGTTTATCCCACTATTTTCTCGCCACTATCTGCAATATACATACTACAGACGCAAGTTTATTACAGTTTCATAATAATGCAATTGCAAGACATATAATAAATTACTTATATTTATCAATGATAGCAAAATAAAATGTATAATGCAGCACTTTCGCTATAAGTTGTAATATTCTTATTGTAATAGATGTATTGAAAATCATCTGGAAACTTGAAACATTCGCAGCATAACAAAAACACAGAAAGGGCAGAAATAAAAAAAATCAAAAATGAGGAAATAAGACGGAACAAAGTGTTCATAATCTTTATACAATTTTATGACAAATAAATAATCTATATGTGAACGTGTGTGACGCATCGACTATACGCGAAAGAGCGAATTAATATGCAATTGTAAAAAAATGTAAACTGATAATTTTCCATACGTACATAATCACGCCATATACCTTACAGTGCGGATACAATATCAAAGCGCAAGCAAATACTGTGACGTCACTTAATACAATAAATATTTTTTTCATTTTTATTAATGTGTTACCCAAACGTATTCATATTATACATAAACATTGCTTAGTTATTAATCTGCGCACAAGTTGAAAATTCGCTTCGCATTTTGCACAAAGATTCAGTTCACACTATATCGCTAAGGTGGATATAGAGAAGACAATCATGATCGATGAATAGGAGCTTAACATAAATTCGCTAGTTTAAACCTTATCAGTCATTATACATTAACCTTGAAGCTACACACTAGCGACATGCCCGGCTTCGCACGGGTAAGGTATGCAACAGTGATTGTTTATCTTATGCAATTTTGTGTATTTATATGTATAATTGTAATTTCTGCTCACAGCTTCACTGTAATGTACTTTCGAATTACTTTATTATATAGCATTTTGTTAGGGCCATGTTACACGCACGTAAAGCAGAGAGCGTAAAGACATCAGGATTAAATGCAACTGTTTTACGTCATAACCACCAAGATCACGATGAGGCCACACAATAAACTGGGGCAGTATCCAACACACATGCAGACTCCAATCCAATTTAGAAACGTCCTAAATTAAATTACGGGGAATCCAACCCGGGCGTTCGCTTTAGCATGCAAATTCGCTAGCTGTCGTAATAAAAATCCAATCAGTACATATTAGGTCTGATGAATTTCACAAGCTTTAGCTAAAAAATTATAGTACACCGAACATTTACAGGGAAACATCTCAAACGTAATGACTTAAGGGTTTAGCGACAGACTTTAAAGTTAGCTTTATTTAACTTATAGCTTCATTTAATTGTAACTTAAAGTTATTATTCTTTTAAAAAAAATGGCAATAGAGCACACGGGTCGTTTGACGTTAGTAAGCGGATATCGCAGCCCATGGACACCTGCAACACCAGGGGTATCACTTGCACATTGCCGACACTGTGAAAACCTTTTCGCACCGTTTTTAAAGAAAAGCCCCATGCTGTACATACATACATACATACATACATACATACATATCTTCACGCTGTATGCCCAACGGGGAAGTCAGAAAGGACGGAGCGCCAAGCGTACATAGTCTCTACGATAGGGAAAACCTCGACAGGGAGCTCATTCCACAGCCTGTGTTCGAGAGAGAAACCTCCTTTGAACCTGTGCTGCGGGCGAGCATTTCCGTTCCAAAATGTATATACTTGCAATGCATAAACATAATTATAGGTTGTTAGCCTATGGCCAATACACGTTCCATATAGGTAGGTTACAAACCCTACCTCTTAGCTGATTTTTACGACAGGGCAATGGGCAGGTATAAGCAATAGGCTCATTACATTTTTCTTTCTCTTCTTGCGTACCACCTCTTGTATTAATTTGTTCATTTGTATGATTGACGAGATTTACAATTTCGCCAAAGCTAACACAGATTTTGGACATAACTTTTATTAATATATAAAGCCAGATGTGCTTCGTAGCGGCTCTCATAAAAGTCCTTTACCTGCTAATGATCAGCCATACTGAAGATTAGCCCGGATACACAAACAAACAGACAAAACCTTTCAGACAATATTTATTTTAAACAAAAATTAAAACGCGTGTTTGGATATTACTAACTAGCGAATAACTACAACATAACTTTAAGAAAAAGTTTCTATTTAAACCCTATTCTATAGAATTCTATAAAACCTTTCCAGTAATGTGTCGAATATAACCATAAAGTGCGCAATCAATCGAGTGGTATTCGAGCCTATAAGAGACACAGAATAACATTGACTGTATATATTATATAGGTATAGATATGTGGTGATAAAGCGGATCTAAGAATTCGCTTCGAATAAAAATAGCAATGCATGAAACAGTGTACTAAAGTTAGCACTAACTTGTAAACAATATGGTTGAAAGATGCAAAACACTCATTATAATAGTCACATAAATACGCAATCAAAATCAGACTTTAAACTCATCACAATAAGATCATAATATAATAAAAAGAGGTACAGGAAAGCGACGCTTATTGTGCAGTTATGGATGCGTTGACACAAACACAGACTGCATACAGACATTCAATAAATCAAGTGGCAAGTGAGTTACTTATATGGAAATTTATAAGTACCTGACATGGACTGATATGGTTAATTATTGTTTAGGGTTCTGTAACTCAAAGCAAATAATAATAATATTTATTTGCAATGCGCGTATAAGCAAATGTACTGCATAAAATATATGGATCCCTTTAAACATTCTGCTCACTGCTAACTTAAACCCAAGTACTCAACTCAATGTCAATAATTTTGAATGTTATAAATTATAATAAATTCAAATAATATGTCAAGGTTATACAAAAAAAGTAAACTGCATGTCAAAAAGATTTATATATAATATGTTAAGACCTGGCTACCAAAATTTTGAGCGTTTTTCAATAAATTTGCTGTTAAAATATTTAGTTCTTTATAATTTATCTATCGACTACATAAAACCATAACGCGATTATTACATTTTCGTTCGATACTTTATTTTCTGCAATGTGATGCCATTTTGAAGGATTTTTAAGTATTTCTCCTAAATTACTTGAATAAGTTACATAAAATTGCGGCTAAGAGGAAGACAATACAGTTTACTACATATTGGCTAAAGGATATTTTATTACATGAATTAATATTCCAGTTATAACGATATATGTCGCGTTTGGGTGGCGGAGTGTAAGGGCGGAGCATCCGCAAGACATTATTTTAGGACATTGCTCTTAAAGCACAGATTTAAGATAAAAAAACATCGAAATTGAATAATAATTATGTACATACATACATACATATGTTCACGCTGTATCCCTAACGGGGTACTCATAGAGGACGGAGGGCCATGAGTCGCAGTCCTTACATACCTCTTTCGCTTTATTTTCATGTACCTACATAATTATTAATTAATGTTAGCAGACGGAAATGTCAAAAGCACTCGCATACCTAGGTGAAAATGTGTACAAGAAGAATGATAAGATTTGAGAAGGCGAAAGAAGCATGTAATGACCGCGGTACTTGGTGGTAATGTATATATACAGATACTACTCTGTCATTTTATAAATTATATTACATAGATGTACTAGCCATGTTCCGCGGCTTCAACCACGTTCAATATACAATTTGTGAATAACTTTAACTACAACGCCACCTATCAGACCCTGTCATAATTATGACCCATGGTCTCAAACAAATATTGTGGGAATATGACCTTAATCCGTCTTGTCGTTCAGAAGTTACACGATAAAAAACAGACGTACCAACGATTATATACATAAAGATGATATGACATACGTACAACGTACATACATACAATACGTTTATGTTAGTAGTGACTGCGTCGTGTCATGTATCTGCATACAATTGCAATTCTATTAAAATATCATATCCAAACGTATCGCCTTGCATATTGGTGTTGAATTATATGAATATAAAACCGACAATACCACTGTTGCTGTGTGGTTAAGTTTTAGGGTCCTGATAGCGAAAGAGACGAAATGGACTGTATTAAACCAAGCTTTTAATACAACTATTTTTTATTGACTTTCTTTTTTTAACAAAAGGTAATGTAAAAAATTTATAACAACAAATTTATAAAAAAGGTCTTATAGAATTACAATCGCAAAAGAGTTTGTAACAGATCCCGTATCTAAAAATGAAAAAATAAATCAGTCATTCAAACTAGTGGTCGACTCGACTTGACTCGAAACAGCTCACAGCTCAGAAATCGCACATAATTCACAACTCGAAACTCATTTAGTCGATCTGTTAGTTGTTATTTATTAGCAACATTTTAAAATTATTGGACGACAAACTCTACTAAGTGCGACTGTTTGACTATAAACTCTAACTTCAACTTTCATCCCCTATTTCACTCTCTTCTGGATTCTTTTTGAGACAAAAGCCTATGTCCATCACCAAGATGTAATCTATCTCCTTGTCAAATTTTATCAAAATCTGTTTAGCAGTTTAGGCGTGAAAATGTAAAAGACAAACAGACAGTCGCTTTCGCATTTTTAACATTACACTAACTGTGCCTCAGGGTTTCACCGGCGTTAAATTTGATATTTTTCCGGGATAAAAAGTAGCTCAAATTACTCTCTGAAATGTCCTCTTCCTGCTAATGAAAATCTCGTCGAAACCGGTTCAGCCATTTTCAGACATTAACCCGAACAAACTGAGATAGAAAGAAATTAAACAAAACGCGTGTTTGGGTTTTGCTAAGGTGCAAATGACCACATGAGCTTAGGAAAGTCTTTATTTCGAAGTACAGACACTTCGATTTTATTTATTTGTATATAGATGTGTAGATATGTATATCTATACATAGTTAGGTATGTACTTTAATGGTTTGTTTAATTGAAACACTAATTTAATTACCTTCTTGGCAAATTGAATAAAAACGGACTTTAACATATAACTTTACGCCATTTCGCACTCGGAATATAATAAAAACTAGTCGAAGGCCGCGACTGCGTCCGCGTAGAATTTTGAAATGAAATCTATCTTAGCCCAGGGTTCGAACCATCGCCATACCTTTACCAAAATCGGCTCAGCGCTTTAGCCGTGATAATGTAACAGACGATCAGAGACACTTCACATTATACGTATGAGATTTCATTATTAATATTAGTATGGACAGCGTAATTACACATACATATATACCACAAAATAAATGGGTCTTAGCGTTGCAAACAGTTTATTATTTTTAGTGAAGCTTGAACAAACAAATACTCAAACATTCAAATAGACCAAAATTCTAAAAATATTTTTCCAATTCTTTTTTTTAATTTCCAAAAATATCTCTCATGTACAGACAGATACAGCTCTGTTACTAATTTATAGTAGTGGTTATGAAATCGTTGGATGTACTGAAATTGATATAGGAATTTTCCTCATCGGTTGGAGTATTTACGAAGAATAAAATATATGCAACACTGAATCCGAGAGTGAGCACAAAGAATTGGGATATATACATACATACATATACTCACGCTGTATCCCTAACGGGGTACAGAGAGGACGGAGCGCCTAGCGTCGCAGTTCTTACATACTTCTTTCGCTTCCTCAAATATATTATGTTAACTGTTTACAGATGTGCACAAATCGGACTAACAATCTCGTAATACGAAAACAGACTGCGCTTTTAGAGAAAAACTAAAGTTACTAAACTCAAACATGACCACAATTTAAAAACATCTGACAAACGAAACTGTAATTCCATGAATCACTTCGTAGTTGGAAACCTATTATTATGCTTTCCTTGCTTATAACCTTCGACTCCGATAATGAATTCAAATAATTAGCTATTTCATTTTGTTTAAAAAGTTTTGTTACGAGAAAATAATGTGGTAAAATTATAACTAAAAAAAAATTTTGCTCTACTCAGCATATTTACCCCATACCTTTGAATACAATATAATTTTTCTGTACATATGTCTATCACTGAACTCTTAAACGGTTGGACTAGGTCAATTTTTTGTGTTTGAGTGGGTGCTTGGATGATTTAGATTCACAATTGGGCCTAGTAGGCGACGCTGCAATCTAGTTCTAGGAATTTTGAAATAGACGAAAGATATGAAGCAGTACAAAAAGCGTAGCACCACGGTACCCTTGAGTTTCAGTGGAAAAAGCCGCCAGGATTCGGCGTATCAGTTACATTACTCATGGAATCAATAACATCGGAAATAGGTTAATACCTATGTACTAACTTTGTTCCCTTCTGTTTACAAGTTACTACGTATCGTTGCGAACTCAAACATGCTTTTCACCATGATGAAACATAAATATAGATCTAGACTGCGGGATGCTATCCCTGATACACTCATACAATTTCCGCAAAAAACTTTAAAACAATATATACTAATATTATAAACAGGTAAACTTTCTTTGTTTGTATGTAATGGATGAACTCAAAAACTACTCAACTGATTTCAAAAATTCTTTCACCTATAGAGAGCTACATTATCAGCGAATAACATGGGCTGTATTTTTTTTTTAAATTACTGCCCGTCCAAAGGCGAGATGGGTCGCTATTTATTAATAAAAGGAGAAGTTATTAATAAAACAATGAAAGTCCCATACTCCAAATGCATTTTTGTTTCAAATATCCATACTAATATTGTAAATGCGAAGTATATCTGTCTGTCATGTCATTACGGGTAAACCGCTGTACCGATTTTGATGAAATTTGGTATTGAACTTGAACCAGGTAAGGACATAGGCTAACTTTTTTCAATTTCCATGCGGACAAAGTCGCGGCTAACAGCTAATTTCTAATGCAAGCTTTTTACTCTAACTTTTAATTGCAGTGTCTTTAATTTGCTATCATTCAAAATGGAATTTTAAATAGAATATTGACTGTTCCGTGGCCTTACAAGCTTAGGAACCGGCAGCTTATTTGTACAGGTACAAAGAACATTTCCAACGCAGCTTCGCGCGTTTTGGCTCAATGCCACCAAAACTATGCGGACGTTCCAGACCATTCGTATAACAAACGTACGAAGCTGTAGTGCACTTGTTATGGATGAGGTCATCGCGGCAGGGCCGGGTCATATGGAATAAGGTCATTTCAGGAATAGTCAAGAAATCCAATTAACGCCATGTAAGACAATTAGAACTGTTCTTTGTCAAAGATTTCGTTGAGGAGAGAAATTTGCTCGAATTTCGACTTGTTTGTAAAGGTTCTGTACGATATTCACAAACTAGACGCTACCCACCCGCTGCGTTAGGCGTAGATGAAAATTTAGCAATTGATTTGAGTTGATTTTTCTTTGTGATTGAAATCGTTCAGCATTCCCGTGCGTTTTACTGTCTCGCTTTCACTGTAGCCACATCTAATAGTTTGAATAATGTTGCGTGAACAAAATGCTCATTACGGAAGTGCTGACAGTAAAGTAGTAGAAAATAGGAATAATCAAGTAAACGTTAATAACATTTATTAACAATAAAAAATATTAAATAATAATCAATAATCATTAATCATTAATTACTAATATTGAGCACCCTAAGCAATGACAGCTTTCTAAGCGGTAAGTTTGAGGAAGTCTATTATTTAAGATAATATTCAGTTTTAAGTTTGTAAAGATTAACGTTAGGATATGTATGTACTTTTTTGTTATTAATAAATAAATGTAAAAAAATAAAAAAATTACTAACACGGAGTAATTATAAACGTCTCAAATAAGGAAAAAAAGGATTATTTCGATTCCTCTAAGCGCGACGTCTTTTGATTTAATTACTAATTAGCGAAAAATAAATATTTATAATAAAAGTAAATAAAAATAAAAAAGTGGATTAAATGTTACGTTACGCTACGTTTCGTAGTGTTAATTGATAGATGGACAAAGATAAATCGTTATCATTATATATAGGTACAGATTACATTTTATTTATATTTTCTGACCTCTTCGACAAAGTACCATAAAAAATTAATTATTATATTATATAGAAAAATCAACTACCAGTGAAAAGACAAGTTTTTGACGACAGACATTTGATGACATGATGAAATGTATTATACATTACCTTCAATTTAGGGTAGAAACCAGGCAGCCGGGTGGGCTTCAGATTGAGGGTATTGCAGATCTCCCTGTGAAGCGCCAGTATTTGCTTCATGGTGCCAGCTGAGCAGAAATGGTCGAACATTTCTGCCGCGAGCGCGCACTCCGGCGGCGTCGGCTCCACGCGACCACCCCGGTTCATTTTAGTAGGGCTGTGAGAAGATAAAACGATCAGATGGTTCGGATATGCTGAATTAAAAAGGTTGGTTAGAGTTTATGAAGTATCAGAATACGAAACGTTCTAGGATCAAACTCTCGAGACGATCTAAAACTTTGAGAGGAACTCGAGACTATTTGTAATAAAGTTGAAATCAAGGTAATTGCTGGCGGGATGTATCGATAAAATCGCCATTTTAGTAAAAATCAATTATTGAACGCCAATTCTAACATTTGAATATTCAAAAGATTGCCTTATATCATACTTTTGCACCATGCGTTGTATAATTCGGAAACAACCATTTGATTCCCCATCACGATGGGATCTAATGATAACATTTTTTCAGTCCTTGCCTATAATATGTGTTACTAACTACAGACGCCTAACTTCAAACGTTGAAATAGGTTCACGGCTCTGTGAGGAATCATTTGAACAAAGACACGTACTATCGATATATACATCATAACTACATACACATCCATCTTAACACTATATCCCTGATGGTCAGAGATGACGGGGTGTTAAGCATCGCGGTCCTTGCATACTTCTTTCGCCTACTAAATTTTCGCCGAGGTAGGAGAGTGCTTTTGACATTGCCGTCAGTTAGCACTCTACTTATTTGTTTTTCAAAGTCAATCTTGGTCTTCCTTAGCTTTTGCTACGACTCGCTTTCGCTTTATAAACTTTCTTCGTCAATCAATCACTCATTCTTTCTACGTGCCCGAACCATCTATAAGCATTCCTTTCTTAATTTTCACAATAACTATCGTGCAACCTTGTCATATTGCGTATCTCTTGATTGCTTATTTTGCCCTCAAGGGTGATACCGCATATATTTCTAAGTGCATATGCTGTTAAAATTACAAGCCTCCTTTCAGCTTCTCCGATCCAAGTAAAAAGGATTCGAGATGCATGAAGTTGCAATGCATCCGAGCTCCAGACTAATAACCGACAATCCAAATTTCAGCCGGACAGGAAACAACTGACGATAATAATGGTTACATGACGCATACCCGGATACCTTTAATTCAAGAAGTGTGCTATTTTCATTTGTAATTTGTGCGCATATACCAAAAACATTTCTTCTATATGACTATTATAACATTTCTACGTCTATATCTGTAACAGAGCTGCATCTGCTCATTGAGGATATTTTTGTAAAATATTGTCGAGCCACTTCGACTGAGGCGGACTGGATAAAGTAAAAGTAATACAATAGATCTAAACACCTAGTATTTTCGTTTAATTTATCCTATAAATTTCAAGTAGGTTACGGCATCATAGTAATTGCTTCTTTTAATTAAATAATTTTTTAATTAAATGATTTAATTTAAGAATTTTTCTACCACCGATCAACCAAACGGCTGCTCGGTGACAATTAAAAAGAACTGTCACAAAGAAGATGGTAGAGTACCAAATCTTACAATACGAACGCATACTCTCCGAAGTAAATTCTGTAAAACACAAATGAAAGGCGATGGCATGCCAGTTTAAAGACCTTTAAGTCTGTTTTTAATCAATAATATATCGTCACCCGTCAATCTCCCGACCTGACAGTCTGTGGATGTCATAGAAGTAGGAACATGTATATTATGTTCTTACTTCTGTGGTGGATGCAGTGCATTCAGCTGACGCTTAGGTGAGCTATTCCAAAATTTTGCAGTAGTATTTCATGGACACTACCCTTCCTTCAAGGACAATCGTATAAAAAATGTGTCTCATAATAATGCCATGATTAATACCAATATAACGACACCTCATTTATTAAAATCAATCAAGCCGTTTAAATTACAGGATGCGCTAAATAAAAGAAAGAATATCGTAGTACATGCCTTTATGAGACAGTCAGGTAAAAAGTTAACAAAATACTATTTTATAATTAACCGCTATGTAATTAATGGAGAAAAATAACCACTGTGTCACCTAACCTGAAAGTTATCGACCAAGGCAAGGCCGAACTGTCGTGCAAGGTCACCAAACCTGTAATCGTATGGTTTTCGTTTTACAACTGTTGCTCGCGCTTTCGTCCGCGTGGAATAAAGAAAATTAACCTATATCCTTCCCCAGGACTTGTTCTATTACTATTCAAAATTTCATCAAAATTGGTCAGCCGTTTATGAGAAGAATTACAAACATACGCACACCGGAACTTTATATAAATTGAATAGTATATAAAGATTTTGGAAAAGCAGTAACTACACACATACACGGTACGCAGCTATAAATTGTTAGGGTTCCATACATTAAAAGGAAAATAGAACCCCAATGAGATCAGTCATGCGTCTGTCTGTCTGTAGAAGTTGATTTTCTCAGGAAACAAATGACTTGTATTACTGGAGTAAGAATGAATCTTGCTTTGGGTTTTTAATTTTTTCCATATTTTAGCATCACGTTTCAACATTTTAGCAGATGAATTCTTTGGGGTTTGGGTCTTACATCCCTGCACAAAATCCGAAGTTTTTAACTATCAAGATCCAATTGTCAATAAGTCAATTAGATAGTTTCCTATTTCAATTCATGCTTCGAAGAAGATATCGGTGATTTGCAATATATGAGTGTGAGTTATATCGGTTAGGTTGATGGCTAATTGCCAATGCTTAAAAAAATTTTCAGAAAAACCTTGTAACGAGGTACACTAATAAATTGTTTTGTAAGTCTGTCGGTATTACTACCGCGAGCAATTTGTAATATGTCGTCGTCCGAACATTGCATTGGCTAGATTACGATGTGCCTGATACGAACTGATTTTATCAAAGAACGTCAACACGTGGGTAAGATATAGGGATGCATTAAACGGTACTTCAAAATTGGTGAAAATATAGACAACATTGCTATGAGTTAACATTAATAGATATAATGTTGTACAATAAAACGTTAGTCCTTCATTAAAAAGATATTAGCATAAAAAAATAAGTGATTCTATAAAATATTTATAGCCTATAAAAAAAAATTAAGTTATTTAAATTAATAGCTTGTATTATTAATACCTTTCGTTTCACGCATTATCATTCGATGATTCCTTTTTATTGGTCCAATAGTGAATGAGAAATAGAGCAAATAAACTAAAAAAGAAAAAGTAAAAAACTAGCTAACAGAAATGGATCATATGGAATCTTGAATCTCCAATCTTGAATCTAGCTGGATATCGTACACCGAAGACCTCTTCGGAGTACGGTATCTGAAGACAAATTATATAACCTCGAGTAACCTTTGATCACTAACGTTTCATTTTTGTGACATTCTAACTCTTGAAAATAACTCGGAAATATACCTACTAGTATATATAAGATTGCTATTGCTAGTATAGATAAACCAACAGCTAAAATTGAAAAGTGATAGAGGGGAATAGACATGTTTCAAGATTAAATTTCTCGACTTCAACTACCTCTTCAGAGTCCGGTCTCCTATTTAAATACCTCTCCATGTATGAAGAGGATTCTGATCTGGCGCTTGGTCGGCCGCTGTCGCGGCACGCTCGCTGCGCTCGCTCGGTTCGAGCGTTTTAGTAAAAATGCCTAGTATACACCTAACCTAAAAGTGTTTATACATAAATTACAAAAATAATAACGTATCGTATCGTGTCACTTTAAATCTTGAATACTTGTATCGAATGTTTTAAATAATTTACAAAAGATTTTTTTTTAATTTTATCCGACGTGAAGCAATCTAAACCTTAGCCTGCCTTTACAAATGGCTCCGAAGCATTTATTATTACCATTACACTACATTAAATTTTCAGTGGATTAAAGTCTGTTGTAAACAAAATTTTATAGGGAAACTGTTAATTTTTGATGAAAATAGTAAATTTATTGCGGATACCATTAATTTTAAAGTACATGTTATTATTATGAACAGTAGCAAATTTATAGAGAAAACCATTAATTTTAAAGGTTGCGAGTTGTAGATAGAATTACTAATTCTATAGTTCCATTATATATATCTCTAAGATATATTGTCAAGGCCAGTGTTCCGCAGTGACCGCAAAGTATGTGCCGCAACACACTGATGTACCTTGGTCATTAGTTGGTGTGCAACGGAGTGATAAAGTAAACTCTTTTTCCAAACGCGCCAAAAGAAGTATAACTTCAATAGACTTTTTGGCGGGAACGGGAGAAGTGAGGTTGATATTTTGTTTAGATTTTCTATTTTTTACATTTTTGAGAATTTTAAAGTACAAAAGTGATAGTATTGTGTTTTAAAGTTCTGTACAAGTCAAAACAATGGAGTAGATCTAAATAAACATGTATAGCTGAAGTTTTCGCGCTCTTCCAAGAAGTCCTTTATAACTTCAGTAATGCCTACTATCACTTTACTGGAGGAGTTTTACGATAAGAATAAACTAATTTACATAATATATAATAATATAATATACTTCATACATGTGATTCTACTTATTAATACGTGACATTGGCAAATGCTCTAAACTGTGCGCCATGCCATAAATAAACATAATTATCATGGGAACCTAATGAAAAATTAAGTGAACCGATAAGAGAAGACCTATTGTAGATTTTTGGAGCTTTGTGCTTCGCCATATCGTAATATTTTACGTTAGTAAACTAATTAATCTGTGGTAATACGGTTGGGCATAACGTAAAACAGCTTGCATTTCACGCCGCTAATGGCGCCACAGTGGCGCTTTCCCTGCGTTTGAGGGCTGCGTCGAAATAGATTGAATATTGTGCCAAAAACATACATACATATCTTCACGCCGTATCCCTAACGGGGTATTCTGAGAGGGCGGAGTGCCAAGCGTCGCGGTCCTTACATACTTCTTTCGCTTCCTCAAATCTCATCATTCTCCTCACACATACCAGAATCATAACAGTAGTAAACAATCGATTCAACTAAATCTATCGACTAGTGTAACTAATTCATTTAATTTGGTGTTGATATGGCCCTGTAGTGTTGCCATTTCATAATGTATTAAATAATTCAAATAAATAAACGTTCTTTTTTTTACTATTCTACCCACTTTCCTTATTTCTACAAATATTCGACGCATATTCGACGTCACTGCTGTCTCATGAAAGGAATGATCCAAAAAAGAGATTTCATGCAGATAGCGGTGCTGGGCAACTGCTACAGATAATAATATGTAATGAAGTCGACATAGGGGGACATTATTATTTAAAAAATTGCGAAAACTGGTTACGCAGGAAACGTCAAATCGCACTATCGTATTAAAAGTTGGACTATAAGCATCAGCATAGTTTACATTGTACGTTATAGCGGATATTAGCCATTTCATGAAATCGTAGCGTTTCACAGAATTCCATTCCACTATCACCCGGCGACATATTCAATTCACAATAAACTCTGACATAACATTGTTCACCGAGCTCTAATAAATTGTGAACGTTGCTCATTCGTTCTACTTGCCATACTAAGATTATACCACACATTAACACAGCTTGCCATTCAGGATAAATAGAGTATTAAGTCGCAGCAACAAAATTATACCATGACCCTACTTCTATGTTTTACCATTTGGCCATGAAGATGGTAAAGCTATAAAGCTAGTATACCTTTAAGCTAGTTACTATGTTTATGGGTAAGACGGTAAGGTAAAACGCAACCAGATAGTTTCAAATTGCTGGCTAGGGTTGCCAGACAGTGGGATTTGGCTGGATTCTCCCGACATTTCATACCATCTTCCCAATCCCGAAAAAATAAAAATCTCCTGAATATTAATAAAAGTGAGATGAGTGAAAGAAGAGAGTGAAAGTAGAATAAATGCAGTAGAAATGCGACCTTTTAGAAATATGTGCGGTGTCACCCTTGCAGACAAAATAAGCAATGAAGAGATAAATATGACAGGATTGCACGACAGTTTTATTGTAAAAATGAAGAATGGAATACTTAGATGGTTCGGGCACATGGAAAGAATGAGTGATGAAAGACTGATGAAGAAGGTCCATAGAGCGAAAGTGAGTGATAAAAGTTAAGGAAGACCAAGGCTGGTTTATGAAGATCAAATAGCCAGAGAGTTAGCTAACGGAAATGTCAAAAGCACTCGCATATCTAGGCGAAAATGTGTGAGGAGAATGATGAGATTTGAGAAAGCGAAAGAAGTATGTAACGACCGCCACGCCTGGCGCCCCGTCCTCTCTGACTACCTCGTTAGGGATACAGCGTAATTATATGTTATTAATTATTACTTAAAAGATCAAGAAAAAAAATAATTATTTAATAACAATATAGTTAATATTTAATGTATTTGGTTAATTTTTATTTAAAATAAGTAGTAGTTTATACAAAGTAGCCAACACCTACAACCGATAACGTGGCCATCTACTATTAGTGATTATGATTGTAAAGTTTAATCACGAATATTGAAATAGCTAACACGGGACCCTAAAAGCACTTTCGCAATACATCCGATCTGAATCAAATAATATGCGGATCTAGAAAATTCGGACCACATTCGGGTGTTGCTTGTGTACTGCGTGCGATCCAGGATATATTTAACTATTAAGTAAGTTTTAATTATTAGTTCGAAAACAGTATATCTCTTAATAGTATATCGAACTTGCAATCTGCAATTATATATACATAATTACATACATACATATCTTCACGCCGTATCCCTAACAGGGTAGTAAGAGAGGACGGAGCGTACGTACTTCTTTCGCTTCCTCAAATCTCATCATTCTCCTCACACATTTTCGCCTAGGTTCCGCCTAGGTAAGCCTAGGGGTTTTGACATTTCCGTCCCAATTATTATCTTTGTAACCGCCTTTTAAATTTTTTGGGTGTACAAGCGACGTCCATATTTTCTCCTATCGGAAGCAGTACACAAGTGACAACCAAATTTAGTCCGTGTTTTCTAGATCCGTATTGTGTCGGTATCGGATCAAACACAGTGCGAAAGCGCTCTAAGCTATAACATGTCTGACACGCGTTTGGCCTGTATTTGATTCAGAAACTAACTACTGTCAAATAGGCTATAATATATGCCTATGTGACTACAAAAATATAATTAACGAATACGCGCCACTAACTCTAACTCTCCCGTCACAGTCACAACGTATGAACTAATTAAATCATCACATAAATTACCCGAATTGATAAACACACTGTGCACAACTGATAAAAGTTGGAGATATGTTATCTTACAGATTGCGAATGTAAGCCAAAATACCGAAATTACAAAATTTCCAAACAAGTTTCTTCTACGTGAAATATAAATTACAAATAATTATCCAACACGGCGAAATAAAAAGGAGGGTTATGATTTTGGTAATATATGTAAGTGTGCGTTCATTTATTCTCTCACAGAGCCGAAATCACTTAACTGATTTCAATTTATGAGGTATAGCTGTTGTAGCCTATATTATTAATTAGGTCCAGCAGCTAGCTTAGCCGTGAAAACGTAACAGACAAACAGACAGAGGCACTTCCCCTTTTATAATATTAAAGCTGTTACCCGCGACTTAACTGGAAGACGATGATGCTGTCAATTATAATAATTATTATGATTGTAGTTTTTAAGCTTCCATGTTATGGTAGTTACAATAGCTTTACATGATTGAGCAAAAGAGATAATATCTTTCGCTTAGTTCAAGATCACGGATTTTGGTCCGTTTATTTTGCTCTAATTGAGCACTGCCTATGTACTATGTAACCTCCTTGAGTCAAACAAGCGCACAGAGTAGAAATAATCGCCGAAGAGTTTTAAAATGTTGCCAATAAACAAAAAAAAAAACAAATTGACAGATTAACTAAATGAGTTTTTCGAGCGGTGAATTTAGTGCGATTTGTGAGCTGTGAGCTATTTCGAGTCTGCGGAATGCCTATCAAGGGACAAAAGCGTTTATTTTATATTTTAAGTCGAATTTCAACCACTGGGCGACCATTACTATTTTTAAAAGAGCCAAGGCTTCGGTTAGTTCTACTTTGTAAGCAGGATATCTGTGGCGTAAGTTCATTGAATGTAAATGATTTCTTAGTCTTAGTATGCACATCGAAACGCTCCTCAAAATGTCTGGTTGGTATAAACCCATCTATATCGTAAGCTCGTAACATTTCCTAGCGTTGTTCATTTGATAACGCTGCAATGCCACGATTTCCTTGACGATAGTCTAGCACATCGCCTTCTTCCGCATACCTGCTGACCCATAAGCGTACTGTATTTCGCTAAAAAAATAAAGTAGTTTTGAAAAAAAATTAAGGTTAACAATGCGTTGATAGATTAGTGATATTATTATGAGTATACCGTTATGAATAATTTTCTCGATATGACACTAATACTTCGCTCTTCCTGGTGCAGAGTAATAATTCTGAAACGGTCCTCAGTAGAAATTGCAGGAGGCATTTTCCAAATGAAATAGATAAAAGAAATAATTTTTCCTTAAATTTTTACAGACATGATTGACATGTCGTACTTTTTTGTGTCGCGGTTTCCTTTAAAGAGAATATAATACGCTAAGGCGGTTTCCTTGGTTTCTCTACCTATTTAATTTTAAAATTTGCAGTAAAAACTCTTTCCAATCTTAGTATTGAATTTTAAGTCCTTGATGAGTTAAAGTTGAATGTGTATCGGTAGGTCAGTGCGAACCATTCATAAGTGTAAGGTTCCGTGTAATAGAATTTTGAGTATTTTAGAGTGAAAAGCTTTGAATAACTTATTTTTAACTTCAGTTTATTATTAAGTAGTGATCGCCCGCGACTTTGTCCGCATTAACTCAAGTTTCACGTGGGAATCACTTACTTTCTCACGGTGAAAGGACGTGAAAGGACAAACGTTCGAATTTGTAATATTTAGTTAGAATTAGTTTTGATCTAGTTCATGAAAAATAATGATTAGAATTGAATATGTAATATTCTCTGATTTTTTTAAGTAGTTGAACAAGAACTTATTGCTTACGTGAGTCATTGAAACTACAAATCCCAACCGGATTGGACTTCTTTCTTCCCATTGCAAGAATAATAGGATCTACCCAGTTAAACAATGCTATAGCCTAAGATCCGGCTGCTCATTTCTGCAGGTATCTGATTTTTTAATTAAACTTAATTCAAATGAATTGTTGATGACAATATATGTTGCTGCCGGGTTGCTTATCAAAAATTTGCCGTAATTACTTTTAATGAAATATTTTGTAAATAATTAATTTTAATGAATTCCAGCTATATGTTTTTTAAATGAATAATACATCATTTGAAAGAAAATGATGTGAAAAATGTTAAATTCATACGTACATGTTAATGGCCATGTACGTATGAATGTATATATCATTGATGGCTTTCCACTCCAGTGAAATAATATCATTACACAACCTGGGTACTACCTACGTCTTTTCGTGCATCTAACCATTAATTAAAAACAATTACGACATCCACTACCGCACTATTACATACATGCTTACATATCGTCATGTTATACACGGGGTAGATAGAGGAAGCGCGGCGCATTACATTCCACATATATCGTCCCACTTCCAGTGTCGCCTTTTCATTTTCATATATTTATGTATTGCATAATGTAATCCTGCGATGGCGAACCAATGACACATGTGCCATTGATAGCACATGACAAACTAATTGGGGCACAGCTGTAATTAAAGGATTTAGGTACCTAATCGAAACAATTTATATTTTCGTTATGTTTTTTTTTTTTTTTCATTAATCGCTAAGTCTGATGGTTTGGTTCGATGGCACTTCATGGCCTCGTTAAATATTTCTTTAGAAAAATAGCACATGGATAAAGTTCGCCATCCCTGATGTAATGCAATAGTTGACGTTCGCCATTTAACTTAAAGATTTTAAACATTAAACGTATTTTAAACATATTTCAGTGATTAGCTTTTTATTCTGATTTATTTTCCTAGCCCGATTCAGTTCTCAGCAAGACCATAAACCTTAATTTGAGTAGCGTATCGGTAACTATTTAAAACTATCAGATCCTCAAGTCTCATTTACAGGTACGACAGGTACTCTTGTAGCTACAAGAGTACCTGTCGATAACATCTACCTAATATTAGCGGCCTGAGGGCGTTGTGCTTGTTTACATATTGCATAAATTAGGCCTGCTAGCACTATGTTTGATTGGGAGTAATTTAAATAGTAGATTATTCTTATGTTATTATGTTGCCGTGCGATTGCCAACTAATTATATTTATTATAGAAATAAAGACGTCTAATAGTGATACGGTCACTATAAATGTTGATAGGTAATTGATTAGACAACAATTTACAACAAAGTTGTTGAATAGGTGCTTCCATAGATACTAACTAAAATAACTGACATGACATGAGATCTCACAACTTTTTTGAATGGAAGAACTTGCGTTACGAGACTTGGCATTTTTTTACATTTTTTGTTTTTGATGGGATCACTTTTACTACCATGGTTACCAGTTAACCATGACACAAAATCACACGTGACGTCACTCAAATCTTTTTCCCGTTTTGAAATAATTCTTAAAGTCAAATCAATTTATTAAAGTAAACCCAATTACAAGATATTTTTTAATGTCAAATCTACTTTAGTTCGGTTCAAAGAGAAAACCTGGACACTGAGAAGAACCGAGAAGAAACTCAGGTACATTTTTCCTCGAATGCATAATAATTTCAAAGATGTATAAGGACGCCAAGTTGAGGACACCAATGTCTTTAAAATGATCTTTAAGTGATTCTCGAGCATTTTTACTGTAGATGGCACGTTTGCTCTTTTTTGTAAAATAAAAATGGAGTTAATATGCGACCTTGATCGCCACAGCAGAAGGCTGTAGGACATTAGACTATGAAAATATGCAAAGTACACCAACATTGCCGTATCCACATCCGTCATTTGCCTTATGCGTCAAATTGCATATACCGCGGAACCGAGCTTACTAGTCGATGACCCGATATGGTCCACCCACTGTAACCTGTTATCTACTGTTAAATCAAGAAAAGTGGCTGACTTAACTAATTCTAATTGTTTCCCACCCAGTTCTATTTTATCATTGATTCTGGATACATTAGAAAGGGAAAATTTAATACATTTGGTTTTTTGTGCATTCAGTAGTAAAATATTGACAGCGAACCATATCGAGACATCTAGTTAGAATCCTGTTCACCTAGGTAATATCTAAGTCCTTTCTGTCTAGTTTAAATAACAATGAAGTGTCATCTGCAAATAATACTATTTCGCATAAGTCCCTGAGAATAAATAGGAGATGATTAATAGATTAAAAGCAGGAAAGATCCCAAAATTGATCCTTGGAGAACGCCCATTTTTAATTTCGAACCAACAAACAAAACGCCATTCACACTCACTTTTTACTCCCGGCCAGAGAAATACGAAACCACAGGATCGAGAGCGTTACCACAAATTCCATAGTATTTAAGCTTACAAATTAAAGTTTCGTGACTAACACAATCAAGTCTTGAAAAGATCACAAAAAACACATCTGGCATCCTGGAATCTCTCCCAAGCCTGAAGTACAGTCCTGATCAAGCTTGCTCCCGCATGAGTTGTTGACCGCCCTCTCGTGAACCCGTTCTGTTGACCGTGAAACACCCCGTGAATGATAAAATGTGCCAGCATTTTTGAGTTATTTTTTAGAATATTTAACTTAACGCTGGTAATATTGATACCGGGCGATAATTTCTTGGAATTAACATACAACCTAATTTGAATAATGGAAGAATTTTACTGTTTCATTAAATGAGGAAATATCCTTGATCAACACATTTATTAAATATATCTACCAAAATTGGCGATGATATAGGTATTACATTAGTTATTACATGAACTGATAGTCCTCATAAATCTTCACTTTTCTTTTTATTTAATTGTTTGAAAATTTTTTCTATCTCAAGTGAGGGTGTGTTGGTTTTTCTATCCCAAGTGAGGTGTGTGTGAACCTAAATTGAATGTGACGGAACCATTTTCCAACATTTTTGCTCAAATATGTCTCTGCTGTATGCGAAAACTATCGTAAACCATTAGTAATTTTTATACGTGTATTCAAAAAATAATCTTCAAAAGCATTAGCAACTTCTATTTTATTAGTAACAATTTTATTTCCAACCTGTCTTGAAAAATCTTCACTATTATCAACTTCGTTGTTAATAGTGTTCCGTGTAGCCTTTATCGTATTGTCCGACTTACTAATTTTATTCGTGATATAGATCGCCTTCGCGTATTTTGATGCTTTTTAAATATTTTCGAATATATGCGAATACAGTTATGAAAATTTTCAGCTACAGTGTAAGATTTTTCATCGTATAACTCATAAATCCTATTCCTACTTTTTCTTATTAACAACTACTTTCTTTTTCTTTGGACAATTCTTATTAAATATTTTGGATAGGCTTTTGACTAAAGATGCGTACATGATCATCAACCAGATAGCAGTGCTTGCAAATTTGGCAACATCACGAGTAATGTTTTTAGCCTGCTCTCTCCCAATGGCCTAAATTCAAATATTTGTTCTGATTTATGTTTCATGTCCTTTATTGTTACGAGCATTAACTGAGCTTTATAATCTGAACGAATACCACTAACAATAGTATGTATAGAACATACATATAATTTCACACTTATTCATAAAAATGTTAGTTGTGGAAAATGTAGTATGGTTTGAATATTCTATAATTACCGATTCAATTTACGCACTTAAGATCTTCGTTTTTAAAGCATTTTAAAGGCATTTTAAAAGTAAAACGTACTATGTCAAATGTTAATGTCAACATTGACTTGCGAAGAAATCTTGCGGGGAATATTATTTGCTATTTTTAATTAGTATTTTAATATGGTCATTGTGCTGTAGGTAAAAGGACAATCGTTTGTTGTTCACATGTAATAAGCATTTTGTTATACCTAGGCTATATCAAAAACAAGGCTAATTTAGACCACCACCTGTTTATTTAGACAATTTCTTAATTAGGTAGGCGATATTTGCTCAAAAATGTTTAATTTCCTAAATAACTTTTCTACAAGTGAAATTCCATAGGCAAAATATTATAAAAGAATTCTAATAATACAGATAATAATTACAACGAACGTGAATCATGAAACTATATTGTATATATAGTTCGTCCTAATAGATGTCAATGTCAAGAACACTCAATATGAAATACATTGTTTTGTACTTGTACAGATGTACAGTCTGTGAAATAAATCTAATCAATACATCAGATGAGACCCTGAGACACATAGTGACATATAGTTCACAAATAGGATAGGATTCTTTTATTCCATTACCAATATCTACCGCTACAAACAAAAATACCGCTCACAAGCTCACAGCAAGTATACCTCCTCCTCAGCGTGTTTTTCGTTCCGGTTTTTAGAAATTAGACCCATTTACAAATTAATTACTAATTATTTGTTCTGTCGATATGTATAAATTTCATTCGTGTACGCGGCATATTTGTCTGGGTCCTAAAACATATATAGTCTGCCAATCTCCTTTGATGCAAACGAATTTACATGGTGAAGTTAAATACAAGAGTTTATTTTAAAGTTAGAAAAAGATGAATTACATGATTCTCGATATAAAAAATCTCACACGTCTTTAAACGCTTTTTCCATACAGTTTCAGGAACGTATTTTAACATGACAAAACAATGAAAAGAGAAGAAAGTTTCTAACTCCTCAAACGGCTTTGGTAATGTGTATGCTATTTTAATGCCATCGAATTTTTCCACCTTGTCTTACACTACATTTATTCTTCGTAGCACAGTTGAGGGAATTACAAGAAAAAGGTCAAAAGAACATTTTTAGATTGCTTATAAAAAATACAGAACGTACGAATTTGAATATCTTTGAAATGTACGTTTTGTTAGCTAAGCGCTGTGAACTACGTGGGAGATTTGGGAGACGATAAAACAGATGTTATATATCCGAAAAGTTTTTGGCGCTAACCCTAGAAATACCTAGATATATATTATATCTTATAAGTTAGTGTACTACATTTTTAAGGAAATTGAAAAACGTATGCCGAAATCTCCTCCTGGAGTACACACATACTAAATGTGCCTCGCGGTTTGACCTGCGCCAAATTTGGTATTTTATCGAGGCAAAAAGTAGGTTAGATTACTCTATGAAAATACAAAATCAGTTCCACCGTCTCAGACCATAGCCCGAACCAATAAATAGAGGAACAGACATCATTTTCAAAATGCGTGTTTGGGTTAAAAATCCTGATTTCGAACCCACAGGCAGACACTCCAATTTTATTTATTTGTATACATTTAGATGTGCGTCTATTAGTCATCGAAAATTTTGAATCTATACTAATTATATTTTTGCTATGAAAATATAGTTGAAGTTAAGACAGCCCTATGGAATAGCTATAAATTGTGCACACTGTTCACATAACCAACAAATGCAACTTGATACCATAATTTGCGACTACAATCAATTACGAACCGTCAATAAACAGTCTAAAACGATATGTACCTGACTATCTGTCGAATATAGACACCATTTTATTTAAACAATAGTGAAAGGGTGGTTCAGGTTTGTTCGAAAATGTCCAAACATTAAAGCGAAGCCAGCTTTGGTCTATAAAATCTATTTGCTCGTCAAGTGCAATTCTTGAACTCTTTTAGTGAACCCGGAGTGATATAAATGGCTATTTAATTAGTCTGACTAAAAGCGAATTGGAAAGTAGAAGTTTATTTTTTTAAACCGGCCAGTGTAAGTGGGAATCGCGCACTAAGGGTGATCAATCGAAATTGAGCACGCGATTTGCCACGTCTGTTACTATGAATATAACTAGAATCACATAACATACGGAAGCCTAAAAATTGGGTCCCAAATAGTCTTTGTTTTGTTTTAGTCTGTTACCAATTCACGTCTCTATACAAAACAGATCAGTAGGTGTAAAAATGATGGAATAAATTAGATTTGACCCTGTGACATACTGACGTACACGCCTAACGAAAATAATAGCAGGAGTCGCGGCCAGCACTGCCGAGAATTTGAAGCCGCGTAAGTATGCGACTCTCTCTGAGAGTTTCATATTTACGCCATTTACAGTCGAAACTTTGGGACCCTGGGTTCCGAAGCCGATCGACTGGTTTCTGATATTCATAATGGACTGGTCGAGGCTTCGAGAGACCGAGCTGAACTCTTTTAGTTTTAGAGCTGGCAGCTTCTTCCGCCAACGAATCAGTTTGGCTATTCAAAGAGGTAATGCTGACAGTCTGCTGGGCACCGACAGCTTTCTAAGCGGCTACTTTGAGGAGGTCTATTATTTAAAGCGATGCATTGATAAACAATAATTTAATCTCAAATAGACCTTCTGCTATACGCAAACGTGCACGCGTTAGCTTATGAAAAATACGAAAAAACAGTTATTTTAGTTTATTTTAAAAACCATAATTAATTTTAAAAAATCCAACTGACATTTTGAAGAGTATGTTTAGATTAAACTATACAGAAAATTTTAAAGACATAAATCGGTCACGTTGCTCCGAAAAATGTAAATCTCTAATTTAAAAGAGGCTTCTTTGATATCTTTTTTGTGTTACAAAAGTTAACCAATCGTATATCGCAACTGGCAAAACCAAGTCCATAAAATGAAGAATCAGGTTACCAAATATCATTTTCATACGTTTTGTAGTCACTTAGAAAAATTGAGATCCCTGCCGCCAAAATTTCCAATGCGTCGCCTTAAGATAGTGATAGTGTAATTTTGTAAATATTAACGTTAAGATATTTTATGTATGTACTGATTTATGTCAATCAAGTTATTTACAATGGTTATTAGCGTAAAATTGTGGCTATAGGTACCTAAAAAGTAAGGATATTTCCGACATTGCAACACTACAATGAATCTTGAGCGTTAAACGAAAACATTCACATATATCCTCTGTTATTAGCTCTAACTGATATATTTGAACAAACTGCGATATTGAAACATTGAAGATATTTTTAAAATAATAGTTGTTACATGTTTTTATCTGATTATTTTTAGATGTTTATTTGGACGTCACTAAAAACTACTGAATGGATTCAATGGTTGTGCTGTATGATAGATTTGAATCGTAATTATTTATAATATACATACATATAATACATACATACATACATACATAACTTCACGCTGTATCCCCAACGGGGTAGTCAGAGAGGACGGAGCGCCAGGAGTCGCGGTCCTTACACACCTCTTTCGCTTCCTCAAATCTCATCATTCTCCTCACACATTTTCGCCTAGGTATGCGAGTGCTTTTGACATTTCCGTCTGCTAACACTCTGGCTATTTGATCTTCATAAGTCAGCCTTGGTCTTCCTTGGCTTCTTTTACCACTCACTTTCGCTCTGTATATTTTCTTCGTCAGTCTTTCATCACTCATTCTTTCCATGTGCCCGAACCATCTAAGCATTCCTTTCTTCATTTTTACAATAACACTGTTGTGCAACCCTGTCATATTGCGTATCTCATCATTGCTTATCCTGTCCGCAAGCGTGACACCGCACATATTTCTGAGAGACCGCATCTCTACAGCATTTATCATACGTTCACTCGATTTCGGGCATATCCAGGCCTCACTGCCGTACAACAAAGTTGGCACCAACACCGCATATAATACATAATTAGGGTATTTTTATTAAAAGGGTAAATACAGCTATTAATCTTTGAAACTACGCCCTTTTAAAATGCGAATACGAAAATGTTTAACACGTTACTATGATGTGGTAGATTTTTGACACTTTCGAAAAAACCTAGGAATTGCGTCTCGCCTTAATTAAACAAGTGTCGATCACAAAATTCGGAAAAAATCATAGACGTCTAGTACGCATGTAAGTACATTTAAGTAAAATTATCAGGACTGATTTAAGTAAGACTAACTGTGCACCGCGATTTCGTTAAATTTGGTATTTTTCCGACAAAATAAGGTGAGATTACTCTCTAAAAAGCCCTTTACCTGCTAAAGAAAGTCCTGTCAAAATCAGTTCAGCCGTTTCAGAGATTATTCCGGATAAACAAATAGTCAAGACAGACGAAAATTTTAGAAACGATGGGGTTGATCGATTGTTTTTTGTACTGGGCGAGTTTGGCAAAATATTTTTTTATGAACAGGAATTATGCGTTTAAAATCGAAAAAATGTTCAAAGAATACTAAAATTGTCCTTTGGACAATCTGATTCTGATATGATCGTTCATGATTTAGATGAAATTCGGTATGGACGTAGCTTAAATGTGGGCAAGAACATAGGCTACTTTTGTAAATCTTCACAATAAAAAGAAGAAGGAAAGTACCTACCGAGTTTTATTTGTATATGGAATAATCATATGATTTCGTCTCTCCAAAATATAATAGTGAATAATGAGACAGTGAGTCAAGCAAACGCTGGCAGCGGTTGGCAACGCGCCCATCCACCTGACACCTTGCTGAGCGCAAACAATATGAGTAAAGTGCATCGCTCACATTAAATAGTTTCACAACACTATTTCCAAATGTCAAGGAATAATAATTTAAAACCAGCAGATTCTCAAGTCTCACTGTTTAAGCAGGTCTTAACACAGCATTAGGACTGACTGACTCAGGACTCTTCGTGAAGGCCACAATACTAAGTTAAAACCAATAGATCTTCCAGGTTTATTGTATAGGGAGACAGTAATCCTGCAGCATCAAGATTTTTAGATTAAAGGTTGAAATTATCGTAATGTTTTATTATCACGGAAATTGAATATATGTGAAAAGTTTCATGAGAATCGGGTAAGTAGAAAGATATGAATAGAAATCTATGTATATTATATTAAATTGCATAATAAAGTATATTAAATTGTATAACTGGGGAGTGCGTTTTTGAGGGATGGAAGACGTGTTGGATGTGGAGAGACGTGTAGCAGCCGGCAATAAAGGGAACGGTGCTCTGTCCGCATTGATAGGCAGTGTGAATATACCTAACTCAGCCAAAATGGCCATACACAATCCGGTGTCGGTGCCAACTTTATTATAAGGTAGTGGAGGCCTGGATATGCCCGAAATTGAGTGAAAGTATGATAAATGCAGTAGAAATGCGATCTCTTAAAAATATGTGCGGTGTCATCCTTGCGGACAAAATAAGTAATGAAGAGATAAGTAGTATGACAGGGTTGCACGACAGTGTTATTGTAAAAATGAAGAAAGAGATGCTAAGATGATTCGGGCACATAGAAAGAATGAGTGATGAAAGACGACGACGATGAAGACAATCTACTGAGCGAAAAAGAAGCCAAGGAAGACCAAGACTGACTTATGAAGATCAAATAGCCTGAGTGTTAGCGACGCGAATAGTCGCATGACTTGCAGCAAAAATTAAGCGAAACGTCGATATGGAATTATTTTTAGAAAAAGCGAATAACGACTTAACCGACCCAGTGTGTATTGGACCACGTACAGGAAGGGGTCCGTAGACAGGCTACACAATATTCATTTAATCGGCAGCAAAAATTAATTTGTATTTCTCAGTGACACTATGTAAAATAAAATAACATCTTATTCAAAGTGATTTTCGTTAAAAGTCCTTTTTAAGGTCTCATCTCTAACTCAAATTTTTCAGAATTTCTATTGCATAATTGAAAAGTTATAAAGAGGGAGAGGGGGAGAGGGGGGTGTATACTATGAATTTAAAAGCGTATTAAGCGCAATTATTGATTTATATAAAAAAGTCTATTTGAAACCTCTATATAATTTATGAAGACCTATCTAAAGTTACCCCACACGCTTATGTGTACCTAGATTTGGTATCTCTATGTATGTATGAAGTTCACAACTAATTCTACTTTATTTAAAATTTCACTACATCATTGTGTAGCAGTTCAATGAATACGCCCTATCTTGCTAATTTTGTCTAAGTATGTAGCAGTCTCCGAAAAAAATGGCTGTGACATACGGACAGCCCGACGATGGATTGTACGAAATTATAGGGGTTCCGTTTTTTGCCATTTGGCTACGAAACCTAAAACTAACGATTTTTTCTGTGAGACTATAACACTATAATAACTACATATAATACAGAATATAAGAAATAAATGAAAAAAATCACGATTCAACGTCAAATCGCTATAGAAAAACTCTGCATGTCGTACTTTGAATCTTGTTAGTCTTTTTCTACTAATCACTAACAACAGCATGACTTCTTCATAATCAAAAGACATGTGTCTGCATTAAAGAGCCAAAAATAATGACTCGCGGGATGTCGCGTCAATGTGAATGGCTAAGCGAGCGAGCGATTCACGCAAATTGTCATCCCACGTCCCGCACGGGATTCGCCTCAGTTTGAGTACAGCTTTAAAGCTACGTTTTGATTCTATATCCACATTATTAATGTTGATATGCTATTTTCTCATTTATTCTTCTCAAGACGTTTATGGCATAGGTATGCAGTCTGAACGCTTTTTTAGAAAAAAACTGTGAAATAAAAAGAAAATCGAATACATAAAAATCAATGTTTGTTTGTTCGTATTTTATGGGCTGCCATACTGTTCATTCGATTGCAATGAAATTTAGTATGGAGTTAGATTAAACCAGAAGTTGCATCTGCTAGTACGTTATAAAAAATCAGTAAACCAGTGAACGATTGCCTCATGTACTATAAAAACTTTTTTAAAGTACTTGACATTCATGTGTATGATTCACCAGCATTATGTATATACAGTCATAAAAACCTATAATCATACAATTATAAAAAATTAATAAATAAATGACACTTATTTTAAGATTAGATTAAAATATGAAGCAAAATTGCAAAATACTTCAAAGTTTAAGACATCTTTACGATAAATTACTTCTAATTGAAAGAAATTATTTTCTTCCAATGAGACGTGTTTTGTTTTCAATTAGATATTTTGTTGTCTTAATGCTTTTTAAAATTCTTTAAACACTTAAAAAATTGTATTTCTTGCTACAGCCAAACATTTAGATACATATCTATACGCTGTATCCCTAACGGGGTAGTCAGAGAGGATGGAGCGCCACGCTTCGTGGTTGTTACATCTTACGCTTCCTCAAATCGCATCATTCTCCTCACACATTTTCGCCTAGGTATGCGAGAGCTTTTGACATTTCCATCCGCTAACACTCTAGCTATTTGATCTCCATAAGTCAGCCTTGGTCTTCCTTGGCTTCTTTTACCATTAGCTTTCGCTTAGTACATTTTCTTCATTAGTCTTTCATGACTCATTCTTTCTATGTGCCTGAACCATCTAAGCATTCCTTACTTCATTTTTACAAAAACACTGTCTTGCAACCCTGTCATAATGCGTATCTCTTCATTGCTTATCCTGTCCGCAAGGCTGACACCGCACATATTTCTAAGAGATCGCATTTCCATTGCATTTATCATACTTTCACTCAATTTAGAGCATATCCCCAGGCATCACTACTGTACAATAAAGTTGGCACCAACACTGCATTGTGGATTGCCATTTTGGCTATGTTAGATATATTCACACTGCCTACTAATGGGGACAGATCACCGTTCACTTTATTGCTAACTGCTACCCGTCTCTTCATATCTAACTCGCATCTTCCATCCCTCGAAACGCACTCCCCAGATACACAATTTCATTCACTTGTTCTAGACATTTTCCACGTACCCAAATCTCACATTTCGTTTGTACCGCTTCCGTTTCAAACACCAGAATCTTAGTTTTGTTCACATTCATATTCAATCCTTGCACTTCACATTCTTTTTTCATGCACGTGACTAGTAGGTGCAACTCTTCTTCTGATGGTGCTATAAGCACAGCGTCGTTAGTGGTACAATAGGCAGTTTACCACTGTACCATCACGAATCATACCGCTCATACTACCTTTCAATTTTTGGAGGTAACTGTCCAAATACAGCACGAACAGCCAGGCAGACATCATGCGACCCTGTCTGATACCTAAATAGACTTCGAACCAGGGCGACATATCACCTTCTATCCTTACACAGGTTCTGTGGCCTCGATGTAATGACCTCACAGCCTGCAGTAAGGAGCCCCCCACGCCAAATTCAGGCACCAAGCAAGACTTAAATCAGGCAAGACTCCACAATTTCTTTCGCACTACTCTATTGAATGCTTTTTCTAGACCCATGAAAGTGCAGAAAACTTTCTGACCTATGGCCAGAAACTTCCCCACGATAAGGCGGAGTGAGAATATCTGATCCATACAACCCCTACCGGTCCTTAAACCACCTTGCGCCTCCACAAATATCTTTCAGAAACGCCTTTCATACGTTCAGTCAATACCTTGATATAGACTTTACTTGCTAAGTTGACCAAGCTGATTTTTTTTTTGTAACATTTTTGTTACCAAATTATTTAAACAAAAATTTTAAGTTTTTATATCATCTCTTTGCAAGGGTAATTTTTTATTTTCAGCTTTTTAGGGCCCTTCAATAAAGAGCGTTTTCTGTTACATTTTTTTTACTTCAATTTTTTTATTTATATTTCCTTTAATTATTCAATTTTAGGTATAGCTTTGTACATCTACAACTATATCTATCTATACTGGCACCATCACTTCACATATACATATGCACTTACATGCACACTGTTGTATTTACATTATGGTCTCGCGTATTTTTTTTTAATTAACACGTACACTAATAAATTGGGTAACTGATAAGAACAAATGATTTAATTATTTGAATGGATATCGGAAATTAAGGAGCACAAATACCTAAACTTCATTTGCAGAATGATATAGAGTTGCTAATACAGGTCCCTAAAACTGATTTACGAGGGCCCCAGTTTGATTGGAGAATAGAATGGAGTGGAATAGAATATTATTTATTTCTCTCAAAGTGCGTTTATTTCTCTCAGTGTGGTACATAGATTTAGTCAAATTAATAAAAATCACAAAAGGCTCTCACAAGTTACCATAACCTGGCATGTAAAATTTTATTCTTACACACATAAAAACAGCGCGGCGTGGGAGCGCAACGTGTAAATTTATATGAAGAAAAAAACAACACCAATTTTGGGGTGCGTTGTTATTTGTATGGAGGGGCATCGCCGATTTTTGCGTCTCATGCCGTAACGCTTTTATGTGTGTGAGCTCTACTGTTTACTAAAGCTTTTAAAGTTAAAGGTTATTAAGGTTATTAAAAGTCTAGAACAAGTAAATGAAATTGTGTATCTGGGGAGTGTATTTTCGAGGGATGGAAGATGTGAGTTGGATGTGGAGAGACGGGTAGCTAGCAGCCGGCAATAAAGTGAATGGTGCTCTGTCCCCATTAGTAGTGTGAATATATCTAGCACTGCCAAAATGGCCATCCACAATGTGGTGTTGGTGCCAACTTTATTGTACGGTAATGAGGCCTGGATATGCCCGAAATCGAGTAAAAGTATGATAAATGCAGTAGAAATGCGATCTCTTAGAAAGTCGGCGGTGTCACTCTTGCGGACAGGATAAGCAATGAAGAGATACGCAGTATGACAGGGTCGCACGACAGTGTAATTGTAAAAATGAAGAAAGGAATGCTTAGATGGTTCGGGCACATAGAAAGAATTAGTGATGAAAGACTGACGAATAAAATATACAGAGCGAAAGTGAGTGGTAAAAGAAGCCAAGGAAGACCAAGGCTGACTTATGAAGATCAAAATAGATAAAGATAAAAAAGATAGAAGATAAAATAGCCAGTGTTAGCGGTTGGAATTTTAAAAAGCTCTCGCATACCTAGGCGAAAATGTGTGAGGAGAATGATGAGATTTGAGGAAGCAAAAGAAGTATGTAAGAACCGTGACGCTTGGCGCTCCGTCCTCTCTGACTACCCCGTTAGGGATACAGCATGAAGATATGTATGTATGTATGTAAAATAAACTATCACAATCAAACACAACTACAAACAGAAACAAGCGCACTCTGCGAGCCAAAACAAGAATATAGGTGGATTTCTTGCCTTTCTATGCAAATGAAACTACCTGGCCATAAAAACGTCCACAAAACAAAAGAACATGCATTGAAAGGGTGCAGAAACAGTTTTTCCCTGGAATTGGCTGTATTAGCAGTCAAGATGAATCTTACTTTTAACTAAATAGCATTGTCTCTCTCTTGCACAAGGGTCGCGCTGTACTTTGTCGACAAAAAATATTGCTGATATTGCGTGCTATTTATTTTAATGAATAAGACAAGATTGTAAAAATACATGAAATACTAATTTCTTATAGTCCCTATCTAAATTGAATATGTTTAGTTGTTTTTGATGCCTTGCAAAACTTAAATTTAATCGAACTCTTGAATAACTCCATCATTGAAGAAAATACATTATCTACTTTTATTTTCAAAGAAATATGAAATTTAAAACAAAAGGCCTTGGTCCTAAGTATTCTTGTTCTTCATTCTAAACACTCAAAACGTTTTCTGTCAAATATCACTGAAATCTCATATTTAATCGCAAAATGTATAAAGACAGTTTCTATTTGTATATTTAAGAGAATTTATTGACAACATCACATTTATAATATCTAGAAATGACATTGCGTCCCCGTAAATTTGTTTTAGGGACACATTTTAGCAACTATATCATTCTGCAAATGAAGTGTAAGTATTTATGCTCCCTAATTTCCGATCTCTGATAATTACTTATTAGAAATGCAATATCCAATGATATTTTTTCATATCACACTTTTAAACCGATCTAATATGAATCTTTGCGATTACGTTTTGGCAAGTTACGACAATTAAATTAACTAAAATAATAAAATGTACTTTCTTCAAATACATGTATAAATATTATATAGCTAATGCGGCAGACAGATTAGTGAATTCATACTGTATGTAGATAGTGTGCAAGTTAAGTTTATTATTGTAACTCGAAATCCAGAAATTACGACTTACAACAGTTCCATTCTAAAGGCACGATGATATTACCATCTATTACCATCGGAGATAATGCAAAAGTCATTATACTAAATATATTATACATCCTAAATTATATATTATTGTATTTTTTTAGAACTAGCACCTTTAGCAACTAACAAGCTATATAAATTGATATTTTTATGCCTTCATATTATGTATGAAGGCATAAAAATATCTATGAAAAAACTATATATGTATAATGTATGTACATTATACATATATAGTTTTTTCATTAGGTATTTGTTGGTTCCATGACAAGCAATTTTTTCCAGAGCTATTTCATACTATCACATCCCTAACAATGTTTTATCGTAACAAATAATATTCACTGTTCATATAAACATTATTCATAATAAACACAAAAGCACCGATTTTTCAGGTATGTTGATAAAGACTTTTACAATTTCTGCATTAGAATGTATTCGCTTTGCATACATTCAAATAGAAATTAGCTAAATTGGTATTCGGCACACTCGAAATACCATTTAAGTGTTACACTATGTAGGTGAACGTACGCAGTACAAATTTAGAATAGGTACTTACAGTCACAATATGAATTTAGATAGTAACGTAGAAATCACTTCACGACCCACACGAACAGCACAATATCGGCACTCGAAAAAAATCACTACAACTCCCTTCGAATAATTATAAATGAACAAAATGTAGCCGAGAGCTGAGACCGTGACCGCTGCATATTTGGATCAAATTAAATACGAATCGTCGCAACGACAAACGGCGCCGAATGGCAAAATTACGAAGAAAAACCGTACCACTAATGCAGATATATTACAATTCTATACATTCACATAATAAATTATTTCGATAATACTGACCTGCAATTTCTTTATTAAAAAAAAAACACTCCCTTCACGTTTCGCGACCATTTCTCGTTTGCTCATAGATTAAATACATTTTGTTTGTCATAAAAACTCCTTACACTTCTCTTTTATATACTGGCAACTCGTTACATATTAATAAGCAACACTTCTGCACGTAGATGAAGTATAATATAGATGAGACCTCATTGTATAGCATTTGAAAGAGCTGCAGTCTACATAATTATATTCTTGCTATCACTATCGCTACATATTATAGAACAAAGTCCCTCCCACACTGCGTCTGTCTGTCTGTCTGTCTGAAAGCGATAAACTCAAAAACTACTGAACGGATTTTCATACGATTTTCACCAATGGACGGAGTTTTACAAGAGGAAGGTTTATGTGTATAATTCATTAATTTATTGCGTAAATTATTTGAAATATAACGACGATTGATGAAGATGTCGGAAAAAATCAAGGCGACTAGGAGCTTTCATCACAAACACTGCCTAATCCCTTTGAGAGATAACAAAACAACGTACGGTGGAATTGTTCCTCTTTTATAGGTATACAGACAAGTTTATTAGATGTCTATCTTATAAGGATAGCATACTATACCCATTTTAATGTTTAAAGAAGTGGTCACGTGTAATGGTGCAATTGGAAAGCTATTTAAACGGATACGATATTAATCCTTATCACATTAAATATGTTAATTGCCTTAAATATTTCATGCACATTATAATTGCCTTGTGTATCACACAATTTAAATTATTATCTGAGGAATTATCGCAAAATTAAAACTATCGCGTGACAAAATAAATTCAAGCGACCCCACACCGACGCGACACGTGTGATGCAACCACTCCCGCACCACGGCAACGACCGGGGTTGCGCAAGCATGCAATAAAGCACAATGTTTAAAAGTCGCTGAAATTGGCTTAATCACTCAATGCTTTTTACATGGACAATTGTATGTCGCCCTGTCACGTGTAACATCTAAACATAAGGATGTTTGTTTTTACACGTAGATAGAAGTATCAATATTGTGTACAAAGAAATTATAATTGATAAATAAAAAAAAAAATTCAGTTTGTTTTATAAATTTTTTACTTTTTCAAATATTGGGTCCTTACATATGAAATTAGCGTTTTGTCGTACTGACCACTTTGATCTGAAATATCTCCTCTTTGGTTAAGAATTCCAAATTCAAATTTATAAATTCATTTAGCTGGTACATTTGAGTTTTGAAAACAGTAATTCATTTGTTTTTTCCTCATTATATTTTTCTTTGGCGTCGCTTATTACCGCACAATGGAAAACATGAAATATCGGTATATTTACGAGTACGAGTTCTACCGTGGCACCAGTGCTGCAGAAACAGCTCGAAGGATTAATGATGTGTGAAATGGGTAAGTCAGTAATTTAAAGAAATGCGAATAATTTAGGTAGCGTAACATTGAAAATGAGAAGACAGTTACATGAAATTCAGTATTACAGACAAAAATAAAACAAAAATTTAATTGATTTGTAGTTTAATACAATGTCCAACTGTTGATAACAAAAATGTACTTAACTGACAACGAGCCATGATAAACCAAATTAAATAAACACATAATTAATGACGCCTCTCATTTCAATCACGAACTGAAATAACTTGAAACTTCCGAACAGTAAAAAATGGTTATTATTTCAAAACATCGTAAAACAAAATCTCTAGAAGAACATCCACCGAGGAAACCTCAGCTTGCAAAATCGCTTCCACCATTTCACACGTAGATGTACTTCGTTGATATACGATGTCAAAAGTTTCGCTTTGACCATGGATTTAGGGCATACAAACTGTAAATAAAACAACAGATTAATGTAATACCGGTAGTAAACTAATTAATCTGTGGTAATACTAACAAAACAAAAACGACATTGCAAGCGAGGTTGTTTGCCATCTTTGCCTAGTTAGCATAATTAACTTTAATTATTATTTTGATTGAATACATAGCTTTTACATAAATTAGGGCGCCCTCCGATCATAAACCTATAATTTCAAAAACATTGCGGGCAGTGGCTGGTTGAGAAGAACAGAAGATCGAAGTTAAAGCGAGCGCTTGCTGACCTATATCCAGGAGTGGAGAAAAACGGGCAGATGATGATGATTAATTTTACATACTAATATCGTAACCATTTTGCCAACCTTTGCCTGTCGTGCGAGAACTAATGAAAATGCGAAAAAAAATGTTAAGAGATGAGTAGATATTTTTTTAACGAGTAACGCCATCGCAGGCTACTTTTTATTTCGGCTGGTTTTTAACACAGATGTCACTTATAATTGTGTATCTAGGTATTGAATGCATACTTGTGTATGCATTCAATACCTAAGTACTTCGGGTAAGTACTACATTTTGTCTTCCGAAGATAACTAACGTCAAAATACCTAGAGCTCGTCCGGGATTTATTATTAGGTAACCATTCTTTTGGCCAGTTAGCTCTATCTGTTATTTCCTTACAAGTGTTTCCTTGGGAAAACCGTGGGTTTTCTAACCATCAATATCGCACTGACATTAGTAGAGGTTGCTAAAAGTTATACGCAGACAAGGTTGAAAGAAAAATATTCTTTCTCGTTTACTCACACTGCTGGCGCCGCTTAAGCTTTCTTTTTCTAATAGTTATTATTATTCCAGTAGCCTATCTATATTATTCTCGGTCCACGCTTCTGCAGTTCTGTTCTGCCCATGAGCCATGGACCTCAGGGATTCTGCCATTGACCGCTTTTATATTTTACCGTTGAACGTTTTTATCACCACGATTTTACGGTCCACGGTACAACATGGTACAAGCAAAATGTATGCAGTTGTATGAAGACGTTTTCAAATTTCCGTCCACGATGTCATGCCGTGGACGTTAAAAAATAGTCTTTCTGAGACATAATAGAGAAACACTTTGCTTACCTACTGTATCGTTAATGGTAAAAACGTGACGATAAATGATAAAAGCGCCCATTCTCTTGTAAAAATCAAAAAGACATAAAAAGTTGTGCATCTCTGAAGATCTCTGATATAAAATATCTGTCTTACGTACATATCTTCACGCTGTATCCCCAACGGTGTAGTCAGATAACGGAGCGCCAAGCGTCGCGGTCATTACATACTTCCTTCGCTTTTTCAAATCTCATCATTCTCCTCACACATTTTCGCCTAGGTATGCGAGTGCTTTTGACATTTCTGTCCGCTAACACTCTAGCTATTTGATCTTCATAAGTCAGCCTTGGTCTTCCTTGGCTTCTTTTACCACTCACTTATATCCGTCTTCTTATTACTAAATCCGTAACACTAAAATTAAAGTGATATTAAGCTTCACTGAATTTAAAAAGAACTTCTTGGGAGGACGTAAAAACTTTGGTTAAGGACATTTATGTTAATTCAAATTATTAATTTTTTTTACACTTGCACAGAACTTTAATTTTATCGTTTAAACTTTAGAACACTTGAAGTGCAAAAAATAGGAATCATAAATACAATGTAAACTTCATTTCTCTCGTTCCCGCCTAAAAGTTCGTCCATAGATAATTTGTATACACGGAATCTATGGTAAACTTTTTGGCGGCAAGGGCAACGAAGTAAAGTTATGCGCAAGTGTTGAATAATCGGAAAATTTAAATAAATAATGTAATATGCAAATCCGTATGATTTTAACTCCAGTAGACTGCTGGAAGCCAGTATGGCATATTCAAATACCTTTTAAAATTGCTTTTAAATACATACTTAGGTACCGGAATCGCTCATTAATGACTTGAAATTGGCTGGCGAATAAGAGAAAGCCAGTAATTTGAAAAGAACCTGGTAAAACAGTAGTCAAAATCATGGTAAAACCCATTATCGCTTTACTAGGGACACTGGCTAGTGTTAGAGTATTAAAAAGACAAACATTTATAATTATCGTCTTACATTCACGCGGTCACACAGAATTCACAGTTAATACACTACCTGTATTAAGACCCTAATTCTTCAAAAAAGCAATCCATATTGAAAACACTCAACAGCATATTACAGAGGTATAATTTATATCTTTTTTAATCTTTTGTTCAAAAATCGTGGTCGGCTTTTTGTTATAACTACTTTTATTACATAACTTCATTTTTTAAATAAAGATTACATCCAGAAACGTTAAGACAAGTCTCTACTAGCATTATGCTTGTACAGATGAAATAAAAGAACAATTTAGACAAAGAATATTTATTACTTATACATTATAAACAAATCAGTTCACTGCTGCTAATTGTTGCTTAGAATGGTGGAAGTACCCGTAGAGTTAGTTAACGTTTATTTAAAAAATACAAGAAATATATGAATTTTATGTTAGCTTACATGTGTATGTAATTAGCCTACTAATCAAAATAATGAGAAAAAATGCAAATGTTCTACTCCAAATTGTACTACAAATAAGGAATTGTGTTAGAATGTCTTATAAAAAAAGACACAAAAAGATACAATTCAATTAGTCAGATTAATAACTAAGAGAACCTTTTGCAGACAACTTATGACAAGTGACAACCAACTTATGATGAGTGACAATCAATTTCTCTATCTCTATAAATAAAAATGTAAATAGTTTGTTCAAAATCTAAAATCTCTGATAGTTCATCATGAATTCCTTTGAAATTTCGACACAATACAATGCATTGAAATATGTGCGTCAACGCAGCTAGTGATGTATAAATTTGAGAATAGGAATACCTGAAAGTGTAGCTGAACGAAATCTCAGTATAACACATACCTTATACATAATAGATACAATATATAAAATTATTAGACACCTATATTACAAACAACCATCTATATTCGCTCTGTGTCAGACACGTGATGGGCACTGGTGGATGGTTATCAAAACCAAATTAAACAACTATTGTAACCAAATTGAATGGTAATTAAAAACATGTTCATTGCATAAAAAAATGTGAGCGAAGTGTTAAAGTTAATTAAGTCCATAATTGTTAACAGATCAAACAATAAAAAAAACAAGTGTTGTATTAGCATTATACCAAAAAGCAAAAAAAATTTAGAATACAGGATAGCACGTCAGAACAATAATATGACACTGCCAGCACTCGCGGCAGACTGCATAAAGGCTGCCGGCATACTTATAATTGTTATTTTTATGCCTTATTACTACCCCGTTAGGGATGTATTGTGAAGACATGTATATATTTAAACTTCCATGTATTCCTATTCGGAGGTATAAAGATACAATTTGGTTGCCATCAATTCCATCGCACTCTTAAAGATCATCTCTAAATATGGCATGCACTGTATAGTTCGTAGTTCTAGACTACGAGTATTTATTCCAGTAATTTTATAGCAACTATGAACTAGTTATGCTCATTAAGAACCATAGATTCAAACATGATTATATTATTAAAGTAAAAAATGAATTTACATATAACATAACATATACATAATGTTACATAAACATAATGTATGACATTTTGTGTCCTTTTTCAAGCCACTCATGCAACACCTTCCTATTTTCTTTATATCAATGACGACAATAATGATGTTATTATAAGCGTCAAACAAGACTACCAATAGCAAGTTAATTATTATTTTGTTTATTAATACATATTATTTTTCAAATAGAAATTGACAACAATTTTTCTTGTAACTTGGGTAACATCCAACTTTATAATATTGAAAAAAAATGAAATAAATTGGTAACAAAAGTTATTATTGCTCAAAAAAAGTAAAAATATTCAATGTTACTACATCTTAAGACGATTTATGTTGTACAATAAAAAAGTAATAAAGAAGAATCAATAAAGATTTAATAAGAAAAATGACTAAAACTACGTTCAAAAACAGTCTTGATTTCAAGCCCCTGATACAACGAGGAATGTACGTGTATAGTTTTTCATTCAGACACGAACAACGCGATGCAACGGTCCGTATATAACGACTTGCAAGTGTCGTTCGACAACTACGAAATTCGAGATTTTGTACTAATAGGCGCGTTACACCGACTGTTACATCACTGCAGTGTAACATGTAACAAGAAAAGAAATTACATACCACCAGCCTTTTGCATGACTGTCAACCAATGTCGACAATATACCGGACCGTCGACTTTCTTACGTCTATTAAATAATTAAATTAATAAGTACCTTTTTTATTGAACCCTAAACCACATAAAAAATCTCACAATAGAAAAATCAACTAACTAAGCCGCCTCCATTAGCGGTATATATTCTAACAGCTTATAAAAAACGTTAGATCTATGTTCGTATACTAATTAAGTTGAACAAAGGTGGGCATCGCTTCGGACTGCTTCGTTGACGACGACACGTACACACCACAGGTTTTAAGAGTGATTTGAAAAAGCAGAATCCGGTATAAAAGCTTACTTGCCTAGTTCCATAACAAAGCATTTTAGTAAATCACAATCGTATTGAATTAGGGCATGAACCACATTGGCATGTATTATTTAATTGTAAGACACAAAAAACAAAAAGACAAGACATAAAATTGTAAGAAAAAAATCGATTCGTCTACCGATTTTTTAACTATCCTAGCTTATATTAAAACTATATTCTGAAGCCTTAAACCAGTTACAGTATTGCATGCAAACGAAATGCATTTCTTCCTTCTGTAAACGTGCCAACGTTTGTGAAACGAGTCCCTCCTTACTCTTAAAATATATACTAAATAAGTTCCATTGTTTTAACTATTACAAATACTGCGATAACAAATATATGCATAAATAATGAGTTTGTACATATTGTTCACTGTTGTCTATAAATATTATATAGTCTAATATTTTAGTTTTACTCAGTACTGGATTATAGAAAAAATACTCGACAGACATTCAAGCGCTTTACAAAATAATTGAAAATATCAGTATAGAAAAGCTCCTGAAGGTTGAAAAATGTAATTGGTGTATAAAACCCTACGTTGCTTGTATAGAGGAAAGTGGCGACATAAAAGCACTATATTTGCCTCGTATCTTTTATATAAAACTTTGGATTCATCGTCAATTAATCGATGAACTGATATTTCTAAACTGCTTTTAGCAATTACATATTAAAAGAAAATGAAATAAGTACAAAAAATATCACTTTATCACATGAAAATATTGGTATTTGATTAATGGTATGTATGTTTACTATTTATAATAATTATGCTTATTCTATAAAGGTAATTGAGGCTGTGATGTATTACGTGAAAAGTCATACAATTTGTATACACTGTTAAATATATATTATGTAGATCGATATCCATAGACAATGACTACCAACAAATACTCTTAATGACAATTGTGTGTTACTAATAGACAATGTAAACTGAATAAAACAATGTTGTGTAAAATACTTTGTACTTTCCAGTTTTTTTTTTTCATGGTATAGCGCACAGATTAGCGCATTTGCCAATGTCGCGTATTAATAAGTAGAATCTACACAAAGCACGTTTGAAGCAAATTCGTTCTTTCTTCCTATCGTAAAACTCCTCCAGTAAAGTGATAGTGAGCTTTACTGAAGTTATAAAGGACTCCTTGGAAGAGTGCGAGAACTTCAGCTACACATGTTTATTTAGAACTACTCCATTTTTTTCACTTACACAGAACTTTAAAACACAATATACTATCACTTTTGTACTTCAAAACTCCCAAAAAAGTAAAAAAATAGGAAATCTAAATAAAATCACTTCAACCTCACTTCTCCCGTTCCCGCCAAAAAGTCTACTTTACAGTTTTGTCTGTATATGGATATGCATGTAAAGTCACATTCAATTTTATTTGCCAAAGACTATGTATGTGCTGTTACGCGCTGTATGTGTTTTTAGATATTAATGCTCCTTTAACGTTTCATTTAAGCAATACATATTCAGTTTTTGAGATAAATTAATTACCTAAAACATCAAAAAAGGAGCAATAACATGGTTTACTTTTTTGACAAATTGGATTGAAACAGACTATACTTGAGTGCGTGAGTTGGAGATTGATGTGCAATTGCAATTTTTTATCCTCAACTATTACATGCCAGTAATAATATTGCAATGCCAGTAATAAATGTTAGCTGTCATTGTCAATGAAATTAAAATTAAAGTTAAGCAAAAATATAAAGAACAATTCTCTGTACATCTGGTCCCATTTTATTGTAAAATTACCATTATAGTGAAGTAAAATATTAGTTTATTACGATTATACAGTATTTCTGCGATTGGAGTTTTTTTTAATACCCCAATCTAAAATAAGTTTGAAAAATTTTAGATTACGCAACATAGGTATGATGACTGTCAAAATGTACCAAATGTTGCCAGTTTTGTATGCGCCATATCAAATTATAATCTTACATAAACTAATAAGTATAATGCTATGCCCAATTTCATTTTATTTTAATAAATTATTGTTATTAATTTGTGTTTTACGCGCTATAGCGCAAGAAATAATTTGTATGAACCGAAAGTCCAGAGAATTTTCTACATATCATGGCTAGATTATGGTGTAAATGTGGGTAATGCGGCAAGCTTGACTTTGACCTCCTCTGTGGAGTCGTCGCAAAGGAGCAAAGTGTGGGAATAACCCATGGTCACTTGAGTTATATTTATGCTTTCCATGTGAGTCACCTTTCTGGGCCGTGCAGACGACTTATTAATTTCTCCTGTGCCCTGTATGGGGACAATATAAGAGTTTATAAGCGTTTTTTTTTATAAAAGAAGGGGCAAACGAGCAAGTGGGTCACCTGATGGAGATCTGGGGGCCTAAATAAGTGGCTCGATTGTCGTAAATTCTAGTCGAATAGTGGTGGAATAGAATGACAAACATCACGCGATCTAGCATAACGAATTTTAAATTGATAGTCAAACGTTAATTTTCTATTCAATTAAACGAATAGTAGTCGTGTGAAAACAGCTGTATAAAGCGTAGCCAAATGCCACTTTTGTCGAGCAATAGCGCCAACACAAGCGTTTGCCACTTGTCTAGCCGCTCAGAAACCCAAGATAACGTGTTCCATCATTAGCGCCGTTAAAAACTCAAAATGTATAGAATTGATGTCAGCTAACGAAAAGTGGTATAATGTGTTTTTCGACAGCTAATGTCAAATCCCCATACATTCGTGTATTTTCTGCTAAAGGCGACAGTAGATAGTACTTTCTTCAAGAATGACTGAATTGATCAATGAGTCCAAAATATCAATTTCAAATTAATTTTCTATTAATGAAGGTACAATGACATTACACGTAAAAAACAGTAATATCTAATATACTATCTCAATTTCTCTCGCTAGTCCAATCGAATACTCACCAATTCGCCGTACGTCGGTGATACTCCCCAAGCAATAAGGGAGTTGTCCGCTGCGATCATTATGGACGTATTACTAGTGCCTATGCTACGGATATGCCAACCTGCAATTATTTCATTGAATTATTTTATCTATCGTAACACGTAATGACCAAAGTTATTATGAATACTTATAGATAACGCAGTATTTTTGCGATTGTTTCTTTAATACCCCCATCTAAAACAAGTTTGAAAAATTTTAGATTACGCAAGAAAAAATATTGTAATAATTCGAAGTTGATAGTGCAGGGCAATCATTTGATCATTTCTTGGACCAAGTGTCACAATGGACGCAGTATTCGCTCTAAGACCGTGTCCTCACGGTGTGCTTTTTTGTTAATCGAGTTTCTAATTTTTTTCTAATGTGCGTGACAAGGGAAAGTCACAGTACAATGATAGACAGCTGAACATGACATATTTTTATTTTTGTGTATACTAATAGCCAAAGCACTTATTTACAAATATTTTACAAATAATTCTTGCATAACCGACTCATAAGCTAACACTTATGTTAGCAACACCAACGAATAAACATAAAGGGGAACACTGGTGCCCTCTAGCAGAGCGCGACGGTGTTCGTGACGTCATAGACAAGAACGACTGTCGGCTTGTTCCCCACTACCGCTCGAGATTATATAACTCAAAACTCGAGCGCTTCACGTCTCTCTATTGTTTTTACCTTCACGACTGCAGCACGAAGTGTCCGAATACAAATTAATTAATTATTAATTGATATTAATATTAATCGAATAATCGATAATTTAAGCTAAGTTTGGGGTGTTCCATTGCTATAAGTATATATAACTTACTATTTCATTTTATCATAGGTAACACTTATTACACTGACAGTGCGAGGTTGCCATATTTACTATAGCCAACTGTTCTACTTGTGGTTACACTCAATGAGATAGAAAGAGACAAGATATTTCGTTTGATACACGGTGGTAAGAGCGGCAACTTTCTTGGTCCAAGTCCATCCTCAGTACAATGAGAAACATAGAAGCTGAGCCAAAAATAGTAAATAAACAAAACAGTCCTATTTTGAATTGATAGGATGCAAATAATTGTTTCGTTAATTATGTAGGTTGTCAGAGCTACAAAGTTATAAAAATTTTGAGCAAACCTCACAATTACACTTAATTTTTTTACTACACTTTGAATACCTTACAGAATCGATGTGCCTATTTCAGGGCGAATCGTCAAATGATTTATCATGCATATGCTATCAGTTGGCCGTTTCATGAAATGACCAGACATATAATTATCTGCTCAATTCTGCAATCGTAAACATAATATACTTACCGCTGAGATCTTGCACAGGCTTCGGATACATATTGGCCTCGCCGGTGCGTTTTGTTTGTCCGAATAGATATAGAACTCCTGAAAATAACATAATTACATGATGAGTTCACAGACTACATTCCAGCTTGTGTATGTAGTGTATTGAATTATTAACTACCCAAGTCGTTAACAGCCAAGCTGTATGTAGAACCGCAGTGCACGGAGCGGACGCCTCGTGCAGAACTGTCGAATGCCTTGATAAGTCTTGGCGTGCTCTCATCTTTTTGCTCGGCGTGGCCCAGACGACCGAATCCACCAAAACCCCAACTGAACACGCGCTTCTTCGAATCTATCGCCACCTATACACGTATTATACTATTTAAAGAAAATATTTTGGTGCTCTATATTTTAAAAGGAAAAAGTACTCATAGAAGATCACTCATGCGCATCTGTTATACTTCTTAGGAACTATATAATTTAAATACTCATATGAAATTGAGGAGGAAGCAAAACGGATAATCAAACTTGTGACAAGTTTGCCTTGATGAGTCTCACGGTACAATTTAAAAAAATGCTTCTTTATAATGATATAAAGTCAAAGCAAAAACAAAACAACTGTCTCAAATAGATTGTTAAACATTGTTACATAAGCTAGAGATTGCAAATTTATTAGTCATTATCAAATAAAACATTGTAGCCCTAGCACTTAAAGCGTACGGTACATAGAGCCAAAGTTGATATGTCTATATTGTTTCAATAAAGAAATTTAAAACTACTTTTGGTATTATCTATGTAGTTCAGGATTGTTTCCTTTTTACTGTTACAAGCTTTTTTTTAATTAAGTTACATATAACTCATGAAAAGAATTCTTGTAACATATATGCAATATCGATATGCATTTATCTTTTATTTCTCTCGTACATGATGTTACCCGTGATGCTCGCTTTCGTCACATACCTCCTTGACACAATTATTTACTTTTCGTTATCGTTGATTCGTAAAAATGACTTGTCTTATAGTTTATGGTCTATACTGTATAAGTCCATACAGGGTATTTCTAAATATATGTGTCAAAAAACAGGAATAAATGACAGGATAAATGACGAGATAAGCATTTTAAATCTGTTAACTTTAGTTCTCAGGACCACTATTCCTCTTAGAATTCTAGTTACCGTATGATTATTCCCACATGATATGTCCACAATGTCGACGTCCTTAATGGGAATCACGTGACCATCCTTCGTCTTCTCGACGAAATTCGTGATGTGTTTCGGCACCGTCTCAAAATGAAACGACAGTTTTGTTGATGTCATGAAATACTTGCCGTCAGTGTTGTGTCCTGTTTATAAGACAGACAAAAACAGCAATCTTTAGAGTTCCGTAAAAATTTCATTCATGCGTCTGTTTGTCTCGCATAGATTTGAAAGGGATAGTGATAACTCTGGTTTACTCATGTGCGTTGTGTGCGGGAAAATTGGGTATTCGAATTCGCTTATCTGCCCTCTCCTAAACTATTTGAACTAGAATTTTAAAAATTTGAAATGAAAATTAAATCTTTGCGTAAAGTTTACAGAAAAAATATAACATATGTCAATGATTTTCAAAAATTAATTTACTATTTTATAAATATTATACCGAACCTTCTGATACCAAAGTCGCTCGTGACTAATTTCATTTATCTGACAAGTAGCAACACGCCCCGGTATCGCTCGGGGATTTCATTATGAATATTTATTTACTTCCATAGACTAAATGTGAATGTAACGTTTAAACCTTCCTCATCTAACATTCTAAATTAAAAACCGTATTGAAATCTACTTAGAAGTTATTAACAAATACACAGACAAACACAGATTGTAATTTTGTTTTAGATATATGAAATATTTACGATTTAATTTGGTACCTAATTCAAATCTGAATATTCTATTTTAATACATTATGAAATGACGATGAAAAATATTATATTATACCTGTTATTATGATATATTTAATAACAGATACAATACATAATTATTATTATTATTATTATAATAACAGATAACTATCACATTGTACCTAAACTGAGTTACTCGTCGATTCTTTATTATACTACAGCATTCCCTTTCATTTCATTCAGTTTGATTCCCACATTGCAATTTTGGAGCATGCGCCATGTTGGATTTATGTTGACGTCACATACATATGTACAGGGTATATATAGGAAGATTTTTCTATCACTGTCCAAATATAAATAATATTATCTTTGGATAAAATAATAAAACACGTATTTTTCCTTTAGTATCATTCAGTACTAAAATATTAAGATATGGCCATACAAAGTTGTCGTTAAACAAACTACGCGTGTTGTCACAATGCGCAGTGCACGCTAGGCGGCTATGCATGAACTTTTGCATATTGTCTCGGGTCCAGGTGTACTGGGAACGCCCCTAGTACTCATCGTCTGGTTCTCATAACACAGAGAATGCTCTAGTTTGAGACCAGATGATTGGTGCATTATCTTGTGTATTTATTTATTATTATTATAATTGATAAGGATCGGTTCCAAATGTTCCCTTCATACTTTCATGGTCTGAGGACCGTCACAATGCAAAAGGTTGCTGTTCTCTGTGAATTTAGATTTTAGAATGCAGACCATAATAATTAATCAATAACACTTTGTAATTGTAATAAATACTAGGCAAATAAAATAAAACTAAGACACATCTTTTGCATTCAGGCGTGTTTAAAAAATTGGAATCAACTTATGTGCAATTACTTGAAAATCTATTTAAAATCCACTTACCACAACAACTTTAATAGCAGTTACTTTAATAAATGTTAAAAATCAAGCTATGTACTGTTAGTTAATTTTAAGTCTTCCTGAAAATTTCACTAAAAATCCCTTAACACAACAACTTTAACTGTATTTCAATAAAAAAAAATTCACATTGTCTTTTAATTGATTGAGCATTAGTGTCATTTCGCGCTTCGTCAAAATGCACGTATAACGATTTGGTGTTCTCGCATTTACGTATTAAAGAATGCGAAGGCGAGGAAGGCTTTCTGCTTCGTACAGTGTTTGGGCTACGTTAAAGCCGTCGCCACTTAAAATGTAACCTTGCACCATTTCATAATATCCGCAGTGTGAAAACATTAAAAAATTGTAAAAAGCGCGGCGCGCGGCGGCGATGCAAACACGAGAATTAAACGTTACATTAGCGTAGAAGTGCGCAGGCGCTGCCGCTGGCCGACCGATGTCACACAAAGCCGCGTCCCGCTCCCGGGAATCCCCGTTATCCCCCCGGGAATCGCCCAGCTGATTCAGTGCACGCCACGTGCCATCACACAAAAAATTCCAAGAATATATACTAAGCGCAGTAGTAGGCACATTTGATTTAGTAACGACACTTCAATGATAATCCTTTCGGAAAAGTCATTTTATTATAAAAATTCTACCTACCTATTTTTTTTTTAAATTGCATGATAGCTAATGCCTAGAAAAAAATTGAACACTGACTAAAAAATCTCCTGTAGATACTTTCACCTGCGTACCTTTCATTTGATGATTGTTGGGGGTTCACAACAAAAAAGTTACTATCTTGGACTATCCACCACTTTAATTTTATGATGACATCTCGTATACAGAACCCTTCTCCGGCTAAATCTTCTAATAGTATAAAGTCTCAATCCGCGTTTGTCTGTATATTCATTTATAACTTCTACATTTTCAAATGGATTTAAATACAGTTTTCACCATCACATCACAATATTTAATGAGGAGTTTTTCTGTATCAACTGCATTAAAAGTATGCTGCCATCTCGTTAAATTTAAATATAAACTTAATGCCAATTCTGTTAACAATATAAGTGTGATACAGTATATGCTTATGCCATGGAATCATCTAGTTATGCTAGTAACTAATTAATCTGTGCCCATAATGATGACTGATTTTATAGTTTTAATGTGGTTAGTGTATTGTGTATACCAAACAAAAGGTAAAAACTCATAATTACCAAGTTGTCCATACTCTGGCAAGCCAAATGAATGCAGTGCTCCATTGCAGTCCAGTATCATGGAGAATTCGCCACCGCATCCCACTTTTACTACGGGGGCACCACTGATATGAAAAATTAGTCGTTGTTCAGTAATAAAAAAGATTGTTAATAGTCTGCTTATATTAAGATTTTAGGGTTTTTTTTATTACAAAATTGAAAGAATATTAGCCTACAAACACAAAAAATAGTCTGAATTCATTTGCATCAAACATAGCCAGAAATTCTAGAAAATTGCAGTCCTCAAAGAAAAAAGCGCAGAAATTCAGACAGAAAACTAACAAGTCAAACTCATAACCACTTTTTTTCGGGAGATTACTATGCCTCATGTAAACAGAAAGAGAAAGCGAATGATGTTCTTTATATATGGATACACCATATACCTATCACTAACTGCATGTAATGGAACCGATCACCACCAAACCCACGTAAATATGAAGAGCGCCATTGTGTTCACTGTCTCACTCTTTCGATAAGATATTTGAAGTAGGTACAACACTTTTAATGAAACGCAAAATAAAACATGCCAAAAGCCGTTTTTATCCGACATTTATCCGTAAAATCAAAAAATTAAAAATATGCACTTCTAACTTTTGACAATCTCCTCTGAACGGACGTTTCCGCATGCGTAAGTTGTCAACTACTCTATTAATGATATTTCTATGACTGCGACCTCGGACCAAGAAATTAAATGAACTGACCCATAATAAGTTGCCGCTCTTAAACCGTGAGTCGAACGCATTTTTCGTGTCTCTCTTTTTATCTCAGTAAGCGTAACCAAGAGTAAAGCAGCTATAATAACTATGGCAGCCTCGCACTGTCGGTGTAATTCGTGTCAGCTCATGACCGACTTCACTTACATGATTGATATAATTTCTTGTAAAGTACTCATTAATTCTAAGTGTTTTGGTATTCACGAAAACAAAAAAATGTCGTGTTCGGCTTGTATTGTTGTACTGTGACTCTTCCTTAATTACGCGCGTTAGAAAAAGTCTAAAAACTAAGTCTTAGAGCAAATCCTCCGTCCATTTAAACTTATGGTCCAAGATTGCGAGTATATCTTTATCTCTCTGTGTCTATGACCAAGGTTTTTTGAAGGGAACGCGAGAAGTGAGGTTGTTATTTTATTTAGATTTTATATTTTTTACATTTTCAGGAGTTTTAAAGTACAACAGTGATAGTATATTGTAAGTGACAAGAATGGAGGAGATCTAAATAAACATGTGTAGCTGAAGTTCTCGCGCTCTTCCAAGAAGTCCTTTTTAACTTCAGTAAAGCCTACTATCACTTAACTGGAGGAGTGTTAGATACAGTTAATATTTCTCCAGAAGTTACGTCATTAGGCTGATGGTCTTGTTGCCAATGCCTTAAGAAGTATAAACAAAAAAAATAAATAAATGTTTATGACCAAGTCACTACTAACCTGTATCTGATGCGAGTCGGAACAAGAACGCTGCCCGTGTTGTTCCCGGTGCCGCATTGGCCGCTCTTGTTGTCGCCGCACGCGTACACAGTGCCGCAGTCTGACCAAATAGACATTATTAGACCTTCCCAGCCCGCCCCAGATTCGATTCCGATTTTGGAAAAAGAACTTTTCTATTTAGTTATGATAAGAGATGGAAAAATTTCCAAACGTGGGAAAATCAGTAAGTTCCCGAAAATATTTCTCAATATTGGGAACTTTCCTAATACATACATACATATCCTCACGCTGTATACCTGACTTAGTAGTCAGAAAGGATGGAGTCAGTCACCCAACACTCTATTTGAACTTCATAAGTCAGTTTTGCTCTTCCTTGGCTTCTGCTACCACCAGTTTTTCAATAAAACCCAGTTTAATCTTTTATTACCCGTTGGAAAATTTCCCATAGCCACATCAGCAGTTATATGCGGTTTAAAGTACTCAATAATATACCCAGACATTTTTTCACACAGCGCCATCTAGTCCCATACTAAGCAGCACAGCGCTTGTGTTATGGGTACTAGACAACTGATATACTACTTACTTATATACTTTTCTTTTGTAAATAAATACATATTATACATAAACACCCAGACTCAGGGCGGGAATCTAAATCACCGCTCTAAACCGTTGCGCCAAGGAGGTCGTCAATGTATCTTTCTTTGTTAAGGTTTCAGGCAACAAGTTCCAGGGACCTTTCGTCTTTGATAATAGCGCTATTCATGTCCTTACATATATTCAAAATAAATCCAGCCAAAGTTTTATAGAATTTATAGCTATCTTTATTTTTTTATAAGTTTTATTTACAAATCTCAAACCTAGCATCAGTTACTTCACTGCAATTTCTTGAAATATTTTAATATTTCCTTAATCCCTTTCCGTTTCGAATATTGCTTACAATTTTTTTTCTTGAATCAGCAACTCCTCATGTGTCAATAGAAAAATATAAGATTAAGAAAGAAGATAACGAGATTTAGAAATATTTTCGAGAATTTAGTATTTATTCCAAATCGGAATTTTTCCCGGGAACCATACATCACTATCAGCAATCCAATTGGATTTAATCGCTAATAGGCAAACGTTGAACACTAGAAAATATTCCTACGGTCTGACACAACAGAGGTAAACTTTGTTAGTATGTAATGGATAAACTCATAAACTACTCACCAATTTCAAAAATTCTTTCACCTATAAATTGCCACATTATTTTGCTGTATTTTATTTTTAAAAAGATTTCTACCCGTGCGAAGCTGGTCGTTAGTGTTTAATAATATTGTATTTCATTTAACCTGTGACAAATAGGCTGTGGTGTCTACCAGCCGCCGCGTGTATTATATTCTTGCCCTTTAATGCTGGCACTTCTTCTGGAATATTCCTTGTAACAGTGTCTCCAAGTCCGAGTTGACCACATGAGTTGCGCCCTGCACACACGACACGCTACAGTTAATGGTACCCAAAAGAAGAATATTATGACAATTACTAGAATTTTAATTACTTTCAACAAAATCTCACAAGAAATTTTATACTATAATATAATTTCCTACAGTAAGCGTTACATCCATATCATATTAATCTAATACATAAAAATATATGTTTGTTTGTTTGTATTTTATGCAAATACAGTACACCCGATTGCGATGAAATTTGGAATGGAGATAGCTGGAATCCTGGGGAAGGACATAGGCTAATTTAAAAATAAAAAACGCGGACGAAGTCGCGGCCATCAGCTAGTTACATATAACAATAGTGGTTGTAATATACACGATAATAGTGGTAGTAGTCAGAATAGAGGCGTAATGGTGGCAGCTGAGAAAAGCTTTAATGTAATAAGACCCAATGACGTAGTAAAAGTAATGTTATCTAAGTATTTTTATTGCACACGAACAAAATTACATATAAACAAAATTGTAAGCTGTATCATCCCGTTAAAAAAGAAAATGTATGACGGTAGTGCATGTTCATTAAAAAAAAAATTATACATGCATATACCCATATAAAATAAAATCTTGAAGTGACTAACACAAGTCTCATGCGGGATACCATGCACATTTAATTCTTTATAACTAAAAAATAAATAAATATACTAACCAAACGTGTACGCGTCCCCTTCCTCACTAATTAATATAGAGTGTCCCGCACTACAACCGCTCACTATGAGACGGTACTGTAACAGAAACAGCCTTCATTTAGATTAGACATATTACCTTCGAATTACAAACTTTGTGCAATTACAAAATTGTGTGATAGACTTCGATCACAATTACAGAACTAGATTCACAATTTCCTGTAAAATCTAAACAAATTATTGTTCGATTTGACGTATATATTTTTAATATTGTATAGTATTGAAGCACAAATGGGCTAGCTCGCCCGGTGAGATACCACCCTCTTACAGAATATCGGCGAGAAATAACACCATCTATTGCTCTTTTGTTTCGCTCGGTGATCGAGTACCGATGGCCCATCACCGTCCTCTCCTCTCCACCCTCTCCCTCTTTCCCTAAAAGCGCATTTACACCTTCAATTTGTTCGAACAACATCCCTAGGTATCGCGATCTGACCGATCATTCGATCTCGAGCAGTGAATCGATCCAGTGAATAGACGACAGACGCTCAAAAATCGTTCTACGGGTGTTCTTTAAGTTTTACATAGAAAAAATTGCAATAATTGGCGTTAAAACTTAGTTTATTGCTGAAATAATATTTTCTTCGGAAATAGTAAACGTTAGAAGGGGATTTCAAAATATGCCATCATGCCTATTGTTATAATTGAAATAATGTAAAAAAGGAGCTAAAGTCATTGTTAGGATATTAATTATATTGGATCAATTGCATATCGAGTTGTATTTTAATAGTACAAATTATTTCATATTATTTTATTGCTTTAATTTTTTTATATAAGTAGGTTATAATTATTTTATAGCACCATATTTTTTTTTAAATTAGTGTAATTTTAGTGAAGTGGCAACATTTTATTGTAGTGAATTATATTTTTCTATTGCAACAAATAACATTTTCAATAATATTTCTACCAATTATTCTGCCTTTATATGCAACCCATTATTATATCCTAACCTTTCTTTCTGGCGTTAATCTGTGGAAGGTATACAAGTTGGGGTGTGTCCTCTTAGATGGGTTGCTGTCACGTTTAGCCACCAGGTCCCAGGACACCAGACCAGCTATCAACAGCACTCCCGGAGTCTTGTAGAAGGTCTTCAAGAGCTCCTGGCATTATAAATTTTATTATAAAATTATTTAGAAGACTATACTGAAGTTATCAGTGAAAATCTCTCTAACAATTTGGATATACACATAGGACATAAGAGAAGCATTAATATAAATATATATTTAAAGACTTTTTTTTAAGTTTTTATAACACGGTGCCTTAGAAAATCATCAAACATAAGAAAAAAAAAATTATTAAACAAACACTATTCACAAAACCTTACATGTTAAAGGATTTCATTACAGACAGAAATTTGGTCTGAGAATGTTTTTCACTGCACAAACATACCTATAGCATGTTCTTTTTTGTTTTTGACTTTAATGTAAACAAACAAGAAAGTAACCAAAATTTCGCTAATCTTACATTGTTCGCTGGTCCAGCATATTACATGTAGTTGAAAAACGCTGCTTTTCTGTTACATACATGAAACTATATAATATGCCTAATTGCACATATCGGCATTTTTTTAAAAGTTTGTACCATGTTCAAAAATGATGTATTTTTTTTTTTTGCGAATAATTGATAAATTTCTACTAGAATCTTATGGAACAAATTGTCTAAAGTTAAATAATAACCTAAAATAATTGTAAATAATGTAGGAAATATGGATTTTTTAGAATTTTATGGACAGAGGGTGTATGAAATGTTCCACTGAATAACAAAATCATATTTCAGTTAAATTAAAACTTAAAAACATATTTTGAGATTCTTTATTTTAATTAAATATCATTCGAGATCACCAATAGAAAAAATAGTTAAATCTTAAGATAAGGATATTCAAACACATAAAATACAGGATGTTTACATCTTCTGACTTACGCTATGGTAAAGTTAGCCACGATATTATAGTTTTTAATAGAAACCTTTAACCCGTAATCATTTTAAGATATTAACAGTTAAACTATTAAAACATTCTCTTATTGTTGAACATAAAAATTATTGTACTAACTATTAACTTACTATATAAAAATATTTAATTTATCTTTTTATTCGAGAGGACAGTCAGTCAGTGGACAATAGATGTTACTCAGTGGAAAAGTAAGGCTAATATCACAATGTCGCGCTTTTAATGACTATAATGGTAGGCAAATAGATAACCTAGGTGGAATATTATTTAAAGGTATGACTAAATCAACGAGTACACTTATATAATCTGCTATCACCCATAAGGTCGACATTGGCTTCGTCTCTTCCAGTATTCAGGCGCCAATGTAGGGCGGTGCTACTTGCCCAACAATACGCAGCCTTCCATGGTATTCCTATAGAAGAACAAACTTGGCGCAAATAAAGTACTTTCTCTGTTTGTCTTTTGTCTTATCTTTTTCTCTGTTTTTCTGTTATCTTCTGTTATATTAAACTTTAAATTATATGATGCCTTTGTGTATCTACCAAGTTTCTATGTATCCTCTATTTTTTGATCGGGGGATGACACCTTGTTACTTGATAAATTCGGTTCGCGAGGTGTCGCCCCTCGGTTCCAGGCTGTGACTGAAAATCAGCGATTGTAGGCTCGCCAGTAACCAAAGCTGCCAAAGCTGAGTCACAGACCTTTTTGTCCTTTAGTTTCATGTTTTTGTTAGTATGTTGTTTACACATATACTTAGTGAAATACCTATTCTTTTGTGGTACAAATAAATTATATATTATTATTATAGCAACTACAACATTTTTACTTAAAATATCGAAAAGAAGAAAAGGAACAAAAAGGGATTTTTAAGTCTTAAATCTTAATTTAGATATTTTTTTTAATCACCAAAGCACATATCGCAAATATAATTAAAATAAATTGTGTTGTTGCTACATTTAAAACAAATCGTATTCTTACGCGCCATACACTTTGCCATCCTAGTATTTAATGGAAGCTCTGTCTTACACCTATTGCACTGCAGAGTACAATTTTTTTTTTTGTTTCTTGAGACTTCTTCCTCGTAAATAATTTTCAATATCATTATATGAGCGTTTCTTACCAGCAGTAATTTCCCTAATTTTCCTATCTTCCGAGTTTGTTTCAAGTATCTGTAAAGGTTCAACATTTTCAAATTTCAATAAATTTTCCATAGGTTTTAATGCATTGTCAGTAGTTTTGTCTGTTACTTTCTCGTCGCATACAAAATTATCTGTCTCAATTTGGGAAATTATTTTAACGTCAGGAAGTAAGCTCTCTGATATGTCATTATCATGTAATAATACAAAAACATCAGGCGACTCAGGCGAGGCAATTGATGATATATTTAGATTTACGTCAGATCGAATGATTTCTTCAAATAAGATTTCAGTATCAAATTTATCCATTTGCTTTTCTGCCATTCTTGAATGATCAACATCATATACTTCATTGCTAAGTGTTATCACAACAGGCTCATCGTTGTTAAAATTTTTAGAATTCACAAGAGGTGTGTGTTTCGACTTGTTCCCTCCCAGATTTAATGACATTAGATGATGCAAGTACAGAATTTTTTATTGCAACTGCATTGGTTTTGCGATTATTTTTAAGAACAATCTTTTTCTTGCTGGAACTTTGTTTTTGTAGTGAAGTTTGGTTAGCTATTATTTGCGTGTCGTTTGCGTGAACTTCAGCGTTAACGAGTATCGAGTTCATTGTGTTTTTCACAGAACTATTAATGAGAATTCTATTACTTTCATGAGATGAAACAGTCTCTTTTATACAGAATCTGTGTATTTGTGGTGAAAAACAATCGCATAATCCTCTGTTACTTCCGCAGAAACAAGAATGAGTTCTGTGCTTAATCATACCTATGGTTGTCGATATTATTTGGTGTATTTTCATCGTACCAACTAAGGTATTCAAATCTTTTGGAATTATATTATTCAAATTATCAATTTCAGAGCTCTGAATATAAAAGCACGCCGTGGCAGCCATACATTTAGTTAATATACTGTAAGCTTTTGAACCATTCGGAACATCACGTCCATAAGCCACTTGTCGATCGAGGGTTCTCTTGGCTGCACCACCGATGCCATCGGCTACCCCTTTACCGTGCCCGCTCTCCGTGAAGGACCACGTCGAATAATTTAGCTTCAGTTTAGAGGCGAACAAATTAAACAAATAGAAGTTTTTTTTCTGACGATATTGCGAGCTGGGCCCGTCTGAGTAAAAATGGATGACGTTGATCCCAGATTTTCTCGATCTGATCATTTTAATTACGGGTATGAGGTGAGCCCAGATCCCAGCTGGTTCGTGGCAATTATTGTCAGAAATAGTGCAAAACGATTGTGCTTCGTCGGCAAAGTACACCATTCCTGCAAAAATCAGTTTTATTATATAAGTACTTAACATAGATATGAAATACAAAATAGCTCATTACAACTATATTATTTGATGTAAATATACCAGTGTGGAGCGTTATTTGCTGTTTTGATGCACCATAATGCATAGATTGTATCTCTTCTGCCATCTTGCATATATAATTTTCGGAAAAATCACATAATATGAGGGCTTCGTTCTTCTTTAATCCTTTAACACACTCTTGATATTTTTGTTGTTGATTCTTCCAAGTATAATAGTGCATTTTGAATGCAGGTAAGCTGTTTCCAAAACATTGTATTAAAGTGCCAACCGTTCCTTTTTTAACCACTTTTGCAGTTTTTTTAGTTTTGACTGTTTTTTCCGCACCATTTTCATTTGTTTTGTATATATAATCTATTCTTTCCCATTGGATCCACTCTGTTTGAGAATCAATCTGACCATCTCTTAAATTATAATCAGGTACTTTTTTATTACATTTATGGCAGTCACCATGCATACATTTATATGACATTTCGCAGCTCACTTTAGATATAACATCAGACACAGTTTTGCAGTCAGATAATACCTCATTTCTGATGAGAGCTCGCAGCAGCATCTCAAAATTTTCGTGCTTGACGCACAAGCATGTGTCCCTGTTTTGCACACTTGGAGGTATAACATAAAACGGTTTATATTTGTAAAACGACGAAATGCTCAGTTTTCCCCCTTCAGATTTATATATTTCATATAGATTTATCAGAGTGTCAGAAAGATATCTAATTTGTTCTTTTTTCTTGCCTAATGTACGGCATTCTTTTTTTCCGGCGGTACATCTACTGATATCGTCTCGTACAAAGAATCCTTCTATTTCTCTTTGAATTTTGTTATCCTTCACTTTTTTCTTCATATTCCTTATTTTGCCTTTCAGCCCTAGCAATTTAGCAACATAAGTCTTCCTTTTAGCTAGTTTTATGTTTTCATTTTCAGCCAAACTTTTAAAAATTCGCTTTTCCCTGTATGACTGACATTCCTTGTATTTTTGTTTTAAACTGTTTTCTAAAACCTCTTCTCTGGCCTTCATTTTTGTTATGCATGTTTCTAATTCATTAATTTTTTTTATTGTTTTTATGTTCAAGCGATATAGCTTTTTCTTTGTTTTTTGTAATGATGTCATTAAAATCTGTATTCTTTTAAGTGATGCTTTATATTTTCTTGCAAGGTTCTTTTGTTTACTGTTCTTCTTTTTCTCAGCCGTTTTCGTAATGGTCGACGGTGTAGTACCTGCGGAATTACTGTTTTTTTTCTTTTCTAATTGTTTTCTTTTTTGTTCTCTCCATTTTTTACGCATCTTTTCTTTTTCTTGTTCACTCACTTCAGAAATTTTCTTTGTAGCGGCTTTTACTACAGCCGCATGTTTTTTCTTGTATTGCTCAAACTTTTCGGGATCATTTTTCAATTTATCTCTGTGCCTTTTCGCTCTTTCTGCAGGTGTAAGGGCCATTGATTACTGTAATAAATTTTACATTAATAACAATATTAAAAGTAATATTAAAAAGTCAATAAAATATCACGAATTCCTTGAACATGCAATGAAACGCGGCTTTAGAGTTCCATTGACTAACAATTTGTTCTTCTGACTAACTTTTTATAAAATGTTGGTCAGTGGAACGTAACGAAATCATGCGAGACGAAAAAGATTTTATCTTTGTTGCGGACAATAAGAAATTTATTTATATAATCAAGTCATATTTCATGACCATGTTAGTTAAACTGTTCATTGCAATTAAATATAAAAACTAAAATGCCGTTTCTTACCTGAAAAAACGCAGTTTATCAGTGGAAATCCTTAGGGCACTCACTTTTCTCGTAGTCGATCTTATTGAATAACAGAAAGGCACTGAGCACAATTCAATACGGTGCACGTCATAGAGAACAGAGACGGAATGTTGCCGTTTATGAAATATACGCCTAAATTGGTAGATATTCCCAAATAGTGCAACAGCTGTTAGTCAGTGGAGATTTCCACCTATGTCAATTTTTTAGACCAAGATATAAAATTAATTTAAAAATACATTTAACTTTTCAAGTATCCACTAACATAATATTTAAAAAAATCAATTTAAATAGATGTTGATGTAATAAAAAACATAAACACTATTCAAGCAACTGACTGGCTATGAATAGACAAAAGTTGTAAACTGAGGAGAGGACATAGCGAAACAACCGCATAATGTTAAATTCATTTTTCCATAATTAATTAATATTGACCTAATAGTAATAATGTAAATATTTAAAATCACTATGTATATAATACGATTCATTTAAAGTATAACATTAATATGTCAAAAATATTTTAAACAATAAAATCGAATATAGTATTCGTAAGACACTGTAACAAATGTGAGGTACAAACTTTAAAAAAAATGCCCATATAACATATAACACTAATACAGCGTTGAAAAAGTTGACATTATTTGTCAAGCATTTTGTTTTTTATTCATAGTGTTACCTAAAGGTTGTATGTTCCTAGATCAAATTATTAAAGTAACTTATATATATATATATATATATATATATATATATATATATATATATATATATAACGTTTATTACTCTTTTAATTCTTGATGGTTTTTATTGAAGCATAAACACACAAACGGACAAAATTTCTAAACATGTTTGTTTTACTAATAACTAAAAAGTATGACAACTGAATCAATCATTTGCGAACAAGTCCATCTCTAGTTATGTTATAAATGTTATAGTCGCCACATTTGTTTACATTAAAGACAAAATGAAAAAAATAGGATATACATAAAATATAATTACATATATATATTTATTGATTAGCTTCAATGAATTATATTTCACTTTTTTCTATTTTTGATTTAATATAATACTTACTTTACAACTTATTTTTCATTTTCGTTTTTGCCAGAATGATCGAAATCAATGATGTTATATTTACAAAATAATCCAAATAAATGATGTTTTGTGTGAAAAACCAAAATTTTGTTAATTTTATAAAACATAAATTTATAAAACATTGTTTTTTAGTTTAATCCAACAAATCAGACATCATTTTAATAATGATATATCAGCAATAAGTCTTTTGTGTCTTTACAACCAGTCTACCAGTTTCAGAGAAAAAACCAAGTTTCGGCCACAAATTCGATTTTGAACAAAAATTGGCCGAAACCAAGTATTCGTGAATTAGGAGGCGCCGTTAGGCTAACTTCGGGTGAGTTCGTGGCACGTGCGGTCGCCAGCTAAGTTCGCCGGCTGGCGTGACTGTGTTGAGTATATGTTTTTTCTCGCTTTCTATTAATTTGTTAATTTTTTTGTTACATACTTCAATTATTGTTTTTAACATGTACATGTATGTATCGGGTTCGGCCGAAACTGAGACCGAAGCCCAAGATTCGATCTCGGTTTCAGCTGAAAATCTTGTTTCGGTCATCAACACTACTTTCTTTTATCTATAACCTCCGACTCCAGCAAAGAAATTCAATCTTCATGGTTAGTATACTGAAATTATAAGGGCGACCACAATACCTCTGGTAACTTCGTTAAATCCTCCTCAGCTAGTGGTGATGGAGTTATCTGCTGATCCTCTTCATCTTCATCGAACATTGAGTCGTCACTCTCATCTTCAACGTCTAATTTGACTAATTTGCGAGGTCTTGTAATGCTCGAGTTGCGTTGAGGTTTGGCGACACGCTTCCGGTCCTAATTTCGTAACTTTTATTTTTAATCACGTTTTTTAATAATTAATTATAAAAACACTGTTCTTTTTTACCCTATGTGTTAGATATTCATGAGACGCCTTTAAATTCAAGAGCTTATTCTTAAAACCCATGATGGGGTATAATTTTGGCCCACGTCACATTGAATTTTTCAGAAAACAATCTAGCTTTTAACACAAGCAGTTGAAGTGAATTCACTGATACTTCATGTTATAACTGGTTAAGCAGTTTTGGCTCCGTATTTGCTCTAAATAACATAACTTTAGATATGTACACACATACATACATAGCACATATGTTGCTAAAGTAAGTATTGCAAACCAGTGTTCCATTATTCCATTTAATTGTTGAAGATATGACATTCATTCTCGTATATATTCATATTCATTTAGTATATTCATTCTCATAATAACACTCATAACATACCATAGTTTAATTGAATAATGATTATATGACTTTGACAAAATACTCACTTACTGAATCAGTAAAGGATAGCTCTCAATAGTATTGACACACTTAAAATATTTTAGATCTAGGAATAATTACCATTAACAAAAAATAGTGAAAGTAGAAAGTGTTATTCTAAAGTAAACATAGACTCCTGAAGGCACTAGCCTTTAGGAGTCTATAAGCTGTAAGCACTCCGTGAAAAAGCCATGCTCAGTATCAGGATGTGAGACCATATACTTTGACATAAAACTAAGATTGTCTACCATTAAGACTGAGACACTAATAATTTCCATCTCATAACAGATTAATGGCATTTGTTATAGAGTAAATGTATGATTCTTACTCAATGATGCAATGAACTGCTTAAAATGACTAGAAGGAAATATAGGAGAAGATGCATTCTTCTGTTGTAAAATTGGCAATTATATTCCTATTCAACATCATCATAGTCAGCCATGCAAATACAACAATATGCAAATGCAATAATGTGGTTGATCTAATGCAATCAATCATCAGAAATACTAAAGTACCTTAGGTAATTTTACTACTGGCTCGTTGGCTTCAGGTGATGGAGTTCTCGGCTGACAATCTTCTTCTCCATATACTGTTGATTCACTAGAGTTATCATCTTCAACAACTTCTTTTTGAGGTTTTCTTATCTTCGAGTTGGATGGGATAGGTTTGACGGCATGTTTGCGATTTGCTCCGGTGGACATGCTTCAATAAATATTTAATATTTAAAAAAACTTTAATTTCGCAGTTGTGACCAATCGCCAAACACCAAGGAAGTTGGCAGAGCTTTAATCTTGTGTATAAGAATGTACCAATATAATTTATCCAATCCTTACAATATGGTTTAAATTAGATTTTGGATATCTTTATATATAAGTATAGATTCTCGAAAATAAGCAGAATAGGTAATATTCTGAATTTCATGACAATAGTCATATTGTACACATTATTGTGACTCAGAGCAAGTGATTTTTCTAAGCTAATATGCTGGGAGACTTAAAATATTCATAGAAGAATTAAGAAGAAAATTCATAAATAGGAACCCCATAGTATTTTTACTAAAAAATTGTTGATCAAAAATATCTATGAATAGTAGGCATTAATTTAAAAAAAGTCAATCTAAAATTTAAAGGAAGAATAATGTGTACTTATATATCTAGAAATTAAGTTCTGAAATGTCAGGAAACCCTCAATAGGTGAGAGTTTGACTCAATTATAAGTAGTACTCATGAACCAAAATGTTGATGACTATATAAAGATCTAATATGAATTATTTCCATTAAATTCTAAATTTTTTGTTTCTTCGTAAAGTTTGTATGTTTTTATTTTATGAATTTTCCTTTTAATATTTCTTTAAATTATTTATCTTATCTATAATTAGATTGTTCACCTATTTGCATTCCATTTTACGATTGTTCATATTGCGAAGAGCCCTGAGAGCATCTCAGTAAAAGCAAAGTAATTGGATCTTTTGAACATCAAGGCTGAATAGAGACATACACACTAAGTTGTAAATGTAAATGAAGATCTAAATTTTTAACGACATAATGCAACGGTGAAGCGGAACTGAGAGAGAAGCCGAATGAAGAGAGAAGCCAAATGAGAACACAGAAATATAACAAACTTTTTGAAGTTTATGTCTATGTCTTGGGACAATCAATAATTTTTGCAAAACAGCACATTTCGTAATTATTAAAAAAGTTTAAAAACTTTAAGTGTAGGTACTGTTATGTATTGATTTAGTGTTGATCTTTGATTGTCATATAATATTATTGAATTGTGGGTGTTTCTAAATAAAGTTTTAGTTTTGCTACAAATCTCAACTGAGTTGTATCTTTTAGGTACCAAAGTCAAAAAAATTAAAACTAAAAGGAAATCTGTAAAAAATACAAATAACAAACTTTGTAGGACATAGATAATTCAAATAGATCAAGCGTTTAAATTTTACATTTTGGTGGCTGTTTGGACCACACAATTAGTTGTAACGTTGTTTTTCTTAAATTCAAATATTTATGGTTAAGAATCAATAGGATCTGTCTCAATTTGTTGCATTATTACTGTTTTATGCATTTATGCCGATATATTTAGTTATAGTTTGGCTTGAACTGTTCTGTCAACTATCTCTAAATTCATGAAGGTTGTAAATTTATTCGGTATATGATTATCCCTAAGTCAAGAGCGCGAATAATCCAAAAACATTTTATTAATCTTCTGTAAAGTTCATTATTGAGATAGACACAATTGACTCTTAACTGTTGATATGTATGTACCGTTTTTAATTCGCAAAACAATTTATCAGTGTTATCAGAAGGATGCATGTACGAATTAATATTATTAATTGTAGTTAATTAGCTAATTAAATTTATAAGTAAGCAAGATTCTAACTTTATTTTAAAAATATTACAGATATGTGGGTAACCATAACATAATAGACAGAGCACAAAATACTTAGAACCGTTATAGAGAGGTAATTAAATCAAACGCAAAATGTAACTTATTTCGCTTGATAACTACTTCTCGCATATAATTTCATAATAACAAATTAAATTCCATATTTTGATAATATTAACAAAGTTCTTAGGCAGCGACACGTGTGACGGAAAAATGTCTTTAGTCGTACGTAATATAAATCACATTAAACAATAATAATAAACAGCGTCACCAAAATGGACTTACCTGTGGCGTACCGTTAAATGAAAATCAAGAAATACTGTATTTATACGAATATTTATAAAAAACAAACAGGAAGGAGAATAGCAGTGGTGTCAAAACAAAGATAATATAAAATTGGTGTGTGTCAAAAAAGGGATGCCGCGAAAAAATTAACATAGTAGGCACTTTGTTTTCATAGCGTAAAAAATAAACATAACTGCAAATGTTACATACTCGGCAAAAGTATCTCACCTAATCTGTGGGTTTTCGTACCGGATTTTTTGGCGGGATTTCATGTTGACAGGTTGGGCGTTTATTTTAATTATTTGAAAATTTTTTCTCCTAAGTATTGTGATGTAAAATTGGCGTAGTTTTGCGTCTCAAATATTTACATTGTTATGCATTGTATTGAATTGTTGAAATAAGTGTTTGTTGAGAAGTGTCATGTTGAGATTTTTAAGTGGCTTGGTCCGCCTCTGTCGATCCTATTAAAAAGGCTACCTTAATATAATTGTAGCCAGAAACACCAAGAAACATTAAAAAGTATTACGTCGACATTTAAATAAAATGACATGAAGAATATATCATTTCATTACTGAAGATGTCGGATATAATGAGCAGAGATCCCTTTGCCTTCCCACTTGAAGTCAGTAGTGCGATTCTCTAACGCAAATTAGTCAAATTCACTTCTGAATCCGCGGTGAGATTGTCAACTGTGATTTGGTATTCTCTAAAGTCGACAGAGATACTAGCGCCGCCTCGATGAGTGGCGGCGGCGAGTTGTACCTACTATCGTAAATGAATTTTATGAAGTTTCGCTAAATATAACAATCCAATCTAAATAAACGAGTTTTATTCAACGTACTTATCTCAGAAAAAGTTAAAATACTCTAAGACAAAATGTCGACTGAGATGTTTACTCTTAAAGCAATCCCCGACAAACTCGCATCTAAGATCACTTCACTTCGCTCCTAGAATGTTTGGTTTAGAGAATTTGAAGGTCAAGTGAGTTCGAATGCGAAGTGGGGTAAATTGTCGAGCGAGTCTCTCTTTGGGTGATTCGAGTTTGTAGAGAATTACATGGCAGTAGTCAGCACTTACACACAGATGTATAATAAATAAAAGGTGTTACAATATTAGTTAACGGGATTTAAAGTATACGTTGTATACGTCCTGTAGATCACATTTACAGGTTAAATAAATAGATATAAATAATTATTAAATTTCACATGAAAATAAAATAATAAATATAGACACAAAAGCTTCTCCACAATGTTCTGTCCTTACACGTCACAACGTGCCTCACAACTCGCAACAAAACTTTGTAATTTAAGGTGGTACCACATTATGCATTTAGATGCAAGCAAAGATGATGTCGTAGTGGCAAATAAGTTATATTGCAAACAACTAAACGCTAAAAAATAATTGCTATTTAAGTATTGATAGGTACACATATCGCCTCTTAGACACTTGCAAATGGTCATGAAATCTTCAAACTGCACACGTTTTAATGCATAGTCAAATCAACGAATGCATTTAAACGTTTGCTGCACCTGTGTCCGCCTTTATTTTTCTTATTAGTATTACTAGCTAATAATCCGCGCCCCTCTCCTTTCGTACCGCACCCGCACGCACCCTCAGTTAGCCGCGAGTATCCATGTGTAACACGTGTGTTGTATGCGCTCGCGCCGCACCGCCGCCGGCTATGTAAAAATGCCGTACCAGTACAGTGATAGTGAATACTCAGATGTGATAATGTGCCATTACGAGAGTGGTAGTTCTACCAGCAGCTAGGCAGCGGCATCGTGAACTATTTGGCCATTTGCGGCCTGTACCAGCAGAGCGAACAATTCTTGGGGCTGTTCAACGAATGCGAGAAGGTCATTTTCGTACTCCATCTGTCGACGCTGGCCGGCTGGTAGGCATAAGTTGATTCAATTTTTTTAAGCATGCCATTTTATTTTATCAATTTATACCCTAAAAGTTATAACCTACCACAAATTGCTGAATGTACTTTAATTTATTTTTAAACCAATAAAATAAATTGCCAATCCAAAGCCTGAGTAAATATGATGGGAAAAATGGAATCGTAGTTGTAGAATACAATGCGGTAATATTATGCGCAGACTGGGCGCGGCGGCCGGGACGAGGCGCGCATCGCGCGCTGTAGCACGTTGGCGTGCAAATGCGTGCGGGTGAGGCGCGCGTCACAAACAACCATGGAGTCGCTTTGTTTATTTCAATTATTCTTTTATTCGTAAGAAAACAAATTTAGTTATGAATTTAGTGTTTATTTTAGTTTTATTCTGTCGCTATATTAATAGTGATGCAAACCCTGAAAGGACGTTAACTAATATTTTAACACATTATATATATAAAAAAAAACTGCAGTACATTTTTTATCTCATGCTGCCATGGTCCCACTTTCACACTTCCCACTTCCTCCCACGTATTGTATTTCTGTACGTGTCACGTCAGGTCATAACTTCAAGATCTTTTTTTTTAAATTCAAGCTCGACTTTTTGGCGGGAGCGAAAGAAGCACAGACAAACTAGCCTAAAGAAAGGAAATGAAAAGGCTTCGTTATCTGCCATCGATTAGCACAAATGCTCATATAAGTTCGAACACAAACGCGCGCTCCTTTAGTATTAACCAGGAAGTAGATCTCTAACATGTGTCTAATCATTTTAAAAAATATAGAATAAAATACGTAAACAATGCGAAATTGTAAAGTGGTGTGGTAGTGACAGTCGTAAAAATAGTTTCAAAAAGGACAATATCACGTTTCATCGGTAAGTATAAAATTAATAATAAAAATTTATAGCACAATAATGTAAAGCTCTAGTGATACTGGTTGCTGGTAGCTTTGAGTCAACGATTGTCCTTGTCTAGCAAGCTATAGTTACATGTTGCGTCCTCACTTTTGCAAGACGGCATGTGTAAGTAGGGATGCGAAAAAACTTATCGATTATCAATATATTTTCCATTAATTTTGAGAATTTATAATGACTACCATTCTTTGAAATTATGTACCTAGTTCTGTATTATAATATTTTGTTCCTTTTCTACTACTGTCACAAACTTAATTAGGTAATTAAAATATTTATTACATACATTTTTGAATAATTGTTTTTAAATTGAAAATTTAATGATTTAAGATTTTAAACCAATAAAAATAAATAAAAGCGGACACCCGTACTAATTTTTTAAATGTGAAAATCTGTCGGTCTGTTTATTTAATGATGAATGATTATTTTTTTCAAAAAATGCGACTGTCTGTGTTTCTTTACAGATGAATGTTTCTTTGTACATTTGTTTTCTATGTGTTCCTATAGCATTCATCTGATTGCGATGAACTTTAGTGAGTTATTGTGGGCACGCCTGGGAGGTTTCTGTATATTTGACGTCATCATAAATCCAATATGGCGAATGCTCCATGTTAGAAAGTAAAAGACCTCCAGCAATATAAATATCAAATGAAATGGAATACACGGGGAACAGTTTTTGTATATGCGACGTTGTCATAAATCCAATATGGCAGATACTCCATTGAATAAAGTAATTTTTTTGTACGACACCATCAATATGAGTATCAAATGAAATGAAATAATCAGGGGAAGGTTTCTATATATGTGACGTCGTCATAAATCCATCCATCCATGGCGGATACTTCATGGTAGGAAGTAAGTTTTCTGTTCAACACCAGCAATATGGGTGTTAAATGAAATTGAATAAGCAGGGGAAGGTTTCTGTATATGTATCATCATCATAAATCCAATATGGCGGATGCTCTGTAATAAGACGTAACTTTTTCAAGACATCCAGAAATACGAGTGTCAAATGAAATGCAATAAGGAGGGGAAGGTTTCTGTGTACGTGACGTCGTCATAAATTCAATATGGCAGATTCTCCATGGTAGGAAGTAACAAAAATAAAAAGGCTACTTTTTATGAAAAATCTACGTCTAAGGGAGAGAAAGGGAAACACTAACCCGGAAAAGTCAAGGTAACATATTCCACGCAAACGAAGTCGTGAGTACGGCTAGCATATAATAAATCAGTCTACAAAAAAATAGTTAAAATGAATAAAGGCGCACATCTTAGGGTTTCGTAGCCAAATGACAAAAACGGACCCTCGTAATTTCATCCTGGTCTATCTGTCTATCAGCAAGTTACAGCCACGTCACTCGGAGAGTACTGTCACTATATTATACAGAACTAGATTAGGTGTATAATGTAACCCACAATACAACAGCATAGTAAAATTTGCAAACGAATGCCTTCCCTATAAAAGTATTATACAAATGAGTGGATATATAAATTGTGTGCTCTTTTTTTACGACTTGGGGGTGTTGATTTTCTATAAAACACATTTGTTAGATTTCTTCAAGTTAATAATAATACTAATAAAATGATCAAATTTTTCATTTTAATTAAAAGTAGTAGGTATTGAGTGCTGACCACAGTTGCTCGCTTTTGGAATATTTTTCCGTGCCTGGTGTAGGTGCTATACCTTGTAATACTTTAGCTCCGGAGCACCCACAATTTATCAATTTAATTTTTTGTTGAAAAATTTTACATTAAGAAAAACACGTAGGTACTATCCAAACAAATTTGATTTGTATTTTTATTCTAAATTTTTGTTTTTTTTATGTGACTATTTCAAAATAAAGAATCTTGTTTTGGTTATATATATATTATATTATTTCTATTTTTAAAATAACCTTATGAAAATAATTCTTGTACTTATCGATATACTTATACAATATCTACGATTACATCACTTTTTTTTTTCTTCTGAGCAACTATTTTTTTGACCTCTTACATTTCCTTTTTCTTTCATTCATGCACTCTGATAATGCTACAGTAAGTGCAGCTTTTGTCTTTTTACTCATTATATTCATATTGATATATCTAAGCAAGAGCATCCCACCACACTAAAAGCATCTGACAACTGTGATACATTTCTGTAGGACAATCTGTACGACCAAGTCGCAACGTATGTGTGGTAATAGAACTGGCATTTCAACGGTTCGATTGACAGTCCTTGCGACCGTTGCAACGTGAATGACCACTTTAACTTATTTGTGATTAACAATAAAAAAGATGTTTTGGCGGGAATCGCAGAAGTGAGGTCGTCATTTTATTTAGATTTACTATTTTTCACATTTTTGGGAGTTATAAAGTACAAAAATGATAGTATATTGTGTTTTAAAGTTCAGTATAAGTGAAAAGAGTGGAGAACGTCTAAATAGACATGTGTAGCTGAAGTTCTCGCGCTCTTCCAAGAAGTCCTAAAACTTCAGTAATGCCCAATATCACTTTACTGGAAAAGTTTTACGATAAGAATAAAAAACGAATTCGTGCTTAATGACGACTACTTATTAATACGTGACATTGGCAAATGCGCTAATCTATGCGACATGCCATAAATAAAAAAAAAACAATAAAAAAAAACAATAAAAAAAAACAATAAAAAAATATTTAAACACCAATGTAACATTTTTTTATGAAGAATTTAGAACGTTCTATATTAGGGAACAAATTTTTGTTCAACACCAACGATTGAGTAATCAACAACAAATCTAATATGGCAAATACTCCGTGACAGGAACTAAACTTTTCAAGACATTCAACACTATGGGTACCAAATGAAATGGAACACACAGGAGGTTTCTGTATATGTCACATCATCATAAATTCAATATGGCGGATGATACATCATAGGAGATAACTTTTTTTGTTGAAAACCAATAATATGGGTATCAAATGAAATGCATTACGCATAGGAGGGTTTCTGTATACGTGACGTCGACATAAATCGAATATGGCGGATGCTCCGTGATAGGAAGTACCTTTCTTTCAAGACCTCCAACAATATTATCAAATGACATACACAGGGGAAGATTTCTGTATATATGACGTTGTAAATCCAATATGGCGGATGCTCCGCGATAGGTAGTAGCTTTTTGTTTAAGACCTCCAGCATTATGGGTATCAAATGATATGGAATACACAAAATAAGGTTTCTGTATTTATGTGACGTGCGGCATCCGAGATGGGCCTTTGATTTTTTAAATCTAAAATGGTTAATCTAAAATCGGACGGCACGGTAACGTCACGAACTCGACGAAAATGTGATGTAATCGTAGATATTGTATAAGTATATCGATAAGTACAAGAATTATTTTCATAAGGTTATTTTAAATTAAATTATACATTGTATGATAAGGTATTAGATCCATACAGTCCATATTCATACTTTCATACTAATAAGTGTTATTCATACAAAAGTATTTCATCCGAGATGGGCCTTTGATTTTTTTAATCTAAAATGTACATTAAATTATACATTGTATGATAATGGTATTAGATCCATACAGTCCATATTCATACTTTCATACTAATAAGTATTATTCATACAAAAGTATATCTGTCTGTCTGTTACGTTTTCACTGCTAAACGGCCACACCGATTTTGACGAAATTTGACATGGAGATAGTTCGAAACCAGGAGACGAAGGCTACTTTTTTTTATCAAAAATCTGTCGCTAAAGGGATGGCAAGGGGCATAAAATTTTGTATGGGAAATGCTAAATCGGTGTACTAGGACCACATATCTGTGTCTAGGACAGTGATAGGCTTTTTAAACAATAAATTAAATGTTACTTTTCATTAAAAATTCTACCCATGAGGAGGTGAAAAGGAAACACTAATCTGGTAGTCAGGGAAAAATTTGCAGTTAGTAGATTATAAGGAGAGACAGAGAGAGAGAAAACGGGATTTCATAAGTTATTGTTTGTACGTGGAACAATTGCTTCTATTTGAATAATTCTTTCACCATTTAAAAAGTAGGTACATATATTATTCTGGATGAACATAGGCTATAATGAAATGGAATATGCAGGGGTAGGTCAATATTACGTATCAACCCGGGCGAAGTCGGGACTGGCGCTAGGAATCAATAACCGAATATTAAAAACAAAATTTAGTACTTTTAAAGTAACGATTTAAGTACTATTTTGAATGAAGGTAATGAATGATTTGGAAATGAAATACTCGAATCTTTTGTTCCCAATCTTTCGCTTTAATTAGGTCGATGGCTGTAATTGGTAAGGATTTAAAAATAACTCATTAAAAAATTATAATGTTTTTGATTATTTATGACAATGCAGCCAGTAAGTATCGTTACTTTTATAATTGTAGTAGGCTATACTGTAACATGTGCACCTAAATTATATAATAAAATATTGAGAGACTAAAATCGCATAAACACATTCACATTTTACAATAACATACAATCAGTCAAAATAATTAATCTGGATTGTTATCATCTGCATCAACATCAACACTATTATCAGACGAGTTAGAAACATAATAAATATTACTTAATTCATTTGACATGATGTTACTTATACTATTATCGATTTTATCTAGCGAAGAATTATATAAGTACATAACAGAATCCGATTTCATTATTTCTGTATCTATTGTGTGATTTTCCGTTAATAATTCGAAACAACATATTCCGTTTAACCCCGGGCTTCCGGAACCTTTTCCATCTAAGTGTAACTTGAGACCTCCCGGTGGGCCTTGTTCTTGTATTTCAGGTGGAGGAGGAGCCTCTACAGGACACGTGCAGTCAACGTTCGATTTTTTGACTTTTCGTTTTTTACCTTTACCGCTATCTGGACACTTACACCATTCATCCGCATTAGGGACTAATTCTGGATGTTCTTCAAAGAATTTAATCGCTTCCTCGAAGCTCATCTCAGCAGGTGGTTTTTTCTTTTTCGTCAACCTAAAGCCAGAGGTGTTCTGTGTCATTTCGGAAAGCAATCTTCTTAACTGACTTTCGGTTAACACCAAACTTTCCAAACCTGATTCAGACGGAGGACATTCGCAGATGACGTACTGTTTTTTCTTTTTTTTAGTTGAAGTCTTCTTACTTTTGCATTCGCAAGGCGGTTTCGGTTCAGTCTCCGTTTCGGCATCTTCGTAACATTGACAATATTCTGATATCATTGGAACTTTCGATTTGTCGTGCGCCTTTTCCTTTACTTTTTTGCATTTGCATGGTTCTATACGTTTCTCTTTTTCTGCTATCGTTTTTTCTTCTTTTTTAGGTGTACCTAATTTATCATGCGGTTCAGTTTGACCATCGCACATTTTGGTTATTGAAAGACAAGGACAATCACTCTCAAAAGCGATTTTCCTGTTGATATTTCCACTACCGCAAGCACGCATTGCGTCAGTCTTCATACATGATTCACACGAAGTATATTTGCTGTTACTCGTTTGATCTGAAAATAACATTAAATACAAACTACACAGAATATTTACAAATAACTCTATTGAGTAAAGATATAGAAGTTAAAACACACAAGGCGCTACACGAGGGGTGTCATTATTTGACAATGCATTTGTTATTTAATTTTAATAACCTAGATATTTGCTTGTTCGTTAGCTCCCTCTTTTATATAAAAAAAGCATATTAAACTTGAACTAGGTATACACAAAGTTTGTCACGCAACTGTATACACTTGAAGTATGTTTAACTTAGACTTTCTAGTTACAGAGAGATAATGATACAATGTAGACATCACAAATAGTGTTTTGTGCTGAAGTTATTCAAGTGCGACACCCCGCCGTCGTACCAGAAACCAATTTTATGGCAATACACACAAGTAGGTACCGAAATATGACCGAAAACTTGATACCTGCTAAAAGTCATAAGATTGCAGCAACATTGTCCAGAACTTTGCTGTCATATTTGAGATAGCAGTTGTTGATATTTAAATATTGAAAACTTGCCTCGTCATATTTGACTTGGCAATTTACAAAAAGTGAAAAATCAAGCATGCGGCAACCTTTTGTTATCTATCTGGGAACTTAATATCGATTTAAAAAATGCTAACTACTTACCCTTTCGAACGGTACCGATAGTGGGATGCCCAATATTTCTAGTATGAGCAGGAATAGGTTGGAGGTTAGTATGCATCTGCGGTAAAAGAACATCATTGGGAAAACAAGAGTTTGAAATGAGTTGGGGAATTTGGGTGCCTGCTTTTTGTCTAAAGTTGCTGTGAGCCACAAAATGCGAGGGTCCACTATCACAGGTTGGCATTTTACATAATGTAATAGAGATATTTCGGCGACCACAATCATCGGTTTTAAGAGATCTTAAACGTAAATCTGTTACATAAGCTTCTTGGTTTAATCCTGCAATAAAAAGTTTACGAATTGCCTTAGAGTATTTGGGTACTATTGAGTGCTCTGCCAATTTGTGTGTCTCTTCATTGTACAAATTTAGTGTTTAATTTGAGGCCAAAAGTCGATGTAAGTTTTTGGAGATCGTTTTTCACGATATTAACAGAAAATGTTTCCCACAGGTCAGGACACAGGTTTGACACAGGTCAGGAAAATAATAAAACATAGAACATACCAATTACCAACTGCTTATCTCCGCGCGCAGGTTGTAAAATTCGCTCAAGAGAGTCGTTTTACTACAAAGAACTGATATTAAGCGACGGAAAGCAACCTGTTATTATCTGGTTTTGATTATAATGTGTGCCCAAAAGATCCAATAGAGATACCAAAATCAAATTTGTATGTATGAAATGGAAACATTTGGGGCTCCAAATGTTTCCATTTCACACATAGACGGACAGACTAGCATTAAAATGGTTCCCAGTTTGACCACAGAACTCTAATAAGATTTTTCTTGAACTATAATTTAGAATACCTCTGTTCATTGTAAATTCTGTTGGATAAAATATTTTTAAATAATTATTATTACTTTAAATAAGTATTATTTGTAGCTACCTAGCGATGCTAAAATGCTGAATTGCAAATATGTAGAATGAAGCAACGGGAACGCGCAGCTTGCCACTCGCCAGTAGCTTACATACCACCACCCTATACCGCTTATAGTGTTTTGTAATTGTGTAAGAATGAATAGTTTGGCCTCACCGTTTCATTTATTTATTGGATTTATAATATAGAAAATTAAATTTATAAATTAAGACGTCAAAGGTAGTCGCACACCCTGAGCGCATACCTATAGATTCATTTAATGTAAGTTTTGGATTTTAAATCGATAGTGATTTGACGGTTCAATACGTCAATTGTAAATAATGTGGCCAGCTCATACAGTGTTACAAGTATTGTCAAGTGATACAACTGTCTCGATATCGATTCAATTAAATCAGTCGTTAGTCCAACTATTAATTTCTCTAATTTGTGTTGAAATGGCTCTGTAGCGTCGCTATTTAATATTGTATTATATAATTCGAATAAATAAACATCATATTTTACTTTTCCTTTTTTTACTAATTTACTCACGTTCATTATTGTTACAAATGTTCATACATTTTCAACGCCACCGCTATCTCATGAAAGGAATATTCCAAAAATTTAATAAAGTATATATAAGTATAAAAATAACTTTATAAATACGATGCAAACACCCAATATAATAGGCTAGATGACAATTTCTTAACAACTTAGTTTAAAGATAGGTTCAGTAATCATAAACAAAACAGTGAAAAAATATTCGAAATACTATGAAAAACATGAATTATTTGTTTTTAAACTTAAGTGGTAGGAGCAGAGTGGGGTAAGTGCCATCTCTGTCACTCCTAGCGGTGCGCAATGTCATTGCGACTTTGCGACGTCACAGCTATGTAACGCTATCTCCCTCTAGATCATCCCCACTCTGTTCCCATTACTAAAGTTTAAAACCCAATAACTCAGTTTTTGTCAGTCAATGTCGATTAGTTTCATATCAATCGTATTCGAAATGTTTTATTATATTAATACAATACATAAAATATTCCATATTTAAGATAATTTGATAGTTAGTTACTGAAGTAGGTGCCAAGCCTACGAAAGTAATAGACTTTCTGTTGTTGCACATTGATTGGGCACAGACTTCAATAACTGTCAAACTTAATTATATGGGTATTCGTATCGTATTTATAAAGTTATTTTTGTACTTAAGTTTTGATTAGTAAAGGATACTTATTTCGTACTCTTCAGTGTTTTTTTGAAGTCTGATTATTTTTTTAATTTTTTATTGTTTCTGCCTTTTGAGTGACCTTAGCGTATATAAATATCTAGGGCAGGTCTACAATTAATTTCTTTTCTAATTCTGGAGCGCAATGTGTTAACTTCCAGTCTATTGAAGAGCACAAACCGTGGGCTCTCACAATAAAAGATGCGAACAGATCGACCATGAGATACCCATATTACCCATATTACCCATATTATCAATATCAATATCATCAATATCAATCAGTTATAAAAGAATAGTGAAAAGGTTACATCATAATTACATCCTAGCAGTATTCTTATAAACCGAAGACGACAACCACCAGCCGTATTCTCTGTCTGCCACAAGACTAACTCGAACTTATTTATATCATAGGTAATTTATACCTTCTCCCTGGAGGGATAACGATAGTTAACAAATGACATACAAGAGAATCATCAATATAAATAAATAAAGGTTATAGCCAGTTCGCGTTATTTGGTGTTAATGTATCTTCGAAACGTAAGCTACAATAACAGGGAAATTTAAATAGGAAGTGTATCCTTTCAAATAAAAATCAATTTTCAATTAGGTTCATAAATGATGGAGTTATGAGGTAACAAACATAAAAAAACGAAAAGAATACAACTGCATTCAGCCCCGCCTCCTTTCTTTGAAGTCGGTTAAAAAGGGGATTTCATGCGGATAACGCCGCCCGGCAACCGCTACAGACTTATAATAATGAAGTCTATATAGGGGACATCACTATTCAAAAAGTTGCAAAAACTGGTTACCCTGAAAATGTCAAATCACTATCGAATTGAAGTGATGCAGTGATAAACAATAATTTAATCTAAAATAGACCTTCTGTATCATACAAACGTACGCGCGCTAACTTACGAAAATTACGAAAAAGCAGTTATTTTCGTTTGCAAGGGCGTCGCCAAGGGGGGGCAGGGGGGGGGGGGGCGTTGCCCCCCCCCCCCCCCCCTCCCCCCTAGAGATCAAATGTAGCTAGCCGCAAAGCGACCAAAATGCGAGCAATTGACTTCCTTACCTATTAATAAATTCCGCATCGCATGACAAAACGTAAATAAATTCACATTCACAGCTATAACAAATAAAAACCTAAATAATTTTAAAGATAAAGTGGTTGAAAGTTTTGCAAAAAATCCCCGCAGGTTATGTTTTAATTAAATATATTTTTGTTAAAATAAATAATTGTTACTGTGTTTAAAAGTTTGATTTAGTTATTGTGCTGTCGAGGGCTTGTGAAGTTTTATACATTGATATTAGAACCGTTCTTATTACAATCGTCATCGAGGCAAAGACTTCCAAAGTGTAACGCTTCATGCTCTCGGCGTTATATTTTTTATCCTCCATAATATTGCCCCATTGCCCCCCCCCCCCCCCCCCTTAGTCATAAGCTGGCGACGCCCTTGTTCATTTGTATTAAAAAATACAATCACTTAAATAAATTCAACTGGCATTTGGAAGAGTGTGATTTGATTAATCTACACAGAAATTTTAGAAGCATAAATCGGTTCCGTTAGTCCGAAAAATGTAAATCTCTGATTTAAAAGAGGTTTCTTTGACATATTTTTTTCTATTACAAAAGTGAATCAATCCTATAATCAATCGTTAACTGGCAAAATAAAATGAATGAAATGAAGAATCAGGTTACCAAATATCACTTTCATACGTTATGTAGTCACTTAGAAAAATGTAGATCCCTGCCGTCAAAATTTTCTATTCGTCGCCTTAAAAGTTGGGAATGAATGGAAAAGGCGAAAGTGTGTGAGGAGAATGATGAGATTTGAAGAGGCGAAAGTATGTAATGAAGAAATTGCATACTTGGCGCTCTGTCTCCTCTAACTACCCCGTTAGGGATACAGCGTGAAGATGTGTATGTATGTATATGTAATAGACAATTTTTAGAGAACCAAATAACCCCAAATATCGTCGACAACTCAAAAGTTACCTTGTTCAACACCTCGCTTTATAAGCATTGGAGTGATGAGCTCTGAGATTACATTTGCGCTATGGGCTTTAATCAAATCCGTGCGTGAAAATTGCGTAGTCATATCTTTTTCAGTCAATGGACAGCAACATGGTCTATCCTCAGTAGTATCAATGTAAACAGAATGCTTCTCTTTGTGACCCCACGGAAGGTTTGGTATACGATATCTTTTCTTCGGTAGCTCTTCCATTGAGAACGATTTTTTTATAAAACCATTGTCAGCATTTCCTTTAAAATTCCATGTCGCTGGCATACCGCTCATAAAAAATCTTCCTCCCTTCGATAATATAGTCACGCCTTGTACTGTAGATGACGTTCCCCTTTGTTGCATCGCTTAAAACATTATACACGTAAATACGTAGTCAGTCAAGTAATTAATGAAGATGAAATGGTTACAAAAACAACTAAAATTAAATGTAGGTGCCATGTGATTTTGCAATAAAGAAAATATATACTTATTTGAAAACAGTTCGATTTCGTCAAAAAATCTACATTGCGAGTTCTAAATTATTTTTACATTGCATGGAAAAAATTCTTCTCATTTCAAGTCATTTCATTCTCTTAAAGGCTTTAGAAATATTGTCGTATAGTGAGTCATTAAACTACCAAAATATTTTTCTCGGAACATATAATAGCAGCCTAAAATTTAGTTCTTTGTCGTTCATGTTTCGACAGTCAAATATTGGACTTAATCTATCCCAAGTGAGGAGATCACAGCGTTACAGTTCTATAAGGTTCAAAACTTACCGTATTGCTTAGTATCGATGTCTTTGAAACAGGATGAGTCATTGCAGACGTTGCGAACCGGGACATATGTAGTAGAATTGTAATGATTAGAGCTATCCATGTCAATATCATCTGAAGGAGGCACAATTACAAATACAGAGGACGTGTCAGAAAATAATTTGTTTGTAACAATGTTCTTGATAATAGGATCAATGCTATTGCTATAACTCAAATCGCTCATAACTATTAAAGGTTTATTGTTATTCAAAAAACTTGTCTCCGTTTCTTTGAAGTGGCCATTGTTAAGTTCAGATCTCTTGAAGATAAATATGTTGTTGACCATTCCGTTTGTAAACACTGCATAATAATTTTTACTAAACGGACATCGACTAGAATAAAGATTATTTTTACTGAAACAAAAAAGTAAATAATGAATTATAGTGCAAGTAAATACGTCCGATCGCGCAATTAGTTACTAAGTACATGTTACACATGTTAATGCCATAGATAAAAGTACGTAACAAATATCGACAATTCGTTTGGAAAATTACAGTAGCTGGATCACTTGGGCAGTAAGCAGGTACTAAGTACATGTTACATAATGGTCACGGGCACTTCTTCAAAAACCTTTATTCGTAAGGTATTTCTAATATCAAACCGAAACTAGTTTTTACACTACCGAATTTAACTTAGTTAATTTTTACAAATTGCAGGTATGTTTTTGTGTTTATAGAAGCAGTCATTTGATAAATAATTATATTGGCTATTTGTCTATTTCTTTGTTGCTTTATTTTCTGTTGTAAATATAGTAGTTATGGTACGGGGTTATACGACTTTCCACTAAACCGATGTCACCGAAGGTAGCGGAAAAATTCACGAGCGCAATTTAAAAGTAGATAAAACTCCATTTTTGCGCCGAAATTTTCGAAATAGGAACAGGAATTGGAAGCTTTGTTGATAATATAATAATAGGCCTTTTTGTCGGGAACGAGAGAAGTGAGGTTGTCATTTTACTTAGATTTTTTATTTTTTTACAGTTTTAGGAGTTTTGAAATACAATAGTATATTGTGTTTTGAAGTTCTGTGTAAGTGAAAAGAATTGAAGAGATCTAAATAAACATGTGTACCTGAAGTTCTCGCGCTCTTTCAAGAAGTCCTTTAAAGCTTCAGTAAAGCCTACTATCACTTTACTGGAGGAGTTTTACGATAAGAAAAAACGAATTTACTTGTGATTCTACATGGATTCTACTTATTAATACGTGACATTGGCAAATGCGCTAATCTGTGCGCCATGCTATAAAGAAAGAAAAATATATATATATTGGGTCCTTACATATGAAATTGGCGTTTTGTACGGGAGGAAAATAAAGTCAATTTTTTTTTTGTAAAATATATTTAATTAATCAAAGTTTGCACCTTTGTTATCTATGCACTTTTGCCATCTCATAGGTAGTTCATTGATCCCTTTACTAAAAAAACAATGGGGGCGAGAATCAATAAACTCTTTGAAGACGGTTTGGACTGCCGCATCGGAGTTGAATTTTTTTCCTTGTAAGAAGTTGTCCAAATTCCGAAAAAAATGGTAATCTGTTGGAGCAAGGTCCGGGGAGTACGGTGGATGTCGCAGACATTCCAATTGTAGCTCATCTAACTTAGTGGTTGTTTGTTGTGCAGTGTGTGGTCCTGCGTTGTCGTGAAGGAAGCAGCAGTGGCCTAGAGCGATTGACCAATCTCGGTTGTTTAGCAGCTAGTTCTTCCTTCATGGTTTGCAGTTGCTGACAATAGATATCTGCCGTAATCGTTTGGCCAGATTTTAGAAAGCTGTAGTGAACGACACCGGCGCTAGTCCACCAAACACTCACAAGTAACTTTTTCTGAGTCAATTTTCGTTTAGGGCAGGATTTGGCTGGGTCTTCAGGGTTTAGCCATTGCCACGAGCGCTTCCGATTATCGTACAGTATCCACTTTTCATCACAAGTAATTATTCGATTTAAAATCCCTTCATTATTGTGTCGGTTGAGCAATGTAACACAGCAGTCGACGCGTGTTTGCAAGTTCGATTCACTCAATTCATGAGGTACCCATCGTTCAAGTTTTTTTACTTTCCCGTTTGCTTCAAGTGGATTAATACAGTTTTGTCACTTACCCCGAAACTTGCAGCTACCTCTGAAGTGCTTTGTGATGGATCCGCTTCCACAATAGCCTTGAATTCTTCATTTTCCACTTTGGTCTCCGGTCGTCCACGGGGTTGGCTCTGAAGGTCGAAATTTCCAGAACGAAAACGTTGAAACCAAAAACGTACCGTGCTTTCTTTTCCGACACCATCGCCGTACACATCATTAATCCTTCGAGCTGTTTCTGCAGCACTGGTGCCACGGTAGAACTCGTACTCGTAAATATACCGATATTTCATGTTTTCCATTGTGCGGTAATAAGCGACACCAAAGAAAAAATAATGAGGAAAAAAACAAATGAATTACTGTTTTCAAAACTCAAATGTACCAGCTAAATGAATTTATAAATTTGAATTTGGAATTCTTAACCAAAGAGGAGATATTTCATATCAAAGTGGTCAGTACGACAAAACGCTAATTTCATATGTAAGGACCCAATATAATAATAAAGCGAATAAACTCGTATTACTTCTTTTTAAGTTATACGTAACACGCTTTGGAGCTTAAAGAGAAATGCTGACTTACATAATTATAACTGTGCTTATAGGTATGATTTTTGTAAGTACTTTAGAAAGTATGAACAATAACATTAGCACAGAAGTGATGTTACTAAATGTTTCCGTTTACCATGCCACTAGCTGTACCCGTGACTTCATCCGCGTCGAAAAAATTTCCGTGGCCTTCTCGGATTAGGTTAGGTTACATGTACATATGTACGAAGGTTGTTTTTGAAAAAGTCTACGTCTAGCCTATGTCTGTCTCCTATCACATACTATTTCTACGCCAAATTTTGTCATAATCAGTTCGGTGGTTTAGCATTTCTCATGCAAAGTTTTATCCCCCTTTTCATCCCCTTAGGGTTAGATTTTCGACAAAAAAGTAGCTTATGTCTTTCTGATAAAAAAGGTCTATCACCACCATAAAGTTAATATAGATACCTAGCGGAACTATGTTTATGATCACGGTATCAAATTTCATCATAATCGGTTCAGCTGTTTAGTATTTCCCATACAAAATTGCATTCCCTTTTCACTTTTTCAGGAGTACATTTTTGATAAAAAAAAGTTGCCTATGTTCGTTTTCTGGTGTCAAACTATTTCCACGCCAAATTTCATCATAATTGGTTCAGCGGCTTAGCCGATTTCCCACATAAAGTTTCATCCCTCTTTTCACCCTTTTAGAGGTAGATTTTTGACAAAAATGTAGCCTATTACCGTTTCCTGGTGTCAAACTATCTCTTTACCAAATTTCATCAATATCGGTATGGCGGTTTCTCAGAAATTTGAGAAAATTATAAAGTCTCAAAGAAAATGTCAGAAATTTATTTTTCATCCCCCCCATCTCGGAAAGAGTATTTTTGCTCTTTGATATCTGAGTGCAAAAGCCGTTTTATCCGCTAGAGCAGGGTTTCTCAAACTTTTGGCACCACGAACCGGTTAAAGCTTCCTGATGACATCGAACCCCTTAACTAACTAATTAAATCCCCAAAGAAAATAATAAAATTGTTTTCTTGAAAAAAATAAGGTTTTTATTTCATTAAAAGGTAACAAATAGTGCCAAAAGAAATATGTTTTAAATATTAATGTGATGGGTGGGCTTATTTCTTGTCGCAAATTGAATCAATTTTAGGAATAATTTTGGACAATTTTAACCTTAATTCTGACTCGGTATCAAGTCGTTTTCTGTATTTCGTTTTTATCATGACCACGCGTGAAAACCCACTCTCACATAAGTATGTTGTAGCAAAGGGTAAAAGGAAATTCACCGCTTTGCGTGAGAGTTCGGGATGCTCTTCCTATCTAGCAGCCCAAAAATCTAACAAAGACATCCTTTTTAAATCAGCTTGAAGAGTTTCATCTACGGACATTTCTAATAATGACTCCTGTTGCTTAATACTCAAACTAGAATTTATGCTCTTGTTCGTGACCACAAATGGGTCAAGAATCCAGCCATCTTTAGCATTATCAATATCTGGAGACTACCTTTTCAGTCATCAAGCCACCATTACGTAAATCTTGTCGCGAACCCACTACCGTCAAATAGCGAACCTCTAGGGGTTCGCGTACCCCACTTTGAGAAACCCGGCGCTAGAGAATAAAGCAAATTGAATTTAGAACATCGTGTGCACTAAGTTTTGAATTCAAAACATCATTAAACCCATTTACTTCTCCCTCCATGGTGCCGAATTTATCATACAACCTTTTTTAATTTGTTAAAAACTCAGACTCGAAACCTTCTTGGTGTATTTTTTTTTAATTTGCTTTGCGCGCGCCATTTTCTTTTCACGTCATATTGTTAAAACCTTAGGTTAAAAACAAGAAACTTGAAAACAAGTGAAAAACCTAAAATGAATGGTGGTGGAGGCGGCGTCGAGGATGTTTATTTGACGACAAACGACAACAGAATTGACTGAAACTGTTAATAATGCGCAAATGAGCTTTCTCCCTCAACAATCACGCGAGAAGTATTTGAAACAGTACGACATGTTTAACACGTGGACTAGCTAAAGGAGCCAAAACTTTCTCAGAAAACGTTTTGCTGAACAGAATTGACTGAAACTGTTAATAATGCGCAAATGAGCTTTCTCCCTCAACAATCACGCGAGAAGTATTTGAAACAGTACGACATGTTTAACACGTGGACTAGCTAAAGGAGCCAAAACTTTCTCAGAAAACGTTTTGCTGGTATATTTTGTTGAATTATCCGAGACCAAGAAATCAAGCATTGGATGGAGTACGTATTCAATGCTAAAAGCAACAATAAAGATGAAAAAAGACATACATATCGACACCTATCCTAAATCAGTGGCATTTTTAAAAAGAGCCTCATCTGGTCATCAACCAAAAAAATCGAAGGTTTTCACAGCATCTGAAATTGAAAAGTTTCTTAACGAAGCACCTGATTCCGTATATTTGGCGACAAAAGTACGTCAGTTGCACATTCAGTATCTACTTAAGTATATTAATAAACTACTTAACATAATATAATACATACTTAGTAGATGTTGATAGGCATAATTATGCATGCATATCAATTTTATTAATTTATCTACTACAATACTCTTTACGTTACAGGTTGTTCTTATTATTGGTATAAAGTAGTATAAAGGAGTATGTCGAACTAATGAACTAACACAACTTAATGTCAAAAACATTGAGAAACATTCAGATGACTTACTATTAATTAATTTACCTAATACAAAGACAAAAAGAGACCGCAACTTCGTCATTCGCAAGGAATACGTAACAATCGTTGAGAAATATCAAGCCTTACGCCCGCCTAACACTCCAATCAATCGATTTTTTCTACAATATCGCAACGGAAAGTGTGTTAGACAGCCTATGGGTGCTAATAAAATTGGCAGTATCCCACGAGAAATAGCAACATTTCTTGAACTTTCAGAACTCCTGTTGTACACGGGTCATTGTTTCCGACGAACTTCAGCCACACTTTTGGCCGATTCAGGAGCTGATCTCCTGTCCCTTAAACGCCATGGAGGCTGGAAGTCCAATGCGGTTGTAGAGGGATACATAGAGGATTCCATTCAAAATAAGTCTAAAATATGTAAAGGCATCGTAGGAGCCATTACACTGAAAGAGCCTCAGTCAGATCCTTGGACTGGCCCTTCTCTATCAAAAATGAGCCGTTACGAAACACCTAACCATCGCCCTCTCTCGCCATCATTTACGCCAAGGGAACCCGATGAATCCGATTAATGAAAAACAGTACACGAGTCACTAACACCAACATTACAGTACCTAACAGTACCTAACAAAAATATTACACTCAACTTAAGTAACTGTAGCAACGTTACTTTCAATTTTTCTTAATTATACCTAAGTATTATTTGTTATAATTTCAAGATTATTCTGCAATACTTACCTATCATAATGTAGTAGTTAATACCTAAACTGAAATAAAAGTATCTTGTGATTGTAAATGTTTTTTTTTTTGCATTTAGTCATTTACTCGCTGAGGTGGGATGAAAAGTTACGTGTTGCACTCGAGTGCAGATTTGTGCTCTTTTGATTCCCTCACTAACGCTCAGGATTCTAATTTTTGAATGACTCGCTGCGCTCGTGATTCAATTTTAGAATACTTCGCTTGCTCGGTCATCGAAATTGAGCACGCGGTTAAAAAGCAACTTTGCACTCTTGTATAACAAATAACTATTTTATGGTTGTCATAAAATTTAACAATATATGTAGCCCTTTATTTGCGCAATTACATGTTCTTGCTATTTACCAATTTTATTAATATCGGTCAAGCTGTTCTTGAGGTACAAAACAACATACGGACAGACAGACAAAAATTTAAAAAATGGTAGAATTAAAATTCAGTGAGTCATAAAAATAATACTTATCACAAAATTTGCCAAAAAATGGTATTTACAGACAGAGACTACAGATACATAATAAAAATTTAATGTAGTATTTGAACCAAAACCATATGGCATACCTTAATGAACTTGAATCCGTATAGTCGCTGTCGTCAGTAATATTATCTGTTGAATCTACGTAGTAATTATGCACACATCGTTGGTTGCTTTTGGATAAACAAGATTTGGAAGATAATTTGCAGCTGCTGCCAACTAAGCTCATTGTATCCATACTTGTATGAGAACTAGTTAACACGCTTAATGAGTCTACTTTGCGTATAACTATTGATTCAAAGCTAGGCTCCGTGGAAATCGTTATATAAGAATCTATAGAACTATCTGAACTCGTCACACAGTACAATTCGGTGTTTGAAAGTATACTGCTGTTGGTGTGAACACTTATTCGCGAAAAGATTCTTGTCCGCGAACAGTTTCTTATCTGCGAGCAGGTGCTTTTTCGTGAACAGTTTTTTTTAATTCCTATGCATCGGTTAATACTGTACCGTGAGTTACACACACTGAACTGCTGTTCAGAATGCGACAGATTAATATTACCGTATTCGTTAGAATCACTAGTACAGTGTTCATTATTGCTCATAGCATGCTTTTCTTCGTTATGAGTACCCCTGTTGTATTTAAATGATGTCCATACAGTTTTAACATTATTAGTATTTATAGAAACTGAATCACTGGAAACATGACTTTGATCGGAATATGATTCAAGAGATGGCAATTCTGCATTATTTGTATTAAGCTCCATTTTATATAGAGGTACTCCAATAGCACTTCCAACGGTTACTTTAATTCCTTCGTTATCAGTGAAGGCTCCACGTTTGACTCCTGGAATACATTCATCTGGACAAGGACAGAGCGACGAGATGTCAGGAGATGTAACTCTAATTTTAACATAACTATGTTTAAATCTTATCTTTTTCTTCTCGCAACCGCAAGCACGATCGCATTTTGTTGTTTTGGTAACGTCTTGGAACTCTTGAACTATTCCAGCAGTAGCGCCCATTTCTTTTAGTGATTTTTTAGAAGCTGCTCCCACACCTTTTGTCTTCATCTTTACTGCTCTCTTTTTTTCAGATGGCGTTGGTTCAGAGGAAAGACCAGATTCGGTTCGCAACTTTTTGATTAATTGTTTCTCAGAGACTGTCGTACCTTCTGGAACGGGTAATCCTGATGTAATTAATCCTTTGATTATTTTCTCTTTCTGTGCTGGTGTTTTGCCTTCTAAAGGTGTAAGTAACCCCGCTTCTTTAGCTTTTCTTACTTTTTCTTTCATTGATACTGTTGTTACTTCCGATGGTGCTTTCGTCGTTGGTTTAATTTTAGCAATTAATGCTTTTTCTGAAGACGTTCTTCCTTCAGGTAACGGAATTCCGGCTTCGGCTAAATTTCTTAATATCTTCTCTTTTTGTGCAGACGTTTTACCTTCAAGTGGTGTTATTAAGCCATCAGCTAAAGCTTTATTATATTTTTGTTTTACTGCTGAAGATTTGGGTTCCGGTGGAAGACCTAGATCTTTTCTAACCTTTTCGACCAACTTCTTTTCAGATGTAGTTTTCCCTTCGGGCAAAGGAAGCCCATGAGCTGCTAATCCTTTAAGAACGTTTTCCTTTTCTTTAGACGTCTTGCCTTCAAGTGGAGTCATGAAACCTGCAGCCTTCGCTTTTCTTATTTTTTCCGATGGTGTTTTCGTCATTGGTTTAATTTTAGCAATTATTGCTTTTTCTGAAGACGTTCTTCCTTCAGGTAACGGAATTCCGGCTTCGGCTAAATTTCTTAATATCTTCTCTTTTTGTGCAGACGTTTTACCTTCAAGTGGTGTTATTAAACCATCAGCTAAAGCTTTATTATATTTTTGTTTTACTGCTGAAGATTTGGGTTCCGGTGGAAGACCTAGATCTTTTCTAACCTTTTCAACCAATTTCTTTTCAGATGTAGTTTTCCCTTCGGGCAAAGGAAGCCCATGAGCTGCTAATCCTTTAAGAACGTTTTCCTTTTCTTTAGACGTTTTGCCTTCAAGTGGAGTCATAAAACCTGCAGCTTTCGCTTTTCTTATTTTTTCTGAAGGAGTTATTGTTTTTGAGACCTTTCGACTTTCACTTACAGATGCCAAAAGGCCACATATGCATTCGTCACTAGGTCCCTTGCCTTCTTTCATCTTTTTTGCAGTTTTCTCATCCAATTTTTTTGCTTTTTCAGGAGGTAACGGAGGTGGTCCTCTCACTGCAGATGGTGCAACAAGACCAGCTTTAACTCTATGAATGATTTCTTTTTCTGAGGACGTTCTTCCTTCTGGCAAAGGTATACCAGCATCATGCATATTTTTCAATATCCTCTCTTTCTCGGTTGCAGTTTTACCTTCTAATGGGGTTATGATGCCAGCAGTTTGAGCTTTTTCGTACTTTTCTTTCATGGATAACGTTTTTGGTTCTGGTGGTAAACCAACTTCAGTTCGAACTTTACGTATTAATTCTTTTTCTGATGGAGTTTTAGCTTCTGGAAGCGAAAGGCCAGCTTTAGCTAAACCTCTGACAATTTTTTCCTTTTCTTCCGGGCTTTTCCCTTCTAAAGGTGTTAAAAGACCAGCAGATTTTGCTTGGCGTAATTTTTCTGAAGGTGTTCTTTTTTCAGGCACACCTAGCTCAGTGCGTACTTTACTTATTAATGCCTTTTCAGATGCCGTTTTTGGTTCAGGGGGTGGCAAACCTGCCGTTAGTCGACCTTTAATAATATTTACCTTTTGTTCCGTCGTTTTTCCTTCTAACGGAGTTAAAAGGCCTGCAGCTTTGGCATATCGGAGTTTTTCTGAGGGAGTTTGCGATGGTATAGCAACAGTTGCCTTCACCTTACGTATTAGATCCTTTTCTGATGGCGTTTGTCCTTCAGGTAAAGGTACATCTGCTTCAGCCATGGCCCTGAGTATTTTTTCTTTTTGTTCTGGCGTTTTGCCTTTTAAAGGAGTAATAATTCCTGCTTCGTATGCCTTAGCCACTTTTTGTTTTTCTGACATAGTTTTAGGTTGAGGTAAACCCATATCGCGTTGCACTTTTTTTATTAATTCTTTTTCAGACTGAGTTTTTCCTTCTGGTAACGGAATCCCTGAATTCGCAAGACCTCTTAAAATTTTTTCTTTTTGTTCTGGTGCTTTTCCTTCCAAAGGCGTAATAAATCCGGCTGCCTTTGCTTTTCTTAATTTTTCTGATGGCACCTTTACTGCAGGTGGTACTGCAGATGGAGCTAAACTTGCTGCTGCTTTTGAAATTTTAGCAACTCTTTCCGATTCTGGAGTTAAAAGATCACATATGCATTCGTCACTGGGACCTTTACCTTCTTTTACAACTTTAGCAGTCGCTTCTTCTAACTTTCTTCGTTTCTCTGGTGGCAAAGCTTGTCGACCTGGTGCCTTAGCCGATGTTTTTATTTTGGCGATCAAAACCTTTTCGGATGCCGTCCTTCCTTCTGGCAATGACAAACCCATTTCATATTGGGCTTTTAAAATTTTTTCTTTTTGTGCTGTAGATTTTCCTTCTAAAGGCGTTATCAATCCGGTTTCTATGGCTCTTTTATACTTTTCTTTTGCTGCAGAGGTTTTTGGTTCTGGTGGAAGGCCAACATCTTCACGAACCTTTTCAATTAATTTCTTTTCTGACACGGTTTTACCTTCCGGTAATGAAACGCCGTGCATTGCTAAACCTCTAAGTATTTTTTCTTTCTGTTCCTGTGATTTTCCTTCTAAAGGTGTCATAAAGCCAGCTTCTTTTGCTTTCCTTACTTTTTCCGAAGGAGTTCTCTTTACTGCAGGTGCTCCTCCCGTAGCCTTAACTTTTTGTATTAGTGCTTTTTCAGACTTTGTTCTTCCTTCAGGTAAAGGAATTCCCGCTTCCATTTGTTTCCTAAGAATGTTTTCCTTTTGCGCATCGGACTTTCCTTCTAATGGCGTTATCAATCCGGTTTCAACGGCTCTTTTGTATTTTTCTTTTGCCGCAGAGGTTTTTGGTTCTGGTGGAAGGCCAACATCTTCACGAACCTTTTCAATCAATTTCTTTTCTGACACGGTTTTACCTTCCGGTAATGGGACGCCGTGCATTGCTAAACCTCTAAGTATTTTTTCTTTCTGTTCCTGTGATTTTCCTTCCAAAGGTGTCACAAAGCCAGCTGCCTTTGCTTTTCTTATTTTTTCTGAAGGAGTTCTCTTTGCAGCCGGTGTTCCTGACGTAGCCTTAACTTTTTGTATGAGTGCTTTTTCAGACTGTGTCCTTCCTTCAGGTAAAGCAATTCCTGCTTCTATTTGTTTCCTAAGAATGTTTTCCTTTTGCGCAGTGGACTTTCCTTCTAATGGGGTTATCAACCCGATTTCTATGGCTCTTTTATATTTTTCTTTTGCCGCAGAGGTTTTTGGTTCTGGTGGAAGGCCAACATCTTCACGAACCTTTTCAATTAATTTCTTTTCTGACACGGTTTTACCTTCCGGTAACGGGACGCCGTGCAATGCTAAACCTCTAAGTATTTTTTCTTTCTGTTCCTGTGGTTTTCCTTCTAAAGGAGTCATGAAGCCAGCTTCTTTTGCTTTTCTTACTTTTTCCGAAGGAGTTCTCATTACCGCAGGTGCTCCTGCCGTAGCTTTAACTCTTTGTATAAGTGCTTTTTCAGACTTTGTTCTTCCTTCAGGTAAAGAAATACCCGCCTCCATTTGTTTCCTGAGAATTTTTTCCTTTTGTGTATAGGACTTTCCTTCTAACGGCGTTATCAACCCGGTTTCTATGGCTCTTTTATATTTTTCTTTTGCCAAAGCTGTTTTTGGTTCTGGTGGAAGGCCAACATCTTGACGAACCTTTTCAATCAATTTTTTTTCTGACACGGTTTTACCTTCCGGTAACGGGACACCGTGCATTGCTAAACCTCTAAGTATTTTTTCTTTCTTTTCCTGTGATTTTCCTTCTAAAGGAGTCACAAAGCCAGCTTCTTTTGCTTTTCTTATTTTTTCCGAAGGAGTTTTCTGTACTGCAGGCGCTCCTGACGTAGCCTTAACTTTTTGTATTAGCGCTCTTTCAGACTGTGTCCTTCCTTCAGGTAAAGGAATTCCCGCTTCCATTTGTTTCCTAAGAATGTTTTCCTTTTGCGCATCAGACTTTCCTTCTAATGGTGTTATCAACCCGGTTTCTACGGCTCTTTTATACTTTTCTTTTGCCACAGAGGTTTTTGGTTCTGGTGGAAGGCCAACATCTTCACGAACCTTTTCAATCAATTTCTTTTCTGACACGGTTTTACCTTCCGGTAATGGGACGCCGTGCATTGCTAAACCTCTAAGTATTTTTTCTTTCTGTTCCTGTGATTTTCCTTCCAAAGGTGTCACAAAGCCAGCTGCCTTTGCTTTTCTTATTTTTTCTGAAGGAGTTTTCTTTGCCGCAGGTGCTCCTGCTGTAGCTTTAACTTTTTCTATTAGTGCTTTTTCAGACTGTGTCCTTCCTTCGGGTAAAGAAATACCCGCCTCCATTTGTTTTCTAAGAATTTTTTCCTTTTGTGTACTGGACTTTCCTTCTAATGGTGTTATCAACCCAGTCTCCATGGCTTTTTTATACTTCTGTTTTGCTGCAGCTGTTTTCGGTTCTGGTGGAAGGCCAACATCTTCACGAACCTTCTCAATCAATTTTTTTTCTGACACGGTTTTACCTTCCGGTAACGAGACGCCATGCATTGCTAAACCTCTAAGAATTTTTTCTTTTTGTTCCTGTGATTTTCCTTCCAAAGGTGTCATAAAGCCAGCCTCTTTTGCCTTTCTTATTTTTTCCGAAGGAGTTTTTCTTGTCGTAGGTGCTTCTGTTGTAGCCTGAATTTTTTCTATGAGTGCTTTTTCAGACTGTGTCCTTCCTTCAGGTAAAGGAATACCCGCCTCTATTTGTTTCCTAAGAATTTTTTCCTTTTGTGCAGTGGACTTTCCTTCTAATGGTGTTATTAATCCGGTTTCTATGGCTTTTTGATATTTTTCTTTTGCTGCAGCTGTTTTTGGTTCTGGTGGAAGGCCAACATCTTGACGAACCTTTTCAATCAATTTCTTTTCTGACACTGTTTTACCTTCTGGTAACGGGACGCCGTGCATTGCTAAACCTCTAAGTATTTTTTCTTTCTGTTCCTGTGATTTTCCTTCTAAAGGTGTCATAAAGCCAGCTTCTTTTGCTTTTCTTATTTTTTCCGAAGGAATTCTCTTTTCCACAGGCGCTTCTGCCGTAGCCTTAACTTTTTCTATGAGTGCTTTTTCAGACTTTGTCCTTCCTTCAGGTAAAGAAATTCCCGCTTCAACTTGTCTTTTAAGAATTTTTTCTTTTTGTGCAGTGGACTTTCCTTCTAATGGCGTTATCAACCCGGCTTCCATGGCGTTTTTATATTTTTCTTTTGCCGCAGAGGTTTTTGGTTCTGGTGGAAGGCCAACATCTTGACGAACCTTTTCAATCAATTTCTTTTCTGACACGGTTTTACCTTCCGGTAACGGGACACCATGCATGGCTAAACCTTTAAGTATTTTTTCTTTTTGTTTCTTTGATTTTCCTTCTAAAGGTGTCATATAACCAGCATCTTTTGCTTTTCTTATTTTTTCTGAAGGAGTTCTCTTTTCCGCAGGGGCTCCTGCCGTAGCCTTAACTTTTTCTATGAGTGCTTTTTCAGACTTTGTCCTTCCTTCAGGTAAAGAAATGCCCGCTTCCATTTGTTTTCTAAGAATTTTTTCCTTTTGTGCGGTAGATTTTCCTTCTAAGGGCGTTAATATTCCAGATGCTTCAGCTCTTTTGTAGTTTTCTCTTTCAGCAGCCGTTCTTGGTTCTGGCGGAAGTCCTAATTCTGTTCTAACTTTCTTCGAAATTTCTTTTTCAGATTTTGTTTTAGCTTCTGGTAGTGGTAATCCTTGTTTAGCCAAATCTCTTATAATTTTTTCCTTTTGTTCTGTACTTTTTCCCTCAAGTGGCGTTAAAAGTCCTAATTCTTTGGCCTTTTTCATTTTTTTATCTTTTTTCTCTTTCGTACTAGCGGTTTCCTTAACGGTTGGCGCTATACCTATACCAGACTTTCGAAGTTCACCAAGACGCCGCTCTTCTTTTGGAAGATGTCCACAAAGGATGCAATTACAGTTATCGCAATTTTTTTTCTTGTAACAATCGTAGAGACTTTTCATAACTTCGAACATAGCATCAGAATTACACGAGCAACAACAGATATCTTCTTTCGTATTTAGTTGGCATCGGTAAACTTTCCACCCCGTTTTGAAGAATGGATTCGTATGTTTCTGTTTATTTTCTGTGACAACGTTCACGATAAACCGAGACGCAAAAAAGGTGTTGCGTACGTTGGGAACTGTATAGGAATGTTTTTTGAGTAATTCAGTAATATTTTCTACTTTACTACCAGTTTTCTTTAAGAAGTCCGGTGCACTGAAATGTCTCACGCATCTTTTCTTTACTGAGTATCTAGATATTATATTGTGATTAAGTCTTCTGTAAGTAGTGATATTGTGCATATTATGTTTATAAACTTGATATTTTTTTCTTTTTTTGTATTCACTAAACTTTTTCTTATGGACGATTATACTAATGTTCTCCATCCCTTTGGATGAAATATCTAGCATTTGACAGGTTTTCCTATTACTTGTGTAATTATTTCTAACATTTCTGATTTTTTCGTTTCTGCGTTTCCAATCAATTTGGGTTCCTAAAGTAACTGTTGCTTTCTCGACTTCTTGACCTAATGACGCTGAATTTAATAATTTCAATGTTTGATATATACATTTGACTTTACTGTCGTTTGCCATAATTCTCCAAAAACCGGTTTACAATTTTTTGACTGGAACACGTCAAGTAGACCATAATTGTTTAATAAATGATTTTGTTAGCTGAAATCAGAAAATATGAATGTAGGTACTTACGTGTTTCTATTTGAAAAATACCGCCACGTGCGAGACATTACACAAGTGGCGGTGGACATTACTCTATTTGTGCGCCAATCCGTCCGTCTATTACGGATTTTTTCAAAAATTATGTGACATATGAAACTGGAAGTTGTTTGGATGTAATGTGTCGTTAACTCACAAAGATTGCGCTAGGAAAAATTGAAAATATTCACAGGGGAATAAAAGAACAGACAAATTGGATACACTTGGGCTCGACTTGACTTGAATACTTGAATTTTAAAAATTGCAGAAAATGTAAAACCTCGTCTAAAGTTTATAGGAAAAATGTCCCGAGACCTAATAAATCTTAAGACGACGCAGACGAATTGGAAATATCGACGGCAGAGCTCTCTAGGTGATTACAAAACATATTATGAAAGTGATATTTGGTAACTTGATTCTTCATTTCATTTACTTCGTGTTGCCAGTTGCATTATACGATTGGTTCTTTTTTACCAGAAAAAAATATCAAACAAATCTCTTAAAACAGATATTTATATTTTACGAACAAGCGGGACCAAGTCAGGCCTTTAGATTTTCTATGTAGATTAAACACATATTTCAAAATGCCAGTTAGATTTTTTAATATTGAATATGGTTTTCAATATAAACGAAAATAACTGTTGTATCGTATGCGACCTCATGACATAAGCTGGCGCGCACTCGCGTTTTTATGGGGTATATGCACTGACATGTACAAATTACTGTCATTCAGTGGGTCTATACAGATTCCTTAGTCATTGGTATATACTGTACATGTGGGCTGCGGGGCGCACAAGCAGAATCTCCCTTTTAGATGAATTTATTGTTTACTGCGACCCGTCCCATCTTCGCACGGGTAGATAATTATTTGATAATAAAATACAACCCATGTTACTTGCTGATAATGTAGCTTTCCATACGTGAAAGAATTTTTGAAATCGGTTGAGTAGCTATAGAGTTTATCCATTACAAACAAACAATCAAACTATTTCTCTTCGTAAATTAGGTTTAAAGTTTAACCCTTCATTAATATTGTATGGATAAATATCGTACTTGCCGTTTTTTAATACCTATATACAAGGAGAATGTGGTTTGTTTATGTATATAATAGATTTATAGATTAAAAGAAAATAATATGATCGTTAACAATTATTATTACACGGACCCAGATATAGACCTATGAACCCACGAACATTGAGCAATTTGTAAAGGCAATATAGCAATTTGTAAAGTTATTAAGTTACGCTTCGATTATTTATTTATTTAAATAATAAACGCGGTGTTGGTGCCAACTTGGGGGGGCAACGTGGGGATCAGCGGCGCATATTATCTCCATTTTCATTTTACAAAAAAGAGCAATACGTGCCATCTACAGGTTGAATGCACGAGAATCGCTTAAAGATCGTCTTAAAGACATTAGTCCTCACCTTGCCCTCCTTATACATTTTTGAAATTATTATGTATACGAGAAAAAATATAGATCTGTTTAAAAAGAATGGCGATATGAATGGTATGGAAACCCGAGGTCGTGATAAATTGGTTATTCCAAAATTTAAATTACATAAGTCAAATGTTTCATTTTTAGGTAACTGCATTCGTTTTAATAATAAAGTTCCTCAAAAAATTACTCAATTAACAGAGAATAAATTTAGATTGGTTATAAAACGTACAATGACTAGACAATCATACTATAAAATAAACGATTTCATTAAAGATAAAACAATAGTCTGGAAATGATGTTCTCTGCACATGCGTTTACTGGCTTAATGAAAATATTGTATTTTAATAAACCTTTTGTAAAATGAAGTAGAAAAAATGATACCTGACTGAGTTTCTTGTCGGTTCTTCTCAGTGTCCAGGTTTTCTATTTGAACCGAACTAAAGCAGATTTGACGTTCAAAAATACCTTGTAATTGGGTTTACTTGAATAAATTGATTTGACTTTGACCTTTAGTGAGGCCTGGATTTGCCCGAAATCAAATGATAGTAAGATAAATGCAGTAAAAATGCGATCTCTTAGAAATATGTGCGGTGTCACCCTTGTAGACAAAAAAGAAGAAATCACTGGGCTGTATTTTATTTTTAAAATCAGCAGTTTGAAAGGATTGCACGAGTGTTATTGTAAAAATGAAGAAAGGAATGCTTAGATGTTTCGGGCATATAGAAAGAATTAATGATGAAAGTCTGGCGAAGAAAATCAACAGAGCGAAAGTGAGTGGTAGAAGAAGCCAAGGAAGATCAAGGCTGACTTACGAAGATCAAATAGCTAGTGTTAGCTGACAGAAATATCAAAAGCACCTGCATGCATAGGCCAAAATGCGTGAGGAGAAGTATATATAAGGACCGCCAAGCTTGGCGCTTCGTCCGGCCACCGGTGCTTACGTGCGCAACGCAGATCTGCACTACGATTGAGAATTTTATAAGTTAATATCTAAAAGAGGCGTCCCAACGCTTCTTTCACTGTTCCTCCCTATGTTGTTTTAAATTGACTAAGATGAGGTTACGATAAAAGTATTACATATACATTTTTACCTTTCGTTTGATCGTCAAATCTGTTCATTAACTTCGGTATAATGTTTTTGTGTTTTAATGGAATAGTTACATTTTTTTAGTTGATTTTCTTCTTAGATTTTATTTACGATTTTTTTTCATTCAGCCCTTAATCGGACATTTTTAGAAGTTGCTATGTTTTTTTGTATACGTCACGAGCAAAGAGAATGTTTCCGAAATTTATTTAAATTTTATTGATTAAAATTTTAATGACGTCGTTTTAAAATAATGATGTAAATATAGAGAAAAATTTATAAGTACCAACTACCAACATGAAATTTTCAGGCATATTAATTACCTCTTATTACGTACATACATACCTACTTCAAAGTTCTGTGATTTAAAACTGAACATGACCTGTCATTCAAAGAAAAACAAATCTACTTTTAATCATTGTCCAATTGCCTTTAAACAATACATAGTTGCTATTCTAGAGAAAAACAAACAACACAATCATGGAATAAAAATTGCAACTACAAGTAGACATGCCCTGTAAATGCTCAGGTGTTAAATACGAGAAATGTAGTTGTAAAGTGGTCGAGGAAAACTCGAAGGGGTTGCTACAGTGTCGTATGAAGAGCGAACAGAACGGGGTGGTGGTAGTGACGCCGGCCCACCCCACAGCATGCTGCGTGCACAAATCGGTGACGACGGTAACTTGTAGAAAGGCCACACTGACCAGGATTTTTGAAAACATGTATGAAAAATGTGCTGCTTACAATTTGAGGTGACTAAAGTTTAGACTATTTACTGTTTTGGTAACGCGATGATACATTTGTAATAGAAGGCGCTCAGTATGAGTACTCAAGATTTAAAAAGGATTGCACCAACTATAACATAACATATCTTCACGCCGTATTCCCAACAAGGTCGTCAGAGAGGACGGACCGCCAAGCGTCGCGATACTTACATACTTCTTTCGCTTCTTCAAATCTCATCATTCTTCTCACACATTTTCGCCTATGCGAGTGCTTTTGACATTTCCGTCTCGTTGGTCCAACAAGATGGCAAATCCTTAAATAGAGTTTAAATGGTACAAGGCACCCTTAGAGTTTCACTCTATGAAGCCTTTTCTATCCAAAGACGACTTCTAGCGGTTAGATTAGAAGTTCATTGTTTGGATTTCGGCGGGGTTATTACCACGCGATCACTGCGCGACCGGTGGTTAATTGTAATAAAAAATTAGTATCATGTATGACGATTACGTATTTTATTGTATGACCGTAAAATGCACTTTTCGCGGTAGATTTAGCGCCACTATACAAATTACATTACACAAATTCTCGTTTTGACAGCAGATATTGCGCGATATTGGCTGTCGTATGCTGTCTGCAAGTTACGTAATAAGCGTACGGCGGGGTCATTACCTAAAAATTTGCAGACAGCGACAGCCACGCGATCACTGCGCGACTGGTGACTAATTGTAATAAAAAATTGATTTCATATATGACGATTGCGTGTCTATTATTTTATGACCATAAAATGTACATTTCGCGGTAGGTTTAGCGCCACTACACAAATTACGTAACACGAATTCTCGTTTTGACAGCAGATATCGCGCGATATTGGCTATCGCACGCTGTCTGCAAGTTACATAATAAGCGTGCCGATGTTCTAAAGTTTTTTATCATTGACGCCTCAATAAACGTCAATATATCATCGCGTTACCGAATAGCACTAAATCTAGAATTTAATTAGAATAGAGGTAAGCGAGTGATTTTGACATTCCCATCAGTTAACACTATGGCTATGTGATTTTCATAAGTTAGCCTTGGTTTTCCATTCCTATGTTTCCATTGTTAACGTAATATCATAACAAGTTCTGTTTAAACAAAACTTGATGCCATTTCGTTGTGCGGTGTCACCCCTTGTGGACAAAATAAGCAAAGAATAAATGCGCAATATGATATGGTTGTACGACAGTGTTATTGTAAAAATGAAGAAAGGAATGCTTAAATGGTTCGGGGACATAGAAAGAATGAGTGATGAAAGACCGACGAAGAAAATCTACTGAGCAAAAGTGAGTGGTAAAAGAAGCCAAGGAAGACCAAGGTTGACTTATGAAGATCAAATAGCCAGAGTGTTAGCAGACGGAAATATCAAAAGTACTTGCATACCTAGGTGAAAATGTGTGAAGAGAACGATGAGATTTGAGGAAGCGAAAGAAGTATGTAAGGACCGCGACGCTTGGCGCTCCGTCCACTTTGACTACCCCGTTAGGGATACAGCATGAAGATATGTATGTATGATGCCATTTCCTGTTCAGGTTGGACGTAGCATATTATTATGACAAACAGCGCAATTTATGTAAAGCGAAGCCCATAGACATTTGCAATACAAAGGCTAAGAAAGCTATTCGGACTGTAAACGCGTTGGGCAACACGTATCGTATTTACTAGAAATTCTTCTACCTCCTGAAAAAACTGGTAGTTCATAGACATACTGTAAATGCCTGATACAAATTTAATTCATACATCTATAGATATAAATAAAATTTAACTACCTGCCTGTACTCTGTAATTTTGAAATAAAAATTTTTCTTAAGCTTATATGGTTATTCGCACGTGAGCAAAACCAAACAACTTTTTTTTTCATTTTTGTATTTATGTCTGTCTGTTTGTCCAAACTAAACTCTGAAACGGCTGAACTAATTTTGATGAAACTTTTATTGGCAGGTAGAGGATTTTTCAAAAATCTGTGCGACTTCTTAAACTGTAAAAATACTAAATTTAACGAGAGTGAAACCTAGCTAGTTATACGTTACCTAGCTTGTTTAATATGAAATGGGATGAACGTGAAAACTTCAGTTGCACATGTTTATTTAATAATAATACTTCGGATAATTACACAAATTTCGTGTCCCCAATTGAAATCCTAGACTCGTACTTACTCACACAACAGGTGTCACACAAAGAAGTACCTACTAGAGAAGCTCCTTGTACCATCCAGACTGCAAGCCAGTTTAGATAAGTTCGTTTTTTGAATTCTCTTGACCAAGAATCGAACCCGAAGCCCCGGCTTGGAATTCAAATGCTCTTCCACCGCACCAACGAACCAGTCAAAAGTAAAAGTACATGTTTAGATTTCCCAATTCTTCAACACTTGCACAAAATTTTAATGAACGAATAACTTTAACCTTAATTTCATTTCATAGCTGGAGTGTTAGCCGACGGAAATGTCAAAAGCACTCGCATACATAGGCGAAAATGTGTGAGGAGAATGATGAGATTTGAAGAAGCGAAAGAAGTATGTAAGGACCACGTCGCTTGTCGCTTCGTCCTCTCTGACTACCCCGTTAGGGATATGGCGTGAAGATATGTATGTATGTATTTCATTTCGTAGGAGAGTTTGTGTCTCAATGCTATTTTATCGCTTTTATTAAAACTCGCAAATGTTCGAAAAATTCAAACCTGAACAAAGAACAAATTTCATTTCTCGAGTTACCGCTAAGTCACCAAGAAATCCCTATGAAACTTAAGCCTACCGTCCATTGAGGCGTAGCTTCATAGATGCTTCAAAATATACCGTGCAACTTACACAGCTCGGCGTACTAGAAGTTGTTCACGGAGCGTATTGCAAGCGCGCGTTTCTCTCACTTGCGACAATGCCGTTGAACGATGGAGACTGTATATTGTAAGACATTGAAAGTCTATGAGAGTCAATACAAAGATTGTTTATATTGGACGCATCCCTGTCTATGCATAGAAAAAAGTATCGATTGCACACTGTTCATAGCCGCAAGACAATCATTAGCAGATGATAGTTCAGATATTTTATTAATTTCAAAGTCAAAGTTAAATCAATTTATTCAATAAACCCAACTGCAAGGTATTTTTGAACGTCAAATCTACTTTAGTTCGGTTCAAAGAAAACCTGAACACTGAAAAGAACCGACAAGAAACTCAGTCAGGTATCATTTTTTCAATATCATTCTACAATAGTTATTTAAAATACAATATTTATAAAGCCAGTAAATGCGTGTGCAGAGAAGATTATTCCCAGACTATTGTTTTTTCTTCAATGAAATCGTTAACTTTGTAGTATACTTTTCCAATCAGTGTGCGTTTAATAACAAGTTTAAATTGCTTTTCCGTTAATTGAATAATTTCTAATTGAGGAATTTCATTATAAAAACGAACACAGTTGCCCAAAAATGACCCACTTGACTTTTGTAATTTAAATTTAGCAGTAACTAGTTAATAACGACCACGAGTTTCCATACCATTAATAACACCCTTCCTTTGAAGTAGATATATAATAGAACGAGTTACTACTCTATTACTAGAATTTACTTCAAATTATGGCACCGCTATTACAAAAAAAAAACATTTTTGTACAGATAAAAACATGTGCAGTTCCGTTCGATGTAGTCAAGCGTACGTCACGTGGTAGTGCAGGCGCCATGACGCGTCCATGCAGCGACGCCAGAGTGACGTCGGACACCAAGCGGATAATGACGAATACCTCTATAAAGTTGCGCCTTTGTGAACAGTAGGCTTTACTGTTCAATTCACTGTTTACGTTAAATAGCCTGTGAGACAAATGATACCGAGACACTAATGTGTTTCCCTACATATTCCTTTTTGTAGTTTTGGAAGGAAACCAATGGAACATTAAAAATGTAGATTGTGATAACCACTTATTTTATTTTTTCACGTATTTCTTATTAAAGATTCATCAGTGGTCATAATGATGTAATAAAACTAAATTACATTCTAGATACTGTCCCTATCGCGTGGTTGGAAGAAGAAACACCTTTGGAACTGCGGCGAAGGACTTGCTTATACTTCTCTGTTTCATGATCGCAAACTTCGTTGTATTTTTGACTATATTCGTAAGGACGGCACTACACGTAGCCTTGCTTGTTATGGACTCTGCAAATCATATGAAGAGGTTTGAATTTGATATTCTTCTTTATTAGTACCTGTGGCACTGCGTATAGGTAAAGCGCTTTTGCCAATGACAACACAAACAGTTATTTCAAGAATTATATAAACCAGAGATTCCTAAAGTGAGTTCCGCGGAATCCAAGGGTTCCGTATACAAGACATTTAGGTTCCGCGAATGTTACATTGGTCGTTAAATCATTGGAATTGTTTGGTTACCGTCATTTGTGGCGACATTATTTTTTGCGCGGAACTTGGTCTAAGCATACATAGTGACAAACTTTTAACCATTCTTATTTTATAGGAGGTCCTACATAATAAAAATGCTCGATTTTAGACCTATTAACAGTCTTTATAGGAAGCAGTGAAATAATTTCATTCATCTCATTAATCTTTATTCCAAATATTTGTAATAAATGATTACTTCTTATTTGAAATTGTGGTAGGTATTTTTTATTATTATGGTTTGCTATAGGGTTCTATAAATTAAATGGGATTTATTAAGTGTTCCATGGTCTTAAAAGTTTAGGAACCACTGATATAAACAAAATGGTATTTTACCGTATGATATTCTCTCCTATTTCATGTTAGTTAGTTGACAACCCTGTTGTTATATAAATATGTTTTAACAACCCTAACTTCTGTTGTCTCGGTAACGGACTTGTTTTATTCTTTAAGTAAAAAGCAGTTTCACATTTTTCATTCGTAAAGATCTTTTATTTATTGTTAATATTTTAACATGGTAGCAGAGCGTGAACATTGATTGAAAATAACTGTCAGAGTTTTTCAAGGCAAGATTTTTTTTCTCCGCAACTGGGGTAAGACTAATTTTTTCAATAAAAATGCAGTTTAAAAATTTATATTGGTCGCCTGGAAGGTACAAAGAATGGGCCGACTTGGAAATATAAGGCAACCTTGTTACTAAAAGGTAGAGTTAGTTGACAACCCTGTTGTTATATAAATATGTTTTAACAACTCTAACTTCTGTTGTCTTGGTAATAGACTTGTTTTATTCTTTAAATAAAAAACAGTCACATTTTTCATTCGTAAAGATCTTTTATTTATTGTTAATATTTTAACATTTCATTTTAAAAATAGGTATATGGAGAGTTCTTAGTACCAATCCCGTAAATATCTTGAGAGATTGAAAACAATGCAGGATTACATTTCCTAAGTTGTCTTGCCATGATATTTCACGTGAACATAGCATTGGCATTTGATCTAGATTAAAATACATATTGACTTTTCAGATATTTTAAATCCAGCACTGAAACCGTACAGCCAAAACCATTAGAAATTGAATCCCTCGTCGAAGATTCTTCGTCGTCTACATAAATGGAGCCAAGTTAACAATTGTTTTGTTCGTAATAATTTGTTAGTGTTATATTATTTTATTTCATAAAAATAAATAACTATCAGGGTAATAAAACATTAATGAAAACCACACTTGTACATTTTATTTAATAAATCCAAAACGATCGTCACTGTGTTAAATTAATAATCTATTTTAGGCCTAAGAAAAAAAAGAAAATAGTCCTAGAAATAAACAACCACAAAATTCAAATTAATATTCTTCACCGCCTTCACCCTCGCCTTCGCCAGAGTCCATGCCGACCTCTTCATAGTCTTTCTCAAGAGCAGCTAAATCTTCGCGAGCTTCGGAAAACTCTCCTTCCTCCATACCCTCACCTACATACCAGTGAACGAAGGCTCGCTTCGCATACATCAGATCGAATTTGTGGTTTAATCGAGACCACGCCTCCGCGATGGCGGTGGTATTCGACAGCATGCACACGGCGCGTTGCACTTTCGCGAGGTCTCCTCCTGGTACCACAGTCGGAGGCTGGTAGTTTATACCCACTTTGAACCCAGTTGGGCACCAGTCCACAAACTGAATCGTACGCTTCGTCTTTATTGTACCAATAGCAGCATTTACATCTTTTGGCACCACGTCTCCTCGGTACAGCATACAGCATGCCATGTACTTGCCGTGTCTGGGATCGCATTTTACCATCTGGTTAGCGGGCTCGAAGCAGGCGTTAGTTATTTCAGCGACTGACAACTGTTCGTGGTAGGCTTTTTCGGCGGAGATGACCGGTGCGTACGTGACTAGCGGAAAGTGAATACGAGGGTATGGCACCAGATTGGTTTGAAATTCAGTTAGATCGACGTTCAGAGCACCGTCGAACCTCAATGACGCGGTGATAGACGACACGATCTGCCCAATCAGTCTATTCAAGTTGGTGTAGGTCGGCCTTTCGATGTCGAGATTCCTTCTGCAGATGTCATATATGGCTTCGTTGTCGACCATGAACGCTGCATCAGAGTGTTCCAGAGTGGTGTGGGTAGTGAGGATGGAGTTGTAAGGTTCCACGACAGCCGTGGAAATCTGCGGGGCAGGATAAATGGCGAATTCTAGTTTAGACTTCTTGCCGTAGTCTACGGAGAGTCGCTCCATTAGTAAAGAGGCGAAACCGGAGCCTGTGCCTCCTCCGAATGAATGAAAGATAAGAAAGCCTTGAAGGCCTGTGCACTGATCTGCTAACTTACGTACTCTATCCAATACGAGATCTACAATTTCTTTACCGATGGTGTAGTGGCCTCTGGCGTAGTTGTTTGCAGCGTCCTCTTTGCCGGTAATGAGCTGCTCGGGATGGAACAGTTGGCGGTAGGTGCCAGTGCGCACTTCATCCACTACCGTAGGTTCCAAATCTATGAAGACCGCCCTCGGTACGTGTTTTCCAGCGCCAGTTTCGCTGAAGAAGGTGTTGAAGGAGTCATCTCCCCCGCCGACTGTTTTGTCAGAAGGCATCTGGCCATCTGGTTGAATTCCATGTTCGAGGCAATACAATTCCCAACATGCATTACCTATTTGAACACCCGCTTGTCCACCGTGAATAGAGATACACTCACGCATTTTTTATTGTTTTTTTATAGATACTAAGATCCTTAAAAGATAACTTTGAATCTCTGCTTACAGATCACCTTCTCCTCCTTGATCGATGTGAAAAATCAAACTAAAAAATCGAATGTGAAAAGCAGATTGCTATCTAAATTCAAATTTAAATTTTGATAATTTTTAAACTGTTGTTTGGTTAGAATGCCAGTAACAAATTATAAATGTTTTTATTACAAAAAAGTTGATACCTACCGCAGGCATAATATTAGTCTTTACCTATGACATTGCTGTTTAGTATATATAAAAAGTTAAAGTATTTTTTTATATATTTTTTTTATTTCTATTAATCAAAGTATGCACCCGCGCTATCGATGCATCTCTACCAGCGTAGAGGTAATTTTTCAATGCTTTTCTTGAAGAAGTCAGATGTACGGGAGGTAACAAACTGTTACACACATGTATTATTTATCGGTTGCGGTGTGCGGGGAAAGCGGACGGCTGCGGACAGTGGCGTACGTGACCAGCGACAGCGGCGACCTTAATAGCATTCTACGATGCGCTTGACACGGCGCGCACACATTTATTGTTCATTTGTTTATAGCTATTAAAATAGTTATTATTTCGAACTCCTGGTCGTTTCAATTGAAATAAGTGTCTTCTAAAACGCGCCGATACACAAACTCTTCAAAGGCATTTTGTACTGCCTCTCGGGTATAGAACTTTTTCCTGCCAAGAATATGTCTCAATTTTGGAAAAAGTAGAAGTCTGTCAACGCAAGGTCTGGTGAGTATGGTGGATGACGCAAAACTTCCAACCCTAGCTTTCGTATAGCTTAGAGACCGTCTGTTGTACCGTGCGAGGTCGAGCGTTGTCGTGCAGGAGCAGCGCGGATGAGCGATTAACCTAGGCTGGCCGAAGATTTGCGAGCTTCTCCATCATTGTGTCCAGTTCCTCACAGTGCACATCCGCAGTAATGCTCGTGCCATTTGGTAACAAGCTGTGATGAATCACACTGGCACTAGACCATCCCATCATAGTAACCATGACTTTTCTAGGGGTGAGTTTTCGTTTAAGGCATGGCCTAGGTGCTGAACCAGGGTCTAATCAATATGATGACCGCTTATAATTGTCAAAAAGAATCCATTTTTCATCGCAAGTGACAATGCGGTTCAAAATCCCTTCGTTTCTGTGTCTATTAAACAACGCAAGGCGTTGCTCAACGCGTGGCTTAACGCGTTCGTCGCGCTGGCGATCGTTCATTTCATGCGGCACCCACTAATCAAGCCTTTACCTTGTCAATTTGACGCAAATGGACCAATATTATTTTGATGCTAACATTACTGAGTAAATAATCACTACGTTTTAGCATCGAAAGCTGCTGTTAACTCAGCACTAGATTGAATGTCGTAAGCTTCCACTATCGCCTTTAATTCGTCGTTGTCGACTTTAGTTTTCAGTGGCAAAACGGCAACTTTATAGGTAAAGATCTATTATAACTTCCACACACTTCTTTTATTGTTTTTAATATCATTGCATAAATAATATACCTACGGCCTAGTATTGTTTCTTGGTCTGAGGTTATTTTCAAAGAGAGTTATTTCTAATTTTTGGACCTCTGTAAAAACTATTTTAGTAATGGCAGTGCATACATGGACAAATCAGTTTCTACTACAGTTTTATAGGATGATTGGTAGAAATAATGGATACGCAGATTGTCAAGTATTTAAAACGATTTTTAATATCCCATTTACATATGTTCACTTTAAGTATATCAGTTTGACTCGTTTTTCTCAACTCCCTACGTATTATCTTTATTGTAAGCGCGCGGCGTGTGTAGTATAAAATATGTGGGTAGATGTAAAATAAAAATACGTATATAAAAAGTTTGCTTGTATATAAATTATTTAATTATATTTATATGTAAATATTATATTCGTATATAGTTATGTATGTGTATGTCTATGAGTACTGTAATAAGATATATAGATATATGGAATAGAGATATAGTGTAAATATTATGTGTAACCGTGTATACGTATGTAGTAAGTGTAACTCCTACAGTTTCAACCACATGTTCTTAGGTTTCAACCTAAGAGCAAGGAACATGTTCCTTGATCCTAGGTTTCAACCTTTTAAGTATTACCACAGATTAATTAGTCACGTATTACGTAGTAATTTTACATTCTCTTTGCTTCTAAGGTTCATTTGATTGATTCTAATCAATGATGTAAATTTTTGCTTAGAATAATAATAAAAATAAATAAAAAATAAAAATCAAAAATGAAAGAACAGTTGTCCAATTTGGGTCATATGGCGTGCAGCGATAATTCATGTAGCAGTATTTTAGTTTAGAAGAGTGTATAACAGAAAAATATTTTTAGCGCCGCTTATCGAATGCACCTTAGTATACAGGGGATGTTTAGAAATGAACATTATTTTTCAGTATCCTCTTCATTTGGACTATCAAATCGTATTAATATGTTCTGTAGGTCTTTCGATGGTGGAGTTATTTGCACATTGTAATGTTTAGCATACCCAAAAAATCAGATTATAGTTATCACGTGAACACAGGTACCGACGGTTCGTGCACCTTTTTCAAAACTACAGTAGTAGCCTTTTATAGAACCTTTATCCACTGAGTTTTTTTCTACTAACACATAAACACAGTATTTTGTTTTATTGATATGTCGAGACTGTATTCTCCCTTTAATGAAAATGGTTCTACTAATATCAACCCATAAGAAACAAAGTCAACTGCCGTGTTATCTGTGTTAGTATAATATATTTTGATTCTAAATCTACCATCAGAAGCTATGAGGACAGTATTAACAGCAAAACACTTTTAACGCTGTTTATCGAATGTGCCATAGTATGCAGTGTGTTTAAACATGAATGATTTTTCAGTATCCTCTTCATCTGAACTATCAAATCGTATGAATATGTTCTAGATAGATAGATAGATAGATAAATAGTTTATTCGAAGACAGCACACAATGCAGGAAACGTAAAAGCAATCAAAAATACATAAAACAATAAAAAGGAAAAAAGCGAATAAAAATAAAGAAAAATAACGAACAAAGAAAAAAAAGAAAAAAAAAGTGCCTGACATGTGCTGTGACTACGAAGAGATCCTGACTCAGCATTATGTTGCAGACTGGCTACAATGTTGGTATTCTGGTATTCTACCAGCACCCAATAGTTGAACGTGTGTTTTCTGAGTTTATTATAAAATGACTGTTCTATTCAGTGCCCTTGTGATGACGAATTGAGCCAATATAATTTATATAATTATAAGCGAAGAAAATGTGTTAGGAATAGTGGCTACATACACAATATATAGTGTGAGATAGAAAATAGTATAACTAGTGTTATTTATTACACTACTATTATTAAAGTATATGTAAATGTTGTACAGAATAGTCAATACATAAATACGAATACTATGAGCATTGAATACGATTACGAAAGTGAATGCGAAAAGTGGCATGAGCGCATGAGTTTGTACGTGAATGTGAGCACGACAACTTCAGATATACGCTAGTGGACCAGATTTCTCTAAGAGTAATGTCTTAAACTGTTGCTTAAATTTGCTGCGGGAACCGATATTTCTAATGGGAGGGGGAATTTTATTCCAACATTTAGTTCCGTTATATCTGAAACTGCCACGAAATTTAGCAGTTCTATATTTATGAATTCCTAGAGGGAAAACGCAGGTTCTCAACCTATCATTTTCCACAGATACTCGCCACTTGAGTTTCCGAAAAAGATACTCAGGAACCCGACACCTGATTACATCAAAAAGTAAGGTTGCAACTTCAGTATAATATTTTTGACGGGCTCTCATGTTCAAGATCTATGTTCTCTAGGTCTTTTGATGGTGGAGTTATTTTCTCTAGGCCTTTCGATGGTGGAGTTATTTGCACATTGTAATGTTTAGCATACCCAATAAACCAGATTATAGTAGTCCCGTGACCACAGGTACCTATGGTTCGTGCACCATTTTTACAACCTTTTATTGAATTTTTAACACTGCCATATGAATTATCGCTGCATACCATATAGCAAAAATCGAGCCACGGTTCTTTAATTTTATGAGTATTTGTATCGTATTTATAGTTATTTTTAAACTTAAGTTTTCATTAGTAAATGATTATTTTGTACTTCTCAATGTTTTTTTTTGAAGTCAGATTATATTTTTTATTAAACTTTTTTTGCAAATAAATATTTCATGACCAACTTGTAATGTGACACGAATTACACCGAAAGTGCGAGGTTGCCATACGTACTATATTTTTAAACAACCTGTATACTAAAGCGCATTCGACAAGCGGCGCTAAAAATATTTTTCTGTTAATACACTGGACGCAAGAAGACTTAAGGTGCCTTAATGATGGTATTAAAAAGAAATCCTTTTGAAAAAAAACAGAATTTGTGTCTCAGAATTATATAGTTTGACCTCCTCTAAGGCCTCACGCAATCAACGCAAGGATATAAAAACATCATAGTCTATTAAAATGTTACATTTTTTTTGGGCTTAGCATGCAAAAGTCAGAGCACGTAATTTATATTTTAGATGTCGAGAGGGGTTTATTGTAAAGTTAAATTCATGTTTGTGGGGCTGCAACCTTTGTCCCGCGGCCGCCATCTTAGAAAAAGGGCATAAATAAAATTTGGAAAAAGTTTGCAAGGAATAATCCATAACAAACTTATTCCAAATTTTATTTATTTATTAGATTTTTACAGCGATGCGAAACTTATACTATTCTCCAGTGCTTGTAAGTATACATTAATATATAATTCGGCATAGTTTTCTCTCGTTATTTTTATAAGAAACATTTTAGTGATTGACATTGTAATGTTGTTAATAATGAGTTATTTTATTCACCCCCTACGAGGTAGTCTGGTGGCGTGTTTTTTTATACGTCCTATACCCAGTAGACAGAATCCACGAACATTTTCTAGCTGACATAATAATGAGGTAATTAAAAATATCGAAATATATTTTCCAATCTACTGCGTCCTCAGTCTCTTTCATGGGCTAGGCTGCTACTCAGGATCTAGTTGATATCTACATTATGTTGCTGCAGGTCTCCGCAGAACAATTCAGCCACAATGCAAAACATTTGAGGCCTGTCTTCTGTCTTCCACGTATTACTCTACAGTTTCCTTTGCATCGGCAGAATATCAACTTTAGAAGCTCAGAAGGTGCTGGAGGTTTTACACTGAACAGGCATCAATATTTGTCCATACTTTTTCCAACCCCAGTTCTTGAGGGTCGTTGTAATTCCCGCGTCACGACTGGACCTGATGATAGACTCGGAGGCTGTGCAAGCGGGCTGTGTCTTGTGTTGGAGGAAGTGAAGACAAATTAAATATATTCTTTGTCACTGAGTTGGCGAATCGTTTTATCTAAGACTGTCGACAGAATCATCATCTTTATTGCCATCACATAAAGAGATGAAAAATAATATTTTTTTGTGAAATGATCAGAACTAGTATTTCTCGCTCAACCCGGCATTTGCTCTTTATCTCACAAAATTTTTTATATAGATTTTATACATGTAAAGTTCAAAAATAATTTAAAACTAAAAAGTATTAACAAACAAAGATTTGTTTGGTTCTTATGTCTGTCAAATGAAACAGCTTAATAGTATTCAAACGTTGAGCATACTGATAGACAAAATATGTGTATTCCCATCCCATTCTATTATAAGCTTACAACATATTATATTTCTTTCAATCTAACAATTCGTGACGTGTGAAAGACGATACCTTTTAGTGGTTTTGTGGATATTTCAAAGTTGTTCATTACAATAAATGTATTATGGCCACATAATTAGACAGTGACAAAAGGCATTCGTGGTGAACATCTTGCTCGGTTCGCAATAGTCATTGCTAGCAATTCAGCCTTCCTTTTCAGCTAATCCACCACAGAAATCAACAGAGTACTTCATTATGGTGTGATCTTGCGGTGTGATCCCTGAGATATTTTGGCGGGAACGGGAGGTGAGGTTGTCATTTCAATTAGATTTTCAATTTTTTATATTTTTGGGAGTTTGAAAGTACAACAGTGATAATATATTGTGTTTTAAAGTTCTCTGTAAGTGAAAATAATGGAAGAAATTTAAATAAACATGTGTAGCTGAGGTTTCCGCGTTCTTTCAGAAATTATTCTTGTTAATTTCTGGGTGTTAGGGACTTAGTTGTAAGATGGAAAAACAATTTTATGTTAAATATGGGCTTCATGTGTTCGTCATGAACAATACTGTGACGTGGTTATATAACAAGTGTTTCTTCAGAAGTTACTTTATAGGCTGATGGCTTTGTTGCCAATGCCTTAAAAAAATTAAAAAAAAAAATTGATTCCCCTAAAAAAAATTATAAATAAAGAAGGCTCTGTGGAAGAACGAAGAACAATAATTACAGACATTACTTAGTGAATTACATTATTTTACTAGTTTGAAAAAAATGTCTAAAGAAAATACTAATATCAATATGTCAGAGGATGAAATAGAAAAATGGACTAGAGACGTGCATGGAAAAGGTTCGATTCCCTTAACTGAGCGGCTAAACAGTGGTAAACGCTTCGTACGATTGTACTATTCTGCTGTTTTTTGATTGTACTATTGTAAATGCTTGCTGCCCACTATGCTGGCGTTACTGCTTGTCAAACTTTCCATTTGCCTGCGCTTTATACGACGGTTTTTATTCGATTTTACTTTTCGTTTGATTTAATAGAAGTTAATAACTTGACTACCAATTTTAAATTCGTTCTGCTAGATCACGTGGATTATATGTACGTCATTCTATTCTACTAGCGTTTACGACAATGATCCACTTGTCTAGGCCCCCTGAACGAAGATTTAACAACGGTCTTAAGAATATTCTGTGCATGTAATGAATTATTATTTCAGATCTTAACATGTCACCGAGTTGTTCTAGTTTCGAAGTGCTAGATCCTCACGATCCAGTGATCAGCCGACTTGCTACTCAACTGTTCAAACGTACCAACGATTACCTGCAGGGTGAAATGGCTACGGGACAGGTAAATCTATATTCGAAGCAGAAATGACGTTATTTTAACTTATTTGTATATATAACTCTCTTAAACCAATACTTCAGATCTATACTCAAGTATGAGTCTCTGTTTGAGAATAGTAAGAAATGCTGCTATTCATCAAATGGGCTAAGCATTAGATTAACTACTGTTTCCCATTTTGACATTTGATTATAGATATTGTTAATTATTATTCGAGAGTCAAAACTATGCCTTTATAGCTGATGTTTTGGAATGACTGCTCTGCGAATTAAATTCTGAAATTAAAATTTCACTACAAAATCTTTTCTACCCAAAAATGACTTCTGACGGTTAGGTTACAAGTCTAATGCTTGCCACACACATTCAAGTATGTTTGGTCAAACTGGTAAAATTGGCATGATGCTCCTATAATGCCACACACTCAAATTTACTTGATGCAACCTTTTCTTCATGCAAATTGGAAGGGCTTGAATAAGCATACTTGCTTATGTGTCGTGTGTGGCGGATATGAGGTGATCATGAAGCATAGCGGAAGTTCGCCTTAGACTTCCATTTTTTTTAATATTTGAAAGTCTAAAAACAATTTCGATCACTGACACTTCAATAATATAAAATATATTATTGTTTTTCTCTTGCTTTAACATAATAAACTTATAAATCAAATTATTATATGTGATCAATAAGTGCACATAAAGTTCTTTACTTTTTTATGATTTTTGAGGTAGCGTTCTTCATGTAAAGAAAATATTTTTTATATTGGCCATTTTAATTTGAATAAAAAAGAACTATACTCCCACCTCAGATGGGGCTCAAAGCTTGATTGACAATGGCATTTAGACACAATAACATGGCTAAGGAATGAAAGAAAAGCAATAGTTTTTTGTAATCTTATTTATTTTATTTTTCTGAATAAAAATTCCACGTTTCATGGGTTTTTAGGTGAATAAAAATATCGAAGTTCATATTCAAATAAACGGTGAACACCGCCACTGGCTACTTATTTTCAACAAAACTTAATATCTTAAAAAATAAGCAAATTTCATTTCGAGATAACAAATACAATAAATAACTTCAATCTCAAAAACCGGCCTTTATAGCTGTTTAGTTGGAAGAATGAGTTATTTGTTTCGATTTACTGTTGAAACATTTGTTGCTTCCTTGTATGACTATAAGTCGAGTGAAATTAACATTTTTTATGTAACTGCAGAAATGTGCATTTTTGCTTCATACAATAAATATCTCTGACAAATTTTGACTCGAAAGCTAAAAATCAGCCTCTATAGCTGTTTAGTTGAAAGAATGAGTTATTTATTTAGTTTTTTTGCCAGTATCATACATTCCATGCCTCCTTGTATAAGATTAGAGTCGAGTAAGATTAATATTTCGCTTTTGGCTATAGTTTTATAACCTTTAATATTTTTTTTTTATTGTCTGGGTTGATTTTTCAAAAGTATATACACAAACATTTTATAATATTTAGTACTAATAATGTTTTAATAATAATTTTGTTTACCAGGAGCACTACACTCTTCTTGAAGAAATTAATAGACAAACTATAACGAAGTATGCTGATCTTCGAAATTTAGCCCTCAACCTGAGTAAGAGTCTAAATGAGTGTACTGAAATGTGTAAGTACAAATACAACCCAAACTACTGCAGATTTTTGCACAGATATTCCTTATTATGTAGTCACTTGTAAATGGGGATTTTTAAGAATTCAATCCCTAAAATGGTAATATAATAATAATAATAATAATACCCCAGACAATTACACAGATTGTGTGACACAAAACTAAGCAGTAAGCTTGCACTATGGGCACCACACAAGGAACTCTGGGGGAGTTCCCAGTAACACCCAGAATCCAACCTCTTTACCTCTTAATTAACAGTGTTTCTTGTAACCATCTTATTATTATCATAGCAATAGATTTATCTAATTTTAATTAATTTGTGACATCGGGGTATAGTAAGTCAGGCTGTTCCTTGACATAGGCCTCCCTCAAGCTTGATGCTCCTGGAGAAGCTTTTTAGTCAGTAATTAAAAAAAAAGTGTTTCAAAGTTATATTTACACGAACTGTATCCACAACTTCACTTGAGTGGAAAATCTTTACATGTTTACTTTCCCGGGCTAAAGGTAGTTTTTTTAAAAAAAAGCCTATGTCTGTCTCCAGGCACATAATATCTCTGAACCAAATTTCATCATAATAGGTTCAGCGATTTAGCATTTTCCACTACAAAGTTTCATCCCTCTTTTCACTCCCTCAGAGATAGATTTTTGATAAAAAGGTAACTGATATCTTTTTGATAAAAAAGTAGTCTGTCTCCATAGTTTAGCAGTGAAAACGCAACAGGCTCATGTTTATAATAGTAAATATCTGATATTCAGGAAGCCAGTAAATGCATTTGCAGTGAAGATTAAATCATTTATTTTATGTTATGATTTATCAATTAGTGTGTTTTTTTAAATATGAGTGATTTCTTGAGGAACTTTATAATAAAAATGAATGCAGATGCCAAAAAGTCCTATTTTATGATGATTTTATGTTTCCAGATATTCAGGAAATCAAGCCGTTACTAGCACAGATTGACCAAATCGATGCCCAAGTTTCACGATTTGAAGCGAATGCCTACAAAATGGACGCTTACACTAAACAGCTGAAAGCTAAGTTCCAGGAGTTGGAGGAGAAGTGAGATGGATATCATAGTATAATATGTATTACGTTTTGTAATTTACTTTTATAATATCATAGTGATTTCTAGTTAGAGTATAGTATTGAAGCTGCCTTACAGGTCGTTAACCACAACCACTATGTAGGTAAACCATTGATATGGCACTGCATACGGATCTCATAAAAAAGGTGTAACTTACATACTATGTCAGTTGTATTGCCATACCTAACTCTAGATACCATGTGGATAGAGTGATATGAACCGGATTTTACCAAGAAAATAGAAACTTTAAATTCCACTAAGATGGCAAGCTGTCACTGTAGCCTAAGGAAGGTTGCAACACGGGTTGATTACTGCATACCTTTTGTGGACAGTTGTAGATTAACACGCTGCCAGTTTGATATATTATGTTTGTCATCAATCAAGGTACTTCTAATTACTCTCGTCAATGTATAGTATGGGTTAATTCTGTTAAAGGAATAATGTTATTTGTTAATTTTTTTTTTAACGAAGGTTTTTAACCTTCTGTATTTGGTTCATATGACTTGAGCGGTATTGGAGCTGCACTAGAGTTAGCTATGTACCATTTATTGCATTGTCATTGATGATGTCCCAGTTATCAGTTGCAACGAATAATAGAACTTCTGTGACTTTTGCTATCTTGAGGCATTTTCGTTGATTCTGTACAATAAGTAATGTAATATGTGTGCGAGTGCCATCTGATCTCAGATGTGTACACAATGATCTAACAAACTAGTATACTTTTTAATTTAATGAGAGATATTTTAGTTATGTCATAGTAATTCTACGTGTAATTTTATGTGTGAGTTCAGAAATGCCCCTGTAAACATGTAAGATTTTTACTTTTACGGCAACATTTCTGAACTGGACCTGAATTAGACAATTTTTATTTTGTGCGATTATGGACTAGCTATGTAGACACATCTGTCTCAGTGATTTCTTTCTCCAAACAATGTTAAGTGCGATAATTATTCGCCAGAATGTATGTAACATCGATTGTGGTTATTGGCCTGAGACTAGCAGGCCTTGTAGTAGCAGTAGATTTAATTTATATTTGTAATTTGCTAAGCGTGCACAGTGCGATTGTATTTAAACAGCCTAAAACACTTTTGCATATCTATTAACCATTACTTCAATTTATGAAGTTATGGTGTATAGAGTATTTTAAATTTTTTTTTGTTTTTGTCATGTGGACAAATGTGTCACAGTGCTGTGTACTATCCCGGATAAGGCGTGAAGATATGTCCGTTAGCGTTAAACCTATAAATATTGAATGTGACATTGATATTTTGTTATTCGTTGATCATTATATTTATATTTGTTGGTATTTTATATTTGTTAATAATTATGTATAAGCTAAATGTGAATATTATTTAGAAAATAATATGTTATTGGACATTAGAAATTGATAATTTCTCGTAAACTTGTACTTATATTGCACTGCCAGTATATAAAGATATGTTAGATCTTAAGCTTACCGTTTGCGTGTATAGAAACTGACCCTCAGTTTCCGTTAAGATTATACATATATCCTATTTTTTTCATTTTTGTCCTTAATGTAAACAAATATGGTGACTATAACATAACTAGAGGTGGGCTAGTTCGCAAATGATTGACTCAGTTGTCATACTTTTTAGTTATTAGTAAAACAAACATTTTTAGAACTTCGTCCGTTTGCGTGTTTGTGCTTCCATAAAAACCACCAAGAATTAAAAGATCATGTTTATATAAAAATTTGTATTTAATAGGAGATTATTATTGTTCACACATCGCAAACAATAATATTCTTGTGTAATATTGTTCCCTTCTATATTTTCCAATGAGTTATGTCACACATATTAGACTGAACTGATTTGTAATACTAATTTGATCTAGGAACATAGGCTACCTAAATGTAACACTAGAAATTAAAAACAAAATCCTTGACCAATAACCTCAATTTCTTTAATGCCGTACTATTGGATAATATTATTATTTTTGATAGATAGATAAATAGTTATTCGGAGCACAGCACACAATGCAGGAAATGTAAAAGCAATCAAAAAATACATAAAACAATAAAAAAGAAAAAAAGCGAACAAAAAATAAAGAAAAACAACGAACAGAGAAAAAAAAATGTGCCTGACATGTGCTGTGACTACGAAGAGGTCCTGGCTCAGCATTATGTTGCAGACTGGCTACAACGCTGGTATTCTGCCAGCACCCAATAGTTGAACATGTGTTTTCTGAGTTTATTATGAAATGACTTAAATATTGTTCCGGCTAAAATTACTGAAGTGTACCTATGATTCCACAGTTAGATAACTCTAAACAATTTTTTTGTATCGTATCGTGTTTTGTGAGGGCAGTTTGTCTAGCATATCTCTTGGTCCATACACTTCTTGAATGCAAGAATTATTCCTGGACTTGATTTGAAATGAGTTTTGCAAAATCATGTAAATTTTAATATTATATGCATATTACTTTATGAGAAAGAATTTAATAAGTCTAGGAAATTACTAAATGTATTTCTGATTTATAATAATTTGTTGAATATCTTACTTTATTTAATAGTTGTGTTATAGAAATAACTATATTATTTCTTCGAAGTGAGTTTCTATACTATATTATTGTGTTTCAAATGCAGCATAATGGAAGTAGGATATCGAATTTTCTGTTATTGTACAAATAAACTTCATAAATTATTTTACTGTCTTTCTGTTTGTTGCTTGTAACCTATGTGTATTAAAAACAATAGCAGCTGTTTTTGAGCTACTTTATGAAAAAAACTAGACCTCGTATCAGTATAAGGGTCTGAACAAAAGAGTGAGATCTTTTCATTTGTCGTATGACAATTGCAGATATGCTAGAAGTTTAATTTTTTAGATAATTTATTTATATATATATATCGGCCGTGGTCCCAAGTAAACAGTAAGTAAACCGTTTGCTTGAGACCAAGGCCGATGCAACTCGACCGAAACGTCAAGCCACTAGTCGCGGGGACTTTAAAAAAGTTATTTATCCTTTTTCGATTACGTTTTAACATCCGGCGTGGGATTTTTCAAAATTTATAATTTTGCTTTCTTTTTTATTTCAATCTTTTTAGAGAGTACGTTAAGTACGTTACTACGAGTATCTACATTCCACTAACATTATAAATGTCAAAATTGTTTTTTTTTCTAATAAAAAGCCCTCAAGCGCTGACTATCCTGGCTACTGCAGCGCCCCCGGGTGGTCTACAGCCGTAAAACATGTATAAGAATCTCCTCTGTGAATACTATTTATATGATAGAAATCATTCTTGTTGAATATCAGTCCTAAACATTCCAAGCACAAAATAAAATACGGGTATTACCTGCAACTCAGTAAAGACGGTGTTGCCAGTCGCTACAATGAACAAGATGTTCATATTTATTATATACATTCATTTAAAGAAAGGGGATTCCCCGATTTCGTCACAGTATAAGTAATGAACAATTCCGTGCTCATTTCAATCGGTCCGAATCGAATCGAAATGGTTCAAATATTTACAAGATATTATTATCACTTATTGTGAAATTTTGCCGCCCCTACCGTCTGCACTACGCTACGCCACTTGTCTAGGGTTACCAACTGTAGGTACTACAATATATAAGTAACGCGACGCGCAGCGAAGTTATACTCTCAGTGACGGCAGAAATAACTTTGTTTGACACAGTGCCTTTGAGAAACGTTATGAAATACAAATTTATACAGAATTTCTACAAAAGTGTACAGAACCCTTCGCTGTTCGTGGTTCGACATGCTCAACTGATATTTATTAATTTTGAGATAGTTAAAACCTTTGCGAATTATCACGTATGACTAACGTGACCATACGTCCCGCTTTCAGCGGGACCGTCCCGCTTTCAGGCTGCCTGTCCCGTTGTCCCCAGCTAAAGCAAAATTGTCCCGCTTTTGCAAACAGACTAAACGATAATAATACGTACCGTACGGGTACCCCTACCGTGATATTCAAATCATGTGATAAGCTCTATTCCTACTTGAAAACTAGACTCGACATTTTGAAACAGATTTGCTCCACCGACAAATATAAAAAGGCGTCTGCAACTGAATCCAATGTTGATTATTTCATATTACATAATGATTAATAATTTTTTTTTATTTAAATAGCTTTTTTTACTAAATTCTGCAAGCGTCCCGCTCTGACAAAAAAAAATGGTCACGTTACGTATGACTGACCGTCAGTCAGATCGAGCGACTATTATAATGTCGTATAAATCCCATCACTCACCATTAGTCATTCATCATTAATGACTGTTGGAGTTAGTTGACGATATAATGAGCGTGTAATGGACGTCTAATGCTAATGCCCTGATGCTTTCTTCTCTTTTCAGGTAAGAATGTAAATAGTGTTCCCACTCGCACAAAGTTCTCGTCAGCCGACATTCATGCAGGACCAAGAAATGAACTCTAAATTGTTTTGTAGTCTGAGTGTTATCAACAGCTCTCCAAGTTTGTTGTGTGGTACGACTGCAATCTTTTTTTTTAATGTAAGTGAGGTTACTTCCTACGGAAATCGAGTAAAAGTAAGATAAATGCCGTGGAAATAGGATTTCTCAGAAGTTTGTGCGATGTTACCTTTGCGAACGAAATAAACAATGAAGAGATACGCAGTATGACAAAGGTGGATGACAGTGGTAAAAATGAAGAAAGAAATGCATAGGTGGTTCGGGCATGTAGAAAGAACGAGTGATGAATAATTGGTAAAGAAAATCTATAAAACGAAAGTGACTGGTAGCAGAAGCCAAGGAAGACCAAGGCGTCTTCTGAAGAAGGCAATGTCAAAACCATTCACATACTTATGCGAAAGTGCGTGAGGAGAATGATGAAAGTAGAGGCGAAGTATGCAAGGACCGCAATGCTTGGGACTCCGTCTTCTCTGACTACCCCGTTAGAGATACTGCGTGAGGACATGTATGTATAGTTCGTTCGAGATAGATGTGCTTATTATGCTCTTGCAGTGTTTCAAGAGTAGGTATGCGACTGCCAACTGTTGTTCCCTATTCGGCTATTGATAGCTGTTAATCTTATTCGATATCGAACAATAATTGTAAAATATTTATAACTTTTTCAAAATAATATATAACTATGTATAACTATTTCTCAACATATGCTATAACTCCAGACGTCACGTCCAGCAACTGTGATGTATATCAGATAAGCTGATTGACCTGTATATACAAATACAAGCCGTCGAAAATATCTAGGCACCTCGTAAGAATGCGCTTCCACCGTCCCGCGTCGCACCATACCTCAGCCTCGCACTATTGGTACTGTTGCCGTGAATAATCTATGGTACGGCCAATAGACTCGGCCGCCGCCGCCGCCACATACCTGTCCGGTACATTCAGACTGATTATCTCCAATATTCTAGACTCAGAAACCTTTCCCCTTATTATCTTAAAAATATATGTTACTAGTCTAAACTCATTATATCCAACCATACCTAAAACATAATGTTGGATATAGTAATGGGCAGAATGGATACCATACCTCATGTATAAATCTATCTATATATAATGAAGTTATGTTTTCTTTGTGCGTGAATCACGTTAAAACTACTGAACGGATCGATATGGGACCACGACCATTCGATGCGGAATCGTTTGTAGATGGTTTAAGTCTATTCATTTTTTGTTTTTTTTTTTTTTTGCCCAGCGAAGCGGGCGGGAAACGGCTTGTATCTTATAAACTTATTTTGGACTCTGTCTAGTATGGTAATATATTTATTTTCATGTGGGGCCCAAACGACTGCATTATTTTCCAGATTACTCCTAACTAGAGCATTATGCAGAGCTATTATCGCTTTTGTGTTCGTGAATTGGTGGGTTCTACGAATAATGAAACCCAGATTTCTATATGCTTTTTTGCAGCAATTTGTAATGTGTTCTTACATATATGAGTTCAGGATTCAGCATAACCCCCAGATCTCTTATTTTTTCAATTCTAATATTATTTATAATGTTTATGATAAAAAGGTAGTAACTCGAATTTACACATACAAAAGAGTTTTGATAGTCTCGATTTTCCCGGGAATTTCGAGACTGAGTGTGATAGTCATGTGTCGAAAATTTGGTCCCGGGTCTAGAAAGGGCGTCGAGACTAGAAGTCCTACTAGGTTTGCCCCCTCTAGGTGCGTAGTTTGGAGATTTGGAATCACATTATAGACAACCTATTAATAAAGTATAGATTTAATAATCATAAACAGAACTGCAGAAAATGACATTGCGAGTTCGCGACATTAAGTCTTATCTCTCTCTAGCTTACCCCCACTATATTTCCCTCTACTGAAATTTAAAACTCAATACCTCCTATTTCCAAATAAATTCTAAGTAATTTTTTTTGACAACTGTATTTTTTTTTAATTTAATATGATTCGTACAACCGTCCCTTAATTGCTTCATGCAAACTGGACGGCGCTTCAAGTGCTTCATGCATACTGGACGGGATTGACGTCAAGTACAATGGATCGTGTGTGTGCTCTAGGGGCGTCATGCCAAACGACACTTCATGCAAACTGGACAGACTTGATCAAGTTTACTGGATGGTGTGTGGCCGGCATTACGATTTGTCGTAGGGCTCTTAAATTTTTCTCAGGCTTGCGGTTACTTAGATAGAACCATTTACATCTTGAATTTCAATGTGGTGGCTAACCCTTGGCCTCAAAAATTTTTTAAGTTTACGTGGAACCAATGCCCAAAATACACATTGAAGCTCAGTGAGGAAGTGAAATATCATGACGAAGTGGGTCGTTGGGCTTATTTTCACTGCAAAGAAATGGGAGTTCATAGATTGCTTGTAGATTTGTAAGGACAAACAATAAAACACACACATATTTTTTATGTTTTTATAACAAGTAGTTCCAATAAAATTTTACAAGTTCTTTTGTACAAGATCGGAGTAACCTCCGTGTTGAAACATAATCGCATTTCAGATAAACGTGGCATGAACTGTGGAGAGTGCTTTAGAAGTATACGTAGGGCTCATACTAGCGAGTGGGACTGTATGGAGGCAACAGCGGGGCGTCCCCGCCCGCCCGCGCTCTGAGCGGGGCGGGGACGCCCCGTCGTGGCCCGGCGATGATCACATGCTCCCACGAATCTGTCCGTCCGTGCATCCAGCGTCGCCACGTGACCGATATACCTAATATACACAAACATATTCACTCACAATGTCAACTACATACATACATAACACATTATGTATTATTATGTAATAACTAACTACTTCTGTTGTACCTCCCATTGTTGTATTCATTTTCGCAACTGAGCTGTATCTGTCATCACACATTGGTATCTGATTACGCTTTTTCATTTAGGTAATCGTTTTCACTCACACTTACGCGTGTTTATTGTGTCTTCCTCGTGTCGCAAATTGAACAGTATGCGACACGTCATCATACACACATAGAATACTGTAGGATTATGTTACACATTTAGCGTCTCTGTATCCCATAAATTTTTAACTACAAATTTATAATAATAATATCTTATATACAACAATAATTATTCAATTTGTGCTAATTTCAATATTGAGCGGCATTTGTGCTTGGCTCGATGGCATGACATCGTTGCTATAGGGTCTGCATGACGATATCGTCGTGACAACATGACGATATCTATATTTCTATATGGCGATTAGGTTTTTTTTGGGATTTGACGAGTTTCTAGCGGCAATTGGGGGCCGGTTTACAAAATTTTGGTTAATTAATCTTACCGGAAAACAGTGAATACCGATTAAAAACCGGTTATTACCGAGCAAAACCTGTTACAATAAACCTGAATAAACTGGATCCAAGCCCTGGCTTCTAATTAGGGCTTGAAACCGATTAAATTGGATAATATATATTAAAAACTGTTTTTAACCATTGACGATAAAGAGTAAGAATGTTTTTGAACTTTGTTATTCTTGAAAGCGGTTCCGAGCCTCGCTCCTTATACGCCGTAAGCAGAAAGGTGTACTTAGACGTACCTTAAATAATCAAATTAGACACTGTAATTAAAAATAACTAATTAATAATTAACATCAGTCATCCTCAACGACACGACACGACATTATAGTACATGGAGACATACATACGTATATCGTGTTTAGGCCGTGCTGTGCGCCGGTCACGCTGACGCCACGTGTTAGACTTACTGAACCGTTTACTAATAACATGAAATTGAGCAGGTAACAGACGCACGGACGAACAAATTGACTACACCCTGTAGTGACTAGATACGTAGGTACGAACCTAACTATATATAATAAATAATTAAACGATCTCTAGGGGCTTATAAGTTTTAAAAGCTTTACATTTTTTTTCTTAAAAGTCTTCACAAAATTGTATAACTTACTATAGTATTCTATGTTCCAATTAAAAAGATAAAAAGATAATATGTATGTTAATATCACTTAACGCTACAAATAAATATCGCCGTGGGCTTTCGAACGCGCTTAACACAAACTGTAAAGTAATGCATTCTATTGTATTATTGTTTCACTATCGAAATCAATCGATTACTTTAATATCGATAATATCTTGTCCTATGTCAATTCCCGTATTTGCTATGAAATCGTGGACTGTATTTCCAATAATTAATTAATTTACAATAATGAATATCGGTCATTTTAGATATGACGTTAAATTTATCAATATAACAATAATAATGAGTAAAAGAGAATAAAAACCATCACAAAATAATAAATTTATAAAAAATCAACAATATAAAGAGTCACAGCAGTATGTACAATGTTACACACAGGCGGTAGGGACGTGGCGCGCGCGTGTGCATGTCCGCGTGGTTGTTATGTCGCAAACAGATCGAGCTGACCAATTGACCAAGCCAATTTTTTTAAATTTCTATGCGGTGTACTTACTTTCAATTTGGTAAGTAATGTATTTTGTTAACCTAGATATTTCATATTAGTTACCAATTTAAAATATTCATAATAGCATTAAAGAAAGGGCAAATTAGATGCTCGGAATCAACTCAACTATTCCCCTCGTTATTTTCGCAACTACTGCATTTAGAATTTCAAAAATTTTAGGGAATATAAAATCACGTCAAATTTAAGAAAGAAAAGTATAATGACAGTTCTAAGTTTTATAAACTCCAGAAATATGCTACTGAATCCTTTGAGCGCTACTCAGCCTTCGCCTTTAATCAAATTAGGAACATATAACATCCACAATGGCCTCTCTGTTCCTCTCAACCTTCGGACATAATTGTGTCTCTATCTATTACCATTTGCCTCGGAAACAGCGGACATTTTCTTGCCGTATTATTGACTTCAGATTGCTTCAAATCAAGTTCTCATCGAGGTCTTTCGTTAAAAGATATAAAAATATGCTTTTTTTTTGCTAGCGATAGGTATATCTGGATGGATTCACAGAGCCGTATTCGTTGCGATACAGAACGAGCTCGTAATTTCAATTGCGTACAAATCGGACGTGAATTCTAGATAGTGAAATTGAACGCGTGTGAATGAAACCATGACACAAATATTGCTTGGCAGACGCCTAAAACGATCCGCGGACTTCATTAAAATGTCGGATTTAACCATTATTCGGTTTTATGTTTTTATGTCGATATATACCGTCAGTGACTGTCAGTGACTTATGTATAAACGACGTAATTCAAATTTATTTTTGTGATGTGGTAACACTTGCAGTATGTTTATAGTATAAACACTAGCGTCGCAATGTCAGCTCAGTCCGCGTGCAGGTGTACATATAACGGAATATACCCGTTTGTACGACACATGTGACACACAGCAGCAGCGCGCGGCAAGCACGCCCCGCGGCCCTTCTCAGCGCTCCCCTTCCCAACCCCGGTCCCCTCCCTACATATAATTAGTTGGCATATTACATAAATACATAACCCGTGCGCGAAGTTGACTCATGCCCATACGCAAGAACAGGGTAGGTACGCTTCGTACTCAACGCGATCCTCTCGTCGGCTTGCACTCTACAATATTCGATAAAAACCTACTATTTTATAATGAATATCCCATCGTCGACCTTACTTATCAGTTAACTTTAATATAAATATCAGAAGCTAGAATCTGTAGACCGTTTAATTACCGAGCCGCCGAGCGCCCACCGAGCCAAGCCGGCCTCGCCTCGGCGGACTCGCGTTAAAAATATCCATTTTAATCCATTAGTTTTAATTTTCTTTAATATATATATTATGTAAAATTTCATGAAGACCTAATTAAAACGGGTACAAGAAACCGATGGCACTTTACAAGGTACCTATGCATTCAATAAATTATGTCATAAAATAACATACTAAATTACTATGTTAACTTTACGCCGTGACTTATACCTAGTTTCGTTTTATAATAACCTAATCACATCGATTTAGAACATTTGTTGTGTGGTAGTGATAGTGCCGCGGCCAGCGGCTTGGCGCTTGAGTCCATGAAACAAGAAGTTGGCTGCGGCCTTGAGCGGCGCCAGCGGGCGCGGTCGCGTGCTCTCCCATTGTCAGACATTGCCGGTGGCGGGGAAGCGCGGCGGCGGCAGCGGCGGTGGCGGCCGGCCCGCTTCGCCCGCGCCCGACGACTGCTCCGACACTGCAACCAACGCGCGCGGAGCGGTCAGCCGCGCCCGCTTCACTTACCAACCACGGGCAACCCACTACCATTGCGTTCTTACAACACTACTAGGGGCACTGTTACACTGGCATCTCATTTAGGAGCGTGGCTTTTCCAATTATATTGGTACTTAATTATTCATCAAAAAAATTCAAATCTCTTTAGTTCACTCATTGAAACTTTAAAGTATGTATTTGTCACTAAACGGTAATATCTACTGAACATAACGGTACAGTTAGTCCAAAGTTGATACTCAGTACGATCAACTTCACGGTATTTTTCAACATAATATTAAAAGACGCTAGAGGCATAGATAAATGCATGATCGTGGAGTGAACCTGTTACTTGCATACAAAGAACAGTACAGTAGAAGTATCGGGAAGGAATGATGTATAATGAACAGAGGCGTGCGACGTCCAGCTCGGGCAACAGTGACATGAATAAATCAACATAACACAACAAACGAGACACTTGAAGCTGTGAGTTACAACGATACATATAAACAACTGAGGCCCGACGCACAATGAACAAATACAAAATAGACCGAAACGCTTTCAGCACACATGCGCATGTTCACACTGATCTAAAACTCGGGACGTACGCATATAGTACGTTAACAATTCACAGTGTCGAACTGCACTCAGAGCGCGGCGTATCGAGCCGGCGCGTTGCGGGTGGCTGGTTGCGCGTTGCGGGTTGCAGATTGCCGCTGGGTCACTCACGTGAGTCGTGCTTCTCGTCGTGAGCGGCGGGCGGCGGCGGCGGCAGCTGTTGCTCCAGCGCGTTCACGCAGTTCATCATGCTGCCGTAGAGGCGGCTGTCGCGGAAGCTGTCCCTGCGGAACCACACGCGCCTCGTCAGCGCCCGCGCCCGCACGCAACGCACACAACTCGCAAACGACCGCCGCTACATCCTACGGTACTGCCAACCTGCTCTGCGCGGGCGGAGCCGGTTACGTTCGTTATGGTTTTGTCACGTTCGATCTTCCATCGCATATAAACAGCGAGAAACCGGAAAATACACATCTTTCGACGCTATCTAGTATTTTACTGTTAATTTCATTTTACTGTAAGTCACAACGAACACAGAACAGAAGCGAGCTATAGGCGGATGTTAAACACTTGTTAGAAGCTTAAAACAGAGCCAGTTTGAGCAAATAGTTGCCGGCTGCTGTCGATACTGTATTTACAGGTATGGCACAGAAACGAGACATAATGGTAACACTATTTATCTTTTCGAGAATTCACCATTCTAGTCACCGTCACGGAATTTAACCAGACACTGGTTCCAGCGTATACATTGCAAATATTGGGCTCTTACAAAAGCTGTGTTACTTTCCATAGTTGATGCGAAGGAAAGAGAGATGGAAGCTGAACGTTAGTTACTTACGAGTTGCATGAACCACGTAAATAATTTAAATAGTGTTTAATAGCAACATTTAACTGCGCAGCTCACTGGATTTACAATGCGTCGGGTAGTGCTCAATGTCATCAGCCACAAATTAATAACTGATATTGCATTTTGCATCGATAAACTTACGATATGTTCTGCGGATGTTCTATAGACATTGTTTTGTGTGCATCGCGTGCCCATGGTCATGACAAGATCACGATGTTGGAATGTGTGGGACTGTGAGATAAAACATGGCATTTATGTCGTGTCGATATGTGATTTACTAATAAGGACAATGCGATCGATTGAAAACGAACAACACGTGAGGCTCAGCCTTACCTCCCGTTCGAATTCCGGAACAACGCCAAAATCTCTTCGAAGGTCTTATTTTTCGTTTCAGGAACTTTTTTATACGTAAATATCCAAAAAATTGCAAGGAATACACTAAAAGGCAGGAATGTATAGTTTTCCAGTAGAGCCTGCAACGGAAACAATGGTTTAGTGTGGGATGCAGAAGTTTTGATGTCTTGTCAACAAATGTGTGGCTTACCTTCATGCTAGGAAAGCCTATTCCGACGACGAAATTGGCCATCCAATTAACTAGTACTGCGATCGCCATGGCGCTGGGGCGCGGCCCCTGCGAGAACAGCTCGGCGGTGATCAGCCACGGAATGGAGCCTGGGCCCACCGCGAAGAACACCACGAAGCTCAGCGTCGACACCACCGACAGGTAGCTCATCCAGTCTATCATTTCCTGCACATAGCCGAAGAACTCCTATCAGGCGATAGCGGTGGCGTTCTTTCCCGTCGCCGACCGGAGTAGAAATAAATCGCAAACATAAACGCACATCACCCACCTGTCAGTGAATTAGCGGACAATGCCGGCTCGTGCTGTTATAGCAGAGTGATGCCTTCGATAATCGGCTCGTACAGCGTATGCAAGTGAGGAGTGCCGTCTGGTTGTTAGCAGCGTTCGAGTGAGTGGACTCGGTCAAGTCGTACACGCGTGCGCGAGAGCCAGAGCCCGTCGTGGACGACGTATGCGCTAAACGTTGTCGTTGTGAGGTGTAACATAGTGTTCGGTGCTGTGTGAGTGATGTACCTAACATTTATATTTGAGAATTTATTTCTTTTTATTTACAACACTTTCCTACCGAGAGTCCGGTTTCGGAAACAGGAAAGTTGAAGGGGGCTGGGGTGATAACTAGCTAAGCAGAGGCAAATCAAACGTGATGGGGCGGAAGATAATAGAAATGGATTTGAATGCGGCGCATGCTCTCTATTTAAAGCCATAAGACGTATGAGTTATGATGAACTATAGCGCACAGTACAAGTCAGTGCCGAGTGAAAAGTTGCAAGATCAAAGAAGAATTAGAAAAATTTAAAATGGGGAAAGCGATGTGGAAGCGTGCGAAAGCAGTAGATAATGAACCGATGCTCCATTTCAAATGGAACATTGATTCGCAAGAATTTTATGAAGTACACTTTTCAGTTTGTTTCATGGTGTACCACTAAAAGGTTAAAAAAAAGTAAAAAAACGGTCATAAGTAAAGTATTGTTAATACTGTTTCGACTCTGCTAATGTGCATCTTAAGTGCTTTGACCCTAATTCAAATCGAAAAAACTTGTTTCAAGGTTTCTAAATTCATACGCATTTCAAAGTTACTAAGGCATAATTTTATAATATTTTATTTTAAAATATATATACTAGCTTTTGCTCGCGACTTCGTCCGCGTGGTGGCGACTTACAACAAAGGGAATAGCATAAAATCCTTCTTCATGAAAAATACATATATACGTGCCAACTTTCATGGGGATCGGTCATTCGGTGGTGGAGCATTTACATAGATATATATGAATATCCATTTATACAAGGTTATTTCGAAAGGATGGGTAAATACGAAAGGGTATTAAAGTACCCATGACAACGGAAAACTTGCGTTTTACAACTTCAATAAAGTCAATAATTCTAAGTTAAACCTCTAAGTTAAAAAAGAATAAAGGTGAGACAACCCTAATATCAGCGTTTTTACGTCGCTAGCAAACATTTCGAATACAGGCCGTAATGATAGGGTTGTACCTTTTTTCCTGTTTAGTAAATGTTTTTTGTTGCATAGAAAACAAAGTAAACTTATCCCGTAATTATTACATCTGCAATGTCAACAGTGACACGTTGAAACCGCGGCCGATTTAACCCCCTTTCACATTAACCTTGTATATACAGAGATATAACTTTATTTTAAAATATATTCGATAGCCAATGCGTTATGTATTGATTACAAATGTATTAATAGTTGTTCAATACTGAAACGTGTGCCTCGCTCGTCTGATTGCTTCATTGATTTTGCAGAAACCATTTGCTACACACTAAAGGTTCTATATTTAGGTGCGAAACTTTAACTACCACTTTACTTAGTTGTTTATTGACGTAATGTTGCTAACTAAGCTAGAAACCTTACCGATATGGGTGGTGTACATAAGTACTGAAGTGCGGGGGTAATATAAAGTACCTAGTTGTTCCTCTGGGTAGGTACTATTGAGTAATACGGCTTTGTTTTGTCACTTTTGTGAATTATATCTTTATTTATAACCAACAGGTTATAAATAACTGGTTTTAATTCGAAGCAACAATTATAAAAATTTTCCGTTAGAATATGCATTACAGCGCAATATCCTTACAATATCTAATGTTTGAATTGAGATTGATCGACCACGAAGCTAGTCGATTCTTCAGTCAGTTTCTCTTACGGATTACATCATGTTGGTTTGTTACAGATACAAGTAACGCTTACTAGTTTAATAAAACGAATTATTTATTAACGAATCTTTGAATATTTTTTTTAATATCTAAACACATCTCATAAAAGAAGAGTCGATCCGAGATAAAAACTAACGTATTTAGTATTTCCTACATTCAAAAATAATGAGTATTGAAACAATTTTTGAAAATCGTTTTTAATTATATATTTGTATTTAATTATACTGGCAGTTATTTTTTTAATGGTTAATACACTTAAATTGTCGTTTTTAATTTTTGATTTTCCAGTTGTAAAGACAAAGGTTATAAATTCGTCTTAGTATTAGAACGTTACGTCTCTGTGATTCCATAATAAGCAACGAATATTCTAACGGGGTTTTTGGAAGTTAATTTTTAGGATGCTATAGAATTGACAAAAATAAAGATAAAAATACTATTTATCGCTATAAAAATATAATGTCCTACAATAAAAAAGTTACCACTTCAATACAGTACCTACTTGAAAAAATATAATGACGGAGTTATTGATACTATAAAATAAAATAACTCTATTTAATGACACTATAAAATAATTATACGCTATAAAGAAATTGAATGTAAAATAATAATTGGCACTATAGAAATACAATTCCGTATATTTTTTTTTTCAATATAATTCCTGCGCTCATCCTGACAACGCCATCTGCTTTACATACACACATATCTTCACGCTGTATCCCTAACGTTGTAGAGAGGACGGAGCGCCACACGTACATACATATTTCTTTCGCCGCCTCCAATCTCACCATTCTCTTCCCCTAGGCATTTTCCCCTAGGTATGCAGGTGCTTTTGACATTTCCGTCAGCTAACACTCTGGCTATTTGATCTTCGTAAGTCAGCCTTGGTCTTCCTTAGTTTCTACTACCACTCACTTTCGCTCTGTAGATTTTATTCGTCAATCTTTCTTTCCATATACCCGAACCATCTAAGCATTATTTTCTTCATTTTTACGATAACACTGTTGTGCAACCCTGTCATACTGCGTATCTCTTTATTGCTTATTTTGTACCGCCGCACCGCACATATTTCTAAGAGATCGTATTTCTACTGCATTTATCTTACTTTCATTTCATTTCGGGCATATCCAGGCCTCACTACCGTACAATAAAGTTGGCACTAACACCGCATTGTGGATTGCCATTTTGGCGGTGTTAGATATATTCGCACTGCCTACTGATGCGGCGAAAGAACAGTTTACGTAATTGCCAGCTGCTCCTGTCTCTGCGCATCCTACTCACATCTTTCATCCCTAGAAAACGTACTCCCTAGATACATATTTTCATTCACTTGTTCTAGACATTCCGTGTACACATAAATCACTATCAGCTTTAATATAATTTAAGTTAAAAAATTTGGTTTGAAAACTATTAATTTTAAAGTAAGCCACAAGTTATTATATTATGTAGTGCATTATGGTAACATTAGAATTACGCGAAAATATGTCATTTATAACATTTTCGAATTAATTAAATATAATTTGAGTTGTCGATTTATTTGCTCTTTTCATACTGTAATTATATAGTAGAGATGGCCAGGTAAGTTCGGCTCATCTGCATACGTTGGGTTGACGAAATTTGACGCGAAATGCGTGCTTCTGTATCATAAAATATTGTATGGTCGGTGTTTGAAATATCGAACCTACCTATAACCAATAACCAGTGTTGCACAACAATAAAATTGGAATACATCGTTTCTGAAATAAAAAAATCAAAATCTGGCTCTGTATAAGACACACCTTTATCAGAAACGAGATTGTGATGAATATGGAAAAGATGAACATCCCGCCGAGGCCGTAGAGGTGGAGTGTGCGGCGGCCGGTGCGGTCCATGAGGGGCAACGAGACGAGGGTCATTCCCACCATGATCGCGCCAATACCCATGGTCGCGAACTTGGCCGACTCGTCGGTCAGCCCCGACGATGTGAACAGGGATGTGGAGTAGTAGAAGACCTGCCAAAAATAGAGCACGATGTTTAAAATAAAGGCTGTAAGACTGAAATCCAAGTACGTACATACATACATACATGTCTTCACGCCGTATGCCTAACGGAGTAGTCAGACAGGACGGAGCGCCAAACGTCGCGGTTCTTACATACTTCTTGCGCTTCCTCAAATCTCATCATTCTCCTCACACATTTTAGCCTAGGTATGCGAGTGCTTTTGACGTTTATTATCCAAGTACGTAATTAACAAAAAACCATTATAACAATAATCTGTACATCTATTTAAGCGAAATACCACTCATTGACTGACTTATCACGAGATCTCCGAAACTATAGATCCGATTGACTTGAAATTTAGCATAGTAACTCCTTTCGCGGTGTAGACGCTATCTAAGAACGAATTTTACGAAAGTCCTGTCCAAAATGGCTCTGCTACCCGTGCGAAGCCGGGAGCGGGTCGCTAGTCCATACATATAAATAAGGTTGTAGTGAACTTTTTTAAGCTTTTGTGGTTATTTGCACGTAACCAAAACCTATACATGCTTTTTAAATTGTTGTCTATCTGTCTGTATTTATATGTACAGATGACACATCTAAATTACTCTATATCACCTGTTATTTCAAGTGTTATATAAATATATTAATGAAATGGCCTTCTCAAGTTCTTGAATTTGAGAACTATAATGATGGAGTCCGATAAATTTTATCTTTCATTATTTTTGTCATTAATTTTATGTCGCACCATAGACGCCATATTGAATTTTTTACAAAATAACCTATGTCACGCGTGTAATCACGCGTAATTGAGACAAATTCAATGCCACCTCATACCTGAAATACGTGAAAACATGTAGTTTCGGTTCTGTAAGAAAACTGATGAACTTACATACATACATATTTACGTACCTAAATCACACCTAATACCTATGTATATCTTTGCCATAGCAGATCTAATGCGAGTGCCACTCATGCGTAAAACTATGTTGGGCACAATATAAAATTATGAGAGGGTAAATTATTTTAATTTTCGCGTACTATGGCGAAAAGTATTAATTAGTTACAAATAAATTACTCAGATAATACAATGCTAGACGGTTAGCGCACATAGAATGAGTGATGAAAGACTAACGAAGAAAATCTACAGAGCGAAACGGAGTGGTATCATAAGCCAAGGAAGACCAAGACTGACTTATGAGGATCAAATAGCCAGTGTTTTTTCTTTTTTTTTTTATGGCATGTGTGATTATTGATGTCTACACATAAACCCGGTGCTAACACCTTGCTTAGTGAATAATCAGGACTTTCATTGGTTACTTGTTCTTTTTTACTTCTATTAATTAGGTTTTATTAAATGATTTCAACTAATAGCCAGTGTTAGCTGACGGAAATTTCAAAAGCACTCGCAAACCTAAGCGAAAGTGTGTCAGAAGAATAATGAGACCTACGAAGGGGAGTGAAGTATTTAAGGACCTAGATACTTGACGCTCCGTTGTCTCTGGCTACCCTGTTAGGAACACAGCCTGAGGATATGTATGTATGCAATTTACTCAGGATCAAATTAAACACTGGAGATTCACTTAACTATATGATTGCTTCGCTGCATCCAAATCCATTATCGAGTCAGGTTATTAACGGTTGACTCTGACAAATAAACAACCTACGTGAATTCAGTTATGTGTCAATCTATATCAGTTAGTAACCGGAATTTGTTGCTGGAACTGAAATATTATCTATGCCTACTAGATTAAGTGTTCCAAATAATCGCAATGTTTCACTCAACTGAGGCTCGAGGACCACACGTGGCTCACTTTCAATTCGACGCTTGTGCAGTGAACAACGTAGGATATTTTACTTCATTTCATATTTAAAGCACTTGTATAATACTTTTAATGGAAGCAATAAAAAAATCGATGCTTAGTTTAATATTGATGTGCAAAACATACACAAAAATACATTTTTCATGAATTAAACTTATTTTGTGATACGTAAAATTAAAACGTCGTGAGCAGATCTCGCTCATTCAAAGCGACGACAGAATATCACTGTCTCGCTTTTTCTTACAGCGAAGTGGCAGATTTTTTATTCTCTTTTGTTTAATGCCCTAAAACTTATTCTTGAATCAGAATTCAACGTCCACACTTCTTATACTTGGGCACTACTTACTGTAACTGTCTGAATTTTAACAGTTTCAAGTCTAAGAGTCTCTAAACTATGTGTCACATCTGTGACAGATTGATTGAGATGATTTGAAAAGCGATCGACTTTTCAATTTTGATACGTAATACTATAGAGAAAAGACTATTACCGCGTTAATTCCGCTTAGCTGCTGCGACAGCTGCATCACAACGCCTATCAGCAATGGAGCGCGTAAAGTGGGTGAGCAAAGCAACTCTCGCATCGAGATGGAAGCCTCTGCCTGCTGCGCACGTTCTTCTGCTCTCATCTCCTCAATATCCTCTTCCACCTGGTTGCTGGCCCTGAGTCGACGTAAAGCGCGGCGCGCCTCCTCCTCCCACTGCCGCGTGATGAGCAAGTAGCGTGGAGATTCGGGGCAAGCGGGCAGTAACAGCAGCTGAAGGATCGCCGGGCATATCGCTAGACCTGGCGCATAAATGCAATATAAACGAACTATCTCCAAATACATACACTATTAAACAATGAAATCACATACAGATACTATTAGATGTTCACCATTAAATATTGGTTAAGTGTGAGTAGAACTAATTCTATGATATCCACAACCTACAAGGTCTAAGACTCGTTATAATTTTACTGTTAACTTCAAGTACGGCGCTGTATTCGCTAAAGTTATTAGTGGTCAGGATTTTGGGAGATAAGGGAGAGCGATCGTGTCAACTTCCTGTACCCAAATAGAGCAAATAGAAATATTTTAATGAGTTTACAATATAATACAATACAATATCCTTTATTGCACCATAAACATACAAAACCAGAAGAACGAAACCATAAAAATATAGTACGAAAGGCAGCCTTATTACTGAACAGCAATTTCTTCCAGGCAATCTTTGGGATATAGGAAAGAGGAAGGCGACGAAGAGGTAGTAGAACTCTCATAGATACTTTACCTATACTTTATATACACACATATCCATAACATATAATATGCATATACCTATAGTAGCACATAGTATACACAATATTTAACATACATATGCACATACTCATATATATACATAGTATACCCACTGGTACATACATATGCATTTCCATAAATACAATACAATAAAAAGGATCCTGTAGTGGGGTATTGAGTTAAGACTAGATTCGGAATTAAGAATAGTCAATTGATAATAAGGATTAAAAAAATTTCAAAAACTGGCATATAGTTTTTTTATCAGACATTTAAAGTTGAAGCTTGTTTTGCGAAAAAGCATTTTTAAAGTTTGATTAAAAAAACACACTACTTGTTTGTTTCTACTTAGAAACATCATATAAAGTCATTTACTATATAAACTTCTAGATAATTGAGCATCAATTAATAATCAATTAAAATCGCGGCATGCCATTTTTTCACCCACCTTTACTGCGTATGTCTCGGAAACTAAATGCCGACTACTGGACCCTTTTGCTTGGACGCCCCCATATTAACAATAGATACATAGTGCACATCACATACTTGCACATAGTGTTAAAAAATAATATTAGTAAAGTTAATTAGACAGAAAGTGTTTCTTCATTCGCTTCTAGAAGATATTAAGTGATGGAGCAAACTTGATATCATCAGGCAGTTTGTTGCACAAACAAATAGTTTACAGAGTAAAGGAGTTGAAATAGAAATTAGAAGTGCGAGCTGGGACATTAAGAGTATCGAAGGGTACGTTATGCGAGGGTCGAAAGGTACGATTAGCAGTAGAGGAGTGGAAAACAAAACGGGTTTTCAGATAAGATGGAGTAGTAGGAAGCAATAACATAGAGTATAAGAGAGACAGAATATGATAATCTCTTCGGCGAAAGATAGACAGCCATTAAAGTTGGGAACGGAAAGTGGAAACATGATCAAATTTATGCAGATTAAAAATGAAATGAATAGACAGAGTTTATTATTGTGGACGCCATTAAATCAAGCGCCTTGTCTTTATCTTGTGTTTTTGTCTTGAAATGTCTTCGAAGTAAGTCAAATCAATTTAAATAATCCCAGTTACAAGGTATTTTTGAAAGTAAACCTGCACTGAGAACTGAAAACAACTAACAAGAAATATTCAGTCATCGTACAGGGGTATTGCCAGGGTAAAAGAACTGCTCGAACTGGCAAGTGATCTAGAAAAATTTCCAGAATTGAAGTCATTCCTTCAGCAATGATGAGGAAGAAGTTACTTCACCGCTGGATATACGTATTTCTCAAGGCGAGCAACATCTGACTGTCAGTCAACTGGAACAGATTGTTTCTCCATTCTCCAGATTGTGCTCCAAATCATTGGAGGTCCTACAGCCTACACTACATTTCAAGAATCTTACCAAGCAGTATCGGCCATCCCTCGTCTGTGCCGAGGATCTGCTCGATGCCCAGCACCTGTGACAGCAGTAGGCCGACGGTGACTGCCAGCTGGTTTACGGTGCCCAGTCCGCCGCGGAGGTTCAGAGGTGCGATTTCGGATATGTACATTGGCACTAATGATGTGTTCAGCCCTGCAGAGTGCAAAATGGATATTTTGGAGATTAACAAATTTGTACACCGTCGATCCTGCCTTAAGCTAAGATCGAAGCTTATACTAGTTAGAGGTGCTTGGAATGATCTGGAAGGACATCCAGTGATACCCAAGCCAAACTTTACACCAACGGCCAGTCAAGCATTATTTCAATATTTAGTCAAGTGGCTATGTACACCATATTTATAAAATGAGAAGACTGTACAATAATTTCCAAAAATCTGTGAGATCTAGGACTCAGGTGATTTTTCTTCATAATTTTTTCGTAACTCCTCTTTTATTCTTGCAGAGATAATTTACACACAATACACACTAGTGTACACTAGTGTAACATATGAGAGGTGGATGATAAGTTTGTGGCCTAAGGTACTTCATGAATGAAAAACGGAGTTTTATATTTTTTAATTTTCAATGCAATCACCTCAAGTGAAGTACACTTTTCACATCGTTGAATACAATATCTATCTTTATACCACTGAAAAAATATTATTTCGATTTCTCTTCGAAATGGTTTTCTATGGCCGTCTTCATTCCACTGTCGTCCGAAAATCTTCGTCCCCGTAACTCCTTTTTTAAATTTGAGAAAAGGAATAAGTCACTGGGAGCCAGATCCGGATTGTAGGGTGAGTGGCCAATTTCTGTGAATCCCGTAGCTTTCAAGGCATCCCTCGCAACCCGAGCGGTGTTAACGGGCGCGTTGTCTTGCAGAGACAGCACTCCGCGCGCCAACTTGCCATGTCTCATCTGTACGAATGCCTCACGTGCCTGACCCAGTAAATTAGCGTATTACTGGCCGTTCATTATAGTCACTATAGGCAAGTAATTAATTAAAAATTCCCTCGCTATCCTAGTAAATGGTAGCCATTATCTTCGATGCCAACTTTTCCACTTTTAATTTTTTTGGTGGCCTCTCTGCCTTTTTTATCCACTGGATTGACTCTCGTTTGGACTCGGGGTCATATTGACGTATCCAGGTTCCATCAACGGTCACAATGCGGTTACAAATTTCATCGAAATCACCATGACACAACTCCAAAAAATTTGTAATCTTTCCAATCGTCGCTACTTGTCGACCGGTGTGAGCATTCGCGGTATTCAACGCGCACTAATTTTTTTTCATGTGCAAATGTTCATGTAAAATCCCTCCAACACGTTATTTACTAATATCTTCTATATTTAAATCTTCGATCAGCTAGTACTATTTTTCGACTTTTGGACATATTCTTTGGCCACGACCGTCACTAGCCGGCCCGGGCGAGGGTCGTTTTCGCAGATCTCTCTTACTTGTTGAAATAGCCGAGCCCTATTTTTTTACCATCGCATATGAAGGTGCAGAATCCTAAAGAACCGATGACATCTCTTCAAAAATTTCTTTTGGGTGTATATCCTTTTTAGTAGTATTTCCTGGTGCTCCGAATTGCGAGAATTTCCAATTTCTGTTAACATGGTATTGTTCCTTGTTCCAAGGATGAAGTGTTAATGAATCAATTTTTTTTTTGTTTATCGGAAGGGAAGAAACTCCGCACGAGCACCCAACCGCCTCCGACGCCTCACGAGAGAACGTCGGGTGCGACCGGGTAGTGCCGGGCTCGAATCGGCTAAAACTACCCTCCACCGCCACTTGACCCTACAGGCCGTCGTAGCGAGCCGGACGCGTAGCGAGGAAGCGCGGAGGGCGCTCCCCCAAGAGAGGTCGAGAAAGCCTGACGGCCCCTCCGTCCGGGGGGTACCCGGGACGAAGGACGGAACCTCGGCGCAGGTTGTCGACGGGAAAATATGCACCTGCGTGCCGTCGAGAAACCCATACGGGTGAGGGCCGGTCCCTGAGTGGTTTTAACCGGCCGGCGTACAATCGGCTGAAAGTCCGAAATGATGGGTGCCTAACGTGTGACTCAGCGCGGGCGGAAGGCCCGCGCTCAAGTGAGGCCCTATCTGAGTGTGTGTGATGTGATCGTCGGAGAGAACCTACATGGAGCCCTGGTGGCGCGCAAGACGTCGACGCCCCCTCCGAAGGGAGCGGTGTGATGTCGCAGCGTTGTTTATATTGTTTAACAGCGTCGTTCGCCACTGTTATGAGGTCGTCCGGGTCCGTCAAAATGTCCCTAGGACGTCTACGATGGGGTCGGTGAATCAAATAAAAAAGGCGTGTTATTTATACTAACAATGAGTCACACAACTAGTGTTATCAGTAACAAGATGATGAGTCATCGCCGAACTTATCAGCCACCCTTCGCATATACATGTGCATGTGGGTTAATGAGATGTTTTACTATAGTCTAGTTTATATATGATGGACAGACTTGTGAATGGTCGTAAAATGGCTTGGGTTTTTGCTTTTGAGGTATGGTACCCTAAAAGTGAACTCTTACCGCAATTGACGCCTATGATGAATCTGCCGAAGAAGAGCATTTCGTAACAATGGGATATTTTGGTGAACCCCATGAGACTCGCGCCACTGATGCCGAGGATATTGTTGAGTAGGAGACCGCCCTTCCTGAGATATTACAACGGTTATAAATAACTAGTCATAAATCTTAACTATTACTTTCAAATCTTTTCTGCTGCATACTATTTCATACACACTTTGTCGCTACTTCGCATAATTATACACTTCTTAAAATTGTTTGTACCACAAAGGTGATAAATTAGCATGGACCACCTAATGGTGAGCGCTTACCGTAGACTGTGGACGTCTGCAACACTTGGGTTATCGTTTATCAGAATAAAACGATCTTTTCACGTAATTTTAGGAGAATTGTATGCTGTAGTTCCTCGAAAAAATTTCGATAGGACATTCATTCCTCGAACTAGGTTTTGTGGAATAACAACGATAAATATTCTAGACCTCGAAGTGAGCACTAGGCTCGTACTGTTAGTAAACAACGTAATATTCAACAAACTGGGTGGCACCTAGACTTGAGAGCGTTTTGAAAGATCGTTCCCTAAATTAATTATCTTATCCTCTTAGAGAAAGTCATCCATCTACTACACCTATCTGTCGTTTTCATCGGACGAAAATGCAAGATTTTTCTTTTAATGGGTTTTAACCAAAATGCAAGATAGTGATTTGACGTTAGCTGTCATTACTGTATCACGTGACATAACGTCAAATTACGTCAATATTTTAATGTCTTAGGCCGTTTTATCACGAGCCACCGCACGACATAATTTGTGGTGATGACGCATGATACACGACACAATGGTGACGTTCTGTTTTCTGAACGTTTTTCCACGACTCCACGACACCGTCGTGAAATTACGAGTACGTCTTGTATTGTTTTGTCGTGCGGCCCTCGTGAGTAAGTTCATGTAGGTTTCGTACAGTGGATATGCCGTTACCGTAAGAAAATCGTAACAACATAACGGTAGCGACGACATAGCCGAACAATCGTTTGTAAAACGCGTGTCGTGCTATGCGATGCCGTAACGTAATTGTTCGTTCGAATGAATGGCGTTCAGAGTCGTCACTGCATTTTGTCGTGTCGTGCGGTGGCCCGTTGAAAAACAGCCTAAAAGTAATTTTGCAGTTGTCTAAAATTAAATTACTCTCTTCCCCCTTTTATCCCTTACCTATAAATTTCAATTTCCTCTTACATTCATTTATACCCCTTTTGTTGATATCCTCATAAAGTTTATTGCTGAAAACAATATTCATCTGTAATCTACCCCATAATATATGTCTTATATTAGATAATAACATGTCGTACATTTATTACATTTCTTAATTTACTGTATACGTATTACAATTTTATAACTCGTAGTTGCTATATCTGCCCAATGTTTGTGTTGTTGTTTGTTTTAGGTCCTCAATAGCACCGCAACTCAAAAATATTCAGCGTTTCTAACATACCGTAGTGTCTTTTTCAATTAAATCGTTGCTAAATTATCAACAAGTAGTTATTGATACGAGTACAACATAAAAAAAGTTAACTTTGATAGGATGTCTCGCCGGAAAATTCGACCCTTGCATTATAAAGCAGATGCACTAACCACTGCGTCAACTTGTTAATCAAAATTGGAAAGCTCATTTCCTGCTGTTGTATGCCTCTTAAATTATAAGGCCAATTAAAATTAAATGCACATCCTGCATTTCGCAAAATAGCAGAAGTTGCTACATTGTGTCCGATACCCCTAAAAGCTTTGATGTTTTTTTCGCAATTTAGTTCTATGGGATTCGTAGCGCTGTGAATCTTATAGTACTAGTTTGCGTATACAACCTTCGACATGATTAATGACCACATAATATACTCTCCAGAATTTGGTCGTCTTCCTGACTCAATAGCCGTAATAAACTTTTGTATAGATTTAATCAATTTTCTTTCATAAGTGTTCTAGAGGCATAAATGAAATAAGTTATAGAGGTAAATATTTAAATTAATTACATGTATTTAATTAATCTTTCTGTATAAAAATTTAAAACACATACGAGCATGTATCTCCACGCTAATCCCTTTCGGAATGGATGCATCAAGGAGTAACGAAATATATACCTCCTCGCTACCTACTTCTAGTTCTATTTAGGTTTATGGAATCAATATTAGGTTGAGCCCATTATCTACATAAGTTTCGTACAATAAGCTCTATCTGGAGCCGTCTTTAGCTAAGTCGGGGCTTTGGTCACTAGAATACATAAAGCTCTCTTGATTAAAAGAAAAGTTTTTTAGACAAAATTCATTAAATTCATTACTAGCTGTACCCCGCGGTTTTACTCACGTTTGATATTTTTCAGGAATAATATGTAGCCCACATTAGTTTCTGCAAAATCTTTTACCTGCCAATGAAAATCCCGTCAAAATCGGTTCAGCCGTTTCGGAGATTAGCCCGGACAAACAAAAATTTTGAAAACGTTTATTCGAATTTTAGTAACGTGTATATGAGCTTAAGAAAAAGACTTTCTTTCAAAATCATTGACACTCCAATTTTATTTATTTGTATATATTCCAATGTTTTCAAACTTGTTAATACTGTGACCCTAAAATTATTTCTCGCGACCGCCGGTACACTCGATGAAAAATAAAAGTAGCACATTAACTTAAATATTTTGTAAAATTATTGCCACAGGTGCCAGTGGGTAGGGTAGCCCGCGAACAGTATAAATAGAATAGACTAGGGCAATGGGTTGATTAAACTACCTGTTAGGTTAGTTTGTTGTATATATGCCATACGCCGCACAACGAGGTCCTCAGCTTATGATGGCCTGAACGGACTAGCCTAAACGGTCCAGAAGAACCTGATTCGATGCGCCCCGTGAGGTTATTACCTAAAAATTTGCAAGCAGCAACAGCCACGCGATCATAGCGCGACCGGTGACTAATTGTAATAAAACACTGATATCATGTATGACGATTGCGTGTCAATTGTGCAATGACTGTAAAATGCACTTTTGGCGGTAGATATATTATGCTACTACACAAATTACAAAAAACAAAAGATCACCTCTGTTGGTGAGTGGGCTGAGGCCCATACACGTTTTTAAATATCGAGGCTAAGAATGCATTTCAGATTGCAACTCTGAGGACTAAGATGTTATGCCTCTTCAGCCAAAAATTTCACCAATTTTTAAAAATTTTATTGTATGGCATGGCACGGTACCTTCCAAACCGGTTCGCTATCATGCCTCCAGAGAAACCGCCGAGCATGCCGCCGATGGCGAAAATGCTGACTGCTATGGAGTACAGTCGGTTGACTGTGTCATCTTGGATGTCCTTCCCATAGCGGTCTTTGTACACGTCCTTCATGAAGTTCTGGATGTTCTGAGGAAAAAATATTTTTTTTTTATAAAGAAGGGGGCAAACGAGCAAGCGAGTCACCTAATGAAAAGTGACCACCGCCGCCCACGGACGTCCGCAACGTCCGGGGAATCTCGGGTGCGTTGGTAGCCTTTAGGGAAAGGAGGGAAAGGAGGGGGAGGGAGGAGATGGGCCACCGGCACTATCACTCACCGAACGAAACACAACAGCAATAGATACTGTTATTTCACGCCGATATTATTTGGAGAGGGTGATATTTCACCGGGCTAGCCGGCCCAATTCGAGCTGCAGTGCAGCATGGCTTTACCACTTCTAAAATAACAAAACTAAATAAAGTAGCTCATCACTCATCCCTCATTCATACATCCCAGATAACATAGAAGGTTGCTGCATGCTTGATTTTTCTTTGATCGTAGATTGTCAAATCAAAATACGATGAGGCAAGCTTTTGACAATTCATCATTTAAAAGCTGCTGTGTCAAATATGATACCAAAATGTTTGACGATGTTGCTGCGATCTTATTGTTTTTGTAGGTATCTAGTTTTTGTTTATATTTCGATACCTACTTTTGTGTATTATCATTTATCACACAATTGCCATCTGAAACGAAGATGAAATATCTGATACCTGAATAACTCCAGCACAAAGCAATCTAATTGTTACATCATCATTATATCCTTGTCGCGTGGTAACCGGAAAGTTTAATTCAAACTTGCTTCAAGTGTACGGACACAGTTGCACAGCAAACTTCACGCGTGTATGGTTCAAGTTTAAGTAACTATCTGGGATTGTTTTCTTTCATTAAATCAAAACCTATCCATTTTAGTAGAAATCATTTTAAAATTCTGTTGAATTTCGGAGATACAACTGAATCTGTGCTAAACAGGGTCTTTTCTGGAATCTTTTTTATCGAGATTTTTTTATCTCATCGTCTTTCCACGCTTAAGAATTTCAAGATAAAGAGTTGAAGATGTATGTATCGAAACATCTAACTCTCAGTCTTCTTAGATATCAAGATCCAGGTCACCAAACACACCAAAGTCTGCATAGGCCGACTCTTAAGCACGTTTTTTCCAGGAGCCTAAACAGTTGGAATATCGTTATGTTCCCTCGAAGTAACTTACGACATAAGCTTTTTCATTTAGAGTTCAAGCTATTAAAAACCGTATTTAATGAAGTGACGAGTAATATCTCCTTGGGGAACATATTAAAATACAATAAGTCGTACAGCCGATCCGGAGAGTGTCAGAAACCACTTGCGGTTCGTGCAGCGTGCAAGCGACTCGTAGGTATTTTGGTGTGACGGGGGACACGAGGAGTGTTGATGCTCAGGCAGCGGCGTGTACAGACCACAGAGGACTGGCTGGATTCGCGGCTATTTGTAATATGCACATTGATGAACTGGAGCTTTTATTATTACACGTGGACGGAGCTTTTGCTTTCGGAGCGTGTCAGTACTTTGTTGACCTAGGTTCTAAATTTGTACTATTGAGAGTGACTAGTGAAGGGCCACAGCACAACAATACGCAGCTGAATAAGACATATTTTTATTTTTGTGAATACTAGTGTGTGTGTTTGCCACTTACGACTTACGAGTATTTCTTAAATAATTATTACAGTAATGCTATGTTTTGTACGTCGAGCCGGTCATGAACTGACACGAATTACACCGACATTGAGAGGTTTCCAAACTTACTATAGCTCACTGTTTTACTCGCGTTTACGCTCAATGAGAGAGAAAGAGAGACACGAAAATTCGAAAAGTGGCAACTCATTATGGCTTCGGCCATTATTATTCTGGATCCGAGCTCCAAACTAGTTCATCACAAACCAAACAATGACCACAGAGAAAATAAAGTAAAGCCGTGTTCCGAAATTGAAAGAAAACGAAACTATTACAATAACGAAATTACAAACAGGAATGTAAAACCGAAGACAGTTGAAATTTTGCACAGAATTATGTAAACGTAAATAACACTAACCCTGCCAGGAGCGTTGATGACACCAGTGTTGTACCCGAACTGCAGCATACCCAGCACCGCCGCCAAGATGGCGTATGAGAGGAAGAAGGTCAGCCCCTGTAACATTAATGCTAACTTAATGCTAAGAACCATTTCATGAAGGGAGCATTTTAAAGCGCATTTCGAATTAGTAAAAATATCTATGAAAATGCTAATCTATACATTAAAAAAAATTATGAAATCTGTTAAGAGAACGTTCGGCCGTTCTATCCAACCAATTTGATTAATTTTTTTTTAAATGAAAGGTATTGATGCACAGATTTGTCATCAAGCATTGGAAATCATCTAACTTTCACCCTTCTTAAGTTATACTGAAACCTTTGTTATCATAGTTTTCTTTCACTATATCTCTGGTTGTAATTGAAGTACGCGGTTCGTTTAAGTCTAAGAGCACTCGCTGGAACGAGCTCTTTTATTTAAGTTTTGCCCACTTAAATTTGTTGAGTTGAAGGGAAGCTAGGTGTGAACACTCAACTTGACTTTCAATTTTGGTATTCAACTTAGGTTAGGTTACAATTACTCATCATATAAGAGCGTTTCTTTTTAATTATATTACCAACGCAATGCTGCGGAGCAGTACCGGTCCTCTCATTATCCCTTTAAAATATAATGGCCTACAGTAAAATTTTACTGCTTCATTGAAAAGTAAGTGCGCTAAATATAATAGTTTGTATTATTAAAAAACATTTGCGCAAATACAGCGTGAAGATATGTATACATGTACTCGTATGTATTTCCGCAAATAATTTTATTCAAAAAAATTCGGACATCTGCTCGTGATTTTTAAGGTTAATGTGAGAACTAAATAATTTTAAATCTCAATTTCCGGACGGCAGATCATTGCAAAATATTTTCTAATGTGTACGTGTGATTTAAAGAGATGCAACTACGAACACCCCTTTTTCACATTTATATATTCAAATGGAGGTGTGTGAGGAGAACGAGGAGACGAAAGAAGTATGTAAGAAAAGCTTGGCGCTGCGTCCTCTCCGACTACTCCGTTAGGGATAGTGTGAAGATATGTATGTAGATATGTACAATTGTCAAATGTTCAAATTGGAATCTGAGATCACTCCCAGATATTTAATATGTTTAATTTGCTCCAGTTTACTACCACAACACTTACTATTATCCCAAATCTTACAGTTATTGACCATTAACTGGTAATTATCTCGCGGGTCACTTAGATTCTTGATCGACAAAGACATGTACTTTGTTTTATCAGTATTAAAAGGCAATAAATTATCAGTAAGCCACTTAAAAACAGTATTAAGTGCATTCTGGGCTGTTTCAAAAACTTCATGCCAATTATTAGCGGAAAGTAAAACATTATCGTCTGCGTATAAGTTTAGTTTACCTTTCACAGGTTAGATAAGACATAATTCATTGAAATAAATTAAAAACAGAGTAAGACAAAGAACGCTACCTTGTGGGACTTCAAAAGTCACCAGCAAATCAGCACTTGAATAATTTTCAATAACTGTCGTCTGGTAACGTTCAGAGAGTTAACTTTTTAATAAGTTAAGTTGAGTTCCCCTTATGCAGATTGATTCAAGCTTACCTAACAGCATGGGGACAGAAACCGTATCGAAAGCTTTTGTCAAATCCATGAAAATAAGCAAACACTTTTTTCATGCATCTAATGTAGTTGCTACGAAATCAGTATACAATAGCATGAACTGCATCTGATGTAACTCTAGCACAACGGAAACCAAATTGAATAATTGATGCTTTTCCAGGTAACTAATCAGTCTATTGTTAATAAACTTTTCCAGAATTTAAGAAATAGGTAATAATGAAATAGGTCCTTAGCCGATTGTTTTGTTTTAGCAGTATGCGTAATATTTTTATACTTTTTTGTTTTTACCTGCAGTTGCAAATTGTTCTTTCTCAACTTTTCATTTTACTTTTCTTGATAGAAAGTTACAGCAATTTCTGTAACGAGTATGGGTGATCTTAAATGTTTCATTGTCTGGATTTAATTTATGTTTATAGTGTAACCTATCTCTATTTTGCATACAACGTAGAAGACCTGGTGTAATCCATGGCTCTATGATGTTTATACGCCCTGCCAAGGGTATAATTTGAGAGTTTTTGTTTACGGCTGTTGTTACAGATTTAATAAAATATGTCATACATTCATTTGGATCCAAAGATTCATAGATTGGTGTAAAGTTCATGTTAGCTATATCGTTCTGAAATTGTTCGAAATTAGTATTATACCGGTTGGTAAAAAATAATTACGATTGTTTCCTACTCAAACACAATACAACTGGTTTATGATCTGTAATGCTGGCTTGAATGACAATTGTGGTTGCCGAGGGGTCAGATCTCAACGGAACGTGATCAATACTTGTCCCACTTCACGCTTCACGAGTTACATATAAATGAGCTGATAATAGAGAATAATAAGCAGCAAGGTTTAAGAATCTGTCTAAATTTCTATTTGGTCTACGGGCTTTATTGTCAATATTGATATCTCCTATTAAAACGACAATTCGAAAGTGATCCAACTTTTGTAACTTGTTGTCCAAAGAACTAACAAACCTAAGAAAATTACTATGTGACGGGGAGCGATATAACGCTAGAATAGCAGTGTCAGATCCGATTTTCATAAGTAGAGAATTTGCTTCCTGAAAAGATGGCTCCTCAACATTTATTTTAATCTTATCCTGAACATATGCAACAACACGATCATTTTCTAAAATGTTATTTCGTGTTGAAAAAGTTTGATATCCCTGTAGAGATGGAATAATTGTCGCGAAGACAACCAACATTCAGTTAGAATACGTATGTCTACATCAACTATAAGAATATTTTGAGTAAGTATTGTAAGACTAGATGAGGTAGTTGGCAAAAGTCTCCTACAGTCTTCTACATTGCATTAAAAAGTTCTCGAGTCATTATAAATCCAGGTCCTTTGATAAGTCTCTTAAGTTAGTATCGAATTTAAAAGAAAAAGTATACGTAGGTCAACAAAGTTGGATAATAATTCATGTTGGAATTATGAATGAAGAAGAAGTAAAATTATACTAGTATTAGATGAAGGTAGGCGTTACTTTTGCATTCATAACAATAATATAATAAAATATTTGAAAATGATTTTGTAGAATATAATAAGTACATATTTAAACTGAAGTTGAGACTTAGAGTTATTAATAATCTAAGACAGCGAAAAAACAAATGAAAGAAACAAATCACATTACATGCATAACATTTTAAAAGTAAATAAAGAATACGCAGTCATTTAACGTTTTTTAGCTTTTCAGTCTGCTTCATTCTCAATTTTAATTTGCGAACAGTTTACATTTTTACAAAGATAAACCTTTCCCCGAGATGTCCAGTAAAAATCAAAGCCATGTTCCCTCTGAAACGCCTTCGCCAATAAAATATTTTTGGAGATTTATGTGTTAAGGTTTCGACAATGAACACTGGCCTAACAAGACAGTTCAAATTGAATTGGCCAGTATTCAATTTTTCACCATTCTGTTTATTCCTGTTAGTCTTTCACAGTTGATAATAATTTTTGGTTTGTAATCACAGAAGTAAATTCGGTAATTATTGGATTCGACAAGTCCTTAGCAGATATTCTGTACATATTTTTAATATCTGAGTCTTTGATATCAGTATTAACTGATTTTCCCAAGAGTTGGACTAGCAGACAGAAATCCGATTTTGTTTCAGGCTTATTCATTTTAGTCTTAAGAATATTAGGTACGTATTTCAAGACCCGATGCCAGAGTTCTCCTCTCAAGCATGTTGGTTCTTTTTTTCTTCTTCTCTACCTTCTCATCCTCTAACAATTTAATTCGAGCTAAAACTCGTCATACTTGCTAGAAATCATCTCAGCATACCTGGTAGGTTCGACATTTTCTTTGCGAATACAATTGACAGATCAAATAAGCTCCTGAAATCGCTTATTTTTCTCATTAGAAAGTGTCTCAAACATTTTCTTAACTGTTGTCATAACAGTGGTATTGTCGTCTCGTTCGAGCTCGGTTCACGCTCGGTGATGTTTGTTGTTAAATGACGCAAATTGGGCTCAGAATCATAGTGTTGGAGTTCGTTCATCAATTTCATCTCAGCACTATCTTGAATGAGAGACATTTCCACCTCAATAATATAAATTAGAGTACGTTTGAAATGAGAACACACGACGGAGAGGTGCTTCAGGGGTCTTATACTCTGGACACCAATCGGCGATTCAATACAAATTTTTTGAACGCCGCTATGAACAGCTCACATAAAATTAATATTCGAAAGAAGTAATGAGCTGCAGAATTTTGTCAAAGTCTTTAATATGAGTTTTTCTATATCTTCTTCTTCACAGGATTACGCTGTAGCTAGTAATTGTAGTGTTGGAAAACACCTGTGTGTGTAACTGCTTTTGCCGCTAAATAACGCAAGTCTTTTCACACAGACTGTGCTCCTGTTACTCACACTATATTTTATATTTTAAATTCTGGAAGAATCCGAATTCCTGTGTGCTGGTGAGCCGCCGGCGTATAAGTTCTTATTTAAGCCAATGTTTACTGTAATTGTTTATAATATCAGCTGTTATAATATTTTTGGCTATCTTTCGCCCAAAATCTCAAACTTGTCTTGATAATCGACACGTGTTTCACCTCTCAATGAAGCGTCTTCAGAAAATACCAGAGATCAGATGCCGCTAGCTATGGGCGGAACCGGAAATAATAATAAAAAAAAAAATTGTTGAACTTTTTTAAATTAGAGGAGATTTAATGTGTAGTTTAAAAAAAATATATAAAAACCTCCTTAGTAGATATTGGTACAATTATTGCTATAAACTAAACGAAAATGTTCATCAATATTTTTCTTCTAATGATTATTTCCAAAAACTAATTGTTAGCAACACTAACAGTAATTCTGTTGTGACAACACAGCCGCTGCGAATGGCCTGGACCAACACAGAGTACCTACATTATATATACTATAGAGAACTGGGAAATCTACCACTTTGCAACTCATGCAATATGTAAATGTACGCTATCTATTATAATAAATTTAAATAATTAAGTAATAAATGGTTTTATTCAGTGAAATTATGTGAGATATACGCTACGTAGTGTACACACCTTAACACTAAACGTTAACTCTCTCTCCTGTGACAGATACGGAAATACTTATTAAAAAAATATGTAATAAAAAAATATATGTGTAAATATAATAAAGTAAAAATAATCAAATAATCATTTATAATAAATAAAATATCCGGCCGTTAGATGAGAATGCGCTTGTAAAAAATGTATGTAATGGTATTTTTATATCTGTGATACGTCTTCGTGTCTGTAGTTGTCATTGCTCCCAATTTCCTACATACTGTAAACGCATGTTGTGCTATTCTATTATCGGATTTGCACTACATTAAGTTGTAAATTGTAATTATTGAATGTAACCATTTTTCTGGAGCTAAACCTGTTGGCAAGCCTGTATTAAATAAATATTAATACCATAGTGTAAGAAGAAGAATACAAATCGTGTGATCCCAAGACTAAGCACTAGCGCTAAGTACGATGGGTACCACACTACGAATTGGGGGAGCTCCCAGCAACATCCTGACACCAAGCCAATTTAGTAAAGTTGTTTCTCAGTAAAAGTACTGTTTATGTTTGTTTTTTATACAAGAGAGCGCAAACGAGCAAGCAGCACCTGATGAAAAGTGAGCACCGCCGCCCATAGACACCCGCGACTTCCGGAGAATCACAGGTGCGTTACCGGCCTTTAGGTAAAGAAGGGAAAGGATGGGGAGGGAGAAATGGGCCACCGGCAAGCTTACTACGTCACTTGCAATCAGCACGCGACAGCCAATATCGCGTGATATTGACTGCGCCAATATCGTTGTCAAAATCTACTGCGAAAAGTGCATTTTACGGTTATAGGATAATAGATACGCAATCGTCATACATGATACCAATTTGTTATTACAATTAGTCACCGGTGCAGTGACTGCGTGGTTGTCGCTATCTGCAAATTTTTAGGTAATAACCGCACACTCACTCATCAAACGAAACACAACAGCAATTAAAGCTGTTATTTCACGCCGATATTCTGTGAGATGGTGATATTTCATCGGGCAAGCCGGCCCTATTCGTGCTGTAATGCAGCATGGCTCTACCACGCCAAAAATGTCACTGGTTATGTCACAAGTTACAATCAAATAAATAAAATGAATTGAGTTCTCCAAATGTGTGCTATTGATATCTACACGTCTACACCTACATGTATGGTTATAATATTAAGTAAAATAATGTTCCCAAATCAATAGGTATAGTAGCTGCGAAAATTTATTGACATTTCAGTAAATAAAGTCGAATAATCAGGTTATCAAATTAACTAATTTCGACATGTTATTCGATCTGTCAGAACTTATCTTTACATCAATACCTAGTAGTATCCCAAATACTTCGAACTTTCTTCAGAAAGAAAATTATACAAATTGATGAAACGACTCATCAAATAAGTTAGTTAATTTAAGTAATATTCTTTTGACGTACTTGTGACTAAAATATAATAAATTATTGATAGGTATGATTGATTAATTTGTTGGTATTGTATGGATTGACTATCTTTTGCTTAATTTTAATGTATGTGCTGGAAATAACATCGCATCTATCATAGGTTTTTACCATGGTTTTTACATACGATATAGTTTATATATACTAAAATTATTGGAGTTATGTCTATACCTTAACACTATAGTTAGAGTAGAATTTGAACCGCTTTTCTACTTCTAGGGTTGAATTTATAATAACACTTTTTAGCGGGTGCCTACAGCACTAATTAAATTTTTAGACTTAGTGCTTTGAGCTTTACTTTGATACACACTGTTGTCTTCTCAGCTCTTTCAAGCTAGATCGAGTACTTTTTACTGTGGTTAAACTTATTTTTCACTACTTTCAATCTCTTTTTTTCCAATTTCCAAATATCTCCAATTTACAGATACTGCATCGCTGCTATTGTAAACTACTGGGATAGATGTCTCTGCGGTGTCTTTTTCTGTTATTACATTATATATTAAACCCACTACAGGCGCCATTCAGCTTAAGAGAGATTTTTCAATCCATTTTCATTCCAAGATCTCAGCTTCTGGACGGGGGGTTCCTGATAGAACATAGAACGTACTTTATTGTGGAAGTCTGTGGAACGTACTTTAATATTAAAGAGACTCAACCGTGAGAACCATTTTTTTAAATTAAGATTGTTGTACGTACATTTATAGATTTACCTCTAAGTTCTAGAGTTTTTCAATTTACGCAGGAACCCTATAACCTTCCTGGATAAATAGTAGTCTTGATTATTCTTCGAAAAATCCTCTATCTTCTAATGAAAATTTCGCTAAAATCAGTTCAGCCGTTTCGAAGATTAGCCCGGACAAACAGACAGACAAAAATTTTAAAAACGCTTCTTTGGATCTTGGTTACGTGCAAAAATCATATAAGCTTAAGAAAAAGCCTTTATTTCGAAATCACGGACAGACACTTCAGTTTGATTTATATGTATGAATAGATGTATAGATGCGTTGTATGTTTATATGTCGGTATGATTTTTATATTGCATTTATATGCCATATACACATTATATATGTATTACATTTTTGTATAGTTATTTGAGATTCGTACACATTCAATTTTGATTTCATAACGTTTTTCTCTATCACAGTTCTGCCGGAAGAAATTTCATTATACAATAAGCAGTAGGTATCACTGTATGCAAATTTCAATTAATCCATATATACATATCTTCACGCTGTACCCCTAACGGGGTAGTCGCAGAGGGCTATTTAATTAATGTATCTCTTAAATGTGTGTGTGTTTTGCATAAATAATTAAATAAATAAATATCAGTTTTCGTCACCTGTTCAAGCAGCCTCAGCTTCCTTCTCTGCGAGTGTTCCTCAAGGCGGTCTACGTATTCGCGCAACTCCTCGATTTCCTCTTTCACCTGCTGCACCGTGTCCAGTTCTTGTTTGATGGCGACCATGTCACGTTTTACCTGCAAATTTGTCGGGTCAGAACCAAGGGCGAGGCCACAATTTCAATTTTAGGCGATGGGTCTCATTTCAAGACTCACTGGTACTTAACCTATTTTATAAATGAATAATCATTTATCCATACCCTACAATTGTATAATACGACTAGCAAATCGTTCGACTGTCAGCCAGATAGTACGAGCTTATTATACAGCAGTTCACAATTTCGGTGGCCCTTTTCCCCCTACCACCCCTATCCCCTGTATCGACCTTTGGTCAGAACTCAAAACGTTTTTTTTTCCTTTGGTTCTTAAAAGTAAGGCATAGTTTATCTACTGCTGTATTCTTTTCAATTAATGCTTTCTTTTGAAAGCATCCTGTCACTTGAGCATCTAATTTCGTTGTGGATTTTTTAATGAGTTTATACATAACTTCACGCTTTATTTTTTTAGGGAAGGACAGAGCGTAAAAGTAACAAAATCTCACTTTTACTTGACTTCTAAAAGTAAATATTTAAGGTTTATACGAGTAGATGAGAAAGTGGAAGTTAATAGTAACGGGTTACTAGATCGCCATCTATACAAGCTTCTTATTTATATATAGTCACACCCCTTGATCGACTTCTTCCGTTGTACCACAGTACAAGTAAGCATACAGTATGCTACCTTCATACAAACGCTCCCAAACAACGCGCTCGAAATCTCGACATATCTCGACATACGACAGTCGCGAGCGCGCCGCGGTTGTCGTCGGACGGTATGAGACGCTCCTGCGCATTTATTGACTAAAGATTATGTCAGTCAAGTTTACGAGCACAATGTTCAGTGTATGGATGTTTGAATACATCTATATCGAAACCAGAAATATTTCTCTGTTGCTAATTTGTAGGAAATATATTATCATAATGATCTAGTTAATTTATTGCTGATTTTTAATTATACTGCACATAAAAAAGCATTTTTTTTGTCCATTTCCACCATACTAACTCACAAACTTTAGAAACTAGATATAAAATACTAGTAAAATTATATAAATAAAAACGTATTAAATTTGCAATAATATAAAATGAAAAGATAATATGACAATTTAATATAGTACCTATTATCAAATAAGTAACCCAAGAAAAACATTCAGTCCAAGTCGGTAGCCCTATTGCGCGTTTACGTACCAAACGACCGTAGGTAATTTATCTCTAGGACACTGCCGAGATAGCATACTGTATGCTTACTTGTACTGTGGTTGTACGTTACGTTCTATAGCGTTTTACGTTGTAGTTAGTGCGTACGTTATATATGTTTCTCTCAGCTGTGGAAACTGCTTAGCGGCTGCACATTATAAGGCATTGTCTTGACTATATAAGCATTTTGATCGGATTAGACAAGCATTTTGTCTTATGTATTCAACACATTATTCAAATCGTTCACTAAATACTATAATTATCACATTTGTAGTAAATTTCGAAGAGACAGACACGGAGAGAAAACGTTTAATTTTTATTTTTTATACTCAGACCTTTCACACAGCGCCATCTAGTCGCAAAGTAAGCAACACAGCGCTTGTGGTTATGAGTACTCGAAAACTAATATACTACTTATACACTTTTCTTTTGTAAATAAATACATATTATACAGTAACACCTACAATCGGACGGAAGTCGTACCCGCAACCACCGTTTACTTTCAGACACGCTTAGTCGTTGCGCCACGGAGGTCGTCAAATTGTAATGGCTTTATTACATTCTAGAAAAAACGTGTTCTAGATTATGGTAGATGACATGGGATACACCTTTTAAGCATGCGAAGAATTGGAGGAGATTTTTGTGAATATAACAATGTCTTCCGTTATTATGATTCAAATAAAATGTGTTTAATCTAACGTGCCCTATCTAACATACATCCGCCGTGTGTGCAGGTTGCGACTTGAATGTTTTTTTTTTATGTTAGAGGGGACAAACGAGTAAGCATGTCACCTAAGCGAAGTCACCGAAGTCACGGTGTCACATAAAAGTGATCACCGCAGCTCATGAACACCTGCAACGTCCAGGGAATCACGGGTGCGTTGCCGGTCTTTAAGGAAAGAGTAGACTCGTTTCTTGAAGGTCTCTAAGTCGTAACGGTCCGGGAATACCGCCGCTATAAGCTGGTTCCACAAAATTGCCGTACGTGGTAGAAAATGTAGAAAAAAACGCACAGTTGTGAAATGTCTGAGTATATTATTATATCTGAGTATATTATAGTACATTTCACGAGGTGTCTCTGTTTTCACAATACAATGCTGATCTAGGTTGGGGAACCGATAAACACTCCGTGAGTTTGGTAAGTGAGCAGCGCATCCGGTTACCATGTTGGGGCTGAGGAGGCCGACGTGGAGAAAAAAATGATCCAACACATACATCGGCCGGTGGTTGGGGCGACGTAAATGCCTCCTTCGGCGGGTGAACCGTAAACTTGGCGAAGACTGGTGAATGTTTAAAACATGGAGTATATATATTTACCCCTCGTATTCCTCGGGGCGCAACATTACAAGTGGAGGGGATAATATCCGGAACCAATGTCAATATACATTTATTACCTGACGAAAAGACCAAAAGTATACGCCGACTCATCCTCGAGTCACGTGGACATACCAAGCGAAACTCGACTACTTGACACAACACCTGATGATGACATATATATACAAATCACTGGCAAAGGTCAGCGCATTAAGATAATATTCGACGGAAAAAGCGATACTAAAGCGGATAAAATTTGCATTCACAAGCTTGCAACAGCAATAATTGCTTTAACAGAGCAACTCCGTAACAAACATGACGACGATAGCACTTCTGACGAACCTGGCAAATCACCTACAACAACCCCTCAGTGAAGACATCAAAATCGCTATTCGTGACACCATTAGAGAAGAAATAGGACAACGTTTGATACAATTCAGCAATAATACTCATATTCCTCAAGTTATGCTAGCGAATTAAAATAATTTTCGACCAACAACGAACTACCTAACCTAACCTTGAGGAACCTATTACCTGCAGACCTGCCATAATTGTATCCATACCTGCAGCGGAAGCGAGACAACATGCATTAGATATATTGAAAAAAAAAACATATCTTTTAACCGGTTTAGAACAACCAAGATAAGATGAACAATGGAGAAATGGCGCGAGCGGTTAAACGAGCCTCGAAGCTCGCGCCAACGCATTGTCGGGACGATCCTGCCGAACTTCGAAGCCTGGCTTCAGAGGGGTTGGCACCTCACCTATCGACTGACACAGGTATTGACCGAGCACGGCTGTTTCGGTCGGTACTTGAATCGGATGAGATGGGAGGATACGACACGATGCCATCATTGTGGCGGTGACCAGAACAGTGCCCAGCATACGCTGGAGGAGTACCCTGCATGGGCCTCTGAGCGCCAAGTCCTGGTCCGCCGGATCGGGCATGGTCTGTCCCTGCCAGTCCTCATTCTATGAGACCGTAATGGTCCAGAAGGAGGACGCCGAGCGGGAACGGGAGAGGGCTAATCCCGCTTGGAGAAGACGACGCCGAGGCGGTGGCATCGTACGACCCGGACCGTTAGCCCTGTAGCTTGGGCCAATCAATAAGGTTACGGTATTCTTCACCTGTCGTAAGAGGCGACTAAAGGGTCTTTCGAGTCGCGGCCGATCGGAGTGGGGGCTGTGGTGGTCTGTCCATGCGATCTTGAGGGGGGCGACAGTATGTGTGGTCCGCATTGTCGTGGCAATGCCAGGGCGCCGGGGGGCTCTGTAGTTGCCCCCCAGGAAGTGCTTCGGCACAGCGCGAGAGGGGCTCCGGCGCGTTCCCTAGGAGTTTCCGGAGCCCTTCGACAGAGCGCCGAGGACGACCACCGCAGGAGTTTTGGTGGGTAAAAGCCCCACATAAGCCAGTCTCTCCCCCAGCGGTCTGGGGGATCTGTGTGCAGATTTTACCTGCGTAACCAAAAAAAAGGGACTAAACACACAAGTCTGAGAACTAATGATGATGTGAATGCTGAGCCTGCTAGAACCCTCAAACCTATGCTTATTATGACAGGAATTTACAACGACACGCCATCCAAAGAATTCATAGATACATTAAAAAACCAAAATAATGCTATCAGAGAAAATATACACAGAGATGCGACCCAATAGGAATTTTATAATTTGTATAATGCGATTTTCATGATATCTCCTAAAGTGTGGAACGCAGCAACCGCACAAGTACGTATCAAGGTCTACTATCAAAAAGTACATGTGGAAGAATATTTCTCGTTCCGACAATGTTATAGTTGCTTCCAACTTGGCTACACTAAAGCTATGTGCCAAAGCACAGTAAATCCATGCTCATACTGTGCCTCAGAAGAGTATTCATTTCAAAATTGTCCCAAGAAACAAAATAAGGACTCAATAAACTGCTTCAACTGCACAACCAACAATAAAAATCATAACCTTAACGATGACACTAGACATAGCGCCACTTCGAACTCATACCCTGGAATAAAAGCAATGTGTGCGAAAATCAAAGAGAAGATTCTGTATGTGTAGCCTATTATTTGTATTATCAAATATGTGCATGTATTTTTTAGTTATATATTATAAGATATTGTATAGACTCAGGTGTTACTTTGCGGAAATCTTTTTCATGTGATAAATTCCCAAAATCTTTAGCTATTTTCCAAAACTCCAAAAACCACCAAGCCCCGAATCCTGTGCTGTTCGGTGCTGGTTAGCAGACCGAATCCTATCTCTGGTATATCCTGAGGATGCTTCGTTGAGAGGCGAAACCGTGTCGATTGGTGGCTTTTGGAGTTTGAGCGAAAAATATCTAGAGATTTTGGGAATTATATATTATAAACTGTACACATCTTATTTTATATTTATACTAGGGGATCCGACAGACGTTGTCCTGCCTTAAAAAATTTAAAATTTCCCTAAAATCCGATTGCAGCTGCAATCGGGTCTAATTGTGAATCTGAACCATCCAGGAAACCATTCAAACACAAAATTTCACGAAACTCGGTCTAGCTGTTTAAGAGTTCTGTGACAAACGCACGTACAAAATAATTATATATTTAAAGAAGATACACTAACGGATCAAATTAATTGGATGCATTATATAAACTACAAAACTATAAATCACACTTATTGCTAACAAATTCACATATAACGAAGTATACCGTTAGCATCCGACCTCCCTATTCATTACGCTTACATTCCAAAAAAAACTATATTGGTATCTAGACATTTGTCACACATGCAGTGAAACTTATTGGCACTTTACTGGGAGGGTGTTAGGGACCTAGGGATAAGACAAGACAAAAATGTTCACATCAGACATGTGCTGCATGGTCTTACAAATAATGAATTAGTCTTAGAGATCTCCAGAGAAATATCTCACGGAACCTTCTGCGCATGACTCGAATTCACTCGACTTTTTTCTTATGGATTGAATGCATGTCTACTAAAGTTATTGTGTGTATGTGCGTATATGTGTGTGGTACTACATATCACCTCTAACAACTCGCTATGGAACTCTTATTGCCTATGTAACGACTCTCTGATTGACAATGGAACTTTAAAAATGGTACAAGCCCTTGGTTTTCCACGTAGGACAGCCAGACAGGCACGTAGCTATAGCTTTTATATGGAGGGGTTCATTAATGCACAAAGAAAAACTAGTTTTTGGTTGTGAATTTACGACATAAAAAGATGGAGTTCTATACACTAATAAAATCAATCAATTGAAAATTACATAAACATGTCATCCGATCGTGCGAAATGCTGGCTATTTGGAGAACATTAGCGTAAGCTAAGGGTGGGTCTGGGCCGCCTACACACTCCCTTTATATAAGTCCGTGAAGCCAAACATATACTGCATGTACAATATAAAAACAATTATGTAATCAAGTCCTTGATGTGTGTGATTGTATGCGTGTGTGTGTGTGTTACGGCCGACACGTCACCTCCGACACTTCACTCTGGCATGACTCGACGCTCTTGGTGAGCTCTTGCAGTTGCGTCCTGATCTCGCAGAGCGCGACCGTGGTCTCCAGCTGGCGGTCGCCTTGTTGCAACTCGTCCAACTTGGCGGACAGATTCATGCTCATAACGCTCACCTGTCTCTGAAGGCTGCAGAACAGAAACGCGGAGATTCACAGCATGTTATCAGAAGACATTTGGTGCATTTAAAAGTACTTTAAAATTGGTAAAATTATCAATAAGAATGGTATTTATCACTATAAAATGTGTAATGTCTTAAAAATATGCATTTACCCCGTTTCATGTATGAAGATATGGCTGACACATCTACAAAACGTAAATTGTAAGGTTATCTTCTGAAAGAAATGTGTTTTCAATAATGTTATTTTATTACTAAACGTTATGACACAATTTTTGAGGTAAAAATCATTACATTTTCTCTTTAACTAGAGGTCACCAAATGGTCGAAATTCGACCGTAAATAGAACTTTATAATTTAAACTCTTTTGTAACAATCTCTACTCTCCAAGAGACGAGAGATCCAAGGACGTTACATATACATATATGATCGCTAACAATTGCATTTGTAACAGATATTACATTAAAATATGGTCTTTCTGCACTTCTTTCCATATAAACATTAACTACTCCAAATCTCACACTCCTCCGTGTACGCAATAATTTTAAAAAGGGATAATACGTTTTCACTTCACGTATTAATATAATGATCACGTAATTTCTATTAAATATTATGAAAATCAATTATTATTAATTTATGATACATATAGGTTTACCTCGCAGACAGAATAAGCGATGAAGGGTTACGCAGTATGGAAAGGTTGAAAAGAATGCTTAGATGGTTTGGGCACATAGAAAAAATGAGTGATGAAAGTTTGACAAAGAAAATGTTCATACAGAGCGAAAGTGAGTGGTAATAGATGCCAGGGAAGAGCTAGGCTGATGAAGATTTAATAGCCACAGTCTTAGCTGATGGGGATGTCTAAAGTATTCGCATACCTCGGCGAAAGTGTGTGAGGAGTATAATGAGATTTGAGAATGCGAAAGAAGTCTGTATGAAACCCGTGCTTGGGACTCTGTCCTCCCTGATTACACCATTAGCGATACGGCGTAAGGATATGTATGATTGTACTAAGATATGTATAAGATGGCTCACCGTCACTTAGACAGTTTTAGTGGTGTAATAATGGTTAAAAAAATAATCGATAAAAAATCGAATAAAAATTGGGAAATAGTAATATATGTACTTTTAAGGGTTTGGTAGCGAAATGGCAAAAAATGGAACGCTCATAATTTCGTCCTGTCAGTCAGTCTATCGGCCTGTTTGTACATCGCGGTCATTTTACTCGCAGACTATTGATATTACACAAATGTAAGTGTGAATGTTAAGTATTGACCACCTCCGTGGCGCAACGGCTTAACGTGTCGGAAAGTAACCGGGGTTGCGGGTTCGATTCCCGCCCCGAGTCTGGGTGTTTATGTATAATATGTATTTATTTACAAAAGAAAAGTATATATGTAATACATCAGTTGTCTAGTACCCGTAACACAAGCGCTGTGCTGCTTACTTTGGGACTAGATGGCGCTGTGTGAAATGTCTGAGTTTATTGTTATTATTATTATTATTGTTGTATGGACCGCTATGCAATGGTGTAGGGAAAAAAATAAAATTAGGAGTGATGGCTGAACTGAGGGATGAAAAATAAATCTAGTGCACATAAGCGTCGGGTGTATTTTCAGATAGGTCTTCAAAGAGATATCGAGGTTTCAAAATGACTTTTTTAAGTCATTAGTGGGTGAGACAGGCGTTCCTAAAGTAATAAAAAGTTCTCGAGCTTTTTAACTATTAGGTGGGAAGTTCTATTCTATTCTAAATTATTATAATTAATTAGTTTCAATAATTTATGTTGTGTAATTTTTGAGATATCGGATATTTTCGATTACAAATTAAGCGACCACAGTAATTACTTTGGTTTTCACAGCATCTTTGAGAAATACTATGAAATACACTTATTTTTGCTGCCGATTAAATGAATGTTATGGATCCCAAGTACGGAACTCTTTCCTATGCACATAGGAAAGAGGTTCATGTCAACAACATGAACCTGGCCGGTTATGTTTATAATTATAATTATTATCGACTGTGTTCATTGGCATCCAAAGCATAAGTCACATATATTCCTAGATGCCATCTCGTTGTATACCGTCCACAAATAATATAAACCCCCATTGGCTACAATTAAAATTAGTCAAAAATAATTGTTTTGTGATATAATATACACTAATGAGACTTAATTACTATTAAAATTTCTCTAAAGTTAGCGTTTGACATGTGCCAGCCATATTTTTTTCAAGTAAGGTAAAACTTGAATATTTTGTAATATAAAACTAAAAGAAAGCCGTATTATGTTTATTGTATGAAATGCATTGTCAAAATAGTCAAAGCAATTTATTCAATTAACAACAAAAAGGGAAGCATTTAAAAGCACTTTAAAATTTGTAAGCATAACAACAAAATCTGTATATCGCTACTAATAATATAATGTTTTGCTATATAATAATGAAGCTATAAAATAAGTAAAGCCTTAAAGCCTATAAAAAATTGAAACAAAAAATTGCATATTATAACTTTAAATATAATAAAAAACTATTAATTTGGAAGTTTCTAAAGTTAACTAATTTTGTTACGCATATACATATCTTCACCCTGTGTCCCTAACGTGGTAGTCAAAGGGGACAGAGCGCCAAGCATCGCGGTCCTTACATATTTCTTTGGCCTCCTCGAATCTCGTCATTCTCCTCACACACTTTCGCCTAAGTCAGCCTCGGTCTTCCTCACTCACTTTCGCTATGTACATTTTCTTTAACAATCTCTTTTCACTCAATCTTTCTATGTGCTCGAACCATCTAAACATTCCTTTCTTCATTTTTACAATAACACAGACATCCAACCTTGTTATCTAGCTTTTGATATTACTGTCGGCTAGCACCGTGGCTATTTGATCTTCATAAATCTGCCTTAGTCTTCCTTGGCCTCTGCTACCATTAACTTTCGCTCTGTGGATTTTCTTTGTTGCTGAATATATTACTCAAAGTTAATACCCAATTTCTTGATACTACATTTTATTATACATCGCTCTTGCATGTGGTGCACGATATAGCGAGGGTTTATAATGAAGGCTAACTGATTGTTTGTATGTAGCTATGTTTTGAATGCAGAAAATGAAGCAAGCGGTCTGAATTCGGCCTTGACCTGTATTACTACTGCCGATAATGTGGTTTGAGCAGTGCTTTGAAACTATTTCTACTGAATATAAAATTTACTGGCCAATAGTTAATTTCACTGTTTGTTAGACTAATGGAACGATGTGTTCAATAAGGAATGCATTTAATAACACATTTAAATAGACTAGAAGTCGCTCTGTGGTCGAAATTCGACCGTAAATATATACTTGTAATACTACCTATAACTCTTTGGCGACAATTTACTCTGTGCAACTGTTTGATCCAAGGAGGTTAGATTACATATGATGATATGATCACAAGCTATTATGAGTTTGACATTGACAGTCTTCTTGACATTGGCAGTATGAACGTAAACAATGACCGTTTTATTTAATTTAATGTACTTATTTGTAACACGTATAACATAAAAATTTTGGATTCTCCTGTCCTTCTCCATATAAAGTTAGTGTACCAAATTTCACACTCCTCCGTCCGCAATTTTCTTAAAAAGGGAACCAGTTTTCGCCTCACGTATTAAAAATTTAATTATATAGGTATGTGCGTACTTATAAAGTTATTTTTATTGTACTTGAGTTTTGATAAGTAAAGGATAGTTTTGTACTTCTCAGTGTTTTTTTTGAAGGCGGTTTAATTTTTTTCCTTAAAATTTGAAAAAAAAATCTTCAATTAGACGATCATTAAAATACGGAAATAGTCCACGGAAACGGTCCAAGGAAATCGTAATAACGTGTCACATATTCCGAATTGGTGGTTCGAAGGGCTCTCATTCCTCAAAAACAATTTGTTACTTATACACCCTCCTAACTCTCAAAAGTGAAAACTTGACTGTAGAAGTTACTCGAGTCAACTCGAGTTACTTATTTTTACGAGAGCGTTTTTCCTGTAAGTGTTAAATTTATCAGCTGTTTAGTTTAAATAATTTCCGAAAAAAACAGCTGATAGATAGATGGATGTATAAGCGACGTGCAATTTTGTAAAGGAGCACTATTGTAAAGTTTATGAGATTTCTATACTAATACTAGCTGACCTGGCAAACGTTGTTTTGTCCGATATTAAATATATATATAAACATAGGGTAGTATGTATTTTTAATGCCGAATCATTAAAAAATTAAAATAAAAAATTTTGTCCATAAAATAAAATAAAATTTTGGGATCCCTTATCACTCAGGGATATGAAAAATAGTTTACGTCCTATTCTCAGACCTACTGATACACACAACATTTCATAAAAATCGGTCAAGTCATTTCGGAGGAGTTTTGTTACAAACACTGTGATACGAGAATGTTATATATTAGACTAGCTGTACACGCGACTTCGTCTGCGCGGAAAATTTTTCGTGGCATTCCCGGATTTGGTTAGATTATATGTAATTGTGCATAGTATGTTTAAAGACTGTTTTTGAAAAAAATCTACGTCTAGCCTACGTCTGTCTCCGGGCACATACTATCTCTGTACCAAACATCATAATTGGTTCGGCGGTTCAGCATTTCTCATTTAATGTTTCATCCCCCCTTTCACTCTCTTAGGGGTCGGTTTTTGATAAAAAGTAGCCTTTGTCCGTTCCCAGGTGTCAAACTATATCCATGCTACATCATAATCAGTTCAGTGGTTTAGCTTTTCCCGTACAAAGTTTCGTCCAACCTTTTCGCAAGTTTTATCCCCCTTTTCACTATTTTAGGAGCAAATTTAAAAAAAAATAAGTAGCCTATCATTAGCTCAACCACATGTTTTTACTACGTACCGATTTTCATCAAGATCGGTCGAACCGTTCTTCAGTTATAAAATGACATACAGACAGACAGACAGACAAAAATTAAAAAAATGGTACAATCGAAGTCAGTAAGTCATAAAATGACTACCTATCACAAAATTTGACAGTAAAATTATAATTACAGACTGACGCTAGAGATTTATATAGTAGTATAGATTATAAAGAGGTGAAAATTGCTTGTTTGTATGTAATGGATAAACTCAAATTTTTTGAGTACAGATTTCATACTGTTTTTATCTATACAAATATTATAAAGAAAAAAATTTGATAGTTTGCTTGTAATAGATAAACTCAAAAACCACTCAACCGATTTTGAAATTTCTTTCACCTATAGAAAGCTACATTATCAGCGAGTAACATGGGCTGTACTTTATTTTCAAAAATATTTCTACCCGTGTGAAGCCGGGGCGGGTCCCTAATATTATATAAGTTAGTAAGTTAAGTGAATGGAAAATCTTTCCCTGCTCTGTCTTGGTACGCTGTTTCTGTAGTAGTGTTTTAAAAAAAAAAATTATTACTAATTTATAGCAAACAATGGAACGCGTGCTAAAATAACATGGCCGCATGTGCAAAAGATAATACAGCATTTTGTTGTTATGCTTACAAATTTTAAAGTGCTTTTAAATGCTTCCCTTTTTGTTGTTAATTCAATAAATTGCTTTGACTATTTTGACAATGCATTTCATACGATAAACATAATACGGCTTTTTTTCTAGTATTGTATTCCAAAATATTCAAGTTTTACCTTACTTGCAGAAAAAATGGCTGGCACATGTCAAACGCTAACTTTAGAGATGTCCATAAATCAATCGAATAGTTTGCTAAACGATTATCGATTCTTTTTTACTACTAATTGTAATCGGTTTCATAGATCGGTTTCATATTATGAATAGTAGTCTAGGATATGAGACTAGTATCCAATGTAATATCGCGGGTTATACCATCTATAGTATATCTGTATATATACTACTATATAAATGTCTAGGCGTCGGTCTGTAATTACAATTTTACTATCAGATTTTGCGATAAATATTTTTTATGATTTTATGACTCACTCACTCAAATTTTTGTCTGTCTGTCCGTTTATTTGTCTGTATGTTAACTTAAGAACGGATTGACCGATCTTGATTAACATTGGTATATAAATAGTAAGAACATGTGATTGCTCAAACCATAGGCTATTTTTTTTTTTCAAAATCTACCGGAGTGAGAACGGGTATGAAACTTTGTAGGGGAAATGCTAAACTGCTGAACCGATTATGAAGAATTTGGCATGGAGATAGTTTGACATCAGAGAACGGACATAGACTGTTCTTTTTATCAAAAATCTACCCCTAAAGAGATGAAAAGGGGATAGGACGAAAAAACACTTTTGTTTTGTCCTGAATTTTTCAATTTTCGAGGGACTAAAATTTTTCTTTCCCTGAACAACTTATTCAGACTTACGAACATTTCAAAAAATTGCCGCCGTTCTCAAGTGCTGCACTTACCAACGAACAGAATTTAATTAATTTATATTTTTATTGCTAGGAGCAGCCTACACCACAGAGTAGGTACATTTTATACATATATGGGAAAACCTACACCGGCAAATAATATCTTGACCCGTTTCTTTTAGTTTTATTTTTACAAGTAGTCGATACTTTATATTGTATTTCTTATTATAAATAACGAAATAAAACAGCCCATGTTTCTCGTTGATAATGTAACTTCATATAAGTGAAAGAATTCTTTAAATCAGATCAACGGGGTTCTTCACAAACGTCGGAAACTCAACTTTCCGTATCCGACAGAAAACTTTTCGATGATTTTGTCTATACGTGATTCACAAATCGTTTTATATTTATATTATAAATATATCATATTATATACTATAGTCGTATTCACAAATCCAAGCAATCGGATTGAATTTATGCTTTCCGACGATCGGCCTTTCCGTCACGCAATGTTTCCGACGTTTGTGAATAACCTCCCCAGTAGTACCGGAGATTACCCCGAACATCCAAACTCACACTTTACCTCTTTATAATATTACATATTAAATTAAATATTAAATAGAAGAAGATATATAAAAATATATAAATGTATACAAAAAAATATAAAATAAAAATAAAATAAATAAAAAGGTAAGATTATTATTATTAGTATATTAGTATTTAGTCTGTGGTATTGGTATAGATGTATTTTAGTCTCGGACCGAGAAATATAAAGTACGGAACCATAATGAGTTGTCGCCTTACCGCCGTGTGTCAAACGAATGTTCCTATCTCTTTCTATCTCATTGAGTGTAACCACGAGTAAAACAGTTAGCTATAGTAAGTATGGCAATCTCGCACCGTCAGTATCGTGTCAGCTTATGAGTCTATCATGAAATAATTATTTGCAAAATACTCGGAAATTTAAAGTGTTTTGGCTCCTAGTATTCAAAAAAATATAAATATGTCATGTTCACCTGTTTATCGATGTACTAGTCACGCTCATTAGTAAAAATCTAGAAAGTTAGTCAACACTAAAAGGACACTTTATGGACACGCTTTTGAAGCAAACGTCCCGTCCATTACACTATGTGACAATTTTGTGTGTTAAGTTTTGACAATATGGAGAATAATTTATTACATTATATAGAAACAGAAGTGAAACAATGAGATCTGTTTTATCAGTAAACTTTTGGAAGCGAATAGTCACTATGAACAATAAAACGTCACATAACTACATCTCACATTACTAGGGAACCGTTAGATTGGTGAAAATGAATATTATCTAAGAATCTGTTTAGAAGTCTTTTTAATCTAGGGGTACATAGTTATGTAACGACTTAGATAGCGTTGGTGAAATCGGGTATAAGTATCTAAATGATGTTTATTATATTAATGAATATAATAAACATCTTTTATAAATACAAATTTATAACTATAAAAGCAACGTAAAAGCTATCGACGCCACAGTCGGCGACCATATCACTCAGCTGTAATATGCAAGCGAAAACAACTTACAGCCAAGTAATATATTTCATATTATTATATTTTGATCCCGCCGACAAAAACACTGCGGGTAAATTGACAGTTCAAAGAGCGCTGTCAAAGGGTGTCGCACTTGAAGCTCATAGTTTCAAATTGCCGCTAAAGCCACAGAGTAAATATTCAACAGGGGCTAAGGTCTTAAACGGCATGCAAAATTTATACCTGTTTTCATAGGGTTGACAGTTGTTGCATATAAAATAAAGGTAAATACAAAAAAAGACAAACGAACTATAAACATAATGTAAATAAACACATTAAACATGTAGTGAAAAGCTTACAACAAAATTCATGAAAACAGCTAATTAACATATCATAAACTGTGATCTCTCATACAAACCAGTATTAAATTCTATTGCCTTTGCAAATGTACTTCATCTGATCTTTTAAGTATGACAAACAAAAAATATCCTAAATTTTTGTAGGAATAGTTCATGCGCACATTGCAATAGTAATTATATCATTTGCAAGTTGCGACACTCAAATCGTAAAATCGCTTGCAAAATTCTAATTATATTCTTGACCGTCAACTTTAAATTCGTTACATGGATTGGTCGCATTTCGAAGCAGTACAGAGCTGTCGTTTGTTTTGTACAGGAGCGGGACAAACTGGATTGTTCACAGAAAATATAAACCAGAAAAGGTAAGTTCAGTAATTGTCGTCGAAAACGGATGCATGTAACCGCCCGCTTATTTACACGACATGCAGCGTGCAGCGTCACGAGCAGTCATGACGGTCCCGCAGTTGGGAGCCAATCAACTAGATGAAAGCTTATTCTGAGTTTTTTACAATATTGACCAACACTAAGATTATACATAATAACTGGCCAAAGTGTTTGTTACATGGACCAAAGCATTTGTCGACTGTCGTGATGCGGCGTTTTATGTTTGTAATGATGGCGTCTTATATCTGTTCGTAATTACGGCGTCTTATGATTTTTCGTAAACTATATACATAAAAATTCAACTTCCGTATGTTTCTGTTTGCAAAATTCAAAAACTAATCGGTAGATTGACTTGAAATTTTGTCACAACGTTGTATTCACATACGCACGTGTTGTTATGCAGGGTGTATATGAAAACGGGACACCTTTTTAAATATGCTTTAGTCTACCGAGAATACATCACTGGATGCACTGGATTACGCTTCGATAAACTATTATTATGTAATAATAACAAAGACACAAGTTAAAACACAATTTATTTCAGTTATGCTTCCCCTTAACCCAAGTAGTTTATGTCCGTTTAATTTAATTTATACCTAATTTCACAATTCCACCGAAATCTCCTTTATTTATGCAACGATAAGGTTGATATTCCTGTGTATGTAAGAATAAGGTATGATCGTAATGATCGTAGTGATTTGTAATCATTGTTAAGGGGCATATGCATTATTTTTGAAGTTGGTTTTCATTCTTTATTTAAATAACGGATGATTTTATAACAAAATAAAAAAATATGTTCGATTTAAAAATTTGTAACTTTACACGTGTCAGCCGCTTTTAGGAGTAATAGTGGTGATATCACCTGAAAATTGAAATTGTCCTAACTCTTAAACGGATATGTTTTTTTTTTTCGAAAATTATATTTGTAACTGCACACTAAAGTTATGCTATTTCATCTATTAAAGTAACTGTCCAGTTTTAATATACATTCTGTATATAAATAAAAATGTCAATATTCGTTTATTCAAAGTGCGCCACAGCAACGCTTGACCGGGATTATTATTATTATAGACAAGCTATTAAAATTAAGCGAAAACCTTACGTACTGTTTTTAATAAATTATTAAAATTGACAAATTCGTTCTGCACCTATCAAATAAAACAATTGTAGCTCTAACACGGACCTAAAGGGTATGCGATATACATTTCAAGGTCAAACGAGTGTTTTCGTTCTCTGGTTTGTTTCTCTCTGGTTTGTACCAATATAGCGTGTACGTGAGGCCGGCGTGTCGAATCTGGGAGAAGTCACATACACGGACAGCTGATACCATAAACTTAGTAAGTTAGTATATACTGTCGTATAGACGTACAAAGACTGAGTGAGAATGATAGTGGCACGAGTAGGAAAGGGGCAGCAAACGAGACGCTATTGTAACCGGTTTTGAACGACAGGTCGTCACAAGTCGTCACACTGTGGAGAACGCTGTTCATTTATTATCCTGTGTTATTCCTGTTTTATTTCAAAGAAGTACTGTATTTATCAATAATGGTTACATGTTCTGTATGTGATTGTGATATTACATATCGCAATAATCAGGGAATCATTCATTTCATAAGTGACATTGACAAATTAAAAATCGTCACGCGTCAACGAGCTCTATGTTCGTATGTACACAGTATATAAAGTTTATGACTAATACATATCGCGGTGCTCTTCTTCGCGCTTGTATGAATTTTGGACTCCATATTTTTATTCTATAGTGACTATTTTAAATTCGTTTGTTTGTGAGTGGAAGTATGAAGAATGGGACTTACCGTTATAGCTTTACATTTTAATTTAATTTCAAATTAAGAATTTATTCGTACTACAGGTAAAAGAAAAAGTCGACTGACTTACTGACATATTTTTTTTCCAACACACAGTCAGGTTCCTGCTTGCTTAATGAAGCTTAAAATTAAGCACGGCGTTCTTATAATCATGTCGGCAAGCATTATGAAGGGTGTTGTGGAATACAATCCCAAAGGAGTTGGAACGATGTGTTAGTATAGAGAAAACGGCCAAGAGCGTTTCGACACACTTCGCAGGGTTCAGTAGAGGTTCTGTTTCGCATATTTGTTTGGAACGCTTTGTTTAGGACGTCCTTTTTATTTAGAGTGCTCTATTTATAATAAAACTATGTACTTAAAAACTTTTTAAATTTCATAAAAATAACGAAAAAAAAATTATTTGACATTGTAAAAAAATAATAATTTGAAAGAAATATGTGCGGCGTCATCCTCGCGGATAAAATAAGGAGGTAATAAAGAGGTACGCAGTATGACAGGGTTGGACGACAATGTTATCGTAAAAGTGAAGAAAAGAATGCCTAGGTGGTTCGGGTACTTAGAAAATATGAGTGATGAAAGATTGACGTAGAAAATCGCCAAGGAAGACCAAGGATGACTTATGAAGATCAAATAGCCAGAATGTAAGCTGACGGAAATGTCAAAAGCACTCACATACTTAGACGAAATTATATGAGGAGAATGATGAGATTTGAAGCGAGAGAAGTATGTAGAGACCGCGATACTTGGCGCTGGGTCTTCTCTAACTACCCCGTTAGGGATACAGCGTGATAATATGTATGGATTAAAAAATATAATGCCCTGTAACAAAATGTTACCACTTTATTAAAATATACTAATTTGAAAAAAAGTAACGACCTCATAAAATTATAGCCTATTAGGAAACAGAAACAATACAGTTTTGCAAGCAATATTTTTCCCGTCAAGTATAACTTGCTGGCTTACTAACAATGACATAATCTGCCTGTTGTTTCCTTAATTGGACTTAAAAATTTCGTGTGAAAACAATCAATATTAAACTTTAAATAGTTGAGGATAAAAGTAACAAAATAGTAGGAACTGTTAATTTTAAAGTGTTTGATTTAAGTCAAAGTTAGCAACACTGACATGTAAATTTTATTGTGGCGACACAGCTGCCGCATTCCAGTTACGTACGCGCGTACAAAATAAATAAGAAATAATAGCTTAAAAAGAGTCTTAAGTAATAAATATATTACAGACCATAATTATAGTGTCAAACTCCTAACTGTGAGAAAATTGCTTGCAATGCCTCCAATGATTTATTTAAAATGTTTTATTTGAGATGATTTATATCGAAAGTACTTACATACATAGACACATATCTACACCCTGTATCCCTAACGGGGTAGTCAGAGAAGACGGGGCGCAAAGCATTCCGGTCCTTACCCCTTACAGCTTATTTACCTTAAATCTTCTTATATCAGTTCTAAAATAATGTTTATGTATGTATTTGGGATATAATATATAGAATGCCTTATCAATGATACTTTTTTAATTTAGAATGCCTTATTTAGAATGCTCTATAGATGTAAACACAACATAACATAACTTCACGCTGTATCCCCAACGGGGTAGTCAGAGAGGACGGAGCGCCAGGAGTCGCGGTCCTTACACACCTCTTTCGCTTCCTCAAATCTCATCATTCTCCTCACACATTTTCGCCTAGGTATGCGAGTGCTTTTGACATTTCCGTCTGCTAACACTGGCTATTTGATCTTCATAAGTCAGCCTTGGTCTTCCTTGGCTTCTTTTACCACTCACTTTCGCTCTGTATATTTTCTTCGTCAGTCTTTCATCACTCATTCTTTCCATGTGCCCGAACCATCTAAGCATTCCTTTCTTCATTTTATAGATGTATTATGTAGAATGCTCCATAGGATGTTTTATATAGAATGTTCTATTCAGAATACTCTATTTAGGATACTAGACGTTCTATTTTTTTTACATCGGTTTAGGATGTCTGATTTAAGAACATGCGGAGATGTAGTTCAGGGGGCCTAGACAAGTGGCTAAATTGTCGTGAACGCTAGTGGAATAGAATGAGAAATACCACATGATCTAGCGTAACAAATTTTAAATTGGTAATCAAACGCAATTAATTTTCTATTAAATCAAACGAAATGTAAATTTGGACTTTTTGGCGGGAACGGGAGAAGTGAGGTTGTCATTTTATTTAGATTTTCTATTTTTTACATTTTTGTGAGCTTTAAAGTACAACAGTGATAGTATATTGTGTTTTAAAGTTCTGTGTAAGTGACAAGAATGGAGGAGATCTAAATAAACATGTGAAGCTGAAGTATTCGCGCTCTTCCAAGAAGTCCTTTATAACTTCAGTAAAGCCTACTATCACTTTACTGGAGGAGTTTTACGATAAGAAAAAACTAATTTACTTTTGATTCTACACTATGGATTACTTATTAATACGTGACATTGGCGAATACGCTAAACTGTGCACCATGCCATAAAGTCACCCATTCCCAAAGTGGGCGATAACGCCCCCCTGTGGGCGCTGCAGGCCTAAAGGGGGGCGGTAAGAGACCCAGAAAAAAAATGGGGGCGTTGTGTAGAGGCCTGGGGGGTGATTTGTAATTTCATTTAGCTAGGAGGCATTTTAGACAACGACTGCATGAGCTCTCGACTCAGTAGACAAAATAAGTTTGGGAACCTAGACCATAAAGGAAGAAGAGAAAAGAAAAAGGGCGGGAAACTTCGTTTCCCTAACTTTCGACTCATATTTACTTAGTCAATGGCTAAATGCAATCTGCGAAGCCAAAACAAAGACAAGAAAAAAATGTAAATTTGTATGTAAATCGTCTTCTAAAACGTAACCGAATGGCACTTTTGGCGAGCAATAACTCCAGCGAGCGTTTAGATTTTACAAAACATTTACCACTTGAAAGTTTCACAATGACCATTGAAAGAGATGGTTAGGAACGGTCAAGCAAAGCGATAGTCAAATACTATTAGAATACTCAAAATAAATTTAAAGATCACTGAAACATGATTTAAAATGCCAACAGCAAGAGAATAACTTTACAGCAAATATGTTATGTGTACATGTGTAATGTATAAACGTACACGTATAACGGTGTATGCTATTTCTTTTTCTGTCAGAGGAATGACATAGATTTCAATGCTGCTATTAGGTAGGTATTTTGCAATAAAACTGTTTCAAATCGTAATGACTAATATATGTGTTTAAATTATTGTAACGAACTATAAGTGGTCCAGTAATTCCCTAAAATTAAACAAAAACCTTCTAAGCCAAATATTATTAGCAGTATTGTGGATATGTTTTCAATCAAATTAAAAGTTTTATCATTTTAAATACAACTCATGTAATTTGATTAAACTTTTTTTTAAATGTTTCTGTTAACCTAATAAGTCTCTAAAGTAAAGTACTTCTTTGCAACTTACAAATTTCTGAACTTAGGGGGAAACCCTATGTTAGATACAGTGGTGGAGCATTTAACATTAACATAGCTATTGTCAATATTAGTTATATTCATAATCGTTAACAAATGGCAACACTACTATTTTGAGGATATTGCTAGTTATGTAATAATAATATGGTATTTTTTGAATGTCAAAATATTAGTCAGTCGAGAAATACAGGACCTAGCGAAAGTGTGTCTTTTAATTATATCTCAATATATCCCACTTTTCCATCCATGTCGACATCATAGAAGAACGAATAGTTTTCAATATTTGCATTGTCCCCTAACGTTTACTCTCAAAACTCTTTTGCCATTTATATACCCTTAGATTGAGGAGGAAAATCCCTAAGTTGGATACATTGGTGAACTGCCTAACGCAATATTAATGTAATATTTGCAGAATTTTTATTCTGGATATTATCCATATATTTGGTATATATATATATTATAATCATTTTATATTTGCAAAGGATTGCAAAAGATTTAACTAAACTCCTTAAAAAAACTCCTTTGCAAGTTACATCCTCCACAGAATTTAGGGAGAAAATCTTAAGTTAACCTTAAATTAACTGGGGAAGCATCTACTGCATCATTAGTAGGTAGGTAGGTAGGTAATTTAAACGGAAAACCCGCAAGTCCGCTACAGTAGCAGAGCATCTAACACATAACACTTTACTGCAGAACTCCTTGAAATATTTTTACCCCAATGAAACTTTTCGAATTTCTATACCCCTGAATTAGGGAGAAAATCTCTAACTTCGATTCACTGGCGGAGCGTCTAACGCATCATTGACATATCTGTAATATTCCTTAATATAGTTTTATTCTCAAAAACCCTTTGCAAATTCTATATCTACCCCTGAAATTGGGAGAAAAGCCCCTAAGTTCCTTACACTGGCGGAGCATCTAACGCATCATAACATATCTGCAATACAAGATATTTGAGATGCGAAAAAGCTAAGGCGAAATGTTAACATCAACATAGACACACAGATTCGTTCGAATGCGTGAAGCTTTTGAAGAGGCGGTAAGCTAATCTGCTCTCTCTATATTTGTAACGTACCTAAGTAAGAGCTCCCTGAGAGTGGCTTCGTCCTCCTCCGCCGTCGCATATCTGGTCAGCTTGCCGGCGACCACCCGGCCCACATGATCCGGTACCACTGTATCACAAACTCCACGTTTATATATATTGATTCCGTTAGCTGTATTCGGCCACGGTATGGGGATTATCATTCAAACATTTATAGTTTTATAGAACGTTATCAAGTGTCTAAATGTATATTGGGAACAAAGAGTGCTATTGATAAATCTCGATATGGTTTGATCGTTAGCTTTTTTTGGTATAGCGCGCGTGGCGACAACTGAGCTTTTTGTGACTGATCGTTAGATGAAAAATCAAAATAATATAATAGAAGATAGATCATGTTAACATGACATACAATTTAATCATGTTAGCGCATTTTTGTAAAATCTTGGTTTTGAAAATGTATTTATAATATCTACATATGTATCCAAAATTAAAAAAATAAACTATGAATATACACACATTGATATTAATCGGTCTTAGCCTTTGTTAGATGAGTGGATTATACCTATTTAATCAATTCACTTGTTGCCTGTTTGATAAAATTTCGTATGTTTCAATCACCTTGGGAAATATAACAAAATAGTCCAGAGAATGTATAAAAAATATGCTCAAATTCGGTTAAATTAGCAGAACATTGGATTTCCGTATGAAACTTGATACCTATTGTAGTTGCATAGCAGAATGTTATATGTTACGAGTAATTAAAGGTCATCAAAATGTTTTTCGTGAAATGACAAATTGAACTATTGACGATTATTTAACAAAAATAAAACATTTATCTTTGCAGCTTGGTTATTTTCAGGAAAGATGTTTCTTTCAAGAAAAATAATAAGAACATGATTGTTCCAACAAAATATTTATTTATTGTTGATTTCACTGGTGACAAAATATTATTGGAACTTCTTTCTAACTACTGCAACAGTTGTCAACGCTTTTTTTTAAATTTCTATAATGACATTGACACCTTAAGGAAGTAAAAAAAGAAATGTCATCTGTCATTATCTAAATAACCAATGTTGTGTTGTTATTTTCCATTTAGGTGAGCTAACTGTTCAAATTAAAAAAAAGACGAGTTCCCATCGTGTATTTTCATACTTCAATAGTTTGAATCTTAATTGAACATCAGTAATGTCACTGCACTGATGTTCCGTCTATCAACTGAACATCATTATGGTAGATTGGAAAGACGCCATCTTTTTCTTGTGTTGTAGCACGAGCTTTAGAAATTAATTTACTATATTGTGTAGACTCAGGTGTTACTTTGTGGTAATCCATTTTATGTGATGAATTTCTAAAATCTTTACCTATTTTCTGCATAAACTCCAAAAACCCCCAATCGACACGTGTTTCGCCTCTCAACGAAGCATCCTCAGGATATACCAGAGTTCGGACTCGGTCAGCTAAAAAAAATTTGGTGCTGGTTAGCTCGTGTCCGATCTCTGGTATATCCTGAGGATGCTTCGTTGAGAGGCGAAACACGTGTCGATTGGTGGTTTTTGGAGTTTAAGCGGAAAATAGCTAAAGATTTTAAAATTTCATCACAATTTACTACCAAGAAATCAAATAAACAAAACCAAATGTAATAGGTATAAACTGTTCAGTTCACCATTACCTACTGTTGATGACGGATACCTGCACCTGTAATAAAAAAATGTAGATTACGTGTAGTGGTTCATGGCATTATACATTGTAAATGTAGAATGAAACGTAAATGTATTTACCCCCTTTTTAGCATAGCGTAATGATAAATAAAAAACATAAAAAAAACAACCGAATTGAGAACCTCCTCCTTTTTTGGAAGTCGGTTGAAAATACTATCGTACGGAGGCGCGCGCATGTACGTTGTTAATATTATACATATACACACAGCTATTTTGCGGGGCACGCTGCACCGGCGCATGCGCCTTTCGGTTAGTCGTTCAGTGAAACACATCCACGCACTATCCATGCTACGCTGCCTGACCGTAGACGTATTACATCGAAAATTGCCTTTTATTTAGCAGTGCAACGTATGCAGCAAAAATACAAGGGGCTTACCACCGTCTCTTACAACATTATTATTTTAATATTACTTAATTTAAAAAGCTCGAAATTCTGACAGTAGGTGAGTGATTACTGATTAGATTTATCATTCGACATAATCATCAGTAGATGAAAGAAATACGTAAGAACCGCGATGTTCAGCCGTCCAACCTACCTTACCTGCCCCGTAAGTTACTTCAAGTAATATTAAAATAATAATGCTAAGAGATGGTGGTAAGCCCCCTGGTGTAGGTCTACGTTATGTGACACTGTACAATCTTATGACATTTTGACATTTAGCCCATACAAAGATTTGTATACTGCTTTTATGTACGAAGAGAGATGTTTCAGAAGAAATATCTCTTTTCGTTTTCGTCGCAGTTAATAAGAGTTCATTCATTAGGTATTTATAGTAGTCAGTTTTTGAAATAGTTCAAGTAATTATTCATAGAAATGAAATGACATTCTCTGGAATATTACTACATCCTAATACATTTTTAAACAAGGGTTTTAAAAATGAAATTGGTTTAGTGAACTAGTATTTTTCTGTGTAGCAGTGGCGTAACAATGGAGTGACAGGACGAGCAAAATGCTTGGGGCCCAAAGCCAGAGAGGGCCCCCAGACGGAGGGGGCCCCGGCCACAGAGGGCCGTGAGCACAGGAGGAGTTTTGTATTCAATCAATTTAATTATACCCAAATTAAACAAAAAAATGTATCAGAGACTGGCTCGTTGGCGCGGTGGCAGAGCATCTGCTCTTCAAGCCGGGGTCCCAGCTTCGATCCCCGATTAGGTTAATTTAGGAAACAAACTTTTCTAAATTGGCTTGTAGTCTGGGCGTTATTTCTGGGGGAGCTCCCCCAGGTCGTCGCGTGGATCTGTAGCACAAGTCTAGTACTTATTTTGGGGTCATAAAATCTGTATAATTGGAGTATTATTATTTGAACGCACCTCTAAGATTAATCTGTCGCCCAATTTTATAACATTATATCGAACATTCCGTAGCCTGAAATCTGAACTTTCATTTTGTCATTAATACTTTTGCCGGGCAGAATGTCCGAAAAAAGAGTCAGTTAATTCGCTCTTCAAATGAAAGGTTATTAAATAATCAACGAAAAATTACACAGTAATTATAATGGCGTTGTACTTTACGTAGGGATTTATTAAATAGAACCTACAATATTGGTTGAGTTTCTTCATCCCATTTAATTTGGCATAGAACTCAACGGTACAGTTACGCCACTGGTGTGTAAACGCGCCTGCAGTCGTTCGAACACAACACAACACAAAGCTCAGCTCTTGCCTCTCGAACTATACCAAATTGAGTGTACCTACAACAATACTAAAAATCTTCATCGAGTTTGAACGTGGAATAAAGCAACTTACAATAGAACATTTTATTATATGATATATTATTATTATGATATATTACGCGTTGAATTTGACTGTCCTAATTTGGTAGGCGAAGTGGCAGTTTGTCCTACGCAGAAGCGTACGCGGCGTACCGAGTCACTATGTCTCTCTGCGAAGCACAAATAAATTACACTCAGAATGAAACATTGACTCGCATCGCACATGCTTATAATGAGTCATTTATAAAGCAAACCCATTCAAATCCACAAAGTATAGCTTCCGAAGGCATAAAGATTATGCATATGTGCATTATAATGAGCAGTAGTGGAGGGCGATTGACGGTAGAACTGCATAATCTTTTCTCTTTGTTTCCTTGTCTACGGCTGTCATGAGCGCTCTGTATTCGTCAATATCGATTGATTAATATATATGAGTAATAAGAAGTTAGTGTAATAATTGAAATAAAGAGAGCTATTGATCAATTTCAATATGATTTAACCGCTCATTAGGTATTTATAGTAGTCCGGAATAACAAAACCGTAATACCGCACGAAAAATGGTTCCCGAGCGGACAAAAAGATTCCGCGTGGCACTGAACAACTTTACGAAATAAAAAAATTAATTCGCTGTAACTTTTCTTCAACTTTTCATACAAAACAAACGCGTAAGAAACTTCATTTTATTAGAAAGTTAGAAAAAAAACCGCGAATTTAACTTTCTGTGTGAAGTTATTCAGTTACATGAGTGGAATGGGTGGAATCACCTTATTTCGGTTTGGAAACCATTGTTTCACGGTGTATAGAGATGAGCGTGCTTATAAATAAAATTAAAAATCTTCGGTGATAAGTTTGCGAATTTAATTTAAAATTTAAAATGGAGGATATCGACAAGCTGGCAGTTTGATTTCACAGCGAATCAATTGGAGCCTGTCGCTTACACATCTAGACGACCTCAGTAACAGCGGCTTTGAGAAATTATAATATAAGGAATTTTTAAATCGTGTATGTTTATTGTCACGTGTGCTGTTATTTATTTTTAATAAATGGACTCCTCATTATGTCTTATAAATGCTCTAGCTTTTTCAATGATAAGGATTGGGTGCCAATGGATCTGATTGTGTTGTTTTTGTTAAATTGAATGGTGACAATTTGACCTCGAAAAGTTTATAGCAATTTTTTTTAGAAATTTTTGCGTTTTTGGGAGTTTGAAAGCACAAAAGTGACAGTTTTAAAAAGCCGATTTAAAAAGTTTATGGCAGCACGAGAAAACATTACGAAGTGAGTTTTCTTGGTGTAAAAAATCGATCAAGTGGGTATTCGATTCGTATACAGAGAGTTCCGCACGATATTTATAAAACGGTAGAATTAATTTCTGAAAATTTATAAGACGTAGGACTTCCGTGATATTTTTCTTGTAAAATTTAGTTAAGATTTTTAATCTCTGAAATTTTTAAAAATCTAGACAACCGTGTCGCAGATAAGACCATGAATATTTTGAAATGTTAACCTCTGCAATGTATGTGGGCTAGCAACTCGGACCAAGGATCCTGATGGACGGAGCTTTTGCTTGAAGAACGTGTCTGTCTGTTGAAGAGCGTTTTTTGTTGGTGCGAGGTTCAAGACTTGCACTATTGTGCCTTACTAGGGAAGGGTCACAAAACAACAATACACAGCTGAACATGACATATTTTTATTCGTCAATACCAGTAACCAAAACACTTAAGATTTACGAGTATTTTGCAAAGAATTATTTCAGTAATGCAAAGTTTTCTACATCGAGCTGATCATGAGCTGACACGAATTAGATCGACAATGCGAGGTTGGCAAACTTACTATAGCTAACTGTTTTAGCCGTGGATACGCTCAATGAGATAGGCTGAGAGATACGAAAATTCGTTTAACGCATGGCGATAAGAGCGGCAAGTCGTTATGAATCCGTCCATTATGATTTTTGGTCCGAGGCTAGCAAACTTATTTCACAATTTTATTCTAACAGTTACCATAACCTGCGTTTGAAATTTTTATTAACAGGAAAGTTAAAAAACTGTCTTCATATATACGCTAGTATATTAGTATTCTGTGCTCTATGGTGCTACGAATTATGCTATATCTGGGGGCCTAGACAAGTGCCTCAATTGTCGTAAACGTAAAGTAAAGTAGAATAGAATGACAAACACAACGTGATATGTTAAAATATTGTTGGTTCTGTAACATTACTTTTCATATTCTTTGACCAAGTCCAGGTTGGCTAATTAGCAAAGTTTTGGGGGTGCCACTTTTGGGGGTGCCACGAGTGCATGTAACCTATCTACGTCTTTTGTATTATAACATCATTGGCGTCCATCATGTTGTTACAGATGTATTTTGAAATATGATATCACCATTCACCAGGAGAAATTGTTGGAAGCCTGGACCTGACCGAACTCAAGTAAAGCAAGATGAATGAATACAAAGAAATGCGGTTTCTCAGAAACATATGCGGTGTCACATTTGTGGACAGAAACGCAATGTATTGTGCAATAATATAAGACAACATAGAAATATATTTGTAAATGCTTGGTTCCAGAACACCTACAGAAAAATGAATGAAGGATGAATAACGAAGAAAATCTACAGGGCGAAAGTGAGTGCTAACAGTAGCCAAGGAAGGTCAAGGCTGACTTATGAAGATCAAATATCTTGAATATTAATCGACGCATTCACATACCTCAGTGAAAGCGAAGAACTTTTAAAAATATTTAAAATTATTTAAGAATCAATTCAAATATAAAGGGCAGCAATTTTGACCGAAACAATATTCTGCACCTAATGACCACTTGGATTCATCTTAGGTATGAATTAGATTTGACTGCCACGCCGGTTATTGTACAAATGAAGAAAGGAATGCTTAGACTTTTCGGGCACAGAAAGTATGAGTAATGAAAGATTAACCAAGAAAATTTATAGAGCGAAAGTGAGTGTATCCGTTGTGAATCCCTAATTAGGTAGTCGGATAGCCGGACCACCAAGCGTCGTGGTCCTTACATACTTCTATCACCTCCTCAAATCTCGTTATTCTCCTCACACACTTTCGCCCAGGTATGCGATTGCTTTTGATATTTATGTCAGCTGATACTCCGGCTCGCGCGCTATGTAAAGAAAGTGTAATTTAGCAAGTAATTATCTACTCGAAAACTAACCAAACACTGTCCAATCAAATTGTTAAATTAATTCAATATAAAATTATTTCAGAAAGAAAGATAGTACCCAGGTACGATTATTTTTCTTATAAGAGTTTACTCATGTGAAAAATGTTCATAGGTATATCTACCTAGTTGTCCACTTCATGTATAGTACTTTTTTACCGAGATTTTCATAGCATATTATTAATAAAAATCAAAATTTATTCTATTCATTTTAGTACATAGCTGAAATAAAAGTTTATTTTCAAAAAGTTTTTTTATCACTTACTAGGTGATGCCCGCGACGTCGCCCGCGTTTTTTAACTTTAAAATAACCTGTTCTTCCTCAGGATTTAAGCTATCTCTATACCAAATTTCACCGCAATCGGATGAATGATATGGCAGCCCATAAAATACGAAGAAACAAACAAACAAACATTGATTTTATTACATTACATTTCATTTAATTACTTCATATTTATTATTTAAGAAAATCTACAGAGCGAAAGTGAGTGATAGCAGAAGCCAAGGAAGATCAAGACTGATTTATGAAGATCAAATAGCCAGAGTGTTAGCTGACGGAAATGTCAAAAGCACTCGCACATCTAGGCGAAAGTATGTACCTAAGGAGAATGATGAAATTTGAGTAGGCGAAAAAGTATGTAAGGACCGCGATGCTTTGCACTTCGTCTTCTCTGACTACCCCTTTCGGGATACAGCATGAAGATAAATGGTATACATATGTTATTTATTTTGAGATTTTTATTCTTCATGTACTTGATTCTATTTTCCCACTTTTTTCCCACGAGTATCCGATAACTAAACAGTCGACTTCCCTAGTGTTCTGGGTATTTATTAGGCGAGCAAGGGCTTAAATACATCAGGATGCATGCTAATATTGTATAGACTCAGGTGTTACTTTGCGGAAATCCATTTCACGTGATAAATTAAAATCTTTAGTTATTTTCCGCTCAAACCACCAATCGACACGTGTTTCACTTCTCAACGAAGCATCCTCAGGATATACCAGAGATATGATTCGGTGAGCTAACCTTCGGCTAAGATTCGGTGCTGGTTACACGTGTCGATTGGTGGTTTTTGGAGTTTGAGCGGAAAATAACTAAAGATTTTAATTTATCACATGAAATGGATTTCCAATGCCTGAGGTGGTTCGTTCACGACATTTTTCGACACCCTACTGCCATTCAGTCCTCGGCTCCTCACCTCGACTTGGGTGCGTTACAATCCGCCGCTTATTTCAGGTTAAACGACGGAAACTTAAATTCAAGTTTGGTTTTGGAGTTTTCCTTCTCCTAGACAGGTTGCGGACTGCAATCGATTACCGTTTTTGACATACAAGTTTTGGTATCGGTGGTATCTTACTTTCATCACTGACTAACCTGCCATTTGATATTAAGGGGTTCGGAAAGAAAATGTAATCCGCCACCTTGGAAGGCGGCCATATTGAATTTAGTATTGAGACGTCACTCACTTTATGGTTTTCTACTCTTCAAGCTCTTTCATTTGATACCCATATTAAGGGGTAATGTAATTCGCCATCTTCGAGTGGCAGCCATATTGAATTTAGTGTCATATCACTCACTTTATGGTTTATCGTTATTCGGTTTTCAATTTTTTTCATTTGATAACCGTATTAATTTGATACCTATACCTATTAATTGGAAGGCACTGATCCAAAATTCATTTGCATTTGTCCAAATACAGGTGAAGATAAATAAAAACTTGTAAAAAAAGCGAAGTGATTGCAGACTTTTAACCAACCGCTAGAAATCGTTTTTGAGTAGAACTTATTTCGTAGAGATTATATGCTATTATTGGTTATTTAATGAGCTATCAATGACTCAACTCGGGTTATACCTCGATGACCTTTCACTCAACTTGACTAGTTACATGGACGACCTTTACGTCGTGCAATTGGAACAATCCGGCACGTTATTACGTAACTTGCAGTTAGCATGCTACAGCCAATATCGCGCGATATCTGCTGTCAAAACAAGAATTTGTGTAACGTAATTTGTGCATTTTACCGTCATAGAATAATAGATACGCAATCGTCATACACGATACCAATTTTTTATTACAATTAGTCACCGGTTGCGCAGTGATCGCGTGGCTGTCGCTGTCTGCAAATTTTTAGGTAATAACCCCGCCGCATAATTTTTTCTTATCGCAACGCAGTACATAGTACATGCATAATTAATCGAATATTTTATTAAAAATGTTACCATTTAATTAAAAATACTATACTGACTTAAAAACAAAATGACATTATAAAACAATTAAAAGCTACAAACAAATTTTGTCCTTATTCTGCTGTCACTGTGACAATGACAGCTGTCGTGTCCATCATGTGTCCATGTCAGTGTAATTTAATTGAAAGAAAATTTAATGTCGTGAAAATTATGAATTTTAATTTATACACCTATAATTTAAATCAAAAATAGAATAATATATAATTAACTTTAAATATAATAAGTACTTAGTTTTGAATTTGTAAATATTAATGTTTAGATCTTAGATATACGAGTATAAATATGTAACTATTTGTAATAAATAAAATTAGTAGGTATAGTCCGTGAGATTTAATAGGTCGGATTTGACATCTGTCACATGGCTGCGACTAGTTATGGGACCAAACAAATATGTCTCGATTATTTTTCGATTCTAACGAAAATCGATACCATTGTTTGATGTGAGGAAGTTTATTATTTAAGATAATGTGTAGTTTAAGTTTGTAAATATTAACATATGTATGTACTTTTTTGTTATTAAAGACGGCTTCTGTTTTGAACATCATAATATTTCACTTATGATTATTAGTTTGTTAGCTACATAGTACGTTTGTTGAGATATGGTATTTGTTACAGTAAAACATATTTAAGTATATGAATAAACTTAATTCGATATATTTATTTTTGGGACTAATGTATAAGAAACTTCATTATTTAAGACTATAATAAGCACACTACGTATTAGTAGTAAATAAAGGCAGACTGTAATAAAAAAAATTGGTGAAAAATAAATATTTAATCATTTTCTGAGCTTGGATCCATGTCCGTAGAGCTATCTTCGTCGCCCACTTTTATGATTAACTAATTTTCAATTAAATTGTCTATTCTGACGTCTCTTTCAAAGTCTTCCTTTATTATTTTTTTTGTTTTCTTCACCACCTTAATCCAGTCATCGTTTGATGTTTGATTACATGCTTCTGTTAGTAAATTCATCAAAAAAAGAATACAGAACTATAATTATTTAAAAAATATAATGATATCTTAATTTTAAATTATTCGATTATTACGACATTTCAATCGATTATCAATTTCGTCTGGTAACGAAACAATTGCAAATGGTAGCAGTACTAGATCAATACGCCTCGTGATATAACATTGTAACAACGTCCATTTAGAAAATTCTTTTGATGATATATAAGGAAATATCTGTTTTTTTAACTAAAAGAAATCAAAGTTAGTAGTTTTATGTAATGATCAGTAGTGGGAAAAATAAATAACGTTTTTTTATTCAGCATTTACGTAACTGAATTTGTATAAGATATCAGGAACGTTGATACAAAGTTATAGCGGCATGAAAATTAAGAAACGTCAAATCCGACCTATTAAATCTCACGGACTATAGTGTGTAGTTGTTAGAATTATTAATTATGATCATTTCTTTAATTATTATTTTATTGAGCAATATAACAATGCATCTAGGAATAAATGTGCTTACTGATACATTGTTAAATTACACAAACACACACACACACACACACATGGAAAACAAATAAGTATGTAATAATAAAATTAATCGAGACAGCCCAACAAAACATAGTGAAATAACTGAAATGATTACAAGTTTTTACAGATATCGCAAGAAAACAATATAATCGACTGTTCTAGAGAACAGTACACGCTGAAAAATATTAATTGAAGTTCAAAAATTATTTATTGGTTTCGAACAAGAGGTAGATACTCAGTTATTTCAGAATTTCTTGTTTTATTTATCTTTATCGTATATTGCCTATTTAAAACCTATTTTATTGTTTTCACGTAAAAGCATTCAAGGAGACAGCTTGAACCAAAGTGTTAAATAAATGAAAAGTTCTAGTACGTGAACTATTACTAAATCAATGCATCTTATAGTCTCGAAAAGAAGAATTCCATTCGTACTTCAAAAACAAATATTACAAAGACAATAAAAAAAAGTGTGTTGCGTATTTTGATAACACGCCGAGCTGTCTGTAAATATGACACACATTTACGTCAAATAAGACGAGAGAAGAGAGAAGAGTGGTCATTTCGCTATAAAAAAGTGCAGCAAGTCTTAAAATCTGCGTAATCAGTCGTATTTTCATAGGCAGGCTGTTATTGCATTACTTCTGTAACGCACGCGACGCGAATCTATTCTTTCAATCGATTTTTCTATAAAATTCGTATTATAACAAAATTGGAGTTTTGGTTTAGATACAACAGTAAACCTGCCAAAGGTGTGAAACAGGAATAACGTTACTGAATTTTCGTGCTACCTTCAGGGGCGATCGGCGTAGTTCACTTCACTCAGTTCCATAAGCACTAAGTACTGTATTTTTGAGAACAACTAAACTATTAATTTATCAAATAACTGCTTCTATGAACACACATTTATAATATCCTCACGCTGTTTCTGAGAGGACGGAGCGCCAAGCATCGCGCTACTTACTTTGCTTTCGCCTCCTCAAATCTCATTATTCTCCTCACACATTTTCATCTAGAATGTGAGTCTTTTTAACATTGCTGTCAATTAGTACCCCGGCTATTTAATCTTCATAAAGCAGCCTTGGTTTTCCTTGGCATTCACTTTTCCTCTGTACATTTACCCTACATTGATATTTCGGAAAAGATCGACATTCGGTTTCTGTTTCAATTCCGGTCATAAAAACTACTTTCGGTCGGTCACAAATGACGTCACTTGGTTAATGATCGAGTATTTACTAATGCAGAGTAGAGAGTAAGAGAAATACGGCCTAATAACCTTTTTTTGGTAACACAAGAGAATCCTGCACGCAGGTACCCAGCCCCCTGAGAGTGGGACTGGGCTATGTGAGACTATTAACCACTGAGACTGCTGACTGCTGCAGTGATGGTCGTCAGCGCGTTGTTTAGGGAATCCAGGATCTCCGACGGAGCGCACCGGAGCTTTTCTCGCATGGTGTCGAAACGCTTGGGGTGGGAGGTGCTGAGCCTCCTGCAACCCTCACAGTGCCAAGACAGCGCGGACCACACAAGCTTTCTCGGGGTCGCATGGATGGATGACCGGTGGCCACGCTCTAAACGGCTGCGACCACGAAAACTCCTTTCATCGTTTCTTACCAGGCGGGGAAATGATACCACCTTCGTTCCATTCTCTTCCTCAGACACTACAGGGCTGATAGTACGGGACGTACGTTGTCACCGCTTTGGCGTCGTCGTCTTAGAACAGAATTGGCACTCTCGCTCCCGCTGGGTATCCGGGCATACTCCTACTGCACTATTACAGTCTCGTAGAAGGTGAACATGGCCTTTCACGACTCTTCACCTTCCAGTATAGCCGCTACAACTGCTGGCAGGAACAGATCTTGCCCGACATGGCACATATTGTAATTTAATAAACCTTTTGTAAAATGAAGTTGAAAAAATGATACCTGACTGAGTTTCTTGTCGGTTCTTCTCGGTGTTCCGGTTTTCTATTTGAACCGAGCTAAAGTAGATTTGACGTTCAAAAATACCTTGTAATTGGGTTTTCTTGAAAAAATTGATTTGTCTTTGACTTTGACCAAGACTCGGCACTTGGAGGCCCATGCGGGACACCTTCCAGCGTATGCTAGGCGTCATCTCAGTCCCCACCACAATGGTGGCGCCGTGTTATATCTTATCGACCGATTCAATACATATACTGACCGAAGCAGCCGAGCCCGATCAGTACGTGTGTTAATCGGTAAGTGACGTGCCATCGCTTTGAAGCCATACGAGGGTCTCGATTGATGAAAAATGGGTGGTGCGTATCCAGTAAACCTCGGATCAACCAAGTATCCTAATGGAAGGAGCATTTGCTCTAAAAGCGTGTCCTTAAAGTGTCCTTTTTTGTTGATTGACTTACTAGATTTTTACTAACTTGCGTGACTAGGGAAGGTCGCAGTACAACGATACACAGCTGAACATGACATAATTTTATTTCTGTGAATACTAGTAGCTAAAACACTTAAGATTTGCGAGTATTTTGCAAATAATTATTTCCTGACATTTGACACACGCTGGTAAGAGAGTATAATAAGTTTATTATGACTCCGCCCTGTATGTTTTTTGGTCCTAGCAGTAAACAGTTAATAATAATTATTGACATATATACGTCGTGCTTATTCATTGTTGTTTTTCATCGGCCATCGTTTGATCTCCAATAGATGTATAGTAAAATGAAACGTGAATAAGGCGCTTTGCGTCAATAATTAGCCCATTTTGGATATCAACCGCATATACCTAACACCCGATAACATTATGTGGTTTAATTGTAAACCGCAACATGATTAACTTGACTTAATCTGAGGGTAGGAAATGAATAATTATATCGATAAAATCATTCGTCTGTGGTCAAATTCAGATAAACAGGACGTATTCATGGAAACGTATAAAGCACTCTCGTATTTCAGCGAAAGTGTGTGAGAACCCCAATGCAATCTCTCTTCCTCCTGTTTTTTCCTTAATACAGGTACACTTTATTCTTAATTATCATGATTTTTTCAAATTGTGGGCGTGACTTATTCAAATTTTGGAGATAGGAGGTGGCAGAAATCTTAATATGAATTTTTGGAAAAGCGCAAAAGAATGTAACTCTAAGTAATGTGTTTTAAATTCTTGAATTTGTTATTTGAAGACCTTTCGTTTAATACCCTACACTATGATTTCAAAAAAAAATTGTTAACTCAATTTAATCCTCAATTTAAGCCTAAGAGAAATAAGGCCCGTAATCCAGAACGATACTCTCCAATTACGCACAGCAGAAGGAGATGCCGTTACATGCGATTAATTAGCATATCTTTCTAATTATTCTTAAGTTGAGATTCACACGTGAATATCGTTCTAGAATATGGGCCTAAGAGGTAAGATTAGCTCTTAAAAGTAGTAACTCGAGTTTTATAGTAAACATCTGTCTTTAGACTCCCACTTATTGTAACTGTTCTAAACAGCAGTTTATATCAAATAGTCTGTATAAAAATGACTGTGACAGACAGACAGACACCGGTGCGATTCCGTAATTTGCTTTTTTGCATTTTTATTATCCATTGTAAGTACCTTTAAACAGCCCTGTAGCCTGGGCCGGAGAATGAGGTAAGAAAAGTAAGGTCCTCTGTCGTAAGAGACGATTAGAGGCATCCTCGGGGGCGATTGGAACTTGGGGCTCTAGTCGTCCCTCTATCGACCCCAAGAGGATCAAGTGCGTGCGGTCTGCGCTTTCGTGGTGCTGCGATGGAGCAGGGGGCTCTGTCACTATCCCCGAAGTGTTACGGCGCACCGCGAGAAGGCCTTCGGTGCGTCCCGTAGGATATCCCGGAGCCCCTCGACAACGCACTATGTAGGACCGCCGCTGGGGTTTTAGTGGGTAAAATCCCTACATACCCAGTCCCATCTTCAGGAGGTTGGGTACATGATACATATATACAGGTAACAGATCGGGCTCTAGTCGACGAGGGCCAACTGGACGTACAATCAGCCATGCAGTCAAACTTGCTGAGGCTTACTAAGAACGTCCGCGATTTCTTTAATGTCTTTGTCTTCGATTCGAGTTTAGACATAGATTTTTAATGTTCCTTAGTAGATAGTACGATTCTCCCTAAGGAGGGAAAGTAAAGGGATCTTATCCCATACAACTGACGTCTTCAGTAATAAATAGAGAAATTCTTCATATTCTTTCATCGAAATGTCGACGTAATACATTTTAGATTTTCTTGGAGTTTCTGGCGACAAATCTATTGAAGCAGTCTCTCTAATAGCATCCGCTGAGGCAGACTAAGCCACTAAAAAGTCTCAACATCAGTCTTCTCATCTCAAATAAGCACTTATTTCAACAAAATCACATAACAGTACAACAGCGTAGGTACTTGGGACGCAAAACTACCATAAAATCCCATCAAAAACTCCAACGTTCCTTTGTTAAAAGGGAACCTTTGTGTCTGTTTGTCTATGGCTATTTGACGTAAACAGCTGAAAGAAACATTTAGTAGTAGCGCTAATGAACTTCAAAAGTTCCGTTTTGACATTTGGCGGTTAGTATTTTGGACTTAATTAGAAAATGTTTCGATTTGCTGTTGAAACATTTATTGCCTCCTTATATGACTTTAGAGTCAAATAAAATTAACACTTAAACTTGAACTTTTCTCTTAACACTTTTTTTCGTCTTCTAGCTTTTTCTGATTTTCAACTATTATTATTTGTGATTGTGATTTTGTGATTGAAGATGAAATTGAAGCTAGAAAGATTACAGCCGCAATTTCATCTTCAGCTTGGAGGAAGCTCAGTGTAAAAACAAGTATATTCATTTAAAACTCGTGTTTACTTTTTCATTAGCGTTAGTACAAATAAATGTTTAATAAACTTCCAATTAACTATCAGATAGACAATGAATTGAAAACGGTTGATCACCTATTAGTGATTCTTTGGCTTTTACTGGCTCGAATGGTGTAAACCCTTTCTAAGGACTCTGGTTTGGATATTTTTTACTAAACATTATTCCCAATAACTTATAACTGTTGTTTTATAACTTTCAAAATTTACGATTTCAAAATTTACGAAATACGAAATTCATAAGTTTTTTCTTTCATACAAAAATAAAAATACATTAAATGTTTCTGAAAATGTCACCTACTCTACCCAGTCGCGGCAGTCGCTAAAGCGGCACACAAGCAGCGCGGCGCTAAGGCCCGGTGCGCTTGCACTGCACCATTGGAAATACGTGCAGAGTAATTACGCTTCACACATTACAATAAAACTTAACAAAAAAATATTTTTTGATGAACGTATTGAGTTTTGAAAAAAGTCGTAGAACAAAAGTTGTTAGGTATGTTGACAGGAATTATGCGCTAAGAGGTTATCAGTATTTTTAAATTAACCCTGTATAAAAGGTAAAAATAAAATTTTACTTTATTCTTATGAGACTTAAAAAAGGAAAAAAAATGTGCGGTCGGGGACCCCCGTTAGGAACGAAGTTTCTTAACTGTAGTTACCATTTCTCAAAACTTAATTGCAATACGAGACAATAAAATTCAAGTATAATTTAAAAGAAAAACAAATAAGTTTTCACAAAATTTCCTCGTGTAAAGTAATGAGGTTATACAGCCGGCTGCGCACGCTGCTCGTCTGTTCGAATCTCGATACTCGCACACATACACACACACCCTCGTATATAATAGAAAGAGACAGAGAGATCACTGTGAGTCCATACTAAAGCTAATGAACATAACGCCGCGCAGAGTGCGGGTCCTGCGCCACGTGGTAGGGAACCTCCCTTTAATTAGCATAGTAGAATAGCTTCTTTTTTAGGGGTTCACTAAGTATTTAGATACTTTGGTGAAATCGGGCATTAGCCCCGTAATCAAGAATGATACTCAAGTGTGAATCTCTGATCGAGAACAGTTAGAAAGAGATGCCGCTACATGCGGTTAATATAACGTGACCATTCATTTTTTTTTGACAGAGCGGGACGCTTACGATATTTAGTATAAAAGGCTTATTTTACAATTTATTCAAGAACAAGAACATGAGAACAATGTATTAGTAATAGTAATTTGAATTAATCAATATTAAATTCAGTTGTAGACGCATTTGTTTTATATTTGAGTTTCAAAACGTCATGTCTAGTTTTCATGTAGAAATAGAGCTTATCACATGATTGTTGATGTCGGTTTTGGTAATTACAATTGCTTTCAGAACTGCGACACTTAATTGTGTTTTAGATACCTTACGTTAAGTATTAATTTTATCGTTTGGTTTGTTTGGAAAAGCGGGACATTTTTGCTCTGGCTGGGAACAACGGGACAGACAGCCTAAAAGCGGGACTGTCCCGCCCAAAGCGGGACGTATGGTCACGTTAGGTTAATAGCGTTCTTTCCAATTATGATATTTTCGAGAATAACGTTGACGAATAATGTTCTGGAATATGAGTGAATGGGGTTATAGAATTTTTTAAATTCAGAAAATATCAATCTATACATCAAAATTTTAGGCTTTATAGATCTCCAAAAATTAAGTTTCGTTTTATTTAAACTTCGCACGGAGCCCTCTGTTAGAGAGACGAATTCTTGATCAATTTTTTTAACCGACACGGTAAAGACTAGTGTTATATTTTGACGCCGCCGTCTGTTTGTCTGTAGCATAGCCACGCTTGAACGAATGAACCAATTTGAATGCTTATTTCAAACCTATAGTTTTCGAAAAATGTTCTTAGTAAACGTGTTTATTGTCGTGTTCATCACGTAATGTGGGAGGCGTAGTAACTTGAGGAAAAGGCGATATTAAAGGTATGGAAACTCGAGGTCATGATAAAATAGTTACTCCCTTATTACTACAAAAGTCACGTAGATCATTTTTCACTGCGTTTATTTTTATAATAAGGTGCCTGAAGAAGTCACTCATTTAATGAAAACATTTAAGCTCGTTTATACGTATACTGATTGGAAAATCATACTATAAAATAAACGATTTTATTGAAGACAAAATTATGAAGTAATCTCTGTAATGCTTTTATTGGCATTGTGAATTTTTAAAACTATATTGTAAAATGATGTTGAAAAAATGGTATCTGACTGAATTCCTAGTCCGTTCTTCTAAATGTGGGCTTTTTTTCAAACTGAGACGGTAGATTAGACTTTCAAAAAAATCTTGTAACTTAGTCTACTTGAATAAATTGATTTGACTTTGAATAGGTTTCACATTAGTATAATATTGAGTAGCTCATCCAAATATTGAGTATATTACCTGAAATTTGATCGATTGGTGAGTAAAGCGGTGGTTCCTCTCCGCCTGGCTGCTGGTGCTCAAGCAAACGGTGGCACGACTGTCTCATGAGCGCTCCAGACCGGACTAAACAGGAAAAAAAACATCACTTAAATTCTGACATTCGATTTATTCAAAACTTTTTTTATGGCGGCCTTAGATCGGATTAGGTTAGATTATATGTAAATGTGCGTAGTATGTTTAAGATTGCTTTGAAAAAAAGTCTACATCTAGCCTACGTTTGTCTCCGGGCACATACTATCTTTGTACCAAACATCATAATTGCTTTCCCATTAAAATTCTCATCCCCCTTTTCACCCTCTTAGACGTAGTTTTTTGATAATAAAGTAGCCTACGTCCGTTCCCAAGCGTCAAACTATATCTATACTACATCATATTCAATTCCGCATTCCCATACAAAGTTTCGTCCCCTCCCTCCCGTCCCCCTTTTCACAGATTATTATAAAAAAAGTAAGCGAGCAAGCGAGCCACCCGATGGAAAGTAATTACCGCCGCTCATGGAAGGACTCCCGCACTTTTTTCTGAAAAGGGAAATAAGGACTTCTTTATTTCCCTTAAACACTTATAAACACGTAAGCAGTAGTGGAAGTAAAGTACTACATGTTTTTGTACTTAATGAGATATATTTATTGCGGTGTTGTGATAACATTTTTTTTTTATAGAACACTTTCGAATAGTTAAAAAAAACAACATCGAAGTCTATGGCGATCGCTTCGCTACACTTCGCGATCGGCATAGACTTCTAACCTAACCGCCAGAAGTCGCTTTTGGGTAGGAATGATTTCATAAAGCGAAACTGTTTTTGAAATTTATTAATACCGAACGCTATCTATACAGGCATAATTTTGGCTCCTAAGAACCAGTTATCAACATCTGTTGTCAAGTGCCAAAATGGGAAGGAGTAGTTTTTCTAAAGCTTAGCCGGAAATAATCCCACGATCAGCCTTACCAGAGAAAATAAAAACCAGGAAAGGGAAATAGTACGTGTCAAAAAACAGACACATACATTATCTTCACGCTATATCCCTAAACAGGGTAGAGAGGACGGAGCGCCAAGTGTCGCGATCCTTACTTCTTTCACCTCGTCTCGCGTTATATTAACTTTCAATGTAACGATTCAATAAACAGTAAACGGTTCACAGATTTACCACTAGAATCGCCTTCATATGTCACGAAATAGACTAAAAGAAATATACGGCGTAAACCTATAATAGGTAGGTATCGGTATGCTCAATGATTTAAGACTTACGACGCTGTTACATTTGACAGTCTTATGACCCTTAAGTTTTTTATTTATTTTTGAACGTTACAAGTGAAAAATTAATATAACAAGTTTTGTAAATGTATGTGAGATAGAGATTCTTTAGAACGTAATGATTGAATGCAGTATCTTTGGGTGCGAGGGCCCGTTGAACAACGTATGTTGTTAAAGCGAGAAAGACTATGTAGTGGTCACATCACCGTAATATCTATTGTTACGATCTGTGAATAATATTAATCTTCTCAAGATAGTGGCTATTTTAATTCAGTCCTATTTAAAGTACTAAATTATTTGTGTATGTTGAGATATTCCTTATCGCTATCACACTTCGCTCACTTCTGTCGAATATTGGTCGCGTTTAAAGTGCCAAATGAGTGTTCACCGTTGACTTAGGACGTATCTAGACTCAAGCCGATTTAAACAAAAATAGTGGTGGTACGTTCCTAGTAACGGTAATCATTACGAAACGACTGTTTCAGATCTGACGATTCTAATTATCTTACATTTAAGGTTACATCCTTAGAATAATAAAATAACACAGAAAGTGAAGCAAAAGAAACAAAACTGAAGCAATTTATTTGGTGCCATAAATGTCCGGCATTTATTTGTCGGGCAAATACTTGTTGATCGCATCTCCCTTAAACGATATAGCGAAAATTGCAGTCTGTGCAATGAAATTAAGATATTGGACAATGGAAAACACCATTAATCTCCAATAATGCATTCTACAGGAAGGTAAGTATAGATCCTTACCTACATAATATTACGTTTTAATCGAAACACAAAATGCATAGTTTTGAGCTTTATTTCGGGTCGGTTATTATTAAAGTGTTAAGCTTGTTGTGATAGATACCTCCAAGGCGATTAAATTAATGAACTTTATTCAATACATTTAGCGGTCATTACACGCTAGGTTGGCAATTAACTTAGTCCAACTTAAAAGTCCAATCACACAACGCTTTGAATTAACGTTTAATGCAGTTACTAATGGATAAATTACGAATGTTTAGCGAACCATGGTGCAATTGTCATTTCCTTTGCATTACGCATGAGCATGTGACGGCCGCTTTAGTGCTAGTTTTGTTAAACCAACATTTAGTCGAAGATGCTACGTTGACTTTGACTGTTCAGGCATCAGCGTAATCAGACTGATCTCAGACTGATGGTATACTGCGTCGATTGACGGAATAATAAATTGAATGTCATAATATTTAGAATTGGTCCAATCATGATCAAGATTATGGAATAAACTGATGCCAAACTGAACGTATAACGGTGTAACTTTCATCTTAGAGGACACCTGAGGCGTAAAAGCAGCAAATCTTTTGACAGAGTTCCGTAGCAATGTCGAAATAGAATTTTAATTTCAGACGAAACCAACTTTGGAGAAAGATCACTTTAGTTTGTGTCACACCTACATCTACTCAACATAATTAAGGCACATGAAAAGAATGAGTGACGAAAGACTGACGAAGAAAATCTATATAGCTAAAGTGTCAGGAGAACCCAAAGAAGACCAAGACTGACTTGTGAAGATCATATAGCCAGAGTGTTAGCTGATGGAAATGTCAAAAGCACTCGTATACCTAGACGAAAGTTTCTGAGGAGAATAATGAGATTTCAGAAGGCGAAAGAAGTATGTAAGGACCGCGATGCTTGGCGCTCCGTCCTCTTTGACTACCCCGTAGGGATACAGCCTCAAAATATGACGTGTTGTTGTTGTCGAGATCATTGCAAAAATTCATCCACGGGTCAGTAATGGCCGAGCTTTCCGTATACCTGTGGATCACCGAATATTCAGGTCTCTGAAAAGTTATACCTGACTGAGTTTCTAGTCGGTTTTCCTCAGGTTTCTCTCAATGGTGGTTACTTTGACGTTCAAAAGTGCCTTATCACTGGACTTCATTGATTAAAATTAATTTCACCTCAACTCCGAAGTGCTCCGCGAACCCTAATTCGTGTAAGAATTAAGTAGTATTTATGTTAGTAACTTGTACTAAGTGACATACTATTTGTAAAAGCTTTGTAAGATGTTTAGTCTGTAGGTCGTAAGTTCGTCGGGCTTGTACCTCAAATGGAGAATCAAGTTACAGTGTCCCCCGCCTGTTATATGAGGCGACTACACAAAGTCTTTCACTTTGTAACGTTAGCTATTGTCAATTTTGGACATCGTACTCATAATCATTAATAGATGGCAGCACTTCATTTGAGTGTGTTGCTACGTAACCGATAATGTATTTGATTTTGACAGTTATTATTTTTACACTTTAATTTTTAAAAATGAGTTCAGTTGAGAAACAGTATATTATATTTCTCTATGATTGAGAATTACACGAAGAGTAGAATAGAAGACAATTCATATTTAGAATCTGATATTTTTTTCTAAAAATTATCGTTGAGTAGATACAGACTCAAATTGACAATGCGCCATCTATTAATGATGATTATTGTAATATTTTATCACGAATACTGATGATAACTAACGTAAGCTATCCCGTGGAGCATGACAGCGCGTGTGATTCGCGTTATAAGCACTGCAAGTGCCAATGTTACGTCTATTGCCTTCTCGAGTAAGCTTGGCACAACGTAAGTGGGCCTTCGATGCATTCTATAGACCTTAGCGCTTCGAAAATGCAATCGGAAGGGTTATAGTAAGCCATTCTCACCCTTGCGGGGTTGAATATCTTGAGATTTGTCTTGCGTTACCAAAAATACGTCGTAAGTTCGAAACAAATGGTTGCATCAATCAGTGGTTGCAGCCAAGTGAAGCAAGTACATTTTCATGTAATTTCAAGAGTAATTGAAGCAACAACATGATGCGACACACACAACGATTACAGAGTACTTACGACAAATAACAAACGTCAAACCACCAAATATATTTACTGTATGTGTTAGTCGCTTTATTGACCTTCATCTCCATAGAAGCCATAATATATAATAGAAACTCTATTTTAATTTTAATCTTTAATAAATCTGAAATAGCTGAAAACACAACATACCTATTATTTGTCAACATAATAATTTCAAAATTATTATGTTACTAGGGTCTAGCCATGGAGCGAATACGAAACAAGGAGTCAGTGTTATTCAAACGGCATAATTTTATTCAAACTATACAACAGAATTGACTTGCGAGCATAAACTATGTAACAGAATTGAAGTGTCTGTCTGTGATTTCGAAAAAAAGATTTTTTCCCTAAATTTATATGGTTGGTTATTCGCACATAATCAAAACCCATACATGCTTGTTTAATTTTTGTCTGTCTGACTGTCTTCTGTCTATCTGTTTGTTTGTCCGGGCTAATCTCCAAAACGGAACGGATTTTGACAGGACTTTCATTTGCAGGTAGAAAACTTTTCAGAGAGTAATCTAGGTTTCTTTTTATAGTCGATAAATACCAAATTTAACGAAAGCGAAACCATTTCTTGAACACAACCATTTTAGTTCCTAAATAAATTCTATTGAAATTCACATAAGTTGCTACAAAGAAAATTAAACTTTACGTTATTTGAATAAAACATAGTTTTATTCACATAGACTGCGTAAACATCGTACTACAAAAGATATAGGTATCGTATCATTATTTCAAACGCCCAAAAATTTATGTCCTACGTAATTAAGATCGATAAATAATTTATGAAATATTATAACTTGAGACAGAAATTATTACTTATAAAAAATTATTTATTAATCGCGGTTAATTATTTTACACTGTATTATTTTTGGAGTTTGTACGAAGACGATATTGAGTTAAAAAAGAATATATAAGAAGTTACTGAGTAATAAAGGCTTTTGTTTCTGCTTTGAGACCATTCGTTATCGTAAGTAAAAACTAACAAATGTGTTCGAATTCATTTCACGATAACTAAAGTTATAATGATATCAAAACTGAATTAATAACAAGACTTTACTTATACGAGCAGACTTCCATTTCGTATTTGCTCTATGGGTATTCGTAGCAAAAGAAAAGAGTAATGCAATAGGCTAGATGACTGCTCTTAAATGCGGTATATTTTATATATTGTATTAATACAAACATTTTGAATACGACTAATATAAAACTAATCGACATTCAGTGACAAAAACTGAGTTACATATTGGGTTTTAAACTTTAATAGTGGGAACAGAGTGGGGATGAACTAGAGGGAGATAGCGTTACATAGCTGTGACGTCGCTGAGTCGCAATGACATTGCGCAGCGCTAGGAGTGACAGAAACGGAAAATATCCGCACTCTGTTCCCACCACTAATGATTAAGGCGACGCATTGGAAATTTTGACGGCAGGGATCTCAATTGTGACTACAAAACGTATGAAAGTGATATTTGGTAACCTGATTCTTCATTTCATTGACTTTATTTTGACAGTTGCGATACAATATTAGTTAACTTTTGTAACACAAAAAAAATATCAAAGAAACCTCTTTTAAAACAGAGATTTACATTTTTAGGAGTAACGGGACCCATTTATGTTTCTAAACTTTCTGTATAGTTTCAATCGAAACATATTCTTGAAAATGACAGTTTGATTTATTAAAATTAATTATAGTTTTTAAAATAAACGGAAATAACTACTTTTGCGTATTTTTCGTGAGCTAGCGCGCATTTTTGCATAGACTAGAAGATCTGTTTTGCATTAAATTATTGTTTATCGATGCGTCGCCTTAACAGCAAATAACTCTCATGTTTTCGTACTATATCGAATATTTTTTCAGTTTTGGTTATGATTACTGAACTTATCTTTGAATTAAGGCTGCTACGAAACAGTCATCTCGCCTATTGTTATTATTATTTTTAATAAGTATGTAATACGTGTATGGATTATCATATAAATAATAATAATCGAATGTTTGTCATTAATTTCGCGTATGCATACGTTAACTGAAAGGCGTAACTTTTATGTATTTATTTAGAAATAAACAGTGTTTTACTGATATAAATACTTACCACAAACAAATATCTTCCAATTACGTATTGATTGATAATATCTAATATCCAGTAATAAATTAACGAAAGAAATAACAAACCCAACTACGGATGTAAAAATGGGTTCAGTCGCGTAATTTAATAGTGAAGCAGGCAAGTAAGCCGGTCTCTGCAAATACATAAAAGAGTCACGCACATCTTTACCTCAACCGTGAATATAGGTTTTTTATATCACAAAAATGACACAAACATACGGCCGGCTTGAAATGGTTGCCATTGCCTCGGACGCTTATAGTAGAGGTTAAACGATTAAAAAAATAATTTCGCGGGACTGAGCGGTATTATACCAACAATCATCATCAATCATTATATCATTATATCGTCATATTCAGTCATTTTTCCTGAGTAAGAAAAACGGTGTCACTTTCTCAATTGGTGGAGGGGGGAGCTATGACGTCACAAAGACGGCGATTCTCGGTTTAAATTTTGTCGAGTAACTCGGATTCGTCGGAACGTCGGATAGAGACAACACCGTTTTCTTACTCAGAAAATACTACTGAACACGACGACAGTTGTCGGTATAATACTGCTCAGTCCCACGAAAATCGTTATTTGACGACTTTATTCAAGTTAGCCTTCCTACTATTACAACACCAGGGGTGTCACGTGCGTGTTGCCGACCGTGAAAAATCTTTCAATATCCCTTTTCAAGAACCCTTTGCTGTTAGTTTCTGGGGAATTTCTCGCCAGGGAGCTATGCCACAACGACTGTTCGAGGGAAAAAACTGCTCTTTGAAAGACCGCAGTGCGCGATTTCGGTTCCAGAGTGAAGACGATGAGCTCGCTGCCGGCAGCGACTTTGCAATAACAGGCGATTGAAATGTAAATAGTAAAAAAGCTACTTTCAATGCTTCACTAATTGCATACGCAACTGGGTATCCTTCCTTTTTCGCAATAGTATCCATTTCATTTTTGTATATTAAATTGCTGAACCCCCATCATGGGGTTGCCTTTTTTAAATTTAAAATATCTGGTACTATTTTCTATACCTTTCCAATTGTGTCGAACATAACGCGTACATTTGAACTTGAACAATCGAGCGAAATTCAATCGATCAGTGACATACTCGTACATACTAACATCGATTTATTAAATATAAATTATTATTTTCTTGAACGACCAGTGTCTGTTAGGCCAGAGGTTATGCCGACACGGGCGCATTAATTATTTAAAAAAATAAGCATACATATAAGTATAAAGTATGATTACCTTTATTCTAGTTATTGTCATTTCACGGCGACCAATAGAGAATTAGGTGATGACATCATGCCTGCAACAAAAACACATTTTAGTTAGTTCTCGAGTTATGAATGCACGGGCGAACAGACAGATGAAGAGAGAGATGTTGTGTTTTATAATATGTGCAGACAGATGAATGGATGGATGGATAACAGAATAAAAGCTCAATGTAAAAATGTTTAATATATTCCATGAAGCATTTAATTGACTATTTTTCTTTGCGCATGTCTTATTCTCAGTTTATAGTTGTAGTAAAAGTGTCGACTATGTATTCACAGAGTGCTATCTCACAATGTGATATTTCGAACATTCGAGTCTTTATCTTGTTTATATAATAGAATAGAATAGAATCTCATATGCATGAGAATCGCGAACACGATGCATGAAGCACATGTGTAGTATGTGTATGCGAAAACGCAGACTGTACAAATGCACAGACGATATCTAAGCTAAGTTCAGTTATCAGATCTGGGGCACTAAAGCCCTTATACTCGTATATAGAGACCATGGAATACTTAACCTATAGAGTGGAAACATCATTTATTTTGTTTGAAATCTACGTCCTAAACACTGCTGCAGTTACTGCAGCCGGTGCACACAAACAAATCCTGTGCATACGTGTTATGAGCAGACTGAGATAACATAATAGAGGTTGCACCAAGGTGAAAGCGAGACGCATAGATACATGTCATTGAGTACATCAGTTGATAGTCCAGTTTAATTTGACTCGCTATGAAATGATTGTAAACTTGAAAGTTATATTTCTACTTTTAGTTACCGATGAAATGAGATTGTATTTGTTTTATAGATAGATTTTTTCTAAATTGTTTTAGCGTTACCGGGGGCTGCCCTAGTTCGTTATGTAGTATCCATAGTATCTACAAGTCTAGTGTTGGACTTTGCCAAATCGTGACTCTTTTAGAGGGCAGATAATAGCGCAATTTATTACCAACTAACTTTCTTTTGCGTCGGGGATTTTCTGTAATTTAATTTTTTGTTATGTCTTGACTTTCTATCCATCTCTAATAGACAACGTCAATTATGTACATACATATTATGTATCTATAATTAATCTAGTTTTTAAATAAATTCTATTGAAGTTAGTTCATACGTAAGTTGGCACAAAGAAAATTAAACTTTACGTTGTTTGTAATAAAACATGTTCATGTTCAAATACTTTACGTAAAAAGCGTACTATAAAATATATAGGTAAGGTAAGTTGGAGTATGATCGTAAGTGGGGTAATAAAGTTAATACTTCCTAATAATGTATCATTTTTCATTTTCAAAGTAAAAATGACAAATTATTGGGAAGTATTATTAGAAAGTATTTATATGATGTTACCCCGTCTACGATCTTACATTTTCAATATAGAAATGATACATTATTAGGAAGTATACGATTAACACGATGTTACCCCGCTTACGATCTTAACCCAACTTACCCTACCGTATCGTTCTTTCAAACGTCCACAAATTAATGTCTTATGTAAATGAGATCGATAAATAATTTATAAAATATTATAACTTGACACAGAAATTATTACTTATAAAAAATATTTACTAATCGCGGTTAATTATTTTATACGTTGTATTATTTTTGGAGTTTGTACGAAGACGATATTTAGTTAAAAAAGAATGTATAAGAGGTTACTGAGTAATAAAGGCATATATTTTTGCTTAGAGACCATTCGGTTTCAGTAAGTAATAACTAGCAAATGTAAGTGTTTGAATTCATTTCATGATAAGTAAAGTAATAATAATATCAAAACCAAATTAATAACAAGACTCTTATCATATACAAGTAGACCTCCATTTCGTATTTGCTCCGTGGATATTGTCTTGAAATATATTGCTCCAAATTATGTCCATACATATTATATGTATATCTCTAATTAATATTACAGAAAGTAGCAATCCTCGTTTATATTATTCGCTTATAACTTCTAAACTTCTTAGTGCCTCTCAATGCGCTTGTCACCATCTTTTAGAACATTTAACACAGAAGGTTTATATGTATAACACATTCACGTATAGCCTATAGAAGTAGAATTAAAGTTTCGTCATAAAGACACCGTACGAAGTCGAGATGGATCCGTAATGTAATACATTCAGTCTTTACAAGACACGTATATTGACACTACTTAATCGTCTGTATGCGTGCGTATGACAAGCGATTTCCACGGAGAACGAGTTGACGATACGGGACATGAGCGGACCGAAAACGTAACGAGCCCAAGAGCCGAGCGATGTTATGAATTAAATCTAGTCATTTGCAAGCGAAGCTTTCAGACGCTTTTAGCCGTTTTAATACGTGCCTTGTTTAATGCATTACAGTTTTTCAAAACTTAATTCATGTTACAAAGGAGTATACGATAAAGTAGAGATAATTTGAAGTTAAGCTTATTTTCGAGCTTCAAACAGCTGGAAGCTTTAAGAGCTTTACGACATAATGGGTTTCAAAAATTGAATCGGAATACATTCAAATTTCTTCTCTGATCATACATAAAAGGTACATATTAGCCATTAAACGTTACATTATATTATTAGGCTAGTAACAAACAATAGCTTTATTTCTTTGCGATAATATGCTATTATAATTTATAAAACTATAACTATAGCGTTGTCTGTACATCGAAGATATTTTTGAAAAGAAAAACTTAAACCGCCTTCAAAAAAAAAGAACTGAAAAGTAAAAAATAACTGTCCTTTACTAATTGAAACTCAAGTATAATAAAAATAACTATAAGTACGATACACATACCTGTATTATTAAATTTGTCAGTTACCGAAGTTGGTGTCAAACCTATCAAACTAATAAACTTTCTGTTGTTGCACATTGATTTGGCGCCGAGTTCAATAACTGTCAAATTTAATTATATAGGTATGTATATCGTACTTATAACTTATTTTTATTGTACTGGAGTTTTTACTAGTAAAGGATATTTATTTTGTACTTATCAATGCTTTTTTAAGGCGGTTTAATTATTTTCTTATAATTCTTTATTCCTCCCTTTTGAGTGACCTTGGCCTAAATAAATATTTAGGCCAAGGTTCTAATACTGGAGCGCAACGATATACAAGAAAATCATCATTATGAATAAAGGTTTTAACCAGGTGGCGTTGTTTGGTGTTATTCGGACATATCATCGAAGTCCGAGCTCCAATACCGATGAAATTTAAACGGGACTATCTCGAAAGTGTACCCTTTAAAACAAAAAATAAAATTTCGAAATCGGTCCACAGTTGACGAACTTAACAGTGAACATACATTAAAAAAAAAACACATACAGACGAACATAGAACCTCTTTCTTGTTTGAAGTCGCTCATAAATGACTGAGTTAGGCTTCCTAGGCGTCTCCGAATTCAAAAAAAAAATTTATAGAATTTTTGTCTGTTTGTTTGCGTATTTGTTTGTTTGCTGTTGCATGAAAATCCATTGGAGGGATTTCAAGTAAAATTACACTATTTGATAGGCTAAGGTCCGAGGTACTTAACACGATATATATTATTACGCTATCTGTATTATAAGGCTGGCAGAGCTATTAAAATGGGAAAGTTAAACCCTCTTCTTAACCGAAGTTGCATGAAAAATTATCGGAGAGATTTCAATGCAAATTATACTGCTTGATAGGCTTAAGTCCCAAGTACTTAATAGGGCATATATTATTACGCTATCTTTATTATAAGGCTGGCAGAGCCATTAAAATAGGAAAGTTAAAAACTCTTCTTAACAGGATATTTTTAAGGCGACGCATTGAAAATTTTCACGGCAGGGATCTCAATTTTTCTAAGTTACTAAAAAACATATGAAAGTGATATTTGGTAACCTGATTCTTCATTTCATTGACTTTATTTTGACAGTTGCGATACACGATTGGTTAACTTTTGTAACACAAAAAAAATATCAAAGAAACCTCTTTTCAAACAGAGATTTACATTTTTAGGAGTAACGGGACCGATTTATGTTTCTAAATTTTCTGTACAGTTTTAATCTAAACATATTCTCCCAAATGAAAGTTAGATTTTTTAAAATTAATTATAGTTTTTAAAATAAACAAAAATAACTACCTTTTCGTATTTTTCGTGAGCTAGCGCGCGCACATTTACATAGAGCAGAAGGTCTATTTTGGATTAAATTATTGCTTATTAATGCGTCGCCTTAAGAAAGAGTTTTAAATTAGGTATCTGAAAATGAATATAAAGATCACTGCCGATGCTACTAAGGAATTGGGGGTGAAGCAATATTTTACATATTATGCGGTTTTCTTACTATGCTTTTATTTATTCTTGCAAACTATCGTACTTACATTGAAAGTATTTCAGATATAAACAATTATGTAAACTTTTGCATGTCCGTTTGTGTGTAAGTGTTACTTAGAAGCTCACGAAATCAAACCTTGAAACGGTTTTTGTGTACTTTAAAATTGCGTTAAAAAGTAATTGTCATTATACTATAATTACGTTATACTTATTATAAGGAGTGGTAATGTAAAATTAGAAACTAATAAAGGTAATTTTAATAAAGCATCTATTTTAAGAATAATTCCTTATCTTCAGCTTATATGGTTTTTTGCACGTTGGAAATACCCAAACATGTGGTTTTGAAATGTTTGTCTGTCTGTCTTTTTGTTCGCCTATTTATTCGTAACAGCTAAACCGATTTCTGTGGGTCCTTCACTAAAAGGTAAAGGACTCTTCAAAGAATAATCATCTTTAATTTTTAATTGGGAAATATTTAAGGTTCTTGCGTAAAAACTTTAAAGTTAGGAGTAAATCTATGAATATACTTTCGAATTTATAGATATAAAAAGCGGTCTTCACGGTTGCATCAGGTTGCATCTCTTACAGATTACAGTATGTAGGTACGTCAATAATACTTGTAATAATGACAGCGTACATCATTACGCTGTCATTATTACAAGGGTGCGGAGAGATTGAAATCTAAAAGCATAAAATCTCTGTCACATTAGGACATTGCATCCAAGAAAAGTGCGAAAAAGACAATTTCTTCATAACAATGAAAACTATAAAAATCACTTCAACATCAAAAAGAAAAGAAAAAAGAGATGATGTTACTGTTACATATTATTTTCAATACTGTTTATACTTTTTACACTTTTCTACAATTATATATAAACTAAAAACCGACTTGTTCACCTATTTTTCGAAAAACGTCTATACACATATATAAATCTCGAATAACTAATTCAATTTTTCCCTTGTTTGACTGTTGGGAAATTACTTACAAACTACAAAATAGATTAATAATAAATATATATATTAATTTTTTTTTTTTTATCTTTTATATATTTGAAGGCATGGAAATAAAGGCTACATTTATATATATTAATAATAGATTAATAATAGTGGCAGAAATAGGCTAAGGTACACATTACACATCAGTTATCTTAATATTAGTATTATTTTCATATTAGTATTACAAATTAGTTATCTACATATTAGTATTATTGTCATTTCTATAGCACATAGTTACATAGCGTATTAAGAATATTGTTACTAACAAATGGACCTTAGTTGTTAAGATAAACAAATTTTTATTATTTTATTATTATTATTAATATTATTACATATTAAAACTGATCGTCCTTACGATACATCCTTCGGTTATCACTTTATGAGAATGGGCGGTATCATGATATTCGAAAATAAAAAATCGATTACCATAGAATATTAACTGCGAAATAAATATTAATACAAATTGTGACCACTATTGCTGTCGACCTCTTAACTAAAATGCGCGAAGATATTATGTTATAGTACTTTCTGTAAAAGTTACTTAACTTACTTACTAACTTATTGAAATGTACTTTCTACAAAAGTACATTTCAATAACTGTAACACACAGAGCTACATGAAAAATATATGGTAATAAAAAACGTTCGATATATTGAACGTTCGAGGCTGAATCAAAAACAATTCTCTCGTTTCAGATTATCATCATGTTAATTAGAGGAAAAGCGTGGCTTGATGTAATCGGAAAAAAAAATTAAACCCTTCTGTAAAAATTACATACATATCGACATATATTTATGTTATTTGCATTTTGAAAAATCTTCTTTCAATAGATCATTAAGTAAAATAATTTTACAGTATGATGCATTAATATTTACAGTGGTAATTAATTTCATGACCTTGTCAATCCTCTATTGAGAAGAAGTAACATGAAAATTTAAATTGTTTACAGAATGTTGCTGAACGTTGATTTGATGTTTCCGAGAGAGAACAATCTACCCCTAGTTCTGGACTCTCCATAACCTCAAATACAAAGGTAAAACTGTTTAAGAGTCTGTAGTAAACGGTGTCAACTGTCAACAACATTGTTTTTTAAAAAATTAAAACAAATTCTATATTGTTTACAGAGTGCAGCTGAACTTAAAACCAATGTTTCCGAGACAGATGAGTTGATTGATTTTATCGGTTTTATGGAGCCGAAAATCAAAATGAACAATGTTATAATTGAGCTTTACCCCCATTTTATAACGATATCTTGGATAAGGATTCGAAATATCTGCTCATGAATGAATCAAGTGAATCAAGACCACGCGAAGTAATTTTTTGCGACCAAACGAGCTTGTAGTGATTTTATTAATAACCCAAATGTGGTACGATTTAAAGAATCCTTTAAAAGACGACGGTGTCAGAAACTCTATTCCTAATGAGCAAATAACCGCTGTAATGATTGCTCTAGTGGGATGGATTCTGCAAAAACCATAAATCATTTCACAGAAAGAAATTATTTTCTCGACGTACCAAAAAACGACAGCGATTTACATGATGAGTACAATGACTGCTTAAGGATCGGAGTCCCCGCGGCCCGTTCTCAAAAGTAGACCCAATTCCGCACAAGACGCTAAGCCTACAGTCACAGACAACACACGCACGCACACATAGATAGTTCCACACAGTGGAACCACATTTGTCGCGTACTCGTGTCTGAGCATTATGTATTTAGATATGACACATAATAATCATAATTAAGTTTTAGACAAAATTAAACGTAGTAGGAATTACGTAAGTCTGCACTAATTAAAATAGTAGAGATACAAATTAATTATAATTTTATTTTGTTGTAAGAGTTCTGTAGCCAACTAGCAAAAAACGCATAGATAATTTCGTTCTGTTCGTCTGCCACAACTATTTTACTGTGAGGTATATTAAAAAATAAAGAGAAAAAATCACATATGAGCTCACAGATATAACTTTCAGTGATGTAAAATTGTACTTTGGAAAAAACGAGAAACTTTAAACAGTACTGGATTTAGTACAAATATTTCTTTGAACACAGGAAAAATAGTCTTTCATGGCGTCACGTATATTCACTATTTTTTTTATTACCCTGAGACTAATGCCCTATTTCACCGAAGACCTCTAGGGATACGCTAACGATGAAATTTTCATATTAGTTTCGGCTTTAGGGGTTCGCTAAGTATTACGGGACTTTGGTGAAATCAGGCTTAAAAACATACCTGACAAGTCATTTTTTCTGTCATAATCATTTCGATTCCATCAGTTACAACTCTAATTTGAACTTCATGATTTTGTAAGCATATTTCGCTAAAGTTAAAAGTTTAAAATTTTTAAAAGGTAATTATTACATTTATTACTATTAAATTAATAGTATATTGTGAAACAAGTGCGTACATTATATTACTATTAAATATAGTACATTTATTCCTATTAAATTAATAGTATATTGTGAAACAAGTGCGTACATTATGTTACTATTAAATATAGTACATTTATTCCTATTAAATTAATAGTATATTATGCAACAAGTGCGGTAAGTTGTCGAATGCCCACGCGAACGAAGTTGAGCGCACGAGCGAAGCGACTGAGCGCACTCAGTCGCTCGAGTAGACAATCGACAACACCGCATGAGTTGCAGATATTATATAGAAAGTAACAACTTTATTGCAAACAATGGACATGTTGTTTAACAAGAGCAATTAATTATTTTTTTCATTTAAATAAGCAGTTGTATTTGAACAATTTGAATACGTAATGTTGATATTTTTTGAGTTTTTTGTAGAAATCGAATCTAAAACTTCGAAATCAAGATTTTCTTTATCTTTCACACTGATGTTAATAGGTACTAAAACCGATTGTATTTTTTTAGATATTCATTTTACGTTCTTTTTTAAATCGTGAATTTGCGTGTGCCAAATAAACTTGTCGCACTCAAATTGTAAAATGAGAGAATAGCTACTTATCAACCACAAAAATGTGCGTTTAGATACTGTTTATCCCGCATGAGTATTAAAAAAAACGTTACATAACAGCGAGTTTTCAGCCAGGGGGTTTTCATACATGGCAGCACTGCCTACATAAAATGTATGGAATATTATAATGTGTTAAAATTTGAGTATAGTGTGAACTTCTATGTTTTTGGGGTGAAACATCTTTTGCGGTAGGTCAGACCGGCTGTTGGCGTGGCGATGCTGACGTCACGCATCGCCCGCCATATGCTTATACTGAGCTCGCATATCTATAGCCTATGCTGTGTTTTTATTTTTTTGTGTTAATTGACACGAGTATTATATTACAGGTTTATCGGGGTTATGATTACGAAAATGATGTTCATTTTCAAATCTAAGATGGCCAATATTACTTTTTTGGATAAATCGATATGAGTGTCACATTATAGGTTTCTCGGGATGCTGATTACGAAAATGACGTTGATTTTCAAATCCAATACGGCAAGTATTAACTTTTTGGATAAATCGCTATGGGTGTCAAATTCTTGGTATCTCGGGGTGATAATTACGAAAATGAAGTTCATTTTGAAATCAAAGATGGCCAATATTATTTTTTTTGGATAAATCGATATGGGTGTCAAATTCTAGGTATCTCGAGTTGCTGGTTACGAAAATGACGTTCATTTTTAAATAAAATGGCAGACAAAATGTTCGAACCCCTTTCTATCCTTGAAGGCACCTGTTACTATTGTTACTAATAACACCTTAAAATCGCCTTAAGCGCACGTTCTGATATATGCCGACAGCATCGAACTACGCTGACTGCTATCTTCAGTTTGAACATTATTTCGGTACTTTTGTATAAATCTATGACATACAACTCTCTTTTTCTGAAGATATCGTGCAAGATGATTTTAATACACTTTTCAATACTGATGCTGAAACAAAACTTCTTTCAACAACTGACTTAACAACATAGAGGATAACGTAGAGGATTTTTCAATAAAAATTTAGTTACTTTTTATCCGAAGAGTATTTAGATTCCTGCGTGAAAGCTGAATATTTCTAGAAATTAGGGGTAAATAAATCTATAAACGTTCATCCAAATGTACAAATAAGAAAAGTGTTTTCCCAGTTGCATCTATTTAAGTCGGACTTACACATTAAAGTATGATCTATGTTCTATCGTGAATTGCCGTCCAGAAGCTGAGATCTGAAATAGCTCTCTTAAGCTGAATGGCGCCTGTAGTGGGTTTAATATATAATGTAATAACAGAAAAGACACCGCAGAGACATCTATCCCAGTGTTTTACAATAGCAACAATGCTGTATCTGTAAATTGGAGATATTATTGAAAAAGTGATTGAATTAGATATTTTACGCTTTACTGATTCCAAAATAAATATTTATGGAAATGTCTGTGTTTTTGTGTGTTTAGTTTTTGGAAATTAAGTAACTGCTAATAAGTTCATATGCAAATTAGAAAATAAATATTTATGGAAATGTCTGTGTTTTTGTGTGTTTAGTTTTTGGAAATTAAGTAACTGCTAATAAGTTCATATGCAAATTAGACTACTTGAAGACAGATCTCTAAGTTAGTTACTCAATAATGTGTATATCATGATCTCTGTTGACTATATCCATTAATAGCACATTGTATACAAGAAAAGTGTGATTACCTTTTTATTCTGGCTTGACGTTTCGACCGAGTTGCATCGGCCGTGGTCTCAAGCAAACTGATAGATATTTAATAATGCAACGTGAAAGTTTAAAAGTTTATCAGAAAACTGTGGCTAAAAACAGTATTTTCGTGAAAAGGGGGTGAAGTTCAGTTGCATATTAGGGTGAGGCGGCGTACAAATTGAGAAAGGATAGTGTCGATGAATTATTCTTATGTTATCTCGTTATAAAAGTGGGCAGTGTCGTGGAATTCGAAAATAAAAAATTGATTAACAGAATATCGACAAATGAATATTATCAATCAAAGTCGTGATCGCCATCGCTGTCGGTTGCTTATGAAAAATGCGTGAAGTATATTTTGTGTATTAGACAAGTCTGCGTTTCAAAAACTGTAACGGATACATGAACATGAGAAATGTTTAAAAACGTTTTCAAATAATAAAATACATATATATTTTTAATAAATTTTAGAAATACATAGAAATATTTATTGGATTTTTTTTTTAATATTTGTACATGTAACAAGAATAAGTTTTTAACGAAAAGTCGCAAAGAATCTTGGCAACTTTTTGATCGACATCCCTATTCCTTTAACACCAAACCACAGAAGTTGCACCTAAATACGGTGTATCTTTCACAGTCATTCAAGCACGATGTTACGTCCGATGATGACTGGTCGCTCTCAGCTCTACATCTGTGTCCTTGACAACAACGTGACTATGTAATGCAGTGTATATAATCTCTACAATAAGATTTACTACAACTATATTTTTATCGTAAATTCACACGGACGAAGTCGCGGGTTACAGCTAGTATTTAAATATAACAAGGTTATTTCGAAAGGATGGGTAAATGATGACAACAAAAAACTTACATTCTACAATTTCACCAAAAGTTAATAGTTCTAGTATTCTAGTGTAACACCTCAGTTAAAAAAAAAATAAAGGTGAGGCAACCCTAATATCAGAGTTTTTACTTCGCTATCAAATCTTTGGAATACAGGGCATAATGATATGGTTGTACATTTTTTTCCATTAAATAAATGTTTTTTTGTATGGAAAACAAAACATACCTATCCTATAATTATTACATTTGCAATATAACAGTAAATAGTGACACATTGAAACCCCGGCGGATTTACACCCTCTTTCACAATAACCTTGCATATGTCGCGGCGCCGAGCGGAATGTCCATTGTATTTCCAGGTGCTTCAGCTATCCTGGTCCAAGCATAAGAAAAAACACGCACTCTTATGTTGAAAATTACTTGATTAATTTGAATTGAATTTATTTATTATATTATATATATTATAATATTTGTAAAAATGTGATTGCATGCGAGCGCACGGCCACCTTTTTTGTCTGTGTTTAACTTGAAAATGACTAAAAATGCACGGGCGCCGCCCACGACCTCATTCGGATGTCACTCGATCCAAAAATGTAAATAAAATCTAATTATCTGTGATAAAATTATGAAACATCCGTTTCCTGGTAATTACTATTAACTCGCCGCCAAATTTTAAACAACCATCCGTTATATGTATGTTCAACATACCTATTATTTTAGGCGACGCATTGGAAATTTTTACGGCAGGGATCTCAACTTTCCTAAGTGACTAAAAAACGTATGAAAAAGATATTTTGTAACCTGATTTTTCATTCAATTGACTTTATTTTGCCTGGTGCGATACACGATTCGAACTTCTGTAGCACAAAAAAATACCAAAGAAACCTCTTTCAAAACAAGTTTACATGTTCCAGAATAACGTGACAGAGTAATGTTCCTAAATTTTCTATATAGTTTAATCTAAACATATTCTTCAAAATGACAGACGCGTTTTTTAAAATTATATATAGTTTTTAAATTAAACGAAAATAACTGCTTTTTCGTAAGCTAGCGCGGGCACGTTTACATAGAGCAGAAGGTCTATTTTAGATTAAATTATTGTTTATCAATGCGTCGCCTTAATCGAATAATTTGTTAAAATGTTAATAATTAAATTCTTCGTTAATCTTTTTTGGTCGCCTCGACATATTATGTAGAGGGGTTGTGGTGTTTCCAACGGAACACTCCAGCAGGGTCATTTCACTCCATACAAAAAAATATCCCACGAACTTTTGACCTTATGTAGAATAGTTAGATGTCACCACTAATTTTATGACAATTTTTATATTAAAAGTAGTGATAGCTTAGTTTCATTCGATGTTGCCTTGTACATAGAGCTCGTATAACATTCAATGTTCAAATCTTGATTACAACCATTGAATTTTAATTAGTTGTTATTATTATTTCATTATTATTCAATTTCATATTATTATTCACTGTTATTCATCAAATAATAACATTTTACGTAGTTTTGTTGTATTTATGAAACTTACTTGATAGTTTGAGTCTAGTTTTACTAGATGGCTCTACATGGAGAATTTCGACTGATACCTTTGTTACCCTACATATAATGTACTCTGTGCACACCAGAGCCTCTCTATCAGCCCTTAATAGCACCCTTTGCTGCTGTGTCGAAGTATTGAAATCATTGCTTAGTAGAAGACTTGGTGCAATTTACTACACTAGCATTTCCCAAACATTATTTGCTCTGGCTGGTAATTTCCATACTCCCCCTTCATGATCTACTCAAAAGTTTTTAAACCCCCTGATATATTAGGTAAAATAAAACCCATTCATTAATAATAGAAGTGCTGAGGTTGTATTACATATACAAAGATAGCTACGTACGTGGGGAAGGCGCGCCACTTCGTCAGTCAGCGGCATTTGCGATGCAACGACGATCGATGGATCTTTTTCTGGTGTTATTATAACACGAAGGCTATGCTGCGACCCTGTATTTTATTATTGTGGCCCAGTACCGGGTCGCGACCCACCAAATGGGAAACGCTGTACTAGAGAAATACAGGCCGATCGACTTCCTTAATTTGTACCGTAAGTAATAAGTGGGCTGTATAACTGAATACCAATAAAAATACAATTTAAATAAAACATTCAATATAAGACATTACTTTTTACAATCGTTATACATAATATTTCATGTAGTTTCGAAATATTATATATCTAAGAATCCACCCAAATATATGGCCGCATATTTAAAAACGTTACATTTATTGCAATTACGATTTACTTTTGCGGATTCACAGTTTAATCTCCTAGAGAACTAAGGACAGCTGATAAAATTTTTCGTTTATGCGCAGTAAATTTTAAAAGTTCAATTCATAAAAAGTTCGTAAATAAAATGTTCAAAGTTAAACGGGGTTTTTAAATCATTCCGGACGTAAATATCGGTTAATTTCGAGCGTATATCAAAGAGTAGAACTATTTAAACGAACTAAAAAATACTCAATTGATACTGATTGATTTTTTTAATAATGTTCAGAATTAAAGTACTTTTATCTCAAAGTGCTTTTATCTGGAGAGTGCGTTTTCGAGGGATGGAAAATGTGAGTTGGATGTGGAGAGACGGGTAGCAGCCGGCAATAAAGTGAACGGTGCTCTGTCCGCATTAGTAGGGAGTGTGAATATTTCTAACTTAGCTAAAATGGCCATCCACGGTGTTGGTTCCAACTTTATTATACTGTAGTGAAGCCTGGATATACCCGAAATCGAGTGAAAGTATGATAAATGTAGTAGAAATGCGATCTCTTAGAAATATGGGTGGTGTTTTCTTTATGGACAAAATAAGCAACGATAAGATACGCAGTATGACAGGGTTGCACGACAATGTTATTGTAAAAATAAAGAAAGGACTGCTTAGATGGTTTGGGCATATGGAAAGAATGAGTGATGAAAGACTCACGAATAAAATTTAATGAGCGAAAGTGAGTGACAGCAGAAACCAAGGAAGATCAAGGCTAACTTACGAAGATCAAATAGTCAGAGTATTAGCTGACGGAGATGTCAAAGCACCCGCATACCTAGGCGAAAATGCATGAGGAGAATGATGAGATTCGAACAGGTGAAAGAAGTATGTAAGGACCGCGAAGCTTGGCGCTCTGTCCTCTCTCACTACTCCTTTAGGGATACAGCGTGAACATATGTAAATACATTACATATTTAATATATTTCCATGTATTTTTTAGGTGGATACGGAAAACATATTTAAAGTTATTTAGTTAAAACTTGTAATAATAATAATCAATGATGTTATAATACAAAAGAGGTAGATAGGTTATATGCACTCGAAAAGTGGCACCCTCAAAACTTTGCTAATTAGCCAACCCGGCCTTGGTCAAAGAATATGAAAAGTAATGTTACAGAACCAACAATGTCATGCAATGCCTATTGCGCATTCAAAATTCTAAAATATTTTAATAATCCAAACGTTTTTTATAATATACACGATCATGTGATGACGCAGCCACCCAATTTTAATCATCGTTTACATTTATTAAAGGAAATAATATATAATTCATCATTTTCAAATTTATAATTAAAAAATGTTGGCCATCTTTTTAAATAAATATGTTCTCTTGTACATGATTCAAGAAAAACGAAATTCGAAAAAAAGCAAACATCATTTTTTACTGTTTAATCCCATTAGGTATCAATCAATTTTTTTTTGAATGTCTGTTCTGTGGCATTAATTACTAATATTCTATGAATTAATCACGGATTCGTTTAAAATGTAGTAAGACATTGAAATTGACCAATCACAATGATTTAGAGAGCTATGTGATTTGTTAATTTGAAATGCAATTATATTTTACATTGCATAGCGAAGTAGTGCAATGTATATTTGTCTCACTTTTTAAGGTTGTAACTGAGACAATATTTTACTTGGATTAGTACTAAGGTAACCTATCTACCTCTTTTGTATTATAATATCATTGATAATAATAATGTTTTATTTGCTAGAATGTGAGTAGTTACATAAAACACAGATAGACATAAATAAATTGACCTTTACACATTCTACTAAGACATATCATGCAAATATTTAAAATCCAAACCCGTGAATTTTGTAGAAAGAAAAAAAACTATGAATTTCCATTTAATTATACATCAATATATCAACACATTAGTAATGGAAAAGTCAATTATATGACAATTATTTAACCAATGATATAATGTCAAAATAATATTAAAATAAAAAATTGAAACCTGTCAATGGTAATCCTCTAGTTCATATAATAAATAATTATTTAATGGCAGTTATTAATGATTAATGTCAGATCAAATAACAAAATCGAAATCCCTGAAATAAATAAGCGGTTACTGCATTTTGCATTTCATTATATTATATATTGATGCCGTAGCTTTACTGGGCTATTGGTTTATTCTGAAGTCTACTTTCAAAGCAAGTAGCGCAAAATCTAAGTTTTTATTATGTCTACAGGAAAGGGGGTTTAATGTTTTATTTTGTGCTCACCCGTGCGAAGCCGGGCGTGTTGCTTGACTTATAATAGGCGCAAAGCAACATAATTATATTTTTTCAATATACCTATCAATATCAATTATTAATTATCCACGCAAAACACATGATGTCTGTCTGTAACATCGAGAGATGAGAGATGTTAATCAAAAGTCAACATAGACAAAAAAAGTCAACATAGAGAGATGTTAATCTGAAGCATCGTAGCTTTTGAACAAAGCTGTTTGAAAGCGGTTTTTATTCGAATACTGTAATTTTCGACTGTTCGTAGTTCTGTGTTGGGTGGAAATCGCAGTAGCATATTTTTTAAATCGAGGGTTTTTAAAATTTGTATGCTATTGCGTTTTGAGGCAGATATTAGTATACTCTCCAAATACACACCTAGAATACAAAACGACGAAGGAGCCAAGCATCGCGGTCTACGAATAAAAATAAAAAATATTCTCTCATAATATACTACAAAAATAATTTTGCTAAAGGCCAACGCACATTACGTGGTGACGACCATGATCAATGATATTGGTCGCCATCTATAGAAACAGAACGCAGACCACATGATCAGTCTTTACAGAGACTTTACTAAATAGTTTTGAGCCATGTTTTTAATTATTGGTTATTCATATATCGAACTCTAGACCCGCCCTAGTTTTGCACGAGTTTGAATTAATTTTTTGTTCTTTATGAATTGAAAATTGTTAAAACTACTAACTAAACTTTTCCAGTTATGTGTCAAATGTAACCCGTAAACCTAAGCTCAATCGATCGAGCGGTATTCAAGTCTGTGACTGAAATATAGACTAATATCGATTTTCATATATTACATAGATGCTCTGTGCAAGCAGAGGTCACATCACGACTAGCAGGGTTGGTCGTGACAAGGTCAAGCAAAGTTGCGACCATGAAGTCATGGTCGTGTTCGTCAGTGTCGAGCAGTTGAGAAGATCACATCGCAAAAAGAACATTATCGTTATTTTCATCGACGTACTATTTAGAACCATTTTGTACGGTCATAGAATTGAGATCATGATATCTGACCATGTCGCGAAATCCACCATTTCATTTAATGACCAACTAATACCCACCATATTGTTCTATGTAAATCGTCTGACAATTTGCTCACACTTTTGCTCAGCTATAGTTGGATGGATTGATTTCGTATGAAGTTCAGTATATTGTAACATCTGCTCATAGCTTCATTGAAATTCGCTTCTCTGAACTTCATCATCATCATCACATTTTTGGTACAAAATTCTATGATGTCTCGTATGATCTCATAGGGTGTCTATTTCTAGCTTAGACATCGTGTACCTCGTGACAATGGATACACACTTATTTGTCATAATACTATTTTATTATATATTAAGTCAAAGTCAAATCAATTTATTCAAGTAAACCCCATTGCAAGGTATTGTAGGTTACAGCACAATAAAAGGTAAAAATACCAAATATTGCGAAGTCGTATTATTTTACACTTTTGGTCTCAAACAAGGGCATTCCCTTTGCTACGGGAACCAGATGACGACTATTAAGGGCGTCTCTCAGTACACCAATCAATCTAGAAAAGTTCATTTCTTAAATTGACCCGGCCGGGAATCGAACTCAGAACATTCCGCGCTTACACACAACGCCTAAACCGCTGCGACATCGATATTTACAACTGCAACTACAATAAACATGTGTGGTGTCACCTTCGCTAACAATAAGTATCTCCGAGACACGCAGTATTGTAAAAACGCAGAAAGGAATGCTTAGACAGTTTGCGCACCTGAAAAGAATGAGTGATGAAAGACTGACGTAGAAAATCTACAGAGCGAAAATGAGTGGTAGGAGGAGCCAAGGAAGACCAAGGCTGACTTATGAAGATCAAAAAGCCCGAGTGTTAACTGACAGAAATGTCTAAAACACTAGCATTCCTAGGTGAAAGTGTGTGAGGAGAGTGATTAGATTTGAGGAAGCGAAAGAAGTATGTAAGGACCGCGACGCTTGGCGCTCCGTCCTCTCTGACTACCCTATTAGGGATACAGCGTGAAGACATGTAAATACTTAAACAATTAACGACACCTTCATACACATAGATTATTTCCTTCAAGGTAAAAGGTGGTAAGCCAATTATAGACTTGAGGTAATTTATGAAATCAATTTTTAAGGTTCTGCATGTTAAAAGGAAAAACCCAACATATGTGAAAGATCGAAATTAATGGTTATTGAAAGAATTTATTAACTAGCACCGCGGCTGCGCACGGGTAGAATTTTTTTGAAAATAAAATACGGCCCATGTTACTCGCTGATAATGTAGCTTTCTATAGTTGAAGAATTTTTGAATTCGGTTTAGTAGTTTTTGGGTTTATCCAATACATACAAGTAAACAGTTTACCTATATTAATATAAAAGAGAAAACTGAGAAAACCAACAAAAAGTATATTGCTTGCTTGGATGAACAGGGTAGTAACTAAAAAAAATGTGATTTTCAGATACTACTACACCTTTACTTAAAAATTTAAGATCTTTCGAATGAATTTGGTCGCATAATTATCCGACGCGAGGGAGGTCGACGGGCAGGGTAGTATCTCCGTCCTTTTTGCATTTTTTCGCCGCCCCATTGGATGTATATAGTCGTATTCAATTTTGCCCCCTTTTTCTCGTCAATTGGTGGGTAGCGACAGAACGTCAGTTTTTGTTGAACAATGCTGTATTGATCAAAAGGTAAGTTACATTTGAATATCACATATTTGTGAAATTCGGCAGTATCTTAAAATAATACCTTGTTTGTTGATTATTTTATAAAGAAAAAGTGAGTATTATGTACCTCTCTTCAGTAATATTTTATTATTTCGTATATTACGAACTTCTCCAAAAAATGAAGTAGGCTGGAACCTTACCAAAGGAGTAACTTTCATAAAAAAATAGGTATGGTTAACCGATCTAATACAGAAAAGCTGGAATATCACAATAAAAACTTAAAACTGCTCTCCTAGAAAATCGACTTTTTTGAGTTAATACCCTGTTCATACAAGCAAGCGATATGTACAAGGAAGTAGAGAGCAATGGCGGAGAGGGGGTATGAAGTGAAGTGAGCGTAATATATTACTGTCACGGCATACGAGTCGTTCTTACCCCTGGGACGTGCCAATAGTAGGCATGGGTTACTCGGAATAATTCTTTGCGCCAATTCAGTAACTCAGGCGCATCTAACTGCGCCGGCGCTTCGAGTTAACTCAAATTTACGTCAAGGCGAAGCAAATTGTTACGCGGCGAGTAAGTCACATAGCGTGCGCCACCCACGTCCTTCGTCGGCTGGCTTTTAGCGCAGGCTTATTGTGCGTCGATGTGTTATGTGCCAATACATATGGAATAAGCGCGCTGACACTTCCGGTACAGTGAACGACGTTAGCGTAAATGCGCGGCGTAACAATTCAATAAATGTTTCACATAAAAAAACGACTCTTAAAAAAACGTCTGTTCGTTTATCGCAACCAATTTAACACAAATTATGTAACTTATAAACTTGAAAAGATTAGTGATGCATCTTGTCTATTACGCTAGTTAATATATTAAATATACGAGCTGTGCCGCGCAGGTTCACTCGCGTTAGGTATCTTTCCGGTTTAAAAAGTAGTCTAGATTACTCGCTGAAAAAAAAGTCCTCTCAAATCCCGTCAAAATTGGTTTAGCCGTTTCAGAGATAAACCCGGACAAGCAAACAGACAGCCAAATTTAAAAATATAAAAAAGCATGTCCTGTATAAGCGAGTGTTTAAGGGCCGCAATTCTTTTTTACTTATGGAGATTTTTCACTTATTCAAGTTTCTCACTTATGTAGGTGCAGGAATGGTTTTTGTCACTTACAGAAGCAGAACAAATCTTTCTTCACAATGGATACTTATCAACTCTAATAAATTTTACAAATAAGTCGGTACAGACTTGTATTTATTGTTTTTGTTGGATGAAACAGCGCCTTAGATCCACGAAATGTAGGAACTGTCATAGATAACACATAAATACGTTTGACTTTCGCATATAGAGGTATAGGGTATGTGGCAATCTCAGTTATAGAGGTCCAGAGTTAAAAACGACTCATATATAGGATTTTGTTTCTCACTTGTGGTTTTCGAGGGTTGAAAATGACGGGACCTGGCAATTACTCTCACTTGTAGAATTTTCTCGCTTATTCAGTTCTGCCTCAGCTAGGTTTGATTGTATATGCGTAGATTCAATTTAAAAAAGTTAAATTAAAAAATCAAAAACCCAACTGTGCATAAAGTGAACTTTAAAAAAGATGGAAACGAGATGACCTACTTCGGTCTCCAATCTCACATCGTATAAGTACACCCTAAGTAAGAAACCTATGCCCATTGGCTAGTTATCCCTATAATTATACTGCAGAGAGTACTATTCGTAGTCGCCCTCTCGCCAATAGAAGCCGTATAGACCATCCGCTGCACCACTTCACAACAATTTCATGAAGTCAGAGGCATTTTCTTAAACTTAACAATAAATACATATTTCATCTTCTTTAATTTAACAATAAATACATATTGACTCATTTGCGTCGCGTAGTCGGGTAAAGAAGGGAAAACTTAAGTACAATGAACTCAACATGAACATCCCGTACCCTCTCTGAAATTATTGAACTTTTAAATATAAAAATTTCAAGGATTATAATGCTTCACCTATAGTTCACAGGAAATATACACACCGGCACAATTAGCGGAACAGAAAAAAAAGTGAGACTATGAGATAATAACGCATATATTTGACGAAAATGTAATTAGACACAAAATAACAAATTGATTAACATCTTTTAACAACGACTTTGAAAAGTCTTCGTTATTTTTTATTGAAAAATAAAGAAATTTAAAATAAGTGAAATTTTTAGATGATTATGAACCATCACAAAAAATAAAAAAAAGTAAGCATTAAATGATTTAACAATAAAATTAAAGCAAAATTAATAACGAGTGTTTCCCCCTCTTGCTCTGATTACGGTTTCCATTCGTCTGGGCATGCTACAGATTATGTTATCGATGATTTCTTGAGGCAACCGCTCCCACTCCTCAAGTAATGCGTTTCCAAGTTCATTCAGATTGTTGGGGGGTGGCATTCTGGATTTAACCCTTCTTTTTAGCAAGTCCCAGACATGCTCTATCGGATTCATATCGGGGGAATTTGCTGGCCACTGCATCACCGGTATACCTACGTGGCTCAGATATGCCTGTACCGATTGTGCACTATGAGCACGAGCATTATCTTGCATTAGAATAAAGTCGTCACCAATAAATGGGGCAAATGGTACAACATGTTCTTCTAAAATGTCTCTGATGTATCGATCTGCTGTCATGGTCCCTCCTGTGACTATCACTAACTCCGTGCGAGCTCCCAAACATATCCCTCCCCAAACCATAATCGAGCCACCACCATAAGCCACTGTGTGTTCAAAATTAGACTGTATGTGGCGTTCTCCTTTGCGTCTCCATATTCGCTGTCTCCCATCGATCTGTTTTAAAAGAACTCTGCACTCATCAGTAAAGAGAACCTGCTGCCATTCGTTCAAATCCCAATGACGATGTTCTCGCGCATAGCTTAATCGGTTTACGCGGTGACGTCTCTCAAGTTTTGGGCCTTTGGCAGGTATATACGACCCTAAACCAACTTCTTCAAATCTCCTGCGAACTGTACGCTCACTTACTCGTACTCCTCGAACGTCTTCCAGTTCATTTCGAGCTTGTACAGCCGTTAATCGCGTATTCCTACGAACTCCAAGTTGTAAAAAACTGTCATCTCGCCTCGATGTACATCTTTTTCTACCTTGACCCCTCCTCCTCACAAGAGAATTAGACGATCTGTACCGCTGGATGCTGCGATGAATCGTTGATACTGGTCGACGAAGCCTTGAGGCAATCGATCTGTAGGTATGGCCATTTCTTCTCATTTCATCAGCCCTAATGATTTCGAGTGATGTTAAGTCAGGCATAATAAAGAGCTTTTAATAAACAAAATTGCCTATAGAATAACAAATTTATAAAAAACCATTAAGTGCAATTTTTCAAAAAAAAATACAATTACGTAGTTATTACTCGAACAAGTTGACAAAACGTATTTTTCGGGAAAATAAAACAAATGAATGAAAAAAGTGTATGTCATCTAATTTTCTATTTTCAAATTTGACAATAAATTAAAAAAATATCATAACTGGCCAGTTCCTCAAGTAAAAGATTTTAAAATCCTGCTTTTTTTGTGTTCCGCTAATTGTGCCGGTGTGTATATATTTAAAAAATTATCAGAAATTAAACTTAGAACATACATGTCATCAGGCTGTATCCCTAACGGGGTAGTTGGAGGGGACGGAGCGCAAAGCTTCGCGGTTCTTTCATACTTCTTTCGTTTCCTCAAATATTCATCCTTCTCCTCACACATTTTCGCCTAGGTATGCGAGTGCTTTTGACATTTCCGTCAGTTAACACTCTGCCTATTTGATTTTCATAAGTCAGCCTTGATTTTCCTTGGCTTCTTTTACCACTCACTTTCGCTCTGTAGATTTTTTATTCAGAAATTAATTAGAAATTTATTAATTTTATTTTATTTACCATTTTATAAATATCAACCTTCTGTGCTCGAGTCAGCCCACCCAAGGAGCCAATAACTATAATAATATAAATATTGTTTACGTAGTGCAGGCCGCATGTTACGACATGCTGCCTTGAATGACGTCATTAGGCGGGCTCTTGTCCCCGCTGGCGTTCCTGCAGTCTTAGAGCCTGTAGGTATTGCGCGCAGCGACGGCAGGAGACCGGATGGCTTGACGCTCATTCCTTGGAAACTTGGAAGATCGCTAGTGTGGGATGCCACTTGTGTCGATACACTTGCTGTTTCTCATGTGCCGGCGACTTCCAAGTCAGCAGGTGCCGCGGCAAGCACTGCCGAGAACTTGAAGCGGCGTAAGTATGCTACTCTCTCTGAGAGTTTCATATTTACGCCCTTTGCAGTCGAAACTTTGGGTCCCTGGGGCCCCGAAGCCCATTGACTGGTTTCTGATATTTGTAAGAGACTGGTCGAGGCTTCGGGAGACCGCTGGCTGGCAACTTCTTCCGCCAACGAATCAGTTTGGCTATTCAAAGAGGCAATGCTGCCAGTCTGCTGGGTACCTTAAGCAATGACAGCTTTCTAAGCGGCAACTTTGAGGAAGTCTATTATTTAAAATAATGTATAGTTTTAAGTTTGTAAATATTAACGTATGTATGTTCTTTTTGTTAATGTAAATAAATTATCTAGATATAAATATAATCACTTATCTATAACAATGGGTAATAGTATGAATCATAAACACCTTATGGTGACACCGTGGTCAACAAAGACCGAGAAGAAATTCATTACGGACAAAGGTCCAAAGAACAAAGAGGCATTTAGAACCAGTGCAGCATAAGAGTCTCAACAGAGGCTTCAGCAATCATTTCACCGCTAGTTTTAGTTCACTTAGTTTAGTTTTACTATATTGTTATTAGTTTTAGAACAATTAATTGTTTCTAAATTGAAATTTTGAAACAATTAATTGTTGAATTTTTTTTTTTAAGTTATGTTACTTCGGTTATTTTTACTCGCGCATCAGACTCGCACTTGACGAATTGTTTACCTGAGAATCGATTCTGTATGTATATAAGTATTTCGACAGATTGCGTATACCACAGAGGAGGTCATATAAAGACGTTACTTTTTAAAACTTTATATTAACTCTGTTTTGATTAATTAATTGTTCTTAAAATTTCAAGTTTGTTCACTTTTAAATTAATCAAGATTTCTATAGACACCAATTTTATTTCTGTAACTTCGTATATTTACTGGCGTTCTATTACTTATTCTAAAGTAATACTCGTAACAGGCATATTTTGAGAATAAATTAAATTAGTTTTCAGTTTTAGTTTCTTAAATTAATATAATTTAAAACATTAAGCAGTCAAATCGTATATATTCTTTAGTTATCTTACACCCGAAGTTTTGAGCTTGTTAGTCAAAGTGTTTAGGTTCTTCACGAAGCGCACTCAGGAAATTCCTGAGATCAACTACGCTACACAGTACCACAGCATCAAATGTGTTTCTAGGCAGCGATTCCTACAGTAGGTTTCATGTAAAAGACACTAAGGTTCCGCGCGTTCATTTGTCGTTAAATCGTTGGAATATTTTGTCATTTGCGGCAACGTTATTTTTTGTGCGGAAATTCATCTAACCTTACATATTGACAAACGCTGAACTATATTGAGAAACACTGAACGATTTTTATTCTATAGTAGCTTTTATAGTAAGCAGTGAAATAATTTCATTCGTCACATGAATCTTCATTTCATATATTTGTGATGCAGGATTTTTACTTTTATTTTTAATCGCAGTAGGTATCGTTTATTTATTATAGTTTGCTATGGGATTCCCTAAAATAAGAGGGATTTATTAATTGTTCCATGGCCTTAAAAGTTTAGAAATCGTTGTTCTAGAGGACGCTTGATTGGTGTGAAACATGTATCAATTAACAAGTTTGAATTTTTGAGCGAAAGAGAGGTTATACACTTTTTAGACTTATCGTTTGTATCCATTGTAACAATAACATAATAGGTTCTTACCGCGATATTAAATATTTTCGATTTCCCGATATTTCGATTCTATCGCAACCATGATCACGGACACATATTTCATTCTACCTCTTTCTGGCTCGTGGTTGTTGGTTGTTACATTTCACCATCACTACCGGAACTCACTCGATAGTCCCCCCGACAGTACACACTCACTATATCGTCACAATTTTTAGTATTCGCGGGCCCTATTGTTCTTAAGCCTATCACTGGATTCTGGACAATTTAAACCCGTCTCCTCAATTAATGTTCTTGTACCGAGAGATTTCAATGGCTTCTTTGAACGTTCTAGGACTCAATATATTAAAAACATTGTTAATGTATTTTGATAAATTATGTTTATTTATACATCTAAACTTTTGATATGTTTATTAATAATTGAAATGTTAATGTCGATTTTAAACGTTTTGCATTTAAATACAGTGTTGTTTAAAAAAAAAACTTATAAAATATTTTTTTTAAATAACAAATAAAAAAAGATTTATTATTTAATGTTGCAAGAAATAAAATAAGTACACTGCGTTGTATAAATATTGTAACTTTTAAGCAAAACACAATTATATATAATAAATATTAAAAGGGACATTGATTTTAACAATTTTAAAATTTAAAAAAATCTGAAATTTTTGTTTTACAAATTATTGATTTAAAATTTCGATTTATTAAACAAATATTTTAATAATTATAGTTTAATTAAAACTTTAAAATATAAATCATCATTAAAATTAATAAAGACATATTTATCTTAAAGTAAAATAAAACTCACCTGAAAATAAAATACTGAAGGAAAAGGTCAGCTACAAGTGGTTGTATATTTATAAAGAAAACCCCGTGACTCGTGTCTAACCGTAGACGGCATAGATATAAGTGGCGCTCGTACCAGCCCAACCCCCAATTGGCATTTCGCGTCCCTGACCGGGACCGCGCATGCGTATTGTTGTTGCATCGTTGCAGCGCTGACGTGTTCTGATTGCATTATTGCAGCGCTGAGCAACGTCAGCATGTCCGCATCTCATTAGCGGACGATTAACACCAGTCATCGAACTTCGCATCAAGTAAACAGATATCAGATTTTAGTGCTCTGTTCCAAAATTAGAAAAAGGTACACTTATGGAATCGCTTCGGTGTCTGTTTACCACAACCATTTCTCTCGGACAGACGTTAACTTCAAACGCCGACTTGTTACTTTTGGATTAGTTTAAAGTATTTAAATATATAAATATTAAGAAAAAAATTATGGAACAATTTTTTCTGAGGTCGCAGTTGACTTATCAGATGAAAGTTATTTAAACCACGAATTCAACAACGCGTTACTTTAAGTTAACATTTTTTTAGAAAATACGTGTCAAAATTACTTATCTCCTTATTACTTATCTTAACATTAACAATAAAGCGTATATTGAACAATCAGGATTGCATTATAATTTAACGTATTGTAATTGTAATAAAAAATGCTTGGGAGGCATTTGTTTATTGATTAAAGTTGTAAACAAAATTGTATAGTGAAACTGTTAATTTTGAAATTTACCTCATTTAGTGGATCAAAATAGTAATTTACCTCATTTAGTGGATCAAAATAGTAAATTGATTGTGGTGACCATTAATTTTAAAGTACATGGCATTAACATTGACGACCTCCGTGGCGCAATGGCTTAGCGCGTCGGAAAGTAAACGGGGGTTGTGGGTTCGATTCCCGTCTCGAGTCTGGATGTTTATGTATAATATGTATTTATTTACAAAAGAAAAGTATATAAGTAGTATATCAGTTGTCTCTAGTACCCATAACACAAGCGCTGTGCTGCTTACTTTGGGACTAGATGGCACTGTGTGAAATGTCTGAGTATATTATTATTATTATTATTAACATGAACAGTAGCTTTAAAGAGAAAACTATTAATTTTAAAGGTTGTGAGTTGTAGATAGAATTACTAATTCCATAACTTCATTATATACATATATCCCATAAACAATTACGTGTCTATACTCGTACAATATAAGACTGATTCTACATAATATTATAGTGAAATCTCATCTGGAATATTTAATATAAGTTTGGGGTTCCACATTAAAAGCAAATTTAAAACAATTGCAAATACTACGAAACAAAATTATGAAGTAAATGTCATTACGATTCGATCTTATACCAACACAAACTTCATATGAACATAAAACTATTTAGCCTTCGATTTTTGGCAAATAAATCATCAAATTATTTAGTCTAAATGTCAACGCACATAATTACCACTCCGGCAACCAATTAACACCGCCTCACTGCTCGGTGACGCCTCGCGATTAAGAAAAATGAAATTAAATCATAAAAATAAAATTAAATTTCATGTGAAACTTGTGAACAGCGACCGAGCGGCGACCGCTCAATTGCGACAAGTGAGCAGACGGAGAATTGTCACCGAATAATTTACTTGTTGTCCACATGGACGGCGAGCTGTCGCTGAGTGTGATTCACTCGTCTTCCGCACACGGACAGCTTGCGAACGGGACGTTTTTCTGATTTTAGTGACATTAAGGAGTTGTTAAGGTGAGCGTTCCCAAGCGTATAAATAACTTAAGAGGGTGAAACACGTCGTATAGGTTTCACAAGAGAAACGATCGAACGCGGGACCCCCTGGTTTTGAAGATATGCTCTCAAACTTGAGTGGTTTGATATTTAGATTAAAAATTAGACGACTGTTTAAAACAGAAACTGAATTAAAACAGATCGTACATCTAATGGCAGGTATAATTACAAGAAAGATTGTTATATAACATAACTTTTTTATATATTTGAAATCTCTTTGATTTACGAATACAACATTCTTAAAAACATCCTCTAAAAGAGGTAACTCGAGAACCCTTGCCTTAAGTAACAATAATAACACTATAGACAATTACACAAATTGTGTGAGCCCAAATTTTAAGCTAGTACTACGGGTACCTCACAAAAAACTGGGGAACTCCTACTAATTTTAAAGTTCACAACAGTTAATGTTTAAAATTAGTAAATTAACTGTGAGAACAATTAATTTTTAATTGTAATAATTTTATGTTTAAAGTATAAATAGTTTGTAGAGAAAACTATTAATTTTAAACGCAACAGGTCGTAGCTTGAATGATTAGTTCCGCTGCTCATTTATATATTCCATTTGACAAAATAAACACTGCGAAGCGTGAAACAAATTTCTTTAATCCAAATAATATAATATTTATTCAGTATTTTTTAAGGAAGGCGGAATGCTTGTATTATCTCTCATACGTCAGTCCATCTGTCCATCTTTCACGTTTCCGTCAGATAATTTCTTAAAAAACAGCTATGACAGACACCGAGATGCTTCCATAAGCGTTTTTTTATGTAATTTTGTGACGGGACATTAAAAATTTGCTTCTGAAGTCACAAGTTTAATTTCGTCCATTCCGAAAAATATTGGAAAGAACTGAAATAAAAATAAGCACGCGTGATGCGTGCCTTCATGTTGGTGGTACAAAGATTCCAATGTCGTGATCCATATCGTTAGTTGCAACGCACTAGCAGAATTTTTTTTAAATACTCCAGACAAATTGTGTGACCCCAAACGAAGCATTAGACTTTTATTATAGGAACCACACAACGACCTGGGCGATTGGTAAAATTCGTTTCCTAAATTAGCCTGACCAGTTGGGTTATCATGTGAAGAACGACAGCTGCGCAGCAGTCGCGCGATGATTGTTTGCAATTGGTAACAACGCTGCCATACCGTAAAATGACTTATAGCATCGTTTCCCAAAGATTATTTGCTCTGGCTGGTAATTTCCATACTCCCCCTTCATGATCTACTCAAAAATTTTTAATCCCCCTGATATATTAGGTAAAATAAAACCCATTCATTAATAATAGAAGTACTAAGGTTGTATTACATATATAAAGATAGCTACGAACGTGGGGAAGGCGCGCCACTTCGTCAGTCAGCGGCATTTGCGATGCAACGACGATCGATGGATCTTTTTCTGGTATTATTATAACACGAAGGCTATGCTGCGACCCTGTATTTCATTATTGTGGCCCGGTACCGGGTCGCGACCCACAAAATGGGAAACGTTGACTTATAGGACCATAAATAGGATTGTTAGTAGTAGTTTTTAGTTCACTAATTAATCAACAGAGGTAGCAGTAGCCATTCGTGACATTATATCATACTCGATTGTGAAGTAAGAGGATTGAATATGAATGTGAACAAAACTAAGGTTCTGGTGTTTGAAAGGTAAGCGGTACAAACGAAATATGAGATTCGTGTAAATGGAAAATGTCTAGAACAAGAGAATGAAATTGTGTATCTGGGGAGTGTGTTTTCGAGGGATGGAAGATGTGAGTTGGATGTGGAGAGACGGATAGCACCTGGCAATAAAGTGAACGGTGCTCTGTCCGCATTAGTGGGCAGTGTGAATGTATCTAACACTGCTAAAATGGCCATCCACAGTGCGGTGTTGGTGCCAACTTTATTGTACGGTAGTGAGGCCTGGATACTCGTATGCCCGAAATCGAGTGAAAGTATGATAAATACTGTGGAGATGCGATCTCTCAAGAAATATGTGCAGTGTCACGCTTGCGAAGAGGATAAACAACAATGAGATACGCAGTATGACATGGTTGCACGACAGTGTTATTGTAAAAATGAAGAAAGGAATGCTTAAATGGTTCGGGCACTTAGAAAGAATGAGTGATGAAAGACTGACGAAGAAAATCTACAGAGCGAAAGTGAGTGGTAAAAGAAGCCAAGAAAAGACCAAGGCTGACTTATGAAGATCAAATAGCCAGAGTGTTAGCAGACTGAAATATCAAAAGCACTCGCATACCTAGGTGAAAATGTGTGAGGAGAATGATGAGATTTGAGGAAGCGAAAGAGATATGTAAGGACCGCGACTCCTGGAGCTTTGTCCTCTCTGACTACCCCGTTGGATACAGCGTGAAGATATGTATGTATGTATGTTTATCGTACTCGATTTAACAACATATCGCCATCGATCGTGTAAGATTCGGCAGGCTGCAGTTACGTAATAACTAATGAGGTAGCCGGAATCGAACGCGGGACCCCGGCTTTGATGGTAGATGTTCTGCCACCGCGCCAATGGGCCGAACAGAATCACAAAGTAAATCATATAAAACAGAAAATGGAAATATAGTACTCGTTGTCAGAAAAGGATGTATGTATGTAGCTGTCTCCTTATTTATTTACACGATATTATACTGTCTTAATATTGTAATCGCATAAGTTATTATATTTTTATACCTACTTTATTTATTTATTTTTTTATTGTTATTTACAAAATTATTTGCTCATAAATATTTTGCAACTCTCAAGGGGCGGGGCGCTGGAGCCTGAAACATAGGTTTTTACCTGTTCGAATTTCGGACGTCAAAGTCAAAGCCGAATCAATTTATTCAAATAAACCCAATTACAAGGTTTTGAATGTTAAATCTACTTTAGTTCGGTTCAAAGAGAAAACCTGGACAGTGGAAGAACCGATAAGAAACTCGGTCAGGTATCATTTTGTCAATATCATCTTACGAAAGGTTTATTATAATACAATATTCAGACAGCCAGTAAATGCATGTGCAGAGATCATTTCCAGACTATTATTTTATCTTCAAGGAAATTGTTTATTTTATAGTATGATTGTCTAATCAATGTACGTTTTATAACGAATCTAAATCAATTTTCTGTTAATTGAGTGACTTGATTATAAAAACGAACTTTATTATAAAAACGAAGGCAGTTACCCAAAAATGAAACATTTAACTTATGTAATTCAAATTTTGGAATAACTAATTTATCACGACCTCGGGTTTCCATTCCACCAATATCGCCTTTCTTTATAAACAGATCTATATTTTTCCTCGTAAACATAATAATTTCTAAGATGTATAAGGACGGCAAGGTGAGTACATCAATGTCTTTAAATTATCTCTTATCTCTTAGTGATTCTCGTGCATTCACACTGTAGATGGCAGGTATCGCTCTTTTTTGTAAAATAAAAATGGCGTTAATTGCGCCGCTGATCCCCACAGCAAAAGGCCATAAGACATTAGGCTATGAAAATATGCGAAGTACACCAGCCTAGCCGTATCTGCATCCGTCAATTGCCTAATGCGTCTAATGGCATGCTTACTAGCCAATGCCCCGACATGATCCGCCCACTGCAATTTGTTATATATCGTAAAACCAAGAAAACTAGCAGACTTATAACTAATTCTAATTGTTTTCCACCTAGTTCTATTTTCACATGGATTCTGGGTACATTAGAAAGGGAAAATTTAATATATTTGGTTTTTTGTGCATTCAGTAGTAAATTATTAACAGCGAACCATCTCGAGACGTGTGTTGGGATCGCGTTCACCCAGGTAATATCCATGTTCTTTCTGTCCAGTTTAAATAAATAAGTGTTATCAGCAAATACTATTTCGCATAAGGCCCTGGGCATAAATGGGAGATCAATAATGTAGACTAGTAACAGGAAAGGTCCCAAAATTGATCCTTTAACCAGTATATGTTTGCCTGTATAGACTACAAATTTATTACGCACCTATGAAATAAAACAATTTTGCCATTGCCACGTGCCGGGAGCTTACGCGATAGATAGTTTCAAAGTGAGGGGGGAACACCTTCCGTGGTTTACATTTCCTCTGGTACCAAGTGACGAGCCCAGTGTTAATCTCTGACAGCACTGTACTGACTGTAAGCTCCAAAACTTAAAAAATTTAAAATAGAAAAATAGAAATTTAACAGAAATAACCTCTTTAGTTACTTCGAGTTATTTCAAAAACATTTTTGTAAAAATTACACACTACTAATTACGATTTTTTAAACCTTTTACGCAAAAGAGGAATGGTTTAAGCTGTCGCCGTTGTCTCATTTGTCTTTGCTTCATTTAGCTCTTCAGTAGTGAACCCGGCGTGGGCTTTTTTTGTTAAAAAGCTGTGGTCTCGATAATATTCTCAGTTGTATTTGGCGGAAGTTATTCATAAAAACGATCAATATTTATTGGGTCGTAAGTACTACTCTAAACTTATAATTAACACTACCAGTAATAAGTATACACTTTTTTGGTCATTGAGTCGCTTGATGGAAAACAATGACGTGGACAGAATTTCAGCCTACATCACATCAACTTTTCTAACATTTATTAATTTACCTACAAAGTTACGAAATTTTTTAGATCAAATCTTTCAAGAACTTTCGATTGTGTAAATAATTCGTGGTTGAATAAGAGTGTTATCACATCGAAGGCTATTTATTTGGCATTTATTAACAATAAATAAGGTGGAATATAAGTAATTATACAGAATAAACTTGAAAAAGTTCAGAAAAAATTAAAGAATTTTTTTTATAGATATAATTCCGGAGCATTCCATGTATAGACTTCTGGTTGTCACTAAAGATATCGCAATACCAGTAATAGATACAGATATGTACTCAATACCCGTAATACAAAGCAGCGTATGTATTATACATTTTAACTGACTTCAAAAAAAGGTGGAGGTTCTATGCTCGTCTGTATGTATGTTTTTTTACGTATGATCACTGGTAATTTCGTCAATTGTAGAATGATTTAGAAAATTTATTTTTTATTCGAAAAGGTGTACTTTCGAGGTGGTCTCATTTAATTTTCATGGGTATTGGAGCTTGGACTTCGAAGATACACCAAATAACACGAAAAAACGCGAACTGGACCTTTATTTATATTGACGATTCTCTTGTATGTCATTGCGCTCCAGAATTAGAAAAGAAGTTAATAATAGACGTGCCCTAGATATTTATTTAGATCAAGGTCATTCAAAAGAGTCAAATAAAAAAAAATTAATAAAAAAATTAAATCTACTTCAAAAATAAACACTGATAAGTACGAAATAACTATCCTTTACTAATTAAAACTTAAGTACAAAAATAACTTTATAAAAACAATACGAATACCCATATAATTCAATTTTACTGTTATTGAAGTCGGTGCCAAATCAATGTGCAACAATAGTAAGCCATTAGTTTAGTAGGCTTGTCACCGGCTTCAGTAACTGTCATTATTGTATTTCATCATATGTATTTTTGTGCTTATGTTTTGGTTAGTAAACGATAGGATAGTTAGTTCGTACTTTTCCGTGTTTTTTTTTAAATCGGTTATATTTTTTTTGTCTTTTTTATGTTTGTTACCTCCGTCCTTATGTATGTCCATAACTCCGTCATTTATGAACCAATATGGAAATTTTTTTTTTATTTGAAAGAATACATTTCCAGATTGGTCCCTTTAGTAACCATCGACTTCAGTAACTGTCAAATTTAATTATATTTAATTTAATTAATTTAATTAATTTATATTTAGTTATTTTTGTACTTAAGTTTTGATTTGTAAAGAATAGTTATTACGTACTTTTCAGTGTTTTTTTTAAGTCTGTTTAATTTTTTAATTTCGTGAGACTCGTATAATGAATTTTCGTTGGATATCTTACACGACAAACATAAAAATCGGTCAATTCGATTATATATAATACGCGTTTTGCTTCTCAATGAATATCCTTAGGAAATCCGAGAGATCAGACTTCTTCGTTTGAAGCTTTGGACAGAAGACAGCTAAACAATACAGGTTTAATTTAAAAAAAAACTAATAACCTCTTAGTATTTTGTTCTTAACATTATCGCCATTAGCTTTTGTTCTACGACTTTTAAAAATTAATAACTTTTTCTTTCATACAAAAATGTAAATACATTAAATGTTTCTGAAAATGGCACCTACTCTACCCGGTCACTAAAACGGCGCACGCCCAGCGCGGCGCTGAGGCCCGGTGCGCTTGTATCACGGGAGTAATTTCACGTTTCAGACAGTACAACAAAACCTAACAAATATTTTTAGAGGAACGTATTAAGTTTTGAAAAAAGTCTTAGGATAAAAGTTGTAAGGTATGATGACAGAAATTTTGCACTAAGAGGTTATTAATAATTTTCAATTAACCCTGTATATAAAAATTGCCCACATAGGATGGAATCCTGCACTATACCTGAACACCTGAAGTAATATATGATATGAGTCTAAACAACGCAAATAAAAATGATCTCTCAAACCCCATCAATATATATACAGGAATCTTAAAGGGAGGTAATGAAGTTGAATCATTGAAAAAAATGAATTAATGTTATACATTTGTGGAAAGCGTCTTCCAGAGAGATGGAGCGACGTTGGCGCGCAGTCGTTGGATGAGAAAAACAGAAGATGAAGATCAACCTCAGTGGTAGAGAATATGTAGAAGAGAAGGCCTACTCTAATGATAATGCCTACTCTACTACTACGTAGGGTTATTGCGTTGGGTATGGATGCGGAGAGCATCTCATTTAGTTATACATTTAGTATCTAATATTAAAAAAACATTGGATACGGATAAGTTATTCATGTTTGTTAAATTTAATTTCTTGGCTATTCAAAGAGGCAACGCTGCCAGTGTGCTGGGTACCTTAAGCAATGACAGCTTTATAAGCGACAACTTTGAGGAAGTCTATTGTTTAAGATAATGTGTAGTTTTAAGTTTGTAAATATTAACGTATGTATGTACTTTTCTGTTAATAAATATACATGTTATTTCTTGTTATAGTAATAATAATAATATACTCAGACATTTGACACAGCGCCATCTAGTCCCAAAGTGCAGCACAGCGCTTGTGTTATGGGTACTAGACAACTGATATACTACTTATATACTTTTCTTTTTAAATAGATACATATTATTCATAAACACCCAGACTCGAGGCGGGAATCGAACCCGCAACCTCCGTTTACTTTCCAACGCGTTAAGCCGTTGCGCCACGGAGGTCGTCGTTATGTTGAAGAATGATAACTCTGGACAGAATAAGTTTTTGTATTCGTGACGCTGTGAAGAACGGATTAAACACAAACGGAAGCGGTCTCATGTTGGTTGTTTGTTTGTTTACGACACCAACTGGCGCTACGATAATTATCCATATTCACTCCAAATATTGCCGTTGTGTGAATGGCACAGCGCGTGCATGTTAGCGTGTACACATTTTTTTTTGTACCACAAAGATGGCAAACAGGTATAGACCCGCCAGAGGTTGAACGGTTACCGTAGCCAATTAACGCCTACGACACCAAGAGTATCATCTGCGCATTGCCGACTTGTAAAAATCTTTTTACGCCCTTTTTGAAGAACCCCATGCTGTATTCTTTTGGGAAAACCTCGACAGGGAGCTCATTCCACAATCTCAAAGTTCGAGAGAGAAAGCTCCTATGAAACTGAACCGTGCGTGAACATTTCGGTTCCCAAGTGTGAGGATGAAATCCCTGCCGGTTGCGAGCGCTGCGATGGTAGAAGGTAGCCGTGTCCATCACGTCGAACAATCAATATACATCCGAACCGCATACCCTGACTTTCTATGAAGACATCCTACTGTTATATTGTGTCAGTGCCGTGCATTTGAAGAGGCCTATGTCCAATAGTAAGCTATTATAATCTGATGACGTATGATGAATATATATATCCTTCTATGATTAGAAGATCAAGTGTATACACAAAATGGAAGAATTAAATTTTAGATAAGTTGGTCGTAAGCTGCTCTCATACGTTAATGTAATACTATATTTTACATTAGTTCTTATTAGGTCTCTTATTCATATAAATAAATTATGTATTTTTAATATTTTGGTTTATTTGATATAATGATAAAATTTAAAAATTTGTAGGTTATGGGGAAGTATCGATGTATTATGCCTATCCGAACATTACTGGCTGTCAAGATTTAATTGTAAAATTATGTGAATTAACTTTTAATAAGAAAAGTTATTTATAGTAATTTGAATATATTATATTCTCACTTGACTTCTTTCAGTAATAAACGCGTGTTAAAAAAGTCTGTAATGGAAATTTGTAATGTGTTAAACGGACAGATAAATAGCGAATTGATTCTAAAGGGTACTGTTCGATATTTCAGTGGACTGTTTTAGTTTTTTTTGCCCTTTGGGTCATATTATTAAATCCTATAATGGTCCGAGCATTGGTCTATCCCACAAACAACAATACACTTATATACCTTAATTTTATTGTTTTGAGGTTGTGTCTGGCCAGACAAGTTCGCCGCCGTTTGTCCTGGATCCCGGGTTAGGCTACTTAATTTTTAGAAAATCCACCCCTAAGAGGGTGAAAAGGGGGATGAAACTTTATATGAGAAATGGTAAACCGCTGAACCAATTATGATGAAATTTGGCAGAAAAAAAGTTTGACATCAGAGATTTCATCGTGAAATTTTACTGGGCTATAAGAGATACAGCGTTATTATGACGTACCGTCAGTGTAAAAGTGGTCTCAAAACAGGACTTTGGGTAATACATAACATTAATACGAAAATAACATCCAAAATAATACTTGCAACGAAGAGATACGCAGTATGAAAGGATCGCACGACAGTATTATTGTAAAAATGAAGAAAGGAATGATTAGATGGTTCGGGCACATGGAAGAATGAGTGATGAAAGACTAACGAAGAAAATTTACAGAACGAATGTGAGTGGTAAGAGAAACCAAGAAAGACCAAGGCTGACTTATGAAGATCAAATAGCCAGTGTTAGCCGACGGAAATGTCAAAAACACTCGCATATCTAGGCGAAAATGTGTGAAGACAATGATGAGATTGAGACGAATATGTAAAGACCGCGACGCTTGACGCTCCGTCTTCTCTGACTACTCCATTAGTGATATAGCGTGAAGATATGTATGTATGCAATGTATGGATATAGTTTGACATCTGAGAACGCAAGCTAAAATACTAAATTTGGAGGCACACTGAGAATTTGGCGGCATACAAAAGTGCCGCGGCATAGTGGTTGAGAATCACTGGTTAAGACTGGTTAAGACTAACTTGGTTAGAATACACGTAACCTAAAGTCCACAAAGGGCTGGAGCGCTCGTCACACTAGTTGAGATAAACTGTTCTTAGTGTATACGTGCGGTAGCCGTCGCTGCCTGTAATTTGCAACTGATATTCTTCATCTACTTTGCAGAACAAAACTTTAATGATTTCAATTTCATTATTTTCACTTTTCGTCTATTATCATTAGTTTTGCTCGATCAGAAACTCAAACAAAAAACGGACTGGTAGAAAAAAATTCTTAAAATCTTTCCAAAGTATTTGTTTTGGAAACTATCGAGCGCTTTTTTAAATACTTTGCATGTATACGTTTTTGTTAGTTTTTTAAACTTAGATTTGCGTAATATATAAAAAATACTGTATTGTAATACCTTCGTGTATTTTCCTTACTTTTTGATTTATATTCAAATCTATTCTGAGAACTAGAACGTCAATGAAATCTATTTCGCAGTTTATAAGTAGTTCTCCCATCGACTGGTTTCTGATATTTGTAAGAGACCGGTCGAGGCTTCGGGAGACCGCCGGGCTGGCAGCTTCTTCCGCCAACGAATCAGTTTGGCTATACAAAGAGGCAACGCTGCCAGTCTGCTAGGTACCTTGAGCAATGACAGCTTTCTAAGCGGCAACTTTGAGGAAGTTTATTATTTAAGATAATGTGTAGTTGTAAGTTTGTAAATATTAACATATGTATGTACTTTTTGTTAATAAATGATTATTACAGTAGTTCTCAACAGTCAGACAAACGGAAAATATTACAATACACATATTAGTTATGTATATGTATAAATTCAGACTATGTCAAGACGTCTATCATAAGCATTTTTCTAAAGATACTTTATTGAAGATATTTTATTGTAAGTAGTGCACAAGTTTGTACATAGTTATAGAGATAAAAAGTATTTAAAATATTATTTGTATTATTACTTCACCCCTCATCATTGTTGCGCTCGACGGTCCTCGTGACTGTTATGTCATGAACACATTGTCTTCTAATATGCTTCTCTTAGACGTAATGTTCTATTAATAAAGATGTTACACTTTTATATTTTAATCACTCTGCACTCTTGTAATAAAGTTAGCGTAATGATATACACCTTACCAAACCAAATTAAGACCCTCATAAGACTCTGGTCTTTTAAACTCCGAAATTCAAGTAGAAATTCCATAAGTTTGTTAGTTTCGAAAAAATTACATCGTTAACACGCAGACAAAAATTCTACAAATATTTAATTTGGAATCAGATAAGCCTAATATCATTGCCCAAGTCAATCATTTTTTCAAAAATATTGCCGACGTACAGACACGGTTTTACTGATGTTTTAAAATAATATAGATACATGTCTTTGCTACGTGTGGTTATGGTATAAAATATAAGGTCAACGAAAAACCCTTGGGAAACCACTATTAAACCCACCCACTTTACAGGGGCATCTCAGCTAAAGGTCGTCACTGCAATGAGAAATTACCGAATTTTATATTAAACACTTATACTTATAATACGGCTTCGCACGAGTAGAAATGTTTTTCAAAATAAAATACAGCCCATGTTACTCACTGATAATGTAGCTTTCTACAGGTGAAGGAATTTTTGAAATCGGTTGAGTAGTTTTTGAGTTTATGTATTACATACGAACAACCAAATGTTCTCTTTTTCTAATTTTTGTATTAAAAGTAGAAAAGGAGGACATTTGATTGTTCGTATCTACGTGTATACAAATATAGATAACTTAAGTCAAAAACAGTATTTCATACTTTAACGCGTTCTCTTGTTTATTTGACGACATCTATACACGCATTTCACATTAATTACGTAACGATAAAACTCTAATGTAATCGCTTCTTATTAGCATAATATTTTTATTATCTCCTGTAGTATTTTCTTCAATGGTATCTTTTTTAAGCACGCTGTTTGCTGTGTTTATTTCATTTTTAGTAATTTGGATTGAAATGAACTGCATGTACTTATCAAAAACTACCAGACAAATGCCAATAATTTTTCGCCAATGTAATCTATATATTTTTTGGAGGGTTTTAATGTTTGTATAATTTAGCAAACTTTTACCTTTTTATAATATTATATCTTACTTCTTGCCAAATTTCATGGTTATAGGTCAATGGGAAGTACCCTATAGATTTTGATTTACTCCCGAGTATCGAAGTAAAAGGTGTACAAAATGGCTGCATTTTTTTATTGCGCTGAATAAGAAGCTTGATTTTTTACAACTCCCAAGAGACCGCAGACTTTAAATACCTTTTTTATTTTAAAAACTTTAAATTTGGTTGTTCACCGGCTATCCATTCCACGCATTCAGCCCTTAAGTGCGATCCTCCACAGTGGCTGTACACTTCATCCTTCTCTTTACAAAACCGTCTTCCATGCCCATACCCGAGGTAGCGAGAGCATTGAATGAGAGGGGATTGATCCGCCACTCTGACCCTCTGGATGTCTACATGTACCGTATCAGCCCCCGTCAGTCTGGACCATACCTGCGGGGATACTCTAAGAACGACATGCGCTGTCAGGGGGTTCCCCGTCCTCCTCTGGAACCTTACCTCCCTTCTGTCCTCTTGCCCTGTGATCCCCGACATCACATGCCCCTTCTGGACCCTTAGCGCTCTATGTCGTAGTCCGTATTACTATTTAGCACACCATACAGTACTACCATCGGGTCTTTGTGTTGAATGTCCTGCAGCCTCAGCGCCCCCCCTGCCTCGCTTGTTGTTTCTTAACCTTTCCCAGTTCATTTTTCTTAAAACATCCAATAATCACCTTTCTGTCTCTCGCTTTCCTGATCCTGTCTATCCTCACACCCTGTTCTCTTGCATTCACCACATTTCTTACTTTATTGAAAATCTTTTCTCCCGTATCTAACTCGTTTTCCGATGAAATTACGACAGAGTGTAGCATTGTATTCCCTTGCGATTGCTTTTGCGGAACTCCAGTAGCCATACTGGCATAAGATCTAACCATAGTTTCCCTTAACGTCGCTATTTCCTTCTTACTTTCCTCTAATATCCTTCCATGCTTTTCAATTTTCTTAATCAGCTCGTTGTTATTATTCTTTCTTCCTTCGTTCCCTCTATCTTCCTTACATTCCTCCGTTCCTTTCCCTTCACCCCTCCGTTCCTCCTTCTCGTTTTTTCTTTCCTCTTCCACTTCTTTCACCAATGCATACAGTCTATCGACAGCCGCCATCACAACATGTTTGATATCGCTCTTCAAGTTCCTACTATTATTTAGTTGTAGTTTGGCCTTCATTAGGCATGATTTTGCCTCGGCCATCCTTGACTAGAAAAGCGGTGCCGCATCCGTACTCTCACTCACAATCAGGGCTTCGTTACTTACCGTATCACTATCTAGCTGTCCGACTCTTTCACTCACTCCTTTTACCTGCCCCACTTTTCCATTCGTCGGAGACTACGGATGAAGTCTCCGACCCTTGACCCTTTCCACATTTTCCATTCCTTCGTTCTTTTTTGTCAAATATAGTGATTTCATCTGAGCCTCGATTTCTTCTATGCTTCTCCGCACTGTAATTATCTTATCCATTGCAGCAGTACTCTCTGGAACACTCTCCTCCTCAACTTGATCCATCCTTTTGCCTTCCTTACTATTCCGAGGGGACTTCTTATCACCACCCGACCTACTTCCTTTCGAATCATTTCTTTTAGGGGAATACGTCAAATTACCTAAATACTATATTAATATATATATATATATATGTATAATGACCTATATAATGGCCAATATATAATGACCTGTCAAACCCTTATATGTAACAGGAGCTCTATTTGCTGGTCTAGAGAAAAATAACTTATATCGAGACTTTTATTAAAGACGCCAGTAGGAGTCCTATTCTCAACTCTTCACTTACATCTTCCACTTATTTTATATTGCCTAATTTTAAGTTTATATTCTAATATTCTATTCTTTTTTGTCCCTATATTTAATATTTATCTATATATTTATTATTCCTTAATTTTTGTTCTATATATTCCCAGTATTTTCCCTAATTTTTTCCCAATTTTATTCTTTGCTTTAACTCTACTCTGAGAATAGGGTCCCAACCGATTAAAAAAAAACGGCTTCCTTTAGAGACTTATTATAAGTTGCCAAAGTTTCCAACTTTCAGTAATTAAGCTATAACTCTTAAATGATTATAACTAGAGTATCCAAACTTTTACAGCGGTCAGACAGACAACCAATGTATACATTCCCAAATTTTCCAATTTTTCCATAAGCCGAATTTTGAGATACTAATTGCCAAACATTATAAACAATCCGATTAAAACCATCCGTACATATTTACGTAAAAATATTTCCAATTTTAACTTCTTTATTTTAAGTTTATTCTTACATTTTTACTTCTTAATTTTGTTATCTCTAGTCTAAATTTAATGTTAATAGCTTTTGCTAATTATATAATCCTTGTTTTAACTACATTTTTTCAATAAAGCAAATTATAACCTCAAATTAAACTACTCACTGCAAGTTTGTACACTCTATAACTTTACTTCTACTTGTCCTATCTATACAAATTTTTCAAGTCTTACTTTTCTAATATTTCTCTCTCGATTCCTGCCTCTTCCTGTTAGGTCCTCAGTCTCCTTACTGTTCCCGAGCGTCTGCAAACTTATCTCTCCGCATCGACCACGTTTCCTCAGCCTTATTTAGCCCGCAATTAGGCACGTGTTATCACTTTTATCCCTTTAGCACTGGATTTCTTTTATCAGAATACTCTGATTTCACCATCACTACATCACACATCACTAGAATACTATCATACACACACACTGCAATCCAAAAAAGTTTCGTTTCGATTTAGTTTTCACGGCGCACGTGCCTATCGGTTTTCGACTAGTTTTCCGTCAATGGTTTTAATATTCTCCAACCTATCTTAAAATTTTAAACATCATCAAATAGCTCTAATTGTCACGAAAATAATGATACCACACACTTGTATATCGGAATAACTTTTAAATTAATAGCGAATTGATTGGATGGAGCGCTATAAGTTGCAACTCGCCCGACCGACTAGTAATTACGTTTTAGACAGTACCTCTGAAAGTTTCATTACGCCCTTTGCTATGGAAAATTTGAGACCCTAGGACTCCGAAGCCCATCGACTGATTTCTGATATAGAGGCTTCGGGAGACCGCCGGGCTGCCAGCTGCTTCTGCCAACGAATCAGTTTGGCTATGGTATATAGTATGGTATGGTATGGTATAGTATGGTTTCGTTTATGGTATAAATTATAGATCAAACCCTTGGGAAACCACTACAAGTTCCCACTTTACAGGGGCATCTCAGCTAAAGGTCGTTACTGCAATGAGGAATTACCGAAAGCGATATTGCGCTATTTCTCTGATTAGGATGGCGAGTGACATTGTCACCAAATAGCTCCAGTAATTGTATGAGGAGGATATTGAATATATAAAAATTGGAGGAAGCAAGAGGTGCATAGGGACCGTGATGCTGGTGATCCGCCTTCTTGGATTAGACGCTGTTATTTTTTAGTAGTACTTCGAAAATGGAAAAAATACATATATGTGTATGTATTATATTCCTTTCGAGTCAACTTTCCAAAACTGAAACGCCAAACAATCGTTGGAAGTCTTTTAAAACAGATAAATTAAAGGAAGGTGCAGTTATTTAAACATATGAAGTAAAGTTAAATGAAAATGTCTATATTGCAAACTAGCGACTCGCCCCGGCTTTGCACGGGTAGAAATTTTTTGAAATTGAAATACAGCTCATGTTACTGTTACGCTGATAATATACCTTTCTATAGGTGAAACAATTTTTGAAATCGGTTGATTAGTTTTTGAGTTTATCCATTACATACAAACAAACAAAGTTTACCTTTTTTTATATTAGTATAGACAAATTATTGCCAATTGCAAAACATAGTTTGTTGTGGAGCTGTCTTTATGTTACGTGAAAATTCTGCCAACCCATTGGCAGGTATATTTTAGATTAAATTATTCTTTATCAATGCGTCGCCTTAACAAAAGACAAAACTGAATTTTTAAAGTTAACGTTTGTCATTAGGCCACGATTTATTAAAGCTAAACCTGTGTCGATCACGACTGATCGAATCACTTTGATTCGATCAGAAATAGGGTTGCCACCTGTATTTTACGTTCATATCAAATTATAGTTCGTAATTTCGAACAAACGTACTTTATAATTTATGAGAGTAATAAATTACGTAAAATAATTTATTTTACTTGTTTTTTTAAGATTTTAATTTAATATTTACTAAACGAAACAAATGTGTTAAACGATTTTTGCGTGTAACGGTACGACACGCATCGATAAATCATAATAAGCACCGATTCCGTTTTGGAACGCTACCCAAAACGTACAGTACCCAAGTACAATAAAAATAACTTTATAAATATGATACACATACCTATATAATTAAATCTGTTAGTCACTGAAGTCAGTGCCAAGCCTACCAAACTAATAAACTTCCTGTTGTTGCACATTGATTTGGCACCGACTTCAATAACTGTTAAATTTAATTATATAAGTATGTGTATCGTATTTATAAAGTTATTTTTATTGCAATTGAGTTTTAATTAGTAAAGGATGGTTTTTTTGTACTTTTCAGTGTTTTTTTTGAAAGCGGTTTAATTTTATTTCTTATTTTTTTTTTATTTCTGCCTCATGCGTGATCTTGGCCTATATGGCCTAAATAAATATTTAGGGCAGGTCTACAATCAACTTCGTTCTAATTCTGGAGCGCAACGTTATACAAGAGAATCATCAATATATATATAGGTTACGGCCAGGTCGTGTTATTTGGTGTTATTTGGTATATCTTCGAAGTCTGATCTCCAATACCGATAAAATTCAAATGGGATCACCTCAGAAGAATACCCTTTCAAACAAATAGTTCAAAAAATTTTCAAAAAATCAGTCCACAATTGACGAAGTTATCGGTGAAAATACAAAAAAAAAACATACATACAGACGAACAAATAACGTCCTCCTTTTTTGAAGTCGGTTAAAAATACATATGTATGTACCTAAGGGAAAAAGAAGCAAGTCCAAAAAAGTAATACTTTATTTTCTCACATTGTTACTTTATTTCTTTACCTTAGAAAAATTTTTATAAAAAAAAATTAAACCGCGTTCAAAAAAAATATTGAAAAGTATAAAATAACTATCCTTATAAAATAACTATTGAAGTCGGTGCCAAATCAATGTGCAACAACATAGTCTATTAGTTTGGTGGGCTTGGCACCGACTTCAGTAACTGTCAAATTTAATTATATAGGTATGTGTATCGCATTTATAAAGTTATTTTAATTGTACTTGAGTTTTGATTAGTAAAGGATAGTTATTTTATACTTTTCAGTGTTTTTTTTAAGGCGGTTTAATTTTTTTTTATAAAAATTTTTTATTTCTCCCTTTTGAGTGATCTTGACCTAAATAAATATCTAGGGCAGGTCTGCAATTAACTTCATTCTAATTCCGGAGCGCAACGATATATTGGGTCCTTACATATGAAATTGGCGTTTTGTACGGGAGGAATATAAAGTCAATTTTTTTTTTGTAAAATATATTTAATTAATCAAAGTATGCACCGTTGTTATCTATGCACTTTTGCCATCTCATAGGTAGTTCATTGATCCCTTTACTAAAAAAATCATGGGGGCGAGAATCAATAAACTCTTTGAAGGCGGTTTGGACTGCCGCATCGGAGTTGAATTTTTTTCCTTGTAAGAAGTTGTCCAAATTCCGGAAAAAATGGTAATTTGTTGGAGCAAGGTCCGAGGAGTACGGTGGATGTCGCAGACATTCCAATTGTAGCTCATCTAACTTAGTGGTTGTTTGTTGTGCAGTGTGTGGTCTTGCGTTGTCGTGAAGCAGCAGTGGCCTAGAGCGATTGACCAATCTCGGTTGTTTAGCAGCTAGTTCTTCCCACATGGTTTGCAGTTGCTGACAATAGATATCTGCCGTAATCGTTTGGCCAGATTTTAGAAAGCTGTAGTGAACGACACCGGCGCTAGTCCACCAAACACTCACAAGTAACTTTTTCTGAGTCAATTTTCGTTTAGGGCAGGATTTGGCTGGGTCTCCAGGGTTCAGCCATTGCGACGAGCGCTTCCGATTATCGTACGGTGTCCACTTTTCATCACAAGTAATGATTCGATTTAAAATCCCTTCATTATTGTGTCGGTTGAGCAAAGTAACACAGCAGTCGACGCGTGTTTGCAAGTTCGATTCATTCAATTCATGAGGTACCCATCGTTTAAGTTTTTTTACTTTCCCGATTTGCTTCAAGTGGATTAATACAGTTTTGTCACTTACCCCGAAGCCTGCGGCTATCTCTGAAGTGCTTTGTGATGGATCCGCTTCCACAATAGCCTTTAATTCTTCATTTTCCACTTTGATCTCCGGCCGTCCACGGGGTTGGTTCTGAAGGTCGGAATTTCCAGAACGAAAACGTTGAAACCAAAAACGTACCGTGATTTCTTTTGCGACACCAGCGCCGTACACATCATTAATCCTTCGAGCTGTTTCTGCAGCACTGGTGCCACGGTAGAACTCGTCCTCATAAATATACCGATATTTCATGTTTTCCATTGTGCGGTAATAAGCGACGCCAAAGAAAAAAATAATGAGGAAAAAAACAAATGAATGACTGTTTTCAAAACTCAAATGTACCAGCTAAATGAATTTACAAATTTGAATTTGGAATTCTTAACCAAAGAGGAGATATTTCAGATCAAAATGGTCAGTACGACAAAACGCTAATTTCATATGTAAGGACCCAATACAAGAGAATCGTCAATATAAATCAAGGTTGTAACCAGGTCGTGTTATCTAGTGTATCTTCGAAGTCCAAGCTCCAATATAGGTGAAATCTAAATGAGACCCCTTCTAAAGTATTACCTACCAAACGAAAAAGAATTTTCGAAATCGGTTCATAAATGACGGAGTTATGAGGTAACAAACATATAAAAAAAAAACAACAGACGAATTGAGAACCTCCTTCTTTTTTTGAAGTCGGTTAAAAAGCAAATATACTTCACAAACAACCCAAATGCGAGTGATCGAATCATGAATTAGAGATTCAAAACTCGATTGTGTGACTCGTTAACAGAAAAATAATCGCTCGCTAAACTAAATTGGACTTTATGCGAGTTAACACAGAAACTATGTTCTTGCTCATGCAATCGAATCGTATATGCAACATCGCGTCACGTAACTTTGTTTTGTCTCTTTCGTTCCCATGCAGACGGGTGCGTCACACCAGGGTTGCCAGACGTCACATAATTATAGTACACATCACATAATTTTTAGTCTATGTACTATGTACATCCAAAAGTTGGCAATGTGGCGCGATTGTACTATAATTTTTAAATCTATAATTTACCCAAGCGCTCCCCATAATGTTCCGCAGAAAACCCTATTAACTGCGGAATTGATTCGAATGTCATTTGTTTTTTTGGATTTAGAAACTCGTGACTGCGTACTATAATTTTCAGGCCTGTGCGATATATTTACAGTCCAGATCACATAATTTTCAAATCTGGAAATCGTGCGTCACACTCTTTCTAATCTATACTGCAGTCGTGACCTGCAGAAATCGTCTTGTTAGACTCTTTCGCGCCTATATCAATCAATCAAAATTAAGTTGTAAACCGAACCGCGACCTGAATGATCAATATGATTGAATCATTTTACCCGTTCGCCATATCAATGCGTCACGGGTGACCCGGGTCTCAAGAAACGATCGATCGACACAAGTTTGAGTACAACCGTTCGTCAGCTGTTTTTGTAAAATAATTTCTGATAAAAACAGCTGACAGACGGACGACTATCAGGGTGAATCCGTGTTCCTTTGCTTCCAATTTTGGAAGGAAACTTTAAAAACTATCTAACTTTCAGAATTCAATGATACTGCTACAGAAACAATTGTTACTGATAACAGCTGTTACATATACATTACATAAGTGTTATGTACTTGTCTATATTGTGTCATTGTGTAAAACTTTTCATTACCTAACGAATGCGCGCGAGACACTTCTAACAATTGAACGTTTTAGGTTTTGTTTCAATGCGGATAGGGTTGTCACATAGAAAAGTGAAACAAAAATTTGAATAAGTTACACTGAATATGCCTTCCCATAATTTCCTATAGAGCATAAAAAACAAGGACAGCGCATAAAAATTGGTCAATTGTGAATTTATTCGCGCACAGGATGTTCCGTACTATATTTATAAAATTGTATTAGATGGTTCGCATACATAGAAAAAATGAGTCATGACTCATGAGTGATTGACGAAGAAAATCTACAAAGTGAAACTGAGTGCTGGTAATAGAAGCCAAGGAAGACTAAGGTTAACAAAACTTTTCGAGCGTCCTATGTATTGCAGTTATGTCATCTGGATGCTGTTCCAGACGACATAACCGTAATTCAAGAAATATTTAACTGTAATTCAAGATATTACACGTATTAAACGTTGTTTCCAGGTTTTTCTTAAATACGAAGTTAGGGTTCATTTAATCTATACGAATATTATGAAGAAGAAGCCAAGGAAGACCAAGGGTGACCTATGAAGATCATTTACCCAAAGTGCTAAGTGACGGAAATGTCAAAAGCACTTTCAAACCTAGGCGAAAATGTGTGAGGAGAATGATGAAATCTGAGCAAGCGTAAGAAGTATGTAAAGACCGTGACATCTGAGACACCGGCCTCTTTGACTATCCCGTTGGGAATGCAGCGTGAAAATATCTAAGTATATATTTTGACGACCTCCGCGGCGCAACGGCTAAGCGCGTCGGAAAGTAAGCGTGGATGCGGGTTCGATTCCCGCCCCGAGTCTGGGTGTTTATGTATAATATGCATTTATTTACAAAAGAGAAGTATAATGAGTAGTATAGCAGTTGTCTAGTACCCACAACACAAGCGCTGTGCTGCTTTTTTGGGACTAGATGGCGCTGTGTGAAATGTCTGAGTATATTATATTTATTTCTAATAACTAAAGCTATAAGGATTAAGAGCTTTTGCAAAATAATGCATGTGGAATCATTTCGATATCCGTCTGTCCGCATGTCACGGCCATCTTTTTGGAGAGTATTTTACGTCAACGACTGATATTTGAACAATTATAATAAGCAATGATGCAAAGGCAGACACGTGCACTTCAAAAGTTGAGATTTTGCATTTGGGGTTTAGTTATATAGCCTAAATTGAAAGTAAATAATTTTTTGTGGTTATTTTGTAAAATATTTCGATCATTTAATTAAAAAACTCTTTGCGCTTGAGTTAGTTACATTCGACCATCTCTTTGTCACTGCAATTTGTTGTTGTTCCCCTGGGAAGGATCCTGCCCGCAGTCATCAATATCGACGATACTTAACGCCGGCACGAAATATGTACATGTTTTATTTTTTCCTAACTGACAACCCTAGAGCGGTGAACTCGCAGCGAAATCTTTCCTTAAATAAAGAAATGTGAAAGTAAAAATTAAAATTATGGAATGGAAGAAAATAATGAGTTTTTACACTTAGCGGGAAAAAATGTGATAATGTGATGTAAATACATGCATATCTTCACGCTGTATTCCTGTATATGTATAAATATTGCACATATATACAAAAGGATGATAAAAATCTATAGAACGATGTGTTTGAATTAAATTTTCTATAAAGGTAAACGATAATTTCGAGTCTTTTTATTTTAAACTTTAAATTAGTGTTATAAAATAAATGACTGACTTTGAATGAAAATAGGATATAATACATTTATAATGGAAAGTATTTATCGCAATTTTAAATAAGTAGGTATTACTAATTCTGATAGTCATTATTTTTGACGTTTTTCCGTGCAAGTAAAGACGGTGTTGTGTAACATCAAATGGGAAAGTCGAAGGGATGATGAAGGAAATTTCTAAACCTGAAATTTAAAACGAAAATTGAATCTATTTTTGCTTGCCCCTATATATCTTCTATCTTCATCTATCTTCAAATACCTACATGAAAATTAGTGATATTGAATCAAAAAGTCCTCAGAGTTAGGGATTCTTGCAACTGAGTTGTTTATAGTTAGGGATGTCGCGGATATGAATTTTCGTATTTGGATAGGGTTGCGTATATTTAAATAAATATCGGTTTTAGTTATGGTTACGGATATGAAATTATTTCAGACTATCCGATAGTTTCGGATATTTCTTTTTATCTGAGTGACACTTTTTTGTCTAATGTTAGTTTCACATTAATTTTAATCACATAAGTTGATATTTCGTAACATTTTAGTGACAAGAATGGGAGTAGAATGGTTTTCTTGCGTGTAGTGGGGCTGTACATAAGCCTGATTTTAGTCTTGTAAGAGAGAGATAAAGAATTGATAGTGTTCATAGTGATCAGTGCTTCTGTTACATCTCATATTTAACAGTAATTAAACAAATTCAATGCTAGCAGTTCAATGCAATGAACAATGCAAGCAACGCAGCTAGTGTGCCAGCTCAGCCGGCGATAAGCTGTCATAACGTTCTCATTTAGGCTCCGCCCCTATCCGAACTTATTCGGAACTTTTACATCAGATTCGGTTACAGTATTGGATAGATTTTTATTTTGGATATCCGATAATTTCGGTTACGGTTACAGTTATGGAGCTTCATTACATCCCTGGTGTATATTTTATGTCGAATGAATCAATCTTATCTTTGACCTAATTTACAACGAGCTGTGTCCCAAAGGCATTATCGTCTGAGACACCACAGTAAATGAACTTGCATCGCTCTTGCCTCGTGCACTATACATCAAAAGATTAGTGTCGCTTACTCTAGGGATTTTACTGCTAAGTTTTGCTCATCCGTCTTCTATCTATATAGTATCTACACCAAGAAATTTTCATGGTTTACGAGCCGAAAGAAGATGATTCCCATGAAACTGAACAACCTTCCACAGAAAAAAATGTGAGCCAATTTTTTTCAAATTTTTATTGAAAATTAAGTTTCCTACTCGGTCGTTTAATTATCGTGGCTTTAATTTTTTTTACGAAAGTTGTTCAGTTTCAAGAGCGGAATCACTCTTTCTGATTTGAACCAAAGAACGTTGCAAGGGGAATATATAAAAATAGGAACTGGCTGTTTTTTGACCGACATAACACAACCTAAGCCGTTGGGTCTGGTCAATGCACAGCCTAAACTACTAAATACTCAACGAGCAACGTCTATAAAAAAAGTAGTCGTGTAAACGTCTTTATGAGCTGAAAGGCGATAGATAATCTTAAAGAAAGCAGATATTAATGTTGCGAAACCTGTGATTATGACAAACTAGTTATTCTCAAAAAGTTACAAAAGGCAAGTGTGTCATTTTTAGACAACTGCGCTCGCTTTTATAATAAAGTTCCTCACGAAATCGATAGAAAAGTGATATAAATTAGTTATAAAACGTACACCTAGTGGTTGAAAAATCATCATTCTATGAGAGGTCCCATACGCCTTCAGATTGATTGTCTCAAAACATATGACTTATCTGAGCGGACGAAATATCTGAAAGTGTATGAGCGTTTCTTCAGTTCCGATTGATTTGATGTGACCGTCTGACGGTTTGAAAGAAATGATTCAAACTGATCTGAACGGCGGCCAGGCAAACGCTTCGTATAATAGAAACGCTTATTGGCGTTATTGCTTGTCTAAAGTGCCATTTGGTTACACTTTATACGGCAGTATTCACGTAACTTTACTTTTCGCTTGATTGAATATAGAAAGTTAATAACATTTGACTACCAATTTAAAATTCATTGCGTTTGATTACGTCGTATTTGTCATTCTATTCTACTAGCGTTTACGACATTCGAGCCACGTATCTAGGCCCTTGGAACGGATGATCGAATCGTAAAGAGTATGGCCCGTACACCTTCAGATCGGTCGAGCGATCCTTTCGTGTGGTGTTATAATTTCTTTTAAAATTGTATTTTGGTTTCGTACCATTGAAGACATGAAAGTTAATGCAAATTTTCATTAATTCTAAAGTAATTATGCTAATTTTGAGGCAATCTTCAATTCGTTAAATAAGTTAATATGTGAATATTTTTGCCTTTTTCTGAGGTAATCTTTTATCCGATATCGAAATTTATTTTCCTTAATGCCTAAATAAATTCATACAACACAGAGGATCACTTCCCAGTCCACTGTGGCAGGCACGTCTGCCCTTGACGGCGAACACGTCGAACTGGGTTTGATCGGAGAATGTATGAGAGCTCGTTCAGTTCAAAACTGATATCGAATTTATGGTTTCAGATAAGTTTGGAATTGTACGGAAAATTAGGAATTACTTCGAAAAAATTTTTACTGCATACGAATTTACTGGCTTTCTGAATATTGCATTTTATTGAATGTAAAATGACGTTGAAAATATGACACCTAATTGAATTTCTTTTCGTTCCTTTTCAGTGCAGGTTTCCACACCGAAGATACATTCGACGTTTAAAAATATCTTAAATAACTGGATTTACGGATAGTAGGGCTATCTCGTTCGACAATTTTGTCACTGAAGAGCAGTGCTTACACTGTTGTTTTCCACTGTGGAGGGTGAGACAGCCGGTGAAATTTCTGGTACAAGAGCCACAACATCTTAACACTCAGGGCTGCCAACGCATTTATCTACAAACTGAAGTGCTTTCTAACCTTGTAATCGTAAGTGTCCATGCCTTAGTTCATTTATTATCAGGTGGACCATAAATAATATATATACTGACGTATAAACGTATAGAGTGCGAGTGAGAACGTAATCTTTTATGACAGTTATGTTGATAGTAGGAAAGGGACAGCAAAGGAGACGCTATTGTAACCCGATAAGTCGTCGTAAGTCGTCACGCTGTGGAGAACGCTGTCGACTTATTTTATTATTTTGTGTTATTCTTATTTTATTTCAAAGAAGTACTGTATTTTTCAATAATGGTTACGTGTTCTGTATGTGATTGTGATATTACATATCGTAATAATCAAGGGAATCATTCTGACATTTCATGCTGTTATACGTCTTGACAATTATATATTCAGAATTATGGGATGTCATTGCATAAGCACGTGTGGCATGGGTAGCGGGCTCACAATCAAAGCGAGTGCTGACACCAAGTTGCTGAGCTTGAAGGAATTGAGACATATTTTCTGTCACGTAATAACATCCTACCTTAGCTATAAGTCGCCTGAAAGTATTATGAATAGCAATCGGTCTTATACCTCCATCCTTTTTTGTCACCACACACAAAGAAGCCCCGCATATAAAGGGGCAAACTTCGGAGTTTAGCTGTCTACTTAGTAGAAAGTTAACCAGCTTTGTGATGGATTCAAGTAAACGGACTCCATTGTCCCCTGCGGCAGACGAAGGAAGCTCTTTCAAGAGTTGGGGTCGGATACCATCGCGTCCCGATGCTGAGCTGTTATAGAAAAAGTTTAATGCTTGGGCTACATTTTAAGGCGACACATTGATAAACGATAATTTAATCCAAAATAGAGCTTCTGCTCTATGCAATCGTGCGCATGTTAACTTACGAAAAATACGAAAAAGCACTTATTTTCGTTTTTTTAAAGACTGTAATTAATTTAAAAAAATTCAACTGGCATTTTGAAGAATATGTTCAGATGTATAGTTTAATACAGAAAATTTAAAAATATAAATTCGTCCTGTTACTAAACAAAACACTTACACTAGGAAGTCTGATTTTAACTTGGTACAAATGTATACATTTGCGTGGCAAACTTGTCGCATACCTGGTTCAAGTTTACACTGCTATCTGTGTCCCTATTAAAATGGTAAAGTTTGAACTCGCTGATAATTCCATGTTATGTAAAACCAAACATTTATAACTAAAGTATATATGTATGTGTAAAGTTACTACAATCCTTCAATTGCAATGCCTCTCCAAGTACATGAGAATACGTGACAGATACCGGGACTGCCGCGCCACTTAGGGGACCAGCAAAAGTATCCATTACTATAATACATTCAAAAAACCGACCAAGTCCGTGCCGGATCGCGCACAGTGAAAGACTCCGTAGACGCAAAGCACAAAATTTTATTTAATCGGCAACAAAAATAAGTTTGAATTTCATAGCGTTTCTCAAGAACACTGAAAAACAGTTATTTTACCGGTCGCTAGGCGTGTAACCGAAAATACCCCATATCTCAATAACTGCACAACGTATCTCATTCAAACTTTTCATTGAAAGTGCTAAGTTCTACTAACTCAAATTTTCTCGCTATTTTCCAACCTGTACTTGAATAGTTAGAAGGGGGTGGGACACCTTTTACGAGTTTAGAAGCGCATATTTCAGCAACTATACTTAGGGCTTTAGTCTAATTACTATCAAATTAACTGTTCGTTTGTTTAACTTCTCCGTAGTTAAAAAAAAGACATTGAAAAGGACTTCAAAATTGTTAATACACAGATCTACTATTAACGGATATTGCATTGATGCGGCCCTCAGACCAAGAACATATTAGACGGAAACATAATAAATTGGCGCTCTTACCACTGTGTGTCAAACGCATGTCTCTGTCATTTTATTAAACGCATGTCACGTGTGTCTCTTTCGATAGAAAGAAACAGGAAAATCTCGTGGTTATGCTCAATGAGAAATCATTGAGCATAACCAGCACGAGTAAAACAGTTAGCTATAGTAAGTATGGCAACCTTGCACTGTCGGGCCACACATACAGTCGGTCATGAAATAATTATTTGCAAAATACTCGTAAACCTTTAAGTGTTTTGGGTATAGTATACACATAAATAAAAATATGTCATGTTCAGCTGTGTATCGTTACTGTGTTCCCTAGTCACGTACATTAGTAAAAATTTAGAAAATCGGTCAACAAAAAAGGCACTTTAAAGACATGCTTTTAAAGCAAATGTTCCATCCATTATTACTTGGTCCCAGATGTGAACACTACCACTGACGACCTTTGTTTGTGAAACTGGCCTTCGCAGCCTAAAATAATGCATTCTATCATCACACGCAAAGGAGTCTCTATCTCACATCATCATCATCGTCAGCCCGTGTTCGTCCACTGCTGGACATAAGCCTTTCCAATATTGTGCCACCATATCTAGCTATTTCACATACATCTAAAGAAATGTTTATGTTAATTTTTCACTTGTAAAGTTTAAAAACAGTTAAAAACTTAGTAAGTACCAACAAACAAAGATTCGTTTGGTTCTTATGTCTGTCAAATGCAACAACTTAACAGTCTTAAAACATTGAGTACACCGATAGAAACGAAATATGTGTATCCCTTTCTATCATAGGCTTACGCCATTATATTTCTTTCCGTCTAACTCTAATTCGTAACGTGTGAAAGGCGATATAGTCGAAAATGTCGATAGTAATGCCGTTAAATAAAATGTTGCCACTTCATTAAAAATATGCTAATTTGGAAAAATACAATCGACGCTGTAAAATAATTATAAGCTATAAAAATTGTACTACATAAAATATTTGCACCTTTTATTGACATATTAATTAAGCTATTAATTAAGCTTCATTAGACTAGTTTTACCTACTCAGGTTTTTAGCATCAGCTTTTTAGAACGTCTTACTAATGTTTGTAGATTTTTCTGCGCTGATACCTGCGACTCGGTCTTCGCGACTAATGCGGTTATCAACGTGCAATGCAGTTTTTTGTACAATATGTTAAAGTTCTAATAAAAAATATTTCATATTTCTTTCAATATTATACTTGTAATATTTGTTTGTATAAAAATTAATTTCTGTATATTTTTTTTTCAGTATAATTTCCGCTGTCATCTTGACAATGACATCTGTAGTTGTTCATTCATGTATCTATAGACCCCGCTAAATATCGGGAACAAGAGTAAGTCCTTTTAAACTTTAGTAAAGGCTATTAGTTTCTAAAAGAATTGTTAGACAATGTTTTTTAAAGAATTGACTGACCCGTTAGTGCAGTGGCATGTGCATCTGCTTTCCAAGCTAGGGTCCCGGGTTCGATCCCTGGTCAGGTCAATTTAGGAAACGAACTTTTCTAAATTGGCTTGGAGTCTAGGTGTTACTGGGAACTTCCCCAGAGTTCGTTGTGTGGTACCCCTAGTACAAGCTTACTGCTTAGTTTGTGGTCACACAATCTGTGTAATTGTCTGGAGTATTATTATTATTATATTATTGTTATTACAATTAATTATAAGAAATTTACATCAGATATGTGTTTCATTTCATGGATAAGATATGATATTTCTAAATTTTTATTGTCATTGTAGGTTATTTCTAAAGGATGGGTAAATACGAAAGGAAATTAAAGTACTCATGAAAACGGAAAACTTGCGTTCTACAAGGTCGCCAAAAGTCAATAGTTCTAGTACAACACCTAATATTCAAAAATAAAGTTGAGGCAACCCTAATAGCGTTTTTACGTCGCTCGCAAACCTTTGGAATATAGGGCATAATGATAGAATTGTACATTTTTTTTCCTATTAAATGAATGTTTTTTTTGGTATAGAGAACAATATAAACGTATCCCATAATTATTAAATGTGCAATATCATAGTGAACAGTGACACGTTGGATCCCCGGCGGATATATACCCCTTTTACCATAACCTTGTACCCTTTTACCCCCTTTACCATAACCTTGTATATATAATGTACAGAATTAAAATTATAATAAATACCGCAGACGTGGCTTTAACTTCAGAAGAAGATTTTTAACATCAGACTAGTAATATACCATTACCACACTAGTATTATCTTAATAAATAGTAAAGTTTAATAAATACCGAAGACGTGGCTGTATGGGTATAGTTCCCTTGCCTCCCAAGAATTGAGGAAATACATTAACTTTTTTTCAAATTAAAAACAAGGAAAAATATTACGTAAAGTTTAATTAATTAATCTGTGGTAATATCTAGTCATTTAGGAACAGGAAAATGGTATTATAAAATGTGTGTACTTGTTAGAGTTCCGTACCATTAAGGAAAAATTGAACCGCAAAAGAACATTCGCGTGTTCGTCTGTCTATCACATCTACTTTCTCTGAAATCATGCGACGACTTAGAGGATTGTTTGGCGTAGTAACACATCTTATGAACCACTATATTTTGCACTCTTTAGATATGTAGAGATACGCTGTATCCCTAAGAGGTAGTCATAGAGGACTCCTCGAATCTCATCATCCTCAACCTTTCACATTTTCTCCGATGCACGCTAATTAATATTGTAAAATATTCGTAGCAGAATGAAAGAAGCAGCAAATTGAGTATTCCACCACAACTCGACAGTATCCCTCCTATCTCCAAAACTACCCATAATTTAAAAAAAGTTAAAGAATATAAAGCTTCACTCGAAGGCTACGGGAAAAGTATAACGATCTTGAAATTAATTTTATAAAATGGCGGTAGGTGTAGTGTATGCCGGTATGGGCATACACTGCCACGTGTGTTTATGTATAAGTCAGTATCACGCGAACCGGCGGCGAGAGTGGACGTAGTGCAATGTTACACGTACATTATTATCAAGCAAGTGCTTCGAAGTTAGGGCAAAGAAGGACCCTACAGTAACCATTCAATTATTTCGATTGCCCTTTGTCGTGGTGGCAGTGTATTTTGTCCGCGCCACGCCGGGGCTCCTGGTTCGACTCCCGGTTAGGACAAGATGGCAGAGTGCCAAATATCGCATCCTTGCATACTTCTTTCACTTCCTTAATTAAATATTAATAATAATACTCTTTATATCTATTTTACATACAAATAAATAAAATTGAAGTCTGTGATATTTTTATTCAGCTCATATAAGTATTTTCACTGTAACAAAACCCTAACACGCATTTTTAAAAATTTTTTCTGTCTGTAAGTTCGGAAACAGCTGAAAGGATTTTGACGAGATTTTGATTGACAGGCAAAAAACATTTTAGAGAGTTATCTAAGCTTTATATCGAAATAAATTATTAGAAAGATCAAATTTATCTTAAATTTATCTAAACAGCGGTGCACGAATATTCATCAATAAATATTCCAGACCAACTGTATCACATCAACTGTGTGACCTCAAGCGCTAGGCTTCTACTGTGGATACCACACGACGAACTGGGGGACCTCCTACTAACACCAATTTAAATAAATTCATTCTCTAAATTGACTTGATCGGGAATCGAACCCGGGACGCCGAATCGGAGGACTTGCCACGTGCCAATGGGCCAGGTCATATGGAATTTACTTTCAATAAAAATAAGTATTTGAGTGTAATGTTCAAAGACAAAGTATTTTATACGAATTTGAAAAATTTTTTTTAGTTGTACATAATTGGCTTACACTAGAAACATAGATGCATAAACACAGAACAAACTGGCGTAACTTGTATTTCGTACTGTCAGTTGCTACACAACCGCCAACCGCATAACAAAGATTATCTTCCTTTTTATGTAAAAAAGAAGATACCAATAATGCATAATACCAGAAAGTTTATTTTCCCTCAATGTACACTATTCTCAATATTCATCTTTATTTTCAAAATTTAATTTTCTGCGTCATATCCGCCCGGCAGTTTATGTTGTATTTGGACAGTTTCCTTCATAAATTGAAAGGTGGTATGAATGGTATGATGTGTGATATCATAGGGGTAAACTGTCTTTTATACGCTGAATACGCTATGCTTGTAGCATCGGAAGCATAACTGCAGACACTAGTCACGTGCATGAAAGAAGAATGTGAAGTGAAAGGATTGAATGTGAATGTGAACAAAACTAAGGTTCCGGTGTTCGAAAGAGACGATGAACAGTCGATGTGTGAAATATGGGTAAATAGGAAATGTCTAGAACAAGTGAATGGAACTGTATATCCGGGGAGTACGTTTTCAAGAGAAGATGTGGAGGGACGAGTAGTAGCTGATAATAAAGTGAACGGTGATCTGTCCGCATTAGTAAGCACTGTGAATATATCTAAATCCGCGAAAATGGCCATCCACAATGCGGTATTGGTGCCGACTTTATTGTACGGTAGTGAGGCCTGGATATGTCAGAAATCGAGCGAAACTAATAATGCAGTAGAAATGCTTTATTTTAAAAATATGTACAGGTCACCATCGCAGACAAGATAGATAATGAAAAGATACGCAGTATTACAAAGAGGGATGTCTGTGTTATTGTTAAAATGAAGAAAGGAATGTTTAGTTGGTTCGGACACATAGAAAGAATGAGTAAAAAGAGATTGACGAAGAATATGTACAGAGCGAAAGTGAATTAGGACGATAAAGGCGTACATATGAAGATCAAATATTCAGAGTATTGGCTGATGGAAATGTTAAAAGCACTCGCATACTTAGGCCAAAGTGAGTGAGGAGAATGATGAGATTTGAAGAAGTGAAATAAGAATGTAATTACCGCGATACTTGGCGCTCCGATCCTTCTGACTACCACGATAGGGATGTATTGCATATGTATGTATATATTTTCGAATTTCACTAAACAATACTTTTGGAAGTAATATTTGGATATAACGTATTTTACGGTTTTTTTCGGAAAAATATTAAAATAGGATAATCCCATGTCAAAGAACTTTTATTTGAGACTTCACGCGATAACGCAATCTTTTTTCTACTTTCTAATTAAACCCCTCAAAACTAGACCCCAAAGATCAATCTCAACTTTTGAATGTGACGAATTCTTACAATTTCTAGCTATCTTCGGACCTCAGGATATTCCAGAGTGACAGATTCGGTCAGCTAATTAGCACCGAATCAAGTTTTGGAGGTCACGTCTGTTATTGGGTCATTTCTTGCAACAATTGTACCTTTACTTTATGTTATAAAATAAAATCTGTGACAAAACGACATGACATACTGACAAGCGGACAAACACCTAGGTTATACACCATAAGCGTTTCGTTTTTTCAATTTTGGACTAAAAACACTAAAGAGGAAATGCCATATTATGTTTCTTTGTCGTGTCTAATTCATAGTCAAAATTCACCTAACCAAAAAAATTGCATAGTATTTTTTAAAAGTAGAATGATTCAACATGAATCCTTAAAAAAATGCACTTACTAGTATTCTTATTAATAAACTCGTAATGTGTAGTAAGTTCGGTATATTATTGTATATTGCTATCGAAAACCCAATTATTTGACCAAAGAGCATATACTCCAGTCATTAATGTATTTACATATATTAAAAGAATGTTAATTTATTTAGGTAATTACCACAATGTTCATTTAATTAAGTAATTCGGTCGTTTGGTTATTGTTTATAGAGTATAAGGACCTCCTCCTTTTTCGGTCGGTTAAGGAATGTAATATGTAACTGAATATTCGGTATTATTCGGTACATAGCGGAATACTGAACTGTTGCCGCCATATATACGCTGACGGATTATTGTTTACTAGAAATGGTGTGATACTATTTCATTAGAAAATAGATACATTCTAATTATGTTCATGCATATAGCCTTTGTTTACGACCTGTATTTGTTATCGTTGTGCAGGTATTTTGTTCAGGTTCCATATCATAAACTCTGGCACGCGGCCAAGAAGTCTTAATGTCTGTTCACTTACATAAGTAATTACGTTATAGTTCTTGTCCATATTTTTTAACGTTCTCGTAGGTATTATTTTACATTAATTTATTTCTGAGGTTAAAGTTGAGACTCAAATGGAGATTAAGTGTTTAGTATGTTTTATTAATAAACTTGAAAATATGCATATAAACGTATTAGTATCATTTTTACAAATACAATACAATGTTAACGATCATGCGAGTTCGCAATGCAATAACACTATGTCGAATTCATTGTACTCGTAACGTAGTAAAATGACTTCAGAAAATCTATAATTGTACGTTTCTAGGAACGTAGACAATATCACTCGTGTGTATTCGCTATTTACGGATGTTTATCCATAGACACTATGAATTTGGGTCATTCGCAAATGAAATAAGTTCGCCAGTCATAAAAAAAATGCAGAAGCGTCGCACAGCAAATATATGAAAGACATTAGCTGAATATTGTATAACTACAGACGACATGTTGGCCAGTGTGAAATAATAGTGGTAGCGCGAGGCCTTAGTCCTCGTCCGCGGATTAATAATTGAAATAAATCTGCAGTGAGAGCACGCCTCACCGCCTCGCCACCTCGCCGTCTTGCTCTACGTGCACGCTCGCGATTACCTCCATCGCGGTCCGAGTTTTACGATGCGTATAGATGTATTAATACAATTAGTTCGCTACTCGTAAATTTCATTCTCATGGCGTCGACGAACGTTAGGCAGCATCGGCTCTTGGTATCGACGCGCATTCGAATGCGCCAGCGGGGCGAGTGTAATACTGCATTGGCGTGCAGCGCGGAGGGTCGGCGGGTCGGCGGACGTACCTGCGAGGCGCTGCGAGGCGCTGCGAGGAGGGCGGCGGCGGCGGCGAGCGGCGGCCGGCAGCGGAGTCGCGTCGGGCGGGCGCCCCGCCTCATCCACCGGCGGCGCGGCGCGCGATTAGCTGCAGGGCACCGCCGGCCCGCGGCCACCGTCCGCGATCGAAGCTCCACGCGCGGAGCGGCCGCACATGGGGCGCCACGAGCCGCTGGCGGCGCCCGTCCCTGGCGCTACGGTACGGGGCTGGTGGCGCGGCACTCGCGCGTTCAATCCCGGGGCGGTCGATGCGGCGGCGAGCGGACCTCGCGCATGACTACGGCGGCCGCGGCGCCCGGCGGCGGCCAGCGCTGCCGCCGCCCGCCCGCCGCCGCTCGATACCGCCGCGCCTGCGCCGCCGCGCCCCACGTCACGGCGGCTAGCGCACCGCCCGCCGTGCATCGCCGCGACCCGCGACCCGCGACCCGCAACCCGCGACCCGCGACCCGCGACCCGCGCGCCGCACGCCATACCGTACTACACCAGCCACCAGCCCCGGCTTCGCCCGCCCGGACTCCCTTGGTATATACCGAACAAATCCTCTGAATTATGCTAAAAATCACATTAAAATATATTGCATATTTTAAAAGAACTAAACACACATTCAGACAAATTGCGACTATGTGTTATATATTTATATAGATACATTTATCAGTTTACTATACTACAGTATTTTTTATCGTTATTGTTAAATAACACGTCATACTGTCATGGACGAAGTTAGGTCATTAAACCGGAGGGGAGGGAGACTACAGCCCTACTATGGAAAGACTTATATTTCGTTCCGTGTATGTGTCAAGGCTACATTATCTGCCATATGAAGCGATCGATGCTTTTATAAAAATAATGTATCGTCCAAAATTTGTGTGATTTTCTTATACTTAATTGAGAAGGTACAAATATTCACTAGTTGTGGCATTTTCTAATACTAATATGAAAACCAGGGCCTTAATGACGGTTGTCCCAAAACTCACGCAAGATTTTCATTTTGCACGATTTGTACGGCAAAGTGTTGCCATTGAAAAAAGAGACAGCGTGACAGCTGACTGTTCAAGGATATCATATACGAAGAATCAGCGCGTTTTTATTATTCGACAATATTTCAGAACTAAAGAAGTTTGACATCCACCGTTTGCAATTTTCCTACAAAATGTGATCAGAAACTTCATCAACTGTGAAGGATTATTTGAAAATTTCAAGGAGAGCCTTTAAACTTTTTTCTGAAATTTTTTGAAGTCTAAGGTTTATGCCAACAACTCTACGTCCACCCCAGTTTTCTAGGAGGAAATTGAGCGTTGTATCAACAAAATTCGGCCGCATTTATGCAAAACACGCATAAAAATTTCGACAAAAAGTGCGTACGTGCTGGTAAAGCTGTGGAGACCATTTACTCGATATGCTATTGCGTACCATAACCCATTAGTATACTTTAAAAAACAATAATAAAAATTACTGTTTTTATTACATACTTGTATATTACATCAAAATTACTTCTTGCGTGAATATTGGGACACCCATTATTTGTACATTTAGTATGATCGACATTTATTTGTTAACCTAGTCCTAATAATGAACATATTATTCATTGCAGTTACCTATTTCATACTTTTTATATACCATATTACTTTAAATAGATCAGTAAAAGTATGTGCGATAATGTCAAAATATTTTTGGAAGGGGCTAATTGAGTTTATAAGGAGACTTACAATTAGCCCCCCCAAGCCCCCTCCCGATTTCGTCCATCTTGCATACTGTTGCGTATATATTGCATCACGCTGTTAACGAATGGGTTAGTCTGGTGATCATATCTATCACCAATAAATACTGTCTTGATGGCGTACTTCGTCATTCAAATTCAAATTTAACTTTATTCGTCTGTCAGTACAGGTTGTATATACATATAGATTGTAAACAATACAAAACAGTCCTCTATAATTTGCCGAAAGTGTACAGACAAAAAATTATATTATTACAATAGATAGAAAATTAAAAATCATGCACAATCCATCAAATACTGAAAAGCTATAATAATTAAACCGACTTCATATTGCATCCCTTTACTAATAGACGAAGAGCCGACGAATTTAGGGCTACAGCAGGGACTTAAAATTGTCTAACAAGCGGTCGGTACACACTGTTCCTCACGTTAGATTCAGCCGATATTTTTTTTATATGTGTCTTGTGACAAGAGCATGACATTAGAATAAATTTCGACTTGTTAGAAAATATCAAGTTTTAGGTGACATGCTAAATTCAACCTACAGCCTCAGCCACACTTTCAAACCGGCCGAAATTTGCACCTTCAGAACAAAAACTTTTTGATATCTTTACGAATATCGCATTTTCGGAGTGTTAGCAAAAATTACGTTTTGTGTTATCATTTAACACACTTTTCAACTCTCCCGCCTTAAACGGCGTACAATCGGTTTTGAAAAATCACGCGATCCGGGTTGCCGTCGTACACCGTGTAAGTGTCGGTTTGTTATTTTTCATTTATCCAAAAAGTCCATGGGCTCTTTGTCTATAACAATGAACAAGCACTGTCATTTAACTGCAAATGTCAATAATTAAATGTCAAAATGTAAAAATAATATGTCAGTAATATGGAATATGTACATAATCTGTTGCAATATTTATAATCAATGAATTATGTCAAAAATTCGTTTATTGAATAATATGTTTTCTCAATTATTAATCATACATTTTGTTTTTGAATATTGATATGTCATTGTGTTGTGTTATCGTCGTGGGTAGTTTATTATAAATTTTACGTGCTATTGCACCCACTTTTATTATATAATTCTGTCTTTCTTGGTCTAATACATTGATGTTATAATACAAAAGAGGTAGATAGGTTATATGCACTCGAAAAGTGGCACCCTCAAAACTTTGCTAATTAGCCAACCCGGACTTGGTCAAAGAATATGAAAAGTAATGTTACAGAACCAACAATGTCATGCAACGCCTATTGCGCATTCAAAATTCTAAAATATTTTAATAATCCAAACGTTTTTTATAATATACACGATCATGTGATGACGCAGCCACCCAATTTTAATCATCGTTTACATTTATTAAAAGAAATAATATATAATTCATCATTTTCTAATTTATAATTCAAAAACGTTGGCAATCTTTTTAAATAAATATGTTCTCATGTACATGATTCAAGAAAAACGAAATTCGAAAAAAGCAAACGTCATTTTTACTGTCTAACCCATTAGGTATCAATCATATTTTTTTAAATGACTGTTCTGTGGAATTAATTACTATTATTCTATAAATTAGTCACGGATTCGCTTAAAATGTAGTAAGACATTGAAATTGACCAATCACAATGATTTAGAGAGCAGGTGATTTGTTAGTTTGAAATACAGTTATGTTTTACATTGCATAGCGAAGTAGTGCAATGTATATTTGTCTCACTTTGTAACGTCGTAACTGGGACAATATTTTACTTGGATTAGTACTAAGGTAACCTATCTACCTCTTTTGTATTATAATATCATTGGTCTAATACATATTTTACCTAGGCGTCTGCCTTCACAAAGCACCGGAAATAAATTACAGTTCCGTTTAACGAACATTGCAACCTCCATTATACAGGATGTATATGAAAACGGGACAGTTACTTTAATGGATAAAAGGGCATAACTTTAGTATGTAGTTACAAAAAGAATTATCGAAAAAAACGTATCCGTTTAAGAGTTATGACCGTTTTAATTTTCAACTGTTATCCCCACCATTTCTCCTAAAATTGGGTTGATCATATACAGTTACAGATTTTAAATCTTACGTTTTTTTTTATTTTGCAATAATTTCATCCGTTACTGAAATACAGCCTGAAAACCCCCATTGGGGTATACGCATTATTTTCGAAAATGGTTTTCAGGCTGTATTTCAGTAACGGATGAAATTATTACAAAATAAAAAAAAACGTAAGATTTAAAATCTGTAACTGTACACGATCAACCCAATTTTACGAGAAATGGTGGGGATAACACTTGAAAATTAAAACGGTCATAACACTTAAACGGATACGTTTTTTTCGACAATTCTTTTTGTAACTACATACTAAAGTTATGCCCTTTCATCCATTAAAGTAACTGTCCCGTTTTCATATACACCCTGTATATTATAATGACGGCATTGTGTTAGAAAAACACTATTTTATTAAAGTATATAATTCATGTTGTTATGTATTTAACTTATAAATGAATTTTATTAAGTAATTAATTTGATTTATAGAAACGGTTTTTATTTTGATTAGAATGTACGAATGAATTGAAAGAACGAATGTGGAGTGAGTGAATGTGAGTTCTCTGGATTTTATATTTATGTTGAAATATAAAGTCCAGCCAATCCAAAATCCAAATCCAAAAATTTATGTTGAAAGTTTAGTTTTGTGTTACACACATGTATTATCGGGTGCGGTGTGCGGGGAAAGCGGACGGCTGCGGACGGTGGCGTACGGGACGAGCGCCAGCGGCGACCTTCACGCATTCTACGATACGATTGACACGGCGCGCACACATTTATTGTTCATTTGATTTAGCATTAAAATAGTTATTATTTCGAACTCCTGGTCGTTTTAATGGAAATAAGTACCTTCTAAAACGCGCCCATACAAGTTTGGTCCTTCACCCGTCAAGATAACCAGCAAAATAAAAACAAATAATAAATTATTGAAACGCTGCAAGTTGAACTTTGGAACCCTCTCGCTCGCCGACATATGGACGGACGGTCATCAGAGGACATCGAACAAAGTAAAATTGCGTGAGTCCGTTCCAATTCCTTTTTATATAACGCTTATTTCCAATTTCCAGGTCTTAGTTTCGAGATAGTCATATTTGGACCCGACATTGGGGTCTCTTCATTTTATGTACAATCGTAAGAATCACTTATATAACTATTATTTACCTGTATTGTATTTAAATAATAAACTTCGCTTACGCATTATTTCTCGCAAAACCGGTTTCAATACGGAGACGGTGCTTGTACCTACATTGCTGCAACGATTAGCCGATAGCTAGCTTATTAGCTTATACACTTCTCTATTTCACACAAAATCGTATTTTTTTTTATTTCATTTAATTTCATTCTGTATACCTACATACAAAAGGCTTGTAACATGAGTAAAAGAGATATGAAAGAATTATTTAAAAAACGCAGTAGTATGAAAGCTAAACTTACGCAATTTAATAAGTACATAGATTTTATAAAGGACTTAAATACATTGAATGATTCAGAGATCACCGAATTAGTGTCGTTTTCAAAAAATCGATGCTTTATATGAAAATTACGATCAGTTACAGACAGAGTTGGTGTCGTTGTCAGAGGAACAAGAAACGTTGTTTGCGGAACGTGAAGAGTTCGAAAATGAATACTATACTTTAGTTTCACTTGCGTGTACCTTGCTAACTTCAAGGCGGCATACGTCGTCTCCGCAGCGAATCTCTGTGGCGAGTGGAGTGAAGGAAGCTTCTCACCAAGACTTCGTGAGACTGCCGAAAATCAACTTACCTCACTTTGACGGCAATTTTCAGCACTGGCTCGAATTCAGAGATACGTGTATTTCATTGATTCATGATAATAATAGTATTACCGACATAAAAAAGTTTCATTATCTTCGCGCAGCCTTAAAAGAGAACGCATCATTAGTCATTCAAGGCCTTGATTTTAAAGCCGATAATTACAAAATAGCTTGGCAATTGCTATCTGCAAGATTCGATAATGAACGATTATTAATAAACAATCACATCAACGCTTTATTTAATTTAGAATCTGCACAAAAGGAATCTAGTCGTTCGTTATGAAACATAGTTGACACAACGATTAAAAATTTACGTGTCCTAGCAACTTTAGGACAACCGACAAAACATTGGGACACATTAATCATACATATTATGTCTAAAAAACTTGATAATATTACTTACCGTCATTGGGAAGAACAACATAACTCAACAGCAGGTTTTCCAACTCTTGAACGTTTTCTGAAATTTTTAAATAGTCGAGCAGATTTATTAGACACATTACAAGAGAATAGACATATAACACAGCATACAAAAAATTTCTCAGTAGTTACAAATAATAATTTACAGAATAACAAAACAATTGTGTGTCCTATGTGCAAAGAGAATCATTATTTATTCAATTGTCAGTCCTTCAGGAATTTAGATATCGAAACACGTTTAATAAAATTAACTAATTTTCAATTTTGTCACAATTGTTTGAGACCGGGTCATAATCAAAAGTATTGTAGATTATCTCATTGTAAATATTGTAAACAAAAACATAACACGTTACTACACAAAGAACCACAAATTAACACAGAAACTCAAAACACCACTATTGCTTTATCAACACACATTTAAAGTAACCAGCCACATGTATTGCTATCCACAGCCTTGGTGAAGGTGGTTGACATAAATGGAAGACTTCATACGGCCCGAGTCTTACTGGACAACGGTAGTACTTCACATTTCGTCACAAAACGCTTCTGTGAGCGGCTGGGTGTGATAAGGCGAAGCACTGACTCCACTGTGACTGGTATTAGTAACCAACATATCAAAAGTGCAGAGTTTTGTAACTTAACTATACAGTCTTATACAGGAGGCTACGAATTTCGAGTTAGTTGTCACGTCTTACCAGAAATTACTCAATTATTGCCTTCTTCATACATCAACATTCAAAATATACCTCTTCCTATGGGTATTCAATTAGCAGATCCAAAATTCAATATACCTTCATGCATCGACATCTTAGTTGGAGCAGAAGTTTTCAGGGACGTCTTAGGTTCCAACTTTATCAGGTGTCGTACATCAAGGCTCAGGCCGAGATCAACTTCCTCTTTGCCATTTAATTCAAAGCAATGACTCACAACTTATGCGCTTCTGGGAACTGGATACAGTGTTTTCCAAACATTGTATGTCCCAGGAGGAACGAACCTGTGAACAAATCTTCGAAAATCATTCGCGACGCGATAACGAGGGTCAATTTGTAGTCACTATACCACTGAAAAAATCACCTGAAGTACTTGGTGACTCTTATTAACAAGCTAGGCGACGTTTTCTCTCGTTAGAGCAAAGACTACAACGTAATCCTATTTTAAAGGAAAAGTATTTAAATTTCATGTCAGAATATCTTACCTTAGGTCATATGAGTGAAAATAAACAAATACAGACGAACTTAATTACTTACCACATCATACGTGAGTCAAGTTCAACTACGAAGTTGCGAGTAGTTTTCGATGCGTCCGCTACAACCACTTCAGGTGAAAGCTTTAACAAAATTCAAATGGTAGGACCGGTGGTACAAGACGACCTCTTTTCAATTTTCTTGCGTTTTAGGCAACATAAATGTCGTATCGAGCGACATCGAGAAAATGTATCGTGCCATACTCATAGAACCATCTCAACGCTGTTTACAAATAATTATACTTAGATTTAATTATACTGAACCTATTAAAACCTATGCTCTTAATACGGTAACATATGGTACAGCATCAGCGCCATATTTAGCTACAAAATGTCTAGTTTCGCATGCCAAGCAATGTACTAGCATTAGTGCTAAAAATGCTATTTGTAGAGATTTCTTCGTAGATGATTTTCTCAGTGGTGGGGACTCCATCGCCTCAGTTGTAGAACTCTGTCAAAATGTCATCGAAACCTTGAATTCAGCAAAATTTAATTTACGTAAATGGAGATCTAATAATACTGAGATTTTAAATTCTATAGCAAGTAGTTTCAACAAAGAACTTTCTGAACAAACATTAAACTTAGATAACAATTTTTCTTCTAAAACTCTAGGCCTATTATGGGATTTTTCATCAGAAACTTGCTATTTTCTATTAATTTAGATTTAAATAAAAATAAAATAACTTAGCGTGTCATATTATCTTTAATTAGTCAGATATTTGATCCTTTAGGTCTATTAGGAGCTTGCACAGTAGAAGCGAAAATTATTATGCAAGAGCTTTGGACGGAGAAGTGCAGCTGGGACGAGGACGTACCTTTACATATCAAAACAAAATTCATCAATTTTAGTACATCACTTTTAACTTTAAATTCACTTCGTGTAGCTCGTTGGGTTTGTGGCAGTATCACGTCTAGGTGTACATACGAAATTCATACATTTACAGACGCTTTTGAAAAAGCTACGGTAGTTGTATATACATAAGGACTACCACATCAGACGGAAACGTCCGCCTGTTACCTCTAAAAACAAAGTTGCTCCTCTAAAACCAATCACCATACCCCGATTGGAGTTGTGTGGGGCTTTGTTGGGTACGAGACTCTGCAATAAAATATTACAATCACTTACCATCGAAATTAATCGTTGCCTGTTTTGGACGGATTCCACGATCGTTCTAGACTGGCTATCCACGTCACCAAGTCGTTTGAAAACATTTATACGCAATAAGATAGGTGAAATTCGAGATAGTACAGCCGCTCACAGATGGTGTTACGTGTCTTCGAAAAACAATCCCGCAGACTTAGTTTCTCGCGGGGTGAAAGCTGACTGCATCAGCACCTCTTCTCTGTGGTAGTCTGGTCCACCTTTTTACATGAAACTGAAATTTAATATCCTCAGGTCCCGAATATACAAAATGATAGCATTCCAGAAATTTCATTACATATAATTACAAGAAACAACAAAAACATTAATACTATACTACATACATTAATACACAAAACATCGAATTATTCAAAATTAATCAGAATAGTTGCTTTCATGTACAGATTTATTTTTAATTGTAGGAACAGTAAAAATAAAAATCTTAAATATTTAACTGTACAAGAATTACGTTCCGCGGAAAATTTCATTTTACACATAGCTCAACAAGAAATGTTTCCTAACGAATACGAAATTATTAAGTCAAGTAAGTCTCTTCACTACAAGAATAGATTAATTGCATTGTCTCCATTTACTGACTCAAATAATCTATTGCGAGTAGGGGGGCGTCTCAATAATTCTTTCTATGATTATGACGTTAAACACCCCATCTTATTGTGTAGTAAACATCACCTTACAAAAATTTTGTTTTCCAAAGTACATAAGGATTTACTACACGCTGGTCCACAGTTGCTTTTGTCTCATATTAGACAAACTTATTGGCCGCTCGGAGGCAGAAATCTCGCTCGGCACGTAGTACATAAATGTGTTCGATGTGTTAGGTTCGAAATATTGACTATTTTAATGCTAAATCAAATGAACAACAAATGTGTGCGCGCCGTGTCAATCGTATCGTAGAATGTGTGAAGGTCGCCGCTGGCGCTCGTCCCGTACGCCACCGTCCGCAGCCGTCCGCTTTCCCCGCACACCGCACCCGATAATACATGTGTGTAACATTTTGTCTTTGAAGATGGCGGTGGCAATTGTATTTTTCGTTAAGCTGTAATTGTTAAGATGAATTGAGTTGCAACAAAAACAAAGTTATAAACGGTTAAAGTGTTTTATTTTATAATTGTAAGCAATTTTAGTTCTTTAAAATATTTTTTACGGCTATCACTGACCTTGAGGTTACAGATCGCTCGTATTCATCTCTTTTGTGCGGCATTTACAACTATTTTATTAAAATGTACGTTTTAACAGGGAAGCGCGCATCGACGCATCACCCGCGCCTGCTCGCTGCGCATCGCATGCTATATGCATTCAGCCACCAGCTACTCTTTAGTTAAACGTAGTTGTTGCAATCGCATAAAATTAAACGCATTCATAAAAAATATACATTTGCATCGAATTAAATAGGTCACCGGTTCAGTTCCGGTTTGGCATGCCTTTGCATTTTTTAATGTACATTATACAGTTGCAATTTTTAACACAGATTGTTATTGTTAAATAGCAGAGCCATTATCAAAACATCATATATTGTGTGTCCTAAAAACTTTACGCCAAATAGAATACAATAATGCCTTTATCGCTCTATTACATTTATATAAAACACCGGCCAAGTACTGGTCGGATTCGCGCACTGAAGGTTCCGTCGTACAATGTATTTGCGTTATGTATATTTACCAGAAAATACAATGTGTGACTCCTCACATTCTCCAATGATGAGATTTGAGAAAACGAAAGAAGTATGAAAGGACCGCGACGCTTGGCGCTCCGCCCTCTCTGACTACCCCGTTATGGATACGGCGTTAAGATATGTATGTATGTACACAGATCGCATTAATAAAACAAACTTAACTTTGCAGGCGAAAGTCGCGTTCTCTCATACTCTCCAACAGCAAATGTAAGTTTGTAATGGTAAAAAAATATTATTAGATATAAATAAATATTCGCAATATTTAAATTTTTCCCTTTTATTGTGCTGTGAGACCTTGCTTCTGGCTAAATGTCATGATTCTAGATGAACGGGAAGTACACTGTACTCTTACTGACGTATTTTAAGTACATTAATGGCCGTATCTTTTGACTGCGTTGACTTAGAAATTTGAATGTTTTACACCTCCAAGGAATCATTGACTTCAGCGCTTTATATAAATTTCAACTTGATATCTTTACCCGTTCTTGAGATAAAGGATCTTAACTGATCGAATAGACAGCCACACGGATATGGAAGTGATCATATAAAGGTTCCATTATTTCCTTGTGAGTTATGGAACCCTAAAAATTATTAAAGCTTCACAGGTTTCCATAGATTATGGTAAAGTGTGAAATATACTATTATCAGATTCAGTTTGGCGAAAGATTTCGAGACAAGCAATAATACGACATGAATACCTAATCTCGATAATAAATATTTTTATATGATTGTTTTGTGCATGCTTATTTTGCCATAGTTGGCATAAAAATCAAATATTATGAAAAATAAAAAAATCAGAAACAAAATCTCATAAATATTGATGTTTTCGACTGAAAAACTTCTAAGTATCTATAGGGAATGTAAAATTACTACGACAGTAACTTACGAGTAGTTTAGTACGTGTACTGAAAAATATCCCGAGCTTTTTATTTTGTAATTAATAAATAATATAATCAAAGATCCTAAATTTTAATGGCCGTATTAATGGAACGTCATCATCGTAGCATGGAAGTCACATGGAAGTACCTTTTATGCGTGAAAGAGATGCAAACAGCTATATGAATACTAGAAATGAATAAGATTTTAGTCCATGTTACCCTTTATTTCGGCGTTCATAGTGTAAATCGAGGTCTCTGGAGACGTTATCGTGACACAGGTAATCCGTCTGAACACCAACCAATTCGAGTACTTAGTACGTACCATTCACCTTCAAGATCACTACATTCAGTTAACATTTAGACGTGAACCAATGTTAACTGCCCGTGAGATCGAACCAAGGCAGGATGATGATGCAACTGCTGTTTGTCCCTAAATTTTACGAAACCGGACTGCGTGGCTATGGTCTACGTGCTCGTTGCCCAATAAGATTAGCCAACTGATCCGTCACAGGAATCGAGCTCGTTCTAAGTAAGTTCTAAGCTTATGTTTTTACCAGCTGTACCCGCGACTTGGTCTCCGTGGACAATTTTTTCGCGGCTTTCTTGGATTAAGATTAATGTACATGTGCACAGTATGCTTAAAGATTTTTTTTTAAATAGTCTGCGTCTAGGCTTCGTCTGTCTCCTAGCGCATACTATCTTTCCACCAAACTTTATACTTGCTTCGACGGTTCGACGGTCGACGGCATTTCCCATTCAAAGTTTCTTCCTTTATTTCACCGCCTTAGGGGTAGATTCTTAATAAAAAAGTAACCTATGTCCGTTCCCAGATGTCAAACTATATCCATGTCACATCATAATAAGTTCCTGGAGATGTTGGAGATTTATGCAGTTGTAGATAATATATATAAGCATAGTATGTTCAGAGATTGTTTTTGAAAAAAGTCTAGGTCTAGCCTACGTCTGTCTGCGGGAACATACTATTTCTATATCAAAAATCATAATTGCTTCGGCGGTTAAGCATTACCCATTTAATGCTTCATCCGGTTTCACTCTCTTAGGGGTCGGTTTTTGATATACGGATTATACGGATATATATGGATTATAAAAAGTAGCCCACGTCCGTTTCAGCGGTTTACCATTTCCCGTACAAAGTTTCATCCCCCTTTTCACCCCTTTAGGGATAGATTTTCTAGAAAATAAGAAACCTACATGAGCATAATCACATATTCTTACTAGGTACCGATTTTCATTAGAATCGGTCGAGCCGTTCTTTAGTTATAAAAGGACATACATACAGACAGACAGACAGACAAAAACTTTAAAAATGGTAGAATCATAAAATGACTATGTATCACAAAATTTGACAGTAAAATTATAATTACAGACAGACGCTAGAGAGATATGCAGAATGTTTTTGAAAAAGGCTACGTTACGTAATTGTTACGTAATCGCTTAGGCGGTTCAACATTTCTCACTCAAAGTTTCATTCTCTTTTTCATCCCTTTAAGGGTAATTAACCTATGTGCGTTCCCAAGTGACAAACTATATCCATACATACATACATACATATCTTCAGGCTGTATCCTTAACGAAGTAGTCAGAGCGGACGGAGCGCCAAGCGTCGCGGTCCTTACATACTTCTTTCGCTTCCTCAAATCTAACGCCTAGATATGCGAGTGCTTTTGGCATTTCCATCCGCTAACACTCTGGCTATTTGATCCTCATAAGTCAGCCTTGATCTTCCTAGGCTCCTTTTACGGTCTTTTCACCATCTTAGAGATAGGTTTTTGGTATAAAAATGGCCTATGTCCGTTTTGTGATGTCAAACCATCTCTCTGGCAATTTTCATCGTAATCGGTTCAGCGGTTTACCGTTTCCCGTACAAAGGTTCATCCCCCTTTTCACTACTTTAGGGGTAGATTTTCTAGAAAATAAGAAACCTATCATGAGCGTAACCACATATTCTTACTACGTACCGATTTTCATTAGGATCGGTAAAGTCGTTCTTAAGTTATAAAAGGACATACATACAGACAGAGAGACAAAAATTGAAAAAATGGTAGAATCGAAATCAGTCAGTCATAAAATGACTATGTATCACAAATTTTGACAGTAAAATTAAATTACAGACAGACGCTTAGAGATTTATATAGTAGAGATAGATGTGCAGATTGTTTTTGAAAAAGGCTACGTTACGTAATTGTTACGTAATCGCTTAGGCGGTTCAGCATTTCTCACTCAAATTTTCATCCTCTTTTTTATCCCTTTGAGGGTAGTCAACCTATGTGCGTTCCCAGGTGTCAAACTATATCCATACATACATAAATACCTACATTCATATCATCAGACTGAATCCCTAGCGAGGTAGTCAGAGCGGACGGAGCGCCAAGCGTCACGGTCCTTACATAACTTCTTTCGCTTCCTCAAATCTAATCATTGTCCTCACACATTTTCGCCTAGATATGCGAGTGATTTTGGCATTTCCGTCCTCTAACACTCTGGCTATTTGATCCTCACTTACAGCCTTGATCTTCCTAGGCTTTTTTTACCACTCGCTATCGCTCTGTAGATTTTCTAGAAAATAAGTAGCCTATCATGAGCGTTATCACATTTTCTTACTACGTACCGATTTTCATTTGGATCGGTCGAGCCGTTCTTCAGTTATAAAGACATACATACCGACAGACAGACAGACAAAAATTTAAAAAATGGTAGAATCGAAATCAATCAGTCATAAAATGACTATGTATCACAAAATTTGACAGTAAAATTATATTTACAGACAGACGCTTAGAGATATATATAGTAGTATAGATAGACGTGCAGATTGTTTTTGAAAAAGGCTACGTTACATAATTGTTACGTAATCGCTTAGGCGGTTCAGCATTTCTCACTCAAATTTTCATCCTCTTTTTTATCCCTTTGAGGGTAGTCAACCTATGTGCGTTCCCAGGTGTCAAACTATATCCATACATACATAAATACCTACATTCATATCATCAGACTGAATCCCTAGCGAGGTAGTCAGAGCGGACGGAGCGCCAAGCGTCACGGTCCTTACATAACTTCTTTCGCTTCCTCAAATCTAATCATTGTCCTCACACATTTTCGCCTAGATATGCGAGTGATTTTGGCATTTCCGTCCTCTAACACTCTGGCTATTTGATCCTCACTTACAGCCTTGATCTTCCTAGGCTTTTTTTACCACTCGCTATCGCTCTGTAGATTTTCTAGAAAATAAGTAGCCTATCATGAGCATTATCACATTTTCTTACTACGTACCGATTTTCATTTGGATCGGTCGAGCCGTTCTTCAGTTATAAAGACATACATACCGACAGACAGACAGACAAAAATTTAAAAAATGGTAGAATCGAAATCAATCAGTCATAAAATGACTATGTATCACAAAATTTGACAGTAAAATTATATTTACAGACAGACGCTTAGAGATATATATAGTAGTATAGATAGACGTGCAGATTGTTTTTGAAAAAGGCTACGTTACATAATTGTTACGTAATCGCTTAGGCGGTTCAGCATTTCTCACTCAAATTTTCATCGTCTTTTTCATCCCTTTAAGGGTAGTTAACCTTTGTGCTTTCCAACCCAGGTGTCAAACTATATCCATACATACATACAAACATACATTCATATCATCAGGCTGTATCCCTAACGGGGTAGTCAGAGCGGACGGAGCGCCAGGCGTCGCGGTCCTTACATACCTTCTTTCGCTTCCTCAAATCTAATCATTGTCCTCACACATTTTCGCCTAGATATGCGAGTGCTTTTGGCATTTCCGTCCGCTAACACTCTGGCTATTTGATCCTCACTTACAGCCTTGATCTTCCTAGGCTTTTTTTACCACTCGCTATCGCTCTGTAGATTTTCTAGAAAATAAGTAGCCTATCATGAGCGTTATCACATATTCTTACTACGTACCGATTTTCATTAGGATCGGTCGAGCCGTTCTTCAGTTATAAAGACATACATACAGACAGACAGACAGACAAAAATTTAAAAAATGGTAGAATCGAAATCAATCTGTCATAAAATGACTATGTATCACAAAATTTGACAGTAAAATTATATTTACAGACAGACGCTTTGAGATATATATAGTAGTATAGATAGATGTGCAGATTGTTTTTGAAAAAGGCTACGTTACATAATTGTTACGTAATCGCTTAGGCGGTTCAGCATTTCTCACTCAAATTTTCATCGTCTTTTTCATCCCTTTAAGGGTAGTTAACCTTTGTGCTTTCCAACCCAGGTGTCAAACTATATCCATACATACATACAAACATACATTCATATCATCAGGCTGTATCCCTAACGGGGTAGTCAGAGCCGACGGAGCGCCAGGCGTCGCGGTCCTTACATACCTTCTTTCGCTTCCTCAAATCTAATCATTGTCCTCACACATTTTCGCCTAGATATGCGAGTGCTTTTGGCATTTCCGTCCGCTAACACTCTGGCTATTTGATCCTCATAAGTCAGCCTTGATCTTCTTAGGCTTCTTTTACCACTCGCTTTCGCTCTGTAGATTTTCTTCGTCAGTCTTTCATCACTAATTTTTTCTATGTGCCCGAACCATTCAGACATTCCTTTCTTCATTTTTAAATGAAATTTTAAAATGACTATGTATCACAAAATTTGACAGTAAATTTATAATTACAGACAGACGCTAGAGATTTATATAGTAGCATATAGATGTGCAGATTGTTTTTGAAAAAGGCTACGTTACGTAATTGTTACGTAATCGCTTAGGCAGTTCAGCATTTCTCATTCAAAGTTTCTTCCTCTTTTTCATCCCTTTAAATGTAGTCAACCTATGTGCGTTCCCAGGTGTGACACTATATCCATACATACATCCATATCTTCAGGCTGTATCCCTAACGGTGTAGTCAGAGCGGACGGAGTACCAAGCGTCGCGATCCTTACTACTTCTTTCATTTCCTCAAATCTAATTATTGTCCTCACACATTTTCGCCTAGATATGCGAGTGCTTTTGGCATTTCCATCCGCTAACACTCTGGCTAGTTGATCCTCATAAGTCGGCCTTGATCTTCCTAGGCTTCTTTTACGGTCTTTTCACCATCTTAGGGATAAGTTTTTGGTAAAAAAAATGGCCTTTGTCCGTTTTGTGATGTCGAACTATCTCTCTGCCAATTTTCATCGTAATCGGTTCAGCGGTTTACCATTTCCTGTACAAATTTTCATCCCCCTTTTCACCCCTTTAGGGGTAGATTTTCTAGAAAATAAGTAGCCTGTCATGAGCGTTATCACATATTCTTACTACGTACCGATTTTCATTAGGATCGGTCGAGCCGTTCTTAAGTTATAAAAGGACATACATACAGACAGACAGACAGACAAAAATTTAAAAAATGGTAGAATGGAAATCAGTCAGTCATAAAATGACTATGTATCACAAAATTTGACAGTAAAATTATATTTACAGACAGACGCTTAGAGATATATATAGTAGTATAGATAGACGTGCAGATTGTTTTTGAAAAAGGCTACGTTACATAATTGTTACGTAATCGCTTAGGCGGTTCAGCATTTCTCACTCAAATTTTCATCGTCTTTTTCATCCCTTTAAGGGTAGTTAACCTTTGTGCTTTCCAACCCAGGTGTCAAACTATATCCATACATACATACAAACATACATTCATATCATCAGGCTGTATCCCTAACGGGGTAGTCAGAGCGGACGGAGTACCAAGCGTCGCGATCCTTACATACTTCTTTCGTTTCCTCAAATCTAATTATTGTCCTCACACATTTTCGCCTAGATATGCGAGTGCTTTTGGCATTTCCATCCGCTAACACTCTGGCTATTTGATCCTCATAAGTCAGCCTTGATCTTCCTAGGCTCCTTTTACGGTCTTTTCACCATCTTAGAGATAGGTTTTTGGTATAAAAATGGCCTATGTCCGTTTTGTGATGTCAAACCATCTCTCTGGCAATTTTCATCGTAATCGGTTCAGCGGTTTACCGTTTCCCGTACAAAGGTTCATCCCCCTTTTCACTACTTTAGGGGTAGATTTTCTAGAAAATAAGAAACCTATCATGAGCGTAACCACATATTCTTACTACGTACCGATTTTCATTAGGATCGGTAGAGTCGTTCTTAAGTTATAAAAGGACATACATACAGACAGACAGACAAAAATTTAAAAAATGGTAGAATCGAAATCAGTCAGTCATAAAATGACTATGTATCACAAATTTTGACAGTAAAATTAAATTACAGACAGACGCTTAGAGATTTATATAGTAGAGATAGATGTGCAGATTGTTTTTGAAAAAGGCTACGTTACGTAATTGTTACGTAATCGCTTAGGCGGTTCAGCATTTCTCACTCAAATTTTCATCCTCTTTTTTATCCCTTTGAGGGTAGTCAACCTATGTGCGTTCCCAGGTGTCAAACTATATCCATACATACATACATACATCCATATCTTCAGGCTGTATCCCTAACGGTGTAGTCAAAGCGGACGGAGTACCAAGCGTCGCGATCCATATCATCAGACCATACATTCATATCATCAGACTGAATCCCTAGCGAGGTAGTCAGAGCGGACGGAGCGCCAAGCGTCACGGTCCTTACATAACTTCTTTCGCTTCCTCAAATCTAATCATTGTCCTCACACATTTTCGCCTAGATATGCGAGTGATTTTGGCATTTCCGTCCTCTAACACTCTGGCTATTTGATCCTCACTTACAGCCTTGATCTTCCTAGGCTTTTTTTACCACTCGCTATCGCTCTGTAGATTTTCTAGAAAATAAGTAGCCTATCATGAGCGTTATCACATATTCTTACTACGTACCGATTTTCATTAGGATCGGTCGAGCCGTTCTTCAGTTATATAGTCTTTTTTATCCCTTTGAGGGTAGTCAACCTATGTGCGTTCCCAGGTGTCAAACTATATCCATACATACATAAATACCTACATTCATATCATCAGACTGAATCCCTAGCGAGGTAGTCAGAGCGGACGGAGCGCCAAGCGTCACGGTCCTTACATAACTTCTTTCGCTTCCTCAAATCTAATCATTGTCCTCACACATTTTCGCCTAGATATGCGAGTGATTTTGGCATTTCCGTCCTCTAACACTCTGGCTATTTGATCCTCACTTACAGCCTTGATCTTCCTAGGCTTTTTTTACCACTCGCTATCGCTCTGTAGATTTTCTAGAAAATAAGTAGCCTATCATGAGCGTTATCACATATTCTTACTACGTACCGATTTTCATTAGGATCGGTCGAGCCGTTCTTCAGTTATAAAGACATACATACCGACAGACAGACAGACAAAAATTTAAAAAATGGTAGAATCGAAATCAATCAGTCATAAAATGACTATGTATCACAAAATTTGACAGTAAAATTATATTTACAGACAGACGCTTAGAGATATATATAGTAGTATAGATAGACGTGCAGATTGTTTTTGAAAAAGGCTACGTTACATAATTGTTACGTAATCGCTTAGGCGGTTCAGCATTTCTCACTCAAATTTTCATCCTCTTTTTTATCCCTTTGAGGGTAGTCAACCTATGTGCGTTCCCAGGTGTCAAACTATATCCATACATACATAAATACCTACATTCATATCATCAGACTGAATCCCTAGCGAGGTAGTCAGAGCGGACGGAGCGCCAAGCGTCACGGTCCTTACATAACTTCTTTCGCTTCCTCAAATCTAATCATTGTCCTCACACATTTTCGCCTAGATATGCGAGTGATTTTGGCATTTCCGTCCTCTAACACTCTGGCTATTTGATCCTCACTTACAGCCTTGATCTTCCTAGGCTTTTTTTACCACTCGCTATCGCTCTGTAGATTTTCTAGAAAATAAGTAGCCTATCATGAGCGTTATCACATTTTCTTACTACGTACCGATTTTCATTTGGATCGGTCGAGCCGTTCTTCAGTTATAAAGACATACATACCGACAGACAGACAGACAAAAATTTAAAAAATGGTAGAATCGAAATCAATCAGTCATAAAATGACTATGTATCACAAAATTTGACAGTAAAATTATATTTACAGACAGACGCTTAGAGATATATATAGTAGTATAGATAGACGTGCAGATTGTTTTTGAAAAAGGCTACGTTACATAATTGTTACGTAATCGCTTAGGCGGTTCAGCATTTCTCACTCAAATTTTCATCGTCTTTTTCATCCCTTTAAGGGTAGTTAACCTTTGTGCTTTCCAACCCAGGTGTCAAACTATATCCATACATACATACAAACATACATTCATATCATCAGGCTGTATCCCTAACGGGGTAGTCAGAGCGGACGGAGCGCCAGGCGTCGCGGTCCTTACATACCTTCTTTCGCTTCCTCAAATCTAATCATTGTCCTCACACATTTTCGCCTAGATATGCGAGTGCTTTTGGCATTTCCGTCCGCTAACACTCTGGCTATTTGATCCTCACTTACAGCCTTGATCTTCCTAGGCTTTTTTTACCACTCGCTATCGCTCTGTAGATTTTCTAGAAAATAAGTAGCCTATCATGAGCGTTATCACATATTCTTACTACGTACCGATTTTCATTAGGATCGGTCGAGCCGTTCTTCAGTTATAAAGACATACATACAGACAGACAGACAGACAAAAATTTAAAAAATGGTAGAATCGAAATCAATCTGTCATAAAATGACTATGTATCACAAAATTTGACAGTAAAATTATATTTGCAGACAGACGCTTTGAGATATATATAGTAGTATAGATAGATGTGCAGATTGTTTTTGAAAAAGGCTACGTTACATAATTGTTACGTAATCGCTTAGGCGGTTCAGCATTTCTCACTCAAATTTTCATCGTCTTTTTCATCCCTTTAAGGGTAGTTAACCTTTGTGCTTTCCAACCCAGGTGTCAAACTATATCCATACATACATACAAACATACATTCATATCATCAGGCTGTATCCCTAACGGGGTAGTCAGAGCCGACGGAGCGCCAGGCGTCGCGGTCCTTACATACCTTCTTTCGCTTCCTCAAATCTAATCATTGTCCTCACACATTTTCGCCTAGATATGCGAGTGCTTTTGGCATTTCCGTCCTCTAACACTCTGGCTATTTGATCCTCATAAGTCAGCCTTGATCTTCTTAGGCTTCTTTTACCACTCGCTTTCGCTCTGTAGATTTTCTTCGTCAGTCTTTCATCACTAATTTTTTCTATGTGCCCGAACCATTCAGACATTCCTTTCTTCATTTTTAAATGAAATTTTAAAATGACTATGTATCACAAAATTTGACAGTAAATTTATAATTACAGACAGACGCTAGAGATTTATATAGTAGCATATAGATGTGCAGATTGTTTTTGAAAAAGGCTACGTTACGTAATTGTTACGTAATCGCTTAGGCAGTTCAGCATTTCTCATTCAAAGTTTCTTCCTCTTTTTCATCCCTTTAAAGGTAGTCAACCTATGTGCGTTCCCAGGTGTGACACTATATCCATACATACATCCATATCTTCAGGCTGTATCCCTAACGGTGTAGTCAGAGCGGACGGAGTACCAAGCGTCGCGATCCTTACTACTTCTTTCATTTCCTCAAATCTAATTATTGTCCTCACACATTTTCGCCTAGATATGCGAGTGCTTTTGGCATTTCCATCCGCTAACACTCTGGCTAGTTGATCCTCATAAGTCGGCCTTGATCTTCCTAGGCTTCTTTTACGGTCTTTTCACCATCTTAGGGATAAGTTTTTGGTAAAAAAAATGGCCTTTGTCCGTTTTGTGATGTCGAACTATCTCTCTGCCAATTTTCATCGTAATCGGTTCAGCGGTTTACCATTTCCTGTACAAATTTTCATCCCCCTTTTCACCCCTTTAGGGGTAGATTTTCTAGAAAATAAGTAGCCTGTCATGAGCGTTATCACATATTCTTACTACGTACCGATTTTCATTAGGATCGGTCGAGCCGTTCTTAAGTTATAAAAGGACATACATACAGACAGACAGACAGACAAAAATTTAAAAAATGGTAGAATGGAAATCAGTCAGTCATAAAATGACTATGTATCACAAAATTTGACAGTAAAATTATATTTACAAACAGACGCTTAGAGATTTATATAAGTAGCATATAGATGTGCAGATTGTTTTTGAAAAAGGCTACGTTACGTTATTGTTACGTAATCGCTTAGGCGGTTCAGCATTTCTCATTCAAAGTTTCTTCCTCTTTTTCATCCCTTTAAAGGTAGTTAACCTATGTGCGTTCCCAGGTGTGACACTATATCCATACATACATACATACATCCATATCTTCAGGCTGTATCCCTAACGGTGTAGTCAAAGCGGACGGAGTACCAAGCGTCGCGATCCTTACATACTTCTTTCGTTTCCTCAAATCTAATTATTGTCCTCACACATTTTCGCCTAGATATGCGAGTGCTTTTGGCATTTCCATCCGCTAACACTCTGGCTATTTGATCCTCATAAGTCAGCCTTGATCTTCCTAGGCTCCTTTTACGGTCTTTTCACCATCTTAGAGATAGGTTTTTGGTATAAAAATGGCCTATGTCCGTTTTGTGATGTCAAACCATCTCTCTGGCAATTTTCATCGTAATCGGTTCAGCGGTTTACCGTTTCCCGTACAAAGGTTCATCCCCCTTTTCACTACTTTAGGGGTAGATTTTCTAGAAAATAAGAAACCTATCATGAGCGTAACCACATATTCTTACTACGTACCGATTTTCATTAGGATCGGTAGAGTCGTTCTTAAGTTATAAAAGGACATACATACAGACAGACAGACAAAAATTTAAAAAATGGTAGAATCGAAATCAGTCAGTCATAAAATGACTATGTATCACAAATTTTGACAGTAAAATTAAATTACAGACAGACGCTTAGAGATTTATTTAGTAGAGATAGATGTGCAGATTGTTTTTGAAAAAGGCTACGTTACGTAATTGTTACGTAATCACTTAGGCGGTTCAGCATTTCTCACTCAAATTTTCATCCTCTTTTTTATCCCTTTGAGGGTAGTCAACCTATGTGCGTTCCCAGGTGTCAAACTATATCCATACATACATACATACATCCATATCTTCAGGCTGTATCCCTAACGGTGTAGTCAAAGCGGACGGAGTACCAAGCGTCGCGATCCATATCATCAGACCATACATTCATATCATCAGACTGAATCCCTAGCGAGGTAGTCAGAGCGGACGGAGCGCCAAGCGTCACGGTCCTTACATAACTTCTTTCGCTTCCTCAAATCTAATCATTGTCCTCACACATTTTCGCCTAGATATGCGAGTGCTTTTGGCATTTCCGTCCTCTAACACTCTGGCTATTTGATCCTCATAAGTCAGCCTTGATCTTCTTAGGCTTCTTTTACCACTCGCTTTCGCTCTGTAGATTTTCTTCGTCAGTCTTTCATCACTAATTTTTTCTATGTGCCCGAACCATTCAGACATTCCTTTCTTCATTTTTAAATGAAATTTTAAAATGACTATGTATCACAAAATTTGACAGTAAATTTATAATTACAGACAGACGCTAGAGATTTATATAGTAGCATATAGATGTGCAGATTGTTTTTGAAAAAGGCTACGTTACGTAATTGTTACGTAATCGCTTAGGCAGTTCAGCATTTCTCATTCAAAGTTTCTTCCTCTTTTTCATCCCTTTAAAGGTAGTCAACCTATGTGCGTTCCCAGGTGTGACACTATATCCATACATACATCCATATCTTCAGGCTGTATCCCTAACGGTGTAGTCAGAGCGGACGGAGTACCAAGCGTCGCGATCCTTACTACTTCTTTCATTTCCTCAAATCTAATTATTGTCCTCACACATTTTCGCCTAGATATGCGAGTGCTTTTGGCATTTCCATCCGCTAACACTCTGGCTAGTTGATCCTCATAAGTCGGCCTTGATCTTCCTAGGCTTCTTTTACGGTCTTTTCACCATCTTAGGGATAAGTTTTTGGTAAAAAAAATGGCCTTTGTCCGTTTTGTGATGTCGAACTATCTCTCTGCCAATTTTCATCGTAATCGGTTCAGCGGTTTACCATTTCCTGTACAAATTTTCATCCCCCTTTTCACCCCTTTAGGGGTAGATTTTCTAGAAAATAAGTAGCCTGTCATGAGCGTTATCACATATTCTTACTACGTACCGATTTTCATTAGGATCGGTCGAGCCGTTCTTAAGTTATAAAAGGACATACATACAGACAGACAGACAGACAAAAATTTAAAAAATGGTAGAATGGAAATCAGTCAGTCATAAAATGACTATGTATCACAAAATTTGACAGTAAAATTATATTTACAAACAGACGCTTAGAGATTTATATAAGTAGCATATAGATGTGCAGATTGTTTTTGAAAAAGGCTACGTTACGTTATTGTTACGTAATCGCTTAGGCGGTTCAGCATTTCTCATTCAAAGTTTCTTCCTCTTTTTCATCCCTTTAAAGGTAGTTAACCTATGTGCGTTCCCAGGTGTGACACTATATCCATACATACATACATACATCCATATCTTCAGGCTGTATCCCTAACGGTGTAGTCAAAGCGGACGGAGTACCAAGCGTCGCGATCCTTACATACTTCTTTCGTTTCCTCAAATCTAATTATTGTCCTCACACATTTTCGCCTAGATATGCGAGTGCTTTTGGCATTTCCATCCGCTAACACTCTGGCTATTTGATCCTCATAAGTCAGCCTTGATCTTCCTAGGCTCCTTTTACGGTCTTTTCACCATCTTAGAGATAGGTTTTTGGTATAAAAATGGCCTATGTCCGTTTTGTGATGTCAAACCATCTCTCTGGCAATTTTCATCGTAATCGGTTCAGCGGTTTACCGTTTCCCGTACAAAGGTTCATCCCCCTTTTCACTACTTTAGGGGTAGATTTTCTAGAAAATAAGAAACCTATCATGAGCGTAACCACATATTCTTACTACGTACCGATTTTCATTAGGATCGGTAGAGTCGTTCTTAAGTTATAAAAGGACATACATACAGACAGACAGACAAAAATTTAAAAAATGGTAGAATCGAAATCAGTCAGTCATAAAATGACTATGTATCACAAATTTTGACAGTAAAATTAAATTACAGACAGACGCTTAGAGATTTATATAGTAGAGATAGATGTGCAGATTGTTTTTGAAAAAGGCTACGTTACGTAATTGTTACGTAATCGCTTAGGCGGTTCAGCATTTCTCACTCAAATTTTCATCCTCTTTTTTATCCCTTTGAGGGTAGTCAACCTATGTGCGTTCCCAGGTGTCAAACTATATCCATACATACATACATACATCCATATCTTCAGGCTGTATCCCTAACGGTGTAGTCAAAGCGGACGGAGTACCAAGCGTCGCGATCCATATCATCAGACCATACATTCATATCATCAGACTGAATCCCTAGCGAGGTAGTCAGAGCGGACGGAGCGCCAAGCGTCACGGTCCTTACATAACTTCTTTCGCTTCCTCAAATCTAATCATTGTCCTCACACATTTTCGCCTAGATATGCGAGTGATTTTGGCATTTCCGTCCTCTAACACTCTGGCTATTTGATCCTCACTTACAGCCTTGATCTTCCTAGGCTTTTTTTACCACTCGCTATCGCTCTGTAGATTTTCTAGAAAATAAGTAGCCTATCATGAGCGTTATCACATTTTCTTACTACGTACCGATTTTCATTTGGATCGGTCGAGCCGTTCTTCAGTTATAAAGACATACATACCGACAGACAGACAGACAAAAATTTAAAAAATGGTAGAATCGAAATCAATCAGTCATAAAATGACTATGTATCACAAAATTTGACAGTAAAATTATATTTACAGACAGACGCTTAGAGATATATCTAGTAGTATAGATAGACGTGCAGATTGTTTTTGAAAAAGGCTACGTTACATAATTGTTACGTAATCGCTTAGGCGGTTCAGCATTTCTCACTCAAATTTTCATCCTCTTTTTTATCCCTTTGAGGGTAGTCAACCTATGTGCGTTCCCAGGTGTCAAACTATATCCATACATACATAAATACCTACATTCATATCATCAGACTGAATCCCTAGCGAGGTAGTCAGAGCGGACGGAGCGCCAAGCGTCACGGTCCTTACATAACTTCTTTCGCTTCCTCAAATCTAATCATTGTCCTCACACATTTTCGCCTAGATATGCGAGTGATTTTGGCATTTCCGTCCTCTAACACTCTGGCTATTTGATCCTCACTTACAGCCTTGATCTTCCTAGGCTTTTTTTACCACTCGCTATCGCTCTGTAGATTTTCTAGAAAATAAGTAGCCTATCATGAGCGTTATCACATTTTCTTACTACGTACCGATTTTCATTTGGATCGGTCGAGCCGTTCTTCAGTTATAAAGACATACATACCGACAGACAGACAGACAAAAATTTAAAAAATGGTAGAATCGAAATCAATCAGTCATAAAATGACTATGTATCACAAAATTTGACAGTAAAATTATATTTACAGACAGACGCTTAGAGATATATATAGTAGTATAGATAGACGTGCAGATTGTTTTTGAAAAAGGCTACGTTACATAATTGTTACGTAATCGCTTAGGCGGTTCAGCATTTCTCACTCAAATTTTCATCGTCTTTTTCATCCCTTTAAGGGTAGTTAACCTTTGTGCTTTCCAACCCAGGTGTCAAACTATATCCATACATACATACAAACATACATTCATATCATCAGGCTGTATCCCTAACGGGGTAGTCAGAGCGGACGGAGCGCCAGGCGTCGCGGTCCTTACATACCTTCTTTCGCTTCCTCAAATCTAATCATTGTCCTCACACATTTTCGCCTAGATATGCGAGTGATTTTGGCATTTCCGTCCTCTAACACTCTGGCTATTTGATCCTCACTTACAGCCTTGATCTTCCTAGGCTTTTTTTACCACTCGCTATCGCTCTGTAGATTTTCTAGAAAATAAGTAGCCTATCATGAGCGTTATCACATTTTCTTACTACGTACCGATTTTCATTTGGATCGGTCGAGCCGTTCTTCAGTTATAAAGACATACATACCGACAGACAGACAGACAAAAATTTAAAAAATGGTAGAATCGAAATCAATCAGTCATAAAATGACTATGTATCACAAAATTTGACAGTAAAATTATATTTACAGACAGACGCTTAGAGATATATATAGTAGTATAGATAGACGTGCAGATTGTTTTTGAAAAAGGCTACGTTACATAATTGTTACGTAATCGCTTAGGCGGTTCAGCATTTCTCACTCAAATTTTCATCCTCTTTTTTATCCCTTTGAGGGTAGTCAACCTATGTGCGTTCCCAGGTGTCAAACTATATCCATACATACATAAATACCTACATTCATATCATCAGACTGAATCCCTAGCGAGGTAGTCAGAGCGGACGGAGCGCCAAGCGTCACGGTCCTTACATAACTTCTTTCGCTTCCTCAAATCTAATCATTGTCCTCACACATTTTCGCCTAGATATGCGAGTGATTTTGGCATTTCCGTCCTCTAACACTCTGGCTATTTGATCCTCACTTACAGCCTTGATCTTCCTAGGCTTTTTTTACCACTCGCTATCGCTCTGTAGATTTTCTAGAAAATAAGTAGCCTATCATGAGCGTTATCACATTTTCTTACTACGTACCGATTTTCATTTGGATCGGTCGAGCCGTTCTTCAGTTATAAAGACATACATACCGACAGACAGACAGACAAAAATTTAAAAAATGGTAGAATCGAAATCAATCAGTCATAAAATGACTATGTATCACAAAATTTGACAGTAAAATTATATTTACAGACAGACGCTTAGAGATATATATAGTAGTATAGATAGACGTGCAGATTGTTTTTGAAAAAGGCTACGTTACATAATTGTTACGTAATCGCTTAGGCGGTTCAGCATTTCTCACTCAAATTTTCATCGTCTTTTTCATCCCTTTAAGGGTAGTTAACCTTTGTGCTTTCCAACCCAGGTGTCAAACTATATCCATACATACATACAAACATACATTCATATCATCAGGCTGTATCCCTAACGGGGTAGTCAGAGCGGACGGAGCGCCAGGCGTCGCGGTCCTTACATACCTTCTTTCGCTTCCTCAAATCTAATCATTGTCCTCACACATTTTCGCCTAGATATGCGAGTGATTTTGGCATTTCCGTCCTCTAACACTCTGGCTATTTGATCCTCACTTACAGCCTTGATCTTCCTAGGCTTTTTTTACCACTCGCTATCGCTCTGTAGATTTTCTAGAAAATAAGTAGCCTATCATGAGCGTTATCACATTTTCTTACTACGTACCGATTTTCATTTGGATCGGTCGAGCCGTTCTTCAGTTATAAAGACATACATACCGACAGACAGACAGACAAAAATTTAAAAAATGGTAGAATCGAAATCAATCAGTCATAAAATGACTATGTATCACAAAATTTGACAGTAAAATTATATTTACAGACAGACGCTTAGAGATATATATAGTAGTATAGATAGACGTGCAGATTGTTTTTGAAAAAGGCTACGTTACATAATTGTTACGTAATCGCTTAGGCGGTTCAGCATTTCTCACTCAAATTTTCATCCTCTTTTTTATCCCTTTGAGGGTAGTCAACCTATGTGCGTTCCCAGGTGTCAAACTATATCCATACATACATAAATACCTACATTCATATCATCAGACTGAATCCCTAGCGAGGTAGTCAGAGCGGACGGAGCGCCAAGCGTCACGGTCCTTACATAACTTCTTTCGCTTCCTCAAATCTAATCATTGTCCTCACACATTTTCGCCTAGATATGCGAGTGATTTTGGCATTTCCGTCCTCTAACACTCTGGCTATTTGATCCTCACTTACAGCCTTGATCTTCCTAGGCTTTTTTTACCACTCGCTATCGCTCTGTAGATTTTCTAGAAAATAAGTAGCCTATCATGAGCGTTATCACATTTTCTTACTACGTACCGATTTTCATTTGGATCGGTCGAGCCGTTCTTCAGTTATAAAGACATACATACCGACAGACAGACAGACAAAAATTCAAAAAATGGTAGAATCGAAATCAATCAGTCATAAAATGACTATGTATCACAAAATTTGACAGTAAAATTATATTTACAGACAGACGCTTAGAGATATATATAGTAGTATAGATAGACGTGCAGATTGTTTTTGAAAAAGGCTACGTTACATAATTGTTACGTAATCGCTTAGGCGGTTCAGCATTTCTCACTCAAATTTTCATCGTCTTTTTCATCCCTTTAAGGGTAGTTAACCTTTGTGCTTTCCAACCCAGGTGTCAAACTATATCCATACATACATACAAACATACATTCATATCATCAGGCTGTATCCCTAACGGGGTAGTCAGAGCGGACGGAGCGCCAGGCGTCGCGGTCCTTACATACCTTCTTTCGCTTCCTCAAATCTAATCATTGTCCTCACACATTTTCGCCTAGATATGCGAGTGCTTTTGGCATTTCCGTCCGCTAACACTCTGGCTATTTGATCCTCATAAGTCAGCCTTGATCTTCTTAGGCTTCTTTTACCACTCGCTTTCGCTCTGTAGATTTTCTTCGTCAGTCTTTCATCACTAATTTTTTCTATGTGCCCGAACCATTCAGACATTCCTTTCTTCATTTTTAAATGAAATTTTAAAATGACTATGTATCACAAAATTTGACAGTAAATTTATAATTACAGACAGACGCTAGAGATTTATATAGTAGCATATAGATGTGCAGATTGTTTTTGAAAAAGGCTACGTTACGTAATTGTTACGTAATCGCTTAGGCAGTTCAGCATTTCTCATTCAAAGTTTCTTCCTCTTTTTCATCCCTTTAAAGGTAGTCAACCTATGTGCGTTCCCAGGTGTGACACTATATCCATACATACATCCATATCTTCAGGCTGTATCCCTAACGGTGTAGTCAGAGCGGACGGAGTACCAAGCGTCGCGATCCTTACTACTTCTTTCGTTTCCTCAAATCTAATTATTGTCCTCACACATTTTCGCCTAGATATGCGAGTGCTTTTGGCATTTCCATCCGCTAGCACTCTGGCTATTTGATCCTCATAAGTCAGCCTTGATCTTCCTAGGCTTCTTTTGGTCTTTTCACCATTTTGGGGATAAGTTTTTGGTAAAAAAAATGGCCTGTGTCCGTTTTGTGATGTCAAACTATCTCTCTCGCAATGTTCATCGTAATCGGTTAAGCGGTTTACCGTTTCCCGTACAAAGTTTCATCCCCCTTTTCACTCTTTTAGGGGTAGATTTTCTAGAAAATAAGTAGCCTATCATGAGCGGAATCACATATTCTTACTACGTACCGATTTTTATTAGGATCGGTCGAGCCATTCTTCAGTTATAAAAGGGTTACGTAATTATTACGTAATCGCTTAGGCGGTTCAGCATTTCTCACTCAAATTTTCATCCTCCTTTTCATTTCTTTAAGGGTAGTTAACCCATGTGCGTTCCCACGTGTCAAACTATATCCATACATAAATACATATATTCATATCATCAGGCTGTATCCCTAACGGGGTAGTCAGAGCGGACGGAGCGCCAAGCGTCGCGGTCCTTACATACTTCTTTCGCTTCCTCAAATCTAATCATTGTCCTCACACATTTTCGCCTAGATATGCGAGTGCTTTTGGGCATTTCCGTCCGCTAACACACTGGCTATTTGATCCTCATAAGTCAGCCTTGATCTTCCTGGGCTTCTTTTACCACTCGCTTTCGCTCTGTAGATTTACTTCGTCAGTCTTTCATCACTAATTTTTTCTATGTGCCCGAACCATTCAGGCATTCCTTTCTTCATTTTTACTATAAAACTAACTATGACAATAATAACAATAACTATATCCATGCTACATCATAATCAGTTCAGCGGTTTAATATTTCCCGTACTAAGTTTCATCCCCCTCCCTCCCGTCCCCCTTTTCACAGATTTTTGATAAAAAACTAGCCTATGAATTTTTTATAAAAAAAGTAGTGAATCCACACCTCTCACTACCAAGATTTTGCGTTTCCCATACAAAATTTCATCGCCCTTTTCACCATTTTAGGGATAGGTTTTTGGTTAAAAAAATGGTATAGAAAATAAGTTATAAAAGGACATACATACAGATAGACAGACAGACACAAAAATTTTGAAAATGGTAGAATCGAAATCAGTCAGTCATAAAATGACTATTTATCACAAAATTTTACTGTAAAATTGTAATTACAGACAGACGCTAGAGATTTATATAGTACTAGCTGTACCCGCGACTTCGTCTGCGTGGAAAATTTTTTCGTGGCTTTCCCGGATTAGGTTAAATTATGTGTAAAAGTGCACAGTATGTTTAAACACAAAAAAAGGTCTACGTTTAAGCTTACGTCTGTCTCCAGGAACATACTATCTCTGTACCAAACATCGTAATTGGTTCGGCGGTTCAGCATTTCCCATTCAAAATTTTATCCCCTTTTTCATCTCTTACGGATAGTTTTTTGTTAAAAAAGTAGCCTATGTCCGTTCCCACGTGTCAACACCACACTATATATATCCACACTACATCACAATCAGTTCAGTGGTTTAGCATTTAGTGAGATTTAGTGTTTCCCATTTAAAGTTTTGTCCCCCTTTTCACGCTCTTCGCGGAAAATTTTTGATAAAAAAAGTAACCCATGCCCATTCTTTGATGTCAAACTATATCCCTGCCAAAATTCATCGTAACCGGTTCAGCGGTTTACCATTTAGTAGGTAAAGATAAGTAGTTTAAATGAAATTTTAAAATGACTATGTATCTCAAAATTTGACAGTAAAACTATAAATACAGACAGACGCTAGAGATTTATATAGTAGTATATAGATGTGCAGATTGTTTTTGAAAAAGGCTACGTTACGTAATTGTTACGTAATCGCTTAGGCCAGCCTTTCCCAAAGTGGGCGATAACGCCCCCTTGTGGGCGCTGCAGGTCTAAAGGGGGGCGGTAAGAGACCCAGAAAAAAAATGGGGGCGTTGTGTAGAGGCCTGGGGGGTGATTTGTAATTTCATTTAGCTAGGAGGCATCTTAGTCAACGACTGCATGTCTCAAAGTGGGCAGTAGACAAAATAAGTTTGGGAACCCCTGGCTTAGGCGGTTCAACATTTCTCATTCAAATTTTCATCCTCTTTTTCATCCCTTTAAGGGTAGTTTTTTTTTTTTTTTTAAATATACCTACTTCCCCTGACATGGGCAAAGTCAGGGTCCTTGTTTTTCTGGCATACCAGTTCTCGCTTTCATTTTTCATTCTTACCATCTGGGGATATACCCTTTCACTCTGTCTCTATCCTAACAGTTGGTTAGCTATCTCTATCTCTGCATCTGTAATCTTTACTTTCACCAAAAATCCTTATATCTATCTTATTATCTAATACAATTTTACTTACATTTAATGTTACAGCTATATATCACAGTTTCGGTCTTACATTCTACATTAACTAGTTAATCCTATTTTACGTACTATTTGCATTAATCTCTTAACATGTCAATCCTTACAGCTAATTTACAGTGATATACAGTGATAACATTAATTATAAGCAAATGAGTCACTTAACTGTTTTATTCCTATTTATTACCTTGGTCGCTACTTTTCTACAGTACTTAAGAAAGGTATTCATTCTGGTTTAATCTTGCATTATGTCACTGATAGTGTCCTGTCTTAAATCAATTCCAATTTCTGTCTCTATATCCTGTCTCTCACTGCTGTAGGCGGGGCATTCACATAACACAGTTAACCTATGTGCGTTCCCAGGTGTGAAACCATATCCATACATACATACATTCATATCTTCAGGCTGTATCCTTAACGGGGTAGTCAGAGCGAACGGAGCGCCAAGCGTCACGGTCCTTACATACCTTCTTTAGCTTCCTCAAAACTTATCATTGTCCTCACACATTTTCGCCTAGATATGCGAATGCTTTTGGCATTTCCGTCCGCTAACACTCTGGCTATTTGATCCTCATAAGTCAGCCTTGATCTTCCTAGGCTTCTTTTACCTCTCGCTTTCGCTCTATAGATTTTCTTCGTCAGTTTTTCAACACTAATTTTTTCTATGTGCCCGAACCATCCAATTCAATTCAATTCATTTATTCAATTACATTGCATGTTCACAGTGTAAACACCAAAACACTTAAACATTTAAAATAAGTAGACAAATAAATGTCAAACAATAAACCCACGTCAAAATACAGATGTCAATAATTATAAATTTAACAATGTCAAAACAAGAATGTCAAATTACAAATGCAATAAAATAAAATGTCAGGTTCCCATTTGGAACATACGCCGTCAATTAGTAGAATTGTTAACACATTGTTTGCCTACTGCACAAAGGTAGGCCAAACGATCTGCGAACAGGTCAATATTCTCGTGCTGAGTGAGCATAATCTGGAGTAGTGAAATTATTATTATTACTATTTTATTCTGTCACATTTGTGGTTTACAGAGTAATATTCTCCAATACACCAACAAGTCATACAATATTAGTCACATGATCGTATAAACACTTATACATAACTATACAACTATTGTAAATACACTATTTATATAAATAATAATCTAAATTATAAAGGTTGTCATATTAATTTGATATTAAACATAAGCATTCTTAATGAATGTCCCAATATTGTCTGCAAATATGTCTATGTCAACATTCTGAGCGAGTATGTTACCAAGCATTCCTTTCTTCATTTTAACAATAAAACTAACTATAACTAATAATAATAATAACTATATATCATAATCTGGTGCTGGCCGTGTGGTGATATGTGTGCTTTTAGGCGACAGGGCTGCTGTTGTATAAATGTTACATTATATACAAGTTGTGTACTCAGCGGTTTAACATTTCCCGTACTAAGTTTCGTCTCCCGTCCCCATTTTCACAGATTTTTGATAAAAAAGTGGCCTATGTATTTTTGATAAAAAAACGTCTTAATATCACACCTCTCACTACCAAGATTTAGCGTTTCCCATACAAAGTTTCATCGCCCTTTTCACCATCTTAGGTATAGGTTTTTGGTACAAAAAATAGCCTATGTCCGTTCTGTGATGTCAAACCATCTCTCTGCCAATTTTCAACGTAATCGGTTCAGCGGTTTACCATTTCCCGTAGAAAGTTTCATCCCCCTTTTCACCCCTTTAGGAGTAGATTTCCTAAAAAATAAGTAGCCTACATGAGCGTAATCACATATTCTTACTACGTACCGATTTTCATTAGGATCGGTCGAGCCGTTCTTCAGTTATAAAAGGACATACATACAGACAGACAGACAGACAGACAAAAATTTAAAAAATGGTAGAATCGATATCAGTCAGTCATATAATGACTATGTATCACAAATTTTGACAGTAAAATTAAATTACAGACAGACGCTTAGAGATTTATATAGTAGAGATAGATGTGCAGATTGTTTTTGGAAAAGGCTACGTTACGTAATTGTTACGTAATCGCTTAGGCGGTTCAGCATTTCTCACTCAAATTTTCATCCTCTTTTTTATCCCTTTGAGGGTAGTTAACCTATGTGCGATCCCAGGTGTCAATCTATACCCATACATACATATATACATACATACATACATACATACATTCATATCATCAGACTGAATCCCTAAAGAGGTAGACAGAGCGGACGGAGCGCCAAGCGTCACGGTCCTTACATACCTTCTTTCGCTTCCTCAAATCTAATCATTGTCCTCACACATTTTCGCCTAGATATGCGAGTGCTTTTGGCATTTCCGTCCGCTAACACTCTGGCTATTTGATCCTCATAAGTCAGCCTTGATCTTCCTAGGCTTCTTTTACCACTCGCTTTCTCTCTGTAGATTTTCTTCGTCAGTCTTTCATCACTAATTTTTTTATGTGCCCGAACCATCCAGGCATTTTTTTCTTCATTTTTACAATATAGTCCGGTCAATTTAGACATTCGAAGTTACCTAAATTCCCACCAAGCTGAAAATCAGTAAGATTGTTTAAAATATGATTAAAAATAAAATTTGAAATTTCCCCATCTTACCCCTGTACGGAAAAAATGAATTTTTTATAAAAAAAAGTCTTAATACCACACCTCTCACTACCAAGATTTAGCGTTTCCCATACAAAATTTCATCGCCCTTTTCACCATCTTAGGGATAGGTTTTTGATAAAAAAGAATGGCCTATGTCCGTATTGTGATCTCAAACCATCTCTTTGGCAATTTTCATCGTAATCGGTTCAGCGGTTTACCGTTTCCCGTACAAAGTTTCATCCCCCTTTTCACTACTTTAGGGGTAGATTTTCTAGAAAATAAGAAGCCTATCATGAGCGTAACCACATATTCTTACTACGTACGGATTTTCATTAGGATCGGTCGAGCCGTTCTTCAGTTATAAAAGGACATACATACATACATACATACAGACAGACAGACAGCCTGACAAAAACTTTAAAAATGGTAGAATCGAAATCAGTCAGTCATAAAATGACTATGTATCACAAATTTTGACAGTAAAATTAAATTACAGACAGACGCTTAGAGATTTATATAGTAGAGATAGATGTGCAGATTGTTTTTGAAAAAGGCTACGTTACGTAATTGTTACGTAATCGCTTAGGCGGTTCAGCATTTCTCACTTAAATTTTCATCCTCTTTTTTATCCCTTTGAGGGTAGTTAACCTATGTGCGTTCCCAGGTGTCAAACTATATCCATACATACATACATACATACATACATTCATATCTTCAGGCTGTATCCCTAACGGGGTAGTCAGAGCGGACGGAGCGCCAAGCGCCTAGATATGCGAGTGCTTTTGGCATTTCTGTCCACTAACACTCTGACTATTTGATCCTCATAAGTCAGTCAGCCTTGATCTTCCTAGGCTTCTTTTACCACTCGCTTTCGCTCTGTAGATTTTCTTTGTCAATCTTTCATCACTAATGTTTTGTATGTTCCCGAACCATTCAGGTATTCCTTTCTTCATTTTTACAATAAAACTAACTATAACTAATAATAAGTATAACTATATCCATGCTACATCATAATCAGTTCAGCGGTTTAACATTTCCCGTACTAAGTTTCGTCTCTCCTCCCTCCCGTCCCCCTTTTCACAGATTTTTGATAAAAAGTGGCCTATGTATTTTTGATACAAAAAAAGTCTTAATACCACAACTCTCACTACCAAGATTTAGCGTTTCCCATACAAAATTTCTTCGCCCTTTTCACCATCTTAGGGATAGGTTTTTGGTAAAAAAAATGGCCTTTGTCCGTTTTGTGATGTCAATCTATCTCTCTGCCAATTTTCATCGTAATCGGTTAGTTTCATCCCCCTTTTCACCCCTTTAGGGGTAGATTTTCTAGAAAATAAGAAGCCTATCATGAGCGTAACCACATATTCTTACTACGTACCGATTTTCATTAGGATCGGTCGAGCCGTTCTTCAGTTATAAAGACATACATACAGACAGACAGACAGACAAAAATTTAAAAAATGGTAGAATCGAAATCAGTCAGTCATAAAATGACTATGTATCACAAAATTTGACAGTAAAATTATATTTACAGACAGACACTTAGAGATATATATAGTAGTATAGATAGATGTGCAGATTGTTTATGAAAAAGGCTACGTTACATAATTGTTACGTAATCGCTTAGGCGGTTCAGCATTTCTCAGTCAAATTTTCATCGTCTTTTTCATCCCTTTAAGGGTAGTTAACCTTTGTGCGTTCCCAGGTGTCAAGCTATATCCATACATACATACAAACATACATTAATATCATCAGGCTGTATCCCTAACGGGGTAGTCAGAGCGGACGGAGCGCCAGGCGTCGCGGTCCTTACATACCTTCTTTCGCTTCCTCAAATCTAATCATTGTCCTCACACATTTTCGCCTAGATATGCGAGTGCTTTTGGCATTTCCGTCCGCTAACACTCTGGCTATTTGATCTCCATATGTCAGCCTTGATCTTCCTAGGCTTTTTATACCACTCGCTTTCGCTCTGTAGATTTTCTTCGTCAGTCTTTCATCACTAATTTTTTCTATGTGCCCGAACCATTCAGACATTCCTTTCTTCATTTTTAAATGAAATTTTAAAATGACTATGTATCACAAAATTTGACAGTAAAATTATAATTACAGACAGACGCTAGAGATTTATATAGTAGCATATAGATGTGCAGATTGTTTTTGAAAAAGGCTATGTTACGTAATTGTTATGTAATCGCTTAGGCGGTTCAGCATTTCTCATTCAAAGTTTCTTCCTCTTTTTCATCCCTTTAAAGGTAGTTAACCTATGTGCGTTCCCAGGTGTGACACTATATCCATACATACATACATACATCCATATCTTCAGGCTGTATCCCTAACGGTGTAGTCAGAGCGGACGGAGTACCAAGCGTCGCGATCCTTACATACTTCTTTCGTTTCCTCAAATCCAATTATTGTCCTCACACATTTTCGCCTAGATATGGGAGTGCTTTTGGCATTTCCACCCGTTAACACTGGCTAGTTGATCCTCATAAGTCGGCCTTGATCTTCCTAGGCTTCTTTTACGGTCTTTTCACCATCTTAGGGATAGGTTTTTGGTTAAAAAAATGGCCTTTGTCCGTTTTGTGATGTCAAACTATCTCTCTGCCAATTTTCATCGTAATCGGTTCAGCGGTTTACCATTTCCCGTACAAAGATTCATCCCCCTTTTCACCCCTTTAGGGGTAGATTTTCTAGAAAATAAGTAGCCTATCATGAGCGTTATCACATATTCTTACTACGCACCGATTTTCATTAGGATCGGTGGAGCCGTTCTTCAGTTATAAAGACATACATACAGACAGACAGACAGACAAAAATTTAAAAAATGGTAGAATCGAAATCAGTCAGTCATAAAATGACTATGTATCACAAAATTTGACAGTAAAATTATATTTACAGACAGACGCTTAGAGATATATATATAGTAGTATAGATGTGCAGATTGTTTATGAAAAAGGCTACGTTACATAATTGTTACGTAATCGCTTAGGCGGTTCAGCATTTCTCAGTCAAATTTTCATCGTCCTTTTCATCCCTTTAAGGGTAGTTAACCTTTGTGCGTTCCCAGGTCAAGCTATATCCATACATACATACAAACATACATTCATATCATCAGGCTGTATCCCTAACGGGGTAGTCAGAGCGGACGGAGCGCCAGGCGTCGCGGTCCTTACATACCTTCTTTCGCTTCCTCAAATCTAATCATTGTCCTCACACATTTTCGCCTAGATATGCGAGTGCTTTTGGCATTTCCGTCCGCTAACACTCTGGCTATTTGATCTCCATATGTCAGCCTTGATCTTCCTAGGCTTCTTATACCACTCGCTTTCGCTCTGTAGATTTTCTTCGTCAGTCTTTCATCACTAATTTTTTCTATGTGCCCGAACCATTCACGCATTCCTTTCTTCATTTTTACAATAAAACTAACTATAACTAATAATAATAATTACTATATCCATGCTACATCATAATCAGTTCAGTTGTTTAACATTTCCCGTAGTAAGTTTCGTCTCTCCTCCCTCCCGTCCCCCTTTTCACAGATTTTTGATAAAAAAGTAGCCTATGATTTTTTTATAAAAAAAAAAAGTCTTAATACCACACCTCTCACTACCAAGATTTAGCGTTTCCCATACAAAATTTCATCGCCCTTTTCACCATCTTAGGGATAGGTTTTTGGTTAAAAAAATGGTCTATGTCCGTTTTATGATGTCAAACTCAACAACTCTCTCAACAACAACAACAAATCTCTCTGCCAATTTTCATCGTAATCGGTTCAGCGGTTTACCATTTCCCGTACAAAGTTTCATTCCCCTTTTCACCCCTTAAGGGCTAGATTTTCTATAAAATAAATAACCTATTGTGAGCGTAATCACATATTATTACTGCGTACCGATATTGATTAGGATCGGTCGAATCGTTCTTAAGTTATAAAAGGACATACATACAGACAGATAGACAGACAGACAGACAGACAAAAATATAAAAAATGGTAGAATCGAAATCAGTCAGTCATAAAATGACTATGTATCACAAATTTTGACAGTAAAATTAAATTACAGACAGACGCTTAGAGATTTATATAGTAGAGATAGATGTGCAGATTGTTTTTGGAAAAGGCTACGTTACGTAATTGTTACGTAATCGCTTAGGCGGTTCAGCATTTCTCACTCAAATTTTCATCCTCTTTTGTATCCCTTTGAGGGTAGTTAACCTATGTGCGTTTCCAGGTGTCAAACTATATCCATACATACATACATACATTCATATCATCAGACTGAATCCCTAACGAGGTAGTCAGAGCGGACGGATCGCCAAGCGTCACGGTCCTTACATACCTTCTTTCGCTTCCTCAAATCTAATCATTGTCCTCACACATTTTCGCCTAGATATGCGAGTGCTTTTGGCATTTCCGTCCGCTAACACTCTGGCTATTTGATCATCATAAGTCAACCTTGATCTTCCTAGGCTTCTTTTACCACTCGCTTTCTCTCTGTAGATTTTCTTCGTCAGTCTTTCATCACTGATTAATTTCTATGTGCACGAACCATTCAGGCATTCCTTTCTCCATTTTTAAATGAAATTTTAAAATGACTATGTATCACAAAACTTGACAGTAAAATTATAATTACAGACAGACGCTAGAGATTTATATAGTAGTATATAGATGTGCATATTGTTTTTGAAAAAGGCTACGTTACGTAATTGTTACGTAATCGCTTAGGCTGTTCAGCATTTCTCACTCAAATAAATTTTCATCCTCTTTTTTATCCCTTTGAGGGTAGTTAACCTATGTGCGTTCCCAGGTGTCAAACTATATCCATACATACATACATACATACATACATACATACATACATACATACATTCCTATCATCAGACTGAATCCCTAACGAGGTAGTCAGAGCGGACGGAGCGCCAAGCGTCACGTTCCTTACATGCCTTCTTTCGCTTCCTCAAATCTAATCATTGTCCTCACATATTTTCGCCTAGATATGCGAGTGCTTTTGGCATTTCCGTCCGCTAACACTCTGGCTATTTGATCCTCATAAGTCAGCCTTGATCTTCCTAGGCTTCTTTTACCACTCGCTTTCTCTCTGTAGATTTTCTTCGTCAGTCTTTCATCACTAATTTTTTTATGTGCCCGAACCATCCAGGCATTCCTTTCTTCATTTTTACATTAAAACTAACTATCTATACTACTATATAAATCTCTAGCGCCTGTCTGTAATTTTAACTTTGTCGTCAAATTTTGTGATAGATAGTCATTTTATGACTTACTGACTTCGATTCTACCATTAATAAAAATTATGTCTGTCTGTCTGTCTGTCTGTCTGTCTGTCTGTCTGTATGTCCTTTTATAACTGAAGAACGGCTAGACTGATCTTGACAAAAGTCGGTACGTAGTAAGAGCCTGTGATTGCGCTCATGATACTAAACTACTTATTTTTTAGAAAATCTACTCCTAAGAGGGTGAAAAGGGGGATGAAACTTTGTATGGGAAATGGTAAACCGCTGAACCGATTATGATGGAATTTGGCAGGCAGATAGTTTGACATCAGAAAACGGACAAGGCTTACTTTTTTTTTAAATTTGCTCCTAAGAGGGTGAAAAGGGGGATAAAACTTCGTATGGGAAACGCTATATCTTGGTAATGATAAAATTGGGTGAGGTGATAAGACTTATTTTATCAAAAATACATAGGCCACTTTTTTTATCAAAAACCTGTGAAAAGGGGGACGGATGGGAGGGGGGCGAAACTTTGTACGGGAAATGCTAAACCGCTGAACTGACTATGGTGTAGCATAGATATAGTTTTTTGACACCCGGGACTGGGACATAGCCTTACCTTTTTATCAAAAAACTACTCCTAAGGGGCTGAAAAGGGGGATGAAACTTTGTAAGAGAAATGGTAAACCGCTAAACCGATTATGATGAAATTTGACAGGGAGATAGATTGACATGAGAGAACGGGCAAGGGCTACTTTATTTTATCAAAAACCTACCCTTAAGGGGGTGAAAAGGGGAATGAATCTTTAAATGGGAAATGCTAAACCGCTGACTATGGTGATATATGATAAACGATAATTGTTCAGAGATAGTAATACGTGCCCGTGGGCAGACGTAGGCCATACGTAGGCTCTTTTTCAAAAACAATCTTTTTATTATCTATATTAGATACTATATAAATCATTAGCATATGTCTGTAATGATAATTTTACTGTCAAATTCTGTGATGGATAGTCATTGTATGACTCACTGACTTCGATTCTACCATTTTTTAATTTTTGTCTGTCTGTCTGACTGTATGTTCTTTTATACCTGAAGAACGGCCTGACCGAACTTAATGAAAGTCGGTACGTAGTAAGAATATCCGAATGTGCTCATGTTAAGCTACTTATTTTTTAGAAAATCTATCCCTAAAAGGGTGAAATAGGGGGATGAAACTTTGTATGGGAAATGGTAAACTGCTGAACCTACTATGATGAAATTTGGTAGGGAGATAGTTGAACATTACTGAATGGACATAAGCAATTTTTTTTAACAATAACTTATGTCTAGGATGGTGAAAACGGGGATGAAACTTTGTATGGGAAATGCTAAATCTTGATAGTGAGAGGTGCGACGATAAGACTTCTTTTTATTGACAATACATAGGCTACTTTTTTTTATAAAAATCTGTGAAAAGGGGGACGGGAGGGAGGGGGATGAAACTATGTACGGGAAATGCTAAACCACTGAACTAATTGTGATGTAGCATGGATATAGTTTGACAAATGGGAATAGACATATGCTACTTTTTCATCAAAAAACTATCCCTAAGGGGGTGAAAAGGGGGATAAAACTTTGAATGGGAAATGCTGAACCGCTGAACCAATTATGATGTTTGGTACAGAGATAGTATGTGTCCGGAAACAGACGTAAGCTTAAACGTAGACTTTTTTTCAGATACAATGTTTAAACATACTATACATATTTACATATAATTTAACCTAATCCGGGAAAGCCACGAAAATATTTTCCGCGCAGACGAAGTCGCGGGTACAGTTAGTGACTAATAATAACAATAACTATATCCATGCTACATCATAATCAGTTCAGCGGTTTACCATTTCCCGTACAAAGTTTAATCCCCCTTTTCACCACTTTATGGGTAGATTTTCTAGGAAATAAGTAGCATATCCATTAGCGTAATCACATATTCTTACTAGGTACCGATTTTCATTAGGATCGGTCGAGCCGTTCTTCAGTTATAAAAGGACATACATACAGACAGACAGACAAAAATTTAAAAAATGGTAGAATCGAAATCAGTCAGTCATAAAATGACTATGTACTCGTATCACAAAATTTGACAGTAAAATTGTAATTACAGACAGACGCTAGAGATTTGTACAGTAGTTAAGATGTGCAGATTGATTTTGAAAAAGGCTACGTTACGTAATTGTTACGTAATCGCTTAGGCGGTTCAGCATTTCTCATTCAAAGTTTCATCCTCTTTTTCATCCCTTTAAGCTATGTGCGTTCCCAGGTGTGAAACTATATCCATACATACATACATACATACATACATACATTTATATCGTCAGGCTGTATCCTTAACGGGGTAGTCAGAGCGGACGGAGCGCCAAGCGTCGCGGTTCTTACATACTTCTTTCGCTTCCTCAAATCTAATCATTGTCCTCACACATTTTCGCCTAGATATGCGAGTGCTTTTGGCATTTCCATCCGCTAACACTCTGGCTATTTGATCCTCATAAGTCAGCCTTGATCTTCCTAGGCTTCTTTTACCACTCGCTTTCTCTCTGTAGATTTTCTTCGTCAGTCTTTCATCACTAATTTTTTCTATGTGCCCGAACCAATCAGGCATTCCTTTCTTCATTTTTACAATATAGTCCGGTCAATTTAGACATTCGAAGTTACCTAAATTCCCACCAAGCTGAAAATCAGTAAGATTATTTAAAATATGATTAAAAATAAAATTTGAAATTTCCCCATCTTACCCCTGTACGGAAAAAATGAATTTTTTATAAAAAAAAGGCTTAATACCACACCTCTCACTACCTAGATTTAGCGTTTCCCATACAAAATTTCATCGCCCTTTTCACCATCTTAGGGATAGGTTTTTGATAAAAAAGAATGGCCTATGTCCGTATTGTGATCTCAAACCATCTCTTTGGCAATTTTCATCGTAATCGGTTCAGCGGTTTACCGTTTCCCGTACAAAGTTTCATCCCCCTTTTCACTACTTTAGGGGTAGATTTTCTAGAAAATAAGAAGCCTACATGAGCGTAACCACATATTCTTACTACGTACCGATTTTCATTAGGATCGGTCGAGCCGTTCTTCAGTTATAAAAGGACATACATACATACATACAGACAGACAGACAGCCTGACAAAAACTTTAAAAATGGCAGAATCGAAATCAGTCAGTCATAAAATGACTATGTATCACAAATTTTGACAGTAAAATTAAATTACAGACAGACGCTTAGAGATTTATATAGTAGAGATAGATGTGCAGATTGTTTTTGAAAAAGGCTACGTTACGTAATTGTTACGTAATCGCTTAGGCGGTTCAGCATTTCTCACTTAAATTTTCATCCTCTTTTTTATCCCTTTGAGGGTAGTTAACCTATGTGCGTTCCCAGGTGTCAAACTATATCCATACATACATACATACATACATACATACATACATACATACATACATACATTCATATCTTCAGGCTGTATCCCTAACGGGGTAGTCAGAGCGGACGGAGCGCCAAGCGCCTAGATATGCGAGTGCTTTTGGCATTTCTGTCCACTAACACTCTGACTATTTGATCCTCATAAGTCAGTCAGCCTTGATCTTTCTAGGCTTCTTATACCACTCGCTTTCGCTCTGTAGATTTTCTTCGTCAGTCTTTCATCACTAATTTTTTCTATGTGCCCGAACCATTCACGCATTCCTTTCTTCATTTTTACAATAAAACTAACTATAACTAATAATAATAATTACTATATCCATGCTACATCATAATCAGTTCAGTTGTTTAACATTTCCCGTAGTAAGTTTCGTCTCTCCTCCCTCCCGTCCCCCTTTTCACAGATTTTTGATAAAAAAGTAGCCTATGATTTTTTTATAAAAAAAAGTCTTAATACCACACCTCTCACTACCAAGATTTAGCGTTTCCCATACAAAATTTCATCGCCCTTTTCACCATCTTAGGGATAGGTTTTTGGTTAAAAAAATGGTCTATGTCCGTTTTATGATGTCAAACTCAACAACTCTCTCAACAACAACAACAAATCTCTATGCCAATTTTCATCGTAATCGGTTCAGCGGTTTACCATTTCCCGTACAAAGTTTCATTCCCCTTTTCACCCCTTAAGGGCTAGATTTTCTAGAAAATAAGTAGCCTATCATGAGCGTTATCACATATTCTTACTACGCACCTATTTTCATTAGGATCGGTGGAGCCGTTCTTCAGTTATAAAGACATACATACAGACAGACAGACAGACAAAAATTTAAAAAATGGTAGAATCGAAATCAGTCAGTCATAAAATGACTATGTATCACAAAATTTGACAGTAAAATTATATTTACAGACAGACGCTTAGAGATATATATAGTAGTATAGATAGATGTGCAGATTGTTTATGAAAAAGGCTACGTTACATAATTGTTACGTAATCGCTTAGGCGGTTCAGCATTTCTCAGTCAAATTTTCATCGTCTTTTTCATCCCTTTAAGGGTAGTTAACCTTTGTGCGTTCCCAGGTGTCAAGCTATATCCATACATACATACAAACATACATTCATATCATCAGGCTGTATCCCTAACGGGGTAGTCAGAGCGGACGGAGCGCCAGGCGTCGCGGTCCTTACATACCTTCTTTCGCTTCCTCAAATCTAATCATTGTCCTCACACATTTTCGCCTAGATATGCGAGTGCTTTTGGCATTTCCGTCCGCTAACACTCTGGCTAGTTGATCCTCACTTACAGCCTTGATCTTCCTAGGCTTTTTTTACCACTCGCTATCGCTCTGTAGATTTTCTTCGTCAGTCTTTCGTCACTAATGTTTTCTATGTGCCCGAACCATTCAGGCATTCCTTTCTTCATTTTTACAATAAAACAATCTATAACGAATAATAACAATAACTATATCCATGCTACATCATAATCAGTTCAGCGATTTAACATTTCCCATACTAAGTTTCGTCTCCCCTCCCTCCCGTCCCCCATTTCACAGATTTTTGATAAAAAAGTGGCCTATGTATTTTTGATAAAAAAAAGTCTTAATACCACACCTCTCACTACCAAGATTTAGCGTTTCCCATACAAAATTTCTTCGCGCTTTTCACCATCTTAGGGATAGGTTTTTAGTAAAAAAAATGGCCTTTGTCCGTTTCGTGATGTCAAACTATCTCTCTGCCAATTTTCATCGTAATCGGTTCAGCGGTTTACCATTTCCCGTACAAAGATTCATCCCCCTTTTCACCCCTTTAGGGGTAGATTTTCTAGAAAATAAGTAGCCTATCATAAGCGTTATCACATATTCTTACTACGTACCGATTTTCATTAGGATCGGTCGAGCTGTTCTTCAGTTATAAAGACATACATACAGACAGACAGACAGACAAAAATTTAAAAAATGGTACAATCGAAATCAGTCAGTCATAAAATGACTATGTATCACAAAATTTTACAGTAAAATTATATTTACAGACAGACGCTTAGAGAAATATACAGTAGTATAGATAGATGTGCAGATTGTTTTTGAAAAAGGCTACGTTACGTAATTGTTACGTAATCGCTTAGGCGGTTCAGCATTTCGCACTCAAATTTTCATCGTCTTTTTCATCCCTTTACTGTGGTAGTTAACCTTTGTGCGTTCCCAGGTGTCAAACTATATCCATACATACATACAAACATACATTCATATCATCAGGCTGTATCCCTAACGGGATAGTCAGAGCGGACAGAGCGCCAGACGTCGCGGTCCTTACATACCTTCTTTCGCTTCCTCAAATCTAATCATTGTACTCACACATTTTCGCCTAGATATGCGAGTGCTTTTGGCATTTCCGTCCGCTAACACTCTGGCTATTTGATCCTCATAAGTCAGCCTTGATCTTCCTAGGCTTCTTTTACCACTCGCTTTCGCTCTGTAGATTTTCTTCGTCAGTCTTTCATCACTAATTTTTTCTTTGTGCCCGAACCATTCAGACATTCCTTTCTTCATTTTTAAATGAAATTTTAAAATGACTATGTATCACAAAATTTGACAGTAAATTTATAATTACAGACAGACGCTAGAGATTTATATAGTAGCATATAGATGTGCAGATTGTTTTTGTAAAAGGCTACGTCACGTATTTGTTACGTAATCGCTTAGGCGGTTCAGCATTTCTGAATCAAAGTTTCTTCCTCTTTTTCATCCCTTTAAAAGTAGTTAACCTATGTGCGTTCCCAGGTGTGACACTATATCCATACATACATACATACATCCATATCTTCAGGCTGTATCCCTAACGGTGTAGTTAGAGCGGACGGAGTACCAAGCGTCGCGATCCTTACATACTTCTTTCGTTTCCTCAAATCTAATTATTGTCCTGACACATTTTCGCCTAGATATGCGAGTGCTTTTGGCATTTCCATCCGCTAACACTCTGGCTAGTTGATCCTCATAAGTCGGCCTTGATCTTCCTAGGCTTCTTTTACGGTCTTTTCACCATCTTAGGGATAGGTTTTTGGTAAAAAAAATGGCCTTTGTCCGTTTTGTGATGTCAAACTATCTCTCTGCCAATTTTCATCGTAATCGGTTCAGCGGTTTACCATTTCCCGTACAAAGTTTCATCCCCCTTTTCACCTCTTTAAGGGTAGATTTTCTAGAAAATAAGTAGCCTATCATGAGCGTAATCACATATTCTTACTACGTACCAATTTCATTAGGATCGGTCGAGCCGTTCTTCAGTTATAAAAGGACATACATACAGACAGACAGACAAAAATTTAAAAAATGGTAGAATCGAAATCAGTCAGTCATAAAATGACTATGTATCACAAATTTTTCCAGTAAAATTATAATCACAGACAGACACTAGAGATTTATATAGTAGTATGGATGTGCATATTGTTTTTGAAAAAAGCTACGTTACCTAATAGTTACGTAATCGCTTATTCGGTTCAGCATTTCTCACTCAAAGTTTCATCCTCTTTTTCATCCCTTTAAGGGTAGTTAACCTATGTGCGCTCCCAGGTGTCAAACTATATCCATACATACATACATACATTCATATCTTCAGGCTATATCCCTAACGGGGTAGTCAGAGCGGACGAAGTGCCAAGCGTCGCGGTCCTTACAATCTTCTTTCGCTTCCTCAAATCTAATCATTGTCCTCACACATTTTCGCCTAGATATGCGAGTGCTTTTGGCATTTCCGTCCGCTAACACTCTGGCTAGTTGATCCTCACTTACAGCCTTGATCTTCCTAGGCTTTTTTACCACTCGCTATCGCTCTGTAGATTTTCTTCGTCAGTCTTTCGTCACTAATGTTTTCTATGTGCCCGAACCATTCAGGCATTCCTTTCTTCATTTTTACAATAAAACTAACTATAACGAATAATAACAATAACTATATCCATGCTACATCATAATCAGTTCAGCGTTTTAACATTTCCCGTACTAAGTTTCGCCTCATCTCCCTCCCGTCCCCCTTTTCACAGATTTTTGATAAAAAAAGTCTTAATACCACACCTCTCACTACCAAGATTTAGCGTTTCCCATACAAAACTTCATCGCCCTTTTCGCCATCTTAGGGATAGGTTTTTGGTAAAAAATATGGCCTATGTCCGTTTTGTGATATCAAACTATCTCTCTGGCAATTTTCATCGTAATCGGTTCAGCGGTTTACCATTTCCCGTACAAAGTTTCATCCCCCTTTTCACCTCTTTAGGGGTAGATTTTCTAGAAAATAAGTAGCCTATCATGAGCGTAATCACATATTCTTACTACGTACCAATTTCATTAGGATCGGTCGAGCCGTTCTTCAGTTATAAAAGGACATTCATACAGACAGACAGACAGACACAAAAATTTAAAAAATGGTAGAATCGAAATCAATCAGTCATAAAATGACTATGTCAAAATTTGACAGTAAAATTATAATTACAGACAGACGTTAGATTTATAAGTAGTATCAGTAAAATTATAGTTACAGACAGACGCTAGAGATTTATATGGTAGTATAGATTTACACGTAACGTGTAAGCCACGATGACTAATAGAAGGATGGGACCAAATAATGTTCCGCAATGATGTAAAGACTCTTGAATTGGTTTCAGGCCTGATACGGGAAGAGTGGTGTATAGTCATCCAAAAAAGACTAAATAACTAAGATGTGTTCAGCAAGTCCACCCATACAGCGGCTCGACTAAGTGGCCGATGAACCGAGCGCGTTTTTATAAAAGGCAGTCCATATGCTGGAAATATTAGGTATATATAAACTTTTAAACTTTCGCGTTTCATTATATTAGAATATCTAAAACGAAAAATTAACGCGTTAATTATCTATTAACGCGTATCTATTATATAATATCACGTTATACGAACTGTCGTGATTACTTTTTATATATCCAAAAGCAGCGGTTTAGCTGGTAGGGGGTGGGGGGGACGTGATGGTGACTCTAACGAAAACGACCACTTTGAAATATAATATTTCGCAAACAGATCCCTGAATCGGAAGAATGTTCGTCATGTACCCCCAATATTTTTGAAAGACAACCAACGATACCCCACACATGGAAAAGACGAATAAAAAAAACATTCCTACTTTGCGTGGACGCTATCCAAAAAAAAATTTAATTCAAAATTTAAATTGACAACTTTGTAAGTGTGATTAATATAACTTTTTTGTTATTAATAAACGTAATTCGTCATTGATTTTACAATAATATTACTAGGAATTACATAAATATTATCACGATAAATAACAAAAAGATATAACGTCCTCTAAGTTTATTCAATTCAGGAATCTTCGCTTGTCTTTTTATTATTTCTGGTAACTTAGTTACCAATTCAAAATTTAGAGTTCGGTGGGTTCAAATTTAAGAACGCTACATCCCTGTACCAAACAGTGTACTGTCATGATAACGGAAAAAACTCATTACATAAAATATTTTTACAATTACAATTATTATAAACATTAGATGATACAAAAAAAAATTGATAGTTGATATAATTAGCAAGTTCTTGTTACATCAACATAGAATCGCATGCACGCCTTGATTTATTTATTGTCCATGCATGCTACTTTTATAATGGTGTCTCCAGACTCTCGACGAGTCACTCGGCGATTCGCTCGAGCGAGCGTTGCCGAGGCAAGCGCTAACGAGCGTCGACCGTCCACACTTTCGCTTTACTTAGTCGTTGCCTAGACTTAGCAGATGACTATCGATGATTTATGCTAACAGCTTTGTGCGCTCTCACCTATTATAACTAAGTTCGCGTAATTACGTTAAAAATATACATGAAATGAATAAAAGAATGACAAAGTAAATCCTAGAAAAAGAAAAAATGGTGTAGGCTCTATATTCGAAGTTCATGTTCTTTTTATTAGGTTCGCCGATTCATACGCCATTTGTGTACCGATTTTGATGATTAATTTCTTATTTAAAAGGAAATATGTCCAGGGTCGACCCATATATTTTTATTAAGATCTGATTATGGAGTACTGCTAAAACAAAAGAAATTCTGACCAAATTATACATTTTGATGATCCTTTTATTTAATATTTCTTTCTAGTATTAGTTGTAGACCTATCCTAGAAATTTTTTTAGGACAAGGCCTCTTAAAAGGGTTAAATAAATACCTGTTTAAGAAAAAAGTTAAATCGACGTCAAAATGAAAACACTACAAAATTACAAAATAAACCTATTCAATATTGATGAAAAGTCAAGTATGATGATAAAGAACTTCATAAATATAGTACAATTGTAATATCCATGTTACAGATTACTATAGTTACTAGCGTAAACTCATGTAATTAGGTTTGACAGTAAATTCTGCACTAAACCAATAAGTAACAACAGAAAGGTACTAATTTGGTAGGCTTGGCACCGACTTCAGCACCTGTCAAAAATTATATGTACTTACAGACATTTGCATTGCATTTTTTGGAAATTACATAGTAAAGAATAATAATTATGTTGTACTTAATAAAATTTATTATTATTTCGTAGGCAGCTCCCAGACGCTCTCGTGCTCGCCTTGTTTCGCGTCGACTCGCCAAGATTGTGGCGCGGGGATTTAACGAGTCTATTTCCGCTGCAGACAGAAGGTCTGCGAGCAAAGCGAAGGGAGACTTTTGATTTATTATTGACTTTCAGATAGATGGAGCTGACGACGGGCTGCGCAAAAAACTGTACGGTCTAAAACTTTCCCATATTATCATTATAGAATAACTAGCTTCCGTTCGCCACCTCGACCTCGTGGATCTCGAAATAAATAAAAATATTTACGAATTGAAAAGGTAAAAAGTAAGAGCCGGTAATCTTAGCCTGCCTTTTTGTAAGCTACATTGTGATATTCACTTTTGAACTCCCATCCAAACTGTGCTCGGCCATTTTACCCCTTTAGAGGATGATTTTATAATAACGCCGAAACACTTCACTTAATTTTCGATTGTAGGAATTCATCACATGGAACGGATTTCCGCAAGATAACACCTGAGTCTATACAATACATTTTTACGCAAATTGCATCGCCTAATAATGCGGTTTTTCATGTGTTAAGCTTTTAAAAATATAGCAATTTTATTGGCAACGCCGTCTAGCAACATTTTAGCAGTTCAACTACATAGCTTTCAAAGTAATTTTCCAATATTTTTCCAATTTTGATAATGTTCCCGAATTTTTCTTGAAATTTTTCCCTGTTTTGAAAAATTTCGGAAAATTACCCATCACTGCCTGCAGTAGCACACTTCTGTTGATAAGTTTTCAGCCTTCATAAAATTACGAAGACCCGTTCAAGTGATCTCGTACTATTATTTTAGCTGTTCCAAAGTTCAGTTATTTTCGCCAAATACTTAGTCTAAAAAATTACTGTGACGAACGGACAGACATACGTCATTCAATATAAGTTTCCCTTTTTCCTACTTTACAGTGAAACACAAGAAATATTTTCAGTATTTTAAAAATTAACTTTAATTAACATATTTACAGCATAAATAGTACATTTTATACAAATCAACTATTTGTCGGATATAATCTAAAAAGCATATGGAAAGTTGCTTAAGTAATGAAAAACAGATCGCTCGCTAGAGACAGAACACGTGCGTTCTTGCTTTTCCGGACAGTATGCAATTTACGGTGCGGTCTAAAGACAGACAACAACGAAATGCAATCTTAGTTTTTTACGTAGTAAGATGTAGGTAATAATAATGTAATTCTAATAAACTGTTTAGGTACATTCTAACCGAAAAAAAATTAAACTGACTCTAAAATAGAAACACTGAAAACTACAAACTAATTTTCCTTTACTAATGAAAACTTCCTCACATATTCTTTTCTCACGGAAGATGTCGATATTTTGAGTTATCATTCATTGACGACCTCCGTGGCGCAACGGTTAAGCGCGTCTGAAAGTAAACGGGGGTAGCGGGTTCGATTCCCTCCTCGAGTCTGGGTGTTTATGTATATATGTATGTATTTACAAAATAAAAGTATATAGGTAGTATATCAGTTGTCTAGTATCCATAACACAAACGCTGTGCTGCTTAGTATGGGACTAGATGGCGCTGTGTGAAATGTCTGAGTACAATTATTATTATTATTATTATTATTGGGGTTACTCTTTTACCAAATGAGTTTTGACAATGGACGCACTTACATCCATGCAGGTTTTCACCGCATTTTGACTTATAGAGCACTCAACCCGTTTACGTCTAAAAACTGTTGCGGTTACTGCATACTGTTTTATCGTTCGATTTTTTGCTGTTTTTTCCACACTAACAATTAGAACAATAAGCCATATTTGAATATCTGTCAGAATATATAGAGATGAACACACCGATCCAGTATTGGGTATGTACTGCGTAATCCGAGTGAGAGTTGATATTTGTTAGTTTAAATACACCATAAGGTTAGTTAGTAGGTATACTTAGCGGAATAGAGGAACAAACATGAGTTGTCAAATGAAACCGGAATTGAATTGCACTTGAGTGCGGTAAATTTGCCTATGAATGAGTGTTTTTAGAGATGTCTTGGCACTATCGACATTATATCGATGGCTTGCAAACAACCACACTCAAAATAATGTGATCGAACAGCCATAAACCTAATATACTAGCATAATGAACTTAGTGTAGCATATAATAGCGTCAACTAGCATTACTTTCTTTTTAATGTAATTGCGAAAAGTAGCTTTTTTAAGTTGTATGAAATTTGTATAATACTTATAATTTATTTTTTTTACTTTACAAATTGTGTCTAACGATACAGTTTTACGGTGCATACATCCAACTGCGTGTGAAACGAGTTTTACAAACAAATGCGCCCATTGAAGTGTACAGATTAAGTATTTTATGGACGTTGGACGTACACTTTTGAATTAATCCTTGGATCATAGACCACGCTAGATGTCAAGTTCTATAGATATTGTGCAATAAAGTAATAAACACACTATCATTATACTATACGTTTTTCTAGACGACAGTGATGTGTGACAACAACATCGTCCCAGAAAGAGAATAATATTATTATAACTATAATAAAACACATTTATTTATTTTTAAATTGTTATTTTTATTTTATTTTTAATCCTATTTCTTATGTTTTGCTGCTTCTTCTTGATCTTTTCTCTTAGTTGCGAGCATTTGTTAATTTTATTTTCTTAGCGTTAATGATTGTGACTGTGAGGATGAAAGTTTTTGCGAATTGTCTCTGTAAACGTACGACGCTACAGGTCGTCTGGGGCTGAGATTTACATTCATATGTAACAAGAAATAACTTTATAACACATTACAACATGCTGTACACATCAAACCCATTGTTGGACAAAGACCTGCTCTAAAAGGAGGAAATCCTTGCATTCGCCACGCCTGGAAGAAATAGAGTAGTAATTCATAGGCGGTGCCCACACCACGAGGAAAATCCACCAAAAGAAAAACTACATGACGCCAGCAATAATTACAAATTAGTTACAATTATAAATATTAATACGTTACTATGTAGGTACTGTAATACACATAAACGAATACCAACTGCAACCGGGATAAATTCTGTAAACATAGATTCTTTCTTCGAAATACGTCTGCGATTTCTTTGGATGAAACAGTTATGCTTGAAATCTCTGCTACACATCAGTTAATTTTTATGAGGGTCGTAGTCTATCCATTTAGCATTCGTATCTTTTTCTATCGAAGAGCTGCATTTACAGGAAACCTAAAAATCATTGAGAAACGATAAATTATTTTTTTGTATCTGTTCAAAAATATAACTAAAAAGTTTCATGATTTCACTATCTACAGAATAAAATGGACAAAGACAGTACAAAAACAAAATATTAAAAAATATCGACTCGTTAATTTTTTTTTCCATCCCTACGATGAAGTTTTTAAATTCGCAGATTTAATATCCTTTTATTTTACAAATATAAATCAGAAATAATAAAAAATTGAGAGAATAGATGATTTATTGCGTATTATTAAAGTATAATTGAGTAATTTTGACAAAAATACAATGAAAATAAGAGCAATGTAAATGGTACTGCGTATTTTGTATTTACCTGTGAAACGTATCTTTGTTTGGGTACCTAATTGTTGTAAGCTACACAAACTTGGTGTTGTGACAGTGAAATTTGGGACGATTGCGAAAAAATTCACGAAATACAAATGGCGTGTAATTTCACAGAAATTGGTTTCAAACTGGTTCTACGGACATTATTTCTGACTCTTTCTTGCACGTAGTTTTTGCTATAAGAACCGATTTGCTGTCGCATACTTTGTTTGTATATTACTCCAGTGTCCTATGTTTATGAAATAAACTGAGCAGTGGTGAACAAGATGGTCTGATATTTTGCTTCTATAGGTTGAGTATAGGGCTGTGCTCCATGTTTTGACTTATAACATTTAGGGTGGCTTGCACCAACTACTTCAACTCGATTTAAGAAACTGACATCTCACTGACCTCAACTATTGAATAATTGGTGCCAGCGAGATGTCATTTCCTTAAAGGGTTAACAATGACGTCATCATGAATGCCCTAAAAACGTCACATTCTAATTCACTATTGTTAATTTCAGGCTTTTTCAAATTGTTAAATGGAACCCCAGTTATGCTGTGACTTCCGAGTGGTGCTTGGAGCTATAAAAATACTAAAAATATTTTATTTCGATTCAGAATAGTCGTCTCGAATTCGTAATTTTCACGTTATACGTTACAGCGCCATCTAGTGGAACTAATACAATAGAAAAGTTAATAAAACGTGAGCGGCAATCAAAGCAGGGAGCTCACGCTTGAAGAAAAAGATGGCGCATTACTATCTTGCGAAGTAAACATGCGATTAACAATACTGATGTATTATGACGATGATGATGATGTATGTATGATGTATTATGAGGATGATGTAGTGTTAACACTGATGTTTAACAATTGTTGCGAATGATGAAGAAAATATACTAAATTTGATTTTGGATGTACACAACTATTAAGTACTTTTTAATTAATTTAGACCAATAAGTACATTTTTAAAAGATAAGATTATACACAATGCATCGATATTTAGTACCTATACACAACGTATTAAAATATTAACAAATATGTTACCTAGGTCTTGTTGACGTTTAAACTGTTTCCATAATTACGTAGCTATCGTAAAAATATTTTTTGTTTAAGGTGGTTTTTCAACTCGAGGTACCCACCAAATCTTCAATTCATTGTAGGTACTTATGATTGTATTGGAATCACGAAGCTCACATATTGTACCATACAGTAATTATAAGCAATAATGTTCATAATGTTGAAGTCAGATAATTCATCTACTGATGTTTACTACGTTATCTGTCGTATTGAGATACAGACAAATTAGCCGTGTATTGAGAGCTGGAAACTGCAAGAGGCAATCACCAGGAATATGAAAAAGTAAAAATCTAATCAGCTTGATAATAAGTTGAATGGAACACACTAGTATTTAGAAGAATGTTGGAAAGACCTTAGAGATAGTATGATCAAGGCTACGAAAGAATTGTGCACAACAAATAAGATTGGGAATGGTAAAAAGCGTGATGTATGGTGGGATGACGAAGTGAAGAAAGCATGGCGAGACCACCTTGCTACGAAAATAGCTGTGGTATGAAAGATTTGACTAAAGGAGAGATACAAGCTACAGAAAGCAGAAACAAAAGCGCCAGAGAAAGAGAAGCGTGACAAGTGTAGGATGTTCACAGACTTTTAGGATGTTAGTTGTTAACCAGATGTCAGACAACTTTGACAGGGAATATGTAGAAAAGAAGGCGGACTCCCGCCTCATGCGTAACGGGATTGCGTACTCTCAGACGGATACGTAGCGTTCGTTGGGTGTGAAATGCGCAAAGATCCTCGTATAGTTATATGTTACTTTGAGGCAATATTCAAATTATTTTTGAAAGAAGTATCTACGTAGTTACTGAAGTGGTCAGTCACTTTACATTAATAAAGTGCCTTTGAAAAAGAATAATCTGCTAAGAAACAAAAAATACCTATGTTCTGCAGCGGTGGAGTGAACATTATAGAGAACTATATGAGCGTGGCGAATCTGTCGATCCTTATGGATCTCCATTCTCAGGTTAGGGACTGGAGAAAGTCATTAATATGAAAGAGATCGAGAAAGCGATAAGTCTGCGGCGGCGATAAAATGAGGAAGGGCTGCGGAAAATGACAAAGTGACAGCGGTGTGGATCAAGTATGGTGGTTCAGTCTGGGATACCTCTTGTAAACTTTGTAAACTCCGCAACCTTTACTGGCAGACGGAAAAGTTTCCGAAGTATTGGTGCACCGCAGTAATAGTACCTCTTTACAAAGAATAAGGTTGTCATGTAGATTGTGCGTGCTATAGTGCCATCAACTTGGCCAGCTGAGCAAGTAAAGTCTATACCGAGAAATTGACCGAACACACATGAAAGGAATTTCTGAAAGTTATTTGTGGGAGGCACGAAGTGAATTTAGGAACAGTAGGGGTTGTATGGATCAGATTTTCTCACACTGCATGGTCGTGGGAAGGTTTCAAGCCATAGGTCAGAGAGCTCATACATTGAAAAGTGATATGTTTAGCATGATGTGTGAGGGCAAAGTGGTAAACTGACATTTATATGCTGACGAAGTGTGCTTATAGCACGATCAAAAGCAAAACTGTAGATCGTAATGGCGAGCATGAAAGAATAATGCGCAGTGAAAGGATTGAATATCAATGTGAACAAAATTAAGAATGTTGTTTGAAAGAGATGTACAGACGAAGTGTAAAATATGGGTAAATGGAAAATGTTTAGGACAAGTCAATAAAATTGTATATCTGTGTGGTGTGTTTTCGAGTGTCGGAACATGCGAGTTGGATATGGAGAGAAGGTTAGCAGCTGGCAATAAAGTAAACGATGTTCTGGCCGCATTATTAGGCATTGTGTATGTATACCTAACTCCGGCAAAATGGTCATTATTTAGTTCAAAGATAAATTCACCCATTTCCATTATTATGCTATTTAATTTGTTTATTAATATATAAATTAGTAAGTACATGTATCTATCACATTTGTTTTTTAAAATATTATTTTATTTTTTAGTCATTATTTGTATAAAATAAATATGTACGTTACGACGTAACATTTTACGTTAGTACAGTTTCTTTACTTACAAGCTTCTTTTAAGTTTATAAATAATTTGATTATTTTACTGATTAAGATGAAAATCAGAAGTGCGTAAGTATATGCTTAGGTAAGGGTTAGGTATTATCATAATGGGTATTATGAAGGAAATACACATTTCGAACCTAATTTATGAGTTATTTAGGTTATTATTGTAAGCTCCGTCATTACCGTCGTCAATAATGACATTGTTCTCATAACGTGTCACTGGCCGCGAATCAAAATTTCGAATATTTCTCAAAATAGAGGTCTGTTTTATGGTTTTCATCGCCTCCTATATAAAATTTCATAAAATTATAAGGCTAAAAAAACCTCTAACACCATTCTAACACTCAAATTGATGAGAAAGACATTTTTTATGAAAATAATATGACTCAGTAATATAAAAAAAATTAACGACGGCGATCTAAGAAGAGCCGCCCACTTACTATTTTCCAGCGATCTTATGGCACCGAATACTTCCGAGACTGTTTCCGTTCTAAGATCAAAGAATCTTTCTTCTCTGTAGCTTGTTGTCTGCCAGATCCTCCACATCAAAACGAAGTGTCGACTCGAGCTACAGAGGAATATGTGCTTGCCGCAGTAAATTCTTTTAAAAGCGGTTCCGCGGGAGGCCTCAATGGCTTAACGCCACAACATTATAAAGATTTGATTACAGGCTCTGTCGGTGATGCCGTTAAGACACTTAACTAGTTCAACAGCTCTAATAAACACTATGCTGGCTGGTAAGGTGCCACCGGAGATAACCGACATCCTGTATGGTGCTAATTTATGTGCCCTGAAAAAAAAAGATGGTGGCGTTAGGCCAATTGCAGTAGGTGCAACTATACGCTGAATTGCTTCCGAAATTTGTTGCCGTCACATTCTCTCTACCGTTTCATACTATTTTACTATACGGAGTATAATAAAGATAATTTATTATATTCCGTAGTTAGCTATCAACAAGGTGATCCTCTCGGACCACCATCTTCAGTTTGGCTATCCATCCTGCCATCTGTAATTTAAATTCCAAATTTAATATTTGGTACCTTGACGACGGAGCAATAGGAGGTAAAGCAATTACTGTTTTAGATGACCCTATAACCCTCATTCAAAGGTTTAAAGATATTGGCTTAGAATATTGTTTTTCTAAATGTGAACTCTGTATCCGATTCTGTTCCGATTATTAAAAAAATTACATAATTAATAAATTTAACAATCTGTCACCAAATATTAACGTCTTGTCAATTGCTGTACCTCCTAGGTGCTCCCTGTAGCAATTTACATTCTCTTTGGTGCTCCCGTTTTAAATGAATCCATACCCTGCTTTATCAATGATCAAATGCAAAAATTTTGCCAGTCAACTGACAAACTTTTCAAAATTAATTCCCACATGGCTCTCCTCATTGTCCGCGTTTGCCTTTTCGTTCCATTTACATATGCTCTTCGCTGTTCTCAGCTTTTTAAATTTCAAACCCTTTTAATATCTGTAGACAATATTCTCAAAAATACATTATCTAAAATATTAAATTGCTCCTTTGTTGATGACAGGGTCTGGAATCAAGTCTCACTTCCTATCCATTATGGAGGCCTGAGCAGACGCAAAATCTCGAGTATGTCACTGCCTGCTTTTCTTTCGTCAATCTACAGCACGGAAAACCTTTTCCTATCTGTTATTCGCCCTTCCATAAGATCGGTTGAGGTGCCGTGCTTGACTGATGCTCAAAATGCTTGGTTAAGTGTTTGTCCGAGTACTAACGTGCCTATCTCGACCTTTCGTCAGAAACACTGGGATGAGCCTGTGTGCAAAAACGTTAATTTACAACTTTTATACTCTTGTAGTACCGAAAAAGATCGGTCTCGCCTCCTAGCTGTTTCTGAGAAGCAGTCAGCACACTGTTCGAAGGTAATACTTTCAAAATACTTAGGAACCTTAATTGACAATACCGCACTTTCTCTTCCAATCCCTTCGTCTGGGGGCCCGGACTAACCTCATCGTTGCCGCTGTGGTGATCTCGTCGATGTACTAGTTCCGCATGGTTTATTTTATTACGCTCATTCCTCGGAAACTTGGAAAATCGCTGGTGTGGGATGTCACTTGTGTCGATACACTTGCTGTTTTCCATGTCCCGGCCGCGCCGTTCCAAGTCAGCAGGTGCTGCGGCCAGCACTGCCGAGAACTTGAAGTGGCTTAAGTGTACGACTCTCTATAAGAGTTTCATATTCATGCCCTTAGCAGTCGAAACTTTGAGTCCTTGGGGCCCCGAAGCCCATCGACTGGTTTCTGATATTTGTAAGAGACTGGTCGAGGCTTCAGGAGACCACCGGGCTGGCAACTTCTTCCGCCAACGAAACAGTTTGGCTATTCAGAAGTAACGCTGCCAGTCCGCTGAGGACCTTAAGCAATGACAGCTTTCTAAGCGGCAACTTTGAGGAAGTCTATTATTTAAGATAATATGTATTTTTAAGTTTGTAAATATTAACGTATGTGTGTACTTTTTTGTTATTAATAAAGTTTATTATGACTCAGTAGAACTACTCAGTACCTAGAGCGCAACAATATTAGATTTCTGTATAGCCCTGTAAAGTTAATAGATCGCTCGTGTACTCGTGTTAAATATGAAATATAATAGTAAAATGATTTTAATAAATTCGTTAGCATAAAGATATTCGTATATTGTTTAATTAAACATGAAAAGAACATTAAATTTTTCTTCGTACAACACTGTAAAGAAATTTAAAAAAGAAGTAACCGTTTTTTAGACTAGCAACACTGTCATTAATAATTGTAGAAGTCATCATTTTTCGTTTTCAAGTTTTCGATTCGAACCTATTCGAACCAAAGGAAACAGGCACTCCCCAGGGTCGCCAGCGTGTATAACTTTATACGTCAGTGTTTGTTCATGACATTATTGTAAAGTTAGCGGAGAAACCATTGAGATACAAACACTCCTGAACTCACTGATTTATAGTGTTCAAAATGGATTGCTTACAAGTGAAGGTGAAAACAAGACCAGCAATCATCACCATCGTCCTTACGCTATATTTTGTGTGTATCGTACGAGGTAAGTAATTTAAATGTATTAAAGTAAACAAAGAGATATTTAACTTCTTACACGATACAATTCCAGAAACTATTGTTCCGCGTAGTTCATAACATAGTTATGACGTAAATATTTCGAAAAAACTAAAGGTATTTGTTGTTGTATTCTAGGACCTAGGTACTTGTCACTGAGCGAGAGGTTTGCATTTCTAGGTCAAACATTTATTTTCGTGACAAAAGCATCAGTCGGGCAATATTAATCGAAAAAGTTGTACACGTAACTCAATGTAGGTACATCGTATACATAGTATAGTATTTGGAAACTAAACTAGATAGTTTAGATAACAAGATTGCTATCTATAATTTTTAGACCATTTTCTTTTAAAACTACATAAAAACTCTCATTTCTTAACTAAACGCAATCTTTAGTGTCGTTTAATTAGCTATTACATATGCTCTCACTGTAATAATTAATAATAATAAATTTGCCACAGATGGTCAAAATTATAGTGATAATATGATGACCCGTTTAAAACTAATAAGTCAATTTCTGATAGGCATTGACATTTATGGCTCAAAGCAGCGATTTGATTTACTTAATCTGGATCCAAGCATTGCTCTAATCCTCATAGTGATTCCTCAAATCTTTTGTCTCACCTACTTATTTTCTGAACTAGTGACTGACTCATTAGCTTGCATAATGCATATAATGTTCTCACATGTACTTTTTTTGTACTTAGCATATTGTACTTGTAGGCAATAAATACATATGTTTAGCTAGGTATCGTCTTTTGTTGTCGTCTGTTGAGTTTTGTATGTCAATTGATTTTCCTGACTGCAAGGGCACATAACCAATAACTCTATTAGTTGTATAAGAATTTGAAGTAATCATTCAATATCTTTTTTTATATTACTGTGAAACAAATGAACAAGACAAGACAATAAACAAACAAACATCTGTGCATAATTTCTACCAACATACTACCTATATACCTAGTACATTTTGGAGATTATCTTGACTTGTCAAAGCTAGTTGGAGCTGATGTTGAAAATTTCATATTTGAAAGCCTGCAAATACTGAAATGACATTCCAGTTTAAAAGTGTTCCAAGACTAACCAAGATGTTTAATCACAAAGCAATTGCTGATGATGTAGTGTTAATGAACTGGAACAATTTGTGTATCTTGGTAAGAGCACTGTGCATTGTTGCTGAAATAAGAACATGTCAAATGTTCAATATGAGAGTACCAATACTGTCAAGAAGTGAAGAAACTATACCTGTGTCAATAGTTAATTTTCAATGATTTGATTGTTCAAGTATTAATATGAAAAAAGATTCAGTCAAATGACAAATTCATTCATTAAGGGATATATATGTATAATAGAGCTGTAGATTTTGTAATTTTATCTACAAATCTTAATATTTAAAATTGACGGTTTTGTCTATAAATTTGCTACTTTTGATATAAATCACATCTTTAAAATTAATGGTCTTTGCTATAAAAAAAATGGTAAACGTCGAAATTAACAGTTTTCACTATAAAATTTTGGTTGAAACTTCAATCACTGAAACTTTAATTTGGTGTAATGGTGATAATAAATGCTTGTAAGGAAATCGTGAGGACAAATGCAGGCAAAGGTTTAGATTGTTTCACATTGGGTAAAATTTTGCAAATTTTTCTATACCTTTATACAAACACGAAGATATATTTATAACACTTTTTTTTGATTAGGTTAGGTTAGGTCTTTTTTCAAAATCCGCTTTATACATGCAGTAATATTGAAATAAGAGTTCGCACTCTAAAGAGATAGTTGACTCTAGATGGATAGTTGACTCTAAAGAGATAGTTTTCATCTTTTACTGTTGGTATATCTACATATATATAGCAATCTTATACAAAGTAGTAGGTGTATTTCTGAGTTATTTTGAGGGGCAGTATTGAAATAGGAGTCTGCCCTCTAAGGAGATAGTTAAAGTCGAGAAATTTAATCTTGAAACATCTCTATATCCTTCCAGTTTTTTTCATCTTTTGCCGTTGGTATATATTGGTATATAGCTATCTTACATGTACTAGTAGGTGTATTTCCAAGTTTGCACCAACTCCATCAAGGAATATAATACTCCTCTAACTCCATTCACTGCGCCGGATGTGCCGGCATTGTCAGTATGACAGCTTGTCAAGTTTATTTAATTAGTTTATAGAAAATGTTATTTTACATAGCACAATCTATTATTTTAAATTATTGTTGGCAATAATTATTTTATAGGGTCTTAAAATTTTGCTTCCTAAGAAAGATCTAATAGTGTCCGTTGCTTTTAACTAGCAGTTGATGCTAAGTTATCAATTTGTAAATTACAGTTTGTTGCAGTGTAATGGTTCATAAATCTGGTTATATCTATATGGCGTGGTAAATGTAATTATATAATTTACTTACAATGTTACTGATAAATAATGTATACCTTGACCCTGCTTCACTCACACAACCATATACTATCCTACGAAATCATAAGGATGCTTTGCAGTTGAGATAAATTGCCTATTGTAATACTACTTGTTCTGTTAATTGCTTAGGGTGTGGAACGCCAGTGTCTAATTAAATTTAAGTGGTTTTAGTTTTGAGTGGCCTGTTGTCACTCTAATCATCCTGGCCATTATTATTAGTTACTTATTAGTGAAATACATATATACACAGTATAATAAAATTTAATGCTAGGCTGTGTGTGATTTATAAACTCGAATACCATTTGATAGGTCAAGCTTTTTAAGAATAATGTTCAACAATCCACGCGGACGAAGTTGCGGCCAAAATAGCTTTTGGTAAATAATTAATATTACAGACAATTTCATTTTTTATGTAACCAACTTGTATAGCCTAAATTATTCTTTGAAAAGTCCTCTACCTGCTAATGAAAGTTCCGTGAAAATTGGTTCAACCTTTTCGAAGATTAATCGGAACAAGCAAACAAACAGATAACAATTAAAAAAATATTGTGTTTGGGTTTTGGTAATGTGCAAATAACTATTTTAGCACAAGAAATTGCCTATATTTCAAAATCACAGATGGACACTTCAGTTTTATTTGTTTATATACATTTAAAATAATTTAAATTTGTGATTCAATAAGCTTTCATAAAAGAATAAATTTAATTTCCCGTTCTATCCCCAAAAGTAAGTTTCGAAGTCAAAATTTCACTTTTGAGGTTCATGTTTGTATGGGCCCACTGGTTACTAAAATTCAAAGAATTAGTTATGTTGAATAGGGTGAATAAATATTATATTTTTTGTTGCTTATGGTATCAATAATTTATATAAATTACAGTTAAATATTTCACTTCGCATGCTAGTTTTTGTGTAATACATAGGCTTTAGTTGTGTTACATTTTTATCTAAATTTTCTTGGTATGAAAAATATTGCTCCATAATTTTGGCCCAACTATATTTATACAGTACTAGTAGATCGGTTGTTTAAAACATCCACTATGTTACACTCAACTGCGGTTCGGAACCACACCTAGCTCATGTGCACTTTGACGCTTATGCTGTGAACAATGTACTATATTTAATTTCATTTCGTACTTACAATTATTAATCAATAAACAATTTAATTTTTTGACATTTATGTAGTATTTTTTTGTTAACTAATTAAAAAAATTAATACTCAACTTAATATTAGATTGCAAATTTAAAACGCCGTGGGCAAATCTATTGTTGCACATTGAATCAGACTTGCCCATTCGGAGCGATGAAACAATAACACTGTCTCGCTTTTACTTACGGCATAGCACCACACGTTAGAGGAGATAGAGCTTCCCGTGTCACGCTCTGCCAGCGCGTGGCGCCATAATCATGATTTTGGTTTATTATTCTACCTCTAGTGTAACGTATTGTTACGGTTGGACCTTATGCGTAAGGAATAAGGTCGATTTTTAATGGAACTCGAAACATAACTTTTAGTGCTTATATCTCGAGACCTAGGCTTTATCGAGTTATGACCTAAAAACGCATTGCTAGGTTTAAGGCCTACTATCGAATGGTATAAGTCAAATTAAGAAAGTAGAACCAAGTTGCACCTCGAATATTCCCGAGCGATGACGTGTCATGTACTTATGACTCATGCAAACAGGCGGCGTCGAGAACAATGTCGAATTACCGTTAGCGAGCGTAATTCACTAGAAAGTTCCACCCTCGTTTTAGCCGACTATAAATAGAGCTCCGTGTCCGCCGCCGACTCAGTCTTTCTCAACTATCGTTCGAAGCGATATATCGAGGCGACATCAAGGCGAATTACGAAGACCACTACGACGACTACTGCGACGACCTTGGATAGAAGAACTCTGCGATTCGGGAACGTTGTTATTGAGTGAAGCGTGTACCTTCGGTGACTACTACGCGAGTACCTACTTCGAGGGCGACTACGAAGATTAGGAACCGCCGTAATTAAGTTCGCGTGTTCTTGACATCTACTTGTACGAAGAAAAATAAACTGCACCTCAGCTCGTAACAGTATAAATCAGTGTTTTTTCCCCATATGTTATACACTTTCGAAATGACCTATCAAGCTCTTGTTATCCATTATGATGGATCCTCTTAAATTTTATTTTGTCGAATTCAAACCGTACTATAGACACTATACTGAATTTCTCAAAACAATCAAGCCTATAAAATGTGTGTAGCTTAAACAAATCTTCACTGAGCTAATAATAATAGTTAGAAGTTGCTCTGTGGTCGACATTCGACCATAAATATAAACTTATAATATAAACTCCTTTGCGATAATCTACTCTGTGCGACTGTTTGTTCTAAAGAGGTTACATTACATATGACCACAAACGATTATGACTTAACAGTCTTTTTAACATTAGCAGTTAGAACTTAAACAATGAATGTTTTATTTAATTTAGGCCCGATTTTTCAATCCTCAGATTAACGTACAGATAGCGTTTATTCGACAGATAGCAAAACATTTGATTTTTCAATCTTCAGATAAGCTCTATTTGGCGAATAACCCCAATAACTGAGGAATAAATATATCTGCCTCTTTGACGACCAGATAACCGCCTATTCAACAGTTAGTTTGACTTTGACATTGGTTTGACGCCTTTAAATTGAGGTTATTTCTTGCGTTATAAAGTATTACCCGGTTCCACTCATGATAGTATGATATTTGCAAATTCATCCGTAAAATTCCAATTTGATAATGGAATTCTACTTAGAGATAGTGGTTATGAACAAAGCAATTATCTATTAACTCCTTTCCAAGAAACAAACACACAAGCTCAGTTTATATAATGAATCACAAATACGAATACGGAATGTCATAGAGAAATGCTTTGGTGTGTGGAAAAGACGCTTCCCAATTTTGAGCATCGGTTTAAGATGTAAGCTACCATTAGCACAAGATGTAATTGTAGCCTGTGCTGTATTACACAATTCGGCAAGAATCAAAAATGAAGAGGAACCTCCACATGATCCAGATGTACTTATTTCACCACAGCCAATTTTTACAACCACTATAGCCACTCCCACAAGTGAAGAAAGGCACCTGACTAGGGAAATTATATTGGAATATTTTCATTCTTTAATATTACAATAAGTATGTACAAATCTAATTTTGAGTAGGTAATATTTTCATATTAAATTATAGTTTTATTAATAAAATATGGATAGATATTTATTTTTTATGTACATATATTATTACAATAATTATGTAAACCTAATTTCGAGTAAGTAATATTTTCATAACAAATTATAATTGTTATTAAAAATGAACAAATCTTTATTTTTTGTCTTAAGTTTAGAATTCTTTTAGAATGTTTTCATTCTTTTCTTTGTTCGTCACCGCGTCAGTCTTTTTATTTTCGATAATATATTTATATTTATCTACTAAATTTACGAGCAATTCTATCTCGGCAGTATTAAAATTCGCCGAACGCTCTCTTTTTTTGAATCCATTGCGAGTTTAATTATTAATGAAATAAGAAGCACAAAGCAAAACTCAAATCACACAATGTGCCACACAAACATAACCTCGAAGAGACAGTCACATGACAGTAACAACAGTGACAGCATGACAAAAGAAATTATAAAATAGTTTGTCCTCCTCTAACATTTGTATAATTAATATATTTGTTTCACCTCGCTGAAGTTAGTGCTGCCAGAGTTGAAATATTTGATCAGATAGTTATTCATGAGATAAATGTCAATAGAAAAATAGACAACAAATTATCTGACAGATAAACAGCCTAATAAGTTTATTCGCTGGGTAATTATTAGACCTATTATCTGAGGATTGAAAAATCGGCCCTTAGTATAATGTACTTATTTGTAACACATTTTAGTTTTCTCCAGTCCTTTATATAAGGGCATTTCTCTGTAAGCTCGTACACGTCCCATACAAATGCTGTCCTGGCAATTTTTTTTAAGATTTGCCAAAAAACCGTGTTCTATTTCGAAGAAAATTGACTATTATTTTAGTTAGATAAGGAGGCCCACTGAATTTATACGTATTTTCCGAGTTATTAGCAATTTTCTAAAAAATCATGACAGGGGACTGTTTGAGGCATCAGGGGACTGTCTTGAACGTGACAGGGGGCTGTTAAGTGAGACAGAGGACTGTTGTACTTAGAAAAAGTCATTTTACATTAATCAATCATTTATTATTTTTACGGCATATTTGCGTATCAATAATCAACAAAGTTTCTTTAGAAAAAATCAACAGAAAACATAACTTTTTTTAAACATTCATATCAAAAATTAACCTTAAGTGCTAGAAACATTTTGTACTCACTGAGATCAGCATAGAGTCTTATTATTATAATATCAATCAGTAAATGCTTTATGCAGTATTCATTAAAATACTTACTATTATTAATATAATTATTAGAAAACAGTCTTTTCTCTCAAATATATGATATTTCAACTGAGATCTCCAATCAAATCCTAAGGATTTTTCTTAATCAAATAAGGCACATAATAATGTTTAATCACAATGAACTTAACATTTATAAAAATTAGCGCTCAAAAACGTCTACTTGAGTAGAAAACTTATAAAATATTCTCTTTCCCTTTACAATCAAGTCAGGATTATACAATTTTTGGATAACTTGATCAAATGACACATGGCTAATACCATGTTTGGGCACAAAAGGATCCATCAGTACACGTGGGAAAGAAAGGGTGCGAGAAGTATGATTGATTTATTCCTGGTGGATAGCAGACTTAAGAAGCAGGTAATGGACACAAGAGCGTATAGAGGAGCCGACCTCGGGACGGACCACTTTCTGGTGATAACCAGAATAAGGGGTCTGTTCGCAGCATGGCGACATCGCGTAGTGTCCAAACCTGCAGCGGTTAGCCGTATTAAAAGCTGGAAACTGCAGGATGCGACCACCAGGAATGAATATGAAAGGGTATTATCCAGTAAGCTTGATGATAGATTGAAAGTGATGAGCGAGGATGTTGAAGAATGCTGGCAGAACCTTAGAGATAGTATGGTTGAGGCTGCGAAAGAAGTGTGTGGAATGAATAAGATTGGGAACGGCAAAAAGCGTGATGTGTGGTGGGATGATGAGGTGAAAGTGGCTGTGTATAAGAAAAAGAAAGCATGGCGAGACTACCTTGCTACTAATGACTGTGGTATGAAAAATTTGATGAAAGACAGGTATAAGCTGCAGAAAGCAGAAACGAAGGCACTAGTGAAAGAGAAGCGTGAAAGGTGTAGGGTGTTAGATGAAAACAAGATGTCGGACAACTTCGAGGAAAATTCCAAATTATTTTGGAAAGAAGTACGTAAGATCCGAAGTGGTCCGGCACCTTGCAGAATGAATAAAGTGCGTTCGAAAGAAAACAACCTGCTTACAAATAAAAAGGATGTTCTGCAGCGATGGAGTGAATACTATGGAGAACTGTATGAGAGTGGCGACTCCGTCTCTGATACTGAGAGCGATTCTAATGAATTGCCACACTCAGGCCAGGGACTGGAGGATGCCATTAGTATGAAAGAGATTGTGAAAGTGATAAGAAGTTTGAAATGTGGAAAGGCTGCGGGAATTGATGAGGTGACTGCTGAGATGATCAAGTATGGTGGTCCTAGGGTCTGGGATGCCTTCTGTGCACTCTGCAACCTTTGTTGGCAGAAGGGGGAGGTTCCAGAGGACTGGCGCACGGCAGTCATAGTACCTCTATATAAAGGGAAAGGTTCCTACCTAGACTGTGCGTGCTATAGGGCCATCAGCTTGATCAGCTTAGCGAGTAAAGTCTATACTAAAGTATTGACTGAACGTATGAAAGGTGTTTCAGAAAGATATTTGTGGGAGGCGCAAGGTGGATTCAGGAACGGTAGGGGTTGTATGGATCAGATTTTCTCGCTTCGCGTTATCGTGGGAAGGTTTCTGGCTTTAGGTCAGAAAGTTTTCTGCGCTTTCGTGGATCTAGAGAAAGCATTCGATAGAGTAGTGCGGAAGAAATTGTGGAGTAGTCTGCCTGAATATGGCGTGGAGGGCTCCTTACTGCAGGCTGTGAGGTCATTATATCGAGACCACAGAGCCTGTGTAAGGATAGACGGTGACATGTCGCCCTGGTTTGAAGTCTGTTCTGGTGTCAGACAGGGCTGCGTGATGTCTGCCTGGCTATTCGTGCTGTATTTGGACAGTTGCCTCCAGAGATTGAAAGGTAATATGAGTGGTATGGGATGTGGTGACACAGTAGTAAACTGCCTATTGTACGCTGACGATGCTGTGCTAATAGCACCATCAGAAGCAGAGTTGCAGACACTAGTCACGTGCATGAAAGAAGATTGTGAAGTAAAAGGATTGAAAATGAATGTGAACAAAACTAAGGTTCTGGTGTTTGAAAGAGAAGCGGAACAAACGAAATGTGTGATTAGTGTAAATGGAAAATGTCTAGAACAGGTGAATGAAATTGTGTACCTGGGGAGTGCGTTTTCGAGGGATGGAAGATGTGAGTTGGATGTGGAGAGACGGGTAGCAGCCGGCAATAAAGTGAACGGTGCTCTGTCCGCATTAGTGGGTAGTGTGAATATATCTAACACTGCTAAAATGGCCATCCACAATGCGGTGTTGGTGCCAACTTTGTTGTACGGCAGTGAGGCCTGGATATGCCCGAAATCGAGTGAAAGTATGATAAATGCTGTGGAGATGCGGTCTCTCAGAAATATGTGCGGTGTCACGCTTGCGGACAGGATAAGCAATGATGAGATACGCAGTATGACAGGGTTGCACAACAGTGTTATTGTAAAAATGAAGAAAGGAATGCTTAGATGGTTCGGGCACATGGAAAGAATGAGTGATGAAAGACTGACGATGAACAAAGAAAATATACAGAGCAAAAGTGAGTGGTAAAAGAAGCCAAGGAAGACCAAGGCTGACTTATGAAGATCAAATAGCCAGAGTGTTAGCAGACGGAAATGTCAAAAGCACTCGCATACCTAGGCGAAAATGTGTGAGGAGAATGATGAGATTTGAGGAAGCGAAAGAGGTGTGTAAGGACCGCGACTCCTGGCGCTCCGTCCTCTCTGACTACCCCGTTGGGGATACAGCGTGAAGTTATGTTATGTTATGTTAAATGACACATCTGAAATGTCTTTATCATCTATTCTAAAGGTCTGCACTTTTTGGTCACAAATCTTGAGGAAAGTAACACGTAAGTCGTTTTCATCGTCATCAATCTCATTAATTACGGCAGCATAACGATATTGTACATTTTTAGCTGGAAATTTCACAAGAACGTAATCTCCAGTATTGTAACATGAATTCCGAATGCTACTCGTTCCTGCTATATTATCATCCAATCTTTGAGGGTACTTGTTTGGTGTAGGTGTAAATTCTGGTTCAGCAGATTCAAGATCTTCCGTTTCGGACTCTGTAAACACTTCTTCTACTGTCCATCTAGGTTTTAGAGCAAAGTTGATACTGCCAATCTTATAATGCTCACAAGATCCGCTGTTGCAAAAACAGCTGAGACTTCTCATTGTAAGTGTTTTACATTTAGTTGGACGACCGAGGATGGAGCTGGAATAAACACCTGCGACCTGATGCACATTTAAAGTGCCTTTAAAACCTCAGGACGCTTCCTCTTCAACTTTATCGACCATTGCCTGGATGTCTTTAGCGTCGATTGCGATACATGTGATGCCAAGGCATCGCTCTTGGATTACTTTAACAAACTGATCGATATTGTTGATGTCGCCTCCAGAATTAACAACAAAATCAGCTGTTCTTTTGCACGTTGCTCCGATACCATCTGGTGCACCTTTGCCATGGCCACTTTCGGTGTAGTTCCATGTAAAGTTCTCAATATCTGGAATTTCTTCAGAGAGTTTGGTTGCCATTATAAAAAACATCGTTTTATTACGATACTGCGTTACAGGGCCATCGCTCAAGAAATGCACTCGTTTGATGCCACGTGAAAGAGTCTTGAAAATTGGTCGCAGATGTGTCCAAATGGCAGCAGGTGAATGGGCTATGTTCTCGGAGACTGTGCAAAAAGAAAGGATGGAATTCCGTAGGTAAACTACTACGGTATGCAGACTCAGTTGTGCTCGAGATCCACCGAAATGAAAGGCCTGTATTTCTTCTGCGTACTTAGTGCAATAATTTTCGCTGAAATCTACGTGGATCAGGACTTCATCATCTTGTAGGTTTGGCTTCAAATCATGCATGGCTTTATATTGGTGAACAATATTTCGCTGGTGATCCAAAAATTTCTGTAAATCTTCCTGCAAATGTGTTATGAGCTGTCTTGGATGTACTTCAAATGTTTTTTTCAAATATTTGGTCACCAGTCGGGGCTTTTTAGTCTTAAAATCTCGGATTTGTTGTCTTTCGGAAACCCACATTTTATATTTTATGACATTTCTATCATCAAATTCTTTATAATTCGGGTTTTTATCAAGGCAAGTATGACATGATCTCGCCAAACAAACCTCATTATACCGGTCGCAACATAGATCTTCCAGCAACTTCTGGTGATTGTTGTAAGTCAATATGTTAGCAATATGAAGTGCATTGAGCTTCATGTCTATGTTGCTGTGAACTATGCATAGACATGTATCGCGGTTTTGAGCGTTTGGTTTCACAACCCAAAATGGACGGAGTCGGCAAAATGTTCGGTAGCTAATTTTTAAGTTCCCAATCATAAACTTTTTGTAAAGATTAGAAACTGTGTCAAGAAGATATCTCTTCTGTTTCTTCACAGTTTTTCTGGTTATAAATTCTTTTTTACCAGCTGCCATACGGCTATTACTATCATCTTCGAAAAAATTCTGAACGACTCGTTTATAACTATCAGGTATTTTACACCGTTTAGCTACAGGTACATCCAAGCCATTGAGATTAGAGTTTTTGCTGGGTCCAGACAACGACTTAATTTCTTTAGGTATCCAGTGCCTGTACTTTTGAACAATACTGCCAGTAACAACTTTTTTAAAGATTTGTTTCTCTTTGGTACGTTTCAATGTGGAATAATTTTCTTTTAACTGCTCACTAATGACGTCGCTAAACAATGCTTTCTTGACTACTTCTTTTCTTTGATCAGGCTCGTCTAACATTTTCAATATCTTTGTCTTAGGTGTATCTTCAACGTTATTTTTGTTTTTACTTTCAAATCTCGCTAATCTTTTTTTGTACTTCTCAAGTTTTTTCTTTAAACGTGCGATCTTTTCATTTCTTTCCCTGTTAAACTTCTTGCGTCGCTTTGTGGCTTCTTTTTTTTTTGCTGTAGACGAGCACTGGAAACTACTGGGCTTGGAGCTGAAGATATTTGAACTGAAACTGGAGTGGAGGGTCTTGAAGGCGGAGTATCTACTTCTGGATCTGATAACGGCGTATTTTCTCGTAAAAAAGTATTAGTGACGCTTTTAAGTCGTAAGTCTTTTGGCTCGGTATTCGGTGCAGTGTTCTTTCCACTTCTTTAGGGCAGCTCTGTGCTCACGAGGTGTCATATTCTTTACTAACTTCCGCAAACCTTTTTCTTTCTTCTTTTGGTATTTCAACTTCTCCTTTTCTCTCATTTCTTCTCTCTTTTGAGGGTCATTTTTTCTTCTTTGGTATCGTAGTCGCTCTGCTTCTCTCTTTTTCTGTAGTAATTCCTCTCGAGATAACTTTTTATTTTTAGGAGCCATATCATGTGTGTTCTATCAGCCTGTGTAAAATAATTTAAGTTTATAAAGGAAAATAATGCGAAGCAATGATTCTTTGATGATTCTTACATTAATGAAACAGACTAGCGGATAAATTTACACAAACAATACATAAAAATAATAACCAATACGCAAAATACACAGTCCCCTGTTGTGTAGAACAGTCCCCTGCTGCATTTTCAGGCAGAGGACTGTTCCCAGGGGACTGTGTATTTCGGTTAAATTTCACAATGTTTACAAAACTGATGTAAATTAGTTTTTTAAGAACCTACCGATCAATTTAGACATAAATAATAATGAATTATATATAGAGATAATTAAAGTAATTAACACAAATATTATTACTGACCAGAGGACTGTGTGGTAGCGGTCCAAACGCGTGTTCACCTCACTAATGATGGTCTGACACTAAACAAAATGGCGTCTCGCCGCCGCATTCGGCAAGGTTGCCAACTTCACAACAATTGCGTTCCGTTTCCCTCAAAAAAACGTTTGTAAACATTACAGTTTTTTTTTATTATGGCTTTAACTTTTTGGCAGGGGACTGTATGGAAATTCTGGGGACAAAGTTTACAGGACTTTACTAAATAAATAAAATACGTAATGAGACCTTGTTTTACGAAAATAATATAATTTAATTATTTTTCTTTATGATATTAACTGCCAAATGTATGTAGTTTTAATAACTTCTTCGTAAATCTCATTTCTAGGTGGGAATACAGTGATGGGGACAGCCAGGGGACTGTGTTTTTAGAGCTTCTATCACGTCTAGAAAAAAACTTGAAATAGTTATGGTTCTAAAAACAATGGGCCCGTAAAGTTTCGGGGTTAAAGTTTCATTAGGAGTGATTTAAAAAAAAAATTAAATAACTTTTTGAAAAAATCGTTCGGGACAGCCGATTACGAGCTTACAGAGAATCGCCCATAAACTTCAAGTGTACCCAATTTCACACGTCCGCACAATTTTATAAAAAGAGAATAAGTTTTCGCCTCACATATTAATATATTATAATGAAGTAGCGGATATTACTTTTACTACGCTCAAAATTTTGGCAGCCGGGTCTTCTATACTTGTTTTGTCTCTTCAAATCTCATTCTCCTCACATAATGCTTCTATTATTTTTCTTCGCCTTATAATTGTCGAATATTGCTATGGAAACCTAAATTAATGTACATGCACAGATTTCATACTTTTGTTATCTATACAAATATTATAAAGAAAAAAATTTGATAGTTTGCTTGTAATAGATAAACTCAAAAACCACTTAACGGATTTCAAAAATTCTTTCACCTATAGAAAGCTACATTATTAACGAGTAACATGGGCTGTATTTTATTTAAAAAAAATTTGTACCCGTGCGAAGCCAGGGCGGTTGCTAGTATAATAATATATTTAGCTTTTAAACCTGTTTTCTGGGGATTTCATACCAATTTCCTTATGCTCATTGCTCATTGATGGCACGAATATCAAAAACAAGTTGAATACGAATAACATAAAATATTTCGCTTAGCTTATGCATCACCAATTTGGCTATTTATACGTATACATACATGTACATTGTACATACATCTACTTATGTACATAGATAGCATATTTCAATATTTGTTTGAGTTTGTTTTGAAGAAAATCTGCAGTGCGAAAGTGAGTGGTAGTAGACGCCAAGAAAGAGCAAGGCTGACTTATGAAAAATAGAACGAGTGTTAGCTGACTGAAATGTCAAAAACACTCGCATACCTAGATGGAAGTGTGTAAAGAGAATGATGAGATTTGAGGAGGCGAAAGAAGTATGTAAAGACGTTATACATTAGACATAATATTATTTTTTGATTTCAAAAACCTTGTCGCGTGGATATGTTCATAACAGTAGCCACTAATTGATTTGATTGGACTATGTTTGGTTGGTTTTTGAGTAAGTAACTACTTGCTAAGGTACATTTACTTTTCATGCCGCACAAGAACTTTTTTGATAATAAATAATTTAACATAAAGTATTAATCATTTTCACGAATAACGGCACTAGGTCGTCGGTGTTATAAAGATTTACCAATGTGAAACCTGTTTGTAGGTACCTTGTTATCCACTTAATGTACCTATGTATCTTTACCTTGCATTTTTATTGCATTTTCTGAATAAAAATAAAAAGTTCTAAACTTAAATAAAAACTCGTTTTAACAAGTTTTTTGTATTGCTTTTATTAATCAAAAAATCAAATACACTTAGCAGTCACAGGCGCGATACATACAGTGATATATTCTACAAAGAAGGCGCGGGAGACGACAAATTATTAGATAAAACAGCTGCTACACTAAGTGTATTAATTAGCCTTCTATTATACAGCGTTCTCACTGAAAAAATGAATTTTATTGTAGTATAGGACCTACAATTCTTACTTTTTACTTTTACCTACCTTGCGACCGCAACCCCCCAAGGAGTCACGACTAGGGAATTCGATCCCGGCCCTTATTTCTAATCCCGGGATTTCGGGATTATACTTAGTTAATCCCGGGATCCCGAGATGATTTCGGTATTGAGGGTTACAAATAAACGATAAAAAAAATCTTATAGAAATTAGTTCTTTAATCAACAAATTAAAATTTAGACCAAAATCAACATATTTAATAGTAAACGCCAACGTATTTAACATTTAACGCCTAGCTAACTGCGCCTCACTGACTTGCCTGCAATTTCATTAAAAATAAAAATAATTTAATATTGAGCAAGCATTACCCGTGCGCTTGCTCGACTATGACTCTAATTTGAAATACAAGAATTTTTATCGCAAACAAGCATCGGCGAGTAACCCTTTGAACTTCCTTGCCTATTATTTTAGTTCAATATACATAATAATAATAATATACTCAGACGTTTCATACAGCGCCATCTTGTCCCAAAGTAAGCAGCACAGAGCTTGTGTTATGGGGTACTAGACAACTGATATACTACTTATATACTTTTCTTTTGTAAATAAATACATATTATACATAAACACCCAGACTCGGGCCGGGAATCGAACCCACAACCCCCGTTTACTTTCCGTCGCGCTTAGCCGTTGCACCACAGAGGTCGTCACAACAAGAAATTTTAATTCAAGCTATCATCGCAAATTAACCAAATAAGCTTGTTACATTGACATGATAATGATACAGTCTATTTTGCAACTTTTTTTTAAATAATGTCGATCCCAAAAATCCCGGGATCAGGAAAAACCAATTCCGAAAATTTCGGGACTGAAAAGCGGTCGGGATCCTAGGATTTCGGCTTTCGAGATCCTGGGATCGAATCCTCTAGTCACGACCTAAAACACGTACCTAAAGGGTAGTGAAACTGCATTAAACTACTCTTAAAAATTTAGAATGTATTATATACTTACACAACTCCAGATAATAATAATAACATGTATGTACAGTAACTTATTTATTATACATGTATACAAATAAATAAATTTAGTGACTGTCTGTGATCTCAAGATAAAGATTTGTTTTTAATCTCATGTGGCTATTGCACATTTGCATATTACCAAAACTCAAACGTGCATTTTTTAAATTTTTATCTGTCTGTCGGTCTGTATTTGTTTGTCCGGGCTAATATCCGAAAATGGTGGACCAATTTTGGCGGGACATATTGGAGGACATTTCATTTTTTGTCACGAAAAATAATCTTTAAAAGCACATGATACCGCGGATCACAGCTAGCTGGATATAACATTAATAATTTCAATTTTATTTTCTGATTTTTATTTTATACCATTTAAATTTAATAGTTTCAACAATAATTTACTATTTTTCACTATTAACTATTGGAAACGTTAAAGTAATATTTGTAACCCAAATTTTGTAACTTAAATTACAGGCAGATGCAATTTTCAGGACGACAGCAGAAATTATACCTATTAATAAAATCTAATCCTCTCTGACTACTCCGTTAGGGATACAGCGTGAGGATGTGTATGTATGTATGTAAAAGAAGTGTGTATTATTCACAGCAGTAAATAGTAGTAAAATTAGCGGAAATAACGTGGAAATACCAAGACAAACAACTCAACATTAGTGAGATATATTGAGCACTGATCGAGTCTCTCTGTCGTCCGGTGTGTCAATCTTCAATGTTGCCAAAATAATCTGAAACAGTAGATATTACGTAAATGTCTTAATACAAATAATTATTAAAAAATAATATAGCTGTATATGTGTATGATAAGTATATAACACCCCCTTTATTAGAAGCTGTTTTCAACAAATGCCTCCCAGGTAATTGTAGTATTTTCTTTAATATTGAGATAATGGTTTTCTTGTAATATATTTGTTTAAGATTTATCATGTTTAGGTAAACAGACTTTATTTGAATCACTAACAATACTTGTTAAGTATAAACGTCGTGAAAAGAAAATAACATAGACATAGATTTACTTAATATTTCAACCTGTTCAAAATCTTAAACATTTTTTATATTTTTATTATTTGTCAAATGTTGAGTATAAGTATATGAGGGTAATATTAATTTTATTGTCATTCTTGAATGAATATATTACTGAGATTCATATCAGCAACTGTCAACGGATTGTGTTCCGATTATGGTTCATATTTATTGTAATTAAAATCAAGTGTTCTCTTCCATCATTAAACCTCATATAATCACAGCCAAACCAGTTTTCTTTAATCTTGTGTGAAGAACCAAAGACCTATGCAATATACAGTCCACATACAAATTTTTACACAACGAAACAAAAATACCAGATAAGTAAAAAAAAACATGTAATGCATCCATGCATATCCTCACGCTGTCCCTAACAGTAGTCAGAGAGGACGGAGCGCCAAGTTTCGCGGTTCTCGCATACTTCTGTCGCCTCCTTCACCTCCTCTAATATCATCATTCTCCTTACACACACTTCTGCCTAGATATGCGAGTGCTTTTAATATGTAATGTATGTAATTCGAATAAACAAAAATTAATTAAACTTATAATTACGATACCATTATCACAATTCATTACCCACCAAAACCGACAGCTAAGCCGCCGCAAATTATTTTTTTTCTGTTTCCTTCCAAAATTGGAAAAAGAATAATACTTATATTCAAAACTAGAGATCCGCCCCGGCTTCGCACGGGTGAAATTATTTTGAAAATAAATTACAGCCCATGTTACTCGCTGATAATGTAGCTTTCTATAGGTGAAAGAATTTTTGAAATCGGTTGAGTAGTTTTTGAGCTTATCCTTTACATAACAAAGATTTTTTATTCTTTATAAAATTACACACGTACATTTATGCATATCTTCACGCTGTATCCCCAACGGGGTAGTCAGAGAGGACGGAGCGCCAAGCGTCGCGGTTCTTACATACTTCTTTCGCTTCCTCAAATCTCATCATTCAGCTCACACATTTTCGCCTAGGTATGCGAGAGGTTTTGACATCTCCATCTGCTAACACTCTGGCTATTTGATCTTCATAAGTCAGCCTTGGTCTTCTTTGGCTTCTTTTACCTGAACCTGAAACCTGAAAACAATGTTTAATACGTGTAATATCTTGAATTACAGTTAAGTATTTCTTGAATTATGGTTATGTCGTCTGGAACACCATCCAGATGACATAACTGCAATACATAGGACGTTCGAAAAGTTTTGTCCTTTGCCGTTATCTTTCACAGTCTGTCAAAATACTCTCCGTTACAGTCAAAGCACTTCGACATACGCCGAAACCATTCTTCAAACCAATCCTTCCATTTTTGTTCAGAGAGATCGGCACATTTTTGATCCCTCGCTTCCAAAAGCTTTTTATCAGTTGAATAACTTCTTCGTTTCAGACGTTTTTATATTTCTGGAAACAATCCGAAATCGCGGGGTGCGAGATCTGGACTATACGGAGTATGATCCAAAATAGTTAGCCTAGATTTGCCGAAAAATGAATTGTGTTCTTAGCTCTATGCGACGGAGCATTGTCGTGGTGAAGTAGCCATGTGTTAAGGCGAGACTGGTCGTATATTCCAAAGTGTTTCAATTACTTTCGGTAAACATTTTTCTGTATGCCCTGTACTAGAACGGTCACCAGACCGTTCGCTGTTTATCTAATACAACTCTTTCCACAAGACCACGCTTACCAAAGAATCAATCATTCGTTTTTTCGCCGAGCCCACCGGTGCATCCTCCTCTTCGAAAAGCCGCACTTTGTTTTGCGATTTTGTTGGCACGTCGAAGTAGTACAACCCAGTTTCGTCGCCTATTATGATGCTGTTAACATCCTTAGATGCCCTACTTTCAAAGCGTTTAAGCATTTTTTTACACCACTTTACTCTCGTATGCTTTAAGTCCTCTGTCATTAAGTGGGGTACTCAAAACTTTCTTTCTTTAAAGACGGACAGTATTCACCCAACACAAGAGACAATTATGTGACACACTCGTCTTCAGATAGATTTCGTAAAAAATTCTAACGGATAACAGTGCGATACTCGGTTTTCCTCCACGTTGACGTGATTCCTTTACGCACTCAAAAGGACTGACCGCATGAACATGAATAAACACGCTGCACGTTACTTCTACCCGCGCTTGCTTGAGGACTTGAAATTATAATCACAATGAGCTACGATTGCTAGAAACCGCAAAGGACAAAACTTTTTGAGCGCCCATTACAAGAAATATTCCAGCGAGTCGGAGGCCTGTTATACTTAGCCTAACTTATGGCCCCTGCAAAGCTCTAGTCAGGGAGGGTTTGAGAGTTCAAATCAAATCCAGAAATACTTAAACCAACCCACCGTTTTTTACATTGTTTACTTAAATATTTTTTACCATTTTTTCGGATTTGGGATACGATAATTGGATTCCACGTTTTTCGGCACAGTGAAATCGAAATTTAATGTATGGTTAATAAACTAAATAAATCATTAAACTGATTGGATTGGCCTTGATGAGCTTTCATCGTGAAGTCGAGATCAATCCAGAGATTGTCATCCACGTTGGTGCCTTTTAATTAACGGAGATGCTTCGTTTCTGGCCATCACTATGTACAGTGTATGTAGGAATCAAGAAAAATACTGAGAACAAGATTATTCTCACAAAATATTAATTCAATGCTGATTTCACTGATAGCAAAATATTTTTGGAACTACATGCGAACTGCTATAACAGTCATATACGCTTCTTTTTTTTTAAATTTCTTAATGACATTGACACCTTAAGGAAATAAATAAAATGTCATCTGTCACAATCTAAGCAACTAAAATGTTGTGTTATTCTTTTTTATTTAGCGTTATATATCTGCTTAACTTTTATGTGGTTCTATATTATATTACTGCGTGACATTGGCAAAATTCGCAATCGCAACGGCGCATCGAAATAAGAACTGGTTTAAAAAAGTAATTTTATATCGAAACAGTAACGCTACTGCACTGACGTTTCGTCTGTCAACTTAATGTTATCACGGTAGACTGAGTAGACTCCATCTTTTTGTTGCCTTATCGCACGTTCTTTATAAATTACTTTACTACCAAGAAATCAAATAAATATGACCGAAACTAATATATAGACCGTGTTCAGTACAAGAATAACATATACACACCGGCACAATTAGCGGAACAGAAAAAAAAGTGAGACTATGAAATAATAACGCATATATTTGACGAAAATGTAATTAGACACAAAATAACAAATTGATTAACATCTTTTAAAAGCGACTGTGAAAAGTCTACGTTATTTTTTATTGAAAAATAAAGAAATTTGAAATAAGTGAAATTTTTAGATGATTATGAATCATCATAAAAATTATAAAAAAAAGTAAGCATTAAATGGTTTAACAATAAAATTAAAGCAAAATTAATAACGAGTGTTTCCCCCTCTTGCTCTGATTACGGTTTCCATTCGTCTGGGCATGCTACAGATTATGTTATCGATGATTTCTTGAGGCAACCGCTCCCACTCCTCAAGTAATGCGTTTCCAAGTACATTCAGATTGTTGGGGGGTGGCATTCTGGATTTAACCCTTCTTTTTAGCAAGTCCCAGACATGCTCTATCAGATTCATATCGGGGGAATTTGCTGGCCACTGCATCACCGGTATACCTACGTGGCTCAGATATGCCTGTACCGATTGTGCACTATGAGCACGAGCATTATCTTGCATTAGAATAAAGTCGTCACCAATAAATGGGGCAAATGGTACAACATGTTCTTCTAAAATGTCTCTGATGTATCGATCTGCTGTCATGGTCCCTCCTGTGACTATCACTAACTCCGTGCGAGCTCCCAAACATATCCCTCCCCAAACCATAATCGAGCCGCCACTATAAGCCACTGTGTGTTCAAAATTAGACTGTATGTGGCGTTCTCCTTTGCGTCTCCATATTCGCTGTCTCCCATCGATCTTTTTTAAAAGAACTCTGCACTCATCAGAAAAGAGAACCTGCTGCCATTCGTTCAAATCCCAATGACGATGTTCTCGCGCATAGCTTAATCGGTTTACGCGGTGACGTTTCTCAAGTTTTGGGCCTTTGGCAGGTATATACGACCCTAAACCAACTTCTTCAAATCTCCTGCGAACTGTACGCTCACTTACTCGTACTCCTCGAACGTCTTTCAGTTCATTTCGAGCTTGTACAGCCGTTAATCGCGTATTCCTACGAACTCCAAGTTGTAAAAAACTGTCATCTCGCCTCGATGTACATCTTTTTCTACCTTGACCCCTCCTCCTCACAAGAGAATTAGACGATCTGTACCGCTGGATGCTGCGATGAATCGTTGATACTGGTCGACGAAGCCTTGAGGCAATCGATCTGTAGGTATGGCCATTTCTTCTCATTTCATCAGCCCTAATGATTTCCAGTGATGTTAAGTCAGGCATAATAAAGAGCTTTTAATAAACAAAATTGCCTACAAATTTACAATAACAAATTTATAAAAAACCATTAAGTGCAATTTTTCAAAAAAATTACAATTACGTAGTTATTACTCGAACAAGTTGACAAAACGTATTGTTCGGGAAAATAAAACAAATGAATGAAAAAAGTGTATGTCATCTAATTTTCTATTTTCAAATTTGACAATAAATTAAAAAAATATCATAACTGGCCAGTTCCTCAAGTAAAAGATTTTAAAATCCTGCTTTTTTTGTGTTCCGCTAATTGTGCCGGTGTGTATATATACAAATGTGATACTGTACAATGTCATGGCCAGATCTCCATATAATTCTGAGACATCTCTTTTATATTTATATAAAATGATAATTTATTCTTATTTTAAAATAAAGTTGTCACCATTGTCTCTGATCCAGAGTTTCATAGTGAATTCCTGTCTACGGCACAGAATTATAGTTTTTGCAAGTTTCTAAATAATTGTCTAAAAGATAAGTATATTTTTGGTGACTATCGCCAGAAGGACTGATTAAGTATATTATGGTATGTGTGTAGGGCCCTCCCTTGACTTGACTTTCAGACTTGTCAATCAATAAAGGATGAGGGTCCATAAAGTGCTTTTTTTACCCGAAATTTAGGAAAATATCGTTCATCTTGCGTATGAATTTTTTGCATTTAATTATTTTCGAACATATATATATTTTAAGTTTTTATCAATATCATTTATATTATTATAGTATAGTTATAGAATTTATTAGTCATTGACTTAATGTCTCACCATAGACGCCATATTGAATTTTTTTTAAAAACAATCTAGCCCATATCCCGCACGTAAGTGAGACTAATCCAAATGGTATCTCATACGTTGAAATCAGTTGTGGTTTGGACTCTGTGAGAGAACTAATAGACATACTTAAATACGATACAATACTCTTTATTGCACCAGTAAAAGTATATTACAATAAAGGAATAAAAACACTAATGACAGTACGATTTCAAAAGTTCTGTTTTTAGACTTAAAAAGTAGTTTTTGTAATAAAATACCTCAAATTATTTTGGAGTTGCCATTTTGTAAATTCAAAAGAAGGATGAAAGAAACACTCATTAAAAAAGCATATTATACAGTAGACGATTACTCATTGGCTCACTTCTACATGGTACAATTTGTATGAATTTTTTTTTATCATTTGTAAATTTATATGTAGATATTATATTGTATGCCTTCACCTGTATATATTATATACAGCGTGAGGATATGTATGTACATACCTATTTTTATTTTGTTTATTTTTTTGGACATGGCTTTTATATTTTATTATTATTTAAATTTCGATTTATTGTACAAAGTAATAATTATTAATTAAAAAGAAATTGTTATAATGAAATCATAATAAGTTACAACCACTTATGACTATTTAAAAGTACTCTTACGAGCCCAATACGAAGACATTTTGAATTGATTTGATTTGAAAGACTCAAAAAAAATTTAAAATAAGAATTTAAATAAGATTATGTAATTTTTTCCAATATAAATTCTGCCGTCATCCTGCCTATGCCATCTTCCCGCGGTTTAAATGATGTAAGTTAAAAGTATTACTGTGAAAATTGTTAATTTTAAAGGTTAAAATAGTAATGGTCAAAAATAATACGAAACAATTTTAAATATAAAGACTTGTACTTGGAATTACTAACTTCGGGGTTCATAGTATGGGGTATCAAAACTAGATATTCGAAAAAATTTAACTTACTTTAAATATTTTATAACATATTGTATAGACTCCGGTGTTACTTTGTGGAAATCCATTTTATGTCAAAATCCGCTCAAACTCCAAAAACCACGAATCGACATGTGTTTCGCCTCTCAACGAAGCATCCTCGGGATAAACCAGAGATAGTGCTCGGTCAGCTATTGGATTGGATTGGAACAGATTGGATTCGGAGCTGGTTAGCTGACCGAGTCCTATCTCTGGTATATCCTGAGGATGCTTCGTTGAGAGGCGAAACACGTGTCGATTGGTGGTTTTTGGAGTTTATGCAGAAAATAGCTAAAGATTTTAGGTATTCATCACATTTTATAACATTTTAAGGAATTTAAGCAAACGTTATAATGATGACACATTCCTAAACGGTGGTGTGTGAAATTGAATATTGTTCGTTGTCAAATAGGTATTTCCTGCCATTTTAATTAACACTATCACGTAAAGAATGCTCCATAGCTTGCATTATAATACTAGTTTTTACCCGCGATTTTGTCAGTCACAGAAAATTTGGTGAAGTGCGAGTTGATTCTTGTACAGAGGGTTCCTTACGATGTTACAATATTATTTATAACATTGTAAAAGCTGTACCTACCTACATATCAATGACATGCCTAGGGCTTCAGAATGGTGCAAGCCGACATAGGTATATGTTCTTCATTGTTTTTTAAAAGTATATAGAAGGCTAAAATATTATAGATTACTAATAAATCATGAATTTGACACAGCCGGTGGACAAGAAGACGGGAAAGAGATCGCTCCCCGCATTATTTTTATAATACTTTTCTATTAAAAATGTACAGGCTTAAATAGTTTATCAGTTAGTTGTTTATCCAAATTCGTTTTTTCGCCGTAACCATAAAAATTCTAAATATTTTCGTTTGAATAAAATATACAGCACCGATAATATTATGTAGTACCACCTACCTATAACTTGATGGGAGAACAAACAAAATCTAATCAGTTTCGTACACTAATATATTAAATGCGAATTACTAGTCAGTGAAACACATGCACTGATTTATTGTCTATTATGTATTTTAATAGTCGACTGACCGCCGAATTTAATAGACGGGTAGCAGCCGGCAATAAAGGTGAACAGTGCTCTGTCCGCATTAGTAGGCAGTGTGAATTTATGTAACTCAGCTAAAATGGCCATACACAATGCCATACAATAAAGTTAAGGCCAATTTTATTGTATGGTAGTGACCCCTGGATATGCCCGAAATTGAGCGAAAGTAAGATAAATGCAGTAGAAATGCGATCTCTCAGAAATATGTGCGGTGTCACCCTTGCGGATAAAATAACACAAATCAGGCGTAGGTTTCAACGCAACAATTAGTTGTTTTTTCTATGCAACGTTCAAAAATTTGACATTTTCTATGCTGAGTAAAACTTGTACTTACACTTTAGCTCCTCACAATGAACAACTTATTGGATTTTTTATTTCAAATTAACTCACTTATGTTGGAAATTAAAAAAATACTTATCACTCGTCCAGCGGCTCATACAAGTAAATATTAGGTAAAAACGAAAAAGTTGAATCACGTTGAATAGTATTTGTATCGTATTCACAGAACATTATTACTGTCGTATCTTTCAATCTGTACAAAATTCACTATGAAAACCGGGCTTTTCGCTTCATACTAATCGCTATATAAACGTTAGTAAAAAAAGCTACAGCTATAACGAATTTTGCCACTAGAGAGAAAGAGAGGCAAGCCCCGTTGCAAGCCAACGCGTGAGAGTGAGACGATTGATTACTTTGATTTTTGCTCTGATTATACCTTGAGAGGTCGTTAGTGTCGATCGACAGACGCACTGATTGGTCGCGACTTGGGTTCAAAAACCTGTTATATTTCTCTAAGATTCCTACACTATTATAGTTTGACAAGTATTTTGCGGGAATTTAAAACTGATATGATTTGAAGTTTTGAAGTTGATATTTATTACTCATTCTTGACATGTTAGTATTCTATGTTCTTGACTGAGCATTTTAGTAAGGTATGCCGGACTTAGGACGGAGTTTGTATACCACCACTGCTACATATCTGAACGTTAATATATACAAACGTAAATTAAGTATTATCTTAATAGACTTCCTCAAATTCTCCGTTTTAAAAGTTGTCGTTGCTTAGGGTAGGGACCTGGCGGTATTATACCTCTTTGAATAGCCAAGTTAATTTGCTAGTGGAGCCGTACCGCAGCACTATCTTTCCCTCTTTCTTGTTTTAGGAACTGGAAATTTTGCACATTGCATGAAGTGTATAAGAAGGAGTATTTGGAAATTTGACTTTTTTAATGACGCAAGAGAAACCTGAATACAAGTACTCAACAGGGGTGAGACTAGGTTGTGTAGGAGTTTTTGCTCACTAAAACTCATGCGGTGGCCGTCCTCTGCGCGTTGTAGACGGGCTCCGATTTTGGAACGCATCGGAACTCCTGTCGCGCTGTGCCGAAGCACTTTTCGGGAGAGCACTAACTAAAACCCCCCTAGCACCCTCGCAGTACCATAACAGCGCGGACAACACGCGCTATCGTCATGTGGGTCGCATGGATGGATGACAAGTCAACATTTTTGCTTGTAGAGATTTCAATGAGTCTTTGTGTTTGTCTGTAACTGTTCGTGTAAATATGCGATATTTCTTATCGTCGACGTTGCGTTTTGTTATCGTCCCGTAGGTGCTGTGTCAAACGACTTAGGAATTTGAAGCATTCGTTATCCTAAGGTTATCTTGTCATTATGCGACGATACGGTTGGAATTTGTCACGTACAACTTTTTGTGTTCGGTACTAAAATTGGACAATGGAACACTTACGGAACCATCTCCATATCAGTCATAAATAGCTTTCTCGGAGATAATTTGCCGTGAACAGCTTTTTAACAATTTTAGTAAGTAGTGAGTGGCTCAAATATCATACCATAAAGCTGATGAATCAAAAAATCGGCCAAGAGCGTGTCGACAGTAGCAATTTTGTATAAATTAAAAAAGTTAAAGCTTTTGAGCTTAAAATACCCATTATTTAACGCGCAACTACAGCGAGTGCTTCAAGCTATGTTTGACAACAAATTCTGGACCTCAAACCAAGAATCAAAAATGGACGAAGCATTGGCTCTAATAGTGTGACCATTCTTGTTGACCAACTTTCAGGACTTTTACTAATGTGCGTGACTAAGGAAGAGTCACAGTATTACAATATACAGCTGATTATGATATGTTTTAATTTTTTTGAATACTAGTGGCTAAAACACTTAAGACTTACGACTATTTTGCAAATAATTATTTCAGTAATGTACGTGAAGTCGGTCATGAGCTGATACGAAATACTCTGAGAATGCGAGGTTGCCATACTTACTATAGCTAACTGTTTTACTCGTGGTTGCGCTCAATGAGATAGAAAGAGACACAAAATTTCGTTTAACACACCATGATAAGAGCGGTTACTTAGCTTTGTCCATTATGTGTCTCGATCCGAGTTCTGGACAGTTCGGTGAGGTTAATCGCGCGACATCTAGGCACAGATTAAATAATAGTTACTCTATAGTCGGCCCGGGGAACCTTGATCCCTATGATACTGACAGTTATTCCGACGACACAACCTTGTAGTGGCGTCACCGTTACATTAGAATCGAATTGGAGGTGTCTAAAAATGACATTTATTAATTTTAGGTAGATATATGCCATTACAATGATATTCCGTTGGAATTATAACAATTATTAACATTTACAAGAAATTATCTCAATCAGACTGCGTTTACGTCCTGCAAAACTTACTTCGTTTGGAAGATATCGACTAGTGCCGAAAAGTATCGATAAACAAATGTCGATAGTGGAAGTTTCCCAGGCACATTAAATGGGAATATCCTATTTTATGATAAAATATATAAATGGCCTGGTTCCCATAACGAACGCGTGTTTACCGGGTAAAAAAATATGACACGAAAATGAAATGGGTGCATTTTTATTTTTGGAAAACTTTGGTTTTACTTACTTAATCTATACCAAAAAACTTAAATCATTACAACAACAATATAACAAACATTAGTAATGCAGATTATATTTTTAAAAACATATTTACCAACGTGGCTGAATGCAAGTCGCGCCTTTGCCTATAAAAAAGTTAAGTTACATCGACACGACCCATCACTAACATGAACTGTCATAGGGATCAAGGTTCCCCGGGCCGACTATAAGTACTCGTTGACTACGCGATGTCAACTCGCAGTTGGCGTCGCCTTAAGTCGACCAACCGTCGACGAGTGTATGCCAACGGTCCATACTAATTAGCTAGTAAGCTATATTCTTGGATCTGGATAGAACTTTGTATCCGACCGTTATGGAAGACTCTTAAACAAAGTTACAGCAGTTTATTTCATTTTTCAGCGTACAACACAGCATACGTGAGCGATACAGATACCCTCGGCATACGCCGGTCGGATGTCGTGACGTTGGGGCACGCGGGGCACATGCACATGCGCCGGCGCCGAGATGTCCCCACTAACGCTACTACGGAGACTATCGAAGCTGTTAGCGTCAACGTCACCAGCGCCAATGACGCCAACGCCACACAAGCCAATCCGAGCGATGATATCAACAGAACGACCAAACTTACATCAGGTACATACTTTCCTTAGACCGTAGCGTTTCTTTCTTGACTTTTTTACCATTACTTATATTGTAGCCACATGGACAATGTCGTTATTACGCCATCACCGTGACTGTTTTACCAATTACATAAATATCACAATCAAAAATCACCGCGATTTTGTTAAAACGTCTTGTAATGTGTCTGTAAGCGATTTGATAATTAACACCATTGCTAACAAACATGCATATACTTAATTCTTTCCAAAGACGACCACAGAAGTATTTCGATTATGTAGAAATCTTAGATTAATAGATTACAATAAAAAGAAAGAAATTTGAAAATCCAGAAATCATGTTTAATACCATTTTCTGAATATTGTGCGGGAGTTCCTAGACTAACTAGATATCTTTTATTTCTTTCTGAGAAGGGATAAAATTCCCCACGGACGCGCAACCGGGCTTTACGCCGACTGAGTAGTGTTGGACTAGAAGGAACTAAGAATCGTTCTTTGTTACACTTAGTTGCTTCTTTCTACAGCGTCAGGTTGCCTTCGGGCGAGCGCTGAAGTCCAAATGAAGCGTCTTTCTTGTATTGTGTTTGTTTTTTTAATTTTCTATTGGACGCTGTGCTTGCGAAGGGTTTAACTTTTATTTATACCTATCATTTGTAAGTCAGCGATACATGAAATATTTTTAGTGTTCTAATAAGAAAAAAAAGTATTCCAATAACAAAAATAAAAAACTAATTTCAAAATGGAAAAAGGGAAATATTTATGTATTCATCTCGATGTCTATTTGTCTGTACGTTTATCACAAACTTTTTTTGACATAATCAGCTCTTTGAAACAATTGTACCTAGTAATAAATGGCTCCAAAGATAAAAACAATTCCTTTTTTGCGGAGTCCCAACACGAGGATAAAAAGAAAGTAGCAAATTTAAAAATTACTTAGATTTTTTCAACTTATTGAAGAATATACGTCAAATTGGCTGTCCACTACCTTATATCCAACTTATCCAACAGTACCTAACCAGATAAAATAAAAATTAACTTTAAAAATACAGTGTATAATGAAGAAAATTATCACGATTATATTATAGATGGATATTTTTGGAATAAAAAGAAAGTGCGACAAAGTTTGTTTTGCATTTGGCGGTCGTCAACAACTGACAATACAGAACACAAATTACGCGTCAATCAATTGTAAATATTCCTACATTCCTACTCTTTTTAGGGCTCCGTAGCCAAATGCCAAAAAACGGAACCCTTATAATTTCGTCCTTTCCGCCTATATGACCGTATGTCAGAGCCATATTACTTGGAGATTATTGGCACTATATACATAAAATTTCGTAGGTAGATATATTCTATAAACCGCTATATAAATGGTGTAGTGAAATTTTGAAATAAATAAAGTTTGGGGTGCCACTACATACATGTAATTGAAAGGGTTGAAAAAAAATCACTGGATTTTTATTGTAAACCTACATAAGCGTGTCGGGTATCTTTAGATAGCTCTTCAAAAATGATATCAAGGTTTCAAAGAGACTTTTATATTGAAATCTGAAAAATTATGAATAAAATTATTATAGTAGAACCAGAGAATATGTAGAAAAGAAGGCCGACACCCGCCTCGTCTGTAACGGAATTCTACTCTTGGCGACCGCAGAAATAACTGTTTCTCATAGCTTCAGTGGGAAACCCTATGAAATAACATTTTAAGAATAAAATTGAACCGTCTTCAAAAAACACACTGAAAAGTACAATGTAACTATCCGTTACTAATCAAAACTCAAGTACAAAAATAACTTTATAAAAACGATACAAATACTAGAGAATTAAATTTGACAGTTAATGAAGTCGGTGCCAAGCCTACCAAGCTAATAAACTTTCTGTTGTTGCACATTGATTTGGCTCCTTTTTTTGAGGTCGGTTAACAAACTTATTTTTGCTGCCGATTAAATGAATATTGTGCATCTCGACTACGGTACCCTTCACTGCCCCTGGTCCGAAAGCACTTGGCAGGTCTTTTTTTTTCGAAAATGTGTAATTTGCCGATTTCAAACGAATACAATTTTCTATACATTCTGTGTTACAAAAATGCTTCATTTGTTATTCATTATGCTTATTAGTTCATATGCAATACGAAGTCCATAATATGTGACTAATATAAGAATGTTTGTATCCTTCTTTAGTATCGTTGAGTAATTTATTATTCACACAAACGTATGTACTAAGATTACTCATTGTAATTGTGATGCGTTTTATGTTATCAATTTTGCCTTCATGTGACAGGAAGGTTAATAAAATGAAAAGAACGCAATACAAGTCTGGACTGATTTCCGACAAATATAATTAAGAACATTCTCATAAACTACAGCTTTAAACAAGAAAACCGCGTGGAAATCGAATGTTTGATTGACACTTTACCGAAAAGGTTCACAAAGTAGTTTGAGCAATTCAAAAAAATAGACACCGCGAATTGTTGCAGATATCAGCTATTACTATAAGTTAAAAAGATTTTTTTGCAAATTGAACCCCTGCGAGGTTGAAAAGAGGTGTCAAAGTTAGTAAAATAAAAGTTATGAAACTAAAACTGTATACTTATCATATAAATAAGATTGATATCTGTCTGTGATTTCAAAATAAAGGTTTTTTCTTAACCTTGTATGGTTATTTGTACGTAACCAAAACCAAAACACCCTTTGTTTAAACTTTTTGTCTCTTTGTTTGTCCGGGCTAATCACCGAAACGGTTGAACCGATTTTGATGGAACTTTTGTAGGCGGCGGGTAGAGGACTTTTCAAAGAACATTCTAGGCTACTTTTTATACCGGAAAAATACCGAATTTAACGCAAATGAATCCGCGAGCCACTTCTAGTTTATTATAAACTTACAAACAATGAAATCACTATATTTCTAGAATTATAGAGAACTGTCTGTACCCGTGACTTCGTCCGCCTGAAAATTTTTCGTGACTTTTCCGGGTTAGAGATAGATAGCTTTAAAAAAAGTAGCCTACGTCTGTCTCCGGGCACATACTATCTCTGTACCAAATGTCATCATAATCGGTTCAGCGGTTTGGCATTTACCATACAAATTTTCGTCCCCATTTCACTCCCTTAGGGGTACATTTATGATAAAAATCAAGTAGCCTATGTCCGTCCCCTGATATCAAACTATCTCCGTGCCAAATTTCATAAAAAACGTAGTAGACAGACAGACTTTCGCATTTATGATGTCAGTATGGATGGTATGGATTACAGAAGTCGGCGGCCTGTTTTTTCGTTTATAGAACTCTACTCTAACAATAAATTCGAGAAATTAGATTTCATCTTGTTTACAGTTCAATTATAGTATAGTATTAATTGCGTTGTCGAACTGTAGTTTTACAATATTAATGTAGATTATTTCATTTGATGAAATAATCTACATTAATATTGTAAAATGTGACGCGTTAGTACACCGCAAATACATGGCATCACGTCAGTATTGTATGATTCTAAGCTATTGTTAGGAATGTTTTGGCTATGAATATTGTAAACAAGAATATATTTATTGCACGTTTCGGAATATTGATGTGAATGTGTGCGATGTAATAGAGATGAGTGGCGATTCAACGGTTAATCAATGAACAACCGTTATTGTTAAAAACCCAGTTGATGAAATCAACTAGTTTTTAACCGTACAGAAAAGACGTCGGTTATAATAACAATACTTCAAACAATTACACCAATTATGTGTATAAATGATTATTTTCTTTTAATCATAACTCTATTTGCTATAAACTGTAGAAAGAAATAAACAATTACATGAATTTAGATAAGGGCATTTAAGGCATGGTGTAATTATCTATGCTGACTTACAAATTGCTACAATTGGTTGCGAAACTATTTTATTATTTTGAATAATTATATTGAAGTATAATAGGACTTTGACACTAATAATAATACTTCAGTTAATTAAACAAATTGTGTGACATCAAATTAAGCTATAAGCTTGTACCACACAACGACCTGGAGCAGCTCCTAGTAACACCCAGACTATTAGTCCAATCAATCTGTCTGAGCCCCTATGATAAATGGTCACTAATTTTAAACAGCAAAAAAAAAATTTGAGCATGAACATAAAATTTCAAGACACACTTTTTTGCTCTCAAAATGGTAGCCACTAACATAACCTAAAAAATTCGCAAATGTAAAAAAAACTGTTTTACGCGAATAAAAAAGAAAGTTGTGCTCGGATTAGAAAAAGTTAAATGAGAAAGTTTGTAGATAATGAAAAAATCTTTCGATTCAATTTTTGTGAGCTCGAATCGATTCATTACTTTTCAATATGCATCGAAAAAACCGTTGAAAATGGTGTTTTTTTGTTTTTGCTCTAAAAATATTTTGATGAAAACATTTAATAATTTCAGAAAATGTAGTCCTAAGTGACACAAAAACAATCGTTTTTGTACAACTCCAAAAATTTTTTTTTTTCAAAGTTATAGCTGTTTTCGTAAAAAAAAAAGTATCTTCGTAAAACGGCTTTTCCATCGGAACGGTTGTTTCTACAGACTTGTTTGAGGACTTATTTTCTTCGTTAGAAGTTGTACTATAAATATATTTTCAGCAACAATCGGTTTTTTTTTTGTAATATAAAAATCGCGTTTGAAAATTACGTGATTATCGTACACCGATTTTTTAGCAATAAATTGTTTAATTTCGATTTCATAGTTCTTATTATTACAGAATTCAAATGTTTTCTATATGCTCAATTTTTTTTTGCTATTTACAATTGGTGACCGGGTCATTCCCTATTGATTGGACCATATAAGAAAAGCTGTTTTTCTAAAGTGATCTGACCTGAAATCGAGCCCCCGTTTGGACGACAAATGTTCTACCACCGCTCCAACGCGTTAGTCAATGTTCGACAACGTTCGTTATATGTATGTTTGACGTCGTTTTTTATCGGTGTATGTGTGAACCTGACAGCGTAGGTTTTAAACGGATGTACCGATTTCGACGCGACTTTATTGTTTGATAGCAACAGGTTTCCAGAATGTTCTTAGCTATGTTGATTACTTTTGTGTCAGGAGTATTTTAAAAAGCTCACCACAGATATTCGCACCTATATGCAACAATACGTCACTTACTGCAATGAAACGAACGCCATTAGTTGATTATTTCTTTCGTCAACGAGTTAGTTTGTTGATGTTGAGCAAATACTAGAAATAATCTGCTTCTAGGGTTCCGTAGCCATAATAGAAAAACTGAACTTTTACAGCTTCATAAAGTCTGTCTGTCTGTCCGCTTGTCCTGACTGTCCGACTGTCTTTCATAGCTAAGGTTGCCACCCATAGTTTATAATAAAGTATAAGTGCGGACAAACGTACTGTAATATATATACGTTATGAGAGCTCCGGTTACTTTGCGAAAATCTAATTTATGTGATGAATTCTTATAACTAGAGGTCGCCCGGTGGTTGCAATTTGACCCTAAATATAAATATAAACTTATAATATAAACTCTTTGGCAGTTAGATCCAAGGAGGTTTACACATCTGTACTTATATGATTACAAACTATTATGAGTTTGACATTGACAGTCTATATGACATTGGCAGTATGAACGTAAAACTATGTCAAATCTCACATACCTCTGTGCGCGCAATATTCTTAAAAAGGAATCCGAAGTTTTCGCTTCACGTATTAATATAACTATGTATTTCCAAAATTTATTCATTGTTAGCACTAAAGCTCGTCATTAGATATTGAATAAAAAAAAAGAAAATTGGTTGACAAACAGAGGAAAAAAGGTGCCGCACTTTTTTTTTCTTTACCTGTTTATAATCTTTAACTATTCTCCGCCCAAAACAAACCCAGTAATCGACACGTGATTCGCCTTTTAACGAAGTATCGTAAGGATATTCCAGAGATCAGATTCAGTCGGCTAACCAGCACTGAATCCATTTATTTGATTTTTACGTCAAGAAATGCGTTACGCATCCCACACCCGCCATGGGGGTTGGCGGGGGAGTATGTGGGACTCCTCGACATTAGTCCCTTGAGAGCCTTAATGCCGAGACAGCGGGAGTCGTTTTTGTATTCGTCCGCGTACTCGGCAGGCAATGCTACCGGATCTTGCTTTCTTGGCTCTTGGTGGGCATTCTGCCGCAAGTCGTCGGACCGCTAATCGCCAATGGCGATGGGTCACTGGATGGCCACTAATCAGTGACCATCCCTTCCTCCCTTGAAGGGCCGGCAACCGGGGTTATAAGGGCAGCAGACGCCGCCGCCTTTTTGCCCCTTGTGGGCTTCGATCATTTGCACACCTTGGACCCCGGAATGTGGTCCGCCGGCCTCTTTTTAGCGACGCACAGTGTACAGTTGAGCGCCGCTGAGAAACCCGCTGCTATGTGACCCGGCTGACCGCAGCGGTAGCACTGTTCCTTAGCCCTAACGTGCCGGCTCTTTTTGCACCTGTAACATTGGAGGGGCCTCGGCTCGAAGATCCTGACATTGGCCGAGATGCAGCCCACCAATAGGCGACCACACGCCACTTTCTTGGCCACCTCCACCGGACAGTGAACCCACACAAAGGTTAACCCCCGCGGGGCCCGGTGCAGTTCGCCCACCTTGACTGCCTGAGCAGAGCATTCCCCGACTCTAGCTACAGCTGCAGACACCTCAACCGTCGTGACCTGGTCACCTTAACCAATTCGAATCTGAGGTGCTCCCGTAGTTTTTTGGTGACGACGTGGCTGTACGGTCCGAAGACGTCTTGCCTGTGATGACGACGACAAGGCTGATGAGTTTGGTGCAAACTCATCAGCCTTGTCGCTACTATCTGCACCTGGCAGATCCGTGGCCCCCGTGCGGCCTTTCGAAACTGTAGATCCGTTATTCCCAGGGTCTCTAAACTTACTTTATTAACTGTACTTTAACGCACGAACTTCCTCAGACGTTGACCGTATTAACAAGACTTTCGTTACCTCCTCAATGGCCGCGGCAGCTTCAGATTCTTGGACTTTGTGGCCACCTTTTTAATGGCGATCACACTCTCCTCAACGACCTTCCTACACCCACTGGCCGTTTTCAGATCGGGTTTCGGTGGAAACTCACTTAACCCCTCCACATTCGAACCAATACGACTGGACGACAACTCCTTGGACCGAGTACGATGCAGCTTGTGAGCCATCGCCGTGGCCTCCTTTTCCGCCTCTACAAGTTCACGTTTGGCCTGAACGAGACCCACATAGACGCCGGTCGTAGGAGGCCAGCCTCCACCCCTTTTTGGGATATTTGAAACCTTAGCCGCCGAAGTTCCTGAACCATTTCCAGAACCGGAGCGACTCCTCGGCTGCTCACGTGGGCGCACGTGCGTCTTCGCCCTAGCTGACCAATCAACTTCATCCTCATCGTCGTAACACAGAGTTTCGGCACTCTTTCCGCTGTACCATGACGAGTCCGAGAGGGGATAGAACTTCCTCCCCTTTATACTCTTCCTCTCTCTTCGCTTTACCTCCTTCTCCTTAAGTTTTTAAATTATTTTATTCAAAGCCGATCTCACGAATCGAGTCGAACTACAGGACCACCCCCGGGTGACGCCTATTCTGGTGGCTAGGGTATATACTGTGGAGGACCCCAGGTATCCACAGGTTTTTAGCGTGTTTTCTCACGGGTTTGGTATCGAGTTTTTCTTCTCTCACTGCCTGCCAATGAAGCCAAGACGTCTTCGGACCGTACAGCCACGACGAACCCCCTTAGCACCATTTACGGGGGTCGTAGAAGTGCACTGTGGGGCTACCAGGGAGGGCGGCTGGTGCAGGTGCGCCTCCCAGGCGTCACCCGGCAGCATGATTAGTGTCACTAGGCGCGCCACCACCTCTTAACCTGCGTCCTCCGCGAATGACGACGGAACATGACGCCGACCCAACAATACCCTCGAAGAGGGTGCCATGCAGCACCCTTACCCCCCCCCGTCCGGGCCTGACCCTTTCGGCACTGTAGCCTCATCGGCCCCGACCCAGTACTGAGGGCGCCGCCGAGGCACCACCCTCAGGAGTTTTTATCAACTCTCCAGTCTAGATCTGCATCTGTGTTTAGTGGAAACAAGGCAACCTCGAGAAGGGTGTAGACATGAAGTCTACGCACTGCGGTCTTGGAGTGGCAGGCTAAGGCTCCACTTAATAGGATCTATAAGCGCCTGTTGGTCTACCTCCTGTGGCGGGTCACCCACACCACTCGTCCCCAACCATAACTGAATCCATGGTTCAAGGTCATTTAAGTTAAAAAATGTAGTACGGACACTGTTAATATTAAAGTTTACAATAGTTAATGGTTAGAACTTCGAAGTAATTTTGTTGTGGAAACTGTTAATTTTAAATTATATGTGATTTGTGCTAAACATGCTAGATATAGTAAAAGAAAAGTATATGGCCCAATTCCCGTCTTGAAATGAAGAAAAATTATGTTGGGTGTATTTTACATGTTTATACGTTTTTTCATAACTAGCTTTGCCCTGCGGTTTCATCCGCGTTAAATTTGACATTTTTTCGGTAGCCTAGATTACTCTCTGAAAAGTCCACTACCTGCGAATGAAAGTGCCGCCAAAATTGGTTTAAACATTTCGGAGATTTGCAAAAATTAGAACAAAGATTTGAAAAGAGCGTATTTGGGTTTTGGTTAAGTGCAATGCTCACGTTTAGGCTTACAGTTTGTAAAATGGACCGGATAGTGACAAGGCATTTGAGCCTATACGTATTTCTTATGAAATGAAAATTTAAAAATACCTAACACATATAGTATACACGAGTGTTTATAAAGATAAATCAATGGTACCTTAATTTAAAGCCGAAAATTCTGAAAATGGCTTTACCAATTTCCACTAAACATAGCCAAGAACGAACAAAACTGCGGTTTTTAAGCAAAGGAGTCATGATGTAGATCAGTTCATTTTTATTTTTTACATTTCATAAGGCATTGGTAACAAGACCATCAGCCTAATGACGTAACTTCTAGAGAAATATTAACTGTCCCTAACACTCCTCCAGTAAAGTGATAGTAGGCTTTACTGAAGTTAAAAAGGACTTCTTGGAAGAGCGCGAGAACTTCATCTCCACATATTTATTTAGATGTTCTCCATTCTTTTCACTTATACAGAACTTTAAAACATAATATTATATCACTGTTGTACTTTAAAACTCTTAAAAATGTAAAAAATATAAAATCTAAATAAAACAACTTCACTTCTCCCGTTCCCGCCAAAAAGTCCGAGATCAGTTCAAAAGCTACTACGCCACAGACACATAGACAAGGTCATCGAACTTATAACAGCTATCTTTCTTGCAAATTGAAAACTTGACTGGAAACTTGAGACAGATGTTGTCTGGGTATGATCTTACGCGAGTGCGTATGCGGTCTTTGGATTTGAGTAAATCATGAAATTTTAGTTTTAAGGTGACGCAGTGATATACAAGAATGTATTCTAAAATATACCTTCTGCAGCATACAAATTTGCGCGCGCTAGCTTACGGAAAATGCGAAAAACCATTATTTTCGTTTATGTTAAAAACTATAATTAATTTTAAAAATCCAACTAGCATTTTAAAGAGTGTGTTTAGATTAATCTACACAGAAAACTTATAGGCATAAATCTATCCCGTTACTCCGAAAAATGTAAACCTCTGTTTTAAAAGAGGTTTTCCGTTACAAAAGTTAACCAATCGTGTACCGCAACTGGCAAAATTAAGTCATTGAAATCAGGTTACCAAATACATATCATTTTCATGCATTTTGTAATTACTTAGAAAAACAGAGATCCCTGCCGTCAAAATTTCCAATTCGTCGCCTTAAGGCCTTAAGTAATATATTTTGTTTGTTTTCACCGAGCATCGAATCCAGGATTGGCTTGGTTAGTCTGGGTATTTCAACCTTTCCTGTACAGAGCTATGACCTCTGACGTAATGCTAGTTTGTATATATAAAAATCAAGTATTAAGCAAGAACTCTGTCCGACCTCTGACCTTTATCGAATAATCTATAAGTATGCTTGTAGATATGAGTAAATACGTGTCTGTGATTCCGAAATAACTGTTTCTAAACTCCTACATTTAGAATTTCAATGAGGTTCAGTAACATCGCACGCTGTCACCTACTGGATGGGTTATCTAGTGACAGCCATATCAAGCGTCTGTTAACGTATCGTAACCATTGGTCCCAGTTGTTTTATAGCGATACCCAATCACCTAAAAAGGTTATATATTCGAAAAGTTTAACAACTTTAAGTCTTAGCATTATACTAGAAATATTTTTTTAGTAATTAAAAACAAAATGGAAAATGTAACCGCATTACGACGTTATCTTATTGATATTTGATACATAACATTCAACATATCCTCTCGCTGTATCCCTAACGGGGTAAGTCAGAAAGGATAGAGCACCAAACATCGCGGTCCTTACATCTTTCACCATTCAATCTCATCGTACTCCTTTCGGTTAGAGATGCGAGTACTTTTGACATTTCTGTCGACACTCAGGCTATTTGATCTTTATTAGTGAACCTTAGAGTTCTTTTCACTTTCGCTCTGTCCATATTCTTCGTTTATCTTTCATCACCTATTCTTTATGTATACTCGAACCATATAAGCATTCCTTTCTTCATTTTTACATTAACACTGTCGTGTTGTATCGTATTGCATAGTCTCTTGATTATTTTATTATGATACGAATAACAGTACTTACATAAACCAGAATATAAAAACAATAATATTTATGTTTAAATTATTGTTTTACAAAACATATGTATGTGATATACAAACAAGTTATAAACATTCCTTTATCTATTGCATAGACTAAACAATAATTTTGAAAATGACTTTTGAAGTCTGATTACGTAAGTCATTTCACTAACAACCGTTTGAGACTTCGTTATAGATTTAGGAAGCCGACCAAGAGCAAGATACTTGTGCGATAACTCTTTGCAAAAAGTACCAACTGCCGACCACAAAAAAAAGTTTGTGGTAGGACCTACCTTTTGCGTAAAAATTTTTACTAAAAAAAATTAAACCGCCTTCACAAAAAACACTGAAAAGTATAAAATAACTATCCTTTACTAATCAAAACTCAAGTACAATTAAAGTAAATTTATAAATACGATACACATAACACTGAAAAGTATAAAATAACTATCCTTTACTAATCAAAACTCAAGTACAATTAAAATAACTATAAATACGATACACCTACCTATATAATTAAATTTGACAGTTACTGAAGTCGGTGCCAAGCCCACCAAACTAATAGACTTTATGTTGTTGTACATTGATTTGGTATTTTTGGCTTATTGTTTTTAGTAAAAAAAATTTATTTCTCCCTTTTGAGTGGTCTAGACCTAAATAAATATCTAGGGCAGGTCTGCAATTAACTTCATTCTAATTCCGGAGCACAACGATATACAAGAGAATCGTCAATATAAATAAAGGTTATAACCAGGTTGTGTTATCTAGTGTATCTTCGAAGTCCAAGCTCCAATATCGGTGAAATTTAAATGGGACTACCTCTGAAGTATTACCTAAAAAACGTAAAAAGAATTTTCGAAATCGGTTCATAAATGACGGAGTTATGAGGTAACAAACATAAAAAAAAAAAAACAACATACATAGGAATTGAGAACCTCCTTCTTTTTTTGAAGTCGGTTAAAAGAGGTGTAACGTACCTATTTTCTTTATTTAACTGTTCAGGTTATTTTCTTTCAATGTACACTTTATCTGTCCATACAAGGTTATTGTGAAAAGGTATAAATCCGTGGAGGTCCCAACATGTCACTGTTGACTGTTATATTGCAGATGTAATAATTACGGGATATGTTTATTTTGTTTTCAATACAAAAAACATTCATTTAATAGAAAAAAAAAGTGCAACCCGTCATTATTGCTCTATATTCCAAATGTTTTTTTCATCACGTATTATTATGCAGAATCGCTGATGAGTTAAACAGTCAGGCAATGCAATGCACACGTCACAGTATTGTTATAGTTTATGACGAAGAGCTGAAGCACGTTCGGAGTAAATTCATTTTTCTTCTTATCGTAAAACTCCTTTAGTAAAGTGATAATACGCTTTACTGAAGTTGTAAAGGATCTCTTGGAAGTGCGCGAAAACTTCAGTTACACATATATTTAGACCTACTCCATTCTTTTCACCTATACAGAATTTTAAAACACAATATACTATCAATTTTGTACTTTAAAACTTCCAAAAATGTAAAAAATAGAAAATATAAATAAAATGACATCCTCCTTTTCCCGTTCCCGCCAAAAAGTACCATTTTAAATATTTGCTAGCGACGTAAAAACGCCACGAAAAAACGCTGTTATTAGGGTTGCCTCACCTTTATTTTTTCTAAACTTTGAGGTGTAGCACTAGAACTATTGACTTTTTGCGAAGTTGTAGAACACCAGTTTCCCGTTGTCATGGGTACGTGTGTATACCTTTTCACATTTATCCATGCTTTTGAATTAACCTTGTATACATTAAAATAATGTTTCTTTGTGTGTTTGTCCTCAATACGTTCCTAAACCATTCATTAGACTTTGATGAAACTTTGGTGAGTTGTTCTGCATACGCTCGCGAAGGTTTCTGAATTAATTTAGTAAATAAAAAACTACACGAACGAAGTCGCGGGTAACAGCTACTTTGCAATCATTATGACTTTCATTTTTTTTTCCGAGTGATGAGCTAGAGAGCATATATCCGTTTGGCCGAATACTAAATACCGGACGAGTTAACCGCCGAACAAGTCAGCGAACGCAATTGGATCGGCTCGGATCAATACCATTTTGAGAATGATCGACGTTTTTATATATTTTTACTTTAAATATTCATCATCAAAGTGGATATCTCGAAAAGAACTTTTTCACCTTTAAATATAAGTCGTCCTACCAATAAGCCATTTTATTATTTACTTCACAAAGATTTATGTGTTAAAGTTGACTCTAGATTATTATATATTTTAAATATTCGGTATTCGGCCGAATAGTTTTAGGCCGGATTGGCCGGATACCGGATCGTTACCGTATATCCGTTTTATCTCTAACTGTAAACCCTATTGTGAATCATTCGTTGGTGTGTCTAAATAATTAAATGAATCTCTAGTAATTTTTAGCAGTTATTTCGAAGTATGTCAAATAAGTAACACAAAGTAATCTTCTAGTATATGAAAATCAATGTTTGTTTGTATTTTATGGGTTGTCATACCGTTCTTCCGATTGCGATGAAATTTGGTATGGAGATAGAGTAAACCCCGGGGAAGGACATAGGCTATTTTAAAAATAAACGCGGATGAAGTCGCGGCATCAGCTGGTATGTTATAAATTTTTGAATTCCTAATATAACGGGCTTACATTTTGATACTGCACATTATATGACTTCAAAAAACAATTTATTTTGTTTTTTAATTAAATCTAAAATTTTACGTTAGTAACTAATTAATCTATGCTAAAACGATGAATAGAGAAAACTTCATTTTCGAATTTCGCGTCAGTCTTTAAGCTACTTTGCTGTAACTGTTTCAAATTTCAGCTCTTTCTGTCATACAGTCTGAAAAAACGAGTGTGACTAGAACTGACAAACATCCAAGAGATTCTTCATAACTACAAACCTTTTTCTTTTCCACATATTGAATTTTGGTGCGGAACACTAAAACTGATATCTAAATGAATTATATTCTCAGTAAAGTTTTTCTCCGTACCGTTATTATCTGCAAATTATTAACGTGATAACCTCGTAGGTCGTAGTTGGGATCGTTTATTATTAGCTATAGAAGTTATTTTGATATTAAACAGCTTAAGAATAGATGTAACGGATTTGTGTTTTGACACTTGATATATTTCAATTCTTACAAATAATACAGTAGGTACAGGACAGCACAACACAACACAATACAATACATTCCAATACACTTCCAATTCCAATACATTCAAATACAAAGTACTTTATTGCATTATAAATGCACAAAAAAGAACAAAAGCATAATATGAACGTTAATAAGACTCGTATAGAGCTTTAATCATACATTTTAGTCGAATAGTGGTCGTATTAAAGTTGCGTTTACCAATTTCAGTCATACAGTGGATGTTATATAACAGACTTAAGGTTATATAAATTTTTCGTTATGCGACCTTTTTGCTAGTTAGGACATACTTGTTTTCATTTCATAGTACTCCGTATGGAATTTGGAATAATGGAGCACTTATGGAATCCCTTTGGTGTCTGTTTACTTATCTGTCTGTCTGTCACAGATGTTATATCAGAGACTATTTGACATGTTGGCTATTTGTTTGGAATAATATTAGTAAGTATAGTGGCTCGACAGTGAACATTAGCAAGTTTAATTCTGTCTTTGAGTTACCATGTAGGACTTTCATATCAGACATAATTCTTTGTTAAAAATATCTGTATGTCAGTCGTTTAACATCACTTTTCTTATTAACTCCTAACGTGGGTTAACTGGATGAATTTCCGACAGTAACCTGATGCTGAGATTTGACCTCAAGCCGTTTTAAACCTATTGTGAACTGATGTGGACTGTATAAATTAGGGTTGCCAACTAATCCATTCTAGAACGTCCTGTGTTTTGAGATTCGTGACATTTTTACTTACTGATATGTCGCGCAGCAGGTTAGATCTAACTTCGGTAAAAAGAGGATCGATAAAAATAAACTAAACAACTTCGTAACCAGTTCGGCAGTAAGTTTGTAACTTCAACAATATATTTGCGAAACGAATGTACATTTAGCAGAGACAATGTAAGTATTAACTATCCCTCGATTAAACGTGGCATACCTAAATTAATATGTGGATGACTAATTGATCTTGTTTGTACGGTTTACTTTTACTGTTGCTTATTAATAATGTACAGTGTCCTATTTTAATTTTAATTATCCTGGATTTGCCATCTTTGTGTGCTAGGTACTTTCCAAAATCTGGACATGGCAACCCTAGTGAAATTTACTGAGGTCCATATTCCTGAGTAATAAACTCAGTGTCAACCTCCGTTTGAGCACAGTTAGTGTGAATCTCCGATTGAGCCCAGTTAGAAAAAGGCTGCCGCTACATGTTACTTGTTGCCTTATGTTGCATCGAAATTCACACTTGAGTATCGTTCTAGAATTCGAATATAAATTACTTACCTTATTCTTAAATCTTTAAAAGCGAAATATCTTCACTGTTTTGACGACTTATGGGATTAAATTGATGCCTATCTGCGGGGAGGGTGAGTAGGGCTTCTCTATACTGAGTGTACCTACCCAGTAAAATCTAACGGGTCGTCATCGGCGCGTTGTCGAGGTGCTCCGGGATCTTCTACGGAACGCAACCGGAGCCCCTCTTACGCTATGCTGAAGTATACTTCTTGGAAGAGGCAGATACAGAGCACCCCTTGCATCCTCGCAGTACTATGACAGCGCAGACCGCACGCGCTGTCGTTTTACTCGGGGTCGTGTGGAAGGACGACTGGAGCCCTCACTCCGATCGGCCGCAACCCCGAAGGCCCCTTGAGTCGCCTTATTCTCGGGCCCGGGCTACAGGGCTGTGGAACCCACTGTAAGTGGTGGCACAAACATAGACGTAAATTTTAAAAGTTGAGTTTAGACTTCTGGTGGTTAGTTTTATGAGGTTAAATAGAAATTTAAATTTTTTTAATGCTTTTGGAGCTTCAAATGAAAACCACTTTAAACCTATCGATCACAAATTTAAACCACTTTAAAATGTAATAACACATTTTATTACATTTATTTAATAGTAGATGATCCCCGCGATTTCGTCTGCATTTTTTATTTTTAAAATAGCCTATGTCCTTTGTCAGGATTCAAGCTATCTCCATATCTAATTTCATCGCAAGCGGATGAACGGTATGGCAGTCCATAAAATACGATCAAAAACAAACATTGATTTTTATACGTTAGATATTTAAAAAAAGATTAAGGCGACGCATTGGTAAACAATAATTTAATCCAAAATAGACCTGGTCTATGCAAATGTGCGCGCGCTAGCTTACGAAAAATACAAAAAAGTAGTTATTTTCATTTATTTTAAAAACTATAATTAATTTTACAAAATCCAACTGTCATTTTGAAGAATATATTTAGATTAAAACTATGCAGAAAATTTAGAAACATAAATCGGTCCCGTTGGTCCTAAAAATGTAAATCTCTGTTTTAAAAGAGGTTTCTTTGATATTTTTTTTTGTGTTACAAAAGTTCACCAATCGTGTATCGCAACTGTCAAAATAAAGTCATTGAAATGAAAGATCAGGTTACCAAATATCACATTCATACGTTTTGTAGTCACTTAGAAAAATTGAGATGCCTGCCGTCAAAATTTCCAATGCGTCGCCTTAAGACAGCATGTCTTCAAAAATATCGTTCACAACGACGCCATCGAGGTCGTCTCGTATGGAATGCCACCCCTACTTTTTTTTTACTTTCACTACGCCATTGTATGGCAGTTCATAAAATACACCAACTTTTAAAATCTATCTACATATATAGTGCCAAGTCTACGAGTACAATGGCTGTGACATACGGACAGACGACAGACGGACAAGACGTAATTATGAGGATTCTGTTTTTTGCCATTTGGCTGCGGAATTCTGATAAAGAAACATTGACATTAAAGTGTACATTATAAGAAAATTATCATTATTGCTTTACGTTAGACTAGCGATCCGCCCTGACTTCGCACGGGTAGACATTTTTTGAAAATAAAATACAGCCCGTGTTAATCGCTGATAATAGAGCTTTCTATAGGTGAAATAATTTTTGAAACCGGTTGAGTAGGGTCTGAATTTATCCATTACATACAAACAAAGGGTTGCACGACAGTGTTATTTTAAAATTAAGAAAGGAATGGTTAGATGTGACGAGTGATTAAATACTGACGAAGAAAATCTACAGAGCGAAAGTGGGTGGTAAAGGAGGCCTGGGAAGACCAAGGCTGACTTATGAAGACCAAATAGCTAGAGAGCTATTTGACCTTCATAAGTCAGCCTTGGTCTTCCCTCGGTCTGGCCTACAATGTTAGCCTACCAAAATGTCAAAAGCACTCGCATACCTAGGCGAAAGTGTGTGAGAAGAATGTTGAGATTTGAGGAAGCGAAAGAAGTGTGTAAGGAAAGGACCGCGACGTTTGGCGCTTCGTCTTCTCTGACTACCCCGTTAGGGATACAACGTGAATATATGTATGTATGTAAACAGAGTATAGATTTTTGTAATATTAGTATAGACACCTTTGTGTACATTTTCAGAAACAAACATTGTTTAGCGCGTGGCGTGATAACAATGGCTTTTTTTTCACTATTAATACTCTCGAGTCTTCAATTTATTTCAGTAATATGGGGTACATTTGGGGGGAGCGAAATTTAATGGTAGTAGAAGCCAAGGCTGATTTATGAAGATCAAATAGCCAGAGTATTAGCTGACGGAAATGTCAAAAGTATTAGTATACCTCTGCGCAAGTGTGTGAGGAGAAGGATGAGATTTGAGGAGGCGAAAGAAGTATGTGAGGACCGCGATACATGGCTCTCCATCCTCTCTGACTATCCCGTTAAGATACAGCGTGCGAATATATATGCATGTATGTATCTATGTGTTTGCTCTTTCATATTTTCTGTCGGTGCAACGAATTGTTAATAATATAAACTGCTCGAAGAGCCGAGAATTGTAAGTTAAAAGTACAACATTTTAGTTACTTATTTAACTCAGGCGAGTCGAGATATCCAAGACATGAGTACATATGGATATTCATATAGAGCTTTACTTTGGTGGACTTTGTTCCATATCGCAAAAACTGTTTTAGGTTGTAATGTAGACAAATAATAAGAACTTCCCATGTTATTAAAACCGCCATTATTTCTTTATGTTTATCTGGAAATACTTATACTCGTATATACTCTCGACTGAAGGCATCGGCTGCGACTGTTAGATTCTGAGCCATATCGTAAAGGACATGGAAAGAGATACATTTCAATTCTGTTGGTCAGGGGGACGGTTAGGTAAGAAGAAGAAATTAAAACATGATTTTCCTGGAATAGCCCATACATTCAAGGATATCGTCATAGTAAATAGTTAGAGTTGCTACGATGTTTCGAATGAGATACATACGTCAGGGTGACGGTGCTCATATATAAATGCCCATTGTCCTTTGCTTACCGTGATTTCAGTCTATACAATATACGAAATTATTCGTATATTGTATAGACTCAGGTCCTCAGGCGTTATTTTACTGAAATCGCTTTCATGTCATGAATTCTAATAATTTTTTGCGATCTTCCGCTCAACATTCCAATCATCGACACATGTTGAAATTTTTACGGCAGGGATCTCAATTTTTCTAAGTGACTACAAAACATATGAAAGTGATATTTGGTAACCTGATGCTTCACTTGACTGACTTCATTTTGCCAGTTGCGATACACGATTGGTTAACTTTAGTAACACAAAAAAACATACCAAAGAAACCTCTCTTAAAACACGGATTTATGTTTCTAAATTTTCTGTATAGTTTGTTATATTAAACGAAAAAAGCTGTTTTTTCGTATTTTTCGTAAGCTAGCGCGCGCACGTTTACATAGACCAAAAGGTTTATTTTAGATTAAATTATTGTTCATCAATGCATCGCCTTAACGAAGCATCCACAGGATATTCGGTCAGCTGCCCAACATCGAATTAACGAATGAGACAGCTGAACGACTTTATGCTCACTTTATTTATACTAATGACTGCCCACAACAAGTGAGCCACCAGTCAAAACTCTCCACTATTTTTTAGTCCCCTTGTTATGGAAGAGAGGAATTTCCCTTTTCATATCTCTGTCCGGACAGACTGACCTGTCAGGACCTTGATAGATTGGTCCATTTGCCTTCCAAGCCGAACGGAGCAAGTCGAGGGAAATAATATTTTTAAACGGTCATTGTAGGCTCATCTAAGTTCCTTGTATGATGACTTATAGTACAGAGCCAAGGCTTAGTTTTGGGATCACATAACTTGTTTGTCCCGAGCAGAGTTTTTCAAACAGGGTCACGACCCCTAGGGGCGCCTCTAGGGACCCCTCGCGGGGTTACGGATGAAAGAAAAAAGGCAATGTTACCTACATACCTAATACTTACTTTCAGAGCTGTCGCGGCTTCCTTGCAGAGTGTAGGTACCTACTCGATCTTTAATCAATAATATTATTTCTTTTGGGACAATTATGAACCCAGTCTTTCTACTAGGGAGTCGCTACAATTTTTTAACTGTAAAGGAGTCGCGTACTCAAAAAAATTGAAAAACACTGGTCTAGAGTAACAGTAGAAAAATATAAATTTGCTCAAGTAACTCCTTGTAGAGATGAGTTTTTCAAAGCCTTTCTTTTTTCGATTCACTCCTTAAGTTGTGGAAAGAGAAAAGTTCCTTTTTTCGAGTTTACGTCTTTTATGAGGAGAGTTAGAGAAGAGCAAAACTAAAAAGGAATGGTTAGTAGATATTATTTCGGAAAATAATAATTTAAACATGTTACTTGCTTTACTTTAGTATTACCAAAACTCATTGTTTCTTATTCTTTTTGATTAGGCTGTTGTTATCTCCAATAGATACGGCTCGCGTGAATGAATCAGTCAATCCTACGCCGGCTAATGGCTATGCTGACTACAGTTGCCTCGCGTCCACAATCCGTTTCGTACAATTTACGACATACAAACGATCTGTTATAATAACAAATTGCTCCCGATCAACTGACTCGGCACGTGGACCAATGTACACAACACATGCGACATATCTTATTAGTTATTAACTCACAATTGGTAGAGGTGCCGCAAAACATGACGCGTGGACGCATATCACACCAAAGCGAGCGCATCCCGCGAATTTTGGGCCATATCCATACTTTTGATAGTAATCACAATCACGATTCTGATAATTTATGATGAGCGTTGGTTGACCTTTAATTTGTCCGTGCCAAGGTCGCTTCAGAAAACGATATATTAGAATGTCTTGTGACAGCTTTACGGAATAGAACTCATAAGCCAACGCTGCGGAATACAAATATTTATATTAGTAATATATAATTTATTAGCATGTGATAACACTTGTGCAAATATTCATAAATTTCATATTGTAGCTTCTAGGGTATTCTACGTAATCATTTGTTTTCAACAACAATATCTAACGTAATAATTAAGTTATCTGAGTATTAAGAAAATATATAATTTTACATCATTTGAACTTTGTGTGCATCAGTCTCAGAATAATGACCACTATAGAAGCCCAGATGAAATAAAAACAAAATAAAACGGTTTGTTTATATTTATGGCATTGATAAAACATTGATAAGGAATGCACAACAATTATTATATAAGTCAATTTCGTTTAATTCCATTTCATCAAGTATTTCGAACAGGAACAGTTTTGTTTCGCTCTTTTCCGAGCCTTGTTAACAAGCTATCGAATCTAGTTGCGCCTAGCCATCTTTAAAAACCTAGATATTTATTGCGAAAGGTTCCTTCGAGGCGTGATTTTGTTGCATTTGTACATAGAGAAAAGTATGAAAGTGTAATTCTGATAGTTTCTCTTCAATGTATACCTAATTCTAAACGTTAAGGATTATTATTTGAGTTTTTTTTAAACAGTGTTTTGTTCAAAAAGCTTTACAAGTAGTAGCATAAAGTAAAGTGTAATCAACATTAGATTCGACTTTTATAAGTCTTTCATTGTATACCCCTTACTACGATTTTTTATTACGATGATTACGGTGATATTTAAGCCACCAAAATTAAATCCTGAAATTAAAATTCAACTCCAAAAATTCACGGATGTCTTTGTGCCATAATTTACTACGAGTCTGTCAAATTTTGTCGTTTTTCGTCAAATATTTTCTAAGAAAAATGCCTCTGCCAGAGACTGTTGTGAATACTTAAACACTAATAATTAAATCTGGTTTGTAAAATGAAATAATTATGTCCGTCACATACCATCTTCATTGTTTATCAGTGCGAATGAATATTTTTATGCATTAATTGAACAGCTAGCGAGCTTGCGATTAATATGAATTGTTATTTGCATTGCTATTGTTTTTTTTTTAAATTATGTTGTACCGAAATGGCCAGAGTGTTAGCAGACGAAAATGTCAAAAGCACTCGCATACCTAGGCGAAAATGTGTGAGGAGAATGATGAGATTTGAGGAAGCGAAAGAGGTATGTAAGGACCGCGACGCTTGGCGCTCCATCCTCTCTGACTACGCCGTTGGGGATACAGCGTGAGGATAAGTATGTATGTTGTATCGCAGACCAGCAAGCTTCAGACAATGCTTACGAGACACCTGCGCCTGCCCATAACATAATAATATAATATTTAAACAGCGACCACGCCCATAACTCCGCCTATCCGCTTTCGAATATTCAACATCGCAAATCACAACACCGTCTCGCGCCCCGCAAATTCTTAACATAATTGTTTTCATTATAAAATTGCTCATAACGTGATCTATGAACTCACTGGTCTTTATATTGTACTTTTACGTATTGTGTTATCAGATGAAGATGCACATGGTTGAATTGTTTATACGTTTTATTATGATTTTTCTCGAATGATTGGTATTTACTTTGATTCAATATTTAGCTTTGTGTTTGTCAGCTCTTTCTAGTTTTTATCCTTTAAATCTTCAGAAGTTTCGATAGAATATTTTTAACCTTTCAGAGGCGTAATATACTTATATTCTTTTGTAGTATTTAAATAATTCAATTCTTGTCGTACATAATTCAAGCGCGCAGTATAATATACATATTATTTATGTACTTACATTGATATGCTAATGCCTAGCTCTAGCGAATGTTTTCATTGTCAAATAAATGACAACTCATTTCAGCGAATAATACAATCGATATATATTTTCGATGGCTATCGATAACTTATAGAGCTCAATGGAATATCTGATAATTGCGTAGCGAAGCGATTTGCATGATAATGTTACTGATTTTAAATGTACAGTGATTGGGGGAATTTGCCATTGACATGTTATACAGTCAGTAGTTGTATAATTGTACTAACTTGCAAAGCGCTATAATGCTGTACGTATAATTATGATTATGTAATTTTCGACCGAAACTAGTTTTGTAACCGAAGTTTAAAGTACCTATCTTGTATTTTAAATATGTGTTTGTGTTTGTAGAAGCAAATATTTGATATATTAATAGTGTCGTTCCTAAAAAATACTCTACTGTACGTGGTACAGGTCAATGACTTCAGAAACTGAGGCAGACCTCCACTACTCCAAGAAACAAACATATTTTCTAACTAAAACATTGACAATATTACACACACAAGGAAATAATGTTTACGTAAATGTAATTAGCATGAAGACAACAAGAGTAAAAGAAAAAGTAATTAACGCTTAACAACACTTTTTATAAGACCGCGTGACGTACAATGGTACCACAATTTCGCTCGCACTGGTGTTAATTAACTCCAACTTAATTATTCAGAAATTGTTGCGTAGGGTGCATCTATCCCAGTATATACAAGTTTATTTCGACAAGATAGGTAAATACGAAAAGGTATTAACGTACCCATTACCCCGGTTAATTCGACAGCATGGGGGGACAGGTGGGCATGCGAAAAGGTGAACACCTTTTCGCGTACCCATGAAAAGGGGAAACTTGCGATCTACAACTTCGCCAAAAATCAATAGTTCTAGCGTAAAACCTCAAAGCTAAAAAAATAAAGTTGAGGCAACCCTAATAGCGTTTTTACGTCACTAGCAAACCTTTGGAATATAGGGCATAATTACAGGATTGTACATTTTTTATTATTAAACGAATTTTTCTTTTTTTATGGAAAACAAAATAAACATATCTCGTAATTATTACATCTGCAATATAACAGTTAACAGTGACGCGTTGAGACCCCCGCGGATTTATACTCCCTTTCACATTAACCTTTTATAACGTTTTTGGTATAGGTGCGGTGACTTCTAATTGTCGATCTCCAGTGAAGTCAGTGCAAAAGCTCTATCGAAACAAAATAGACACTATTGCGCCGAAACTGCCGCAATATGAATTTCAGTCGTAGACTAAAGTCATGTATGTATTTACAGACGCTCATACATAACGCCATGCTCGCGTCATAATCAGGAATACCATTTTCGATATTGAGTATTGAACATAGCAGATAGCAAAGCGGACCTATATAGACAGGGCCAATTTTAGGCCATCGTCTATACTAGCTCATTACAATAATCCCAACTTGGCCGACTTTTATGACCTGCACGAAGAGATAAGCAACAGACAAGTTGTATTTATTTTCTTTCTCGCAAATTGGAAAGTTCAGTTATCTCTGTTTCCATGTTTACAGTTACGGTTCCGTCATGTCTATCTGTCCGTATGTCACAGCTGATTTGTTCCGCCATCAGAATTTGCTATAGAGACGTAAAAGTAGAAATGACACGAGAACAATAATGTAACGGGTGTTATAAACCCTAAGTTAATGCGTCTGCGACATTGGCTTGGCCAGTTTTTTAACTACTACACTCAGTGAGCGATGTTTTATAGATCCATGTTCAATTTCCTTATTCCAGTGCCTTCGTCTTCTCCGAAAGCGGTTGTGACGCACACCAACTTACTTGGCTTTAATGGGACAGGTATCAGACGCACCGACGTCACTGAGAATACCCCCAAGGTCAGCGAACCCATCCCAGCCAACGATGATAGTAAGTGGAACCAATTTTTCTGTCACTAGGTATAAAAACAAATGTTATAAAATTGAAATCGGACTACGTGTTTAATAAATATTGGCAAGCTAACTGTAATTCTTGAATTGCCATAAGTAAAGGAAAGTACTACTATGTCTAGACCTCTAGCTGTAACTGAACTAAAGGGTGGTAGGACCTTGTGCGGGGTCTCTCCGGATCCTTACCACCATCTTACTTGCTATCCTACCGCCAAACAGCACAGCACAGTGAAAATGGCACAGGAGACACATTTCAGTTTTAATTATATTTGAAAAAATTAGAGTATTAGAGGATTTCAGTAGTACCCATTATTAATATTTTATTAACCAACTAAGGGGGGATCTCAAGTCGATGCGTATATTTTTTCTTATTTTAAATCACACATAACTTTTTACAGAGTAGTCCGATTTTGATGATTCTTTTTATTTGAAAGGGTATATGTCCAGAGTGGTCCCATAAAAGTTTAGTTCAGATCTGAAAATAGAGTACTGCTTAAACAAATGAACTTTACAAAGGTTCTTATATTTTGATGATCCTGTTATTTAAAATTCCGTACCATAATTGGTAAAAATTAGTTGTAGACCTACCCTAAATTTTTATTTACGCCAAGATCACTCAAAAGGGTCGATGTTAAATAATAATTTTGTATTGGAACTCTTTACGTACGAATGGGAAACACACCTCACCAATTTTTTAAGATCAAAGAATGTTGATTTGTGTAGAAAAATTATAAGTAATAAAATTTATTATATTCATTTTGACGTATTTTTTTCAGACTTGACCGAGACCATGTTTAAAAATGTGACCAATACGAATGATCTCAAATATGTAAGTATGATTTTATTGTAACATCTACTAGCTGGCCCGGCAGACTTTCTGCCCTTTCCGGTAGATGGCACGATGAGTAATTTGGTTACGTAGAGCACTCAACCTATAGAGATGAAATATCGAACCATTTTAGTCACCACTGCTCAGTTTATTTACACTAACAAGTTGTTAACTCTCGCTCGCATTAAGCAGTACTTAACCAAAACTGGACATATATTTAAATATTTTATGTAATGGCTTATTGATAGCAAAAACAGCAAAAAATCAAACAAAAACAAAACGCCATAATTGCAACAGTATTTACCATAGACGTAATTCGTTTTCATTAAAAATAAATGATATTGCTGCTTTATAGGTTGATTGCTCCATGTTTGGTTATAACAATTGGACTACAACTCCAAATATCGTTACCTAGCATAGCTATGAAGTATCATCTGGACAGATCACAATAGATCAATTTTGGTCGCAGTGATACGGGTCTGGTGGGACCTGCATATAGCCACTTATCGTCTCGATAACATAACTGCTCTTTGAAGCGAATTTTAGATGGATAAAATGTTATGGTTTGGCGTCACCGACATGCTGCGCGCGTGCAGCTAGCACACATACTCACAAATACATTATATATCCTCGAATGAAAGCCATCTATAGATATATGTACCTATACATGTGTACCTTATATTTATTGTTTTTTTACATTATTTCATAATTTTAATTTTTCACTTCTATCGGCAGTCCTTAATCACTGACTATGTTTTTTGTGGGAATATGACTTCGATCGGTTAAGTCGTTCACAGGTTAATATGAACAATAACAGACGCATTAATGAATATATATACTAGTTGTCCACCCGCGACTTCTTCTGCATGGATTTTCAAAATTAATACAGATTTTAAATAATAATAATATTACTCCACATATTTTTTTATTCAGTACATTTGTATACATCATGTGCAGGAACAGTGGCAACTACACTGGTCATTTTTTGTCTGTGTCGCAGTTGCCAATATATTGACACCTGTTAAAATTTTTTAGCTGTCGTTAGCAAAGTTGTTAGTCTGTCATACACTTCGTATGTGTCTTTCTATTTACCCATGTAGATAACTTTTAAGGTAAATAACTAAATATGTAACAATAATATAACTATTTGTAATAATTACAAATCTGTACATATTTAGATATCTAGATGAAACGTTATAATTGTTTTTTTTACGAGAGAAATCCATCATGCTTACTCCCCATTTCGGGGTTGACGAGGTGGATATGTCAGACTCTTACTGACTAAAACCCCACGGTGGCCTCCGTGCTGGATCGACCCTCTCCGATACCGTTCGGCGATCTCCTTGCGGAGTATTACTCTCTCCGGAAAGGAGACCACTGCCCTCCAAGAGTTCTGATCCGCCACCATAGTCACGACTAATGGACGGCGGAGAGAGATTGCGTCCGCTCTGGTTGACCAGGACTCGTCGCTCATAATTCCACGCAAGGCAATCCTTCAGCGTATGCTGGGCGGAGTCCTGGTCTATCATGCAGTGTTGGAACTGCATCGTCAATTCACTTCCGATGCGATACAGATACTCACCGAAACACCCATGTTTGGTGAGTATCTGCGTCAATCAGTAGGTGACGCTTCTCCGTCCTTGTAGCCAGGGTTCGACCGTGCGGTAAAAAAGCGCCGACGGTATACTGGCACGAGACCCACGACTACTCTCGCCTCTTACACCATCTCTCTATCACCCGACGGCGTTCCTGCAGTTTCACCTCCAACCACGCGGCCTCCTCGCTCTTTCAGAGACGCGCATACACTTGCGCATCCATCTCCGCCAGAATATTCAGCGGTGGAAACCGCGGATTGCGCCGGACGCACGTCAATCGATAAGACCCGACGGACGCCCCATAAAGAGTCATAGACGCACGCCTCCACCGTAGAGGCGACTTACCCTTCCTCTAGGCCGCCAGATTTGGTAGGTAGAAGACTGCAGAGTACCCGCTACCTTATCGGTTCTGGAAACAAGACGCCGGAAGTGCTCCTCCAAGCCCCAACGACTGTTCAGGATGAGTCCTAAGTATAGTACCTCTATGGATATGGCATAGGGCGCGCCTGAAGGATCTCCACACCCGCAGAGATCTGTCAGTTTCTTGATTGTGGCCAGAGAGCAAAACACCCACACCGAATAAAGACCAGTACGAAAGCGAATTGGTTCTCCAGTCTTAATATCGCCCGCGCTGCGTCTCATAACCGCAACCCATTTCTTGCTTGTTCAAGACATGGGTTGCTTGCAGCTTACGCCACGGCCGGAACCTCTGCGAATGCGGCAGTCGGTACAGATGTCTCCACAGACGGAAGAACGGCAGATTTTTTAGTCTGTGCGATCTGCGAAAGCTACTCCATAAGGAGACGGAGCTTCCTTCTCAGCTCCTCCACTTGAGTGGAGAGGCTGGAGACTGTAGAATGCCAAGATGCATTCACCTTTTCCAACTCCTCCACTCTAAACGTTACACTAATATAAACATTACACATTACAAATTTACGATTGACTCGTGCACGCGTGCAGCCGTTTGTTTGTTTTGTTGTGTGTGAGAATTTGTGTATGTGCGAGTTTATTGTGTGGGTGTGCGTTAGTGTTTGTATGTGTGAATGTTGGCTGTGTCTGACTTTGTATGAAAGCTTGTATGTATGCGTGCAAGAATTCATATTTACTTTTAAGTGCTAACTTTCGTTTCAGTAAAGTCTGATATTAAATCTTTTTGTCATTGTAACTGAGCTCTTTTAACCAAGTCACTATTTTACTTCTGACATTGTAGTTATTATATTGCTTTTTTAAATACACATGTACATAAATTATGTGACCCCCAATTGAGTTCTGGGCTTGTACTATGAGTACGATACAACGAACTGGAAGAACTCTCAGTAACAACGGCCAGACTTCACGACAATTCAGGAAAGTTAGTTTCCTAAAGTTGTTACCGTATACGACAACGACAATTGCCTTTTAGTTTGTACACTTCCTGAAGACGTCATCTTTGACAACATTTTTTTCAAATTGCTACACTCGTGATCGACATATTTCTCTCATAAACGTTCTTGCGCCACTAAATCAAAGACAAGCAATCGCCTTACTTTTATTTTCCCATAGTTTGAGCGCGGAGGAGGCGACGCATTGGAAATTTTGACGGCAGGGTTCTCAAATTTTCTAAGTGACTACAAAACGTATGAACTTATTATTTGATAACCTGATTCTTCATTTCATTGACTTTATTTTGTCAGTTGCGGTACACGATTGGTACTTTTGTAACACAAAAAAAAATCAAAGAAACCCCTTTTAAAAAAGAGATTAGCATTTTAGGAGTAAGGCAACCGATTTGTTTCTAAATTTTCTGTATAATTTAATCTAAACAAATTTTTCAAAATGCCAGTTGGATTTTTTAAAATGAATTATATATAGTTTTTAAAATAAACGAAAATAACTGTTTTTTCGTGTTTTTCGTAAGCTAGTGCGCGCACGTTTGCATAGAACAGAAGGTCTATTTTAGATTACATTATTGTTTATCAATGCTTCGCCTTAATGCCATTGCATGACAATGATTTCACATATTCCGGTTATCATGTTATAGTGCACGGGCTATAAATTACAGTTCAATATCTTATTCCAGATGCAAGACAACCACGACTTCTATAACAGTTACTTCATTGTGAACCAGACGTTATTCAATGAGCACTGGACGAATATCACCAAACCGAAGGCCAACGTGCACGCCATACTGAGCAATTCGCATCGTCGAGCCACGGTGGGTATCACAACACACACACGACATCCATGTATGCTATATTCTCGTTTAATGCAACCTATTAACAGCACAGTAGAAATATGTGCAGTGTCAGTCTTGCAGACAAAATAAGCAATGAAGAGATATGTAGTATGACAGTTGCACGACAGTGTTATTGTAAAAATGAAGAAAGGAATGCTTAGATCCTTAGATGGTTCGAGCACATAGAATCAAAGAGTGATGAAAGACTGTCGAAGAGTGTTTCATCACTCATTGTTTCTATGTGCCCGAACCATTTAAGGAGAGTATTTCGAAAAATTATGTCATCTGGAAATCTCATTAGAAAAGCTCAAAATTCTATCCAAAAAAATGAATAAAGGATATTCTAATCCAATTTTTTTAATTTACCTTCTACTTAGCCCAAAATTACTGTAGTACTCCAAGTTAATACGTAACCGACACTCTCCTACATTTACTCTAATACATTGCATGTACGCTCAGACCCTGAAACTGAACTTCGACTTCCCGTTCTACGGCCATGGTCTACGTAATATAACGGTGGCTACTGGAGGCTTCATTTACACGGGGGAACACGTGCACAATTGGCTAGCGGCCACCCAGTACATAGCGCCGCTGATGGCGAACTTTGACACCACAATCGCCAACGACAGCTTCGTTAAGCTATTCGATGATGGTAAGTGAGAGATAAATTTGTGGTACGAATAAGCTGTTATTGTAAAACACCAACACAGCTGTATAATAATAATAATACCAACTCAATATTATAATATATAATATGTTTAAATTTATTTAAACAAAAATGTAGGCAGACTTGGATGAGGAAAGCTAGAGACAGAGAAGAATGGAGGAGACTGGGGGAGGACTACGCTGAAGAGGCGACTACTTAACAAAAGAAGAGAAAGAAAGAAAAAAAGCCTTAATATTTGTGTTATGTATCGTGTGTAAATGTCATATGTATGCATGTAGGCGTATGTATGCATAACTATATAAGTACGTAATGTAGACACGTAAAAAGTAACATAGAGTAGGAATAAGTAGAAATAAAGGCTATTTTATTTATGTATAATATATAAATAATAACCCACGCTAAGATTAAATTTGTGTTGTGGGAGTCAGCGCTATCTTGACATTGCAAAACTTATAGTTAATTTGACAACAGAAAAATAACAAAGATTACTTTTATAATAATTTAATGAATATGCTCGAGACTACATATCGATAGAGTATATTGGAGATATTTTCGATAAAGGAATTTTATATTTTTTTACTTCCAAAATATAAAGGGTGTACATGAAAACGGGACAGTTACTTTAATGGATAAAAACGCATAACTTTTTTTATTTTGTAATAATTTCATCCGTTATTGAAATAGAGCGTGAAAACCAACTTCAACAACAATGCATATGCCCCTTAACTATGTTAATGTTTAACTATGTTAAACTATGTTAAGATCAATACGTTATTTTTACATACACAGGAATATCAACCTTATCGTAACATAAATAAAGGAGATTTCTGTGGACTTGTGAAATAGGATAAAAATTAAATTAATTAAACGGACAAACTTCAGTTGTGCTTCCCCTTAACTCGACAACGTGTTAAGGGGAAGCACAACTGAAGTAAATTGTGTTTTGAGCTGTATACATACATACATATCTTCACGCTGTATCCCTAACGGGGTAGTCAGAGAGGACGGAGTGCAAGCGTCGCGGTTCTTACATACTTCTTTTGCTTCCTCAAATCTCATCATTATCCTCATACATTTTCGCCTAGGTATGCGAGAGCTTTTGACATTTCCATCCGCTAACACTGGCTATTTGATCTTCACAAGTCAGCCTTGGTAGCGACAATACCAATCATTATTTTGCAGGAAGCGTATACTTAAGTGTATGTGTGTTTTAGCATAATTATTGGTATTTTAGGTGAAAAGTTCACAGCACTGTGGGAGAATGTGAATCTTCAAGAGGAGAGAGACAAGAAATTCACTTTTGCGGTCACCCTCTTCAAGTGCGGCGACATAGTGTTCGCGTACAAGGACATACCTATGCCGATACAGAATATTGTCGACAAAGATCACCCTGTGAAGATTGGCATCAGCGACGCGTATCTTACAGATAGGATACTTTATTGTGAGTATTATGTCTTGTAATACATACATATACATCTTCACGCTTTGTCCCCATCCGGCACGCTTATTACGTAACTAGCAGACGACATGCGACAGCCAATATCGCGCCATATCTGCTGACAAAACGAGAATTTGTGTAATGTAATTTGTACAGTGGCGCTAAATCTAGCGCGAAAAATGCATTTTATGGTCATATAATAATAGATATGCAATCGTCATAATATATGATACTATTTTTTTATTGCAATTAGTCACCGGTCGTGCAGTGATCGCGTGGCTGTCGCTGTCTGCAAATTTTTAGGTAATAACCCCGCGGGTAGTCAGAGAGGATGGAGTGCCAAACGTCGCGGTCCTTACATACTTCTTTCGCACCCTCAAATTTCATTATTCTCCTCACACATCTTCGCATAGGTATGCGAGTGCTCTTGTAATAAATACATTACAGTAATTTGACGACCTCCGTGGCGCAACGGGTAAGCGCGTCGAAGTAAACGGAGGTTGCGGGTTCGATTCCCGCCCCGAGTCTGGGTGTTTATGTATAATATATGTTTTTTTACAAAAGAAAAATTATATAAGTAGTCAGTTGTCTAGTACCCATAACACAAGCGCTGTGCTGCTTACTTTGGAACTAGATGGCGCTGTTTAAAATGTCTGACTATATTATTATAACAGGGTTATTGATAGTTTTTAGGGGTTTGTCCTTAAGATAGAAAATTGTAGCAATTGTAAGGTGTCTCACGCGTTCTCCTGTCTGTCTGTCACATCGACTTTCACGGAAACTAAGTATGTAATATACAAACTAGAAATTTGGCAGTGTGACGTCTCATTTACATTATGTTACACTGGTTGACATTTTAAAATATTCAGCTGACCGCACATTGGCTATTATCGATCAAACAACTGGTAGATAGTAAACGCGGTAGTGGTTGCATCTCAACAGTTGTTCGACTTCTACATAAGGTAACGCATCTATACAGACGCGTGTACGATCGACCGTGTCGTTTCAGCAGCTGATTTTTTGATAGAAATCAAACAGTGTTGAGAAAACCGTCTATAGAGGCAGACGTTGATAAAAGTAATACGCGATTGTAATGAAGCAATTAAATAAATTAGCTACTTATGCTGCCAGTTGGTCACTCAAACGATATAATAAACGTCCGAGCGCTGTGCACATTGTAAATAACATATTTCACTCGTCGCGTGTTATTGGCGGACCCATCTTGGGATATTTTATCTCATGTGCGTTTGGAACAAACTGGCTGTGGGGACTGAGCTGAGCTAAGCAAAGATACAAGGCGTCATCCGCTCGGCCCGCAGTCGCCGCCCGAGCGTGGTATAGAATATATTGATACTGTATTTATATTTATTTCTCGAGATTAATAAATCGTTTAAGTAAAATATTGTTTGGATTCAATTACTCTAATAGAATATCCCAACACTGGCGCGCACAACTGAATCCTGTAACAGTCGCGGCGGTTGACGGCAGACTGAATCGGATTGACGTGGTTCCGGTTACAGTGGCTCCGGATATTACTCCACGTATAAACAAACTTACAAAATCCGGTGTCTCTTTTTATAGACTAGCGACGCGCCCCGGCTTCGCAAGGGTAGACATTTTTTTAAATAAATATCGCCCATATTACTCGCTGATAATGTAGCTTTCTATAGGTGAAACAAATTTTGAAATTGGTTTAGTAGGTTTTGAGTTTATCCATTACAAACAAACAAGCAATTTTTTTCTTCTTATAATATTAGTAGAGGTATAGTTTTGCATTTGATTTGACACTTATCCCCCTTATCTCATAAATTATGGAACCTATTGTAAAGATTTCAGCATATCTCAAGCTTTACTTTTATGGGAAAGATATAACAAAAATTGTGTTATATAGATCTGTAAGAATAAAATTTAGGTAATTTCATAGATATCATAGGAACCCTCTGTCCACTAGTTCTCGCGCTTGATAATTTTTTCTGCATTAAATAGTAAGTGCTAATTACTAATAGTTATTAAACACAGTGTAACACTAATAAACATATAATTCATCGATGTTAAGGTGCACATCATCTTCAATTTAATGAAAAGGCAATTAGACACTCGTAAAACAAGTGAAAAGTTTCATTCTTCCATTAATATCTCTGTGTGTAATGGTTTTTTATTTTTTCCGCTTATTTGTGTCCGTTTGTCACTTATTGCACCGATTTCAATTGGATTTTCAAGGATTTACTTGAAATGTAGACAACTCAGTACAATGCAGACTCATATCAAGGCGAGTATGAGTATGTATGAGCTGTATAGAAATCTTAAGTGACATAGTAGATGACCTCGATGGCGCAGAGGCTTAGACGTTGCATCCAAGCCCAGAAGGTTCCGGGTTCGATCCCGGTCGGGTCAATTTAGGAAACGAACTTTTCTAGATTGTCTCGAGTCTGGGTGTACTAGGAGACGCTCCTAGTAGTCGTCGTCTGGTCCACATAGCACAGGGAATGCCTTAGTTTGACATTAGATGATTGGTGTGTATTGTCTGGTGCATTATTATTAGTTTCATTCTGATGGAGATTTGTCATTCGAAAGTTCCTTGTAAATGGATTTACTTGAAAGAATTGATTCGACTACCATATCAGAATAATAATAATTAGATTATAGCGTTTGTGCTGCAAAAAATCAGGGCTAGATAAGTGGCTCAATTGTTGTAAACGAGAGTAGAATGGAATAAGAAATACCACGTGATCTAGCGTCACGAATTTTAATTGATAGTCAAACGGTATTAACTTTCTATTAAATCAAACGTCATGTGAAAACCAACATATAATATGTAGCCAAATGGCACTTTTGACAAGCAATAACGGCTGTAAGCGTTTCGATGTTTCAAAACGCTTGCCTCTTGTCTCGCCGTTCTGAAATAAATGAATTCTGTACAAGCGGAGCTGCGGGCAACACTAGTGTTTCATGCACTTTGTCGTATTGGCTTTTGCACGCAGTGCTGGATTACCCACCCGACGAGCAGGGGCCTCCATTTTTTTTAGATACAAATATTAATTTCAAGTTAATTTTTTTATTTTTTTTTTTTTATTTCGAGAAAAGTTTTTTTTATTTTCTATTTCCAACCAATTTATTTATCATATTAATATGTATTTTTAAACGCAAAATATTTAAAAATGTTTATTCATTTATTCTTTAATAAAAACGAGCAAAAAAGTGTTATGCGTCAAGAACGATTGGATATGCTAAGTCTGATGTCCACTGAATCGGATGTTCTTCGTCAAATTGATTTTGAAGATGTCATTAATGATTTTAGTGATCTGAAATGTAGGAGAAAAATTTTTTAAAGATGAACGTCGTTTTCATGTTAAGAGATGTCCAAAGATTATTTTGTAAATTACTATAATGTTAATTATGTAAAATCAAAAAATATATAATTTGTCAGAAAAAAACTATTTTGATTGTTTTATTGTGTTTACAACCTTTAAATGATAAGAATAAGCTGTTTAAATTCTATAAATGCATAAATAAAGATTAATTTTACAATTATTAAAAAAAGGAGGCCCCAAAATTTGAATGGCCTAGAGCCCCCATTGCGCTTAATCCGGCACTGTTTGCACGATTGCACAAAGATAAATTTTATGTTTTCAGTGTACATGTATATTGGTAAGTAGCTGTACTTTATTTCTCTTTATGGATGTCTGAACCCATTTTGACAGAGCTCAGACCGTGATGTGTTTCGTCGAACCGTTAATAAAAATGAGGTGTTGGAAAAATTCTAAATTTTAGTTATAATATTTAAAATACCAGATAGTATAATAACTGCATTGCAACAGACACATCTATATCAGACTTATAACACCTATCTTTTTCATCATATTAGAAAGAGATCTGCCCATAGTACTTATTTCACTAAATGTATAACAAAACAGTAAAACATCAGTTAAAGAATATTTTATTTAAAATGTAAGGCCGAGTATGAGTAAATAATTATGACTGAGTTTATAAAAAATTACATTTAATGGTATTATACTTATAAACAATTATTCATTCGGTGTGTATAGTTTTTACTTTTAATTGTCCTGCATACATACCTATTCTCACGCTGTATCTCTGTATCTCAGAGAGAAAGAATAATTTGTTTTTCATTTAATTACTGGAATATGGCCGGCGCTCATATATTTCTTTCTCATATATTCTGGTCAGGCTATACGCTATACGTTTTCATCCCTCTACAAACTCCTCACACAAAATTGACGAGGTGAGCGTTGTGTTTGATGTCATGACCCGAAGGCCTTATCGGCTAACACTTCGTATTTTCTGAAATAATTTTTTTGTTCTCAATATTTTGTCGGTGGTTTTTGGCCTAGTGTTGCTCTCTCTGTAAACTGAGAGGCATTGGAACTGAGTCGTTGCCTTTTCACTGCCGCGGCATAGTGTTATATTGATGTGTAACTTTGTTGCCATGGACCGTGCGTTGTCATTGTGAGTAGTGAATAAATGTTTTCTTTCTTTCTTTCTTTCATGACCGACTCATAAGCTGACACGAAATACACTGACAGTGCGAAGTTGGCATACTTACTATACTATATAGCTAATTGTTTCTCTGTCTGTCTGTCGTGTGTACCATTTAATAAATAAAACGAAAATCCATGAATTGGTATGAAACCAGCTCCTGTTTTGTTGGAACCAATAGCTAGTGTCAATTAATGTTTTAGACGGAGCTTGTATCGATTGCTCTAATAGTGCCACGAACAAGAGTCTCGAAGCGGAAAATATGTATGTAAATCGATATTGAACTGACAAAAAGAGAACTCTTTATCGTCAGTCGTTGTTTCTTTCTCTCTATATGCGCTCTATATTTCTGTGTCTTTACTTATCCGGTTCTGACATGAGGGAGTAACACAGTATAACTCTCTCTGTTTAACCCAAAGGTGGGTCGAAACGCTTTTGGATCCATCATAAACTCGATGGTAGAAACACAATTTTGCTCATCTTTATATGTACGCCTATCTCTTCATTAATCTGTATGAGTGACACAGTAAATTATTTTTCGCCAAACTTAACGGTTGTCTAAAATATCTTTGAACCTGCTATGGAAGATGTTAAGAATGCTAACTCTATTATTCTGCATGCCAACTCTGACATATTATGAATCTATTTATGTTTGTGCTGGTGCATGACACGGGATGTTTTTCTTCGCCTATACCACCTTCCTTCAACTAAATCAGTAAGCCCATAGATGACGCTTACAATAATTTTTAATTTATTCATAACTAGCAGATGAATCTGCAACTCCGTCCGCGTTTTTTATTTTTAAAATTCAAGCTATCTCATCATGGCAGTCCATAAAATACGAACAACCAAAGAAACATTGATCTTTATACATTAAATAACTAGAGATCGCCAAGCGGTTGAAATTCGACCGGTAATATAAATATAAACGTATAATATTGTTACGGTTGGACCTTACGCGTAAGGAATAAGGTCGATTTTTAATGGAGCTCGAAACATAACTTTTGGTGCTTATATGTCGAAACCTAGGCTTTATCGAGTTATGACCTAAAAACGCTAGGTTTGGTATTGCTAGGTTTAAGGCCTACTATCGAATGGTATAAGTCAATTTAAGAAAGAAGAACCAAGTTGCACCTCGAATATTCCCGAGCGATGACGTGTCATGTACCTATGACTCATGCGAACAGGCGGCGTCGAGAACAATGTCGAATTACCGTTAGCGAGCGTAATTCACTAGAAAGTTCCACCCTCGTTTTAGCCGTCTATAAATAGAGCTCCGTATCCGCCGCCGAGTCAGTGTTTCTCAACTAGCGATCGAAGCGATACCTCGAGGCGACATCAAGGCGAATTACGAAGAACACTACGACGACTACTGCGACGACCTTGGATAGAAGAACTCTGCGATTCGGGAACGTTGTTATTAAGTGAAGCGTGTACCTTCGGTGACTACTACGCGAGTACCTACTTCGAGGGCGACTACGAAGATTAGGAACTGCCGTAATTAAGTTCGCGTGTTCTTGACATCTACTCGTACAAAGGAAAATAAACTCTTTGCACCCTTAACCGGCATCTTATTACCCTCAGCTCGTAACAATATGAAGTCTTTAGCGCCAATCTCTAATCTGTGCGACTGTTTGATACAAGGAGCTTACATATACATGGGCGCAAACTACTATGAGTTTGACATTGACAGTCCTTTTGACTTTGGCAGTATAACCGTAAACAATGATTGTATTAATTTATTTAACGTGTTCGTAAGATATGTCATAAATAAATTTTATCTTTCTGCATTCCTTCATACAAACTGCAATTATGCCAAATCTTACATTATTCTGTGCGCGTAATATATTTAAAAAGGCGTAATAAGTTTTCTCTTTACGTACTAATATATACAAACAAACGTACAACAACATATTCACAACTATGGGCAATGCCCTCAAAAGCGTCGTCTAGGAATTACTGGTTTGTAACTTAATCTAATAGTGGTATGAAACAACTTTGGTACCAAGGATGTGTGAACCACAACTCTTCATTTTTCTGTATATCTTCACTTATCCGATTCTGCCGTACTACATGTTTCTTCTTTATGTGTTCTAAGTGGGTGACAGGAGCCATACCACGTATCTTCTGCGCGTTCTGTGTGAGTGGATGACTCAGGATGTTGTTTCTTATCTGTAACGGTGGCGTGGAACACTTTCGAACGCATTGCAGCAGATTTAACCAAATATCTTTTTGCAGATGTAAGACGCAAGACGATATATGAGTACCATCGCGTGTCGTTCAAGAATTACGAGATTACTAACGGCACGATTTTGAAGCTCGTTGCGTTACCGACCTGTCTTCAATATGAGTCTTGCGAGAGCTGCGTCAACCATAACACTGGTTTTAACGTGAGTATTTCACCATCACTTGGCCTTGGTAAACACCTTTCTATTAAAATTTATTTATTGAAGGCTATATTAAAAACTTATGTTTTTTCAATGTGTCGTGACGTCATTTCACTGCACAAGCCATTTTATTAATTTTATTTAAGGTAGATGAAATCGACAGGTGCTTGCTTGGCAAATGGAGCCATTTGTTTCCTAAATTGCTCGAGTTTCATGGGCTTAAACCTTGGGGTAATCACTTTCTAATCGTTATTACTCTTAAGCATTAGAATAACGGCAGCATAGAAGCTGGGCTGGGCTGAAATAAAAAGTCTGTGACGGCTCTCTTACTAATTTTTTTGTAATAGCCTGAATCAAACGTGTGTACTTATTTTCACGATGATGACAATGTGTCACAACTCACAAGCTCTTTGAAACAAATTAGATGAAAAAGGACTCAAGCGAACCTCTGACTATACGTAGCTGATACAATCACGAATGATGCATCATTTTCTAACGCCATATCGATGCCATTAGTCAAAGTATAACCATCTGTTATTTTGTTTGTCGCAGTCGATTTTCTCAGAAATTGTGTGACGTACAGACGGAAACACATTTAACTGACCATTAAAGGTAACAGAGGGAAAGCATCACTGTTAGAAAGAGATGCATATATTTGTCAAATTCATGTAGTCGCTAGTCTTCGCAAGAAATGATTCGTAATTCGGCCGTGGTGCAACTGCTTTATCGATTCTACAAGGGCTTTTTCATGTAACTACTAGACTAAGACTGAAAATTTTAGGGTATAAAGCCTTATTTAAAATTTACTGGAATAATATAACAAGCTCTAGGACTAGACTTCCAGAAAATAAGTTTAGAAATTACGATTTCATAAATATCCTTTGGTATCTGTGCGGAGGGAAGTCTTATGTCTAGTTCTATGCAATCGACTCGACGAATTTTTTTTCTGACTAATATACATCTATCTAATGTCTGTGAACGACGCCTGTTACAAACAGACAGACACACAAACACCGAATTGATTCCATAGAATGACTCTATGTTTTGTGCACAGTGCTCGTGGTGTCCGCAGCTGCAAAAATGCTCCAGCGGGACGGACAGGAACAAGCAAGATTGGACGTTGAGGCGTAAGTTCTTTTATATTACAATAGGTTATATGTTTCTATCCCTTTATAAGTGTGCATAGTCCTGGGAAGTGATTTTGATCATCTGCTTATAATTATCCAATTCTTGAGAGGTACAAGGAACTAAGCTCATACAGCCAATGTCTTCGGTATTATATTTAGATTACAATAGCGCTTATCTGACGTAAAATTTTATTCCCTAACTTCACTGAAATTAAAAAGGACTTCTTGCAAGAACGACATGTTTATTTCGAGTTTATTTACCACTCTTGCACACAATATACCATTATTTTTGTACTTTAAAAACTCAAAAACGCAAAAAATCACATTATAAAATGTCAGCTTCGCTTCCCCCATCTCCGCCAAAAAGTCTTGATCATAGATTTTTGGTAACTCCAATTTTTTGGCAGGCAAAGAGAACTATGCCCTAAATACAAAACTGAAGTATACTGTGCGATAAAATGTTGTGCAAGTGTGGAAAAATTCGAAAATCTTAATAAATATATGCAAAAATCTACTACCACGTTACTGGGGGTTAGTTAGGGATATTGTGTTAAGAGGAACATAAATGAAGAATTTTTAATTCGAACAAGTGGTAATGGATTCTAAATAATTAATACGGAAGACTTCGGATGTATGGGCATAATTTTCTTTGCCTCTTAAGAAGTAAAAAAAAATGTAAGAAAAAAATATGTACAATCGAGTGTCAAAATATGTAAAAAGTTTTATTATGTTTAAAAGATTTTATTGCGATCTAAACACGGACAACAGCCTACGAGACATGAAATGTTTACTTTCTAAACAAACTATTCTGTCAAGGTCATAGGAACGAGACTTAAGCGGACGGCACGGGAAACTTCGCCTACTTGAGGAAAAAGAGATTATGCATATCGACATTGTATATATCGATAAATCATATGTACAAGAATTCCTTTCATGTCTCTTTTAAAAAAAGTTATAATAATCAAAATAAAATTATTTATTATGAAATTGAAATCTAGTCTAAATCATTAAATTTTAATTTAAACAATCATTTAATTCGAAAATATCTATATATTAATTCGTGAAGCTAATGATTCTCTTTTTAAGAAAAAGTTTTTTTTTTTTATTTAACGCAAGTTAAAGTTAACCATCTAAAACTAATACTGCTTTTGGGCTGGAATACATAGGTAAATAAGACAAAAAGAAGTGGATAGATTGATTATTATAGGTAATGTGGAATGAACTTTTCTTCAATCTTTTCCGATCTAAATCATCACCATCACACAAAAGCAACACATCACTCGAACACATCAGTTATTTCGGTTGTTTTGATATGTAAAACAAATAAACTCGACGTAACAACGACGCGACGGCTGTCATAATACTAAAGATGACCCCTCTGTGATTTTTTTTGGAGTAGACTTTGCGGCGCTCGTACGCTAAACTATTCATATTACAAAAAAAAAGGTTGTTACATAAATTATAGGAAATTTCCTCTAGTTTATTTTATTATGAAACTGTATTTTTCGTAAAATGAATCAGAAAGGAGATATTGTCAAAAAAAACTGTTTTTAGGCGCCATTTTTTGAATATGGAGACGCGAGCGGCAAATATACAAGATGGCAAAGTAAAAATTCGGGAAGGGCACATCGAATCTAAAAAATCACCATTTTTCAGAACTCCCGGAAAATTTTCCTAGTAACGTCTTTTTTAGCACCAAATGACTGGTACTATAAGTCAAAACGTTCATTGTCAGATTGCGAGAAGGCGCCTGTAACGAACGTCAGCCAGTGTGCCGCTAACGACACGGACGCAACGCAGGGAGGCACCGTTTACGTAACCGACAACCAAGGTGTTCCGTATCACGGCGCAGTTATCATTGGGGAGCCAGTCGGTAATGGTAAGTATACATGTGTAATAGTAGACTTACATTGAGTTATTTAAAAAGACGATGTAAATCTGCTCTTATATCTTCACGTTATGTTAACGGTCAGAAGTTGAAGGTTAGTGTTAAGGTGCAAACAATTTTAGAGATTGAATATAAGTAAAACGGGAAATTTAACGCGATTACCTTTTTATTCTGGCTTGACGTTTCGCCCGAGTTGCATCGGCCATGGTCTCAAGCAAAAGTTTCAGTTTGCTTGAGACCACGGCCGATGCAACTCGGTCGAAACGTCAAGCCAGAATGAAAAGGTAATCGCGTTAAATTTCCCGTTTCAGATATATTCTATAATGCAACGCGAAAGTTTAAAAGATTAATTTTAGAGATAGTTATATAAAACACAGAAGTGATCCGTTTCTATACATTCAACATATTTAAGGTAAAATCGCATGGCACTATACACACCACTGATACAAGCCAAAACAGGATTTTTTGCTTTAATAACCGATTACAGAACATAAGCACAAGACAGAGAGAATACAGAAGTGTAACTCATGTATGTACTTCATTTTTTATGCCTACTCTCAGGCTTACTTCTGAAGATCAAATAGCCAGAGTGTTAGCGGATGGAAATGTCAAAAGCTCTCGCATACTTAGCCGAAAATGTGTGAGGAGAATGATGAGATTTGCGGAATCGGAACCGCGACGCTTGGCGTTTCGTCCTCTCTGATTACCCCGTTAGGGATACAGTGTGAGGATATGTATGTATGTGTACTCTCGGGTGTAGTGTAAGGGTTGTCAAAAGTGTAATGCCGAATTTTTTATTAATGCTATGAATAATATTATAAACATGATGTAATTTTTTAATTAGCAGTAAAATATAGTGTTGCGTTGATTAAGAACACAGACTCGTATATTCACTTTTACATTTTATTTCTCAATAATTAATAACAAATTACAAACTATAACACGTTGTCACGAATAGCCGACGACGAACAATCAATAGCTAAAGCCGCAAAATGATAAAGAATGATCCATATCTTGGCACGCAGCGGCTTATATAGACTTGCTGACGTCATTTCTCCCACGCCTTGGCGACAACAGATGTGGCAGGCAGGATGTGATGTCAGCGAGGCAGACCCAGTGCCAGTGACGTCATCTTGCTCCGTTACAATAGTATATTGTATAATGCGTGCTTTTGTTTAACTTGCTACGTTCATATGTGTGTCGTTTCGGTTAAAAGTATGTAAATTTCGAACTACCTTCCAATATCTGATTAAAATGTGGCTTCGGTGACAATTCTTGCCTAATATTGTATTACCATGGAACTGGTTTGATTTTGCATCCCGAAGGTTGCCAATGGCAACCTTATATAATATTAGTAATTTGAAAAGTTTATATGGCAACTTGCCATAGAAATTTTCAACTTATATATAGTCTCGTGGTGTTTTTATGAAGTTCACTGCTGGACGTAGGCCTCACAACTAAAAGCTTGACACAATATGATTTTTATTATACGCATACGTTAAGGTTTGATTAACTTTTTTTTTTCTTCCTTTATGGCATGGCGCACAGTTAAGGGCATTTGCCAGTCACGTAGTAATAAATACAATCACAAGTAAATTAGTTTCTTCTTATCGTAAAACTCTTCCAGTAGTGATAGTAGGCTTTACTAAAGTTTTATAGGACTTCTTGTAATAGCGCGAGAACTTCAGTTACACATGTTTATTTACACCTACTCCAATCTATTTATTTATACAGAACTTTAAAACACAATGTACTATCGCTTTTAGAGACTTACTTTACTTTAAAACTCCCAAAAATATAAAAAATAGAAAATCTAATAGTCCGGTCAAATTAGACCAAAAAATAAGAGTAAAGCTACCTAAATTCCCACCAAGCTGAAAATCAGTAAGATTGTTTAAAATATGATTAAAAATAAAATTTAAGTTCCCCATCTTTCCCTTGTATGGAAAAATTTTTATTCAAGGTCAAAGGTCAAAAAAATGAGTCGCGATTTTCAGCAAAACGGTAAGTTTTATCATAAATAAAAAATACTTCACACAAAAATTGTAGATCATAAAATTATCTACAAAAAATGTATCAATACTTTTTTTTCCCTACGAGCCACCGTTTTTGAGATATAACGATTCAAAAAGTTGTAAAAGTTGTATTCGTCATAATATGCACACGTTTTCACGCCACCTATGGGGTAGTGTACTTAGCGCGTTTTTTTTAACGTGGTTTACTGGTTAACTGCGTTAATAGCGATGTATCGCATGTCGCCTCGTTGGAATCAAACGGATCCTCTACTGTTGGTGATTCAATATTAGAGCACGACCGGCCTTGACAATATGAACATGCCAGAGAACAAAACAGTCCGACTTTTTTGCAACCACATTTAGCACTGCACAATTGTGTGTAGCAGCAACTGAGATTGGAGGAAGACAAGCTAATTGTACTTGTTTTTTACTTTTGGTATTTTTAACGAAACATGCATATGTTATACTTATCTAAGCAGGTAGTTTTTTTAGGAGCTCCGTATATAGAAAGAAGAAAGCGAATGCCGTTAGTGATAATTTCTTGTCGAGTTGAATTACTATATTTAAAAACTTCAGCACATTGAACTAAATTTTGTTTTTCAAACATTTTGAAAACTGTTATTTTACCCCTCCTGTAAAATGCAGATGTCGTATCACAGCCAGTTATTGCGTGTAAAAATAGTACATGATTTTGACACTTTGCAAAAGTAGATAAACTCTTTGATGAATATATTTCCGATTGATGTTGAGCTTTTCCTGGTTTTAAGAAGAAAATGGTTTTTTCAGTTGGAGTTCGAGCAGTGAGTAATACGAGTAAGTCTACATCTTCACCAACAACAACAGTTGTATTTGTCAAATTGAATTGCTCTATTGCTGTTTCAATTATCAATACATCAGCATCATTATTAGCTTGTTTTACCAATATATTTTCAGCAGTAAATTTTTCTTTCAACATTGAAATGAACCGAGACTTGTTGTGAGTAAATTTGTAACAAATTTTTGTTGACTGGTTGGAACTGTCATATTTTCATCAAATAAAATATCAATTGATGAAGATGTTGCTAAAGTTCGACGACGTTGTTCTACAGCTTTGGTATTTCTCGTGCAATCATTATAGCCATCAAATACGACAGTAACTCTTTATTTATCGAAGATAACGTTGAATGTTTCTTCGCTATCTAATTAAGGGACTGGGTTTCATTTTACCTAATATTCTTATAGTTATAACTTATGTATTTTATATTATAAGTGTAAGTTACAATGACCGATAGAAAAATATTTTAACATATATTACAACTATAAAGATGTATATACGTGGCGTACTCATGCATATTATGACGACTACAACTTTTTGAATCGTTATATCTCAAAAACGGTGGCTCGTAGGAAAAAAAAGTATTGATACATTTTTTGTAGATAATTTTATGATCTACAATTTTTGTCTGAGGTATTTTTATGATAAAACTTACCGTTTAGCTGAAAATCGCGAAAAACTCATTTTTTTAACCTTTGACCTTGAATAAAAATTTTTCCATACAGGGGAAAGATGGGGAACTTTCAAATTTTATTTTTAATCATATTTTAAACAATCTTACTGATTTTCAACTTGGTGGGAATTTAGGTAACTTCGAATGTCTAAATTGACCGGACTAAAAACAAAATGTCAACCTCACTTCTCCCGTTCACGCCAAAAAGTCATTTGATTAACTTGCAGAAATAAATGTAATGCTATAGGGCTATAGGGCCATCAGCTTGGTCAGCTTAGCGAGTAAAGTCTATACTAAAGTATTGACTGAACGTATGAAAGGCGTTTCAGAAAGATATTTGTGGGAGGCGCAAGGTGGATTCAGGAACGGTAGGTGTTGTATGGATCAGATTTTCTCGCTTCGCGTTATCGTGGGAAGGTTTCTGGCTTTAGGTCGGAAAGTTTTCTGCGCTTTCGTGGATCTAGAGAAAGCATTCGATAGAGTAGTGCGGAAGAAACTGTGGAGTCTTCTGCCTGAATATGGCGTGGAGGGCTCCTTACTGCAGGCTGTGAGGTCATTATATCGAGACCACAGAGCCTGTGTAAGGATAGACGGTGACATGTCGCCCTGGTTTGAAGTCTGTTCTGGTGTCAGACAGGGCTGCGTGATGTCTGCCTGGCTGTTCGTGCTGTATTTGGACAGTTGCCTCCAGAGATTGAAAGGTAATATGAGTGGTATGGGATGTGGTGACACAGTGGTAAACTGCCTATTGTACGCTGACGATGCTGTGCTAATAGCACCATCAGAAGCAGAGTTGCAGACACTAGTCACGTGCATGAAAGAAGATTGTGAAGTAAAAGGATTGAAAATGAATGTGAACAAAACTAAGGTTCTGGTGTTTGTAAGAGAAGCGGTACAAACGAAATGTGTGATTTGTGTAAATGGAAAATGTCTAGAACAGGTGAATGAAATTGTGTACCTGGGGAGTGCGTTTTCGAGGGATGGAAGATGTGAGTTGGATGTGGAGAGACGGGTAGCAGCCGGCAATAAAGTGAACGGTGCTCTGTCCGCATTAGTGGGTAGTGTGAATATATCTAACACTGCTAAAATGGCCATCCACAATGCGGTGTTGGTGCCTACTTTGTTGTACGGTAGTGAAGCCTGGATATGCCCAAAATCGAGTGAAAGTATGTTAAATGCTGTGGAGATGCGGTCTCTCAGAAATATGTGCGGTGTCACGCTTGCTGACAAGATAAGCAATGATGAGATACGCAGTATGACAGGGTTGCACAACAGTGTTATTGTAAAAATGAAGAAAGGAATGCTTAGATGGTTCGGGCACATGGAAAAAATGAGTGATGAAAGACTGACGATGAACATATACAGCGCGAAAGTGAGTGGTAAAAGAAGCCAAGGAAGACCAAGGCTGACTTATGAAGATCAAATAGCCAGTGTTAGCAGACGGAAATGTCAAAAGCACTCGCATATCTAGGCGAAAATGTGTGAGGAGAATGATGAGATTTGAGGAAGCAAAAGAGGTGTAAGGACCGCGACTCCTGGCGCTCCGTCCTCTCTGACTACCCTGTTGGGGATACAGCGTGAAGTTATGTTATGTTGTGTTATGTAAATAAATGTAACAGATAATAGAAATAACAACCATATAACATATATAGTATACTCATTTATTTTTCCGCAATTAATTAAAATACTATATATTTGAGACAGTCTCGCTCAGACTGTTCCGAGACGATCCCAGATTCTGTGTCCGTGAGCGATGTCTTTGTGTGCGTTGGTTGAGCGCACTTTGTATGGAGTTTAACTTCTGTTACTCTCTCTCTGTTTTGTGATGTAAGGTAGCTAAATATAACGAATTGAGCACTTAACAAGCTATTATTTTTTGTTTCATAATTTTAAATAGCATATACCTATAAATCTTATTATTTTTTAAGTTAAATCATTTAATGAAGTGGCAATATTTTATTGCAGATTATATAAAATAAATAACATTTATATCGTTATTTTTAACAATTTTATTGTGCTTTTAAATTTAAATGATTGCTATTATATTTATTTATTAGGCACGACGCATCCACAACAGTCCCACAAATCGGAAGTGGGGGCTAATCCGCCGATGCGGGAACCGGTAGCGGGTGTAGTTGAAGCCCGCTCACCGCTGGGCGAGGTTGCGGCCGCGCTTATAGCACTCACGCTTGTCTGCGCTGCGGGCGCGTGGGTTCTATACGCATTCAAGAACCCACATACGCGGAGCGGACAAATGCTTATTAAGGTGAGTAGTATTGCCGGCTTGAGCAAATAAATTATTTCATCTTACCCACCTTTTTAACTTATTCATTTCCATCGTTGCGTAAACGCAACATTTTGCGTTTTATTTTTTTATGTAGATTTAGAAGTAAATTAAGCCTGAAATATTAGCATAATATTTTTTTATCTAATCACGTTATTCTTATCACCAATAACGCCTAAATATGGCAGACAATCGCAATTTTTATTCCTCCCACTTGATAATGCAACAAAATGATCTCGAAATGCATTTACTTCTCTTTATCCAAAGAAATTAGTTTCATTACGTTTGGATCCTAATAACGTAACTACTTTGTAATATGATACCCGTTAGTTTATGTTTACCTTTGACTTCAACATAATGTTGCGTTTACGCAACATTAGGAGTACTCGAGATTACATTCATCACATAATTATTTTCCGAGTGGTTGATATTTATTGGTAATTAGTCATTTTAGTCATTATTAGAAAAGTAAAAGAAACTGTTGTAGCATTGGTATTTGTGTCTTATTGTAACCTGGAGAATTCTTTTAGTGAGTTAGAATGATAATTCTGCTGTCATTGTAGCAACTATTGATGCCAGAATAAAACCAATAGTATCTGCAAAACGTTATAACACAAAAGAAAAGAAGATCACAAATTTTCATCAACCTCGAGTGTAAGGGTAATATACATGAGATGCAATGGCTTCTGCAAGATTATTGCACATAAAACCTGCAGAATATAAAATTATGCAAATGCAAATGAGTGGACGATAGGAACGAAGATAAATAAAAATGCAACTTATCCGATCCGCGTCTAATCGAACACTTACTTGAAACAAAGAAAATCTGCGTATTGTATATTATATAAACAAAGACATTAGGTCGCGACCAAAGTACAATAATTTGATGCGTGCCAAAACTGCAGTTAATGCAATAAATAAAGTAATTACAAAACCATGTACGTGCGTCGTACATATTGCCACCACAAACAGATGTCACGGAATGAAATATTGCGAACTTAACTATACAAATAATAACGATAAGTAAAAAATTAAATTCCCTTAATGTCCTAAAATTAAAACTTGAACTATATGTTATCTGTATCTCAATGTAATGTCACTTCCATTTAAAATTATTTGCACTCGTCACTATGTGTTTCAGTGTCAAATTGCACTCTGTCTGAGGTACGGATATCCTTAACACTTGTCTATTTAGATTTTTCCACTTCAGTATACCCGTGATTGTTATCTTCTTCTTGGCTACCTCTCGTGACGTGAGGTTGATTTTCTCCGCCAGTAGGGATATCCTTAACACTTGTCTATTTAGGTTTTTCCACTTCAGTATACCCGTGATTGTTATCTTCTTCTTGGCTACCTCTCGTGACGTGAGGTTGATTTTCTCCGCCAGTAGTAGATAGAAATTACAAGCAGTGCAATACTTAACGTCAATGTGACGTAAATCATGACGTAATGATGCTTGTCATGGGTGGTCAGTGTATATATCGTTGACTGTTCTTCAATGGTGCGCAATTCTGTTTTTATTTTCTCGAATTTCTCTTCGTGTTTCTAAATGCAAGGACGACTTTCTAACTGAGATATTAAGTATATTATTTAGGGGAGAAATAGAGGGCATGGACATCATGGCATGAAATTCGTTTATAAATACGTCACTGGTGTGTTCTATGTTTGCATGTATCATAAACCTTTCAAAACAGCCACGACTGAGTGTTATTAATCCTGTATGATGTAGTGTCGCGGACATCATTCCAGTTGGACATATTATGTGAACTAAGCAAACGTCACAACAATAATAAAGCCATGTTCTGCTTATGCAACTGAATCCATTTGTCAGCACTTTCTTGAGTCTCTATGTGGCAGTATGCATTGTACTGTTTATTATTACGTATCATTTTTATGTCACAAATAGATTTACTTGGGCTCCCGGTGATGTATACCGGTGATTTAATTTGCATATAAGTTTTTGTTCATGGACTTTTTGGCATTCGTGAACATCCGTCTGGACTAAGGGTATAAAATATAAATGAATATTGTTTAATATTGAATGGCATACGTCACGCGAGTAGCATTAATACGTTGAGGTATGCTTATAAGTTTATCTAACTCGTACAGCTCATCACCTGATAGTGGTACCTTTATCTGCATTAGTAAATGTTCCTGAGTAATTCGTGCATGTATTCTGAATAACCTGTACATGTCTGATGTCATTTTGCGTTTCGGGCAGCGCTAGGTCACGTGGTAGCTGGCGAGCTATTTTGTTTAATTCATTATGCAATTGATCTGCTGACAATAAATGCACATCTATGTGTCCGCGATACATGTTTGTCAAGGTATTTATTAGAGTCTGTTGAATGTATTTTAAGTTCTGGACCATAGATTCGGCTGCTATAGCTGATGTTATTACATAAAATGCATTTTCAGTATCAAGTTTTTGTTTAAGGTGTCATTTTCTAGAGAGTTGAGGTGGTCATTAATCAGATTAAGATGTTTTACCATTGTGGCTTCGTTTCTTTGTAGAATGTTTTGTTCAGTTTCTAAAATACTGGTTTGATTTTTAACTAGTTGCAACAAATGTTGTTCATTATTTTGGACTGTTTTTATGTCATGTTCATATTTGTCTGCAAAACGTTGATCTAAGACTCCAAATAGTGTATTGGCTATATACCCTACTCCATCAATTATACCTCTTTTTACTCTGTGCTGAATTAAATGCTGTGATTTCAAAAGTTCATTGTAATAATTTATTTCGTTTGTGCTTTGTTCTAAATATGGGTTTAAAGCCAATATTTTAGTTTTATTTTAGCTTCATTATCATATTCCCAAACGCATGTAGTTGAATTTGTTTAATTATAAGTTTTTCGGCATTTTTTAACTCATTTGATGTCAACTGACCTGTTCTCGTTTTAGCAGACATTGAATTTTTTGTAAAACGCTTAATCTACGCTATGATGCGAGTTATATGAGTCATGTTACTATGCAAGTCTAATAACTCAATTATAATCGACGACGGCTCGGATTGCACGACACATGTTTTCATTTGTTTTTGTTTTGATTCGCATGTAGTAGGAATTATTACAATTTTCTCCGATGAAGAGATAAGCTTTTAATTAAAGATGGTTTGTTGCTAGTTCATTTTCGTAACGTAAAGCCAGCACCCGCCAGCATGTCGATTAGTTGATGTATTTCTTGGGCACGCTTGATACAATTGTTGTCGCTGATGACGTCATTAACGTACATCTCGTTTTTTATTATGTTAACTGCCAATAGATATTTGTTCTGCGTCATCTTTTGCAAGCTGTTGTAATATTCGTAACGCAAGGAAAAGCGCTGCTTTTGTACCATACGTCAAAGGCGTTAGTTGATATTCTTTTAATGGCCTTTAATTAGACTCCCTCTAAATTATTTTTTGCAGATGTTGATCTTTTTCACTACCTAATATTTGGCGGTACATCTTTTCACAATCGGCTGTAAATACGTATTTGTACAGTCTCCACCCCAGCAGTAGTGTCAAATCCTGATGAAGTTTAGGTCCACACTCCATCAAGTCATTTAAGCTATACCCCGTATCGGTTTTCTGTGATGCATTGAAGACTTCACGTACTTTGGTAGTAACTGACTCTTGTTTCAAAACTCCATGATGGGGTAAGTGGCAGGATGGTATGTTCTCGCCTCTGATTTCTTTTATATGACCCATTTGTAAAAGTATTCCTGCATGAATGTAACTATCAGAAAGGTGTTCATCCTTTCCTAATCTTCTTTCTAAATGCATAAATTGAGCAGGTGCACGTGATTTAGGTTTACCTAGTAGCTGATTGGAATTTGGTTTCATTGGTATTCGGATTTCATACCTTCCATTCTCTAAACGCTTTGTGGTTGCAATAAAAAACTCTTCGCAGTATCTCTCTTCGGGCGTTAATATATTGCATGCGTTGTCATTAATATCCTCTAATTCCCAATACTTAAATGGTTAAATCCTCGACATTGTTCACGACGACGTTGCAATTGTATGTTTTGGTGTTACCCGACAAAATCCATCCTAATTGGGTCTGCTGAGCCATAGGTTATTGATCTTCGCCCTTTATAAGACCATTCATAAGAATTTCAGAGTAAACGTTTTGCAGAGTATATAAGCACATGGAGGTGTAGATCTCTACGATAATGAAATTGCAAATTGTAGTATTTGAGTAAGAGGAATAAATGGTGGTGGCCACTTATCATTGACAGTGTCACAGTGAATTCGTGGAAAATATACAATTTAACAAATAAACAGAAGATGACCCAGATAGAATTCAAATCCTATGAAACAGTCACACTCGTGAAAATCGCAGAAACAAATATTTAGGGAAGTGAAGGCGTATCAAGTGATACAAGTCCGTAAAATACTTTAAAGCCAAGCCAAGGACGTCCATTCATGAATGGGCTGCCGTCGGAAATATCATTTGATAATGTTAGAGAGAAGAAGAAAATAAATCCGAAATAAATAAAGAAGATGACGATAGTGTCACTGTAGGACAATATACATACGCAAGAAATGTCAAGTGCACTTATATGTAGGTAGTTACCAAACATTCCATACACGTTAACTTACATTTTGTTCAACGGTATTCCCAAAGTTGCGTATACGCAACATTTTATGTAAACTATTGAAGGTTTATTTCGATTTTTTCAATATAACTACTTCAATCACTGTATTTTTAACCATACTGCAGTTTCATTACTATAATTTATTTTTTGCTATCCTTGTGAATGAATGGGTTAAAATACCATAGCCATATTGGGCATCAATACCGGTATTTAGTAATACCGAAATACAGGGCGAATTGAAACAGTTCTGAACACCGGTGTTGAAACAATGAAAAACCGGTTTTTTGGTATTGGTAGAAAAAAGATTATGAATGTTGACAACACTCATTTTAACTGGGCAACACTACAGAAAAATATGTGGGGATTTTCCAGTAATAATTTTTTCTTCAAGGCCTATTACGCGACCAATTCACGAAGACGCAAATCCTCACATATATCAAGTGTTATTTTTCAGCAATAAAGATAATCTTTAATAGTTTATCTCTATTAGCGTAAAATGTGACCTCATCTTGACTCAAACTCTAATAAAACTAATTTCAAATATGTACCGCGTTTTTCTCGAAAATGTATAACTTTTATAGGTCAATACCAAATCTTCTTTTACCAACAATGAAAAAATCACTCTTTTATATATATTTTATTTATTTGCACACAGATATAAAAACAAGCTACAATCTATAAACGGCAAAGCTTATCTCTGAGAGAAATCTTACAGTCTCTTAAAGAGATCCTTCTTTTTATAGTGTAGTTATATTTCAACTGTAAATGTCAATAATAAATTTGCTGTTATCTTCCCGCAGTACCGGCCGTCACAGTGGAGTTGGAGGCGCGGAGAAGCGCGTTACACCGCAGCTACAATACACATGTAACACGTAACTAACATGTAACACAAACGGTAGGGTCAACATGTGAGTCAGATATAAGTCTCGTCGAATGTTGAGGCGAACACGACATTCAAGATGCATTTCTGTGTTACAGGATATTTCATAGCAAGGCACACATGTTGAAATTACCTTCTTTTAAGATAGTTTGTACATAAATTAACCCAAACATATACATTAACTAACCTCTTTGAACACAATGAAATATGCACGCGCTAGCGAGTCAATAGTTTTTCAGTGGTATTACATGTGGGAAAATTAGCATCGCGAATGAAAAGTAAAAGTGGAGATATTTAGGAATATTTCAGGGAATTTATTTGCTATTTTTGGGAATTTTACCAAGAACAGTACATCTCTAATGCCGTTACATAATGCTGTTACCGCCGCCAGCATCTACTGACACATTAACGCTCAGATGTATGCGTGTATTGCTCGTCTCGACTGAGCGACGAGAGCTATATGTGCAACATGTTGCCTTACGTACACGGACCGCGGGTAATACATATTCATTTTTGAAGTAGCTATCATTATAGCTAGCAAAGTTAACGGGGCAATCGGTGAAGACGACCGATATGATAAAACAAGATTGCATTACACATATTATTGTCGTTACATGCATGTATTTTCTGAGAGCCAGGCATTCTATCCCCCGTTAGCTACGCCATTGGTATTCAGTTGTAATTACCACCCACATCTTGAAATCTACTTAATATTACTGGCTGGGAAATTTCCCGACCCCAAAATTAGAGAATGCGAAACTTCGGGATTGACAATAGAAAATACTTGAAGCTGATTTTTCCCACTAGTCAGAGTGAATCTCCTTACGGGTGTAAGCAATCGGGCAGGGGAAACTGCTACGATCTCCACACTCCACACAAAATAAAAAAAAAGAATATAATATAGGAGTAGAGTAATATAAATTTTTTTTAATCCATAACCTCTCATAAACATCAAATAAAGTAATTCTATAACGTAATTATTGATGCAAGATATTATATTTGCTGTAAGTCGCCAAAACTCCAAGTTGTTTTTTTAAATAAAAGAGTCATTTCTCAGTAGTCACATAAACATGGTTTTTCAGTTTTATTTTGACAATAACTATAACTAGCAATAAACATTTCACTTCTAAACTTATCCCTGAGTATTATTCCTGGGAAAATTCCCAAAATCGGTAAATTTCCGGAAATATTCCCAAATGCCGGAAATTTACCCCGTAAATTCCCGCTCACTTTTTATTCCCGAAGAGATTTTTTTATTAACATATCAGTATTTCTTTAACTAGCTATTATCGGTAACATCCTCTGCGTTGATTACGTACAGTCTAATATTCTATTAAAATCTTATACATACAAACATTAGTAGCTCTATTCTCCTTATAAAAGAGATAGAATAATATGTAGTTTAATACCTGGGATCCTAATTTTTAAATGGTGTGGTCGACATTGTAATCCAATCACTAGTTTTGAATTTGAGGGAAGCCTAAACAATCACACAAACCTTCTGAAAATTACTCAGAAAAGACAAAAATGCTTGCACACAATAACAATAATCTATATATATATATATAAGCGAAATACCACTCACAGACTGACAGACTCATCACGAGATCTCTGTTACTACCTCTGATCTCTGGTCCGATTGATTTGAAATTTAGCATAGTTACTCCTTTCGCGGTGTAGACGCTCACTAAGAACGGATTTTAAGTCCTGTCCAAAATGGCTCTGCTACCGTGCAAAGCCAGGGCGGATCCCTAGTAACTAATAAGTCTAAGTACAATCAATTAATTTAAACCCAGGTAAAAGGTATTTTTAAAGGTCAAGTCTGCCATCAGCTCCACAACGATTACGTTTTCTAGCATCTTAAAGTTTCGTATTATTTTAATTTTCTGGTTGAGACGCTTCCCTTAATAATTATAAAGACAGTTTAAAAATGGCGATTGCCATTTTTAAACTGTGCCAGTCAGCACATAATTGTAAAAGCTCATGTAAATAAACTAAAGGTGACTTTCGATTTTTTTACTTGTCCATACTACTAAATTGATTATGTGCGAGCGAGACGGAAAAACACGCCTTTTTTAATCCCATTATATCAAACTTAAGTGTATGGCGACATAACGAAAAAAACATAAATATTAATTCCACATAACAAAACAACTTAATATTGCTATCATGTCCGTGACCCTTTGTCTTTTAAAAACCATGATATAAATTCATGTATATTATGTAACTCATGCAAATAAACACTTATTGGAGCAGTGACAGCAAAGAAATGTAGTGATTGTAAATAATAGGATATCTTGGAGAAAACGCCATCTTCATCGGGAAATATAAATAAATTCGATTAAAATAAATAATATTCGAAAAATATTTCGATTTCCCTTCCTTTCAACTAGTTTTATCTTTTTCTTTCGTAGACTGAAAAAGTGGCTTAGTAACTTATGAATAGAATATTTATATGAAGAAATATCTTTTGTAAGATATATTATGACAGTTATAACCCAAGTGCCTATTATCACCGCCAGGGGCGCCACTGGTCTTTAAGACGAGACGTGCGTTGTTCCTGTCAATAATTTCTTAACTGTTTTCTTTCTAATTTCGTTTACTATATTTTGTTTCGCTCAACTTTTATCTTACATGAATGATCTGTTCAATATTTATCCAGCATCAAAAGTTTGTCTTATTTGTGGACGGTAAGGTTACCAAGAACGTTTTTATCTTTAAAATTATATGACTTTCTAACAAAAATTCGCACGCATCTTGTTAATCGTAATGAAATTAATATTTATTATAAAATTTGGAAATATATTGGTGCTCAATTTAATTATTTTTTTATTCGTGTAACAATATTAACTATGTATGTTAAATTTATAGCAAAATTGTATTTCGAAGTCCGAGTTGTAAACCTTTAACTGATGTAAGAGAACTTAATTACTTGCGTATGTTAATTCTGTTAATTGGTATTAATAATTACCGGTATATGTAAATAATTTCCTGGATATTGGGTAAAATAGAAAATTTAAACTCGATACACAAAATAACCTTCACCAATTTCGATATACCAAACATCGTATAGCGGCTCGTAGAATACAAATTCCATAGATTATTATCATACATAGTAGATTCCAAATAAAATAGTTGTGACATACGAACAAACAGACGTAGAGGACGAAATAATGACTTCCCTTTTTTACCATTTGGCTAAGAAACCCTAAAAAGAGATAAAGTAAGTATTCAAAAACTGCTTTTATTACAAAAAATCAAAGAGATTTAGCCTTTAATTATAGAAATATCCTCGAACTAACATTAATCATTATTGTTTACTGATAATAATCTACATTAGTTTGATGAAAAATCCTTTTTACTGACCAAATGGCTTGGTTATTATTTGTCACGACCGGTAATTATTAATTATTTTCCAATTACATTATTGTGACCTCTTACAATAATAGAATATCATATAGGATAATAAAATCTCTGTTCGATCCGAAAGAAGCTTACAATCTTGAATGAAGGTTATAGAATATAGGAAGAAGGTTATAGATGAAATATTTGGTTTTAAGTATAGGCCTTATTCTGGATCGAACATTTTTTGACTTCCCATATAACAATTGTTATTTGTATGAAAATGAAATAATATAAAATATCATTTTTGTAATCACATATCCATGTTTACAGATCATTAGGAACCAATATGTATTATGATTTCTTATACACGTAACATTAATATACGTATATGACTTTTTGTAAGATTTGTGCATTTGTAAGATGTTTTCAAGTTTCATTCTGTATCACCTATTCTCGATAGTTTAACATGGTAAAGGTGTTAGTAATAGTTTTTCAATATGGGGTAGATTTAGTGGACCCAATAATTATGCATAGCGATCGATTTTATGTAGCTTAATTATGTCTATGTTTAGAAATTATTAAAATATATTTTAGCTATATTAATTTTATTAGTTTTCTATATCCCTAAAAAGTAAACGATATTTTAAATTAACATTATGTTTCTTATGTTGGAGATATACATATCTAAAGAATGTTTTAGACATATTGTTGTAAATAAGGAACTTAACGCTGTGATTGGATTTTATAGATCTACATACACACTAGTATTTGTTACGGCTTGAAGTCGTGCGGAACTAGATCCACCCAGTTTGAGTTGGCTGGGACTCCAAGAACTTTCAGCATTTTAACTAAAACTAGCAGAATATTTTAATTTTAATTAATTAGGTAGGCCAGCTACCTACTTATTAGCTAGTTATAATTTATTCGAAAAAGATCCTAGTTCCAAACAATTACAATTGGCTGAACCTAGTTCTAGCCGGCTAAACTCTAGAACTAAGCCATTCGAATGCATTTTAACAGTCGAACCTATAATAAAAACAGATTGACTTACAATTCCTTGCACTTATAAAGATTGGATTTAGTTTCAACCAATTGCGACTGGCTGAATCTAGTTTTAACCGGCTAAATCCAGTTGTATCCACACTCGATATCTCATTGTAACATATTCACATGAATCTCTAAATTAGAATCTTTCCTAAAATAATCTCAGTTCTGTTATAAAATTATTTACACATAAATTGAAATGTACTTAAAAATATAAAATGTGATTTGCAAATTCTCAAAGTAATCGGATATTGCTGTTTTGTATGTATAATCTTTGCTATGTTGCAATGATTATACGCGGTCTGTGCTCGCTTGTTTATTCTATATATATACTTACGACTCTGTTACATCGCTACGTTTAAGTGCCTTATGAGTTCCGTAAGGCCCATATCGGCAATCCGTCCCTATAGTTCGTAGTATTATGTTACTGAGTGATATTGTTCGACATAAGTCAATTATATTATTAACTAGTTGTGCCTCGCGGTGTAACCCGTTTTTAATTTGGTATTTTTCCGTTATAAAAATAGTCTAGATTACTCCCTAAAAAGTCTTCTAACTGCCAACAAAACTCCTGTCCAAATCGGTTCAGCCGTTTCAGAGATTAGCCCGAACAAACACAAAAATTTTGAAAAATCGTGTACGGGTTTTGGTTACGTGTAAATACCATATAAGCTTAAGAAATAGCCTTTATTTCGAAATCACAGACAGACACTTCAATTTTATTTAAATGTATAGATCGGGATTAATCGGCAAAAATATTCTGTATGTGATAAGTCCTAAATAACTGAAAATTGCCGTTTTGTCAGTATAAAACTGTTTTTAGGTTTATTATTACAATAATTACGTCGCAAAACGCATTGAGTAATCACAATCACATACGCGTCACATCACGAAACACTGGACCATAAAATGGTGTTAGATTTACTAGAACACTAAATATTTAACTGTCTTACGGAACTCTATTTGTATTTCGAATGTGAGTGTACAAAGTGCACGCTTGACCAAATTTTTTTACATCGGTTTGATTAGTTTTATTATAGTGAAATGAATTATGTTTAATGTGAATATCGCTAATGTAAACACGGGGATAATTTGATAGGTTTATAATGTTTAATGGACATTTTGAAATGGATTGTACACCAAAGACGTCTGAGGAAATCCGACAGCAATATCGAATCACGAAAATCAAGACCTTTTTTCGTAGCGGGGTCTACAACCTATATGTCAGTTAAACTAATCAATTTAATATTGGATAGTAGAGGGGACCCCCGTTTATATATTTACAATAAATTATAATGTTGAATTAATATTGTTTTATTTTATCTTATGTAATCCAAATCCGTGTAATTTGCGAGTAGAGCTAACATTCTAAATGGCATGGGTCCGAATGTAAGTCAAGACCTTGATTATGCAGGAGAAATCTGCACACAACCCCCGGGGGGAAAGACTAGAGTCCTCCCTGCACCATCACAGTGCTACAACAGCGCAGATCATGCACTGTCATCTTTCTTGGGGCATACATCAAGGTTTCGTACCACGGACATACATAACAAATATTTAAGATACTCCTGCATGGGTCTGATGGCCAACCATAGAGAATCAGCACCATGTTATATCTCGAACGTGTTCGTCAGTCGGTACGCCATATCTCCCATAGTACTTCATCAAAATCGTCAATTGTCACATCATTTAGATGATTACGTGTTCCCCCCTAATTACGAAAAATAAAAAAGTAGCTTAAAATATCTAAAATCATGGGAAATTAACGCGTTTATTATTTGGCTTCACGTTCCGGCCGAGTTGTATCGTGATAAAAGATAGCGTGAATTCCCATTTTTTAGGTATTTTATAATGCGACGCGAAAGTTTAAGGGTAGCTTGCACCAACTATCAAAAGATTTGGTGCAAATGCGAGATGTTAAGTAGCTTAAACATGACAGGGTTTCACGACAGCCTTATTGTAAAAATGAAGAAAGGAATGCTTAGATGGTTCGGGAACATGGAAAGAATGAATAATGAAAGACTGACAAAGAAAATCTATAGAGCAAAAGTGAGTGGTAAAAGAAACCAGGGAAGACCAAGGCTAACTTATGAAGATCAAATAGCTAGTGTTGGTCGACGGAAATGTCAAAAGCACATGCATACCTAGGCGAAAATGTGTGAGGAGAACAATGAGATTCGAGGAAGCGAAAGAAGTATGTAAGGACTGCAACGCTTGGCGCTCCGTCCTCTGACTATCCCTTTAGGGATACGGCGTGAAGATATGTTTGTATGTAAGTAGCTTAAAATTGATGCTTTTGCAAGATTTGCTATCAATAACTGGTGCAATATTATAAATAAAATTTTAAAGGGTATTGATATTGTTCGCCTTAAAAAGCGTGTAGCGACACTGCTAACAATGAAAAAACAAGCACTGCTAAATTATAATAAAAAGGTTAAAAATAAAGCACAAAATAAATAAACATCCTGTTGTTTTATTTTTCAATTCCTTTGAAATTATTATCAACAATAAAATAAGTGATATCCGAGACCGACTGCTACAGAAAAAATGTCTTGTTCAAAGCAGTGGTCCACAAAAAGAATACATGTCAAATTCAATTTTGCCCTCCTACAGATTAACTTCTAAACCAATTTGTACGAAAGTCGGCCGTCTGATACGTAGTATCTTCTAGGTAGTCTGCTTTAGAGGCTATTAAATACACCAAAGCTCATAACCTCAATAATTCCATCATATACTCAGATTCAATCAGCTGTCTCCAATCCATTATTTCCAACCCCTTACACTGCAAATCGAGATTTCTAATTATCTTAAAAATCAGAGAAAAACTTTTTCATTGCTTAATAAATAATTTAAAAATAGTCCTCGCATGGATTTCTAGCCCCTGCGGAATTCCAGCTAATGAATCGGCAGACCATTACGCTAAACAAGCAATTTCCCAGGGTTCTACTATCTGTTATAAAATCTATGGTCATGATTTGAGATCTATAACTAAATCTAGATTAACAGAGATTAATCTCAAAATCAGTTAGGTATAGGTAGATTTTATGGTGATATTCAAAAAAATATTCCTCCCAAACCTTGATTTCTCATCTATAAAGATGCAAACAAGAAAGTTACTTCCACCATTTGCCGCCTCAGTCAAAATCATTCGTACAGGTGTGCCTATCCTATACATTTAGCCAAATTACACATTCGCGACCATTCCTTATGTGGGTGTGGTCTAGATGATGGTACTCCATATCATAAATATATTTTTTAACTGTCCCAATCTTCATTTCTTTCTCTTTGATGTTCTTCCTCCCGATATTCCACGTCCCGCATATTTAAAACATTTATTATCTTTAGTTAATTCTCCTTTTGTTAAAATCTTAAGTAATTTCATCTCATTTATTAACATAAAATTGTAATGATTCTTATTATATTCATTGTAATTTTCTTATTGTATTACCTACATACTGCCGGGAGTTTGGCGGGAACGGGAGAGGCGAAGTTGTCATTTTATTTAGATTTTCTATTTTTTACATTTTTAGGAGTTTTAAAGTACAACAGTGATAGTATATTGTGTTTTAAAGTTCTGTGTAAGTGAAAGGAATGGAGGAGATCTAAATAAACATGTGTAGCTGAAGTTTTCGTGCTCTTCCAAGAAGTCCTTTTTAACTTCAGTAATCTCTACTATCATTTTACTGGAGGAGTGTCAGGGATAGTTAATTTCTCCAGAAGTTACGTTATTAGGCTTAATGGTCTTGTTACCAATGCCTTAAGAAATATAAATTTAAAAAAAAAATATCTATGGATAGACTTTTTGGCGGGAACGGGAGAATTAAAGTTGGCATTTTAGTTGGATTTTCTATTTTTTATATTTTTAGGAGTTTTAAAGTACAACAGTGATATATATTGTGTTTTAAAGAGCCGCGTAAGTGAAAATTATCAAGTAGATCTAAATAAACATGTGTAGCTGAAGTTCTCGCGTTCTTCCAAGAAGTCCTTTAAAACTTCAGTAACGCCTACTATCACTTTACTGGAGAAGTTTTACGATAAGAATAAAACGAATTTACTTTTGATTCTACTTATTAATACGTGACATTAGCAAATGCGCTAAACTGTGCGCCATGCCATGAAGAAGGAAAAAAATAACCAAGCTACCTACAATATTTTCAGTCGTTATAATCACAGTCGTTCTAATCACACTTCTAGTAAAGTTTTCTATCAAAATAGTGCATTTTGTCCAGTTCAGCCAAGTAGAACTTGTTAAACATGTATTTGTCTACAATTAGTTCACGATTGTTAATGTATGATACAAGCAGTTGGGATATAAAAAAAACTTACAGTTGTTACGATGGTATCGATGGTGTAATGAGAGATATATCGTGGAGTGACGATGGAAAGTACATGCTTCAGGTAAATTCCAAATTTTGAATGCGTAGTTAAAATATATCTAAATGTACAACACTCACAGTACATTCATATCGAAACATTAATGTGTATAAGCGTTAATTTTTATTTAAATGTACCTACATATTGGTACAAAACTGGCATTGATATGAATCAATGCCAGTTTTGTACCAATATTCTCTGATGTCTAGCATTCTTTTACCTAAAGGTTGCCCAGAAGAGATCGCTTTAGCCATTAGACCTGTGTCAATCGTTAATTTTTAAAGATTCGATTGTTCAAATATTGATATGAAAAAAGATTCCATCAAACGATCCAAACATTCAATCATTGCTACAAAGATCAAATCATAGAATCGAACGACTCCATGTGTATCCGATCACGATTCGAAGTACGATTCCATGTTTGATTTTTTGCATTACTTCATTTTTAACATTTTTTACATTTTTTACATTTTAATATAATTCTGCTACATTTGTGTTTTATAGTATATATTATTTTAATTTTTATATTTTCTGTGAAATGTGAACGACGCGTAATGATGATTATTAACTGATAGTGTTATTAACATGTTTTTATTAGTGACTAGTCACTTGCTGTCTTTTTAAATAGGTATAATATATCAGGAATGTAACGTTTTTAGTACTAATGAATGGACAATTACTACTTTTATATAAACCTATTATTAAGTCCCGAATTAATTAAAATACACTTGTAGTAGAAATCGTGTAATGAGCAAGGTAGCCATTGCAAAAGAAGAAAAGAATGTAATCAGAACATTAACCTACCTACATTATCGAACATTATTATAAAACAAAGTCGAAAAGTACCCTACGCAAATTAATGTGACAATCTTTCAATACTGATATATGACACCTATATAAAATCATAGCCAAGAATTTACTTGTAGGTTCGTTTTACATTTTTTACAACACTGATTTTACCTTACATTTTTTTTCTCACTTGAATAAAACACTTTTTTAATCTGAGGGTTTTACAATACGGACTGTTTTTGAGTTGATTGTCAACAGTGCTAGCAGTTAGTTATAGCTATTGTTGAAAATATTAAGTATTAGCAACCCGTCCCGACTTCGCACAAACTAATTTTTGCTCTTTATAATATTAGTATAGACAATTAAGAAATATATTATGTACACTAAGAAACACGTCCATGTTCTGTCTCAGATCTTGGATCCTTGGCGTGTATACTGTACACAATGATGTTATAATACAAAAATTTTTATAAAAAAATTAAACCGACTTCAAAAAAGAACACTGAAAAGTATGAAATAACTATCCTGTACTAATCAAAACTTAAGTACAAAAATAACTTTATAAATACTATACAAATACTGAATATGATATATTGAAAGCAATAATATAAAAATACAATTCAATGTCCGACTTCATTCTATGCATAAAAATAACCCAAAATGGAAAAAAATATCAAAAAGGCAAAAGGAATGAATTAAATTTATTTGTAGGTAATTAGAAATAATAATTGCTACGTTTTTCTTTCATAGTAAATGCATAATAACAAATAATATCCATTTTATATAAAAGTAGTTAATTTTCATCATTTTCAAATTTATAATTAATAATGTCCGTGATCTTTTTAAATAAATCTCTTCTCATGTACATGATTCAAGAAAAACGAAATTCGCAAAAAGCAAACCTCATTTTTTACTGTCTAATCCCATTAGGTATCAAATGTAATATTTACAGAATGTTTTAATAATCCAAAGCGTTTTTTATAATATACACGACCATGTGATGACGCAGCCACCCAGTTTTCATCATCTTTTACATTCTAGGAATTAGTCACGGATTCGCTTATAATGTAGTAAGAAATTGAAATTGACCAATCACAATGATTTAGAGCTATGTGATTTGTTAGTTTGAAATGCAATTATGTTTTACATTGCATAGCAATAGCACAGTGCAATGTATATTTATCTCACTTTGTAACGTTATAACTGGGACAATATTTTACTTGGATTAGTAAGGTAACCTATCTTCTATCTATTTTGTATTATAATATCATTGACTGTATAGTAAAAAAATAAATATGCATTTATCATATTACATAAATGATCGATTAATACAAAAGGGAAAATTATCAAAATTTTGCCAACTATTTTTATTTTTAAAAGTATTTATTCATACTTCCACTACCTTAAAAATAATAATTTATTTAAATGACACCAATTATAATTATTGATAAGTATAAATACAAAGATATTAAAGGTAGTATAACTATTTCAAATGTCACTAGAAAAGTTGTCATATTGTTAGACTTTTTGTTTAAATGGTCTTAAATGGTAATAGGTAAGGAAAAAAGTCATCTTATACCAATCTTATACATAGAAATTTTTATTGTAATTTGTAAGTTGTATGCTTCTATGTTGTATTTTATAAGGTAAAATTATAAAACACAACATTGTACAACATTGTTGTAAGAATTGGAATCACCATGTTGGCAATGCTAGGTGATCAGCTCCGATTGGCTAATATTATTGACATGTGACATGTTGAAGTGGCAAATCACGAAATGCATAAAACTGAAGTTGATTAATCAATTTCATTTGTAACTTCACTGATTAATAGATTTCAATTGCAGTTATCGATTAATTCAATATTGAATATGATTTTCTCGTAATAGATAACAGTTAAACATCATACTTGATTACGTACTCTCCTTAGTATAATAAAAATTTTTACTTTGGTAAATGTAATAAAGTTAAGAAGAATAATCGAGTACATGATTAGACTTGATTGTTCAAAATGCGATTGTTTGTATTACAGATTTTATTTCAATACAAACTATAACTTAAAATCTTTGCAGATTTGCTACTACATCTAAAAATTATATCTCTGTGAAACTAAAATATTCTATAATTAATTTCATTGTTATGGTAATAGTCACATGGATCCGAAAAGGTGCATTATTCTTTTTACATATACACTCACTCTCACACATTTTCGCTCAGGTATGCGAGTATTATTCTTTTTGCTTCTTATAAATTTATTTTTTACTGTAGACACAAGGGAAGTTCTTGGCTTTGGTTTATATGTATCTATATAAGCAATTTGAATGTGCTTCTAAAACGACATTTTCCCACACAGTTCATCCCCCTTATCATCCATTTAGGGGTAGGTTTTCTAAAAAAATAAGTAGTCTACATGAGTGTAATCACATGTTCTGTATGTACCGATTTTCATCAAGATCGGTCAAGCCGTTCTTCAGTTATAAAAATACATACAGACAGACAAACAAAAATTTTAAAAATGGTAGAATCGGAATCAATGAGTTATGAAATGACTATCTATTACAAAATTTGATAGTAAAATCTTAATTACAGATGACGCTAGAGACTTATAGTAGTGCTAGCTGTACCCGCGACTTCGTCTCGCGAAAATTTTTTTTGTGGCTTTTCCGAATTAGGTTAGATTATTTGTATGTGCATAGTATGTTCAAATATTGTTTTTGAAAAAAAGTCTATTCTAGCCTACGTCTACGGTATCTCTGTAGGTACCAAACATCATAATTACTTAGGAGGTTCAACATTTCCCATTCAAAGTTTCATCCCCCTTTTCACCCCCTTAGCTTAGGTTTTTGATAAAAAGTAGCGAATGTCCGTTCCCAGGTGTCAAACTATATCCATGTTATATCATAATCAGTTCAGTGGTTTAGGGTTTCCCATACGAACTTTCGTACCCCTCCCTCCTGTCGCCCTTTTCACAGATTTTTGATAAAAAAGTATCTATGTATTTTTGATAAATAATGTCTTATCAGCACACCAAATTTTATCATTACCTAGATTTAGCGTTCACCTTACAAAGTTTCATCCTCCTTTTCGACCTCTTAGGGGTAGATCTTCTAAAAATTAAGTAGCCTATCATGAGCGCAATCAATCAATCATGGTCTTACTTACATGGTTACATGGTACGTACCGACTTTCGTCAAGATCAGTCAAGCTGTTCTTCAGTTATAAAAGGACATACAGACAGACAGACAAAAATTTTAAAAATGGTATAATTGAAGTCAGTGAGTCACAAAACAACTATTTATCACAAAATTTGACAAAAAAATTGAAATTACAATTAGCATTCCCCATACAAAGTTTCATCCCCCTCTTCACTCTCTTAGGGGTAGGTTTTTGATGAAAAAAGTAACCCATGTTCATTCTCTGATGTCAAACTATATTTCTGCCAAATTTCATCATAATTGGTTCAGCGGTTTACCATTTCCCATACAAAGTTTCATCCCCCTTTTCACCCTCTTAGGGGTAGATTTTCTAAAAATTAAGTAGCTTATCATGAGCACAATCACATGGTCTTACTACGTACCGACTTTCGTCAAGATCAGTTAAGCCGTTCTTTAGTTATAAAAGGACATACAGACAGACACAGACAAAAATTTTAAAAATGGTATAATCGAAGTCTATGAGTCACAAAACAACTATTTATCACAAAATTTGTCAAAAAAATTGAAATTACAGACAGAAGCAAGAGATTTATATAGTAGTATAGATTATAATAGGTATTGTATGTACAATTCCAATTTAAATTCTTAATTAATGGCTTGAAAAATTTTATTTGATTAAATTGTTTTTTTATGTTTTAATAACCACTTTGTTTGGTATTTTAACTTTAAGCTATGTCTTACGTTTTGTTTTAAAGTATGACAAATTTTCAGGTAAATTCTAAGGGTCTTATCGAGGTATTAACTGCCGCCGATCACGATATACGAAGTTTACAACATATACCTCTAAAGGATACTTGGTCTGCCAGTTTCCAGCGAGAAGGCCATCGAAATATCGCAATTGGTACCAACAGTGGCAATGTCCTTATCTGGGACACGAAGAACAAAACAATCACCAAGACATTCCCAACACCAGCACAGCAGTCCAGCGTCAACCTTATCAGTTACAACTCCAAGAACACAAGCTTGGCAGCCAGTATGCAGAATGGTAACACAATTATCTATGGTCTGGTTTCAAACATTCCTGTTTTAACATTCAAAGTTTCTTGTTCTAAGAGTATATCTGCGATGAAGTTTCATTACGAATCGAGGTCTTTACTTGGTTTAGCCTGTGATGAGGGCCATGTTGTCCTTCGTGATATAACGACAAATAAAGACAAGGTTCTTTTTCAAAATGTTCATGCATCACCTGTTAGTGATATTGCATTTTCATTGATAAACAAAGATGTAATGGTTTCCAGTGGTTACGATAAAATGATGCATATTTATGACATAAGATTAGAAGGTGTGGTTTCAACGGTACATACTTCATACTGTTTAACGTCATTAGCTATTAATACACAGAATCAGGTAGCCCTTGGCACTAAAAGTGGCATAGTATTGATTTATGATTTAAGAGATTTATCAACGCCACATAAAATTCTAACGAATCATGAAGAAGAAGTACGTAAAGTCGCATTTCAGCCAACAAGGAAAGAGGCATCTAATGACGTAAGTTTAAGAGAAGATACAGAAACAAATCTCTCACCTATTAAAATTAACTCACCAGTACGTAACAGGGTACCAGATATATTTGTAATAAGTGCTACACCACCGAAATTAAATTTAGCACTGCCCCCTCAATGCGAAACAAAAGACGATTCCTTCCTTGATAGGTTGGGTCTCGACAATTCTAATGTTTCTAAGATGTCTATGGAAGATGAAGAGAAAAGTTTTAGAAATGATTCGATGTATCATCATGTAGATATTGCAAAAAATAAAAGTAATAGTATGTCAACACCTTTAAAGACTACAAATAGGACAACCGATGGACTTAGCTTTCTATCTCCAATATGTGCAGCAAACGTCGTACCAGATGACGGTCAAGTTCGAAACGGGAACTTATCAAAATCTAATGCAACCATTCAAAAGATATTTCTGGAAGGAACAACAGTGGAAGAATTCAAAGATTTTATGAAATTAACTGTCTTAGATTTAGCTGATTCTAACACCAACTATTATCTGGATGTCATGATGGCACTAACAAAGCAAAAACTATATTTAGAGAAACAACTGTCAGTGATCAATGGGAATATTCATACTTTGATTCAGAATCAAAATGCTTTAATTGAAATAAACAGACAAATGCTTCTACAAATAGAACAATCGAAAGCTCAGACTAATTCATCAGGTACCTAATTATCAACAATTTGTAACATCTGCATAAACAACATAGCATTATTAGAACTACAGTCGTATATACTAAATGTTTTCAGTGGATAATAGGCTAGTTTACTGTTTCATAATAATGTAATTAAAAGGAATTGTTAGTAATTATGAATACTGTGAAAAAATATTCAAAATACAATTAAAATACATACATACATACATACCTTCATCCCTAAAGGGGTAGTCAGAGAAGCATTAATGGCAACAAACTGTCTCGCTTGTTTTCATAGACAAGCAAGCTACAGAACAAGTTTTTCGCTGTATATGCTGCTGTAGGGTGCTGAAAAATAAATTTTGGCAAACTGTTACGATACGCGTTACAAAGCGCCAATCGGTAAATTTCGGCTGGCTATCCGGCTTCGTGGTAGACCATTATCCGGCGTCCGGCCAAACCGCTATCCGTTTCATCATCAAATTAAAAAAAAAACTTATAAATTTAATTATATTAAAAATTACAATGTCATAATCAAATATACTAGTTTATGAGCAGTCATCTAGCCTATTGTTGCTATTGAATGTTCTGATAAAAAGCAAAAGCAAGAAGAGTGCCAAAACTTAATGACTTTATTTCAAATCAAATATACAATTAATTTTTATTGATCAGTTCTTGAACTAATTTGCAAAATTACTGTTGGAAAACCTGCATGCCAGATTTTGTTACTATGAGGTTTTGTGCCATTTTTGTTATTCCAGTGATTACTTTATTTCAAATCAAATATGCAATTAATTTTTATTGATCAGTTCTATGAACTAATTTGCAATTACTCATTTACTTGTGTTTAACTGTTGGAAAAACTGCATGGGAGATTTTGTTAGAGATTTTGTGCCATTTTTGTTATTCCAGTGATTATTGTAAATTATAATGTTCTCATAATCATTCTAGTGTTTAAATAAATAAATTATTATTATGTATTATTTTATTTTGAAGATTGTAATAAATCTCCGAATATTATTTTTTGTTATAATAGAATATCACTTTATATTCACTCTGCTTGAATGCATAATATAGAATATGTCTAACTGTAATGATGAACCTTTCAAATGGTGAGTTTTTCAAATGGGGGCAGTGTTTTCGGACATTACCGTCCACATATAAAAGAACTTACGGAATCCGCTCTCTCTGTCACAGTCTATATCCGCTAGCCGTCTGTTATCCTAAAGAACGTCTTTGTCCATTTTGAGATTATTTGCTTACATTACTTATATTACATAATTTTATGAATCAATATTAATTTATCCACTTGTTTCGATACACTTGCTGTTTCCTATGTACCGGTGACTTTCAAGTCAGCAGGTGCCGCGGCCGGCACTGCCGAGAACTTGAAGCGGCGGTCTGCGGGGCACCCTAAGCAACGACAGCTTTCTAAGTGACAACTTTGAGCAAGTCTATTTTTTTTGTTTGTATGTACTGGTTTAAGGCATTTTATGAATTAGTTGAACAAAATCTATAATATATATTATATAGGTATGTTTTTATTCGTACATGTATATTAATATCACAGATTAATTAGTTATCAGTGTAAACTAATATTATAAATGCGAAAGTCTGTCTGTCTGGTCGGCTTTCACCGTTAAACCGCCGGACCGATATTGAAAAAATTTAGAATGAAGATAGATTAAACCCGGGGGAAAGATATTGGCTACATTTTTTTATTCCACACGGACGAAATCGCGGGCAAAAGCTGTTATATACATATATTGTACAATATGATTAGATACTTACATAGGACCTGTCATACTGCGTATCGCTAATTGGTTGGATGACAATGTTTCTCGTATATCGTGTCGTACAGGAAAGAACAACTGATCAAAGATTGACGTTAAAAATCTCCAGAGAAGGAAGATCAAGGCTGACTTTTGATGATCAAATACCCAGAGTATTACATGATGGGAATGTTAAAAACACTTGTATGCCTAGGCGAAAGTGTGTGGGTAGTAAGGTATGCGACCTGACTGTGGCGGATCCAGGATTTGGTTTGGGAAGGACTTGAATCCAATGAGGGTACGGCGTTCCGGGACCCTAAAATTTTTCATGGAGGGACTCAGGTGCTTTTGGGAGGGGCTCAAACCCCTTAGATGAATCTGCTACTGAGAACTGAGGAGGTAACGAAACAAAGGAAGTGTGTAAAGACCGCGATGCATGGCGGCTTAGCGCTCCGCAGAATGGCATTCCCCACGTTTTCCGTGAAACTGTTTTGACTCCTTAGTTTCCACGCGACAAAGATAATGATGTTGTATAACACTTTTTTTCGTAGATATATACTTACGGTTAATTACATACAAATTGGAATCGATCACAAATTTCATTTGCATTCCACAGTAATATTTGTTGAGGTTAGTGTGTGACAGATGACAATTGTCTACGATACAATGATTAATAGGTAACGCGTTCGGAAAGTTGTTCGCAATCGAGTACGTAGTACTACTTCATTTCTTCTCAGGTAAAATCAATAAATATTGCACTTTAAGTGTATATTAGTTAAACCAGAACATAATATACTAAACTTTTAATTATTTAGTTGTTTCATTATAAAGTTCATTGGTACTTTCGTTAAAATCTATATTTATTTATGTTACGTTCAGTAATAACATTGAATGTTTGGAAACATCGATAGTAATAAGTATCGTGGTACTAAATCTATAATCGATTTTCTTTTGTATAAAAATATAGTTTTGTTATAAACAAAATAAAACAATTTTGGGCGATAATTCTTTTATTAGATATTAATATAATTTGTCCGGGTTTGCTTTCCCATTTTGACGATGAGATAAATAAATCGATGTAAAAATTTAAATACGAGTAATTCCTAATAATCGATTGTATTCGATGAGAGAGAGACGAGTGTTGATATATATCTGTTTCACAAATCAAGTAAAATGGAATGTTCGAGCAAATGGGCATTGCTTCCGTCTTGTTTTTCAGTGGTTACTTTTATCTAGATCTTTCTAATTCTATTGTGGATCTGTCAATCTGACATTTTGAGGTTGTCACTTACAAATTTTCAGACGCTTCCTATTGGTCGATGTCTTTTCAGAGACTTGCTGTCTCTTTCTTATGTCGGAAACCTCAGACTGAAATCTGAGTAGTTTTCAGTTACATTAATAATGACGTTAGAGGGTTCAAATTATGTGGTGTGATTCCAAGATGGAGGGAGCCATTCACTTTTGGTGGTGGTTAAGTGGCAGACAAAAATGCCCATATAGAAGTAAAATATACATGCCTATATATTTAGGATGTTTCTAGTGTTATTAAGAAGTTGTTTTTCATTTTTTATATATATTATAAAGTCCCATGATAGACCTCATGGTATGTAGGATGTAGAAGTTGTAGTTTTCTTTTAAAAGTGTTTTCCTTGGTGCTTAGTACCGTGTATTAACCCCAGGAATTTTGTTACAGGGTTCCAAGCTAAGTTCCAGGCTATGTTCCATGTTTAAATTCCAGTCTAAGTTTCATGTGTGATTCCATGTGTGATTACATGTTGACTTCCAAGTTTCTTAATACATTTAATCTCCAAACTTAATTCTACATTGGATTTCCAAGTTTAATTCTAAATATTAGTTCCATAAACACAGTGGACTAATGTTATCTTCTTAATCTCATAAGCACCGTGGAATGACGGTGTATTCCACATTTAGTTGGATATTTTCTTTAAATATACATGATCAGTTGGATTACCTTCTCGGATGGTTTGTGCATTCCAGCATGAGGTTAGATTACCTTAATACATATTTAATCTCTGTTCTTTGAGATTAATTTGTGAGTTACGAGTATAGTGGACTTCATGGACATACTTTGAGACCATTGGAGGGACAACTCGGCTTGCGGAAGACCTATCTTAATTATGGACCTTATGGACCATTGGTGGGACAACTCGACTGGCTATATATATACATGGTTATCTCCTTAGATGGTAATGTACAAGCATATATAAAAATTATTAACATTCAAGTATAAATCTACATAACTAACCTTATATTTTGTTATTGTAGTTCATCTTAATGTTTTAGTTATACCAAATATTAAGAAACAGTTACACTTATTATTGGTTATAGTACTCATTTTTGTAATTTCCAATACAGATGTAATTTGTTTGTTTTGTATGTAAAATCTCATTTAAAATTCTTCTTTATATAACATTTAAGATTTCATTTAGTGAGCTCATGAGATCTATATTTAGGGATAATTATAATTCTTTAATAAATTGGTGAAGGTTTGTATTAAAGTGTGTATTTATTTCACAACTGAAATCGATTGTAGCAATACAGGGAAGGCGCCCTTATAAAAATTTACTCTGTATTCCTCTCCAGGGTGGCCCTAAAGAAACCCAATATCCTGAGTAGTTCATGCCTACCAATAATAGTACATTCAAAGTTAACACCACCGAAGACGCGTTACAGTTGACATAATAAATAGTGTTGTTGTGCTGGAGGTACTCCATGTATTATAAGACAATTGTGTGGCAATATACGGAAGTAGGTACCAAATTATAAACAACAAACAACCCACCCACGCTTCGTACGGATATTTTATTTTAACAAAATAAAGCCTATGTTAGATAGGTACTCATTGATAATGTAGTTTTCTATGGGTAAAATAATTTTTGAAATCGGTTGAGTAGTTGAGTTTATCCATTACATACAAAGTTTACGTCTTTATTAGTATAATCGTTATTAGTACGCATTTCTTTCAGTCATGCTAAATCTGAAAAAAATAAACCTATCTCTCAAAAGATAACTTTTAGACCCATCAAAGATATAATTGTGGAGGAATTTAATAAACATCTAAACAATATGAATTGGGAATTAATATTGACTTTAGATAACATTGATGAAATGATATCCACTTTCAGTGACTATTTACATGTCTCTTTGATTTACATGCTCCTTTGAAAAGTACAATCATCAAAGGCCAACCTACGCCGTGAATTACCGACAATGTTAAGTTAATGATGCGATTAAGGGATGAGGCATAATATGCTAAGTCGCGAATATCTGCAACGGAAACAGCTTTGCAGGCAGGAATATAAAAACCTAAAAAAAATGGTGGAAACGGCATATTTAATGAAAAGCGTGCAAATTTTAATTATTTCATTAACGTCAACAACAAAAAATCTAAAACGCTATGGAAAAACCTTAAAAAGACAATTTTCCCAAGTAAAAATAAAGATATTCCTTCACATCTCTGTGATGCTGACATTATAAATGGTAATTGCCTTGATGTGCCAGGCAGGAAAGATGTAAGAATATCTGACCTAACCTACTTTGAGTTTGGTAGATTTAGTAATAGCACTTTTAGATGAGCTACAGTATGTGACACGAAAATAATGAAAAGTATTAGCAAATTAAAAAGCAATGCTCAGGGAGTAGATAAAATATCATTGGATATGTTACTGCTGACTCTTCCACGGACACTTAATATAATTACGGAAATTGTTAATAGATCTATAACATATGGCATTTTTCCAAGTCTTTGGAAGATCGCTGTAGTGAGGCCCATATCTGAAAATAATAACTCTAACGTATATAAGGACCTGCGACCTATAAGTGCTTCCGTGCTTATCAAAAATTTTAGAGAAAGTGGTCTGTGAACAACTCATCACTTACCTTGAAAGTAGCGCCATCTTACCTGAAGTACAGTCAGGTTTTCGGCAGGTACGTAGTACAATCACTGCATTGCTTGATGTTACGGACAATGTACTTGTGGCGCAGGATCAAAAAAAGGGCACTATTTTGACATTACTTGATTTTTCACGTGCTTTCGACTGCATCAATGTCTCGCTACTGTTATCTAAGCTCTCCTATTACGGATTTGAGGTCAATACACTAAAGTCGTTTCAAAGTTATCTGACTGATAGATCACAGTACGTGGAATTACGAAAATCGGATGGGTCCTTGGAGACATCTTTAGACATAGCGCGCCTAGGGGCGTTCCGCAAGGTTCTATACTTGGTCCTATCCTATTTGCGACCTATAGTGCAGACGTTATCAACTACATAAAATATTGCCAATATCACATCTATGCAGATGACCTCCAGTTCTACCTATCATTTGACCCATGTAACACTGCTTCTGCGATAGATGAGATAGTCTTGGATTTGGAAAGTATTAACGCATGGTCTAATTCTAACTGTCTCGTCCTTAATCTACATAAGTCAAAATATTTAATCCTTGGCTCTAAAAAACAGATCAGTGATATTGTAGCGAACAATCCAGTGATAACAATAGGAGGTCAAGCTGTAGAACGGGTTGTTGAGGCACGTAACTTGGGTATGCTTATGTGTGGACGATTGCGGTTTGAGAACCATGTTCTGGAAGCGGTGCGAAATTGCTTCTATCGTCTTAAAGTATTGTACCAGATACGCAAAAATCTCAGTGAGGAGCTAAGAATAAATATGTGTGTCGTTGGTGCTGTCGAGGCTTAACTATGCGGATTGTGTTTACGGTCCCTGCATACGGATCGACTAATACAGCGTGTACAAAACGCATGTGTGCGTTTTTGCTTCTCTATCCCCCGCAGATCACATGTAACACCTTTTATAATTAAAAATGTAACCGGTTCAAAATGACAGAGAGAAGACACCTCCATTTTGGAACTTTGCTGTTTGTCAAAGTCAAAGTACAATCAATTTATTCACGTAAACCCAAATGCAAGGTATTTTTGAACGTCAAATCTACTTTAGTTCGGTTCGAAAAGAAAACATGAATACTGAGAAGAACCGATAAGAAACTCAGTCAAGTATCATTTTTTCAACATCATTCTACAATAGTTATTTAAAAATACAATATCTATAAAGCCAGTAAATGCATATGCAGAGAGGATCATTTCCAGTCTATTGTTGTGTCTTCAATGAAATCGTTAATTTTGTAGTATGCTTTTCCAATCAGTGTGCGTTTAATGACAGGTTTAAATCTCTTTTCTGTTAATTGAGTAATTTCTTGAGGAATTTTATTATAAAAACGAACACAGTTACCCAAAAATGAACCACTTGACTTTCGTAATTTCAATTTAGGAATAACTAGCTGATCACGACCACGAGTTTTCACACCTGAAGAAAAGAAACTTCAAACAAACCTTGAAATATTTAGCTTTCTAAATACGCATATCTACAGACATTTTTCCGAAAATTGGGCACTGATAAAGATTATGGTCTTTTTGCATGTAGGGCAATGAGATTTCTGCTCTACTATAGAGACGACAAAGCCTTTCGGTTTGTGATATACTAATGATGAATTATATTTGTTTTTATTGTGCTTAAACTCCTCTAAAGACTGAGAAATCGGCTCTACTAGCAAGGAACTTAGTGAAGCACGATAAGCTAGCTGCATCTGAAAGTCTATTTCTATACTCGTCCCATTCTCTAATAGTTATGCTATCTAGCTTGTCTGACATCAGGTAAACTGTTAAGGTATCCCAATGATCTGTAGGTCGGCCTACTGATGCTAATGCCCTTAAATTTTTATTAGTGACGTTGATCATGTTTCTAAGTACCTGACTCGACTCATGTTGAATGGTTGAAAATTGAATAAACATTTGACATGATTATTATCTAATATCTTTTGGTTGTCATATCTGTCAGACAATAACTGCCATGCAATTGCGTAATTGTCTGCCCTGAAGTGTAAAATTTGAATAATTAACGCTGCGCTTTCTTTCAAAACAGCACGCTAATAATGAAATTTGTTAATTGCATTGATAGACTGATTATTATGAATTAATGAAAGGTATGTAACTCTAAACGCTAGCCAGTCATGATAACTGCCGTCGAAGTGCGGTAAATCTGTTTTAGGCAATCTTACAAAATTATGTGCTACATCAACAGAAGATCAATCTTGAGAGCCTACCTCAGATTCTCGACATATCAAGTTCTCGCGATTGGTCTCAATCATAACGCGAGCAGCAGACACAAGAGGGTAGTAGTAGGATTCGAAGCTCTTACGTTCTTCAATCTGTTTTTGTATGGACTCAGTGGTGTCCGACAACGTCTCCAAGTCTGTCTGTAAAATACTGAATTCGTCGATTAGCCTTTCAATCCTGTCAAGCGTAACTAAAGCTCAGTGAGTTGTAATTCGGTAAGCTGCTAATAGTCCAGACTACAACGGTAAAAATATTGTATTACATCAGAATTCCATCAACACGCATCGATTTGCGTGAAATTTTGGAATAAAGTTCTATTAACCCTTCACTTCAAAATCTACCCTATGCTAATATGTGCACATTATTCTTAAAGGGTGAAAACTGCCCCTTTTTGCCAAAATTCAATAAATAAAACTTGAAGCATTTAGAAAGTTAAAAAACATATTTAAGTAGGGTTTGAATAAAACTTGCTTGAGGCTTTAGGATACTATTTATGATTTTTCAACCCTTAATTGATGTATTTCATCCCTTAAAAACCAACCACTTTTATGATAAAATTAAAAAAAATATAATTATAGTAGTTAATTTTTCTTAATTTATGTTAAATGTGTATCTTTTTGTCGTGTTGAACTCAAATATTTTTTTATCCCTGATTTTCAACCCTTACAAATCATATATTACAAAAAAAATTAAAAAAACACATTTACGGTCTTATTTATAGAATGTAATATGTTATTTATATAAAATTGATTCCTTTTTGTTGTATTCAACTTGTAAAAATTATTTTTTGAATTTTCATCCCTTAAAAACTACCCCTCATGTGGAAAAAATCTTGAGATTTTGAAAATGTGGAAAATTAGAAAGGAATATTTTAATATATTTTTTTTCATGTATTTAGTGTACAGTATTTTATGTTACATATTAATGTATAAAAAATAAACAAACTAATGTATAAAATAAATATAAATTAAAGATCATCATTATCACTGTCTTTATTTTCGTCTGCGACCTCTTCTTGATCAGTTATTGGAGCACTGTTCTGACAATGTTCACTAGAACATCCACTGCAAGTTGAGTTGCAAAAAAGTCTAATTTTTCGCCAGCCACATGATGCAGCGCATCCTTTTTGGCAATTGCAAAATATCATTTGCAAGAGTTCTTGGGGTGCAGGACTTTACAGAAAAGTTTGATGGGTTGATCTCTGTGTAAAAGACACGCAATCAAACATACACACATGTATGTATATATGTATATACAATACACATGTATATGTAGAAAGTCTCCTTTCACCTTCTCATTATGTGTATGTTCCACCTTTAATAAGTCATAACTCGGTTTGTATTAGGTCTATAGCCAAAAGAAAAAAAACATTCTTTTTATTGTTTTATAAGCTACATTTTAGCTACTTATAGTTGTTTTGATAAAATTGATAGTTTTTGAGTTATTTGTGAAAAAACGATTAAAAATATGATTTTTTTGTAACAAAAATTGAATTTTTCATTCACAAATAAGTCAAAAAGTATTTATTTTTCGAAAAAACTATAGAATATTTTGTGCTTAGAATGCTTTTTTCTATCGATTTCAGAGGTTATTTTTAATAAAAAAATCACCACCCCTTAGTTGGGGTGGTATCCATCCCCAGGGTAAAAGCACAAGGTATTCCCTATCTACTGTCAAAATTTCAAGCAAATCGATGCGTGTTGATGGAAATCTGAGGTAGAAACCGTTGTAGACTGGACTGCTATTAGCAAGCTTTTTGTGATGAAAAGAAGCTATTAAAAACCGTAAGCTTTCCCTTAATAGACGCGCGTTTTCGCGTAAGATCAGCTTTTTTGGTATTAGGCATTTTTAATGACTAAAAAATTGCAAATGATTTAAAAAATATAATGATTTAAAGATTATTTTAAAAAATGTTAGTAGTAAAATGTTACTATAAAAAACGCCTATGTAAAAAATAGCAAGGTAAAAAATTCGCAAAAAATATCTATTGCTAATAAAAACAAACAGGCGCAAGTAGAAAAATTAATCCAAACAAATATAATTCAAAGTGCATTAAACCGCCAATCGTTGTCGACGAAGCGAACAGCTGACGATATTCATTTTTACAATAATACTGTCGTGCGATCCTGTCATACTGCGTATCTCTTCATTCCAAGTATTATTTTGGATTAAATTTTCGAATTAACATTATGTATTATCCGAAGTCCTGTTTTGAGGCTTCGCACGGGTAGCAGACATTTTGGACAGGACTTTCTGAAAATCCGTTCTTGTGCGTCTACACCGCGACTGGAGTCACTATCCTAAATTTCAAGACAATCGGACCTATAGTCTGAAATCTCGTGATAAATCAGTCAGTGAGTGGTATTTCGCCTATATTTAAATAGATAATATAGAACTACAGCGCTCTGTTACAAGCGCATTGCAATTATATTACGGTAGGCGTTAACATGGCCATTCATTCAAACTGACCATTCAGTATCTCTTCTTCTCCTCAACATACATTCACTCCAACACAATCTAATCTCATCTATCCGATGGATTTCTGCATCACCATCGATAAAACATTTGCTGTCCCGTCTCCACAATATACCACTTCATCGACACATCTCCCAAATAATAAAATATTTTTAAAAGTTATGTGTATCTCCTCTATGTCATTAATGAAAACTCATAACTCAGTGCAGCTGATCAATAAATTATCTACCTAATTAGTGAATGAAAAAACAATACTATGATAAAAAATTTAACGTCTTACTACAAAAAAGATAGACACGGCGTAGACTATGTTTATATGTAAATACAGGCTGGAGCTAGTTTAACGTGTGACTAAAAGCACTGAAACGCTGTAATATATTGACACTAGCCTCTGCTAACGTCATTTTTTACATGTTTTTAAACTATGTCTATCTCTAAAACTGTGTTTACCTAAACACGTGTTAGACCCATGTTTAAAATATGTTTTGTAGTAAGACGGCTAATATTTAAGAAAAATCATTGTTCTAATCTGTAATGAATAAATGATTGGAGTGCTGGCCACTAATAGATGTCAACAATATACAACACCAGCACCTTCTATTATAATCAAAGACTAGCACATATAACTAAGTACTTTATGCTATTTTTTTCAGTAATAATTTTAATTAATAGCTGCGGTGAGAAGAATAATTGATTTCAAACCTCTGTAGCAAGTTTCTAAAGTAACTATTAATCTCGCTTTTGCGTTTACAGATTGTCTCATTAAAATATTTCGTTTCACGATGTCACTATTCTTTATAATTCTTCAACATTTAAAATCTTTTGGTTTTGTTTTTCTAAATATCTCGTGACTGAACTCGTGTGACTTCTGACGTATTAGAAGCCGCCTTTTACACCGATACTCTTTTTGTTATAGGTTAAGCATAGAACGAAAAGTAAGAAGATTTAGATGTGTCAGAATGAAACAAGCTCGAGTATTTCTTCACGTCAAATTCATCGCCAATGTCTAAAATAGAGGATAGATTCTTCTTTCTTTGGAATGTTGTCTCTTAGTGATCGCAGATTGCTTCTTGACGGCATGTTCTTATAACGGGTGTCCCAAAATTCACGCAAGATTTCACACACGCAACACGCACGTGTTGCAAATGACAAAAAGTAAACGTGCCAGTTGAATATTCAGGGTTATTAAAATGGGTGCTACGCGGAAAGAACAGCGCGTTTTCATTGTTGAACAATATTTTAAAAATATGTAATGGAGAACTGGGAGGTTATTCACAAACGTCGGAAGCTTTCCGTGGCGGAAAGGCCGATCGTCGAAAAGCATAAATTCATTACCACGGCTTGGATTTGTGAGCACGACTATATATAATACGATGTATATACTCGTATAATATAAATATAATACGATTTCGAATTTGTGAATCGCCTGTAGACCAATCATCAAAGAGTTTCCTGTCGGATACGGAAGGTTAAGTTTCCGATGTTTGTGAATAAGCCCGCTAGCATCGATTATGCACAATTTTCGTACAAAATGTGGGGAATATTGATTTAACTTCATCAACTGCGAGGAAATTATTTAAAAAATTCAGGTAGAGCTTTTAGACTTAACTGGAATTTTTTGAAGTCAGGTTTATGCCAACGAGTCTACGTCTACTCTAGTTTTGAAGGAGGAAATTGAACTCTGTGACAATGAAATTAGACCTCATTTATCCAAAACGGTCATAAAAATTTCGACAAAAGAATGCGTAAGTGCCAGCAAAGCCGTAGAGACCCGATACGTTATTCCATACCGTAAAGCTATGCAGCATACTTTATGAAACAATAAAAAAAATACAATTTTTATTAAAACCTTATTACTATCTAATAATGTATTTTACATCAAAATTACTTCTTGCATGAATTTGAGGACACCCATTATTATATAAATTAGTTAATGGCCTCATAGACCAGCTCGTACTTGTCGTCGAAAGTAATTTTAAATGTTCCTTTAAAATTACCTAGAATATCCGGATACGTTCCGCACGCTTATTACGTAACTTGCAGACAGCATGTGACAGTCAATATCGCGCGATATCTGCTGTCAAAACAAGAGTTTGTTTAATGTAATTTGTATAGTGGCGCTAAATCTACCGCGAAAAGTGCATTTTACGGTCATAGAATAATAGATACGCAATCGTCATATATGATACTAATTTCTTATTACAATTAATCATCGGTCACGCTATGGTCGCGTGGCTGTCGCTGCTGCAAATTTTTAGGTTAATAACCCCGCCGTTCAGGGCCGGATCTACCATATGGCTTTTTGAGCTTCGGCCCAGGGCCCCGTGGATTCAAGGGGCCCCCAGCTAAGTCAAGTCAAAGTCAAAAATAGACGATAATGCGAAACAATCCATAATTTTATTAAATTAAACAGATCGTAAGGTTTGCAGCCCTGCGAATCCTGCAAACCTATTCAATTCATTTAATTCAAGCCTACGTTCAGGTGTTGGTACTTCGAACTGACAGTTAAAATGTTCGGCTGCCATTACACATTCATTCGATCTCGAACGTGCTCCGCTGTTTCCCTCTCAGACTCTGTCTCTTTCTATCTTGCTAGAATTATTTATAAGTACCATTATTTATCATTTTTATTTAGTATTTTTAATTATTTATAGCTAGTAGGATAGAAAGAAACAGAGTTTTGGAGGAATGTAGCGGATCGTGATCCAGATTGAATGTGTAATGGCCGTCTACGGGTTGGCACCCCTGAACTCCCGGTATGCATCTCTATCAAACAGAACGGGGATTTCCGCGTCGATTTTTTACGGACGATGTTGATTTAACTAAGAACCTAGAATGTGAGGAGCAAATTAAAGAATTTGCCAAAGGAAAGTGCAGAAAGGTTGCTTTATAATTTGTCAATTTTACGGTTGTATTTAACAAACACTAAGGCATAATATATTATAATATAAATCAAATATTTTATTGTCTTATTTTTTCTTATACTTTGAGTAATTAGGTGGGCCCCTAAGTAGTATTAGCCCAGGGCCCCCTAAACTCACGGTCCGGCCCTGCCGCCGTTTGTCTTAAAATGTACAAGAAGTAATTTGGGGTTATATCTATAGTTCAATTTGGCGTTGATATCTTCGAAGATAAAACAGTTAAATTCAGAAAGTGTACGCGACTACCAGAGAGAGATATTTGATTTCACTTTTCTTTTACATATGCTTTGTATTCGTCGACTGATTGTATACACACAATATATAAGTAGTATAATTTGTATTTAATATGGTTAAGTTTGCATCTCCTCGCAAGAGATGAGAGGAGAATGATGAGTGCCTTTCTGACTGCCCCGTTAGGAATAGTACGACGTGAAGATATGTAATGTAATGTAAGTTTACATCTTTAGTAGGTATCAACTTTTCTTTACGCATGTTGTCGTCACCTATAATTAAGGTTGCATTTACAAGTTTCATATATTGTTTTGGAATATACAGTTTAATCACGTAACTGGTGTAAGCCTTGTTGGTGGCCTTAAATAAAAAAAAATAAAAAAATCTTCTCAAGGAATTATGCGGAAATAAACGGAAATCAGAGTTCGTTCTTCACTACGCAGCACTGTGTCTACGAAGTTTATTATGGGCTACATAATACAAATAGTTATAAATTATTTAACGAGAACAGGTCATGGGTGAATCAAAGGGATTCATCCCATGATTAAGTGGCCCTTGTCGACGACGAAGACGGCTACGAAGAATAGAAACCACTGTAATTAAATTCGCATGTTCGAAATTAACTTTTTGCACCCATAGACCATCACCCATAGGCTAGGTCGTAGCTCGTAAAGATATCAATGAATACATACAAGTATGTAATAAACTAGCATTCCGCTCGTAACTTCGTGCGCGAGAATTTTAAAATAAATACAAATTAAGAATAGTAACGTAAAAGCAAAAATAAATAAGTTGGTAATCTCAGCTTAACACCTCTTTGTAATCTACGTTTGTAATAAGCCCTTTTGGTCTCCCGTACACACCACCATGGCTTACTTTACCTCCTTCAGAGGTGATGTTTCAAAAACTGAAACATAATTAATTTTCACCTGAGGGGTTATTCATAAAAGTCGGATACTTTCCGTGGCGGAAAAGCCGATCGTCGAAAAGGATAAATTCAATCCGATGGCTTGGATTTGTCAATACGACTATATATAATTTGATATACATATAATATAAATATAATACGATTTCGGATTTGTGAATCAGGTATAGACAAAATCATCGAAAAGTTTTCTGTCGGATACGGAAAGTTGAGTTTCCGACGTTTGTGAATAATCCGCTGAAAGGCTAAGTATCGAATTTCGCGGTATTACCTACAAGCACGGAATTCCCATAATAAGTTTCATGCCGTATCCTTATTTAACGCCCTCAAAATATAATTTTCCAAAAATTTTGAAACATTTCTTTCTTAAAAAGTCAAAGCCAAATAAATATCCATGTTCATGGATTTAGCTTAAAAAATTACGAATTTTCATACAAACTCATGTCCCCATTCAATCCCTTCGAATTTCCAAAAACCTCTTCTTAGTGCACTTGTACAGTGTACACCCCCTAGGGAACACTACCAAATGTCATCATACGTTTATTTTCAGTCAGAGAGTTCTATAATGTCAAATAAAGAAGTTTATTAAATTGTTTAATCCGGGCCGATAGATGGTGCACGACGTTACTGAAGCGCGCTATAAATATTTGTACAAAATTATGTAATACAAAATTGTTACAATATCTTACCGAACTCGAATGCCAAACTATATCATAAGTCTGAAATAAGTCAATATTTTTGTAACCGTCTAATACTTAGTACTGAGTAGTCGACGACGATGTATTAAAGCGATATATCTATACAATTATATAAATCTCTAGCGTCTGTCTGTAATTATAATTTTTCTGTCAAATTTTGTGATAGATAGCCATTTTATGACTCACTGACTTCGATTCTACCATTTTTTAAATTTTTGTCTGTCTGTGTCTGTATGTCCTTTTATAACTGAAGAATTCCTTGGCCGATCTCGATGAAAATCGGTACGTAGTAGAATCATGTGGTTAAGCTCATGATAGGCAACTTTTTTTTTATATCGGCCCCTAAAGGGGTGAAAAGGAGGAGAAAAGTTTTTAAGGAAAATGGTAAACCGCTGAACCGATTATGATGAAATTTGGCAAGAAGATAGTTCGACATGTGAGAACGGACATACGCTACTTTTTATAAATCTACCCCTAAGAGGGTAAAAAAGGGGATGAAACTTAGTATGGGGAACGCTATATCTAGGTAACTAGCTGTACCCGCGACTTCGTCTGCGCGGAAAATTTTTTCGTGGCTTTCCCGGATTAGGTTAAATAATATGTAAAAGTGCACAGTATGTTTAAACATTAAAAAAGTCTACGTTTAAGCTTACGTCTGTCTCCAAGAACATACTATCTCTGTACCAAACATCATAATTGGTTCGGCGGTTCAGTATTAGCCATTCAAAGTTTTACCCCTTTTTCACCCCTTAGGGATAGTTTTTTGATAAAGAAGTAACCTATGTCCGTTCCCATGTGTCAAATTATATCCATGTTACATCACAATCAGTTCAGTGGTTTAGCATTTCCCGTACATAGTTTCATTTCCCTCCCTCCCATCCCCCTTTTCACAGATTTTTATAAATAAAATGGTTTATGTAATTTTGACAAAAAAGTCTTATTACCGCACCAAATTTCATTATTACCAAGATTTAGTGTTTCCCATGTAAAGTTTTGTCCCCCTTTTCACCCTCTTCGCGGAAAATTTTTGATAAAAAAAGTAACCCATGCCCGTTCTCTGATGTCAAACTATATCCTTGCCAAATTTCGTCGTAATCGGTTCAGCGGTTTTCCATTTCTTATACAAAGTTTTATCCCCCTTTTCACCCTTTTAGGGGTAGATTTTCTAAAAAGATAAGTAGTCTATCATGAGCGCATTCACATTTTCTTACTACGCACAGATTTTTATCAAGATCGGTCAAGCCATTCTTCAGTTATAAAAAGACATACAGATAGACAAAAATTTAAAAAGTGGTGGAATCGAAGTCACTGTCAAAAAATGAGTATTTATCACAAAATTTGACAGTAAAATTATATAATTACCAAGATTTAGCGTTTCCCACACAAAGTTTCATCGCCATTTTCGTCATCATAGAGGTTAGTTTTTGATAAAAAAAAGTAGCTCATGTCCCTTTTTCTGATGTCAAACTATCTTCCTGCTAAATTTGAACGTAATCGGTTCAGCGGTTTACCATTTCCCGTACAAAATTTCATTCTCGTTTTCACCCCTTTAAGGGTAGTTTAGCCTATGTGTGTTCCCAGGTGTCAACTATATCCATACATACGTACGTCTTACATACGTCTTGAACCAATTATGATGACGTTTGGCAAGAAAATAGTTTGACATCAGAGAACGGACATAGGCTACTTTTTATAATAAATCTACCCCTAAGAAGGTGAAAATGGGGATGAAACTTTTATGGGGAACGCTAAAACTTAGTAGTGATACCATTTGGTGCGGTGACAAGAATTTTTTTTTATCATAAATACATAGACTACTTTTTTAATAAAAAATCTGTGAATAGGGGCACGGGATGGAGAGGAACAAAACTTTGTACGGGAAATGGCAAAAACGCTGAACCGATTATGATGACATTTGGGAAGAAAATAATTTGACGTCAGAGAACGGACATAGGCTACTTTTTATAAAAAAAATCTACCAAGAGGGTGAAAAGGGGGATGAAACTTTGTATGGGAAACGTTAAAACTTGGTAATGATACAATTTGGTGCGGTGATAAGACTTTTTTTTATAAAAAAACATAGGCTACTTTTGATAAATTCCTAAAATCTCCAGCTATCTTTCGCTCAAATTCCAAAAATCACCAATCGACACGTGTTTCGCCTCTCATCGAATCGGTGATTCGTGGATGGATTCGGTGCTGGTTAGGTGGCCGAATTCTATATCTGGTATATCCTGAGGATGCTTCGTTGAGAGGCGAAACACGTGTTGATTGGTGATTTTTGGAGTTTGAGCGGAAGATAGCTGGAGATTTTAGGAATTTATCACATGCGATGGATTTCCGCAAAGTAATACCTGAATCTATACAATAGGCTACTTTTTTTTCAAAAATCTGTGGAAAGGGAGACGAGAGGGAGGGGAACGAAATTTTGTACGGGAAATGCTAAACCGCCGAACTGATTGTGATGTTGCATGGAAATAGTTGGACACCTGGTAACGGATATAGGCTACTTGTTAATCAAAAAAACTACCCTTAATGGGGTGAAAAAGGGAATGAAACTTTGAATGGGTAATGCTGTACCGCCGAATCAATTATATTTGATACAGAGATAGTATGTGCTCGGAGACAGACGTACGCTAGACGTAGACTTTTTTCCAAAAACAATCTTGAAACATATTATGCACATGTACATATAATCTAACCTAATCCGGGAAAACCACGAAAAAATTTTCCGCGCAGACGAAGTCGCGGGTATAGCTAGTATACGTATATAATGCTGCTACTATATGCTATGTTGTACAGTTGTAACTTGTACCCATCGTGGATTTTCAAAAAAAATGATTTGTTAATATGGGTAGTCGAACTCACTGTAGGGATTTTATATACATACTAGCTTTTGCCCGCGACTTCATCCGCGTAGATTTCGATGAAAACGTCACTATAGTCAATCTTATTATGGTATTTACGACGTAATAACATTGACTATATTGCAACTATAGTGACGTTGCTATATTGACTATGGCGCATGAAATTGCCGTTTTAACGCGCTGGGCGTTTTCAATTAAAATACCTGCATAGTGTCAGATTTCAGAGTGAGACATTTTCCGCACAAAAACTATAACATTTTAAATTTTATAAAATCATGACATTTGGTTGTTCGACTTTCAATTGTTTTTACATTTAGCTTTTACCGTGAAGATGAAATCGAGTTCCGACTGGAAGCCGATCCGTATCAAACAACCGAGGAATTAGCGGCATTAATTGACGTTAGCATACCCACACCACAAAATGGACCCATTTGCAGCAAATATTCAAAATTAAATAACTTGAAAAATGATGCCTGATGATTTGATTGATCTGCTGAGAGCAGCGCGCGTCGAAACTTGCCTTGCCAAACGGGTACGTAAGTGAAGGGATATTGGACCGAATTGTGATGTGTGACCAAAAGTAGATTCTTTATCTGTGATTCTTTACAATAATCGCAATCGAACATTATAAATGGGGGGAGGGTCATGAAGGTCATGACCCCACCTGGGCTGGGTTTAGGTCGACTAGTGATAATTTTACTAATCTCATTGTAATCGAATTGGAGCCTGTTTTGACTAGATCTTGACAATATGACCCCCTCTGACTTGAAAGCTGGATGCGAAGCTTCATTTCACAAGCAATGAAGAGATACGCAGTATGACGAGGTTGCACGACAGTGTTATTGTAAGAATGAAGAAAGGAACGCTTAAATGGTTCGGGCACATAGAAAGAATGAATGATGAAACACTGAAGAAAATCTATAGAGCGAAAACGAGTAGTAAAAGAAACCAAGGAAGATCCAAGGCTGACTTACGAAGACCAAATAGCCAGAGCGTTAGTTGACAGAAATGTGAAAAGCACCCGCATACCTAGGCCAAAATGTGTGAGGAGAATGATGAGATTCGAGGAAGCGAAAGAACCGTGTAGCTTGGCGCTCCGTCCTCTCTGACTATCCCGTTCGGGATACTGCGTGAAGATATGTGTGTGCAATAGATTAATTTAAAGGCGTAACAGACACGTGTATACGGGAATGTATTTCAACATTTCCAGGCCGTTAAGCCTAGACTCACCCTACACAGTACACACCCTTAGACGGAACCATAAACAGTATATTTATGTAATTATAACATTTACACAAATATCATCATCAATCATTTATAACATTTATAACACTTGCACAAAAATTAGCAATTTCATTGAGCGAATTACGCAATTAAAGAATTCTGTATTTATACCTCTGAATTATGCTTTACAAATTGTATGGTCACAGATTAATTAGTTTACGTATGGTGTTAATCACAACTTACCTACCTGCGAAATGAATGATTCCTTGATTATTGCGATATGTAATATCACAGTTTCATACAGAACACGTAACCATTATTGAAAAATACAGTACTTCTTTGAAATAAAACAGGAATAATGCAAATTTATAAGATAAGTCAACAGCGCACTCCACCGCGTGACGACTTGTGACGTCCTGTCATTCAAAAAGGGTTCCAAATAGCGTCTCGTTTGCTGTCCCTTTCCTACTCGTGCCACTATCATAAAATATAGTTTCACTCGCACTCTGTACGTCTATACATCAGTAATATACTTAGGGTGGCTTGCACAAACTATTTAAGCTCGATTTAAGGAACTCACATCTCGCTTGCACCAACTATTTAATAATTGGTGCGAGCGAGATGTCAAATCCTTAAATCGAGTTTACATAGTCTGTGCAAGCCACCCTAAGTTTATGGACGGAACAGATTGTAGGGTACTGCACTATTTCGTCGATAAATAGCATTTCAAATTCATATTAGTAGTGCGAGGTATGGATACGGTGAGATATAAAATCAAGACATAGCATCGACATAGCTTTCAGTCATCAAACGAAAGCGATGGATTGATCCTCATCCGTTGCAGAACCTAGTCGTTAGAGCAAATAAGAACCGGAGTGGAGACTTTGTTTGAGCGTAGGGTATACGGTAGAAGGACGACGACCTGTTTAAAGTAGCAGGAAGGAACCGTGGGCCGGTGACTAATTGTAATAAAAAAATAGTATCATGAATGACGACTGCGTATCTATTATTCTATGACCGTAAAGTGCACTTTTCGCGGTAGATTTAGCGCCACTACAAATTACATTACAGAAATTCTCTTTTTGACAGCAGATATCGCGTGATATTGGCTGTCGCATGCTGTCTGCAAGTTACGTAATAAGCGTGCGGGATGCGTGAAGTCCAAGACAGCTCGGTCGCACGTCTTGGGAAAGACCTATGCTCAGCAGTGGGTGAATATTGGCTAGTGATGATGAGTGTGACATAAATGAAATACGAATATAACAAACATTATCCATTTATTGATTTATTACTAAATAGAGTAACAACTACGACGATATCAATACACGATAAGAGCTTACATCTAAAATGTGATATAGTAAAAGTAACACTGTAACATGCTTCCCAAGCTGTTATAACACGTTCATGGGACTTGACTTCTGAAAAACTGACACTATATTTTCAAGGCAGGCTTAGATACAGGGTCGAGACAATGGGTGCAATTCGCCCATTGTATTAAGCATACAGATTTTAAGAATAAATTAAATAGTGGTCTAAAATAGTTTAGAATTGAATTTTTTTGATTAAGGGTGGCTTGCACTGCTATTTAAACTCGAATTGAGGATTTGACGTCTCGCTTGCACCAACCATTTAATAGTTGGTGCAAGCGAGATGTCAAATCCTAAGTAATTGTTTTAGCCATTCACCTTATCAAACAGTTCGGCGGCTCTAGACAAATGACAAGTGTTAAACGCTTCGTACAATCGTCATTGCTTGTCAACAGTGTCATTTGGCTGCGTTTTATATGGCGGTTTTGACACTTCGTTTGGTTTGATTGAATAGAAAGTTATTAACGTTTGACTACCAATTCAAAATTCGTGACGCTAGATCATGGTATTTGACATTCTATACTACTACCGTTTATGACAATTACACAGTGGTGTAATTGTCATAGACGCTGCTCACTCTCCCCATGGCCCCCCCCTGGTTCACTCTCCTCGACTGTAATTCTCATGACAATACCGCTGTTCAAAAACCAGTATGTAGGTACGAACTCATTTGAAATATACCTACATACGTTCTAATTTCATTTTTATAAAGCAAACTGTATTCAAAAGTAATTCAAATAAGGTGAACAGTTAAAGTTGTATCAATTTTTAATCTCGCAGCTTAATATGAGGTCGCGTCCTACAGTTTGGAAAACTCTGTTATAGCATACGTATATCGGCAGTTGTGAGAACAATTGAGATAAGACAGAAACAATTGATTAGTTTTACACGTGGCTATGTTATAATTGTTTCGACATCTCTCGAAATTAAGATTTAGTAATACAAAATGCAGAGTTAAAAGGTCCATACCTTATTGCGAAACGCGTTCCGTTACACGATTCTCTTGGAAATTATGTGACGTAATCGTAACTGCGAGGCGTAGCAGTACATCGAACTATCCACATTTTTTATATTAGACGACAATTTAAAATATTCATACAAGAATTGAATAAATTGGACTTGATTCGATAACTCAATGATCATAGAAAAAAGCTATGTAAATCTAGAATTTAAAAAAAGGAAATATAATGCTTTAATAATTGTACATAACAGTTTTATAAATATATGTTATAAGAATCTGATTCGCGCTTAAGCAAATACAACTATATTCTCCCTTAGAGCAACTGTGCCAACAATTGACGATATATTGCACATTTCTAGACAGATTTTAAAATTTAAACATTTATGACTAGAGACATCAAAGAGACATCGTACCGTTGATTACATCATTGTCCATATCTTAAGCAAGAATTACAATATTTGTAGTATTATGTCAAAATAACAAAATAATGTGAGCGCCATACGAGGATTAGTAAGGGGGCCTGGCCCCCTAGAACCCTTCTGGCTCCCAAAAATAAATGAAACAAATACAATTATACTAATTATTTGTGTGACCCTAAACTAAGCAGTACCCTACGATGGGTACCACACAACAAACCGGGGGAGTTCCCAGCAACCCCCGAATAAAACAATTTAGAAAAATAGGTGTGGTTTTTTTTTTCTTATACATTTCAGAAAGAATTTAGATAAATTTGGGTTTGGAGGGACAATAACTTCGTAACCTCGGATGTGATAAACTGGTATATCTCATGTGAACTTTCCCGTTCTTTCATGCCTGAGACGAAAACAGTCCCATTTAAAAATACTTTATTTTAATTCGCACAGTCAAGGTCACACCTAAGGTCACTATTTGATTGCCCCTTCGATGCCCTACAACGTTTGTCTACAACTTTTCCAAAACAATAAGTTCCAATGAACTTAATTATTTTTCAAGATAAGAATCATCCAATATAACTAAGTTAAATACTTGCCCGTAAACTACTTGAAAATAATTGACACGGTTGCATTTGTCGTAGACAATATTCCATAATAGATTTTACACACTACGCTTGCGGGAGCCAGGCTCCAGGCTTGGATGGCAAGAAGAGAAGAGCAGATACGTAGTTATTAAAACGAGTATATAACAAAATAATAACTCACAATTTAGTAGCGTATAAAATATCAGGGGTTGTAATATTCCCTAAAGCCGACTGTGTTACAATTAAAAAGTATTTATTAAAATAATTAAAAAGTACATTAAAATTAGCGATCAAAGAGTGACCAGTAATATATGAGTCGTCATGACGCCACTTCCGCTTGTATAATTCATCATGATTAATCTGACAACACTTGCTATAACTTGACCAACCCTCACATGTATATTTCTGGTTAGACTTTGATTATCTTATCTATTAAGTATTAATACAGTCATGAAATAAGTCTAAAATCTTACAATAAAAGCGTTCAATAATAATCATAAGCTGATAATAATACTTATACATTGTGAAAAACATTTAGTGTAAATATTAATTTATCTTTAGTTATATTGATTGATTATTGATATACAAATGATTGATATATTCGAAAGATTACGTGTTTGACACGCCATGTAGGTACCTATACATAATATCATAAATGCGAGTCTCGCTGTTTGTATTATGTCATCACTATTAAACAGCTGGCCCGATTTTGATGAAATTTCTTTTGGAGATAGCTTAAGCCATAGAAGACGTAGGCTAATTTTTTTCATCAAAGTAATAAACTTTAATAAATATTCAACAATTCACAAAGATCAACTAAATACTGAAAATGCGATATAAAACTGTCCAAGTGGAAGTGGTTTTGATCAATTAGTACTGTCAGTTGTTTTGCAAATTACTAATTGGAGGTACAGCAGAGCTATCTCTTTAGGTTCAAAAAATAAAAGTGAAAAGTTATCCTGATAATTCTTTTACAATATAAATTGTATTCTCATTGTGCTCGACACCACCTTATACCGTCTGTACGTGAGTAACACTCCCTTGATCAAGATCAAGGGAGCATAAGTACGTGAGTAACACTCCCTTGATCAGTAAGGCAAGATTTATATCTTGTCTTACTATTACGTTGAAACGAAAAACTAAGCTAGTAATATCATAAACATGTTTTTTAAAAGTGAAACAAATTTTACGATCATAAACAGAATCATTAATGTCAATAACAATAATAACGCAGCGTCTAATGGTATTTATTTAGTTCTAAATTTAACCATCTACGTTTATTTGTATTGTCAACGATTTCAACCGTAGTTGTTTTCTATCAAATGCGCACGTGAAACACAACTGGTCAGGAGATAACATATTCACATATTTAAATAATACTAATGATAACGACATTATTGATATAGAATGTTCATACGTTACAAGAATAACGTGTTGGTAAACAAATGATAAGTCGACATGTTAAGCGCGCGTGAAATACCAGAGACGGATCCAGAGCGGAAGGTCGGGGGGAGCATTGCGATCAACTCTGATTGTTATCCATACTGTTTCACCAAGCATTACTAAATCTCACACGGGAACCTGAGACTATTCCTTATAATGACGCAGTTAAATTTCGATATACGCAAATATAAGTACAATATGCACTGTACGAGGCAAGTTCGAGAAGGACGCATCGATAGTCCGCAATCCACAGAATATACAATGGCGTTTCTTCTTTTTGGTGGTGAGAACATTTTTGTGTCGGAGGATGCTAAAATAGACATCATTGTATTTACACAAAAACGTCTAGTGAGTGCTTTCACTAAGATCCGAAAAAGAACAAATATTTTAGTTTTGAAGGATATTTTATGGTAAGTAAAGCTTGTTTGTAACAAATGGTTTTATCTTATTTTTGATTAAAATTGTACTAATTCACATTTTTTATGACATTTTTCAGGGAAACATGTCTTTAGAAACGTTAAAACTGCATCACATGAGCTTAAATAGCTAGATAGACCGGAGGTGGGCCTTTTGCAAAAATTTTGTCCTGGATCTGTACCAAACAAACAGCGTGGTACAAGTTGAATAACACAATAAAACTTCGATATACAAAATCAATTAAGTAATTGTGCTCATAAAGGCATTAACGTTGAGTAGGTATATTTTAACAACAAGTGCTACTGAATAATAAAGATTGCAAAAATATACAGCATATTTCTTATCTGATTATGAAAAATAGGGCTGTCTTTTCAGTGCAATACTGGGAACAACTGGAGAAAGAAAAGCAAGGGCTGAAAGCACACTCTTCTTGCCGCAGACCCAGCCCAGACGGGCGAAAATCTGGTGTCTCAACTGGTGCTGATGGGGACATATCTCCATTGAAGGCATTGAAGACTCAAAGTCTGCTACTGCAAATAGCGGAGGTTCTGATTACCTAGGCGGTGGTGGCGGAGCCTTACTCTGTGTGCCGGACCATCATCACTGTTTCGGTGAAGACCGTGGCTTCGACGCCATCCACTGGAGTGGCTCCCCATATCTTGCTTGAGAAGGGATAGACAGAGATACGTTGCCATAGAATAGTCCCCTACCATAGTGGGCTGTTACGTTTCCGCCAACAGTGCCCACTCCGCATAAGAGGCGTACTTGGACGGGGTCGCTAACTGCGTTCGCAGGTGATTACCCCATCCAGTCGTCTTGGTGGATGACATTAATGTTTATCAAGAGCTTGAGGTAACCCTCACAACAACACAAGGCGGGAAACAGTAGAAGGGGCCGGGCAAGGGGCCCCAAGCTTAGGGCAGCGTACTGTTGGTGGGGAGACATTGCAACTTCGCAAGTCTGATACCGGCACACCAGAATCCGTATTGATGTATTGATGAGGCATATAGGGACGCTACAAAAACGCTCCCACTCATTGTCGCGAAAGCCAGGTCAGGTCCATCGTGGAAGAAATCTTCTCGAGGGGCTAAATAGGGAGCCATGATTCGTAAATACTATTAATATAGGCAAGTAATATTTTTTTTAATTGACATTTACCTCTTACACCGCTTACCATCATTTTTACTTCGGTGCGATATCAAAATCGGTGGTTATAATTACTCTAAACATCGAAATGCACCGAACGAGACATCCGTTATTTTTCTTGCTCGCACAGTATCGTTCTTTGTTTTAAAAACAGAGAAAGTAGTTTATTTATTTAGACATCAAGTTTTTAAAGTTGGGACTTAAAATTTTTTGTATTATTGTTACAATACCTACCTATAAAAAAATATGTTCTTTGTTTTTATACAAATTTGTGGAAACTTACTTTTCGTGCATTCGTTCTGTAATAATGATATTTTCAATAGTTACATCCTACATTATTATTAAGAAGTTGTCTGTATGTCGAAAATATTTATGAAAAAATAGTTAAGATTATTATGCTTTACTGACACACACAGACATTGAATACACAGATTAAATCAGACAGCAGATTGGATTAATTAATAGAATTTAAGATCGTTTTAATTCATGATATATTATAGGATAATGCTACTTTTATTATAGAGAGGTAGTTTAAATATTGACAGTATAAGGCTTATGTCAGTGGTTTTAATTTTTCAGTAATTCACGCGTACGGAATAATGGACAAAATGTTATCGCACACACACACTCGCATATAAACTCATCCACAAACAAACGCATACGACACACGTAAGCACGAAGTATAATAAACATTTATTACACGAAATTAACTTGAATATGGCTGAAATGTAATTGTAATTGTTGTAGTTTTTTGCTGTCCGTACAAACGGGCAAAATGCCACCGTTTTCAATATCATATTTAAATTATATTAAACATTTATATGATTACGTTATAATGTGAAAGCCTATGATTACGCTACAACTTCAATATTATTAAAAAATACACGAATTTTCAGATTCACATCCTCACATTGCTGCGTTCAGAAACGTCTCTGTAGAAATAAATTCCAAAACGTCGAGTAAAAATTGCATTTTTGAACACGTAATTATTAGTGAACTTCTAATTCCATTAGGACATTGCTGAACGCAATCACAATGAGAAATATACATATATCTGACACACAACAAAATTTACAACTCTCAAAGTCGCGAAAAGTCACACGTTGGAATCACCTTCAGACTTGACTTCAAAACCACCACTTGTTGGGCACATAAATATAAGTTACTAAAACTTACCTCATTATACTAAATAAAAACATTAATAACTTTTGGATACTTATATATTTATAATCACTCGTGTAATCACTGATTTACAATCAATGATTTATTTCGAAATCAATCATTGAAACAACAAACTACGGACGTTATCGCTATGAGGTAATTTCACAATAGCTTGGATATCACCAAACATACCAAACTGAAACCAATCGATAATCAACCCACACTCGAACTGACAACGTGTAACTCAACCTATTACTTCTTAGTCAGTGAAACAAATATTTCCTTTGTGTTAGGTAGAGGCCGTTGTGATTAATCAATGTTGTGAAACTTGAGGATGGCTCGCCCCTTGATCTCCGAGTTGCACAGTTTCCTCACCACTTCGGCGGCCTCCTCAGCTGGAAATACCGAGTGCGGGGGCGGCTCGATCTGTTAACAAAAATTATCTATTTAACGACCATGATATATGCATGTCAGCCATCTTTATTGCATGGCCCAATAAGAAAAATGCTCATCAAACCATAGGCATTCAATTTTCAAGTGCTGGGCAAAAATATCTAATGATTGGCCAGATAGTGTGCAAAAGCGTCAAACAATTATAACGACGCCTCAGATTAATATAATTACTATCGTAACCCAAGGGATGATCATATCGAGCGAATTTAACTTCACAATGAAGTATGCAAAAATACTACATATATAGAAGACACCGGCTAACTGAATCCCATTCCTCTTTCTTCAATTAATACGATTTCATTTATGTTTTTTTCTATTTCAATCGTTATAGTGTACAGGTGCGAAAGGGAAAGAAGTATTCTGTCCTCCCCCACGCACAAGTGACAGCGCCACAACGGCAGATGTCTAAAAAAGGGAAATATATCACCTACAAGCTGTCTCTTTGGTCGCGGACCGCTGCAGGGAACGGACGTGCAGTACGTGTAGTAGAGAGCAGTGTAACGGTGCTTACAGACCGTACTATACAGTACAATCGTAATGTAGTTATTTGAAATAGTTAACTATTTTCCACTAAGTCGCTAGTCGCGGGCGACCGCAGCCGATAGCGGGTAGTTTTAAACGACTGCGTGCGCGACTGGTCGCCCGCGATTGTATTCTACACAGATAATTCTTAAAATGGAATTAGAAAAAATACGGAAGAGTCTTCACTTGTTATCAAAAAGACAACGAAAACATAAATGTTGGACTTTTGAAGAGAACGCGCCATAAAAGTTGCATTTTATTCGTTCTATAATGAGTTAACACACGAATGTCAGTAAAGTCGTCAGAAACAGGCGTTCTCATTTGAAAAGCATTTTAAGGTAAGCGTTCCCAAGCGTAGAAACAATCTAAGAGGGTTGCAGAACGTCACATAGGCTCCGCGAGCGTCGATTGCTGATATTGTTGAACTGATATTGTTGAAGAAATGCATTTTCAGTTAATGAAAGTCCATCGACAGGTTTCTGATATTTGTAAGCGACTGGTCGAGGCTTCGGTAGACCGTCGGGCTGGCAGCTTCTTCCGCCAACGAATTAGCTTAGCTATTCAAAGAGGTATTGCTGCCAGTCTGGTAGGCACCCTAAGCAATGACAGCAAATCATGTATCTAATGGCTGGCATGATTACATGAAAGATTGTTAAGTAACATATTTTTAGATTCGAAATCTCTTTGATTTATGAATACATCATTCTTAAATACGCGTAAATGTTACAAACAATAATTCTCTTATCTATTTTATCTGTTTAATCTTAAATGTTTAAACTTTCTATTAGAACAATAAAGGATGATGCAGTCAGGAACACTTTTCAGCCGATCCTGTCTCCCGACATAATAATTGAGTCATCCATTCTCAGTAAAAGTAAACGCCAATTGAATACAATTATTTTTCTAATAGCCGATCGCACGCCAATAGGCAGTCAAACAAACCGAACAAGTTCAAGTTATATACAGGTATAAAAAAAGGTACATTGTTTCATAACGTTTGTTATTTCAACCTGAAGGATTTGCGCCTACACTTGGTAAATATTCAGAGTTTTATCTTATCGCAACAAGTAGCACAAGTGGGCAGGATTTTAGATATAAATATATTTTTTAAAGATTAGCGATAGATATATCAAAAAACTCATTAATCTCACCAAATGACGTGTCTACAAACTCAATGGCATTGTTATCTATACTACACTTGCGATCAATGAAGAAACAGTGATAGAGCCATGTCCTTAATTAAGATAATACAAGGAGTATATTACATTAATTTATAACGTCAAAATAACGACAAAAAGGCTTTATTACAAAATGTAACACCATTAAATAAAATAGTAGGTATCTTGAAAAATATAATGATTTAGGGCGTCCGTTTCTACGCGGGATAGCGGTAAAGTTTAGGGCTAGAGCACAGTATAAATAAAACAGTAGGATGTCTTCATAGAAAGCTAGCGTACGCGATTTGTATGTGTGCGTGGTAATGTACGCGCCGTCGCACGCAATGTTAATATTTTGAGCAAATATGGGTAATTATTGAAGCGCCAGTCGGGATCACACGCGACGCTAACATGTAACCGCTTTTATTTGTCTTTCAGAGCATTATGACTAATGGTAAGCACTTGAATTTACGTATTAGCGCGCTCGGACACTCATGTATGCATGTGACTTTCGTAGCTTTATTGCAGTGTGAGTAACGAAGCGACTTCAGTATAAAATATCATTTTGATACTTTTCCGAATCATTTTTCGTTTTAGATAAATACATATAATATTTGTAATTAGTATTAAATGTTCTCTACGCGTTAAATGCCTGTAAAGGAAATACAATAACATTCCTTAATACAAATATTGTATTTAGTACTATTTTAAAAGTAAAGATTGAATAGAGGTAAGAATTCACCTGTCTAACACTACTAGTATTGGGGTTTGTTACGTAGAAACCACTAGTTGCGTAGTCAAGATTAGATATAATTATCCTTTACTAATCAAAACTTAAGTTATGTGAACTTGAGAACCTTGTCTAATTAAAAATAACTTCACACCGTTGTAATAAAGATCAACGTATTGATATGCACTGTATTAAGTGAGAACTCTGTTTGAAGAACTGGAGTTTTTCAAACAGAGAGATTCGTATAGAAATTCAATGGCAGTTTCTTAGCTTTGAAGATATATATAAAAATATTTTGGAATCAGAAAAGTCTAAAATGCCTAGTTCAATCATTTTTAAAAAGATCGTCAAAGTACAGACATCGCTTTGTTGCTGTATTATAATAAAATAAAGATAGATGTCTTTATTACGCTCATGTATGTTTACGGTAAAAAATAAAGAAGCAATGGAAAAACCACTATAAAATAAACACATATGACAGGTGCAACTTAACTAAAGAGAGCTCATTTTAGATCTCAACTTCTAAACGGCGGATCACGATAACACAAACCCAATGCAACCTGAACCTAAGAGATGCTAGCATGAAAACCATCTTTAAATTCTTCCACTACCTATTGTGAGATGCTTAAGTATATATATGTTACATATCCAGACAGACAGATAAAAATTTTAAAAATTCTAGTTTTGGTTCCCATTACGATTGAGCGTACCCCTCGGGTTATTTTTTTTATATACCTTTAATTAAGAGGTCAACTTACAGTTTAATTATTTGTAAAGTTTTTCAATTTTTACATAGGAAGCTCAGTGTATTATTAAGAAGTTCTCTATCTTCCTGTGAATGTCACGTTAAAATCGGTTCTGCCATTTTGAACATTAGGCCGAAGAAACCGACTGTCAAAAATTGAAAAACGCGTGTTTGGGTTTGGTTAACGCACGAATAACCATATAAGCTTAAAAAATAGCCTTTATTTCGACATTATAGACAAACAATTCAATTTTATTTATATGTATAGATAGTTATAAATATAATAGATATCATCTTGATAACCGGCTTGCAATACTTCTTGCAAGCTACCATTACTTTAGAACTTTTTTATTTAACTTTAAATATTTTATTTACTTTTAACAAAAAATGAAGGAAATCAGAAGTCATGATAAGAGTGATGGAACAGAGAAGTCAACACTGGATCAAAACAAGTTAGTTGGCATATACGGATTGTTATTTAATGTTCTCGCATACGATCGCTCGTTATGAAGAACACATAAATTTCTCGTAGAGGTCGTACTCTCTACATATGAGGTCTGAGATACACGCGTCAACGTCACGTACTTTATACTGAATTTAGTATGTTTATTATACTTATTACACTGTTTAATTTAAAATAATAATTTCTGTCGTACATTGAACATTGAATGAAATTTCATTGCATATCGTTTTTTTAAGTCATTGCTATTTTTAAATCTGAATCGACGTTTAATCACGACACTTTATCCTTGAATTAAGCGTTATTAAATATTTTTTTCTGTGAAAAGGAAGAAATGTATGACATTTCCACAACAGTAATATTCAAGAAGAATATGTACTTGATCTCAACATAATTTTAGAAATTGTGAGAACTCGTCGAAACAATGTTAATTAGGACGTCAAAGTAGCGCGTCTAGGAATTTTCCTTGTAAACTTACTTCATAGAATGGTTATTGTAAGATTTTATAAAATAAATATGAAAATATGTAACACTAATATTCAAGAAGGGAAATTGATCTATATAAACTGCCAGCAGAATATTAAAAAATCTGAGGGTTTCTGAAAATTAGAGCGTCAAAATATCACTATTTCGCACAAAAATATCAAAGGGCTCTTAATTCGTTCTTCACATGCATTGTCGCAAATGTAAAAATGTCTAAATTGTATAAACGAACGTATTATATATCCTTAGATGCCTCAATAATTTTTGTCATTCGAATGTAGATTTATCATTCTTCAACATACGTACAACTCGTATTAGAAGAAATTAAATTTAACAAATATGAAAAACTTATCCATGTGCATCGTTTTTTTTTATTATTAGTCAGCATTCTTTTCTACATATTCTTTGTTTACATACATACATATCCTCACGCTGTATCCCTAACGGGGTAGTCTTTGTTTAGAGTCGCCTAAATTCCATGCCCGTCTTTTGAAAACCTAAGCGAACCCGAGGAGGAGGCTAGGAATGCACCACGCAATCGACACATCCATGTTTTGATTTCACAATAGCACAGTACAATTAAGCATACAGTATTCTATCTTCATACAAACGCTCTCAAACGACGCGCTCGAAATCTCGACATTTCTCGGCATATGACTGTCGCGAATGCGCCGCAGTTGTCGTCGGACGGTATAAGACGCTCCCGCGCATTTACTGACTAAATATTATGTCATTCAAGTTTACGAGAATAATGTTCAATGTATGGAATGAAATATTTCTCTGTTGCTAATTTGTAGGAAATATCAAAATCATAATGATCTAGTTAATTTATTGCTGATTTTTAATTATACTGCACACGAAATACATTTTTTTGTCCATTTCCGCCATACTAACTCACAAACTTTTGAAACTAGATATAAAATACTAGTAAAATTATATAAATAAAAATGTATTAAATTTGCAATAATATAAAATGAAAAGATAATATGACAATTTAATATAGTACCTATTATCAAATACGTAACCCAAGATAAACATTCAGTCTAAGTCGGTAGCCCTATTGCGTGTTTACGTACCGAGCGACCGTAGGTCACTGCCGAGATAGAATACTGTATGCTTACTTGTACTGTGACAATAGTCAAAATCAAATGAACATATTTATTCAAGTAAATAAAATTGCAAGGTGTTTTTGAACGCCATATCTACCTTCGTTCGGTTCGAAAAGAAAATTTGCATACTGAGAAGAACCTACAAAAAAAAACAGTCTGTACAATTTTTTTAACATAATTTTGCAAGTAGTTCATTAAACTACAATATTCAGAAAGCCAGTAAACGCATGCGCAGAGACGATTATTTTCAGACTGTTGTTTTGTATTCAATAAAGTCGTTGATTTTATACTATAAAATCGAAGCGAAGCCGCGGGTAAAACCTAGTCATATAAAATTTATAGTATGACTAGCTTTTACCCGCGGCTTCGCTCGGGTTAATGTTGATTTTGTTAACCAATTCTGGTTAATTATTTTAACAGGTATGGGAAATACCTGTATATATGCCTATAACCATCTCTAGGGTCCATCTATCTCTACACCAAAATTCATCATAATCGATTCAGCGATTTAGGCGTGAAAGCGTAACAAACCAACAAACTCACTTTCGCGTTTATAATATTAGCACAGATTAATTACTAACGTAAAATATTAGTCAGGAAGTTACGATTAGGATTGTTTAATCAATGTATTACAACACATTTTATAACAAATCTAAATCTATTCTCTTTAAGTAACTTCCTAAGGAACTTTATTATAAAAACGAATGCAGTTACCCAAAAACGAAACATCTGATTTATGTAAATTACATTTTGGAATAACCAATTTATCATGATCTCGGGTTTTCATACCATTAATATCGCCTTTTCTCGTACCAATACCACCATTTCATATCAATCAAGAATAAATTTTATTAGCTATTAAGGAACAAGCGTTCCCATTCAAACTGTCAATACAGAGAGATCGCAATCATAACACATTAACACGTAAATTACATCAAGTATTCGTATATTGTACGATGACGTCACGCCTTGGCAATGAGCACGAGTGACGTCAGAGCCTAAACACCCATAATAGACACGCTTATTTTAGACTTGACAATAAAGAACTCTGATTAAAAAAGGCACATTCTGTGTAACATGTACGTTGTACTCGCAAAAATATTGTTACCGCATATAAATCAACAGCTCTGAAAACCTATGCTGGGAAGAACTAGAAAGAAAGAGTTTTGCTTGAGACCCCGGCCGATGCAACTCGGTCGAAACGTCAAGCCAAAATTAAAGGTCATCGCGTTAAATTTCCCGTTTCAAATATTTTATAATGCAACGCGAAAGTTTAAGTTTATATAGAAAGAAAGACTGACTAAAACTTTCGAATGAAATGTTACTTCTCTATAATTTTCTGCAGTCTACATATGTACATACATATCTTAACGCTCTATCCCTGAACAGGTAGACAGAGAAAACGGAGCGCTAAGAGTCGCGACCCTTTCATATTCGTTTTAAAAATCTCATTATTCTCCTCAGACACTTTCACCGAGGTAAGCGAGCGAGTCAACACTGGCTATTAGATCTTCATAAATCACCTTGGTCTTCCTTGGCTTCTGCTATCATTTACTTTCACTCTATATTTTCTTAGCCAATCATTCATCACTCATTTTGTGTCCATATAAGCTTTCCTTCCTACTTTCAAAATAACAATTTTGTCCAATCCTTCAATACTTTTAAGAAGTATTTCCACCGCTGTCATCTTACTTTAATTCCATTTCGGACATATCCAGGCCTCACTACCGTACAATAAAGTTGGCACCAACATCACCAACATTTTGGCACATTTATATATATTTACACTACTAGTTAGCGTGGACAAACACCGTTGATAATTGTCAACTGCTACACGCGTCTCCAGATCCAACTCACATCTTCCATCTCTCATAAACACAAACCAGATATATGTACAATTTTATTCACATATTCTAGATATTCTACATTTACCCATATTTCCATAAAATATTTACATCCATACATACATACATATCTTCACACCGTATCCCCAACGGGGTAATCAGAGCGGACGGAGCGCCAAGCGTCGCGGTCCTTACATACTTCTTTCGCTTCCTCAAATCTCATCATTCTCCTTACGCATTTTCGCCTAGGTACGCGAGTGCTTTTGATATTTCCATCGGCTAACATTCTAGCTATTTGAACTTCATAAGTCAGCCTTGGTCTTACTTGGCTTCTTTTACCACTCACTTTTGCTGCATAGATTTTTTCGTCTGTCTTTCATCACTCATTCTTTCCATGTGCCCGAACCATCTTAGCATTCCTTTCTTCATTTTTACAGTAACACTGTCGTCCAATACAATATTTAAGTAAGAATAAATAAAAGAAATAAATAAGAAGCAATTTGCATTTAATTTCGACTGAAATGATAAGAATTTATCTAACTTTTTATTTTTTAATTGTATTAAAGGAATAGAGAATTAAAATACAATAACAATAAAGACGTTGATGTCTTATTTAAGACCACAGTATTACTTTATGTCAACTATTATAATCGATAAATAATTTTTAATTAATTATCGTTTCAATCAATAAAAACTGCAACTGAGCGTTAAACAGTAAATATTATAAGAATCGATCTTATTCCGTGTGTCGCTTAATGATTTAAATACCACTCAATCGACTGAGTTCTTTATGAGTTACGATCGATAATAAGTAGTAGTTTGACCAATTTATCAATTTAAAAAATAGCCACTGCGAAGCGTGCGGTATTCAGAGCGGCTAGACAAATGGCAATCCCGTCCAAGCGTTTTTATTTCAACAAACACTAACGCTTTACCGTTAGCGATATTCGATTGGCAGCCAGTTACAATTACTCTGTGAACGCTCATTCTATTCGTAGTTTCGATAAAAACCACAATATTGTCTATGTTTTCGATTGCGAACGTCAGTTGTCAGTTTTGTTTGACATTAAACACAGTAAACACACAGACTAAATAGGAATATTATGTATTATTACTATACTCTTTGGATATTTCGTAATTAAACAGTACCATGACGTGTTCTACAAGGCGCAAGTTTTTGGCGTTCGCTTAGTTTGCGTACGATCGAAACGCTTGCTGGCGTCATTGCTTGTCAAAAATGCCGTTTGGCTACGCTTTATACGGCGGTTCTCATACGACTTTACGTTTCGTTCGATCGTATAGAAAGTTAATAACGTTTGTCTACCAATTTAACATAGGAATCCCTTGGAAAGTGCTAGCAAGGCTGGTATGAAAGCTCCAACGGCGGATAACATTAACAAGGACTAAAAAGTGGACCTTGTTAAAAAACCGAAACCCAGCTTTAAAGAAATCGCTGGGTCCTTGCGAGTGAGAGTCGTAACAAGACTCTTATGAACGAGGACCAAATGAGAATGGTTCGAAGTAGACTCATCCAAGAGATCGCAAATATTTCAGACAGTGGAGCGGGACCCTAATTTGTAGGCTTCGTACACAGACCAGGCTGGATACTGATTATCTGTGAGAGTCAGTCCAGCCAAGAATGGCTGATGAATGAAGTTCCTAAAATAAAACCGTGGCCTGAAGCTGAGTTTTCTGCAATACCAGAAAGTGAACTGCCTAAGCTTTTTGTCGCTTCGACTCTCTTAATCTGGGAAACACTGGGAAATAAAAACAAGATGATTCTATAATGGGTTCCTGGTAATGCGGGCATCGTAGGCAATGAAAATGCCGACGAACTCGCAAGGGCCATCACCAAAATCACATTTATTGGTTCAGAACCTTTTTGTGGTATTCCCAAAAGCCAGGCTAAGCTGATTTTGTGGAAATCCTATTTTAACACCTCTTGCGAGTATTGGAAGACCAGGACTAAGGCCAGGAGCATTCCAGAGCCCTAATAAAGCCATAAAATCGCAAGATAGCTTCTAGTGTCACGGCAATGAGCCAGAGCAACTTGCGTACCTTGGTTAGAGCACTTACTGGGCATTGTTGCTTAAATAAGTACAAGTCTAACATGGAGCTCTCCGACGCAAGAATGTGGCGGTACTGCCAAGAGGTAGATGAAACGGCTATGCACATTTTGTGTGACTGTGGACCACTGATGCGCACTCGTCGATCCTGCTTCAGCCAGTATTTTCTGAGTGCTGAGGAGGTTCAGCACGTCTCTCCAATGAACACCCTGCAGTTTTTGATTGCAGTAGGACCTGGTAATGTTTTGTAACATAGTGGCGATCACAATAGACCAATTTTGGTTACAGTGATTAAGGTATGGTGGGACCTGCACAGCCACTTATATCAAATAAAATATAATAATAAAGTAGTTCACGTCGTATTTCATTTACTAATATTAATCCCATACATTTGTTATTTTATTCTACTAGCATTTACAACAATTGAGAGCCACTTGTCTAGGCCCGCGGCAAGCAATAAATAATTTTCATACTTCACCTACACATCTCTTTCAAATGAACACACAAAATATTTTTTTGTTACACGAACCTCTTTTTGCGCGACCAATTGGACCAGCTCCCGAAGCTGTTCAATGGAGCCGTTGGGTACTACCATGATATTGACACTCATCTCCTCAGCCTTCTTCGCGAACTTCGGCAGCAACTTCTCACCGACATCTTCTGTCACTAGCACCACGCCGCCCTGTAGAAGGAAACCGATAAGTGGAATATACGTTAATTTTTAAAGTCCAGGGTAAAATCCAATACAAATGTTAGTTAAACTTCCGCGCACTTTTAAACGACTGATCGATGTCTCTCAACGAAGCATACTCCGAAAATTCCAGAACATAGTCGTGTGTCAATCGTCGATGGTTTGAAAGTTTGTGCGGTAGATAGCTAAAAATATATCATATGAATTTGTTACTGAGAAGGAATTTCACAATGTATCTGAGTCTACATAATACTGTTGACCAGTGCCGTAACTACTGCTGAAGTTCGTGGCAAATTCATAGGATGGGGCCCTCACTCAATGTAAAGAAGCTCCTCCAAACTTGTAATTTCTTATTAATCAATAAATCGCTACGCAAAGTACTTAGAAAACGCTGTTATAATATTGTTTGTGTTTTTTGATGATTTTCTAGTACTGACCTAATTTAAAAGGCGTAGGTATCGGATTGACAACTGTTCGGACGCGTTCTAAAACTGGGCGATTTCGTTTCCTTACAAATGCATTCAAATCTTGATATGTGTGTATGTACCTCAGTAGGTAACTTAAATTAATTGAAAATAAAACTATTTTATTTTAAATTTAATAAAAATTAATGTCAAAATCTTCCCGTTCTCGCGGCCCTCTAATGTCGGGGTCAGAGCCCCTTCTGGCCGGGGGCTCGTAGCATTTCGCCCGCTATGCCACCCTATTGTTACGCCACTATTGTTGACTGTTTATTGGGAAATATTCATTGGTATGTATACATAAATCCTTATATTCTATGGTCTGGAGAATAGACAATAAGAAAGGCGTCTGCGAAAATGGTGCTAAAGCAGTTGTATAACGTTTCATAAAACATTAGTCATGCATGAATCAAACTGGTCGATGATAAGAGAGTATCAATGCTTTTTTCTCGATACAATTAATAACAAAAATATCTATAGGTTAATACTTAATAAATACCTTTGTAGAATTGGTCAGCATCACTAGCTAGTAACTCTTTAACGTATGTATGCAGAATACGGAACCGGTGCAGGAAATTGCAGTGTACGATACAGCGAGTGAGATATCGTCCTGAAGGTCATCGCAACGTCTACAGGCTACTGATTCATTCTTAGCAACACTACGCTACTGACACCTTAATGTAAAATTATGTATAGCATAAAAATAACTGGGGCATTTTAGTGAACGATGAAACAAGCGAGATGTCGTGTCGTTTCGAAGGTCATTACGACATCTGCAAGAACCTACCGGTTCATCCCTAGTAACACTGCGCTACTGAATACTTTATGTAACATTATGTACAGTATAAAACTAACCGGTGCAAGGCATTGTAGTGAACGATGAAGCGAGCGAGACGTCGTCCCGAAGTTCATCACGACATCCACAGGTCCACCACATGCGTCCGTTGTACGTTCTATCAACTGCTTCTCGTACAGATCTTCGCTCCACTGAACAACGTTGATCCTGAATAGGAACATAACCTTCAGTAATCCATTACACTATTTAACTGTTTCTTAAACTATATTCTCATCACATAGATTCATTAATCATTAACATAACCACAAAAATATATTTGATTTGCATTTGCAAAAATACAGAACTTATTGGCTTTTACATTTAAATAGTGGGGGTAAGCTATATCTCTACTATCATCGTGCAATGAAACAATGAGTTTCGTGACGTCATATTCTGGTAACGTCATCTTCTAGCTTACTTTACTTTCATAAATATACAATGTTATTTACATACATACATTCATACTGTCACGCTGTTCGCTGTATCTATATATATTTCTTTCGCCTTCTCAAATCTCATTCTGTTCGCACACTTTCGCCTACGTATGCGAGTGCTTTTGACATATGATCCGTCAGATAACACTCTGGCAATTTCCCTTGGTTTACTTTTACTACCACTCACTTTGCGTTGTAGATTATGTTCGTTAATGTTTTATCACTAATTCTTTCTATATGCCCAAACTATCTAAGCACATATTTCTTCATTTTTACAATAACACTGTCGTCCAACCCTTACATATTGTCATTGCTTCTTGTCCATGAGGATGATACCGCACACTTACCTAAGAAATCGCAATTCAATTCAAATTTTATTCAACTCTGTTGCATTTATTTTACTTTCATTCCATTATGGGAATATCGATCAATTACTTTCATTTCATAGTTTTACAGTTACAGAGATAAAACAATTTACACTCCTGCTTGCAATATAGGGGCCAAACGATAACACCCTCGACATCTCCGTCATGAAATCGCATCCGACGCAAAATGCACGGTTAATCTCTTTTTCACGGCGGATTGACTGGACTATGAAGGGATTTGATTTAGATTAAGAATTTGACTTACCCAAAATAAGCATAATTAGACAAAATAAATGAATTTCAATTTCGAGTTTCATTTGATCCCTCGTATTATGGCAGATATCGAATAATAATACTTTCATAACAAAAAAAAATCACAATTATGGCTGTTTTTCCCTTCTTCGTGTACAATCGCTATACGACACGTAGCGGGAAAGCAGTAGGACAATTGGATTACAGTCTACGCAAACGGAATTGCGTTGCTGAATCAACAACCATTAGAAGCAAACGGTGTTTTACCGTGTTAATGTTATTGTGGGTGGATACATGTTATTAAGTACTATAATAAAACGATGAAGCATTTGACGGTTTCGATTTATCGTAATGTAACCTACACATATAAAATAAATAAAATATAGAACAACTGAACATATACAAAGTTTTCAAGCCGAATAGGCACAAAGAGATACCTTATATTATGATTTCATCACGTTTGTCTGCCTGTCTGTATGTCGCAATCGATTTATTCCGTGGCCTTTACACTTACTGAGCTGAAATTGGATGTAAATTGGTAGCCCCTTTCTTTTGAGAATTTCTTTCCCTCAACCCCTCATCATCTTAGTTGATTTTTCCAACATACAATAACAGCTGCTTAGCAAAAATTTAAAAGAACTTTTTGTTAGAAATTTTTGTTAAACCAAAAAAGTGTAATATTTATATTGTTCTTTCTCTGCTAGACCAACACGAGAGTAATCGCTATCACCTACAAGTTAAGTACCTTCCTAGAGTAAATATCGTTAAGAGAAACACATTTTTGGAGTTACCGTGGTCGGGAAACATAAGACACTGTATCACCCAATAAGACATCGCATACAACATATTTCATCCACAAGTATTCATCACCATCCGAGCAAAATAAAAGTAATACTCACTCTTCACATTCCTTGGCTAGCACAAAGCCTTCATCTTTGATGGTTGCGACAGAGATCCTCACGTGGTTAAGGAAAGCTCCTCTCTTGAAATAGTGAGTGGCGATCCTCAAAGCCCATAAAGCCAATCCACCGGTTCCAACAATCAACACAGTGGCTGTATCTTTATGGTTTGGTCCATCCAATAGTCGTTTCAAACATTCCGCCGCAGAGAACACAGTGTTCATCGCCAGTAGAGCGCCGGTAGGCAGCATCGCGGCTACGCTCAAAGGCAACTGTTCCGGTACCGGCACAAGGCATTTAAAGTCTGGCACGACGATGTAGTCCGCATAACCGTGGGGCACGCCTTCGTAAGGGTATAACACAATTCTTGTCCCTACTTTCATCGAGTCAGTGGGCTCGGCAGCTTTGCCTACAGCATCGACGACGCCAGCAACCTCGTATCCGGGGAACAACGCACCATCGCGCAGACCTATGTGTGCTGGAGTGGACGTGTGGATACCGAAACTCTCCATTTCGCCGGAAAGGCTTCCAACTGAAGACACAGAGGAGGTACTGCAGATGGAAGCGGAGCGGGTGCGGTTGGCGCGGTAGCAAGCGCCGGCGTACACTACCCTTATCCTGGCACCATAGTCCGGTACATCAGGGACTGGTACATCGAAACTGAACACGCACTCCTTTAGGGTGGATCCAGGGGACTCTATAGACACTTGCCTGCACAACTTGCTCATCTTCGCGTCTTTACCTGCGGAAGAACACGTAACATATACATTTGCACTTTTAATGGCTAATTTTGGACTTGTGCACATAACTCTTAATATATCTGCTAACCACAGCGAAAGTCCTGAGTTAGATTCTCTAATTCTTTAAAAATACACAATTGGGGTGATTGTCTAAAGATTGAAACCTATTAATCAATATAGTCATTAAAAATCATAAATTTTATTGAAATCAATCGTACTACAATATGTGCATATGAAAAAGATCATCCTTATAACCACAGATTAATTAGTTACTAACTATAACTATCCCGTAGACTCTCCAAAAATTAAGTATACACACATCAATATGATCAATATTATGTTTCGAATGATATCTAATCGAGTTCCTCGCCGGTTCTTCTCATTATATATATTATTTCCAACGGGTACCAGATTGGACTTTAAATATTTGGCCTAGTTCGATTTACTCATAAAATTTATTAAATTAATTTCTAGAGATCTGTAAGAACTAGGACTCTTGTTTACTTGCATATAACTTTATGTAAATCTTAATGAAATGTTTAAAATTATAGGTTCATTAGTTTTGAAGATAAGTGGGATTCAAATCGACTCCAACCAAGTTTCAATACTATTTTCTTTCATTTTAATTCTTCAAGGAATACTTTGTACTTAACGTTAATCTATTCATTCCATTCAGTACATTGCAAAGAAGAGTAATTTAACGTTAGACCAGTTAAAATAGTGATGTTAATTGATAAAGCAGTCGACATCACTATATCGATTAATACCTTCGACTGTTGTGTGGTACAATGACCCTCATGCAGCATGCACTCGTTAAAAATAGCTTGCTTGTAATAATTAAGAAACCTTATCGTATTATTAACGATTATAATTTTAGGTACATTAACAAGTCCGATAACATGTATCGGGTCAGTGCGCGGTACCATAGTGCTGACACGGCCATGTGGCGTGGCTTTTTCATGGCAATTTTTCGTTTCATTATTTCATAATACATACATACATATCCTCACGCTGTATCTCTAACGGGGTAGTCAGAGAGGACGGAGCGCCAAGCGTCGCGGTTCTTACATACTTGTTTCGCTTCCTTAAACCTCATCATTCTCCTCTCACATTTTCTCCTAGGTATGCGAGAGCTTTTGACATTTCCATCTGCAAACACTGGCTATTTGATCTTCATAAGTCCTTGGCCTTCCTTGGCTTCTTTTACCACTCACTTTTGCTCTATAGATTTTCTTCGTCAGTCTTTCATCACTCATTCTTTCCTTGTGCCCGAACCATCTTAGCATTCCTTTCTTCATTTTTTCAACAACACTGTCGTTATTTCATAACGTAATTATTTCATAATGTAATAAATAATTCTAATATATAAACCCTTTTATTTTTCAATAGTTTACAAAATAACATCACACGTTTTAAACGCCACCGCTATCTCGTGAAATAAATTACACAAAAAGGAGATATTATACGGACAATAACGTGAGGCAATCCCTATATATCGAATCGTCTGTACAAATGGATTAAATCAATATATGGAGACATCACTAATTCGAAAACTGAAAAAATGGTTACCCTGAATACGTTAAGTGACTTTATTGAACTAAAAGTTCAACTTATAGTGTGAAATATGTAGATTAACAATATTTACTTTGATATGAAAAATATGTATGTATATAGAAGTTTTCACGTCGGATAGAGTATGTGAAAACGGACTTTGATCTGTGAGATATAGACGGACGAATGAGTCAGATTTCTTTTGCTTTGTTACAGAATCCTAAAAATACATCGTCGAAGTTGATTTATTTTAAATTTGAATTTGTTTCTGTATCTGAAAATTATTAACACGTAGTTATGTGTTAATTTTCCGCAAATACTTCAGATTTATATTCACATGCAAGTAAACATGCTGGAGGTCAAATTTTATTGAAAGAACTTCAGCCGTGCCCACGGTATTATTGTACGACGCACGCTATACTATATCTCTATACTAATAAAACACATATGTTTGTCTACATACATATAGCTTTACTTGCACTAAACGCGATAAAAAATATTTATTTAATTTAAAATATTTCCATGTGTAAACGCCTTACATATTACAATTGCAACGCTACTTGTGTAAATGCGCGGTAGTGTGATATTATTAAGTTTTTTTTTGTATTATCTCTAATTCTTCCATTAACCTTGTCACGAAATTAAAGCTAAATATAAAAAATAAATGTGTTTTCTTTAAAAACTATATTACGTCCAAAATATATACAAAATTTTTCACCATGTATATTTTTAGAGGGATTTAGTAAATATTTTAGTAATAACTCGATCTTTCAATTATAACAACGGGAGTAGCTATTATATAATTTTTTGCATTTCACCATACATAACGTAGTCGTAAGAAGCCAGTCATAAATCGTTACACGTTACGGAGGGAGAGGGTCGACAAAGTGACATCGTGTGACAGTGTGACAAGAGGGGGGACGAGTCATAAAATCTAAAGTATATTATAAGGTTCAAATGTGTTTGTATCATGTTTTATGTTTAACTGTTTATATATATTTCATTCGACACTACTTTCGCTGAGTGATGAACGTCTTTTTCTCAATACTATTTTGTGATTTTCAATGTACCTAACCAATTTAAAATGTGTAAATACCGTGTCTGTCTAAAATGTTTAATTGACTGTTGATTTTATAAAAAAATATTTTAAATAGAAATATCAGGGATTGGCCGAAATTCGTTTTACATTCGGTTTAACCGAATTTCGGCAGCATCGGTTGAAATTCGGTTTAAATGCCGAACTTTCGGCAATAGAAAAATAATACCTTACATATACCTACCTTAAATACATTTCACTTTATTTTGCTCGTCAGTTTCTATATAAAATGTCCAAACACTTGATTTCTTTCCTTTGACTCAACTTTGCAACAAGCAAATAATAAAACTTATTAATTTAAACCTTGTTAATCCACTCAAAAATAATTAATTTGTTTAATGTAAACAATCGCACGCGACACGCCGATGACGTATTTACCACGCGGGGGAGCGGGGAGTGCGGGCGGGGTACATCTAGCAATAATTGAAGTAAGTGCGTAAACAAGTCACGAAGTGTCACTCTCGAGAAACCGCGGCGAAATTGAACCGAAGTGCAGCCGAATTTCGGCCGAATTTTTTATTTTCACCGAATGTTCGGCCGAAGTTCGTATTCGGTTCAAACCACATTCAGCCCATCTCTAAAAAATATATAAAAAAATTTGAAAATGATATTTCAATTTGATAATTTCTAAATTTAAAATTGCAATATATGTGACGTCACACCACAGGAGGGGGGAACACACAAATGTGACGACCTGTGACATGGATGGGGGAACAAAAACCTGGGACGTAAGTAATTTACGGATGACCCCTAATTATACTGGGCTAATAAGTTATATTATATGAAGCAAATTGTGATGCAAAGCAATATTTTTCCCAATTATAAAAAAAAATTAAATAAAAGAATACGATTATGTATTGTCTATTTGTCTATTGAACAAAAACTTGCAAATAAGATGAAATGAACGTAATTTATTGAATCCATAACGTTCGGAGACCTATTAATACTTTCTCTTGTTTACGGCCTTCGACTCTAAAAATGTCATTGGCCACAAGCATTTTTAACCTCCGAAAAAAAAGATATGTATATCTGTTTGACGGCGTTATCCGTTATGTCATAGCCCTTGAACGGATGAACTGATTTCCATTAATTTATTTTTTTATTTGAAACCTAGAGATTTCAGAATATTCTTAGATATGGTTGGTACCAATCAGTATAGATTATATTATATTTAGTTACCGAGAATCAAAATTACCGTGTTGGTTTCTATCTCTGTAAGCTTCTAAATTACAATATTCAAAATGTGTTTCAAGTGAATTGTGTGTGTGTGAGTAAGGGATATACACAAAATATTATAATTTTTGAGATGACATTTTGCTACTAGATGAAAGGGCGGTCGGGACATTTGGTGTCCTGATTGAAGGTAAATAGGAATATATTCACAAATTCTTAAAAACGGGACACCTGAAAAGATAAGCACCTACTATTTCTGTTCGTTGTATGACATACATAGTACAAACTAAGTCTTCTCAGACTGGGATGAGCTGGCAAGAAATTTCAAATATGCAAATACATTTGCCTAGTTGCAATAAAGTAAGCAGTAAAAGCACTGCAATTACATTTGGCAACTGCTTTCTTTCGGTTTCTCCTGCTTTACCAAAAAGAAAAGACCAAGAAAAAGGGAATTGCAAAATGCCCTTGGGTGGGGGGTGAGACTGGTTTATGTGGGCCTTTTACCCACCGATCTTTCATGACCTTAGTTACAACAGACGGGGAAACACTAGTCTATTCTCTGATCCGAGCTTCTTCTCCTGATAATACTATATGGAGATATAGTATATTATGATAATAAATAAACACAAAGTATTTCCTTAATGAAAATAATATTAGTGCCTATAAATTATTGAGGCAATTGGACACCGCATGTACTTTTACATAACAGCTACAAACACACTTTAATTTCAATTCACAAAAACAAAAACATGCGAAACGAGTTCTGTCATTCGCTGATGTTGAAAACAATACGTCATACTGATATAAAAAATGTGGGCACACATCAATTTATTTCCAAACAAATACTAGTGAACGTACTCAGGGTTTGTTCGAGGGAGTAAGGGGATCACTTTAATGTAACACCAATGAAGCCATATTTACAAAAATTCTATTGTAAAGATAACGTCGAAGAAAAAAAAATTAAAAAGTTCTTTGGTAAATATAACATCACTAGAGATCCGCCCCGGCTTCGCACGGGTAGCAGAGCCATTTTGGACAGGACTTTCACAAAATCGGTTCTTAGTGAGCGTCTACACCACGAAAGGCGTAACTATGCTAAATTTCGAATCAAACGGACCTATAGTTTCGGAGATGTCGTGATGAGTCAGTCCGTCAGTGAGTGGTATTACGCTTATATAGATATAGATAGATTGTATAAAAACTTGTAATGTTACAAATATTTATTTGTTGTTACGTTGTTAACATAAATCTAATCTTGAGTTTTATAAGTTTGTAATACATCTTGATATGTACCTACGTTATATAATCGTTGGTGCGTCTATTAGTAATCATGTAATTTCTGAACGACTTGATCTATTGAGGTCATATTCGCACAATATATTGTTTTGTCGAGATGATGGTTCATAGCTGATATGAACAGGTGGCACAATAGACAAGTTATTATAACCAAATCAAACTCATCGCACCACCTACCGGAAACGACAGGACAATGTCTGTCAAGGGAGCGAGTAAACTTTACATATAAAATACAAAGAAGTGATTAGCGTTTCAATTATAATTTTATGTTTTTTATCTGCAATATGAAAAAATATATATAGATGAAATATGTAAAACATGAGATCGATTTCTGTACAATAATAGTAAAGTAAACAGTATACCCCCTTCAATCATTACTCGTCCTCCCTGATTACGTCCGTACATTATCAATACTGTAACGTAGCTTGGTCAAGGTCTTATAACGCGTTTATTGACCTATGTAAATATCGTTACATGGCAATCAATAGATATTTATGTAGTACAAACAGAAAAAGCAAACATCGGCCTAGTCCAGTATCGATATCAATTGTTACGAGTAACACTAAGCCAAGGAAGACCTAGCGACTTATGAAGATTAAAACAGTTTAGAAATAGTTTAACAAATATGAATGAGATTGAAAAAAAAATTTAGTAACAATAGTTTAATTAAAAACATTCACATATCTCGGCAAAAACATGTGAGGATAATGATAAGATTTGATGAGGATAACGAGGTATCTGCGTAGTATAATATAAGAACCGCGATTATCCGCGATTGCTTGGCGCTCCGTCATTCACCACGTTAGTGATTCAGCGAGAGGATATGTATGTGTGTAACATTTTACGTTGGTAACTCAGAACGTTTGTTCATTTTATTGTATTAATAAACCATTATACAAGAGTGACATTATAAAAGTTAGAAAAATACACGAGAGTAAAAAACAACAGAATAGATCCACTCGCACAAGGCTTGCATGATGTGCAGGCCACGAACAAAGTTCGTATGACAGCTGGATGATGGACGGCACAAACCAGCTGCGGGACCAGCTAGGAAAAAAAACGGAAGACCAAAAATTCGGTGGAGCGATGACATTGTCCGAGTTGTTGACAAGTTTTGGTGCTTAGAAAAGAATAGACTTGTGGTAGAAGTTGAAAGAGGCTTTCGCCTAAGGGGGATAAATCCGGGATAATACCCATAACTCGGAACTTGAAGACACCAAATCATACTATTAATTAGTTTTTAAGAAATCTAATAATATTAGCCAACATGTAAAAATTGAATTATGGAATAAAACGTGATTATTACAAACAATACAAAAAAAATCGATAACTATTTGACTGTACGTTTCCTGGTTGGCTTACTGTCAAATGACCTGGTTTCATTATAGGCTATAATAATAGGTAAACAGTATTCAGCAAAGTCGTTGCCCTTGTTTTTTAGATAAAATATGAGCACTACTGAATATAGTAAAAACTTAGCGAGGCATTTGGACAAGTTTTGATATTATATTATTCGTCCGTAGCCTACAATAACCGCGTACCACCAGTCGGACCATATGCTCGTTTGCCGCCACCTTTGGAGTATAAAAAAGTGTTCCATAATCTCAGCCATTAGCAATCGCTGACCGCATAACAAAATCCGTCGCATCGCTTTTTTTTCACGTAAGAAATGTGTCTGCTATAATGCAGTCTTGAGAATTTTTCTTCAATCTTACTCTCAATTTATATGTATTTTAAATTTTTTTTGAACAACACGTTTATAGACAAGGTTGGAGATAGCAATTTTTAATTTTATGAAAGAAAAGCACAAAGTAACTTGAATATACATTTTTTAAATAGGAATGAAATTTTTAAATTTATAACATTTTTAAATGGCAAAATATGTGTGGTGTCACTCTTGTGGAAAAAATAAGCAACGAAGAGATACGCAGTACGAAAGGATTGCACGACAGTGTTATTGTTAAAATGAAGAAAGGAACGCTTAGAAATCTACCATCTAAGCCTTAGATGGTTCGGGTACATGGAAAGAATGAGTGATGAAAGACTGACGAAGAAAATCTACAGAGCGATAGTGAGTGGTAGCAGAAGCCAAGGAAGACCAAGGCTGACTTACGAAGATCAAATAGCCAGTGTGATAGCTGACGGAAATGTCAAAAGCATACCTAAGCGAAAATGTGTGAGAAGAATGATGAGATTCGAAAAGACGAAAGAAGTATGTAAGGATCGCGAAGCTTGGCGCTCCGTCTTCTCCTACTACCCCGTTAGGGATACAGCGTGAAGCTATGTGCGTAAATAGCAATGCATACAATGGCAATGTAAGTTAACTTTCATTTGACACGTCACACGATATCCACAAAAAAAAATTGTCTATTCCAGTCCCCAAAACTCACTCAATCTAAATTCAACTTTTTAAGGTCACTTGTCTTTGGTTCCTTACTATAAATAACTATTCCAAACAGTTGTTTACGTAAAATAATCTTCTTCTATATATAAAAAATGTTGTTTGTCTATATGTAATCGCTAAACTACAACACCATTTGAGCGATCACCATGAAAGTTGGCATGTATTTGTATTTTTATATGGGTAAGGTTTTTAAGCTATCTCCTACGTTGTAAGTCGCTAGCACGCGAGAGAAGTTGCGGGCAATAGCTAGCTTTTAATAAAATGACTGTGATGAGCAATGATGACACCTAGTTTCCATGTACCTATTTCTTTCAATTTTTAAATGGAATAGTTATATTGAAACACAATTTTATTAGCTGTAGACGTGTGCTGAGATTGTATAATAAAACTGTCTAAATGTAGTCAAACAAGCAGTAATTGAGAATGCCATTGACAACGGCAGTGCGTCTCACTAACCATCCTATAATTAAAATGTATGGACGTACAATTACTAATACCTAAAATGACACGGTTTATTAATTTATGACCAGAGATGGGACTGACTTGAAATACGTATTTTTATTTGTACTAGTTGTGCTCCATGGTTTCAACCGCATTAAATTTGATTTTTTGCCGGGATAAACAATAGCCTAGATTACTCTGAAAAGTTCTCTACATCTGCGCAATATAACTCGTCAGAGACGGTTTAGTAGTATCGATAATTAAATAGACAGACAAAAACTGAAATTACTATATGAGCTAAAGAAAAACCCTTTATTTCTTTATTTATTTATATAACATATAAACTTAACTTATTTATTTACTCATATAACATAAATTTAACTGTCAAAATGACAGCTTTGATTTTCAGTTTTTTGCACGACTAAGACACTTTGTTTACACCTATATTACTAACGCTCGAATTTAAAGAATTCTAACAGCAAACTATAATGTCGTGTTAACAGCTATCAGGCTCGGGTGGCCTTGATTATTTCTGGACAACTGCTACTATTTATCTACGCAATTTCTCTTTCAACTGTATAAACAACTAAAATTTAGCGAAAACTTTTTTACTCATTTTTAACTGATTACGGCTAAGCAAAAGTGAGGAATACAAAGCATTGTATAAGTTCGTATATGTATATGTTCCCTCACAGAGCCGAAACCACCTAACTGATTTAAAGTTATATTATGATGATAATATTTATGAGGAAAATGATGAGATTTGAGGAGGCGAAAGAAGTATGTCAGGACCGCGATGCTTGGCGCTCCGTCCTCTCTGACTACATCGTTAGAGATGAGGGATATGTATGTATGAAAGTATTGAATATATGAGTGAGTCCAGAGCTGAAAACAAATTCATCGGAGCCATCATGATCAGCATTAAATTCGAGAGAGTGAGAACACCGTTTCGAAAATACCAACAACATGGGAGAACATGGGAAAAAATGTGCGAATAGGAAAAGGCAATATTTTTCATATTTAAACAAATAAAAACTAAAACTCGAGTATGAGTATATTTAACAACAACAACAACACATCTTCACGCTGTATCCCCAACGGGGTAGTCAGAGAGGACGGAGCGCCAGGAGTCGCGGTCCTTACACACCTCTTTCGCTTCCTCAAAACTCATCATTCTCTTCACACATTTTCGCCTAAATATACGAGTGCTTTTGACATTTCCGTCTGCTAACACTCTGGCTATTTGATCTTCATATCTCAGCCTTGGTCTATTGGCCTTGGTATATTTCACAAAAAGCAGTAAACAAAATGAAATAGCTGTCATTCCTTAGATTCACTGCCAGTGTTTGTAATTGACATAATATGTACTATGTGCTTACAAAACGTGTAAATGGTGAAGATAATTATATAACGGTTACTTATGAATATACATTCGCTTAGCAACCAAATTATTTAACACACCATATTCATCATATTCATAACACAAACACATTAGTGTATTTATAGTACTTATCTAGTTATATATACAGAAAACTTTGTATCCCTTTTTAAGCATATTGCGCGCACGGAGGAGTGTGAGATTTGGCATAGTTGAAGTTTATATGGAAGAGTGCAGAAAGAAAAAAAAATATATATATATATATATTTGTAACACTTAGCTATATATATATATATATAGGTAAGTGTTACAAAAATATTAAATTAAATACAACATTTTTTACATTCCTACTGCCATGTACACAATAGTTTGGTCAAACCAGTGTCTAAGGAAACTAATAGAGTTTCTACCTCAATTGGTCAAACAGGCTTATTGGGTCAAACTTGGGTCAAACAGTCGCACAGAGCAGAGATTGTTACCATATTGTCAGCAAAGAATTTTAAAATGTTGACAACCAATAATTACTGACATATTGAGTAAGAAGCTGTGAATTTTATGTGATTTATGAGCTGTGAGCTATTTCGAATATATGTCAAGGGAAACAGCGTTTATTCTATATTTTACATTAAGTCGATTCTAAAGCTACACTATCCCCTACGTGTTGTACGAGCCGACTGAAAGAGTATTCGGGGTAGCAATTTTAGGAGTTATTACCTAAATTTTTTTAGGAGTTATTACCTAAATTTTTTTAGGAGTTATTACCTGAAAATTTGCAGACAGCGACATCCACGCGATCACTACGCGACCGGTGACTATTGTAATAAACGATTGGTATGATATATGACGATTTCGTATCTATTATTCTATGACCATAAAATGTACTTTTTGCGGTAGATTTAGCGCCACTATACAAATTACATTACACAAACTGCTGTCTGCAAGTTACGTAATAAGCGTACGGGTCCGTATACTTATTACCTAATTTGCAGTCAGCATGCGACAGCCAAATATCCCGCGATATCTGCTGTCACAGCAAGAATTTGTATATCATTTGTATAGTGGCGCTATATCTATCGCGAAAAGTGCAACGGTCATAGCGAAATAGACACGCAATTGTTATACAAGCTATCAATTTTTCATTACAATTAGTCACCGGTCGCGCAATGATCGCGTGGCTGTCGCTGTCTTTAAATTTTTAGGTAATAACCGCGCTAGTTCGGGTTTCAATCCTCTACTCCACTCCATGTGGCACTAAGGGTGCACTGCGAGGGTGTTGGAGGACACTCTGGCCTTCGAAAAGGGCTCACACGAATCAGTGCTAGAGAGGTTCTAGAGACTTCCGTTGGAAATCCTGAAGACCCTCGACATGCAAAAAGGATGGCTTTCAAGGGCGTTGTATGGGGTGAAAGTCCCGTATAACCTATTGTCTTCCCCTGTCAGTTGAGTATCATCTGAAGGTTCCCGCTTCACCAAAAAAAATTAGACTGGGGCGTTCATGTAAACAGACCAGCATATGCGGTTTTTCCAACACACCTGATCTTCTAGAAATGTACAGGTACAGCTATGCAGATAGACTAGTGACTAGATTTTTCTACGCACCGTAACAATGAGTATATTGCAAAAATATTACAATACAAAATCAATATAATGAGCGCGCATTTCTATCGTGTTTTTGTTGCGCTCAGCGCATGTGATTGGTACGTAAAATATTGTGAAATATTGTCGTGTGTATTATCTTTAACACTAAATCAATTTAGAAGAGAGCGTTTCTAAATTGGAGTAGGCACAAGCCGACCAGTGCAACAAATATACCACGACAACGATATATTCGACATTAGGTTGTAACAAAAACACATTCCTAACAAAAAATTGTAGTTGTTTGCAAAAAAACAATACCTATTGTTTGTTTTGTCTATATTTGTCTTAGTCTTTGTATTAGTCTTCTACACTAATATTATAAAGAGGTAAGCTTTGTTTGTTTGTATGTAATGTATAGTCAAAAACTACTCAACCGATTTCAAAAATTCTTTCATCTATAGAGTTTATTATAGTAACATGAGCTGTATTTTATTTTCAAACCAATTTCTACCTGTGCGAAGTCGCGGCGGGTCGCTAGTGATTTATAATATCATAAATCTATTTCCCTGCCTTTTCTATAGACTATTATTATTTAATACATTTTCTAGAAATTTAATAAATGCACACCAAAAATAGACCAATTGTGCAATCTTTCCGACTAAACTGTTATCCTGTATTTAAAAATAAAAATGTATAAATTAAGTATAAGTATAAAATATTTCTAATAATTGACTTATAATGTTGAACATTGATATGATTTGAAGATTATGGAGAAACTCCACAGAATGGTTAATATTCATGTTATAGTCTAAACTTTCTAAGGAGTTCAAATCTAATATTTGCATGCTTTTAGTGGGCAGTGTGCAAAGTATCTATTTAATTCTAGGTACATCCGATTTTACTCGCATTCTTGCAAATAATTGTTATTATTCCCAATTCATTTTACTGTAAGTCATAGAGAGAAAAACTGGTTACAATATAATACAAATAACAATAGAATATAATATTAAAAAATAAACACACTACAATAAAAACATTTATCAAAATGTGACTGTCACAAAATAAAAGTTATTGCATAGATGTGGAAAGTCAAGTTTGAAATTAAATAAGGAATATAATTTATAATTTATACAACTGTAGGTACACAGACCCATAGAGAATTAAAAGAAAAGTGAATTTATCTATTGTAGAGTAAGTACAATTTGTAGTTCAATTTTAAATATTATTTTTGTTATAAAATAACGATGTTAATTTTAAATTAGAAATATTTGTACATTTTTTAAATTAAAATAAGCACTGATAAAACAGAACGCCAACTTTAAAACTATTGACTTAAATAGTAAAATTATAAACCAGGTACACAACAATCATTAAAAAAAAAATTGTAAAAAATTACAATCAGTTTACCTTTATTTTCTGATACTTTTAAAATTAAATTGGTACTTCCCTCCACGATTTAAATAACGAACACAAAGTAAATTCAGTGCAATGTGACAAGTTCTAAAGTCCGTCGTAATATAAATGACGAAAATAGTTTAGTTAAAACAGACGTGATAACACTGCAAGAACGCACTGTTTGGAACACCAAATCGTCGTAAACAAGGACGCTGAGGTGTACTAACACGCGTCGATCACTCAGCGCGCGAGTGATAATACAAAGGACCCTACAACAGCGCTATATTATAAACACAAATATGACCTTCCATACCCGTGAAGGTCATGCAATTAAATCCTAGTACAACTACTCTCAAGGACTACAGTTCGATGTCAGCGGTTAGAGAGACCATCTAAAAATACATCAGCGAGACCTATTTGAGAATAACCGAGCTAAAATAATTACATAAATGAACTGTTTCTACGACACAAATTTAAAACTTATTTTATATTTCTCGACGCACAGCAACGCTAGCATTGGATTTAAAAAAATAATATCTTACCTTTTTATCTCCAATAAACAGTAACAGTGTAACAAGGCGCGGCTCTTATTGAACTATTATATTTATTTACCAAGACGTGAAAAATAAAAATGTAAAAGCAAAGAGAATACAAGTACCACAGATAAGACAATTATTTTTCAATGTTGCTGTTGTTTGTTAGATTCTCCCTTGAAAGTGAAGGCAAAGAATCTATGCCCATTTAGGCGATGTCTTTAGTAACAATTTTTCCTATCGCAAAGTCCTTAACATTTCTCCAGTAAAGTGATAATAGGCTAACTGAGGCTAACATACTTTAATGGAGTTAAAGACTTCTTGGAATAGTGCGAAAAAATCAGCTGTACATGTTTAATTAGACCACTTCTGTTCTTTTTTCTTTAAAATTTAAACATAGAATGTACTATCACCACAGATTCATTAGATACTAACGTAAACTATCACTTCTGTACTTTGAAACTTCCAAAAATGCAAAGAATAGGAAATTTAAAGTATCAACTTCACTTTTTCCGTTCTGGATGTAGTTCTGGCCAAAAATCCTCAATGACTTCCCTTCACCCTTTCCCGCCAAGAATCCCCACAGGTTCTTGTTCTACTCTATTATATACTGGCAACTCGTTTCATATTCATTACGAACTATGAATGTGACACAAACTTCCTATTAAGTAGAAATATTTCTGCTATTCTCATTTCTCAATTTCTAATGTAAGAAACTGTTGTATGTACATAAAGTTAATATAACTAATGGAATAGAGGAACAAAGAGGGGTTATCGAATGAAGCCGGAATCGAATTGCACATGAGTGCGTAAATTTTTTCTATGAGTGTTTTTAGAGATGTTTGGCACTATGGACATTATATCGATAGCTTGCAAACAATCATAAATTCAATATAATGATGATGTACAGTCATGAGCCTAATATACCTAATATAAAGTAGTTAACATAGTATAGCATATAATAGCGTCACTTAACATTACTTTCTGTATACCATGATTAAGAAAAGTAGTTTTTAAGTAGTTAAGGAATTTGTATAATAAAATATACTATTTTTACTTTCCAAGTTTACACACAATGCAGTTTTGCGGTGCATACATACGACTGCATGTATGGAAACACATCTTCTAACAACAAAAGCACCCATTATAATGCACACATTATTTCACGGACATTGGGCACATACTAATTCAATGTCTTTGGATCGTAGATCAAGCGTATCACAAAGGCAAGGTCGTGTATTGCACAATTATATTGTGCAATAAAATAGTTTCTGTCTACCGTACTTAATTAACTGATACTTCTCACTACCAACTAAAGTCCACAGGTACATTTTACACGCCACATTAAGTTTTTAAGTTATTCTGTCATATTTACATTGTTTTGCGTCAGATGTCGAATGTTTGAAAATTATCATTAAAAATAGGTAATAAATAAAACTTTGTTGTACAAGGAATAAACACGAAATAGATTTAATCATATTAAAACTAATTCGGACGACTGTGATAATTCGGAAAAAAACAATGTTGTTCGAGATTCTGGCTGCGAAGTTGAAGGTTCTGGCGAAATGTTCCTATAAACAACATAATGTCACAGGTCGCTTGGAACTCATATTCATCATACCATATCAATGTCAATTTTGTTAATTTTACGATGAAATTCAAGTTGATTGTGAAAAATTCACAAAATATAAATTATATTTATTTTGACAGAAGACTAACGGAGATTAAACACTCAACAGGTTTCAAGCTGGTTCTATGAGCATTCTGTTTATGACTCTTTCTTGCACATAGCTTTTGCCATAGGGACCGATTTGCTGTTGCTATGTTCGTCTATTACACTAGTATATTATGTTTATGTGTATATCTGACATAAAATGTTTGTATTCTTGTTACTGAGTCTCTAACACCCTGCAGTGAAGTGATAATAGGTTTTACTGGAGTTAAAAATACTTCTTGTAATAATGCAGAAACTATTTGCACGTAATATTTATTCGTACTTTCCATTTCTTATTACTTGCACAGGACTAATGCGCAATATGCTCGTACTATCACTTGCGTATCTTCAAACTCCCAAAAACGCAAAAAACATAAAATGTCAATAAAATGTACTAAGCTAAACAAAAATCGGCCTACAGATTAATACGAGTAAGAGATAGACGTTTCTCTTGTCTTGGCTATAAAATTAATATACCTAGCGGATTAGAGGAATAAACATGAGTTGATAAATGAATCCGGAATTTAATTGCACTTGGGTCGTACTTGAGTGCGTCAAAATAATTTGCTTATGAGTAAATGTTTTTAGAGATGTCTTGGCACTATCGACATTATATCGATGGCTTGCAAACAATCACACTTAAAATAGAGATAAACGATATACATCGATTTCAATGAAATATCGATATCAATGTTTACAATATCGATATTTTAATGTCGATAACGACGACTTTCAAATATTGAAATATCGATATTTTAAATAACATATTGTAATATCGATATTATTAACAAGATATCGAAATATCGATATTTTCAAGAAAATACCGCTATGTCTAAGGTCATTTTTACCAATATATTATGTCGTTGTTATTTCATTTACAATCTGTTTTGCAAATAACGGAGTTAATAAAATATTCAATATAATATCTTAGAATAAAAAACACGTAAAAAAACAGACCGTGCCAATGTTCTAAATTTACTGCATCCTATACTAGTATCTACTACAGTCAAATGTTGATAGAACATAGGTAACTAAGTAACAGACGTCTCATTGTTTGTTGTCAATACTTTTGATTACATAAATTAATATTTTGTTTTAATTTGCTTTTTGTACTTTTTGACATTTTATTAGAAAAAAATGTGATGTCTATGATTTTCTTATGTAATTAGTATTTACCTAAGTTACAGATAATAATCAGTCTCCTAAAAGTATGCATTTAAGAAAGTATTAAAAACCGTCAACATTAGAAAATATCGATATTTTAAAATATCAATATTTTGTTGTCGATAACATCAGATTATCGACAACAAGCTATCGATATTAATAACTATATCAATACCGATGTTTTAGCAATATCGCTCATTTCGAACTCAAAATGATATGGACAAACGGCCATGTACTAGCGTAATTAACATAGTGTAGCATATAATAGCGTTACCTAGCATTACTTTCTTTTTAGTGTGATTGAGAAAGGTAGCTTTTTCATGTTTTTATGGAATTTATGTAATAACATTTATTTTTTTACTTTACAAGTTCATACACAATACAATTTTACTGTGCATATTTACGACTGCATGTTACTGAAACGTGTTTTACAAATTGAATGTACAGATTAAGTGTTTTACGGACGTTGGGCGTATACTTTTCAATTAACCTTTGGATCATAAACCACGCGTATCACGAACACGCGGCCATGAAATAAAAGAAAGTAGAATTCTATAATATTATACAATAAAGTAACTTTTGTCTACCGCCACTTAATTAACCAGCACACCTTTTGACATGCACATTAAACGTAACACACGATCAATGTTATAAACTTACGTAAAATAAATAATAAGTACACTATTATGCAAGAGACAAAGACGAGCACTATACGAGCACACTATACTAAACATTTTTTAAGACGACAGTTATATGAGACAGTGACATTGTCCGCGAAAAAGAATAATATTATTATAATTTTATAATAACACTTTTATTTATTTTTCAATAATTGTTACAGCAATTTTTTTTTTATGTTTCGCTGCTTCTTCTTGATCCTTTATTTTAATTGTGAACATTAATTAATTTTCTTTTCTTAGCGTTAATGACGTGACTTCGCTGTGATGTTAAAAGTTCGTGCAAATTGTCTCTCTGTCTATCTATTTTATAAGCATGAGATAAGCATGGATGGAATAGTGAAAGCGTTGAAAATTATGAGATTAGGTAAGGCTGCAGGGTATGACAGGATTACCATCGAGATGCTGAGGGCTGGACAGGGCATAGTGGCTAGCCAGCTGTACCGCCAGCGTGGTGCTGGCGAAATGGGCAAGTACCAGGAGACTAGTGCAAAGCCGTAATCGTGCCATTGTATAAGGGAAAAGGGCCATGGCAGGAATGCATAAATTACCGCGGTATAAGCCTTCTCAGCGTCGTCGGTAAATTGTATGCGAAAGTGTTGATTGAAAGGGTTGTGAATGAAATAGACGAAAAAGTATGGGATGCACAAGCGGGATTTAGAAAGGGAATGGGATGTACGGATCAGGTCTTTTCCTTGCGGTGCATAGCTGAAAAGTGTTTGGCTAAAAACAAGGTCTATTGCACGTTCGTGGATCTAGAAAAGGCCTATGATAGAGTGGTGAGGAATGAATTGTCGTCAGCATTATCCGTGAACGGTGTGAGTAGTATCCTCATACGAGCATTGCAATCTCTTTATAGGGATTCTAGTGCTTGTGTAGGGATAAACGGGCCATACACTGAATGGTTTAATATCGAAAAAGGTGTTAGACAGGGATGTGTAGCGTCACCGTGGCTGTTTAGTCTGTTCATGAACAGTTGCTTGACAGAATTAAAAAAGAATGAAAGTGGGTTGAGAATGAATGAGTTACCCGTCAAATGTTTTCTATATGCTGATGACCAAGTATTACTTGCGTCTTCGGCCGAGGAGTTGCAGGAGATGGTAACTGCTATGAATGGAGCTTTTGTTAGAAAGGGAATGAAGATTAACATTAACATTTTTTTAAGTTAATTTAATAGTTAATCCGTTTTAGCAATTGTTAACTTCGTTAATTAATGATTAACGGATTAATGAGTTGAGCCCACCTTCGATTATTGAGATTCAAAAATCATAGCTTTCTTTTATGAAATCATTTCCAGCAAATGAATTCTAGCACTTAGATTAAAAGTCAGACTTGATGCGGTGTCTTGGTGTTAAGTTTTTTAACTATTCTTCTTCATTCTTCAATTAAAAACAAATTCTCTTATAAGAGAGAACTCTGTAACGTGGTACTTTAGGATATAGAAACCTTAGTAATTTTTTATTCCTTAAAGTAGCCCCTATCAATATACATACATAGGCAAAGAAGGCAAAGAAGACGAAAGTGATGGTGTTTGAAAGAGATGAGGCAGTGACAGACTGCAATATCGTGATTGGAGATGAACAAATTGAACAGGTGAATGAGTTTGTGTATCTGGGTTCAAAGTTTACAAGAGATGGAAACTGTGAGAGTGATATTGAAAGAAGAGTGAATGCAGGAAACATGGTGAATGGAGCTTTGCACTCCTTTATGAACAGTCGGAAGGTGTCTAACAAGGCTCGTTTGGCTGTGCATGAGGGGGTGTTGGTTCCGACACTCATGTACGGAAGTGAAAGTTGGGTATGGCAGAAGAAACATGAAAGCAGAATAAATGCAGTTGAGATGAGAGCGTTAAGAAGTATGATAGGAGTTAAACTGAGTGACAGGATAAAAAATAATGAGATAAGGAAACGTTGTGGTCTGAAAGAAGATGTAGTGACAAAAATTGAGAAAGGTATGCTGAGATGGTTTGGCCATGTCGAGAGAATGAATGAAGAACGATTGACGAAGAAAGTGTATAAGGCGAGTATGAATGAAAGTGTTGGAAGGGGTAGACCTCGGCGGATGTTTCGAGACCAAATCAGGGACGTCTTGAAAAAAGGCCAGGTCAATATGAAGGGAATAATGAAAGTGGACGAAGCGAAACAAGTATGTAAAGATCGTAGCAAGTGGAAAGAAGTGGTCTCTGCCTACCCCTACGGGAAAGAGGCGTGATTATATGTATGTATGTGTATGTATCTATTTTTATCGAAGAACTACATTTACAGTTAATAGGCCCTATTAGCTGTAAATGTAGTTCTTCGATAAAAATATCGATAAACTCCCTATTAAATAGGGAAATTATTGACAAATATTAAATAAATTTTTTGTATCTGTTTATTTTTTCACTATTTAAAGAACAACATGGACAAAGACCTTATAAAAACAAAATATTAGAAAATATCGACTTGTCGTTTGGGATACAGCGTGAAGTTATGTTATGTTATGTTTTATGTTATCGACTTGTCGATAAATTTTGTTAATCTCTACGGTGAACTTTTCAAATTTACGAATACAATATCTCTTTATTCTACACATATAATTTAGAAAACATAGATGATTTACTGCGTGTTATTAAAGTACAATCAAGTAATTTTGTCAATAAATACAATGAAAATATGAGTAATGAAAATGGGACTGCGTATTCTATATTTACTTGTGAAACGTATTTTTGTTTGGGTCCGAATCGTGGGTGCGACAAAAATATGAAATGGTTCAAATATTTACAAGATGTTATTATTATTTACTGTGAAATTTTGCCGCCCTTATAGGTGCTACCCGTGGCAGGCCGCCCCTGCCGCCCCCACTACGCTACGCCACTGGGTTATTATCAATGACTAAGGAAACCCTAAGTCATTGGTTAATATTTGTCGTAAACTATTTATTTATTTATTTAAATTTCTTAAGGCATTGGTAACAAAATCATCAGTCTAATGACGTAACTTTTTGAGAAACATTAACTGTTTCTAACACTCCTCCAGTAAAGTGATTGTAGGCTTTACTGAAGTTAAAAAGGACTTCTTGGAAGAGCGCGAAAACTTCAGCTACACATGTTTATTTAGATCTTCTCCGTTATTTTCATTTACGCAGAACTTTAAAACACAATATACTACGAGTATCAACATTGTACTTTAAAACTCCTAAAAATGTAAAAAATAGAAAATCTAAATAAAATGACAACTTCACTTCTTCCGTTCCCGCCAAAAAGTCGTAGTAAACTACATCACAATTTAGCACAGAACACGATACAGTTACTATTTTTGTCATTTTTGCAATAAAATTGAGGACGATTGCGAAAAAATTCACAAACTACAATTGAGTTATAATTTGACAGAAGACTAACGGAGATTAAATGGATTTCAAACTAAATCCAGGAACATTTTGTTTCTAACTCTTTCTTGCACGTAGCCTTCGCCATAAAGACCGATTTGCTCTCGCACACTTTGTTCGTTTATTACGCTAGTATTTATGTTTAAGGTATTGACTTTTCTATCTAAAATTATTGCAATGTTTTTGTGTAATGTTGTATAAAAATAATTATGATGTTACCAAGGAGCAAGAATGTTAAAAATTCTTACTTATGATTTAGACAGACTTATTTTAAAAAAAAAGTCTGTGATGATTTATTACAAGCACAGATTTACCACTAATAGATATCGGTTTTCGCACGTCACGAATTGTTAGACTGAAATGAATGTATGGCGTAAGCCTGTAATACAAAGGGATTGGAATACACATATTTCATCTCTTTTGGTGTGCTCAATGTTTTATTAGATGTTACATTTATGGTTTTACGACTAGGGTGGCTTGCACGAACTATTTAAACGAAATATCAAATTGCACTACTTTGATATCTCGCTTTCTCACTTGCACCAACTATTGTGCAAGCGAGATGTCAGTTCCATAAATCATACTTAAATAGTTGCTGCAAGCCACCTTTAAAGCAGTTGCATTTGACAGACATAAGAACCAAACAAATCTTCGTTCGTAAGTACTTTTAAGTTTTTTAATTATTTTCGAACTTTACAAGTGAAAGATTACAATAGTATAAACAATTTGTAAATAAATGTGAGATACAGACTATTTTGGCTGTGATGCTGATGGTTTTTAGGCTATAACAACCGGTTTGACAAACGAAGGTCGCTAAGGCGAGAAAGACTAGTGATCACATCAATACAATTTTATCTAAAATCCGTAATTATAAACTTTATTAACTTGTTCTTAGGATTTTAAGTAACATTTTTGTTTGACAGAAGTACAAGACTAACGTTATTTCCTCGGGTTATTTTATTGTCAATGCTTTTTTTATTGTATTTGGCTTTTAGCTCATATTTAATCGAATTGTAAATAACTTATAATGAGGAAGGCTTTACAAACATAGTAAATGTCCTAGTTTTCGATATTTGACAATTTGAGAATTTTATTGTTTTATTTTAGTAATAAAACAATGAAAGTTGAAAGTTGTATTGAATGAAGTCCGGGTCGAAGTCGATTTTTTTTCTGCCTATGGGCAACACTGATCGGCGTGGGTCTGGTATCTTGGCGTGGGTTCGTTTTCTAAGTTTTGTGATAAAGGACGAAGAAACAAAACACCTTCTAATTAACAATAAAACATATCGTAGGTGAGTTAAATGAAGTTAATCATATAATAAGCCTTATTACTGCGCGCGTAGTTATTGATTTATCCCATTTGCAATCATTTTTTCCGAGGGTGGTCGCAGCCATCCCTGTGTTTTTTTATAGCAATTGTGCAGCTGCTTATAATTGCGTACAAAAAATCTTTCTAATTAGTGTTAAATCGTGGTTATTTAGAGTTAATCTTTAGTTTTTAATTACACGAATAAAACCTCTGTAGTTCAACGGAGAATAGTGATTGTTATTGTTGTGACTTGCCGTAGTGGCCGCCGCAGAAGAAACGCTATAATGCAAATAGGTAGATCTTGATAATAAAGATATTATTTTATACTATATTATTGATGTATATTTTAGGTTCAATAACATATTGAGATATTTAACATTTACATTGAAAAAGATTTGAACTCTCAAATCTATTGATAATAATTGCTACTTTAGTTACAACAACACTTCATTATATGAGCAGGCATATAATCTGATCATTATGTTTGTAACATGTTGTGTTATGTTTATGTGGTTCCAGTATACATAATACATATTGACATAACAAATAAAAAAATATATTCTTTTTGAATTTTATACTTAGGATATATAAATATAAATGGTCCCCACAATATCAATCAGTTAAATTTATTTTAAAATACATATAATCAATATAAAATAAACATTGACTGTTTTGAAACAATTTTTTATTTGTATTGGTAATGCAATATAAGTATTTTTATCCAAAACTCTAATAAACAATACTGATTTAATAAATGGATAATTTCGTATATTTCTCTTCAGAAATGAGAACAATATTTCAGTTCTGTATCACTATTATTTTAAAATACAGCAGTTTTTCAATCAAATTTTCTTATGTTTCATTTTTCAAATATGCAAATTCACAACAGGCAGACAAAGAAACCCTTTCATACTTATAATTTCAGTACGGCTTGAATTAGGTGATACATACATATATTTAATACATACATACATATCTTCACACTGTATCCCTAACGGGGTAGTCAGAGAGGAGTATGTTTAATAATGTCTAATCTGTATGTACAAAGAAATTAAAAACCAGAGATGGAAACCTAGAATTTGTCATCAAGAAATGTGCTTATATAATTGTTAGCTTATTTATAACAAATTTAGCTATCACAGTGCTTCCACAGTTGCAATTTGTGTCATATGTTGAATGCATGTTCTACGTGCTTGTGTATTATTGTCCAACAAAATCTGAGATGAGTTATTACGCAATCAATGCATATTAATTACATGTGTAATCACAACTGCATTATATGATTCTTTCCAATTAAAAAAAAAATTAAGTCAAATCAAATACTCACCATATGAAATGTATTGTTAAATAATTAGATGTAGAAAAGACCATAGCAAACTAACACATGCCGAAATGGTACATAGTTTCAAGGTCAAGGTGGTTGTTTCTCTTTTTTGTTTATATTATCTGTGGTATGTATATACTATCCCTATACAATAGCATAAGACATAAACCCAGTGAGGTGTCATTTTTTCATACTTATAGGCAATGATATATTGTTAAAAGAGTATACTGTTGTTAAAAGAATATACTGGTGTTAACTGAGGCAGTTAAATTAAGACAATTGTTATAATTTGATTTAGTTACATAATAGCAAAGGTAAGTGTTATCTGAGCGGCTAGACAACTGGCAAATGCTTCGTAGAATCGAAAAGCTTACTGGCTTTATTGCTCATCAAAAGTGCCATTTGGCTATGTTTTTATATGGCGGTTTTCAAACAACCTTTCGTTTGATTTAAGAGAATGTTAATAACATTTGACGACCAATTTAAAATTCTTTATGCTAGATCATGTGATATTTATCATTCTATTCTACTAGTGTTTATATAAATTAGGCCACTTTGCTAGGCTCCCTGTTATATTGTTAATATTTTTCAGACTTAGTTGTGTATTCAACAAGTTAGGGTTCAAAGTTAAAAAAAGGCGAAAGCCAGCCAAGCCAGCTGAAAAGCCAGAAAATAGTATTTGATATACGGAACACTAGTAATATACACTGCTATGTTATGTTTCTAGTAAATCTTACAAAACTGTATATATTCAACTAATTTACAAGTATAGGTAGTGACAAAATATAGTTATAGGAAAAAGAAACAAAAGTAGGTACATAATGCATAGGTACATATTACAGGCAAAAAAACTTCAGCCAAAAATGTATTATAAAATTCAAAGCAAATTTTTGGATGTAAAAAAAGGACATAGTGTTATGTTTTTACAAAGCAATCTGTTTTTTTTATAACATACAACACATTTCAATTTTTTGTTTTATATTTAATTGTCATATGCTGTCCTAGCGTGAGATGTCTCAAAAACTGATGTGATATCTAGCCTGGCGTTCGAGATGTATGTAGTATGTATGTAGGTACTACATACATTTATTGAAAACCATACGTAGGTATGGTTTTCAATAAATCTCAAACAGTACTCCTTCGGAATATGCTCATGTTCTTCTTTCTGGTTTCATTTTGTGAAGTTTCTAGTCATTGTGTACTTTTGCTACTCATGATTGGTTTGCAATGAATTATTTTTTGTCTTAGATTTCTGTTGGATTTTGATGTTTTGAAAGTTAGACAACCTGTCTTGAACATTTAGCCAGCTGTACTAACTAGACGACACAATTTTCATCGTCATCATCATCTTCAGACAAGTCGTTATATTGATTATCTCTGCAAGGGCCCATGGTTGTGAGCCAGAATAATTTTGTAAGGTGATGCCAGTATTGTAATCAAAAAATCATAGTAATGTCAAGCACAGACTTATCCTGATTATATTGTAATTTTTCAATAATTTCAATCTGAATCAAGAGTTAATATCAGGAATGTGACCTAAAACTACAAATCATAACAGCAGCGTATATTACTAGCACAGAACACCAATTTTATTGTGAAATTACTGCTATTTTTTTTATAAAAATTGATAAATATATTATTATTCCAAAAAAAGAGTACTATAAACTTTTAAATTCTTATAAGAAATATTTTAAAATAAATGTAGTATCTACATGTACTTACTTCGAAATATCCGTGATAAAAATTAACAAAATATGAACATGTGTAGAATTTAAACTTCTGACTTGAGAGCACAAACCACTTCAGGTGATGCTCTGCCATCACGCTAACGGTCCAGTCAAATAAGTTTGTTAAGAAGATAAATGTATTATCATGCCAAATGCTAAGTTAGTATATCCCATTATTTCTGAAATTTACTGTGACATATGTACAACAGGATGTAAGAGTGATCTTAAAGATCTCAAAGTGCCGTCCTTCCGTGTAAGATATACCTAGCTAAAAGTAATATAGCTTTTTATTTCTGAAAATTGAGAATATGATGTTACAAAAATAACAACCATAAATCCAAAACTTAGCTGATGAAAGCAAGAAGTTTGACTCGAAATGAATGCAAGCAAAAAAAATTAATAACTAATTTCACCGAGGTTGATATAGAAATGTTTGGAAACAAGTTCGAATATGTACATGAGTACGTTTATATAGAACACGGTATCACTCCCAGTGATAGGATGACCAAGTAAGTAAATAAAAGAATAGAAAGCGACTGAAAAAAATATCGGTCTCTTAAAGAAATTATGAAGAGTGAAGAATTATACATCCATATTAAAAGAAAGATATTTAACACCTGTATTCCTCCATGTACTCGTATAACATATGGTTGTGAGACCTGGTCCCTAACAGAGAAACACTGAAAACCAACTTGTAAGCTGTCAATGGGCAATGGACGGAAGTATGTTGGGAATAAATCTTAGGTACAAAATTATTATTAAAGAAATAATATATTAAATCAAAGTAACCGACATATTATTTACTCCTATTGACCATCGGAAATGGGGTTGGACAGTACACATGTAATGTTGCAATATACATAAATGGAGCAAGCAGGTCACACTATAGTTCCCGAGAGATGGCACTAGAAGACATGGATGTCCTACTAGAAGACGGGAAGACGAAATTCGTCTGCCCTTGGGGCCGTGGACAAGGGTTGCTACTGACAGAGACCAGTGGAGTCAGTTGTAGAAGGCATATGCCAAAAAACACTGAATCGAATGATATTCTATACCTAAAAATGGATATAGTTAATTATCTTATTTCTTGATGTGTTGTACTAGAGTAAAAATGATGTATTCAACATGGTTTTAACTGAGAATTCTAAAGAATTGATATGAAAAGGAATGTTAATTAATATAAAATTGTTGTAATTCTTATTGGATCCTATGTTTTTCGTATTTCTGTGTTATATTACGAGGTGATCTATAAGTCCCTGTGCGGTCTTTGCCTGATGCATTCTGTAGGACATCAAAGAGCCTCTTAGAATTTGCCATGATCGACCACCATGGGAGTTTTTGTGGATAAAAAATTCGCACAACTCAGTTGGTCTTCCTCTTGAAGGGTACCTTTTGAAGATAACTTCCGCATTATCAAAGAAAAGTACAGTATTAATGTGTGTATATCATGAATCGAGACTAGTTCCTTGTCTTCTACTTGTTGCATAATTTCAAAATCACCATGTACATTTATGATAGGTACATGGGTATACCTTCATTTATTTTCCTGTTATTTATTTCTTAGTATTTGCATAGACGTACTCGCATGACACATTATTATAATAATAGAATACACGTATATTTGCTATTGCGAATTTTATGAAACTAATAACTTAGCTAGCCAGTGTAGTAAAAAAACGCTCTCATACCTAGGCGAAATTATGTGAAGAGAATGATGAGATTTGAGAAAGCCAAAGAAGTAATCACAATGCTTAGCAAACCGTTAATTCTGTCTTGAAGTTAAGTATACAGCGTAAAGATATGGTTTTAATTAAATTTAACATAAAAATAAACAATCTTTTTTGAGCGTAGTTAAAACAAATGTTATTAAATGAGACAATAATTTTCATGAAATAAAATCAATTGAAAAATGTCCTTTTATTAAATAATTATTTATATGACTATTTTGTGTTTTAACATGTTTCGTTTAGTTAAATGAAACACTAAATCTTATTTACGGTTTTGGAAAATTTAATTGAAACAATTTATATTACGTGTATGTAGGCATAAAATGTATGACAGTAAAAAAAATCTACTATTTCTATCAGCTGTGCCCCGCGGTGCCATCTATGTTGAATTTGGCCTATTTCCGAGATAAAAAGTAGCCTAAATTACTCTGAAAAATTCTCTGCCTGTCAACGAAAGTCCGTCAAAATCGGTTGTGCCCTTTTGTGGCTTAGCCTGGGCAAACAGACAGTTAAAAATTTAGAAAACGCGTGTTTGTGATTGTTATTTCGATATCACAGACAAACACTTCATTTTATTTATTTGTATAGATTATGAAGTAATTTTTGATCTGTTGTAAAAATATGCTACTTTGATTTATGTATTTAGTCTATAATAAATGATAATATGTGTTATCTAAGGTTGATGCAAGAATTAAGTTATACATATTGATAATGACATCAAGACGTCTGTTAGGAACAATTTTCTGAACCTCGTTATGAATTTAGACGAAAGAAAGTAACTGATACTGGTCAGTTGGCGCGGTGGTAAGACGTCTGTCTTCCAAGCCGGGGACTCGGGTTCAATTCTCGGACAGTTAGTTCCTTATAGAAACGAAAAACTTGGGTGTTACTGAATGTTCCAGTTCATATTGCATTACCTATAGTATATACCTACCTATAGTATATATAATGCTTATGCTGACCTAATGCCTAATATACACCTAGTTTGGGTTACAGGATTAGTTTAACTGTCTGGATCGTATTTGTATTATTTAAATTAGAACAATTTGAAGTGAAGAAAATCTGACTATTTCAACGGATCCCTATCTGAAAAATGAACCTTTATTAAAAAAATATTGCCAGCCTACATAATTTGCATTAGTCTACATCTTGAAATATCCGTAGTCGAATTAAATAGGGTACAAATTGGGTACTTGAGGCCTATTATTCCTTCTTATCTCAGAAAGTATTGGACTGGAATAAAAAAAAATTGATAATTAATATCTATTTTTACTTTATGTTTACATAAAACTTAGCAAGAGTTCTAGGTCTTAGCCATATCAGAAATATCTAGAAATTTATTTTACCGTAAGGATACTCGGCATTCCATCCTCTCTGACTACCTCGTTAGGTATACAGCGTGAAAACATGTATGTATTATTATACAGCATAAGGTTGTTTTATGGAGATAAAAGACTTAGAATTAGCTGACAGAAATGTCAAAATCACTCGCAAGCCACTGCGAAAATGCGATTAGAAGAGTCGAATGAGTACCTATGTAAGAACCGCTATGCTTTGCGCTCGGTGCTCTATTGATCCCATTGCGGATGCAGCGTGAGGATATGTAATTATATAATGTAAATTTATAGTACGTATGTAATCCATCACGCTTGAATCAAACTCACGTAATTAAAATATTCCTTTAAAAGGTGCGTAACCTGAAAATCGCTGAAAAAGCAGAAATTCACTTTTGAGTCATATCACGTGTTACATTTATTATTACCTAATTGTATTAACATTTACGCATTCATATTGATTTTGTTTTTTTAATTTTAAAAGTGTGTAGTCAACTAGAAAAGCGAGGTTAAGTATTGAAATTAAAATATATATTTATGTAGGTATGTATAAAAAATTCAAAAGGTGCAATGTAATAATTAATGTGGCATCTATTGATAAATAAATTATGTAACGCAAATATTCTCATAGTTATCTTTTTCATTACTCTCAGTCGAAGTTTTATTACGCACAAGAATTTTTTTTTAAATATATTTTTTGGCTAAGCGCATCAAATTGTACTGTTAAGAATATTATAATAATTTAATAGAACAAAGCCCGTGGAAAATGCTAGTTACGTATTACAACACTATATCAGAGTTCACTCACTATCTGTGTAACATTGTTTTTATGCAATGAAATGATAAATTGTAATAATATGTTTATATTAGTACTATACATCTACGAGTATGCGAATAATCCATATTGCAATTGCGTATTCACTGGTAGCTTTGCGAATTTTTAAATATATTTTTCATGTTTAAACCTGTTGTGCATTGCGACTGTTTGTGACTAAGGCAAGCTAGTAAGTGTTTTATACATAAATATGTTATTATATACTTATATTGTGTAACATAACGTAAATCATCTGTGCGAAACGTAAATATTTGTTGTTATAAATATGTCTGCCTATTATGTACTTATGCATATATTATCCCAGCAGTTGTATCGGGTTCGATTTCCGCCTAAGCTTATTATTGTCGAGAATGGAGGTCGAAGCTCTATTTACCAACCTGGCACCCTAACACTTGTCGAATGGCGCGGGCTAGAGACCACAAATGACCGCGCGCCCCGCTCGCAATTGTTTCACATGAAAGCATAGAGCACTCAACCTATAGAGACGAAATATCGGACCATAAACATATATAAATCGTTTTCATACAAAATAAATTACATTGCCACTCTATAGATTGAATGCTCCGTGGATGAAAGTAACAATTTGTCGACAATTTGTTGCCGACCCGCAGGCAACGAGCGACGAAGCAATGCTAGTCTGGAAGCGAGGTGGTAAACGAGTTTCGACCTTAAAAGAGTAGTCAAATGGGCCATGGTTCTTACCGCGCCACACTTCGCCTATTCTGTTAGGGTATAGCCTGAAGATAAGTCGGACCAACATATGTGCCCTGTTTTGTGTATAAAGTTGTAATTATAAATATAAGACGAAAGTCAGTATTCACGTAAACCTGCAAGGTTTATTCAAGTAAAAAATAATAATTATGAAAACAAAATAAATAAACTTTCTTGGAAAAATATATATAGATTATTGCCTTCTACGTCTCAAGTAACGGGATAAAAGTACAGGGAGATGACATGCTGTAACATCACAACTGTTGTATTGTTATTACTGTTACTGACTTTAAAAGTCAATTATTTTGTTTTTCAATAAAATTCGAATACTTTTTCACAATTGTATTCATAAATCTATCTTTCAAGTCACAATTTCAAGTTGAAGCTTTTTTTATTAACGAATTAGGTGACAACAGACGTACATGTTTTCCAAATTTAAATAAATAAAATTCCAATAATAAAGGGCACTTTGGTTTATTCAAATATTCCAATTTTTCTGGAAACTTCCAATTCTTTCCTTAAAAATCTTGTTCGGATTATAACGAACGTTTAAAAAAAATTAGCTGAATCGGTTCAAGCGATCTCAAGTGATGCGCTTACCAACGAACAGCATTTAATTGTTAATTATATATAGATCTTATCAAGATAATGATATTATCAAGTCAATGCTTGATATTTACTCCTAGTCGTTCCTCCCTCAGTTTGATGTACGGCACCCAAACCAGCTTGGTTGGTTTGGAGCAATAGAAATTGTGTTCTCACAGTGAGGATCTACAAAATGCATCTAATGGCATCTGTTTTTTTACAGTATTCACCCGGAGTGAAGAATATTTAAACTAAATACTGGAGAGGAAAAAAAGGTAATTAAAACTATGCTTAGAAAACCTCCAAGTCGTTCTCGCGCAATGTTCTAGAGTTGCGCAGTTTTATAAACTGTTTTTTTTTTATTTTCTGAACAAAGCTTACTTTTAGAGCTTCCTTTTCACGTAAAAAGTATTTAACAACCCATGCTTGTTAATTTTGCATCAGTCAGCATGTCTGTTCGACGTCCACTGTATTTTTCTCGTTATCGGGGAGTTACTTTTGGAGTTAAGGCAAGGACAGCCATTTTGACGCGTATTTTCTAGTTAAAAATGTCACTCACAGTCGAGTGTTAAAAAATCAAATGTTATACATATTTCTGAGACATATTTAAATTCGTGTTTGAAGAGCTCTCATCTATTGGTCAATTTACTCCACACGATGACTTGAATGCAATTTTATTAATCTTTAAACATATCCTCTAAATTAAAAACTCAACTTTTGAAGAGTATGCTTGTCTTTGGGCTACTTTCTATAACTTTCAAATTCCAACTGTTTACGATAGTGTCAGGCAAATGGCTATGACAGACAGACAGAACACCAAAACAATTCCAAAGTGATCCTTTGTTCCAATTTTGGAATGGACACTAAAACAGTTGACTGTTTTATGTTACTTAATGGTTACTTATCAGCATACTGCAGTCTTAACGGACTGTCAAAATACATATTGTGATCACACGTTAAATGTTTCGACAGGCCAAAATGTCGCAGCAATACAGCCTGCGTTGGAACAATCACCAACCTAATTTCATCTCCATGTTCACCACCCTCCTGAACACACAAACTCTGGTCGATGTAACACTTGCTGCCGAAGGGAAGCATCTTCAAGCACACAAGATTGTCTTGTCTGCGTGCAGTACGTACTTCCATGTGAGTATGCAATATACAGTAGTCGCGAAAATTTTGCCATTTTTGTCGAATAGTCAAAGGTTATTGTGTTAAATAGGTTAAACGAGATTAGTGTGGTACAGTGAAGCCCTTTGTACAGCATTTAGTTACCGAGAGAGAGTCAGTGTTATAGGAATTCTATATGAAAATAAACTAAAATATCATAATGTACTTGAGTGTCGCCTCGAATAATGTCACGACTTCAAGTACTTATATAACAAACTAAATTTAATTAATTTAACTTTCAGTATAAATTGTAGTGCCGTAAATATGAAAAAGGAATTAAATTATTAAAACTTTCGTGAGACATTAATTATTAACGCACTAATTATTAAATACGGCTTTACTCACGTGTAATCGGTATAGGTACCGTTTCGGACCTATTGGAGGTCCATCATCAGGTACCTATACCGGTATCCAGTATCTAGTCCATCCAGTCGGTACTTATACCGATTATACGTGAGTAAAGCCGTATTTAATAATTAGTGCATGAAAAAAGGAATGCTAAGATAGTTCGGGCATGTAGAAAAGTAATAACCCATCGAAAAATAACTAGGCTATAGATACATTTCCACGAAATATAGTTAAAAACATTCTCGAATGCTATGTCGGAATAAACTCTCTCAGCCGGATACGTAGGGTTGTTGCTGTGATGTGAGATGCGGAGAGCTTTTCGTTTAGTTATACATTTAGCACATAATAATGAAAAACAATGCATACAGACAAGTTTTCCATGTCTGTTGAATTTAATCTCTTGTCGTTACGTTGAAGAATGTTAACTGGAATCCAATTAACTGAAATTGTTTAGGCATCTATGTACGTTATAATATATTTGTTTATGCGATTTAGACATTTTTCTATTTGTGACGATGTGAAGAAAAAATTAAAGACAAACGCAAAGTCATGTTTGCGTCGCGCAACGCGTCGCGAACCCTGCTAGTGCTACACAATAATTGTCCATATTTGCCCAAAATATTGCCGTTGTGTGCGTGTCACAACGCGTGCGTATAAGCGCGCATACATACAAACCGCACACGCTGGATTTCTGTGAAGATATCCTACTGTTAGTTTATGCTGTGCCGCGAGAATGCGCAGCGAGAAATATTAAAATTTTCGACATAACACAGGGATACTCTACAATGCAGTGTCAATTACTGACTATAATGCAGTGTCAACAACTGATCAATTACTGACTTCGCCGCCGGTAGGCAGAGGGAGCATTGACTTGAAACGGTCCGTCCACGGTACAATAGGAGAGCAAAATGTATGCAGTTGTATGGAGATGCTTTTATATTTCCGTGCACGATAACGTCATTCCGTGGACGTTCAAAAAGCGTCTTTATCGTCGACATAATAAGGAAGCATTTTGCTTACCTATTGTATTTTGCACGGTAGAAACGTGGCGATAAAAACGTTCGACGGTAAATTATAAAAGCGTCCAATATCTAACAAGAATATTTAAATCAGCACTGACGCGTCTGCGCTGTACTAATTTGGTTTAACACCGTGACAGTACCGGATCAGTATTGACTTATCTTGAATTTGAAGTCAGTAACTGTTTCAATGTAGCCATTATGATTTGCGGCTCGCGGAGAAGTCAGTTGTTTGCTGTCTTGAGACGGGAGTTTCACGCCGTACCGCCGTTACGCAGCATAATCCCGTGTATGTGTGTGGGCGCACGGATTTGTCGTGAACTGGTCTGTACCGGTAACGTAGCGAAGTGCGTAGACCTAGATACGAGGTTGTTTTTATTTGAATATGTAAACCAGGCTTTTTGCTGCATACAAATACCTAGTCCCCTGGGGGAGACTGGGTTATGTAGCGCCACCAAAACTCCCGCGGTGTTCGTCCTCAGCGCATTGTCGAAGGGCTCCGGGATCTTCTACCGGAACCCCTTTCGCGCTGTGACGAAGTGCTTTTCGTGGGGAGCAATGACAGAACCCCCCTGCACGCTAGTATCGACAGCGCGGGCCACACGCGCTATTGTCCTACTCAGGGTCGCATGGACGGACAACCGGAGTCCCCACTTCGAGCGGCCGCGATCCCGAAGTCCCTTTTATTCGCTTTTTATGACAGGCGAGGCACACTCTAGCCTTGTTCTCTGGTCCGGGTTACAGCTAAGATATACGAGGTAATCGCAATGTCGTTCGACGATTATTAACGGCCTTACCAATAAACGCGGCGTAAACGCGGAATAATTATGACAACCTTACGTCATACTTAAGCTTATAAACAAAAGAATATGATGGAAAGGGATAAAAATTTATTCCAAACTTTAACCTCGTTATAATTTTTATTAATAACAGCGTAAGAGTTTTTTGCAGTTTAAAGCATAAAATAGTTTGTGGGAGATAAAAGAAAAGGGTACTACAATAAGCAGCAGAAATAAGGGGCGTAAGAAAGCATATTATGTGGCGTGGTAGCGGTGGTGTTAGTATATTATGTGGCGTGGTAGTGGTGGTGTTAGTATATTATGTGGCGTGGTAGTGGTGGTGTTAGTATGTAACCCACAATGACGCGTGCAGGGCTCACCAGAATACAAAAGCGATTAGACTGCGACTGAGTGCTTATGTTGTGTTCGCTATGACGGATTTGTACGACGCAGCGTGCGGCGCGAGGCTCCTATAGTGAATTCTGGGCTTAAGGGTTACACTTTTGCCATTTTGAACGTGGACTGACATCATGGTCACAAATGACGAAATCATTGGACCAAACGTCCATCTGTTGAATAGCTACGATATTATCGGTGAACAGACAACCGCGACTAACATATAACCGTAGACTTTATTAATAACTGTAGACGCCGTGTCTCAGCAGCAACGGTGAGACAAATCAGATAAGCTGACTCATCTGTACACACGACACACATTTATTATCAAATAAAGTCGATCGTCCTCAATTTCGTTAGGAAACGGCACCCACACATCTGCATTTTATTTGCCTCACTTCGTAGTGCGGGACAGGCTGTCTAGAGTTATAAAGAGTATGCTTATAACGTCAACGTTTCTTTTCCATCAGGATTTAGAAATCTAGAGAGCGAAACTGAGACGCAATATTTTGTTCGTATTTACACGTTATTTCGTTCGCACCTTAGTTTTTTCATACCGTGACGTCATTAATATATTTGTTTTTCGTGTTATATTACAGTCATTATTTGTGGACAACCCATCCAGTCATCCGATCGTAATCTTGAAAGATGTCAAGTTCAACGACCTCCGCACCATGGTTGATTTTATGTATTGCGGTGTCGTGAATGTCACTGAGGAACAGCTACCACAGGTAGGTACTTACTTGTATTTCTGTGTAACAAGGAGACTATTAAACTTTTGGAATCATAAGTTCCGGTCACTTTTATATGTTACTAGCTTTGCCCAGCTATGTGTTGCCGTGGTTCAATTTATTTTTATTCGTGACTTATGAGCTTTGCCCGGCTATGCGTTGATGTGGCTCAATGATTTATTATTCGTGATTTATGGGTCTGGGTATCATACAAAAATCCCATGTAAAAAAGCACTTATCCGCCACAGTTTTTCCCGAATTTCCCAATTTTTCGGGAAACTTGCAATTTTCCTTTCCATAAAAACCTTACTTGGACTATTACGAATGTGTAAAAAACTAATTCGCTAAATCGGTCCTGTCGTTCTCAAGTTTTGCGTTTAGCAACGAAGGACATTTCATTTTTGTGTAATATTAGCGACCTACCCCGGCTTCACACGGCTAGAAATTTTTTAAAACAAAATATAGGCTATGTTACTCGCTGATAATGTAGCTTTCTACAGGTGAAGGAACTTTTGAAATTGGTTGACTAATTTTTGAATTTATCCATTACATACAAAGTTTACCTCTTTATAATATTAGTATACATAGTGTATATAGATAGAGCAGGCTCCATTAAATGCTTAGTTAAAGTGGGCAAGATGTTAAGGCATATATTGAGTCAGCTACTGACTTCGAATTCAAGACAAGTCAGTGCTGACCCGGTACTATCGCATAACTTGATTTCAAGTTAGTGGGTGAATAAACTAAAACCGCCAGGAATTGATTCTTTGCTGTTTAAAAATTTAAGATCAATGTTTGACGGTTTCAGGTATTGTACTTAACTTCTTTCTTATTAGTGACTACAACATTTAAGCTAAAGGCTTGTTATATTTCAAATAATTAAAAAAAAACTATATCATTCCCACCAGGTGGTAAATCCTGCTGACACACGAAATATTCAAAATAAAGCAAAAAAAAATTAAAATGCTTATTTCGCTATGTTCGTATTGTTAAGTAACATTACTAACTATGCTAAAATGAGTTACTGGACTCGTATAGAATGTGGATTATTTTTCGATTAAAATATGTCACGAAATTTCGTCATTTCCTGTTATAACCGTCAAAGTGTTTGGTATAATTCAACCGAACAATACTAAGTGTCAGTTATACTCTTCCCGCATTGCCTTTAGTTCGCTTGTCGACACTAACAAGAAAACTATTGTAGATGTACCTCTGTTGATCGAAAAAAAAATTTTTAAAATAACAAATCCAAAGATTATCACGTTTTATGATTATTTCGTTTCGTCTTCGTAAGGGGTGAGTATTTCTGTTAATGTTAATTCTATGTTTTGGCGATATTTATAAGGGGGACCATATTTCATTTATGTAATAGTAGTCCCGTTACAGTACATTATTCTTTGAATATCCATCAATATTACATAAAATTTCGTTTCCAAGATAATCATTTCCCTTTTTGTAGCTAATACGGTAATGACGTGACCCAGAAGGAAATGACAAAGTTTAAGTCTCTATACGATTTATTGGTAATAACAATACATATCCTCGTTAGGGATACAGTGTGAAGATATGTAGATATGTATATAGCTACCATTTGCTTGTACTTCAAGTACTTTTTGAATATACTAATTCTACAATTAGCACATTTTTCTTAGATATTTATTAGATATTGATTTGGAGGAACGATATTTTCATTTTAAAAGACATCAAATGCGATTTTAGACAAACAGAATAGTTTTATGTGAAGAAAACTTTGGATTCCATTCCCTCTGAAACTTTTAACGAATTTTTTAATTTATTTATAAATTACTTTGAATTAATTATACATATACTATCACACATAACTATCGATTTCAACCTTCTGATGGAAAAGTAAGTTTCACATAGGTTCAGACTAATGACGAGTATCTCTATTACTTAAAAATTGACAAAGCGCAAAATAAAATATGCTTTAATTAAAACTGATCTGTTATTGGACGAAGTAGAAAGAGAGAATTAAGAAAAAAAGAAAGAAAGGGGCTAAATTTTGGTTATCCAAGAAAAGAGACTAAGAGTGTACAGATTATAAATAAATAATGGTGAGAAGGGTTGAAAAAGTATAGAGAGAGAGAAAAAGAAAAGAAAGGCAGTAATGATAGAAAGTAAGTATGACAGAGAAATTGCTGAGCATTGCAAAATAAAGACACCGAAAAAGATCGGATTCTTTGAAATTTCAATTTCCGAATATTAAAATATGGTAAATAAGATAATGTACAGAGAGAAAAAAGAGAGTGATTACAACTATTCACGTACTAAAAGACGAGAATGAGAGGTCGATGAAAATAATACGAAATGTAATGAGAGAAAAGAAGAATAAAGATTTATATGAAACTGACCCAAAGGAAGAAGTAAAAAAGAGGAGATTTTTAAAAACGAGAGAGCGAAGATGATCTTTAAAAAGGACCGAAAGAAAAATGTTTTACAATCAAGATGACAATAGAACTACTATTGCTAGAAACAATAACGAAAAACGAAACGGTCCGGAAAGATAAAAGGCTTCTAAAAAAATGTATTCAAAAGCGTGGGGTACGGGTTAGCTATCAATTTTTCTCTAGAAATCGTCCTTATTGGGTGGTAATTCTGATAATTAATAAAAGGGAGACTTTTGCATGTATTTTTCACAGTGTTTACTAACCATAATGTTTACGGAAAGTTGGCATTTTAGAAGAGAAAGACTAGAGTAAATGCATTGTTCTCAATCTGCTGAAGACTGCTTGAACAGAAAATGTACTTGTTGCAAAGTAAGAGTACCGCGTTATAAAGAGTTTTCTAATTACCAAGTATCAGTAATGAACCTATCAATACAAAAAAGTGTGTCGGAACTACGAGTGTCGGCACAAAAGGAGAGCTTACTGATTTCCCTTAGAAAACATTCAAGATTTAGAAAAGTCTTTAACAGCTTTTATTAATCATTGCTACAAAATATAATTACTAGCTTACGAAACATCCATTCGTTATGGATTTCTCTGAAAATTTCTGCCTCAAGTTTGGCGAAGAAGTTCAAGGATTTCATTTTGAAGTTGTAAACAAATTTACCTACATACTGAAATAATTTATATTTTATACATTTGATTTTCGAAGTAGCACTATAGATTCATCTTCTGCATGTACTATAAGTCGATGCATAAGACACGACGCCTCAGCAGTGTGTGGACTCATATGGTACCCCTTCTTCAACTTGCAATAGCGAAAAATCCATTCACCAACACAATGCGCTTTAAATCCGATTCGCCTACGTTTCAATATCGGCACATATTTTCATGATATCCTAACAATGGAATGAATTTCCACAGCTCCAGTAAATTACTTGGAATAATAGTGAGTCGAGGCAAGGTGAGGGTGACTCCGATGAAGTTCGTGCCATGTTAAAAAATATGGCAGATGCTCTTATTACGTTTAGACAGGATATTAGAACATTTCACCAATTCGTACAAAGAACAATAATATAATAAGCAAAGAAGCTAAATCAAAGAATTTCAATAAAGGAACTTTAAAAGTACATCAAGTTACATGGCGAACGTATTCCAACTAAGTGACATTTGAGATACTAGCTGTTTTGTATGTGATGCTGGTTGTATATATGCATGCATCAAAAGCATTTAGGATTTATACAGATTACATATACCGGAAAAATGAAATTTCGAGAAATTTAGATAAAAACTACGTTGCCACCTTTTCTTCGTCTAAAAGGACTCAAGCATTACCTGATGTTACAAAAACGACAACATCTAGAAGTCGATTACTACATGAAACTAATGTGCCAGTAACGTCCAGAGGCCAGTTGATATATGCAACTCATCCACCAAAAATCGAAATATTTGCGAACAAGGGTTTGATGAAATAGGTGGTATTTTAACAATCTTATAGCTAAATATCAAACAAGTGACACCTAAAATCGAATTAATCTTGCTATTGCGATCTCCGTTGTTAGTAAAACATCATTGCAAACTAAGATTTCAAAGCAAAGACGATTTTGGAATTCTAGAAGCAATTGCTTGTTTTATTCGCATCACCCAATTATTCAAAATTTTATCTATTATGAATATTATTTCTCCGCATAAATTTATTATGTATGTGATTATCTTTATTCAATAACATCAGCTATCTTTATTTAATTTTAACCCTAAAGATAATTTCCAGTACAGTAACGTCATTTGCAGATGTTAATACGTCTTTTCCAGGCATCACAACTCATTTCCGCTCGGCGCTTAATTTTGAAGTCTTTATATCTTCTAAACTACTGTACATAAATAAACTTGTGTCTTGAAGACGTATAGTTATATTTTTATTCCCCAAACATTTTCATTTCACAAAAACTTCATCAAAACAATTTTTAAAATATCGTAAAAAAATCTGGAGAATCCAAATGAGTTTATTTACCCGTTTTTTTTAGTTCCCCTAACATTTAGTCAAGGGCCGTATTGCTGTTGTCTTTATTAACATTTCTTAATTCTATCTAATGCTTTATTCTTTCTTACTCTATTATTTCTCTTTCTTAATTAATAACTACACCTAGAGGGCTTATTCTGGTGTAGACATTTGTCCTTAATTACGCATGGCTAATCTATCTTACTTCTAATGGATTGTTACTATATCTAATGTATATAAATTTTTTCCATTATACAACTTACTATCTAATATTTATTTCCCCTATTTATGTAACTTATCTACTAGTTCGTCTTATTTTAATTGCAATGTATACAATTGCAATAATATCATATTATCGTACTATATATATCTGATATGTTTTGTTGCTACTACTAACAGTTTTTGCTATGCTATCTTTATACAGTAGTCTAAAAATTTATCTCTAATTAACTTATTTTCTACGAGTTTCTTTAAATTTTTTACATTAATGGTTTCGTCTTTCCTTAGTTCCAGTTCCATCCTTTCCTTTGCGAATCGTGGACACTCCACAATTAGGTGTATTATACCCTCGCTATTTCCATCATCGCACCGACACGACGGGTTTTCTTTACATCGGAACCGATGAAGATGTTCAGAAAACCCGCCATGCCGGCGAAAACCTGAGTCATCCAATACCCAACTTCAATGTTTCTCACGACAGGGTATGCTGCTGCCGCACTAGGAAAGAATATTTTAGTTACTTTCGCTACATCACCTTTCGAATACCTTTCATCCCATCTCTCAATGCTGAACCTTCTTATTTCTTTCTTTACATACGATGCCGGACAACACTCATAGTTTGGCCTGGTCTTCACTTTCAAAGCTGCCTCTTTCGCGAGTTCATCCACTCTTATATTCCTCCTTACCCCCGCGTGAGCCTTGACCCAGAACAACTTTATCTCGTTACCGATTTGAAGAATCTCGGCAATGTTGTCATTGGCCCTGACCTGACCTGACCTATTTGCCCTAGTGTATTAACGTATTAACACGATATTGCTGTACTGAATTGAAATTAATTTACACGGTCAAGTTACAAGTAATAATAATAATAATAATAATAATAATAAAACTATTGACATTCCAGAATTTACATGTTTTTGTGAAAACTCTGAAACCTGAGGAGTCAGCGTCCTCTCCCATTTTAAATGAAACAGCATGTCATTTGCTTGCTTGTTAGTGCAGTGCATGCGCGCGCGTGTGAGTGCATGTGTGAATGTAATCGTGAATGTTTAAGTGTGTATGTGTGTGTGTGTGTGTGTGTGATTGTGTGTGTGTGTAATATATTGAGCGTTTTTGTACGAGTGTGTGAAAATGTTTTTTTCTTTTTAGCGAGTATATACGAATTATTTTACAATACTTTATTAAACAGTAATGGTAGCTGGTGGCTGGGTCTACACTGACTTGTCTTAAATTCGACGTCAGTAACCGAGTCAATATAAATCTGCTTTAATTAGCTTTAATAATTGATTAATATTCTGGAGTTGGAGACCTATTGTTGTATTTGTCATTGTTTACTTCTGACTCCGGCAAGGAATTCTAATTATTTGTATCGTTAACAAGGTTTTATAAATACGTAGTCTGGTTTTAGTTTCGTAACTTTTTTTCTATTTTTAATAATTGTGAAGTACTGTTCTATTTCGTACTTTTTCCTTAAGTTCAAATTAGTCAATTGGCTTCGATTCTGGGGAACTTAAACTTATATACAATTATAATATCTAAATCATTCAAATTATTATATCTAAAATCTGAACCCTCCCTTTTGTTTCATCGTAATCGGATAAAAGTCGACTTTTGCGCAGGCTCAACTTATGCGTCAGGTATTATATCTTAATCTAACCAAGCATCAAATCAACGATCTAGCACTAACAATACCTTTTGATAATTCTAGTTCGTGTAAAGTAACTGTACAATAAAATATAACTTACATTGATAATATTCGTTAGCTAACCAGGCATAGCACTAACAGAGCCTAAACTTGATGATTCTCTCTCATGTAAAATAACTGTACAGTAGAACCACAAACAATAGAACTTACATGGATAATTTTCTACATATAGCACAGAATGGTGTAATAACATTGACTAAAAACCATTATAAACAACAATAAAATATTTAGATTTGAAATATAAGAACAAAAAGACTCATGCTATTTCGCTCATAACATTAGTGTACCGTATGGCGCGTATGCCACTATCTATAGTAGATGCCGTTTCACAAGTAAATGTATGTGTTGAAATTGGCTAAAGCGTTTTCACATCTATCAGAAATATGCCATTTGTGCTGATACTTCCTTGTACGAGGGCTGCTATTTATGTATCCGGAACTGGCCAGTTACAGAACAATATTAAAAAAGTAATTATAACATTTAAAAATGGAACTCTTTGGCTGAAGAATACAATTTGTTTCATGTAGCTGTCATTTGTTTATCCTTTGTGGCGTCATTTTGAAAATTGCGAGTCTTTATCACCATGGATAAAGTATATCTTTAACTGTATCTGCGGACGGTCATTGTTTAAATATCGTAAAAATGAATAGCTAAATCAGTGATAAATTTAGTGTGTATTTTGAACTCCTAATAAAGCAAGATATAATTAAATATTGTGGTTTTTGTGAACCTATGGACGTGGTATTTTCGTAAATTCAAAATGTGGTACTTAACGAGTTTAAAAACGTCGTATATTAGAAAAGTCGAAAGTACTCGTAGTTCAGTGAGTTATTTTAGTACGAGGGCTGCTATTTATGTATCCGGAACTGGCCAGTTACAGAACAATATTAAAAAAGTAATTATAACATTTGAAAATGGAACTCTTTGGCTGCAGAATACAATTTGTTTCATGTAGCTGTCATTTGTTTATCCTTTGTGGCGTCATTTTGAAAATTGCGAGTCTTTATCACCATGGATTTAAGTCGTGAAAAATTTCGTGCTATGATTTATTACGATTTTCGGCGAGGGCTAACTCAAAAACAGTGCATCAATCAACTCACTTCGACTTTTGGAGACAAAGCACCATCGAAAACTACTGTGTATCACTGGTTTAGTAAGTTTAATCGTGGGCGGTCTGTGCTCACGGACGAAGTTAAAGAAGGTCGTCCTAAATCGGTTGTTGTACCTCAAAATATTGATGCTGTGCGGAAACTAATAATGCAAGATCGTCATGTTACATATCGCGAGATAGAGGCGTCTCTGGACATAAGTATGACGAGTATATATAAAATATTACACGAACATTTAACTGTAAAAAAAATTTGTTCACGTTGGATTCCGCACATCTTGAGAATTGACCAAAAATGGGCTCGTGTCGATTGGTGTGAAAAAATGTTACAAAAGTAAAATCAGGGTGCGTCAAAAGCTGTCCATAATATCTACACAGTACCTGAAACTAAACAACAATCAACGGTTTGGGTGTTCCAAGATGAGCCGAACCCAACAAAAGTCATTCGTTCAAAAAGCACTTTGAGCAAATGGTCGCTTGTTTTTTTGGTATAAATGGACATGTAGCTACAGTGCCACTAGAGGATCGTACACGACCATTTGTTTGCCAGAAGTCTTTAAAAAAAATAAGAAAGAACAACCGACAACGCAGAACCCTTCTTCATCATGACAATGCTAGCTGCCACACATCGGCCGAAACAACTCGGTATTTGGAAGATCAAAAGATCCAAATAACAGGTCATCCGCCGTACAGCCTCGACTTGGCCCTCAACGACTTCTATTTATTCCCAACCGTGAAGAATAAATTACGTGCTCAACGTTTTTCGAGTCGTGAAGAGGCTGTTGATGCGTTCAAAATGCACGTTTTGGAGATACCTCAATCCGAATGGAAAAAGTGCTACGAAAATTGGTTCCAACGCATGCAAAAGTGCATCGATCATCATGGTGAATATTTTGAAAAGCAATAAAACTATAATAAATGCTATATGTTTGTTTCACTTTGTTATTCCGGATACATAAATAGCAGCCCTCGTAACTCATAAAACTGTGCTGAATTGTATTTATGTTTGTGGTTAACTGTGTTTGTTTACCGTCAGGTACTGGATACAGCCAAAGTTCTTAAGATCAAAGGTCTTACGGAGATGCCAGATTCTACATCGCTGACGCGGTCGCAGGGTACTTCCGCTGACTTCCAGTCACCCGGCGACCATTGCGAGCAGAGGCACTCTGCTTCACCTGCCAATTCGCCTTCGAGCAAACGCAAACGGTGCGTCTTTTTTTTGTTTTTAGGGTTCCTTTCTGATACACAGGAGATTTAAAGACGGGGCTTGATCTTAGGGATGTAGCGTAGGGATATGTATGTATGCATCTATGTATCATCTTTATATGGTACGAAACCTGTTACAATGATTCTTCTCGGGCTTCTTCATGATGGTAAATAATACTGTGGACTATGTGTTAGATGGTATATTGGTACGGTGCGGCGTGTTAATGCCACAGCGCTGTCGTTTACATCTCATGTCTTATACTAATTCTTACAGCTATTTATATCGGATATATATGTGACAATTTCCTTTGCAGCGATGCGGATATTTAATTTGTAGATCGCACACAAGGTTACGATTTGCTGTGTCAGAGTAATATCTGGCACAAAACCCTTTTACGCGCGGGTTAAACACACTTGGCCATTTTTTTGTCTGACTCTGTTTTCATATGATTGGATATTGAAAATAAAAATCAAAATATGATGACTGCAGTGGAAATGCGATCTCTCAGACATACGCGCGATGCACTCTCGCGCACAAAATTAGCAATGAAAAATAGACGCAGTATGGCATGGTTGGTTAACAGTGTTATTGTAAAAAAGCAGAAAGAATAGCTTAGATGGTTCAGGCACTCGAATGCTTGAAGTCAAGCTTATTTTCACAATTCAACGTCTAGGATCATCACTAATTATTTATTCATCACCTTTCTTTATAAGTGCCCTAACCTACCAGGCATTCCTTTCTTCATTCTGTACCATACCGCGCACCTCTTTACAGCTTATTCTGTTTGCGAAGGTGACACCGCACATATTTCTGAGAGATCGCATTGCCGCATTTATCTAATTTTCACTTGGTTTTAGGTATGCCATACCTCTAGCATACAATAAAGTTGACATCAACACAGTATCGTGGATGGCCATTTTGACATTTAGATACATTCATACTACTAGTTTACGTTAGTAACTAATTAATCTGTGCCACTGGTTAGCGCTCACTGTGTTATTGGCGAAAATAGTAGGATCATAGCGTGGCCAGAGCACCGTTGACTTTATTGCCAGTTGTTGCCTTTCCACATTCCACTCACATCTTTCATGTGTTGAAACACTCATTTATTCATCTGTTCTAGACATTCTCCGCTTACCCATATTTCACACACACATATTACACACCTCTATTTTAAACACTAAACATAACTTTAGTTTGTTCATTTTCATTTTCAACCTGTTCCTTGTTCATATTCACATTCTTTTATGCTTGATTAAGGACTGTATTGCTTCTATTGGTGCTAAAAGCATATTATTTACAGACGCAGAAAAAGTTCAAGTGGGTCAACATGCATGAACACATTAGATGACAGCAGAAATGATGAAGCTGTCCAGACTGTAGACTTGATGAGAGGAGATGCGATCACTCTCAGTTCAGTGCCACAGCGACAAAGGATGGATAGTGTTCACCAGGTAGAAAACAATATAAATTATTGTAATTATACCCTACTTCTAGTGGTCCCCCAGTGGTCGAAATTCGACCTTAAATATAAAATAAACGCTTTTTTCCTTTGACATACACTCCAGAGACTATAAACAACCCACAAATTACACAAAATTCACTTACATTATTTGTCGACAAAATTTTAACAACTCTAATAGGCAACTCTAATAGGCGTTTTCCCGTCGCTAGCAAACATTTGGAATATAGGGCGTTATGATAGGGTTGTACCTTTTTTCCTATTTAGTGAATGTTTTTTTGTTGTATAGAAAACAAAGTAAACGTATCCTGTAATTATTACATATGCAATATAAAAGTCAATAGTGACACGTTGGAACCCTGGCGGATTTATTTCCCAATAACCTTGTATATCCTAAATCATAAATAGAGTGGATTCTCCAAAATTACGATATAGCAATAAACAAAATATAGCAATAAAGGGAAGCCGGATCAAGTTTCTGTATATGGGACATGCAGCATTGCAACACATGCTTGCACACAAGAAATTACAACTCAATAACATACAATATTAGTTAGTATCTACTATTAAAATACAATACCATACATTATATGTATACGTATATAAAATACATGTGTTTAAATGATTTCATTTAAAAAATAATATGAAAATAGTCGCATTTATAGTTTATACCTAACTAGCGACTCGGCCCCGCTTCGCACGAGTAGAAATTTTTATGAAAATAAAGTACAGCCCATGTGGGATAAAGTGGCGTACCCAACGTTAGGCCTGGAGATTTCAGTTGTGGAATATTCTAAGAATTTTTACTTGCAATTTTGAATCAATATTGAAAGCTATATTAAAAGTTTATATTTAACCTTGGCAGTGTCAAAATATAAAATATATCAGAACATAATTATAAAATAATTTCTTAATTATATGTTTAACATTGTAAAGGAAACATTGAATATTTAAACATTAGACATTACTACCGACATGTTCTAAAGAAATATATTTGAACATATTTAACTGATTAATATTAGATACAATTGCCTGTGTGTTTGCAAATTTAAAAATACAATTAATTAAGTGAATAATAAACTTTTAAATCCACATGTTTGGTAGTATAGTAAGCATATCAAAAATATTTAATCAAATAATATAAATTTACTTCATAAAACTTTACATTTAGATATTGTAAATTTACACATAGTATTTGTGAAGCCATAGTGTAGAAGCTGATGGTAAGTTTTTATTAAAAGAACGTTTTGGTTCTGTATGTTCATGAATTACTTAGATATTGTTAATAAGTGAGATAGAAGTCACTTAGATAATGTGTTATTGCTAAATTATTGTGCAATTTAATATATAATCAATTGCCAAATAATAAGATTAAAATTTAACTTACCACGATTGAACGATAGGTGAAATTAGTCTTAAATTTATTTTACAAGAATATTGTTGATAAAGTAATCATGGATTTTATAGCTTCGGGTTGCCCGGTTGAGTATTTGCTTAAAGATGAACTTTTACATGAGCTGAGTATTCGACATTTGCGAGCAGAGTCGTCTCAAAGAACTTACGAACTTCGCAAGCTTTTGCATCACACAATTAAATTGGAACGTCGAGGTAGTTTGAAGGGGTTGGATAAAACTATATGAACACCTAAGGTATCTGAAATTTAATTGAGTTTAGGTACTGGTACATCCCCGGACGCTCGTTTATGGAAGAAGTTTGTGGCAATATGTAATTACTTGTAATGTTGTTTATCTCGAATTTTCAATCCATAGTAAATACTCTCGAACTAGGGTCTTCGCTCATCTCTCTTTACTTGCGATAGGAGGGTGACTCTGAGGTTTGAAAAGTGTGTATTTATTTCACAACTGAAATCGATTGTAGCAATACAGGGAAGGCGCCCTTATAAAAATTTACTCTGTATTCCTCTCCAGGGTGGCCCTAAAGAAACCCAATATCCTGAGTAGCTCATGCTTATCTATCGACAAACCACAATAAAAAATTAACATCACCGCGAGGCACGTTATAAACAGCCCACTCGCTGATAATGCAGCTTTCTATAGATGAAAGAATTTCTAAAATCGGTTCAGTTTATTCTTGGGTTTATCCATTACATATAAACAAACAAAGTTTACCGTTTTGTAATTATAGCATAGAATATAGATAGACAATGGTAAAAAGTAATTTTAATGTGGAAACTATTAATTTTAAATGTAATAATTTATATGATTAGCTGTATAATATGTTTTCGTATCGATTTCAGTCAGGAGAACAACATAATATGAGCATGGAGTCACTAGGAATGGACAACAGTCACGCGAGTCTAGCTCAAGGTAAGAGTTTTTAACGTTTTGTTCTTTTATTTCAAAAATATCAGTGCATTCAAGTAAGTGCCTAAAATATGTCCCGTGTATAAAATATCTGCGATACAATGATCTAACACTTACGGCGCGATTTATTTTAAGGTCGATGCTCATTAACGAACTTGTCAATTCGATCAAGACTAATTCTCAAGTGGTTGACTGCTCATACATATGTGGTCATTGAACAATTCCGTATCCGTATTGAAGCACCTCGCTTGCAAGCTGTACTTCTTTAGAAATGAAATGGTTAGTCGTTTGGCCGGATCGTTCAGATACTGGATACGGGATATTCGGCGAGGTAGAAGAATGAACTAAGGACAATGAGTTTAAAATAGGTAGGACGAGGAACATCAGTTGGAAGAACGTTACAGAGGGAAAATATTAGTTACTGCAGTACTGCAATCGGCCATATTAACTGAAACACCAATCAGAGCGAATGACGTCACGCCTAGGTAAATATAACTTTTGTATTCTATCTAATTTGTGAATGCAACCCTAATAACGTAATGTAGAACAATATTTACCTAGGCATGACGTCACAAGTGGACGCCATGACACCTACTAGCGTTTTCGCGCTGAATTCAAATTACGTAGAATAAATTGCAATAATTGGCGTTAAAACTTAGTTTATTGCTGAAATAATATTTTCTTCGGAAATAGTAGACGTTACCTACATTATAGAAGGGGATTTCAAAATCTCTCATCATGCCTATTGACGGAGTAAGCTTCGTCGATATTTTCATATAATTTCTTCCAAAAAGCTTGTGACATATTGTATGTCAAAGTAAAAACCAGTAATATTATTTCTTTCACTCATTGGCATGTATCCTATTTTTTTCATTTTTGTCACATCATCTAGGTCTTAATGGCGCCACTCCAAACCGGAATACAGTACGTAATAATAGATTGAGGTAGTGCAAAATATTCATACTGGAGACATTTAAATTACTATTAAAAGTAACCAAACTAATAACTAATCAGAGTATGACAACTGAGGCAATCATTTGTGAACTAGCCCATCTCTAGTTATGTTTTAATTATTATAGCCGTCAGATTTGTTTACATTAAGGACAAAAATGAAAAAAATAGGATATACGCTGTTGACTAGTAAAAAAACGGAGTATGAAAGCCATTACTAACTTTTTATTTTAGTCTCGCTTCTATGTTATCATTTTTTAAGTTGCAGAGTAATAGTTGTCTAATAACGGAAAGTCACAAGATACCCCTTAAGCACAGTACAAGTAAGCAAGCAGTATTATATCTCGGCAGTGTCCTTGAGATAATTACCTACGGTCGCTCGGTACGTAAACACGCAATAGGGCTACTGACTTAGACTGAATGTTTTTCTTGGGTTATGTATTTGATAATAGGTACTATATTAAATTGTCATATTATCTTTTCATTTTATATTATTGCAAATTTAATAAGTTTTTATTTATGTATTTCTACTAGTATTTTATTTCTAGATTCAAAAGTTTGTGAGTTAGTATGGTGGAAATGGACAAAATAAATGCATTTTGCGTGGAGTATAATTAAAAATCAGCAATAAATTAATTAGATCATTATGATAATATATTTCCTACAAATTAGCAACAGAGACATATTACCAGTTTCGATATAGATGTATTCAAACATCCATACACTGAACATTATGCTCAAAAACTTGATTGACATAATACTTCGTCAGTAATTGGGCGAGAGCGTCTCGCGGCGCACTAGCGACTTTTGTATGCCGAAAAATGCCGAGATTTCGAGGCGCGTCGTTTGGGAGCGTTTGTATGAAGATATAATACTGTATGCTTACTTGTACTGTGCCTTAAGTATTGGTACCTTTTACGTGTTCACACTCGAACGTTAGAACCAGTAACGAGTGTGCGCTACTAATATTTTTTTGAAGACAAGAAAATGAACTAATTTGACCTTTTCTGATAATTTATTTCTGTCTCACTTATCCATTGAATCGACAATTTGACAAATTCTCCGGGAGTCTTTGAAGTTTTATAGATGTAGATTAGAATCTCGGTTATAATAAAAAGTCAGTAACAGCTTTCATTTTTAATAGCTTCGTAGCTAACATGGCGCCAACTGCTCAGGTACACTCAAACGTATATAATATATTTTAAGTTTACAATTAATACTTGTTCATAAACTCAGAAATTAGATATCAAAATAAAACAGTGTATTAATTGATTATTACCTAAGTATACGCCAGCAACAGCAGAAACTAGGAAATAATTAAACATAATTTAGAATAGAAAAAAAAATACATTCAATCGACTATACTTATAGTAAATACAAGGCATAGAAAAGATACAAATGGAAAATTTTTTACTTGAACTTTGAATATATTCAGTACATAGATATTAATATCAACATCGAATAATGTAATTTTGTCAATAAATCAGTTATTTTATCTATGTAATTGCGAAAACGATAATCAGCGTCGTGCGGATGGATAAAAGTGGGTTATAGGGTTACGGCGGGCCGGAGGGGCACATAGGGTACTTATAGTAAGTGTCTGTGATTTGAGGAGAGCTTTTGGCGCGATTTTATGGGGAGCCGTTGAGCGTTTATTTTGATTATTTGGCAAATTGTTTCTAGTAGATATTGTGATGTAAATTGGCGTAATTTTGCGTCCCGAGTATTGTGCAATATGTCGAATTGTTGAAATAAGTGCTTATTTAGTGGTGCGGTGTTGAGATTTTTTTTAGTTACTCATAGGTTAATTAGTTTCGAACGTAAAGTACTAGAAAGGCTGCTCCATTATATTTGTCGCTAAAAACTCTAAGAAACAATTGAATTGCATTACGTAGACATTTTAATGAAATAATATGAAGAATTTATCTATTTATTATTGAAGACAACGGTTGTATGGGCTCAGATCCCTTTACCTTGCCTCCTAAGGGAGAACCATACTACTACTACTGTGATTTAAGAAAATGATGGGTCTTTATTGTCAATATTGTAAATACGATTTGTTTATTGGTTATGAATAGTGATGGGATATTTCGATGCATATTTACCTAAACTTGTGAAGTTGGCTAATGTGGAAAGTACTTTTGTACCGGGATTATTAATCCCGTTGGGGATACAGCGTGAAGTTATGTTATGTTATTATTAATCCATTATTATATTAAACGAACAATATTTGTGTATATATATATTTGATATCGGTTTCTCGAAAATGGCTCGAGCGATTTCGATTAAATTTAGAATATAGGGGTTGAGCGGGGCGAAAAATCGATCTAGCTAGGTCTCAATTCTGGGAAAAATAGTTTTCTCCGTTTTTCACACACTTAAAACACCTAAACTCTAAACTTTTTTAATTTCGCAGCAGTTTACCTTCTCAACAGCACAGGGGCTGAGTGTAGGTCTACCACACCGTTCGAATTTTTTTTCGTTTTGTTCGGGTTTTTTATTATTTTGAAATAATATGTCTAAATTCAGTTTGCTACAAGTACCTATTAAAACACAGCACTAATAATATAGTTATAATAAGGAAATGAATAAATAATGACAAAAACATAGACTTCATAACTTCAGACAGCCTGTCCCGTACTAAAAATCAGGCGGCGTAAGGCAATGAAAATCAAATAAAATATAGATGTGTGGGTGCTGTTTTCTAACGAAATGGTGACTGATCAGCTTATCTAATAATAAATATTTATCGTATGTACATATGAGTCAGGTTATCTGATTTAGCTCGCCGTTGCTGCTCGGACACGGCGTCTGGTTCTGTCATTTATAAAGTACTAGCAAACCCGGCCCGTTTCACTGGGCGTTAGTTGAAGTTAAAATAAATTAAACAGTTTTTATAATTACTTTGATACTGCAAAAAAAAAATTATACTGATCCGATCGCTACCAAACTTTACAGGAACACACACTAGGCCAATCTGAAGATTCCCTGAAAATTTCATCGAAATCGGTCCAGCCGTTTCGGAGTCCATAAGGAACATACATACATACATCGCCTTTTATATATATAGATGGCTAAAAGTCACGGAGAAAAGTCAACAGTGAATTGAATGTTAAATTTCATTGGATTCCTTTAATTTAAGATACTATGTTATTTAGAAGAATAGTATTATACGAGCAATATTTGTATATTTATAATTGCATTCTCGAAAACGGCTCTAACGATTTCGATTAAAATTTACAATATAGGGATTTATGGGGGCGAGAAATAGATCTAGCTAGATCTCAAATCTGGGAAAATTCATGTTCTCTATGTTTTCACACATTTAACATTTCTAAACTCTAAACTCTTCTAATACGCAACAGAATTTACTTTCTCAATAGAACGGTGGCTAAAGCGTACGTCTACCAGTCTGATATGCGCGGGTCGAATCCTGCAATGTGGTCAGGCTTATTTGGTTTTTTTTTTCACTATACACCGAGTAAAGCTCGGTCGCCCAGGTACTTTTAGTATAATATCAGCACGTCTCAGAGTGGTTTAGTTGGAGAGTCGTGATGTAATGTGTTAAAATTATATGAACTGCAATGTGTTTTTTTGGTAATAGTTCACACTTCACACACTTCGCATTTACATTTAACGCAATCTTTATTTTAGATAAAAAAAGCAATACGTGCCATCTACAGTATTAGTGCAAGAGAATCTCTCTCTAATCTACTCACCTTGTCAATATATCTTTGAAATGATTATGTATACACGGAAAAATAAAGATTCTGTTTAAAAAGAAAGGCGATATTAATGGTATGGAAACCCGAGGTCGTGATAAATTGATTACTCCAAAATTTAAATTACATAAGTCAAATGTTTCATTTTCGGGTAACTCCATTCGTTTTTATAACAGTCTCTCAAGAAGTTGCTTAATTACCGGAGAATAGATTTAGATTGAACGAACATTGATCAGACAATCATATTATAAAATAAACTATTTTATTGAAGATAAAGTAATACTCTAGAAATAATCTGCATATGCATTAATTTATTGGCTTTCTGAATATTGTATTTGACTAAATCTATTGTAAAATTATTTTGAAAAAATGATACCTGACTGAGTTGTATTGTCGGTATTTCTCAGTGTCCTAGTTTTTTTGAGAACTAAAATACTAAAGTAGATTTGACGTTCAAAAACACTGTAATCGGGTTTACTTGAATAAATTCATTTGTCTTCGACTTTGAGTGATTGTTAAGGATTGTCCATAATATTATTTATTATACATATATGTACACAGTCTTCTATCGTTTTTATAATAAAATTCCTCAGGAAATTTCTCTATTATGGAAAAGAGATTTAAACTTGTAAATAATCCCTCTGCACATGCATTAACTGGCTTTATATTGTATTTTAAATAATTATTGTAGAATAATATTGAAAAAATGATACATGACTGTCTTGTCGGTTCTTCTCACGTGTCCAGGTTTTCTTTTTGAACCGAACTCAAACGATCTACTTTAGATTTGACGTTCAAAAATACATACCTTGCAATTGGGTTTACTTGCATAAATTGATTTTACATTTTTTGATTTATATAAACTGAGGTAAACGCGCCCTGTGCATCAAATTCTATACCGTTAAATATGAGTTAATTAACACCAGTGCGTGCGAAGCGCACGTCGCACGGTCTTACAATAGTACACATCTTATATGGCTTACCGATATACCTACGCAGTACAATTTTAAAACCGCGGGAAGTAGATGGACCAATCAGTTCACTACATCCTGAGGCGACATCAATGAGCGTTAGAATCTGTGCCGTCATTGGTTGATTGATTTGGCGCCTTGTGCGCTGACGACGCACCTTTCAGTCGGTCGTCAGACGTCATTGTGACTGCATGAGGTTTTTTCGAGGTTACACTGAGTTACAAATTAAGCGTACTATTTCATAACAATAATTATATCCTCATCAAAAAAATCATTTAAAAAGACAATCGAGAGAAATTTAATGATTTACACTTAAATAATCTCTTATTTTTGTCTTCACGTAAACATCGTATATTAAAATAAACATTCGTTTTAACTTGAACGTTTAATTTTATAAACTTTTATAGTCCGTTACTAACTAGATAGCTATAACTTCAAGTCATTATTTTGATTAAAAAACCTAGTTGTGTCTTTTGCGTTAAAAATTATCATTTCTAATTTATTAATATAATAAATTTAATAACTTTAATGGCACGTAGTCTTTAATATCGCGTAAAAGAAATGGAAAGTCATAACTTACTATAATAACTGCAATATACTGCAATAATTTTTCTACTTCATAACTGTTGCATAAAATTAATTATAATATGAGTTTAGCTGTTTGGGTATTTCGTCGATTGTTTTTTCGTGTTTGTGCGAATGAAGATTAACGATGTGCCATATATTTTGTGTCTTACTGTACAAAAGTGTTTTTTAAAAAGCTTAAATTAATTTTGAATCTTGTTGTCTTCATATACATTGCTTTTTAATTACATTACGTAAATATTGTTAGTGTATGTGTGTGTGTAATATTGTCAATATTTTAGATCGTGGATCGCGAAGAAATGTTCGTTCGTTAGAGTAGGGCGTGGTTACCTCAATTTATCTAGAAACTTTTGTATGTATATAAATACATAGCTAGCGATCCGTCTTGGTTCCGTATGGGGATATTACGAAAAGTGAATTTGTTATATTAAATTCGAATGTGTTATATATGCATATACAATTTCCTTATTAAATGTTTTAAATAGTGTTTACTACCACATTGAAATTTATAAACTTAAAAGTTATTAGCGAATATAGAGATAAATGTGAATTGCAATTTCGTTTTATATTATTCATAGATATAAGTCATCTGTTAGTTTACAAATTCGAATGTTTTATTATCGGTAGGGCCTATTCGGGGTTGGATAGTTATCGGACACCCATATAGTGTTGTATGTGTCTACGACGTAGTCGGGCGTACAATTTGTTTTTCAGGGAAGGGAGATCAATGAGAATGTAATCGGTTGTGTAGTGAGCATGAAGTGTCTGCGGTTGTGTTGTGCGAGCGACGATACTATAGCGTCATTTATCTCTCTTCCCAGCAGGCCAGTGGAGTATGATGGAGCACACGTACCCGGGGTACGGGCCGGGCGCGTGTCTCGGCGGCGGCCTGCAGGAGTCGGCGGTGTACATGAACAACGTGATGCATCCGCATATGAAGGGGGAGCTGGGCGAATACGGCGCGTCGGGCTGCGGAGGGGGAGGTAACGGGGGAGGGGGAGCGGGAGGGGCGGGCGCCTCCCCGGGGCCCGGCTACGCCGCGGACGCGGCCGCGGGCGAGCAAGCGCCGCCGCCCAAGCGTCGCCGCGCCACTAACCCGCAAGCCGAGGAGAACTTCAAGCGAGCGCTGGAGGCCGTCCGCTTCGGCGGCATCGGCTTCTGTAAAGCAGCGCGCATGTTCGGCGTGAACAACCGCACGCTGTGGCTCGAGTATAAGAAGAAGGGCTACCCGAACAACCGGCCGTCGATTAAGAGCCGCATCAAGCGCGAGCACACCACGCCGCCGCCGGAGCACAAGGAAGACGCGCCGCCGGCCGAGCAGCAGATGGCGCTGCTGTGCCCGCCGCCCGTCGGCTTCATCGACTCGCCGCGCCCGCTCGACTTCCCGCTGCAGGCGGTCCCGCACAGCACGCCCATCAACATCCTCGGCGTGAACTTCAACTCGATGCAATAGAACGCGGCGGGCGGCGCGCCCGCCGGCGACGCGTTCCCGTTCACGTGACACGAGTGGGCGGGCGCGGAGCCCGCCGCGCACGCGTACGCGCACCACGCGCACCACGCCCACCACGCTCACCACGCCCACTGTGCGCACGCGCACGCGCACCACGCGCTCTGAGCGGCCGCGCGGCCGCCGACCGATACTTAGCTTTAAGACGGCAGCCCGTGGCCACTCGCGCAACTACCTCTGTAAGTACCCTCCCTCGTGATCTTTTCTATGTTTTGTACGTGTATACCAAATATGAGAACTACAGCGATTCGAAGAATGGATTCCCAGTGAGCTGTACCAGTTTAGCTAGCTCCGTTTATGTGCAGTCTATTTACATGTATTGAGTTCAATAGAACAGTGTTATAATTTTATTTAATTATTTATTTTTTTACGCTAATGATTTTAAAAATTCAACTAACCGATACCATTGAGGCTTTTAAAATGCATTTCCATAGACAGTACAGCCTAGTTGCGTGTGCAAGAAATTTTGTGACATTAAAAAAATAATATCCTTTATTTCTCAAAAAAATATCAAAATAATTACACTAAACTTTTGCCTGACGTGAAGTAAAATACATATTTGCAAATATTTTTTAATTTAAATGTCACATAAATGAGAAATGTAGCAAATAAACAAAAATCAAAAAAGCGAAACTCCCATGTAACCTTGAAAATGTGTTTACCCAGTCATGAAACCAGAAGATCTAACTAAATATTTAACGCAGTTACTGGATGCTAATCTATTTGACATAGCTGGTTTATATTTCCTTTTACTATATCTGTTACACCAAACTACAAAGAAATATACATACACATCACAATTAATATAATTAATATATTATTATCCATAGGTAATAATTACTACGAGTCTCATAGTGTGATAAGTAGAATGCTTTGGCCAATTATTATGCATAATCATAATTTATGTTGGTAATAAAGCACAAACATCCAAAACATACTCCATGTTAAATGTAGTGTAAATAATTGGACCGCTACAAACTTCCGTTTCTCTACGGCAATTACGAAGTTGGATAAAAAATTGTAATTGCTTCACTATCCATTAGTGTCTATATAAATTCATTAGTGAAATTCTGGCAACATTTTACGATAATAAACATTTTTGAAGAAACATTGTGAGCTACATGTATGTATAAATATCAGGCATTTCTTGAATGATATATCCCATTCATATAGACAAGTGCAATAAAAATTAAATATAACTAATATTTTACGCTTCAAGTTAGTACTATGTGACATAAAATTACGTTAGTATAATCAAAATCATTGGATGATTAATTTTTTAGATGTTGCAAAATTCTGTGCAGGCTCCTGCAATATTTCTTTGTATAGAGAAATTCAATTAATCTAAAAAATAGAACTAGTGATTGTGATCTTTATTATATATTAAGTTACTTACATATGTACTTAAGTTAAACCTACGGTTAAAGCGAATGGAGTGAGCTATCAGTATGTAATTCTATAAGGAAAGGACTCATGATTGTATCAGAGAGAACATGCATTGTATAACTAACACTTTACTTACTGTATAAACTGTTTACTTATTTTTTTCCTTCAGATAACATAATAATATGTGTTGGTTCAATTGTTAATAAGCGTACAATTAATTATCACAGATTCAATGTCTATGTGCAGAATTATCACATTTAAAAATATTAATAATATTAGCAATTGTGTCAATATTATAATTGTGTACATTATCAAACTAAGAGACATCACTTAGGCACAATATTTAAACATTAAAATGTCAAATTGTAATCTATAAATATGATGTCATTGTTATAATAACAAATCAGATAAGTATTGTGCATAATATCAGTCAATTACTTTTTTACTATAATAGCGACGTTACAATTACCGCATGAGCAGCATTTTTGCTCTAATGTTTCAAGTTTATGGGTTGGAACCAAAAGAGATCTGCATTTAGTATCATACAGTATTGGTCATAATTATTATCAGACTGGTCGAAATTCGTTATAACCTTAACGATGTCGTAATAAATTCACAAGAGAACAAACATCGCACGACGCTTAGCATTAGCACAAGCGCGGCAGGAGTGATTCGGTGCTCTCTTTTATGCCAATCGCTGCCGAAGGTCACGACGAACGCGATTTCAAACCGCAGAGTTATTACCTAAATATTTGCAGACAGGGGATAGCCACGCGATCACTGCGCGACCGGTGACTAATTGTAATAAAAATTTGGTATTGTATATAACGTTCGCGTATCAATTATTGTGTGACCGTAAAATGCACTTTTCGCGGTAGATTTAGCGCCACTATACAAATTAAATTACACACATTCTCGTTTTGACAGCAGATATCGCGCGATATTCGCTGTCGCATGCTGCCTGCAAGTTACGTAATAAGCGTGCCGAAACTAGGTCGAAATTAATTTTGCGGAAAAATTTCGACATCGGATATTCGTTTGGACATTACAAATTGTCTGAGACATGCCTAAAAGTGTATCTATCAATTTAATTAAACGTATCACAAGCTCAAATCTTGCAAGCTCGTTAGAAAATCAGTTATTTGACAATGCATGTTGTCTTACGGAAAGTTTGTTTACACTAAAACCTTACAATTTAGTTGCTTTAAAAATGAATACCACAAACTTTTGCATAGTGTAAGTATATGTACCCAAGAGCTTAACAGTAATATCATTAAAGAGATCTCGATATTGTATAAATTAGTTAATATGTATCTTAGGTTTAACACAATAAGGGAACCCCAAGTGTAATTATAGTATTTACGTAAGTGTCACTTGCATTTATAGTTTTTAGTCTAGTTTATTAGGTTATTAGTAAGATTATATTACGGGCCCATGATGTCAATTTCGGCAGTGGGCTTAAAAGTATCTTAGATTTGACATGTCTCACATGCATGCTCTGTAAACCGTTTACTGTATTTCTCGATGCTTACAGCTACTATACTCGAAATGACTGATCACGACATGTGACTTGTTAAATTTAACTTATGGTGAATTAGGTGCAGCTTTTTATATTAATTTTGAATGCGTCCAGATACCGAATCAAGATTTCAAATGTATCCGTCTATCGTATTCGGTGTCTGTTCGTCTATTAGTATTATTTAAAAACTTTATACCTATTTAGAAGTATTATATTTTTCTATTTCGCTAGATTTATAGATACTTTCAAGAATTTTTTTCGTTACGAGGATCTCTATAATTTTCGACTGATTTATTCTAGAACTTATTCAAGGCGACGCTGGTCGCGATCACTCAACAGTTGTATATTTGTATATAGTGTAATAAGGTGTAATTTAATATGAAGCGAACGCTGTCGCGTCGCGGTGATAGAGATATAGTGGGTAGACTGCTGTTATATTCGTGAACAATGTAGTCTCAATAGCCGCAACCCTGTGCATAGTTAGCCGGTAACGTGGGGCGTACATTATGGACTTGGTTTTCATCAAATCGGTCATTATTGTCATAGTCACTACCAAATCTGTCATTATCAAGTCGGTCATGACCACTTCTGTCGCTGCCCATTCGGTTGTTACTAATTCGGTCATTGATACATTCTGACATATCAAGTTAGTCATTACCAAATAGGTCATTGTCAAGTTGGCCACTCACTACCTGGTCATTGTTTCATGATTACCCAATCGGTTGTTACCAGTTTTGTCATCACAAATTCGGTCGTGAATAGAACCGTTTTCCCCCCGAAGGGTAGAAAACGGATATTTAGGTTTCAGCCGAAGCTTGAACCACATTGAGATAACATCTTCTAATGCGTGCTTAATACCTGTATGCAACTACAGGTTTCTCCTACCAGTATACTCTCATCACTATAGCTGTCCTTGTCTACCACGCTCTGGAGCAGCGCGCGGCTGCTACTCAGTTCATTACTCAAGCCGGCAAGGCCCTTAAGGGGTGGTTCAAGCTTCGGCTGAAACCTAAATATCCGTTTTCTGCCCTTCGGGGGGAAAACGGTTCTATTTAGGTGTTTGAGCCTTCGCTTGAACCACATCTAGACGTGATTATTATCTGCCGGCGCTGCCTGAGCGTTTAATGCTAGAGCGTACTCTGATTCTGATGAAGAAATAAATCAACACCACTGTAATCAAAATGATTATACTATTGTAGAACCCTAAGACAAAAACGTTCAAAACGATCGACTTTCAAGGTTTTAAGAATTTCACGTTAAGTGAATCGGAGAGACGGTTTTATTTAATTTGTTTGTTTCGTATCGTTTTTTACTAATTATTTGTCTAAAATAGTGATTGAAGAAAGTATTCTTCGATTTCAAATTCCCTCTCGTGAGAATTTCTTCTATGTCATAACGGTTGCTTGTCCAATTATTTGTGGCTACTGCTGCACGGAAACTATCCTCTGAATCCGAAATTCCTGCCTCATTAAATAAAGTTCTCACCCAACCTGCAATCACAGAACGAGATGCGTTTTGTTGTAATAAATAAGTTGAAAATATTTTTCGAATTACGTCTCCCTTGTGAAACCGAAATTATTTTTTTAATCCAATGTATTGCGTCTAGCCGGTGTTTATTCGAATCTGGGATTTTCTTAAAAAAACCATCCTGATTGTAGGTACCAGAATCTGTTTTAGACCCAAAAAGGGGCCAAAATACTAATTCTTCGCCCTTGTTTTCATAATGATCGCTATCAATACTTAAAAGTGTTAGGTCGTGAACTCTTCTGCCTGACGCTAATAAGAGAAGGGCGCATGTATGTCTCGAAACCGAGAAAATAGTTTCATCGTTAAATATATATATGTCTCTAAAAAACAAAGGTCTTCAAGATGCCACGATAAAATCTTTTTATTTTGAGGTTTCTTAATGAAGATTCCTTTAAGAATATGTTGCACTGGCGGATGCGAACTCAGTACTTCTGAATTTTCAGGGTTAGAAAAAGTTGTTACGACAGATTTGTGTAAGGCTATGGTTCTGGCGGCTAAGATAACATAAATACTTCGCTAAATCGGATGGACTCGGATTATTTAGTGCAACATTATTCGCCTGGGCCCACTTCTGCCATCGTAACCATGCCGGTCTATAGGTTTTTAGAGATGATTTGAGCTTTATTTCGTTTTCAGACCAACCTTTTAATTGATTGCCCCAGCCTGAACCTTCCAAACCACCAAACTTAACCGATCTACTTCCGGTGGAGGGAGATCCGTGCGAAGGTCTCGTAGTTTTGACTACAGATCTGAAATTTGTAACGATGCTTCTAGTGCTCGCTTTTCAACTCCGGCACCCAAAACACTTGATGCCAATATTGAGTTACCAAAAGGTATAGTCCCTTCGATGTCTTTAGGTGCCGAAGAACACGAGGTATCCGTGTTGGAGGAGGAAAAATCCATCCCAACTTGTATTCCAATATCCTGCTGAAGGCATCCGTGAATAGACTGTCCGTGTCAGTATCATCTTCGGAAACATAAGCGGGTACTACTGCAGACCTCGCTGACGCAAAAAGATCGATCTCGGGAACACCCCCATTTCCGAAGTACCTCGGCTACTGCTTGAGCGCTGAGGTGCCACTCTGGAAGAGCTTTTGTTCTCGATAGTCCGTTTGCTATTCCATTGTATTGACCCGGGATATAACGGCCAACTAACTGGCAGTGCTGTTGTTTGCAAAGTTCTAGAAATTTATCTCCGCTACGATGAAGCTCAGAATTGTCTACAACATTCGTTTCATTCTCGTCGTTTGAAATACTTTCCGGGATGGATTCAAATAAATCATTTAAGTCGGGAGGATTCGAGATTTGGGACTTAGTTTCCTGTTGTATAAGCTTCTTTATATTATCGTTTTGTTCCAAAGACCCGTCGAGCAATTTCTGGAACATTTGCGTTTGTTGACTCAAGAGTTGCCAGAAGGTGGTCGTTGCTATCTTGTGATATGGTTGCTCGTTTTTGAGACGTTTCCTCACTACAAGACATTTCAATATACCTCTTGCTGGTATGTAATGCTTCTTGTAATTGATTTGAAGCAGTATGTTTATTAGTGAGTTTAGGTTTGATTTTACGGACGGTCGTTGAGCCATTAATATTTGTAAAAGTCTGCTAAATTTATCATTCTGCGAGCTATCGAAATTGGATACCGGGTCGTCGCTGGGCCCTTGGGCGCCGAGCGGAATTAGTTACAACATTTTTTGAACACTTACAGCAATTTTAATCACGACGAACGTTCTTACTGCACGAGTTTATAAAGTGTAGTGTACTGAACTGAGTAGCAGCCGCGTGCTGCTCCAGAGCGTGGTAGACAAGGACAGCTATAGTGATGAGAGTACACTGAAAGGAGAAACCTGTAGTTAGTTGCATACAGGTATTAAGCACGAATTAGGTGTCAATGTGGTTCAAGTGAAGGCTCGAACACCTAAATACGCAAATTATTACCAATTCAGTAATTATTACGTAGGTAAATGATTACCAAGTCGGTCATTACCAGGTTAATTTACCATTCTTACCCTAACATCCTGGAGGGTCACGAAATACCTGCGTCCAGTATTACTTGTATAATTTTATCTATGTTTGAAATTATTTCTATAATATTTAAGTGCCATTATATTCTGCGATTAGCGGTTGCGTAATATTTTTAATATGTTTTGGTTATAAATTTTGCATTATGGTGGTGCATTCATTTTGAGTGTAACAAAATGAATTAGAAATAATACTCGAATAAATAGTATATGTATTTTGAATTCAGTATTTTACAGTGATCACTATGTACTTAAAATCAAAGAAATCCATGTCTTAGTTTACAATGTTATAATATACTAGCTGATACCCGCGACTTCGTCCGCGTTTTTTATTTTTAAAATAGCCTAGGTCCCCAAGATTCAAGCTATCTCCATACCAAATTACATCACAATCGGTTGAACGGTATGACAGCCCATAAATATATGAACAAGCAAACATTGATTTATATATACTACTTATTATGTATTATATTTATACATTATTTATATATATTAGATTAGTAGAATTACTGTTAGTTTCAAATAATCAGTTCTTATATCTTGGAATCAAAATAATGGTAACAAATTGAAATAATTTATAAAATTGTGTTGTGTTGTCTAATCGCTCTTATTCTAGTGGATTTTTTTTTATTTCTGAGCACATATCGCCATATGAGATATGAGGAAGCGAAATAAGTATGGAAGGACTGCGAGGCTAGGCGCTCCGTCCTCTCTGACTACCCCGTTAGGAATACGCGTGAAAATATATAATGTAATATTGCCATTAAATCACCAATAATCGGCTATTGAAAACAGCCGATTTATTATAAAATTATGAAGGGGACCTTTCATTTATTACCTTAAATGTTATATCATTTACACTCCTTTGTCTCTCTATACATAATGCTTATCATGATATAAGTAAATGACATTTTTATTACATAAAATTATTTACAATATGTTTATAACTTTTTCGAAATATGTTTTATTTAAAAAATCAAGTAACTGTACCATACATACAAGTACCAAATTCATTAAGGCAATTTATTTCTTGTTAAGAAATTTCTGAAAAGTCATTAGGATGAAACATTATTTACATAATTTATAGCTTCTTGTGATGGTGACTATATTTTATATAGTTTTTTTTTTAAACATTAAATTCTTGGTGCTGGCGTAGATCTCATTAACTTCGTGAATGAATAATATCGTTAAGTGACAGTTAACTGAAGATATAAAATTAACTGAAGTTTACAATTCAAAATAAAATAATTTCGTATATGAGTGTATTTTAGGCAATCAGCGCTATGGCATTTATCAGTTCGTTAATTAAATAGGTCACTTGAGAGGTGATTATATCAAAACAACAGAGCCTGTGTATGGATAGATGGTGACTCGTCGCCCTGATTCGATGTCTGTTCAGGTGTCAGACAGGACTGCGTGATGTCTGCCTGGCTGTTCGTACTGTATTTGGACAGTTGCCTCCAGACATAGAAAGGTAGTATGAGTGGTATGAAATGTGATGGTACAGTGGTAAATTGTCTTTTATATGCTGATGATGTTGTGCTTATAGCACCATCAGAAGCAAATTTGCAGACCCTGGCGGCTTTAGACAGTTGTTTAAATAAATTTGTAGCCTTGCGGCATACATTTGCTATGTGTGTATTGCTATGTGTGAATGTTAGCCTGTTCTCTACCGTTAGTTCCAAGATCTTAATCTCCCGGAGAGCGGCATTGGCCCGCCCCTGGAGGTCAGTGGTATTGTTTCAGATTTCAGAACACGGATATGCCAATAGATTCCTGTGCACATCCCTTGGAGGTTTCCCTGACCCACTCCGCCCTGGCAAACCTGACTTTCACCTTCCTGTTGGACAGATAACTATTCACCAGGCGCCTCAGGTTCGCCGGACAGCCCCAGCTTCAGCCAGTCTACATTTGATTGCGGGCTATCACGCGCTGTCGAAAGCTCTCTATGTCCAGCGATACCAAGATTACTATTTTCTTTAATTTTATTTGATCTTTAATATAATGCATCATGACATAGAGGGAGTCCTCGGCCCCGTGCTGAGGGGCAAACCCAAATTGGATTAAGCTTTGGCTTGGCAGAGTGTGCCAACAAATCTTCCTGACCAATATTTTCTCTAAAATCTTCCCTAAAACTGACAACAGTCCTATCGGCCTGTACGACTTGGGGCTAGTATAGTTGTCCTTACCTTTCTTCCTCAAGATTATAACCGCCGCCTCCTTCCACACAATCGGGAAGTGAGTCAGCTGGAAACACATCAAAAATTCCAGGAAAACATGCAGATCAAGGGTTATCACCATCTTACATATGTCGGCGGTTAGACCATCTAACCCAGGTGCTTTCTTTGGACTAAAACTTAGCGCGGAGCTCCACAATTCATCCATTGTAAATGGGGGATCACATGAAGTATCAAGTGCCTCTTCATTATTCCGCTTTGCCTGTTCTCTAATACTTTTATGCTCCGCGCTATCCCCTAACTCGTCGTCCTCCGGATAGAAGGTACCGCCAACAGTTGTGCCAACTCGAGAGGCCAAACAATTTTCCACCACTTTCTAGTGGTAGATCCTCTTTCCTGTCTACGGTTCTACCGAGCACCTATATTATATTCCATATTCCTTGCCACATGCTTTCCCGGTCCTGTCGTCCACAGAACTCCTTTCAACTATCAATTTTAGCCTTCCTCACTTCCCGCTGGTATATTTGTTTAGCCTGGAGGTATTGATCCACCACCCATGCTCGACAGGCCGGAGCTGCACACCTTATGTTACGCTTCTTCATTAACACCATTTTCTTCAAAGCCGCAAGGCAATCCTACGAATTTCCTATCTCCCATTTTTGGCATAGCCTCCTGGCAGGCATCTTAAATTCCACCTGCTATTTCGGCAACCTATACGACAGGGTTACATGACAGTGTTATTGTATAAACTAGCTTTACCCGCAACTTCGTCCGTGTGGAAAATTTTTCTGTGACCTCTCCGAGTTACAGAGGTTACCCGAGATACCTATATTGTTGGAGGAGGTTTTGAGAAAAAAGTTACTCTCTTTTGCGGAGCATACGCCACATTTAATTTTGATATTGAATATTGAAACTTCCTTTGCATATTCCATTTCATTTGATACTCATATTATTAGTGTTGAACAAAAAAGTTATTTTCTGTAATAGAACTTCCGCCATATTGGATTTATGCTGACGTCACATATACAGAAACCTTCCCCTGTGTATTCCATCTCATTTGATTGATACCCATATTGTTGGTGTTAATCACAAAAATTATTTCCTATTATGAAACACTCGCCATATTGGATTTATTATGACGTCACATTCCCTTCCTTTGCGTATTCCATTTCATTTGATACCTGTATTGTTAGTGTTCAACAAAAAAGTTATTTTCTGTAATGGAACATCCGCCATATTGGATTTATGACGACGTCACATATACAGAAACCGTCTCTTGCGTATTCCCTTTCATTCGATACCCATATTGTTGGTGTTGAACAAAAAAGTTATTTTTTAATGGTAAATCCGCCATATTGGATTTATGCTGACTTCACACACAGAAAACTTCCCTTGCGTATTCCATTTCATTTGATACCCATATTGTTGGTGTTGAACAAAAAAATTATTTCCTATAGCTTTTGCTCGCGACTTCGTTCTCGTATAAATTATAGCCTATGTGTTATTATGATGTACAAAGCAATATTATTGTAAAACTTCATCAAAATCCGTTCAGTAGTTTTTGCATGAAAGAGTAACAAACATCCATACATTCATACATCTATACATCCTTCCTCACAAACTTTCACATTTATAATATTTGTAGGATGAAGATAGGAATGCTTATATGATCCGGGCACATAAAACGAATGATGAAAGACTGACGAAGAAAATCTACAGATCGAAAGCGAGTGGTAAAAGAATCCAAGGAAGACCAAGGCTGACTGATCAAATAGCCAGAGTGTTAGCCGACAGAAATGTCAAAAGCACTCGTATACCTAGGCGAAAATGTGTGAGGAGAATGATGAGATTTAAGGAAGTGAAAGAAGTATATAAGGACCGCGACGCTTGGCGTTCCGTCCTCTATGACTACCCCATTGGGGATACAGCGTGAAGATAATGTATGTATGTTAATTTAAATGATCAGTTATTGTGCAACAGTAATACTGCTTTAGGCAGACAGATGGCATACATAAGGGCGACATATAAAATTATGAATAAAATCGAAGAAGTTGGGAGGACAAGTCATTATCAATTTATTCCATAATTTTTACACCTGTAACTGGTTTTTGCAGACACAATTCAGAATTGATACAAAAAGACAAAAGACAATTGATAACCAAAAATCACGAAGATAGATAAATAATATGTACAAATTAATTAATTGTAATATCAGATAATCTCATTAATCTGTATGGTACCACGGACTTACACTGATACATTCATGTATGGTACTTTTAAAAATGCTTTCTATTTTCCTAACAGTACGGTAACATTTTGAGCGTAGTCGATAATCTGTGTCTGTAGTAATTTGGATTCACTGATTTTCAGAAGTTTCTGTAAAAAAATACAATAAATGAATGGCCCCCGAACTGACTTGGCACTTAAGTCTCAGTATTACGGTGATAATTTACAACCAATTATTTAAACGATCAGGCGATCAGTGAAAATGTATTAGGTTTATTTTTTTTTTAAAGTATTATTGGATATGGTATAATGATTTCACATTGTAACAAAATTGTAATTATTACAATGTCTTTTTTTAATTACAATTTTGATCAATTTTCGATTAAACCGTGATTGCAATTGTAAAGGTCACATTGCATTGCAAACTGCATCACCGCTCATTTTAAATATTATTAACTGATATCTTTAAAGACACGACTATGTCACATCTACATATGGATGGACTCTGCGTAATACAAATGTTAAACAACCGATATGAGCCCATTCGCATCTACTGTCCGTGCACAATAACACGAATCCTGAATTCGGTAACGTGACGTCATTGCCTCGCACTTGTACGGTGCGCTTAAAAAATACCTGACAAGTTTAAAATTTCAGAAACGATTGCAGTGTGATGCCTTATGATGATTATTTTGCATGAGATTGTATAATAATTAATAATAAATATAATATTGCCTATAATACCTGTCTAGTTCACTATACCGTGCCGGCCAACTGTGTCGATATTCCATACAATAAATTGAAGTGCTTAGCACTACATAATTGTTGTAATACCAAATTATAATAGTGAATAAAACATGATTCTTTTGTAAATTATTTTTTCTGTTGTTTTATAACCCAATCTGTATGTACAAGACCCAACAGTCAAAGTGAAATTGATTTATTCGCGTAAACCAACTTAGATTATTAAACGCTACATTTACCAAAAGTTAAAAAAAATATGCACTGAAAATAACCCACAAGAAACTTAGTATTATATTTACAACATTACATCTTTCGCAAAAAAATAAATTATGTAATTTTGCAAATAGTAAAATTGTAATTACAAAATTATAATTTACTAAAGGCCCGTGAATGTACGTGCAGAGGGAATCATCCCCGACCTATATGCTCCTGTCTTCAATGCAATAGGCATGATGACAGATTTTGAAATCCCCTTCTACAATGTAGGTACACGTCAACTATTTCCAAAGAAAATATTATTTCAGCAATAAACTAAATTATAACGACATTTATTGCAATTTTTTCTACGTAATTTGAATTAAGCGCGAAAACGCTAGTAGGTGTCATGGCGTCCGCCTGTGACGTCACGTATAGGTAAATATTGTTCTACATTGCGTTATTAGGGTTACATTCATTAATTAGAATACAAAAATTATATTTACCTAGGCGTGACGTCATTTGCTCTGATTGGTGTTTCAGTTAACATGGCCGATTACAGTATTTTACACTTTTATTTTATTAAAAATATTATTAATCTCAATTTCTAAATTAAAACTGAGTCGTTATTTAGAATCATTTCAACATATATGTTTCTCTAAAACCATTTATTATTTGATTCTTTAATACCGTCATTCCTATTACCATTAGCAGAGCGGGCGGTGATTTTGTTTTAAAATAAAATCAGGTGTGGGTCAAGGGGCCGTTAACAGACTTCCAAACTTCATAGAAAACATCCTCTACACATACACGGAACACGGTATAGCTGGGTTATCACGTAAAGAACTATAGCTGCGCTGCAGTCGCGCGACGATTGTTTTAAATTGATAATTACCATTAATTGCCATGCGATAAAATTACATTTTGTAGCAATAAACAGGATATCGCTAGCAGTAATTTTTAGTTCACTGATTAATCAACATTTTAGCGCATGGCACCGTAATTACCAATTTGGAACAATCGTCGCGCAACTGCGGCGCGGCTATCATACTTTATGTGGTAACCCCGCTGTATATACAAAGTGGCGACCGTGCGCGAACAGACACATGGTTCAGATGCAGTCGCAGTCTCGTGGTACGGGCTCTATTAAGTAGCGCACTCAGGCAAACCGGTAAAATGCCAAAATAGTACCGAGCCATGTTTCATTTTTAATTTGCTGTGGTGCGGCGAAGATGACAGGTGAGATCATGAGAGCGGTAAGACTGATGGATTACAATTATCCTCTATATGCTCGACCAGTGGTGGATCCAGGATTTTGGTTTGAGAGGGGCTTGAACCCAATGAGGGTAGGGCGTTCCGGGACTACAATTTTTCATGCAGGGACTCAGATGCTTTTGATGGGGGCTCAAGCCCCTTAGCCCCCCCTAAATCCGCTACTGTTCTCGACTCTGTCTTTATGTGGTGGTAAATCGTCACTAGCGCCAACACAAGGCGTCTACTGTACATCACGATCGAGTCAGCCAATCACAGACATGTGGTAAACTAGACTACTACGATATCATTAACGTTCTCATTGTCGTTCGTATATTGTGACGACATTTACATAAGTTTATACCATAAATGTAGTATATACTGGCGTATACACGTACAAAGAGTGCAAATGAGAATGTAATCTTTTATGATAGTGGCACGAGTAGGAAAGGGACAGCAAACGAGACGCTATTGTAACCCCTTTTCAACAACAGCTTGTCACATTTCGTCATACTGTGGAGAACGCTGTTGACTTATTATTTTGCGTTATTCCTGTTTTATTTCAAATAAGTACTGTATTTTTCAATAATGGTTACATGTTCTGTATGTGATTGTGATATTACCTATCGCGTTTCAAGGGAATCATTCAATTCATAGGTGATATTGACAAATTAAAAATCGTCACGCGTATACACCAGTATATATTAAGTTTGTGGTTTATACAGTGTCCTACTCAATATTACAACCTACTTCGAGATGACAGAGTCCTATATACAAAACCTACAATTTGACTAACCTATTGGCGCGGTGGCAGATCATCTAATCTGTCTTCCAAGCCGAGGTCCCGGGTTCGATCCCCAGTTTGGTCAGTTCGAAAACGAACTTTTCTGAATTGGAGTGTAGTCTAAATGTTACTGGGAGCTCCCCTATGTGCTCGTTGTGTGGTACCCATAGTGCTTATCCCCAATGCTTAGATTGGGGTCACACAATTTGTGTGTTTGTCTAGAGCTCCGATGGCGACCCAATGGCACAGCCATTGATGGCACGTGACAAAATAATTGGGACACGGCTGTAATTAAAGGATTTAGGTACCTAATTGAAACTATTTATATATTCAAATACATTTGTTGTTTTTTTTAATTGATCGCTAGGTCAAGATGATTTGATGGCACGACATGACGCCGTTAAATATTTCTTTAGAAAAAATAGCACTTATAAATAAAGGTTCGCCGTTCCTGGTCTAGACTTTTACTGTTATTATAATTAATTTGTTTTTTATGAAAATACACTTAAATTATTACCCAGCTCAATATATCTATCTTCTCAGAAGCATAAAGAATGTCTTTAAACAATTTAATTTCAAATCGTTTACTTCAGGCACTAGAACCCTCTGTAATGAAATGCGATCGGGGGACCCTCGTCAGAAACGAAGTTCTATAACTGCAACTACTTAATTGCAATAATGAGACAATAAAAATCGGGTATGATTTAAAACAAAACAAATAAGCTTTAACAAAATTTCCTCGTGTAAAGTAATGAGGTTATACAGCTACGCACGCTGCTCATCTGTTCGAATCTTGATACTCTCACGCACACGCACACACACACTCGTATATAATAGAAAGAGACAGAGAGATCACTGTAAATCTATGTATAAAGCTAACGAACTTAGCGCCGTGCAGCGCGCAGGTCCCGCTCCACGTTGTCCAATTAATTAGCGTGTGTTAGGAAGAGAGAGTGTCGAATGAAGGGGATATAATGCTTTTTCGTTACGTGACGTGACTATTTCTAACAACACATCTCTCGTAAGCCGCATTAAGGAACTTCGTTTAAGAAACAATTAGGTATACTGAGTTGCCACACACCGTCTGCGGTCTGCCGCACCCGTATATTTGATTAGACTATTGAAATCGCTCGAGCGGAGACCGACACTTTCGTTACATCGAGTTTACTCCCCATTTTAAAGCGCATACATACCTATGCAGCTATAGAAAGATTGTCATCGAAGCCGACACTGTTTTCCAGAATCGTTCAACTCCGCGTTAGGGCTCCGGCGGCGTGGCAAGACAATAAAGCGACAGAGCCGCGTCGAACCTGATGAGAGGGAGGTCCGTAAACAAATTTCGGAACCCGCGCTATCATCGGTCGCAGTTACACCATCGCTGACCAAGCAAGAGTCGTATCCGCAGTATAAGGTGAGTATTAACAAACCAAGGCCATGTCCGCAAAGTAATGTAGAGCTTTTCTTTAAGTAAGAAATACTGCCAACTGCAAAAGAAAGTTGGTCGTGGAATTATTTAAAAAAAATTATCTATATACATATCTTCACGCTATATCCACGCTAGATCGTATTTCTACTGCGTTTATCTTACCTTTACTCGATTTCCGGCATATCCAGGCCTCACTACCGTACAATAAAGTTGCCACCAACACCGCATTGTGGATGGCCATTTTGGCTGTGTTAGATACGAGGCATGTTTTTTAAGTAAGTACCGTTTTGCGATGCCGCCGCCGCAGCGCTACGGTCGGCGTTCCGCGCATGCGCGCTGGTTACCTACATCTCTTGTCTACGCACTCACGCCATTACAGTCTGATTCTTCATTGTATACGTTGTTTACTGAGTGTTTAAGATGCCTCCGACAATCGTGAGTCCCGCCGATTGTGAAGTACGGGCTGTTATACGATTTCTTAGTGCTAAAGGCGTAAAACCGATCGATATTCATCGTGAGATCTGTGAAGTTTACGGACAAAACATTTTGAGTGATGGAATGGTAAGGAAATGGGTGAGAGCATTTAAAGATGGCCGCACAAATGTGCATGATGAAGAACGGAGTGGGCGTCCTTCGGTCTTTAATGAAGATTTGGTGCAGAAAGTGGAAGAAAAGGTGAGAGAAAACAGACGCTTTACAATTTCATCAATGTGCGACTGGTTTCCTCAATATTCTCGTAGTGTTTTGTATCGCATTGTGGCCGAGAACTTGAATTACCGGAAATTGTGTTCACGTTGGGTTCCAAAAATGTTGACGGATTTGCAAAACCCAACGTTTAGGCAGTGCATTGACTTTCCTTGAGCGGTACCACAATGAAGGTGAAGATTTTTTAGACCAAATTGTTACTGGTGACGAAACATGGGTGGCCTACGTCACACCAGAATCAAAACAACAATCCATGGAATGGCGACATTGATAATCACCCAAAAGAGTGAAGTTTAAGCAAACAATTTCTGCCCGAAAAATCATGTGCACAGTTTTTTGGGACAAAAAAGGAGTATTGCTAGTGGAGTTTCTGCCTCGTAATGAGACAATCAATGCAGCGTCTTATTGTGAGACATTGAACAATCTGCGTCGTGCAATCCAGAACAAAAGACGTGGCAAGTTGAGTAAGGGTATCGTTTTGAAGCATGTGGACGGGCCACATGTGGCTAATCGCACCAAAGATCTCATCAAATCTTTTAAATGGGAAACTCTAGATCATCCTCCATACAGCCCTGATCTGGCGCCCAGCGACTACCATTTGTTCCTGCACTTGAAGAAACACCTGGGTGGTCAGCGTCTTCAAGACGATAACGAAGTCAAAATAGTTGTGATACAGTGGTTAACAAGTCAGGCGGCAGAATTTTATGAGGAGGGTATTCAAAAACTGGTGCCACGTTATGACAAGTGCCTCAATATTCACGGAAATTATATAGAAAAGTAGATTAAGGTACAGGCTTTCATGTAAAAATAAAATTATTGCGATATCTTTGCACGTCTTTTTTTAATTCCAAAACGGTACTTACTTAAAAAACATGCCTCGTATATGCACACTGCCTTCTAATGCGGGCAAAGCACCGTTCACTTTATTGCCAGCTGCTACCCGTCTCTCTACATTCAAGTCACATCTTCCATCCCTTGAAAACGCACTCCCCAGATACACAATGTCATTCACTTGTTCTAGACATTTTCCATGTATCCATAATTCACATTTCGTCTGTTCCTCTTCCCTTTCAAACAGCAGAACCTTAGTACTTCTAATATGAAACAGCGAGTCAGAACTAAGAAATAATAATCATATTGAGAAAAAAAATTTTTATTGTTAGGGTTTACTTTGTTGGAAATATGCACATAACTTTAGGTTACTACGTCTCCGTCATGCATTTAGCCTTATTTTGTTAATTGCAGAAAAAGTTACTGTTAAGTTACAAACATACATATCGTCACGCTGTATCCCCAACGGGGTAGTCAGATAGGACGGAGCGCCAAACGTCGCGGTCCTCACATACTTCTTTCGCTTCCTCAAATCTGTCGAGTGATTTTGACATTTCCGTCACTGGCTATTTGATAAGTCAGAAAAGAAGCCAAGAAAGACCAAGGAAGACTTACTCAGAAGTTAATTATTAAAAAAATAAAGGTCAATAAAACTCAACCGTGATTATAATCTCGCTTTTCCCGAGAATAAATCCGAGCCTTCTAAAATAAAGTGCTTGATAAGGTCCGACCAAGATCTCAGTTTTCATCATTTCCTTTCAAAAATCGAAAGTTAGTGAAAAGTACTCAAAGCCTAACGAAGCTCTCGGTCAAGGCCATTCCTAGCCAAAACTCATACAGACAGACAAAGGTGACTAAGGCTTAGATTATTTACTGATTTGATAGCGCAATGATATAAGGTATGTGTAATAGAAGGCAGTTACTTCGGTGATAGGGTTTTTTAACCAAACGAAAGACTTTTTTATTGTCAATATCATCGCATTACCGAATAGTACTAAAGGCAGTGTAATTATTAATATCGTTATTGACATAAATCAGTACATACATGTCTTAACGTTAATATTTACAAACTTAAAAGTGAACATTATATTTAATAATAGACTTCCTTAAAGTCGCCGCTTAGAAAACTGTCGTTGCTTAGGGTGCCCAGTAGACTGGCAGCTTTATCTCTTTGAATAGCAAAGCCGATTCGTTGGCGGAAGAAGCTGCCAGCCCGATGGTTTCCCAAAGCCTCGACCAGTCCATTATAAATATGAGAAACCAGTTGGGCTTCGGGGCCCCGGGTCCCAAAGTTACGACTGCAAAGGGCGTCAATATTAAACTTAGAGAGTCGCATACTTACACCGCTTCAAGTTCTCAGCAGTACTGACCGCAGCACCTGCTGACCTGGAAGTGGCTGGTACATGAGAAATGAATTAAAATGCATTTTTGGAAGTGTAATGGTTCTCTTATTGCCACCTTGGCCACGTAATTCTAATACAAATATATGGTTTCAGAATAATCGCCAAAGGTCTCAGGAGTCCACGGGACTGCTGCTGATCAGACGGATGCCATCCTCAACGGAGACTTCGATAGTGCCAGTGGCGTCAGCGTCAGGAGAATCAGCGCTTGCGCAACGCGCTAGTCATACGCCCGCAGTTCGCTCCGGTCCTCCTTTAAGCTGCAACTTCTGCTGGAACACAGTTGATGAGAGTGGCAGAATATTACGGAGGAAGACACAGTATCATTGCCCTGAGTGTCGTACCAACCTCTGCATAGGTATAACGCTTTTTGATTTTACTATGACTGCGCGCCGTCGATATAGTCTACCCAATAATTCATTGTATTTGAACTTACTGACCCCAATGAAATAAACGCTCCCTGGTGTATACATGCAGATTGCACAAGTCATCCCTTGTCATCATTACGCTGTCTATATTCTTCTTCTTATTTGTATGACTACATTTCAATCCTCTGCTGTAATTTAAAAAGAAAGAAATAACGATCATAAATAATATCGGTAACATTATTATATAATAATAGCTAGCTGATTACGACCAAGAGTTTCCATACCATTAATAACGCCTTTCTTTTGAAATAGATCTAGGTTTTTTTAATTTACATTATGTTTCAAAGGTCAATGAATGTAAAATACGTCTTTCTTTCGCCTCCTCGAAACTCTTCCTCCGTGGTAATAATAATATAATCCATGATAAAGAGTTTGGTTTGCGTACAGAGGGTTGTGTATGATAATCATAAAATTGTAAATTTCGAAACTTAATTTTTGAAGATTTTAAGACTTAAAACTTTCGTGATAAATTCTAGGCCTATGGTTTTGGAGATAAGGTGGAGTCATTGTCAAGTCGATTTGAGTATTTTTATTTTCTTTAATTCTTCTGTAAATATTTGAATATGTTAACTTACAACACATTGTATGGAGATTAGCAGAATGTATCATAACAGTAGAAGTAAGCAAGCAGTATTATATCTCGGCAGTGTCCTTGAGATAATTACCTACGGTCGCTCGGTACGTAAACACGCAATAGGGCTACTGACTTAGACTGAATGTTTTTCTTGGGTTATGTATTTGATAATAGGTACTATATTAAATTGTCATATTATCTTTTCATTTTATATTATTGCAAATTTAATAAGTTTTTATTTATAATTCTAATAGTATTTTATTTCTAGTTTCAAAAGTTTGTGAGTTGTAGAGTATGGTGGAAATGGAGAAAAAAAAGCATTTTATGTTTTTTTTGTGTGCAGTATAATTAAAAATCAGCAACAAAGTAACTAGTTCATTATAATAATACATTATTTCAAACATCCATACACTGAACAATATACTCGAAAACTTGACGCCGTAGTATTTCGTCAGTAAATGCGCGGGATCGTCTCACACCGTCCGACGACAACCGCGGTGCACTCGCGACTCTTGTATGCCGAGAAATGCCGAGATTTCGAAGAGCGTCGTTTGGGAGCATTTGTATGAAAATAGAATACTGTTTGCTTACTTATACTGTGGTATCATTATGCCAATTTCGACATGGTTTCTAAGAATATCGATTGCAGCAGGCGGATAGACAGTAAGACGCATGAGTGATGTCACAATGCTTCCATTTGCCCTTTTTAGGGGCGAAACCTCAAAGAAATATCCGACATCATTTGATGTCAGTACAAAAAATATTGTACTTTGCAGTGCCATGTTTCCACGAATACCACGACGGATCCGATCCCGAGTCAGCGCGGTCGGATAACACGTTGTCAGCCACCGCCCGCGTCGAAACTGGCGTCACCAGGTGAGCCTTGCTGCAGACATCCGTGTAAAAACTTTGCAGTGTCCCGACCGAGATTCGAATTCCTCAGCTAGTTTCTCTATCCCTCCAACGCCCCGTCACGTTAATGCAAATGTACATGTACTGTCATTTTAGGTATAAACTTATTATATTTAAATTGATTTATGTAAATTACTATTTGTTGTGCAGTCTGTAAACGAATAGTACGGCGCCATATCGTGAATAGTAATCTGAAACCGCCCCATGCATGTCGGGTAGAAAATTCTAATAAAATTAAGATAATTAAACTTAAAAAAACACTTTCAACGAAAATTGGTTTGAATAAGATATTATGGTGTGTATTTTTAAGATATGGGATATTTTCAGTTGCACGATCAGCGACAGCAGAAATAACTTTGTTTTTCACGGTGTCATGCTATGAAATACAAACTTATTTTTGCTGCCGATTAAACGATTGTATCCTAATTTTTTATTTAACAGATCTATTTTATCGTAATATTAATAACGATATTTTGTCGGATTTTATGAGTGATACTTTTGAAAATAAGGCGAGTAAAGTAACACAAGAAGTTTTATTTTGGTTTCATGGTTTAAAGAGTTTCATTGATCCTCATGATCTCAGCAATATCTTTTTATTTATTTTGACAAAATTAAGCACGTGTATGTTAGATTAGTTACTGTATTTCGCTGTTTACCGCAAATAATCTTGGAGGTACGATTGTGACAGCAAATATAATTCCATAATAACAATTTCATTTTAATGAAAAGATTTGCCAAAGTCCAGTGATTATGCAGATAAAGATATGAACATTCCCAAAGCAATATTTATATCTTCTATAAAATCACAAAACCTATGATGTAGTTTTATTAGTTTTTCTGCGGAAATCAAATGTAATTTTAATTTTACTCAGTGTAAAAAACAATTACTGTATTAGCTGTACTGTTCGTTTACATACAGTGTGTAATTAAATTACTGTGTGTTTTTACCAAAATAATATTGTTATTCGGGGCGTACCCATAAAGGGGGCATGGATTGCTTAACCTCAAAATAATTATACGAGTAAGTCATTAATATCTATAGTCAAAGATATGAAGTTACTCCTCTTCATCCTATATGCCAGAGACTGGGTACGGCATTGATGTTATTGTAAATTGATTTGTATCTAATGTTTTTCTTTAAGCTATTTAGTTGTTAAATAATGAAAATTATACTCACTGTTTCCCAAAGGGGTAGGCAGTGACTACTGACTGCCAGTAAATGAATATTTGGTCAGATGTATATATAATAAATAATGATTCTATTTTAAGATGCGTAATGTACAGGTCGTGCTTATACTAATAATAGACTTGACTTCTATTTTGTCTCGAGCAGACAGGGCCCACAATTTTTTATTAAAACGATAATTAAAGATTACTTTTTTACGAACCGTAAAAATATATCTTTAACGAAATGGTCCGTAAATTTTAAATTGGGTATAAAATGTAAAAAAATGGACTACATTATAATATTTTTGAGATGTAATTGTATGTTTATAGGCTATTTTTGATAATAATATATATCATGCATAGGAGTATATTTGGATGTACAAAATAAAACGCTCCAAAACTATGCCTAAAAGTAACGTCGATCAAACGCAACATTATGCTAATTGAAATGGAAACGTGATGCGTCTATCGAGTTAATTACTGTTGAAATACTTATTCCGTAGGAAGAATTTTAGACAATTTTTGTGTATGTGATAATGGCCATAATAATATAAAAATGTTATCTCACAGATGTATTTTTCTATTATCGCCCATTTGCGACAACGATGACATATCTCAAAAAATAGGATTTTTCAGATAATTACACAGTACTATTAGGCAGGAATCAAAGGTTTTCTCTAATGTAGGGACAGTCCCTTAAAGAAACGAGCCTACTCTATCCCTAAAGGCCGGCAACGCACCCGTGATTCCCCGGACGTTGCGGGTGTCCGTGGGCGGCGGTGACCACTTTCCATCAGGTGACAGAAACGCTTGTTCGTTTGCCCCCTCTGGTATAAAAAAAAATCTGCCATATTGTCAGGCATCGAAAATAAGAGTTTGACAGCAGATTATTACCCAGATAGCATGTAAAGTTGCTGCATGCTTGATGTTTCTTTGATTGTAAACTGCCAACTCAAATTTGACAACGCAAGGTTTTGAAATACTGCTATATTAAATATGTCAGCGAAATTTTTGACAATATTGATGCAGTTTAACTGTAACTAAGAAGTTTAATTTTACCGTGCCTCAAGTGTATACTGTTGCAAGGCAAATTTAGCTGGTTAAAGTTTAAATTGCTATCTGGGTATACTGTTCAGATTCAGGTGTCATTTCGCGGAAATACGTTTCATTAGATGAATTCTTATAATTATCTATCTACCGCCCAAAATTCCAAACCCACTAATCGACACGTGTTTCGCCTCGTCAACGAAGCATCCTCAGGACATTCCAGATCCGGTGCTAGCTGACCGAATCTGATCTCTGGAATGTCCTGAGGATGTTTCGTTAAAAGGCGAAACATGTGTCGATTGTTATAATCATATCTAATATATAAAAATCAATGTTGTTTGTTCGTATTTTATGGGCTGCCATACTGTTCATCCGATTACGATGAAATTTAGTATGGAGATAGCTTGAATCCTGGGGAAGGACATAGGCTATTTAAAAAATAAAAAACGTGGACGAAGGCGAGAACATCATAAGAATTCATCACATCAGTTCATTATATTTGTATGTCGCTTAAGTTTATATTATGTACAAGTTATTGATATAAGTTCATATCGGTTTTTTTTATTTCTTATTTTAAAATATTACGTTGTGCCATTGTTTCTCATAAAAGAATAGCCAAAACATGAACACTTCAGACTCAAATTGCTCCCCTGTAAAATTACCATTTTTGAGTTGTCATCCTTGTCACAAGTGAACGAATATATTTTTATAACATTTTCGCATTTAAAAATACACTGAAAATGAACAGAAATCTACAAATTTTTACTTACGTCAAAATCTTTGTATATCTTTATATATTGAAATAAAAAATAGTGCGTCTGATAATGATCGTGTAACTTCTGAACGACTAGACCGATTGAGGTCATAATCCCACAATATATTTGTTTTGTGGAGACGATGGTCATTAGCTATGGCAGGATCCGATAATTGGTGCTGCAGTCAAGTTATTATAACTAAATAAAACTCATCGTAACATCTACCAGAAACAGTAGGACAACGTCAGCCAGCTAATTATACCTACATTTTATGCTCTAGCGTCAAAGACTTCTATATGCACTGAGGTAAAAGCGTCCTACCAAATTCTGTGCCGTTCAATATGAGTTAATTAACACCAGTGCGTGCGAAACGCGCGTTACGCGGTCTTACAAGAAGTGTTATTTAAAATCAGAAAAAGTTTAAATTACTCTCTTTTATTCTCGGCTTGATATACATCGCTTTTGAATTACACTTACAAATATTGTTAGTGTGCGTGTACCGTGTCAATGATTTAATTCAACGACCGCGAAGAAATGTTCGTTCTGTAGGGCCGTGTCTACTCCAATTTATATAGAAGTCTTTGCTTTGAATCCATGAGGAAGTAGTTATGTAGGACATTTGAGTAACTCAAAGCAATAGAAAATATCACCACTCAATTTCAGATAAAAGTTTGTATTTTCAAATCAATGTTTATAATGTTTTATTATGAGAGACGTAGTGTGATTGATTACCTCCTTCAAGTAGGTATTTAATTATTCAAGTTCAAGCCTATAAATATTGCAATATATTTTAATGTATTGCAGTTTAGATGTTAAATTATTTATCTATTTTTATTATTATTCTTTAAATCCTTAGCGATCTTAGAACCGCTGCTGTACCTACAGAGAATTCATTTAAGAAAATTCAGTGTAAAAATACAAAATTAAAATGAAGTTTTGTTCTAACTTAAAACTAAAAGATTGTTAGAGTCAGTTTTATCCATTGTCTATTACTCATATTTTAATTGATTGGATTGATATGATATGGATTGTCTGTCTACACATAATCCTACTAGCAACCCCGCTGGGTTCGCTCGGGAACTTGATTACGGAACGTCAATGCGTATCTACTTCTGTAGACTAAATTTTGATAAGAATAAAGATTTTTGTGATGGTACGACTCTATAATAGCTTTGTATAGCAAAAGGCCCTTATTTATAAACAGTTTTTAAAGCTAAAATATGTTTTGTCTTCATTTTCATATTGATTATTCTTTTAAATTAAAAAAGATGAAACATACATTAGCTTGTGTACGTTTAACTCGTTTATGAATGAGGGAGTAGGTGTACATCGCTTCCGATGTCACTAAAAATTCGAGAATATTATTTTGACGTTTAATTATATAACCAATTGTAATTTTGCAACAAATATGTCACTGTTCCTCAATTGTAATATTACGCATATTAGTTGTGATCATATATTTTAATTTATATAAACTTTCTGTTTGTAAATCACTAAGTATATAAGAACGTTAATATAGGCTTTCTGAGAAACTTTTGGAAAATTTTGTACAAATTATAGATACAACTTCTTACTTGTATATATTTGTAAGCTATAAAGTCCACAATTGACCTTCAAGGGTCGTTATGAAGAATTGTTTCCTTTTTAAGCTGATATTTCGGTATATTAATTTTTGTCATGTGTTGTAGATAAGTGATATTATGGAAGATTTTTCGAATACTAAATTTGTATTTTAATACGGTTGAGTATAGCGGGATTATAACGTCTCCATTCAGATGTTAATAAAGTAATATTTAGTGTAATAGTTAGTAGTTTGGATGATAACAATGTCAAATTATTTATTAATAATAAACAAATCAATTTTAATAATTATTAATTTGTATTCGAATTAGTGCGCGATTGGTCATATTACTTATATTGTAGTACTATTTTGTATAGAATCGCTGCTTTTATTTAAAAATTATCGATTTAGTGAGGAAAATAATAAAACAACTCGCATTAGTGCAAAAAGATTTGAAATATATGAAATATTATTTTCCGTAGTTAAATGTGTTTTTCAGTTTTATATTTTAGTAACATTTGGGAACTTATTTCCGCTTATACTCAATATAATACAATCGCCATAGGAGTATCGTAGCGAGGGCAGAAGGTACAAAAATTCCCATTTATATATTAAATTCTTAAGAGCCCGCCTATAAAGATTTTTGTGTTTTGTGATCTGGGTCTCGATATCTAAGAAGTGTAAGAGTTAGATATTTGGATACATACAACTTCCAACTCTTTATCTTGAACTCCTTAAACGTGGAAACATGATTGGAGAAACAATCTCGATAAAAAAAAATACAGAAAAAACTGTTTTGTACAAAGATCTACTTGCATCTCCGAAATTCTACAGTATTTTAAAATGATTTCTAATCAAATGGATAGGTAATTATAATATCTCAATTCTCTAAAATCGGTTTTTTAATTGATAATATAGTTTTCTTGCAAATTACAATTATGCGCAAAAACAAAGGTTTCTAATTGCCACTGCGAAAATCAACTATTGTTATCGCTAAAGGGCGCGAGGGTAACGAACGAATTCGACTGCATTGGGCTACATAGTCGGGCTGTTAAACGAAATATTACTGATTTTTCTTAACTACAATGTAATTTATAAGTGTATATAGCAATGAAACTGAACATTGGACGATAAGTGGGGGATACAGGGAAAGAACCGTGAAGGATATTGTCGCAACTGCAATTTTAGCTACGTACTGATGTTTTAAAGATTGCTATATATTTTCGGTGTCTTTTCTATCACAATGCACAATAATTAGTGAATTAGTTTTCTAAAAATGTTGAAACAGCGACGACAAATCGAACATATATTTTATTGAAATAATAGGGAATTACAGAATAGGTGTCCAGTGTTAATGATCATTTATATTTATTGTCGATTGTACAAATTATTCAATTTTAAAAAGTAACGTTAATTGCAAACATTTTGATAGAGCGGAATTTAAAATGGCGCCGTGCGTATTTTTTCTTTACGTTTCTAATACACTACTTTTAGCTTCAGAGTTCGCTTATGTTATAGTGTAATCTATATGTTACTGGAAAACAAAAAACATATCAATATATCAAAAAAAATTTAATATGTAAACTTTTTTACAATATCTACAGCAAAGACTGCAAATTTACAATTTTCATTTGCGTTTTATACTGTAAAATTGTAACAGCTAGATTGCATATGTGAGACCTGTGAAAATATCAATAGCTAGCTAGATATGTATATTTTTGTTGTGTCATTAATGTGATATTACATAAATATATTTGTATAATAGAATACGTGTTATAATAATCTCGGATCAAGATCATAACAGACGGAGCATTTGCTATAAGAGCAAGTCCTTTTTTTGTTGACCGAGTTTCTAGACTTTTAATAATGCGCGTCACTAGAGAAGGGTCACAGTGGAGCACAAAGTGGTCACATGACATATTGCTGTTTGTGTGAATACAAGTAGCCAAAACAAGATTTACGACTAGTTAGCAAATAATTATTTCAGTAATGTACGTGAAATCGGCCATAAGGCGACGCGAATGGCACTGACAGTGCGAGGTTGTCATATTTACTGTAGCCGTTTTACTGGTGGTTACTCTCAATGAGATACAAAGAGGCACGAACATTCGTTTGACATCCGGCGATAAGAGTGGCAACTTATTATGGCTTCATCCATTACGTTTTTTGGTCCGAGACAGTACTATAATTTGACAGTAACGACGGCTAAGTTTTGATACCCTATGTTAAGTTATTCTACCAAAATGTAATTGGATGATACCTATTAAACATTTACTTCTTTTTTGCAAATTAGAAACATTGAGTCATGAAGTAAAAGCCAGAATTATTTCCACTGATTATGATTTAGAACTGCCTGGACTAGGAACAAATGTTTTTACAGCAATCGACATAAGTTGACATAATAAAGTGTTCTAATATAACACAATGTCTCTGATAATCACATTGTTTTATAGGGAATAATAAATGTTTGTTAATTTTTAACGAAGTTATAATCTTTTATTCTACTCATTTCGAAAGAAGTGTAAATTTTACAGAACAGCCGTATGTCCCAAATGTCAATGTGAAATGCGAACATTTTATTACGATTTGAAATTGTTAAATCATTAAATGGGTTCCTTTTTTACAACTGTTTTATAAGTTTATAGTTTTGTACGGAAAATACGGAGTTCGCATTTTACGTTACGTTTCAATATGATATTTGGTGCAGTTAATAGAAATGCAAAAGTTGATACTGCGAAGATTACATAACTGAAAGAACTCATTAGCTGTGTTATTCAAGGGTTGATGCTAAAGATTTATTAAAATGTAGATGTAATTTTAGATTTTTGCTTAACTTGTGGACATCGGACATACTCGTAGCTAACCTAACACAACAATACAGTCGCACTGCATACGTTTGTAGTCTATTGGAACAAAAGTGAGCTTAATTACGTACAGCGTAAGGTATGTTTTCATCTGTAACAACCGATGCGACCATTTTAATAGAATTATAACGCTTTAGTTGATACGGAATATTTAGAAGATTCTGTGCAAACCAATTTCTGCTTTCTGATTAACTGTGTAGCACGTATAAATAATTTAAAATGATATGCAAACTGCACAATATTGTGAAAGCTCTGTTTCCGCCCTAATCAAAAGTTAATCGTATGACCTCTGCATACACTATCTATGGCGTTCTTTCAGTTGTGGAATAGACAAGAGACTTGAAAATAGAACAGCAATAATAAGTGCTATTAAAGAATATTGTAATGTTGAAAATTATTATTATACATATATACATATTTTAAACATTCTTGTAACATGTACCAACCTTCAAACAAGTATTAAATATTAAATTTTTTAATGGATTTATTATTGAATTATACAAGGTATTACAAAAATACCCTATACTACCGAAAGGGGGTTGACGTACCCATGAAACTGAATAACTTTCCCTAGTAACATGGGTCGAAATATGAAAAAAAAAAATTTAGATCTCATACTAATTTCATCAGCTGAGCGTACATTTTGCATGAGGACCAAAATTTTTTTCATATTTCGACCCATGTTACTTAGGGAAAGTTGTTCAGTTTCATGAGTATGTCAACCCCCTTTAGACGTAAATTGTTTTCATACAAAATAAATGACATTGCCGCACTATAGGTTGAGCGCTCCATGGTTCAAAATTCTAAATCTCCAAAAGACACAACTTTTCATTAGAATACGTGTTTTTATATTATAATATTTAACCAGACTGAGCTACAGGAACGGGTGCCCGAGTACTACTAGTACTGAGTAATAAAAACTACATTGATTTCATTGGATTTAAGCTTTGTAGTCTAATTCTATAACATCTTAAAATGGGTGTGAAATCCATGTAACGAGTGTCGGTCGCCACTCGGGCGATCTCGGCAAATAAGCACATAGTATATTTATAGGTATCTCTGAATAATTACATAATAATAATTATGCAGAATATTTTTGCTTTCTACAATAGCGGCAGCCAAGTTTGAACTGTCGCGAGATGGTCGTTATATGAGTAGTTAAAAATAAAATTTTGTTATGAATACGGTTAAATTTAAATATTTACCATATTAATAAGATTAGTCATAAATTTATTGTGGAAACTATTAATTTTATATTACATGTAATTTTAATCCGAAATAGCAAATTTAATTCGAAAACTGTTAATTTAAATACGATAAATTGTAGTTTGAATTACCAATGGTGTTGCTCATTTAAACATTTATATCCCATAAACATGTGATGAACGCTTACTTTGTTAAAGTTACTATTCTTGTCAAGTTTAGACTTAAGTTAAAAATATAAATACTGTTGTCAAATATAATAAAAATCTTTGCAATACTCTACTAGTTTTATTTAAGTTCTGGACCTGACTATGAAAGCTAAAAGCTCAACATGGCTTGTTTCAGTTTTATAAGTATGTGGGTCGCGACCCTTTGGGGGTCGAAGTATGGATAGTATAAAGGGGTCGCGAGCACTATAGTATTAAGCACTGTAATTTTTTTTTAAATTGGATGTTGAAGATATAAAAAAACGAAGTCTGACGACTGAAGGACTGACGAACGACAGAGAACGAACGAACGAACGGACAGAGAACGGACGGTTATAAGGTTACTTTTTTTATCAAAAACCTACCCTTAAGGGGTGAAAAGGGGGATGAAACTTTGTATGGGAAACGCTAAATCTCGGTAATGATACAATTTAGTGAGGCGGTAAGACTTTTTTTTATCAAAAATACATAGGCTACTTTTTTTATCAAGAATCTGTGAAAAGGTTGGACGAAACTTTGTACGGGAAATGCTAAACCGCTGAACTGACTATGATGTAGCATGGATATAGTTTTTTGACACCTGGGACTGGACACAGGCTACCTTTTTATCAAAAAACTACTCCTACGGGTGTGAAAAGGGGGATGCAACTTTAGACTATTAGATAGACTACTTAATTTTTAGAAAATCTATCCCTAAAAGGGTGAAAAGGGGGATGAAACTTTGTATGGGAAATGATAAACCGCTGAACCTATTATGATGAAATTTGGCATGGAGATAGTTTAACATTACTGAATGGACATAGACAATTTTTTTTATCAAAAACTCATGCCTAAGATGGTGAAAACGGGGATGAAACGATGTATGGGAAACGCTAAATAGTGATAGTGAGAGGTGCGGCGATAAGACTTCTTTTTATCAACAATACACAGGCTACTTTTTTTATCAAAAATATGTGAACCTTTTCACAGGAACGGGAGGGAGGGGGACGAAACTTTGTACGGGAAACGCTAAACTGCTGAACTGATTACGATCAAATTTAGCAGGAAGATAGTTTGACATCAGAAAAAGGGTCATGAGCTACTTTTTTTTGACAAAAATTTACACCTATGATGATGATGAAAATGGCGACGAAACTTTGTGTGGGAAACGCTAAATCTTGGTAATGATATAATTTTACTGTCAAATTTTGTGATAAATACTCATTTTGACACAATGACTTCGATTCCACCATTTTTCAAATTTTTGACTGTCCATCTATCTATATGTCGTTTTATAACTGCATAATGACTTGACTGATCTTGATAAAAATCGGTGCGTAGTACGAAAATGTAAATGCGCTCATGATAGACTACTTATCTTTTTACAAAGTCTACCCCTAAAAGAGTGAAAAGGGCGATGAAACTTTGTATAAGAAATGGTAAACCGCTGAACCGATTACAATGAAATTTGGCAGGGATATAGTTTGACATCAGAAAACTGGCATAGGTTACTTCTTTTATCGAAAATGTACCCCGAAGAGGGTGAAAAGGGGGACAAAACTTTGTATGGAAAACACAAAATCTTGGTAATGATAAAATTTGGTGCGGTAATAAGACTTTTTTTTATCAAAATCACATAAACTACTTTTTTTATAAAAATCTGTGGAAAGGGGGCGGGAGGGAGGGGGATGAAACTATGTACGGGAAATGCTAAACCACTGAACTGATTGTGATGTAGCATGGATATAGTTTGACACATGGGAACGGACATATGCTACTTTTTTATCAAAAAACTATCCCTAAGGGGGTGAAAAGGGGGATAAAACTTTGAATGGGAAATACTGAACCTCCGAACCAATTATGATGTTTGGTACAGAGATAGTATGGGTCCGGAGACAGACGTAAGCTTAAACGTAGACTTTTTTTCAGATACAATGTTTAAACATGCTATGCATATTTACATATAATTTAACCTAATCCGAGAAAGCCACGAAAAAATTTTCCGCGCAGACGAATTCGCGGGTACAGATTGTATACGTATATAATACTGGTACTATGTGCTATGTTGTACAGTTGTAACTTGTACCTATCGTGGATTTCCAAAAAAATGATTTGTTAATATGGGTAGTCGAACTCATTGTAGGGATTTTATATACACACTAGCTTTTGCCCGCGGGTTCGTCCGCGTGGATTTCGAAAAAAATGTTAATGTAGTCAGTCTTATTGGGGCATTTTATAACGGGTTAAAATATTAAAGCCGCTTTGAATTAAAATTAAACCAAAAAAAATGTACAACCCTATCGTTATGCCCTACATTCTAAATGTTTAGTAGCAATGTAAAAACGGTGATATTAGGGTTGCTTCATCTTTATTTTTTTTTAATTTTGCGGTGTTACACTTGAACTAAGTATTGACTTTTGGCGAAGTTGTAGACTGTAAATTTTCCGTTGTCTTTTGCATTTACACATGCTTTCGAAGTATCCTTGTATACGCATTTGATGAAGTTAGTTATTTTTAAATACACGATATTTTCCGTGCACTATAGAGGTAAAGCGCCTGATCATATCTTGCGCGTAAATTTGCATGATCGTCGTTTACTTAATCTTTAGTAGGAAGAAATAAATCACTTATGTTTGTGCCTTGGCATTGTTCGGAAACTGTTACTTCAAAGCACTTTTGAGTGCTATCACAATTGCAATTATAATTGGACCACCAAAATCAACTAAAAGATAGGTACGTGCTACGAGATGTAGTAGTCACAAAACCTCTATATGCTACAGTTTTGCTGAAAAATCTGCATAAAACATCTATTTTTCACGTTTTCTGTTCTCCCTTCGCCTTAATATAATATAACCTCAATTAGTAGCAAATAAATTTAACGACTATTTTATATCAGTTGGTAAAACTAGCGGGACCCGTATTACTAGAGGATACCGAAATCAAACGGCTCAATCCGTGATAAATTCTATATTTCTTGAACCGGTGACTGAAAGACAAATTTATAATATAATACAAAACATGAAAAATAAAAGAATAACTAATATCGATTCCCTTACAAGGGTAAGTAACAAAAATTCTATACCACAAGGTAGTATATTGGGATGTATACCATTTTTGATATGTATCAACGACCTACCGAAAGCAATAAACTTGGCATGTGTTCTTTTTGCAGACGATATCTCACTTCTTTTTAAATTTGGCGATAAAATACAAAATTAATTACAAATTGATGAAACCTTTAAAAAAACTCAATTATGGTTGCAACATCACAATTTAGAAATTAATCTCAAAAAAGCTAATGTTATGTTATTTAAAACATATCAAAGAAAACCAATGAATGTAGATTGCATTATAAAAATTCTAAACATCTCGGCGGTGAGTGAATTCTCCTTATTAGGAATAACCCTAGATACCCACTTATTCCGGTAAGACCATATCGGAAAAATTTCGGCGAAACTGTCAAGGTTTGTATTTGCCTTAGGCATTTCAAAATCAAATACTAACTACGCGACCGCCTTAACGTCGTATTACGCATATGCATACTCATGGTTCTCTTACAGGATTGAACTGTGGGGCGACAGTACAGACTTCAAAGACCTCTTTATCTTACAAAAAAAATGTATTCGAATTCTATGTAATTTAAAAAAGAATGAAAGTTGTAAACCACACTTCATAAGCAAAAAAATACTAACACTACCTTCAATATATATTCTAAAAGTATCAACATTCGTAAGAAAATATAGAAATAATTAATTTAAATCAAAGAATGACATCTGCACGCGGTATGAATTTAGAAATAAAAATAAATTACAATTACCCAAAGTCAAATTAAAAACTGTAGGAAAGAGTCCAAATTTCAGATTTAATAATATATATATAACAAACTTCCAAATGCTATAAAATCGGAAGAAAAAGATGAATTATTTAATTATAAATTGAAGTCGCTATTAATAAAAAAATGTTACTACAGTGTAAATGATTTCCTCTCACATAGCACGTTGTAGAAGGGTTTGCCGTGTGTCGCCATCAGACGACACTACTCTAATTAATAATGAAGCACAGTCGTCCGAGACGTGTGCATGTACTTTTATATTTGATTTGTTTTTACATTGATAATAAAGACGATACGTGAAATTTATTAAAAACGCTCATCCTCATCACATATAATATTGCAGCGCCCCAACGCGGGGTTCATGTATTGTACTTATTGTTTACATACTGTACCATAACATTTGTAACTGTAAAATACATGTACGCAACTATGAAATAAATAAATAAAACATAATAACTGGAGTACAAAACATATGTCAACATTGTACCTTTGTCGCGTAGTATTTAGGAAGTCTGATTTTAACTTGCCACAAATGTGTACAGTTGCATGGCAAACTTAAAGCAAACTTCTCTTAGATACGCTTAAATTTGAACGTATTTACATTATACTTGTTTGCACATATTTTAAATTTATTACACGTTTGTTTCAAGTCTAAATCTCTATCTGAGTTGCGTCACAAGTTTTTAATGTAGGTATAAGTCGATATACGTACGTACTTACGTTATGCATATTTATAATTTTTCTGAAATGCTTTAAAGTATACTTTTGTTTCTCACGATTTATTCCTGGTGGACAGTCGGCTCAAGAAGCAGATTATGGACACAATACTACATAGAGGAGGATTCCCACGATATGGGAACAGACTTCTTTCTCGTGATAACTAGAAGTAAGGGTTCTGTTTGCAATTGAGAGCGATCTTAATGAAGTGTTACACTCGCGAGTCAGAAATTGAAGGAAGTCATTAGTATGAAAGAGAATGAGAAGGCGATAAGTTTGAAATGTGAAAAGGCTGCGGGAGAGATGGTGTCTGCTGAGATGATCAAGCATGGTGCTCCTAGGGTCTGGGAATACTTTTACAAAATGTGCAATCTTTGCTGGCAGAAAGGCGAAATCCCTATCGGGATTTCGAAGGACTGGCGCCCCGTAGTCGTAGTACCTCTATAAAGGGAAAGGTTGATCTGACTGTGCGTGCTATGGACTGTTGCGGGTCACTGCATCAGGTGATACGGTTACTCGTTTGCCCCCTCTGATATAAAAAAAAAACTATCAGCTTCGTGAGCTTAGCAAGTAGTCTGTGCCAATGTGTGACTGAATGCATGATAGACATTTCTTATAAGAACGGTAAGGGTTGTGTCGGTAGGAACAGAAATGTCTAGAACAAGTGAACGAAATTGTATATCTGGGGAGTACGTTTTCGAGGAATGAGAGATGTGAGTTGGACGATCGTCGAATCCAAAATTCTGAAATCCCCATCACTTGGAGACATGTCCCTGGTAAACCCGCTGCTGATTGAACACCGCTGATTGTGCCTCTTGCGGTTTGTTGGCCCTCAGTCTTGTTGACCATCCCCTGTGGTAGGGTCCTGCAGCTCGTCCCTGTCCTGGACAGCGGTTGAGGCTTCGGGAGACCGCCGGGTTGGCAGCTTCTTCCGCCAACGAATCAGTTTGGCTATGCAGAAGTAATGGAGTCTGCTGGGCACCCTAAGCAATGACAGTTTTCTAAGCGGCAACTTTGAGGAAGTCTATTATTTAAGATGTGTAGTTTTAAGTCTGTAAATATTAACGTTAGGATAGGATTCAAAATTGCTACGTCAAATATGACAATAAAGTTTTCGACAATGTTGCTGCAATCTAATAATTTTTAGTAGGTATCAAATTTTTGATATATTTTGGTAGCTACTGTTGTGTTTACCTCACGGTTGCCCTTTGATACAAAGATGGAGTCTCATACCTGAATAACTCCAGCATAAAACTCTTATTGTCGATATTGTAGTCACTAGTTTGATTCAAACTTGTCACAAGTGTGTAGCAAACTTGATGCCCAAATTGTTATCTTTGTTCCATACAGCGTTAGGATATGAACATTGTACAGCGTGGGTAACTAGAAAGTTTAATTCAAACTTGTCACAAGTGTATAGAGTTGCACGGCAAACTTGGCGCAGCGATAGGGTATGTATGTGATGTTTCTCATAATAACAAAAAATCACCATAAACTTTTAGAATTACTCTTCTGTAAAATTACCTTTTTTGAGTTGTCATTTTGTCGCAAATTGTTATTTCTAATAATTTATTCACTACTGTGTCAATAATTTTGAATTACTTCAATTAAATGTAAGCATATTCCAGTTTCAAGAGCTTATTGACGTAATATTCTGGAAATCCGTGGATATGTTGAAAATGAAACTACGTTTGCAATAGAAAACATCTCTTTATTGTATTGTAATCGTGTGTTAGTCATTTGAGTGTTGTACATTTATGTGGAATAGCTGTTCGTTGCGCCACTGGCGTACAGTATTACCTAAAATATAAATCGCCCCGACACCTCGCAGTAGACCATAAACTTAGTAAGTATTAGCGTATAGACCAACATAGAGCTCGCTGACGCGTGACGATTATCAATTCGTCATTGTCACAAATACTTCTTTGAAATAGAACAAATATAACACAAAATAATAAAATAAGCCAACAGTGATATCCACAGCGTGACGACTTGTGACGACATGTCATTCAAAACGGGTTACAATAGCGTTCCATTCGCTGTTACTTTCCTACTCTTGGCTCTATCATAAAAGATTACATTCTCACTCGCACTTGTATAGACGTACAAGTTTATGCAATAGACAGATGTTGCTAGCGCGGGAAACTTCAATCTACCAATGGCAAAGTTGAGTATTTATCGCGCTAAAATCCTGCGCTGTTATTGGTTGATCAGTTGCATGTGCGGAGTGCACCATCTTGTTTTATCACTGATTTATTATTACGTTACAAGATATATTCTGCTTATTACTCATGAAAATAAAGTTAAAAATAAATTCTTTATGCATTTCGCGAATCCGGCTACAGTCTGGAATCGAAAGGAATTATATTCTGGGTAATACTGTACTTATTTTTATGTACTGTTGTCTGGTACATTAACTGAGTAATATTTATTTTAATCAGATGTCAAATTATGATTTAATTGAATAAACACAAATATGAAGTTAATAAACTGAACATTTAATACAATAATACAAATAACACAAAACATTTACTTAATATTTAATGAAGATGGTCCACTCGTTCAAAAAACATAACTAGGCTCAAATCCAGTAGCTTTGGCCACCCAGCAGAGTCCTTCGTAGGTTATTGACCGATTCCAACTCCACTTGACTCGATATGGACAGAACGAATCATTTCGAAGTTAACGATTTTAAATGAGTAATATTTGAACATTGCAAAATACTTTTTGAACGAGAGCCAGACAACTTAACACATCGATACATTGAATTAATAATAGTAGATAATAGAACCTAATATATTATATTATAATGATATAACACATAACGAACCAGACGCGAATCCAGTTTGCATCTAACACTTATAAACATTTATATATACTCGCGAGCAAAACAATCGGCCCATTTTACACTTTTTGGAACGGATGCAACTTCATCGTATTAAGACGTTCCTATTGATACACTGCTCTTAAATATTATGTTATTGTTGTTAATATTCTTTATGTACAAATCATTTCATTAGATATACGCCTAGATGCAACAAAGTCCATTAAAGTTAATGCCTAATTAAAGATCATACTGTCGCTTTTTGAGAATATAGAAATCAATGGAGACAGTACATTTAAATACATGGCATTTATTAACATTATTGAAACTGGTTATTGCAGATAAGCCGACTTTTTTGTTCGCAACCGTATTAAATTATATCGAAAACAGCTTTCGGCTTTAGTTATAATACGGTATAAAATATAAAGTATAAAATATAGGGTGGTTCTGTTCTTTACCTCACTTCTCTGACCATTTGCGCACTAGCGTGTTAGCCGACCATTATTAAACTCAATGACAGCCTTATCACATTATCGATTTGCGAGCGTGTTTCCAACGATGCGACTCGTGAACGTGCACACGGCAATTTTGCATGTCGCGTTCACTGCGAGTGGGCAACAAGTTCGCCGCGAGTGGGCAACAAGTGTGCCGCGTGTGGGCAACAAATTCGCTGCGAGTGGGCAACGAGTTCGCCGCGTGTACGCAAGCTCGTTGCCTGCACGGAGATGATCACATCGGATTGCCGTGACAAGGTCTTTTGCGTGCACGTGTCAAAATCGCTGCGTGCACGTTCACCAATTCACTAGTCGCATCACTGGAAACGCTCGCGAATCGCTAATAAATAAGATTGTAAGAACTGTAAATCAACATCAATTACATCAATATTTTTTTGGAGTTTTTGGAATTTTAATTTAAATGAGTTTATTCTGGCGCAAATTATTCCACATACGAGATGACCTGTCATCTGCAGACCAGGTGGTATGCGCTGCATCGACTTTGCGTACATGTGACCCAGCGGCGAACGCTTCACCCGACAGTGGAGCACCCATTATCCATTGACAGTGTCACGAGCGCTCTCACGACCAAACGAAGCGTCGCCACTCGTCCCGCACGCAACAACCCGCGAGCACGGCACGTGCGTACATCGTGAACTTGAGTCCTTAAGCTCTTACCGAAGGGCCGTATATAAAATTTAGTTATAAAATGTAATATCAAATACGCTAAACATATTGCTACAGCTAACTATAATAAGTGATCGGCTGTCCTGGCGCCATTGGATCCACCGATCAGATCTACTGTATTTAGAATCTGTTACGACATCCCATGAGTGTACAATTTAGGCAAGTATTAATTAATTAATGAATAGTACAAATTAACACATACACAGTTATATTAATACTGACAATTATATATCGAGTAATGTTACCAAATAATGTAATTTATTTAATGTCACTTGATGTATACGAATTGTTCTTACACGCTATCGATAAACATAGTTATTCCTATCCCTGTTTAGATCTATTGAATGTACAATATACTAAACATGTGTCTTAATTCTTTAATGAGTACAATAACACGCAACATAGACTTAGAGCCTCCGCTGGAGAATATATATTATTTTCTCTTATTGTCATACAACCCACGATCCTTCGCGACCGCATAGAGCCCCTCCCACCACATTTGCGAGAGTCGTGCGTATTTTGCTGATAAATTTACATATATTCGAAATATCCAGATATCAGAGCTATTGCGCCAGCAGAGGCATTTCATAGCATAGTATACAAAATTACCTACGTTTAATTACTAAGAAATTAGCCTAGCATATCCTTTAAATATGTACAGATAATGTAAACTAAATGGAATCGTTGAACAAAAATAACAGTCTATTAACGCGAGTTCATCATACAGTACTGGATGAGGTAGACTGCCACTTGACACTTCACGAAATTTAATCTTTCGTAAGGACGGAAGAACTGCGCTCTACACCGTCTAGTGATAGGAGTCTGACGGCGACACTGTTGTATTAGGTTTGGGGAAAAGACAGCGACGGGTTAGAGGCGGAAAACGTTCGAAACACAAGCCGTATTCTGGATACCGTGTGGTGTCGACAACATATTCCCTGAGTATAACCGAATGACATTTTAGTTACCTAGTACCATTTCATTCATGATCAGTCGGCGAGGACAGAATCGCCAAGTGCGGTTAGGGCTCATTAAATAAACATACTCTTAGAGCTCTTAAGTGACGTGTGTCCTCTGATCCTGGATACGAACTCAACATTTGAGTTTTTGATTTTGCAGTACTGTTTTTCTGTTTTTAGGAGTCATTTCAATCTTACAATAAATCAACCCCATACCCTTAAATTTCATACCAGTGACTTATATTCCATGTAAACAATTAAACAATACATAATCTCAATTAATATTAAAGTAAAATTTATAACAATTAAATGATAATGGCTTTGTAATGCAGTGCTTAATTACCAAAATGGAAATCACGCCACTCAACTGGCAGTACGAAATGAATCATGAAAACGAAAATATTATGGAGAGGTAACCAAAATGAAATTCGTTGATAATAAATCTCAAAGTTTTTAAATTACAATAATAGCAAATTTTATAACAATGGAGAACCGTACAAGCAATTACGATTGTGTAATTAATGTACCTCCAATCTATCTACCCCCAATGTCACGATCTGTGGCGTTTCGATCAAGAGCTAAGAACTAGACTTTTTTATTCTGAAGTTCTTTGCTCTGTCGTAATTTAAAATTCATCCTCAGTAATACTTATTTACATTTCAGAATAAATTTCACACAAATTATGTATAATCAATGGTTCTCCAATACTTGCTAAGAATAAATATTTGAGGTCTAAGGTCTACTAGCATTGACTTACAGTTAAGCTGTTTTGGGGTCATCTGCGACCCCTAGAGCACCTGATCCAGTCCATAATTGTGCAATGGGGTAAACCCCTTGAGTTCATTGTCGAATTCATATAGTTGTAAGTAATGGTATTGAAATTCGATTATTCGTTTATAATCTAACATTTACATATAATTTCCTAATTCCTAAGTTTCAATAATAAATTTCAACACTTATTACGTCGAAGTATAGTAAAGTTCCTTAAATGAAATGAGTAAATTACGTAAATAGGGTTGTGATCATTGGAAGTGATAAGCTCCCCCAACGAACCCCCTGCCGACAACCACAGGTATTTTGGTGCGATCAGTCTGTCCCTAAACCGACCCCACTGCTAACAATGCACACATGGTGAGTTCACTAACCGAGGACCACCCATGAGCTCGCCGTACCCGGACGAGACGACGGACGACCGGCCGGCCCCGGACGAACCCGGCTCGGCAGCGATACGCCGCCGTACATACACTTGCATGACTATTTTTGTTCTACAATTTACCTAAACTCCTCAGTCTTCGCGTGGTTCACTTTGAGGGATTCCGATTCCCTCCGATTTTAACCTGAAAGTAATAAACCTCCTTCAAGACCATTTCATCATTTCACACAAAAAAGCATTACAATTAAGCGGACACGTGAGCTGTCGCGAGCGAAACGGCCGACGCACGCAGCGGGGGCGAGCCGCGAGGATGACGCATCATAGACGACGCGGTATATGCGAATGAAACACGATGACAGGACGGACAAGAGTATTAGGGTATAATAAACGTACTTAACAAATAACCACGTAATCGTAACATCCGGTAATCCAAACTGACGTCTCAATGATTCGAGAACCGTTCTGTACTTTGTTTCAGCAGTACTATCGATCCTTGGCTGCCGGACGTATAAATACAGCAAGACAAACACGAAATTAATATAAATACGCAAGTGACAAAGTGGTAGACATCATAGCAACACCGCGCTAAGTATTTTGTATTTTCCGTGACTGATCGATCGTGATCGGACGCTTTTGAGCTTGACAGACATACTTGAAAAGAGATGAAGCACTCATCATCACGAAGAGGATGAATCGTCTCCGCTGACGATAAGAACGATTACTTCGATTATCGATTATATCGATTATTTATGCCGATGTTGCCATTCTAAATAATCTATGGTGTTACTACGAGTCCTATAATTTAAAAAAATGCGCATTTATTTCAATTTTCCGTTTCCTTACTGTTTTATACACGGCCGTATGGAACGGCACTTTTCGTTATACAATTGAGTATACAGTAGATTTAAAATCATTAAGAATTTAGCATGATATATACTTTCATTATTCACTAAAAATTTATCTAAAATAAGAATACGCTCGAGGCAAAATATAAATAAACAGAATATAAATTGCGCCACGATTATGTAACAATAAAAAAAATGTATAAAAGAATATGAATCTACAGAAATCTAGCGAGTTTTATTAATCGAATATTTTACAACTAGGAAAAAACGTGGAAAGCTCTAGATGTAAATAGCCTTGTCTGCTCCAAAAGTCAACCTCTCGACAAATCCTTCCTCCAAACGGACTTTGAGGGCCAAATGGAATATCAGCATTCTACTTGCCACCCAATATCAATCGGAGAACCGCTCATGACCTACCAATTTCATACTTAGCGTAAAAAAGGAGTATTATAAGTCGGACGCTATTGTCTGCCGTGATTGCCTGTGGTAAGGTATCTCGTTCGGTTGAACCGGTCTGCATGGGCGTCTTTATTAGAGAGCTGTAGTTTTCGAGAATGTTCTTACGTATGTTTGATGGAAGTGAATCCAGATTGTTTTTAAATTTTAATTAGTTTGCTCCCTCGGCAGAACAAGATCATATGCCAGTGATTTAAATGTGCGGTTCAAAATCGATGTTCCGAATGATACGTCAATAGCGCGACTAACTTAACATAACTTGAAAAAGAACAAAATTGCAATAGTGTTGACAGCCTTAAGGACTAAGATGTGCCTATTGTGCTTGATATTTTCCCGACTGACTCACTCCACATCGGAAAACGACTGTACAAGTAAAGTCTCCTGTTTGGCGTCAGGAATAGTGAGTAGCGATCTGGACGAATCCCGCACAAGGATTCGATTCCTACCCGTGCGTCACCATAAGCAACTTGAATCATTGAGCAGATGTGGCCTCAAAATTTGAGTTCTGAAATAACTGTTTTGAAATTTATTAGGTTAGATTAAATCGTGACTATTGTCAACCTACTACCCCTAAATCTAACTATGGATATTATGCATTCTTTGCTCCCTTAGTCTCTTACGACACCCATAGCAAGAATAGGCTGGCCTTATTCTATGCCGGGGCCACACAGCGTAATCGACGAGAGAAAACAGATTAAAGCAGCTTGTTCCAAGCCGAGTTTCCTGACACAACACAACTAATATATTGACAATTTGAAAAACAAAACAAAACGTAACAAACATAAAATAGATTGTAACCAGATTGAGGAACGCCTACGAATCGGTAGATCTATCACGAGAAAATCTTCACGCGAAAACTAACTTCATATGATAAATTCCGCTAGATGTTATTGCCTTCTCACTCGCTCTAGTCAACGGGCGGAGTGAGACGGGGAAGTCCAATGAAGTTAGTTTTGTATATTGTATAGACTCAGGTGTTACATTGCGGAAATCCATTTCATGTGATAAATTCCCAAAATCTTTAGCTATTTTCCGCTCAAACTCCAAAACCACCAATCGACACGTGTTTCGCCTCAACGAAGCATCCTCAGGATGTACCAGAAATAGGATTCGGTCAGCTAAACAGCACCAAATCCGAATTCGGTTGATAAAATGATTCGGCGCTGGTTAGCTGACCGAATTCTATCCCTGGTATATCCTGAGGATACTTCGTTGAGGCGAAACACGTGTCGATTGGTGGTTTTTGGAGTTTGGGCGGAAAATAGCTAAAGATTTTAGGAATTTATCACATGAAATGGATTTCCGCAAAGTAACACCTGAGTCTATACAATATACAAAACTAACTTCATTGGACTTCCCCGTCTCACTCCGCCCGTTGACTAGAGCGAGTGAGAACGCAATAACATCTAGCGACAATAGCTGTGTTGAAAATTCATACGTGACAAAAGTGTTGGTCATTTAAATCTCCATTATTATGTGCGTGATTTGTAGTGAGATATTTTTATTTCTATAATGTATAGGTACATTATAAATGGCCTAAGTTCAAGTACAATGTGTGTAGAGAAGTGGATTTTTGGAGGCTTTCATTGAATTTGTCTCAAAATTTTAAATTTTTGCTTCTATAAAAATCAATAATTATAATCCTATGCACGAGATATGATCTTGTTCAAAAGTTTTAAATAAACATTTGATACAACGCTATAATGATGTATGAGCGTTTGTATGGAAAGTATGAAGAGTCGGCTGCTCTTATAAACTTATAAAACTTATAAAACTGATATCAAAAATTAAATAATAGATCGTTTTTTCCGTTGCCTTTGTTTAATTTTAATTCACATTATACATATCCACAATAAAACGCATTGCGATAGGCACAAGAGAAGAGATGAGGGTGCGGATACAAATAAAACGCTGGTTTTTTGCTGCGCTATTGAAGACACAACCAAAGATAATATTACACAAAAATCTCGACTAATCAGAAAAGAGTTATTAAAATTACAACTCGAGAAAAAAGAAGAAAAGTAGAGTGATTGCGACTTTTCAAAACAATCACGCGCTGCGCGAGTAAGGTTTTAATTCAAAATATTCTCAGTCCATGATTGAATAGTAAATAATTCAACAAATTCTAAAAACTGGAGACTCAGCCAGCTAAATGGTCATATTGGAAAATTTATACCACTAAGTCTTTTAATTGTTATATAGAAGCGCTTTCAAAGTCGCGACTACAATATAACCTGTGCAGCTGTAATGTGTAGCGACTATAACTATCGAGTATGAATGTATATTACTTAGGTTTTTTTGGCCCATTTGAGGTCATGTAGATGTTTATATGACTGCTATATAACATTGGCAGTATAGTCTCATCCACAATTTTGCTAGTTGAGGAATATACATATTCATAATCCTATAGTTAACTTAAAATTACATTTCATTTTTAATTTTGAGATATAACGCTTATCGCTCGTATGGCTCCAGTGACGTCACATTACAGTAACCCAGTTGTTAAGTGTCTAAAGAGTTTTATAGCTCGCGCCACATACTTGAACCGCGCAGTAATGGATTTTTAGGCGTAACTCTTCAAAGCGAAATTTAATAAATTTTACTAATCCTGGAATTCAATAATTACATAATACTATCGTTGAAAATTGTTTGCGCGAATCATTAAACATATATATGCACGCCATCTTTGGGTCAAATTTTATTTGGCCCGAACTGTATATACTATGAGTTGAGCAATATACACCATTTCATATGTATTTTAAGTGTGGTATATGTGTACCGTGGTAGAAGAATGTGTGAGAAGAGATTTTAGAGATGAAAGGACTTATTTAAGGACTCTAGTGACTGTTACATCAATAATTAACATAAAAAACTAGTGGCGACATCTAACTATGCTAGACTACACCACTACAAAGTCAAAAATTCATAGGACAATTTTCTGTATGAAGTGAAATAACCCTGGTAACGACATCGAAAGGAAGTGACGAACGCATCATACTAAGCGGACGTCACACGAAGCAGTCTTAGAAATTAAACAGCTTCCTATTTTTGTTAGGTATTTAGTTTAATAGAGAGAAATTAGGAATTGCATGTGTTGCAGGGAAAGGGGTGATTATGGTCATGAAAACGAGCGAACGTGTAGGAATAATGTCGGTCACTATAACCGACATAACTTCTTAATGATAGGTCATAACAAGCGACATGTCACTATAAGCGAACAAGCACTCCTTACATCCGAACTTTGTTATAAAAGATTTTATATGAAAACCAAACTCAATATAGGCGGAGTCATAATAAACGGATTCCTCTGTATTCTTAATAGCGTAGACTGTGACGTCACAAGACCGAGCTAGAAATTCGAAACCGAGTAAAATACATTGGCGATTAAACAAAATACAACACAATATTTTTTGTATTGTCGAACACTTTACGCCGATCTTCGCATCAAACGAAAATTGGAAAGAGTAAGATGATCAGAAAAAAATAATAATTGATGATAAGAGTATAATGAGAATGAAATAAAGAATAACTTATAATTGATAATAATGTCAAAAAAGTTCAATAAAAAAAAAAGATAAGATATCACGAGATAAATAGAGCCATGCGAAAAGCATTTTCTACTGTACACTAAGGGTGGCTGGCTTGTACCAACTATTTAAACTCGATTTAAGGATAAGACATCTCGATTGCACCAATTATTTAATAAGTAGTGCAAGCGAGATGTCAAATCCTTAAATTAAGTTTAAAAAGTTGGGTGCAAGCCACGCCTAATCTCCAACTTGGAACCTCCAATGGGTTCATTTAGTGAAAACTGTTCTCCTAGATGCCGCTGTAGTCTTCTATCTGTCACGTATTTGCACGTACTTGGACAGATAATATATTTGAAGCATTGCAGTTAATTTAAGCATATCAGTTTGAAATCTGTAACTCACAATGACTTTTGATTTCGCTATTTTAATATTTTCTCACGACGAAATCTTTAAACTCCCGTTTCTTCATAATTTAACGCTTATTCGGCTAATTGCGTTTCACGCAATAGTTTTACAATTGCGCTAAAAATACCGCCCTCTAGTGACAGTTTGTTACCCCATTGGAAGTGTCCAGTTAATTGTACACCTTAGTTTATAATCGGGCCTTATATGAACGTAGGTATCCAACATTCGTGTGCTTTGAGTCTACGACGAAGTCCAACTCGGACGCAATAGATAGCGTTAAATGACGGTAGGACCGGACGGCACCTACGTATATATAGTTTTACAGTTAAAATGAACACAACATCGACGTCTCGTTATATAAAATGTAAACGTCGAATAATATGTTAAAAAATTCACATGGTTAGGTGAAAGTGGGTTTTTCGTAATTAAATTAATCACCTACTATGCAGCGTGAAGCGACACGCACCCCTGGTAGTTATATATACTGGTATTTCAAATACATTTATCTGTTTACCAAATAGCTGATTCGTGGCCGTATAACGCAAGGATAAATACAAAAATCTTATAAAACAACAGCTAATGTCGGCGCGAATTTAATAACATAGTTAGTATTGAGAGGGTATTGTAACGCGAGACAGCGTTAGCGGGTGTCATGACCCGATTCATGAGTTAACGCGATCCCTCGTAGGTATTGCAATGCGTTCAACTTGTCAGTATTGTAACGCGATTTAACAAGAGCTATTTTAAAGCGATTTCTCGTAACTACTCGCTCGATGGATACGGGTATGGGTGTCTCGATCTGTTGTAACGACGCAAGCGGGTATTGTAACATGATTCAAGGTGGGTATTTTAATTTAATTCGTTTCATACACAGATCAGTAAGCAGTATTAATGGAATTTAGTAGTTCTATAACGAAAATAAAGGTCAAATTGTAGTGGGACTCTGTTATAATTTGATAGTTTATATTGAGAGTAGTTGTTGAACTTTCGAGAGTGAGTTGTGGGCGTGGCCGCCGCTTAAGGCGCGTTAACGCGCACGCGTAGTTTTATGTAAAGCATCCGTTGCGAGTGGGCATTGTAACGCGATTATCGTCAGTACTGCGCGTCCGACATTTGTTGCGGTTTGTGAATGCGTCCAGGGGCGTGTCGCGTGAACGCATGCATTGGACTAATTTTTGACGTATTTGTAGATGATGACTCCGGCCAATAGCACGCCGAAGGTGATGGTGATCGGTTTGAAGGACCTCTTGATCGCCTGCCAGCGTTCGGAAGATCGCGCCTGCCGTTTCGTTGCGGCCACGTGCTCCGCCAGTTCGCGGTCGCGCCGCCGCCGGAGCTCCACCATCGGACTGAGAATACTGCAACACACGTTGGAACACATCCGTTGTATGGAACTGAACTCATTTTATGTCAATTTATATTTATTGCATTTTTGGGAGTTTTAAGGTACACACGTGATAGTATATTGGGCGTTAAAGTTCTGTACAAACGCCAAGAATTGGCGCTGAATAGTCTTCGCATTTTTCCAAATAATCCTTTTCAACTCCAGTACAAGCTACTATCATTTTACTGGCGAGTGTTAGGGACTACTATGCAACAAGAAGACAGACATTTAAAGTTAGAGATACAGTCATTCTTTACGTGAAAATGGCAGAAATGTTTGTAATAAATATGAAAGAGATGAAAACCCGTTACATTTGCCTTTATCATATATCATAAACTACGTCACAAAAAGTTCATGATTTTTGTTCTCGCCATCCTTATCATAGATGGTCGTATTTTGCAAACTTTATAGAATATAGCACGACAAGTATGAGTCAGATGCACCTGGGGAAAGTTAGGTTGATATTTTTAGCATTAAATATTTTTAAGAGAAACATTTCCCTTAACTATCACACCTCTGCATACGTTAGATTTTCAAATAAAACAATTAATTGAATTTCGAAAAAAAATTTTGTTTTTTATTACAACATAACATAATATTTATTTGTGATCTTTTTTACAAATGAAGTACACGAAAGAAGTACATAACAAGGCACTTTTAAGTCTTCGCAATGATTGATATATACTGAAATATCACAAATTAAACATTTTCAAAAATACAAATGCCACGTATTTTATGATACACAATCACGATTTTTTTTATAAATGACCCTTACTATTTTCTATAACATATATTTTATTCGAAATTTTTACAAGGATAGAAAAGTGCTTGAAAAGTGAAAAGTTACTATCCATATATGATTATTATACAGGCTGTATATGAAAACGGGACAGTTACTTTAATGGATGAAAGGGCATAATTTTAGTATGTAGTTATAAAAAGAATTATCGAATAAAATGTAGCCGTTTAAGAGTTATGACCATTTAAATTTTCAGGTGTTAACACCATTAATTCTCGTAGAAGTTGCCGGAACGTGTAAAGTTACAGATTTTAAATCGAACATATTTTTTTATTTTGTAATAATTTCATCCGTTATTGAAATAAAGCATAAAAACCAACTTCAATAATAATGCATATGCCCCTTAACAATTGTTTACAAATCGCTGCGATCATGAACTCTAATTTAAAAATACGTTATTTCCACATACACAGGAATATCAACCTTATCTTTACATAAATAAAGGAGATTTCTGTGGATTTGTAAAATATTGTAAAAATTAAATTTCAGTGTCGGAAATAAACAACTTGTCGTGTTAAGGGGAAGCACAACTGAAGTAAATTGTGATTTGACCTGTATCATTGTTTTTATTACACAATAATACTTTATTGAAGCGTAATCAAGATGCATTCTCGGTATACTATAGCATGTTCAAGAAGGTGTTCCGTTTTCATATACCTGTATAATAATATATGACTACCCCGTTGGGGATACAGCATGAAGATATGTATGTATGTCTATATGAATATTAGAGCGGCTAAGTAAGTAATAATGTTATCTAACCCATGCTTATCCTGCTATACTTTTTACATTGTTAAATTAAAACGGTATTTTCAAATTAATGTATATAATATCTATTTAAATTACTTTTTTTATAAAATGAACAATAAACCAAACATTTCAAAAATGTATACAACATAGCCTTTGCCCGCGACTTCGTCTGCGTTGTGGCGACTTATAACAAAGGGAAAAGGCATGAAAACTTTCTCCATTACAAATATATATACGTGCCAACTTTCGTGATGATCAGTTAAACGCTGTTGAAGTTTAGCGATTACATGTATATGTACACATACATTATACTAATATTATAAAGAAGTAAACCGTTCGTATGTAATGTAAACTCAAAAACTACTTAACCGATTTCAAAAATTCTTTCACATATAGGAAGCTGCATTATCAGCGAGTAATACGAGTATAAGTTGCATTTTATTTTCAAAATTTCTAATAAGTGGCTAGTTTTATATATACAGATAAAGACAACGAATCAAAGGGACATAAAATTTAATAATTTTTTGCCCATAGATTTTGATTCTATTCCTTCATATTACTTACTAGCTGTACCCGTGACTTCGACTGCGTGAAAAATTTTTTCATGGCATTCTCGGGTTAGAAGTCCTTTTTTGTAAGTAGCCTACGTCTGTCTCCGGGCACATACTATCTCTGTACCAAATTTCATCATAATCGGTTCAAAGGTTTCCATTTAACATTCCCAAGGTTAACATTTCCCATATAAAATTTCATCCCCCTTTTCACCTCTTAGAAGCAAATTTATGATGAAAAAAGTATGTCCGACCCCTGGTGTCAAACAATCTCTGTGCCAAATTTCATCAAAATTGGTCTGGCGACTTAGCCGTGACAACGTAACAATCAGACAGAAATCCAAGAACGCAGTTTCATTTATGGTCATTTTATATCAATTCGACTGACCCGTTGGCGCAGTGGCATATGCATCTGCTTTTCAAGTTAGTCCCGGGTTCGATCCCCGGTCAGGTTAATTTAGGAAACAAGCTTTTCTAAATTGGTTTGGAGTCTGGGTGTTACTGGGAGCTCCGCCAGAGATCGTTGTGTGGTACCCATAGTACAAGCTTACTGCTTAGTTTGGGGTCACACAATCTGTGTAATTGTCTGGAGTATTATTATTATAGAGTATTATTATTATTTGCTACCGAAAGTTCGGTCGGAGACTAAGATGTGGTGATATGGAATACGTATGCTTACCTGGACGAAATAGGAGTGATCACCATTGAAGAGTGCGACTCGCTCTGCTGATTGAGGGATAAATCTAAATTCGGCGGCGTTATGGACCGCTCGTCTGACGACGACTCTTCGAGTTCGTTCATAGGAATCCGATCGAGGGATGGAAACTCGCCTGTAATACATACGTAAAGAATAAACAATATACACTGATAAGATATATACACTGATGTGGTATTTAATGTTTAGAAATCCATTGAATTGTCTTAAATCATTCGGTCATTTGATTGGAATCATTTCTGTTGAAGGGAATATGCATGTCATTCAAATAAGAATCAAATATTTTTATACAATCTTTATTACTACGGAATTATGCTTGTATCAATAGTTTTTAATTAAATTCCTTTTTCGGTTAAGAAACCAATAGAGTCCAAAAAATATGCGGAAATAAAATAGTCAAATGCAACGCTATTGGTCAAAATGAATGTGACGTCACTGTCTACAATAACAATGTCAACGAGTGCGTAGTTATCAGTAATACAGTATTTAAAATGTCCCATTGCATGGTTTAATAGTTGTTAAGACGACGCATTGTTAAACAATAACTTAATCCAAAATAAACCCCAGTCTATGCAAAAATGCGCGCTAGCTTACGAAAAATACGAAAAGGTGGTTATTTTCGTTTATTTTAAAAACTATAATTAATTTTAAAAAATCCAACTATCATTTTGAACAATATCTTTATATTAAAATTGTACAGAAAATTTAGAAATATAAATCGGTCCCGTTACTCCTAAAAATGTAAATCTCTATTTTAAAAGAGGTTTCTTTGATATTTTTTTTGTGTTACAAAATTAATCAATCGTGTATCGCAATTGTCAAAATAAAGTCAATGAAATGAAGAATCAGGTTACCGAATTTTTACTCACTTGTCAAGTCAAAAATTGAGATCCCTGCCGTCAAAATTTCCAATGCGTCGCCTTAATAGCAATAGCTTAGATAACAGAGCACGGTGATACTCGCGACAGCCTTTCACCTGTTGCTTATTGATATAGACAATGATGTAACGCAAACCGCACCAAAATGGCGGGCGTACAAAACGTTCGAATCAGTTTGCTATTTCTAATTTTTTTTTAGTTTTTAGGAGCTGGTGGATATTGTTTTAAAATTTAACGATGGAAGCCATCGATTAAAAATATAAAAAAATAGACATACGTACACTAATATGGTTCATCGATTCAATTATTCGACGGATTGCATCCGGTTTAGTCGATATTGAACTGATTGAAAGTTTCAAAGATTAACTCAAACATGTGTTGTATTTTTTAATATAAAAATCGTATGGAATGAATTAAATTGATATATTTTCGTTGATGAATATAGGTACAGTTCCTGACATCTGTAAACTCAAACACATACCTTACTAGAAATATCGTCACAAAAGTCAGTCACGTCAGTTCAGGTGTCAGATCGCGCCTTGCAGTTCAACCCTAATGGTAAATTGAGTGAAGACAATGGACTTACCAACTGATGCGCTGATGGGTATCGCGGGTAAAGGTCTGGCTGGGGCGCGGGTGAGACTCTCAATGCGGCACGGCAACGGGGGTGGAGTCTCCTCATTTAAGTCACAGGTATCATTGCTGGGCTGCTCCAGACACGGCTCGAACGGAGGATCGTCTTTCTATAACCGGCATGTATGCTTACAATAATATTAGTTAATACTTATTCTTCATGGCGCTTGTACTTATTAAATCCTTAAAATTATTGAATTAACAGAGAAAATATATATTTTTAGGAAAAACAACACTAGTGGTAGATAAATAGAAATATTCTTCTTAAAAACATTACTCTTCTCCAGTAGTCTGTTAAGTTATACAGCCTCTTACGATTGATACGAATGTGACATCATATTAAAAGACTGACAAACACACATAAACCTAAAAAACGTTGCCTCTTTCTAGAGAAGTCTTGTATTAATTAAATATTAACAGATTAATTAGTTACTAGGTATTACTAACCGTTCCTTTCATACATAGTAATTATAAATTGTAGTTTCATAAACTTAGTATATACTGGCGTATAAAGAGTGCGGGTGAGAATGTAATCTTTTATGATAGTGCCATGAGTAGGAAAGGGACAACAAACGAGACGCTATTTATTTAACCCGTTTTGAACGACAGATCGTCACAAGTCGTCACGCTGTGGATGACGCTGTTGACTTGTTCTATTATTTTGTGTTATTCCTGTTTTGTTTCAAAGAAGTACTGCATTTTTCAATAATGGTTACGTGTTCAGTATGTGATTGTAATATTATATATCGCAATAATTAAGGGCATCATTAATTTCATATGAAAATGTGTGAGGAGAATGATGAGATTTGAGGAAGCGAAAGAAGTATGTAAGAACCGTGACCTTTGGCGCTCCGTGCTCTCTGACTGCCCCGTTAGAGATACAGCGTGACGATATGTATGTATGTATGTATTAATTTCATAGGTGACACTGACTAATTAAAAATCGTCACGCGTCAACGAGCTCTATGTTCATCTATACGCCAGTATATACTAAGTTTATGAGAAATGATCTTATTCCATACATACAATTGAAATTTTTTCTTACCCATTCACTGATAACCTTAGCGCCCTCTATAATGGCCTGGTATGAGAAACGCAGCTGATCAGACGTCTGGATCAAACCCATGCGCTGTTTACGCATCTCTAACAGTATCTCCTGCACATTCACCCTCTCAAAACCTTCCTTTTCGATCTGTAAATAATACAATAGTATACGCCCTCATCTGGGATGAAAATTCTAATTTGTTTAAGGGCCATCTTAATTCAATCTCGCAAAATTGTACATTTGCAAAAGCGCCATCTTAATATAATCTCGCATAACCTAAATGTACGCACACTGCTTTATATTGGTTAGAGTTGCGGGATATTGTAACATAGACGCCGCTGCAAATAACGCGAGTGGTGAAAATCTTGTTTTTTGTACACAAAGTTTGTTAGGAGAAAGATAGAACAACTTTTTCGTACTTCTGAAATTAACGGAAACGTGGAAAAGCCTAAAAAGTAGCATCTACTGAATTAAACGAAGATAAAGAAAGTAATACTTCATATTGGTAACGTTATTGGTGGGTTATAAAAACCATAGATTAAAAAAGTTTTTTTAGGAAAATAAAAAGATATTGCAAAATTAATTTCGCGATCGCTATTAAAGAATTTTGAATTGACATTATTTATCATCGATTTAGTTCAAAAAAGATAATAAAATAGTTTGCGTTTATAATAAAAATTTAAAGGTTTAACCTTTAACTCACGTTAAATCACGGACTGGTCTTCCGAACCAGTAAAATTCCTTTATTTTCCAAATATTTCAACACTGGTATTTTGCATCGGGACCTTAGTTACAATATTGTATGGGCCTTTCGTTCGTTTTTTTCTCTAAGTCAGAGATCACGTAGTTTCAATCTGAGAGACCAAAGGCCCAAACCAAAACACTATCCTTTTAAGATAAACAATATTTTTGTAGATTATGTTTCTGTTAATTCTAGCTATTATTATTTGCATTCATAGGAGAGCAGTTAATTTAATAAAATAATAGTTTTGTTGCCCCAAAATACTTTCCACTAAGCTGGCCCCTAACGAAGGCGGCGTGAAACATCGCAAACCTCGTTTCAATTTCGGTCATAGATTGGGCAAGTTGTTCCCAAAACCAAAAGTTGGGTCAGAAATTATTAATTGTGTTTTTAAAGATTTACACAAAGACGTTATGTTGTCGACACGACTTTTCATTTGATACATCATATCACGGCCAAACATCTGGGCTTATATTTGAAACTACCTATAGTTTTTGAAATAATGAAGTTTCATCAGATGGCCAAATATTTCATGATTTGCCTAGTTCTACGATCAGACAACAACATAACATTTCCTATCCATTCATATGGTATCTAGACTAGGCCATGAGACACTAGCGTTTTTAAGACAAGTATACAATGTAGTTAAGGCCCACGTGTGTAATGCCTGAACAGGCTTCTAAACACGAGTCTTCAAAAGTAAATACAAAGTATACATATACAATATTGTATACACATACAAATACATACATAGTTAATCTTGAAGCAATATAAAATGCGTAATTTCTTCAGGAAAAACTGGAATCTTAATGCATATTATTAACTGTAACGCAAGTACGGATCCAGCACTCGAGAGAGAGGGTGGTAAGCATCCCACCAAAAAAATTTGTGAATCAGAGCAAGCGGAGCAGAGAGCGTACTTTGTCATTCTTTAAGCAGTAAAATAAAATAGAAAACATAATGCATACAATGATTCCTTTCATAACTGTCCATTTTCGGATAAAAATACCATTTAACGATTATAAAAATTTATGTCAAAGTTAATGCAGATTAATTGATTAGTGTAGAACATTCGCAACCTCACATAGAGACTTTAAAGTCACAATCGAAACTAAAATTTTACTTCTAGAGTGTACTATTGGAACGCAAAAAATCAATTAAAAGAAATGTAAAAATGGTTTTGGTAACATGGCGCTAGTCAAAATCTGATCAAGACACGCTTGACCAACCCTTGGATCCGAATCTGTTGTAATTAAAAAAATCAGACTCACAATGACCAAGCACAGATCGACGAGACAGAACGTTCCGGAGCGGCCAATGCCTGCGCTGCAGTGGACGATAGGCGGGCCCACGTCCGGATCAAGAGCGCCCGAAGCACGAACTTTTCGCAGAAAGTCCAGGAATGCCACTGGAGACGATGGCACGCCGAAATCAGGCCAAGTCGTGTAGTGAAATTGGATTACAGTGCGCCTCTCGAGGCTATCCATGTCGGTAACGCTACGAACAAACGTATCATAGGTAAGTAACGCAAATATTGCTTTCTGGTACGTAAATAACACAGGAAGAAAACAATCACTTGTAAATAAATAGCACAATTTACGTCAGAAGAGTTTTGACATGTTCTCTTAAGTTTTCCGCTTTTCCTATGAGTATAATTTAAATAAATTCTACGTTCATAAACTCTCCGTTACGGGAAAAAATGTTCGTAAAAAGATATTAAGTATATTGAAAAACAATTGTTTAAACATAGCCTATACAATACCAATAGTTCATAGAAATAAATTACAGTACATACATATTTAAACGTTAAAAACAAAATTAAAACTAAGCTTCCTCGAAGTTGCCGGTTAGAAAGCTGTCATTGTTTAGGGTGCTCAGCGGACTGCCTTACAGCTCTTTGAATAGCGAAACTGATTCGTTGGCAGAAGAAGTTGCCTGCCTGACAGCTTCACGGAGCCTGGACCAGTCGTTTATAAATAATCAGTGCATAAATTTCGGGCCAGGGTTCCAAAGTTTCTATTGGAAGGGCGTAAACATGAACTCTCGAAGAGAGTCACATATTTATGCCGCTACCAGTACGCGGCAGTTGGCCGCGGCTCTCGCTGACCCTGGAAATCCCTTGGTCATGGGAAACAGCAAGTGTATCGACATAAGTGGTGCCTCGTACCAGTGATCTTCCAAGTTTCCAAGGAATGAGCGTCAAACCGCCCTCATCACGCGCAGTAGCGACTGAAACGACTATAAAAAAGCCGGCGACAAGAGTCTGCCGGATGGCGTCATTCAAAGCGTGGGGATCAAGTACATCAATGAGATCACCACATCAGCAACGGTGAGGAAGGTTAGTCCTGACCTGATTTGCATAACGTGATGATTGAAAAAGGCTTTTTGGATTTCTCTGTTTTCAAATATTTTTTTTGTTTTCTTGTTCATTACTTGAAAGGATACAAAGCAATTAAAATACCGAAGTTTTTATCATTGCACTGTCTTTAAAACCGAGGTCATTAAACTATTGTCAGAATAAAAATCGATGCATACGGACAAAGATATGTAGACGTGGGTTATTAACACAAAAAATGAAATTATAACATTTTTGGTTCCCATTCCAGATATTTTAAGTAATTAAAACTTTTTTCATTTACCCCGTCGAGTGGGGTGTCTCGAGATAGGTCCTCTAAATTGCATAAAAATATTTTTGAAATTTTTGACTTTATCCTCTCGTGCATAATTTAACCCTTCGGTCATACCTCACAAGACATTTACATTCATTCTCAAGCAAAACTTCGCCATGCCCTAATTATTTTTATCAGACTACAGCGAAATAAAAAGCAGGTTGTGATTTTAGCAGCGTATGTATGAACTACTTAGCTGATTGCAATGTCATTGAATTCGTCTCGATAGAGACGCACATGTATAATGACTGATGCATATGCAACCATTCCATGGTAAAATTGGTAAATTTCAATTACGAGTGTGACATAGGCTAGGTGGTTTTTTGAAAGTCTTGTAGCTCAGGCCAGAGAATAAGGCTATGATGTTCCCCGCCTGTCGTTAAGAGGCGACTAAAAGGTCCTTCGGGGTCGCGGTCGATTGGAGTGGGGCCTCCAATCGTTTATCTATGCGACTCTGAGGAGGATGACAGTGCGTCCGCGCTGTCATGGCACTGTGAGAGTGGATGGTGGCTCTGTTACTGTCCCATTGAGAAGTGCTTCGGCACAGTGCGAGAGGGGCTCTGGTGCGCTCCATAGGAGATTCCAGAGCCCCTCGATAATGCGCCGAGGACGACCGCCTTAGGAGGTGGGTAAAAGTCCCACAGAACAAAACAGTTTCTCGCAAGGGGCTGGGCATCTGGAAAACTTCACCTGCATAACCAAAAAAAGAATTGTTTCTTGAAAAATTTAATATGCGTCTGTAGTACGACAGTAACGACAGACGGGGCGGTTCGCTCAGTGAAATAGCACACTCTCACAAAATATCGTAATGTCGTTCGGTGAGTCAGAGTGCTGATGGCCCATCTCCCCCTTTCCCCGCTTTTCCTTCTTTCCCTAAAGGCCGTCAACGCACGCGTGATTACTCGGATGTTGCGGGTGTCCATGAGCGGCGGTAATCACTTTCCTTTCCACTCGTTTGTCCCCTTTTATAAAAAAAAAGGAAAAAGAAAGAAATTCAAGGACTAAATTTAAATTTCTAAATGTTCATTTTTCATCACGATGCGTATCAAATTTAAAAGTTTGAGAAGAAATAAGGAACAATGGTTTACGTTTTTTACATATTAATAATTTTTTTTTACATATTAATAAAAATTAATGCATTAATAAAAATGAAATAAAAACAAAAGTTATAGATTAAAACTAAAACCCAACTAGGTAATTTACTGAAACTTGCGAACAAGATGAAATATAAATCCATGAATTAATTGCCGGAGTCGAAAGCCATAAGCACGGGAAAGCATAATTACAAGCCTGTGTCTTTGGTACTTTTTTTTACACTGTATAATAAACTACTAACGAAAAGTTTCTGGAATTTGTCTTTTATCTAAATTAAATATAAATAAGGACTTTTGAAAACTAGAACTAAACAGCGTACTAATTAGCGCTGTATGGGCTTGTTTTTACGTTTAGTTCATTAATCAAAATTAAATAAATAAATAAAAAAATTCTTAATCATACAAACGTAGCTTTCATTTAGTACATTTTAAGTAACATTGTATCAAAAACATAACAGATCAATAAGCTTTAGACGACGCTTAGGACACCTGCCATAGTCAGTAATATACTACATAAACAGCGACCACGCCCACAGCTCTCGGACTATTCACTCTCGACCAATCAGATCGTAGCGCACCATCCCGCGCCCCGCAAGATTTTGACATATTTGCGATCATAATAAAACTACTTAAAGCGTCATCTAATAGCTTACAGATCTGTGCAAAAACATTGTTTGAAATTCAGAAATAACTTATTTTCGAACACAAGCAGTCCGTGACAAACAGTTTTTAATATGACAAAATAAAATTCGATGAATGTCTACGGAACCCAGAGAATGCGAGTATGTCCAACACCGTACCTTAACAGGAAATATTCATATATACGTCATTTGCTCGTCCATCACAATAAATGTTTAAAAGAAAATAATTAAAAGGGATAAATTAAAATAAAAGAATTAAAAAAGATAAATAATAAGAAAAGAATTAAGAAGGAATGAAAAGAGTTGCTGTTTCGATTGCAAAAACTCGTTTCAACCAGGCACCTATAACCAAGGATTAAGCGAGTTATACGTAACCCAAAAACAGGACTAATTAACAAGATTTTTCACGAGAGTAGCACTATATACAAGAGTTGTTTACCCAGAATAATCTTATTACGATATCCTCGTAAAAGATACCTTATTATAATAATAAAATTACGACGAAGATATTATATAGAGGCCGTTTGTAATGAAACTATTTAAAAATAAAAAAGATTAAATAGTAGACAATTTTTATTTAATAACTATCCGATTATCTCGTCACTCTCGACGAAACTGAGAATTTCGCACCTTTATTAACTCCGTCCAAATCTTCGAAAATACTGTACTCTGTTCCTTGTTCCATTAAGAAGTTGGACAGAAAAACACAACACACTCACTAACTTAAACCGAATTTACTTAAAAAGTTAAAATAATTATAAAGATTTTTTTTGTTATTTTTATAAATATTTTGTATAATAGAGTTGGATGACAGTGTCATCGTAAAATTGAAAAAACGAACGCTTCGATGGTTAAGGCACAGAGTGAATGATGAAAGATTGACGAAGACAACATACAGAAAGAGAGTGGTAGTTCGCTACTAGGTTAAAGTGTGTGAGGAGAATGAAGAGATTTGAGGAGGCGAAAGAATTATGGAAGCACCGCGATACTTGGTGCTCCGTCCTCTCTGACTACCGCGTTGGATATCGCATGAGGTATGTATGTATTTTTGTTATTCTCTCATCTGTAATTTTGTTTACTTAATAATTATATTCGTTTGTCTTAGCGTCTGTATACCTGTACAGTGGTTTGGGAGGCCTCAAGATATAGCTCTCCGCTAACTTGAGGACCAGGGAGTTTAACAGTTTTAAACGATGCACTGTTATAAAAAATGATTTATTGTCATTATTATTACTCATGTAAACACCGCGATGTTCGCTTGTATCTGTCTGTCTCAGGTTTTTTTTTCTTTGACGTTTCTTTCGTTTTCATTTTCGTAAACAGTTGAAATTTGGAACAGTTACAGCACAGTTACTAAAGTAAAGTTGTAGTAAGAGATGGTCAAAAATTGATATTTATAACCAGAAATGAGGATGAGTGTTAAATAAGGGTATATTGGACCCCTTTTTATTAATTCCCGACGGAAAATAGGTATTATAAATGTGACACAGTTGCCTGTCTGTTTATTTGTTTGATTGTAGTCCGCATGTGTAGAGCTGTTAAGGCGACGTATTGGAAATTATGATGGCAAGGATCTCAATTTTTCTAAGTGACTAAAAAACGTATGAAAGTGATATTTGGTAACCTGATTCTTCATTTCATTGACTTTATTTTGACAGTTGCGATACACGATTGGTTAACTTTTGCAACACAAAAAAAAATCGAAGAAACCTCTTTTAAAACAGAGATTTACATTTTTAGGAGTAACTGGACCGATTTATGTTTCTAAATTTCCTGTACAGTTTTAATATAAAGATATTGTTCAAAATGACAGTTGGATTTTTTAAAATTAATTATAGTTTTTAAAATAAACGAAAATAACCACCTTTTCGTATTTTTCGTAAGCTAGCGCGCGCACTTTTGCATAGACCAGAAGGTCTATTTTGGATGAAATTATTGTTTAACAATGCATCGCCTTAACAAACGTTCTTTTCTATCTGAAAGCAGTTTTCTGGTAACTGTTCTTAGCCTATTTCTTTTTGGTGGTCAAAAGCAAACAATCGCCTATTCGTAATAACAGAAGGATATCAATGATTTATTGAAAGATATAATGATAATAACAATGACTGGCCCGCTGGCGTGGTGACAGGGCACAGGGCACCTCTTTTTCAGCCTGGGTCCCGGGTTCTATCCCCGGTCAGGTCAATTTAGGAGACGAACTTTCCTTCGGCTAGTAGTCTTTTTGTTACTGGGAGTTCCCCAGTTCGTTGAGTGGAACCCATAGCACACGCCTAACGCCTTTGAGGTCACACAATTTGTGTAAATCTCTGGAGTATTATTATTATTTAAATGAAGAACAACTCGATTGTTGATTCAATAGAAAGAAAAATCAAAATGTTTAACGAATTCGATTCCATCGACAGTTGAAATATCTCTGTATCGCCCATCACTACGAGGGCTGCTATTTATGTATCCGGAACTCGCCAGTTACAGAACAATATTAAAAAAGTAATTATAACATTTAAAAATGGAACTCTTTGGCTGAAGAATACAATTTGTTTCATGTAGCTGTCATTTGTTTATCCTTTGTGGCGTCATTTTGAAAATTGCGAGTCTTTATCACCATGGATTTAAGTCGTGAAAATTTTCGTGCTATGATTTATTACGATTTTCGGCGAGGGCTAACTCAAAAACAGTGCATCGATCAACTCACTTCGACTTTTGGGGACGAAGCACCACCGAAAACTACTGTGTATCACTGGTTTAGTGAGTTTAATCGTGGGCGGTCTGTGCTCACGGACGAAGTTAAAGAAGGTCGCCCTAAATCGGTTGTTGTACCTCAAAATATTGATGCTGTGCGGGAACTAATAATGCAAGATCGTCATGTTACATATCGCGAGATAGAGGCGTCTCTGGGCATAAGTATGACGAGTATATATAAAATATTATACGAACATTAAGCTGTAAAAAAAATTTATTCACGTTGGATTCCGTACAACTTAAGAATTGACCAAAAACGGGCTCGTGTCGATTGGTGTTAAAAAATGTTACAAAAGTACAATCAGGGTGCGTCAAAAGCTGTCTATAATATCTATACAGGTGATGAATCTTAGATATATGCGTATGATCCTGAAACTAAACAACAATCAACGGTTTGGGTGTTCCAAGATGAGCCGAACCCAACAAAAGTCATTCGTTCAAAAAGCACTTTGAAGCAAATGGTTGCTTGTTTTTTTGGTATAAATGGACATGTAGCTACAGTGCCACTAGAGGATCGTAAAACAGTAAAATTCTGAATGGTACACGACCATTTGTTTGCCAGAAGCCTTTGAAGAAATAAGAAAGAAAAACCGACAACGCAGAATCCTTCTTCATCATGACAATGCTAGCTGCCACACATCGGCCGAAACAACTCGGTATTTGGAAGATCAAAAGATCGAATTAACGGGTCATCCGCCGTACAGCCCCGACTTGGCCCCCAATGACGTCTATTTATTATCAACCGTGAAGAATAAATTACGTTGTCAACGTTTTTCGAGTCGTGAAGAGGCTGTTGATGCGTTCAAAATGCACGTTTTGGAGATACCTCAATCCGAATGGAAAAAGTGCTACGAAAATTGGTTTCAACGCATGCAAAAGTGCATCAAACATCATGGCGAATATTTTGAAAAGCAATAAAACTATAATAAATGCTATATGTTTGTTTCACTTTGTTATTCCGGATACATAAATAGCAGCCCTCGTATCACTCGTGGGTATTATACATGCTACTTATCTCCTTGAAAATATTTCACAAAGCAATGTCTAAATGGATCATAATACTAAAATATAACATAAATACTAACAATAGCACTAGACTCGAGAAAAGAAGATTAGTGTATTCAAATACAAAAGTATTCATATTCTTAAATGGTATAAAAATATAACAATGCTGAATTTTTACTTTATAACAAAATATCTCAATATTTTTTATTTACATTAAATATTATCCTCTATTTCTTATTATACTGTATCATATTATAACAATTAGCTTATAACATTCACTCTTTATTTATATTTAGTTGCTTTGAGACTATTTTTACTATTTCTTATGTTGAAAATTTTAACTATTTCTGTACATTACTTTAAAAATACTGGTCGGATTTCATTATTTTCTATTATTTCACTGATTATCTTTTTATGTGCCGGCGACTTCCAGCAGGTGCCGCGGCCAGCACTGCCGAGAACTTGAAGCGGCGTAAGTATGCGACTCTCTCTGAGAGTTTCATATTTACGCCCTTTGCAGTTGAAACTTTGGGTCCCTGGGGCCCCGAAGCCCATCGATTGTTTCTGATATTTGTAAGAGACTGGTCGAGGCTTCGAGAGACCGCCGGGCTGGCAGCTTCTTCCGCCAACGAATCAGTTTGGTTATTCAAAGAGGCAATGCTGCCAGTCTGCTGGGTACCTTAAGCAATGACAGCTTTCTAAGTGGCAACTTTGAGGAAGGTTATTATTTAAGATAATGTGTACTTTTAAGTTTGTAAATATTAACATATGTCTGTACTTTTTTGTTATTAATAAATAATTGTCTTTTTATTGAGTTTCATATTTAATTTATTTCCAATTTCATATCGTTTGATTCCAAATCGGGGACATTTTAAAATGAAGCGCATTACTGTTTCTGTTTTGTTCGGTTCACAGATGAAGAAAATTGTCTGTAAATGAACAATATTTAGCTAAAAAGTTGTTTCACTGTGCGCGTGATTTTTGGTGTAAAATGTTATCGATTATTTCCCAAACAATTTTTTTTTTGTCAATCTATTTCTGGAATACGCAATCTGAAATATTTCTGGAATAATCCAATACAAATATGCAATATAAACATAAAGTATGCTTTATATATATCTACACAAAAAGTTTTGCCGTTTCTTTGTCGATAAGGGCTGAACTGACTACCCAGTTAGGAATACAGCGTAAGGATATGCGTGTATGTATAAGCGCAGAACGACGACAAAATCACTACCTTGACGTCGTTTCTAGCTATAACAAAGTATTTAAGTTTACAGATGACAAAGTGAACTGGTAGCTTCATGAAATGGGTTTTATTACAAGGAATTAATATAATAACAGGCCTCGTGGTCATAGATTTATCTATAATACATAAATAGGTAAGAAGAAAACAGTTCAGTACTTTTTTTCCTCGGTTTCTCTCATAAATTCTCTAAATAGAACAAATATTTTCGTAAATTGTCAAGAGTTTTGTTTTAAAGTTCTACGGCAAAGTCGTAAGATCACGGGCTCCTTGAAAATTGGAAAAAAAAAATATTGAATATCAGTCCCCTACAGTTACAGCCGAGAAAAACTCACAGAACTTATGAAGATCAAATAGCCAGAGTGTTAGCGGATGGAAATGTGAAAAGCTCTCGCATACCTAGGCGAAAATGTGTGAGGAGAATGATGAGATTTGAGGAAGCGAAAGAAATGTGTAAGGACCGCGACGCTTGGCGATGCGTCCTCTCTGACTACCCCGTTGGGGATACAGCGTGAAGATATGTATGTATGTATAAAACGTATATTGACCCAGATAATCATACTACGAAATGAAAGCCAAAACAATAATCTAGAAATAATCTGAACATGCATTTACTACGAATATTGTATCATATTACAAAATAACTATTATAAATTGAAGAAGAATGTAGTGAAAGGATTGAATATGAATGCGAACAAAACTAAGATTCTGGTGTTTGAAAGAGAAGAGGTACAAACGAAATGTGAGGTTTGGGTAAATGGAAAATGTCTAGAACAAGTGAATGTAATTGTGTATCTGGGGGTGTATTTTCGAGGGATGGAAGATGTGAGTTGGATGTGGAGAGACGAGTAGCAGCTGGGAATAAAGTGAATGGTGCTCTGTCCGCATTAGTAGATAGTGTGAATATATCTAACAGTGCCAAAATGGCCATCCACAATGCGGTGTTGATGCCAACGTTATTGTACGGTAGTGAGGCCTGGATATGCCCGAAATCGAGTGAAAGTATTATAAATGCAGTAGAAATGCGATCTCTTAGAAATATGTGCGGTGTCACCCTTGTGGACAGGATAAGCAATGAAGAGATACGCAATATGACAGCGTCGCACGACAGTGTTATTGTAAAAATGAAGAAAGGAATGCTTAGATGGTTCGGGCACATAGAAAGAATGAGTGACAAAAGACTGACGAAGAAAATATACAGAGCGAAAGTGATTGGTAAGAGAAGCCAAGGAAGATCAAGGCTGACTTATGAAGATCGAATAGTCAGTGTTAGCGAATGGAAATGTCAAAAGCTCTCGCATACCTAGGCGAAAATGTGTGAGGAGAATGCTGTAATCTCCTGGGAAAACCTCTACAGGGAGCTCATTCCACAACCTCAAAGTTCGAGAGAGAAAGCTTTAAAAGAGTTATTTAAAAGTCTATGTAATTTGTACAGTTCTTGTGAAAACAAATCAACTATGACCGCCGGACGTTTGGAAGGACGCGTGTTCTTATAAAGGTTCTGTTTTTCTTTAGATATGGAATTCTAAAAATATATTGTTAAATAAACGCCTCACTTATTCCAGTTTAAGTAAACAGTAAGTAACGCAGGGGCTTAGGCTATAATTGTTCATTTTTAAGCTTGTTTTAATGTCGTGTTAAATAAGATGTTTTTTTTAAGACAAAATTTCCTTTCAGAATTCGGAAAACAACTTTGTTAATTAACTATTGAAAGTAGTTTATTTTTAGGGGCTATCGTTAGGCATCGATGTTGCTGTATTATTTAGATACCTAATCGGAATACAGGAACTTTCAGTACGACCAAAGCATACAATATCCGCATTGAAATGTTCCCCAAGAATCGACGGATTGATTGCGGATACCCCGTGATTGCGAATGCAGAATGCAGATACACACATTTGTATAAAGGATGTTAATATATGTTATAAAGTAACATATAATATAAGCAATATATAAAGTAACATGTACCTTTATAACATTGATTTGTGCTCATCCCAGTACGTTGTCACTTGCGACTACAAGTTGCTATTGAAATATTGTTAATATTGGGTCTTTACATATGAAATTAGCGTTTTGTCGTACTGACCACTTTGATCTGAAATATCTCCTCTTTGGTTAAGAATTCCAAATTCAAATTTATAAATTCATTTAGCTGGTACATTTGAGTTTTGAAAACAGTCATTCATTTGTTTTTTTCTTCATTATTTTTTTCTTTGGCGTCGCTATTAACGCACAATGGAAAACATGAAATATCGGTATATTTACGAGTACGAGTTCTACCGTGGCACCAGTGCTGCAGAAACAGCTCGAAGGATTAATGATGTGTACGGCGCTGGTGTCGCAAAAGAAAACACGGTACGTTTTTGGTTTCAACGTTTTCGTTCTGGAAATTTCGACCTTCAGAACCAACCCCGTGGACGGCCGGAGACCAAAGTGGAAAATGAAGAATTAAAGGCTATTGCGGAAGCGGATCCATCACAAAGCACTTCAGAGATAGCTGCAGGCTTCGGGGTAAGTGACAAAACTGTATTAATCCACTTGAAGCAAATCGGGAAAGTAAAAAAACTTGAACGATGGGTACCTCATTAATTGAGTGAATCGAACTTGCAAACACGCGTCGACTGCTGTATTACTTTGCTCAATTGAAGGGATTTTAAATCGAATCATTACTTGTGATGAAAAGTGGATACTGTACGATAATCGGAAGCGCTCGTCGCAATGGCTAAACCCTGGAGACCCAGCCAAATCCTGCCCTAAACGAAAATTGACTCGGAAAAAGTTACATGTGAGTGTTTGGTGGACTAGCGCCGGTGTCGTTCACTACAGCTTTCTAAAATCTGGCCAAACGATTACGGTAGATATCTATTGTCAGCAACTGCAAACCATGAAGGAAGAACTAGCTGTTAAACAACCGAGATTGGTCAATCGCTCTAGGCCACTGCTGCTTCACGACAATGCAAGACCACACACTGCACAACAAACAACCACTAAGTTAGATGAGCTACAATTGGAATGTCTACGACATCCACCGTACTCCCCGGATTCGCTCAAACAGATTACCATTTTTTCCGGAATTTGGACAAATTCTTACAAGGAAAAAAATTCAACTCCGATGCGGTAGTCCAAACCGCCTTCAAAGAGTTTACTGATTCTCGCCCCCATGGTTTTTTTAATAAAGGGATCAATGAACTACCTATGAGATGGCAAAAGTGCATAGATAACAACGGTGCATACTTTGATTAATTAAACATATTTTACAAAAAAAAAAGACTTTATATTCCTCCCGTACAAAACGCCAATTTCATATGTAAGGACCCAATATAATAGGGGTTAAAGTATGAAATTGCCGTTTAACGCACTGGCCACTTTGGATTAAAATTAAACCTGTATGGTGTCAGATTTCAAGTAAAACTTTTTTCACAAGAAAACTATAACATTTTGAATTAAAAACAATCATGACATTTGAATGTTGGACTTTCAATTGTTTTTACGTTCTGCTTTAAATGTGAAGATGGATACAGCGATAATCAGAGTAATTTGGAATACGAGTTCCGACGTGACCAATCACTAAGGTAAATAGTAATGAATTGAAGGTTATGGTGAAAGCCGATCCGTATTAAACTACTAAGGAATCATCGGTATGGTTTGACGTTAGCATACCCACAATTGCAAATTGACCCATTTGCAGCAAATCTCAGAACCGCAATCGAACAGAACAGAACTGCAATGAAATCCGTTCTACAGTTTTCAACTTATGTTCAAACAAACAGTAAACTATTGAAGAAAAATACACTTATACTATCATTTATGAAAATGATGTACCCTAATTGCCACCAACGGCCAAACGAAAAACAAATTTTCACGTAGAAAATTTAAAATATATATCTAACATAATACAACTCTGACAATTTTTCTTCAATCAATCTCTTCAATTTTCCGGGCAACTTCCAATTTTTGTTTTCATAAAATCCTTACTCGGACTATTACGAATATGTAAGAAAAATTTGCCAAATCGGTGCAGCCGTTGTCGAGGTTTACTCAGCAACGAACATTTCGTTTTTATCTATAATAGAAGATTTACAAAGATGTAAATATCGTTACTTTGTTAAAGCTTATCTTAGCTAAAAATAACTTTAAGACAAGTTTCACAACGAAGTCATTGTTTGCTAAAAGATACCCTTTCACATTATGGCATTAGTATCTAGATATTCGCCCGCTCTCCGATTCACCTCCTCATAAAGGTGACACTGCACGCATTACCCTGCCGTGTGATATTACAAATGCGATCTTACATGTACTCACACATCTCTATGATGTGCCGCGATGTGATCATGACGTTACATGTACAAATAAAATAATGTCAATTGTCCGATGTCTCCGTGTAACACAACTGGTAAATTAATTTATTTTTGTAACAAATCAAGAGCTATACAGAGTTAATTGAAAAATACTAATAACCTCTTAGTGCAAAATTCCTGTCATCATACCTAACAACTCTTGTTCTACGACTTTTTTCAAAACTTAATACATGTTCCTCAAAATATATTTGTTAAGTTTTATTGTACTGTCTGAAACGTAATTACTCTGTGTACGTATTCCAATGGTACAGTGCAAGCGCACCGGGCCTCAGCGCCGAACCGCCACCCGCGCCCCGCTGTGCGTGTGCCGCTTTAGCGAACGGGTAGAGTAGGTGCCATTTTCAGAAACATTTAACGCATTTTTATTTGTGTATGAAAGGAAAAGTTATGAATTTTTAAAAGTCGTAGAACAAAATACTAAGAGGTTATTAGTATTTTTAAAATAATCCTGTATAGTACGAAGCCATATTAGCTAGCTAGTAGCTAGTAGCCATTTTATAGTTCAAGAAAAGTTAGACTGAAATAATACTTTTAAATTATTTCGGTCTAACTCTTCTTGAACTATATAATATACCTACTTTTAAAAGTAAACAAATTCATGGCCCACCCTGTAGTTTATTAGTTTCTAATTCACATTGTGAACTACTAAAATTCGAGCTCTACTACTTGGACTAGTGTAGTATCTACTCGCAGTCAAGTTGAGAGCTATCTACTAGTAGTTAGTAGCTATTTTGTAGTGCGAGAAGAGTTAAACTGCAATTGGATACCGAAATATCAATACAATAGTAGTCACTGTTTAGTTCGCTGCTGGTGTGTAGTGGAGTGCAAACGTATCAATAATAGTTACTTATTGATTGCGATAAAAAATGATCAGGAAGAGTCAATTACAGTTACAACTGGATACTAGAGTCTAGACAAGACAAGACCCTTGTCGTTCGTGATTGATTCGGTCATTCGATTGCAACGATTTCAAAGTATTGATGATTGTAATCACATTTGAATGTACGTATCATTCATCGATTCAATCATTTGACTGATTCGATCGCAGTATAGTAGTAACTTGTCGATTTTAATTGATTGTCTATGCCGTTTAATGTGATGAAATGTAAAATTTAAAAAAATTACAAGATAAACTAACACACACATTATTGTTCAAAACACAAACAATAAAATTACAAATGCGGCAGAATTATAATAAAAACTTTAAAAAATATTGAAATCGCAAAAGATCGGATACTCATATAAATCGTTCGATCTTTCATTTCCATCAAAAATGCGTGATTGTATCTGTATGTATACGATCAAAAAAGATTTGGTCAAATGATCCAATCAATCATTGATTGTCAATCAAATGATTGATAGGATCATTTGACCGAATCTTTTTTCACATCAATACTTGAACGATCGAATCTTTAAAAATGAACGATTGAAACAGGTCTACTGGATAGTTCGGAGGATGAAGATTATATAGTGTGTATAATATATCTGATTATATAGTCTTTTGTCACAGCGACTATTGCGAAAAGAAGATTATGCGGCGTGGGCGCGCCGAACGGGAACACTTTTCCCCACGTCCTTGCTTCGTATCATTACCTATAGCTCAGCGACGCTAGATACAAGTGTGCTAGCTTAGTATTTTAGTAGTTCACCAGTATGACCACCGTTCGTAATAATTTACTAGCACACTACCAGTTAATAGCTTGCCATCACTGTGACCACGCCCTAACTGTCTAAGAATACATTGTCCGTTTAGTGATGATAAAATAAAATTTGAAAAAAGCTTCGGTGCGCGTTCGATTCGCCCAAAGAGGTTTCCCTAAGATTTTTATACATATGTAGCGACCTGGCGTGACTATCCCTAAACATACATACATACATATCTTCAAAGGTATAGCAAATGTCAAAACTGACACTTAAACCGAAACCATAGATTTTCATTTTAAAATTTCATTTACATATTACGTTTTTTCCATTTGGCAACTCTAGTTTCAGTCAAAAAAGTCTAAGCAACACACTATTTATTATGTCTGATGAAAAGAACTACAATATTAATTTAAGCAATATTTTTCTTTTTCCGTATATAACCTTATTGTTTCAAGTACATACTGGCAGCATTAAAAGAGAAAATGCTATGCAATTCTTTTGTTTGAATTGACCGTGCGTTTGCCTTTGCTCACAACAATCTTAGTCGTTTCAACGGCAAAACAAATACAGTTTTCAAGATTCTGAAGTATAGTTTACGTCATGGAACGACGTCATTTGACGGCTGAAGTAATGCAAAGAGCTATAGGGATACTTCGAGCGGAAAGAAATCAATGTGAGGTATCCCGGCATTTTGAGATAAATAGGAGTGTTGTTCGTCGTCCTTGCTTCGTTATTCTAACACAGGAGACCCTACAAAGCAGCATTCAGGCCGTTGAAGGAGTACACCCATTCGACAAGATCGTTTTATAAAATTGTCTGCAAAACGACAGCCTATGCTAACCGCTCGAGAGATAAGTTTAAAGCTACAGGCTTCAAGTGGTGTTGTTGTTAGTCCTCAAACAGCGAAGGCTGCACGAGTACGGCCTATCCACCCACCTTTCCACCACAAAAATTTGAAGTGCAGGAAATGTAGGAATAATGAAAAATAGACGCACTGAGCTCGTTTTATAAATGGCAACTTTGACTCTGAAAGTTACATCGAGAACGTTCTCAAGACCTTATATTGTTTAAATTTAATGTTTAATTAAAACTCATTCGCGCTGAGCCTTGGCTCAAATTTTATATTGATGCATCCTAATGCTAGCTCCCATACAGCTAGAAGGACTCAAGTCTGGCAAGGAAAAACGTGATGGTATTGCCGTGGCCTTCACTGTCACCAGACCTCAATCCCACCGAACATGTATGGGATATGCTGCAAGGACGTGTTATAAAAGATTTGGACAGGGCGATGACAACATAACAGCTGCAGGAATTAATACAATTCCTATGGGAGTGTTTGCCACAAGAGCAGATTATTAATATTATCTTATCGATTCCATGAAAAATCGTTGTCCACACGTTTTAATGAGCCGAGGAGGTCATGCTTTCTATTGATTTTCATTTACGGAAGAATCGAGTAAATTGGTTCAGTTTTTAAAGTGTAGGCGTACATGTATTAAAGTACAATATTTTATTATCAAATTGTTTTTGACAAAAATACTGCCTTTCTTTTAGTAAAAAAGATAATGTTTATTGTTTAATGTAATTTAACAAACAAAAAAACGCTGATACAAAAAAATAACAAGAAGTTCAAATTTGCCGTTGTCGTTCAGACTTTTTTGATGTGTGTACGTTTAAGTAACAGCCCTTATGCTTCTTGTCCACGGCGACGTATTTAGATCCGATGGCATCACCGAGCCTACGTAAATACGACGCTGGTATACTGGTTTCTATGTCGCTGTGTCCACACGACGGATCCATGTAAGATAATTCACGATCGCCGGATTATCGGATCTAGCTCCGCCCTATTTACGCGCGGTCATCACCGATAATCTATCAGTGTGTCCATGACGACAGACGTGCGTTCGAATAGTGTTCGGGCGCTTTCAAATTAGTCTGCAGGTGCCGGACTGCCGCCGCACCGGAGCAGGACCGACGTCGTACTACGCACGTGCGGTTATTTTTTACATGCAACTGACGCGACGAGAAAGCCGCGCGACGCCCGTACGACTCACGCGCGGTAGCAGGACGGCAACGTCGCAAATGCCACGTTTTCAGTTGCTTGTTACTAGTGCGGTGAATGATCGTACTTATTTTACGGCTAGTAAATATATAATAATTTTGCATAAATTATGGATGATATAAACACAGAAAAGTTTTATAAATGCAATAGAAGTATGTCCCGCTTGGTTGAATTTTCTTTTAAACTTGGGTAAAGCTTGTGAAAATCGCCTACTTTATATGATAAAGAAAATATAGGTAATGCTCTCGGGCGGCGTCGCTTTTGTGTTTTTTCAACAAAAGCACTAATTGTCTGAGAGCCAGTGTTCCGCAGATTTACAGTATAGTAGCAAACTCCACATTAATGCTAGGTATACTATTTCACCCGCCGTGGGTGAAATGGGGATTCACTATTCCCATCGAGGATTCCTTTGGGCGTGCCGAGAAGTCGTAAAGCATCAAAATTCACTTTCAAAACGTGATCGCAGCTTGTCTGCAGTTTTGATATCTTAAAATATATAATTTTTTTCTAGAAAAATTTAATGGCAGACACTTATTCCGGTTCCTACTATATTTTATAGAATTTCAAAGCTTTCAAAATTTTATACAAATTTGCGTTATTTTAGCAAAGCTGAAAATTATAATGTTACTTATATTATTATTATATACATATATTTATAAAAACAGACACATAGGTCGGTTCTGACATGCGGGCAGACCACATAATAGTTTCTCAGTCGTGCTAATGAAGACGTACGATTTTGACTCTCTCACTCTTCATCTCGCAGAGAATTAGTGTTTCAGCAAAGCTGCAATTTATATATGTTATTTATATCATTATTATACATATATATCTAAAAAATCAGACAGATAGGTCGGTTACTGACTTTTGTGATATTCATTTTATGACTGACTCTACGAGTGTACCATTTTTACATTTTTTTGTGTCTGTTTGTATGCCCTTGTATTTTTTTTACTTTTTAAGATCCTGTTTATTTTTAAAATTTTAATAAATAAAGTTATTGTTCAATTGGTTATCGTTTTATTATTTTTTGCTTCAGAATTTGGCACAATATTTTAATATTTCATATAGAATTAACTGTTATGGATTACGGACTAGAGAGGCGTTGAAATTTTTGTTCTCTTCTAAAGAGTGGTCTAGAAAGGTTGCGAATCTATGGTCTGGAGTATTAAAATAAATGAGTAAATATTAATTAATAATCTGTTCCAAACTTGAAAAAAAGGAACACTTACGGAACCACGTCGTTATAATGTCAATTTCTTTGCCACAGTAGTTTTTCCCTTGACCATTGAAGTAAACAGCTGTTTGGTACAGTTACAGGAGTATTAAATAGTAGCCTTGCCCAAAGACAGATGTGAAATATTCAAAAGTTGATCTCACAGTTTCAATTAACCGGGTCTGTTCGTTAACACTTTAGGGCAAATACCCATTTTATCCTTGAAATATTAGTGTTATGCTCGATTTCTCCAAGACTCCTAATACTTAGCGAACCCCTAAAAATGGATAGGGGTCCGCTAACAATGAAAAGCGGTTAGCAGATCGCAATCCTATTTTAGGGGTTCGCTAAGTCTTAGAGGATTCTGGTGAAACCGGGCATTAAAGTATTAACATAGCATTATACTCGTTTAGTTAGGGTTGTAAGACATGTACCAGTCGTGAAAGTCAAAAAACATTAATTCAAAAGTTGAGATTTTGTTTTTGAGGGTTAGTTTTGGGGCCAGGAAAATAAAAAAAATCTATGGAACGATTCACTAATTCTAAAATATGTGACACGTTACGTTGAGTTACATTTTTTGAACATAATATTTCCGAATACGCGTCAAAATTATGACTTAGCTTTATCTCTAAAAAATCTCTCGCAAACATTTGGACAAAAAAAAATTAAACATGAAAATTGAGAAAAAATATAAGAAAAATTATTGATATCCAGTTACATTAAATACATTTTTTAACATGCTAACGGAATACTTGTGAAAGGACAACCTCAAAGAAGGCTTAACATACATACATACATATCTTCACGGTGTATCCCTAACGGAGTAGTCAGAGAGGACGGAGAGCTAGGAGTCGCGGTCCTTACATACCTCTTTCGCTTCCTCAAATCTCATCATTCTCCTTACACATTTTCGCCTAGGTATGCGAGTGCTTTTGACATTTCCGTCTGCTAACACTCTGGCTATTTGATCTTCATAAGGCTTAACAGATTTCTCTTAATAAGTAAGTTTTCATGTTCCTTGAAAACAACATCAAATAAGTATATAAAACCTAATCTTAGCCGGTGTGTCATCTGAAGTCTTGTTAGAATAACCCAGGATTTATTTCGAGCCGAAATCTCATATCCCTGGCAATTAATGATGACAAACACTGGCTCCTCCAGTACGCTTTATTTACTCCTAGGGAACCTAACACAACTTTGAGTACTTTCAAAAAAAAAATACTCGTCAACCGTATAGTGATACTGATAGGCCACGCCGTTAGGTAGGTACTTTCATTGCGTAGGGAGGATTCTGCTCGGTCCAACTTGTCAGGCACGACAGTAAACAAATAGAAGACGCTTATTAAGTTTCTACGAACTGTTTAATCTTCAGCCAAAATACAACGAGTAGCCGTTATAAATTTCGTACTAATTAGATATCTATTAATAAACAAAATTGGCTAATTGTGTATATTTTAGGCAAAACTTGTGGGCGTTGTGTTTTACACAATTTATTTTATGTATTAAGATTTTAATGCTTACGAATATTTTATATTACAAAGAGATACGCAGTATGACAGGGTTTCACGACAGAGTTATTGTAAAAATGAAGAAAGAAATGCTTAGATGGTTCGGGTACATGGAAAGAATGAGTGATGAAAAACTGACGAAGAAAATCTATAGAACGAAAGCGAGTGGTAAAATAAGCCAACGAAGACCAAAGCTGACTTATGAAGATGAAATATCCAGTGTTACCCGACGGAAATGTCAAAATCACTCGTATCCTAGGCGAAAATGTGTGAGGAGAATGATGAGATTTGAGGAAGCGAAAGAGGTATGTAAGGACCGCGACTCCTAGCTCTCCGTCCTCTCTAACTACTCCGTTAGGGATACACCGTGAAGATATGTATGTATGTATGTTAAGCCTTCTTTGAGGTTGTCCTTTCACAAGTATTCCGTTAGCATGTTAAAAAATGTATTTAATGTAACTGGATATCAATAATTTTTCTTATATTTTTTCTCAATTTTCATGTTTAATTTTTTTTTGTCCAAATGTTTGCGAGAGATTTTTTAGAGATAAAGCGAAGTCATAATCCTCTCTGATTACCCTGTTGGGGATACAGCGTGAAGATATATATGTATGCATATATGTAATTATATTTCGGTGTCACATTAACATATTTAACATGCTTAAATAATTTTAGTTCTTTATTCAAGTACTACATATTATTTTTATTCCTCAAATTCACTAACAACTGAATTGTCAATCTGATAAGAGTCTGTCCGGAAAGGGAACCTTCGCAGCTAACAAGTGAACTAACGCTATGATTTTTCATGGCAACCGTCTGTCAAATGTGAATCAAACTTGAGAATCTTCTTTTATGTCCTATCGTTTTAGTATCACATTGTTAATTGTGATTTTTGGTTAAAAACATGTCGCGACGACGTAAAACGGTACGAAGTAATACAAGAGCAGTAATCTTCAATATTATTCAGTTATGCCAACGCGAAAAAACAGCGCAAAACCCTATTAATAGACCTTAATAGACATAACAAAAGTAAGTGGGTGGCTGCTGTGACAGGTAGGTATTTATGGTTTATATAAAAAGGGTTTTTTGGTTTATACAGGGTGTATATGAAAACGGAACACCTTCTTGAACATGCTATAGTATACCGAGAATGCATCTTGATTACGCTTCAATAAAGTATTATTGTGTAATAAAAACAATGATACAGGTCAAATCACAATTTACTTCAGTTGTGCTTCCCCTTAACACGGCAAGTTGTTTATTTCCGACACCGAAATTTAATTTTTACAATATTTTACAAATCCACAGAAATCTCCTTTATTTATGTAAAGATAAGGTTGATATTCCTGTGTGTGTGGAAATAACGTATTTTTAAATTAGAGTTCATGATCGCAGCGATTTGTAAACAATTGTTAAGGGGCATATTAAGGGGCATATGCATTATTATTGAAGTTGGTTTTTATGCTTTATTTCAATAACGGATGAAATTATTACAAAATAAAAAAAAATATTCGATTTAAAATCTGTAACTTTACACGTTCCAGCAACTTCTACGAGAATTAATGGTGTTAACACCTGAAAATTTAAATGGTCATAACTCTTAAACGGCTACATTTTATTCGATAATTCTTTTTATAACTACATACTAAAATTATGCCCTTTCATCCATTAAAGTAACTGACCCGTTTTCATATACACCCTGTATAAATGATAATTGTGTTTCTACATGATTTTAAATCATTAACCATGTTAAAATTGTGGAACTTTAATATTAAATCACATAAATATGTAATATAGTAGACATCTCGATAATACCTATTTTCTTTAGTAGTAGGACTGAATAAATTTGATACTTTTTATTTATAATGTATAGACAGACAATCTCACTTGATATTATTTTCAGGTATAAGTAAAGACTTAAATGCAATTAAACTGATTTGGAGCTTAGTAAAAAGGCAAGTAGCAGCAGTGAATGTCAATGTCTCTGCTAAAGAATTATTGCCCAATATAAATGAGTGCTTTAACAATAATAGTAAGCAATAGTGAAAGGAATATGATCACGTCATACATCTTGACCAAAAATATTGGGAGCAAGATCATATAACGGAAGATATGCAAGAATTTGTTATAAATGATTCTGATACTTCAAGTTCAGAAGAAGATACATTTCTTGAATATTTAAAATCAGATTTTGATTATTTTTATAATTAATGGCCCTAGAAATCTGAAGTGTTTCTTTTTCTTTTAATCTTTTGTTTGCTCTTGTAAATGAATTGGAAGTGTTGGAATTACGTGTCTATTAAAAACGGGCCGAACCTGAGTTCGCCAATTATTGTCTGAACATTAGTATATAGCATTATATATAGTATATGCATTATTATTATTATTATTATTATTATATACTTGTCGCTAAACTATGAATAAACTATATTAATAATAAATTGTGGATATTCGGTAGTTCAATGTAACTTTTGTGTACTTATTATACAGTAATCATTTATACTTTTTTTTTTAATTTGCCTAACTTCCTAACCACATACGTTGTTCTTTAGGTGAATGCTAACTCGAAATTTATAACTACATGTATTAATACTATAAATCATTATTGAAACTGTAAATATGACTTGAATTCTATCTTGATTATTAAAATAAAAATAAAAATTCAAAGTATCAAAATCGAACAGTTGTTTTATAAATGTTGCTAGCGAAACAAAGACAGTAACTGAACACAGTTCCGCCCTCAAATTCTACGACGGTTTTCTTTCCGGACAGACTAAAAATAGTCGATAATATGCGAACTATTTTTAACGAATAATAATCGAGATTATTATAAATAAAATAATATCGCTTTTGGCAACATCTCATGTCATAATGTCAAACATACCACTATGTATACCATTTTTTTATAAGTTATATATAATATTTACAAAGGAAAATTCTTCATTTTGTATTTATTCTCGTTCTATGTACAAGATATTTAAATTATTGAAATAAAAACGAATGTGTTCACACAATTACCCAATACACTACAAAAATCGACAGATATCCTACTTCTAACAAGGTCCTCTCGGGCAAAGAATATGTAGAAAAGAAGACAGACTACTGCCTCATACGTAACGGCGGAGATATTACCTAAAAATTTGCAGACAGCGACAGCCACGCGCTCACTGCGCGATCGGTGATTAATTATGATAAAAAATTTGTGTCACGTGTGTGTATCTATTATTTTATGACCATAAAATGCACTTTTCGCGGTAGATTTAGCGCCACTATACAAATTATATTACACAAATTCTGGTTTTAACAGCAGATATCGCGCGATATTGGCTGTCGCATGCTGTCTGTGAGTTATGTAATAAACGTGCCGAATTGCCTACTTTCGGCTGATAACGTAGGGTTGTTGCTGCGGTGTGATATGCGGAGAGCATCTCATTTAGCTATACATTTAATACATAGTCTTGTAACAATGCACACGGATAAGTTTTTCATGTTCGTTAAATTTAATTTCTTGTAGCTATGTTGAAGAATGATAACTGCATTCGAATAATAAAGATTATTTAGACATCTAAGGATATTATTATACGTTTGTTAGCGATTTAGACACTCGTATTTATGACGTTGTGAAGAACGAATTAAAGACAAACGGAAGTGATCGCATGTTTGCGTCGTGTGGCACTTCGTCTGGCGCTGCAATAATTACCCATATTTCCCAAAATATTGCCGTTGTGTGCGTGCCACGGCGCGTGCATATTACCACGCACGCATAGAAACCGCGTACGCTAGCTTTCTATGAAGACATTCTACTGTTATGTTTATACTGTGCCTCGAGACTGTAATGACTGAAAATGTTGCGCCTCGAAGTCGAAACGGGAAAATTAAGTAATGTTTTAGAATTGTAAAATAAGTATTGTTAATTTAATAAGTCCGACCTCATATTGCCTTTGCAAATTGCGACAGTTATTTACCTATATATTTTAACGGATATATATCGAAAAATTTCATAGGAAGCAACTTCTAAACAACAAAACTAATCTAACTTCGTGATTTTTTCTGCTGCTATATAGTGTTACAAATTGTGTAACGAAGCCCGTGGGTACGTCCCTCGTCGAAATCATTGTAATTACCACATATTTTAGAAAACTTGAAAAATCGACAAAAAAGTCGGAAATTTCGATGGCATTATTGTAAGAGAATCTCAATAAAAAAAATTTGGTGTGTTGCAAACATTCAACATCCCACCCTGTCGAAGCCGGGCCAGGTCACTAGCGTATAACGTAAAAAATCAGGTATTCTGTTGAATGTTTTCGAGGACGCGCGCTAGCATAATATTTTTTTCATGTTACATGTGTATTGTGTTTGAAAATATAACATAAATAATCTCTAGACAATGTGCGACCTCAAACCAAGTACCCGGAAACACCCACTCCAATTTAGTATGGTCAAGTGTGCGTTTGATTAGCGCGTAGAGAGCTCACGATATTATTTCTAATTATGTACAAAGCGAAAGTGAGTGGCAGAGGAAGCCAAGGAAGAAAAGAGATCACTACGTTGACGTTGGTTGACGGAAGTACCAAAAGCACTCGCATACCTCGGCGAAAGTGTGTGAGGAGAACGATGATATTTAAGAAGGCGGTAGAAATATAAGCATCGCGATGCTAGGCGCTCATTATTCTCTGACTACCCTGTTGAGGATATGTAAGTACGTATATCTCACTTTTTTTAAACTAAACTTTAAAACAATAACTCAAGTGCTGAAACAATTGCTTGCTGTATTCATTTCTTGCGATGAAGCGGCCCACTTGGCTTAATTGGTGTAACAGTTCGTTGTAACATGAAAACGAGGATAACTGGACGGCGAAGCTTCCACAAAAGACATTTTTATTGTCAGTCCAAAATTCGAAGAAGTAATACTTATGGAATACCTCGATGTCCATCTGTATGTCTGTATGTCCGTCTGTCTGTGTCTACATGTCCGTTTGTCTGTCTGTAAAAAAATTCCACATGTATGACGGTGCATCACTTGAAAGCGGCTCGACCGATTTGACCGATTTCTTTTTTGTGGTGTTTGTAATTGGCAAGATTTGTATGAAAGAAAATTTTTGGAAAATCCACGAAAATGTTCAAAATTTGAATGATATTTTTGTATGAAAACCTCAATAACTAACATTTTGGTAAGTTAAAGATTCAACGTCCCACCGGGGCGAAGCGGGTCGCTAATATTATATAAAAATCGTACAGAACTCTGACTGGACCAATTTTTGTACATAAACTTTCAATATAAAGGACGGCAAACATACAAATATACATGTAACAAAGAGAAATGTTTTGAATCTCTTTAGTACACAAAAAGAGGATTGTTATTATTTTCGCGCATAGTCCAAAGTTCCTTTCACACATTTATAGGGTTCCGTAGACATGAGGTGCCATCCGTCTCTAAAGTTTTTCAACCTATGGCTTGCGACCCCCCGGGGGGTCATGAACTCGGGGGGTCGCGGTCGCAAGTTAGGTAAAATAACAACGTAAATAATCAGCAGTTAGTGAGTAACTGAGTGGTATTTCGCTTCTATGTCTATACCAAACTATACACATCTATAAATTTATATATAAATAAAATTTAAGTATCCGTGATTTTGAAATAAATTCGGCTTTTACTTAGGCTCATGCAGGTATTTCCACGCTACCAAAACCCAAATACACGTTTGTCAAATTTTTGTCTGACTGTCCGTGCTAATTCCCGAACAGCTGAACTGATCTTGACGGGACTTTCATTACTAAATAGAGGACTTATTAGGAAATAATCTAGGTTACTTTTTGTTGCGAAAAAATATCAAATTTAACACGAGTGAAAACGCGGAGCACACCTAATATATATATAATATAATAGCCCATATATATTAGTTAACAAAACATAACATAACATAACTTCACGCTGTATCCCCAACGGGGTAGTCAGAGAGGACGGAGCGCCAGGAGTCGCGGTCCTTACACACCTCTTTCGCTTCCTCAAATCTCATCATTCTCCTCACACATTTTCGCCTAGGTATGCGAGTGCTTTTGACATTTCCGTCTGCTAACACTCTGGCTATTTGATCTTCATAAGTCAGCCTTGGTCTTCCTTGGCTTCTTTTACCACTCACTTTTGCTCTGTATATTTTCTTCGTCAGTCTTTCATCACTCATTCTTTCCATGTGCCCGAACCATCTAAGCATTCCTTTCTTCATTTTTACAATAACACTGTTGTGCAACCCTGTCATACTGCGTATCTCATCAGTGCTTATCCTGTCCGCAAGCGTGACACCGCACATATTTCTGAGAGACCGCATCTCCACAGCATTTATCATACTTTCACTCGATTTCGGGCATATCCAGGCCTCACTGCCGTACAACAAAGTTGGCACCAACACCGCATTGTGGATGGCCATTTTAGCAGTGTTAGATATATTCACACTACCCACTAATGCGGACAGAGCACCGTTCACTTTATTGGCGGCTGCTACCCGTCTCTCCACATCCAACTCACATCTTCCATCCCTCGAAAACGCACTCCCCAGGTACACAATTTCATTCACCTGTTCTAGACATTTTCCATTCCATATTAGTTAACATTTTAAAATATTCATGTAAATTGGCTACTATAACTAATCCCATCTAAACTACTTAGAATGTTGAAAATGACAATGCCCAAATTCGCTACCGCTGGTCTCAGAGTAACCATTCTAATTAAAAAATATATTTCGATTTCTTATGATCTTTTGTGTGGTTTATAACTTCCTTAAGCTAGCGCAAGCAATGATCAAAATAAAAAGTATTTTTAGTAACTAAACATTCAATATGGCTGAACAAGGCTGTAAACATTGTCTTTTTTGTTCTTTATATTACGTAATATGCAGATTATTGGTAAAAAGTGGCTATATCCTATAGTTTAATAGATTTCCTAAACTATTACTGAAAAGCTCTAAAAATTAAATTACTTCTTTCGTAAACGAAATGACTGACAGAAAGCAAATCAACGAATATGACACCCTGAAGTCATCGACACTGACATTTCGGATTTTTTGGAAGTCACATCTCTACCATCTACATACATATTTGCTGTGGAAGACCGTCGGGGTTATTACCTAAAAATTTGCAGACAGCAACAGCCACGCGATCACTACGCGACCGCTGAATAATTGTAATAAAAAATTGATATCATGTATGATGGATTGCGTATCCATTATTCTATGACCGTAAAATGCACTTTTCGCGGTAGATTTAGCGCCACTATATAAATTACATTACACGAATTCTCGTTTTGACAGCAGATATCGCGCGATATTGGCTGTCGCATGCTGTCTGCAAGTTACGTAATAAGCGTGCGTGTAAACTTGTTTTTCTGACGATTTCAACCCCTGCTGTGTTTCTGGAAGCTTCGTTTGTCTACAAGATTACTTATGGCTGCATTCAACTTGACCTCTGTAGTTGATTTGGAAAATATCGCGATGCACGTGCTATTTTCTGGCAGGCGCTTTTATTTTTTTTTGTAATATCTTTAGAATCGCTAGCTATTTCGTTTTCGTTACTGTACTATTTCAAAGTGCTCATAATAACCCATACAATAAAACAAATATTAACAGTAGGTATGTAAATTTGTGGATGGGGCATAGTTTTAGGGCATTGCCATTTTAGAGAATATTAAGCTTTCTTTACCGTTCATGGCAAAAATATAACGAAATATATTATGTTCAGAAAAATAAATCTAGTTTATTTTCAACCAACTTCCAAAAAAGGAGGAGGTTCTCAATTCGGTTGTATGTTTTTTTTTATGTTTGTTACCTCATAACTCCGTCATTTATGAACCGATTTGAAACATTCTTTTTTTGTTTGAAAGGATACTTTCAGATTGGTCCCATTGAAATTTCACTAGTATTGAAGCTTTGGTTTCGAAGATACACCCAATAACGCGACCTGGTTATAACCTTTATTCATTTATATTGACGATTCTCTTGTATGTCATTTGTTAACTAACGTTGTCCCCACATGGTATAATGGTAGTAAGGAGAAGATATAAATTGGCTGTGATATATATTGTGGCGGACAGAGAATACGGCTGGTGGCTATCGTCTTCGGATTGTAAGAATACTGCTAGGGTTTAATTATGATGCAACCTTTACACTGTTCTTTTATAACTGATTAATATTGACATGATATTATATTGATGATATTTATAATGGCTATAATGGGCTATAATATTCCATGTTCGATCTGATCGCATCTTTTATTGTAAAAGCCCACGGTTTGTGCTCCTCAATAGAATGGAAGTTAACACATTGCGGTCCAGAATTAGAAAATAAACTAATTGTAGACCTGCCCTAGATATTTATTTAGGCCAAGGTCACTCAAAAAGGAGAAATAAAAAAACTTTTATAAAAAAAATAAACCAACTTCAAAAAAGAACACTGAAAAGTATAAAATAACAATCCCTTACTAATCAAAACTTAAATACAAAAATAACCTTATAAATACGATACAAATACCCATATAATTAAATTTGACAGGTATTGAAGTCGGTGCTAAATCAATGTTCGACAACAGAAAGTCTATTAGTTTAGTAGGTTTGGCACCGACTTCAGTAACTGTCAAATTTAATTATATGGGTATTTGTATCGTATTTATAAAGTTATTTTTGTACTGAAGTTTTGATTAATAAGGGATTTTTATACTTTTCAGTGTTCTTTTTTGAAGTCGGTTTAATTTTTTTATAACTTTTTTTAACTATATCGTATGGAACCCTCTATCTGAATCGAGCACACAAATCATCAATTTGTTTGTCTGTATTGACGGCGACTGCTATACGTTAAATTGGTTGTCAGTTAAATCACAGTCCAACGCTTCAAATTAACGCGTAATGCACTGATGGCTGAGTGACGAATATTTAGCGAACCATCACAGAATTGTCGTTCATTTTGTGTGACGCTTGCAAGAACATGTAGCGGTCGCTTAGTAACCCGACTGAAGATTTGACAAAAACTTGATAACAAACATAAAATAACATATCACGCTGTATCCCTAATGGAGTAATCGGAGATGATGTAGCGCCAAGTATCGCAGTCCTTACATACTTATTCGCCTCCTCAAATCTCAACATTTTCCCTACACACTTCCGCTTATGTATACGAGTGGTTTTTACATTGCTGTCAGCTAACACTCGCTATTTGATTTTTATAATTCAGTCTCTGTCTTCCTTGGCTTCCGTTATGACTCACTTTCGCTCTGTAGATTCTCTTCGTCAATCTTTCATCATTCATTCTTTCTATGTGCCCACACCGTCTAAACATATCACCAATAAATGATTAAAACTTAAACACAAGTACCTAACAACGGAAAACACGACAAAGAAGCAGCAAAAAAACAAAAAAAAACGAATGAGGAAAAGAAACATTATTCCACTAACAGTCCTTTTCTTCGTTGATAATAAAAAAACATCTAAGCATGCTCTCCTTCACTTTTACAATAACACTGGTATTCAACCTTTTAATATTGCGTCTCTTCATTGGTAATTTTGTCTATTGTCTCTCGCAAAAACTTAATAATAAGACGAAAAAACTTAGATATAAACTCACCTGAAAACTCTCGTCGAATAATAATCGAAGTCTTGTTCACTAAGTTGCGTGACAACCAGCTTCACATCTTCCAGCACCATTTTGTGCCGCTCGCCGTTACGAATCGGCCAATATTGGTAACACTTCACCTCGTCCTTTTCGATCGTTTTGTTCAGCATGACGATTGCGCGGGTATCTTGTTCCCAAACCATCAGCCAGAAGTGGCCAACGGTGACCCGCAGTGGACCTTGGGTCAGAATGTACTTACGGCCCGCGCGCTCCATCTGACAAAGAAAGTATTCAATGTAGTGGTTGATACACACTAGAAATGGGTCAGTTTAGATGGATACGGGTTATCCAGCCCATATACGTTGCGGTACTGATGGATGTCAGTCTAAATGTAAACCGAAGCTTCGTTGCGGCTTTGATAGCATAATATAATGCTTTTCGATCATTTTACACCAAACTATAATTACTTTCCCAGTGTAAACTTCATTTGAGACACAAAAGCGTAATTTGCCGACGAAAACAACATAGGCTAGGAGCTGGAAAGCCAGGAGGTGCAAAAGGAAATCGTACAGAAAGAACTAGGACATCTCTCCCGCCTATGTAATTAGTGTCCCCTATTAAAATAGGAAATGGAAAACTTATAGTCCAGTATACACCTCCATGTATGTCTGTCTGTCACGGTCATTTTTTCTTGCAGAGTATTTGACGTGAACAACTAAAAGGAACAGTTGTAGCAAATAATGGCCGAAATACATGGATTTGCGATATTTAATTTCGACTTTGTGCGTCAAAAGTTAGTAGTAGCACAAGCCAAGGGAGACCAAGGTTGACTGAAGGAAATGTTAAAAGCACTAGCACACCTCGCCGAAAATGTGTGAGAGATTGAGATGACGATGATTGAGATCCAGTAAAATTACTTTTAGGACTACATTGCCAGTGATGTTATTTAGCAGTCATATAGACGTCTACATAATCTCGTATATAACAATCAAAAGATTTGAGGATATATAAAGTTCTCGACATATTTCCTTTTCGCTATTTGGTTATGGGCTCTTGGGCTAATATAAAAACTATATGAAGCAGAACATTGTCAAACGAATGTGTAATCAGCGAGTTATATTTCGCGAGTGTCGATTCGCTTGCAACTACATAGGAAATTCGAGTCAACGAAAGCTTAGCATTAGTTTATATTAGTAACTTCACTCCATTTGTGATTGAAGATGCAATGACAACATATTTATTTGATCTTATGAATCTATACATACATACATACATATCTTTACGCTGACGGGCACCAAGCGTCGCGGTCCTTACATACTTCTTTCGCTTCCTCAAATCTCATCATTCTCCTCACACATTTTCGCCTAGGTATGCGAGTGCTTTTGACATTTCCGTCAGCTAATACTGGCTATTTGATCTTTATAATAAGTCATCTTGGTCATGCTTGGCTTCTTGGCTTACACACCATTAATAAATTTATCTTTTGTGGTTGCGGAATTAAAGGCTTTTTAAGCTTATTTGCACACTATCAAAACGCAAACAAGCGTCTTTAAAATTGTTGTCTGTCGGTCGATTTGTTTGTAAGCACTAAATTCCAAAATGACAGAGCTCATTTGTCAAGACTTTTCTTAGCAAATAGAGGACCTTTCAGAAAGTAATGTATAGGTAGTACTTATACCGGTAAATACCAAATTTACTATTAGATACAGTTAGTAACATACAATTTTCAACTTTTATACTGTAAGGAAAATGCGACCGATTTTTTTGGTGTTTGAATAGTATCTAGTGGAAGAAACCCACCGCTAAGAGTGGGCAATATAGCTTGTGCTTGTACCGCTATCGGCTTGCAGATATAAAAAAACTAACTATACCAAGTTAGACCTTCATGTTTAAATACTTGTGATGCCTGATATCTCCCAAAGCCACTACTAAATTAAAGATCAGAACCCGCATACGTTCGGTCTACGTTACCTATTATAGTCTGTGTATCGACAAAAGATCTTGTGCTTGCGTAAGTCTTCCCGTTGCTAGATCTCAGTCCTTAAGGCGACGCATTGATAAACAATAACTTAATCTAAAATAGACCTTCTGGTCTATGCAAACGTGCGCGCGCTAGCTATCGAAAAATACGAAAAAACAGTTATTTTCGTTTATTTTAAAAAGTACAGTTAATTTAAAAAAATCCAACTGTTATTTTGAGAAATATGTTTAGATTAAACTATACAGAAAATTTAGAAATATAAATCGGTACCGTTGCTCCGAAAAATGTAAATCTCTGTTTTAAAAGAAGTTTCTTTGATATTTTTTTTTCTGTTACAAAAGCTAACCAATCGTGTATTGCAACTGTCAAAATGAAGTCAGTGAATGAAGAATCAGGTTACTAAATATCACTGTCATAGGTTTTGTAGTCACTTAGAAAAATTGAGATCCCTGCCGTCAAATTTGATGCTCTTAACGGAGAACTGTTCGGGATACAGTGTGAAGATATGCATGTACCAATTCAATTATTATTTTCCAAGCAAACTTAGACTGACAACTTTAAAAACAGATTTGTGGAATAGCGGTAAAATAAAAAAAAATTAGAGTTGTGTAGTCAAACTGGGAAGCCTCGTTGCAATCTTTCTATTCATCTTTTCGACGGTCCTTCTTAGTTATGTTATATTTTTAATCTATTTAAATAGCGGTCCCCTGAAGCGACGACAAACGGATATTACTGCTACTATTTATGTTATGACATATCACAAAATAAAAGGGTCAATATGTACATATTGTTCTTACTTTTTAGAGGCTTTTTTGAGTCAGGGGTTTTTTAAATGTTTAATTTAAGTTTTATTTCATGCTTTTTAAACATTACGATCGACACTAACCCCACATTCACGCAAATACTTTCCGGGACGATACACGAAATTCAGATCCAGATCACAATCGATCTATCTATAACCTGTGGTGAGGAGTTGGATATCCCGCTGATTTTCGATGATGCTGCAGCATCAGTTCAAGGTTACCATGTTATTGTAACGTCATTGAAGTCACAGAATACTAAATTTCGAATCGGATCAGACCAGTAGAAGTAGCTCGCCTCCCACAACTAGCTGATGACCTTCAAACGGCTGAACAGATTTTCTTGAATCGTAACTAAGAACACTCGATCAAGTCGGTTTTCAAACAAAAAAAAAACAAATCTAAATCAGTTCATCCGTTTCGGAGCTACGAAGACACGCATACACAGAAACACACGTTAAAACACCCCTCTTTTTACGTCGGAGGTTAAAAAGAAAGTTAAAGTAATAGTAATATTGCAGACAATTACGCAGAAGATCGTGTGACGCCAAGCTAAGCACTAAGCTACAACGGTGTAAGCATTGAACGTTGATGCATCCCTGCTATGTCAGGGACACGTAGCTCATAACTCATAAATTATTGTTTTTTAATTATAATATCACATAGGAAAATATATTTAGAAAAAGTTAAAAAGTTGATCATAATGTTCTATGATTAGAATACCTATATATTTAATTTATGTACATGTAGACAAAATAAAGAAAATAAGGAGAAAAGAAATAAGTATGGGGAAATGGGTAGCTAAGAGTACCACACACGACCCTTCTCCCAGTTACACTCAGACTACAAACCGATTTAGAGAAGTTGGTTTCCCAAATTATTGATCTGCGAGGATTGAACCTGAGGACCCGCCTTGGAAAGCAGACTCTCTGCCACCACGCCACCGGGCCAGTTAATACTATAATACTAAAAATCAACTACGTCTATACATATAAATAAAATTGGAGTGTCTGTCTGTGATTTCGAAACAAAGGCTTTTTCTTAAGCTGATAAACACCTAAAATCTAAACACGCTCATTGAAAATTTTTGTCTGTCCGTCTGTCTGTTTGAGATTATACAGACTAGCAATACAGCACAGCATGAAAAATTACTACACTTATGCCTGTGTTGCGCGAGTAATTGAGACGAGTTCAATTACATGTCATACGTTCAAATCGTTTTCGACTCTGAGAGAACAAACGAATATACACATATACAAACATACAACCAAATCCTGCTTAAATGCTTAGTGACTTTGACAGTTGGTATTGTTGTATGTCAGGTGTTAACGATGTTGAGAATTACACGAGATAGCGACAATACGTCTTATCAATATATCTCTATATTAAATTATACATTCCTATCCTTAGGTAGTACGTAGCGTACTATGCTGTTATCCTAGAGAAAGGAAAAGCATATCATGATCCTCATCAAGAACCTGAGATTCCTTATATTCATATTCAAAAATAGCTCCTAATACAGTTTAATTGTATAAAAATGATCTGACTGTGACACGTAGGTGCACACCGACTTCATAAGTGAGAATTTCCTTTTAGTCCAGTTAAATAACCGTTGAACGGTTGTTCTAAACATATATACACGTGAAATTTTAACGACAACAGGTTTTCAAATAAGTATCTAACTCAAAAACCACACGTAAATGAAAAAAAATTATAGATAAAAGTTATAGAACCGTTAGGGATATACAGCGTGAAGATATGTATGTACGTATGTAAATAACTGTTGAAATTGAAATTTCGATAATAAGGCTGAATTTTGGACATAATGTTCATAAAAGTGTTTTAAACGTGCATGTAAAATTTCAACACGCTAGCCCCCCGGCTATGCTCGAAAAACAAACAAAAAGAAGTCAGATTAGCACTGTTTTCTAAATTACTCTACAACGGTAAGTCACAGAAAACAGTTATAAAACGTATAACCTTATGGAAAATTGCTTCTATACCTGTTTATTGTAAATGTAGATCATTTATTAACAAAAAGTACATACATATGTTAATATTTACAAACTTACAACTACACATTATCTTAAATAATAAACTTCCTCAAAGTTGCCGCTTAGAAAGTTGTCATAGCTCAAGGTACCTAGCAGACTGGCAGCATTGCCTCTTTGAATAGCCAAACTGATTCGTTGGCGGAAGAAGCTGCCAGCCCGGCGGTCTCCCGAAGCCTCGACCGGTCTCTTACAAATATCAGAAACCAGTCGAAGGGCTTCGGGGCCCCAGGGACCCAAAGTTTCGACTGCAAAGGGCGTAAATATGAAACTCTCAGAGAGAGTCGCATACTTACGCCGCTTCAAGTTCTCGGCAGTGCTGGCCGCGGCACCTGCTGACTTGGAAGTCGCCGGCACATGGGAAACAGCAAGTGTATCGACACAAGTGGCATCCCACACCAGCGATCTTCCAAGTTTCCAAGGAATGAGCGTCAAACCATCCGGTCTCCTGCCGTCGCTGCGCACAATACCTACAGGCTCTAAGACTGCAGGAACGCCAGCGGCGACAAGAGCCCGCCGAATGACGTCATTCAAGGCAGCATGTCGTGACATGCGGCCCGCACTACGTAAACAGCGTAAATGTTATATTGACGAAATTAAAGTTAAGGTGGAAGCATAAGAAAGTTTCTGGAAAGCGTCATAGATTCGCAATTAATTGTTATTTTTAACTTACTCTTTTGTAATCGGTTCACAAAAATTTAGAATTTATTTTCAGACAAATATAATTTTTATACTATTGTCGAAAAAAAGTTTTTAACGTTTTATTCTTTAAACTATGATTTTAATTGAAATGGAATATTTTTTGTTGTTTCTTATTTTCATGTAATTCCTCGTAAAATTTACTAAAAAAGCGCCTTAGATCGTATTTTCCTAAATATTGTATTGTAAAATCAAATTATCTTCTAATAGTCCAGCAGTCGAACACGGATTAAAATCTAAACTTCGAACAGAAGCAGACGTTTGAAATTTAGAGATAATATTTACATATATGTTCTAAACATACATACACGTGAAATATTAACGTCCTAACTTTCCAGGTTCGCTTGAACAATAAGAGCGAAATGAAAAAAAAAAGTTTTTAATTAGATACCTTACTCTAAAACGACATGTATTCGGAAAAAACTTTTAGACAAAAATTATAGAAATTTAACATTTAAAGATTTTAAAATGATTTTACATCGTAGGTATAATATTTCGAACATAAAGGCTGATTTTTTTAACAAAACCGTCAAAAGTCCGGGTTTCTACAGACCAACCGAACTTTGACGTCGAGGTAACTGCAGGGTGCGTCCAGCGTCGACTGTTGATGCGCCAGATTCGCGGCGAGTTAATTACAATATCTAATTGGATAATCCATTCTAAAATGTATAATTGAATAATTGAAGTATTTAAAAATTATGGAACGTATGATTTTAGAGAATTTTTTTTTAAGTTTTCCGTCGTAAGTATAATTTTAACGGAGTTAGAAGAATTTGAACATAAAGGGATGACATTTGTTTTTAGTCATAGCTGGCTTTGCATATTGCCTACATTTCTGAGCAAGAAGATTTGAAATCCCTTTTGACATACATTAGAATTCTCATTAGAATTTTCTGTATAAATTACTTTGTTAATTTTTTGATGCTTTTTACTGTAATTGGATTTTTGTCTTTCTGTCTTGATTACCGCTCTTATGTACATACATCTATGGACTCTCACCTAGAGAGGCAATAGTTATATTATGATAACATTAGACTGAAGATTCACGTTTTCCCGACCTTTTAGAAACCTCATAGCGCACCTTCTAGAAATCTCATAAAACCATCTATAAATTTCATAGAAACTTTTTAAATCTCATAGAACCTTCTAGAAACCTCATAAAACCATCTATAAATTTCATAGAAACTTTTGGAAATCTCATAAAACTTTCTAGACACTGCATAAAACTTTTTTATATAATTACAATACATACCGGTCATGTAAGGACCGCGACGCTTGGAGCTCCGTCCTCTGACTACCCCGTTGGGAATACGGCGTAGAGATATGTATGTATGTACAATACATATATAACTTTCATACGAACATTGTAGAATCTTATAAAAACTTTATGGAATTTCTCAAAACTTTTAGAAACTTTATAAAAGAATCCAGAAACCTCGTAAAACGATGTAGATCTGCACAGAAATCTAGGCATCACTACCCATACAATAAAGTTGACACCAACACCGCATTGTAGATGGCCATTTTTGCAGTGTTAGATATATTCATACTGTCTACTAATGCGGACAGGGCACCGTTCACTTTATTCTCAGCTACTACTCGTCTCTCCACATCCAACTCACATCTTCCATCCCTCGAAAACGCACTCCTCAGATACACAAGATACACAATTTCAATTACTTGTTCTATATATTTTCCATTTACCCAAATCTAACATTTCGTCTGTACCGCTTCCCTTTTAAACACCAGAACCTTAGTTTTAATCATATTCAATCCTTTCACTTCACATTCTTTTTTCATGCAAGTAACTAGTATCTGCAACTCTGCTTCTGATGGCGCTATAAGCGCAGCATCGTCAGCATACAATAGGCAGCTTACCACTGTGTAATCACATATCATACCGCTCATACTACCTTTTAATGTCTGGAGGCAACTGTCCAAAACTCTAAATACAGCACGATCAGCCAGGCAGACATCACGCAGCCCTGTCTGACACCTGAGCAGACTTCAAACCTGGGCGACATATCACCTTCCATCCTTACACAGGCTCTGTGGCCTCGATATAATTACCTCACAGCTTGCAGTAAAGGGCCTCCCACGCCATAAGAGATTCACAATTGTTGCAATTAACAGGTTACCCTCTTTTTACAATCTACCAGCTCTACCAGATCTACCAGCTATCTAGGACTCACTGATCATTATGGCTACATCACGAACACTACGTCACGAATACCCTACCTGTGAAACCAGCTATCTAAAACTCACTGATCATTATGGCTACATCACGAACACTACGTCACGAATACCCTACCTGTGAAACAAGTTGTTTTGTTCATACAATGATTAAATCATAATTGCCCGCGAAAGTTGTCGTAAATGACTCTAGTTTTGTGTTACAGTGTAGTGTAGTGTAGATCATGATGGTCGCAATCGAATTAAATAATATTAGAGAGATCACTAAGAGGGAAATGATAGCTATAATGCAAGAGCTTGAACAAACTGATTGGTCTTTTTGTATAAAGTGAGTGATTTAAATAAAATTGCAGATCAGTTTCTCAGTTTGAGAAATGACAAAATAGAAATGCTTAAAACTGTTATTTGTGTGAGAATCTCTAAGCATATACGTAATTAACAACACCCGGTTTAATTAAATGTATTGAACGACGTGATCAATTGCATAAAATTTCAATAAAATACCCTAGCGATATGTATCTCATACAAAAGTACAAGAACTACTACAACAATGTACTGCAGAATTTGAAAAACGCATATAAGCGCCAATTAATTGTCAAATGTGAAGGAGATAGTAAGCGAACATGGGCCGCTACTAAATCTTTGTGTAATTTTGGTTTACTGATACTGATTGACAAAAATATTAATCTTCTAAAAATTTGTGAACATTCTTTAGAGTCGTTGAACCATGCTAATAGTTTTTTCATTTCAATGAGATCAGATATGTCTAATGAAACATTGCGAATATAATATAATAATAATAATATTCTCAGACATTTCACACAGCGCCATCTAGTCCCAATGTAAGCAGCACAGCGCTTGTGTTATGGGTATTAGACAATTGATATACTACTTATATACTTTTCTTTTGTAAATAAATACATATTATACATAAACACCCAGACTCGGGGCGGGAATCGAACCCGCAACCCCCGTTTACTTTCCGACGCGCTTAGCCGTTGCGCCACGGAGGCCGTGGAAATATAATATGAAATAAAACTGAAACAGATTTGGTTGTTTCTTTGAAGGTCGAGAAATCACCTGTTAATTCCTTTTTCATTTCACCTATTGATGATGCTGAAATACATTAAATCGTGTTCTGCTCAAGAAAATGATAATATTGGGAATGATACTCCTTTGTAACATTAGTATGGCAAATGGTATTGTTCCCAATTGTTTTAAAACTGCCAATGTTACACCAATTTTTGAAACTCTCGATTCTTTAAAAAATTCCAATTACAGACCCATTTCGCTATTGACAAGTTTTTAAAAAATATTAGAAAAAGTGGTTAATGGTAGATTACTTGCATTATTAGAAATGGAGAAATCAGTTAGGCTTTGGGAATAACAGGTCCACTGAGGATGATGTATCTGATTTGTGCGATTATGTATCAAGCAAACTAGACTTAGGACGAAAATTGGGGTATTTTTAGACTTAGCAAAGGCTTTTGACACTGTTTCGTAAAATGAAACTACTTCGTATACATTCGCAGCACTAACGTAGCTTTTCACTCATTTTGATAACCGAATACAGCGAATTTTAGTCAAAAAACAGCGCGAGCATTACTGAACGAGCCGGGGCAGTAGTTATTTATTTCATTGTGTTTGCAGAGTGAGCCTTCTGTATGTAATAATATTGTATTATGTATTCTGTGTCTGGGTCTTCTAGGTGTCTGGAAGGTCCCCCGGTGGTTCAGTACCAAGCCTACTACTTAGTCTGAGATCACACAAAGGGTTCGTGATGGTTTTCACATATTTCGGTAATACACGCAAAATTGCTGGCAAAATCAAATCCAAAACATGTTTCCTTTATACGTTTGTCAATATAGGCTCATTATTAAGGTCATAATTCCGTATATAATTAAAATATTGTGTTTGAAGAGTGGGCAGTGCAACTAAGTTGACTGACGTTAGTATCAATTTAAAACTAAATTACTATGTAACATAGAAAGCTGCAGCGGAGTTTATATAACGATATCTCAAAAAGGGCCTTGCAAGCACTAGAAGCTAAAAAACATCGTCCGAATGTTTTTTGCACGCATTACATAAGCAATACCTGGACAAATTTAATGATACTTGGCACTTTTTCACTTTATGCATCGAGAGAAATGAAACAGCACTTAAGACATTCAGAGGATTTATCATTATGTCCAAGTGGCAAGCTAACATTTGCAGTGACAAATCCTCAGCATAAACATCTATTAAAAATACAAGAATGTAGTTTGTGAATATGTATATTACCTTATGACAATCCTAGCCTTGCGGTGACAGCTAATGAAAGGAAATAATAAGTAGTTTAGACTAGCAGCATTAGTTGTACTAAAGTAATGCCGTAACTTGGGTTCAAGTAACCCCGGAACTGGTTTAATTTGTTGCTATTTGAATCCGGCTTCTATATTTTTTATTATTCTAAGGTTCTGCCGTTTTCATATTCTGCAGTTATGATAGTTTTTTCTTGAGCGATAAACGCGGCAAATTGTTTCCTTATTTTTAAATGGCTGTAGTATGATACATAGATACGTAATTGGAACTAATGAAGGAAGGAAAGAAGGCAAAGTTTATTTAAACAACGAGGCGGACGAACGGGCAATATGCCCATGGATTGCGGCTAAAAAAGCTCTTCATATTGCAAATGCTCCACACCGGAGCAAAACATTGCACTGCCGTTTGGGAACGGGACAGCAAGTAAGATGGTGTTAGCGATGTGGACGGATCTTGCACATGGTCCTACTACCAATGTTGGGCAAAATCGATTTTTAGAAATTACAATTTGTAATTGTAATTGTTTGCCTACAAAATGTTTTTACAATCACATTTTGCCTAACACTGCCTCCTACCCGTATAATGTCTTACTAGTTTTGTCCTTTTACTTTGCGTGGTGGCGGCTTACAACTAAGGGGACAACAGAAGAACCTTCTTCATGAAAAAACACATATCATACAAAAATACGTATCAACTTTCATGGTGATCGGTCAAACGGTGTCGGGGCTTAGTTGTGCATATGTACAAACATCCTTTTTTGTATATACACATGAACTACAAATGACACGCAGAAATGTTTATAAACTCTATGGTTACAGCGCAAAGGTTAAGAAATGAAGGCGTTAAGCAAGAGGTCAGGTTTCTTGAATAAAAACAAATTATTTTATTGAAGTAAATCATAAACTGCCATGTTTAACGCAATCGCTCCATCATCTCTGACGGGGCAGTTAAATTAGGGGTACAGTGTGAAGATATGTATGTTTGTAAGTAACTATAGATATTAATATATTTACTCCGCGTAACATACTTCAGGAGAGGATGCATATAAAAAGCATGTTTAAGTTGGTGAAAATAGCGATAAAAATGATTATTATCGATTTAAAAGAATATAGTGTTTCAAATATTAAAAAGAGGTGACGTTTAATTCAAGGCCACAAATCACTTCCATTTATTTTTTATTTGAAACAGCATAAAATAATAGTATTTCCTATTAAAAATATAATTTCGGTTAAAATTTTTATAAATATTTTTCAAATACTGATATCTCATCATCGGTCATCTCGTCCGTAACCAACATGTCAAAAACAGTATTCATATAGTTTCGTGATATCCTTTCCATCAGTCACATAGATGTTAATTGGTAATTGAAAACCAGAAATGAGAAACGTAAAAATCAATTATTAGGTATTTTATATACAAATTCTTTCTTTTCTTTTTTACTATAGTTATATATACTACTCTGAAGAAACAATCCTTTTAATAATTCACCTTTTTATTATCTTTACGAACAATAACTACTTAGAGAAAATTCAACCTACTGTCGTCATCCATACGATAGATCGTCTCCAGTTCTACATATCTGCTCCAAAGTAAAAATGATATTCTTACAGGGGTATCACAGATTATTTAGTTACTAACATAAAACGATATAGTATACATTCAAATTACAACGCTCGCGTGCGGCGGACGGGCGATCGGCCAGCGCGTTACGCTATCATTCAACACAAGAATGACAAAACACTTTCCACATTCTACTGCGAATTCATTCAACGATTCTACGTACGATCTACAAGAATGCACATTATTAAAACAAAAATATTCAAATTCAAAATATTTAAATATATTGTATCTTGCCGAAAAAAAACTTATTTGAGAAAGGTCAATAAACAGCCCGGATATATTTATAAAGATTCCTAAAAATTTCAGCAATTAAGCTACCTCGAAGCCAGAAAATAAGCACTTGACTTATACTATGGGTATCACAGAACGAATTGGGGATGTCTCAATAAAACGCGAACTCCGCGACATTTTAGAAGTTCGTTACCATAATTTACCTGACTGGGAATCGAGCCTGGAGCTCCTGCTCCTGGATTTCGTAACTCGAATAACGGAACCCGCATAAAATCACTTAAGTATCTGACGGTCTGTCACCTATGATTTTCCCAGGAACTATATGAGTTAGAAACTTAAAGCTTGCCATAGTAATACGAGGGGCGTTCAGTAAAAACTGAGAACGCGGTACAAACCTCCTTAAAAGTTAAAAAGAAATACTGTCTGGCAAAACTGGATTATCTGTGTCAGATACTACAAAAAAAATAGACTGATTATCTTTTGTTTTTTGTAAATTGTAGCTGTTTGATTGCCATTTGTTGTAGCGTGTTGCCAAAAATAGAAAAAATTAAGCTACGCTCGGTTATTAAATATACAGATACATTTAATAATCATGTACATTTATTTATTATTTTATGTCGTTCAATTTCGTACAAATAATTATAATGTTACTCAAAGATTCAAAGATACATTTCTGAAATGTCACTATAAAGGACTGTATGAGAATAGAGTCAGGGATAATGGAAGAAAAGGCTAGAGAACCAGACACGACCGATTTATTCCGTAGCTACCAAAACAATATATAACAAAAGCGTAATATAAAATGACAAATATGTTAATTTATATTCTAAATAAAAAATAATATAGAGATGAAAAATAATATAAAAAAGAGGTGCATCCTGCAGTCACTGTAAAACTAAAGGAAGGAAGTATTCCGTGCCGGGTACCTGGCAGTTTGATCTCTGGAATTTTCTTAGGTTGTATCGTTGTGAAGAAGCCGATCGATAAGCTTCCTGCTTTAGGTGGAAAACATCTATCCAATACATATTAATTGCCAATTAAAGACAGGAAACTAACCCCCCTTCCACGAAGAGTTTTTGTACTTTTATCAGGACACCTATAAGAGTAATTGTACAAGTTCTCACAACTATACGTTTTGGGTTGATTTGTCCTTATTTTCTTGGAACTGTTATTAGCAGGTAGAGGGCTTTATAGAGAGTCATGTACTGACTTTTTATTCAGGAAAAATACGATTTTTTTTTATCTATATTACTATTATGAAGAGGTAAACTTTGATTGTTTATATGTAATGGATAAACTCAAAAACCACTTAACCGATTTCAAAGATTCTTTCACCTATAGAAAGCTACATTAACATGGAGTAACAGAGGCTGCATTTTATTCTTAAAAAAATTTCTAACCGTGTGAAGCCGGGGCGCGTCGCTGGTAATAAACAATAAACGTGCCGGACTATACACGCCAATCACATGGCCTCAAACTAGGACATTCCCTGTGCTATGAGAACAAGACTACTAGACTAGAGATGATCTAGAAAGTTCGTTTCCTAAACTGAGCCGACCGGGAATTGAACGCGGAACCTTTCGCGATTAGACGCGAGACGTAAATCACTGTGCTATCGAAGTCGAAATTTAACGCGGGTAATAGGTAAATCTGTGGGGAAAAGTTAGTCAAAAACAAAAAGAATACGAAAATTATCCGTTATTTAATGTATACTTTCTCGTTTCTGGTTTTGATTTACCAATTTACAGCTCTGCCAAATCTCAGCTCGGTAGGTGTAAAGACAGTGGAATGACATATGGACGGCTCTGACACACGAACGGATAGACAACAGAACTACACCATGACAACCTTCAGTGACGACAACAGATGTTGTTTTAAATTAGTTATTTTTATACAATCACAAAACTCAACACGATTTTTCGACAAACATTATTTTAGGTTCCGTAGCCAAAAGGCTAAAAGGAATCCTAAAAATACTGCTCCTTGACTATCTTGAAAAATAGAGCTCTTGATCTTACCGACGGAAAACTCATCTTGAATTTATTAGTTAAAGATGATTGGCTTATCGGACTTTTCCATGTCAGACTATAATTTTCATTATTAACGTCAAAAAAGTTTACTTCAGTTTTGTAATTAAAATTTAGAAATAACTAATTTAAATGAAGATACGCTCTCCTTGTCTATCTCGTTAGGGACACAGCGTGAGGATATGCATGTATGTAGAGGACAACCTCAGTTGATTATTATTAATTAATATAACGCTTTTTTTATGGCGGAGGGGACAAACAAGCAATGTTTAAATCTATATTTCAATAATGATCTCGCAATCATGTCTTTCGTTCACCATAGAAGTCAGATCACGCAATCGCGCCCTTAGCTCTAAAATACCAGTAAAAAGCAGTCCTGCGCTGATACCTTTTAATGACCAAACTTCTAGGCAGACATTAACTTTATTAACATAAAAAAGGAGAAAAGGAAAATGGTCTGTACATGAGAAAAACTGATTAAAATAGAAACTTGTTTTGACGTTTGAAGTCTGGCGTTATTGGCGCAACATACATTCGGGTTTACTCGTGCGCTGTCTGGTGTTGAAAGGACCAAGCGTAGATATTACTACGACGGGTTTAAGTCTTCTATAGCATTACAAGAATCAACACAATAGGTTATGTTCTGCCAAAATTCGCATACGTATGAATGTGCTACTAAGACCATTTATGTTGTACGTTTCATGTCCTCGTTACATACTGTCTAACGCTTTATTAGGTTGGCTGGAAGATATCTCTTGCAGAGATAAGCTCGCCTTTGTACAATTTTTTTTTGTAATATTTAATGTAACATGTGTACAATAAATATATAATATTTAATAAAAATATCTGTACGCAATGCCGCGTGTTAAAGCTGGTTCAACTATAAATCATTACCGAAAATAAAACAAATATTTTTCCTCTTCGATCTCTACGAGAAATAAACCCTAGTAATAACTTGTTCAGTAGCTTACTCTTTGTTTGCTTAGGTCTACAACAACGAATATTTTTTGCCGACACCGGCACGCTTCTTACGTAATTCGCAGTCCGCATGCGACAGCCAATATCGCGCGATATCTGCTGTCAAACCGATAATTTATGTCATGTAATTTGTATAGTGGCGCTAAATCTACCGCGAAAAGTGAATTTTACGGTCATATAATTATATATACGCAATCGTCATACATGATACTAATTTTTTATTACAATTAATCACCGGTCGCACAGTGATCACGTGGCTGTAGCTGTCTGCAAATTTTTAGGTTGTAACCCCGCCGGTTATTTCGGCGCGCTTATTACGTAACTTGCAGTAAAAATACGGCAGCCAAATATATATATGTGTATTTTATTTTTGGTACATACATAGACATCTTCACGGTGCATTCCCAACGGGCTAGTCAGATAGGATGGAGTGCCAAGCTTCGTGGTCCTTACATACTCCTTTTACCTACACGACTCTCATCATTCTCCTCACCCATTTTCGCCTAGGTATGCGGGTGCTTGTGACATTTCCGTCAGCTAACACTCTGGCTATCTGATCTTCGTATATCAGCGTTGATCTTCCTTGGTTTCTACTACCACTCACTTTCGCTCTGTAGATTTTCTTCGTCAGTCTTTCATCACTCATTCTTTCCATGTGTCCGAACCATCTAAGCATTCCTATACATTTTTACAATAACACTGTCATGCAATCTTGTCATATTGCGTATCTCTTCATTGCTTATTTTGGTAACGCAGGAGAAATCTAAATACGGGCACCTAGTCCCCTTAAGGGTGGGAGTGGGTTATATGGGTCTTTTACCCATCAAAATTTCTGCAGTGGTGGTCAAGTTGCGAGCTCTGGGATCTCCAACATAATGCGCCAGAGTCCTCTCGCGCTGCGCCGAAGCACCTCTCGGGAGAGCAGCGACAGAGCCCCGCCAGCACCCTGTAGTACCACACGCGCTGTCATCCTCCGCATGGATGGACGACTGCAGCCCTGGTCCAATCGGCAGCGACCCTGAATCCCCTTTAGTCGCCTTTTAAGACTGGTGGGAACACCGTGGCCTGATCCCTAGTCCGTGCTAAAGGACTGATGTAACCTAGTCTCTAATGAGTGTAATCTGACATCCGGTAGGCGAGTATCAGGATGACATGAATTTAAAGATAATTAGTTTAGTTTACTATAGTATAGTTCATATAAATAATATACTCACGTACAAACATTATAATCCATACTTCCATATTAATACTATAAATGTAAAAGAAACCCTGAATGTCTGTTACTTTTTCACATCTACACCGCTAAACAATATTCGGTTCAATAAAATTTGCAAGAAGATAGATTGCATCCTGGGGAAGGACAAGGATCTTTTGACTCAAAAATAATCCTGCGATAGAGGATGAACATTTGTATTGAGAACCCATCATTTCTCAGGGATATAAAAATTCATATTTACACTGTGTAAATACCATACAATAAAGTGCCAACTTTATTGTAGGGTAGTGAGTCCTGGATATGCCCGAAATCGAGTGGAAGTAAGATAAATGCAGTAGAAATGCCATCTCTTAGAAATATGTGCGGTGTCACTTTTGCAGACAAAATAAGCAATAAAGAGATACGCAGTATGACAGTGTTATTGAAAAAATGAAGAAAGAAATGCTAAGATGGTTCGGGCACATGGAAAGAATGAGTGATGAAAGACTGACGAAGAAAATCTATAGAGCTAAAGCAAGTGCGCGTCTCTAGGCTTACTGGCGCGTCAATAAACTGTGGGACACAGCTAGTTACGTAATATATTTTACCTAAGTATTCAAAATAACAGACGACAAACATACGGGTACAAAAACGAATGTTTCCATCTTTTTAGTATAAAAAGAGGATTATTGTCTATTTTCGCATTTAGTCCAAAGTTTCTTTACATGTTTTTATTGTTCCCGTTCGCTATTTACTTACACGTCGGCCGCTCGACGACGCCCGGGAATTCAGCCTCAATAATATCTCGATTCAAACTGAACTGAATATGAATGTTTTCTTTTGTTACCGAATATATTATAATATGCGAAATTAAAGAGATATCGTCACAAATTAATTTATTTAAATAAAAATGAAACGTTTTGGCAAATTCGATTTTTACATATTCGTAATAGTCCGAATAAGGTTTTTGTGGAAAGACAAGGAAAAGTTGCCCAGAAAATTGAAAAATTGGGAAAAAACTGAAAGTACTTTTCCCTATGGGATTTCTGTATGAACTCAAGACCTTAACTCATGAATAATAATATAATATCTACTGAGCCACAGCAACGTATGGCCTTATTATAACATCCCAAATTAAAGAGATATTACAAATTAATTTCACAGATAATTTTATTAAGGTGATGCAGTGATGAACAATAAAATTAATCTAAAATAAGACCTGCGCCATACAAACGTGTGCGCGCGTAAGATTACGAAATATAGGTACAACAGTTATTCTCGTTTATTTAGAAAACTGCAATTAATTTAAAAAAACTCCAACTGGCATTCTGAAGAGTGTGTTTAGATTAAAAATAAATAAATCATAAATCGGTCCAGTTATTCCGAAACATGAAAATCTCTGTTTTAAAAGAGGTTTCTTTGATTTTTTTTCTGTTACAAAAATTAAGCAATCGCGCAACGCGAGTGGTAAAATGATATCAATGAAATGAAGAATCAGGTTACCAAATATCACTTTCTTACGTTTTGCAATCACTTGAGAAAAATTGAGATCCCTACCGTCAAAATTTTAAATTCGTCGCCTTAAGATATTTGTTCCTGAATTAGTTTCGTTAATCAGTAATTATTTTAATAATTTTCTATTTATACATATATTTTTTAACTACTTGTGCAGTTCACTTACATCATAGTTGGTATGAAAAGTCGTCTACCCGCCAATAAAAGTGCCGTCAAAATCGTTCAGCCATTTCGAAAATTACCCCGGATAAACAAACAATATATTATAATAAAATATAATGAAAACAGCGAGGGAACAGGTATACATATGCATTTACAACTAAATAGAATAGGGCACTGGTTCCCAAACTTATTTTGTCTACTGAGTCGAGAGCTCATGCAGTCGTTGTCTAAGATGCCTCCTAGCTAAATGAAATTACAAACCACCCCCCAGGCCTCTACACAACGCCCCCATTTTTTTTCTGGGTCTCTTACCGCCCCCCTTTAGGCCTGCAGCGCCCACAAGGGGGCGTTATCGCCCACTTTGGGAATGGCTGGAATAGGGCATAAAATTACCACATTCTTTTGTAAATTTTAATACTTCGCTCTCTGGCATAATTCCATCCAGTAAAAACATGGATGATATCATATTTAAATAGTTTTTGTCTGTATTAATGGGGCTTATTTATAACTATAAAGTTAGTTATTAACCATTCGGCGGTTAATGGTTTCTTTTGGTTACAATCGGTTAATAAGCATCTCGGATAAATAACCGTTTTTAACCAACTGCTTATAGGTAGTTACCGATGAATTTGGTGAAATAACTGTAGTCTACCATTATTTCACAACTAGAAACCTGATAAAGGGCTAATGTAGAATGAATAAATAAGCATCTTATTTCGACGCGTTCGAGGAAAGTATGAATATAATGATTTCAAAAATATTTCAAACATTAATACCTACATTTCGTAGTGAAAGGCACAGTAATTCAGTACCCATGGAGTTATTCACCGGACGCTTTTAGAAAATAATATTTTGGTAATGTGTTAGAGAAACTTTTAAAATCTTATATTTCTTTCTCGATTTGCGACTCCTAATTATTTTGTTATAAGTTATCAAAATATTATATACGTATTTCAAGTTTCAAAGAAGTTTCAAGTTTCTTCACCTACAGTGATGTAGCTTAACTTATCACTTCACTTAGCATAATATATTTTCTAGGGAAACGAAATATTAAAATAATATTTTTTTTACAAAATGTTCTGAATGTAATAAGTAATTCAGAATATTTTATTCAAATAAGCAAAAATGTTCTAAAATACAAATTGACTTGTTGAATACGAATTGAATTGTTAATAAACCAAAAAAAAACTGAAAATTACAAAATAACTCTATCCTTTACTCAAGTACAAAAATAACTTAATAAACAACAAGTCGATGCTTGGCGGTCGAGGCGCTCGCTTGAAATTAGAGATTACTCCGAAAAACGTTTATAAAGTAGTCAAGGACACGAATCGAGAGAAATCGCCAGGATATGACAGCTTAAACATTGAACACGTACTTCACGCAGGAGATTTGGTGTATCTTAAGTTGTGCAGCTTATATAACGTGTGTTTAAAGTTCTCTTACTTGCCACCTAACCTTATGAAAACTGTCGTAGTGCCGTTTTAAAAAATAAAACCATCTTTGTGTATGGCGTCTAATTATCGACCAATATCGTTGGGAACGATATTAGGGAAAATATTGGAGAAATTGGTATAGCTCGAATTGCTGAAAAATATTAAAATAGATGAAGCGCAATTTGATTCCGTCCGGGACTCCAACAGATGCTGCAATTGTGACAGTTAAATATGTCGCTAACTATTACGTAAGTAGACGAGCACCTGCGCATGCTTGTTTTTTGGACCTGAGCCGCGCGTTTGATCTACTGAATTATGGTATTCTCTGGAGGAAGTTGCTCGGCTCCGGAGTCAGTGAGATAGCGGATCCGCTGGAGTTCTGGTACGGAAATCAAATGAGCTATGTTAGATGGGGCGAAGCGACATCTAATTGTTATAAATTAGAATGCGGTGTTGGTCAAGGAGGGCTAACATCTCAAGGCCTCTTCATCCTATACATTAACAACCTCGTAGGGGGACTGAGAAATACACGTATAGGATGTCATGTAGGTGGCATCTGTGTTAACCGTATTTGTTACGCGGATGATATGGTGCTTCTTAGTCCTCTGAAAGAGATTAGGAAGTTGCTCTCAATCTGTGAGGACTGTGCTAAGTCTCATGGAATAGGATACAATGTAAAGAAAAAAACAGAAATGTTGATGTTTAGGGCAGGGAGGGATCCGGATAACATACCAGCTGTTTGCACGGTTCAGCAATTCGAGTTGTACAGGAATTTAAATACCTAAGACATGTATTAATGGAGTACCTAAGTGACGATTCTGATATTATAAGAGAGAGGAGGGCGCTCGCCGTCCGCTGTACCATGCTGGCGCGTAGATTTGGCAAGTGTAGTAGCGATGTAAAATTAACGTTATTTAATGCGTACTGTCAGAGTCTTTACACTTGCTTCTGGGTTAAATATCGTAGAAGCCATAAAGGTGCAATACAATGACGCTTTTCGTACCCTTAGGGGTTACCGAGATCCCAGTTTGCGGAAAGGCGGGTGCGCGATTTTTATGGTAAGGCACGCGTAGCATCCTTTTGGGAGGCTGCAGTACTCGAACAACGCCATACTCAGAGTCGCTTAGAGACAAGTAAAGCCTAATATACACAAATTGGCTCACTGTGCATAGCGACGGGAACTGGAAATGACTGGTACAATAAAGATTATAGAATTACAAGTTATTTTGTTTTAATCTGTAGATTATTATTGTTATTATTATCATGGTTTTACGATTTCATTTCATTTTAATATTGCATGAATATAAGAAAATAACATAAATATTATGTATTAATATTGGTGCACAACCTGCAAATAAATGATTATTATTATAGACGACTATCGTCCCAGCCCGGCTTCGCACGGGTAACAGCCATTTTGAACAGGACTTTCGTAAAATACGGTCTTAGTGAGCGTCTTCTACACCGCGAAAGGAGTAACTATGCTAAACTCAGTCAGTCAGAAGTCAATCAGATATATAGTTTAGGAGATCTCGTAATCAGTCAGTCAGTGAGTGGTATTTCGCTTATATACGTATAGATAGATATCGTCCTAGACGGTGGCCCAAAAACAGACGTGAGCTTCAAAAGTTGAGATTTCACTTTCGGACGTCAGTTTTGGGGACTCATATAGAAATAATCTTCACTGTACATGCATTACCTAGTTTGGGAGTCAGAGGCTTCATAAAAATATATGTATGAAAATTTTTTGGTCAATGAACTATTTGATTTGATTTGATTAACTGGCTTTCTGATTACTGTATTTCAATAAACCTTTTGCAAAATGATGTTAAAAAATGATACCTCACTGAGTTTCTTGTCGGTTTTTCTCAGTCCCGGTTTTCTCTTTGAACAGAGCTAAAATAGATTTGACGTTCAAAAAAACCTTGTAATTAGGTGTACTTGAATAAATTGATTTGACTTTGAAAACCAATTTTTTTTGTGGTTATCGTGTCAGAAAGCCCTTTACAGCGTTACTTCGAATTATTTCGAATACTTTTCTTAAATAGCCTAAAGTATGACTCAGAAAAATCTGCAAAAGTCACGAAAGTTGTAAGGTAATAAGGAAAATTATCCTGATTTTAGTTTCTCTTTTTAAACTAAAATCCCGATAATTTTCCTCGACCACGAACTGTTTTTATACATGACACGACAATATATAATTCTGTATGATTTTATGTAAGTTCAGCAAAAGAATTCTGGAACATATTTATTTAATAACGTATTATCAATTAAATAAACATGGCTATTGTAATGTTTATTGTCGATATTGTGTTCCGTCAATCAAATTTTAACAATATAATAAGAGAACATTAGGAAAACCTAGAGTTGCTTCAGTATTTAAACAAAAGAGTGACCAACCCCGCATCATTAATGTTACCTAGGTATTGTTATATTAGTCAATTTCTATTGCTATTGTTCTTTTTTAAGTAAAAATAAAAGAAAATTGAGAAGGCATGCGATTAACAAAAGCGTAATACAATTATTGGAGTTTTCAGACAATTCAAATAGTTATCAAAATAAATAAATTATTACAATAAAGTCGATAGCTCACAACTGAGACCACTAAGGCTATTGTAAAACATACTGATTGATCAACCTGTTTTTAGGCATTTGTTTTTCAGGACTTCTTAACAAAACCAACTTTTCTAATTTCTTTTATAACATTATAATTCAAATCCATATCACAGATTTTAAAGAATAATTTACTGTTTCATGAAGAATGGTATGATAATGATATAACGAACGTGAATGTATATATCATTATCACTATATTAGTACGTGAAGTGAAAACTTCGGATCCCTTTTTAAGAACATTGCGCGTATGGAGTGTGAGATTTGGCACAGTAAAAGTTTATGCGAAGAAGAAGTGAAAAAAGCTAAAATTTTCTATTTGTTTTTATCTCGGATCAAGAAACCATGGACGGAACCATAAGTTGTCGCTACCGTGTGTCAAATGAATTGTCCTGCCTCTTTCTATCTCGTTTAGCGTAACCACTAGTAAAACAGTTAGTTAGTAGCTTTGGCAACCTCGCACTGTCAGTGTAATTCGTGTCAACTAATGAGTCAGTCATGAAATAATAATTCGCAAAATACTCGTAAATCTTAAATGTTTTGGTTACTAATATTCACATAAATAAAAATATGTCATGTTCAGCTGTGTATCATTGTACTGTGACCTTCCCTTGTCACGCACATTAGTAAAAATCTAGAAAGTCGGTTACGAAAAAAGGCACTTTAAGGATACGCTTTAGAGCAAATACTCACGCATCAAGTTACGCATTGAAAAAGATGTTTTTGCGCGATAGTAAATCGTTAGACATCAGTGGCGACTAAGACAAGGACGCAGCAGTAGGCGTATCATTAGCCCATTGCTCACACAACAGGTGATACTTGTCAAATTGGCGTACGACAGACGCGTATAGCGTACAAGTTACATGCCTACATTTCATACAAGGGATGTACCGACAGTACAAAGGTATATCGATATCTAATGAGTAATTCTGGAAATCTGTTTATTTCGACACTTGGATTACATATTCGATCCGGGTATCGACTTATTCGATAAGAGCATAAATTGATACTCTCCATAATCAACCAATATCAAATAGGGATACTTCTGTTTCGATACAAACAAATGGGCGAGGCTTGATGACATCACGATTTATAAATTTGTATTAAAATAAAAATGTTGATAGCGAATAAGGGCATATTATCGTCTTTAACAAAGATTCAGAAATCACTAGTGCTACCTCTGTCGAGCAATTGGTGAATTAAAAACAGTTGCTAGTGACGCTACTACTGCAAAATCAAAGTGAGTAGAACTCGAGGCTACTATACGAGGCAGATAATTACAAGGGTAATATAATTATTTTCTAACGTTTAAACTTTAGTTATACGAAGCTCTCAAAAGTACAGATTTGTAGTGACGCAGATTTTGTTTAACAACTTGCTGACGACCGCGACTTAATCCGCATTTTTATTTTTAAAAAAGCCTATGTGCTTTCTCAGGATTCGAGCTATCTCCATACCAAAAATTGATCGCAATCAGGTGAACAATATGGCAACCCATAAAATGCGAACAAACAAACATTAATTTTTATATATTAGGTTACTTTCGCGTTGCATTATTAAAAAAATAATCTAACAAACGGGAAATTAACGCGGTCGAGTTGCATCGGCATAAAATAACGCGGCATAAAAATATGCATAAAATGTCGCGGCAAGTTTCACTCCGTGTCTTTTTTTTATCACCTACCCTCGATATTTGTAAATATTTTTAAGGACGCTTACACGCCACACTCAATGTCCACATATTTTAATGTGAAAAATGACGATTTGTTCCTTGAATTGATCTGTTTTCCTGATTAAAACTTTATTTACGCAGATTTTTGTAGATCCCTTAACCAAACCTAAAACGTTCATCGAATTCAAGTGACAATCATTGCACTGTCCAATACCAATATTGATGTTAAATGTCGCGCGAATGGCACAATGTCGCTTTACATAACCCTACTGTTGATCCCTAGTTGATACTTGATACTATATTGATAGAGCCTGAGGCGAGACACTGTCTGTTAAGATTTCAATGTGACTCTATAGTGATTGATAGGTTTTTAGTTTGCAAGCTATCTTTAAATATAGAGTTAAGAAGGACAAGAACTTTCTTGCCAAGGCATTTGTTACACGAAAAATATTAGTTACAAATTGTTATTATATTATAATAACTTATTTCAATTATCGCAGAAATAGATGTTTTTAATAGCCTACCAAAAATGAGAAAACTCAGTTGCTTATTTTTCGATTATTTATATCTTTATGTATTATGTAACTTGTTGGATTCTATTGTTTATGTTTAAAGTACAGTAATTGTTATTATTTTTATATACATATAATATATATGTTAGTACTTCTCACTTTCTCTTAACGTTGTATGTATATTCTATCACTTTTTGTGAAAACTTGTATTGATCCAAGTCACCACTTTGTTCTATACTATTACACCGAATCGCAAGTTTTCCCTGTAAATAAATTAAAAAATATATTTAAATTGAGTTGAATACTTACTTATTAGGGTGTCCCAAAAAAATCTAACTTGTTTTTTTAACGCATACCCTCTGATTTTATTTGTTTTATGTTAAAACAATTGTAAATAAAATTTCGTGCAATTTAAACCACTGCAACCCGTGCCGACTTGCATCTGAAGTTGGCAGTAGTTGATTACTTGAGCGCGCACGCCTGCGTCTTAATAATTTATACGTATTTTTTAATTAGTAAACATGTCGGTGAAATCACGTAGCTCAAAGAAAGATATATTATGCCTAATAGGCGATGCCAAAAATCAAGCGACGGCTTCAAAACTTCCTTCAAATAGACCAGTTCTCGCAGTATTTTTGTTATATTCGGGAAATGAAAATAACTGTGAAGGAAAGTGCTAATACTAATAATAATATACCTAATAATATATATATCTACGGGCAAAGAACAGACACAAACTGTTTAGAAAGCAATATTATACCGGAATAGAGCCTGTGCGCTCTTTGAACAAAAGCTTGATAGAGAAATGATTATTTTTGCTTGCGGCCATCATGTGTGTGAGCTGGTGTTGAAAAGCTTATTCCAAGTAAAAATAAAACAAGTGACCATAAGCGCTGGCATTCCACACTTAAAAAGTTTAGAAATCATTGGGAAAAATCGATCTCCTTAAAATAGAATGCTACAGAGACTTTTCTCTGTAGCATTCTATTTTAAGGGGATCGATTCCATCTCTATAGAATCGTGCCTAACCATTTGAGATGGAAAAATTGCTTGAATTTTACCGCTCTGAACTAACCAACGTAATTGCCAGAGATAATTATCGAGAGTTAATAGTTTTCTGTAATATTTTTTATGTGGAGATACTGACTGACAGACAAATTTAAATCAGACCTCAGGGTGCCATTTGGACATAATCTTACTAATTTGTGGGTGCCATGCACCAAGCTCGATGGAAGACTAGAGCAATTGATTCCCTTAAATATCATTACTCAGTTCTCAGATGAGTCTAACTAACAACACCAAGGTAGCACTGTTAGATGTCTGTTTATTTATTATAATAATATATGTCAAATCGTATCTTCAATGCATATTAGCAGTTCAAGCAACCTACAAGGATTTGTGCTTTTGAAGTCATTGGAAGCTTATAAAAAAAATAGATAAAATTATTTCAAAGGCTGCTCTGCAGAATTATGACCAACATTGATGATATTGGTCTGATGAAGTAGCAGTTTTATCGCTATTTGATGATGACGTAAATCTTGAGACAAAAGTATAAATAGTAGGAAATTCAGCCAAAGAAAACGATACATTCCATCGAAGAAAGAACTTTGTGGTTCATTGTATGGTATATTGGATTTATTAGTGTTATATGTGCATAATTGTATTAAGCAGCAGTCTAACTAATCAACGTTTAATTTATTTTTATTTCAGAGAAGAAAAATCAATGATTTTATATCAATCGAAAGCAAGACATTGTTCTCTCGTCTGAAAATTGATGTTAGTTTTCTCGACGATATTCCTTCTACATGGGCGAGTAATGCTTTGTTTCTCCAAGCTAAAAAGACAGCCTCAATGCTTCGCGCAGTGAACGATACACCTGAAAGAGCGGTCAAATTGCTGCAGGACTTCCGTGGTTTGATTACAGTTGAGGAGCAACAGAACAACGTTTGTTACGTTGCGTACTTCTCCGTCCGGACACACGAAGCTATGTCCGGACTGTAAAGAGCAAACTTTCAAAGAAATATCTTCAATAATACTTGTTTTAAGTTAAATAATATTAAATACCTTTTTTTGTACAGTCTTATTTCATCAAAGCAACATAAAATCTTAAATAATTCCACAGTAATCCCTATACAACTAATTAGCTTAAGGTTTAAACTCAAGTCGGCAAGGGTTATCGTTATCCTATTGCAATAATGTTTTTTATTTATGTTATTAATATCAAATAGAAAAAAATAAGAGAATTATTTTTCCCTAATAGCTTGGGACACCCTATTGCTCATATTTCATCGAGTTTAAACTTTCAGACGTTACAAAAGATAATAAGTGCGAGCCGTATGTACTTGCCTAGTGCTTTGTAGTCAGTGTTACCAACTGTGAAACAAAGTTTCTAGGAATTTACATAAAAAATGGCCAAGTGCAAACCGGACCCCCGCACCCAGAGTTTTAATTGTATTATTATTTATTTCACGGATACATTGAAATTGTCTTCAAAATTGATGAAAATGTGGACAAAATTGCTATTAATTGCCATAAAATAATATAACGTCATATAATTAAATGTTACTCCTTCATTAAAAATAATTTAACTTTAAAAAATGTATAGACGCTATTAAATAATCATAGCCAAAAAAATAAGAAATCATTTAGTCAAAGTCAAATTAATTTATTCAAGTAAACTCAAATGCAAGGTATTTTTGAACGTCAAATCTACTTTAGTTCGGTTCGAAAAGAAAACCTGAATACTGAGACGAACCGACAAGAAACTCAGTCAAGTATCATTTTTCAATATCCTTCTACAATAGTTATTTAAAATACAATATTCATAAAGCCAGTAAATGCATGTACAGAGTGGGTTATTTCCAGACTATTGCTAATTGCTATAATCTTCAATAAAATCGCTAATTTTGTAGTATGCTTTTCCAATCAGTGTGCGTTTAACAACAAGTTTAATTTGTAATTTAAAATATTAGATTGTGCTATGATGGTGCTGTGAAAATTAAAATTATTTGTAAACTAGATGAATAAACTTGACAAGTTTTCAAGCTGTCATCTTGACAATGACATGGCTCCATTTACGTTCTTTCTTTACGCTAGTATAAAACCTGTCGTTATATCTGTATTTGGGAAGCGCTTTGGTGTACTTCCTGCGTAAGAGAGGATTAAGGGAGTGTAGGAAGAAAGGAAAAGAAGTAAGTAACACTCTGGTTAAAGAGGCAAATTACGAAAGTTTATACAAGTGTAAGTTAGTAAGTTTATACAAGTGTAAGTTAGTAAGTTTTTACAAGTGTAAGTTAGTAAGTTTATACAAGTGTAAGTTAGTAAGTTTTTACAAGTGTAAGTTAGTAAGTTTATACCAGTGTAAGTTAGTAAGTTTATACAAGTGTAAGTTAGTAAGTTTATACAAGTGTAAGTTAGTAAGTTTATACAAGTGTAAGTTAGTAAGTTTATACAAGTGTAAGTTAGTAAGTTTATACAAGTGTAAGTTAGTAAGTTTATATAAGTGTTCTCATAGACTGCGTTTTGTTGCTGTAACGGAAATAAGAGAAAACCCTGAAGAATTGCGTAGTTCAACTAAAAGCGTGGCTATAAGAGCTTTTGTGTAGGTACTCATAATAGAGTGGAGGTCATTTGGAAAATGTAAACTAGATTTCCTTATTTTTTTCACTAGTAAATAATGACAATGTGTGTATTGATTACTTGTTTTTATTCATTCGCATCATTATGAATTCAAGCCTTTTGTACCTAATTCTGAGAATAAGACTTTTTAATTAACTTTCACTTCTCTTTGTAGACTTTTTTCTCGGATTCCTTAAGAGTTAACAATGTTCTGCAAATTTGTAGCTGTTGTGCAGTAATTTAATATTAATGAATGAGAAACCACGCTAATGGCACGTTTTATCGACATAGCTGTCTTTTTTAAATAAACTACGATTTATTTTTGGAAAATAATGACTGTCTCAGATTTTCTTAAAATGTCATAAAAGATTAAATGAGCTTATAAATTCAAACAATAAAGTACTTCATAAGCTTTTAGAAACAACAAACAGAATTGAAATCGAGCCAATACCTTCGGAGATATAGCAAAAAATATAAAGCAAGGTTACCAACGCAACAAAAAAAAAATTCAATAACATAAAACTATTAAAGATACTCCTCCCCCTTTGTCGATAATTTTTCATAAACAATTATAATAATTCGGCCGGTCACATGCCCATGGGCGACACTGTATATAGTCTATGTTCTTTTGGAATAATGTAACTTTCAAATGGTGAAAAAATTATTCAATTAGGTGCAATGGCTCCGGAGGTTACCCTATACATATAAACAACCTTACAGAACCCACTCTCCCGCTCTTTGTAATATTAGTATAGATTTAATACATTTCTATTGATTTTTCTTCTATTTACTGCTTATTATTAATGCGTAAATATTTTTTCTTTACGCTTTCCTGAAAGAATCGTTTAAAAAAGAATTAAGACGTCATAATTTTTTTATTTCGTGATTTAAATAGCTTTAATTATTTAATATTCATGCAGACGCCATTTTTTTATTGTTTTCCCTTCACGCACACATCTCACGAAATATCTACAAGAGGGTCATTTACTTCCCAAAGCTAACGGAATCAAAACTCAAATTTTGAAAAGGACGTTTGCATTTGGGCTACATAGGACTGTATCTGTTTCTTTACAGCTGTTAATGTCCAACAATTACGGATGAAAACGAATGGAGACGCCGAAGCGATTACATATTGAGTTTACCCAGTATTGAACGATACATTAATCACATTGTTTTCACTATATGCTGTCGTATGCATTGTTAACTATTGCATTTATAGAATGCAATAGGTAATGCGTAAAATTAGAACTGAAAACGCAAAACAATGGTTTACGAGCAATCCTAGAGAATTTGTATATACAACTAAATTTGTGCTATTCATATACTAGAATACAAAGTACATGACATTCGGTGTTATGTTTATATATCTACATTGTACATTTTAAAATCGGTAACAATAGCAATAAAAATTTTATTTATCACGATAAAAAAACATAATACCCCAGAATAAAATAACATAACATATCTTTCACGCTGTATCCCCAACGGGGTAGTCAGAGAGGACGGAGCGCCAGGAATTCTGCACTCCTCCCTCCACTTCCCGCCGTTAGGTGCACAGCGTGTTGGGTGGCGGTCACCAACGCCGAACTGCACTCTGCTATAGACTGCTGCCCAGAATAAAATGTTATTGTAAAAATGAAGAAAGGAATGCTAAGATGGTTCGGGCATATGGAAAGAATGAGTGATCAAAGACTGACGAAGAACATCTACAGAGCAAAAGTGAGTGGTAAAAGAAGCCAAGGAAGACCAAGGCTGACTTATGAAGATCAAGTAGCTAGAGTGTTACTCGACGGAAAAATCAAAAGCACTCGTATACCTAGGCCAAAATGTGTGAGGAGAATGATGAGATTTTGAGGAAGTGAAGGAAGTACCCGAAGACTACCCCGTTGGAGATACGACGTGAAGATACGTAATAAAATATTACTCTTCATTTAAAACATACTGAGTAGTTAGTAGTATTGTCCAATGTGTTATTTATTTTAGATCTTCAATGGAATCAACGCTCAAAAATATTCAGCGTTTGTAACATACCGTACAGTGTCTTTTCAAACAGGTCAATGGTAAAATTATCTACGGGTAGTTAGAAATGTAATGAGGCAATAAAATAATGTAGCCTAAAAAATGCCCTGGCAGGCGTCGTTCTGTGCTTGCTTGACTACAGCGCTACCTATCGCAGCATAGTAGTTATAAGAGTTTTTGGCGGGATTTTATGAGGAGCAGTTGGGCGTTCATTTCAATTATTTGCAAATTGTTTCCAATGGATAGTGTGATGTATAATTGGCGTAGTTTTGGCTCCCAAATATCTACATTGTTGTGCATTATGTGAAATTGTTGAAATAAGTGCCTATTTACTAGTGCGGTGTTGAGATTTTTTTGTGGCTTAGTCGCCTCAGCGGATCGTACTAGAAAGACTGCCTCAGTATATTTGTCGCCAGAAACTCGAAGAAACATTCGAATGTATTATGTCGGCATTTTAATGAAATAATATGAAGAATTTGTATTCAATACTGAAGATATCGGTTGTATGGGCTAGATCCCTTTGCCTTTCCTCCTTAAGGAGAATCGTACTACTACGTATATATAAACCATCGCCTCGACATGACTAATATATTGCGAGACCCTCACGATCTGTCACCTTTCGTTCAGAAGTTACACCATCACTAACAGACCCCACAACGATTATACATAATATATTACATGTATATAATACATATTTTTATTTAAATATAATTTCTACTGTCATACAAGTTAAAAAATTAGTGTGAATATTATTAATTTTAAAGCACATTGACTTCACTTGAATGACAAACAGTAACTTAACACAGTACTTAAATAGCAGTTAAATTACTAATTATGTTGCTCGATTACTTATTTATCATTCGTTATAATTTTCTGAGACGACACATTATTACATACATGTATTCGTTGAAGACTCATTACAGTAATTTACTGAAACGAGAATAGTCTTGGCTGAAAAGTTTATTGCATAGAAATGGGTAATTTCATAGATATCATAGATACGAGGACAAGCCTCCTAATGCAGTTGTTCTGTGAATCGATTGCTAATCATTGATTGGTAAGGTAATACATATAAAATAATATATCAAGGACGAATATATTGAAAATTGGGAAAATTCATGGTCGTGATCATCTCTTAACTCTTTTCAAGCCTTAAATCACGTTAGTCTCTAAGGAGTCCAAAGAAAACGCGAGCATCTTACAGGACAAAATTTTTGCTACTATATTTACCACTAGCTTTTGCCCGCGACTTCCTTCGTGTGGAATTAAAAAAGTATCTTATGTCCTTCTTCGGGGCTTAATCTATTTCCATTCTAAATTTCATCAAAAGCGGTCAAGTCGTTTAGGACGAGAACCTTTAAGTGACGACAACTTTTTCCACTGTCATTCGATTTCAATGTTAAAGATTAAAGCCTAAATGTTGCTCCAAGCTGAGTTTAAACTAATTGTGAAAACCGTAAGAAAATCTGTTCAGTAGTTTCGGAGATTAGCGTCTACATACAGACAAACAGACAGAAAAATTTTTAAAATGCTTTTTTGTAGTATAGGTATAGTATAGATATAATAAAGCGGTAAAAACTGTCTGTACATTGAATAAATGTATTAAAAAATGACTGGGCGAGAAAAAAAAGGTAACAGCATCTAAAAGATGAAGTAAAATTTGTTTACATACATACATATCCTCACGCCGTATCTCTAACGGGGTAGCCAGAGAGGACGGAGCGCCAAGCGTTGCGGTTTTTATATACTTCTTTCGCTTCCTCAAATCTCATCGTTCTCCTTACACATGATAAAACTAAGTGGTAAAAGAAGCCAAGGAAGACCAAGGCTGTCTTATGAAGATCAAATAGCCCGTGTTAGCGGATGGAAATGTCAAAAGCTCTCGCATACCTAGGCGAAAATGTGTGAGGTGAAAGTTTGTTTGTTTGTATGTAATGGATAAAACCGAAAACTACTCAACCGATTTTAAAAATTCTTTCATCTATAGAAAGCTACATTATCAGCGAGTAACATGGACTGTATTTTATTTTCCAAAAAAACTTCTACTCGAGGGAAGCCGGGGCGGGTCGCAAGTATAATAATATTTGTTGCGGGTTGGATTCCCGCCCCGAGTCTGAGTGTTTATATATAATATGTATGTATTTACAAAAGAAAAGTATATAAGTAGTATATCAGTTGTCTAGTAGCCATAACACAAGCGCTGTGCTGCTTACTTTGGGACTAGATGGCGCTGTGTGAAATGTCTGAGTACATTATTATTATTTATTTGTTACATTTTTCGGTAGAAATCACTGCTTTCTAAAGTGTTCACTGTGATCGCTACACGCAAAATCGGGACACTGGTTAGAGGTGTCCTCGCGATTGTTACTGCTAGCAATGCTAGTTGCAGTGAACTTTCTGTTTCTTGGATTACAGGCATGATGTATGGGTAGTGCGACCTTGCGCGGCGTCCGACTGGATCGCTACCAGCATTTGACTAATTAGTCCTGTTGCCAAACAACAGTACTTCCAGTTCCACTGGTGTCATCCGATATGAGGGTAAGAGTCTATGAAATTTCTAGCACAAAATGCACAACATTTTAGTTCTCAGGGTTGCCAAAGCATTCCCAATCTGGAGTGCTTTCTTAACTTTGGTATTATAAATCTCCACGCGGCTCGGTTCAGTTACCATCAGGTGGAAAGTATTTGCTCATTTATCTTCTCCGTAGTCTAAAAGAAAAAATGAAGAGACGGTAACGTACTAGTTTTTTAATCTGTTTCTCAGTTAATGATTCGATAAAATCGATTGAGTTTCGTTAACGCAATTATAAATGTTTACAAGCGACCTTCTCGCCATCTCGCCGAGTCATCAGTACATCTCATCACCCTGTTCTGGATATCCAAACTAATTCTTGTTTCTCATTTCTCATCGTTCCTGAAGCATATGTGGCCAGCCAACTTCCACCACTTTTAAACTATCACCTCGGCTGAGTCGGCGAGACCAGTTCATCTCCAGATTTTTGTGTTCTGGATTCTGTCACAGAGAAACACTTGACATAGCTCAATTCATTGCACTCTGGGTGATCTGCAGTTTATGGAAGATTTGTAGCGTAAGCGTCCAAATCTCGGCTCCAAATGCCATAACGAGGAGGATATATTTGTCGAACGAAGGCTATGCGCTTCAGAGACATAATATGTCTCATTTGACCAACGTCAGATAATTTTCCGCTCCTTGTTCCAACCAATTGCGGTGTTCGTTGACATTATCTTGCTCGTTCAATGTTTGTCTGAGATAGAGTTATGTATACTTTCTGACTCTCTTCAACGTGTCCGTGTACAGTAGTGAGATCTGCATCGGTATTTTTACATATCATTTTCGATTTAGCCGTATTCATATTGAAACTATATTAGTGACAAATGAGTTTATTAATCATTAACGGAACACACAGTAGTGGGGTTGTTGGATAAGCTCTGTTTCTATCGCTCTTAGCGCTAGACAATGTGATCTCACATTTCAGTAGCATTATCCCTAGTGTGTCCCAATTATTGCAATTTAATAGCCAGTAATATATTTTTTTAATGATTTAGAAACATTTCTTCAAGTCATGTTCAACATTTTTAATAATTTTAATTTAATTTATAATCAGTCTACTCCTCTGATAGACCGTACAGTTCGTAGATCATTGTTTTCAAACTTGTCATTTTCGACAAATACATTGTCGGTATATGTATATCGGTATTGTACATTTTGGAAGAATACCAACAAAACATTATCAAAACATAAAAGCACAACACGTGTTATAATACGATTGTGTCCTTTGTATAGCGTTTACACCGCGCGCTGGTGGGTTTCGATTATTCGGTATATTACAGATTTTGGTAAACAGAATTTATTCCTTTGTAAACTTTTATTCTTTATTTATATAACAATATTTTCGCATGAATAATAAAAAAAAATAAAGGTTTTAGCATACAGTGTTCCGTACAGATTTCATACAACAGTTGTTTATGTGACAGATATTAAAATATAATAAGTTGAACCCTGATTGTACATACATACATACATATCTTCACCCTGTATCCCTAAGGATGTAGTCAGAGAGGACGGAGCGCCAAGCACCGCGGCCCTTACTTCTTTCGGTTCCTCAAATGTCATCCTTTTCCTCCAACATCCCTGATTGTCTAGTCTCAAAATACGAAAAAGTATCGAAGCAATTAATCATAGAGCAATACAGGGTTTATTAATCATAAACGGCACAGGCGTCTCAAAATTTTGAAGATATATTGAGAGATACATGCTGATGTATTAATTCGGAAGTATGTAAGGACCGCGACGCTTGGCGCTCCGTCCTTTTGGACTACTCCGTTAGGGATACAGCGTGAAGATATGTATGTCGGTATATAGTTCTTCTGTACCTCTACATGTGTTTGTTGCTGAACTTCTCCTAAACGGCTGGACCCATTTTGATGAAATTTTTTATGTTTGTTTGAATGGGTCCTTGGATGGTTTAAGATCGCAATTGGACCCGGTAGGTGGCGCTGCAATCGGGTTCTAGGACTTTTTTTATTCCAACAAAGTTTGTCGGGTCCGCTAGTAAAAGTACATATCTATATAATAAACTGTTACTCGCCATTTCGTTCGCATGGAATTTATCGGCAGAAAAGTGTTTCATTGCTTATTTGAAAGAATTATTACTTACAGACACATTTTTGTTATACTAAACGCATTTTCATTTTCTCCCACATTAACTTTGACGGTCCTTTTCAACCCCTTAGGATTAGTATTACCAAAAATTCCTTTTTAGTTCTTGCCTACAGTATATGGAACTTCTGTGTAGAATTTATTAACTTTCATCCAGAACACGCCAAAAGGCAATAAGGGGCTAACTATTAATTGCTTGTTCCCGAAAAGGCGCCTTCCGTTTATTCGTCTTCTCTGTTGACATAAGTAAATATTTTCTTACAGAAGACGCCAAAATTAAGGACATAAGGGAAAGGTTGAATCGCGCACAAGGACCATTTTGGATTCAGTTTTGGATTTTTGGAACATTTAGGATTCAGTTTAAGGATGAAGATGCCTAAGTTACTAATAAGTCAAGGAACACCGCCGATGTGATGTTTTAAACTATCAAAATATTATTTTAAGCGTTTCCTTTCAAAACCGAAAAAAGGATCACTTATGTAAGCACCACGGTGTCTGTTCGTCTCTCTATCTGTCACAGCAGCTTTTTTAAGAGCCTATTTCACGTTTTGGGACTATTATAGTATACATTCAGTCAAGAAAGTATCGGGAATGGATGATTTGTTTATGGTTCCAAATTCAATTTTTTGTTTTTTTTTGTTGTTAGATTGGCACAACTGTTTTCCATTTTGGCGCGGAGTTTGAGTTGCATATGTTATTTAGATTAAATACAGTGCTGTTTTTAGTTATATATTGCGAATTTCATAATGGACAAAAACATCGAACAAAAAGTTTGTCTTAACTTTGCATCGCCAATGGAATTTCGTGTTCGGAGTCACTGAAAATGTTACAGAAGGCTTACGGTGAATCGACTTTATCAAAAACACGTGCTTATGAGTGGTACAAAGCGTTCAAAAGCGGTCGAGATGTGATGGAATATTTGCCTCGCTCTGATAGGCCATCAACGTCTGCAACTGAGGTTAACATCGCAAAAGTGAAGGAAATAGTGACTGAAAATCCTCATTCAAGTTTGAGAGAGATAGCCGCCGAACTTTCTGTGTCTCACGAGTCGATCCGTACCATTTTAAATGATCACTTGGGTATAAAACATATTACCGCTCGGCTAGTCCCGGAAGACCTGAATTTTCTCCAAAAACTCAATCGCATAAGAGTCGCTGAGGACATGCTAGAACGAGTCAATTCCGATCCAACATTCATGAAACGCATTGTTACTGGTGACGAGACATGGGTTTACGAGTTTGACATGCAAACTAGTCAACAAGCTTCGGAGTGGCGCCTTCCAACTGAACCGAAACCGAAAAAACCACGCCAGAGTCGATCAAAAGTCAAAGTCATGTTGACTGTTTTCTTTAACTATCGCGGTGTTGTGCACTCGGAATTCTTGCCGGAAGGTCAAACAATAAATAAAGAATATTATTTGGGCGTTATGGGCGTTTAAGAGAGCAAATTCGACGAAAAAGACCAGATTTTTGGAAAGAAAATTCTTGGATTTTGCACCACCATAATGCGCCTTCGCACAAGGCCATCATTGTGAACGAATTTTTGACCAAAAACTCAACAAATACCATCGAGCAACCACATTATTCACCAGATATGGCTCCAGCCGACTTCTTTCTTTTTCCTAAACTCAAATTACCACTTCGTGGCAGCAGTTTTGATTCGGTAGAAGACATAAAGGAGAATTCGCGGCGAGCACTGAACTCAATTCCGGAAAAAGCGTTAAAAAATGTTGTGATGATTGGATTATTTGTTGGCGTAAGTGTATCGTTTCTGAAGGGGCATACTTTGAAGGTGATAAAAGAAATTTGGATGAATAAATAACATTTCGTGTATTATTGACCTTTTTCCGGTACTTTCTTGACAGAGTAGTATGGTGGTAAGTCGGACGTTGTCTTTAAGTTGAGTGTTTAGTTTTGAGTGTTAGTTTTCAGGGTTTAAAGAGGAAGTTCAGAGCAAATCTTTTCGAGACCGTCATTGTTCGAAACTATGTAAGTATCAGAATTGGAATATATTGAATATATTTATTTATACTATTAACAATAATTTATACTAATATTACAGAGATAAACTATGTTTGTATGTAATGGATAAACTCAAAAACTACTCAGATGATTTCAAAAATTCTTTCATCTATAGAAAGCTACATTATCAGCGAGTAACATGGGCGGTATTTTATTTACAAAAAAATTTCTTTTTTATTTATATAAAAAGAAAACTCCATATAATATATTTTTTACTATATGGAGGGGGAGGGATATTTTATTATATTATTATATTTTATTATATTATTATATTTTATTATATATTATATATTATATATTTTATTATACTAAATATTTTTTAGGGTTCCGTGTCTCAAAAGGTAAAGGGAGAACGCAAGATTTTAGTACGTTTCTTTTCATTACACTATTACTCAAAATGTATTGTATTGGGTTATTGTTTTGTGACATAGATAAAGTTGAAAATGGAAAAATATTCTGAAATGATCTCTCTGCGTATGCGTTGGTTTTTAAAAACATTTATGAGGTGTTGAAAAATTGATATATGATTAAGTTTTTTCCATTCTACTCAGAATAGTTTTCTTGGACTCGGCGGTAATTTTGACTTTCAAAAACATATCACGAATCATGATGAGGTTTGCTTTAATAAAATGTCGTGAAATCTACCTTTTTTATGATTAAGTGGTAAGTGAAGTGAATTCATTAGAACACAGCTTCGTCTTTGGGTAAGGAACGCTAAAACCCGTGTTTATAACGAAACGTTAGGATCCATATTATATAGGTAATGTATATTTGAATGGACACTGGATAAGGGAGAAATTCCTAAAACTAGCTAACCTATGAAATTTCTTTCAGTATTGAAATTAAGGCGAGAAACCGCTTAAGAGCCTGAAGAACGTCGCGTAGACTGTACAAGAGTTGAAGAAATGTATTTTCGATTATTAAAATTTTGATTGCCGCATTGTTTGACCCATTCAATGACAATTATTTTGGTATATTATTATCCACAACCAAGTATAAAAAGAATGGTTTGATATTTAGATTACGAATTAGACGATTGTTTGAGATTTTTTTCGATGCAGTTAATGAAAATATATTGTGTATCAAATGACCAGAATAACTATAAGAACATATATTTTTTACAGATTTTAAATCGCTATGGTTTACGAATACAACATTCTTAAAATCAAGCTCTGTTAGATGTACCCTCAGGAACCTTGCCTTAAAGTATACATATATAGACTATAATTTTCTGTAGACTAAAAAATTTCAACAGTTTCTTGATTTTAAATCCCGCGCCGCGCTTGTTCAAAAAGTAACTGTTTTTCCACACATAATTTTGCACTCTTTTTTGCACGTCTTTACTTAAAGGTATTATGAAAAACGTCAAAACACATATTGCATTCATTGTGTCAATGAGCATTAATACTAAATTTGAAATAAGTTTGACTGTAAAAGTATTATTTTCTATTCAAATGCCACCTGTTTTTTCCCCTTAGGGGTACAAATTCGAAAACGCGCAATTAGTGTTCCATTAATTGCGTCGAAAAGCATTAATAAGTACCAAGTTTCACGGTACCAACAGCCAAATGTGAACACAAACGTTAGTCCCCTGCAAAATTCGCTACCCTATTTCGCCCCCTAAGAGCCGAATTTCGAGAAATCCCTTCCTAAATGAGGCCTACTATAGCCTACACTCTCTCTAAATGTTAAATTTCTAGATTTAGCGGTTTGGTCTGGTCTATGATGAGACAGTTAGTCAATCACTTTAAGTTTGCGAGGATCTAGAAATGAAGTACACTGACAGGCTAATCTGAATACTTAATGGGTAAAATTTCATGTACCATAGCGAGGTGGAAAACCAAAGCAAATACCAAGCAAATAGAGAAAACTGGAGCAAGCTGGAGGAAGCCTGTACCCAAAACGGGATCCCTATCAAAAAAACAAATGAGCAAATAAAATAAATACAAAAAAAAAACAATTTAATATTTTCAATTTATATATTGTTTATACTATATACATATAAATCATATAATCCAAGTACAATATTAGATAAGGAAATAGACTTTACTATTATTATTATCGTTATATAATATACATATATTATAATTATAATAATAATCCGCCAGACTATACACACCAATCTGGTCTCGAACTTCGGTATTCCCTGTGCTATGAGAACCAGATAACGACTACCAGGGGCCCATTATAGAATCGCAAGTAAAGTAAACTTGAGCCTGTTTCTTAAGGAAATCTATATATGCCTCATATTATTAAGAGACAAAATTGGATTGTTTGTTTGTAATGGATAAAGTCTAAAACTACTTGACCGATTTCAAAAATTCTTTCACCTATAAAAAGCTACATTATAAGCGAGTAACATGGACTGTATTTTATTTCCAAAAAAATTCGTGAGAAGCCCGAGCTTAAATATTTTGAAATAATCATTTGCAGAAACAAGGCAGCCAGTACTATACTGGCTGCCCCGTGGTTTCGCCAGCATAGTAGATATTTTTCCGTGATATAAATTAGCCTACACTAAAAATAATATAACTGCTATGAAACTCCCGTCAAAATTGATTCAATCGTTTAGGAGAATAGCCAGCACAAACAAACAGACACACAGACGAAAACTTAAAATACGCTGTTCAGATTTTGATAATGGGCAAATAAATAACTGAAATAGCCTTCGATCACAAGTTTTTTATTTGTGATCAAAGGAAATAGTCGTTATTTCAAAATCACAGAGAGACACTTCAATTATATTTATTTGTATAGATATATACATATAGATGAATGAATGAACTTTAGTTTTCGAATATAGTATAGTTTAAAATCGAAAAAATACTCATTTAATTGTCTCTAACTACTATTATAAAACTGTAAGGAGTCATGTCACAAAATTGAAGATTTAGGAAAAATTAGGCGAGACTAGTGCTCGCGCGCAGATTTCCTCGAGATATATACATACATATATTTATTGTACATACACATTTGTATAACATGTAATTGGTAAATCTGAATTTGCTCATAACAATTTCTTTATTATTCTTCCGAAAATATCGAAAGATTAAAACTTAATGTTTATGTGGGTAAAGCAATTTAAAATTAAACTTTTTAAATTGCTTTACCCACATTATTACGACATATATGCTATGGAACTGCTGAGTTCGGTGATTTGTTATCGACACTGGCAGAATTTCGGTATTCAGTGAAATACCAAATGCAATATAATTAGTTGCGAGTCTAATTTTCATGAGCACAGCAATAAAATACAAACAACAAAGTTATATATTTCGCAATCGTTTACATTGTAACAAAAGTAAATATCGAATGCATTTATAAGCTTGTGATGCGACATAGGTAATACTTTTCTATTATTCTTTGTAAAACTGTAACACTCGTAATGCAATGCATATGACAAATGTGGAAAAGAGTTACGATTTATTGTGTTCGGGGCGTCCATTCATATTTATAAGAAATACAATTGGATGTGATTTTTTCTTAGCTGTCATGAATAACTGATGGAAACATTTTCTTTGGACTCTTCAAATGTACACATAGAATACCAGACCTACCAAAATTACTCCAGAATGCTAATGCCCACAATTCTAGGGAAAACATTTTTTTTATCAAGTTTGGTCATCTAATTTCTAACTTTAAGGTAACGCAGTGATAAACAATAATTTAATCTAAAAGAGATTTTCTGCACCATACAAACGTGTGCATGCTAGCTTACGAAAAAATACGAAGAAATGGTTATTTTCGTTTACATTAAAAGCTATCATTAATTAAAAAATCCAACTAGAATTTTGAAGTGTGTTTAGATTAATCTACACAAAAGATTTAGCAGCATGAATAGATTCTATTAGACCGAAAAATGTAAATCTCTGTTTTAAAAGTGGTTTTTTCTGTTACAAAAGTTAACCAATCATGTAACGTAACTTGCAAAATTAAGTCAATGGAATGAAGAATCAGGTAACCAAATATCACTTTCATATGTTTTGTAATCACTTAGAAAGATTGAGATCCCTGCCATGAAAACTTGCAATTCGTACCCTTAACAGAATAGTACCAATTGCTCGCATATGTTCAAAGGATTTATTAAACTGAAATATTATTTTTAAATATAAGATATCCATATCATACTCAAGTATTCATCAAATATCATTTTTCTAAATACTACACGTCACATTTTGTATACTTCCTAGAATTATTTCCTTTAAAAATTATTTTATATTTTTAAGTTTAGTTAATCCTATTTTATATCAGTAAGAAGTGTTTATTTTTAGGTTGGAAAAGAAATCCGAACCCATAATAATAAACAATAATATGTTGTTAATAATAAATTAAGATACCCTCAAAAAACTTTTTGCTGTAAAAATAATGATAAATGAGTAATGAGGAAAAAAAGAAGAAATAAAGCTGCTAGCAGAAGTCTTACCTTGACCAGGTTCGCGTTGATATAGTCGCACTCCGTACGTTTGAGGATGACGCGGCTATGGTCGTAAGGATTGACGTCCCGATAGCGGTTCAGGGGCTTGTTCTGTGGTTTCTTCGCGTGAGTACAGGTGTACCGGTAGACTTGGCATTGTTGAAAAATTTTCTGCAAAAATCGAGTCTCTCAGTCGTGGCACCGAGTAAGTGGAAGTTACGCGCCACTTCCGCTCTACTCACCTGGTATATCAGTGGCCACGCACTTCGGTTCATGATGTCCATATACTCAGCTTCTATATTGTTAGTGGTCATTTTGCTGTCGTTCATAGCAAAACATGGAAAAACTAAGTCGTTGATAGAAGCCGCAAACGTGTGAATAACTTTTGAGTCAGTACTACAGGAGCGCTTGCCCAAATGTGGGAGGCGGAAAGACTGTTGAGTCCACGACGGTCTGAATCTAAATAACAGAATTACGCGTATTGTAACTTTCCGAAAGATGAAAATAAAGAAGCAATAGACTTAATTCTGTAGCAGGGTTTAGTTGATTAAGTTGCTGAGCGGTGAGCGCACCGCTGTCTATTTTGGTATTGCAACCATGTAAATAAATTTGTACCAATAATACATATTTTCTACCATTTGTAATCTACTATCGATTTAGTAAAATCTATGCAATTACGTGTATACTACCAATAAACAATAATGAGCCAATAAATATTAATTTGTATATTATATTATTCATAAATCTTTAGAAAAAAACATCATTTTATTAGACTTTTGTTGATTTTTTTAAAATGAAAAAATAGTGTTCTATTTGATGGTCAAATCAATTGCGAATACATATATACAATATACATATATACGAAACTTTACTGTATTGTTTTAATTGTATATATTCAGAAAATGACAGGAAACAGTTTCAAAATTAGAATTTTCTACACTTTATCAGCGTTTATGTGTGAAAATTACAAAGGTAGTTTTTTGTGGGTTTTGTAAATAGAGAAAACAAGTTCACTGCTCACATCATACTGATAACTTTATTTTAAATTAAACATGTTTTTAAATATTTATTTTTTTCTCTTTCATAGTGTATAATTATTTAATTGAATAAAACGTAAATGCGTTGACCGATCAAGTCGAGATGACACCAAAATGAAATATCAAAACGCGTGTGCGTGTAAGAAATGGAAAATAGAAGTTGGATGTAGAGAGGCGTGTATCAGCGGGTAATAAAATCGGTGTAGCTCTGTCCACAATGTAATATATTAAAATCTAAACCGCGCGGGCGGACGGCCGCGAGAGTCCCTAGGTGGCAGCATTAGGTTCCGGTTTGCTATAGTATTCAAATTTCACAACAAACACAAATATTTAGTTACGTATTATGTATGTTAAATATAGGTACTATTTTAAAAGTAAAAATTGAATAGAGTTAAGTATTTACCTGTCTAGCACTACTAGTATTAGCGTAAGTTACCTAGAAACTACTAGTTACTTAGTCATAATTAGATATAATTATCTTTTACTATTCAAACCTCAAGTTCACATCTTTTACTAATTAAAAATAACTTTGCACCGTTTTAATAAATATGAACGTGATTGTATGCACTTTATTAAGTTAGTGAGACTCCAGTTCTTCACACAGAGATATATACATGCAACAATTCCATAAGTATTTATTTTAGAATCAGAAAAGTATAAAATACCTAGTTCAATCATTTTCAAAAAGATCGTCAATGTACAGACATTACGATTTGTTGCAGTTTTATAATGAAACTAGCTGTACCCGCGAGTTCGTCTGCGTGAAAAATTTTTACGTAGCTTTGCCGGATTAGACTAGATTACATGTACATGTTTGTACATATGTACGAAAATTGTCATTGAAAAAATTTGATACGATTAATTAAGTGGTTTAGCATTTCCCATTTGAAGTAAAAATCTACCCCTAAGAATGTGAAAAGAGGGATGAAAAATAGGGAAGAGTGAAAATCTCCTTGCCAAATTTAATCATAATCGGTTCAGCGGTTTAGCATTTCCCATACAAAGTTTCATCTCCCTTTTCAACCCTTTAGGGGTAGATTTTCTAAAAAATCACATGCTCTTACTACGTACCAATTTTCATTAAGATCGGCCAAGCCATTCTTTAGTTATAAAAGGACATGCAGACAGCCACACAAATATTTTAAAAATGGTAGAATCGAAGTCAATGAGTCATAAAACGACTAGTTATCACAAAATTTGACAAAAAATTTGAAATTATAGACGGACGCTAGAGATTTATATAAGTAATAGTATAGATGTAGACTGTTGACAGATGTCTGCTATGTTTATGTATGTTTACGGTAAAAAATATAGGATCAATGAAAAAGCCATTATAACATAAACACATATTACATATGCAACTTAACTAAAAAGAGCTCATTTTAGATCTCAACTTCTAGACCAGCCATTCCCAAAGTGGGCGATAACGCCCCCTTGTGGGCGCTGCAGGCCTAAAGGGAGGCGGTAAGAGACCCAGAAAAAAAATGGGGGCGTTGTGTAGAGGCCTGGGGGGTGATTTGTAATTTCATTTAGCTAGGAGGCATCTTAGACAACGACTGCATGAGCTCTCGACTCAGTAGACAAAATAAGTTTGGGAACCAGTGTTCTAGACGGTGGATTACGATAAAACATACCTAATGGTCAACCTGTCTTTCAATTCTTGCAATACTTATTGTGAGATGCTTATTTACATATATGTTGTATATCGAGACAGACAGATAAAAATTCTAAAAAAACTGTTTTGGTTCTCTTTAGTGTTATACGTACCTCTAGGGTTTTTTTTATATATTTTTAATTAACGGGTGCGGGTCAACTTACAGTTTTATTATTTCTAGTTTTCAATTTTTACATAGGAAGCTCAGATTATTATTGAAAAATTCTCTATCTTTCTGCGAAAGTCATGTTAAAATCTGTATAGATTGTTATAAATGTAACAGATATCATCCTGATACCTGGCTTGCAATATTTCTTGTAAGCTAGCGTTACTTTCGAACTTTTTTATTTAATTTTACTACTAATGATTAAATTTAAAACACAATGCTTACATGCCTAACAAAAAATGTAGGAAATCAAAAAGTCATAATAGACTCATGGAACAGAGAAGTAAACACTGGATCAAAACAAGTCATACACATTTACGTGTAACTATTTAATGTTCTCGCTTGCGATCGCTCGTTATGAAGAACGCGTTATGGAGCACGCGTCAACGTTGCGTATTTGTACTGATTTTGTTGAGTTTATTATATTTATTACACTGATTAACTTAAAAAAATAATTTTGTCATATATTGTACATTGAATGTAGTTTCATTTCATATCATTTTATTTTATAAGTTATTGCTTTTTATAGAACTAAATCGACTTTTAATTACAACACTTTATCTTGGAATACTTACGTTATGATGAGATCGGGAAATCGATATAGTCAAACGATTCTGAAAAAATATATTTCAATGGAAAATTAGTACTTAATACAGATAGTATATATACTTATGGAATATAATTCTATATGATGTGGTGGATTTTTGTTGCACCTCCTGACGGTGTAAGAAGATAATTTTTCAGAGGGCTTAACGCAGTGAATTCGATTATAGAAATGGTAACAAATCGATTCAAAACTAATTTTTATTGTGCGGTGGCTATTTTTTTACTTATACCTTGACAGAGGGGAATGCCTGCAAATTGCGCCTCCCGCAGTAGGTACTCAATGGTGCTGATAATAAAATGAATGATCACTGCCACTTTTTATCGATGTCTCAGACTCGGTTAGTATAATGATAATGTCATGTACGATTAGTAAGATTAAAGGGTATATATATATGGCAATAATATAGCAATATTAAAAAAAATCTACAGTCTATGATTGCTACATACTTGCCAAAAGGTCCTTGCCAAGTGTACCCAAGTTTTGACGTTTCCGTGATTTTCATTCAGTGTTTGCACGTATTAAAACGTGAAAAGCTTGTGAAATCTAGTCAGTTAAAATCCTCCTGACTTTCACCAGCGGCAGAAATGGCTTCGCCACGTACCAGACGCAAACTGAACTCCATTCGGACAATCGACGAGAACAATGTAAGTGGTGAAATGCGTCCGTATGTGTCACTTATTTGCGAGGAGCTTTACGATGATGATTTTTTAACAGAAATGTTTTGAGTGCGCCACCCTAAATCCCCAATGGGTGTCTGTCACGTACGGGATATGGATATGTTTGGAGTGTTCCGGCGTTCACCGCAGCCTAGGAGTTCATCTATCGTTCGTCAGGTCTGTTACTATGGATAAATGGAAAGACATCGAGCTGGAAAAGATGACGGTAAGATAATCATATTGACGTTGGGTAACCGTTGCACAATCTATGTTGCGAAAGAAGTAGGGCAGATTTCATCTATGAAATCTACTTTAATTTAGTGTCATTATAATGCTATTACAACTGTTAGACTTTCTTTGCCTTCACATTCAAGGATGTATCTATTTTTATACTGAACCTTACAGGCTGAGTTAAATAACCCTTGATGTGTATGCAATCTGATTGTTACAATATTATTTTTGTGTATTTTTTTAATTTACGTAAGTGTATTTTTTTACTTCAGAAACTTTTTGAATGTTTTCTAACTTGAATTTATATTGATCATTGTTATGTTTCTATTTGAGGGTGGTTTGCACCAACTATTTAAACTCGATTTAAGGTTCTGACATCTCGGTTGCATCGACCACCAAATAGTTGGTGCAAGCCACATTAAAAATTGCACCTAAAATCTCTTACCTTGTCAGTGCTATTTCAATTTTTAAAAAAACAATTTTGTGTCAAAAAATTACTATTCTGCTTTAAATTTATTCAATGCAGTGTTTTTAAAACATTCAACAAACAGGTTGGCGGGAATGCGAAGGCTCGAGAATTCTTTGAAAGCCAGCCAGACTATAACCCAGGCATGACAATCCTGCAGAAGTACAACTCAAAAGCCGCAGCAGTGTATCGTCAAAAGGTATCAAATTGTTGTATAGACTCAGGTGTTACTTTGCAGAAATCCGTTTCATGTGATAAATTCCTGAAATCTTTAGCCATTTTCTGCTCAAACTTATAAGCAATAGTATGAGCGGAAAATAGCTAAAGATTTCAGGAATTTATCACATGAATCCAATTGTATTTCTAAATACAAAATGTTAATTTGTTAGGTTTAAGAAAACACTAATAAATTGTAATTAAATGTATTAAGTTACTAGATCATGATTATAGACAAGCCTAACAGACTTTTAAGATCTACCTCTATAACAAACAACAATTAACTTTTAACACATGACATAATTAAACAACAATTGTTATCCCTGCTATTGTAAAGAGGGAGGCCCCTTTAGTTAATTTGTGAATTACCAACTAACATTTAAAATTGACCTGACTACCCCCTCAGTCACTGCGTGAAAATATGCATATATCATCTATGTATTTGAAATTAACAGAACTACAAAAGTACAATAACCAAAATATCCCATACATCAACAAGCAATACTAAACAAACAATTAACTTAAATAATAGTTAGATCTCAATGGTCTATTCGACTCCTCTTGTTGTGGAATTCCTAGAATCTCTGCCCACTTGTCCGAGCTTGGTATCTTAATAATGTCTCGTCACAGTCATGACTCAATTCATCTTTTTCGTATTGCATACTTTCATTATGATTTTCTACCTCTAGAGTTTCCATTTTCTTTCGATTTATCAATTTCACTTTCATCTTCAGAAACAGATCGATCTTGGGACACTTTAATTAATTGATCTATATGACGATTTATTATTGAACCATCATTAGCTTCAACTTTATAATTAGATGGGCCATTTTTATTAATTACTTTTCCTGGCAACCACTTTGGGCCATCAGTTGCTATACATCACCTTCTGCTCCATTAGTTTCGGGATGTTTCTTTACTGAATTCTGTGAGATTTCCTTCTCGATTTTTTTGTTTTGTATGTTGTCAGGGTTAACTGTATCTAATAGGGTTCATAAACGCCTATTCATTAGCATCTCTTCTGGAGTCTTCTGTGTGGCTGCACATGGTGTTACTCGTAAACCCAGTAATAAATTTGAGATCTTAACATCCCACGAAACGTTACCCATCTTACATAGTTTCTGCTTGATGGTCTGAACCATTCGCTCTGCAAGCCCAATAGAAGCTGGATGGAAGGGTGCTGTAGTGAAATGTTTAATTTTATTAGGAGTTAGAAATTGTTTTATTTCATTGGATACAATTGAAGTTCCATTATCAGACACCAAAACCTCATATAAGCCATGTGAAGCAAACATCATCCTCAGGTGCCTGATCACTGTTGCTGATGATGTATTATTAACTATCACGATTTCAGGCCACCGAGGCGAGTAAGCGTCGACAACAATTAAAAAATTTTTATTCTGAAAGGGTCCTGCAAAGTCTATATGTATTCTCCACCAAGGTCAAGTAGGTGTTATCCACTCGTGACTACTTTTACGCGGCATACGTCCATTTTCAAGACATTTCGTACTCTCTTTCAGTAATACCTCGATATCTTCATTTAGTCCGAGCCACTATACATAACTCCTAGTCAACGCTTTTGTTTGTATGATACCTGTGTGTATGCTGTGAAGTACGCGTAAAGCGGCAGACCTATAGATAGGTCGCTCCTGTCCGTCGTCCATAACACGTGATAACACCGTTCTCACTCCATACTCAGCTGTCGCACCTAAGTATTGATGGTTTCTGTAAGTCATAATGTACCAATCCCATCCTCGTCGCCGATGTTAGGTTTAATAAAACATTAATAAATTGTAATTAAATGTATTAACGTACTAGATCGTGATTATAGACAAAACTGACAGACTTAAGATCTACCTCCATAACAAACAACAATTAACTTTTCATACATGACATAATTAAACAACAATTGTTATCCCTAGCTCGCAGCTTTCACTTCTATTTTCTTTTGTTATTTTTGGTAACCTAGTTGCCAGAAATTTGAAATTCCATGATAGAAAGCCACAACCTCATGCTTAACAAATGCTTCATTCAGATTTCATCATATTAAACTATAATTACAATTTTTATGTTCTATTTTTTCTAAAACAGTAATTATCTCTTAGGGCGTAAGATGAAGATCAGTTAAAACTATGGATTTCGTAATCTACGATAAAATATGATAGACAATTTAACCCGCTGTTCTAATATCAACTGGAAATAGTGAACGAATAAGTAAAACCTAGATTAAAGTTACACATGGTAATATTATTCGTTTCATCCACAGTTCGTTTGTTCTTTTTAAGATTCTTTGTCAATATTCGATAATTTAATGTGCTTCTTACGAAATAATCGAAGACAGAAAATTGAACTCTCTTCTATCGTTCAAACAACCAATGATCTTACGGTCCTTAAAGACATTGTCAGTTAAAGGAGAGTTTAAGTCACGCACAAGTTCCACGTTATGATATTACAAAATGGTAAATATCTAAACCAGTGACAGTCGTGAACCTCCTCAAAATCGTACACAACCTCTATTTAATTTCATATAATTTTTTGTGTAATAAATTTTCATTTGCTTTAATCTGAGTCTCTCCTCCAAAGTCTTTGATTAGATTGATTGATTGGATTGATCTAATCTTGATTTTTTTAAATCTATGAGACCTATATGACTATGACCATTATATTTTGTCTGTAAACTTTAGATAAGCTTCATATTCCTTGAAGTTTTCACAATTCTAAGTCTAATAATTTTAGATGTAACGGGAATAGTATGTTTGTGTTCAAATGCTCAAGTTGTCCCTTTTTCAACTTTCATATGACCCATACATGGAGTTTAACCTTACCTCTTGAGAAGTTTAAACTAATCTATAGTTTAAACGGCTGGTAGTCGAGTAATTGCCATTGCTCTTACGAATTATTCGAAGACAAAAGATTAAACTCTCTTCCGTCGAATAAACTACTATTAATCTTTGTTTCAAAATCTTTTGAGTTTATACATCATAGAGATAATCCATTGTGACAGGTAGACAGACTTATAGGTAGATGGATGCATCATGATCTCAATGGCACTATGCTTTAGATCACTGGTTCCCAAACTTATTTTGTCTACTGAGTCGAGAGCTCATGCAGTCGTTGTCTAAGATGCCTCCTAGCTAAATGAAATTACAAATCACCCCCCAGGCCTCTACACAACGCCCCCATTTTTTTTTCTGGGTCTCTTACCGCCCCCCTTTAGGCCTGCAGCACCCACAAGGGGGCGTTATCGCCCACTTTGGGAATGGCTGCTTTAGATGTTGCACCCAAGTGCGAAAGGTTCCGGTTGCGATTTCTGGTCAGGTAAATTTAGGTAACGAATTTATCTAGATTGTCTCGGGTCTGGGTGTACTGGGAGACGCCCCCAGTAGTCGTCGTCTAGTTCTCATAACACAGGAAATACCCTAGTGATGATTGGTGTGTATTGCCTGCCGCATTATTATTATTATTTAATTTAATGTATTTGTAACATTAATTACTTATAAATTTTACTTTTCCGCACACTTTCACCATGTAATCTGTAACTCTGTCAAGTTTGACACTCCTCCGTGCGCATAATATTCTTGAAAAGAGATCCCAAGTTTTCACTTCACATATTAATGTAATTATTATTACCTTATGTTATAACCAGTACATACATGTTAATATAATACAGAATATGCTGAGCTTATTGCATCCACCTATATATTATTCAATATTTTTGCGAATAAATAAATAAAAGCAAAATAAGAGTATGACTTTTGAGATGCCACTTTGGCCTACACTTCATGTTAATTGTCATAGTAGTGTGTAAGATTAACAAAAAAGTACATGAACATATTTAACGACATACTTTTACTTTAATGTCTATATTTTTTACATTAAAACTTTATTAACTAAAGCACACTTTGTGCCTTTAGTTTGCTTCCTGGCAAAGATCTCCTCCAGTGATCTCCAATAAGTACGGTCTTGAGCCACTCTCAGTCAATTTCCTCCTGCTGTTTTTTTTATATCGTCATCCCGTCAAGGTGGGTCTGCTTCGTTTCCTTGAGCCTTCTCTAGGATACCACTCTAGTAATTCTCTAGGCCATTTACTTTCACTGTCTCTCGCTATGTGTCCAACCCATCTTCGCTTGAGCTTATTTATAGTTATGCAGACATCTTTAACTTTAGTTTTGTCTCTTAATGTAAGCAAGGTTGTATTTGTCTTGTTTTTTTGCTGTTTAATAAGCTGCGTTCCATATTGTGCTGACATACTTTAAGTCTATTAAGTCTATTTGACAACTTTATATATAACTATTTTTGAATGTATATTACTTATAAGTACATATTTTACGGACGTAATATAATTTTTAATTTTCTTTCTGTAATTGAAAAATAACAAGATTATTGTTATAAAAATTGCATTTTGGCAGTCTTACTCTTATTTCTATCATAGTACATATTGATATTTCCATTTACCATAGTTTATTTAGTGTTCAAAAAGGTTGAGAAAGATATAAGTTTTACATTGTTAAGTTTTTTGCTGGCAGTACAATAGTGTCAAAAACTGAGCAGTATCGAGTGAAGTTATCTGTGGATGCCATCAGTTTCTGTAATTGTCTGAAATATAAAAAAACGTGTGGCTATCATAAACTTAGTATATACAGGCGTTACGTACAAAGAGTGCGAGAGAGAATGTAATCTTTTATGATACCGGCACGTGTAGGAACGGGACGCTATTGTAACCCGTTTTAAACTACAGGTCGTCACACGTCGTCACGCTGTGGATGACGCTGTAACTTATTTTATTATTTTGTGTTTATTCCTGTTTTATTTCAAAGAAGTACTGTATTTTTCGATAATGGTTACGTGTTCTGTGTGTGATTGTGGTATTACAATCACTATAACCAAGGGAATCATTCATATCATAGGTGACATTGACAAATTAAAAATCGTCATGCGTAAACGAGCTATATGTTCGTCTATACGCTAGTATATACTCAGTTTATGGTAGCTATTGTCTAAATAGGTATATTAGTTAACAATACAGAATAACTGTAAGGTTGTATTGTATAATAAATCCTATCTCATATATAGATTACAGCATTAGCAGAAGGACGGCCATGGAGCCCATCCGATTACAAGTCTGAAACGGTGGAGAGATCTTCCGATTGGAACCAGTCGTACTCCAGTGAGAACGTATTCCATAGCGGTTCGGACAACAATATTAGCTACCAGTATGTTTATATATATTTTGTTAATATATTTCGGTACTATTACTCATGTTTATAAAATGCAATATTTGTTTATTGAAAGCTTGTATTGTATTGTTGATTCAAATTTTGCCCTTCGAAAATGTGTGTTCGATTAAAGTTATTTGACTTTAACACAATAATTGAAGTTAAGCAACCTTGCATGTAGACATCTAGTGAATATTGTATAGACTCAGGTGTTACTTTGCGGAAATCCATTTCATGTGATGAATTCCTAAAATCTTTTGCTATTTTCCGCTCAAATCCCAAAAACCACCAATCGACACGTGTTTGGCCTCTCAACGAAGCATCCTCATGATATACCAGAGATCAGACTCGGTCAGCTAACCAGCACCGAATCCAGCTTAGCTGACCGAGTCTGATCTCTGGTATATCATGAGGATGCTTCATTGAGAGGCCAAACACGTGTCGATTGGTGGTTTTTGGGATTTGAGCGGAAAATAGCAAAAGATTTTAGGAATTAATCACATCTAGTGAATAAGTGAGATATAGCGACATCCATATTATCTGTATGGGTAGGAAGGCTTTGTAAAGCTATGGGTCCTGACTATTGCTATATTTAGTGATAGTTGTTAGGTCAGATAAGGTTTTTCCGAGGAAGACGACCACTGCAGAAGTTTTAGTGGGTTGAAACCCCACATAACTCAGTCTCACCCCCGTAGGTCAAGGTTTCTCTTGCATTACAAAAAAAACAGCTTATACAATAATTGCACTGTACAATTGTTGGCTCTGGATATAATAATTTTTAGAATTCCGTCTGATTTTTTTTCATATCGAATGAGAACTGAGTTATTTTCATCTAAACTTTTAAAAATGTGTTTCTAAACTATATCTGTGTTATATTATTAATAACATAACATATCTTCACGCTGTATCCCCAACGGGGTAGTCAGAGAGGACGGAGCGCCAGGAGTCGCGGTCCTTACACACCTCTTTCGCTTCCTCAAAACTCATCATTCTCCTCACACATTTTCGCCTAGGTATGCCAGTGCTTTTGACATTTCCGTCTGCTAACACTCTGGCTATTTGATCTTCATAAGTCAGCCTTGGTCTTCCTTGGCTTCTTTTACCACTCACTTTCGCTCTGTAGATTTTCTTCGTCAGTCTTTCATCACTCATTCTTTCCAAATGCCCGAACCATCGAAGCATTCCTTTCTAATGTATTATAATAACGCTTGGCACTCCGTCCTCTCTGACTACCCCATCAGGGATATATGTTTATAATAATGTGTTACGCAGTAGTGAATACGGTAGCGGGCGATACACCGGCTTTGGAAACACGAAGCAGTCTCAATCCACGCCCATGTCGCCAATGCATAGCGGCAATGAGATGGTTGACAACACGCTCGCATCGTTAGCATCGGTATGTTTATACAAAACAATATTTTATTTCATTATCTGTTATGAATGATAGTTATGGGTTATAACTAGTTTGACGACCTCCGTGGCGCAACGGTTAAGCGCGTCAGAAAGTAAACGGGGGTTGCGGGTTCGATTCCCGCCCCGAGTCTGGGTGTTTATGTATAATATGTATGTATTTACAAAAGAAAAGCATATAAGTAGTATATCAGTTGTCTAGTACCCATAACACAAGCACTGTGCTGCTTACTTTGGGACTAGATGGTGCTGTGTGAAATTTCTGAGTACATATTATTATTATTATTAAACAGTTGTATTTCTTTGGCCTTTTGGCTAATGTATTTGTTCCTGAGTTGCATTACATGAAATTCAGTATATTGTATTAATCAAATTATAACATGTTATTTTTTGATGTATGTGAAGCTAGAAAGTATCTATTGTATAGAAATGTGAAATGAAGAAAGGAATGCTTAGGTGATTTGGCCACATAGAAATAATGAATGAAAATCGCTGAGCGAAAGTAAGTGATAGCGGAAGCCAAGGAAGACCGAAACTGACTTATGAGGATCAAATAGCGAGTGTTAGCTGATGAAAATGTCAAAAGTACTCGAATAACTAATCTTAAGTGTGTAAGGAGAATGATGAGATTTCAGGTCAAAGAAGTATGCAAGAACTGTGATGCTTGTTGCGCCATCTACTCTGACTACCCCGTTAGGGATACAGCGTGAGGATATGTATGTATGTATTTATTTTTAAGAAACAAGGACATTCTATTGTTTCCAGTCAGCTATATAAGGTTAGGTTGGATTAAATGTTTTGTATCATCAATATTAATTACATCTTATTTTTACTGTATGTATAAAATACAATCTTTGCCTGTGTCACTTATCAACTTGAATATTAGTCAATCGATTGATCTAAAATATGTGGGTTTATTGGACACATTACTGGAATACTTTAGAAAGTATTGACAATACAATGTTATCAAGTCCCCGTGCGAAGTCGGGTCGGGTCGCTATACATAAATAAAACGTAGCATTTGACCATAAGCAGTGACGATAATGGTGAATCAAGTCGGAAAAAAGACGTTTTTACTTACACTGAGTAAACCATAAGATATATATCAAATGAATGTATTACATACTTGTAGATCTAAAAAAGACCTAGGAATAAAACCGCGATAGCATATACCACCCACAATAAGCATTTTTGTCCTTAGAATAACCGGCGGGCGACCGCCGCGGGTGGCGGGAGGGAGAGGGTGCAGCAAGATTCGCTCTTGCGCTCGACCGACGGCATTCAGTCGGTTCGTTAAAAACCTAAACAGTCATTCTGTAGTCCACGCGAACGGAGCCGCGAGCACAGCTAGTCTGTATGTACAAGATTATTGTGAAAGGGGATATAATAAATCTGCCGAGATTTCAACGTGTATTAAGATGTACAACCCTGTCATTATACCTTATATTACAAAGGTTTGCTAGCGACGTAAAAACACTGCTATTAGGGTTGCCTCACCTTTTTTTTTAAACATTGAGGTGTTACACTAGAACTAGTGACTTTTGGCAAAATTGTAGATCGTACATTTTCCGTTGTCAAGGGTATAATACTCTTTCTTATTTACTTATCCTTTCGAAATAACCTTGTATAAAGATCGATGTTTATATATGTATGTGTTCGCTAAACTCCAACACCGTTTGTCTGATCACCATGAAAGTTGGCACATCGCCGACAAAGTCGCGAGCAAAAGCTAGTAATATATATTACTTAAACTGCGCCCACGTCCATTGCGTTCCGCCTATCCACTTCTAAATATTCAACATCCGATCTCAAGACTACAACACATCGTCCCGCTCCCCGCATAATTTTAACACTCTTGTCTTTTTTACAACTCTCAAAGCGTCATCTATGGCAAAAAACATGTAGACATGAAGGCCGACTCCCGTCTTCTGCTTGACTTAATTGCCTACTCACGGCCGGATACGTAGGATTGTTGCGTTGGGTGTGGATACGGAGAGCATCTCGTTTAGTTATACATTTAGTACATAATAATAAAAAACAATGCAGACGAATAAGTTTTTCGTGTTTGTTTTTAATTTCTTATAGTTATGTTGAATGATAACTCTGCATTCGAATGACCAAAGTTATTTAGCCATCTAAGGACATTATAATACGTTCGTTTATGCAACTTTAACTATTCCGTGTTCGGGACGATGTGAAAAACGAATTAATGACAAACTTAAATGGTCTCTTTTTCCGCGTCACGTGTGACCCCGACTGGCGCTACAATAATTGCCCATATTCACCCACAATACTGCCGTTGTGTACGTGCCAAAGCGCGTGCGTATTTGCGCGCACACATACAAACTGCGTACGTTACCTTCTATGTCTTCTGTGTCTACGAACGTGTTGGCCTGTATCTGGTATATTCCTTCTGATATATCTGGTATAGAATCTGATTCTGTCGCTTTTGAATGTAACTCTATGAAACCTGTGGTACAAAAATTATTTCAAATAAAAATATTTGTCTATTTGGTCTGGTTATCGCAGGGTTGGTCAATATTCGCATCATCACTGAGCAAGGCGGCTCGCACGGCGACCGAGAGTGCGGTACGCTATGGAGAAATAGCCTCGCAGAAAGTATCCGAGATGGCTTCCACTGTCACTGAGAAGGTATTGTTCAAACCTAAGATAGATTATAGGAGATCCTAAATATTGAATATGTATGTTCAGTCATTCTTTAGTCATTAATTTGCGTTGCAATCATTTAACTGGTAGACATAATTATATTATACGTTTTTGTTTTGGTGTATGATACTCTGCGCGAAACTTGAACTAACATGACACTGACTGCGACATGCGAATTATGTTTCACATTTGAAATGGATAATTATTTACTCACGGGTCAAAAAAATTAAAAACATACTTTTAGGCTGGCTTGCATCAACTACTTAAACTCGATTTGAGGAACTGACATCTATCTTGTACCGACCACCACATAGTTGGTGTAAGCGAGATGGCAAATATGAAAATTAAACAAATTGACATGATATTACCGGTGATAAAATGCATTTCTCCAGTCTCAGCATTGTTTTATTGACTATTCTGTGACAGGTAAATAACCGCGGCGGTTGGAGTTCTCTGGGCGGCACAACGGACATGCGCCGGGCGAGTAACTCCGGCGGCTCGTACCAGTCACAGAGCTATGGAGCTATGAAGAGTTCCACATCGGAGCCCTACTCGCAGTGGTAAGTAGCTATAACATTCAGACGATACGATCACTGACGTGCTGAGACTTTTTTTTGACATTTTAAGCCAACGATACTTTGCCAGGTTTGAGTGGGTACTGGGTACAACGAAACGCATCCTGACATACTGATAAACATACTAGTATTTATAATAAATACGAGACTGTATATCTATCTACCTATTACATTTTCACTACTAAATCTAACAATGTAGAAAAGAAGAAATATTTGTGCCAACTTTATTGTACGGTAGTAAGGCCTGGGTATTTCTGAAATCAAATGAAAGATAAATCCAGTAGAAATGGGATGGCGGTGTCACCCATGTGGACAGAATAAGCAATGAAGACCTCTTCATTCGTGACATGATTGATGACATATGATATGACAGGGTCGCACGACAGTGTTATTGTAAAAATGAAGAAAGTAATGCTTAGATGGTTCAGACACATAGAACGAATGAGTGATGAAAGACTAACGAAGAAAATCTACAGAGCGAAAGCGAGTGGTTGCAGAAGACAAGGAAGACCAAGGCTGACTTACGAAGATCAAATAGCTAGAGTGTTAGCTGATGGAAATGTCAAAGGCACCGATATACCTAGGCGGAAATGCGTGAGGAGAATGATGAGATTCGAAGAGGCGAAAGAAGTATATAGAAAGCCAGCGAGGCTTGGCGCTCGTTCCTCTCTGACTACCCTGTTAGGGATACAGCATTAAGATATGTATGTATGTTCACGCCATATCCCCAAAGGGTTAGTCGGAGAGGACGGAGCGCTAAGCGTCGCGGTCCTTACATATTTCTTTCGCTTCCTCAAATCTCATGTATGTATATAAGAAATATTAATACAAAGAACGCCATTATTATTACTTGATTCTTGCTATTTAATTGGTGACATATAGGAACGAGCAAACCCAACCGTGGAAGGAGTCTGTGGCTGCTAGGAACAATCTAGACTCGCGCGACCTATCGCAAGTGGGCGTGTCCAGTCCACCTCCGGACATCAAGAATATCACCATCAGGAAGAAACAGGATGATGACTCGTGGGATTGGCTCAACAACTAAGCAAGTTATGGGTATGTACTATGGTATGTACTCATCGTACATGTTATATGCCCTATGTACTATGTCCTATCAGAAAACAAATTGTTTTAATGTTTTTACGAAAATTAAATAAGTAAGATATAATGACTTTAGCAGTAAATGATGTGGATGAACTAGTTGCTAGATAGCGTTCAAATTTAACACTTTTTTTTTCTTTTCAGATGATAGTTACATAGCTGCTCAATATATGCATTGTTACGCTCAATGTTAGTACTATCTCTTGCTTTTCCGACGTGACGCAGCTAACACTGTCAGCCATTATCTATTTGTTAAGTTACAAACCCCATATACTCGTACGACTACACTGTATATATGAAATATATGTATGTATGTAATATGTATTAAAAGATGTCATGATACACAATGGTGCGGTTTAAAATAACTATTTTACTTAAATTGATATTCTATTTTTTATTATTTTTTAATATGCGCAGCTTTTTTTTGTATGGTACATTTCAATAGAACCTGCCAAAAAGTTATCTTTACAAATAAATAAAATTGAAGTGTCTGGAATTTAGAAATAAAGGCTCCTTATCAAGCTCATAGTTATTTGCATGTTACAAAGACTTAAATACGCGTTTTTTAAATTTTTTAACTGTCTGTTTGCTTGTGCGTACTAATCTCTGAAACGACTGAACCGATTTTGGCGGTACTTAGCAGATTAAGGGCTTTTTAGGCTCTTTTTTAGCCCGGAAAAATACTGAAGAGGCAGGTGAAACTCCAGGACACAACTCGTATCAAATAAAATTTATTGGAAAATGGAAAATAACGTCTTATTTAATCAATGAATCAGTTTTAAGAACAAAAATACTTTTTTTAAATAATATTTAACAATTTCCATCACATTCCTAACATACTCATATCTTCATAGGTTGGGTGTCAATTTCTATAATAAAGTTATCGTCTCATGTTTAAGGTCGTTCTACGTCTTGCGATTTGATTCAATCCGACCCTGATTATCGGATTCGTGGTACAACCGGAAGATTCCAAGTTTAGCTCCGAATCGTAATTACAACATAAAAATAAATATGACTAACACACAAATACATTACAAATATACCAATTTAAATTTTCCGATCCCATTTGAATTGTACGGGAAAGCGAGGCGTAGAGCGTCTATTAGTGTAAGTTAGATAATTTCCAAGACCTCCAAAGGTCTTGAGAGGTCACGGTGATGTACTCAGTGACTGTTATGTAAGCATTTAATGAAATTCCATTACCTACAAGCACTGCAGGATGTGATTTTATCATTTCCTGCATTTAGAATTAAGACAACGCAGGGGCTATGCTGTAATAGAGAAGCGAATACTCACAGTCAAAAGCGAAGCTAATAATTGCTATTCTTCTACAACTAACACATTAACTTGCTCTTTTTTAAAATGTAAACTGTATTGGGAATCTGTAGATAATTACAGTTAGTGTTATTATAAAAATGAAGAAAGGAATTCGCAGATGGTACATAGGTCACATAGAAAGACCGAGTGTTCAATGTTCATAACTCAATCTTGCATTCGCATATGTTTGAAAAGTGTTACTGAATGAACAGATAGACGGAAGGTAATGGTTTCGATCGTTTCATTGAGGACCCTATAAACGAGAACAAATTGATGTATTTATTTAGAAAATTTATTTTGTATGACAACTATTATAATTACCTATTTATTTCCTTTCAATAAATATTTTTATTACTCTTGTTTTTCTATTAATCAGATCACTATTCATATAAAAGTGTAATTAGCGACAATTTGTAACATAGTAACATATTTGTAACAAATTATGTGATTTTATTTTGGTTCGATAATCAACAAATTACAATCAATAGAATATGTCGGGTGCCGGTACACAAATTACAATTACTCGCGTACAAATTATTTATAACTAGCGATCGGTCCCGGCTTTATGAATGTATATAATTACACCGGTTGTGTGATCTCGAATTTAGCTTGGAGTACTCAGAATGTAGGCTAATTTAGAACAGTTACTTTTGAGTATTAAATCTGGGACTTTGGTTAGATGACAGATGCATGCATAGACCAACCAAGTCTGTCGAATTCTAAAGTAATATCTATTTTATCTCTCGAATAAAAATGTTTCATAGCTTTCGTTTACTCTATCACAGAATAATCAGTGCGCTGTCTCCCTTATTGGTTTTTTAATTGTGTCATGTTTTAGCTTTTTGCATAATATATGTATATGTATGTTGCATTGAGACCCATCGCATGAGCGAGAATTGTTATTATTATATTTTTATAGTTTTGCTCATTATACTTAGATCTAATAATTGTAAAGAGAATTCTATTGTTATTATTATTTTCTAATGTAAGTTTAATTGATAATATGTACAAATTATTTCACCATGTTGTATTTTTATTTGCATACGTATTAAATGATGATTTATTTATAATAATTTTTCGTTTCATTTTAAATATTTAACAAAAAATTGTTCTGCACTTTAAATCGTTGCGTTTAGAAACTTAGGGTGGCTTTCACCATATTTAAACTCGATTTAAGGAACTGACATCTCGCTTGCACCAACTATTTGGTGGTTGGTGCAAAGCGAGACGTCAGTTCTTTTAAAATTTTACCCATCAGACAATAGCTATATTTTAGATAAGCACACTAAGAAGGAATTATATTATTGGAATTTCAACCATTTGAAAGTATCATAGTTAAAAATACAATACAATTTTTTTTGGAAAACCAACAAATATTAAATATTAGTGTTAAATAAAGGTATATTCGCTAAGCGCTAACAATACAAAGGAAACATGGTAACGATATGCAAAACATTTATCAAATATTGACCGATTTTGAAAAATCGCCTATAATGGATAAAAAAGTTTAGGTGCAAGGAAATAAATAATTCCATGCAGACAAAATTGCAGGCAACTGTTAATATATAATTGTAACATAGCAAAATAAAGATACCATTTAAAAGTTTACAGAAAGTGAGTGGTAGTACAAGCAGAGGAAGATCAAGGTTGGCTTACGAAGATCAAATAGCCAGTGTTAGGTGACGGAAGTGTCTAAAGCACTCGCATACCTAGGCGAAAATGATATTTACATACGCATACATACATATCTTCACGCCGTATCCCCAACGGGGTAGTCAGAGAGATTGGTGCGCCAAGCGCCGCGGTCTTTACATACTTCTTTCGCTTCCTCAAATCTCATCATGCTCCTTATACATTTTCGCCTAGGTATGCGAGGGCTTTTGACATTTCCGTCGGTTAATACTCTAGCTATTTGATCTTCATAAGTCACCCTTGGTCTTCCTTGGCTTCTTTTACCAGTCATTTTAGCTCTATAGATTTTCTTCTTCAGTCTTTCATCACTCATTCTTTCCGTGTGCCTGAATCATTTCTTCATTTTTTCAATAACACTGTCGTGCAAGTCTGTCATATTGCTTATCTCTTTATTGCTTATTTTGTCTGCAAGGGTGACACCGCATATATTTCTAAAAGATCGCATTTCTACTGCATTTATCTTACTTTCACTCGATTTCAGGCATATCCAGGACTCACTACCATACAATAAAGTTGGCACCAACACCGTATTGTGTAGGGCCATTTTGGCTGAGTTAGATATATTCATATTGCTTACTAATGCGGACAGAGCATCGTTCACTTTATTGCCGGCTGCTACCCGTCTCTCCACATCCAACTCACATCTTCCATCCCTCAAAAACCCACTCCCCAGTTATACAATTTCGTTCACCTGTTCTAGACATTTTCCATTTACCCATATTTCACACTTTGTCTGTACATCTTCTCTTTCAAACACCAGAACCTTAGTTTTATTCACATTCACATTCAATCCTTTCACTTCACAGTCTTCTTTCATGCACGTAACAAGTGTTTGCAACTCCGCTTCTGATGGTGCTATAAGCACAGCATCGTCAGCGTACAATAGGCAGTTTACCACTGTACCATCACATATCATACCACTCATACTATCTTTCAATGTCTGGAGGCAATTGTCCAAATAAAACACGAATAGCCAGGCAGACATCACGCAGCCCTGTCTGACACCTGAACAGACTTCGAACTAGGGCGATATTTCACCATCTATCCTTACACAGGCTCTGTGGCCTCTATATAATGACCTCACAGCCTACAGTAAGGGGCCCTCCATGCCATATTCAGGCAGAAGACTCCACAATTTTTTTAACACTACTCTATCAAATGATTTTTCTAGATCCTGAAACTTTCTGAGCTATGGCTAGAAACTTCCCCATGATAACGCGAAGTGAGAAAATCTGATCCATACAACCTCTACCGTTCCTAAAACCACCTTGCGCTTCCCTCAAATACCTTTCAGAAACATCTTTCATACGTTCAGTCGATACCTTGGTATAGACTACATGCTAAGCTGACCAAACTAATGGCCCTATAGCATGCACAGTCCAAATGCGAACCTTTCCCTTTATAAAGAGGCACCTTTCCTTTCTGCCAACAAAGGTTGCACAGTGCACAGAAGGTATCCCAGACCCTAGGACCACCATACTCGATCATCTCAGCAGTCACCTCATCATTTCCCGCAGCCTTTCCACATTTCAGACTTCTTATCAGTTTTTCAATCTCTCATAATAATGGCATCCTCCAGTCCCTGACCCGAGTTCATAAAGGAGCAAAAGCCCTCTGCACCCTCGCAGTGCCATGACAAAGTGGTACGACGCACGCACTATCGTCCTCCTCGGGGTTGTCTGGATGGACGACCAGGATGCTACTCCATCGACCTTACCTGAACGTTTAGTCGTCTCTTATGAGAAGCGCGAGGAACACGTTAATTCGTCCTAGCTGTAGCCTTATTCCCTGACCGGGGCTACGGTGCTGAGAATGTATAAGACCTACAACTTTCGTTATTCTTCCTGTAAACTTTAGGTAAGATTTAAACAAGGGAAGAATAATAAGCCCTCCATTAGGGCGATGAATTCAAGAAAAAATTAGTTATTTAATATTGCGTGCAAGATAGATCTGTTTAAAAAGAAAGGCAATATTAATGGTATGTAAAACCGAGGTTTTGATAAATAAGTTATTCCAAAATTTAAAATACATAAGTCAAATGTTTTATTTCTGGGTAACTGCATTAGTTTTTATAATAAAGTTCCTCAGGAAGTTACTCAACTGATAGAAAATAGATTTAGATTTTTAAAACATACATTGATTGGAGAATCATACTAAAAAAAAATGATTTCGTTGAAGACAAAACATTATAGTCTGGATATGATTTTCTCTACACATGCATTTACTGGATTTCTGAATATTGTATTTTAATAAACCTTTTGTAAAATGATATTAAAAAATGATACCCGACTGATTTGTTTGTCAGTTCTTTTCAGTGTTCAGGTTTTCTCTTTGAACTGAACTAAAGTAGACTTGATGTTCAAAAATACCTTAGGTTTGGGTTTACTTGAATAAATTAATATTACTTTGACTAATTAGTTGGGTCACAGATTGGTTATTAGGTCAGATTTAAAATGGGTTTAATGTTTTATAACATTCTATTTTGTTCTCTTATGAAAATGTATAATGCATATTAACTGGTATAATTTATAAAATATTCTTACTGATAAGGTGGAGATATTAAAAGAAAATTTTCTTGTTTATATTTTATTTGGATGCCAATTCCTGAATATGTCTTCAAGGATAAATTATTATTATCAAATTAAGCTTAAAACCAAACACCTACAAAATAATATGTAAAATACAACAATGTTTAAGTCAAATAAGAATAAAATCCAAAAATAATTCTATTCATTATTTATACAATATCATTGAATTAAAATATAAATTAATAATGGAATAATTGTCTTCATTCTAGTATTAGATAAAATTTATTAAGGCATAAACTACAATACACATACTATACATAAATAGTATTGCCAATATTGTAAAAATGTACAAGTCTATGAATAAGTCACCACAGCCAATTATGTGACGAAGTCTATCTTCTAGACATATTAATATATTAATCATCTAACCACATCTAAGTATCAAAGTTTTGTATCATACTCAATAAATAATTTGTGATAATTATTTATTTGGTAATTACTTACAAGTAATTTAAAATATATGTAACAAGTAGGAGTAGCACTAAAATGATCAAGGCATGTAATTTAATACATAATCATAACTGATTCATGTATAGCATATTGCTAAAATATAATTACACAGAAAAATATTCTATGCTGTGCTGTATATAGTACTATGAGGGACTGCATTTCCATAATATACCTGTGCTTACAGACATTACTTATATTAAATCTTGAGATAGCATACATATTCCTGTGATTCTCAATATCATATGTGAATGCACTGCTTCGTTTACCTGTCTGGCCCAAAAGACAACATTTTTCAGGTGTTATATGTTAGTGCCTTTAAAGAATTCCATAACCTCAATAACTTTATAGATTTTAATATACAAGGAGTGAGGAAATTATTAATATTCACAACTATAAAATGTTTTACATCAGGCAATTGGAGTTTGTTAGAAAAATAAATTATGAAGCCCACATATAGAAATAAATATCTTGCCAATGGCTCAAATATTGTATAATGGGACCGCAAATGAATGACATCATAGGGATTTTATTTGAAGTTGATGTCAATAACCTCTCTATCACATTCTTTGAATATCCATTGTAGATGGGACTTCGAAGTAAGTACAAAACAAGACCCAGTTTCCTGCGACTAATCTCCAATCTTTGTTCATAGGACAGGTCCCTCATATGCCTATTGTAAAGTCTCAAACTCGCAATATCTAAGGCCAGTGAAATGAACCACTGTTTCCATGCCTTTGTTCCAAAAGCACGCATAGCTGCCAAATGTATTATAGGCTTCAATATATGAACTGACTCAGCATACAGCAAATCCTTCACTTCAATGTTCGTGTTAGATCTGTCATCCTTGATCCTGATAGGTTGCCAGTCACGGAAAGCAACTGGTTGTGCGCTGTCGACCCGACGTACCACTCTACCTGATCGTTTAAGGGTGAAAAACTCATTAGAATTTTGATCTGTGTCCTTTTCATCTGTCAGTTTCTTCCTTTGCAGTGATGGAACAGGTGGATGTAATATGGGCAGCTCCTTAAATCTAAGCAGAAGGATGAAAGACGAAGCGCACTTGAACAGCTGCAAAAGCGTCGCCGCCGTCCATTTCCCTCGAGATCCCCAACGTTGTTTCACTACTAACTCCACAAAAACTTCACAATAATGTATAACGGTCAACCACAACTTGATTTGTTCTCTAAAACCGTAGTATTGTATGTCGTTACCATAAGCTTCTCGTATCAATCGGTCGTTAAACAGTGAGAGCAACTTGGACAGCGAGTAAACAAGTTCTGACACTATAGGCGATTTGTTTATTTTACCAGCGACAAAATACGATGACCACGTTGCGACTGTTTCTACATCTGTCACCAGGTTTGGGTTTCTGATTACCCATTTTTTATACGTTTCATATACTTCCTTGAATGTTAGCTTTTTATCCATTTTAAATTAAATACAACAACACGACAACTGCACGTAGCAACAGCAAGAAAAGACTAGCGTTCAGATTAGTTGCCTATAGTATTTTACTACACATTACACAGTAATATTATTTTATGAAATTAGTCTGATACCACTAAAGTAATTGTTACTTCACATGTAATTTAAATGAGGTTGATTTTTAAAATCAATTTACTTGAGTTGAATCTGAAGATTCAGGCAACAGGCGGATAGAAAATGACAGATAAAACTATTATTACTTATTTATATTTCTTAAGGCATTGGTAACAAAACCATCAGTCTAATGACGTATCTCTGGAGAAACAGTACCTAACACCACCGGTAAAGTGATAATAGGCTTTTCTGAAGTTAAAAAAAACTTCTTGGAAGAGCGCGAAAACTTGAGCTACACATGTTTATTTAGATCTTCTCCATTCTTTTCATTTACACAGAACTTTAAATTAAAAAATAGAAAATCTAAATAAAACGACAACCTCAATTCATTTTTAATTTATATTTCTTCAGGTTCAATACCTTATAATATCTACACAAAACAAATTAAATTGAAATTAATTACGTGATCTATATATTCAAACTTTATTCATATGATTAATAAAGTGCGCTTCGTCTTTCATTATAATCTAAGAAGTCTAAGAAAAAAGATATCCTGTATCCGAGATTTCTTTTTCAAGGACTTCTTTAAGGAAGTCTTATCCTACTTAGATTTAAGGCGCTGCTCATTTCACATCCACTTGTTCCAGCATTGTAATGAAAGAGATTGACAGATGAAAACTCGGCTTATCTATTAATAGGAAAAGTAAAAAAACAATTATACACGTTTTCAAGATTTTTTGTAATTTTTCATCACAAATCTATTCTCGTTATCCAAATTCTTATATTTTTTTTTTATCACAATATGTAAATACTTGTGTGTTTCTAGTTTCCATTCATCGCCGACATCGTGATATATTATGAAGAAAAACTTTTTTTTTCCTTTACACCTAATTCACTACGAGACGTCCCTATACTTCTCTATGCGACATGGAAGCGACCACCGACCATCGTTTTGGCAACAGATAATAGAATATCTAAAATCTAAAAATACTTTTGACTTGTTGTCAGGTAGGATTGTCAAGTGAGTGTCAAGCCGCCATTCATATCGAGCTATTAATTTTTTAACGTATTAGCTGACGCCCGTGACTGTTATTTTAAAAAAAAGTCTATTTTTGACCTGTGTACAAAAGACCGACCAAGTGATTTCAAAAAAAGCCTATGTCCTTCCCCTCAAAGCTATCTATCTATCTATCTATCTCCATTCTAAATTTCATTACAATTAGTCTAGCGGTTTAGATGTGAAAACGTAACAGTTTCATCACATACAGCTCAAGTCACCTTTTGCGAACGAATTTTACAAAAATATAAATGTATCTCATTATTTTCAACCGACTTCCAAAAAAGGAGGAAGTTCTCAATTCGGTTGTATGTTTTTTTTTTTTATGTTTGTTACCTCATAACTCCGTCATTTATGAATCGATTTGAAAAATTCTTTTTTTGTTCGAAAGGATACACTTCCAGATTGGTCCCATTGAAATTTCACTGGTATTGAAGCTTTGGTTCCAAAGATACACTAAATAACGCGACCTGGTTATTTATATTGACGATTCTCTTGCATGTCATTTGTTAACTATCGTTGTCCCCACATGGTATAATGGTAGTATGGTAGTATGGTATAATGATAAAGTAGGGAGAAGATATAAATTGGCTGTGATATAATAAATTCAGTCAGTAGAGTCAGTCTTGTGGCGGACAGAGAATACGGCAGGTGGTTGTCGTCTTCTGATTGTAAGAATACTGCTAGGGTATAATTATGATGCAACCTTTACACTGTTCTTTTATAACTGATTGATATTGATATGATATTATATTGATGATATTGATAATGGCCATAATGGGCGATAATATCCCATGTTCGATCTGGTCGCATCCTTTATTGTGAAAGCTCACGGTTTGTGCTCCTCAATAGAATGGAAGTTAACACATTGCGCTCCAGAATTAGAAAATAAACTAATTGTAGATCTGCTCAAGATATTTATTTAGGCCAAGGTCACTTAAAAGGGAGAAATAAAAAAATTTTTATAAAAAAATTAAACCGACTTCAAAAGAGAACACTGAAAAGTATGAAATAACTATCCCTTACGGATCGAAACTTAAGTACAAAATCGGTGCCAAATCAATGTTCGACAACGGAAAGTCTATTAGTTTGGTAGGCTTGGCACCGACTTCAGTAACTGTCAAATTTAATTATATGGGTATTTGTATCGTATTTTTATGAAGTTATTTTTGTACTTAAGTTTCGATCCGTAAGGGATAGTTATTACATACTTTTCAGTGTTCTTTTTTGAAGTCGGTTTAATGTTTTTATAAAAATTTTTAATAAGCAATAATTGTACACAATTCGCAGCTATATTCCATTCCATAAAAAAGTTTTACACAAAGTTCATATCCCCTTTCCTTTTTAAAATGTAGATTTCGAAAATTTTGATCCCTATATTACACATACTATCATCAGACCAAATTTCATGATCCTATCTGTAATACTTTTGAGATTTCCTAATTAGTCAGTCGGTGAGTGTGTGAGTGGTATTTACTTTTATATACAAATACAAGTAGATTGTATATAGTTTTATATTTTTCTGTAATTAACGTCGAATTTAAAATCGAACGTCTCCGTAATTGACAAACTTAGTTTTAAATAAATCCACAAAAAACTGGAGTTCTCGTCCAAAAAAGAATGCAGAAAATATCTTGAATTCTTTGTACCAAGTTTACACTGGTACAAACAGTTCAAGACGCTGTAAATCCATATGATAGCATCAATGACTGTAACCGACATTCTACATCTATGGATAAAACGTAGACTAAATTTAGTGTACCTACCTTGAAGACTATGACCTCCAATCGACAATACGGCTCCGCAAGAATCGGTCGCCTTTAGATCTTCTTGTGTATGCTACTCATATCTTGGGTGAAATAATCAAATAACACGAAAAGGCGTTTATTTGTTAGATCCCAGCTGACCTGTGCACTTAGATAACAAATTTTCCGGGTGAGGCTGGCTTATACGCGTAGTCGCCAATGGCGTTCCTTAGGGTTCTTTTCTCTCTGCAATGTTGTATCTAGTTTCTACTGTACGTAATATTATGTGGTCTCCGGTATTTTCGAGTATGTAGATGACAGTACAGTTTCGGAGAGATATTATATTGATAGTACTCGGATTTGCTCCCTTGTTTAGTTGGGCGTACAAACGTAATATTGAAATGAATGTGACAAATTCCTGAAATCTTTAGCTATTTTCCGCTCAAATTCCAAAAACCACCAATTGACACATGTTTCGCCTCTCAACGAAGCATCCTCAGGATATACCAGAGATCAGACTCGGTCAGTTAAGCAACACCGAATCCGATTCGGTGCTGCTTAGCTGATTTGTTGAGAGGCAAAATATCACGTAGTACATTTGTTTCACCTACTTATAAGCATCATTAAAATTCCAAGTTCCAATTCCAATTTTCACGTAAACTGCGCCTACGCCTTTCGCGTTCTAAACGTTCTTCCAGCAAAGCCTCATCAAAGAGTAATATTCTACCTATTATTTCTCTGAGCTATATGAACTGACCAAATATGTACTCAATTTTCTTACATACATACATACATATCCTCACGCTGTATCCCTAACGGAGTAGTCAGAGAGGACGGAGCGTCAAGCGTCGCGGTTCTTACATACTTCTTTCGCTTACTCAAATCTCATCATTCTCCTTACACATTCTCGCGTAGGTATGCGAGAGCTTTTGACATTTTCATCTGCTAACACTCTTCATAAGTCAGTCTTGGTCTTCCTTGGCTTCTTTTATCACTCACTTTCGCTCTGTATATTTTCTTCGTCAGTCTTTCATCACTCATTCTGCCCGATATGTGCCCGAACCATCTAAGCATTCCTTTCTTTATTTTTACAATAACACTGTCGTGCGACCTTGTCATATTGCGTATCTCTTCATTGCTTATCCTGTCCACAAGGGTGACACCGTACAGATTTCTAAGAGATCGCATTTCTACTGCATTTATTATACTTTCACTCGATTTCGGGCATATCCAGGCCTCACTACCGTACAATAAAGTTGGCACCAACACCGCATTGTGGATGGCCATTTTGGCGATGCTAGATATATTCACACTATCTACTAATGCGGAAAGAGCGCCATTCTCTTTATCTTCCATCCCTCGAAAATACACTCCCCAGTTACACAATTTCATTCACTTGTTCTAGGCATTTTCCATTTACACAAACCTCACATTTCGTTAGTACCTCTTCCCTTTCAAACACTAGAACCTTAGTTTTGTTCACATTCATATTCAATCCTTTCACTTCACATTCTTCTTTCATGCACGTGACTAGTATCTGCAACTCTGCTTCTAATGGTGCCATAAGCACAGCATCGTCAGCGTACTATAGGCAGTTTTCCACAGTGTTAACACATATACCACTCTTACTACCTTTCATTCTCTGGAGGTAACTGTCCAAATACAGCACGAAAAGCCGGGCAGACATCACGCAGCCCTGTCTGACGCCTAAACAGACTTCGAACCAGGGCGACATGTCAGCTTTTATCCTTACACAGGCTCTGTGGCTGCTATATAATGACCTCGCAGCCTGCAGTAAAAAGCCCCCACGCCAAACACAGCCAGAAGACTCCACAATTTCTGTCGCACTACTCTATCGAATGCTTTTTCAAGATCCACGAAAGCGCCGAAAACTCTCTGACCTATGGCCAGAAACTTCCTCACGATAACGCGAAGCGAGAAAATCTGATCCATATAACCCCTATCGTTCCTTAAACCACCTTTCGCCTCCCACAAATATCTTTCTGAAATGCGTTTCATACGTTTAGTCAATACCTTAGTATAGACTACTTGCTAAGCTGACCAAGCTGATGGCCCTATAGCACGCACAGTCTAGATAAGAACCTTTCCATTTATATAAAGGTACTATGACTGCAGTGCGCCAGTCCTCTGAAACCTCCCCTTTCTGCCAACAAAGGTTGCGCAGTGCACAGAAGGTATCCCAGGCCCTAGGATCATCATACTTGATCATCTCAGTTGTCACCTCATCAATTCCCGCAGCCTTTCCACATTTCAAACTTCTTATCACTTTCGCAATCACTTTCATACTAATAGTTTACGGTAGTAAACTAATTAATCTGTGCTAATAGCATCCTCCAGTCCCTGACCCGAATGTGGCAATTCATTGGAATCGCTCTCAGTATCAGAGTCGGAGTCAACACTCTCATACAGTTCTCCATAGTATTCACTCCATCGCTGCAGAACATCTTTTTATCTGTTAGCAACTTGTTTTCTTTCGAGCGCACTTTATTCATTCTGCAAGGTGTCGGACCACTTCGGTACTTATGTACTTCTTTCCAAAATAATGTGGAATTTTCCTCGAAGTTGTCCAATATCCTGTTTTCGTCTGACACCCTACACCTTTCACGCTTCTCTTTCACTAATGCTTTCGTTTCTGATTTCTGCAGTTTATACCTGTGTTTCATAAAATTATTCATACCATAGTCATTTTTGGTAGCAAGGTAGTCTTACCATGCTTTCTTCTTCTTACACACAGACTATTTTAACTCATCACCCTACCACACATCACACTTTCTACCGTTCGTAATCTTATTCGTTCCATTCACTTCTTTCGCAGCCTCGATCATATTATTCCTAACGTTCTTCCAACATTCTTCAATATCCTCGCTGATTAATTTCAATCTGTCATCAAGATTACGGGATACTACCCTTTTATATTCATTCCTGGTGGTCACATCTTGCAGTTTCTGTTTTTTGATGCGACAAGCCGCAGCAGGTTTGGACACAGCGCGATGTCGCCATGCTGCAAACAGACCCCTTATTCTGGTTATCATCATCAAAATGGTCCGTTCCCAGATAGGCTGCTCTTTGCACTCTTGTATCTATAACCTGCTTCTTGAGCTTGTTATCCACCAGGAATAAATCAATCATTCTTCTCTCATGTTTTCTTTCCCAAGTGTATTGATGGATTTTTTTGTGCTTAAATACGGTATTAGCAACAAAAAGATCTTTTTCCATACACACCCCTAACAGAATCCTACCAGCATCATTCACTCTCCTATTTCTATATTTGTCTAGGGCAGTCTCGAATCCAGTTCAAGCTGTCCCGATCCATCCATTCATGTCTCCACACACAACAATTCTCTCATTCTCTTCAACCGTCGCTAGAACTTCTCTAATATTCTCCCAAAACTGCTCTAGCTCACCCAAACCGACAGAGTAGACTGGGACATACACCGCCAAAAAAAAAATTCTACTCAACCCCATCTTGATGCGCATCCAGAGCCCTCTAGGGTTTACACAATTATACCCAGCTATACAATTAACCATACTTAACCATACGAGAGGACAGTAAAACGCCCACCCCCTGGCATCCTCTATCTCCATGTAGTACCCCTGACCACAGAGCGATGCCCCCTCCTGGCAAGTCGGCAAGTTCACTGCCCTTTCGCTTGGTTTCACTCAAACATAACACATCCAGTCTTTTCTCTTTCATAATATCAATCACTTCATTCATCTTCACTTCAATCCCACCTCTCACATTCCACGCAGCTATTCTGCACTCCTCCCTCCACTTCCCGCCGCTAGGTGTACAGCGTGTTGGGTGGCGGTCCCCAATGCCGAACTGCACTCTGCTTACACCAGCGGGGACATACTGGTGTCCGTCGCTTTCGGGGGACGCCCTAGCTCTCAAATCTGCGTTGTCCTACATGGTAAGCACAGTTAAGGATTTCTTTGGCAGGGGTCGCGACGAGCAGGCTTCCTCAGTTGCAGGGCCGGATTTAGAGGTCTGGAGGCCTCGGGGCAACAAAGCAGTGGAGGCCCCCTGGCCCCAAATTATTTTCCAAATTTTCAGTCGAGTTTTTCAATAAATAATTTATTGTGGAACCAAGTAGATTCTTTTAGTATTTAACAAGCATATATAAATATTATCAGAAACAAGAATTATCTGAAATTAAATTTTAGTTTTAACGAACGGAACCTTCCGAGCTTTTGTCGCCGAAAAATCGTTGATAAGTTCGTTGAAATCCAGTTCCCGAAGTAAATCTCTTTCAATGCTCAGGAGAGAAAGTTTTGATAGATAGTTTTGTCCCATCGTGGTTCGAAGCCTATTTTTTATAATCTTCATTTTTGAAAATGAGTGCTCTCCAGTGCAATTTGATACCATCAGAACCAAATACATTCTCAATGCAATTTCAAGGTTTGGGAAGGTAGCTCTGAAGTTTTGATCTTCGAGAATTTGGTAGTAAAATAGTTCCGGAGATTGGTCTTTTCCATAGTCCTTTTTGTATGAGTCGATCAAAGACACAAATTGAACCAACTCATTACCAAGATATAGTTCTAAATCATCCTTATAAACTTTCGCCAATGCCTCTGCTGCAGTGTGCAAATTTTCAGCATCCATCTTCTCAGTGTGATTAAGAAATCCAAATCTCGAACGTACAGCTTCATAGGCATGCAATCTTTCAGTAAGAGAAACACATAGCTGATCAACCACTGGGATGAAGGCGGATACTTTGTATTTCTCCTTGGGTGACAGATTTGCGTCTTGTGCTAGTACAAAGTACTGTAGGTAAAGGTAAAACAGCGAAAAAAAATATCAAAGGATTTACTAGTGTTTACTAGTCGGAATTTGAAAGATTTTTTTCCGAAGTCTCTATTGTAGGGGCCCCTCTTTTGTGGAGGCCCCGGGGCTGTCGCCCCGGTTGCCCTCCCCTAAATCCAGCCCTGCTCAGTTGACCCTCTAAGATTAAAAAATATAAAATTTTCTTTTTTCACTTTTTATATTAAAATTGTTACCATTGAAAAGGTAGAGATACAAAAGCTTATTGTAGTTAAAATTATTCTTTAGGAAAAAATTAAAGTACCACTTTGTCATCATTTTAACAATAACACACTTCATTTAGAAAAAAGGTCTCCTTTTTCTTGAGAAACTAAATGCTCTAATGCATTTAAGATTGTTACCATTAAAAGTAGATTGGAATATAATAGCCTTATTGTAGTTAAACTATTTCATAATAATAAATTTAACTAACACTTTCTTATCAACATCATAACAATAACACACTGCATACCGGATGGATTTCTTCAGCTATCAGAACAAAAGTCTTTGTTTTTGCAGTGACGTTATTTATTGAGTTTAAAATTTTTACTCGGTATCGGAAATGGTACCTATGCTAGGACGAATTTAATTTAAATTCTCTTGAAGACCGTCTTCGGCCTTCTAAACGTTCTTCCCGCAAAGCTTCCTCGATTAAAACTATTGTACTTTCTATTTCTCTTTTAATTTCCATACAAAGACACTAAACGAAATTGAAACGCTAACTCTTTTGATTTTGTCAAATTGAGGTTATTTTTAGCGAATAATCATCTGTCAAATTCAATTATTCGTTTCACTGATTGGAAATTAGAGTAGGGCAATGACTAAGGAATACGAACGATGAACTGTCAAATGATTTTCGTTCTGACGAACTTCGTGAATGAATGAGTTGTAGTAGGAAACGTTCGAAGTTTCTAACGAAATTTCGTTTTTCGTTCTGAGTCTATACAATATATTAAAATGAATATCAAAATGAGGCGAAGCCAATTATTTTGCTGGGTCTAACGTCACAAAATCTCGGTCGTGTTTATTTCACCACCCAAAGAAGTCCATTCGAATTGGCTCAAAAACTGTACTTAAACAATTGAAATGTCACAAAAATAAGAACCACACATGAGAAGCCTCACTTTGTATGGTTTTTTCTTGATAATTTTACGTACCTGCATTTTCAAATAAAAAAAAATTATGGGATCACTGAGTAACCTTAGTTTAACCGGTGTAACTAGAGTGAGACTGTGCCACGTGTACGAGAGCACGGCCTTTTATGAAAGGTACGAGAGTACGACATTCAATACACATTTATGTATTGTCTATGCTTATTATTTGTATGGTGTTCGCCGTGCAAGTACACATTCACTTCTGAGTATCAAAGATGTGTAAATAAACACGGATGCAGCGTCGAAAATCGGTACGGCAAAAAGATATCTGATAAGAAAATAAGATATATTGCAGATATGTAGACAGAAATGAATTGTATTAGAGATCTCTCTCTAATACTGTAGTAGAGATGAATTTGATAATCCTGCCGTGCGATTCTCTAGAATTAGTCGGATTCACTTCTGAATCCGCGGTGAGATTATGAACTGTGGACTGGTATTCTCTAAAGTCGACAGAGATACCAGCGCCGCCTCGATGAGTGCGGCAGCGAGTCATACCATCGTTAATGAATTTTTTGAAGTTTCGCTAAATATGATAATCTAATCTAAAAAAAAAGAAGTTTTATTTAATTTAATTATCTCAGAGAAGTTAGAGATGAGATGAGATGTTTACTGTTATAGCAATCCCCGATAAACTCACTCGCATCTAAGATTACTTCACTTCACTCCTAGAATGTTTGGTTTAGAGAATTCCATTTGAAGGGTCAAGTGAGTTCGAATGCGAAGTGGAGTGAATTGTCGAGCGAGTCTCGGTTGGGTGATTCGAGTTTTTACAGAATTGCATGGCTGTTCTTGCTACATTTTATAACGCATTCGGTCATGTACGAGTAATAAAAATAACACCACCAAATACTTGTTATAAAATAATATCCTGTTATTTTCAAACGCAATAGACCGCAATCAGCAGCGCGTTTTTCTGACACAAATTATTCGAACTCATTTCTAAACCCGCGGTGAGATTGTCAACTGTGAACCGCCTTACAATTCTGTAAAAACGCTAATCGCCCAAGCGAGACTAAACCAAACATACTAGGAGCGGAATGAAGTGACCTTGGATGCGAGTTTGTTAGAGATCACTTTGCATCCCTAACAGCCCGGCCACGACCTTCAGTAAAGCCTACTATCACTTTACTGGAGGAGTTTTACGCTAAGAAAAAACTGATTTACTTGTGATTCTACACCATGGATTCTACTTATTAATACGTGACATTGGCAAATACGCTAAACTGTGCGCCGTGCCATAAAGGAAGAAGAAGAAAAGAAAAAGGGCGGGAAACTTCGTTTCCCTCTTTGACTCTTAGGTACTTGATCAATGGCTAAATGCAATCTGCGAAGCTTAAACAAACAGAAAAAAAAAAGTAATCACTATGAATAATATTTCATTGCATCGTACAGAATCGTTAAGCTTTTCGATTGTTACGATTTGATAATTTGTTTAGAGATGCGTTATGGCTATTTCAAATCACGTAACGATAACGTTATATGTTTTCAAATAACGTTATCAAAACTATCTATTTTTACAACTATCTATTTTCACAACGCTGGTACGTACGTTACGTTAACAACTAGCTATGACTCGAAAACGTTCATATTTAAAACTTTACCGTGACTAAAGTTCAAAAGTTTAGAGCAAAAAAAGATTTTTTAAATATTGTTTACGATGAACTTTCCTTCGTACTTTATCAGGCTTAGGACTGGCTGTATATTATAATCTATGTTTTTATTCTATTATTATTTATTATACATACAGGCGTAATTAAAAGTTCATTATATACACATTTTGGTATAGTATGCACAAAGCATGTTTAAAAAAATGTATTTACATAGGTTTATTCTTTAGGCTCAAAACGAACATAAACTTTCACATTTCACAATTTGTGTTTCACTTTAATTTGCATTCTATTATCGACTTACGTACTTTTTTTTATTTTTTTTTTATTTAGGCTACCAACAAGGTTTACACTAATTACATGATTACAATATATACACTGTTACAATAAAAGGAATTGTTTAAATGCAACCTTAATTATAGGTGACGACAACATGCGCAATAAAGGAAGTTGATCCAAAGATACTTACTTAACACCATTACATTTAAATTATACTCTATAAGCAATATGCATAATATACAAACAGTTGAGGGTGACTTGAGAACCAAAACACAAACGAATATGAAAAATATATAAGAAGAGTGAAGTCAAAAATCACTCAGTGGTATTTGTTTAACACTTTTTTGTATAACAATTAATAAAAACAACACACTTCATTATTTAATCTGCTAATGACGGCTATATTTCACAGCTACTAACTGTCTCACTCGCACTCGTGCAAACGCGCTATCTATCTTATTCGTTCTGATCGTTGCGATACAGCTACGTGGTCATCTCTACTGAATTTTACATGGCGTGTTTTCTGAAATAACTATGTTTTCAATTTACTATAAACGAGTAATAGTTGCGGAGCACGAAACGATTGACAGTAGAGCGTTATGTTATCGCTACTCCATAAACTGTCTGCCAACGTTAAGCGTTGTGAAAAATAGATAGTTTTGCTCGTCTTGATAACGAGTGATCGTTATGAAAGTAAATAGATAGTTGTATAACTATCTAAGTTAAATAACGCCCATAACTAAATTTGTTACATAGAGAAATATACTTGTTAATTTCTCTATGCTTGTTAATCTGTGGCGCGTCTCCCTGCCTGCTGGCTGGTGGCTGGAGATTGGACGTGATTTGTGATCGTACAATTTTAAATAAATTTTGTTTTTAATAGATTATAATATTTTCTGAAACAAATGTGCTAGGTAAATAACTGTAATTCTAACATTTGTGAAGCTCAACGAACAGAGAGTGCTTGAAAAAATGGACGGGAACGCTCAGGATGAAGGCGATGCAGCTGTAACCATCAAGGACAACTTACCTGATTTAGGAGCCACAGCTTTAGAAACGGACAAAAATACGTTGTTCTGGATGGGAGGGGTGATGGATTGCTTCTCTACAGTGCTCTCTCTGTTTAGCCGAACCGACCTGAAGCCCCCAAAAGGTAACTGTTTGCTATATATATCATTCGATAGTGCGTATAAACTCTCAGGGATTTCTGCCGATTTGCATTCAAGGTTGATGCGCTACGCAGCTCCATGAGGATGCAGATCGATGTTATCAGGATAAATATGATTTCATCTGTACACACATTTGTTTTTAAATTCCTCTGGCTACTTTCATTTTATGTTTTTGTCATTGATTATTTCGTAAATATTTGTTTTGTTTATTACCTATTTATACTGGTTTTTGCCCTTGACCCAATTCTATTTCATCTGGGTCCTTGCATTATTGATTGCATGGAGCAACAGATGACCTTAATTTACTGTTTATTTTAAATGTGCTGCACTTGTTGTGCTTCAAAAAAACTTTCAAATAGATTTGGCAGTACATACTTATGTATTCCTGTTTTATTTCTTTTATAAATTCTTTTGTTCTTTTGTATTTTTTATTTTCCTCACTGAGCTTGCAAAGTTGGGCCAATTTTTAAACAATTAGTTTTAGATATTTATATAATAGTCTGTTGAATGTTTTTATAAAATAACATAAATTTTAATGTCAGATTGTGTAATGCTGTCATGGATATCGAAGTCCATTATAGCTATCTGAGCGAAGAATTATGGATTATTAATAAGATTTTTTATTTTTTTATTTATATTTTGCGAAAGATTACACTAATTCATTTGCTAGCGTTATAAGATAATGAGGATTACGTAGAATGAGACCTGTACATTTCAGAATTGTACCTATTTGGAAAATACATCATGAATGCACTTCAAAATAAAAAAAAATAAAAAGACATAATGTTCCATCGTGCAAGACAGGCTGAACATGTCATATTTTGTTGTTATATTACAGTTCCAATGTTGTTTGTGTGTTGTGTTGTTGATAAGTTTTTGGTCTGACTTGTAATTGAATCTTGGACCAATTTTGCGATGTTGCTAAACAAGCTAGGTATGTTCCAGAGGTCATATTTCAGTTGGCATTGCAATGTTCTGTTCTTATTTATTTTGCTACGGCTGGCAAAAAATACTGTGTATTTTTCTTGCGAAATCTAATACTATATTGCTAGCTATTTATTTTTGAGGTGTTGTTTTCATGCAAAATTAATGATTTATATAATAAACCGATTTTTGATGCATCTTCAAAAACAACTGTTGCTGAGGCGGATCACGCAATACATGAATGTTATATTTAGTGAAAGTAGGTGAGACCCTAATGTAAGTGTCGCATTTCAAAGTCCAATCAAAGTTAACAATTTTTTAGTAAATGACAGGTTTCACAGAAAGAAAAAAGTGTGTTAGAATGTTAATAATTTTTTAGTTGAATGATAGTATTTGCAAAAACAAAAAAGTATGTTAGAATGCTCGGTGGCCTATTATGTCTGCCAGCATATTTGGTAAACCATATTTTTACACCATTGCAAGAGATTCTGATCTATTTTGCGAAGATTCTGCAAGAGTTTCTTTTCAAGAAGTTATGAGTCAGGAACTAGGATATTTGCATGTGACATTTTAAATCCATACTAATATTATAAATGCGAAAAACTCTCTGCTCGGTTTTCACAGCTAAACTGCTGGACTGATTCTTATAAAATTCAGAATAGAGATTGATTAAACCCAGGGGAAGGGCATAAGCTACTTTTTTCAATTTCATGCAGTTGTAGTCGGGCAAAAGGTAATACATATATACCTTCCCGCTGTATCCCTAACGAGGTCGTCAGAGAGGACGGAGCGCCAAGCGTCGCGGTCCTTACATACTTAAAAGTTAATAATTCATAAAATCTTTATTTCCTTATCTAATATTGTATGGATTATTAGAATTATGTGTATATGTATACAGTATAAACAATATATAAATACATACATACATATCTTCACGCTGTATCCCTAACGGGGTAGTCAGGGAACATGGGAGCACCAAGCGTCACCATCCTTTCATAGCTCCTTTACTTCAGTTTTCCCTGTCTCTTGCTTTGGTGCTCCACTCTTTCTGCTGTAGAGATGATGTCATCTGTCCATCTATCCAGGGTTCCATAGTAAAATAAGAAACCCTTATAGTTGCGCCAAGTCCGCTTGTCTATCTGTCCATCCATCCGTTTGTCTGTCTGTCCATCCATCCGTTTGTCTGTTCGCCCATCAGTCTGTCCGTCTGTCTTCTGTCTGTCTGTCAGTAGTTTAACTCGGAGACTCTTGGTACTATAAAGCTGTAATTTGGCATGGTTATACATATTAATCATGCATATAAAATTGGGAAATGAATTCTTTACATGTACAGCTAGGATAATTTCGTTTTTACTTATCTATTACACTCTATTGCATTATGTGTTGTAAAAGGAAAACTATTACATCTAACTACGCTTTAAAGTTAACAAGTAATAGTCAACCAAATTACAAAATGTACTTGGACAAGTAAAAATTCCATAGAAAATGACTTAGATGATATATTTCCAATAACTTAAATCTAGGAAGATTATAACTTTGTAACGTTATTTGGTATTATAAACTTACATTTGCAGATAGTATGCGTCTACAATTACAAATTGAAGTTTGTTTTTGAATCTGGCTTATATTTTATTGCGAGTTCGACTCGCACTTGGCTGGTTTTCATGTTTGATTTCATGCAGACAGAAAATACTGGCCAACCATCTTGGAAAACTCATAATTAAACCTTAGATTACTTCTGTGTGCACTGTATAATTTAACTTTATTAATGGCAAATATTAGGTTTATACTTTTAGAATGTAGATTTGTCTCTGCTTTAAATTAAGCCCTCTTTGATAGCACGAATGGAAGACATCGGCATCCGGTATACTACTCAATATTTAAGTTTAATTTAAAAAGATTTTCATAGCCTATCGAACTTCTGGTGGATAGGTCAAAAGTTAACATATGATATGTTTGTAATTAATTATTGTATTTATTTGCTACTTTCCATCCGAAATCTGAAACTGGTTATTTGACTTATTTTGTTGGTTCTCAACAAAGCATCCTTACGAAATTCTTGAGATCAGATTTGATGAAAAAAAAAAAAGAAAATGAAAAGAAATGTATTTCAGTAAATAGTGCATTATATCTTCTACAGTATATCTCACATGAGAGTCTCCTTTTAAGTATAAACAATACCTGTGCTAGGAGACTCCCCTCTTCATAACTAGTATAATAAAATATAGAAACGTTCCTTACATAGGAAATTACAATTGCGTATTTAATACAGACAAAACAAAAAGGAGTAACAAAATAAAATTATAGATTAAGGACGAAAGCTTGTAAAAATGCGCGCTATGTATTTGTGTTTATAATATGTGCGTGTATGTATGCGTGTGTGTATGTGGTTTAGTCTGTTTGAGATGTTTTTGTGTGTAATGGATACAGTTTTAAAACCTTTGCAGGCCACAAGTTGACGAAATATGATCATATAACATGTGGAACATTGTTATAACCATTTTAAATATATAGTTTGTCTGTACTGTTCAGTATTCTTTGAAGTCAGTGTTTATGATTTATTCTAAGTAATAATAAAGATTGTGTTGTCTTCGTTTCCTGTAACAAAGTTATTAAGTTGGGCGTGAAATGAATGGAGTTTCTGTTAGGTGATAATTGAAATTGGGTCTAATATTTTAGTGTTCCCTATCCAAAACAGCAATCGGAAAGCATATAATTTCTTCAATTTTGTCTGCCTGTCAGTCCGTCTTACACAAAAAAGTTTTACCACAACCTTTTAAACGTTATATCCATTTGTTCCAAATCTATTCATTGTCATATTTACACCTACTTAGATTTAGTACAGAGGCAAAAATTAATAACCCAAACGCAAAAACGATGAATTAAATTACACACATAAATGGTATTTTAGAATTAATGTTTTTAAAATTTAATTGGAAATTCCTGTAGAACATTAAGTTAATACAGACAGCAGTTCCTAAACTTTTAACGCCATGGAACACTCAATAAGTCCTTTTTAATTTATGGAACCTCATAGCAAAATTATTAATAATAATATAATTTTTATAATAATTTTTATGAAAATAAAATACAGCCCATGTTAGTCGCTGGTAATGTAGCTTTTTATAGGTGAAAGAATTTTTGAAATCGGTTGAGTAGTTTTTGAGTTTATCCATTACAAACAAACAAAGTTTTCTTTTTGTAATATTAGTATAGATAAAAGATAACTATTGCAGTTTAAAATAAGAATAAAGATCCTTTATTACAAATATTTGAAATAAAGATTTATGTGAAATTATTTCATTGCTTCCTATAAAAACTATTAATAGGTGACAAGCAATTTTTACTGTCTTGGAAATTGTGTAATGAAAATCATTCAATGTAAGCTGCAAATGACGATGACCAAAATATTCCAACAATTTAACGACCAATGTAACACTCGCGGAACCTTAGTGTCTTTTACACTGAACCCTTGTGTTCCGCATAACCTACTTTAGGAATCGCTGAGCTGAGATATCTGACAAACTCTTGCGCAAACTCTCTTTTTATAATGCAAACATGACCATTTACTTAATTCTGCCAATGTTGTATATTACAAATCATAGAAGTACTTCATAATTTTGCAGTATTTATTCCGTAATCAGTAATCTATACATAATTATAAATAATTTGTATTCTGTAATTTCGAAGTAAAGGCTTTTTGAAGCTAATATTTTATTTGCACGTAACCAAACCCCAAACACGTTTTTAAAATTTTTGTCTGTCAGTTTGTCCGAGCTAATCACCGAAACGGCTGAACCGATTTTGACGGAACTTTCATTGGCAGAGTGAGGACTTTTTAGACAGCTATCAATCAATATCAAGGCTATCTTTTACAGTTGGTGTATAATATAGTTTTACATGTTTTAAATAGTGCTTTTGCGAATATTATGATGATGGCGAGATATTTATGCGAATAATATGAATTTATAACTATATGTGTTATTTTTTAACAAAATGGTATTTGTTAGTATGTAGATCTGTATCTATAAATTACGCGGTGCTTTTTTTTATATTTTTATGTTGACTTGTTTTTATAGTAATTTTACGAATGCAACAAGCTAAGAATGTTAATGTCATAATAGTTCATGTATGTGTGTGCAGATTTATGTGTGTACGTATGTATTATGATTTATGACGGTATACAGAATAGTGCCGTCATTATAAATCCAATATGGTGGATGCTTCGACATCTATAGTCCTATTTTCCTGTCTATAACTTTTAGATTAAAGAGATTGGCGAATGAAATCTAGATTATATTCTAATATTATAAATGCGAAACTGTTTCTGTCTGTCTCTAAACACGGCTAAACTGCTGAACCCAATTCGAAAAAAATTAATATGGAGATAGCCTGAAGTCTGGGTAATGGACATAGGCTACTTTTTCTCGCGAATGAAGTCGCAGGTAAAAGCTAGTACAGGAATATACGATTTACCAAAAAAAAGAAAAGGTTTAAGTGACGAGTAGATCTGACGTGTCAAAGCAATCGACATCGGACCGTCCGGATGTGCATCTGATTGATTGGCCGTTTGTGTAACTGAAGTTTTTACGTTCTCCCAAGAAGTTATCTTTAAATACAGTATAGGCTATTATCACTTTAGTTGGGAGTGTTACGGACTTGTAACAAGGAGATAGATATTTACTACTACTTTATTTAATATTTATATACAGAAGGGCTGCTTTCTCATTTATCGTTGAACGTTTTTATCGCCACGATTGTACTGTCCACGATATAATAGGTAAGCAAAATGCTTCCTTATTGTGTGGCGCAAAAAGACGCTATTTTAACGTCTATGGCATGACATTATCGTGGACGGTTTAAAAGCATCTTCATACATCTGCATTCATTATGCTTTCCGATTGTATCGTGGACGGTAAAATCGTGGTGACAAAAACAATAACAATAAAATATAAAAGCAGCCAATCCAACCGCAGATTACTTTATAGCTCCAAATGCGCGAGATTCGAGTCACATTTTCATTCACACATGTCCTGTTCCATTCTGATGGATACGTGTCTGATGTGCTTTTGAGGTATATCCATTAGTACCATAAAGGTTGCAGATTTTACTTATTTATCGGCGGGGTTATTACGCAAAAATTTGCAGACAGCGACAGCCACGTGCGCGACCGGTGACTAGTTGTAATAAAAAATTGATATCATGTATGACGATTGCATGTCTATTGCGCCATGATCGTAAAATGGACTTTCGCGGTAGATATAGCGCCACTATACAAATTACATTATACAAATTCTTGTTTTGACAGCAAATATCGCGCGATATTTGGCTGTCGCATGCTGACTGCAAATTAGGTAATAAGCGTGCCGGACGTCTAATCCCTATTATGCATTACAGTAATACCCCGAACTTACGCGATAGGTGGTGATAGGACCGAGCGATAACCGCGTAAGTCGAATTCGCGTAAGTCGGGGTATAATTTCGCATGTAAATACTTATAAATTATTTTTAATTGGGATCGGAAGCTAAAGAGAATAATAATTTAAACTTAAAATACTTAATAAAATCTTAGATTACGTTAAGTTTACATTCCAAAGAAGTTTTTCTTTTTTTGTTTGATGCAGAGTAATCAGTTTTACTTTGTTTGGATGACATTCAAGTCTTCGTAGATATAAAAAAAACACGGTATAAAAATATAATAACAAACACGCACTCCGTAGATAAGAAATAAATATTATGTACATAATATAAAATAAATTGTAGCTATGCGTTGATTCTGCGCGACAAGTCCGAACATTATGTACATTAACTGAGCAATAGTGTGGGGGCAGTAAGTCTATAATCGATAATCGAGAGTTGTGTGACGCTCATGCAAAAGACGAATCGACGAGATTTGAAAATCGCGTAACTCCGAGTTCGCGTAAGTCGGGGTAGCGTAAGTCGAGGTATTACTGTATATGTATTACGTATTATGCTGTACCCGCGACTTCGTCTTCGCGAAAAAGATTTTCCGCGCAGACGAAGTCGCGGGTACACTAATGAAAACATATGATTTGAATTAATTGAAAAATGTAGGAGTTATTGATCGATTTACGAATTTTAGTAATGACGACATAGTGGATATAAGCTAGATTGTTAGAGGGAGACTATTGTGTTGTGACGTCACAAACTCGTAATGTCATTGCCCACCGCCAAGAGTGGGGGAGATAGAGTTTATTTATTTAACCAACTTTCCTATAACATTAGATTTAATATTTTTTAACTACTGTACACTAGCATTATTCAATTTAAAAAAATGGATCACCGGCCATGCACACAGATCTGGAGTTAATAAGTATTGCACATCGGGAGCAACTAGAAAGATATAGTCTCCAAACAATACGAATGTACACGGACGGTAGCAAAATCGAGGACGGCGTCGGATCTGCTATTTCCTTTTAGAAAGAAGGAGCCAAGATCAAAAACACTAAATTAAAATTGTCCTCATACTGTTCCGTATATCAGACCGTGCTCCTGGCCGTGTGCATGGCCGTTAGAGAGATCCTCGACGTCAGGAAAAAAGCTTCGGAATTTTTAGCGAGTCTAGATCAGCTTTGGAGACGATAGCGGACCAATGCTCAACACACCCTCTGGCTGTGTAACCGTCGAACCGGTGGACAACAAAGTGAAGCAATTGCCTTACTTTGGATAACAGCTCATATTGGGTTCGAGGGTAACGAAAGAGTAGACCAGCTGGCAAAGAGTGCTACCGAAAAATTAAAAATGAAGCCGACATACGATTTGTGCTCGGTTTCATTCGTCATGTGACAGATCCGATTGGAGTCGCTTGACGAGTGGAACCGGAGATACTGGACCAGTGATGCGGTTCCTACCACCAAGATATTCTTTCCCGATGCCATTGATGCGTACACAATAACTAGGAAGATAAAACCTACATTCATGTTAACCCAAGTTTTCACGGGACACGGCGGGTTCTCCGAATACGCACATCGTTTTGAGCGTTCGAGGGACCCGTCGTGTGTTTACAATCCTGGGAGTTCTGAAAACATGACACATATTTTATCAGAATGTCCGGTCTATAGCTCGCTCAAGTGCGATCTAGAACAAACGTTGGGATTTAAACGAATATCACGAACACAAGCAAGCTAATGAGATTTGACAAAAATCGTTCGATTTTCATTAAATATACAAAAATCGCAAATAGTGTAATCGCAAGGAACAAGGATAGAAGAAAGTAATGTGTAAATATAATATATTATATATATACAAACATATGTAGAAAATATGACAAAAAACAAACTATAGTTAACGAGATTTTCGACATTGAACTTCCCAGAAAAATACACGGATAACTAGAAATTACAAATAAATGTAAGCCATAAGGCTAGCAAAGAAACGAATACAATAAGTAACGGATAGTTACAAATTGGACCAATCCTAAATCTAATATAATTAATGTACATATAGGTTGACTGTGTGCTGGATGAAATCCGGAATGAAATATATACGAAATCAATTGTGTTGTGATACATACATACATATACATACATATCGTCACGCTGTATCCCCAACGGGGTAGTCAGAGAGGACGGAGCGCCAAGCGTCGCGATCCTTACTTCTTTCGCTTCCTCAAATCTCATCATTCTCCTCACACATTTTCGCCTAGGTATGCGAGTGCTTTTGACATTTCCGTCGGCTAGCACTAGCTATTTGATCTTCATAAGTCAGCCTTGGTCTTCTTTGGCTTCTTTTACCACTCACTTTCGCTCTATAGATTTTTTCGTCAGTCTCTCATCACTCATTCTTTCCATGTGCCCGAACCATCTTAGCATTCCTTTTTTCATTTTTTCAATAACACTGTCGTGCAACCCTGTCATACTGCGTATCTCTTTATTGATTATTTTGTCTGCAAGAGTAACATCGCACATATTTCTAAGAGATCGCATTTCTACTACATACATCTTACTTTCACTCGATTTCGGGCATATCTAGGACACTACCGTACAATAAAGTTGGCACCAACACCGCATTGTGTATGGCCATTTTGGCTGAGTTAGATATATTCACACTATCTACTAATGCGGAAAGAGCGCCATTCTCTTTATCTTCCATCCCTCGAAAATACACTTATTACACTTTATTACCGGCTGCTACCTGCACGCTTATTACGTAACTAGCAGACAGAATGCGACAGCCAATATCGCGCGATATCTGCTGTCAAAACGAGAATTTGTGTAATGTAATTTGTATAGTGGCGCTAAATCTACAGCGAAAAGTGCATTTTACGGTCATACGATAATAGATACGCAATCGTCATACCTGATACTAATTTTTTATTACAATTAGTCACCGGTCGCGCAGTGATTGCGTGGCTGTCGCTGTCTGCAAATTTTTAGGCAATAACCCCGCCGTCTCTCTACATTCAACTTACATCTTCCATCCCTCGAAAACGCACTCCCCAGATATACAATTTCGTTCACCTATTCTAGACATTTTCCATTTGTTGTGTTTCCATAAGTGTTGTGATAAGGATTATAAATGGAAAATACCACATAAGAATGCGTAGTATGTAACTGTAAATTGTAAGTGTAGCTCAATGGACTAGATAGACCATAAGACAAACAATAAAATAGTATGAGAAAGAAATAGAGAAGTAAAAATATATCATTGTTTGACTATAAGCTAAAAGAGAAAACGAATAAGATAATTCTAGGAACTAGTAGAATAAGATAAGGCAAATGGGAATGTAATGTTATGGAAGGGAGGAGCGGTTGGAAAACAAAGAATAAGGCAATAAAATTAGAAAGGTAAGAAAGAAAATGGATGTAAGATAGATGGTATAAATGAAGGAAGGAGAGTAAGAATAGAATAGAGCAATAAAAACTCGGACAGGCATACGTCAGGGGAAGCGATACAAAAAAAACTTGCATTATTCATAGTTTTTTATTTTTCACTATGAGGCGCGCATAACCAAAAATATGGAACCCTTTTTGTCTCCTGAATCATGAAAAATTATAGAGCAACCTATGTTGTTTTTTTTGACGTAACTGTCCATGTGTCCATAAGTTGTGTGTGTAAGGAACTTTATTCTTAGGAATAGCCAGGAATAGCGAATAATTCCATTGCAGTGCTATAGCTACATACATATTATGTCAAATAACTTCAAGGTGAATTCTCGCTGCAACTAATATATAGGTGTGGTGATTAAAAAGTGATAAGTCACGTATGTTTAATAAACTTTGATACGGTTCTATATATTTATTTTACAGAAATATCAAAATATAATTCAATTCAAAGTTATTTGGAATTATTTAATATTTTAAAATTGAAAAATAAAACGATTATGGAATCACCTGTGTCCGTCTGTCAGCAATTTTTTTCCGAAACTTTATATCGTAAACAGCCGGAATTGGAGCAGTTATAACCAAAGATCGACTTGTATTCAATACATTTCATTTTGTACTTATAGGGTTTAGTTTCGAGAGCTTAAAATATTATTTAGAGACACCTGTATATCGCACGAATGCTCTTTAACCACAAATCGTAATATGTAAAAACTAGGTACAGATTATCTGCAACACAACATGCAGGGCAACATGCAATGCAACATTTCCCATTAATTTTAATTTCTTCGCGCACACAATTCAACTTCGCGCAGACTATGTGTATCGTAGCGTGCGCGTTTGTATCCGTCGGTCGGTATGTCGGTTTGTTGTATCGGTATGTCGGTTTTTAGGATTCCGTAGCCAAATGCCCAAAAAACGGAACTCCTATAATTTCGTCCTGTCCGCCTGTCTGTCGGTAATGTCACTGCCATTTTACTCGAAGATTATTGACACTATATAGATGACATTTGGAGGATAATCGTATTCTATGAACAGCTACTAACTACCACGGTGTAGTGAAAAATTAAAAAAAGAATCAGGGGCGGAACTTCATACCAACTAAGTGAGGAATGAAAAAAATAATATACTGCAATATGGGCTTCTAAAGTCGTGAAAAGTCTCCGCCTCCGCTTACTTTTAACTACGGGGTGGAAATTTCTGTAATTTATGATAGTAAAACTTGAAAAGTACTTTTAACGATGAATAAGATGTTGTGTTGTTTTTGAGATATGGGGTATTTTGGGTTAGACGCTCAGTGACAGCAGAAATAACTTTTTTTTTAGTATAATTGAGAAACGCTTAAACTTATTGTGCACCTCGACTAAGGAATCCTACACTGTGCGTGGTCCGACATGCACTTTATTTTTTGATTATTTTGAGTGCATATAGTACGCGCTTTGGACGTTGATTCGCGACGGAGGTGGGCGCCGCGAACAAATGTTGTTGCGATAAATTTTCGATAATAAAATGGATGGGAATTATGGCTGAAAGGATGAATAATGTCTGTTGTTGATTTTCATCTACGAACAAATATCACGTATATTTCAAAGCCAAAGCGGCTCCATGGTGTGCGCGCGGAGACTACTGGAAATGGACGTTCGTAGTTGAATGCAGTGGCGCCCAGAACGTCCATAGATGCGTACCCGGCATTATACATCACTTTGCGTTCTTTTTAACGCTCTATTGAAAAAACTTTTTAATTGCTTTTCCTTCACTTCATCTCCGAAAGAAAACGATTCGCTTTCATTTTTTCAAGATAATAAGTAGCCTATATTACTCTCTGTATTGCTCTCTACCCGCTAATGAAAGGCCCGTCAAAATCAGTTCAGTCGTTTTGGAGATTAGTTCGGACAAACAAATACAATTATATAAAAATTTAATAAACGTGTGTTTGGGTTTTGGTAACGTACAAATAACTATATGAGCTTTAGAAAAAGTCTTTGACATACGGATATACAGAAACTGAGAGAGAGAGAGAGAGACATGACGAAATTATAAGATAAAGATACATTTCGACAATACATTACAAAAACAGTTCTATAAATACAATAATCTGAAAAATATATTTTATTTACCAAAATAAAAAAAAAACAAGTTAATACAAATACACTCTAGCCTTAGAAAAGATCTGTAGCTTATTTTACTTTTTTTTGGATCATTTTTACGATTTTGGTAACGAAATCCCAAAATAGTCCATTATCAATAATTTTCTGCCTGTTAATTTCAGAGGATGACTGGGAGGTACCATTTGAGTCCATTACTGACCTAGTCTACCTGGGCTCTGGTGCCCAGGGTGTGGTCTTCGGCGGCAACCTACGTGGTGAGATGGTCGCCGTGAAAAAGCTCCGGGACAAGACAGAGACAAATATCAAACACCTCAGGAAGCTAAATCACGAGAACATAGGTGCGTCATTATCTAGCAATATTGTCGTACGGGTATATGACCTGAAAAGCGCTCAAATAATCTGACATTTTAGTCTCGCGATCGTGTTATACATATCTCACACACGCCCCGGCTTGGCACGGGTAGTAATTTTTTGAAAATAAAATACAGTCCATGTTACTCGCTGATAATGTAGCTTTCTATAGGTGAAAGTATTTTTGTAATCGGTTGAATAGTTTTTGAGTTTATCCATTAACATACAAACAAAGTTTACCTCTTTATAATGTTAGTATAGGCAAAACTATAGTTTGGTAATGAAAACTAATTGGCGCCAATTAGACTGTACGGATTTGTCGTTAAAAATCTAATAAATTTATGTATTTATATCTGCCGTCCAAATTTTCAAATCGACACGTGTTTTGGTTCTCAACGAAGCATCCTTACGAATTTTAGAGATCTGATTTGGTCAGTTAATTAACAGCCAAATTTCGGTGCTACATTTTGGTGTTAGTTAGCTGACCGAATATAATCTCTGGAATTTCAGCCAGCAACCATCGAGCGCTTCACTCGGTGCTGTTTACTGTGTGTAAATTACACCTGAGTCTATATAATATCTCAAAAATATATTGTAATTTGTAACCGCGTAATAAAAATATATTATATTTGAATTTTACTTTTCCCGGTTAGTGCGTTTCCGCGGCGTGTGCACACAAGCTCCGTACTTCTGCGTGATAATGGAGTATTGTCAGTACGGACCTCTGTTCGAGTTCCTCCACAGCGGCGCATGCTTCGCCCCAAAACAGATACTCAAATGGGCCAAAGAGATAGCAAATGGAATGGCGTACCTTCATACTCACAAAATTATACACAGAGATCTGAAGAGTCCTAAGTGAGTATACTTGGTTTATTTTGTCCGAATACATACATGTATCTTCACGCTGTATTTCCAGGAATGGGAGAGAAAACGAGGGGCCAAGCGTCACGGTCTTTACATCTTTTGTCTGTTTAAATCTTATCATTAATGAGATCTGAAGAGGCGATCATCGATCACTATCAATCATCATCATAGATGATAACTGGGCATTGGGTAATCGGGTGTACATTTACCTAAAGTTGAGGTGTTAGTAAGTATGGAGCGCACTTTTATATCGGTTGCATCCCGCAATGCCGGGTTCGACTTTAGTGTTCCAACTATAGAATACGATGCATATACCTAAAATTGTTCAGTTAATACCTAACGTAAGCTTCACTACAATTTTAATCACGTCAATTAGCCATCTGTGACAATTTTGGCAAGAGCGAGGTTAAAATAAGTTGCTTACGTATTTATGAGGCTGTATCTACGAATCTAGAGTTTAGTCTTTGTGACTGTTGACTTGTTGCCAAGTAGCAACCAAGCGATCGTGTGCAGTGTAGTCGAATGGAGGTAGTCAGAGATAATTTAATTGGAACCGCCGCCATAAATAAAAGTAGACTAGTGCAATCAGAATTAGTATATCTTTAACTGTATCTGCGGACGGTCATTGTTTAAATATCGTCAAAATGAATAGCTAATTCTGTGATAAATGTAGTGTGTATTTTGAACTCCTAATAAAGTAAGATATAAATAAATATTGTGGTTTGGTGAACCTATGGACGTGGTATTTTCCTAAATTCAAAATGTGGTACTTAACGAGTTTAAAAATGGGGTATATTAGAAAAGTCGAAAGTACTCGTAGTTCAGTGAGTTATTTTAGTACATGGCGTTTTAGTGATACAATTACACAGATTGTGTGACCCCAAACTAAGCAGTAAGCTTGTACTATGTGTACCACACAACGAACTCTGAGAGAGCTCCCAGTAACACCCAGACTCCAAGCTAATTTAGAAAAGTTCGTTTCCTAAATTGACCTGACGGGGGATTGAACTCGGGACCCTAGCTTAGAAGCAGATGCATATGCCACTGCACCAACGGGCCAGTCATATACATAGTGTGTATTTTAATGTACGCATTATTTAGTGCTCTTATACTGCATTTGGTTTGATATTTCGGATTAATTAGGTACCGCTGTAAAGCAGGGAAATAAGAGACTCAATTCGTAAATTGCAGGTGTTCAAATCGATTTTGTAAATTGCGGCCAAAAATATAGTTTTTTTTAATCCTATTAATTGTGAAATCCCGGGACTTATATTTTCAAATAAATTGTTCTAGGAAGTCGCTTCCATACTTTATACCTTTAGCTAAATGTACTCTCGATTATCTAATCTCTAGTTATAACACATCAGAAAAACACAAAATAATATCTAATACATTTCATTACTGTTTCCATTTGAATCGAATCACAACTTACGCACATATGCATAATGTTTTTTTTCATTCGATCTTCGATCACAAATAAAGAGCTAGATTCACAATCTCCTATAAAATTTAAACAAATTATTGTCCGAAATGACGTATATATTTTTAACATCGTACTGTATTATCGGCAATATTGTGTTAATCTAAAGTAGACCTTACTGTAAACCATAACGTTATAAACGCTCGTAAACGATTCTTGTGTGACATTGAAACGAAGTTTGTTAAATAGAATATGTTGCGACTCGCGAATCCTCGGGGCAGTTCGGGTCTACGAAGAGGAGCGAAAGACGCGGGGCCCGAACAAACACTTCTAATTGGACTTCCAAAAGAATCTCACGCGCACGGTGTTAATTGCATTGCATTAATTGTTTAATGTATTTATTATATATCTTTTGTAATCCAATATAAACCAGCAAAAATTACAGTCTACTTTCAATTTAAGTCCTTTAGGACCCTACAGAATATTTAAAATGCAATCTTACGTCTCGTGCATAAAGTATAATTCAAATAATCTATTTGCGTTGCCATTTATGTCATTTTGATTTGTTACGTGAAAGTGACAAGGATAAGACATATATTGTCCGGCAATGTTTAAAAATATGTTTACGAATTTAATAAAAAAGGGCTATGTAACGTTATTACTATAATGAAATAATGCACACGTGAATAATATTGTTTATTTATTAACCGAAAGTAAGAACTCGCGTCTTTTTTAGCGTTCTAGACGTGTTGTTTTTGCAATTTTTGAAGGAGCACTTTGACATGTTCGCTGTTAGCGTTTTCGAATACTACTAAAACAGAAGTGCACTCAAATACTCATTTGAGTGTACATTTGGTTCGGACATTTTTGGAGCGTTGATTGTGTATCTAGATATTTATTTGTGATAGAAGCATTCGATTGATATCGCTTGTTAGTGAAACCTCCTAAGCATTACTATTATAAGTAACCAGTATTATTTTTTGTCTCACTAATTCGTATAGACCAGGCTATTACAAAAACTGAATCAGAAAGCCGTTGCTTAATTTTTGTTTTAGCTCAGCTTCTATGTTTATCTTTGTTCTGAGGGACATACTCCTCATTTTAAAATGCCGTCGTATGATCGTGGAATCGGGGAGATCACGATGAACGTCACCATTTCATATAAAGTATATAAATTCATGATTTAACATCGCCACATCATGATCTAGGTATAACATAAAACAGTTGCATTTTCTGCCGAGTGGTGCTGTCAGTTTGGTTTACAGATGCGCCCAATATGGCTGCGTCAAACCAGATTGAATATTGTACTAAGAAAATGGTATTAATAAAATGAATGTCTTGTCATATCCACACGGTATCCGTCTAAACGCCGCGCCTTGCTAGTTCTTTCCATGATTTATTCACGATTCTCCAGTGGCGATCGAATAGTGCTGTCGAGGTAAATCATTAATAGACTAAAGATGTCGTACATACACATACATATCTCCACGCCGTATCCCTAACGGGGTAGTCAGAGGACGGAGCGCCAAGCGTCGCGATCCTTACATACTTCTTTCGTTTCCTCAAATCTCATCATTCTCCTCACACATTTTCGTCTAGGTATGCGAGTGCTTTTGACATTTCCGTCTGCTAACACTCTAGCTATTTGATCTCCATAAGTCAGCCTTGGTCTTCCTTGGCATATTTACCACTCACTTTCGCTCTTTAGATTTTTTCGTCAGTTTATCATCACTCATTCTTTCCATGTGCCCGAACCATCTTAGCATTCCTTTCTTCATTTTTTCAATAACACTGTCGTGCAACCCTGTCATACCGCGTTTCTTTATTGCTTATTTTGTCTGCAAGGGTGCACCGCACATATTTCTAAGAGATCATATTTCTACTGCATTTATCTTATTGTTATTCGATTTCGGGCATATCCAGGTCTCACTACCGTACAATAAAGTTGGAATCCTACCTATTTCAAGGTCCATTCAATTATTGTAATATAATTATGGAATGCAATAAAGATATTATTATTATTATTATTAAAATAACAATAATTAGTTGTAGAATCAACACCGCATTGCGTATGGCCATTTTGGCTGAGTTAAGTGAGTAGCTGAGTAAAGATGTCATGGTTATTAACATTAATAATTGGGAAAAAAGCGCGCGTGAACGTATGTACAGAAGTTACATGATTTGTACTGCTTTGGCGTGAATAAAAAATTAAAATTGACTGCTTGAAATTAATAAAATAAAAATTAAGACTGGTTACATGTAAAGAAAATAAAGTATGAAAAAAAATTAAAAACTGCTCTCTAAACTTCGGACCAAAATCAACGGACGGAGCCATATTAAGTTGCTGCTCTTATCGCCGTGTGTCAAACGAATTTTTGTGTCTTTTTCTATCTCATTGAATGTACCCAAGAATAAAACAGTTTGCTGTAGTAAGTATGGAAACCCGTACTGTCAATGTAATTCGAGCCAGCTCATGAGCGACTTCACGTATGTACATTACTGACATATTTATTTACAAAATACTCGTAAATCTTTAGTGTTTTGACTACTAGAATTCAAAAAAATAAAAATATGTCATGTTCAGCTGTGATTTATCGTACTGTGATTGTTTTCTATTCATCCACATTAGTAAAAGTCCTCACACAGAGCAAATACTCTGTCCATCTTGAGACTTGATCCAAGCTCTAAACTCTCTTCGTTGCTAACTTCATGTTGTGTTAGATCGACGCGCACAACTCTCGTTGCTAACCTCATGGTGTGGTACATCGATGACGTAACTTCCGTTGTTGCAACGCTTTGAGGAAGAAGACAGATTTTTACGCCCAAGGCGCGCTATGCTCTTAAGGCGCAATGGCTCTACCACGAAGAAGAAGAACCACGAGAAAAGAATTAAAGCATTAAAATGCTCTATAATAAATACCTAAGCACAAACTTAGACAGATTTTTACGCCCAAGGCGCGCTGTCTTGTAACTATTCAATCTGAGATGCTGTGTTGCGCTGTGTTTATGCGAACGCACCTATATTAACCGATACATCACCGCAAAGGCGGTCACGTTAGTAGCTGTGCTTGTAGTGAACGCGCATAGGCGATAGACGGCAAAAACCTAGTCGCCATGCCATGTAAAAGATGTTGTAATGATGAGATGTACTTCACACGATACAGCAACCTTGCTGTGCCCATGTGCATGTGAAAAGCCACTTATTAGACGTAGGGTTTCAGATTTGTCGACTTAATTTTTCCCCGGAGCTTGAGAATTGTCGACCAAGAATTCCCGGGAATTCGACAATATTCAAGAAATATGTAAATATTAACTAAATAAATAAAAATATTTATTAAATGCAAAGTAAAACTATGCTTATTATGCAATAATCATCAACATTTATTATTTCTTCATTCTTATATTTTTAAACATAGTAACATAGTGTGTTTTTTATTAAGTTTTAGTAAGTAATCAGTCGGGGCTATTGCAACTGCAATTTCGTTCTATAAGGTTTATTAATAACGACATTTATTTTTAATGAATATTATTTCCTCTACTGGAATACTAGAGAATGAAAGTTATAGTCAGACGTCGCAATTGCTTATTACGTAACTTGCAGTCAACATGCGACAGCCATTATCGCGCGATATCTGCTGTCAATACGAGAATTTGTGTAATCTAATTTGTACAGTGGCGCTAAATCCACTGCGAAAAATGCATTTTATGGTCATAGAATAATAAATACGCCATCGTCATACATGATACCAATTTTTTATTACAATTAGTCACCGGTCGCGCAGTGATCGCGTGGCTGTCGCTGTCTGCAAATTTTTAGGTAATAACCCCGCCGACTTACCTAAGTATCACCTTAACATAACAAGTATATCCATACAAACAATCTTTAAATTAAAATTGAATACTTACAGTATCTTTTTTCCTACAAATTATTAGATCTTTTAATCACAGTCTTTTAAAATAAAAATGGAACAAACGAACGGACGTGCAGAGTGGGCGCCAAAAAGAGGGATGAGAGGGCGCAAGTTACAAGCTTAATCAAGACACGATTTCTTGACAATTTTTTTTCTCGTCTCGAGTAAGGCCTCATTTCCCGGGAATTTCCGTTTCGACAAGTCTCTACCAGAAACCTTAATTAGACGAGATAAGTGTATTTCAGTGAAACTATGAGTAGAAGTTACAAGAATTTTATGCAAACCACACAATTCCACATAATGTTATTGACTAATACAGTCTTCGGACACCATATAGAATCCATGTGTATCGAGATATCCAATTGTAGCCGGGCGAATCGTCAAAATATTTACATCGAACAATATTGCATTGCGGGTATTGACTACTACACGAAATGGTGGGGTTTTACGAAATATCCAGTCACTTCATTATATTCCCAATTCTGCCATCATACGACGACATATACGAGTATACCGTCATGGAGATTCATCCCAAAAATGTTCCGCAGCATCCTGATAGCGGACAATCTAGTGGTTAAAGTCAGTGACTTCGGCACGAGTCGCGAATGGAACGATGTCAGCGCGATAATGAGTTTCACGGGCACCGTGGCTTGGATGGCGCCAGAGGTCATCCGCCACGAACCTTGCTCCGAAAGGGTAGACGTTTGGTCCTACGGAGTGGTGCTGTGGGAATTGCTTACTCAGGTATTATTTAAGACAGGCTTACCAACAGGCTTTACACCAGAAATAACTATTTTTAAATGTAATTAGTTGTTTTCCGCGACTTTGTTCGCGTAAAACAACTAATTACATTTAAAAATTCGCGTTCTTTTATTTACTAAATTGAATAATTCATAAACCTTCGCGGGCATACGAAATACAACTCACCAAAGCTTCATCGCAATCGGGTCAGTGGTTTAGGAATGCATAGAGGACAAACTGCAAAGAAACATTCTGTTTTATATAGGTACTAGGATGCCTGCGACTTCGCTCGCGTTGTTTATTTTGAAAATAGCCTAGTCCTTCCTAAGGATTCAAGCTATCTCCATATCAAATTTCATCGCAATCGGATGAATCATATGGCAGCCCATAAAATATGAACAAACAAACATTGATTTTTATATGTTATATATGTAGATAAATAACATTTTTTTAGAATGCAAGGTTTTTATTATTTTTATGCTGTTATGAGCTGAGGGTAATGAGATGCCGGTTAAGGGTGCAAAGAGTTTATTTTCCTTCGTACAAGTAGATGTCAAGAACACGTGAACTTAATTACAGCGATCCATAGTCTTCGTAGTTGTCCCTCAAAGTAGGTACTCGCGTAAAAGTCACTGAAGGTAATACACGCTTCACTCAATAACAACGTTCCCGAATTGCAGTTTTTCTATCCAAGGTCGTTGTAGTGGTCTTTGTAATTCGCCTCGATATATCGCGTCGATCGAAAGTTGAGAAACAGACTCAGTGGCGGACATGGAGCTCTAATTTTAGTCCGATAAAAATGAGGGTGGAAACTTCTAGAGCAAACCCGAATGCTAGTAATAATAACTCATAGAAATAAAGAGGGTGAAACTTTCTAATTAATTACGCTCGCTAACGATAATTCGACATTGTTCTCGACGCCGCCTGTTTGCATGAGTCATAAGTATATGGACAAGACACGTTTATTCTTTTCTTTCTTAATTTTGCTTGTACCATTGTACCGTACCGTACCGTACGTACATTGTACCATTGTACCGTACATTGTACCGTAGACCTTAAACCTAGCAATGCGTTTTTATGTCATAACTCTGCAAAGCCTAGTTCCCGAGATATAAGCACTAAAAGTTACGTGTCTAGCTTCATTTAAAAATCGATCTTATTCCTTAGACATAAGGTTCAACCATAACAATATATATAGCTAAAACTCCATAGGGAGAATGGCTTCGTCATGCCTATCCATTTGTTTGTACATCACGGTCATTTATTTCATTTTTTTCCGCCAACCTCTCATTTACCGAGCAGATAGGTACAAAGACGCGACTTGGTTACCCAAAATCAGAAATGAGAATTAAATAATGTGTTTTTAACTTAACGTCCTAATTTTTTTATAATTTAAATTGAAAGTGGGATTCACTGACCTAACTTTTTGTGTGATTCAGGAAGTGCCGTACAAGAATATGGAGACTCACGCGATCATGTGGGGTGTGGGCACTGACACAATCTCCTTGCCGGTGCCCTCAACTTGTCCTGAGAGTTTGCAGCTGTTACTGCACCAGTGCTGGAACAGGGTTCCTAGGAACAGGTCGGATTATATAAAACCTATTCACAGTAGAATTTAAATTATAGGTAATTTGCTTGTGTCTTTAATTACATTCATAAAATAATTGAAAGATATGAATAGGCTTAAGGTTAACGCTTATTCAGCCTGTCACTATGAGTACTATAATTTTAACTAATTAAGTACGTCGTTGCGTAAGTAAAGTATAAAGTTGCTTTTATTTTGTAATTTGTAGCTAAACTTTAATGTTCAGTAAATTAAACAGAAAATTCTATAGTTTTTGTTAACCAATAATATAATATGCATATGGATAAATCCTTATTGTTGCCCACAAAAAAACAATTGAAATGTCCCGCCGTCAATGTTAACCAAAGGAATCAAAGTTATCCAGATTTACTGTATTCAAACATATGTAAACGGTGAATGTTGTCTTACCCTTCGATCACATATAAAAAACTAGATGCACAATCTTGTGTAAAATCGAAACAAATTATTGTCCGAATTGACATATACGTTTCATAATATTGTATAGTATTATCCGTAATATTGTACTAATTTAAAGTAGACCTTACCGTCAAAGGATAAGGTTGTAAAAGCTGATAAGAGATTGTTGCGTGACATTGAAACGAAGTTTGTTAAAAAAAATAATTAAAATACAATCTTACGTTTCGTGCTTAAAGTATAATTCACCTGATATATTTTCGTTGCTTCGTATTTACATCATTTTGATTTCTTACGTGAAGGTGACAAGAATAAGACATATACTGTAAGGCCATTTTTCAAAAATATGATTACGAATTTATTAGAAAAGAGCTATGTAACAACATTATTATAACGAAATAATGAACACGTAAATAAAATTATTTCATTTATTTGCCGAAAATAAGAATCCCAGTTTCTTTTAGCGTTCTGGATGTGTCATTTTACTATTTTTAAAGGAGCATTTTGTCATGTTTGCTGTTAGAGATTTCGAATACTACGAAAACAAAAGTCCGAACCAAATGTGCACTCAAATACTCGTTTGAGTGCACATTTGGTTCGGACGTTTTTGGAGCGTTGTTTGTGTATCTTGTTTTTATGTATGATCGAAAGTTTTACGTAAAGATTGGAAAAGTATAACAGGTCCTATTCCTTGTATGCCTCTAAATAATATTATAATTTTGCCATTTACTAAAAGTCGTACGGGACCGTGTACCCGAGTCGAACTTGCATTGACTAATTTTTTTATTCATCAGGCCCCCCTTCAAGATCATAGCGGCACACTTGGAGATAGCTGGCGAAGAGTTGAGCTCTATTCGCGCCACGTGCTTCAGTGCCACCCAAGCCACCTGGCGGAAAGAAGTCCACGATGGAATGGAGAAATTTTATGCCAAGTTAGTGCCGTTTTTGCGAAGTACACCGTCTTTCTGTTCGCTCGTACTAATTATAACGTACCTAATTTGATTAATTTTCTCCACTTCATATATTGTATTCAGATAGTTTTAACTAGGGATGCAAGGATTGCGAAGTGGTGCATCGTTTTCCAACTGTTAATTGTATAAATTACATATGCAACTCAAATAGTAAAAGTCTAATAGAAAAAAATGTACATTGTCAATGTCAAAATGACATTTTGACATTGGCGGTACCTTCATACAAGCCCAAAAGCCCGTCTTACCTTACTTAAATGGTCAGTCAAGAACACAGAATACTAAAGTGTCAAGAATGAGTAATAAATATCAAGTTCAAATCATATCAAACAGTTTTAAAAACTCCCGCGAATTACTTCTCAAATGAAAATGGTGTAGGAATCTTAGAAAAATAAAACTGGTTTTTGACAATTTTAATTTCCATCGTATGTGAGTTAATTTGTAATAAAAAATCCAATAAGTTGTTCATTGTGAGGCCCATTGCCGTGACACTAGAAGCCACCTTGTGGTTATATGGCTTTATTAGAGCTTTGGAATGCTCCTGACCTGGAATATTGGACCTGGAATACAGGAACTCCTCAAAATCAGTTGAGCATGGCTTTTGGACATACCACAAAAAAGGTTCTGGGCCAGTAAATGTTGCTACCGGCCCTTGCGTGTTCGTTGGCATTTTCGTTGCCTACGGTGCCTGCGTGACCATGAACTCATCTTAAAACCATCCCGTTTATATTTCCTAGAGTGTTGCAAATTATTTCTAAGTAGGCACAAAGCACTACTTTTTCATCATCAACTGCTTTTTCTACTCTGTCAAGGAGACTGAGCAGAGCAGTTCCTTTAGATTTACTACATATATCTATAGGCATGTTGAGTATGATGAATAGGTAGGATGAATAGGCCAATGATCCATCCCTAATAAATCTGTCTAAAAACTTTTCCTAAGACCTAAAGGACTTTGGTGGTCCATAGTCCCTATGTTTAGTATATTACCTTTACTGTAGACCATGAATCAGGTATGTATCCCCAGGCATAACTAGTTCTGAAGATATTAATAAGGTGAGATAGAAGGATATCAGTCGCTTTTTGTAAATGTACGGGCCGTACACCATCCTCTCCACAAGTTCTATGTGGTTCGAAAGAGTTGATCGCTCACCTTATTCTGTTGGCTGTTATTAGTTTCTATGTAGACTATACAGTCTATACAGAGCAGTCTGTGGTGCAGAATCCGATCTTTTATGGATTGTCCCAAAAAAGTAGGATGTTGCTAACAACTAACGTTTCACTTTCACTGGTTGTGAATGAACTATCTGGCTTTTTAAGCAGCCCAATTTGATTAGGTTTCGATTTAGAGAGCACTCTATAGAGTCTTGCTCCTTGAAACATATTGTTAATTTCTTCACAGAGCCTCCGTGAAGCTCTCTTTGCCTTCCTTATCTCTATATTGTATTCAGTTAAAGACTACTATAGGCCTCTCATTCTTGTTCTCCTATTCTTGCCGAGTCCTTCTACGTTTGAAAGAATTTACGTGTATAAGCTTCCCGAGCTTAGAGTTCCACGATACTTCTCTTTTTGAGGTCTTTATTTCCAGCTGGCAGCAGTCTTCAAAGGCATTTTAAATGCCTTTCGTTATCATGTGCACTGTTAAATTTAGAATCACGCGTTTTAAGACGTGTAGGAATTATCTTTAGGTAAGCACCTAGTCTCTCTTTATACAAGTCCTAATTCGCTCTCCTAAAATCCCTATATGTAATAGTTTGATTGATTAAGGAAGCCCTAATATCAAAATGAATATGTGTATGATCAGACATAGAGATCTCATCACTGAACCGTGATCCAACTGTGTGTGGCTATGATGCCAGTGGCAAAGGAAATGTCTAGCACTTCTTGTCTGACACGCGTCACAAAGGTCGGTTCACAGCGTTTGTTTAACGTTACGTTAAAAAGGCAGTTAACAGTTAAAAAGTCGTGCAGTAACTCACCTGTTGCATTGATGTCCGAGCTCTCCCAGGTGCTATGGTGAGCATTAGCGTCACAGCCCACCAGAAACTCAGTGTTGTGTTTCTGAGCATAGGCCGCTCCACGCTGTAGGTCTTTTGTTGGGTCTACTTACTTTTTCAGGTAGCTAAGCCCAGCACAAGATTACTCTAGCCGCCAGAAGCCACCCTTGGAGATTTACGAACACTGCAACAAGGTTGTCAGAACACAACTTTGTGATACGTGCACCTGTGCCTATTTGCACACCCACCCCTTACCACCGATCCAGCAGACCTTTTGCCTAGTTTGAGCTGGGATTTAGGCTCTTCCCTTACCGACCGCATGAAGTCACTAGAGGCGAAGGGTTGTAGGATCTCAGGTACATTGGCCGTTTACTCACTAGTATCAGAGCCGCCCCTAACCTAAAAATATTTTTTCTAAAGCCAAGGTTATCCCTGTATTATTGTATGACACAAAGAACCTAATTGCTAGACTTTGCCAAAGCCGAGTATTCAGCCTATCATTTTGTATCCTAAACAGATTAAGAGCGTCATTTACAGACTACACGTCACTGTTCGGTGCAAAAGTCGAGGTGGCAAAAGGCTTAGACGGTTTTGTTTTGACAACTCATTCACTAACCATTACTGGCTGGACTGATTCTCACATGTAATCAGTATCCAGCCGGGCCTGTGTATGAAGCCTAAAGAAGACATTTTTCAATTAAATACTCATCTATATCCATAACAATCCCGCGAGCAGCTAGGGAAATAAGCGGTCACTACCAGCACAGTCCCACATGCCGGAAGAAGGGCAAACTTTCTGAAGCACTTTGGCATCGAAGAGACACCGTTAACGAAAGAGTCTAAACATCTTTGAAATTATTATGTATACAAGGAAAAATATAGATTTGAAAAGAAAGGCGCTATTAATGGTATGGAAATCCGAGGTCGTGATAAATTGGTTATTCCAAAATTTAAATTACATAAGACGAATGTTTCATTTTTGGGTAACTGCATTCGTTTTCATAACAAAGTGTCTCAGGAAATTACTCAATCAACAGAGAATAAATTTAGATTGGTTATAAAATAAAATGTACATTGATTAGACAATCATCCTATAAAATAAACGATTTCATTGAAGATAAAACAGTAATGATCTTCTCTGCACATGCATTTACTGGTTTACTGAAAATATTGTATTTTAATAAACCTTTTGTAAAATGAAGTTGAAAAAATGATACCTGACTGAGTTTCTGTCGGTTCTTCTCAGTGTCTAGGTTTTCTATTTGAACCGAACTGAAGTAGATTTGATGTGCAAAAATACCTTGTAATTGAGTTTACTGGAATAAATTGATTTGACTTTAATTTTGAGCTCCCCCTCAGCCACGCATCCATCGGCACGGTACGAATAACACCTCGGATTGGTGACAATCTATTCGCACACTACTAGCAAGAGTCCAGTAATCACCAGAAAGTTTACTAGCAGTGACCCAGGAAGCACCGGCCAGAGAGTTTACGTTCCAACAGTCTGTGATTCCCTATTGGACTGAAAACCCCCATCGCATACGTGGAGATAGATTATCGTGCACACCCCATAGCTAAGTTACGATTGTAACGATTTCATAACAATATTTTACAGTAAAAAAATATAATAAAACGGAGAGTTTGTTTGGGCTTGTTATTTCGTTTATTTTTTCTGGGGGAACTATTTTCCAAATTGCATTGATTACTATCTTCCTCGAATGAGCTATCGCATGAAAAAATAACTCCTCGAGGTATTGTAGAGTGTGATGAAGATGCGCAAATAGACGACTGCTTGCATATTTTGTGATTGTATGAATTGTCATCGATAAATCCGTCAGAATCAGAAATGCAATTGTTACTACTTGATGAAGCAAATGATTTTGGTTCTTCAAGTAGCAATGAGAATAATATGATTACCTTTTATTTTGGCTTGACGTTTCGACCGAGTTGCATCGGCCGTGGTCTTAAGCATACTGTCTCAGCAAGTTTCACTCTGTGTGAGTGGAACTTGCTGAGGGGAAATAATCCCCACGGCCACACAGCCGGACTCTACGCCGAAGTGTCGCACTCGAACCGACTAAAAAAACTCCCCTCTTTGCTGTTAGCCCTAGTGGCTCTTTACAGTATCATTGGTTGCGTTGGGGCGAGCGCTAAAGGCGTCCTGCCAGATGGTCGACCGCCTGAGGGTTCCTCCATCCGAGGGATACCTCCTATGGAGAGGAGATCTAGGGCTTAAGGCGTCGCTAGGGGAGTCTTCCGCACCTGCGTGCATTTTAGCGGGCAATGTGTACAGCGAACTTTCTGGCTCTATTTTTATCTCCATGTGTTATACCATACAGAGAGGCGTATGAAATGTGTTCAATTTATTATTAATTTTCGCTATGAATTTATGAATTTTTAGTTATTACAATTTAACCTTCAACTATATCTGAGAAATAGTAACACTTATAGTTAAATTGTTTATTGTATCACCTATGTACAAGCTATTATGTATATTAATGTCATATAACAAATGGCGTAGAATTTATAGTGAAAACTAAATTTCTATATAAACAGCAAAATACGATTACTTAAATCTAATATTTACAATAGTATCATTCTAACGTTGAGTGCTCCGTCCTCTCTGACTACTCCGTTAGGGATACAGCGTGAAGATATGTATGTATGTATTTATGTATGTATGTATCATTCTGTCGTCAACAGTCACTTTTTAAAACTCCCAAAAATGCAAAAAATAGAACATCTAAATAAAATATAAACTTCTAAACCTTCGCGTTGCATTATATATTTAAAACGGGAAATTCAGTTTACTTGAGACCACGGCCGATGCAACTCGATCGAAACGTCAATCCATAATAAAAAGGTAATCGCTTTAAATTTCCCGTTTAAAATATAATCTAAATGAAATGTCAACCGTTGATCCATTCCCGCCAAAAAGTCTATGTTGGATAAATTGTTTTCACTTTGATTATAAACAAAGGTGTACCGATAGGAACGCTGATGGACAGACAGAAGGCGGCGCGACGAGGCGCGACGAGTTGCGTGTCGCGCGCGACATCCGACACGTGTACGAGCAACAGCTGACCAGAGCCAACGAGCTGTACATGGAGGTGTGCGCGGTGAGGCTGCAGCTTGAACAGCGCGAGAGGGCCATCGCCGAGTTAGTATTACCTATATCATACACTGTCTGAGATTATACACCCACTTATTATCAAATTAAAATATTTTGATAATAAGTGGTAAAAGTCTTAGTAACGCGCTGTCACTAATCACCTATTGTACAGTATACATCCTTTGTATTATGAAATGTCAAAGGTAGAAGAACATCTATTTATCTATTTACAATTATAAGACTATAACTGAGCTGTGTCTCTACATTGAAGATATTTTTGAAAAAATGATTGAGTTGAATCCATAACAAATATTTTTAGAATTTTTGTCTGTTTGTGTTTGTTTGTTCGAGGTTACATGTAAAGCCATCAGAGGGATTTCAATGAAAGTTACACTGTTCGATAGGCTAAGGTCCCAGGTACTTAACATAATATATATCATTACGCTATCTTTATAATAGGGCTGATAGAGCCACTAAAATAGGAAAGTTAAAAATACAAATATAATTATAATCAGACAATTTCGCTTGTATTATGAAAAATGTGATGTTATAATATATGAATATTGTTTTTTACAGACGCGAAAAGGCTTTGAAAGCTTGTCGTTGCGGTCTGCGCAAGAACTTTAAACAGTACCAGCGCCAAACATCATCCTCATCAGATGGAGTAAAAGGCCCCTTGGCTTGTTTCCATGTATTGAACGAGGCCTCCCACCGTCGTCGTAAGAAGAAACAGGATTTGAGCTCCACCCCCGCCCATACTGTGGTCAACTACTCAGAGAACAAGCCCAACGACGGTCAGACGGTCACCATCACTGTAGACGACGACTGTGTCTGCGTCGATAGCGTTGACAACAACAATATGGCCACCATTAAAATAAAGGATACAGTTATCGAGAAAAATGGCAATATTGAGAAAGTCACGGCCACCGTTATCCAACAGAACAAAATTAACGATAATTATGTACCAGATGTAGCTCAAGTTTAATTTAGGTATTTAATTAATGCGTTTAGTAGTTGTCAACCCTATTCTAAGGCTCTGGTTATATGAGTGATAAAAAAGTGAGCAGTGAGTGACTATTTGCCTAACAATTTATATGATTTTATTGACATTAATAAGTATTCTGCCATCTGGAGATATCCACTAGTAGGTATAACTGTATCAATATAATGCGTTCATTTGTGACGACGACATTACTTTAAAGTAGTTTTACAGAAAGTTCAAAGTGACAACGTCTTGACTATCCTTTTATTAGAACAAAGATACATTTTAAAATAATACATTTCAGAAAAAGAATAGATATTGCTCTATCACCTTATATTAGTGACTTATATAAACTTATAAAAAGTAACGTATTAGCTAAAAATGTCACGCTGGCGAAATACAGATGTATTTACTGTGACTTAATGCCTAACTATAATGATATGACATTTAAGGAGAACGAAATTAATAACTAGAGAGGGCCATTATTTCAAGAATCCAATTTTTTAATGTCATCCTTGTCGCAAATGAGCGTTATATCACAAGGTTAGACAGGGTGTTCAATTTCTGGAAAATCTGTAATAGTCAGGGAAGTTCAAGGTCAGTGAAATCGATGGGGTCACCTTGAAAGTCAGGAATAAATTGAGATTTTTTCACTGCTCTACACACTTTACCAGTAATTGTAAAATGAGGGCTATATTTTATGCTCTAGTCTGACCCTTGAAGAAGACTATTGAAGTGTTTGCAGTTATTGAAAAGAATAACAAAATATGAAATGATAAATTTTTTGAAAAATTTAAATATAATTTGCTTTAACCCTTAAATGCATATCGATAGACCTGCGTCGTTTATTTTTGTACCTCATTTGAGATTGAGTGAGCTCGCTGACATAGTATATATATACATATATATATTTAAATTCCTTAGTTATTTGCACGCCTTTTCAATTCTACAATTATGCGGGTGTTACGTAGTCAGATTTTGTGTCTAAAACCATGAAAAATCATCAATTAAATTATTTTGTATGTGTTTTGTGTATAAATAAGGTAAGTGTAATGGATAATATTGATAGTTTAGTATGAATTGCAAGAATTATGCGAGAAAATGCCATTATAAAATGTGATTTGAACTACATCACCATGCAAAATCGCTACTGACAGTCACTTTCTCTTAGTGAGGTATACTGTTACCAACTATTTAAACGTGATTGAACATCTCACTTGCACACCAACTGTTAAATCGCTGGTGCAAGCGAGATGTCAAATCCTTAAATCTTGTTTAAATAGTTGGTGAAAGCCGCCGTTAAACTAGTGAGGTAAATTAAATATAGAAATAAATAGAAATACTAGTTTATAAATAATATAAAAAAAATGAAATAATATATTAGGTACAATATCGACTTATATGGAATTACGGTTTACTGATTTTATTTTACAATTATCGACGTAAGTTATTTAATTTATTTTAAATTTGCCTTTCGATTACTTTTACAAATCTTTATTAATGACAAAAAAGTACATACTTACTATAGCTAACTGTTTTACTCGTGGTTACACTTAATAAGATAAAAGAGACGAGTGAGGCCTAGATATGACCGAAATCGAGTAAAAGTAAGGAAAATGCAGTAGAAATGCGATCTCTTAGAAATATGTGCGGTGTCACCCTTGTGGACAAAATAAGCAATAAAGAGATACGCAGTATGACAGGGTTGCACGACAGTGTTATTGAAAAAATGAAGAAAGGAATGCTAAGATGGTTCGGGCACATGGAAAGAATGAGTGATGAAACACCGACGAAGAAAATCTACAGAGCGAAAGTGAGAGGTAAAAGAAGCCAAGGAAGACCAAGACTGATTTATGTGATCAAATAGCTAGTGTTAGCAGACGGAAATGTCAAAATCACTCGCATGCCTAGGCGAAAATGTGTGAGGAGAATGATGAGATTTGAAGAGGTGAAAGAAGTATGTAAGGACCGTGACGCTTGGCGCTCCGTCCTCTCTGACTACCCCGTTGAGGATACAGCGTGAAGATATGTATGTATACAATAAATTACACATTTGTTTGAACATTTGTTGACAATTCGTTTAAAAGTATTATTTTGAACTTATTGTACAAAATATCACAGGGTGTCTAGGCTGCGAGACATGCAAATAGAGATGTATTGACTGTATTAAAAATGGGAATATTTCTGAGGATAGACAAGAATGACGACGAACACTGCTTTTACTGCAATGCAAAAGAACTTGTTTTGGTGGATGAAGAAGATACTGAAGAACCATCTACCGAAAATAATAACCCACCCCTAATTCGAGATCAACAGCCTGAACCATCAAGTCAAAAAAGCTAGTTACGAACAGAGCGACTGATTAGTTCAGCCGTGATTGCCATTGATGAAAACTATTACATCAGCCCCATACTATAGATTCTGCGATAGACGATCTTGCTACATTCAGATGCTTTCTCCATTATTACCCCAGATTTTTCAGATTACAGACGAATCAAATATTTACGCAGTTCAAACAAACCCTTCTAACACATTTTTTCAAGTGTTAGTTCTGTTGGGATGAGACGTTTGGCTATGACCCAACAAAGTAATGCCTGTAAACAGGTTCCAGATCATCAAAAGTTTAATTTCATTTCAACGCTAATAAAAACACCTTCCGAAGAAGCACCCAGATCATGATCGCTTGTACAAGATCAGACCCGTGAATGATCAGCTAAATGAAAGTTTTCCATCTGTTGCGTAGACTTACGCCTCTATTGATGAGCAAAATATGCTCCATAAAAATTGTATGTAACGTATAACGTTTGTGTCTACCATAAATGTGCGAACTACTTTAGGGACACAATAGTAAGCTTCTAGTAAGTTACCAGTACTTTGTAATAGGAAGATACTTGCAAGGTGATGTAGTTCTACATCGGAAAGTTTTGCGTCAATATATTTATTACAATTTAATTTTTTATTTATTTTTCGCATAATCTGATTATATTTTCCCACCTATTTCAATATTTAAATTGCGAAAATAAAAATCATGCATTTGAGGGTTAAAAAGAACATGACTGGTCAATGACTTGCTTTGAAATGGTTCATCAGGGAAATTTGGCAAAATGCTCAGGAAAAACTCAGATAGAATTTGTAGTGGACACCCTGTTAGAATATAGGAATGTAAATTAATAAGTACATGAATGCAAATTAATAATAACTTTACGTTTGAAATAATAATGTGCTCGTCACCAAAGTAAAGTTCCCTCACTATTGTTTTTTAGACATTGTTGTACTGCCAGCAAAAAAAGTACAAATAAATTACATTAAATAAAAATATCACTATGTACGGAATTGCATCCATAAAATGCTGTCGCCGCTGTTCGCTAGTCAATTGTCACCGAAGACATCGCCAGAACAGAAATGTAGTTTCCATTATTATTTTAACAGGTTTGCACTCATGTACTGAGCCGAAATTCCTTTTGCGCCAATTGTACCGTAACCGGCACACTTTTTACCTAACTTGCAGTCAGCATGCGGCAGCCAAATATCGCGCGATATCTGCTGTCAAAACGAGAATTTGTATAATTCCTCTGTTCCTACCCCAGGATACAGCGTGGCTGTCGCTGTCTGCTAATTTTTAGGTAATAACCCCGCCGTTTGGTCGGACATTAAGGCGACGCATTGATAAACAATAATTAATACAAAATAGACCTTCTGGTCTATGCAAATGTGCGCGCGCTAGTTTACGAAAAAGTAGTTATTTTCGTTTATTTTAAAAACTATAATTAATTTTACAAAATCCAACTGTCATTTTGAAGAATATGTTTAGATTAAAACTATACAGAACATTTAGAAACATAAATCTGTCCCGTTACTCCTAAAAATGTAAATCTCTTTTTTAAAAGAGGTTTCTTTGATATTTTTTTCGGTGTTACAAAAGTTAACCAATCGTGTATCGCAACTGTCAAAATAAAGTCAATGAAATGTACGGTTACCAAATATCACTTTCATACGTTTTGTAGTCACTTACAAAAATTGAGGTCTCTGCCCTGAAAAGATCCAATGCGTCGCCTTAAAAACATATTTTCGAATGTACAAAATGATTCGTTTATAGCTCGCGTATTACTCGACAAAGTTACGATGTCTAGAGCTTATTACATTTATAACGATTTTGGAATAGGGGTGATCGATGTATAATGATTTTTTGGTTTACCTAAACTTAGTTTTTAGTTAGTGGACGGGGAAGGATCTTCTGATTGCGTACAGCGAGAGCTTATATTTTCATTATAATACCGCAGTACTGGGCTGCGTGTTTATTGACTATCAGATATTCGGAACGCTATCGAGTTTAAATTTAAATCGAAATGAAAAGTAAATTCGACTTTTTAATTTTATTCGTTTATCAACTAAAGGATTGAGTGAGTTTATGTGACAGATTATGAAGTGAAACTTTTATAGCCACATATCCTGTACTAAAACGGCGATTGAAACCGTCGGTCGTCGCTGAGGCGATTCACACGCTTATTACGTAACTTGCAGACAGCATGTGACAGACAATATCGCGCGATATCTGCTGTCAAAACGAGAATTTGTGTAATGTAAGACGCTAAATATACCGCGAAAAGTGAATTTTACGGTCATACAATAATAGATACGCAATCGTTGTACATGATATTAATTTTTTATTACAATTAGTCACCGGTTGCGCAGTGATCGCGTGGCTGTCGCTGTCTGCAAATTTTTAAGTAATAACCCCGCCGGTTCGGTAGCTAGCGTGTGGCATATGATATTTATATATATTATATTATATAACGGATACGTTATCTGCGAAGTTTTACATCTGTCGAGGGTCTCGCGATCTACATTTGTACTTTTGTTGTCATGTGTATAAAAAAGACAACAAAATAGAATTTTTTCTGTCCGTTTAGGATTATATGTGTTCATGTGGTAAGAGATGTGTCTCGATGTTCTTTTAAAGTTTAAATGTGTAGGCAGCACTTACGACTCGGTATTCCCTGTTTAATATTACAGTTAAATACATTCCGAACGATCCTTTCCTTGCGCGGCGCACGTAATTACTATTGTACTTACCGCTGGTTCCGTCAAATGTCACATTGTGCAAAGAGAAATGCTTTTACAATCAAAACTCTTCGTAAATTGTAAGTAAGAGAAATATTTTTTTTGAATTCTGAACCATTATTTTGTTAGTTCGGTATGCTGATTACAACAGACCCTTTTGCTATTTGTCTGTATGATAGTTTATTGTTATATTTTTTAAATCTTATTCCCCAATTCTTAGAAGACATAGGGAATGATGCCCATACAGCCATTCCAATAGCATTTGTCTGATGTAAAATTTGTTCTTTTTTTAACGGTTTTTTTACTTTTGAGTCACTTACTATACTCCAGTAAAGTGATAGCAGGCTTAGATTTATAAAGAAGTTCTTGAAAAACGCGGAAACATCAGTGTCACATGTTTATCGTTACAATTATCTTCACTTGCACAGAACTTTAACGCACAATAATCACTTTTTTACTTTAAAACTCAAATGTTCAAAAAAATATAAAGTCTGAACAAAAAGCCAACTTCAATTTTCCCGTTCCCGCCAATAAGTAGCTTATTCTTAAAAACAAAAAATAAAATAATGGGTATTTTGGACACAGTTCTTTTTAGATCTTTATTTCTTTGTCCGTTATTATCCTATTATATTTATCTTACAATTTGGGTGTTTTGAGTGAGATAGCATAGAGATAGCATGGAGTGCGCAATAGACTGTATACCGCGATAAAGGCAAAGAGAGTGACAAAGGCCGGCTGATTCCTCTATTGCTTTCCAGTCAAGCGCTGTGATTGGCTCTTGCGGGAGTTCTTTCGAATATCAACGACTGAAGTCGAGCCGAGGTGACGCGTCAGTGCTAAAGAGGAGATAATCACAGCATTCGACTGGAAAGAAACAGACGTATCAAATGGCGTCTTTCTCTCTTCGACTCTATCTCTTCCACTTACAAGCAGCCGAACCCTTTGCGTACTCTATGTTAATATCTCTGTTTAGTAGTAAAGCAATGTGATTTTAGACGCGACCAGATATTAGACTATCTTAGTTTCATTTAAGTAATAATATGTATATGAGCTATTAATAATTTAGGATAGAGTAAGCGAATCCATGGATAACTTTACACAGGGTTGCTTATAATCCTACACCAGTATTTTTGAGAATCTGTATTCTCTTTTCCGTAATTTTTATAAAGAAAGAATTCTTTATTTCGGAGGTCTACCAATAAAATTCATTTAGTTGACATGTCCAGCGCGTAAAGTCTCTATCTACTGTGTGTATTGTTTGTAGACTGCGCGGGAGTGTATGGGATTGACGTCAGGCGTTGAAAGATCACGTGACTTATCATGCTACGTTAGTGAGGGTCTTCGGTAATTTTTAGTGGTCAGAGGGCGCTACAATATCAAATTCAAAATATACAAAATACCTAGCGACAAGATACGTGTCGATATTTTTGGATAAATAATAAAAAGTTAATGATAAAATAATATGTCGTCGTATGGTCATAGAATGTTTCGTAAAACGCTAACAGCAGTTATCTGTCGATATTCCGAGCTTAATTCTTAATTTAAAACACATGCATTACACGCCAAATGGCGCTGTCTTCGCGCTTCTTCTTCTTCTTTAGTTGAATGGCACGTCGCGATTGCGGATATTCCGATCGGTTGACGTACACGCAAGATGACGGCGTCAAAACGAATTGATTGTTGTAAAAAAATGGTACCCATGAAGTAATTAGACGAAGCTATGAGCAGAAGTTGCAAGAGTTTCATGCAAGTCGCACAATTGCACTTAATTTTAGTTTTCTTATATGATACTCGTTGAGCATAAAAAGAAGACCCTCATCCCATACACTAATATTTGTAAACGATACAGCGGTTTTATGGCGGCCATTACACGCTCATATAAGTATCATGTAAAATGAATGGTGATTGTATAATGAATTGCTATCAGTCACTTATTACATCTTAATTATCTTTTTACAAAGCGTTAGACGTAGGATCGTCGCTGAACTGGCAAGTTACCTAGCGTGTAACGACAGCCTATGGCCTCTGATGACTTCGAAAATATTCAAAAACTACCTAAAGAAAGGCTCGTCATCTTTAGAAAATAGTTCGTAATATTTTTAATGATAATTTCCACTCGTTTGATTAGGTAATAATTATTTTTAGTGTAAGGTTAGGATTGCAATAAGACTTACATTTTATTGCGGAGATTAATATATTGGTTGTGGGGAGGTCCGGGACAAGCGTTAAACGAGAGCCATAGTTTTTATATCATATAATAATAAGCCAGTTTATGAGCCATTATAATCTTAAAACTAAATTACGTTGTAAAAGGAATCTCAGTAGTATCGTCTTAAACCAGTTATATGAATAACGTGATTAAGAATTGCAGAATAATATGGCTGTACGTCTAGAACACAAAGACTTTAAATTCATGACCGAATCCTCAGAGGAAATCAGAAGAAACTGAAGTTTAATATACTGTTTCAAATCACCAAAGATCGCTGCATACGTGACGGTTTTGATTCAGATGTAACAGGACGAGTAGACTTTTAGACATCGTATCATACAAAAGTATGAGATTGAGCATAGTGGGCATACCGGCAGAAGAGTGACATAATATTCACTGATTTTTATAAATTTTCGTCCAGTTCACTCAGTCTTCAGTGTTCAGATCTTCAGTCGAACTACGACTCCCATGATCGATGAGGGTAGTGGTGAATAATAAAACATCGAGCATTCTCCATTCCTTTTATATCTTTCTTTAAGTGTAACGGAAAAGCAACACGTAAATATAATTAAGACAGTTTTCAGTGCAATTCTTAAGACACAGATCGTGAATATGTTATAATCTTAGAATAATAACGCTTAGAAATCGATTAAGCGCATGAAAGTGAAGCAATATATTTGCAGCCATAAATGGCTTCGTTTACTTTAAAAAAAATGACTGTGCAGTGAAGTGGTGTCATAATATATCAGCAAAACGGAAACAGAATTGTAAATTCGGATTCAACATACAGGATGTTTGTATAAGCACTACATTTTAATCGATATGGTTCTTATGACTTTTTGCTCATTTTTTGTACCTTATTACTTATTAGTTAACACTTCTTTTAAGCGGTATTTTTAAAATTAAAATGTTGCTATGCTGTCTCTCGCATTAACGCGAAACCGGGGCGGGTTTGATGTATGTTTGATGTTCAGATGCTGTAGAGGGTTAATTCAATAGTTTTAGCTGGCCTAAAACGCGTCACGTTCGTTATACAACGCGACAAAGGTAATCCCATCTCGTCACTTCAAGTTTTTGCTGTCGTGGTTGTGATGCCTTATTTATTTCATTTAATCTCATGAACAGATCTTATGATTTATCTCAAGTACGATTGTTCCTAATTTAATAGGGATCAAATGTCGGGTGGACGGAATAGTGTCACTTGTCACTTGTAAATATTGTCGCTTTTGGTCCGTTCGGCCCGATTCTCCTCTTCCCACTCATATTTAGCTTTTCTATACTAGTAAATTATACGTGATTGCGTGAATTGTACTGTAGGAGATTAATAAAATGAGATTTAACTTTGATGTCAAAAATCGATATTTTTATAACATATTTTTTGCTCGTACAGTCGTCCACGTCGTAGTTGAAACGATTCTAATAGTTTGAACGGCCATTGACAATCAATTTCGTGTCAGGAAATGAGCTTTTGAGGCTTTTTACGTCAATGCGACGTCGTATAAATCAGCGCAAATGGGCGGCCGTACATGGCAATATATACACTCTCGTCGATTTATAAAGAAAGGTATTATTGTATTATTAGTAGTGTCACTGGATAGCTTCGTAGAACGTTAGCGTATAAGATACGGTGGGCTTATTGCGCGAAGCCAATATGTTACCTTAGAGATTTAACTTGAGCCAATATTCTATGAAATGCCGATATCTTACCGTTTTGCGATCTAATTTTATATTTGTTTTACTGTGATTTTATGGCCATGAAAATTGGCATAAGTAAATACGGGCTTTTATTTCCGTAGTTAAGTTTTGATTTATTTGATACCAAACCTCAAATCCTCAAATGTAGAGTTCAACGAAACATTGTAAAGTTAAAATATTGTAGTTAGTAAAGATGGACTAACAATTTTACTATTAAGAGATTATGATTAGTTAATTTATATCTAGTACAATAAAGACGCAATAATTTGTATTGATTGTAAGAGTTTATCTCGTTTTGTGTTGAAAAATTTGCGGTATATGAGTATTCTGCATTTGAGGTTGAAGCTTACCAATCGCACGCATGCTTCAAAAGTGACATAACTCAGAAGTCAATAGATAACACGTAATACTTTTATAAACAATATTTTTTAAGTTGTGACTCTATTAAATAATACTTTTTTAGTTGTGACTCTTTTCAAAAATACTTTTTTAGTTGTGACTCTATGGAAGAATATTTTTTGAGTTGCGACACCTTTGCAGCGTAAGTGTAGGGCTATAAATATGTTTATGTTATATCGTATTGTAATATATCGACGGCTCATTCTAGGTTTTGTATTGCGGCAGGGAGTTAAAATTAAAACAATATTTCCACTTGTTTGATTTCGTTTAAGTATTGACGTATTATCCAGAGACTGTTCACGCGGACAATATTTCTTAATTTCCATGGATCTGTTCAATTTACAAAGGGATTTTGCAATTGTTTCGAAATTACAATTAACAATGTCAACGGAGCATTCGCTTTGGATAATATTTCCACATTCTATATATGTATTATTTAGTATTTGGTGCTCATTTATTTTAATGTTTTTATTTTTTTATTTCAATGTTTTAAAAACATTTATTTTATACGTTATATGTTTAATTTCGTAAACACACCTACGGCGTATTGTAAAAAGATGATGGATTATAAAAAAATATATAAAAAATTATATGTTGTTTGAATTGTACAAAATAGTCTGTAAAATTGACCCAATTTGTGAACATTGCAAGGGAATAAAGGAGGAAACAGACTACGTTAAGATAAACCTCTTATATTTCACGTATATACTCAACTGGTAGTACGCGTTTTAGTAAATCCTAAGACACTTGAATGTCCAAAATGCATAGAACAAAAGCAATTGGGTCAGCAAGGGTTATTTACTCACAGTAACGTAATAACTCATAAAACTATTTCTAAGACATTTCGACGATTTCTTGATTTTGACTTTATTACTCGTTCAAAAATATAATTTTGAAGCTTCGGTATTAAATAGAAATATATATAGAGTATCGTGTGTGGTCGTTCAGAGATTTATATGGAAAACATACTTTAAAATATCCAGCTATATTTTATATAATATAGATTATATGTAGTTGCGTTTATGACGGATTTTAATAGTGTTTTAAATTTATTACAGTACTAACATTAGATGGTACCTGTACATTTGAGCAATATCCACATATTTCAGTAGTTATGAAGTTTTTATAGCAAGAAGTAATTAAATGTAAGTAAATTTCCAAAGTGATTCTTGTGATTCTTGAACAACGTATAATAAAATTAACCAGAAACTACTTTATAGTTATTGAACACGGCTATACTCACGTCCAATCGGTGTAGGTACCAACTAGTTTCGGACCTGTTGGAGGTCCTTCATCAGGGTGAGCGGGATGAGTTCGCGGATGCAGCCCGTCTCGCACTCTCGAGACGGGGCGCGTCCGCGAGCTCTAACTACACTAACTACTCTAACAGCGAAACTATTCGGTACCTATACTGATTGGACGTGAGTATAGCAGTGTTCAATAATTGTTTAGTTAATAATGTCTCTCGAAAGCTTTAACAATTTAACAGAAACTACTTTGTTCTTAATTATTAACTGAATCGATTCGAACTATTTTTAACATGTAGTGTTAAAAAATCTATTAAAATTGAATTAACTGTGAACGCATAAGATATTAATGAAATGCATTGCTCGATAAAGTGCATTTTTGACGTAATATACTTACACGAACAAGCAGCGCGAAACTTATGTAAGCGCGCTATACCCGTATGTCCATAAATAATGGAATTAATAGCGAAATAAATAATACCAAGTTCGTAAGAAAGATATCTTTATTAATTGCATAGCTTTTACAATACTAGATCAGCAAATCAAAAGCCCACATGTGGCTATAAACACCAGTCGTCCCAGAACGACTTTAGGACGTAGGTCATAAAAAATAACAAGTACTCCATAACTCAATTACTGATTGGTGTTTTTAGCCACATGTGGACTTTTGATCTGCTGATCTAGTTGTAAATCTTTGGATGCATTTAAAAGTGCTATACTCATTGGTAAAGAGACATGAACAATGCTATGTTTAGCTATAAAATAGTCTTCGTTATCACTTTAAAAATACACTGATTTAAAAATATATTATGCGCTATGTAATTGTGAGATTTAATAAAAATTGAAACAATATGAAATGATAGTTTGTGCTATGTATGTATTATACTACAACTCGGTATAACTTTTTCCGATATAATTTCTCATGTGGTTGAAGTTAAAAAAAGTTATTTTTAGAATTTTTAAAATTACACTCCATATTATGTAACTAAAGATTGCTGCCATTGTCATTGCAACGTTGCATTAGCAGGGACCAACTCGAGAAGCGAAATAATTATCACCGGAATAAAATAATATGGACCTTAATACGGTCACGTCGCGCTCTTATATATAACATAGCTTAACGTGTTTCTCCCTTTATTTTCCTTATAATAACGTTATAAGAGTAAGACGGAGGTTAAGCGTTCAGTCTAGAATTAGCCCATCAGTCTGGTTAGATAGACCTCAGGCTAATCCTGTAACTGATGGAATGATGATCTGAAAGAAAAAATTTAAATACCATCAGTCTAATCATGATCACGGAATGAGTTGACGCCAAAGCGACTGATGGGATGATGATCTGAATGACAATATTTTAATACCATCAGTCTAATCATGACCACGGAATGAGTTGACGCCAAAGCGACTGATGAAATGATGATCTGAAAGACAATATTTAAATACCATCAGTCTAATCATGATCACGGAATGAATTAACGCCAAAGTGACTGATGGATTGATTTTATGAATGAAATAGTTTTTAAATAACAGTGTTTTAATAAGAAAGTTGACTGAACAAACAAATTGAACGTGTAAGATGCAACATAAGGTCAGTTTACACTGTTCTTAGTACTTAGGGCGGGTTTGATCCATGATTTTTGCTTTAACTTCACACTAAAGTGTAATATTGGCCTTAATTAGTAGTCGACGGGTCGATATATTTTATTACCTATTGTATTTTGTCGTTTGAATACGCTGTGAAATTATAGACTGCACTTAGTCTAAATTTTTGATGCCACTTTACTATTTCTAAGATCTGATTACCTTTCGTATTTGGTGGTTATAATACCTTTACTGTATCTTGTAGTGAATATTTGCATTATGCATTTTCTATGTACGATTGTTAAAACCACTTTTAACATTGGAATATATGACAAATTATAATTTAATGGTGTTATTGTTTTAATCGGGTATCGTTATCGTGCCGTCATAATTATATCTTTGACATTCAAGATTTCATTTTTAAATTTAATGTTGTATAAATATCGCTATTATGTACTATATTCGCATTATTAGGTTTTTTAATAGCAGTTACTACAAGTTAAAACTGGTAATTAATCTGTATTTCCTGATTTACTGCGGTATTAATAGAATGTTTACCTGTATTAACGGATTAATATATGTAAGATATAAGAACGGATTTTAAATTACATTAATCGGTGTTTTAAAAATTGGTTCCAGGCTCTGATTATAGCGATAGCGATATTCGGTTTGTATACTCGTATTAGACAGGGGTTAGTCCAGTAGGTTTTGATGTAACTGCACTGTTTATGTGGAATTATCGATGTGACCTACTGTGCCCCATTCCCCAGATGCTTAGAAATATTACATGGATTGATATTATAGAGTATTAATTATGAGGGCTGTAACATTCACTGGTGAATGTAGCCTTTGTGAGAACGCCGGCGGAATTATGGTCAATTATAATTATATGTTAAATCTGTTTGATTTATGGTTCATGTTACGAAATGACTAGCTGATCCGATAGACGTTGTCCTGCTCTTTCCGATAGATGGCGCGATAGGCTTTTTGGGTTATAATAAATTAACTACTGCGTCACTTATCGGATCCTGGCATAACTATGAACCATCGTTTCCATAACACAATTATATTATCGAACTATGACCTCAATCGGTGAAGACGATCAGAAGTTACGCCAGCACTAACAGACGCACCAACGATTGTACATATAAAGATAACTATTTTGTAAAAATAACTTTTATATAACATTATTCTTAGGCTTCTAGTAGACGATCCAGTTTTTAACCTCAGCCGCACCTGCACCGTATTGTAATATTAGTGTATTCGTATCAACATCGCGCCGCGACCGTACCGCAGCCGCATCGTCGCCAAAATTTCATTACATTGAAATAGTATGTAATCAACGGTCGCATATGCATAGCACTGTCAGACTCGGACCTGTACAGAGGTCTGTTTTGACAATGTCACTCGACGTCGAGTAAAAAGAGAACACTGTTACATATTTTACCCCTTTATTCATAAACAACTGGTAAACCTACAACACTGGCTAAAATATGTTTTGTCTCTTTTATTTCAACTCAAAAATCAATATGAAAATGAAGACAAATCATATTCTAGCTTCAAATCGTTATATAATTTTTATGAATAAGGACTTTGTAAACAATATTGAGAACAAAATAATAAACGTTAAAGACGATTTTGAGTGCACCTTATTTGCGTTGGGGATGTGACACCAAACAGAGCAGAAATGAAGATGATGAATTGGGCAAAAGGAGCATATACACAAAATGGGGGCGTACGTTCGAAGTGGCGGCGGGGCGGCGCCAACGCAGCTGCGGCGCAGCCCCTATGCGTTTTTTATTTACACGAACTTGCGGTCCGGCGCCGGTGCGGCTCCGGCTTCATGTACAGGAAGCCTTAATCGATTTGAACTGTCATCAATCTTATGACGTCACACAATATGGCGGATACTGTTACCACACTGTTATTGGATCTTTTAAAGATTGTGTTAGTGTAGTAAACACATTGTTTAGTCGGAACTGAATATTGCTTGTGATTGTGGTCCTTTGAGACAGATATCAAACATTATTAATTATAGTTCATAAGTATGTAATCAGTCGGCGTTCTCACTTCATGTTTTCTATCCGAGACTTAGAGTAGAATGTATGATATATGCATTCGCCAGGGCCGTTATGAACATTATTACAGTTTTATAGCGGTGTTCTATTTTACTGTATATTTGTTACCGTATGGTCTTTTAACGTTTTTTTCCTTTGATAAAACTATTTTTAAATCAATTGTATGTGAGTATCAATCCGTCAAATCGCCGATACTTCGGTTTCATTACCTCCAAAAATTTTTTGAGATATTGAAATATTATGGCATTAATATTACACCGTAGATGTACACTAATACAGTATAGACTCGTATTACTGTGAAGAAATCCGTTTCATGTGATGAATTCCTACAATCCTTATCTATTTCCCGTTCAAACTCCAAAAACCAGCAATTGACACGTGTTTCGCCTCTCGATGAAGCATCTTCAGGATATAGAGATCAGACAGGACAGGACAGGATAGAGATCAGACTCTGTCAGCTCACCAGCACCGAATCAACAAATGAGTCTGCTGCACGACGAATTAATTAGCTTCTTTTAAATTTTTTAATTAGCTTTATTCATGACTCGGTGCTGAGTCTTGCCGAAAGGACCATTCTTGGTTATGGAACATGGTGTTGTTAAGAGGCTTAACTACCTTCTCAAGAATCGTATCTTGATACACCTGTGCCGACCCCTCCATTTTAATATCACAAGAATATTTAACAAAAGTTTTTTTTATTGTAACAGTATTAATGGTCAGACTGTATTTTTGGACCATTCGCAGTCCACAATCTTTGTTCCTCTAGGCTGGATCAGTTCCGGATTACTAATTTTGATCCTTTGAAGAGGATCAAAATGGAATGGAATTTAATGGAAAATAGAGGTAGTCAATGTTAACAGTTGTAGACCGCCATCCATCAAGTTGGTGGGGATGGAAAATGGATGGATGGATAAATAAAAATAAACTGTAATTTCCGCAAATTATCTATGTTATTGGCCTTTTGTGTATTGTTATTAATGAAATGGCTGTTGATTATATGACTGACTATGACTACTATCTTTTATCCTTCAGAGAGGATCAGAGGAGTTACCAGAATATTCTGCCATATTCGATTTCCTAGAGAGAGCCACTCCTAGACTACCATCTTTTTTCTTCTAGGCAGGATAATTTGCATACTATACTATATCTGAGCCTTTAAAAAGGATCACTACCAGATTATTATGTCATATTTGATCTTCTAGAGAAGATATTGCAGGACTACCATCCTTATTCCTCTAGGCAAGATCATTTGTAGGCAACCATCATTGATTCGATAGAGAGCATCATTTGCAGGTTACTTATTATATTTATAATATATTTTTTAATCAATAATCAGAAAACTCAGTATTTACTCATAGCTGCTCTCCTGCTTATGATGACACGAAGATCAAGCATAGAGGCACTGTGATGGTAGGCACAGTCTAAATCGAGTTTTATATTAGACGCAAAAAGTCAATATCATTTTATTCAGTATTTGTAAAACATTTTTGTCAGATGGTAATGAAGTCAGGAACTTCGCGAAATGACTAATGCAGTGATCATTGTCTAGTTTGTGATTTAACATGAATTTATTAAGTTAATCGACATACCGCCCTGGATTAATATAGATTAGCCTAAGGTTTGGTCTAGTCTTAAAGTTTATCTAAATTATATATATTGAAACTGATGTACTTCGATTGATGAAATAAATAAAGTTATCACGATAAATTCGTTTTATTAAAACTCTGAATTAACAATTTCTTTCATGCTGGGTGAGTTCAGAAATGGGAGTGTGGGAGTAGTTGTCTTTTTGAACATAGGAGCTTATTTCCATGTCCGTGTTGCCAACTTAGGGGATTTTCTCTAAAAAAGGGGAAAAATTGTCTTCGGGGTATTAAGGGATTTTTTAGGGGTTCAGTAAAGACAACAGACATATTGTTTTTTAAGGGATGTGATCAAATTATAATAATTTAAAATGATAAAACCCGTAGTTTGAAGGAAACAAGAATACCTACTATTCAATAAAATGTAATAACAATCTATACATCTATATACAATATAAATAAAATTGAAGTGTCTGTCTGTGATTTCTAAACAAAGGCTTTTTCTTAAGCTTATATGATTTTCTGCGCGTAACCAATACCCGAACACAGGTCTGTCTGTTTGTTTGTCCGGGATAATCTTCGAAACGGCTAAACCGATTTCGGCAAGATTTCCACTGGAACTTAGAGGATTTTCCAAAGAAAAATCTAGACTACTTTTTGTCCAGGAAATGTTAGGGTTTCTACGTAAATTGAAAATCTCTAGAACTTAAGGTAAATATATATATAAGATATTTATAGTATACAAAAAAAAGATTTTTGTGTACATATACATTTTTGTATACTAATCTAAGTTACGTTTCTTTAAGTCAGACGCACATTAAAGTACGTTCTATCGCGATATGCTGTCCGGAAGATGAGATCTGAAATCAGCTACCAAAAGGATCCTTTTCCATACATAGTCCTAACACAATCCTACCAGCATCATTCACTCTCTTACCTCCATATTCGGATCCTGTTCGAGCTGTCCCGACCCATTCATTCATGTCTCCGCACACTATAATTCTCTCATTCTCTTCAACCGTGGCTAGAACTTCCCTAACATTCTCCTAAAACTGCTGTAGCTCGCCAAAACCGACGGAGGACACTGGGCCATACATCACTAAAACAAATATCCTCGTGAACCTTTCTTCAGACGCTCCCAGAGCAATCTCGGGTTGAAACACATATTCAGTTACACAATTAACCAAACGAGAGGACAGTAAGACGCCTACGCCTTGGCATCCCCTTTCTTCTTGTGGTACCCGACCACAAAACGATGCCCCCTCCAGGCAAGTCGGCAAGTTCACTGCCTTTTCGCTTGGTTTCACTCAAACAACACATCCAATCTTTTTTCTTCCATAATATAAATCATCATCATCTCTTCACTCTCACTTCTCACATTCCACGCAGCTATTCTGCACTCCTCCCTCCACTTTCCGCCGCGAGGTGCACAGCGTGTTGGGTGGTGGTTCCTAATGCCGAACTGCACTCTGCACACACCACCGGGACAGACTGGTGTACGTCGCTTTCGGGGGACGCCCTTAATGTAGCATAATCGTTGTCCCGCATGGTATACACAGGAGAGGTATTTAACTAAAATTGTTTGCCTCCCGGTATACCTACAGATATTTTTCCTGTAAATTTTAGGTAAGATTAGCTTTTATGTTATGTGATTTTTTTTTAAATTGAGATAAGGCAGGGAAACGGTTGAGTTTTAGTACACAATTTTTCCTTTTTATTCCTCTTAAAAGTATTTTAAAATGACCACATACATATGTTTTTTTTTCAACGGAAATAGATCTACGTTTGGCCACTAATTCCTTTATTGGTAAACAATGTTGTGACCGAAGTGGAGCCGTCGATCTAGACAAAGTCACACAACACTTTAGAACTCTAGTCCAACATATGGTTAACAAGATGTAGGTGTCACTACGCTACAGCCAAGGCACGCACCGAAAGCATGAAAGCACGACTTTCCTTGACCGATTTTTATGGTTCGTTAGCCAAAATATCTAAAACGGAACACATAGTTTTGACACGTCTGTCTGTCCGTATGTTCGTCACCTACTAAACTGAAAGATATCGAGACGTTTTGTAACTCAAATTCAGAATTTAAAAACAATAAGTATATCGGGTATTTTGGACTCAATAGGCTACTAGACCCATTTTCAAAGTTTCGATCGTTCAAGTATTGATTTATAAAAGATTCGGTCAAATGATTAAATCAATCATTCATTGGATACAAATACCATCATGTACTTTTGATTGAAATCAAAGATCAAGCAATTGTATGAGTAATCTGATTTTTTACGATTTTGATAGTTTCTAGTTTTTATTATAATTCTGCTGAATTTGTAATTTTATCGTTTGTGTTTTGAAAAACAATGCGTATAGATGAGTTCATGTAAACTTGTCTGAATTGCACCTTTTATCGACTTTTTACCTTAAACGGTATAGACAATAAATGAAATATCGACTAATACCAAAATCATTTTGTGTTCGTTCGTTCAAATGTGATTACAATATTCAAAACTATGAAATAATTGCAATCAAATGGCCGAATCAATCACGAACGACACAGGTCTACAGGCTACTTCACTATTTTTAACGACCTAATTAAAAATAGGTTTGTAGAATCATGAACAAAACAGCGAAAAAGTCTGAGCATTCGAAATACAATGGAAAATATACGAATTGTACTCTGAACTCGAATAGTGATGTAGGCCACATAATGTACACACTACACTACATGTACAGGGTTATTTAGAAATGATGGGTAAATACGAAACTACTCGTGACAACGCAAAACTTGCGTTCTACAACTTCGGCAATAGTTAATAGTTATAGTGTAACAGAACACCTCAAAGTTAAAAAAAAAATAAGGTGAGACAACCCTAATAGCAGCGTTTTTACATCGCTAGCACACCTTTGGAATATAGGGCATAATGATAGGGTTGTACATTATTTTCCTTTTAAATGAATGTTTTTTTGTATGGAAAACAAAATAAATGTACCCCGTAATAATTACAGTCATCTGCAATATACAATCAACAGTGACACGTTGAAACCACAGTGGGTGTATACCCTCTCTCCTTTCATAACCTTGTACATATACACCTTATTTATATTTTATTTCTATTATGTGATAACAGTGGGGATAAGTTATCTCTTTGTCACTCCTAGCGCTGGGCGATGACACTACACGTTTGTGACGTCACAGTTCTGTCCCATAACTTAAGTTCAAAACCCAATAATTCCTATTTTCTTTACTAATTTCAAGTAATTGCTTCACAATCATTTTTAACATTTTTAATTGTTTTAATATAATGTGTTATTTTACGGTAGTGAGGCCTGGATATGCCCGAAATCGAGTGAAAATAAAATAAATGCAGTAGAAATGCGATCTCTTAGAATTATGTGCGATGTCACCCTTGGGGACAAAATAAGCAATGAAGAGATACGTAGTATGACAGGATTGCACGACAGTGTTGTTAAAAAGTAGGCAACAAGCGTATGTTTTTTTCAAATTGTACTAATTCGTGTCAAAGTGCTACTGAACGCTAAAGTAATGCGCGTCTGACACGTTTTTAGCATGTTTTTTTATTACAACAACGATGAAATTTACGACAACAGTAGGTAATAGTGGCACGAGTATTGAGGTCACCTACGCAGAATTATTGGTTATAAAACTGATGTAGGAGTATTGCGAAGTTACAATACCCATAAACGCACAGCATAAACTTCCATATTAACTATATAGGTCTGTGGAATACAGCTCTGTCTGACTAGGGGACAGATACTTCATTAAAATGGCTGTCAGAGCTGTTAGTGCGGGAAGTAGTATATCATTTTTGGTAATGTTTTGATACCGATTGGTCTGGGACTGATACCGTATTGATACCGCCTGGAATGAAGCGACGATTCCTCTTCAGAAAATAAACAGCGCGGAGTGCATTCGCTGAGAGATTTAGTGCGTTCTCTTCTTTTATTTGTATGAGACTTAACCACCTGTGCCTACTGAGGCTGGCTTAAAATTGAGTAACTTCCTACGATCTGTCCGTAGGTTGCGCTGTACGGACTCCATGTTGGCGGTGAACAGATGATCATACTGTAAAATTTGTTATTGATATGGTTGTAGAAATTCATAAGTAGCTTTGACATTTGTGAATTATAACTTTTTAGAGAATGATTTTATGTTTGGGTATGCTAATGGCTACGTTGTATTTTATTTTTCTTTGTTTTTGGTAAATATCATATTACGAGATAATATATCCGATGGTATGCTTACATTAGAACATATCTTATTACCTGTGGTATAATTTTATTTTTATTTTAAGTTTGTAATACATTTATTTAGTTATATCGACTGTTACAACTATAATTGTATGTATTGTAGGTAGGCATTTGTAATTTACGTTACCTCTATGATAGTCTCTACATTATGGTTGCCTTGAAACGGTCTTCCACGATACAGCTTCGCCCAGTGCGGAGTTCAGTGTATCACTATCTAGGTACATATTTTGTTCTAATGGGTATAAATGAATAAATAAAACTTATGGAATCACATCGGTGTCTGTCGTTCCATCATAGTAGTTTATCTCAGAGACTATTTGACTAAAACATCTGTTTGGCATAGTTATAGTAAAACGGTAATGGAAGTTGTGGATGGTGTGAGAGGGCGCAGGCGCAGCCGGTCCATACGAAGAAGCCAGACTGTTAGAAGGACTTCGAAATTGTGAATGCCAATGCAGGAATTACAACCAATCGCATTTTGTGCCTCTGTTATGAGTTAAAGATACTCGTTATCGACAGCGTAAAAGTGTATATGAAGAATTGTCATACAGTGACGTCGTAAATATTATAACAGTGTAAACTCATGGTAAGGCTGTTGCAGGGTATGCGTATGTGGGGGCGGACGCCAACTGATAAAAGGTATATATATGTATCCAAGAAGAAGAAGTAATAGCCCAAACAAAGACGTCGACTTCAAAAGTTAGACCTTGTCTTTTGAGGGTTAATTAGGGTCATAAATAGAACTGGTTAAATTTTTTTTTCAGTTATGTCGTGTGTGGTGCTAAATGTAAGATATTAAATTCGAGATTTTAAAAATGATTGAAACGTTTATTAGTTTTAATTTTTGTTTGACATTTTCCCCAAAAAATACCCTTAAAATTGTTGCCAATCTTATCTTCGAAAGTATAAGGCCTACGTTGTATATTATAATTGTACCATCGGTATCGCCAGTGTTGTGCATTGTATCAAATTCAGCATAATGCATGTACAGTTGTACGTACAAACGGATGACAGTAATTGTGAACTAGCGGTACTTTTGTAGATTTGTGATAGCTTACATTGCTGAAGAACCAAGCTGTCTAACACTGATATAAAAATTCCGTTTGAAACCGCTCAGTGATTTTGGAAAAGGGTTGGTAGAGTACTAAAGCAATCATGAGAACTTTACTTTATTGTATTTGTGATATTAATAATAATTTAATCTATCGTCCGTCCAAAGTTTCAAACTTAGAGATTGACACGTGTTTCATTTTCCAAATTGGCATCTTTAAGATATTCTAGATTTCAGACTTCAAAGCTACCCATGGGAGTCGTGTCAATCAATAAATTTTAATCTTTGTGCGGAAGATAGCTAGTATTTTAATTGATTTGAACTAATTTGAACTAATTGAATTGTGGCAGAATTCCTGACGGATTCCTGGAGGCTGGACGACAGAGGTATCAATTATCCTCGAATTGTAGAGCAATATCGCTGCTTGTGCTAGACCTGCGTAATTATCAATACCTACGTATCGGCACGTCACTCACGTCGAACCTTTTCAGATGACCTTGAAGAGAAATGTGGATATACCAACTTGTTTGCGAATTCGTCCGGAATTATTGTTTGCCCTTATAATTCCGTTCGACAATATCACCTTCAACAATATCACCGCTCGCGATCAGCTGCTTCTCACCAAAAACACGAGCAGATGTGAAATTGGCGATATATTCGCCGTCCGATATTCGGTGCGCGTGCGTTACATTTTTCCGTATTATTTATAGAAAGGCGGGTGCCGGCGGCAGCGGCGCGCACACGCAGGCGCGCGCGCGGCCCGACAGCACCGCGGAGCCCTATGGAGCCCCCAGCCTTCGCCCCGGCCGCGGGCGGCCCGCGCCTAGTGCGCGCCGCCCCTGGCGAAGCCGCCTCGCTCCTGCTGCCGCTGCCCGCCGGCACTCCGCCCTTCTCCTACAACTGGTATGTCGCATTTTTCAAACGGTATCGCATTCTGATGTATTTTCGTATCAGTTAAACATCGGGCCGTGAATGCTTCGTATCATAACTGCTGCCTGAATCGAAATTATTGGAGTACAACAAAATTCCTTCCAGTGATTATTCCCACAGTTTTGATTTTGCATTGAGCGAATATGACGCCTAATGTAAGCGCTGTAAGATGCACAGTGTGTTTACAGCGCGGATTGAAGCGCTTGCGTCGCGCCGGCAACCGTTGTTTGTTTTTCATGTGTCGATGTATAAATACAGATCCAGGAAGTCGCCCGGTCTTGTTGGAGACACTTGACACGGCATTTGTTTCAAATTGTACTCATAATTTCAACTATGTCATGATGTAAACGCCTTAAAATAAATTATCGCTGCCGGCTGAAAAGATTTTCAATAAAATTGCTCTAATATTTACTCCAGCTCCGTGAGCGTATGGAGAGCGTTACATTTCCACCTGATGAGAAAAAGCGAATATTTCACTTCTATATAACTATATAATGTACAAAATGCATATTCAAACTTCTAAAAATTATTACTGTTTTAATATAATTATTCTAATTAGTATGAGGAATACATAGAAAGTTGTATTAATTATTACGGCGTTTTGAAAAGACATTATTATTATAACAATTATTTCAGATAGATACTTTTTTCATTTTCATTCATTTCAGATAGTTTTTCTTATGAATAATAATTTGTTTTACAGCCTTCTAATCATGATATTAAATTTTACGCTGGTACCTAATTAATGTGTGATTATACGATTGAAGTCACATCAAAAACCATGTGTTAGGTCTAACAAAATCCCAGATACGAGTATTTTGTACATTAAGACATGAAAAATCTTGTCTAAAATTGTTTAATAAAACACTTATATAAAATTAGGAATACAAATGACTTTATGGTTGATTTAGAAGTAAAAACGATAATCGAAAATATTCTATTGAGGAAACATTTCGCTTTGCACTGCATTTTATTTAGATCATCGACCTGTTTCTAACTTTATTTATGTAGTAAAATATGCCGAGCTTTCTGTAACATGTGTGTGTATTGTATGTTTGTACGCAATTGCATACGTAAGGTATCTAATACATTAAATTACGTTATAAATATGTAGTTGTCGGCGGCTGCACGAACTGGACTGGATTACATCATACTTTCTAATGTGTTTCCTAACTAACATTCTATTATAAAAACTATTCTGAATGATGTCAGCTCAAGTTTACCTTTTAGAGCCCAAAAATAAATATGAGTCTATCTAGAAAGTTTATTGGAATTAGTTATAGTGCCATCTGTCGGCGGTAGAGAGAACCTCTTGCACGACATCTAGTAGTGATCTACATTACCGTTAAACATTCTTCAGAAGCGCCATCTGTTATTCTTTGATCTGAGTCACATGTTTATTTTCAAACCCTCCTGAAATAATATATTATATTCATTGTAGTTTATTAAATATCCTTAGCAGAGAATACAATTATAAATTATTCCAGTTACAGCCAAAATACACACGATTTAACGTAATGTGTAAAAGTATTCAATTTTATTAATTTCTTGGATTCCGAAATTAATTAGATCGGGTGCAGATTAATATTTATTACAAGTATTTAACGTATTATTCAATTTTATTCATTATTAATTCCTTGTTGTTATTAGATCTCTTTTTAAAATTCAAGCGGATACAGTAGGACATGCGATGTCATCACATATGATGCAAATTTTTTTTGGGTTTTTGTGAACTGGTTTCAAATAAGGAATTGGTAATTTTTTTTTAGTAATGCAGTCCCCTGAGGTGAGCCTGCGTTAAGTTCTAAGTTAAGTTGCGATCTAAGTTAAGTCGTTCTCCTCGGGCTCTCATGGACGGACCATCGGAGCCCTCGCCCAGATCGGCTACGACGAATAAGGTCTCTTTAATATCCTCTTACGACAGGCGGGGAATAGAGTGGCATTGTTCTCAGATCCAAGCTACACAGCAGTGGTTAAAAAATATTTATATAAAATATTTTTGGAGATTTTTATGATTTAGGACTTTTTTAACATTTTTCCAATGAATTTTAGGTATTCCCTCTTCAATGATTTAGGTCTAGAAGCTACTAGCTTCAGAGACAAGGCAGGGAATGCGAAATAGTCAATTCCAATTAGAGTACCCAATTCGTTCCTTCTATAATCCTCCTACGAATTTTATAGAAATTTATTGATATAAATCAGTACATACATCTTAACTTTAATATTTACAAGCTTAAAACAACATATCTTACATAATAAATTACCACAAAGTTGCCGCTTATAAAGCTGTCGTTGCTAGGGTACCCAGCAGACTGGCAGCATTATCTCTTTGAACAGCCACACTGATTCGTTGGCGGAAGAAGCTGCCAGCCCGGAGATTTCTCGAAGCCTCGACCAGTTTCTTACAAATATCAGAAACCAATCAATGGGTTTCTATTTCTTTTTTATTTAATTTTTTAAAATATTTACAGTGATACATTAAACAAGATGTATACCAAACAAGTATGCACGATACATCACATGAGAAAATTAATTGTGACAGACAGACGGACGAACGCATAAGTAATGTTATAAGGACTCCGCCTTTCTATTAATGTATGGAAGCATAAAAACCTATAGAATTGTCATCAAAATCTAATTTTGTTGCACATTAATGCTCTGTCCGTTCCGACAGGGAAGAAACGTTTTGTGTATTATCATGGACATTTTTGAGTCATGAATAACAGTTTAAATCTGTATTCTTTTCACTTCCTTGACTACTTCTGTTGTGGGTACATTATTATATTGCTGACTAAGTTATGAAATTGTGACATTGGCCTTCTGTATGTGCGATATATACCTATGTCAGTAAAAGCAATAATGTATATTTTAATTTAATGTAACGTGGCTGTAGATTACCTGAATATAGAACGAAAAATAAAATGCATAAACGAATCTCACAAATATGTGGTAGCCGTGAACGTGACGTTCCGAACTTACGCCCTAGAAAGCGGTCGCGTACGAAACTCTTGGAACGACCTTACGCCGGCGCGCGGCGTCTATGATAAACAGATCCGCGGCGCTGGCGTCGCTCGCACAAAAATAACGGCGCGCGCGCAGTCCGCGGCCGCTCGCGGCTCGACCCGACCGAACGAGATGCGTTCTCCGCGCCATGGGCAGCAATTGTTGCAAGGGTGACGCGGCAAAGCCTGTCCGCTCCTCCGCCTCCATCTACTCCAGGTATTTGTGGCTGGCTCTCATCACCGTGCAGGAGTGCCACGGGGTCCCGTGGGTACTGCGACCGCTTACTCCCCCTCCGTACGTAGTGACAGACGGTGAAGTGTCAGTGGTCGGTAGAGTAGTGCCTTGTGAATTGACCCTTGTGAATTGATTGAAGTACTGTCGATGTTCCATCCCCCGGCTACCGATCTTTACAGCTTGATATCGGTCGATACTGCTCCCTTTATTAATGTTCTACGCTACATTGAGTTGTTAAAAATACTGTCCTATTTCTGTGTGAAGGGATAACACGGTGACTTTAAATTATACCTTTAATTTGTCTGTCTGTTGGGTGTGTCCCTTGGGAGCAGTGGAATGTGACATTAAAGTTTGAAATAACTTTTTCATATAAAATATCGATACATCGATAACGAATGGGAATAAGTATATGTTCTTTTGTGGCTTTGCCAAATACCTATGTTGTAATTCGTTGTTGATATCTATCATTTAAGAGTATGTTGTATTTTTTCAGTGTTTTTATTCCAGAAATTCTAATTCTATGACGATTTTACAAATATCACACGTTTACGTTAAGAAATGCGAGGATTCTTTAGCCCGCAGGAGATTAAATTCCTTTTGTTGACTATACACAAGATTGCAGTAATTAGTATAAGATATTTTGGGGCAGCGATAGCTTGGACTATGGTCTATCAGAATATCAATTCTATTATTAGTAAAACTGTCGTTGAGTTATTCGGCTATTTTTTAAATTTGAAAAAAAAAATGCTACCTTGCGTCAAATTTTTCGCTGCCCCGTGTATTTCATAATCAATTTGTATTTTTATGAAAACATTTTCATTATTGCTGAAAAACATATTACTTCTTGTTAGGTAAAGCAATGAAGAGATACGCAGTATGACAGGATTCCGTGACTGTGTTATTGTTAAAATGAAGAAAAGAATGCTTAGATGGTTCGGGCACATAGAAAGAATGAGTGATGAAAGACTGACGAAGAAAATCTACAGAGCGTAAGCGAGTGGTTAAAGAAGCCAAGGAAGAGGAAGCTGACGGAAATGTCTAAAGCACTCGCATGCTTAGCCAAAAATGTGTGCATAAATGATGAGATTTGAGGAACCTGAAGTAGTATGTTAAGGACCGCGACGCTTGACGCTCCGTTCGCTCCGATTACGCCGTTAGGGATACAGCGTGAAGATATATATGTATGTACTTCTTGTCATAAACATCAAGTTCAAATGTTTTATTTTCTGGAATTTGAAATTTTAGGTCCAATAGTTTCATGATGAATGAGGGGGAGGGGGAATTCGAATTCTGCTGTAAATATTACAAAAATATATTGCGTTGTACTGGAAAAGTTACATTCACGGAGTTTCCCATTCGGGGCGGAGAACACACCTTGACACTTGTTGTGATCCCCGCCACCCTCAGGTGGGACCGGAATGCATAAAACATTTCGACGCAAAAAAAAGGTACTTAGATTTAGGCTCAAATTAATAACAATCCTTCTTCTAAGGACTTAGGGTTAATGAATAACAAGTAGTGAAGGTTTACTAGCTCATGTATAAGTTTCTTGTTATAATTAAAGTACAAGTTTTTTATATGTCTCTTGACTTTAACGAGCTGCGCAGGTTTTTAAGGTTCCGTAGGCAAATAGTTTTACACAAAAAGAACATTTTACGAATAATTTGTTGCAGTTGGTAGCCACTGACAATACGGTGCAATAATTGCGGATAATATACGACTTGCGCTTGGCCATTTATAAAGGTTCCGTAGACATCATGGCTGAAAGGAAACACTTGTAGTTTCTTGTTCTAGTTGTAGGTCGTCTTTTCGTTCGTTTGCCGTATGTCGCAGCATATACAGGGTTAATTTAAAAATACTAATAATCTCTTAATATTTTGTACTAAACATTATCCTCAATAGCTTTTCTTTTACGACTTTCAAAAATTCGTAAGCTTTTTCTTTCACAAATAAATAAAAATACATTAAATGTTTCCAAAAATGGCACCTACTCTACTACTCTCTAAAGCGGCACACGCACAGCGCGGTGCTGAGGCCCGGTGCGCTTGCACTGTACCATTGGAAATACGTAGAGTAATTACGTTTCAGACAGTACAACAAAACTTAACAAATATTTTTTGAGGAACGTATTGAGTTTTGAAAAAAGTCGTAGAACACAAATTGTCACGTATGTTGACAGTAATTTTGCACTAAGAGGTCATTAGTATTTTTAAATTAACCCTGTATACTCTGTCATCTTTACACCTACTGAGTTAACATTTGGTACAGAGATGTAAATGGTAACTTGAACAAAATAATGAAAAACAGAAAATTGAATAACGTATATTTGGAGGGTATTTTTTTTTGTAATGGTTACCCAAAGTGTGTGAGGAGAGTGATGAGATTTGAGGAAAGAGAAGTATGTAAGGACCGCGATGCTTGGCGCTCCATCCTCACTGACTATCCCGTTAGGGATACAGCGTGAATATATGATATGTAACCCAAACACAAAATGGAAAAATATAAAACTGAATAGTGTATCCTTATTTTAAAGGTAATTTTTCTTGTAAATGATAAATGGCAATTCAATCCCAAAAATGAAAAATAAAAAATCAAATATACATAGCGCGTATTTGAGGAAACGAAAGATGTAAGGACCGCGACGCTTCGCGCTCCGTCTTCTCTGACTGCCCCGTTAGGGATACAGCGTGAAGATATGTATGTTTGTATATACATAACGCGTATTTTAGATATATGTATATATTTTTTTTTAATCACTATTTTGTCCGAAATTACTACGGATAATTTTTTATTACTATTTGTTTTTCATTAAATAGTTATACATAATTTTTTATCTCTCATATCAGCGTGGAACATTCATATATATTGTGGACATATTTCAATTTATATACCTAGATATTTTCACGCTATATTCCTAATGGCGCAGACAGAGGGCAGGAAGGATGAAAGTGTTGTTGTAAAAAGAGCAAGGCTGACTTATGAGGATCAAATAGCTTGCGTTAGCTGAAGTAAATGTCAAAGGCATTTAACATTTATGTCAGTATTGGTTTGAGGAGATATATATTGTAGAATATATGTATGTATGGATATGCTTGGCGTTCCGTTCTCTCTGCCTACCTGGTTAGGAATATAGCGTGAATAGTGTCGAACATCTAAATAATATTCGCTCCTAAAATATGTTAATAAGTAATAACTAAAGGAACGTCAGAACAGTTTTGCTGTTATTAATTTATTCGAAATATTCTTCGAACACATCTCATCACGAAGTATTTTTGGAAGCCGACACTAGCATCAGTTCAGAAAAATTTGCACTGCGAAGAACCGGTATTTAAATAGGAACACTGTAGACTGATGTTAATATTTATTTTAAATAAACTGCCAAGAATATTATGGGTTCCGAATATAAATATACGAGGCTGTAATTCATGGATAGCCTCGCAATGCAGCATATGTAGGTCGTCGAAGATACCGTCTGTTCTTGTAGATATCTATTACTACAAGTTTCATTCGAATGGCTTCATTCAACGACGCATTTCGTTCGCATGAAAACAATTGTAACGCTTTTAGACGACGTCCGTCCTCGATTGTGTTCACTGTCAAAGTTTGTCTGAACGGACATTAGTTATATTATTTCAGGAATGTAAAGTCAGCGTCAATAACAATACATCATACTTTTCGCTTCAAGGCTAGAGCGTTAGTTATAATGACATTTGGCTAGTGTTTGGGTGCGTCTACCTTAGGGTAAGAGTTCCGCGTTCGATTGTAGAATCGGAAGCTTATATTTTCCCTCGACTATGACCTCTGATTCCGGCAACGAGTACGAGCTTTAAAGTAGTCTAGGTTACTCCCTGCAAACTCCTCCACCTGGCAATGAAAGTTTCATTAAAGTTGGTTTACCCATCTCGGAAATTAATTCGGACAAACAAGCAGACAGACAAAAATTTTAAAAAAGCACGTTTGGGTTTCGCTTGTGAAGAAAAGAAAAGTCCTCCATCTGCCGATGAGAGTCTCGTCAAAATACATAGATTGAGCCGTTTCAACAAACGGAGAGGCAGACAAAAATTGGGTTTTGTGGGTATTGGTTACGTCAAATAACTATAATGTAAGCTTAAGCAAAAGCCTTTATTTCAAGATTATAGACAGGCAGTCCAATTTTATTTATGGGTAAATGTATAGATATAGTCAGGTTTTATTGTAATAACTTTTTAGTATATAAGTAGTGCATCAGTTGTCTAGTACCCATAACATAAGCGCTGTGCTGCTCAGTATGGGACTAGATGGCGCTGTGTGAAATGTCTGAGTATATTATATTATTATTATTTTCATTTATATTGCTTAATATGAGAAATATTGTTTGCATCACTCTTTTGCTCCATGTTTTATGTATAAAACATACACAGCATTTATTAAAATCATTGCCTAAATCGTTAATTTTCACTTTAATCAATGACCGCAGCCAGGGCCGGTCTTAACCATCTAGGCGCCCCGGGCGAGTCATTTATTTCATTTTTCATATTATGATTTAAAAGACCATCTATTTTTAATTCGGTACCATATTTTACTTTTACGTAGAAAGCAAAGAGAGGAAAGTATAATACATACATACATATCTTCACGGTGTATCCCTAACAGGGTTGTCGGAGAGGACGGGGCGCCACGCTTCACGGTCCTTACATACTTCTTTCGCTTCCTCAAATCTCATTATTCTCCTCACACATATTCCTCTAGGTATGCGAGTGCTTTTGACATTTCTGTCGGCTAACACTCTGGCTATTTGATCTACATACATAAATTACGGCTAAGCCTTTTACCACTCATTTTCGCTCTGCAGATTTTCTTCGTCAGTCTTTCATGACTTATTCTGTGTGGCCGGACCATCTAAGCATTCCTCATTTTTAAATTAACACTGTCGTGCAACCCTGTCATACTGCGCATCTCTTCATTACTCATTTTGTCCGCAAGGGTGACACCGCACATATTGCTGAGAGATCGCATTTATACTGCATTTATCTTACTTTCACTAGATTTCGGGCATATCCAGGCCTCAATACCGTACAATAAACTTGGAACCAACACCACATTGTATATGGTCATTTTGGCTGAGTTAGATATATTCACACTGCCTACTAATGCAGACAGAGTACCGTTCACTTTATTGCTGGCTGCTACCCGTCTCTCCACATCCAACTCACATTTTCCATCCCTTGAAAACGCACTCGCCTGACATACAATTTCGTTCACTTGTTCTAGACGTCGATAGAGATAGATATTTAAATGAAGTGTTCAAGTGAGGGCTACACACTGGCCGTCTAGATCCCGGCGCCCGTTCGCCGGCCGTCTAGATCCCGGCGCCCCGGCCGGCCGCCCGTTCGCCCCCTTAAAGTCGGCGCTGATTGTGACGAAATGCTATTCCATTACCTAAATACTAGGGTACCTATATATTATGATATCATTATTGTTATTATTGCTATTGTTATCTGCTTTACCTTTGGAGTCCTCCTCCTTTCAGCCATAGGACGTCCACTGCTGGACATAGGCCTCCCCTAAAGATCTTATCATTCAGGGGGGTACCTTTGGAGTATATCTAATTAAAATCATATTATTAAAAATTATTACGCATCGCCATCGTATACAATATATTATGTAGGTATCACATACAGATATCAAACATTGTTATCATACTGTTATACTTATAAACCGATTATGATGGAAATCCTCACGTAAGCTTTAATGGGTCCGATTACTGGAATGGGGACCTAAGTCCCCTGTGTAACCACCTTCGCTCCTTGTCATATACCACAGCTTCTCATTTCAATGCATACTCATGTATTATGTTTTACTATTTATTATCTAAATATGGAATATCACTCACCGAGACTTCAGTTGTAATTTGGACACATTCTTTACCTTTATTATGTCTATAGTCCTCACCCGTAGACCTCCAACTCCACATATTCACCCGTTTTATTTCTAAAATCTTAAAATGCCTAAAATCTTTAGCTAATTTCCGCTCAAACTCCAAAAACCACCATCCGACAACCAGCACTGAATTTGATTCAGTGCTGCGGTTAGCTGCCTGAGACCGATCTCTGGTATATCCTGAGGGCGCTTCGTTGAGAGGCGAAACACGTATCGATTGCTGGTTTTTGGAGTTTGAGCGGAAATTAGCTAAAGATTTTAGGAATTCATCACATGTAACAAATAGTTTTGTGCCGCAGTTATTCAGGTTTGAGACTTTTCGTATCAAAAGGCAACTGTGTGGTATACATAAAAGTAGCTACCAAATATATCAAAATATTGATATCAACTAAAAACTATAAGATTGCAGCAATATTGTCAAAACTTTGTCGTCTTGTTTGACATAACGGGTTTTAATGAATACATGTTAATAACTTGCCTCGTCATATTTGACTTGGCAATTTAGAATCAACGAAAAATCAAGCATGCAGCAACCTTATATGCTATCTGGGTTGTCTACAATGGGAACTGCTCAATATGAAGGCCAAAATCAGACTTTTACACGGCCTCATTAACACGTAGACAACTTATTTTATCTATTGAAATATGACTAAAATGTGTATAAAGCTAACATAAATATTTCTAGAAAGGTGAACTTAAGGCGATTCTCAGCTCTTGAATTTGAAATGCATTATGATAGGGCGTAACGAAATTTTTGTTAGTAGTTGATTCTATGTCGCTCCATAGACGCCACTGCCCGTAATTGAGACGAATGCAATGAAATCTCACACGTTGGAATCGGCTACCGAATTACGTAACTGCAGCTCTAGTATCGTGCCATCTATAGTATGAGAAAATAATCTTCTCTGCACATCCATTTACTGGCTTTCTGAACATTTTTAATAAATCTTTTGTCAAATGATGTTGAAAAAATGATACCTGACTGAGTTTCTTGTCGGTTCTGCTCAGTGTCCAGGTGTTCTCTTTGAACCGAGCTAAAGTAGATATGACGTTCAAAAATATCTTGTAATTGGGTTTACTTGAATAAATTGATTTGACTTCATATATAAAGAAAACGTCAAAATCCGGCGGGGCGCGGGATAATATGCTTTCATTGGTCATATCGAGAATGGGTGTTGAATATTCGAGAATAGAGAGGCGAAGAGCTCTGGGCGCGGAATATTATACTAAACTCTCGCAGTCGTAAGTGCCTTCATAAGCGTCGTCTCACTAGATGACGCTTACGAGGGCACCTACGATTGATTTGCGGTATATATATACCAACGAATTCGGGAATTCATGGGTATTTACATTATACATACGTTGCTAATATCATTAGCCTCCTTTTCACTTCTCCGTAGAGGGATAATAGTGTATCTAATTGACGCAAAATGCATTGATAATCGTTTTCAGTCTATGGAAGCTACGTCTCTGGTGAAATTACAAAACAGATTGTTACAATGTTCTTTATTAGATAATTCATAAAATATATGTCATATTCTCCCGCGTAGTTACATAATTTAGGGTTACCAGATGTTATTTGGGTAAAATATAGTATTTTTAACCTTTAAATACAGATCAGGAAAAAATTTATAAACAACTCAAGGCACCGTGTCCAAGCGCCAACGGTGAGGCAAATCAGATACTCTGCCTCACCTGTACACACACCTGTACAACACACATTCATTATTAGATAAGTTGATCGGACGCCATTTCGTTAGAAAACAGCACCCATATATCTACATTTTATTATATTGCCTCGCTTCGTAGTACGGGACGGGCTGTCTGGAGTTATAAAGTCTATGAGTATTACAAACTCTTTCTACCTCTATTTTATTTTATATACGAATATTTTGCTACAAACTCATTTCCATTAAATACAGTTAAAATATATTCAAAAATTAAAAATAGACACAGTTTTATAGCATAACAATTGACAGATATTTTAAGCTTCCTAGACTAAGCCAAACATTTACATTGTATACACTTAATGCATACATGGTAGAATTGGTGAAGCTGGTTCAATTGAGGATAGCAAAGGAAAATAAATATCAGACCAAGCGCAATTTTACACGAGCTATTGTTTTCAGAATAAAAATGAATAACAATGACTTTTAACATTAGGTGCATATACATGTATATCAAAAAGTATTTAGGTACATATATATAACAAAAAGTACTTATTTAACACTTGAGATCAATACAATAGATAAAAAGCGAAGTTGACAACCCTAGCATAATCACCACACTAAATCAATATTAAACCATTTTTTGACGGTAAACTGATTTCAGTTTGCCAATTTGTGTATTCCGTGATGACAGGTAATTTTCCTGAAACAATTTAGTTTCGTTCGGTTAAATAAATTGGTTTTCGTTTTCCTGATAAGTTTACTTTATTTTTAGAAGTTATTTGCATTACAGCGTATTTCGTACCAGCGCGTGTATGACTTCACATGGATCTTCTCCTTCTTCTTCAGCCCATTGCCACCCAATGCTGTGAGGCCTCTTGCAAAGCACGCCATTCCCTTCGATCTAAAGCCTTTCTCGTCCAACACCTTCCCGCTATTTTCACCAGGTCATCGGTCCATCTCGTCAGTTGCCTGCTCACGCTTCCGCGTCTCGTTCTTGGTCTCCACATCAGTATTCTTTTCCCCTACACATTGATATTAGAATATTATTGTATAAGATAGTAAGTAATCGTTGGCGATAATACTATGTAGATATCTGAAAAGACAGAAGTCAAATGGAATATTTTTGAATAACTGTATCCTTTTTTATAATAAGATTCCTAAAGAAATCACATAATGAATAAACGTACACTGATTGGAAAATTACGGATACCATAAGAGAAACGATTTCATCAAAGACAAAATAATAGTCTGGAAATAATCTCGTGTGCAAATGCATTTACCGGCTTTCTAAATATTGTATTTAAATGAGCCTATTGTAAAATGATGTTGAAAAATTCTGAGTGAATTCTCGCACAAAAACATTCTCAATTCTCAGTGTGCATGTTTTCTTTCCAAACCGAACGAAGGTAGATTCGACTCGAAAACACCTTGCAATTAATTTCGGGGTTCGATTCCCGGCCGGGTCAATTTAGGAAACGAACTTTTCTAGATTGTCTCGGGTCTGGGTGTACTGGGAGATGCCCCCAGTGGTCGGCGTCGCTTGGTTCGCTTGAGACCAGATGATCGGTGTATATTCTCTGGCCCATTCAAAATAAAAAATTAAGTGAGATCACTTAAATAAATTGATTTTACTTGGATTTTGAAAAGAAAATGAATATAAATCTATACATCTTCCATACATATAAATAAAATTGAAATGCTTGTCTATGATTTCGAATTTTTTAAACTTATAGGTTATTTGCATGTAACCAAAATCCCAAACAAGCTTTTTTTAAATTTTTATCTGTTTGTTTGTCCGGGCTACCGAAACGGCAAAACCGATTTCAACAACACTTTCATTGGTAGGTAGAGGACCTTTAGGGAGTAATATAGGCTACTTCTTACACCGAAAAATAAACAAATTAATCGCGAGTGAAACGGTTAAGATACATACAAAAATTAGTTAAGTGTGGGCTCGACTCGTGGTTCTAAATTTAATTTCTGGAATTCCATAACCATTAGGACTTTCATGATACATATTTGTACTGTAAACTATAAATAAGGCCTCGTATTATTATTCATTTTTATAACTGTCATTATGAGATTCGAGGAAGCGAAACAAGTGTGTAAGGACCGCGACGCTTCGCGATTTGCCTCTCTAACAACTCCGTTAGGGTTTCAGCGTGAAGATATGTATGATTGTATGCCTGCTACCTGACATACCTCGGCGAAAATGTGTGAGGAGAATGATGAGATTTGAGAAGGCGAAAGAAGTATGTTAAGAACCGCGATGCTTGTGCTTCATCCTCTTCAATTACCCCATTTGGGATACAGGTGAAGTGTGTTGTGATGTTGATAAGAATTGGAGAAGAGAACTAAGCGCTTGAACGGTGACATTTGGCGCTACGCCTTTTCTCCTCGGTTGATCGTTATGTTGAAGCTTTGCTAAATTAAACTAGATAGGTACATACATATTATTATACTTATGGAATCAATTCGGTATCAATCTGACAGTAAATTTTTTTAAAGGAAAAAGACAGTTCATCGGACATTGATCAACTATTGAATGATACATGATAATTCAATCAGTCGATAATTCGAAATCGATAATTGTCAAATTAATACTCATCTCTGTAAAGTAAAACGATTATTATTTATTACTCGTGTCAACCGATTTGAGATCTGACGTAAACGCAGTCGATTGCGTACGCGTTACAGACGCGTTGGCGTCTCTCCAGTGAAGTTACGCAAGCGTCGCTTCGGCGTCGGCGCATACGCCGCACTTCACACTTGCAATGATGTGCAATGAATGCCCCAACTGTAAACAATATGATACTCTCGACAAATAATTACTTATCTATTTATATAAAGAAATAAATGTATCTACATTACACTCGTGTCTGTACATCGAAATTATTTAAAAAAGCACAAGTATGATTATGTCGTGGTTCGATTGTGGAATTGGACAGATCGTAATGTGTCGAGACATTCGTAAAACACCGCTATTTATGAAATGGTGAACTAATAATCGCTGTATCATTGAACGCAAGTCGTTTAACCTATAGTTAGGAAGTTTTTATTCTGTAGTATCCAAAGCACCTACTTCTTTATCAGTAACACTTACCTTTATAATGCGGTCAAATTATCACGATCTATTCATTTTGTACTCGGATTTTGTGTATCTTTCGTAGCTACATCTTACGTCTGTAAATCGACACTGAAATTATTTTATTACTACAATTTTTAGGATTCCGTACATTAAATAAAAAATGGAATTCTTGTAAGATCATTCACGCGTGCGCCAGTCTGTCCGTCTGACCGTTCGTAGCAGTCAGTTCTTTCAGAAACGGTGCGACGTTTTTTTGAAATTTGGCATTGTTATAATGAATATAGAAGGGTCTATAGAATTCGAGAAGCTATACAAACGATTCCGCGTCGAATGCTCATAATCCCATATCGATACGTTCAGCAGTTTTCACGTGATTGCGTGACAAAGAAAACCATTTTCATTATACGAGTACATATATAGATTAGCTGACCCATCATACGTTGTCATCATACGAGTTTGTGATTGTAAAAATTCTGTAGGAAAAAGCATTTCCCAAAATTTACAATTTTCCGGGCAACCTTTCCAATTTTTCTTTCCCAAAAAAACAGACAAACATTTTAAATAAAAATAATTAGCTTAATCGGTGTAGTAGTTTTCATATAAAGCGCTTACCAACGCATTTAATTTTTATTTATATACATAATGCTAACGAACCCTGAAAATACAAAAATAGGCATTTTAAAATAGTCATAGGAGCATTTATGAAAGGGAAAGGAGGGTACCTACCCTCAATTCTTTGCAACTATACTGGACCTAGAAGCTAAGACTTTTCATGGAATATAAGATCTTTCAGGGTTGTACGAGTGTTATTGTAAAAATGAAGAAAGGAATGCTTAGATGGTCGGGCAGAAACATAGAAAGAATGAGTGATGAAAGACTGACGAAGAAAACCTACAGAGCGAAAGTGAGTGGTAAAAGAAGCCAAGGAAGATCAAGGCTGACTTATGAAGATCAAATAGCCATAGTGTTAGCAGATGGAAATGTCAAAAGCATTCGCATACCTAGGCGAAAATATGTGAGGAGAATGATGAGATTTGAGGAAGCGAAAGAGGTATGTAAAGACCGCGACTGTTGGCGCTCCGTCCTCTCTGACTACCCTGTTAGGGATACAGCGTGAAGATATATATGTATGTATAAAGTCTTACTATCTAATATACCTTTACGCCATTTTCCAGTACCACTCCACAGGGCAGTTATTCTCAATCCTTGGTTCCTGCCACCACATTATTTTGAAAAATCTTACTGTAACACTGTGAATATTAGTAATTAATTTGTGATAACATTATACGTTGGATGCGGGCAGCGCAGGATCGGTCTTTGTGGAAATCTTTGGGGACGCCTTTGTCCAGCAGTGGACGTTTTTCGGCTGATATGATGATGATGATGAATATTATATTTACATTTATATTGTGCCCCTGTGTCTTCGTCTGTTATGCTTTCATGGTTAAACACTGACCGATTTTGACAAAATTTACAGTACAGATAGATTAAGGCCTAGGAAAGGACACAAACTACTTTCTTTTAATTCCAAGCGCACGAAGTACCGTGAAACAGTTGGTGATATATAAGCATTGAGAAACAAATGTTATATCTCCTGTCCCGCACATTCAGTTGGAACGTGAAACAAACAACCGCCTTAGGGAAATCGATCCAACACTGTAATTAACAATAATATTGAAATTAAAATGCAAAAGGAATATTATTATATTATTATATATATTTAAATGGCGAAAATGTGCAAAGAACTAACACAAAAAGTGTAGAAAGCTATAAATAAATAATGAAGAATGTTGGTGAACTGGTAAACTTAGGGTTATAAGGTTGAAATATAATCAAAAAATGAAGTTCAACGTTGGCTTAATAAATTAAAGAGCTCAAATTAAAGCCAAAAGTATTATAAGTCCGTTGTAACTTACATAAAGAAAAACAAAATCATGTTAACAGATATACAGGGTTACAAGTAATATGTTATTATAGTATACAGAATTAATGTAAGGAAACTCGCATATGACCATACACTTGGTATATACTGGCGTATAGATGCACATAGAGCTCGTTGACGCGTGACGATTTTTGATTTGTCAATGTCACCTATGAAATGAATTCCCTTGATTATTGCGATATGTACTATCACAATCACACACAGAACACGTAACCATTATTGAAAAATACAGTACTTCTTTGAAATAAAACAGGAATAACACAAAATAATAAAATAAGTCAACAGAGTTCTCTACAGGGAGACGACTTGTGAGACGATCTGTCGTTCAAAAAGGGTTACAATAGCGTCTCGTTTGCTGTCCCTTTCCTATTCGTGCCACTATCATAAAAGATTACATTCTCACTCGCACTCTTTGTACGTCTATACGCCAGTATATACTAAGTCTATGCACATGACCTATTTTTTATACTTACCTACCTGTTTCCTGGTTGTTGATAAGGGCACCATTCGAGACTAGTCGTCTTGAATTATTTACAAATTACAATCAAGGAACCGGTGTTAAAAAAAGGGCATTGTTAAAATATTTATATTACGCTGCCTCGGTTCCTCGTTAGAATGCGTTATGTGTCGATCAGTCTGCTGTTTATAAATAGACGTCCCAATCTCTTAGTGTTAAACTAGTTTACATTTTACATACCCTATAAAATTTATGACTTCATGTGGATATATCGAGACTTCGATCGAGGGGGGACGTCAATAGATCTTATTTATTTATGTAAGGCACACCAACAGAGAATCATTATTCGTTTTCAGTACATTACTAATATAATAATAATATACTCAGACATTTCACACATCGCCATCTAGTCCCAAAGTAAGCAGCACAGCGCTTGTGTTATGAGTACTAGACAACTGCTATACTACTTATATAAATAATAATTATATAATTAAAAAAATATATAATTTTTAAATAAATACATATTATACATAAACACCCAAGCTCAAGGCGGGATCGAACCCGCAAACCCCGTTTACTTTCCGACGCGCTTAGCCGTTGCGCCACGGAGGTCGTCAAAGGTCGTCGTTATTGTTTGGTAACGAAGGAAATACAGGTACCCAGTCACAAAGAGATCGATCTTATTACTAGCGACCGCCCCGTCCGGATGCGATGTCGAATGTTTAATCACATTTTTTTCATTAAGATTTTCTTAAAAAAATACCCTCCAAATTACCGACTTTTTCCGTGGATTTTCCAAAAATTTTCTTTCATACAAACATTGTCCTGACACAACACACAACAAAAAAAAATCGGCCAAATCGGTTCAGTGATGCTCCGTCATACATGTGGCAATTGATTTTTATTTATATAGATGTAAGGCACACCGAGTATCACACTCAGTTTTCAGTCCTTAATTTTTTTGTAATGCAGGCGATACCTGCAATCAGGTACCCACCCAGTTCCCTGGGAGTAAATTTCGTTTACGCTTTCATTTCTTTCTACATTTCTTCTGTATGCTTTAGGTAAGCCTTTAAATAATTTTAAAAGCCCGATTCACCAAAGTTTCCTAATACTTGGCGAACCCCTACAACCGGGTAGGGGTCCGCTGACGATGAAATTTTCATGAGCAGCAACATTGAATTCATTTGGAAACCGCCGCGGCCTATATCATGCAAAGTGTTTGAAAATTGTTTTTAGGTATTTAGAATTTCATTATCCATTACGTTACGTCTATGTTCTTACAAGCCGTTTCCCGCCCGCTTCGCTGGGCAAAAAAAAAAAAATTCAAAAAATGAATAGACTTAAACCATCTACAAACGATTCCGCATCGAATGGTCGTGGTCCCATGTCGATCCGTTCAGTAGTTTTAACGTGATTGACGCACAAAGAAAACATAACTTCATTATATATATGTCGATGGAAATAATAAAAGGCACTCATTTGACTATACTATGGCAAAGCGCGACTTCCGATGACGCGCTAACGGAACGTCGGGGCCGGCGCTGAGAGTACCATTTCTCCGACGGATCGTTTACCATTATTAAATTGCCAATTACCTACGTAATAATTGTTACAAAGAGTTTTCTGTCGTTTGCACATTAACTTTGTCTTAACGTTGTATTTTATGGAGTAGTTCGCCTCTTGTAAGATTAGGTACCTATTTCTCATGGCTGAGTTGCAAAAGCACGAATTACCCCGTGTCTTTTCCGACATATATATAGATATAGAAGATGTTGACTGAGATAAATTAGTTTTATTATACCACCTTCATTATATATCTCATTGTTAAATCTGAATAAAACTTATAATTAAATTTGATTTTTTTTTTAATGATAATAACCAAAAGTATTCGATACCTTAAAGTATTGATACTTCTCCTTCGATGGTTTGCTTGGCATCGATACATTTCACTAGTATTAAGTACAATATCGATACTTTCGTCACGATACCGTATCCCTATTGATAAGTATAAAAATATGAAGACGTTACAACAAGTACTTCCACCAGGGAATTGCCAGAAACTTCTAGTTATAAGTAAACATAACCCAAATGTTAAAGAGTTTATTCCTAAAGGTACAGTCAGCACCACTATATTTGTGAGAAAAACTGTAACAAAACAAAAAATGATTGTGATTCAAATAAATATATAAATCCCGTGACATCAAAGACAATGGATGATATCGTCGGTAGAATCACGAAGGGGCGTAACTGACAAACCATCGATTTTGGTTTAGCTTCACCATCGTATTGCAAAAGGTATGTTTTATTACGTCAGCTAAATGCGTAATCAAAATCGTAGAAGCGAAGCGAAGCTTAGTAGAATAGATATAATAATAATTAGGAAGAGTCGTAACCTATTTTTCTTAAACTTTTAAATGTCACGTATAAAGGCGTAATGTCACGTATAAATAATAACAAGTTATTATTTATTTACTGAAATCAAATAAAAGCGCTCTCTTTTACATAAGACATTTGGCGAATTATAATTCCACAATTTATGAGCTAGTCTCCAAAGATTGTGTGTGCAATTTGTAGAACGAATCAATCAGTTAAAGAGAAGTATCTGAAATTTAGACTTGCCTCTATTACTGCTTAACAAAACTGAGATAGAAAGGGAATAAAAGACGTGTTCTTGTTCTGCGATTGCTGTTCAAGTCAGAACAAAAACTCCATTATGACGGCAACGCTATGCGGCAATATATGACCTTGTTCAAATGCGCAGTGGAGATATGCCACTAAAAAGATGTAGACATCATGTACTTTATGAGTAAATATTTTTTGTTTTACGTATGGTTGATAAAAATGTGGTAATACTCCTTCGAAGCTACACACAAGACCAACAAGTTTCACTCCACAAACAGTATTTCCCAATCCTCTATTAAAAAAAACTTAATTGTAATATTGGTGACACCAATGATATAAAAACTAGCCTGTAAATGACATACAAATTATGATTTAAGCGTCTCTTCCAAAATTTAAATAAATTAATTCAAAAACAAAAGGAACATTTAAATGGTGAAAATGAACCAAGAACTATCACAAGAGTAGCAGACTAATCAATAAACAATTAAGATTGTTGGTTCAATCACAGATTAAGTAGTTACCAACGGAAAGTTAAATAGTCACACCAAATCAATACATATATATAACAGTATAACGTTACTTATTAAATGAAAGAGCCCAAAAGTTAAGCCACCGGTATTAACGTCTGTTTGCCGCTGAATATGGATATACAGAATTACTGGTACTAAGTCATAATCTCTTTACCGTTTGAGTGCATGCTCGTACGCTTGTGCGTATAATTGTGTATTGTGGCCAAATCTCACAATGCCTCCTCCTTGTCAGTTTGCCGTTCAGTAAGCCGATTGGGTAGTGTCGGACTCGAACTGACTAAACAAAACCCCTCTTTGCTGTTAGCCCTAGTGGCTTTTACAGCGTCACAGGTCGCGTTGGGTTCAGTAAGGGGTTCGATGTGTGTATATATATACTATATCGACTATTTCGACAGGTAAAAGGATATAAAGACGACACAACGAGTAGATACTACCACGAGAAAATTGCCTGAATTGTTATATGAAAACCTAATTACCTAATAACCCATTGTTAAAGAATTTGTTCCTAAAGATACAGTAACCACGTCGTTTCAAGAAAAATTGTAACTAATAATAATTGTGACTATAATAACTCTATTAATCACATGATATCAAAGAAAACGGAATGTATTATGAAAAATACCCAAAAATTAGTTTTAGTTTCAGTTTGGTAGAAGTGATGAATTAGATAAATCAGAATCGTTCTATGTCCAAATAAAAAATAAAATACTAAATGCTTCTGCGTCTAACACTACAGATTAAGAACAAAAATAGGTCATAATACTCCTTCGAAGCTAAGCACGATACGTCAAATTCCAATCCACAAACTGCGTTCCCCAAGTCTTCCCTCCTGCCTCCTGCCAACACATTCATAAGAAGAACTTTATTTGAACGCTGCGATTACTATGTAATTAAACGATAAAAGGGTTAGGAAACATAGTCCACTACGTATGATTGGAGAATGAAGTAAACAAAACCTAAACAGGTAAATCTAGTTCCGATTTAAGTGCTTCTTCCAACATTGAAATTCAAATTATCGAGCGAGGGAAAAGAAACGCAGAGGAACACAAATATGACAAAAACGAGTAAAAAACTGACATAAGAGTTGAAGATCTATCAATAAACAAAAAGGAAGTAAGTGAAATACAACGTTGGCTAAATCAATCAAATAGTAAATCAAAGAGCCCAAAAATAAAGCCAGTATTGCATGCCGGTTGTAACTTATCTAAAACACAACAAAACAATGCAAAAAAATGAAATACAAAGCAATGAAAATAATAAAATACGAGGTTACTGATAATAAGTAATAACTGACAATCCCTTTAAAGGATTGTACGGAGGCCATTAGTTGAAAAAAAAAGCGACCCCGGAAGACAAAATGCAAAAAGCAACGTTTCAAGTGCACGCTAATTCACTTTTGTCTATGGTTGCATTTAATGGTTGACTCTGAAAAACCACAACGCTTTTAGGTAGCTTTATAGCTCACTTAGCGTTTTCAATGTACGTACATAATATGTTTTGAAGAGTAAATTATATTATGAAGATGATACAACGAATATACTCCCACCAAGAAATTGTCAGAAACTGTTGTAGTTATAAGTAAACATAATGAGAACGTTAAAGAATTTGTTCCTAAAGGTATGTAATACGTGTCACTAGTTGTAAGAAAAACTGTAACAAAACAGAAATAATTGTGATTCAAATAATTTTATAAATCCCGTAACACCTAAATATCTGAAATGAAATACCTCTTTTGACAAATTTTTTTACTTTAAATGGCAGAAGTGATTAATTAGGTATAACGATATTGTTCAATCCTCAAATAAAAAACAAAATGCTAAATGCCCCAGTATTTAACCCCACAGATTATTCTCAATTATTTGAGAGAATATGTGATAATTCCCCTTCTGGGTAACGCACAAAACCGATAAGTTCCGCTCCACAGACAGTTTCCAATCCTTCACTCCTGCTACTGCAATATTTTGAGACTTTATTCCAACGCTATGACTACCAATGACATAAAAACGTTAGGAAACACAAATAGAGCGTCCGCTGTCTGACACATTCAGCTGGAAGTGAAACAAACGAAACCGCATCAGGTAAATCTAATTCTGATTTAAGCTATTCTTTTAACATACTGAAATTCGAAAGCAAATATTTAAATAGTGAAAATGAGCCAAGAACTGACTAAAGAGTTGTCGATCAATCTATAAACAGAAGTGATGTTGGTTAGGTACTGAAAAAAAGAAAAAGAGTCTATAAATAGAGCACAACGATGGTTCAATAAATCAAAGAGCCTGAAAGTTCAGTATTACAAGACGGTTAAGTAATTTATCTATAAAAAACAAAGAAATGTTACCGAAAACAGATGCATAGGGTTACTGGAATTATGTCACAATCCCTTCAAGGGTTATTAGAGAAGTCATTAGCTATGAAATGTCCTTTGAAGAGATGGAGTAAAAGTGCACCGTTGTAAGTGCACGTTCATATACGATCATGAGTATGATTGTGTATGGTGATGTGATGTAATAAATCTGAACATTTACAGCGCTCTCTACTCGATTTTTTCTTCAACGAGCGTCTTTTATGTACGAGTATGTACACAAACAATCCGTTTAGATAGGCAAAAGAATATGAAGACGACGCAACGAGTACTCTCACCAAGAAATTGCAAGAAACTGTTGTAGTCATAAGTAAACGTAACCCAAAAACCCAAATTAAAGAATTTGTTCCTAAAACTAAGTAAAAAAGTAAGCGCTACTACTGGCGAGAAAATTGGTAATAAAACTAAAAATAATTGCTATTGAAATAAATCTATGAATCCAGTGATATCAAAGAAAATTGATGATATTATGAAAACGTACCTCAAACACTGATTCTAGATTAAGAGGCAGGATTGATAAATTAGATAAACAGAATTTGTTCGATGTGTAAATAAAAAATTAAATAACGAATGCTTTTGCATTTTACACTTTGCAAAACAAGAGGAAAAAATGTGGTAATACTTTTTTGAGGTTAAGTGAAGTGAGTATAAGTGATTCTTCTAAAATTGAAATTGTAATTCTTAAGCAAGAAAAAAATTGAAATGGCGAAATGAGCCAAGAACTGCCATAAGAGACGTAGAATAATGAATAAACAATTAAGCATGTTGGTCCAGTAGTGAAAATAAGTCAAAGTTTGATAAAAGAGTTGTAAAAGAGTCAATAAATAAAGTACAACGATGGCTTAATAAATCATACAGCCCAAAATTTATGTCGACGCTATTACAAGACGGTTAAGTAATTTATCTAATAAAAACAAAGAAACGTTACCGACAACAGATATACAGGCTTACTGGAAATATGTCACTATCCTTGTAAAGGATTCTAGGAAGATCATTATATATGAAGTGCCCTCTGAAGTTAAGGAGTAAAAGTATACAGTCGAGTACTCCACAGACAGTATTCCCCAATCTTCCGCTCCTGATCCACATCAATTATTCTAAACACTGTGAACAACTAATGAAATGAAAACGTTAAGAAACACAAATGAAATATCCACTATCCAACAAGTTCAGTTGGGACATGAAACAACACTAAATCAGCTAAATTAAATTTTAATTCAAGCGATTAAAAGAATATGAAGACGACACAACGAGTACTCTCACCAAGAAATTTGAAGAACTGTTGTAGTCATAAGTAAACGTAACCCAAAAACCCAAATTCAAGAATTTGTTCCTAAAGGTCTGTACGTAGAATAATCAATAAATATTGAAGCATGTTGGTTCAGTAGTGAAAATAAGTCAAAGAGTTGTAAAAGAGTCAATAAATAAAGTACAACGATGGCTTAATAAATCATACAGCCCAAAATTTATGTCGACGCTATTACAAGACGGTTAAGTAATTTCTCTAATAAAATCAAAGAAACGTTACCGACAACAGATATACAGGCTTACTGGAAATATGTCACTATCCCTTTAAAAGCTTTTAGGGAGATCATTAGATATGAAGGGCCCTCTGAAGATAAGGAGTAAATGTACACAGTCGAGAGTATAGGTGCTCATGAGTATGGTTGTGTATTGTGGTCAAATCTGAACACTCACAATGCTTTCTAGTCGATTTTTCGTTCAATGAGCGTGTTCTATATATGTACAATCAACAATCTGTTTTGACAGACGAAATCTATATATGTACAATCAACAATCTGTTTAAATAGGCAAAAGAGTATGAAGACGATACAATGAGTGCTCCGACCAAGACATCGCCAGAAACTGTTGTAGTCATAAGTACAAGTAACCCAAATGAAAGAATTTATTCTTAAAGGTGTAGTAAGCGCTATTACTGGCGAGAGAAATGGTAATAAAACTAAAAATAATTGTTATTGAAATAAATCTATAAATCCCGTGATATCAAAAAAAAATTATCATATCATGACAAGTTACCTCGAAAATTTATTCCAGTTTGAAAATTTGTGTTCTAAACACTGTGAATAACTAACGAAATGAAAACGTTAGGAAACACAAAAAAAGAGGAATATTGAAATGGCGAAAAGAGCCAAGAACTGACATAGGATACGTAGAGTAATCAATAAGCAGTGAAGCATGGTCGTTAAGTAGTGAGAATAAGTCAAAGGTTGACAAAAAAGTTGTAAAAGAGTCAATAAATAGAGTACAACGATAGCTTACGTAACGTACGTGATTCTTAATAAATCAAATAGCCCAAAATGTAAGTGACCTCTATTACGAGACGGTTCAGTAATTCATCTAATGAGAAACAAAGCAATGTTATAGAAAATAGATGTACAGGGTTACTGAAAATGTATCATTATCTTTTTTATTAGTGTGGTCATCACAGTGCTATAAAATGTCCTCTGAAGTGCTCGCTCATAGGCGCTCATGAGTATGATTGCTATTGTGATCAAATATGAACAATCACAACCCTTTCTAATCGATTTTTCGTTTAACGAGCGTGTTCCATATACGTACACAGACAATCCGTTTAGATAAGTAATGTATACACATTACAACACTATTTATATAATCGTTTTATTCCATTTCCATAAATTGAAAAGTAATATCCTACATGTCACTATGACATAAGAAAAGTAACTTTATTATGAACATCGCCAGTATCCCAAAGGAATTTCTATATGCCAGTATGTATTAGTCTTCCGCCACGAATTTACGAACTTCTGGTGCTGGTAGGAGTTGCTCCACGTGTCTGCGCCATAAAGCACCATCATCGGTTTGCACTTCATAGAGCAACCGTCCTAGTCGACGTACTATAGTTCCGAAATTCTATCTCTGCTTTGGGCTTGCGTATGCCCTTGTCTCTTGCCCTTAACTCTGTTTCCGGACATAAAGGTCTTCTTGAGTCCGGTCTGTCAGATTTATTGTAAGACATTGGTGTGTCCTTAAACATATAGTATGGTCCTGACATCTCGGTGAAACGTTGACTGGTAAGGTGTATGAACATATTGGTTTTGGTGTACGTCTGAGAAGAGATTTTATTATGTGAAGCTTATCCGTCAGGTTGCCTCTCTCTCCCTCCATTACACGTAGTGCTTTGTTAATTGTTTGGACGAAACGTTCAGCTTGACCATTCGTAACTGGGTGTTATGGTGCAGACTGCAGACGTTATATGAGTTACACCACAGTTAGAAATATAATTCTTAAACTCTTGTAATACAAATTGTCGCCCATTATCCGATACAATAGCGTATGGTGAACCGAATGTGCAAAATACTTCCTGTAATGTATGAATACACCATAAGCTCGTGGTATTTTTGGTAGAGAAAATATCAACCCATTTTGTGAAGGCGTCGACTATTATCAGAAGTTGGTACCCTAAAACAGGTCCGGCGATCTGTTATGTAATCTTTGCCAGAGTCCTGTGGGCTATTCCCAATGGTGTACTGGTGCTTTTGGTGGTTCATTTTGCTGCAATCGAGAGGCTCTACAAGATTTTACTTTATTTTCTATATCTTTGTCAATCTTTTTCCAGTGGACGAAACTTCGAGCTAGCAAATTCAGTTTTACAATACCAATGTGTCCGACATGAAGTTCATCGAGTACGCGGGTGCGTGAACTTTTTAGTATTACTATTCTGGTGCCTTTTAGAATGCAACCAACTTGAAGAGTTAATTCATTGTAATTATAGCCAAACCGCCTTAATGACCGACCCGTTTGTAGAGCTTCAAGTAAATGTTTAAGTTTATTATCATTTTTCGATTACTTTCCTTCTTTGAATTCTTGGTCGAATTTCTGAAATATGTATCTGTTGTAATTGAAATGCACAGTGTTGATCTAATGAACTATCTTTCACTTTTTCAACTGGAAATCTAGATAAGTAATCAACATTTGCATCTTTTGCAGATGATATTCTTCGGGTCAAAATGTATAAGTACTCTTTCACTCATAATTTCTTGTTTAATTTTAAGCTTTCTTCACATTTAGTAGTCCATACAAAATCTTTTGTTTTCTTTAACAAATCATTTAGAGGGTTTGTCATCGAAGAGAGGTTCGGTATATATTATATATTATAATAGTCCGCCTAACAAGGTTTTAAGTTCATTAGTATTGGTAACAATCTTTGTCAATAGTATGTCGTAGTATATGTAGTAGTATGATAGGTAACTTTTTTTGTGGGTTTGTAGCAACTTTGACATTTGACTTCTCATTTTAAGGAAAGTTTCTTTAGTTCTGATGCGTATTTAGCATATTAATCTTCTATATTATGTACAATTTATGTTGTGCTGCCCATATACTAGGTTTATGGTCCATAAATTTATCTAGTATCTGTGTAAGATCTTCGTCGTTTTTGTTAATTGGATCTTCCGGAGAGCATAAATCATCTAACCTTTCATGTATTTCCGGAGGTAAAGCTGAGAGTAATAAATATACTTTAATTTTAGGGTCTTGTATCTTGTTTAACAAAAAATATACCGATAATCTTTAGTGAAATTTTCATTTTGGAAAAGTTTGAAATTCATTTTCGGATATACATCTTGCTAAGTATTTGGCATGGTTGGGTTGGCTGAATGACTGTTTCTATTTTGTTACATATATAATCTTGATTTTATAGCTGGAATTTTTTTTTTCAAAATCGTACCTAGCTTCTATTTCTTCATAAAGTTCTTGATCTGAAATTTCGAATTCGATGACATGTTGTATTTATTGTAACTTTCGTAAAGTTAAGGTTTCTAAGGTATTTCTGTAATTTTCTTGTCTTGTCTAATCACACCTCGTAGTTAGGTGCGGGTTTCTCTTAGTTTTTTAATATCCATTGTTGACATCTCGTCTCCAGTTAATATACACATCACAACACTCTTTACATAATCGTTTTCCATTCCATTTCCATTAAATGAAAAGTAATATAAATCGTACAAGTCGCTATTACATAAGAAAATAAACTTTGTTATGAACATCGCCAGTATCTCAAAAGAATATGGAGACGACACAACGAGTATAAATGTTAAAGAATTTGTTTCTAAAGGTACAGTAAGCACAACAAGTTGTTAGAAAAACTGTATCAAAACAGAAAATGAATGTGGTTCATATAATTATATGAATCCCATAAAAACAAAGAAAACGGAAAGCGATATGAAAAATACCTAGAAAATTTGTTTTACTTCAAATGATAACAGTGATGAATTAGATGAATCTAAATTGTTCGAAGTGCAAATAAAAAACAAATTATAAATGCCCCAGCATCTAATTCCACAGAATATATGAGAAAATGTGTGGTAACTCACTTTTAAGATTATACACGAGACCGATAAGTTTCACTCCACATACAGCATTCTCTAAACTTCCGCTTCTGTTACCACATTGCTTTGAAAACCTTAATATAGTGAATACTAATGATATGAACACGCTAAAAATATAAATCTTCCGTAGACTGTCGAAAACCAAGAAAGAAACAAAACTGAGTCAGGTAAATCTAAAATTTTGACAGAAGTGCTTCTTTCGACAACAAAATTCAAAATCCAAAGCAAAAGAAATTTTTAAATGGCAAAAATGAGCCAAAAATTGATAAGAGTTGTAGACCGATTAATAGACAAGAAAGAATAAATTAAAGTACTATGTTGGCTTAGTAAATCAAAAAGTCTCAAAATAAAGCCACCGGTTGCGTGCCGGTTGTAAGTTATCCAAAGAAAAGAAACGAAAAGAGTATATGTAGCACTATGCATGCATATACTGGTAATATGTCACCATATTACCAGTAATAGTAAGTCACCCCAGAACGCAAGGGGCAAAAAAGCACCGTTTCAAGTGCACGCTAATTAACTCTTGCATATGATTGCGTATTGTAGTTGAATCTGAACAACCACAATGCTTTCAGTTCGATTTATCGTTTACTCAGCGTTGTACGTATAGACAATATAATTCAAATTCTGTCAGGAAAAACAATATTCTGAAAGCGACACAATAAGTACTCTCACTGGAGAATTTCAAAAACTGTTGTAGTTTAATGCTTTTGCATCTGACACTGCAAGATAAGAGGGAAAACATGTGAAATATTTTTGAGGTTATACATACGCATAAGACCGACAAGTTCCACTCCATACAGTATTCTCCAATCTTTTGTTTGTGCTACCACATCGCTTTGAAAGAACTTATTCTAAACACTGAATAACTAACGATATGAAAATGTTAGGAAACACAAATGAAATGTTCTCTATCCAATAAGTTTAATTGGAAGGTGAAAGAAACAATACTGAAAGAGTAATTTTAATTTAAGTAATTCTTCTAAAATTAAAGATATTTCTTAAGCAAGAGGAAAATTTTAATGGCGAAAAGAGCCAAGAACTTACATAAGAGACGTAGAATAATCAATAAACAATGAAGCATGTTGGTTAAGTAGTAAGAATAAGTCAAAGGTAGACAAAAGAGTTGTAAAAGAGTCAATAAATAAAGTACAACGATAGCTTACGTAACGTACGTGGCTTGTAATAAATAAAACAGCCCAAAATTTAAGTGACCGGGTATTACGAGACGATTCGTTAGTTTATCTAATGAAAAACAAAGCAATGTTACAGAAAACAGATGTACTGGTTACTGGAAATACGTCCCTATCTCTTTAAGGGGTTATAGGGAGGTCATTAGTGCTATAAAATGTCCTCTGAAGTGCACGCTCATATGCGCTCATGAGTATGATTGTGTATGGTGATCGAATCCGAACAATCATAACGGTTTCTAGTCGATTTTTCAATCAACGAGTGTGTGTTTAAATAGGCAAAAGAATATGAAGACGACGCAACGAGTACTCTCACCAAGAAATTGCAATAAACTGTTATAGTCATAAGTAAACGTAATCCAAATGTTAAAGAATTTATTCCTTATGTAAGCGCTATTACTGGCGAGAAAAATGGTAATAAAACTAAAATAATTGTGATTCAAATAGTTTTATGAATCCCGTGACATCAAAGAAAATAGAGGGTGTTACGAAAAATACCCGATAAATTTGTTCTAGTTTAAATGGTAGAAGTGATGAATTAGATCAATCGAATTGTTCGATGTGCAAATAAAAAACAAACTATAAATGCCACAGCATCTAATACCACAGAATTTATGAGCAAATGCGTGGTAATGGGACTAATTTAAAACTACACACGAGACCGACAAGTTTCACTCTACAGACAGTGTTCTCCAATCTTCAGCTGTTACCACATTACTTTGAAGACCTTAACACAGTGAATACTAATTAATTAACAAGCTAAAAAATATAAATCTCAGACTGTCGAAAACAAAGCATGAAATAAACATAACCGAGTCAAGTAATCTGAAATTCCGGTTTAAGTGCTTCTTCCGATAAAAAATTGAAAATCTGAAGCAGGAATATTTAAATGGCAAAAATGAGCCAAAAACTACCTCAAGAGTTGCAGACCAATTAATAAATAAGGAAGAATTAAATGAAGTACAACATTGGCTTTGTAAATCAATGAGCCGCAAAATAAAGCCACCAGTATTGCGTGCCGATTGTAACTTATCTAAAGAAATACAAAACAAAGCAAAGAAATGAAAAAAGTATATATACAGCGTTACTGGTAATGTCACGATCCCGTTGAAGGGTTGTATTAAGGCTATTAGTAAGAAACGACCCCAGAAGGCAAGGGGCAAAAAAGCACCGTACCAAGTGCACGCTTTTTCGTTCTTGTGTATGTATGCGTATTGCGGTTGAATCTGAACAACCACAGCGCTTTCAGTTCGACTTATCGTTCACTCAGCGTTTTCGATGTACCTTCATTCTATATAATCTGTTCTGTCAGGAAAAACAATATTCTGAAGGCGACACAATAAGTACTCGCACTGAGGAATTGCCAGAAATTGTTGTAGCTATAAGTAAACGTAAACCAAATGTTAAAGGATTTGTTCCTAAAGGTACAGTAAACACTATTACTGGCGAGAAAAACGGTAATAAAACTGAAATAATTGCTATTGAAATAATTCTATGAATCCCGTGATAGCATAGACAATTGATGATAACATAAAAAGGTACCGCAAACATTGATTATAGTTTAAGTGGCGGGATCTATGAATTAGATAAATAAAGATTGTTCGATGTACAAATAAAAAATTAAGTGAATGCTTTTGCATCTGACACTTTGCAAGATAAGAGGGAAAAAATGTGAAATATTTTTGAGGTAACGCATAAGACCGACAGTTCCACTCCACAGACAGTATTCCCCAATCTTTCGTTTGTGCTACCACATCGCTTTGAAAGAACTTATTTTAAACACTGTGAATAACTAACGATATGAAAACGTTAGGAAACACAAATGAAATGTTCACTATCCAATAAGTTCAATTGGAAGGTGAAAATAAAAATACTGAAACAGTAATTTTAATTTAAGTAATTCTTCTAAAATTGAAGTTAATTTTAAATTGATATGGCGAAAAGAGCCAAGAAGTGACATAGGATACGTAGAGTAATCAATAAGCAGTGAAGCATGTTGGTTAAGTAGTGAGAATAAGTCAAAGGTGGACAAAAGAGTTGTAAAAGAGTCAATAAATAAAGTACAACGATAGCTTACGTAACGTACGTGGCTTGTAATAAATAAAACAGCCCAAATTTTAAGTGACCGGGTATTACGAGACGATTCATTAATTTATCTAATGAAAAACAAAGCAATGTTACAGAAAACAAATGTACTGGTTACTGGATACAACGTCAATCAACGAGTGTGTGTTTAAATAGGCAAAAGAATATGAAGACGACGCAACGAGTACTCTCACCAAGAAGTTGCAAGAAACTGTTGTAGTCATAAATAAACATAACCCAAATGTTAAAGAATTTATTCCCAATGTAAGCGCTATTACTGGCGAGAAAAATGGTAATAAAACTACCATCAAATAGTTTTATAAATCCCGTAACACCAAAGAAAACGGAAAGCGATATGAAAAATACCGCGTTTGAAAATTTGTTCTACTTTAAATGGCAGAAGTGATTAATTAGGTATAGCGATGTTGTTCGATGTGCAAATAAAAAACAAAATAATAAAGGCCCCAGCATCTAATGCCACAAAATAATCGCGAAAATATGTGATTATACATGCAATCCTTTTGACAGGTATAAGAATATGAACAACGATTACTCCAACTTGGGAATTCCCAGAAATTGTTGTAGTCACGAGATAAATAAATATAATTATATATATGGTAATATGTAATTCAAATGTATGAATTGGTTCCTAAAGGTACAGTAAGTACCACTAGTTGCGAGAAAAATTGTAATATAAATAAAAATAATTGTACTTCAAATAATTCTATGAATTCCGTGGCATGATATTATGAAAAAGTACCTCGAAAATTAGTTCTAGTTTAAATGATAGAAGTGACGAATTAGATTAAATTATTCGATGTGGTAATAAAAAATGGAATGCTAATGCCTCAGCATCTAACACCACAGAATAATTGAGAAAAAATGTAGTAATACTCTTTCGAAGGCTACACACGAGACTGACAAATTGCACTCCACATACAGTATTCCCTTTGCTTCTACTACCACATTATTTTGAAAAACCTTATTCTAACACAATGAATATTAATGACATACTCGTAAAAACGTTAGAAAACATAAGACAAATCTCGACTTGGACAGTCACGTTCAGTCGGAACGTGAAATAAACAAAACCGCATCGAATAAATGTAATTCTAATATGTGGTTTTCCCATTATCGAAATAAAAATTCAAAGACAAACGAAACATTTGAATGGCTCAAATGAGCCAACAACCGACATAAGAGTTGCAGAGTAATCAATAAACAAAAAAGAATGTTGACTAAATGGTGAAATTAAGAGAAAGGTTGATAAAAGACTCGTGAAGGAATCAATTAATGAAGTACGACGTTGGCTTAATAAACCAAATCAAACAATAAACAATGAAGAGTGTTGGTTAAATAGTGAGAATAGGCCAACGGTTAATAAAGCACAACGTCAGCTTAATAAATCAAAGAGCCCAAGATTAAACCTACGAGTAATATAAGCCAGTTGTAATTTATCTAAGGAAAAACGAGCAATATTGCCGAAAACAGATATAAAACGGAGATGTACGATCGTCATCATCTTCAGGTGCATCGCATTATATACGCTCACAGTATCGTAATAGTTTCAATTAAAAATTTGATTGCGAATCTGAAAGATTATTTTAGGTCATTCCTTCGTATTGAAATTGAAAAAAAAGAAGCATGATACCGTCTAAAATTTTACTCCTGAAAATGTGCGGTCTCATATGTGATAGGGTAGATAGATTTCATTGAAGATAAAACAATAGTCTAGAAATGATGTTCTCTGCACATGCGTTTACTGGCTTAATGAAAATATTGTATTTTAATAAACCTTTTGTAAAATGAAGTTGAAAAAATGATACCTGACTGAGTTTCTTGTCGGTTCTTCTCAGTGTCCAGGTTTTCTATTTGAACCGAACTAAAGTATATTTGACGTTCAAAAATACCTTGTAATTGGGTTTACTTGAATAAATTGATTTAACTTGGACTTTGACTTTGACGGTTAACTATTCGCTGGATTATACAGGGTCAAACCCTTCGGGGCACTAATTTCCTGGTTAATTCCCTTCGATGCATATGTAACTAAAAGAACCAGATCCTCTTGCTCATAAGTAGTTAAAAAATGTCGACGTATACAGCTTTCTTCGTTCGTGTATATGTATATCTTCATTCAGCCGGAGGACATTCTCATGACGCTGGTTTAGCTTAGTAAATCGCTGGCGTTGTTTACATGTGAACATAGTTCTTTCATCGTTCCCGAACGAAATCCCGAGCGACAGCTCGGTACCAGGTGATATCTTGGAGTCGTCATCTTCATACTCTAAAATACAAGTTTACCGATAACTTGAAAAATGCCATCTATATACGGTAAAATCAATGGCCGTACCAGCAGCCCTTAAAAAATCTATTCTTAGTAATGTTTCTGCTAATATAATAAATTTTGTCACAATTATCTTAATGATATTTATTGTGACATAACGCGTGCCAGTAAGACATCACGCGGACGATGTTGACCGCCTGCTAGTTTCACGTGCACTTGTTTGTCGCGAGGTGGTAGCTATTGAGCGACGCCATGGTGGCACCTGCTGAGCAGACACGTTTGCGGCCTTTCAATAGAAGCATAGGTGATTCGAGGATCGACTCGTTTAACATGCTTTCAATTGAACAGGCGGAGCTATGAACCATCGTCTCAACAATACTTTAATGTGGGAGCATGACCCGACTCGTCGTTCAGAAGTTACACGATTACAGATGTACCAAAGACGAAATATTTAAAGATTTTGACTACAAGCAATGACTATTCACGGCTACTGTTAAATAATAATCGTACTATTATACTGTAGGAAGCTCCATTCTCCCACACTTATATCACCTGCTCCACTATTGCGCCACCTGCCAATTACAGGCAGGTGCCAAACGCATTACATTTTTACACGTTCCCTATCGCGACAAATAAATGCATATTTCTCCATAGATTACATGTATCACAAAAGAAAAATACTGACTGAAAGCTAGATATTTAGGAAAGTCACTAAAGTATAAGTCACTAACATATAAATACTTCTGCTGTAATGCTAGCTTAGAAACAAATTAGATACGGACAGCGGAAAGGTAAATATTGCAAAGATTTTTTAATATTTACGGCGATATCTCGAAAAGTTATTACGAGTATGTATATGTTACACTTTCATTATAAATAAGACTGTTATCTATCTATTGATACCACATTTACATATTAAACACTTCAATTGCGAATAATAGAACGCTAAACATGTACCTAAGTCTTAGATTCTGTACCTACGCTTCGAAGCTATGGTACGAAGTAGTTATTTATTAGCATATTTTGATCGTAATACGCGTTTTCTTTCAGCATAAGGCACTATACTTACCTTCTGCAACTTGGTTTTAAGTAGATTCAATCACTTTAACACGTTTTAACTTCAAGACTCCATCTACAACAACAAACTTACTTTTGTATGCAACTTTTCTTCAATCTTTTACGATCTAAAACATCACCATCACACAGAAATATATACATCATTCGAATTAGGTCACTTATTACGGTTATTTTGATATATAAGACATAACAAAACACGAAAAATTGGCACAATTATAGCGCAGACAAGTTACAATAGAACAGTTTTAAAAGAATAATATTGGCAGAGCGGGGCGCGAGAACTGTCGCTTCGCCGTAAGCAAAAGCGAGACAGCGATATTGTTTATGTCGTCGCTTCGAATGGGCAAGACCTGCCAATAACGTATTCATTTTGCGTATAATGTAACTAATTAAAGATATCAATTCGTTAAAAATCTAATCCGAATGTATATTTCGCAGTCTAATATTCAACTGAGCATAAAAAAAAATAAAAAAAGTTTAAAATAAAATAAAAATAAAATAAGTTTTTAATGATTTATTGTTTTAATGACTTATTACACAAGTGTTTTAAATGTCGAATAAAGTAAAATGTGCTATAAAGTGCACTGTATAAGCGTCTAATTGAAAGTAAATTATATGTGGTTCCAGAACCGCAGTTGAGTGTAACAGCGATAGATACCACATAGACATCGTTGCTTGCCCTCTAGCGCAGTGGTTCCTAAACTTTTAAGACCATGAAACACTCCATAAATCATATTTAATTTATGGTACTCGTTAGCAAACTATAATAATAAAAAATACCTACCGCGGTTTCAAATAAGAGTAAAAATCATTTATTTTAATATTTGGAATAAAGATTAATGAGATGAATGAAATTATTTCATTGCTTCCTATAAACAAACGAATAATGGATCTTAAATCGTGCATTTTTATTGTGTAGGACCTCCCATAGAATAAAAATGGCTCAATGTTTGTCAATATGTATGCTTAGACCAAGTGCCGCGCAAAAAATAATGTCGCCACAAATGACGGTAACCAAAAAATTCAAACGATTTAACAACCAATGTAACATTCGCGGAACCTTAGTGTCTTATATATGGAACCCTTTGATTGCGCATCCACTTTAGGAATCTCTGCTACTACTAGGTCTAGGGCTACCTGCCCCAACCCAAAACCCAATAACATCTATTTTTAAAGATTTTAATTAGTTTCTTTCACAATTGTACCTTTAAATGACGATAACTTTTCTCATTGTCATCCGATTTCAATGAAACAAAGCCTAAATGTTGTTCCAAGCTAAGCTTAATCTACTCGTGAAAAGCGCAAGAAAATCTGTTAAGTAGTTTCGGAGATTAGTGTGTACATTCAGACAGATATAAATTTTAAAAAATGCCTTTTTGTGTTCTGTCACTTTTTTATCGCTCACACTCATTTTTTAATAAAATTATTCAATGTACAGACACACGGTCTCTACTGCTTTATTATATGTAATTATTTAATAGCTACAGTGTATTAAATATACCAGTTTTAGAAGCAGCCAATTAACCTTATAGGATCGAGTGAAGACAAATTGTACTAATGTTAGTTACTTATATGTAGTTATACAAGTTCAGTTAAAACGACCACGTTTCTTGTTTTAGCACATGAAAAGTAAAAGGTTTCCTCTTCCTTATCTCTAATTTCCGTTGATCTCACTGACAGCTGCTGCTGGCTTCTTCACTTACCAACGTAAACATTTGTTACAGAACAGTCATAAAGGAATCTGGAACAGGGAAACAAAAGGCGATAAAACGAAATCGTCTGCACGCGCCTGGTCAACGTTTTTTTAGTCAATTTTTTATTATTTTTATTCGAAAAATATTTCCTCATAGACTTTGGCAACCCACAGGACGTTAAAGTTAATTTATTTGCACGTTAAACGGTTATTTTACTACAGCAATTATCTATGTTTTATTGGAAAACCAGATTCTGTTATTTGATACTCGGCAACGGTTGTTTATACCACGTTATACGTTCTGTTTATATGTAGGTATATGCACAAATCATCTGTAAACATAAAATAATATCCGACTGACATATATACAGAACCCAAACTAGAGCGTCATTTAAATACTAAAGTCTAAATTTGAAATTTCCTTATTCTTTGTAATGGCGTGGGCCTCCGATAATTGATACTTAACAATAGCAATAGTTCCACCATTGGACGTCAACGCGACTCGTGATATTATTTATTTCTTATTTTATTATTTACGTACATACACACATATGAGACATGAAATGTAACTTGTGTTCAAAGGTACTGCTTCCTTCAAAATGAAATTTCTTCCAGGGGGATTCTATGATAGAAAAAGCGTTATAGTAGCAAAATTTAACGAGTATGAAGGAAAAAAAATCTAGATACATGTATATAAATGTATGATATAAATACACTGTCTACATAAATTGATTGTCAAAAATGTATATCATGAACACGGATACGGACCTCAACTTTCGTACTTCATTTGTTCGTTCAAATACAATTAAATTAATTCTATTTTATGTAAATCATCATCATCATCATCATCGTCAGCCCGTGTTCGTCTACTGCTGGACATAAGCCTTTCCAATATTGTGCCACCATATCCGGTCCTCGGCTCTCCGCATCCACCCGCTTTATGTAAATATAGTGGGTAATTTACTATCATAATGATTACCTCAATTATTATTTTTGATTTTTGCAAGAATAAGTGCTAAAACTAATTTTACGGTGACGCATTGATAAACAATAATTTAATCCAAAATAGACCTTCTGGTCTATGCAAAAGTGCGCTAGCTTACGAAAAAATAGTTATTTTAGTTTATTTTAAAAACTTTAATTAATTTTAACAAATCCAACTGCCATTTTGAAGAATATGTTTAGTTAATACAGAAAATTTAGAAACATGAATCGGTCCCCTTACTCCAAAAAATGTAAATCTCTGTTTTAAAAGAGGCTTCTTTGATATTTTTTTTTGTGTTTCAAAAGTTAACCAATCGTGTATCGCTACTGGCAAAATAAAGTCAATGAAATGAAGAATCAGGTTACCAAATATCATTTTCATACGTTTTGAAGTCACTTGGAAAAATTGAGATCCCTGGCGTCAAAATTTCCAATACGTCGCCTTAAAAAAATGTGATTATAATGATAACATGACACGGAAAATGTAATTAATGTAATATCTTAACTGGTTAATATTTTATCATGGTTGCTATTAGTCAATACTGCGCAGACGCATGAAACGTTCATTCTTCATTTGACGGTTGACGCCACGCAACTGCGGGACTGCTATGGACGCTAAATGTCGCGTAAACAAACGGGTGGCTTCATGCGTACGTTTATAGGATTCCTTAGTTAATATATATATATATATAATCTTTCTATACGTGTGTATGTCATTGAACTCCTAAATGGCTGGGCCGATTTTGGTAATAATAATAATAATATAATAATACTCCAGACAATTACACAGATTGTGTGAGCATAAACTAAGCAGTAAGCTTGTACTATGGGTACCACACAACGAACTCTGGGGGAGTTCCTAGTAACACCCAGACTCCAAGTCAATTTAGAAAAGTTCGTTTCCTAAATTGACCTGACTGGGGATCGAACCCGGGACCCTAGCTTGGAAAGCAGATGCATACGCCACTGCGCCAACGGGCCAGTCATATTTGAAATTTTTTGTGTGTGAATGGGTCTCTAAATGGTGTTAGATTCACAAACGGACCCGGTATGTAGCTCTGCAAGTGGGTTCTAGGGTTTTTTTTTCATTTCGGACAGGACAACGTCCGTCTGGTCCGTTAGCATAGTATAATATACAATCATACATACTACATATGTTCACGCCGTGTCCCTAACAGGGTTGTCAGAGAGGACTTAGCGCCAAGCTTCGCGGTTCTTACACACTTCCTTCGCCTCTTCGAATCTCATCATTCTCCTCACGCATAATATAATATATATAGTTTCTTAATACCCAATAATAATAATTTCGCCAAGCCTGTTCGTCTGTCTATCACAGCTAATAAAGCTATACAAATTAACGAGTAATAGTCGATCAACTTATAAAATGTATTTATATTAGTAAAATTTCGTAAAAATGCATAGATCATAATGATTCAGATATGGCGTTTAGGCAATAAGTTGAAACTAGATGCATTTTAATTTGGTAATGTTATTTACTATCACAAACTTACATTATTACATTACATTTGCAGTTGGAGAATATAAGAGAACATGTTTTAAAATTAACTACAATTGATTTTTAAAATTAATTATAGTTTTTAATATGAACGAAAATAACTGGTTATTCGTATTTCTAGTAAGCTAGTATAGTTTGTATAGTGTAGAAGGTATATTTTAGATTAAGTTATTGTTTATCACTGCGTCACCCAGTGCGGTTTTGGAAGGTAAGCTATAGGTATACCATCGCGGTTATATAACACTTGATATTAGTAAATATGTTAAAATTTTTAGACATTTTGAGACATTTCCTAGTGCATTTTTTTTCTTCCCGGTACCGCTCTATTGGAATTGTTTTGAGAATATTAATCTATATTTTTTAACCTGTATAATCCTGTCTCCTACTCTCATATTCCTCTTTTCTTTTCATCATCTCTTTAGGTATACTCGTAATTTTAACTCTGTTCTCCATACTTGTGATACACCGTGATTATGACTTAGATTTTTCTGTCTTTTTAAAACTCTTTTATTTTCAAATACAGCGTGTTGTGACATGTTCACTTCTATGCAGCATGGGCGTAGGGTCATTGTTAACGACTTTTACTCTGACTTGTTCCTCTAAGTCCTCACCTGTAGCTCTCATTTCAAGCCTGTTTTGTGCCTTCTCAATATATTACGACAGAAATCTCTGGAGAAAAATACGTTTTGTGACTTCACGAATGTTTTCACACAGTCTCATCGAAGTAAATAAACTCATGTCAGATCCATGAAACTTTTTCGAATATATAGTTGTTCAGTTCGCTAGCTCTGTTGTTAGATTAATTAAAAAAGGGAAGATTCTTTTGTTTGAAGAATCTTCTTCAAGCAAAAGAAAAGGGGATATTTGATATCAGCGATTTGCGGGTGGACCTCGTAGATTGAGCGTTGATGAGTCATAATACGAATGACTTCAGCTTGTCTTTTTTTTTTTTTTTTTTTTTTGTTTATCGGAAGGGAAGAAACTCCGCACGAGCACCCAACCGCCTCCGACGCCTCACGAGAGGACGTCGGGCGCGACCGGGTAGTGCCGGGCTCGAACCGGCTAAAACTACCCTCCACTCGCCACTTGACCCTAGAGGCCGTCGTAGCGAACCGGACGCGTAGTGGGGAAGCACAGAGAGCGCTCCGCCCGGAAAAGTCGACAATGCCTGAGGGCCCCTCCGTCCGGGGAGTACCCGGGACGGAGGACGGAACCTCGGCTCAGGATATCGACAGGGAAAGTTGCACCTGCGTGCCGTCGAGAACCTATACGGGTGAGGGCCGGTCCCAAAGTGGTTATGACCGGCCGGCATAATATCATCGGCATAAGGCCCGAAATGGTGAGTGCCTAACGTGTAACTCAGCGCGCGCTGAAGGCTCGCGCTCAAGTGTGGCACTACCTGTAAGTGTGTTTTTATTTTCTAATAGAACCTACTATATAGAAGGCCCTAGTGAAAACGCGAATGACGCCGACGCCCTCTACCGGGGGGCGGTGTTTTGTCACATTGCATATGTTTGTGTTGTTTTGATCGTACGTCTTGTGTCGTAAAGTACAAGAAAACGGGTAGGTAAATAATTAACAGAACTATTTAACTTGGAATGCGCTGATGGCGCTTAGAAGGCGTTCATGGCGGATGATGATCTGGAGACGAGCTCCCCAGTCATTACCCGCCGTACGCAGAGACGCGGCTAGTTCCCTAACCTCGTTTACATCGAACATAGAAGCGAAGTCACGCACCAACGCCAAGTCCTCCATGAGACCGGTCGCGTCACTAGTCGGCGCGGCCGGAGGGGGGGGACGAACTGATTGTTTAGGGCCGGGCCGCCGTGGAGGCGACGCAGCCTTGGGAGGCGCCGGTTTATCGGCGACGATATTAGCCCAAGTGGGCACGGGAGCGGGGAGCGCGGAGGGCGCGGGGGCGGACGGTGTGGTGAGCACCGAAGTACGCTTCGCCGCAACAGGTCGCGCAGAGGGCGCGGGGGGTGCGGCGGAGGCGGGGGTGGGGGGGGACGCCACTTTAGGCGCCGAACGGGCGTTGGAAGGTTGCACTTTTGGCGCCGCGGCCTTACGGGCCGCTACCCGCCGACCCCCGCGCTTTCCCGTCCGTTTGCGGTTACCCCGCGGGGCCTTCGAACATCCGCGATAGTTCGCGGGATGTCCGACCTCCCCGCAGAGCACGCACTTCGGCGGTTCTGAGCACGGGGCACGGCGGGAGCACTCCGCAGTGCCGTGGTCGCCCGCGCATTTGACGCAGCGCGGGCGGGCGAAGCAATTACGGGCAGAGTGCCCGTAGAGCTGGCAGCGATGACACTGCCCGACCTTGCCCTTCCTGTGAGGGGCTTCAAAGGATAAGCCAGAAAGCTGGCAGACGGTTTTTAGGGAGAAGATACGCTTCCCCTCTGGAGATCGGTCCGCGACTACCAGTACAAGATTGTACGGGATACGCGGTGAGGAGCCTTTGTAAAGGCGGTGGACTTCGTGGGCGGGAATGCCCTGAGAGCGGAGGTCGTTGAGGACGGCCTCCGTGGGAATCTGGGTTGGGATGCCACGAATGACAACCCGAAGTTGACGGTCCTCTTCGAGCGCATAGGTGTAAAAACCTATTTTGCGCTCTAGAAGTAGGGCGGTCAGTTGCCTAAAATCGGCAACGGTCTGCACCTGCACTTTAATGCCGGTGCCGAGGGGCTTTGCGTGTAGGAAGTTAATCTTCCTACTGGTCATCAGTGCGCTCAGAGTGAGCCACTGGTCGACATCGCGGATGAAGACGGGAGGCGGAGCCCTAGTCTTTGGCGCGGCGGCGGCCGAAGCAGGCTGCGCGCTAGACGTCGAGGCCGAAACCGAGGTCTGAGAAGCGGGAGCGGGGGCGGCGGTTTTAGGAGACCGCGGGGTCGGAGGACGAAGAGGGGGGGTCGGCGACTTACGTGGCCGATCACCCTTGGCCCTAAAGGCCTTCGTCGGAGGACTCGGCGGAGGTGAGTTGGACTTTCCGCGCGAGGGAGGGGGGGTGGCGCGCTTACGTTTATTACTAGGAACGACGCGCCAACTGTTACCGGCAACGGGGGCGGTATCCATCGCCTCCCCCACCCCAGAGGTACAGTCTTCGCCAGACACCGAGCGGGCAGCAACAGAGGCCGCCCCCTCGTTATCCGACTCAGACTCCTCCGAGGAGGAGGCGGACGAGAAATACTCTGACTCGGAGGTCGCGGACATGGTTTCCACCTCGGCTTGCACCTCGGCTGCCACCCTGACCGCGTCCTCCGTACGTGAAGTAGTGGGAACGCTAGAGTTCGCAGAATCGATCATATCTCTAACCCTCGCCTCTAAATAGGCGTGGTGTTGGGGGTATTTTGAGCGAGCGGCTTTAAGAGCGGAGATAAACCCGTCATAACCGAGCTCATCTATCCCTTCCAAGTCGGCCATGAGATTAGATAATGACATGGTGAATAGGGAGCGTGTACCTATCCCTCCCCGCCGGGGTTAGGCAGGGGGGGTGTGTCCTAACGTGTGCCCTGACTGTGTCCCGGGTCGATCTCAATGTACCCGGGGTGAATACCTAAAAACTCTTAGGTACTATCTAACTTCACAAGAGCGGGCGCTCGGCCGAAGGAAACGGAGCTAACTCACGAATTACTCCTTTAACCGCACCGAGCGTCCGACGCTTCCGGTTTCACGCTTCCCTGAAGGGGAAGCGCGACCCACCGGGTCAAGGTCGCGATCGGGTGCGTTGGCACCGTTAGGATCCCCCGATCGCTAAAAACGACTAAAAATGTAGTCGTAAGACGTGTTTATTCAAAAAGAAACGGTGACTGTCCACCCCCGCGAAGCGTAATGATAATTACGTGCGGGAGTGTAAACGGTGCGCAGCGCGAAGCAACACGTGCCGAAAAGGCGCGCGAAAGTACCGCGCGGACAAAAGGTCACGCGGTAAAAGAGGGAGTAATACGGCGCTAGCGATTACGGCGCGCTAAAAAGCACGCTCGCCGGCAACCGTAAAACTAACACGCCCGCTATGAAGCGAGCGAGGGACCGTCTATAAAGAAGACTTAATAATAACGCGACAACTCGAAAAGCGCGCGAAACGTAATACGAACGAGTACTACGCACCGTAAGACTGGAAAACTTCAGCTTGTCTCATTTCCTGTACTGTTTATTATGTTCTTCTATCTCTGTCGCTGCTGGCGCAGAATACCTATACAACACAGGGGACTGTCACTGTAAGTGATGTCTGCTGAAAGGGTTAATCCATCACAGCACACACTCGTAAACAATGTTTTAACATTTTTTTAAAAAACAATAACGGTTCTACAATTCATACTGCATCGATGGATTTTTTTTTACACATAGTTAAAAAAAATCGAAAATTAATGCGATTATTATACCTTTTCGCCTTGACTTTTCGGTCGAATGGTATCAGCCGTGATCACAAGCAAAATGTCATAGCGACGTTCACTGTGTTTGAGAGAGATTTTTTTATCATCTACCGGCGATATTTGTAAATAATTTTTAGGACTCCTACACACTATACTCACGGTAACCACACATTTAACATTGAATCATTGGGTTCCATGCCATCGATAATTTATGATATAGTTTAAATGATTGTTTGCTGAAATTTGCTCCTTCTCTAATTATTATTCACCGAAGATACGATTCTGCGTAAAAAAGTGTCTCATCTTCTCATTCTGGTTTAATCTTTGATTTTGTTAGTAAAAACGGCTTGTTATTTACTTCGAAACTGTATTTAGTTATCGTTAGACGTATTGTAATACTTGTTTACGGCTCGTTGATTAACGTCTATACAAATACTAACATGAGATGTCTTCTTTACCCTTGTCGCAGAAAGAAGCTATTTTCGTATTTATATTTTATTTTAATATAGTTTAATTATGAAATTTAACTTATTATGAAATCTAGTTATTTCACTCCTCCAGAATTGAAAGGTAGTGTGATGGGTATGATATGTGATGGTACAGTGGTAAATTGCCTTTTGTGCACTGACGATGCTGTGCTCATAGCACTATCAGAAGCGGAGTTGGAAATACTAGTTACGTGCATGAAAGAAAACTGTGAAGTAAAAGAATTGAATAGGAATGTGAACAAAACTAAGGTTCTGATTTGAAAAGGGAGACGTACAGACAAAGCGGGAGGTATGGGTAAATGGAAAATGTCTAGAACAATTGAACGAAATTGTATATCTGGGGAGTGCGTTTTCGAGAGATGGAAAATGCGAGTTGGATGTGGAGAGACAGGTAGCAGCTGGCAATAAAGTGACCGGAGCTCGGTCGGCGCGGTGACACACTTGCGGAAAAACTAAGCAATGAATAGATACGCAGTACAATAGGGTTGTATGAAAGTTTTATTGTAAAAATGAAGAAAGTAATGCTAAGATGGAAAGAATGTGTGATGAAAAACTGACAAAAAAGGTCTATAGAGCAAAAGTGAGCGGTAAAAGAAGCCAAGGAAGGTTGACTTATGAAAATCAAATAGCCAGAGTGTTAGCAGACGGAAATGTCAAAAGCACTCGCATACCTAGGCGAAAATATGTGAGGAGAATGATGAGATTTGATTCCTCAAATCTTCGTGCACTTCGTGCGCTTCCGCGCCCGAAGAATTTAAGGCCAGCGATGCTCGGCACTCCATTCTCTCTGACTATCCCTTAGGGATACAGCGTGAAGATATTTACGTATGTATGTAATAATACTCCAGACAGTTACACAAATCGTGAGTTCCTAAATTAAATACTAGGCCTCGTATTACGTGTACCATACAACGACCTGAGGGAGCTCCTAGTAATACCCAGACCCCAAGCCAATAAAAAATAAACCCGGGACCCGGCTTGGAAGACAGATGCTCTGCCACCGCACTAACGGGCCTGTCAATTAGGTACACGACTGCACATAATCTGTACTATAGGTACAGATAAATAAAATTGAAGTATCTGTTTCTAATTTCGAAATAAAGGCTTGTATTAATTGCTCATTACCAAAATTTAAGCACACGTCTTTTCAATATTTGTCTCTCTGCCTGTTTGTTTGTTCAGTTTATCTCCGAAACGGTTAAACCAATGATTGTACTTTCAATAGTAGGAGTACTTTTCAGAGTCTAAATTCTAAGAAGTTGAGTCTTAAGACCCAGCTGTCAAAATTTTGAGGGTTTTTAAATAAGTTTGATGAGGCGGGCACACGTTTAATTAATGTGAAATTTAAATATACATTTCTTTGTACATTTTTTATCCACTGTCTAAAACCATAACATAATTTATGTATTTTCGTTCGATACTTAGTTTTCTGTAATGCGATGCCTTTTTTAAAGATTTATAAGTATTTCTACTTACTTGAGTAAGTTACATAAAATTGCGGCTAACAGATAGACAGTTTACTAAATACTAGCTTAAGGAAGATCTTATTATACGAATTAATATTCCCGTTATAACGATAAATGTCGCGTTCGGGTGGCGGACTGTGAGGGCGAAGCCTACGCGAGAAACTCTTTTGGGAGCTTGCTCTTAATCTGGCTATTTTTTATTTAGTAAAAATCCAAATTTAATGAAGGTGAGATTGTGGAGCACGTCTAGTGAGTAAGAAATGCCGCTATACAATGTATGTAGCGGCATCCCTTTCTGACTGTGATCTATCAGAGATTCTCATTCGAATATCGTTCTGGGGCTTTAGTGTTTATTACTAAAAGACAAAATAAACAACCGAGATTGGTCAATCGCTCTAGGCCACTGCTGCTTCACGACAACGCAAGACCACACACTGCACAACAAACAACCACTAAGTTAGATGAGCTACAATTGGAATGTCTGCGACATCCACCGTACTCCCCGGACCTTGCTCCAACAGATTACCATTTTTTCCGGAATTTGGACAACTTCTTACAAGGAAAAAAATTCAACTCCGATGCGGCAGTCCAAACCGCCATCAAAGAGTTTATTGATTCTCGCCCCCATGGTTTTTTTAGTAAAGGGATCAATGAACTACCTATGAGATGACAAAAGTGCATAGATAACAACGGTGCATATTTTGATTAATTAAATATATTTTACAAAAAGAAAATTGACTTTATATTCCTCCCGTACAAAACGCCAATTTCATATGTAAGGACCCAATACATTCAAAGTAACGCATTACATCTTTTAGAATTTGTGATTTACAGAGAAAGCAAAACGAATTCTCTCATGGCTTGTGTATGTCGAGCAGTAGACTACTTTAGATCGATGATGATAACATTGACTTCCATACAACACAATATATCATTATTTTTTGAACAGGGTACATGGTATACAAGGATATCGTGAAAGGGGGTATAAATCCGCCGAGGTTTCAACGTATCGCTGTTGACTGTTATATTGCACATGTAATAATTATGGGATACTATTATTTTGTTACTCATACAAAAAAAAAATTGATTTAATAAAAAAATATAAATTTTATTTGATTGCTACCTGATGCCCGCGACTTCGTCCGCGTTTTTTATTTTTAAAATAGCCTATGTCCTTCTTCAGGATTCAAGCTATCTCCATACCAAATTACATCGCAATCGTATAAACGGTATGGCAGCCCATAAAATGCGAACAAACAAACATGTTTCAAAAACCCCCAAAACACAATTCATTTTCACCTGAAAGGCTGAATATCAGCCATGTATCAGTCATGTGTCTATCTTCAGTCAGATATTATTCTAAGGTCAGAGAGTTCTATAATGTCAAATAAAGAAGTTTATTAAATTGTTTCATCCGGGCCGATAGACGGTGCCACGACGTTACTGAAGCGCGCTATAAATATTTGCACAAAATTATGAAATTCAAAATTTTTACAATATCTTACCGAAGTCAAATGCCAAACTATATCATAAGTCTAAAATAAGTCAATATTTTTGTAACCGTCTAATACTTAGTACTAAGTAGTCGACGACGGTGTATTAAAGCGTATAATACTGCTACTATGTGCTATGTTGTACAGTTGTAACTTGTACCCATCGTGGATTACCAAAAAAATAATTTGTTAATATGGGTAGTCGAACTCATTGTAGGTAACATAGGTAGTCGAGCTAATACACACTAGCTTTTGCCTGCGGGTGCGTCCACGAGGATTTCGAAAAAAATGTCAATGTAGTCAGTCTTATTGGGGCATTTTATAACATGGTTTAATATATGAAAGCAGCTTTGAATTAAAATTAAACAAAAAAATGTACAACCCTATTATTATGCCCTATATTTCATAGGGTTGCTAGCGACGTAAAAATGCTGATATTAGGGCTGCTTCACCTGTATATATTTCTTAAACTTAGAGATGTTACACTAGAACTATTGACTTTTGGCAAAGTTGTAGAACGCCATTTTTCGTTGCCACGGGTACTTTAATAGTCTTTCGCACTTGCCCATCCTTATTTACCTATCCTTTCGAAATAACCTTGTATAGATAGTACATACCTAGGAATTAAAGCGACCGCCTATTTAGGCAATAATAGTTAGTATACGAATTTAAATTTTTTTGAAGTCGTGCACTTTTCGGTACCATATTAAGGACCACAAACACAACGTACAAGTTTGTGCTTTACACAGCGAGGTTGCTTACTGGAAATAAAATCGCTAGATGGCGCAGCAGTCCGATGTAATTGCATGATTATTCACTTTTTATCACATATATTATTTGGACATAGGTTACTTAACGTAAGGAAAGCGTTGTAAGACCTTTAGATACGCTTATTTCAGTTTTAAATGTTTACCATACCACGTAGAATGGTCGATAGTTTTAAATTTAATGTTTTAATTCATCACTTTTTCTCGTTTTTTTTTCACAATACAATTTTTAGGGAATCTATAAACTTCCATTTCTTTGCAGTGAGAATATAAACGTGTCACATTTTGATACTTGTAAAAACTATTTTTTGTATTTGATATCGTTATATCCAAAACCATTGTTCTACGAAGTTAGAAAGTTGTGCCAACTTCCCTATTGGTGTAATTACATGGAGTATATACTTTATATGATATATATGCTGGCTTTATCCGCGACTTGTCCGCGTGGTGGTGACTTACAACGAAGGGGATAGCATAAAAATCTTCTCCATGAAAAATACACGTGCCAACTTTCATGGTGATCGGTCAACCGCTGCCGGAGTTTAGCGATTACATACAGACAAACATCCATTTTTACTTATGCAGATAATATATTATATACCTAGTATGTCCGTTTGGTACAATACAATTGGTACAATGTAATTCACTTTAATCTAATTTCAAAATGACCTAGAGATTTGGAACTAAAAAAAAGAACTAGATTTCAATATAATATTAGCTCGCTTTTCTGTCTGTTTATTCGTTATGGCGATGCGAATAATGTAACCTAAAATAAACCTTTTGCTCTATACAAACATGCGCGAGCGAGCTTACGAAAAACAATTATTTTAGTTCATTTTAAAAACTATAATTAATATTTAAAAATTCAACTAGCATTTTGAAGAATATGTTTAGATTGAACTATACAGGAACTTTAGACACATAAATCGGTCCCGTTACTCCGAAAAATGTAAATCTCTGTTTTAAAAGAGGTTTCTTCGATATTTTTTTTTGTTACAAAAGTTAACCAATCGTGTATCGCAACTGGCAAAATAAAGTCAATGAAATGAGGAATCAAGTTACCAAATATCACTTTCATACGTTTTGCACTCACTTAGAAAAATTGAGATCCCTGCCGTCAATATTTCCAATGCGACGGAACCCCATTACTAAGTGTCTCTGTAATAGTAAGGAACGTAGAGAGTTTAGTTATAAAACTCACTCAACAGTTCTGTTTGTAACTTAGGCGAACTAATTCATGCATTAATTTTATTATTGTCAATTGGATATGACTCGCGTTTTTCATTTTAAGTCTTTCAAGTATTTTCATGGTCATTTAAAATTGTTTTATACTTATATATTTTATTATTCATTTATTAATAACAAAAAAAGTTTATACATACATATGTTAATATTTACAAACTTAAAACTACACATTATCTTAAATAATAAACTTTCTTAAAGTTGCCGCTTAGAAAGCTGTCATTGCTTAAGGTACCCAGCAGACTGGCAGCATTGCCTCTTTGAATAGCCAAACTGATTCGTTGGCGGAAGAAGCTGCCAGCCCGGCGGTCTCCCGAAGCCTCGACCAGTCTCTTACAAATATCAGAAACCAGTCGATGGGCTTCGGGGCCCCAGGGACCCAAAGTTTCAACTGCAAAGGGCGTAAATATGAAACTCTCAGAGAGAGTCGCATACTTACATATTTTATTTATATATTTTAGTATTTACTCCATTTTAAAAATATGGTATTATACAATATTTTTTTTAAATATAATAATTTTGTATTGAAAACAAATGTCAAAATCTTGTGAACTACGAGACGATAAGCTGTGATCGGATTGAATACATCCGATCATGCTTTGAAAATTCGCTAGCGGAAAGGCCATGCGACATGGTCACCATTTAAGTAATATTGTACTCAACTATCTGACTGACTGTCGCAGGTCTAGGTAAATTACTGGTCTGTAACCTGCGTACCATATTTTTATTTATGTTTTTATTTTCTATCTCTTGTTGGCAACCACGTTTCAATTTCAAAGAACGATACTAAGGATAGGTTGTCGTTTCCGATCGGAACTCGGTTCGTTGGATCACTACGAAATAATTGGGTTACGGTTTTGGCCGCGGCATTGGTGTCTCGCAACGTCGTATTTTTAGACGGAAAAGAAACTTGGGGGCCGCGGGCGCGAAATGTTGCAATTAGAGGACGCAAGGTCAGGGGTCCCGAGGTGAACTGGCACCTACAGTATCTAGCAGAAATAATTAGTCCAGCGATCCTTGGTTCTACCTCTTGTTCTTTTACCGTCCGAACCATTCCACATTGGGGCCAAATTTTCCTATCTTTCGTCTGTTGTACTCCTTGTACATTCTAGGTTCCCAAACTTATTTTGTCTACGGAGTCGAGAGCTCATGCAGTCGTTGTCTAAGATGCCTCCTAGCTAAATGAAATTACAAATAACCCCCCAGGCCTCTACATAACGCTCCCATTTTTTTTCTGGGTCTCTTACCGCTCCCCTCTAGGCCTGCAACGCCCACAGGGGGGCGTTATCGCCCACTTTGGGAATGGGTGTTGTACATGGATATGTGTCCTGTCAATGTATGTCTGACTGCATCTTGTAATGTGAGTTTGTAAAATGATACTCAACGCGATCTCAGTAGACACAAATGTATATATACGAAATTAAAACAGCGTTTTACAACGTGATTCAAACGTGTGACAGAATAACAGCAGGTGTTACCGCTGGAGGTGATCGAATTGCTTCGAGGCGCGACGCTGTCGGTGGTGTCAAGCGCATGGGTGTAATATTTACTGACTTTCTTCCCGGACGCCACGGACGCGTGTATGAGAAAATGAATTTTCTTCATAAATTTTGCTTTTCGCAAATTTTTCAGATGTTTTAATAGTTATTCTGCTAGATATTCATCATAGAAATCAATTTCATGTGATGAATTCCTAAAATCTTTAGTTATTTCCGCTCAAACTCAAAAACCAGCAATCGACGCGTGTTTCGCCTCTCAACGATGCATCCTCAGGATATACCAGAGATTGGGCTCGGTGAAAAGATTTAGGAATAGGAATAGGCGGAGAGAAATGCAACAAATCAAAGATCATAAAAATTGGTCCAGTCGTTCTTGAGTTATAAATGGTGTAACTAACTGGACTTCATTTTATGTATTTAAGATCACAAATAAATATAATTGTTATGTAATTTACGACTTCATAAACGCACAATTTATGTCTCTATTACATAATAAAAGGCAATGCTGCCAGTCTGCTGGGTACCTTGAGCAAAGACAGCTTTCTAAGCGGCAACTTTGAAGAAGTTTATTATTTAAGATAATATGTAATTTTAAGTTTGTGAATATTAACATATGTATGTACTTTTTGTTAATGTAAATAAAAGGTTATAATTAGTTGAGAAATACGATAAAAGCCTTCTTAAAATTATTCGTAGTCGATTTGCAGAAAAACATTTGTTTTGCTACAAATAACAACAACACAGAGGTCTACTTATAGTTGGTATTGGTGTGAAATATTATTAGTAATATTGTTCATATTCATATTTTCATTTATTTAACAATTCAATACGTATATACTCGTACCTATCTAAACGTTAATATTTTTACAAACTTAAATTTAATTATCTTTAATTATAGACTTCCTTAATATCGCCGTTTAGAAGTTATTTAATTTTTTTATTTAAGTTTCAGAGTTACATAGTCAGTGACCAAAATGAAACCCATTAAATTTCATCACATAAGTCTGTCTGTCAGTCGATGCATTCCGTCGTATTTGCACCTACTGAACTGAAATATATAACACAGCGTAAAACTTAAATTTGAAGCGAGAAATGAGAATGAAATAATGCATATTTTGGACCTGTATTTTTTTACAATTTAACTTCGTACGGAACCCTTAATATGTGTCCGGTAGGCTGTTAGCCTAGTTTTTATTTTTTAAACCTTATCTATGCTCCGCGGTTTCGCCTGCGTTAAATTTGGTATTTTTCTTGTATAAAAAGTAACTTATATTACTCTCTGAAAAATCCTCTACCTAGTAATGAAGATTTTGTCAAAATCCATTTAGCCGTTTCGGAGATTAGCGTGGACAAACAAACAATCAAAATATAAAAACCGCGTGTTTGGGTTTTGATGACGTACAAATAACTATATGAATTCAACAGAAAGCATTCGATTTGAAATCACGAACATTCATTTTTATTTGATTGTATAAATTTAAAACTGAAGACTAAAATTTTAAATTTAAACAATCTCAAATAAAATAAATACTTGCCTAGATCGATTACAAATTATTTCATTCGGTCAAAGTAATGCCACAAATAAACAGATTAACACCCGTGGTTCCCTGGACGTTGCGAGTGTCCATGGGCGATCGGTGATCACTTTCCATCAGGTGACATCTTGCTCGTTTGCCCCCTCTGATATAAAAAAAAAGGCTGACAACAGTGTCAAACGGTGTTGAGATGCGATACTTCATAATTAAAATCGAGGTAGTAATATCGTTTCAAGGTGTCCACGCGATGTCTTGTAAACTATCGCACGACAATGCGTAAGTGGACCTATAGCCATCCAAATAGCCGTCGGCTCTGCCAACTGATTCCATTCATCACGAGCGCCTTACATCATTCGTATTTAAAGCACTAACTACAGAACTTTGCGTAATCAAAAGATCTATTACTGTTTTGATGGATGCTTTTTTAAGTCACTTCGTGAAATGTGGAAAACTTTAACTATACAAATTGAGAAACGGTTTATTCTGGTTTTGCACCGATTTCTGTTTCTCTGGGTGATTCTGGATGCAGAAAGTTAAACCCTTAAATGATTCCTTCAAATTCTTATCGACTCCGAGAAGTTCATTATTTCGAGTGTTTGCTTGAATTGCGTGAACGATATGTAGTACATACATACATATCTTCACACCGTATTCCTAACGGGGTAGTCGGAGAGGACGGAGCGCCAAGCGTCGCGGTCCTTACATACTCTTTCGCTTCCTCAAATCTCATCATTCTCCTCACACATTTTCGCCTAGGCATGCGAGTGCTTTTGACATTTCCGTCGGCTAACGCTCTTGCTATTTGATCTTCCTAAGTCAACCTATGAATGTATATACGATATGTAGTCATCAGTAAAATTTCGGACTTGCACTTTAGGTCTTCACTTAAGCAAGACCAAACAAAGTAATGACGAGAAAAATCAGTCTTAGTCTTGCAATCACGAATTGGTCTAAAGCCTGCTTAAATGTAAGACAAAAACTTTCGCTCGTTACTAGGGTTGCCACTCGTACTTTATAACTGTACTGTACGTTATTTTGGATGTACTTAATACTTTACGAGAGCAATAAAGTAGGTGAAAATACTTCATTTCACTTTTAAAGGTTTCTTTTTATAGTTTACTAAACGAAATAATAGTATTAAGGTTTAACACTATTGTTTATCAAATCTAAATAGTCGCTTAACAGTTAAACGATTTTTACATGTTTACAATTTACAATTACAATTGGCGTTTCAGATAGCGTTCAAAATTGAAATCATTGTTCATGGCATTTATCGATGCGATCGGCACGCTTATTACGTAACTTGCAGGCAGCATGCGACATCTAATATCGCGCGATATCTGCTGTCAAAACGAGAGTTCGTGTAATGTAATTTGTTTGCGCTAAATCTACCGCGAAAAGTGCATTTTACGCTCATATAATAATAGACACGCAATCGTCATACAAGATACCAATTCTTTATTACAATTAGTCACCGGTCGCGTTGTGATCGCGTGGCTGTCGCTGTTTGCAAGTTTGTAGGTAATAGTCTCGCGGGATGTGGGCATAGAAGCTGACTACGCGACCGCTGCCTTTGCACGCGATGGATGACCAGCACAGATTTTGAAACTTATCACATAGTACAAATATTTATTAGTTATTTTATTATAATGTTTGCTTTAATTTCATTTACTTAAAATATTCACAAGAGTTAAATATCTATATTCAATGAAGAAAATTTTATCCTTTATGCTCCTACGTTTAAGTGTAATCAGTGGCTTTAACAATATGGCCAGGAGTGTAGACAAGTCTAGGCCCCATTTCTTATAATTTGCCCTGTTTACCTGTTGATAACTAAAATGAGAATAAAATACTTAAAAGTACCTATCTAGTTCTACAAAGACGTACTTAATAACAAAACAAGACACAAAAGGAAACATTTGCTGAAGAAAAAATCCAGAATTTGGAGACAAAGCAGTCTATTTATATTTTTATTTTTGTTCGTTAATGATGTATGACTAGAAAAAATAACAAAATAATGACAAATATATCTGTATAAAATGAAACCAATTGTATACACAAGCTGTATTATCATACAACGTATTTAAAAAACGTATTTAAGCAAGGCTGACTTGTGAAGATCGAATAATGAAGTTTATATAAGACCTAGGTGTTAGGTACACATCTGTGTACAATAAGACAGGCACAGTACGACCAGGGCTACAAAGTAGGCACTCTCCTCCCTGCCTATCCCCAGTAGGGAGGTCCTCTCATACAACTTGGCGGCTCTACCAGCGCCATGGACACGCTGACGGACACCCAATTCCGCGCGTTCGTGATGGCTCAACTCGAGTCATCACACTCCCATATTCGCGACCTGTGGGACCACCGGGTCTCACCCGCGCCCCGCGCCCCCACCCCCGCGTCTTACTCGGCCGTTGTTTCCGCCGCCGCTACAGTCGCGAAGCCCCTGCCGCGCGAACCAACCAAGCCGGCCCCCGTTAGCGATTCGCCCGCTTCCCCTGACCCGACGGAGGCTTCGGACTCCGAAGAGGAAATGGACATAGCGCTTCCCTCCTCTGCGGAGGACGAGGCCACTAAGAGCGCCGATTGGCGCTTAGTGGTCAAGAGGAAGCGGGCGAATTCCCCGAGGGAAGGCGACACGCCTAGCCCGCCCCCCAAAACGACGAAGGCGGCCCCTCAGGCCTCCGGAGCTCCCGCGGCCCCTCTGGCCGAACAAAAAGCGCCTGCCTCACAGGCCACCCAGGCCCCTCAGGCCGACAAAATCAAAACACCGCCGCCGGTGTTTATTCAAGAAAAAGCGTCGTGGGATAGGGTCTCTCGGGCCTTAGACGCGCGCCGCATCAAATTTGTTTCCGCCCGCAACACTGCACAGGGCATTAAGGTGCAGGTCCCCACCCCGGCTGACCATCGGGAGCTCACAGCGCTCCTACGCTCGGAGCGCATAGGGTTCCACACTTATGCGCTCCCGGAGGAGCGCCAGCTTCGCGTGGTCATCCGCGGCCTCCCCAAGGAGCTCCCAGAAGAGCTCATTCTCGGCGACCTTAAGTCGCAAAACCTGCCGGCGCGTGAAGTCCACCGCCTTTACAAGCCCCGCTCGAAGGAGGCCTTCGACCTCGTGTTAGTCGTACTCGACCTCTCCCCCGAGGGAAAGGCCGTTTTCAATATAAAATCAGTGTGTAGGATTTCGGGCCTCTCCGTAGAGGCCCCGCACAAGCGCGGCACGGTGGGTCAATGCCACCGCTGCCAACTGTACGGGCACTCGGCCCGCAACTGCTTCGCACGGCCTAGGTGCGTCAAGTGCCACGGAGACCACGGCACCCCCGAGTGCTCCCGCACGCCGGAGACGTCTGACCCTCCCGGTTACGTACTGTGCGGAGAGCTCGGACATCCCGCGAACTATCGCGGATGCCCGAGAGCTCCGCGCCGTCGCCGCCGCGGGGGTAAGTCGCGCCGAGCCGGCGGAGCACATCAGGGCCAACGCCGCGGCCCCCCTGTGCACCCAGTCCAACCTAAGGCCGCCCCTACCGCGACCTCCGCACCCACACGGCCCGCGCCCTCTGCGCCAGCCAAGCCCGCGCCCTCCGCGCCGTCACAACTCGCGCCCTCTGCGCCGCCACAACCCGCGCCCTCCGCGCCAACTCAACCTGCGCCCTCAGCGCCGAACAAACCCGCGCCCTCAGCCTCGACCAAACCCGCGCCCGCGCGCGCTCTACCGGCCCGAGAGACCATAGCGCCGACGCCAGCACAACCACCGCGGCGTAAGGGGCCCGCGCCTCAAGCGCGTTCAGTGGCGCCGGCTCCTTCAGCGCCGGCGTCCGATCTCCTCGGCGACATCCGAATGCTCGCCGACCTCGTTAAGGACATTAACCTCAACGAAATTAAATTAGTCGCGCGTAAAATCCGCGACTGTAGCGACGAGATGGGACGGCTCATCATACTCGCCGAACACGCGTCCCTTCTGGACAGCCTAAGCCGCTTCACGGCGCCCCCTCGTAGGTTATAAAACCGGGCACCCACGAGTCAACTCCCTCCGCGCGCATCAAACCGCGCGGGCTCTCAATCTCATTTTTTAACGCGGACGGACTCCGCAGGCAACGCGATCTTCTTCACGAGTTTACGCGAGACCACCAAATAGATATAATGCTAGTGCAGGAAACCTTTTTGAAACCTAGAAATCGCGACCCCGGCCTCTCCGGGCTTAACATCGTGCGAAACGATAGGGTGCCCGCCCCCAAAGGCGGCACTGTTATCTATTACAGAAGGTCCCTGCACTGCATTCCGATCGATACGCCCGCCCTCGCCAACATAGAGGCGTCGGTGTGCCGGGTGGCCCTCACGGGGCACGCGCCTGTCACACTCGCGTCAGTTTATCTCCCTCCCGGTAAAGCGCTAATTAGAAGCAATCTAGAGGCCCTCCTAAATTTAGACGACTCTGTCATACTCGCCGGCGACCTCAACGCTAAACATCGTCGCTGGAATTCGCACACCACCTCGCGAAATGGCAGAGCTTTAGACGAACTAACCGATGTCCTTAACTTTGACGTTATCGCCCCCATGACGCCCACCCACTATCCCAGAGTTACAACACACAGACCGGACGTACTCGACATAGCGCTTCTAAAGAACGTAGCTCTAACGCTGCACTCAATAGAGGCGTTACACGAGTTAGACTCTGACCATAGGCCGGTATTACTCAAACTAGGACCTATGATAGACACTAGGACGCTCACAAAAACCGTGACGGATTGGCAGAGTTTAGACGAAACGCTAAACTCTGAGAATTCGCCGCGGCTTAACGCGATACCGGACGTTATCCGTTCCGCCGAGGACGCGACCGCGGCGATAGACGCGCTCACCGCTCACATCCGCGAATCGGTCTCCGCGTGCTCCCGTGAGGTCCCGGCGGCGAACGACCGCCGTTGGGAGCTCCCTGGAGACATCCGTCGGCTGATCAGAGCCAAGAACGCCGCAACCCGCGCTTACGACTCGTTTCCCTCAGAAACGAATAAACGCAACTTACGCGCCCTCCAACGCGAAGTCAAATACCGAATTTCCGAACTTAGGGATAACAGGTGGAGCGATCTCATGCGAGAGATCGAGCCGACGTTGGCCCGATCTCTCAAATCGGACACGTTCCAAACAATGCCGCCCCTGACGAAACCGAACGGACAGACAGCTTTCGACGATGTAGATAAAGCCGAACTCTTGGCCGACACTCTGGAGGCCCAATGCTCACCTAGCTCTCAGCCTGTAGATCAGAATCATTTAGACATGGTCAATCGCGAAGTAGGCTCCCTACCGCCCGCGACCGCCCCCTGCCAACTCAGACCCGCGACGGTTGACGAAGTTCAGGACATTGTCAAGGCTCTCAAACCTAGAAAAGCCCCCGGTAGAGATGGCATCTCCAACCGAGTAGTCGAAATTTTCTCGATGCGCCTTCTCGCGCTCTTAGCAGCCATTATCAATGCCGCCATGGCGAACCGCGTCTTTCCAGCCGCCTGGAAGGAAGCGATCGTCATCGGAATCCCGAAACCGGGTAAACCCCGCAGTAGCCCCAATAGCTATCGCCCAATCAGTCTCCTTAGCGTGCTAGGGAAAATTTACGAGCGGGTCCTTCTGGCTCGTCTCAAAGCCCACTTAGACACCTCCGGTCTCCTCATAGACGAGCAATTTGGCTTTCGAGCCAAACACTCGTGCATACAACAAGTGCACCGCCTCACGGAACACATCCTGGAGGGCCTTAACCGCCCGAGTCGCACTATAGGCACGGGGGCCCTCTTCTTCGATGTAGCGAAGGCGTTCGACAAAGTCTGGCACGCCGGGCTGGTGTACAAGCTGCGCCGGCTCGGCGTGCCTGACGATCTCGTACGCATAGTACGGGACTTTTTGTCAGACCGCTCCTTCCGCTATAGAGTCGAAGGGGTGCTCTCCTCTCCCCGCCCCATCAGGGCAGGCGTCCCACAGGGCTCCGTTTTATCGCCCACGCTCTACTCGCTCTACACGAACGACGTCCCCAAAACCCCCGGTGTAGAGCTCGCCCTATTCGCGGACGATACCGCTCTGTTCACATCAGACCGGAGTCGCCTTAGAGTCTCCCAACTTCTCCAAGTCGCGGTCACGAGCCTAGGCGAGTGGTTCCGTCTTTGGAGAATCGAAGTCAACCCCGAGAAAAGCGCCGCCGTGTATTTCTCGAGGGGAACGACGACCAGCCGCGCCCGCCGCGCTAACACTCTCAGAACAATCACACTTTTCGGCCAGGATATCCCTTGGACTAGGAAAGTCAAATACTTAGGAGTCACCCTTGACAGTGCCATGACCTTCGGCCAACACATCAAAACGGTCCGCGACCGCGCCGCGTTCGTCCTCGGTCGTCTCAACATGCTCATTTGCGCTAAAAGCAAAATGTCCCTCAGACATAAAGTTACCTTATATAAGACGTGCGTCAGGCCTATCATGACGTACGCCAGTGTAGCATTCGCTCACGCTGCGCGCTCTCACATCAACTCCCTCCAAGTTATTCAGAATAGATTCATGCGCAGGGCCACCGGTGCCCCTCCTTACGTGCGCAACGTAGATCTGCACTACGACCTAGAATTACCCTCTATAACTCAATATCTAAAAGAGGCGTCCCAACGCTTCTTTCACCGTTCTTCCTTACACGCGAATCCCTTAGTGGTCAGGGCGTCATCGTACACCCCCGAACGCCGCGTCCGCAAACGCTATCGTAGACCTAGACATGTGTTAGGCGACAGCGACGACGACATTACACGTTCGAACTCGAACATGCCAACCTACACACTACGACCGCACCGCCCCCACCGGCGGAGGCGAGGACGACCCCCGCGACACCCGTAGGGTCTCACGTTTAGAAGCTCGATCACTTAGCTCTACACGCACACACGCGGGCCTTAAGCCACATTGTAAACTGCCACGCGGAACACTAGGCACACTAACCGGCCCTCAGCCGTCTCGCCGGCCGGGTCCGCTAGAGGCCCGGCCCTCACCCGAATAGGAAGCCCGTTAAGATGCATGCAGGTGCGGAAAGCTCCCCTGGCGACGCCTTGAGCCCGAGGTCCGCCCTCCATACGAGGCATCCCTCGGCTGGAGGAACCCTCAGGCGGTCGACCATCTGGCAGGGCGCCTTCAGCGCTCGCCCCAACGCGACCTGTGACGCTGTAAAAGCCACTAGGGCTAACAGCAAAGAGGGGTTTTGTTTAGTCGGTTCGAGTCCGACACTCCCCAGTCGGCGTAGAGTCCGGCTGGGTAGCCCGCGGGGGTTTAATTTCGCCTCTCAGAAACCAAAAAAAAAAAAAAGATCGAATAACTAGTGTTAGCCGACGGAAATGTCAAAAGCACTCGTACACCTAAGCGAAAATGTGTGAGAGGAATGATGAGATTTGAGGAAGCGAAATAATTATGTAAGAACCGCGACGCTTGGCACTCTGTCCTCTCTGACTACCCCGTTAGGGATACAGCGTGAAGATATGTATGTATGTATGTATTTAAAGAACAGTATGTTCTTTAATACGTTTTGTGATAGGCTTTCGTTTCTCAACGTGTGATGGTCGTTCTCATTCAATAATCATTTAGATTTTTTATCGACGGTCTTCATGTTTCCATAGGCATACGAATGATCCATTTGTCGCTATGTAAATCAATATTTAGGACAGTTGAAACAGATACTGCGTAGTTTAGTGGGTTTATCAGTTAAAGCTCACTACATCATAACTTTATTCCGTATGGTACAATATGAAAATCACATGACGCCTGGCTACTGACTACCCATCAACTTCGATAAAGAAACTATGCAAATCTACCAAGAACATCAACCGAATGCCTTTTTTATTGATGTCTAATAACTTGACATACTTTAGACAACATACACACGTACATATATACATATCTACATATCTTTACACTTTATCCCTAACGGGGGCCAGCCAGGGTGGACGGAGCGCCAAGCGTCGCAAGCTGCGAGCGCTTTTGACTTTTCCGTCTAGACATTATATTTCCTATTAATATATAATTAACTACTATTGTTACAATAAAGAGATTGTGGAAGTTCTTATTTTGATTTTACGGTAGTAAACTAATTAATCTGTGTTTTGATGTAATATTATACATCAAAATAAGAACTTCAACAAAAAAGTCTATTGCAAACTCATTAAAAAAAAGTTTGTAATACTGTCTTTTGTACGTATCTTGCAACTAGTATGCAACTAGTTTTGATCTTTGAGAATTAAGTTCGTTATATTATCTGTCATTTATTGGTACAAGCGATATATCAAATCCTTAAATCGAATTTAAATAGTTGGTGCAATCCACCCTAAATGTCCTAAAAAGTGGAATAACAATTGTCTGTAGGTTTATTAATCTTCCCATAGTAACTTGTAGAAAAAGTCCTTCAGTATGTAAAACAATGAAAAGAATGCTATGTGGAGTGATGTTAACATATTACGCTACTAAGCGAGCAGTAAGAGTGTAGTTTATGACACAGTATCTCAGCCGGTAATCTTCTTAAATAAATATGTTCTCATGTACATGATTCAAGAAAAACGAAATTTGAAAAAAGCAAACATAATTTTTTACTGTCTAATCCCATTAGGTATCAATCGGATCCATCACAAAGACTTAGACAGCTATGTGATTTGTTAGTTTGAAATGCAATTAAGTTTTACATTGCATAGCGACGCAGTGCAGTGTATATTTGTCTCACTTTGTAACGTTATAACTGGGACAATATTTTACTTAGATTAGTACTAAGGTAGCCTATCTACCTCTTTTGTATTATAACATCATTGATGTAAATTGTAAACAGACAGATCAACGATATGCTTCGTTTGGTGGTTAGTAAAGTAACACCTACGGAACCTGCTCGAGCATTCATGACTGTGACTTGCTGGTTTTTTTTCAGACCATTACCAAAGGTCGTTATTAATACTACAAATCGATTCACATTTATCAAAGAGGATAACCTTCACTGTAAGACGTCAAATAGTGCTCTCTAGACTAGTCCAGGCGAGTGCGAATGAATGCTATTCAGGTACACGCCAGCGCCCACAAGACAATAGCTGTAATGCATATCGTATTACAAATAACTTAGTGGACATCAAGTTGAAGCGACATCAGTCGTGGTACACTTAGCACTGTGTCAGCTACTTGCTATGACGTTTAATTACACTTAATGACACCTAATAATACGCATTGAATGTTCTTTCATTGTTACTCGTGTTTCAACTCATATGAGAGCAGCAGACAAATAAAAATACATTGTAGATTAAGGGATGACATCTTGTCACTTATATGTATATCAAATTTTATTCATTTTTGTCTTTATGTAAACAAATGTGGCGACTATGATATTACATAACTAGAGATGGGCTAGGTCGCAAATGATCGATTCAGTTGTCATACTTATTAGTTATTAGTCAGAAAAAACATTTTTACAATTTTGGTCAGTTTGTGTGTTTGTGCTTCAGTAAAAACTAAAAACCATTATGAAATAAAAGGTCATGATAAGTGTAAAAATTTGTATTTTTAAAAAACACATAAAAATAAAGAATAGAAGATTATTATTGTTTGCACATCGCAATGAATAATATTCTTCTGTTATTATTCCGTCTTTCATTTAGAATGAATTGTGTCATTCACATGTTAGAGTGATCCCAAGTAAACTGATTTATGTCACTTATTGATCTAGGTATATATTATGTAACCTATAAGTGTCATGCAAATTAAAAACAAAGCGCATGACAAATAACCAAAATTTTTTTAACGCTGTTTAGGCTGTATTATATTGGATAATATTTAGTGTTATTTGTGAATATTTCATACTTTCGTGAATATAACGAAAAACCAGTGTCATTAGAGTGCTACGTGTAATACGTCGGATAAGCGAACGATGAAAATTTAGCGAAATTTTGATTAGTTTCTTGTTTGTTTACATTAAAGTCAGAAATCAGATTCTTACTCAGTGGTCAGATATGAAAAAAATAGGATACATATGTATGTTGCATGTACTGATGTCGTGACAAATCGGAGAACCAGGTTGGATTATTAAAATTATTATTGAATCATTCTGATAATTATGTGGGTCTGCTGGAAGAAATTTCTAATAGAAATAAGTTGTACCCTTTGCGTATCTTCTCTACATGTAACTTTCTGTTTGTGTATTATGTGTGTGCAATAAATATTGAAATAAAAATAAAAAATGAAAAATAATTTTGTAGGCAAGGTGAGGGCAGACAACAGTGTTTAAATGTTTTTTCGAAAAATGTTAAAAAATAAAGTAAAAATATAAACATAAAATGAAGAAATGAAAATATAAAAAGATAAGTTAAAATGTTAATAGCTTCCATTTGACCTCGTCAAATTTGTGTTTAACTTTATATTTTCCTTACTCCTAATCTTCTATCTATATATATAAAAGGCGATGTATGTATGTATGTTCCTTATATGGCTGGACCGATTTCGATGAAATTTTCAGGGAATCTTCAGATTGGCCTAGCGCGTGTTCCTGTAAAGTTTGGTAGCGATCGGATCAGTAGAATTTTTTTTTTGTTTTTTATAGCAGTATCAAAATAATTATAAAAACTGTTTAATTTATTTTAACTTCAACTAACGCCCAGTGAAACGGGCCGGGTTTGCTAGTAATATATACATACACATTTTGATAATAATCTAATAAATAATCAAAGCATACACACATATTACATATTATATACGTAAAAATATATGCTCACGCTGTATCTCTAACGGGTTAGTCAGAGAGGATAGATAATAATCTCTGCTACTTTTTATCCTGGAAAATAATAAATGTAACGCAAGAAAAACCTCGGGTCACAACTAGTTTACAATAAAATTAAAATACAATACAATAAAGTTTACAATAAAAAGATATTTTAGGCCAGCGGTTATTCACAAACGTCGGAAACAACTTTCCGTATCCGACAGGAAACTTTTCGATGATTTTGTCTATACGCGATTCACAAATCCGAAATTGCATTATATTTATGTTATATATAGTATATCATATTATATATAGGTAGTCGTATTCACAAATGCAATCGGTCGGATTGAATTTATGCTTTTCGACGATCGGCCTTAGCGCCACGGAAAGTTTCCGACGTTTGTGAATAAACCCCAGGTGTCCTTTCATATTAAATAATGTTTTTTTTACTAATTATAATTAAAAAAAAACAGATCGAATGTTTCGAATAGACAATATATTGAACAATTTTAACAGTAAAAGTGGAAGAAAATTAATCTCCTTCGAGAGTAATTTGAATGAAATCAAGCCAGTTGTTTGCGTATTTACACATTCGTCGGCAAGAGCTCTCGAGTTTCTACAAATACCTCGACGTACCCCGATCAATAAAAATCACAGATAATTGGTTCTTTCTATACATACATACAATACATAATATGTCTAGTTAAAGGTAATGGGGACGGTATTCAAAAAATAAAATAGGCGACTTTATTTAATGACAGCCGATCTTGGATTTATTTTTTAACTTATCTAACTACATATACTCCAAAGGCAAGATATGCTTACGAAGCGTTTGTAGGCAGTTGCACCAATGCTGTCTCTAGACAGGAATTAACTCAAACCAAATTGTCTTGTGTTTTCTGCGAAATATCTGTTTATTTACGAATTGAATAACATCGACTAATGGATTCTTCGTAATCGAGTAAAAATAAAAGAAATTAAAGTAACGTGAGTGTCAGCAGATGCCAAGAAAGTCAGATACTGTCTTACATATCCTCACGCTGTATCCCTAACGGGGTAGTCAGAGAGGATGGAGCGCCAAGCTTCGCCTTCCTTCGTCCTTACATACTTCTTTCGCTTTCTCAAATCTCATCATTCTCCTCACACATTTTCGCCTAGGTATCTGAGTACTTTTCACATTTCCGTCAGCTAACACTTTGACTATTTGATCTTCGTAAGTGAGCCTTAATAATATAATAATAATATACTCAGACATTTCACACAGCGTCATGTAGTCCCAAAGTAAGCAGCACAGCGCTTGTGTTATAGGTACTAGACAACTGATATACTACTTATATACTTTTCTTTTGTGAATAAATGCATATTATATATAAACACTCAGACTCGGGGCGGGAATCGAACCCGCAGCCCCCGTTTACTTTCCGACGCGCTTAGCCGTTGCGCCACGGAGGTCGCCTTGATCTTTCTTTGCTTTTTTTGACTCTTGCTTTCGCTCTGTAGATTTTCTTCGTTAGTCTTTCATCACTCATTCGAAACTGTCTAATGAAGATGAAATAGCGTGTGTTAACTCGCAAACCACTCTTACATCTCGTTGAAAACGTTTGATACTTGTAACCCTCTTGTTTACTTCGCCGTAGTCGGGTAAAAATGGTGAGAAATTAGTGCAGATATGTTCGTGTGTGTTGAGAGTCTAATATACTGTACTGAAGTACTGAAGTTTGGTCAACTTATATACTACTCAATGTTCATTTGAGTGCACATTTGGTTCGGACATTTTTGGAGCGTTGTGTATCTAGTTTTTTATTTGTGATCAAAGGCATATGTATGTTAAGTATCATCTAATATCTAAAAATCAATGCTTGTTTGTTTATTTCCTCGTATTTTATGGGCTGCTCCGTTCATCCAATTGCGATAAAATTTGGTATGGATATAGACTAAACCCCGAAAAAGGACATAGGCTATTTTAAAAATAAAATACGCGGATGAAGTCGCGGGCATGAGCTAGTTCTCTACAATAAATAATAACAGATTAAAATACGTTATTTCATTAAAATCGGTTCAGCGACCCCACTCTTAATTACAGGAGAGCGCATAAACGCATACTCGCGTAGTTTAAAGCCTCTACTAATATTTTAAAGCCTTTTCCATTAAATCTTTGATACTTAATAATTTCTCATTTCCAATAAATGTTTAAGTATGCCTCGAATTTTAAAATACGATTATGAATTTAATAAAAAAGACCTATGTAACGTTATTACTATAATGAAATAATGAACACGTGAATAATATTATTTATTTATTAACCGAAAAAAGAATTCGCGTCCTTTTTTAGCGTTCTAGATGTGTTATTTTTTTGAAATTTTTGAAGGAGCAGTTTGACATGTTTCGCTGTTAGCGTTTTCGAATACCATTAAAACAGAAGTGCGCTCAAATACTCATTTGAGCGCACATTTGGTTCGGACATTTTTGCAACGTTGATTGTGTATCTAGTTTTTTTATTTGTGATCGTGTGTATTATCCAATTGAGTACAGCATTGTCAAAATTCGTTTAGTATAATGTTGTAAAAGTGGCTACTTATTATGGCTCCTATCAATATGTTTCTTGATCCAAGATAGAGTTTGTACTTAATTATGTTACACATTTCACATGGACGTATATTACATAGACCTTATAGCTCTAAACAGACCGCCCCGTTCTACGAAGTTAGGCAAATAAAATCAATAAAATGTATATGTGTGGGTGCTGTTTTCTAACGAAATGGCAGCCGATCAGCTTATCTAATAATAAATGTGGGTCGTACGTACAGGTGAGTCAGTTTATCTGATTTGCCTCGCCGTTAGTATGGGACATGAGACAAAACGTCTTGAGTTATTTATGAAGTCTATGTATATTGTTGCTATTACATTTCTAATTAGTTATTGTAATAAATATAACGTGCAATATAATAACCTAATTGTTGTTCAGAATTCAATCTTACAAACCTTTTAATTTGCCAAACTCAATCTAATTGCATTTTTATAACAGAAAATAAAAACCAGGGAAACTTATCCTAAAAAAGATACAGACGTATGTGACGACTTGCTGGACCATAGCGGTCCTGCGGTTGCGAGTGGCATTAAGAGTTGAATGTACGTTTCGCGTAGTTGTGCGTTATTGAACAACTGAAACCATTATGCATAATAACCGGCCAAAGTGTTACAAGCATTTTCAAAACAAAAGTGAATTGGCATTTTCTGAGCGTGATAAATTTTGGATCTCGTCGTTGCGTTCCATCCAGGCAAGGGCCTATCGTACTCCTGCATAAGTAAAAAACTCACATGAGTCGTTACCACATAGGCAAAAAACACTCATAGTATGTCTATGCGTATAAATCTTATATTACATTAATATGACATATTATGTAATATCTTTCTTCATAACTTGCTACAATATATGAAGGCAAGGTAAATACAATACCAATTGCGTCAAATAGATTGATGCACACACAAATATACTCATTCATAATATATACCCATATAGTAAGTAAACCTAACATAATAAAAGACGGAATTGTGAGGTGAATTAGTAACCTACGACACAATGTATTCTCCTGTTTAGTTAACAACAACTCAATTGTATGTTTTTTGTATTATGTGCATTTTTGTTTATTTAATGTTTATTATAAGAGGTATGTACAAAAATATTTTAATTTGCTATTGTTAATAATGCATTGTGTGAAAAAATAAGAAAAAAGTTTTTGGGAAAATCGATTATGGCGGTGAGGTTATGAAAGTGTGTGAATTTACGCTATCCGAATCTCCATTACAAATAAAAATATGCAAGTAGCTTGAAAGCCGTTAACACTAGTTAAAATTTCGATGTCATATGTACGTATTTATTTTCACTGTATCCTTAACGGGGTAGCGCCAACCATTGCAGCCTTTAAATACTTTTTTCTCCTCCTCGAATCTCATAGCTCCACTCACATTTTCGCCTACGTATGTGGCTATTTGATCTTCGTAAGTCAGCCTTGGTCTTCCTTGGCTTCTGCTATCACTTACTTCGCTGTGTAGATTTTCTTCGTGAATGTCATATGTACATAATTGTATCCCCATTTCGTGATAAATTTTTTCTGTTGTTTTTTCTTAAAATAATTTGTAATGAGCTTTATTCGAATGCGCAGGAGCCGCGCAGGAGCGTCTCTGGACAATCGCTTCACAGCATCGGAGGATGCGGGCGGAGTGCGGCTGACAGTGTCCGCCGCTCAGAATGGTGACAGTGGTCTTTACACGCTACAGGTAAAGGATTGTCTTTATGAAAACTAAAGGTGTGCTTATTCGATAAAAGATAATGTTAACTGCATCAAATGCCTAATATTTAGCGTTATAGTAAGTATGCATATAAACTAGATCTTTGAAATTAATTAGGCACCTATCATATAAAACATTGTGGCAACCCTATCGCCATAGAAAGACATCAAGATTAGCGCTAGCGCTATCACGCGTCGAGGGCGTACTTGCAGTACTTAATTTCAAGATCGGACGGACGTTTACCTTCTGGTTTTATCTTCTCTCGTTCTTTCTCTGGTTCAGCATAAGTTGCACGGATTTCTAGTTATCTAAATGCTCCTATGTGGTTGCGTGTTATTTACACGAACCAACAATAAAAGTGGACGGAGCGTTTTCTCTAAGAGTGTCCATTTTTGTTGATCGACTTTCTAGATTTTTACTCATGTGCGCAACTAAGGAAGGTCACGGTTCAACAATACACAGCTGAACATGACATTTTAATTTCTTTAATAATACGAGTAGTAGTCAAAACACTTAACATTTACGAGTACTTTGCAAATAAACAATAATTCAGTAATGTACGTGAAGTCCGTCAAGGGCTGACACGACTCACGCTGACAGTGCGAGGTTGCCATACTTACTATACTTAACTGTTTTACTCGTGGTTACGCTTAATGAGGTGGAAAGAGACGAGTGAGGCCTAGATATGCCCGGACCGAGTGAAAGTAAGAAAAATGCAGTAGAAATGCGATCTCTTAGAAATATGTGCGGCGTGACCCTTGCGGACAAAAATAAGCAATGAAGAGTTACGCAGCATGACAGGGTTGCACGACAGTGTTATTGTAAAAATGAAGAAAGGAATGCTAAGATGTTTCGGCCACATAGCAAGAATGCGTGATGAAAGACTGACGATGAAAATCTACAGAGCGAGTGAGTGGTAAAAGAAGCCAAGCAAGACCAAAGCTGACTTTTGAAAATCAAATAGCCAGAGTGTTAGCCGACGGAAATTTCAAAAGCACTCGCATAATTAGGCGAAAATGTGTGAGGAGAATGATGAGATTTGAGGAAGCGAAAGAAGTATATGTAAGGACCGCGACGCTTGGCGCTCTGTCCCCTCTGACTACCCCGTTAGGGATACGGCGTGAAGATATGTATGTATGTATGTGAATGTGTTTCTTTCCTTGTTTTCAAGCCAATAAAACCAAATTAGAACTGATAAAAATTTTGCTTTCGATTTAATTTTCTACTTCCAATAATATTTTTTATACAATTTTACTATAAAACAAATCAAAAAAACAACCAGCAGTGTGTCGGACCTACAGTGATTTACTTGCAATCTCGAACATAGATGTTAATAAAAAAGAAATAAAAAAATTGGACTCAAAATACCCATTAAATGTTAGTCTCTTATTTTTGGTATTGAGTTACTTAACAATTGATGTCTGTGCCTCAGTTGAGGAGATGTAAAGACGAGGGAATAAGTCAGCTGTTATGTACGGACAGACAGACAACAAAATTATCTGCGTTAAGTACCCCGTTAGGAATACAGCGTGAAGGTATGTGTATGTATCTGGGTACCGATCTTGCCATTCTGCTAAAGGAATCCTAAAACCGGCCATGAGTGTTAAGCACGCTTTAACTTAGGGTACGATGTTATAATTTCACACTAAATAGGAGTTTCACTTAAAAAAGGGCCCAAGCCATTTTTTTCTCATTTACGTACGGCTCTGTCAAATTTGATTCAGTAGGTATATAAAGCGATATCACAGATTAAATAGTTTACTAGCGTAAAGCGATATAATGACACCACAAGAGTTCAGTTTCAGACGATAATATTTCTGCACTGTATTACAAGCGTTGTTGTACAGCAACTAACACTTTCGACGACTGCAGGCAAGCAATGCGGCGGGCAGCGATACGGCGCGCGTCCACCTCGAGGTGTCCTCGGACGAGGCGGCGGTGGGTGAGGACCCGCCGACGTTCGCGCGCCGCCTCCACGACCTCACGGTCAAGGTCGGCACCAGGACCCGCTTCCTCGTCGAGATCGTCAGCTCCACAGAGTGCAAGGTAAATGTTTTTAATGTTACAATTTAGGTGACGCTGAGATAAACAATGATTTAATCTAAAATAGACCTTCTACGCCATCCAAACGAGCGCGCGCTAGCTTACGAAAAATATGAAAAAACAATTATCTTCGTTTACTTTGAAAAATATAATAAATATTAAAAAATCCAACTTGCATTGTAAGAGTGTGTTTAGATTAACCTAAAAATCTGTTTTAAAAGATGTATCTGTGGTATTTTTTTTCTGTTACAAAAGGTAACCAATCGTGTATTGCAACTGGCAAAGTAAAGTCAATGAAATGAAGAATCAGGTTACCAAATATCACTTTCATACACGTTTTGTAATCGCTTAGAAAATATGAGATCCCCGCCGTCAAAATTTCCAATATGTCGCCTTAAAACAAATACTCCAGAATTACACCATTCGCGTAACGCCAAACTACCTACGCTTGTACTTAAATACTATACAATGAACTAAGGGAGTTCCCACTCTTTTCGCCCTGACTACAAGACAATTCAGAAATACGTTTCTCAAATCGGCCTTTACGACTGGGAAACGAACTTGGGACCCCGACCAGTCTTTATTATGAGTATGTATAAGTGTTATCGTAATTATTTTTTCTCTCTTGGATCTCACATTACATTATGTATGTCTCATTATATGAAAATTACGGAATGGTACCCAAGGGATGGAAAAATAAATAGAGGGCGACAATTTAAAAGATGGGAGGATGACATTAGGAAGATGTAAGACCGTTATGGTCAAGGAAAACAAAGAACAGAAAGGAATGTAACGAGTTGAGAGAGGCCTATGTCGAAACACAAGCTGGGAAAGAAAGGGAAGAAACAGATGCCAAAATACAATGGATTAGGAATATGGTATGATATGTATGGTGTGACGTGTGGTAATATAGTATAATATATGTATGGAATAATCACACCAGGTATATTGTTTACTTTCTATAATGGGTTATTAAGGGATTATATTTTAGATATTTGTTATTACATACATACATATCTTCACGCCGTATCCCTAACGGGGTAGTCAGAGAGGACGGAGCACCAAGCGTCGCGATCCTTACATACTTCTTGCGCTTCCTCAAATCTTATTTGCCTCACACATTTTCACCTAGGTATGCGAGTGCTTTTGACATTATTTATAGTGATATCGTAAGTGATATCGTAAATTGTAATATCTTTATCTCGATGCACGCGATTCTGAAGAAGTTTTGACCGGTTTGGTTATCAGTCATCACGTAAAGAACGACAGTTGCGCCGCAGTCGCGCGAGGACTATTATGTAATTACAGTGCCATGTGATAAAAGGACTTGTTGTAGCATACATAGGGTCGATACTCGTAGCAGTAGTTTTTAGTACACTTATTAACCAATAGGCAGCTCGATTTAATAGCATATCGCGATCGCTCGCGTAAGATTCAGCTATCGCTTACTGGCTGCAGGTACGTGATAAGGTAGCGAATTGCACTGATCGCGTCACGGGCAGACAGATTATTCTGTAGTGATTATTTATAATTAGAAGATGTGTTCAAGGCCTATTATAATACCCATCTTTTCCTTGCCCGTACCTTCTGAGTTTAGCAATGAATTCAAGGAATAACTGTTATATTGTCTTGCTTGCAAGTTCTTCTTACATGTACAGGGTTTCAGGTTTTTAACTTTTATTAAATATCTAAAGGAAGACCAAGGCTAACGTATGAAGATCAAATAGCTAGAGTGTTAGCTAACGGAAATGTCAAAAGCACTCGCATATTTAGGCGAAAATGTGTGAGGAGAATTATGAAATTTGAGGAAGCGAAAGAAGTATGTAGGGATCGTGACGCTTGGCGCTCCGTCCTCTCTGACTACCCCGTTAGGTATATGGCGTGAAGATATGTATGTATGTATTAAATATCTGCTTCAGGTTTCAGTTTTTTATTTTTAAATAATTAAGAAAAATGTTATTATGCCCTAGATCTATGTCTGTTCTGTCTGTGTCTGTACACAGAATTGTAAACCTCAGGTTAATTAGTTGCTAACGTAATTATATCTTTTTCTTTATAAAAAAATTCGTGTGTGCGTGTGTTCCCAATTCTTCTACCTCTCTAAACGGCTTCATCAATTTCGATGAAATTTTTTTTTTCTTATGGGGTCAGGATCGTTCTTGGCTATAGTTGGAGCAGGTATGTGGCGCTGTTGTCGAGATGATTTTTTAACTTTCCGACCAAATTTCTTTTTAAATTTTTTTTTATATCGCGAAATCTAGCTAGCCAAAGCTCCGATGTAGTCTGCCCACTGTAACTTCCTCTCTACTATTAAACCAAGAAAACTGGCTGACTTAACTAATTATAATTGTTGACCACACAGTTCTATTTTATCATGGATTCTGGGTACATTAGAAAGTCGCTAATACTAATAAAATTTTAACGGAACCGTGTCATTGAAGATATTTAAAAAAAAATTAGGGCAGGCTTTTTAGGCGTGTCTGATGCCAATAATCTTTATGTATTTAGAATTTTTATCTTTTTGTCATTATCCATTAAATTTGACAATTGCTGAAGTCGGCGCCAAATCTACCAAACTAGTTGACTTTCTGTTGTTGCACATTGATCTGGCACTAACTTCAATAACTGTCAAATTTAATTATAGAGGTATTTGTATCGTATGTATTTTTGTACTTGAGTTTTGGTTAGTAAAGGATAGTTGTACTTTTCTGTGTCTTTTTGAGTCGGTTTAATTTTTTCATAAAATGTTTTTCTTTTCTCCTTTTTGAGCTTATATATAAGAATTATCGATAGAAATAAACGCTTATAAGCTGTTAGGATTAATCTCTAATATCAGTGAAATTTAAATGGGACCACTTTGGAACTATAATGAACCCAATGGAAAAAGAATCATTGAAGTCGGTTGATAAACAAAGAAGTTACGTCCAAACATAGATAAAAAATACGTGCAAATGAATAGAGAATTTTCATTGAGTTAGTTAATAAAAACGGTCAAGTGTAAGTTGGATTCGCATGGAGAAGGCTCAGTACTATTAATATATTTTTTAGTTAAGGTCTGTGTTAGACCACAGCGTACTGTTTCTTTCGACTGTTTACATCTGTGTCTGTCTAATAGTCTTTGAGAAAATTGTCTGCGACAGAGGCTAAGCTAAATGCATGTTTTACGTTTTTTCGATTTTGTAATGGAATATTATAGTTTTATATAATTCGGTTTCGATAATTGATAGTTCCTTTCAAAATCAAATATCTCGGAATGTAATAGGCATTAACAGATGGCTAAATATTTACCGAAGAGCGGACTTTACCAGAGATACTTGGGACAAGCTCTAGACTACTATGAAATTTTGTTCGTGACATTTTGATGCCAATGTTAATAAGTACATATCTTCATGCTGTCAAGCTGAGAGGACGGAGCGCCAAGCCTTGCGGTCCTTATATTGTCGTTCTCCTCATATATAAATAAATAAATAAATAAATAAATAACCATTATTTATTTTTGCATTAACAAGGAAGTAATGTATCTTATTAATATTTATGATTCATTTTTACATTACTAGAACAACAAAAAAAAAACTGACGTAGTTTCTATGGTTAATTTATCTTATAGTTCGTAATTTATTATTACAATACCATGTTACCTTTAAAGCTTAAATATAAAAATACTTTTAAATATTCGAGGATAAAATAAATAATCACCTTATTCGCAGCTTGTAAAGATATATTATACAAAACTATACATATCTGACTAATTGTGAGGTAATAACAATATGCTTCCCTTCAGTCTGAAGAAACAATTTATCATTATAAATCTTAAAATATCAATCTCACCACTCAGTCGCCATTGTAAATTCAATAATTAAGTTCAACCTGCAACCATAAAAATGTTTCTAATACTAAATATATAATTTTTTCACACCAGTAAATTAGTAATCCTATTCTATTTATTCCTAACCAATAACCCAATATTCCTATTCGTATATAACGTAGCTATAGTTTTTATTTTTTCTGCAATAGTTATGCGGTGAAAATAAATAAATATTCAATCATACAAAATTATAATAATAAAAATTTAACATATTCTTCGAGGTTTCTTTTTTTATAAAAGAGGAGGCAAACGAGCAAGTGAGTCACCTGGTGGAAAGTGATCACCGCCGTCCATGGACACCCGCAACGTCCGAAGAATCCCGGGTGCGTTGTCGGCCTTTAGGGAAAGAGGGAAAGGAACGAAAGGAGAGGGAGTGGGGAGATGGGCCACTGGCAATAGCAATACAATAGCAATAGATGCTGTTATTTCATGCCAATATTCTGTGAGAGAGTGATATTTCATAAGGCGAGCCGGCCCAATTCGTGCTGCAATACAGCATGGCTCTACGTATGTATGTACTTTATACATTTCTGTCAGTTAACATTCTATTCGATTTTCGTAAGCCAGTTTTGGTCTTGGCTTCTACCATTTATTCTCGCTTTGCAAATTTTTTTCCTTAATCGTTCTTTACTCATTTTTTCTACATGCCCGTACCATTAAAGCATTCGTTTCTTCATTTTTCATTTAGTAGTGATGGTGGTAGTATTAGTAGTGGTAGTAATGGTGGCAGTGGTGGTTGTAGTAATAGTAGTGGCATTAGTAGTCGTAGTGATGGTAGTAGTGGCAGTGATAGTGATGGTAGTAGTTTTAGTAGTAGTTTCTGAAGTACCCATACTGATGAGTCAAAATGTAATTGTAAAAATAATTATAATAAAAATTTGTAATTGTTGAAGTCAAAGTCAAATCAATTTATTCAAGTGAACCCAATTACAAGGTATTTATGAACGTCAAATCTACTTTAGTTCGGTTCAAAGAGAAAACCTGGATACTGAGAAGAACCGACAAGAAACTCAGTCAGATATAATTTTTTATTCATTGTAGGTATTGTATTTTTATTGTATTTTTTCATTGTAATTGTTTGCCTACATTACAATTACATTTTACAATTACAATTTTTAATCGTAATTGTTTTTACAATTATATTTTGCCCAATACTGTGAGCGATGACTGGAGACCATTCTGACAGACTGATATGTTTGTCTGGTAGGTGTAATCTATCACTAACAGAAAAATATTTCTTGATAGTTGCCGCTGTATGAGAAATATATACATATTGTGCGCTGATTCGAGTGTCCTCATTAGGTAAGGTAATGCGAGTGACATCGATTATTAAATTAGATAGTAATTTGTAGACAGAATTTGTAGATAGTAGTTTGCAGTATAGTAGTAGAGTTTGTAGACTACAAGTAGGCTAGTAGATTGTTAAAGTAACTCTCAGACTAGTCTTCAAATTCATTAGGCATCTACTCGTATCAAAACATTGAGCGACCCTAGCGCCTACACGTGCCCAGAGCGCACGCGGCATATAGTTTCAAGGTCAAGTGGATGTTTTTTTCACTCGTTTATATTTTCTCTGTTACTGTACGTTTCTCTGCGAAACATAAATTACACTAAGAATGAAATGTTGACTCGCAATGCACGTGCTTATAATGAGTAATTTTTAAAAGCAGATCCATTTCCTCAGAGCTTTGCTTTCGAAAGCAGATTACGCACATTATGATGGATAGTAGGTTTTTTTCTTCATGGCATGGCGCGCAGAGTAGTGCATTTGCCAATGTCACGTATTAATAGGTAGAATCGACATGAAGCACGTTACAAGTAAATTCATTTCTTCTTCTTATCGTAAAACTTCTCCAGTAAAGTGTTAGCAGATTATGAAAGACTTCTTGGAAGAGCGCGAGAACTTCAGCTACACATGTGTATTTAGGCCTACTCCATTCTTTTCAACTGTACAGAATTTAAATCACAACATATAATCACTTTTGTACTTACTTTAAAGTTCCTAAAAATGTAAAAAGTACAAAATCTAAATAAAATGACGACCTAGATGGCGCAGTGGTTTAGACGTTAACCCAAGCGCGGAACGTTCCGGATTCAATTCCCGTTCGGGTCAAATTAGAAAATGAAAAAAAGCGACACATATATCCATATCTTCACATTGTATCCCTTATGGGGTAGTCTGAGAGAATAGAGCGCCAGGCATCGCGGAGACGATACGTTCATTTTAAAATTGAGGCGGACCAAGGTGACGTCGGTGCAGTATCGTGAGTCGACAGTTCATACACAAAAAGAGGTGCAGATGCCGTGACTTACTAATACATAAAATTCATACATCATATTACATATCCTCATGCTGTATCTCTTAAAGGGTAGTCAGAAAGGATAGGAGTGCCAAGCATCACAGTCCTTACAAACTACTGACGCCTCGACTTTGACGATGAACTTTGACAACCTCGAAGGCGCTGTGGTTTAGGTGTTGCATCCAAGCGCGGAAGGTTTCGGATTCGATTCGATTCTAAATGGGGTCAATTTAGGAAACGAACTTTTCTAGATTGTCTCGGGTCTGGGTGTATTGGGAGACGCCCCCAGTAGTCGTTGTCTGGTTCTTATAGCACAGGGAACACCCTAGTTTGAGATCAAATGATTGGTGTGTACTGTCTGGCGCATTATTATTATTAATACTTCTCCCGTTCCCGCCAAAAAGTCCGGATAGTAGTTTAGGGTGAGCTACAACTAAATACTTTTATTTTATTCCTTGTTTACTCCTGTCGTGGGTACACTACTTATATGTGTCTGCCCGTGACCACGATCGGTGCGATCCGGTCGAAACGTCGGGATAAAATAGGTAATTAGCCTTAAAATATAAACATGACATAGATCCGTATTTAAATATTATAAGATGTGTACAAGTCCTGAAAGTTTCAAAACATTAATATTACTTATATCCGTCAATCGACAGATTTAACACTAATAGATAACATCTTTCGCACGTCACGAACTGTTAGACTGTAAGAAATATGACGTTAAGCCTATAAGTAACTTGGGGTAATATTGTGTTTATCATGAGCGGGGTAATAAACGTAATACTTCCTAATAATGTGTCATTTTTCTTTTTCAATGTAAAAATGATACATTATTAGGAAGTATTACTATTTATATGATGTTCCCCCGCCTGCGATCTTACATTTTCAATGTAAACATGACACATTATTAGGAAATATATGATTTATACGATCTTACCTCGTTTACGAACTTACCCCAACTTACCTTAATAGAAAGGGATAGGAATACGCATATTTCGTCTCTATCGGTATACTCAATGTTTTAGGATTGTTATCCGTTTGCATTTGACAGACTTATAAACAAAACGACCAAAAAAATGTTTGTTCGTTAACATCTTTAAGTTTTTTAATTATTTTCTTACTTTACAAGTGAACAATTTATACAAAATTTTTTGTAGTTATATGTGAGATTCTTTTGGGCATGATGGTACAATGCAATATTTTAAGCGGCAAAAGCCGGTTCAACAAACATAGGCTGTCAAAGCGAGAAAGACTATAGTTACCAGATCAAAGCAATATCTAACTATTAGTTGTAAATCTGTGATTCAATCGATTATGTGAGCAATAAAAAGTTAGATTAATCTGTTACCATCCTTCTTTTTCTATCTAGTATAAGCAACAATAGAAATTTTAATTTAATGTGGGTTACGTGGCATCATTAACTGAATTAAAAAAACAATAGGGAATCTATGGCGTAGTACAGTCTCGCCTTGACGTCCCACGAAGTTCGTATAAAAAACGGTGAAATAAGAATGGGCCTTGAGTCCAGGAATGTATCCAGTCCCAATGACATAATTCTTCTATTTTTATTCTCACATCCGCTCCGTAGTATTTATAATGTGTTTTTGAGTGAACACAAACAAGAAAGTATTCGCGCGACTTGTCGACGTGTGAGTACAATAAGGGCTTGCGGAGTTACGGAGTTAGATCACAATTTTGTATAAATATCATATTACTAATGCACTTTCTAAAACTTATGTTAATATGTGGGTAGATCAATTATTGTGTCTCACTGCTGTCCTTGAATTACATCAAAAAATGACTGAAAATATTGTTGCATGTTCATGTCATACATAAATATTGTATTTATCATAAAGGTAATATCTATCCCACCAATATAATATACCTATAACCTTTAACAACATTTTGATATTATTACCTAGTTCAGTGGTTGTTTAGGAGACAAAGCACTTGTAGTTGTCCAAGGGACAGTTGTACAATTATTCGAGGTTTTTTTTTTCAATTTTATAATTATTCCTGTACTTAAAAACATGTAAATTATTAAGCATCTTATGTGGCGGGTTAGACCGCTTATACTGAGCTCGTATAGATTAATCTGTTACTACCCTTCTGTTTCTGTGTAGTATAAGCAAAAATAGCGTATGCAGTACTGTTATTCACTTCGGAACACGTTTCTCGTGTTTTTTAGATAATTTTTTTTTTTAAACCGGGTATTTTGTTTTTATTATGCCATATCTATTTTCTTCAATAAACCAACTTCATGCAATTTTTTACATATGCACATTGCAGTTTCGATGTTTGTTTCACATCTGCCAGGCGTCCTGCGACTTCTCATTGTTATATCTATTTATTTCAATTGTTATGGCAATAAATAAACTAACCGACCAGAAAATAATTGATCAACTTATGTACAATGAGTATATACACGTAGGAATAAGTCAATACGAGTAAAAACGAGTATATATTTGATTCGATACCAAGTTCTTTTGTGCAAGACATAGACCTTGATGTCTTAAATCCATTGCTTGTGTCGCAGACCTGTTATGTATTCCTTCGCTTATAGTCTCCAGCTACGGCAATAAATACAAGAAATTGGAGTTATTCCACCATGTTTGTAAGTTTTTTGACATACACAGACGGGTTTTCCAAATCGCACCTTCCAAATCTCAAAAACACACTCCTCACTCCCCACGATATATAATTTCATTCACCTGTTTTAATCATTTTCCATTTATCCATATTTCACATTTCTTCTCTACATCTTCTGTTCTAAGAACTTTAGTTTTGTTCATATTTATATTCAGCCCTGACACCACATTTTTCTTGCACATGAATAGAGCACAATTTTGCTTCTGATAGCCCTGTAAGCACGGCAACGTCAGCGTATAAAAGACGATTTCAAAAAATAATATTTTGCTATATTTTTAAGGCATATGAGAAATAGTCCAGATGGCCTTAACCTAAATTCATTTTCATTCTAATTTATAATTCATACCACCAGCCGGTCCGCTCGCAGTCACGCTTCGTTGTTTGTTAATACAATTTTAAATTGTAATGTTTTGATTAAGTAATAGCTTCCACTGAGGACTGAGAGAGAAAGAACAAAAATTTAAAAAAACTCAGATAAAAATAAAATACGCTGGTACCTTACATATATAACATACATATATTCCCAAGGGCAGTTAATAGTGAAATATTATGTATAATTATGTATAACATACATAATATTTCTGCCCTCAGGAAGACTTCATCTGTTACTCTGTCCATCTACTATATACAGGGTGTATATGAAAACGGGACAGTTACTTTAATGGATGAAAGGGCATAACTTTAGTATGTAGTTACAAAAAGAATTATCGAAAAAAACGTATCCGTTTAAGAGTTATGACCGTTTTAATTTTCAAGTGTTATCCCCACCATTTCTCGTAAAATTGGGTTGATCGTGTACAGTTATAGATTTTAAATCTTACGTTTTTTTTTATTTTGTAATAATTTCATCCGTTACTGAAATACAGCCTGAAAACCCCCATTGGGGTATACGCATTATTTTCGAAAATGGTTATTAATGGTAGGTAACGAGTCAACTAAATATTTTATATTTATTTTATTTAATAATACAGTAGTCTTACCAACTTATAACATGTAAATCTGGTGTTAATCTGGCGTGATCGGTCTCTTCACCTGTTATGGTGGATTTTCTCAGAAACCTAGTTACACACCTCAGTTTGCCGTATATCAATAATATATCTTGTTAACTCACATTACTTAGTTCGTGCTTTCAAACAGTATTAAAAGAACCCGCGAATGCGATACTCAAACTCGACTTAACCATCATAAAAACTTCAGCGAATGAGTCTTATTTAAAGTTTACAGGACAGACATAATGAGAATCTTATAGGTCGAAATTCATTTTATTTTGTAATATTATTATAATATGGTTAGGATCTCTTTGAACTTTTTTAAAAAAATTTAATGTATAGAATATAGACTGAAGAATAATCATTAATCAATTAGTATGTTGTGTTGTTGATTTAATGAGATTCAGTAATTATCCAAAGATTATACCTAATTCAGTTGCTTGCCAGTTCTTCTCAGTTCAGGTTTTTCCGAACGTGATAGATTTGACGTTCAATGAAAGCGCCTCGTATCCAATGAATAATAAAAAAATGACTCAAAACCATGTGAAGCCTTAAAAAAAAACGGCATTTGGTGATATTACAATTCGTATTTATTTGACGAGACCATAAACTTAGTATATACTGGCGTATATACGTACAAAGAGTGCGAGTGAGAATTTAATCTTTTGTGATAGTGGCACGAGTAGGAAAGGGGCAGCGAACGTGACGGACGCTATTGTAACGCTTTTTGAATGACAGGTCGTCACAAGTCGTCACATGGTGGAGAAAGCTGTTGCCTTATTTCATTATTTTGTGTTATTCCTGTTTTATTTCAAAGAAGTACTGCATTTTTCAGTAATGGTTACGTGTTATAAGCTTTTAGTATAAGCTTTTATAAAATACCTATATTCACATAAAACTCAGGTTTTGCTTTAATAATGTAAGTGAAAGCATATGCTGACGTTTTATTCACATCACTCTTTCTCTCTCTCTCTCGTGCTTGTATGGTGCACAAAAAAATAACAAATAACAGTATTAGTTGAAATATAATTTCGTTATTTTGATTTTATTTATTATTTACTAGAATTGGTAAAATCATTAAAGTAGCTTGAGAAACATCTGCGACTTTGCACATCTTCTATTTGCTTAATATAAAAATGAATATGGTGACCAAACGCAACGAAAAACAGAAGACAAAGAAAATGACACTGCTAGTGGTATAACCCGGTCGAATGCGGGGAAGTGTGACGTCTAGAGGCGGATTTCCCATAAGGCCGACTAGGCCCGAGTCTAGGGCGGCCGGATATTAGAGGCGGCTAATCATGTCAAAAAATACACTGATAAGAACATATCATATGTCTCAAGTAAATGCTCATCCGTTGGCGCAGTGGCATATGCATCTGTTTTCCAAGCTAGAGTCCCAGGTTCGATCCTCGGTCAGGTCAATTTAGGAAACGAATTTTCCTAAATTGGCTTGGAGTCTGGGTGTTACTGAGAGCTCCCCCAGAGTTCATTGTGCGGTACCCATAGTACAAGCTTACTGCTTAGTTTGGGGGCACACAATCTGTGTAATTGTCTGGAGTATTATTTAAAAAAAAGGTGGAGCTGAGAAGGGAGCGGTTAGTACTACGCGGCCTAGAACGGCCAAGACTGCTTGTCTATCTCTGGTAGTGGGAGGGGGGCACACTAGTTACAAGTCTCACGTTATCGTGCACGCTTAGTAATAGAGTTTATTCTAACATTTTTTTTTTACTTTAATAGGTGACATGGTACCGCAACGAGCGGCGTCTGATGGAAGCGGAACGGATCTCCCTGGTACGGGACGGGAACTTCTGGTGCGCGGACGTGGCAGCGGTGAGCATGGACGACGCAGGCCGCTGGACTTGCACCGCGGAGAACGCCGGCGGCCGGGCCAGCTGCTCGTCGCACCTCAACGTGCTAGGTATATTAGCTAGTGAACCACAGTAACGGTTTCTATAACTTGTATCAGAAATATACAGATAGTTCATATGTATATCTGTACAACGATATCTATGTAGTACCTACTAGATTGTTCGAAACAATCGCTATGTTCTACTCAACTGCGGTTCAAGAACCACACCTAGCTCACTCTCGATTTGACACTTGTGCAGTGAACAACGTAGTATATTTACATTATTTTATACTTATAATACTTGTGTAATACTTTTACGATATTAAATAAAAAAAAAACAATAGTCAATTTAAAATTAGACTGCAAAATATACTTTTGAAATGGATTAAATTCATTTTATTGTAAGCAAAATGAAAACGGCGTGGTAAGTCTATAGTTAGTCTTGCCTATTAGGAGCGATGGCACAATAGCACTGTCTCGCTCTTACTTAGTTATCGCGTCCCACTCTGCCAGCGCGTAGGGACACGATTATTGTTTTGATTTTAGCGTAATGCAAAATTCATTGCGCTTATACAACTCATAACAGAATAAACGTCCCGATTAAATAATCAATTTAAACCATTCCAAAATTGAAAAAAGGGAACGCTGTCATTGTCTTGGGTCCGTAGTCAAAATAGTAAAAAGGTACCTATATCCATTATGTCTGATGTCTGTCCGTTTGTACATATTTTAAAACTACTTATCCGGGGTAACACCGGGATCATTACATCTACTGAGCTAAAATTTGGCACACGGACGTAAATTGCAACCTGAAACTAGAAATGAGAAACAAACAATTAAATATTGTATAATATCCACTCAATTTTTATTGTCTTATACCTAAATTGGGGCCACACGTACGTATCCGATTGCTCATACACAGATTTCAGATCATAAGATCGCACAGTGATTAAATCGTCGAAAATTAAAGAATCTTGAAAAAGTTGATAGAGTTTTATTTAATAGTGTTCTTTCCTTTTAGATCTTTTACTTATAGCTCTGTTAGGAACACTGTATATTATTTTGTTGTTATATTTCTTTGTTTTCATTTATTTATACCAGTTCCTAAAGCATATAAGCGGCCAGAATTCGTGGAGGAGTTGCGCGCACTACTGACAGAGCAGGGCACGGTGTCACTGGAGTGCAAGGTGGTGGGTGTTCCCACACCCGTGCTTCGCTGGTTCAAGGTATGGACTACATATATACCTATATATTAGCTGCTAATTATCCTATCAACCTACATCCTGCACAGTGCATAGGTCCGATCTCACCTTGTGCGGTGTTCGGTTGGATTAGAGCACGGTGGTATTGCATTTTCTGAAAAACCGTTACTGATTCGGTATTAAGATTTTTAACACTGGGATCCCCGTATTTCGGTATTCCCCTATAAAATGAATGAAGTTAAGAATTTTCGAGAAAAACGCGGATATATGTTTAATTCTTATTAAGAAATAAAAATTTAAGCCAACTTCCGGTAACTTTTCTTTAATAGCTACTATTTTTGATCCCTTTTTTCATTATACCTACCTTGATAAAAAAAGAGCATATGGTATGAGCATTTCGAGTCGATTTAGAACAATATTTATCGCACACGCATAACGAAACTATAAGCCTTGGACAGAAATTGATGTTTGGGGACTCTCGTCAAATTTTCTGTAGTCTTGTCAAGTTAAAACGAATATTCCAATATTTGTAATCCTTTTTATATGAATACTGAAAACCGATATTTCGTTCTTTGGTGCTGAGTAGATAGCCGAGTCTAAACTCTGGAATTTTCTAAGGATACTTCATCAAGTAGCGAAACACGTGTCGATCAACTAGTTTTGATCAGACTTGGGCGCACAATAGCTCAAAATATATATTTTATCACTTAAAATTGATTTGATCATTGTTTTTAAGAAATTTTTACGTATTCACTTACGCAATAATTATAGTCATTTAAGCGGACCTACAAAAAAACTGGGTACATCCTTACCGATTTGACATTTCTAAAGCTACATTATCTTTACTCGAATATGGCGTAAAGCTACATGCACAAGCATGAGCATATCGCCTGACATTTTCTATGGTGTTTGTCATCAACAGGACAGCCGCGAGATAAAAGCCGGCGACGTATTCGCTCTGACAGCGAACGCAGAGGACCCCACCTCTCTGGGGACGTATACTTGTGAGGCTGTGAATTGCATGGGTCGAGCGTACTCCTCCTCAAAAGTACATGTCGTCGGACGAGCCAGCAGGGAGGGCTCCACTGGACCAGGGCCTGCTATGTAAGAATAATGAAACCTACCTTTGAAAGATGAATCATAATATTTGAATGAACATTTACACCCAAATTTTAACGGATGGTAAGGCCTCATGAATTTGTGAGATATTGGTGAAGGCTTCAAGAAATTGTAGAGCTGGCAGTTTCTTTCCACCAGCAAATTAGCTTGGCTACTGAAACAGATATTGCTGTCAGTCATATAGGCACCATAAGCAAAAATAAATTTTGAGATTATTCAGCGCAAAAAAATGATCATACAACAATTATGAAAATCAATTCCACCGTTGGTACCATTAGATGCGCGGGTGAAGAACGAATCGTTTGTTCTGCGCTGCATAGGCAAACTTTTAAAGTTCTATTTCAAGCAACAGAAGTCGTTCTTTTATTAGCAATGATTTCACAAGGTGAAAATTTTATTTTGGAATATGAGTAACGACTATAATAGCGATAACATTGCACTATGGATGGATATCAAAACATGTAAACCATAGTTGATCTAATCGTTAACTTTGGTGTGAACAGTGCTTCTCCGGAGCCGCCGCCGATCTTCACGAAGGAGCTGGAGGACCAGTTCGTGCGGATTTGCGACCCAGTGACGTTAAGCTGTCACGTGGTGGTGCCGCCGTGGCCGCGCGCCGTCGTCTGGTACAACAAGGAGGGCAAGATTGACCCCAGCGAGAGGTCTGCACGCTTTTATACGCCGACAGACCCCAAGTATAAAGTCGTATCTGCTAAATTGAATTCTGCTTTATATGGAAGAACATATAAATTTTATGATCTTAAGGCTGAAAATTAAATATTATAATCTTAAGGCTGTGTTCTTCCGGACTATCGACACATCTGTCACACCGTGGGTAATTCAAGCGCGGTGGGGTGGGGCGGTACGGAACCTGAGGTAAACTAATAAGAAAAGCGTAAGCTTAAAAATGAGACACCGTTTAAATACAACTACTGCGTAATTAAGGGTGCCTTATCGTCAGTTATACACCTTTGTTAAATTTAGTCCGTATTGGTAACTCTACTTTTAAAGTTCACGCCTGTCTTTGGGTTTTATTTGCTGTACCTAAATGTTTCAAGTTACAGTTCTTTACGTCGAATAATCTCGAGAATAGGGATGTGACAGACCGACGGACACCGAAGTGATACAAAGACATTCCTTTTTGAAATTTTGGAAAGAAACACTAAATGAAATACAATGTAGCAATTACGTAATTTATTCTATTTTGGTGGTCTATTTACAAGAGCTGAATATGCCTTTTCCTATGTAGTTTTGTAAATAAACTTGATTACATATTTTATTTTCACTGTTTATATTTTTAACAGTCACGGTAATTTCTGAGAATGGAAACAGTCTACTATATTCAGAAATTTCAAAGTAAAAGAACAAGTAGATCTTCTTTCCGTTACCTAATTGGCTGGTTTCTTGAAAATTCTATTAGATACGAAAACGAGCTTTGTCGAAAAATCTTTATTTATTCTATTTTTATATTTTGTGTTACATTTTATAATTAAAGTATCTACTTATGTAATTTAATGGGGTCTTTCAATGTTAGTGCCTTTTTAAAAAAAAATAAAACAAATAACGCATTGATTTTTAAAAACTTTTTATTTTTAATTGAAGTATCAGTTATGACATTTATATACAAAAAATAATAACTCACGAATGACCACTTCTAGCTTCGTCACAGGGGTTCGCTTTTTTGTTAAAAATTTGTATTACATTTTGACGTAATTGAGGCTCTATTTTACTAATTAATAATTTCACCCTTCAGTTCAGGAATCGGTTCTGGTTTGTTCTTATAGACCTGGTTTTTACATAACTCTAAAGATAATAGTTCAATGGTGTTAGATTACATGAACTTGATGGCCAATTAACATCACCATTTGATGATGATTTTTTTTTTAATTTAAATTAAGTTAAATTAATTAATAAGATTATTTCGGGTGCTTCAGCAATACTTTCATGAAACAAATCAATATGCTTTTGTGAACGACCACTACGACTTTTTTTTTAACTTCCGCCGAACCGGTCTCTTGTGAAGTTTGAATAATACGAGTAATCGTTCTTTCAGATGGACGATTAGGTAAAGAATAATTCTCGTAATTGTCTAAAAACATTTTTACAGAACGCTGAATTTCATAACATAATTCGACAACTTGAACACGCTGTTGTATCGTGGACGAAGTCATTTTTATCAATGTCATCCATCATACCTTTTTATTTATTTTAAAAAAAAGGTGCTCTATTTGATGGACTCTATATCATGTTACGTGTATAAATACAAACAGGCAACAGAAGTTAGTGTTCCCCATAACAATTTTGTTAAATTATTAACTTATTTTGAATTAAATATTTACAAGACTACCCCGTTGGGGATACAGCGTGTAGATATGTATGTATGTATATTTACAAAGTTAAATCTACCATCGGAAGTGTGAAGTACTCTGCAGAGAAGAACCGGTAAGACAGATGTTGGTATGTGCACAGATATCATGTGTTGGAGGATGGCGTCGGGGGCTATTTGCTGGAGGTCTCGTCAGCGGAGTGGCGCGACGAGGGCGAGTGGAAGTGCGTCGCAACCAGCGCAGGCGGTCGCGTCGGCATTTCCACTAGCTACGTGAATATGGACGGTGAGTACACTGTTCCTCTAGCCCTAGTCAAAGCGAACCCTTTCCTAATGTTGGCTTTAGACTTGGCAGTGTAGCTTGCACGAGGCTACGAGATGAGCTCGCCAGACTGTCAAACGAATGTGCTGCAGTCCCATTATGCAATCATAGGTTACACGTAAATAAAATAGTAATTATTCTTTGATGTAGACATTAGATTCGTCGTTAATTTTTTTTGTAGTTAATCTTGATCTACTTATTGTGTGTGCTTATGAATATTTTTGAGACGAGGCCCAAGGGACTGTCCACATCGTAATCTTGGGTCTGTCCTTGTTAGTAACAACTGAGAAAACCCACTAGGTGCAAGCCTTTTACAAATAAAGTAAACAGTGGGCACTACTGTATATATCACGCAGACAGTGCGGTAGTTATTTTTATTTTATTTATTTATTAAACATGGTATGGTGGAGGTATGCGGTATACCGCACAAGGAAGGTTGTACTTCCAAATAATGTAACCAGACACTTTAAATACTCATGTCTCTTGGTGTATTGATTACGGATCTGATCGTGAAAATGATCACCGATGGGCATTTAGATCATACAGCAGATGTAAAAACTTCTCTCTTCTTGTCTCTAAATACTAAGTCTCTGAGTGCCTGTTCCAGTAACGTAATAATAGGCTTTACTGCATGTGTAATACATATACATGTAGTTTGATTACATTGTTGCCTTTTTAATTTAAAGTTTCCTTTCACGAAATGGTTTCAACCCAAAAATGAATTTTGTCGGTTACATTATAAGTTTAAGGCCTTCAAGGTGATTGCAATGTGACGCGGACCGATCGGATGATTTTTAACAATTATTTGCAAATGTTATTCCAACGAAAGGCAAAATTATTTCATTTCATTGCGGTCGCCTTTATAGTTGAATTCATAATAAGCACACCGAAATGTGTATGTGGCCCGAGTTTCGACATATTTGTCCATATAGCGTTTTCGAAAATGTAATGTAAACTGACTTACTTTCGGAGTCTTCAAGCTGCCCATAAAGTCTTTACTCTGACCGAATGAGTACCGCCACTTAATGTTAATAGCTGCTAGCGGTTTTGGCATAATTTTTAAAATGATTCAAAGATGAGAGAGGTAGTTATTAATGTTTTTTGATGTAATATTATATGTAAGCAAAACATTACAGAATTATTTAGAAGTTCTATTTATGTTCATGTTGTTTCCGCAGTACCCAAAAATTACCGAAAACCTCGCTTCATGGAAAACCTCCAGGCTGTTCTTACAGAAGAAGGTCTAGTGTCCTTCGAATGTAAGGTCGTCGGATTCCCAACGCCAGTTCTTAGCTGGTTTAAGGACGGACAAGAATTGAAGCCCGGAGATGTGTATCAGCTAACGGGTACAAATTCTCTTGGCTCTTACTGCTGCATCGCCAGAAACTGCATGGGCCAGGCAAGTAGCTCCGCGGAACTGACCGTGGAGGACATACAGAACCAACTAAATGAAGAGGAAAAACTTCAACTCTTCTCGAAGAACCAAGCTCCCAAGTTTATTCAGGGTCTGAAAAGTGTTGAAGCGAAGATAGATGAACCATTCCGTTTTACTATTAAAGGTACCTCATTATAATTTCTATACAACTAATTATTTAAAAATTGTTCGTACAGAGTTTTATCAAAATGAATTTGTTTCAGTCGCCATTCCGCCAGAGCCCTCAGTGCAGTGGTATCGCGACGACCAGCCGATGGACGAGTCTCCGCGCTGTCATCTCGGGAAAGAAGACCGGGGTGGTTTCTTCCTCGACATCCAAAATTTGGAATTTTTGGATCAGGCCGAGTGGAAGTGTGTTGCTATGAATGACTTTGGACATAGTGTTACGTCGTGTTTCCTTAAATTAATTATACCTCGACATTACAAAAAGCCTCGATTCCTGGAAAATTTACGAGCTATATTATCTGATGAAGGTGCAGTTAACCTGGAGTGCAAAGTAATAGGAGTACCTCAACCTGTGCTTAAATGGTATAAAGACGGAGAAGAATTGAAACCTGGTGATATTCATAGAATAATTTCAGGGCAAGATGGTACTTGCTGCCTTGGTACGTACACCTGTGAGGCTCAAAACTGTATGGGTATAGCAGCAAGTTCAGCTTCACTGCTTGGTTTTGAAGACTCTATGAAGGTTAAAAAGAAAGTGGCTGAAGAACAAGCACTTCAAAGAAATCTTTCGCTCAGTACGATTCACGAAGAGCGAACATCACAAATGTATGATACTCCTGTTGGAGATATAACTATAGATGATAAAGGAGAAATTTCTTTCTCTTTTGATGGTAAAGAGGTTTCAGTATCTCTTTATGAAACTCCTGATTTAACTGAAGAAGAGGCATTACAAATTGTAGAAATGTATGCCGACCAAATTTCAGAAAATGTTTCTGAACATAATGTCGTAGAACTTCCGCCTTTGAGGTTTGTGAAAGAAACTTCTACTTCTGGTAATCTGTTAATGGAAGCTATCATTATCGATGTTTCTCCTGAATATTTTGCGTCGCCAGAAGAAGACTTGCGAACTGAAGCTGACGTAGAAGATATATCTATAGCCGATGAAAATGTTCCACCACAACTATCTTTAGACCAAGAAATTGGTGGTGAAGACTATTTAGAAAAGACTATGGCATTATTGTCAGAAGAGAAATCCGATATACCCAAAAAAATAGCAAGAAAAAAATCGGATTCTATAAAAAGTGGAGATGACTACTTTAGTTTATCTCGTGACCAGTCACTTTCTGAGGATAAAAGGGATGATGATACACAAATGTTGTCAGAAAGCGATTTGCAAAGTTTTGCTAGCGCACATAGCTCGGAGAAACCAAAGTTCAAACCCGAAGAAAGCAAAGAGTTTTCGGAATTATCTAAAACAGTTTTGGTACTAGAGCAAACGCGAAAACATCCCGCTGAATCCGAGTCGCCTGTTGTAAAGCCAAAACGTGAACGTAGAAGCAGCCGCGGCTCCAGAAGATCAAGTTCCGGTAGTGAAAAATCATTTAGTAAATTTAAAGAAGAGGCTTCTCAATTTTTGCAAAAAGAAAGCGAACCAGATACTGAAAAACCTTTGAAAGAACCATTAATGTCAAATCATGAGGTTATGATAAAATTAACAGCCGTAAGTGATTCTCTCTCAAAAGTAATTAATGATGTACAAACCATTGAAAGAGATATTGTCCTCAAATCTGAACTAATGTCGTCTGCAGCAACAGCCTCGAGAAGTTTAGAAATTATAAATAGTTTAATTACACCACTTTCAGAGATACATAGTATTACAGACGCAGTTAAGGAGTCTGTGTCTGAACCTAAAGATACTAGTACAATGTTGTACAACACTTTAACGAAACCTTTAAAAGCACTTCAACAAACTGTAACCATAATTGAAAAATGTCTTGACGTCGAAAGTGAAAATAAAACTTTGGTTAAAAGAACTTGTGTGTCGTTTATTGAAACATGTGGAAAAGATATAGAGAAAATTATGTCAGAATTAAATTCTGTGACAAATGACTTCTATGAAAAATCTTTCTCTGAAATAAGTATTTTAGCGAATGATATTACAATGGTTGTTAAATTTTCAGCCGATACAATCAAAGCCAGAAATTTGTTAAACGAAGCAAGCGAAATAAAGATAGAAGAGCCTTTATTTGAATCGAAACACATTAAGAACACCCAAAAAGCAATATTCGAGTTAAGAAGTCCTTTGAAGTCTTTATTACATATAGTTGAAAGTGTCGAAAGTGATAGATTAATGGAAGTAGCTACAATAAAAAAAAGTGAAGTTATACTAAACGAAATGTCTGCATCTGTTCAGAATCTTCAAACTGCTTTGGAACAAATTGAGTCTTTATCAGTGCAAGAGACGACTATTATTCCACATAAACACAATATGAAAAATATAGAATCTGTGATGGAACCCGTTCTAAAATTAAGAAGTTCTTTAGAACAATTGTCTGTTGAGACTGCAGATGATGAAGAAGAAAAGGCTATCGTAAAACAAGTATTGAGTTCAATCAAACAAAATCTAAACGAGATAACTTCCCATATTGAGGCCGTGGAACTACAAGTTGGTAGATATGATATTCTACAGAGTGAAAATAAATTAGAAGCTCTTCAAAAAATGGCACAAATTCTAATTGCATTAGAAAACAATTTACTCAGATTGGAGACATTTTCTGAACTTAAATCTCACATGGAGACATTCCATAAAAACTTAACAAAAGTTTTAGAAAGAGTTATAGAAGTAAATGAAGCAAAACAATACTTTGCTTTTATGGAAATTTGTGATGTGGTAAATAGAATTAATACGTCCATAAATGTTATGAATTCAGATAGCACGATGTCATTAGCTAGCCTCATCAATACTGCGAGGATAATTCAAGATCTCTTTATAAATAATGTGTTCGAATCTGAATTAAATTCATCTATTCTAAGCAACATTACTGACATTCTCGTTGGTATACAAGAAACAATAAATCGTGCAGAAGAAACGAATTTACAATTTGATACGGAACAAGTTAAAGATATTTCTAAAGAAGAAAATGAATTAACGAAAGCTAAACTGGTTGTAGAACGTATCGATCAAGCTATAGCAGCGATTAGCAGCGTGACATCGCTGGAAACAGCTAAGGAATTGAGAACAGTGTTTGAACCGACTTTAGAAAATGTCTGTCCGATATTAGAGGAGCTCAAACGTAGCGTAGCTTCTGTAGCCTCTCGTGGGTTAGAGCCTGAAGAGTATATTTCCGAAATATCAGATATTTCTTTCCCACGAACGCTGGCTATTCCTCTTTGTGAACTAAATCAAAACGTTACAGTTATCAGCCAAATTATTGTTGAAAACTTAGAAAGTATAAAGGAAAATAAAGAATTGATTGGTACTATTGCTGAACCCTTAAATGAAATTTATACTGCATTAGAAATTTTACAGCATGATATTTTATCTCAATATGCTGAAGATGTAGCATCGTATAACATAAACCTCGACATTGCAAATACTATTCAAAGTCTTCAGAGTTGTATGTTAGTAGTTCAGGAACAAGGAGGAGTGGAAGCAGTTGATGAAATGTCTACATTAGAAGACATTTCTGGAATAAAAACAACAGCAGATGTACTTTCATCCGATCGTTTAGTCTTAGTTACTTCGCGAGAAACTGCTGTAGAGCAAGATATCGAATCTTTTAATGATAAGTTACCATCATCAGCTGCCGCTCAAACGTTACAATCATTAAACGAGTACGTCGAAGTTCTGCAAACTCCTGAAATTTTAGATGCTTTTGATACTCTTTCTGAAGTAAGTGATTATTCCAGTTTAAAAACTGTTGGCATGACTTTGGGTGAATTACACTCTGGTATTGAGGAAATATTACATCCTATTGTTATAGAAAGTTCTAGTGAATTGGCCAACTTTGTTAACACCTCAAAATTAATTACTATTGCAGAACCATTGCAAGAGTTGCAACAGAGTCTATCAGTTTTAGATACAAATGACATTCCAATTTATGAGCATATTTTAGAAATGCCAAGAGAAAAACTACATTCCGCAATTCAGAAAATATCGGAATTTAAGGAAAAATTAGACAAATGTGTACATACTGTCTTTCCAGCTATGGAAGCAGCTGACAAAACTATTGAAATATCTAATCAGATTGAAAATTTGAGAGATGTCTGTGAACATCTTAAAGATGTAATAGTTACTATGAAAATGGTCTCAGCGGAGTCTATAACATTGAAAACGGTAATTATTCCTTTAGAGGAAACAGTAAATGATCTACTTGATGCCATGGATGTTTCCAAAGGCATTCAAATTGAACAAGTGAAATGTAAGACAGAAGCATTGTATGGAAAAGTTATGACGGTGCAAGAAGAAATAATTCAGTTTACTCCGCAGTCTCCCAATACACTCGCTCAAGAAGCCAAGTTAATACAATCGATAGACGAAGTCGAGAAAAATATTGCTGTGTTGGAGCAATATGATTTTGTGGAGTTATCACGAGTCTCAGATATCACAACGTGTACTTTACCTCAACTAGCTATAGAATTGGATACTGGCTCATTAATACAAATAGATGAAATTGTAGAGAATGCTGTAAATGTTATTCACGGATCTTCTCGAGGAATGTCTAGTGGAGATTTAATAATAGTTGAAGATTTTTTTAAAACTTGCAAAAATCAGTTCGCAATATTACGTCATTTAATAACAAAACCACTCAGTCATAAAAAATTAATCCGATTGCTTCAAGAGTTTAATATTTTATACAATTCTATGAATAATTTTAAAACCAAGCAGTTCCAACTAAAATTAGATGACGATGTAAACAGATCCTTAAATAGTTTCTTAACTTATACGGATGACTGTCTTAGAAATGTCGAAGAATCGCTAATAAAAATTGTGGAATGCCAATCAGAATTATTATTTTATAAACCCTTGATCAAACTCGACAAAGCTAAAGATATATTAAGAGGACATGAGAAGGACATTTTAGGTGAACTATTGTCTAAAATAATAAATATTACAGAAGTTGTTAAACCAAGTTTAGAAAATGCTGAGACCGTTATTCGCGCAGAACTACAACATTCTATTGCAGCGCTGCCTGTACTGGATGATAAATTTTTAGTGGAAAAAATGGAAGATTTGAAAACATTTATTGCGAAAAAAATGCAAAGTGCAGACAGTGAAAGTAAAAAAATTTTGACGAATTTGTCGCAGTGTATAAACAAACATCAGGATTTTAAAAATGCATCGCAAACAGGCAAACTTCTAATTATACTTAAATGTTTCTCTGAATGCATTGATATAGTTGAGGGAACTCACGAAGTTGTAAAATATATTGAAAGCGCTGTCAATGTACATTTAGAAGGAGACAGTTCTTTAAAACTTTTATTGACAAGTATGCTACAGCCACTTCAAAGTTTTCATGGTCAATTAATAAATGTTCAAGAAAAAATTTTTTCTGGTGCGGAGGAAGATTCAGTTTCAATTGATTTAATTTCAACAGAATCGTTAGTGCAAACTATGACTGATATTCAAAAAGAAATCATTGAAATAGAACAAAAAATAGTATCAGATGCGGTTTCCGTTGATAACGAAGATCTGTCCTTAATTATAGAAGTAGACAAGGAAATTCATAGTATTCACCAAAGTATAAAAACTATGGAAGACGTTCAAACTGCTGAAAAAATTAAAGAAATAACAAAACCCATTCAAGAAATCGAGAGATCGTTGCATGCTATTATTTCTTCAGACAAAACAGGAGTTGATGAGAAAGCCAAAATTACAGGTTAGTTTTAATTAAGTTTTAGTTCACTCATCTGTTATATAAATTCATGTCTATTTTTCTTCTTTTTCATAAGCGATACATCTTTCGCTAACATTTTAAACATAAAAAAATTGTGATTTAAGAATTATATTTTTATAGATGTCAATTGCAATATTGGTTCACTTGAAGACGCGCTAGATCATTTCATAAATATTGAGGTAGATTTATTGGCAGCCTCAAAACTCATTGGTGTAATAGATTTAAATAGTACTCAAATTGCTATTGAACTCAAAAATTTAATGACTCTTAGTGTTGAAGACTTAAAATCTTCCAAAGTAATTGAAATGAAAAATGAAAAAGTAACTTCTCTCAAAACCATTTTATCAAAATTTGATTGGTTAAATACTGATAGATATTTGGAAGGAAAGAATCGGTTAGAAGCTGAAAACTTAAAACGTGTATTCTTGACGAGTTACCAACTCTTAGTGGAGTTGAATAAAGTCGATTCAGCACAACCTTCTAAAACAAACGAAGTTCGTCAAAAAGGTAAAAACAGTGTAATTAACCGAAATCAATTGTTGACTGTTAATTTATTGCTTCAGCATTATGATTTATGTACATAAATATTTTTATTTGCTTGAAAGAATTGAATCGAAACATAAAAATATTACTTAGCGACGTGTTAAACGAGTTAATATATTTTGTGTCTGTTAGATTATTCGCTACTTTAATACTGTATCTTATTCATGCTATTAAATTATTTACGATTACAGAGAGAACTATTCAACTTTTGCAGTATATCGATCAGTATATAGAATTAATAGAAATAGTGGAAGAGACTACTGCGATTCTGAGAATTGAGGATGCGAAGGAATCAGCTAATGTAGCACGCGAATTGCGTGAAAGTATTGCCGCTTTACAAAGTGATGAAGGAGCCGAAATTACGGATGAGTGGCATTTAGAACAAAAAGCTAAACAGGCTCAGTTAGCACAGAAATTACAACAAGCACTTTTCGAACTACAAGTTCAGGTCCTCGATAGTGCTCAAGAATTAGCATCTACACTTAGTCCAGATATTTTGCAGAAAATAGCTAAAGTTACAGCACAACTCCAAGCGGATTTAGTCGCAGTATCTGGAGTTCAAGTTGCAGTTCAAGCTCCCACAACGAGTACTTTAGAAGAAGCAAAGTCATTGGAATCTCTAGAAAAATATGTCCAAGCTAAACAAATCGTAACATTGGAACGTGATAATGCAGCAGAAAATGTTCATCCCCTTATTTTTGAAGAGACAAAGGCTACAGAAAGTCAAAATATTCCTGAAAAATCTATTACTCTATCACAAGCAGAAGAACAGTTTGCAGCCGAACTAAATCAGGTTGTAATTGTAGAGGACGTACAAACATTACAACAGAAAGATAAAACCGATGTCATTATAGAGCTTCCAGTTGAAGTATGTATTAGTGAAGACCGAGATGTTACAAGTGTAAACGTGTGTCAAAATATCAAACCACTTCACTTAGAAATAGCTTCTGCACATGAGCTGATGATAACCACAGAACATGCTGACGAAGAAATACAAGAGACGCTTTCAACAGTCACTACTGGTAAAATTATATGCCTGTCTTTATAAATTTCACAAAATTATAACATAAAATAGCATTCAAAAAACCCTTAAGCTATTAACATAATTTCATGTTAATTTGTGCTAAAAGTGATAATGAGTATGTATTACTTATTTATTATATATGTACAGACAACTTTTCGTATTATATTTTGTTAGCTGCAAACTAAAAGACTATATTTACTTAATATTATTTTACGGTAGTAACTAATTTATCTGTGATATTATTATTTCAGAGACACTCGTACAACATATCAATGAATATTTATCTCAAGATATAGTGGAAGTTATCACGAAGTTATCAGCAGTAATGAATGACGAAGAACTTAAACAATCTGTGAAAGTAGCAAAAGCGTTAGGTGACTTAATATCAGCTGCAGCAACCACAACCACAGTGGCAGAAAGTGTTATAAAGGATGAACTGTCTCTTGAATTATCTGTAAAACAAGCGCAGTTAACACAAGAGTTACTTGGTTCATTGTCTACATTACAAAAATTTACGTTAGATAACGCCTCTGAGTTTTCCGATATAGTAGACGCAGATTCATTGCAACGCGTTGTTGATGTCGCTAAGCATATTGAAGAAGATCTCGCCAGTGTTGTTATTTCATCACAAACTCCTATACTAACAGCGTCTTTGAATGACGCAACGGAGACAAAACTTGAGGTGTCAAGTGAACAAGTTCAAGAAGACATTTTGGCAAAAGATGTTGTTATGGAATCTTTAGAAATATGTGAAACAACCCACATCAATAATATGCAGGTTGTATCCGTAGAGGATGTACAATCATTACAACAGAAAGATAGAACCGATGTCACTGTAGAGATGCCGGTTGATGTAACTGCTAGTGAAGACCGAGATGTAACATTTAAAAGTAAAGGTGAGTGCCAAGAAATCAAACGACTTCATCAAGAAAAGGCTTCTGCGCATGAACTGATGATAATCACAGAAGATGCCGCCGTAGAAATACGAGAGACGCTTTCTTCTGCCACTATTGGTAATATTATTTGCTTGCTGCTTTATAAATTACAGAAAATAATTGTACGGGACGGTGCTGCTATGTTGTACTGTGACTGCCACGTTGTACAGCTATTGCTGGGGTTGGAAGAAAACTAGCTGTTATGGTCTTCGATTTATTTGCCTTTGCAGTGATACAATACTGTTGTTCAGCTGAGTGACTCGCTGCGGTTACCGGCCCTTTATATATTCTTCTCCAGGAGGGTCGCAACTAGCGGTACTAGCGCGAACATTTTTGCGTAACCGAGGCGGTCAGAGTGTCGGCTTACAATTTACTATGTACATTCTACATATTTATATTTTCTATTACTTATTTCAATTTATATTATTTATGTCTTAAATCTATTACATACTTACATACATACACGCCGTATCCCTAACGGGGTAGTCAGAGAGGATAGAGCGCCAAGCTTAAATCTATTAATTATCTATTACAACTTATATCTACAACTTACAATTTATTTACTATGCTATCGGGAAATTAAAAGATAAACAAAGAAATATTTATTGTATATTCCTTAAAACTATAAAAAAGAAGACTGTATAAGTCTATACAAATAAAGGGGTAAATAGGCGTACTGTACTAACTATGATTAAACTATATCTAAACTATTTCTTGGCACCGGCCGTCCGGAACATCTCTCCCGCCGTGCATCGTCGTTGCGTTGACGTTGCTGTATGTACAACGAAATACAGATGATGTCGTTTCTGCCAAGTTCCTGTATCTTTTTCGATTTAGATGTCCACTGTCGTAATTCGAAGCGCCCGGTGCGATGTATGTCTCGGACTTGTGTTGCGATGTTTATAGCTTCATTATCTGTCCGAAAACTGTCTTAAGTAGTTGTCTACATAGTGGTTATTTACTATTACAGACGGCCTCCGGATTACTGTTTTTGTACTTCTCAGCGTCAATGTTCTTGACGAATATTACTATTGACGGTGAAAACGTCGCGTCGAATATTCGCGACGTCATTCTGTATTCACGTAATGGACCCGCGCCCTCGTTCCCTCTCTGCCATAGGTATCTGTGTGCGTCCCTGTCTTCTTCTCGTACTTTAACTTGTATAAACATCTCCGCTATGTCGGCGATGACAGCGACTGGATACTGACGAAAGCGCATGAGGACCCCGGGTAGTGACTGCACAACGTCCGTTCCTGTGAGTAGGTGGTTATTGAGAGAGACCCCCTTTGTCTTGGTGGCTGCATCGTGCACGATGCGGACTTTCCCAGGCTTCATGGGATTAAGAACCACGAAATGTGGCATGTTACCATGTTTTTCTATTCGATATCAATGACGGCGCAGATTCGGCGTAGCCCTTAATTATATGGGCGTCTATCTGTTCGCGGTAGGCTCGTAGGTTCGTAGGTTTCAGCTTAGCGTCTTTGTGTATTTTCTTCTCTGTAATTGCTAATCGCTTCAATGCGTTATCTAAGTTATCGACGTCGTCTCGTTTCCAAAGTAACGACGCTTGATAACCCCCATCTTCTGTCTCTTTCACACCTTCTTCGATTAATTTCAATGCGTGCTGCTCCGGATCGGACTGATGCCTCTTCGGGTTTACTGTTAGTGCTTCTATCGCGAAGTATTGACGCAGCTGTTCGTCCATACTGTCTTCTGTAGGTTGGTAGGCTGTTAGGCTGTTGGTACGTTGGTAGGTAGGTAGGTTGAGGTTAGGTGACGAACATAATGAACTCGCTGCCCCGGCGAACGAGTGTACGCGCCGTGCAGGACCCATCCGAGCGGAGTGAGAGAGGCGACCGGCTGATCTCGCTGTCCCTGTAGCACCTCCGTAGCGAGTAGTAGCGAGTAAATCTTCGGCGCAGCGTGCTCGCACTGGAGGCTTGTACTTATGTCGCGCAGGTGGTGGCAGCCGGCTATGTCTCTCTCGGCGACAGCTTGTGGTGATAACTGCAGCTTGCGGATGGTGTGAGCGTGTATCTCGTGACTGTCAGTCACCCTGTGTATAGTGAGAGCGACGCGTTTCGACGTTTAAACGGCCATCTTGGTATCAGCTATAGCTTTTGTGTGGGATAATAGCTTAGACTTTATTGGCTAGGTCGGAGTCTATGAGCGTGACTGTAGACTCATCGTATATTAGTGCGTGAGCATCTTTTTCTCCCGCCGGTATGGACACGCACACGGGAACTATCTTAAGCTACGACAGCGACTTAGGCGTCTTAGACGTTCTGTTTTCGCTTCACTTTGTTGACGTGTGAAGTAAAGTAGTTTGTTGTGAAGATACGTGCACCTGTCGATTTTGCATTTTATTGCCTTGCAGTGGTGCATCTTATGGCGATAGTGGAGGCACTGAAAACACAGGCGATTAGTTTTAGCTAAGTCCCAATGTTCTTGAGCGTCGGCTTCTTTAAACTGTTTTCATTCAGGCGTGGCGTGACCCACACCAGATAATACTGGGCACTTAGGTTGACTTCTATCTGTAGCGGCGAATGTTTTGTGTCTGTAGAACTGGAACCATTGTCTTTGTAGAGTCGATGTGAGCTTTTCTATTGTGAGTTTCGTGACTTCAGAGTTGTATAGATAGTGAACCCTGTCGAGAGCTTGCAGTGTAGCGACGCTGTTAGAGACTCGGCTTGCAAAGGTGTAAATGACTTTCGGTGCATCTGTGAGGCGCGGTTGAGAGCGTAGACATTCAAGTTCGGTGAGAGCGATAGAATCTAGTCGACCGAAGCGTGATATCAACTTCCTCACGACGTCCTGACTTCTTGCGTTGCCGAAGAAGAGACTTGATGGTACAGTAGTTTAGACGTTGCGCCCAAGCGCGAAAGGTTCCGGGTTCGATTCCTGTTCCCGTCCCGTTAAATAAAAATAAATTAAACAAATGAATACAGCTTGCTGTGCAACCTGCTGCATTAATTTGTTGTTTATCAGCACATCGTAAGTAGGTAAGGTGAGGCTTTTACACAATTACAAATCGCTACGTACGTATTATTTAAAGGTAGCTTCAAAGTCAAAGTCAAGTGAATTTATTCAAGGAAACCTAATTATAAGGTATTTTTGAACGTCAGATCTAGTTTAGTTTGGTTCAAATAGAAAACTTGGACTCTAAGGCTGAGATTTATAGATCGTACTTACACTTACCTTGGACTTTCCTTTACACGCACTTTGCTGAGTTCCTGCTAAGCTTAAACTTACCTGTCGAATTTAGAGTCGTAATCGAGCTAAGTAAATGCTTAGCAAAAGCTTAGCTTATGTGAAACTTTGTCTATGATCCGATCTATAGACGTTCCATTATATGAAGTAACTGCTTTTACTTTCATTGGAGTTAATGAAGTGATTGTCCTATTTTAAATCACAGACTATGCACCAATCACCAATTAATTATTAGACAGAAATAAGAAATTCTAATTGTACAACATTTCGTACTGAGAAACGATTTTCTACAATTATTACATAAAACCATAGCCTAAAATGGAACGCACTGTTGTCAAACGCAGAACACAGAGTACTATCTGTAACCTTACTCTTTTCTACTATCTTTTTAGTCGGTCTATACTTAAGTTTTTCGTAAGTCATATTGACGACTTAGCCGTACTTACCAGAAGTCGTACTTACCAGACTATAAATTACATATTCGTCTAAGTTCAACTTTACTGCAAACTTAAGCTTGAGTAAAGGCAAAGGCTCTATAAATCTCAGCCTAAGAAGAACCGACAAGAAATTCAGTCAGATATCATTTTTTCAAACGTCACTTCATACTTCATTTTACAAAAAGATTTATTTAAATACAATATTTCCAGACTATCGTTTTATCTTCGATGAAAGTTGAGTTAGAAATGAAAAATCGGTTTGGATTGTGAAAACTAGTTCAGGTCGGACCCTATATGGAACTGTATCCATTAGCCGTTCTGTCAACGACTTATGTTCGATTTCACCAACGCTAAGTCGACACATAAATATGTACCACCTAGATTAAAAGGACCCCTAAATCGGTTCTTAATAGGTAATATTTGTTATCAATAAATCTAACGGTTCCCTAATAATGTCAGACATAGTTATGCGACGTTTTACAGTTTCCATAGCGACTATTCGTTTTCAAAAATTTATCGACAAAATGGATATTATTCTTTTACTTATAAGTTTCTAAATAATATTGGGTCCTTACATATGAAATTGGCGTTTTGTACGGGAGGAATATAAAGTCAATTTCTTTTTTGTAAAATATATTTAATTAATCAAAGTATGCACCGTTGTTATCTATGCACTTTTGCCATCTCATGGGTAGTTCATTGATCCCTTTACTAAAAAAACTATGGGGGCGAGAATCAATAAACTCTTTGAAGGCGGTTTGGACTGCCGCATCGGAGTTGAATTTTTTTCCTTGTAAGAAGTTGTCCAAATTCCGGAAAAAATGGTAATCTGTTGGAGCAAGGTCCGGGGAGTACGGTGGATGTCGTAGACATTCCAATTGTAGCTCATCTAACTTAGTGGTTGTTTGTTGTGCAGTGTGTGGTCTTGCGTTGTCGTGAAGCAGCAGTGGCCTAGAGCGATTGACCAATCTCGGTTGTTTAGCAGCTAGTTTTTCCTTCATGGTTTGCAGTTGCTGACAATAGATATCTGCCGTAATCGTTTGGCCAGATTTTAGAAAGCTGTAGTGAACGACACCGACGCTAGTCCACCAAACACAAGTAACTTTTTCTGAGTCAATTTTTGTTTAGGGCAGGATTTGGCTGGGTCTCCAGGGTTCAGCCATTGCGACGAGCGCTTCCGATTATCGTACAGTATCCATTTTTCATCACAAGTAATGATTCGATTTAAAATCCCTTCATTATTGTGTCGGTTGAGCAAAGTAACACAGCAGTCGACGCGTGTTTGCAAGTTCGATTCACTCAATTCATGAGGTACCCATCGTTCAAGTTTTTTTACTTTCCCGTTTTGCTTCACTTTAATTCTTCATTTTCCACTTTGGTATTCGGCCGTCCACGGAGTTGGTTCTGAAGATCGAAATTTCCAGAACGAAAACGTTGAAACCAAAAACGTACCGTGCTTTCTTTTGCGACACCAGCGCCGTACACATCATTAATCCTTCGAGCTGTTTCTGCAGCACTGGTGCCACGATAGAACTCGTACTCGTAAATATACCGATATTTCATGCTTTCCATTGTGCGATAATAAGCGACGCCAAAAAAAAAATAAGGAAAAAAACAATTGAATGACTGTTTTCAAAAGTCAAATGTACCAGCTAAATGAATTTATAAATTTGAATTTGGAATTCTTAACCAAAGAGGAGATATTTCAGATTAAAATGTTCAGTACGACAAAACGCTAATTTCATATGTAAGGACCCAATACAATTAATTATTCTATATATTGTCAAAAACTAACACAAAAAAGGCCCCCTTCAAGCTTCTCAATCTTGCTAGGTTCTCGAATTCTGCGTAGTTGCTAGACGATTCGTTGTGGGCGGCTTTGAATGATAACCAATCTTAATAGGCGCCGTTGAATATTGGTTACCTCCGCAGTAAAGCGCAGACTTGTCGATTGCTGTGCCGCTTTGATAGCGCAGGTGATGGCCATAGACAGTTGTGAGAGGTCATGCTGCGGTTGGTGTAACGTAGCAGGCACTTCTGGTCCCGCCGGTACTGGCTGTGGCAACTGTAGGATGATTGGCGGGGCTTCATGCTGTCTGTATAACGATACTTGCGGATATGAATTGCGATGAAATCGGCGGCGTGCATCCACCGGCGTACTCTTCGGTACTGCCGGTGGATGCTGTTGTGGCGCCGGCAGACTGTTGCGGTGTCGGCGGATGCTGCGCCTCTGCCGCTGCGGGTGTTGGCAAAGGTAGTGGAGCCGGTGGATTCTGTAGCAGCGTGCCCGCCTGTTGCTGTGGGCGGCCGACGTCTTCTGTTTGCTGTTAGGTGACGTGCGGCTCATCGGTTGTTGCTAGCAGATGTGGCTGACTAGTGTGTAGCCACATGTCCACTAGTTGCGGTGTGTCTTGCCCGGAGATCACGGTGTCGTCGTCTTCTGAATCGGATTCGGCAGCTTCTATGATGGCGTGACGAGCGACGGCAAGTTCGACTTGTTTGCGTGCTAATTCTTCACGCGCGAAAGCGAGACAGCGAATGCGCTTCTGTGATTTGCTAGTCTTGTTGTTCTTCCTTAAGTTATTGTCATAACTTTAATGGATATTTTGTACTAAAAGTGATGATAAGTACGTATTAAACATTTAATATGCTCTAGCTAAAGTCGTGACTTCGTCCGCGTAGAAAATTTTTCACAGCTCTCCCGCATCGGAGGTAGATTTTCGAAGAAAAATAGTAGTCTACATCTGTCTCTGAGCACGTAATATGTACTACCTCTGTACCAAATTTCATCATTATTGAGTAAAAAGGACGATGAAAATTTGTATGGGAAACGCTAAACCACTCGACTGATTATAATAAAATTTGGTACAGAGATCAAATAGTCAGAGTGTTAACTGACGGAAATGTCAAAAGCACTCGCGTACCTAAGCGAAAATGTGTGAGAAGAATAATGAGATTTGAGGAAGCGAAAGAAGTATGTAAGGACCGCGACGCTTGGCGCTCCATCCTCGCTGACTACCCCGTTGGGGATACTGCGTGAAAATATGTATGTATGTATGGTACAGAGATAGACTTTTATCAAAAACACATAGGCCACTATTCACACATAAAACTACAAAAAATTAAACAAATCAGTAAGTAAACAAGTCGCCTCTTGCAATATTGTTATAGAACTGTATATGGTATATGAAGTGTTTTCTCTAGTAACCATCTATGTAAGGTACTTTTATATCTATTGAAAGGCATTTCATTTCTTTCTTGTGGGACGGTTCTTGTGTTACATAAATGTACTTTTATATTTACTCAATATAAATATTTCAGATACACTAATACAACACATCAATGAATATTTATCTGAAGATATAACCGATGTCATCACGAAGTTATCTGCAGCAGTGAATGATGTAGAACTTAAGCAATCTATAACAGTAGCAAAAGCGTTAGGTGAATTAATTTCGGCTGCAGCAACAACAACCACAGTTGCAGAAAGTGTTATAAAGGATGAACTGTCTCTTGAATTATCTGGAAAACAAGCGCAGTTAACACAAGAGTTACTTGGTTCATTGACTACATTACAAAAATTTGCGTTACATAATGGCTCTGAGTTTCCTGATGTAGTAGACGCAGATTCATTGCAACGCGTTGTTGAAGTCGCTAAGCAAATTGAAGAAGATCTCACCGGTGTTGTTATTTCATCGCAAACTGCTGTACAAACAGCACCTTTGAATGACGCAACAGAAGCAAAACTTGATGTGACAAGCGAACAAGTTCAAGAAGACATTTTGGAAAAAGATATTGTTATGGAATCTTTAGAATTATATGAACCGACTCACATCAAAAACTTACAGATTGTACCAGTAGAGGATGTACAAACATTACAACAAAAATGTATAACTGATGTCCCTATAGAGCTCCCAGTTGATGTATCTGCAAGTGAAGACCAAGACGTTACATCTAAAAATGAAGGCGTGTGTCAAGATATCAAAGCACTTCACCTCGAAAAAGCTTCTACCCATGAGCTGATGATAACCACAGAACCTGCTGCCGAAGAAACGCAAGTGACTCTTTCATCAGCCACTATTGGTAAAATTATTTGCTTGCTGCTTTGTAAATTGCAGAAAATAATAACATAAAATAGTACTCTAAAATTTTTGTACTATTTACTCAATCAAATGACATTCTAGTGATAATAATTATGTATTACACATTTATTATGCATGTAGAGATAACCTTTGGTATTATGTGTTAATTATTAGTTGGAAACGAAACAGGAGGATTACATAGTATTACTTAAATATTAAATATACTTGTATATTTATTTTTTATTATCTTTTTAGATGCACTCGTACGACATATCAACGAATATTCATCTGAAGATACAGCGGAAGTCATCACGAAGTTGTCGGCAGCAACGAATGATGAAGAACTTAAACAATCTGTGAAAGTAGCAAAAGCGTTAGGTGACTTAATTTCAGCTGCAGCAACCACAACCACAGTGGCAGAAAATGATATAAAGGATGATCTCTCTCTTGAATTATCTGTAAAACAAGCGCAGTTAACACAAGAGTTACTTGGTTCATTGTCTACATTACAAAAATTTGCGCTAAATAAATCTTTGGAGTTTTCTAATATAGTAGACGCAGATTCTTTGCAACACGTTGTTGATGTCGCTAAGCAAATTGAAGAAGATCTCGCCGGTGTTGTTATTTCATCGCAAGCTGCTGTACAAACAGCACCGTTGAATCTCGCAACAAAAGCAAAACTTGATGTGAAAAGCGAACCAGTTCAAGAAGACATTTTGGCGAAAGATATTGTTGTGGAATCTTTAGAATTATGTGAACCGACTCACATCAAAAACTTACAGATTGTACCAGTAGAGGATGTACAAACATTAAAACAAAAAGTTAAAAATGATGTCCCTATAGAGCTCCCAGTTGATGTATCTGCTAGTAAAGCCCAAGATATTAGATCTAAAAATGAAGGCGTGTGTCAAGATATCGAAGTACTTGACCTAGAAAAAGCTTCTACCCATGAGCTGATGATAACCACAGAACATGCTGCCGAAGAAACGCAAGTGACTCTTTCATCAGCCACTATTGGTAAAATTATTTGCTTCATGTTTCATAAATTATAAAAAATAATAATTCGAAATAGTCATCAAAAATTATTTGCACTATTTAGTCAATTATCTAAATGTCCATTCGTTAGTCATATCCATAAGTTATTATCATAATTACATAAGTTTAAGTGATACTTTGTGTTAAAGGTAATAATATGAATGTATTACACATTTATTATGCATGTACTACCTACATATTTACAAGTAATTGTATAGGTATATATTTTATATTATCTTTTTAGATGCACTCGTACAACATATCAACGAATATTTATCTGATAATACAGCGGAAGTCATCGCCAAGTTGTCTGAAGCAACGAATGATAAAGAACTTAAACAATCTGTGAAAGTAGCAAAAGCGTTAGGTGAATTAATTTCGGCTGCAGCAACAACAACCACAGTGGCAGAAAGTGTTATAAAGGATGAACTGTCTCTTGAATTATCTGTTAAACAAGCGCAGCTTACACAAGATTTACTTAGTTCATTGTCTACATTACAAAAAATTGCGCTAAATAACTCCTCTGAGTTTTCTGATATAGTAGACGCAGATTCTTTGCAACGCGTTGTTGATGTCGCTAAGCATATTGAAGAAGATCTCGCCGTTGTTGTTATTTCGTCGCAAATTGCTGTACAAACAGCACCTTTGAATTTTGCAACAGAAGCAAAACTTGATGTGAAAAGCGAACCAGTTCAAGAAGACATTTTGGCGAAAGATATTGCAGTCGAAAGCTTGGAAATATGTGAACCGACCCTTACCAAAAATTTGGAGGTTGATGAAATAGAGGAAGCTTTGATAACTCAAAATATTTCTGTTGAACAAACTTCCGAAATCGAAGACATTGTTCCGCCAATAGTTCAGTTAATTTGTAGCAAAGAAGACAAGAAAAAATCTGCACAAGATGAGTGCGAAGGTCTTCTTTCAGAAAAGTCAACTGAAAGCATAGTTCAAATTGCACATAAAGACAGTATTAGTACTGATCAAAAGTTAAGTTCTGCAATAATTTGCGAAATGAAAGAAATACCTACAGAGCAACATACTTTTGACGAAATAGTCCATGTTACCACATCTGAGACTCTTTATGGTAATTATTAACTATGTTTTTGTCTACGCAAGTCATTTTGCCTGTTTTTACTTTAACTACTATGCGGTTTTCTCATGTAATTAATTGTAAAATTTGGTTTTAGGGGCTTTACTTTGCCACATTCAAGAATATGTCGATGAAGACATTACGCAAATTATCAACGACATTTCAGTAGCCATAAACTCAGAAGAACTCAGACAATCGGTAAATTTAGCCAAAGAACTTCGCGAAAATATAGCTGCGTTACAGACGGTAGCGATGGCAGAGGAATGTACCTATTTGCAAAATAAATTATTGACTGAACAGGCAAATCTGACGCAGCAACTTCAAAATTCGCTGTCTGCTCTACAAGTGCCTGCCCTTTATACACCAGACATTTTGCCTACGATTAACGTGGAAAAGTTTTATCGAGTTACCGATATTGCGGCTCGTTTAAGCGATGATCTTGCTTCTATGGTTATGGCTACACAAGTTACTGCACAAGAAATGCCTGATTTAAATATATTAGAAGCTATGAAGGGAGGAAATCGAAGCCAAGATTCAGGGTCTGTTCAATCCACCGTAAACATTCTATTTATTGAACAGCAAGCCGCTGCTGTGACTGACATTCTTCAAAGTGACACAATCACATCTAAAGAAGTTGCCAGTAGCAAAGAAATATCGACGCAACTGGAAATTTGTGAACAAATGGAAACTGTAGCGGTGGCATCTGAAACAGTTCCATATGAACAAGTCGGTCTTATTCAAGAGGCGGAAAATTCCACAGAGAAGATTGAGGCTGTGACTAGTGATGTTCTACCTGGTACTGAAACGTCAACGGCAGTTTCAGTTGGTATGATGATTTTCTTTTCAATATTTTAAAAGCATGTACGATGTACGTGTCAATCATTTATACCGATTTCGATCTTATTTTTAACATGACGTGGTATAAAGTCAACGAAATTATTAAATTGACGTATTTTTATTGTTGAATTTATTAATAAATAAATATGCTAAATATTAACAAATATAAACATATATAGTACCTATTTATCTTCACGCCTTACGTAATGGAATTCGAGTTATGTAAGTAAATGAACTCTCATTTTCGATTTTGTTTTAAGTCTATCATTGTAATAGATTGTCACGGATGCTAGTGTGGTATATCCTAGGTAGGTAGAGTAGGACAGCCCGTGAACAAGTGAATAGATTAAGAGAGTAAGTTAAATAAATCAGCTATGGTAGGTAGGTAGCTAGGTTCATTATGCTAACAAAAATTCGCTATACGCTACACAATCCGTGGGGTTATTGCCTAAAAGTTTGTATACAGCGACAGCCCAGCGATCACTGCGCGACCGGTGACTAATTGTAATAAAAGATTAAAATCATGTATGACGGTTGCGTGTCTATTGCGCCATGATCGTAAAATTCACTTTTTGTTGTAGATTTAGCGCCATTATATAAATTACATTGTACAAATTCTCGTTTTGACAGCAGATATCGAACGATATTTGGCTGTCGCATGCTGTCTGGAAGTTAGGCATTAAGTGTGTCGGTCTCCTGTAGTTATGATGGAGGCACGGGTCTAAATTGTTCTGAAGAATCCGATCGATGCGCTCCAATTAGTCTCGGGTTTGTTCAGGTCTCAATCAGAGACTCTGGAGGTTTCCACTTCCAAGCCCCGTCAACTGTTCTAGAGGTCCAGGGAGAGTTAATAAAAGCTTTGGATACACGAATTTTCAAGATCACTAGGAATTCTACAAACTGGAATCTTTAGCGGGATTTCAGTGTAGTAGATATGTAAACAACAATTAAAACGAATGATTAGCTAAATATCAATAAATGAGAGTTCAATTCAGAGGCGTAATTATTACTCGCCGCTAACCGTACAACCGCTAGTTAAAAATGCCCTCAACAACATAAAACTCACCGACGCGCTTCAGGGTTACGCAGACGCAGTTTCGAGAACCACTTAGTGATTACCCTTGTTATATAGGTTCCGTAGATATTTATTTTTGTTTGATTTGTTTATTTTATTAAGTTATTTACATTATCCATTTAAGTTATTTAATTAATTATTTTAGTTTTGTTATTTATTACAAGTTTATATTTAATTTACGTTACAAGATGGTCAATCTATTGTAGATTTAGAACAGAATAATATAGTCAGACATTAATTAAGGTAGAGTAAACACTTTTCTATTTCGACTTATCCAGGATTCGAATGCCGACATTTCTTTTCTGCAAAATATGCGTTATTTATTTATACGACTACAATTTATCAAAATACATTTAATACACTAACTTACAGAAACACTTTTACAAGATATTGAAGAATATATATCTGAAGATATCGGGCACATTGTGAACAAATTTTCTACAGTAGTTAACACAGAGGAACTTAAACAGTCTGTTTACTTGGCGGAGAAATTCCGTGAGAACCTCATACTGAATAGTGTGATAGCATCCGATGAGACGTGTGACCTCAAGCTAAATAAATTACAATTAGAGCAAGCACAACTTGCTCAAAACCTACAACGATCTTTGTCTGCTTTGCAAGTATTAGTGTTCGACACTGCAACAGAGACTACGTTGTCAGATGAACATGAACTTCAAAAAGTAGTTGATATTATTACACGCTTAGATGAAGACCTTGTCACTGTATTAAAAGCTTTTCGAGTGCCTGTAAATCAAGACAACGTACATTTATCAGATAAGACAAAAAACGAAACGAATGATGTTGTAAATATAAATGAAATTGCTGATGACTCTCACGTACCCCCCGCTCTTGAGCAAATAACATCTATTGATGGAATAGATACTGCAGCGCAAGGGACAAATCTCCACGAATCGAAAGCTGTAATGGAAAACATTATTTCAGAGGAGTGTGCTCTCTATGATAATAAAAAAACTGATGTAATTACAGTAGTAAGTGATATCAGTGAAGAAGAAATTCTGATAAGTGCGCAACCAAGTGCTGGTAATATTTTGTATTATATCACCATCATCGTTAACATGCGAATTTTTTTAATCGACACTACATATTTTATTACTTTAACAATTCATTGTCGTGAAAACATAAAACTAAACTCAAATCTCACCTAAAATTCGATAATAAGCAAAGATTGTGAAACGATAGGTTTCGTCAAAAAGATCTGTCAGTACAAAAATTGCTCATATTACAAAGATATAGCAAGACGTTCACAATCAAAAATTTATTGCTTTGTCATCGATTAAACTTATAAAGGTCTTCTTAAATTAATTTGATAATCGTTCAAAATACTGATTTAAAATACGAATCTTTCAAAGTTCTGAATGTCGTTAAATACGCCTTTAATAAATTTAATGTGTTCGACTACATGTATTACTGTTTATGTTTTTATATGATTTAAATTCATCTTCAACAAATTATAATACAAAGTTAACAGCAATCAGAAACATTATACACAACAAGTTTTTACACAATGGAATTGTTGTTATCCATTTACATTTCTACCCATAAGTACAGCTATTATAACAACTCATGTTGTATATTTAATTCTCACTTAAATATAAATATACCTATATTTTCGAAATTACATAAAACGCTTCTTTTCAGAAATTAACACAGAAAATTTACTGAAAGAAATACTATGTGAAGAAATATGTACGTCAAATGAGAGTGGTATTGAACATTCTACAGCTAGTGATAGTATTCAGCTTTTGATTTCAAAACCATTAACTGTTATTGACAATGCAACAGAACGTGTTCAGGCTGCCGATGTAATGACTGAAAAAGAGGCTGTAACCCAAGCAATCGAACCAGTTTTGTTAGAAAACGCCATTGATGATGACGATCAAAAAGCCTTTGAAACTACACGACTTCCTGCCAACGAGCAATCAGATATTAGCGAGAGCATTCGACCTCTAGTGTTGGAACCACTTGCTTCTGTAGAAGATTTATCACATTCGATAGCGGAATGGGTTCAGGCTGCTGACGCAGTGCCGGATAACGTAGCTGTAACTCAGGCAACCGAACCAGTTTTGTTAGAACACGTCACAAGCGATGACGCTGTAGTGGCTACAGAACCCACCCAATTTCCTGTTAAAGAGCAATTGGCTGTTAGTGACAGCACCCAGCCTCTGGTGTTGGAACCACTCACTCCTACAGAGGATGTGATACCTTTTACAGCGGAAAGTGCTCAAGCTGTTGATGCACTATTAGAAAAAGTAGCTGCAACTCAAGACACCGAACCATTTTTATTAGACCACATCACAAACGATGATACTGTAGTGGCCACAGAAACCACTGAACTTTCTGCCAACGAGCAATCGACTGTTAGTGAGAGCACTCAACCTTTGGTATTGGAACCACTGACTCCTATAGAGGATGTTTTACCTTTGACAGCAGAATCTGTTCAGGCTGCTGACGCATTGCCGGAAAAAGTAGCTGTAACTCAGGAAACCGAACCAGTTTTGTTAGAACACGTTACAAGCGATGACGTTGTAGTGGCTACAGGAACCACCCAATTCCCTGTCAACGAGCAGTCAGTTGTTAGTGACAGCATCCAACCTCTAGTGTTGGAACCACTGACTCCTATAGAGGATGTTTCATCTTTGGCAGCAGAATGTGTTCAGGCTGCTGACGCAATGCCGGAAAAAGTAGCTGTAACTCAGGAAACCGAACCAGTTTTGTTAGAACACGTCACAAGCGATGACGTTGTAGTGGCTACAGGAACCACCCAATTCCCTGTCAACGAGCAGTCAGTTGTTAGTGACAGCATCCAACCTCTAGTGTTGGAACCACTGACTCCTATAGAGGATGTTTCATCTTTGGCAGCAGAATGTGTTCAGGCTGCTGACGCAATGCCGGAAAAGGTAGCTGTAATTCAAGAAACCAAACCAGTTTTGTTAGAACACGTCACAAGCGATGACGGTATAGTGGGCACAGAAACCACCCAACTTTCTGTCAACGAACAATCGGCTGTTAGTGAGAACACCCAACCTGTAGTGTTGGAACCACTGACTCCTATAGAAGATATTTCAACTTTGACAGCGAAATCTGTTCAGACTGCTGATACAATGCAGGAAAAACTAGCTGTAACTCAAGAAACTGCACCAGTTTTGTTAGAACACGTCACAAGCGATGACGTTGTAGTGGCCACAGAAACCACTGAACTTTCTGCCAACGAGCAATCGGCTGTTAGTGAGAGCACCCAACCTTTGGTGTTGGAACCACTGACTCCTATAAAGGATGTGATACCTTCTACAGCGGAAAGTGTGCAGGCTGTTGATGCACTGTTAGAAAAAGTAGCTGCAACTCAAGACACCGAACCATTTTTATTAGAACACGTCACAAGTGATGATGCTGTAGTGGCTACAGAAACCACCCAATTCACTGTCAACGAGCAGTCAGTTGTTAGTGACAGCATCCAACCTCTAGTGTTGGAACCACTGACTCCTATAGAGGATGTTTCATCTTTGGCAGCAGAATGTGTTCAGGCTGCTGACGCAATGCCGGAAAAAGTAGCTGTAACTCAGGAAACCGAACCAGTTTTGTTAGAACACGTCACAAGCGATGACGTTGTAGTGGCTACAGGAACCACCCAATTCCCTGTCAACGAGCAGTCAGTTGTTAGTGACAGCATCCAACCTCTAGTGTTGGAACCATTGACTCCTATAGAGGATGTTTCATCTTTGGCAGCAGAATGTGTTCAGGCTGCTGACGCAATGCCGGAAAAGGTAGCTGTAATTCAAGAAACCAAACCAGTTTTGTTAGAACACGTCACAAGCGATGACGGTATAGTGGGCACAGAAACCACCCAACTTTCTGCCAACGAGCAATCGGCTGTTAGTGAGAGCACTCAACCTTTGGTGTTGGAACCACTGACTCCTATAGAGAATGTGATACCTTCTACAGCGGAAAGTGCTCAGGCTGTTGATGCACTGTTAGAAAAAGTAGCTGCAACTCAAGACACCGCACCATTTTTATTAGAACACGTCACAAGTGATGATGCTGTAGTGGCTGCAGAAACCACTGAACTTTCTGCCGACGAACAATCGGCTGTTAGTGAGAGTACCCAACCTTTGGTGTTGGAACCACTTATTCCTATAGAGGATGTTTCACCTTTGACAGTAGAATGTGTTCAGGCTGCTGACGCAATGCCGGAAGAAGTAGCTGTAACTCAGGAAACCGAACCAGTTTTGTTAGAACACGTCACAAGCGATGACGTTGTAGTGGCTACAGGAACCACCCAATTCCCTATCAATGAGCAGTCAGTTGTTAGTGACAGCATCCAACCTCTAGTGTTGGAACCACTGACTCCTATAGAGGATGTTTCATCTTTGGCAGCAGAATGTGTTCAGGCTGCTGACGCAATGCCGGAAAAGGTAGCTGTAATTCAAGAAACCAAACCAGTTTTGTTAGAACACGTCACAAGCGATGACGGTATAGTGGGCACAGAAACCACCCAACTTTCTGTTAACGAACAATCGGCTGTTAGTGAGAACACCCAACCTGTGGTGTTGGAACCACTGACTCCTATAGAAGATATTTCAACTTTGACAGCGAAATCTGTTCAGACTGCTGATACAATGCCGGAAAAACTAGCTGTAACTCAAGAAACTGCACCAGTTTTGTTAGAACACGTCACAAGCGATGACGTTGTAGTGGCCACAGAAACCACTGAACTTTCTGCCAACGAGCGATCGGCTGTTAGTGAGAGCACCCAACCTTTGGTGTTGGAACCACTGACTCCTATAAAGGATGTGATACCTTCTACGGCGGAAAGTGTGCAGGCTGTTGATGCACTGTTAGAAAAAGTAGCTGCAACTCAAGACACCGAACCATTTTTATTAGAACACGTCACAAGTGATGACACTGTAGTGGCTACAGAAACCACTGAACTTTCTGCCAACGAGCAATCGGCTGTAAGTGAGAGCACCCAACCTTTGGTGTTGGAACCACTTATTCCTATAGAGGATGTTTCACCTTTGACAGCAGAATGTGTTCAGGCTGCCAACGCAATGCCGGAAATAGTAGCTGTAACTCAAGAAACCGAACCAATTTTGTTCGAATACGTCACAAGCGATGACGCTGTAGTGGCTACAGAAACCACCCAATTTCCTGTCAACGAGGAATCGGCTGTTAATGACAGCACTCAACCTCTGGTGTTGGAACCACTGACTCCTCTAGAGGATGTGTTACCTTCGACAGCGGAAAGTATTCAGGCTGTTGATGCAATGCCGGAAAAAGTAGTCGCAATTCAAGAAACCGAACCAGTTTTGTTAGAAAACGTCACAGACGATGACGTTATAGTGGCCACAGAAACCACTGAACTTTCTGCCAACGAGCAATCGGCTGTTAGTGAGTGCACCCAAACTTTGGTGTTGGAACCACTGACTCCTATAGAGGATGTGATACCTTCTACAGCGGAAAGTGCTCAGGCTGTTGATGCACTGTTAGAAAAAATAGCTGCAACTCAAGACAACGAACCATTTTTATTAGAACACGTCACAAGTGATGATGCTGTAGTGGCTACAGAAACCACTGAACTTTCTGCCAACGAGGAATCAGCTGTTAGTGAGAGCACCCAACCTTTGGTGTTGGAACCACTGATTCCTATAGAGGATGTTTCACCTTTACCAGCAGAATGTGTTCAGGCTGCTGACGTAATGCCGGAAAAAGTAGCTGTAACTCAGGAAACCGAATCAGTTTTGTTAGAACACGTCACAAGCGATGACGTTGTAGTGGCCACAGAAACCACTGAACTTTCTGCCAACGAGCAATCGGCTGTTAGTGAGAGCACCCAACCTTTGGTGTTGGAACCACTTGCTCCTATAGAAGATGTGATACTTTCTACAGCGGAAAGAGCTCAAGCTGTTGATGTACTGTTAGAAAAAGTAGCTGCAACTCAAGACACTGAACCATTTTTATTAGAACACGTCACAAGTGATAATGCTGTAGTGGCCACAGAAACCACTGGACTTTCTGCCAACGAGCAATCAGCTGTTAGGGAGAGCACCCAAACTTTGGTGTTGGAACCACTTATTCCTATAGAGGATGTTTCACCTTTGACAGCAGAATGTGTTCAGGCTGCCGACACAAAGCCGGATAAAGTAGCTGTAATTCAGGAAACCGAACCAGTTTTGATTGAACACATCACAGGCGATGACGTTCTAGTGGCTACAGAAACCACTGAACTTTCTGCCAACGAGCAATCGGCTGTTAGTGAGAGCACCCAACCTCTGGTGTTGGAATCATTGACTCCTATAGAAGATGTGTCACCTTTGACAACGGAATGTGTTCAGGCTGCTGATGCAGTGCTGGAAAAAGTAGCTGTAACTCAAAAAACCGAACCAGTTTTGTTAGAACACGTCACAGGTGATGACGCTGCAATGGCTACAGAAACGATACAACTTCCTGCCAAGGAGCAATCGGTTATCAGTGAGAGCAACCAACTTGTGGTCCTAGAACCACTGACTGCTTTAGAAGATGTGTTACCTCCAACGGTGGAAAGTGTTCAGGCTACTGACGAAGTACATGATAAAGTACCTGTAATTCAAGAAACCGAACATGTTTTGTTAGAACAAATAATTGGTGATCACGTTCAAAAGACCAACGCAACATTTCAACTTGATGCCAACGAGAAATCGGCTATTAGTGAAAGCACCCAACCTCTAGAGTTGGAACCACTGACCGCTTTAGAGAATGTATCACCTTCGACAGCGGAAAATATTTTGGCTGTAGACTCAACACCTAAACAAGTAGCTGTAACTCAAGAAACCGAACCAGTTTCGTTAGAACACGTAACAAACGATGCTGCTGTAATAGTAACTTTGTTAGAGTGCGTTAAGAGTGATGAGGACCAAGAGAAAAACGAACTTCTTGCAAGTGAACAATCTCCTGTTATTGAAAGCACCCATTCAGTGGCAATAAAATGTTTGACTTCTTTTGAAAATGAAGAAACCCTATCATTAGAAAGCGAAGTTACTAATGAAAGCACTCAACCTTTAATGTTAGAGGTTTTATTACCAATAGAAGAAACTAAAGTGCTGCCAGTTGAGAACAGTAATGTAGAAAATAATTCTGAAGTAATACACTGCTTAGAAAATGCTTCGACTGTAAATGTGAAGGTCGTGGAGACTGATACTAATGCGATTATTTCGGAATTATATGCCGGTAAAAATGGTTTGTAATATTACGCAAAGCTTTATTTTAAAGTTCTGTTACATTTCGCGTCATGAATTGTCATCTAAATACACATCACATACACCATTCACTGTACTGACATTATGTACACATTGTGTCTATTGCATAACCACAGTTCATATTAAACGTCGAAAGCTAAATTGCCATTAATACCGCTTTCGGTGTTGTATAAAATATTTAATTATCACGTAATAATATCATAGAGGTTCAACTTTTATTTTTCGTTTTCAGAACATGGTGGTCTCCTTCAACATTTAAAAAAATTTATTTCCCTTGATCTAAATACGATCGTTGAAGTATTAGCAACTTCGACATGTAATGAACTAATACAGAATTCTTTAACATTGGCCACAAAGCTTCAAGAATGCTTTGTTGATACATCTCAGGAAGTCATTGCCAGAGAAGATATTGAAAATGTTGTTATCGAACATGGGGAGTTGACTAAAAATTTATATAGCACTCTTTCTCAGCTGCAAACACAAATGTTTTACAATACGCAAAATATCGTTTCTGTCTCTCACTCTGAAGCTGTACAACAAATAGCTGAGACTGTAGCAAATTTAAAAGAAGACCTCGATATAATAACTACCCTTAGTCCCGTGTCATTTAATACTGTTCAAGGTATTGTCTTTTTCTGCATATTTTGATAATCATTAAAATATTTTAAACTGTTTAATTTTTTTTTATATCTCGAGAAAATAATTTATTACTTTCAGAAAAACAACCTCGAATTGAAGAAGATTCTATGAAACAATTAGAATATTTGCTACAAACAGTTAATGATAAAATCAGCTTATCAACATCGGATAGATCTGAAGAACACACAGAAGAGTTACGCGATACACTTGATGAAGTTCAAACTGTAATTATAAAACTTAAGAGAGATTATGATGGAGTCGTTAATGATGTTCTTAATGAATCCCTTGAAGATTTAGAATGTAGCGTAAGAAGCGTTCAACTGCAAATTAATGAAGACAGCTCTTCGGAAATGTTAAAAGAAGCTTCTGCAACCTTACAATTATTAGTTAAAAATATGATTGAAACTGAAAATATTCATGTTTCCTTTAAAATTTTGAAAGAATTTGAAAGTGAGCATGTACTTGACAAATGTTCTAATGAAACTGCCGAGGCTGTATCACTTTTAGACATTGCCGCTAAATTCGAAACCAAAGGCGATTCCATTTTGAATGACATTGTATCAAATCTGAACAACCTTAAAGATTCAATAAAGTTTTTGCGGTTAAATTTTTTGGGCGATGCATCAACATTGATAGAAAAGGGTATAGAAGTGACTCAGGGCTTGGACCAAATCGAGGACAAAATTTTTAGTTTGGAAAAAAGTATTGACAATCAAAAATCTCTAACGTCGGATGTCAGGGATAACATTGTTACTGCGATTCATTCTGTATTTGGAAGCATATCAAATATGAGAAGTACAATTTCTAGTGTACAAAAACAATATATGTATGAACATTTTGGAAAACCAACAGAAAATATTTTACATTCAATAAAAATTGTAACCGACATTATGAAAACTAGTGATGGTTTTATTAATAACAGCAAATTAAAGAATTATTCAAAATCTCTACGCAAAGTATTGAATCATTTCGAAGATATTAAGTTTTATATAAATTTTGATAAAACTGCTAGACTACCAAGTGACGCTGCTTTTACTAAAATAATTATGGACGAATTAAAATTCAGTTTATCAGAGTTGATTATAGATATGGAGCCTAATAACATAGAAAAGTTAAGTAATGCATTGATATGTATAGAAACCGATTTATGTAATGTAGAGTCAAGATCTACATTGGAAGTAAAAGAAAAAATACCAATGTTTAAGGAAATAGCGTCGCATTTAAAAACTGCAACACAGTCACTAAAGCTGTTTGTAGAAAATAAAACAAAGGAAATTAAAGCAAGATTTAATACAGAGACTGAAAAAGACACCGTTGTAAGTGATGCATTGGTTACAATTGAGCAAAATTCACAATTTTTTGATGCAAAACAAGAAAACATTGATGCATCTAATTTAATGCAACAAGCAGATATACAAAATCAAATATTTTCTGAAAGTGTGGTGTTAGATATGAAAGGACAGCAACGAGATCAATCTTTCAAAGAAAAAGAAAAACTATCTTCTGCAGAGCCAGAACAACACCCATTAAAAGAAGCTTCAACATTAATTATTGAAGATATCATAACAGAATCTATTCCTCAAAATGAAGAAGTTACCGTTTTTGCTCAGTTAGATGCAGAAGCAAATTCTGAAGCTCTAACAGAAAGTATAGAAACCACAACACTACATGAAGCAAATGTTACTAAAGTGATACCAGGAACACACACAGTTTCAATCCAGGAAACTGATGTAGTGGTCCAGGAACAAATAACTGAAAATGTAATGTTACACGATGATACTTCTGATATTCAAGGCGGCAAAAATATCAATCAAGGTGAGACGAACCCGAAAGATTTAACAATCGTACAGGAAAATGATAACAAGGAATTTAAAGATTCTATTGTGGTAGAAACAACAACATTGGAGGTAAAAAGCTTAAAAGCAAATGAAAATGTCGGGGAAAAAGGTAATGAGAATGAATTCCACAATAATTTACAAAACAAAAAAGACGTTGAAAATGTCAGCTTCAAAGATAATGAAAAGGAGTTTGCAGAAAACTTAAAAGATGCTCAAATAGAAATACAAGAGGATAAGAAAAATGAATTGCAACAGAGGCAACCACATGAAGAAGAAGAAGCTGACAAGAATGTGGCCGAAGCAAAAGCAGTAGAAGTATTATTGCTAAAAGAAAATGACGAAGCTCAGAAACCTCAGAATTTAGAAACGAAGGACACTAAGGAACAACCACTTGAAAGTGGACAAAAAGAAATTCAAAAAAAACAACCACAAGAAAAAAGAACTGTGGATGAAATTTATGAAAAAACAGATCAAGCAAAAGAAGTCAAACAGGAAATTGAAACCGAAACTAAAGCGGATCAAAGCCAAAAGAATGATGAAGCAGAATGTATAAAACAAGAAGAGGAGAAATTTATAAAAACAGAAAAAAATGAAAACAAAGAATCATTAAAAGAAGATCAGAAAGCTCAGTTCATAGATGACAAGAAAATAAAAGAGTTGGAAGAAGGAAAATTGAAAATAGAGTCTGAAGATACGGGCAAAGAAGAAGAAAGCTTAAAAAAAGAAAAGAAAGAAGTTAAGACTAGAAGTGAAGTAAAACAAACAAAAGAAACGAATGAAGAGCTTGAGACGAAGGAAAGAGAAGCTGCGGTTTCAACAGCTACTGACAAGGAGTCGAAAGATGTCGAAGAAGCATTATTAATGAAAGAGGTAGCTAAACATTTAACGAAAAAAAAAGAAGACGATAAAGTCGTACAAACAACTGAAAGATACAATAACGAAGAAACACATGAAAATATGACGGAAAAAGAAAATTGCTTAGATGTGAAAGACGATACTATAGCAATGATCGTAGAAAGAAATAAACAAGAAAATAATGAGCATGAAATATTTGAAGCTAAAAGTGAATTAGAAAACAAAGATGACAAAAAGAAGTCGAAGGAACAATTAGAAGAATTCGAAGCCGTTTCAGAAATTGAATATAAGCAGGAAGAAGGAACAAAACAGAGGGAAAGGAAAGATGAAGCTGAAGCTAAATTAGCCGTTGAAGAAAAACAAATATTAGAAAAAAAAATAGAACAGAAAAAAAAGGAAGTTCAAGCTATCGAAGCAATGGAAATAACACAAAAACTCAATGAGGACCAAGTTAGTAGTAAGATTAGAAAATTAAGGGACGAATTACCAGTTGAACTTAAAGAAGAAGAAAATAAGCAACTAAATGAAGGAAAAGAAGATGAAATGAAAGCTATGACGTATGACAAAGATTTGATTGACTACGAAGAGGAAGGAAAACAAAAAAAGAACAACGAGGAATTCGAGAGTGAAATAATGGGACTTGATGTAGAATTAGGTTCGGAAAAAAAACAAAAAAATAAAGACAAACAATTGGAGAAAGACAAAAAATTAGCGGAAGAATTACATGTAGTTAATGAAAAAGTTGAAGAGAATACAGTGGCCGAAAATCAGATAAAGGAAAATAAAGGCGAAGAAAAAATGGATGCTAAGACCGAAGTAGAAAAAAATTTAATGGAAAACATAAATCACTTGCAAATAAAAAACGAAGAAAGTGAATACGAAACTATAACAGGAAGAAAACAAACAGAAAAAGAACAACCAGATGAAGAAAAAATGGACGATAAGGCTAAGGTTACGGACAAGGAACAAAATATAGAGAAAAATGTAGAGGCTGTTATCGAACCTGCTGCTAGGACTGAAAAAGTACAAAAACAAGACGAACGTTTATTGAGTGGTAATGAAATAGAACTGAATATTGAAATTGCTAAGAAAGAAAAAGAAGAAGGAAAACTAGTGCAAAGTGACAAAGAAGAAATTGAAAATAAGGGAAGAATGGAAAAAAACCAAGACGTAGAAATCTCTGAAGACAAGATAGTAGTAGAAGATATACGGGACGAAAAAATTGAACTTCTTAATGAAGTTAAAGAAACCAAATCTAAAGAAGAAGAACGCTTTACGAAAGAGGAAACACAAGTCGAAAAGAAACAAAAGGAAAAAGAACACGAGTTAAAAGTGCAGGAAGAAAAGACAGAACAGAGTGGCGACACAGAAAAGACTCAAAAAGAAGATAAGGTGCTGTCCGAGCCAGAGAAAGGAGAAGCTGCCGCGGTTCCAGCAGAAAAGAAACATCAAGAAGAAGTGGGGTGGCTAAGTAGAGGAACGGAAGATGAGGCTAAGGTAGAAGCGGAAAAGCAAAAAGAGGAGAAAAAAATAACAAAGAAAGGGAAAGAAGAAACCACGACTGAAACGATGGAAGAACAGAAACAAAAAGAAATAGTTGAACATCAAATGAGAGACAAAGATAATGGAAAAGCTGAGGCGGAGAAGAATCAAACAGAAAAAGAGAAAAATTTAATGAAAGCACAAGAAGAAGCTGAAGTAAGCGAACCGAGTGAAAAGAAACGTATCGAGAAAAAGGCAAGTGAAGTGGAAATTGAAGAAAAAGAAAGAAATGAACTACAACGACAAGAGTTTAAGCAAGGTGAAATCGAGTCTAAAGCTGAAGACGAAAAGGAGAAAAAGTTGGAAGAAGAAACACAAAAGAAAGATAGTGTAGAAGATAAGGTGGAAACTGAAAGGAAGCAAGAGATATGTGAGAAAAACATTGAAGAAGAATTTAAAGAAAAAGAAGCAGTTGTAAATAAACGCTCAAAGGAAGAAATTATGGAAATTGAGACAGAGAATAAAACAGAAACAGAAAACAAAAAAACAGAAGACGAAATCCTAAAACAATACAACAAAGAAACAGAAATAAAAAAAAAAATTGAAGAGTCACAAAAAGAGAACGAATGCATTTTGGCTAAGGAAGAAATAGAAAAGAAACAAAAAGAAGAAGAGCTACAAAAAACGCAAAAAGAAGACTCAAAAAGAAAACAGAAGAAGGAAGAAGAACAAATAGGTGAAGAACAAAAAGATGCTGAAACGAAAATATTATCTGATGAGACACTGATAAATAAAAAGAAAAATCATGTGGAAGCCAAAGCTGCTGACGAAAAAAAACATAAGGAGATGGAAGCACTGCTAAATAAAGAACAAGAGAGAGCTGAAGCTGAAGCACAAGCACAAATAATGCAAAAGAAAGAAGAAGAACGAATACTACAGGAAGAAGAAAATGCTGAGGCTATAGCAGCAACAGAAAGAAAGAAAACTGAAGAAGAAGAACAAATGAAAAAAGAAAACGATGAAGCTTTTGTTAAAGCTCAAGCTGAGAAGAAACAAAAGGAAAATGAGGAAGTTTCGAAAAAAGAGAAAGACGAAATCGCGGCTAAAGAAGAGGCAGACAGGAAACATAAAGAAGACGAATTACAAAAGAGTGAAAAAGAAGATGCTAAAAAAAAATTGAAGGAAGAAGAGGAAAAACTAAAGAAAGAAAATGAAGATGCGAAGGCCAAAAAGACAGCTGAAAAGAAGCGACTGAAGAAAGAGAAAACAGAAGCGGATGCCAAAGCAGCTACAGAAAAAAAAGAAAAGGAGATGGAAGCACAGCTAATAAAAGAACAAGAGGAAGCTGCAGCTAAAGCACAAGCAGAAATAATGCAAAAGGAAGAAGAAGAACGAATACTAAAAGAAAAAGGAGATGCTGAAGCTATAACAGAAACATATAGGAAGAAAACTGAAGAAGAAGAACGATTAAAAAAGGAAAACGATGAAGCTGCAGCTGAAGCTCAAACTGAAATGAAACAACAGGAAAATGAAGACAGTTTGAAAAAGGATAAAGAAGAAGTCGCGGCTAAGGAAGAGGCAGACAGAAAACAAAATGAGGAAGAATTACAAAAGAAGGAAAAAGAAGATGCTGAAAGAAAACTAAAAGAGGAAGAGGATAAAATCAAAAAAGAAACAGAAGATGCGGAGGCCAAAAAGGCAGCTGAAAAGAAGCGTCTGAAGAAAGAGAAAAAAGATGCAGAAGCCATAGCTGCTTCGGAAAAAAAACAAAAAGAGGTGGAAGCACTACTAAAAAAAGAACAGGAGGATGCTGAAGCTAAAGCACGAGAAGAAACAATGCAAAAGGAGGAAGATGAACGAGTAAGAAAGGAGAAGGAAGATGCCGAGGCTAAAGCAGAAATGGAAAAGAAGAAAATGGAAGAAGAAGAACGATTGAAAAAGGAAAACGATGACGCTGTAGCTAAAGCTCAAGCTGAAAAGAAACAACAAGAAATTGAAGATAGTTTGAAAAGGGATAAAGAGGAAGTCGCGACTAAAGAAGAGGCAGAAAGAAAACAAAAAGAGGAAGAATTACAAAAGAGGGAAAAAGATGATGCTGAGAGAAAACTGAAGGAGGAAGAGGATAAAATAAGGAAAGAAAAGGAAGATGCGGACGCAAAAAAAGCTGTTGAAAAGAAGCGATTAAAGAAAGAGAAAAAAGAAGCGGAGACCAAAGATGCTGCGGAAAAAAAACAAAAGGCGATAGAAGCACAACTGAAAAAAGAACAAGAGGAAACTGAGGCTAAAGCACAAGCAGAAAAAATACAAAAGGAGGGAGATGAACGAGTAAGAAAGGAGAAAGAAGATGCCGAGGCTAAGGCAGAAATGGAAAAGAAAAAAATGGAAGAAGAGGAGCGATTGAAAAAGGAAAACGATGACGCTGTAGCTAAAGCTCAAGCTGAAAAGAAACAAAAGGAAGATGAGGAACGTTCGATAAAAGAGAAAGAAGAAATCGCGGCTAAGGAAGAAGCAGAAAGGAAACAAAAAGAAGAAGATTTACAAAAGCAGGAAAACGAAGATGCTAAAAGAAAACTAAAGGAGGCAGAGGATAAAGTAAAAAAAGAAAAAGAAGATGCGGACGCAAATAAAGCAGCTGAAAAGAAGCGACTGAAGAAAGAGAAAAAAGAAGCGGAGGCCAAATATGTTGCGGAAAAAAAGCAAAAGGAGATGGAAGCCCAACTAAAAAAAGAACAAGAGGATGCTGAAGCTAAATCACAAGAAGAAAAAATGCATAACGAGGAAGATGAACGAGTAAGAAAGGAGAAAGAAGATGCTGAGGCTAAGGCAGAAATGGAAAAGAAGAAAATGGAAGAAGAAGAGCGATTGAAAAAGGAAAACGATGACGCTGTAGCTGAAGCTCAAGCTGAAAAGAAACAAAAGGAAGATGAGGAACGTTTGATAAAAGAGAAAGAAGAAATCGCTGCTAAGGTAGAAGCAGAAAAGAAACAAAAAGAAGAAGAATTACGAAAGCGGGAAAAAGAAGATGCTGAAAAAAAATTGAAGGAAGAAGAGAAAAAACTAAAGAAAGAAAATGTAGATACGGAGGCAAAAAAAGCAGCTGAAAAGAAACGATTAAAGAAAGAGAAAAAAGAAGCAGAAGCCAAAGATGCTGCGGAAAGAAAACAAAAGGAGATAGAAGCACAGCTTAAAAAAGAACAAGAGGAAATTGTTGCTAAAGCACAAGCAGAAATAATGCAAAAGGAAGAAGAAGAAGGAATACTAAAGGAAAAAGAAGATACTGAAGCTAAAGCAGAAATGGAAAAGAAGATAATGGAAGAAGAAGAACGATTGAAAAAGGAAAACGATGACGCTGTAGCTAAAGCTCAAGCTGAAAAGAAACAACAGGAAATTGAAGATAGTTTGAAAAGGGATAAAGAGGAAGTCGCGACTAAAGAAGAGGCAGAAAGAAAACAAAAAGAGGAAGAATTACAAAAGAGGGAAAAAGAAGATGCTGAAAGAAAACTGAAAGAGGAAGAGGATAAAGTAAAGAAAGAAAAGGAAGATGCGGAGGCCAAAAAGGCAGCTGAGAAGAAGCGTCTGAAGAAAGAGAAAAAAGATGCAGAATCCAAAGCTGCTTCAGAAAGAAAACAAAAAGAGGTGGAAGCACAATTTAAAAAAAAACAAGAGGATGCTGAAGTTAAAGCACGGGAAGAAAAAATACAAAAGGAGGAAGATGAACGAGTAAGAAAGGAGAAGGAAGATGCCGAGGCTAAAGCAGAAAGAGAAGAGAAGAAAATGGAAGAAGAAGAACGATTGAAAAAGGAAAACGATGACGCTGTAGCTAAAGCTCAAGCTGAAAAGAAACAAAAGGAAAATGAGGAACGTTTGATAAAAGAGAAAGAAGAAATCGCGGCTAAGGAAGAAGCAGAAAGGAAACAAAAAGAAGAAGATTTACAAAAGCAGGAAAACGAAGATGCTAAAAGAAAGCTGAAGGAGGAAGAGGATAAAATAAAGAAAGAAAAGGAAGATGCGGACGCAAAAAAAGCAGTTGAAAATAAGCGATTAAAGAAAGAGAAAAAAGAAGCGGAGACCAAAGATGCTGCGGCAAAAAAACAAAAGGAGATAGAAGCACAACTGAAAACAGAACAAGAGGAAACTGAGGCTAAAGCACAAGCAGAAAAAATACAAAATGAGGAAGAACATATAAAAAAGAAGAAAGAAGATGCTGAGACTACGAAAAAGGAAAATGAGGAAACTGTAGCTAGAGCAGATGTCGAAAAGAAACAAAAGGAAAATGAGGGACGTTTGAAAAAAGAGAAACAGGAAATCACAGCTAAGGAAGAGGGAGAAAGGAAACAAAAAGTAGAAGATTCACAGAAAAGCTACAGTCAATTTGACATGATTTCAGAGAAGCAAAAAGAAAAAAAGGAGTCCGACCTAGAGAAAGATAACATTCAAGTACTCGAAGCTGGTTCTAAAACAAAAGCAAGAGCTGAAGAAAAGCGACAGAATAAAGAGAAATTTAATTCCGAAGTTATGAAGCAAACGGTTGATGATATTTCTATAAAAAAAAAAGAATATGAAGATGCTCAAATTTATTTAAGAGATGAGATACAAGAAAATGCAGAAATAGCTCTACGAAAGCAAGACGATCAAGAGAGACGTCAATTTATCAGTTACGATTGTAAAGATTATACAATGGAATTTATCCGTCCTCCGGGCTACAGAGAAAAATATATGGATTTGAACAACATGGCGGTGGATAAAGAATATTCAGGTAAAGCCGGTGTAATTTATAAAGCGCAAAGTTTGGTAACAGAAGCGCAACTTCGAACTTCACTTCCTCCGTATTATGAGAGAAGTAGTGAATCGACAGATAAACGATCAGAGTCCAGACAAAGATCAAAAGCTCTGAGTGAAACTAAAAGTCTTATGTCAGAAAAGCGCAGCAGTATGTCACGTGATCTTAAAAGAAAACCAATATTTTCAACTTACCTGACGGACAGAACCGCAGTTGAAGGATCACGTGTGAAACTTACTTGCAGTGTATTAACGTCGTCTGATACTACGATCACTTGGTACAAAAATGGAGTATTAATTGATAACAGAATTAAATATAAAACTAAGTACGCTGATGGGTTATTAACGCTTGAGGTTCTCAACGCGGTTCCAAGTGATTCCGCTGAGTACACTTGTACTGTGGAGAATGAAAATGGATCCATCAGCACTTCAGCTAATTTGAAAGTGTATCCTAGCTTTGACTCTTCACCTATTCCTCCTACATTCACACGGTCTATTCGTGGTAAGTTATATTTTAGAACTTCGATTGCATTTTTGAAACAGCTAGCAGATTTCATCTAGACACCTTTTAAATTAAAAATATAATATAAATATAATTGATGTTTTTAATGCAATAGTTATACCAAAGATATAAAAATGACACTAATGGCAGACAGAATTTAACAAGCTTTATAAAACAGAAACTAGACTGAAGTTTTTAAATGTCTGAATTCTCTTTCAAAATCGGCTAGTGTAGGAGTATTTAAAATTATAATATTGTTTTACTTTTTTCTGTAGATATTATGTAGTATGTAATCGCTTCTATGGAAATGGTAATGTCACGTCCTAGTAACGTAATTTTGATTTTGCACGACCAATCCGTGCAAAAAGAAGCCACCGATCACATAAATATTTAAATTTACATTTGGTGATTTACACTAGTCTTTCAGCGAGAAGTTCATATTACATACACTTAACAGTGTCTAATAATCAAATGTAGTTAGTTACAAACAATAAATATATGGAAAAATTTTCCCAAATTTAAGTACCGTTTTAACGTCATTGTTATTGTTTCAACAGATAATTACCATCTGGCTGAGAATGAGTTGGTTTTGGAATGTCGTATACGAGGACAGCCTCTACCGACCATAACGTGGCTAAAAGACGGCATACCCGTTAGTTCGAACGAAAAATACCAAGCCCAGTACCTAGCCGATGGCGTTTGTAAGCTCATCATCAGCTCTCCTACTTCAGATGACAGCGGCAGATATACTTGCAGAGCTGAGAACTCTGTGTGGTCGGACCAGATCACGCATGTGGTGAATTTTACTGGTGAGTGCTTAAATTGTACTTACAATTATTGTATTTTCAACCAAATAACCTTCAGGTTCATTTAGTAGCCAGGTCTATTTACTCGTAGTAATCTAAAGCGACACATATATACATGTCGTCACATTGTATCCCTGATGGGGTAGTCTGAGAAAATAGAGCGCCAAGCATTGCGGAGACGAGACGTTCATTTTAAATTCGAGGCGGACCAAGGTGACATTGGTGCAGTATCGTGAGTCCACAGTTCATACACAAAAAGAGGTGCAGATGCCGTGACTTACTTATATATAAAATTCATACATCATATTACATATTCTCATGCTGTATCTCTTAAGGGGTAGTCAGAAAGGATAGGAGTGGCAAGCATCACAGTCCTTACAAACTACTGACGACTCGACTTTGACGATGAACTTTGACAACCTCGATGGCGCTGTGGTTTAGGTGTTGCATCCAAGCGCGGAAGGTTTCGGGTTTGATTCCCGGTGGGGTCAATTTAGGAAACGAACTTTTCTAGATTGTCTCCGGTATGGATGTACTGAGAGACGTCCCCAGTAGTCGTCGTCCGGTTTTCACAGCACAGGGAATGCCCTAGTTTGAGACCAGATGATTGATGTGTATTGTCTGGCGCATTATTATTATTACTGTCGCTTGGCGCTCCGTCCTCTCTGACTACCCCGTTTGGGATACAGCGTGAAGATATGTATGTATGTATTACTGTCGCCTCCTTAAATCTCATTATTCTTTTTACACACTTTCGTCTAGGCATGCGAGTGCTTTTGACGCTCTGGCTGTTTGATCTTCATAAATGATTTACACCGTGTCGGGTCTGGGCCGTGTCACGGGCGGGGCAATGTGAAACATATTTGTATGAAGTTTCCGACGCCGCGCCGTGCCCCGGCCGTGGCGTGGACTCGGTCCGGTCGAACATGAATTACTTTTTTACTTTACATTTCAGCAATCATTTTATAATTTCCAGCAGCTTTTCATTTCATACTTCACACTATTTTGTCAATCTCTTTCATACTGATGACTTTTTCTAGTCCCTAACTCAAGTGTGACAATTTGTTAGGATCACTTTAGGTATTGAGAACAAAGTTGCCACTATCATGGAGTTCTCTATAATGTTCATTCCATCGCTGCAGAACGTCTTTTTTGTCTGTTAGCAGATTGTTTTCTTTCGAATGCCCTTTTTCCTCTGCAAGGTGTAGGAACACTTCGGTACTTACGTACTTCTTTCCAAAATTATTTGGAGTTTGCTTCTAAGCTGTCCGATATCTTGATATCATGTAAGACTACACTTTTCATGCTTCTCTTTCAAGAGTGTGTTTGTTTCTGCTTTCTGCAGCTCGTATCTCGCTTTCGTCACATGTATCATACCAGAGCTATTTTTTGAAATAATATATGCTCGGAGGCATTTGTTTTCGACCGGTTATGAATTCCAAATAATACAGATGTAATCGTAATTAGTTATCACATTCTGTAGACAGCCGTTACACAATAGCTTAGTTAATACATAAACCACGGTCTAGCTCTGGCCCAACACTGAATTAATGTATAATGTAGTGACAGTGGTGACGAATATTTAGGGAACCATCACATCATTGTCACTGTCATTCATTTCGCATGATGGTTGAATTAGCGTGTACCGTGCAGTGGTCATCGTAGACAATATTTTTATTCCAGGACTTACTTCCGTTACTTAAGAAAAATAATTACACGAACTTGTGTAAAGAAATAAGTACGTCGTGTAATGTTCGTGTCATTTCTTCGACCAGGTTACGAAGCGCGTCTCAGCTCCAACTTGTCCACCGTGGAACGGTCCCGCTTTCAGCGCCAGGCGCTGGAGTCCCGTAGACTCCACTTCGCTAACGTCCTTACCGACTACAAAGTATCTAGAGGCGGTACCATCGGCTTGCAAGTTGAAATAAAGGGGTCTCCGACCAGAGTAGAGTGGCTGCGCGAAGGTCGTTCCGTTGCGGAAATGTACAGAAATGTTCGAATGTTCTCTGAGCACGAACTCTACACTTTAGCACTGTCAGATGTTACTGAGAAGGAATCAGGAACGTACACGTGCAGGGCTTGGAGCCACCAAGGGAACGTTGATATGAACGCTGCAGTGACGGTGGTGCATCCTCACGAAGTGGATGGAAAACCAGCGATAATTGTGGGCAGACCGGAAAAAGATGTGCTTATTTCTGTTGGCGAAGACTTGAATATATCATTTAGAGTGCAAGGGGAGCCTAAACCTAAAGGTGAGTGAAATAAATACTAGTTATTAATCTCCTTTATATTTGGCGTTTATTACACTACAGCGAAGCAAAATGGCGGGATATGATTTTAGTAGTGTAGTATATGTATCTATGTATGTCCCATAAAACTGAACCTACAACCAATTTGAAACGTACGAGGTAATATTACTCATATATAATTACGATCATAATCTAAGTTGGCCTCTGTGGTCTGATATAATGTCAAGGGTTGAAAGAAATTCAAAGGGTAGTTTTGAACTTTTTTAAGAAGCTAAAAAGACATATTTATGAATACAACATGGGGCGAAAACTTCCATTTTACCAGCCGTATGCCTCATTGCTAACCGTGCGTCATTGTGATTTTACGATCTCAAGATTTTAAAAAATTTGTTTCGTTTGTCGTTTTATAAGTTACGGTACCCTCTGTTAATTGAAATCGCGCTTGACAACTTTTTTTTTCTACAGTGATGTTCATGAAGGGCATCCGCGACATCACCAATAGCCAACGCGTGTGTAAAATGACATCCGATGATTACGTCAAGTTTACACTGAAGAGGTCTGTCGTTTCTGATGCTGGTACTTACTGCATCTTGGCGAGAAATGCGTATGGCTGCGACAGGGCCTTCGTGACGGTTGTGGTAAGTAAAATTGTGACATAAGTGCACAATTTTTAGCGGATGGTAGAGAGTCTTGGGCGAGATCCAACTGGTTCGCTTCCATCGTCTTACTCGCCAAAGAGTAGCGCTGGCACTATTGTGTTCTAGTGTGCAGGGTAAAACAGCCAATGAAACTGTTACAAGAGGCACAACATTTCGGTCTTTAGGGATGCCAACGCATTTGCATTCGACAATACTTTCTACGCTGTGATTTTGCAAATGTCCGTGAGTCTCAGCCCACTTACATGTGAACTATTTGCTCGATTGACTTCCCTGTGGTATAATGTAACATCCATTTATCAGAAATGGAAATAATAATTCATTATCCCAACAATCCCATAGTAAAGACAATAGACGTAAAAACCAGATAACGGAAACATCCGCCTGACCTTGAAACTATATGTCTTGTACATTCTCAGCACTTGTATGTGCTGAGAATGTACAAGAGTGTCTTGTAAAGAAAGAAAAGAATGTCTTGTACATACTCAGCACTTGTATGTGCTGAGAATGTACAAGACATATAGTAGTCTAGCAAGTTGTTATTTTTAGCAATCTGCAAGTTTGTATCAGCTTTGATTTCATCTTTTATATTGGACTAGTAACCCGCCAGGCTTCGCCAGGGTGGGATATATTATAATATACCTATACAATTACCTTCAGGAAGAAATTATCTAAAAATCTAAATGATAGTAAAAACGCAGCATTAAAATCTATTGCGTAGATTAAAATAACTAAACGCACAAACAGACAGGCATAAATAGCGACTTTGCTGCTATATATTAATGTAAAAACAACTTAGCTTTGGCCGGTTATTACGTATAAACACACACAATGATGACACTCGATGCCACTTATAACTGCGGGACGACTACAGTTTGTAGAAGTCGTTTAAATCAGCAGGCAGTTACATTTAAGCGTATTTTGGAGATAAATACTAATTTTTCCTTCCCTGCTTATTATTATGTTTGAAAAAAATGCATACTATATCTGATTAACATAATTAAAGATGACTGATAATGCAGAAGGTATTGTTAATGAGTTATAAACGTCAAATTTAAATTTGTTTTCAATCAAATTGATAATGATACTTGATAAAACTCAGCATTATCATTGTAAATACTGTAAAAACTGATGTTCTTCAATTCATGTCAAATAGATATTTAAATGAAGTCAGTGGAAGTCACGAAATTAGGTTATTGCTAACATACACGTAATGTTACTAATAACGTGTATCTTGGATCCATTTTTTTAATTTTCTTCAAAATGAACTTCTATTTTGTCCGAAATTACCACGAAACCCTAAGTTGAAGCGTTTCTAATATGCTTTCAACAGGTTTTATGAAAACAACAGTTATCTGTACCAATATTGTAAAGAGGTAAACTTTGTTTGTATGTCATGGATAAACTCAAAAACTACTCAACCGATTTTAAAAATTCTTTCATGTATAGAAAGCTACATTATCAGCAAGAACATGGGCTGTATTTTATTTAAAAAAAAATTCTACCTGCGCGAAGGCGAGGCGGGTCGTTAGTTCAATATACGTAGCTTTTGTTTTTAAATTAGGAATAAATATCTTGAAATTACATCAAAAATATCATAGCAATGTTACAAAGTGCCATAACTTGTATTAACAGTATATTGATAAATAATATTTTTTTAGATAAGACAACGAGCGTCTTCGGCAAGTCTTATATCAGACTGGACTTATCCTATGGATGATGCAGCTCTGACCTCGACTGAACGGAAATATAAATGTAAGAGAAAAAAATGATTGTTAGCACCTTCAGTAGCTCATATATTTACACTAAAAATAAACAATACTGTCGAGAAAGTACTGATGAACTCGAAAGCTCTATGTGTTCGCACGATCGAAGTTACAACAATTTACAAACAATTTAATCGAAGGTAGAACTATAGATTATAAATAATTTTCCCTGCTCATATTCGTACCTTTATTGGCATGACACCTTTTAAACATTTTATTTTAATATAGTAATTGTAAAATAACGAAAAAATAATTACTATATTTCTTGTCAGTTCTTCTAAATAACAGTTTTTTTCGATCCGATGATAGATTTGGTAGTCAAAAATACCTCTTGCCTAGGTTTTCTTGAATACTTTGATTAAACTTTGCATTTAGGCAGATTATAGTTGAATCATTAAGTTCATATTCAGAATCATCACATTCAGAAAATCATTAGGTGCCTGCGCATTTCGTAAAACGTCATCGTTTTATAAAATGGCTATCTAATTCCGACCATATCGTTCAATGCAAATCGTTTGATGATTAACTCGGAATTTTATTTTGAAACATCTCTATATCCTTCCATCTCTTTTCATCTTATGCTGTTGATATATGTATATAATCTTATATATACTAGTAGGTGTATTTCCGAGTTATTTCCAGGAGTTAGGAAGAGACGTTGCGCAATTGCGCCAACTCCATCAAGGAAATAAAATTCCTTGCACCGAATGTGCCCGCATTGTCAGGATGACAGCTTGTCAAGTTTATTTTTATTTATTTATTTAGTTAATTGAAAATGTTATTTTAGATAGCACAATCTATTATTTTTAGTGATTGCTTATTTTATTTTATTGCCAATAATTGTTATACAGCGTCTTAAAATTTTTTAAAGCTTATATTGTTTTAATGCAGGAGTAACATTTTATAGTATGACATTATATGTTTTATTAACGATTCATAGCAATTTTGTCTATATTTTCACTAATTTTGAAATGCCGTTAAATGCATTCCACTAAAAAGGATCTAACGCATTTTTGAGACCATAAAATTCTCGCTCCTAGTTTCATTGAGGCATGGCTAATTTCTTTATTACGAACGTTTTTTGGGAACAACATTGAATTTGTTTAGATGTAGCCATCTTGAGTGGATATAAACCATTAAGATAATGTGGAGACAGCGCAGCTGTTAGCATTACAGTCAGATTATGGTGTTGTAAAGCATTGCGCTCGGAATATTGGTAAACGTATTATTCTCGTCAAGACACCCGATATTTCATCGGGTACATTGCAATCATAATAATATGACATCTCTATAATAGGTAATTTCATGAAATGGCCGCATTTCACGAAATGTCCAGCCACATCGTGATCTGCCCAATTTTACGATCGGATGACGACATTAGTATTTTGGTATCATTATTTAATATCATAAAGTAATTTTTTATATTAATCAGAACTATAAAAAAACAGATTAGGTATGTCAAACGATTTTTGCTACGTTTTGTTTGCATTCTTATTTTGACACTTTGAATACATATTTGTAATTAGACAATATAAAAACATCAATTAGGCCATTGGCGCATAGTGGCCTCTGGCAGCTCGTCAAATAGAGACATCACGGTCATTGTCGCATCGTTAATGAATTTCGACTTGCAGCTGTACCCGACCGCATCCCGGGCGAGCCGACCGTAGTCGACGGGGGAAACAACTGGGTCTCCCTAGCGTGGCCAAAATCTGACTCCCGTTCGACGGCCCCTGTCGTAGCGTATAAAGTTGAAAGCTGGCTGACTGGCAAAGAGGGAGGAGCGCGTTGGGTGGAACTAGGCGTGACTCCGTTGAATTCTTTCGACGCGTTTAACCTCAAACAAGGAGAGGAGTACCATTTCAGGGTGACCCCTAGGAATAGATACGGCTGGGGTGAATCTGCGCAGACTTCTGCTCCTATAGGCGTCGCCTTGGCCGGCAACCGACCAGAGTTCCTACAAATATTACCTGGACAGTTGAAAGTATTATTGGGAGAAACAGCAAATTTGACCTGCAGTGTAAAAGGCAGACCTGTTCCTGAAATCTTATGGATGAAGAATGGACATGAAATCGACGAGGCAGACGACCGAACGAGAATGTCGTTTGATGGCCTAAACTGCTTCTTGTCAATTAATGATATAAATGTTGAGGATGAGGCGAGATACAGCTGCGAGGCGACCAATGTGCACGGGCGAGCTTCCACCTACGCTAGGTTAGCGGTCATCACAGACAAGCACGTCTGGGAAGCTGATGCGAAATTGAAGAGGTAATTTAAAATAAATGTTGTAATAAAGAGTAAGTAAAATAATGTTCCTCGAAGCACGTGCTATATAACTTGCCGGTGCTAGCAGAATATAAGCTTTGCAACCAGTCTGCAGCATGATGCTGACCCAGTGCCTTCTTGTAATCACAGAACACGTCTTTTATTTGTCTTTAGTTTTTTTTACATAATTTTCATTTATTTATTTATTCCTCTATTTATTGTAAAATATTCTCTTAAATCAATTACTTATTTTTTTTAAACCTAGCGAACCAAAATAGATTCTCGTGTTATTTATTAATTTCGTAAATGTCATAATAGAAATATCAAAAACACGGCATCCTGTACGATTTGCACTTGTTTGTAGTTGCTATTATTTTTTGTTTAAATGTAGTGTACAGTTAAGTAGTGGGGTTAAGCTCTGCCCTTGTCACTTGTCCTAGCGAAGGGCGATGACACTATGAATTTGTGTCGTCAAATATTAAAGTATAATAGAAATACTTTAAATTCTTTTTATAATTTAAATTCTTTAAAATTACGTATATTTTAATGCAGTTTCGAAAACAGTTAACTAGTCTGTAATACATTTTTAATCTAGATGATAAAGATAAGTGTTATTTTAATCCCATGTCTGTCGGCCCGTGCATTTATTTGTGCCATCGTAATTCTCAAATGATTACACCGATTTGCATACGTTTCTTTTTAAGCTAAAATTTTTGTTAATATTAATTAGCTATATTTAGATTTTTAACTTAGTTTACTTATATTTTGTAGTAATCAATCCTTTCAATCTCAGGATATTTAGCATTGAATTTTTTATGCGAAGGATTTTTAGACATTATTGCTAGGCGGACAAAGGTCTGATGATGACCAGCACGGGATATTATTAAATATAAGCACTGGTTTCTTTTATAATCTTAGAAAGTGTCAAAATAAATTAAAAAGCCCACACATAAAAATTAAAGGTAATTACACTCAAAAAGTTTAACTAATTATATTTCAGTATTAACTGCCCTCTAGAAGGTTAATACTATAATAGTTGCGTTAGGTTAGGTTAGTGTAATATATCACTTAAAGGTATTATATATTATATATATAATACTCATTGTATTTTATGCTGTTTTGTTTAACTGTAATATGTTGTATGTTAGGGAGAGATCAGCGGATGTGGATGGCGAGTACCCGCCCCAGTTCACTATGCGATTGCGAGATCGGCGCGTTCAAGCCACGTACCCGGTGCGGCTCACTTGCCAGGTGGTAGGCAGCCCGCCGCCTACGGTAATCTGGTGCAAGGACGGAGAACGCATATTCTCTGACAGTGAGTATACAAAAACCCTTGAAATTAAAAAGTATGCCTTTCTATAAAGAAACTGGGTAAGTGCAAAATATGCTTGCGCTAAGAACTGCCCTCTTGCTGTTAGTTACTTTCTGCCGTGCCATTCTTCTAGTTGTTACCAGTTGCTAATAAAGTTTCCATGTAAAAAATGTATATAAATAAAGCTATCCAGATATTTTTTTGATGATGAATTTTTCAAAAATTTATGGTTTAAAGAGATTTTATTGGTTACCCCACAGGATGACGTTAAAAATTTTTTTTTATACCTAAGCCGCCAAAACTTACTCCCACTGGTGAAAACTAGACTTAAAATTAACGTTTGTCTTTAAAGCCGTCATTTAAAACAATTTCATCTGTTTATGTCGAACAGCCTGATAAAATGGCTGTGACAAACAGACACCGATATGATTTCTTAAGTGTTCCTATTGTAATTTTTTTTATTGCGCCAGCCAATATATGGCGGTCACTTGGTCTCAAACTAGGGCATTTTTTATGCTATGAGAACCAGACGACGAATACTAGAAGTGTTTCCCAGTACATCCATCAAATTTTGGAACGGAACACTGAAAAGTAAGAATAATTGTTTATATATGTAGAATTCTACTTACACTTCAGTTTTGATGGGGTCACAAGTATTATTTTAGGGGCCCATACTCACGTTTCGATTGCCAAGGCGTGTTGCAATCTATTTATGTTCGGTGCTCTGTCATTTGCCAATTCGCCGCATAGCCGTTTCAGCTCAAACGCTCGCAAGAAGATTTCAGATGGAACTATTAAAATTTTCTAACAACTTTGTGTTTTATTCAGATCGTCATACTGAGCTCCAAGACGAGCACTTCCATACATTGGAAATAGCACCGACTACACTTGATGATGGCGGAGTTTATGAAGCCATGGCGAGGAATAACAGTGGAGCGGTCAGCTGCCGATGTAATCTTGTTGTGGATAAAGGTATAAGGGCATACGTCGCACCGGAATTTTGCTGTGGCCTTGAACCGTTGTACCGGCTTAGTGAAGGTGAGTTTTCTATTTTAATTGCAAAATTACTTGTCCAAGAAATAATTCGAAAGTTATAAGTACTATTATTTGACGGATTTAGTAATTGAAGTAAAAATATTTGACTAAGTACGAGATCAACTCACGCGCATCGAGTTTCGTACTCTGAATCTAACACGCTTATGTGCATAAATTTAACTCTCTATATACCCTAACATTAAAAAATTCTAGGCCTAACAGTTTCGATGATGGTGGTGGGAGAGGGGAATGGTTTTTGTGGGAAAATCTACTGCGATAAGTTGACAGACCAACAAATACATGAGTGCTCTTCTAAGACTTCCATTTCTAATCCTAAAAAACCGGCCAAGCGCGAGTTGTACCGTGCACCGAGTATGCATGTATTTACTAGGGATGTTACGGAGGTTCGATTCCGATTCCAAAAAGTCGGAACTTCCGATTGATATTACAGTTACGATTTCGACTTCGGCTCCGACAATTTTAAATCGGAGGTTACAATCGGAGGTCAAAGCATAGCGGCGGCGGCGGCCATGGTCAGCGCGTATGAACAAGTGAATATTTCTCTTGAAGGGAAGCCTTCACGTGCTTTCTGTTCGCGTTTTAATGAAGCTTATCCAAATTTTCGACAAGTATTAGTGTGTTTCATTTGATGTGTGACAAATTTATTTAAATTAAACAATGAAGCTAAAAACAAGTATTATTTGGAACTGCTTCAATGAAGTTTGTGCGAATTCATCAAAGTGTAAACTTTGTACGAAGTGAAACCTTTGCTCATTAAATACAATATGTTTCTTTTGGAGTCACTTCATTTGATTTGATTTACTACTAGTACTGTTAAAGATTTAAGAAATTTTCATTTTTTTATTTTCAACGCCTAGGCCTAAGCAGGTGTATTATTTATTGAACTAAAATTAAAAAGGCTGAATAATGTTCCTATTATTTTATTTTATTAGACTTGCTCTTCATCTCTCTTCTGCATCCACTTCAGATTCCAATTCCGAATCCGGTTCCGGTTCCGACGAATCAAATTTAAAAACTCCAATTCCGACTTCGGTTCCAATAAAACCACTTTCGTAACATCCCTAATATTTTCCGATAAAATATAAGACACCTTCTTCCATACTCACCAACAGCAAATGTAAGTTTATAATGGCAATTAACTACAAATTTATGTTTTTCGGATTTCTCCCTTTATTTGTGCTATAAGCCAAATTTTATGATTCTAGGTTTACAGGAAGTACCCTATAGGTTTTGATTTACTTGCGAGTGTCAAAATATGAGGCATGAGTGGCCATATTCTTTGGTTGCGATTACTTAGAAATTTAATTTTTTTTTTACAGCTCCAAGGGATCACAGACTTGATTTCGCGCGTACAATTTTCCGCGCGGACGAAGTCGCGGGTGCAGCTAGTGTGTAATAATAATACTTCCAACAATTACACGAATTATTTATGTAGGCCTTGTATTTCCCAAACTGGGCACTAGGCTCGTACCATGGGCACTACACAACGAAGAACGGGGTGCTGCCAGTAATTCCCAGACTCAACACAAGTTGGAAAAGTTCATTTCTTAAATTAATCAGACCAGAGATCGAACCTGGTACCCTGGCTTGGACGGCAGGTGCTCTGCCACCACACCAACGGGACAATCAAAATATATAAATTAATACATTCTTTCAGAATCTGGTAACGAATTACAATGCCAATATCACTCATTCTGTTCATAACTATAAATATAATTCTTACTTTGATTTAAACCAGAAAATAAATGATTGATTTTTATATAGGGGAAGAACTGAGAATTTCAGCAATGGTGGAAGCATATCCATCAGTAGGAGTGACTTGGTATCGGAACGGTGTTCGATTGCGGCCCAGCCGACGTGCGGTGATGACTTTAGACCGCGACGGGCAAATAGAGCTGGCGCTAGCCGCCGTGACTCCCCGGGACGCCGGTGTGTATACATGCACAGCGTCCAACGAAGTCGGCAAGGCGACTACATCAGGAAAAGTCGAAGTGATCGAAGGCGACGAGTCGCCGAATAAGAAATCCATTCCTCCGGTTGTGATTAGTTCTGATGTACCGTAAGTGATTAAACTTAACATATTTTAAAGTAACTGTGCCTCGTGGTCCATTTAGTTTTTCCGGTATAAAAAGTAGCCTTGATTACTTACATACATACATATCTCACGCTGTATCCCTAACGGAGTAGTCAGAGAGAACGGAGCGTCAAGTGTCACGATCCTTACATATTTCGTCTCCTCGAATCTCATCATTCTCCTCACACACTTTCGCCTAGGTTTGCGAGTGATTTTGAAATTTCCATCAGCTAGCACTCTGGCTATTTAATCTTCGTTTGTTAGCTTCAGTCTTCGTTGGTTTTTGCCACCATTCAATTTCACTGTTCAGATTTTATTCGTCGATCTTTCATCACTCGCTCTATGTGCTCGAACCATCTAAGAATTCCTTTCTTCGTTTTTACAATAATACTGTCGTGCAATCCTGTCATATTGCATATCTCTTTTTTGCTTATTTTACCTGCAGGGATGGCAACGCACATATTTCTAAGAGATAGCATTTCTACCGTATTTATCTTACTTTCATTCGATTTCGGACATATCCAGGCCTCACTACCGTATAATAAAGTCGGCGCCAACACTGCATTGTGGACGGGAATTTTGGCGGCTTATATATAGTAGCCAATTTAGTTTATTAAGTAGTAGGTTTTAGGTTTTTCAATTTAGATAATGTAAAGTAGTATAGTAGCCTAGATTACTCTCTGAAAAGTCCTTTACATACCAATAAAAGTCCCGTCAAACTCGATTCAGCCATTTCTGAGATTAGCCCGGACAAGCAAAGAGTGTATTACAATGTATTATAAGAGTGTATTACGTGAGTATATTACAAACGAAAATTAAAAAAAAATGTGTTTGGGTTTTAATAACGTAGAACCATATACGATAACGAAGTCTTTATTCTGAAATCGCAGACAAACACTTTAATTATATGTGCATGAATATAGATATATTTCTATTTGGTTTGAGAGAGAGAGCAAAATTTTAGAAATGATTAATTAATTTGACGACCTCCGTGGCGCAACAGCTAAGCGCGTCAGAAAGTAAACGGGGGTTGCGGGTTCGATTCCCGCCCCGAGTCTGGGCGTTTATGTATAATATGTATTTATTTACGAAAGAAAAGTATATAAGTAGTATATCACTTGTCTAGTACTCATAACACAAGCGCTGTGCTGCTTACTTTGGGACTAGATGCACTGCACTGTGTGAAATGTCTGAGTATATTATTATTATTAATTTATGGTTGTGACATAAATTTGTCGTGGGCAATATAACTATTTGCGATATATCTATAATACCGGTATTCTTTTTCTCCTTTAACGCGGTGCGCTGGAAGAGATCTCTTAAAGAGATAAGCATTGCCGTTGGTTATGGCTGTTTCCGCTCCTGTTTATATAATTAATCTGCATATATAAAAACAAATAAATGTAAATATTATATCAGCAGCTTACCTACGCATATAAGCCTTAGAAGTCGGCCAAGATCAGCAAAGCAGTGAGCAATTTCTGTGCCAAAATTGACACAGTATTAATAAATTTTATTTTCATAACTTGAATCGCTTGATTGTTGTAGGGAGCAGATGCTTCGGCACTACTCGCGTCGGCGCGTTAGCCCGATCAAGCGATTCTATGCTATTCAGAAATTAAAACGAAGTTTGAAATGCTTCGTATACATTAGTAAAATGAAAGTGCTCGCCGGTTAGCTGCCGGCCCAATGTATGTAAGCAATGGATTAGCAAATCTTCAGGGATACAGCCCGTAGACATGCAAGTAAATATATGCATACCCTGGACATACATATATCCTTTCCAATTAAAAAATAATCATCAAAATCGGACTACTCTGTAAAAAGGAATGCGTGGCCATACATAGAAGAAATATACGCGTCAACTTGAAAATCTAATCTTTTTTTTCGTCAATTAAAAACCAAATAACCTATCGATGCGATCGGCTGAAGCTTTTTTAATAGACTGTCTCTTTTGTTGTTTATAAGGTACTCAAAAGAGCCGATGTTTGTAAGAAAACCGCGGTCAAGTGAAGCGCGGGAAGGCGACACCGTTATCATTCAGTGCGAAGTGGTCGGTGATCCTAAACCAGATGTTTTTTGGTTAAGAGATTTCCTGAAGGTCAGTATTCTAAATGTCTACATTACTCAATTGTTGTGATATTATAGAAGTTTAGAATATTTATAAGCAAAAAACAGAATTACAAATGTGTGCGTGTCATGTGTGCATGAATGTAAGAAGTTACACTTTTTTGTGTGAATAATAAATTACCATTAGCTGCTAACATTTATTTGATTTTTAAAAATCTTTGTACAGAGTTAAACCCCTTGGTTTATTTATAGTTGTATTAATAATTAAAAATTTAAACTAGTTACATACATACATACATATTTTCACGCTGTACCCCAACGGGGTAGTCAGAAAGGACGGAGCGCCAAGAGTCGCAGTCCTTACATACTTTTTCGCTTCCTCAAATCACATCATTCTTCTCACACATTTTCGCCTAGGTATGCGAGTGCTATTGACATTTCCATCGGCTAACACTCTCGTTTCTCCACATCCATCTCACATCTTCTATCCCTCGAAAACGCACTCCCCAGATATACAATTTTGTTCAATTGTTCTAGACATTTTCCATTTACCCATATTTTACTCTGTCTGTGCAACTTCCCCTTCAAACACCAGAACCTTAGTTTTGTTCACATTCGTATTCAACCCTTTCACATCTCAGTCATGCACGTGACTAGTGTCTGCAACTCCGCTTCTGATCGTGCTATAAGCACAGCATAGTCAGCGTACAAGAGGCAGTTTACCACTGTACCATCACATATCATACCACTCATACTACCTTGCAATGTCTGGAGGCAACTGTCCAAATACAGCCCGAACAGCCAGACAGACATCACGCAAAAAATTCTACCCGTGCGAAGCCTGTATTAAATAACGATAAATAAATCCGTTTCACTACTTTAGATATACTGATCTTTCACAATTCATATTTGTTTGTCTTTTGTTTAGCCTGACTATTATCGTGACGCAAATCACTTCAAACGTGTGGGCGAAGGACCAGAATATCGTTTCGAGATCCCGCACGCGAAGTTAGACTACACTGGAGCTTACTCCGTGGTTGCCAGGAACATTTATGGGGAGGCCAAAGCGGTGATATCTTTACAGATATTAGTTAAAGGTACGGACAGTAGTTACAGCTTATATCTCTAAGTTGATCTTACGGAATTAATTTTTTTTTTATAATGTAATAGATCTACGTTTGGTCACTAACTCACTTGTTGCTAAGCGACGAAGTGGCCGAAGATGGAGCACGTCGATCTAGGAAACATCTATTGACTCTAGCCTTGAAATTACGGCATTAAAATGCAATACTTTCTCTTAATGGTACTAAAAATTAATTAAAGTTAATTAGTTATAAAGTTATAAATATAAGTTGTAACCAAAATTTTATTGTGAAAACTGTTAATTTTGAAGTTTACCATTTTTTTATAGCAAAGACCATGAATTATAAAGAAGATGTGATTTATATGAAAAGTAGCATAGAGAAAACCGTCAATTTAAAATATTGAAATTTGTAGATAAAATTACTAATTATATAGCTCCATTATATATATGTCCTAAAATATTATATATTATGTACCCACATGTTGCAGACGGTGAATGGTCAAGTCAGTGTGTGTGACGTTGGGCGGTTAAGGCGACGCATTGATGAATAATAATTTAATCCAAAATAGACCTTCTGGTCTATGCAAAAGCGTGCGCTAACTTACGAAAAAGTAGTTACTTTCCTTTAATTTAAAAATTATAATTCATTTTCAAAAATCCAATTAATTTTGAAGAATAAGTTTAGATTAAAACTATACAGAAAATTTAGATACATAAGTCCTATACTACTCCTAAATGTAAATCTCTGTTTTAAAAGAGGTTCGTTTGATATTTTTTTTGTGGTACAAAAGTTAACCAATCGTGTATCGCAACTGACAAAATAAAGTCAATGAAATGAAGAATCAGGTTACCAAATATCATTTTCATACGTTTTGAAGTAACTAAAAATTGAGATCCCTGCCGTCATGTGTCGCCTTAAGGCAATATGTGACTGTGACGCTGGGTGGTTCAGTCAGTGTGTGTGTGTGTGTGTGTGTGTGTGTGTGTGTGATTGCGTGGCAGTCAGCGTGCGTTACTTATTAATTAATACTTTGTATTAGTTGCGAGCGGCTGTAAGGCGTCTAACTTTCCAAACTAGGTCCCCGCGTCCAATTCTTGGTCAGGTCAATTTACAAAGGCACTTTACTTTGTTTGAAGTCTGGGGTGTTAAGTGGTGCGCCCCCAGTGTGTTGTGTGGTACCCACAGAACAAGCAGAAAACATATATAGCAGAGAAGGGAAACGATCGGCTGACGTTAAAGCTTTGCATCACGTGCGCCGTTGGCTGGTGTATTGTGTTAGTTGTAGGGTCGCTATGTGTTGTATGTATGTGGTCGGTTTAAACAATCTATTGGAAGCAGTTTATATTGTACATACATACATATCTTCACGCCGTATCCCTAACGGGGTAGTCCGAGAGGACGGAGCGCCAAGCGTTGCGGTCCTTACATACTTCTTTCGCCTCTATATTGTATTCGCTTTGAATTTATCTTTTACATACTAGCGGACCTGTCCCGACTTCGCCGGGTTAAAATAAATAAAATAAAATAAAATATCCATGTGGAATAAAGTACCTTTCAAATGGCGAAAGAATTTTTCATATAGATGCAGTGTTCCGTAGATTACCCTCCACATATACATTTATGAAATTTGTCTCTCTTTTTATAACATTAGTATAGATATCGAGTTGGCGCTGTATCCCTAATAGGGTAGTCGGAAAGGACGGAACGCCAAGCATCCGGTCCTTACATACTTTGTTCGCCTCTTCAAATATTATCATTCTCACACACATTCACTTAGATATACGAGTGCCTTTGATATTTCCGTCAACAATCACTCTGACTATTCGATCTTCATAAGTCAACCTTGGTCTTGCTTGGTTTCCGATACCACTTTCGCTCTATAGATCTTCTTTGTCAATCGTTCATCACTCATTGTTTTCGTGTGTCCGAACCATATAAGCATTCAATCAATTTTACAAATGTTGAACCGTTTGGACGCTTCAACATTAATCTAATTAACTATCGATCTAATTATGTAAAAACCTGTTTCTCTCCATACATATTTTACACATACATATATATCTCCACGCTGTATCCCTAACAGGGTAGTCAGAGAGGACGGAGCGCCAAACGTCGCTTGTCAAATATCGGCTTAGGCTTAAAAATGACAGAATCAATTGTTTTTGACACTGGACAGACAGATATAAACATGAATGAACTACGAGGCTCACAATTAGAAAATTTTCTCGTAGTACTCTAAAAGTTACATGTTTACGCGAACGTTACTGGCACTGTTAGTTCTTCATAAAAACCAATAACTTGTGTGTGCAATGAAATAGAAAAAGTTGAATTGCGTAGGTATTTGAAACCAGCATTCAAAAACCAGCTGCGAAAAATTCGAGGAAGGAAAAATTTAGTTCGTTGCACGTGGAAGCCGTAGGAACAAACATTCGGTTTTATAACAATGAAACTCTCACAGACTTTTATAAAATGTTCGTAATTTTTCGTCGAAAAGTTGGTGACTGCAATCGTGACTTCTACTCGCGTAATTACCATACTGTCAGTTGTTAGCTGTATCAAGGATTGTTACCACAAATATCATGTCATAGGCCTTTCTTCATAAACTAAAGGTATATATCGACAAGAATTATTGTCGTATTCATAAAGTTATTTTGGAAAAATTTTTTTATTCTCACTTGTGAGATGTTTTTGAGTGACTCTGGCCTAAATAAAATATTTAGAATAGGTCTACAACTAACTTCTTTTCTAATTCTGGATTGGAACGATTTACAAAATAATCGTCAAAAAATTAAATAAACTCCTACAAACCGTTAGGATTATTTGGTGTATTTTCGAAGTCCAAGCTCCATTATCAGTTACATTTAAATGTGATCACCTTGGAGCCATACTGAACCCCACAAAAAGAGATTCATTGAAATCTCTTCATAAACAAAGAAGTTATGCCCGAGAACTCATGAAAAAATACATTGAGATAAATTGAGCACCTCCTCCTTTTTTTGAAGTCGGTAAATTATTAGTTTGTACTATATATTAAATTTATTATTCTTACCATTAACACTTACATTTGAAAATTAATAGTCTCATTCTAAATATTTTTAATTTTGATTGACACGTTCGCGCGTGTGGTATAGGACGCCCATTTTGAAGTCGAGGCCCCGGGTTCAATTCTCAATTAGGTGACTATTTTTGGGGTATCATATGTTTTATAGTTAAAATAACACTTTTGTCGTTGTATATACCAATTTTAAAGTGGTTTTAAAATCACGTTAACGTATGTATATGTTTGCAGATCCTAGTTCCAGTGAAGAGTCCCATAACATCAGATACGGGTAAGTTGCGTTATATAGAAAACATAGTTCGGTAGTACATATCTTCACGCCGTATCCCTAACTGCGTAGGCAGAAAGGACGGAGCACCAAGTGTCACGTTCCTTTCATACTTTTTTCGCTTCCTCAAATTTCAACACAATCAGCTAACATTCTGGCTATTTAGTCTTTGTAAGTCAGCTTTAGCACAGATTAATTAGATGCTATCGTAAAGCTTCAGTCTTTCTTGATTTACGTGCTAGTAAAAAAAATTCTGTCCGTTAGACGAGTGGATGTGATTCCTCGATTCGAACGAGAGCTGACCGACTTGCTGTGCCACGACGGCGACGCCGTGGAGTTCGAGTGTCACGTGTCTGGCAACCCAGAGCCGGACATCAGGTGGTTCCACTACACACAGGTTAGTGCACTCATTACGTATAAACTGCAGAGAGCTATAGCCGCACCGCTTTGATATCTACAATTGGTACCATGCTCAAAATACAGAATCAACCAGAAGACACAAAAACGCCTAAAACTGATGCATCGAAAACTACATTAAATTAGAGTGTTGAGTTTAATTATGTTGGGCTCAAAAAAAACTGAATGGGATCATATTTCGCTTGTTCATTTTATTCAATTATTCAATTTGTTTTACTACTTTTACTATTTGTAATTTAGTTTTTTTTTTTCATTCTTTATGGCATGGCGCACAGTTTAGCGCATTTGCCAATGTCACGTATTAATAAGTAGAATCACAAGTAAATTTTATTTTTCATAACGTAAAAACTCCACCAGTAAAGTGATAGTAGGCTTTACTGAAGTTATAAAGGACTTCTTGGAAGAGCGCGAGAATTTCAGCTACACATGTTATTTAGACCTACTCCATTCTTTTCACTTACACAGAACTTTAAAACACAATATACTATCATTTTTTTACTTTAAAACTCCCAAAAATGTAAAAAATAGGAAATCTAAATAAAATGACAACGTTACTTCTCCCATTCCCGCCAAAAAGTCCTTGTAATTTAGTTATAGACAATGTGCGGTTTTGTTCACTTTGTTAGTGTTGCCCAACGAAAAGTGTTGACAATGTAATTGAATTTGTTGCCCTATTGTTTCCAATGAATGCCTTTTCCGTACCTATATAAATTGCGTAACTCATTTATTTGTTTTTGTTACTTAATGCGATTTATACTTATTCATGGAATTTTAGCTTCTCCGCAGATGAAAAATGAAAAATACTATAAGGTAATTAGACAAAAATAATACAATGATACGGTTAGATTCCATCTTCAAATCTTAATGTATCTACTAGACATTAACGTGTTTCTCAATGAGAAAAAAGCATTTTATTTATATGAATAATGGTTTTATGAATAACGATCGTATTGTTTTATATATCTGATGTTATTAAGTTACCCGAAAAATTGTAAACAGTTCGCGTTCTGTCAATATTATACGAATGGAAATGGGGGCAAGTAGGGCTCGTTCGTTACATTTTTGGGCACAATGCAACACGACACAACGCATGCAATCACCAGTGTAAGAAAAAAAATATACAAACTACGGTTAATGGCGACTTCTGGTTGATTCTGTATTCTTAAATGTCACGTAAGGCGATTACGCAAACAGTTGGAAACTGTACCAATTCAAAAATGAAGACTCAACTTCTGAATTTAACGTCTGCCTTTGGGTTACCACTTACTATACCTGTTTCTTTCAACTGTTTAGGTGAAATAGTGTCCGAAAAAGACGACTTTACAGACAGATAGACGTATGAACACAGAAACGATTTCATAAGTGTTCCTTTTTCAATTTTGGAACGAAATGGTAAAAAAAGAGCTTTTTTCAAAAACGGTTTCAATGATTTTCGTTATGCTAGTGGTATTTATAATTATATTCTACCAGCGTTTACGACAATTCAGCCACTTGTCTAGGCCTTCAGAGCATAAGATCAGAGTATGATCAGAGTGCATTTTTTAGCGTATAACGACGTTGCGCGCGCCGATGTAACACATAATTTATTATTTTTTATTTCATTCAGTAGTAGTAGTACGTTTCTCCCTTAGGAGGGAAGGTAAAGAGATCTGAGCCCATACAACCGATATCCCCGATAACCGATAAAGAGATAAATTCCTCATATTATTTCATCAAAATATCGACGTAATACATTTTAATTATTTCTTGGAGTTTCTGGCGACAAATATATTGAGGCAGTCTTTTTAATAGGATCCGCGGAGGAAGACTAAGCCACTGAAAAAAACTCAACATCTACTAAATAAGCACTTATTCCAACTATTTCACATAACAGCAGAACAGCATAGATACTTGGGACGCAAAACTACTAATTTTACATCACAATATCTACTAGAAACCATTTGCAAATAATTAAATTAAACGCCTAACCGCTCCCCGTAAAATCCCGCCAAAAATTCTTATTTCATTTATTTCAAGCGACCAGTTTTGTTTTTGTATACGTGGCCAGTTTAGTTTTTTATTTTTATTCCAAGAAGTATAACTTCTTTTGTGCATGAGAGTACACAGATGCTTTATATATATATATATGTATTTAAAAAAAACTTGTAAACAAGTCGTAGGGGAAAGACGTTAGATTATATACACTTTTTGAAAAATGAGTTGTACATAAAAATTCATTTAATGCTATTCGATATTGCGATGACATATTAATACATTGACATTTATTGAAGCATCTATGACAAAAACTTTAAAAAAGTAACACCGAAGGCTAAAGCGATCGCGAAGCGCAGCTTAGACTTCTAACCTAACCGCCAGAAGTCATCTTTGTGTAGAAAGGACTTTATGGAGTGAAAATTTAAACCTAGTGTATTATTGACTGCCTTCTATTCCAAAAATATCATCGTGCTACTAAAACAATGAATAATCTAAATCTTAGCCGATGTAAGTAATAATAATAGACAATAAACTTTTCAAATTAATTGCCGGAAGCAATAGTAATTGCATATTGCCGTAAGCAAGGGACGGTATATGTAGTTACTTCATCTTGTTTACAAGTGTTTGCTAAATACATAGTCGGGTTTTATTGGATAACACTTTAATATATTGTGTTTTGGTGACAGTTAATCCGCGAATGTCCGGACTTTGAGTGGTCATACGACGAGGGCACGGCGCGGTTCATGATCAAGCAAGTGACGGCAGAAGACGAGGGTACTTACACTTGCGAGGCTACCAACAGCCTGGGCAAGGCAACCTCTAGTGCTTGTCTCGTTGTTTACCGTGAGTATATGGACTTTTCGTCTTTCCTAGCAGTCTGAGACAGAGCGTCTAGTGACTTAATCGATGAACGATACGTTCGATTAATTGTGAATGCATTCATCAATATTTGAAACAAGCTGCACCCGGCCACGTGTTGCTGTGCCATCATTAGACAGAACCAAAAATACGTGTTAAGGTGAAAAATCGGTGCGTGCGGTATTTATAATATGGTTTTCTAAACCTGATTTCTAGAGATTTATATTTTTTCCATAAACTATAACTAAGACTTCGTATTCTCTGGAATTTTTGAAATTCTATGTATAGAATCTTCAAGGATAAAGAGGGAATGGTAATCAAGTAGCCAATTTAACTCATTTTTCATTTCTCTATCAATATTTTTAAAATGCTGATTCGCAATACGTATTGGTATGTAAAATATGTATTGCGTATTGGGTGTGCATGGGCGGTGGCGATCACTTTCCATCAGGTGACGCGCTTGCTCGTTTGCCCCCTCTGATATAAAATAAATAAATAGGTGTGTATATCATATAGTTCCTGAGATTTATTTATTTGTTTTTTAAATGGATTGAGCCCTGTGAGATGTAGACATTACTGAACGTTTCGTTTGTGGGCAGCACCTGGTGAGCCGCACACACTTAGTCAGAAGCTGCGGCGACCTCCGGCGTTGCTATCCTCCGCCTCCACGCCTCGCTCTACGCCGCGTTCCACACCAGCCCGCTCGCTGTCGAGAACCAGGACACCTGGTTAGTATACCTTAGTCTAGGCTAGTCTAGACTTACCCTGTGAATTTGGGGTCTGATTGCGTAACTTCCACTACCTAAAAGCTATTGTCGATTTGAAAAGATATTACACATCAGAATCATTGATGATCTCCGATCAGATACAATCCATCAATCAATTAACAGATCAATGAGTGCAATGGGGAACACCGGAATGAGAGAACCATTATATATCTGTCAGAGATTATCTGAGACGGTTTTGATGGTCAGTATTGCTGGAAACGTGGTTTCAGCATGACCCTGACACTAGTCTCTCTCGACAATCCTCGAAATATTCTAAAGCACCCGTCTCATTTTTTCGTCTCGTTTGTCACTCACTCATCTCTGATTCTACATAGGTAATATATCTGACGTTTCTAAATGATACTATCCATTTAAATGCTCTTAAACACCGGTTATTCTTCATGTTCCGACATCGTAAGTATTTTCAGTCAAAGGAAGTTTCGCAATCTGAACTTTGAAGTTGAATCTGCATTATTACTTCTGCTAATCAATTTCGATTTGATATGTTTGTTAACTCAATTCAACATCTACTAAACTCAACATCTACTAAATAAATAATACATCTACTCTTACGTCTTTTTCACCAACGATACCCAAACTTCAGGTAACCCCAAAGAAAATTGTATGGATACTTACTTTTGATTTCTGCTACAATTAAGAGATATTTTAAGCTATGGACTTCTTAATAAAGGACCACTTTAGGGATGGTTGGTGAAAATAATGATTAATCCTTCATCGACATTTTCAACACAATTTTTATTGGTCAGAAATGTCAACCATTTTGAACCAATGAAAATCTTCACCTTTATGTTAATATTTTCGTAGCCTCTGTATTGAGTTTCTAGGGATTTTATCCTAAACATATTTATTTATTCAGGGCCGGACCTTAGATGCCATAGCCCTTCACGACAAACACCGCCAACATTCTACACGTATCCATTCAATAAAGTGGTGGAAGAAGGAGACAACGTCGTGTTAAAATGCGCTGTGAAGGGCATGCCCACTCCGTGGGCCACCTGGGACAAAGATGGCATCGTCATCACTCCATCATCGAGGATCACGATTAAAGAGCAAGATGTGTTAAGAATTCTGGAGATAGAGCACGTGACGGTAGAGGATGTCGGTCTCTACAGGATCACTTTGGAAAACGATTATGGGAGAGCCGAAGCGTCAGCGAGGCTGGAGGTCATATCGCACAAAGGGAAGTTCTACGCAGGCGTGCGAGCCTACAGTGCCTCACCGAGACGGTCGCTCCCCTATAGGAGGCGGTTGCCTTCTGCCTCTAGACAAGACTGATGACCATCCGGAGACGTGACAATGATTGTTGGAAAACAATCATGACAGAGAAATGTTCTTTTTAAAGATGTAAGTATGTCACCGGTGTTAAAACACAAAGCGAATTATGGGTACCCATTATTGGCTCGGCGAAAAGCTCTGCGATTGTTACTATTGTTTATTACTTTTGTCTGTTACCTTGATTGTTTTCAGTGTTGATTCTATTCGTTTCAGGTTGTGGTTAATAAAGAAGGGAAACGACGCAACCTCGACGTATACATCACATTGTTTTTATGTTATTTATTTATTATTTACAAAATCAGTGCATTTTATTTATTATGATAATGTTAATTGTATATCGCCATGTTTATTTGTTAGCTTACTGGTTTATATACGATGTTAAGTTTTGTTTTTATTAGATTGTGTCGAATAGGCCGTCATGCGACCTGCGTGTTACCTGCATGAGTCGACACGACACATCAGTTAAATTATTGTAACATTTAACAATCGAGTATTACTTATGTTGTAACATTAATGTTACCTTGTTATGTAAGTTAGATAGTCCAAAGTGAGAGAAATAGCGCACACCCCGGGGTTAATAAATTTTATTACGAGTTTTATTCTATTTTTTTGTTTATTCAGTGAATTCTTTTATCTGGGAAATGGTGAAAAATCTTATATATACCTCAAATATTGCCCCAAATTTGCTGACCTGCCGGTCAGCGGGGATACGGGGGATAGTGTACCTGAATGTTCAGGAATCAGTTCGAGATCAATGCATAAATAATTTCAAGAGTACTGACAATGTACGTGAAGTTTATTCATTTCGGCGTTCCTAACATAAATCGAAAATGCCTGATCATTGAGTATTAAATGTCAAATTGAATATCGTTTTCAGCACGATGGAAGTAAGATAGTCTTCGTCTTATAACTTACTCTGCAGCTTGATTTTAATTTTAAAATGTGCTGTATTGAGTTTTTAACTACTTTGTAAATGTGTTGTAACGTTTGTTCATAGTAACAGTAAATTGCAATTTCCAAAAATATTTGTCAATATTTATAATGTATTACAAGTGTTGTATTATATGTTATATATGTTGATTGAATTTATAGCTTAAACGAATTAAACATAAAATTACGAAATTTCTCACGAAATTCAAAGAAACCGCACAGAGGCTTTTCCACAGTGTTCTATGTTAATATACATATACATGATCACAAAAATTTGTTGTTTAAGGTAGATACTTACTACGTAAGCAAATATTTCTTCACTGGCAAACGAGGAAGCTTTGATCGCATACAACTAAACGGCAGTTATAAGCAAATAATTGCTATGTGCGCGAATCACGAACTTTACCATGGAATCTCATTGCTCATTTTAATTTTTTTTCTCGTAAAAAAAAGAAGTAAATAAATTACTGTTTATTTTTTTTCATTATATAGTAACATTAATAGCGATGTATAGCCTGGTAGAACATTGAATATTAATAATTAAGACATATATTTGTGAATGTTTTGATTTCTATCCACTTCAAATGGATGATGAGGTGAAGACAGGTAGAATATTTTATCTTGAAACAATCAAATAAATTAATTGCACATTTCGGTAAGTATTAGACAAAAGTTCTAGTGTTTCGAAGGAGCAATAAAGTGTTGCCCTTGGATGAAAGTCAAATTATCTGTCACGAAAGTCTTAATGGATAAGTAAAAGTTAAGAACGGTTTTTAAACTTAACACGTTTTTTTACCGATTCTGAGCCCCAATATCCATTTATTCGACTTTGTATACATTTCATGAAACCTTGTCTATAATAATGAGGACACAATGTTCGCATCTCCAAAGGCTAATGCAGTTATATCTCTTTGTTATGTGGTAATTGAGTCACACCAACGCGTGGTGCATACTGCATACTAATGGCGCTCATATTTCTTTAAAACACTTGCTATAGCGACTTGTTTATTTACGTAACATTTATTTATTACAGCAGTAGAGAAAATAAATAGCAGAGTAGGAAACACACGCCTAGGTTTGAAATTATGTAGCTCTCGGCACATGCACCTAAGTGTTAGGATTGCTAAAGCTTTATTTGATAGATGCGTAATGACGAAATCGGACTCGCGTAGTCATTCTTAACAATCTATTACACGCTGTTGGTATTGTATTTGCTAATTTATCTTTAATTAGCTTGCCTGCGACTTCGTTCGAGTGGATTTTAAAAAATTGGCAGTAATATTCGAAAATGTTTGAATTTTGATGCCAATAGCCAGTCTTATTCTAGGGCTTTTATACGCAAGCTCAGCTGCCGTAGGTGATATCTACATTTGAAAACAAAACAAAATATTAGACAGAAAGAACATAATTAGCTAATTAGTGAAGAAATGAGGAAAACATTAGATGCATGCATAAAAATACATACAAGAATTTATTTTAAAATAGGGTATGAAAGCAAAGCGAACTGTTTCCGTTATTGCTTTACCTGGATGATGACGAGGTTATTTGATTTGGTGGAAGGGTACCAACCTCTAATTATCACAACATAAATATCACATACATACATACATATCTTCACGCCGTATCTTCAACGAGGTAGTCAGAGAGGACGGAGCGCCAAGCGTCGCGATCCTTACATACTTCTTTCGCTTCCTCAAATCTCATTGCACTGATCGTGGTCACAAGCAGATTGATGTGAATGAGCGCAGCGTCAACTACCCACTTATATTCATCACATTTTTTTAATTTTTTTTTCGTCACTGTTGGTACTTCGACACACAAGGTTTTAAATTAGACAGAAATATAACCCTTATAGTATTAACACGATATAGACCTTTAATTAGAGTTGTAAGATAAAGATCTGATAGACGGTAAATTAAAATTCGAATGCCATATTCACGAAACGGTTGTTAAAAGTTTTGGTTCTTTGAAAAGTTATGTAATAGTGTGATTATAACGCATTTTCAGGACTATAATATATTGTAATATACCCCTTGTCCCTTTCAAAATCAATTACTGCTATCCAGCATATGTGAAATACTTGGTTACGTTTGTATAAATTTAATAATTTAAACTGGTCAGAAAGGACCTAGATATTATATGGCTGAACAGGATCCTAACAGACGTCTCGAGATAGTTCGCTGTTAATAATTTACTACTGAATGCACAAAAAACCAAATGTATTAAATTTTTTCTTTCTAATGTACCCAGAATCCATGATAAAATAGAACTGAATGGGAAACAATTGGAATTAGATAGTAAAATGCAGTGGGCGGACCATATCAGGGCATTAGCTAGTAAGCTCGGTTCTACGATATATATCAATAGACGCATTAGGTAATTGACGGATGTGGATAAGGTTTGGTTGGTGTACTTTGCATATTTTCATAGCCTAATGTCTTATGGCCTATGGAGATTAGCGGTACATATTAATATCATTTTTATTTTACGAAAACGAGCGATACGTGCCATCTACAGTATGAAACCACGAGAATCACTAAGAGATCGTTTTAAAGACATTGATGTACTCACCTTGCCGTCCTTATACATCTTTGAAATTATTATGTGTACGAGGAAAAATACAGATCTATTTATAAAGAAAGGCGATATTGGTGGCATGTAAAATTTAAATTACATAAGTCAAATGTTTCATTTTTGGGTAACTGCATTCGCCTTTATAATAAAGTTCCTCAAGAAGTCACTCAATTAACATAAAATAGAATTAGTTATAAATAAAGTAAAAATTAAATTAAAATAAAATGGTACTAGGTAGCTAGGCGTAAAAACTTTAAACATCCACAATATGAGGACTGCTTAAGTTTTTCCGGACAAGAGTAAACAGGAGCGTTACTTTCCACGGCGCCTCAAGTCGCTATGGCGCGCCGTTTGGGAACCCCTGTGCTATTACCAGATACATAGATGACATCTCGTTTAGGGTGCGGAGCAAGGCTTACCCTGTACGCTGGCGATGCAGCATATTATGTCTCAACTGTGAGCTCTAAACACAGTGCATGCAGATTGCCCAGGACACCCTACCTGCCTGGCTGGTACAATGGAGATTGTTAATGTGGCGAAAACTCGAGTTATTGTCGTCGGACGCTACCGAATCTTATCACCACAGTTGTGCCAGCTCGGGTAGGAGATCGAGTAGTCTTCGACGGTGTAATACGTTAGAGCTACCATCGATTTCCGCCTGAGGATGAGATAGGAAATAAACAAGGCCATAGGCTAGACATGCGCAGCTCACTCGCTTCTTCCTCCAGTGCTCTCGTTCCATCTCCCATCCCGAAATTGGGCGTTTACAAGATGTAATATGTTCATTATTTTGCACTTTTTCTACGTAGCTCTATGTAAGAGTGGCTTGCGTTGGTAGCGTAGTCACTGGCAGCGATTACGAGTTCAGTAGTCATTTTCCCTCCGCACTATTATACATGCACTATTGCAGTATTGTGTTGTGGGATGACAACCACAGTTCAACATGATCTTCGAAAACGGGTTGTCTTTTAAATAGTGCGTAATTATTGTAGGTTCGATTCTCAGCGGTAACTGGTTGTCAAATTGGAAACTGAATCTGGCCACCAGGCTGACCAACTAAATTTGGGTGTACTATATTCAAAAAGTCACTATGGAGCCGGAGCGCTTGTCCCTTATATTAGAACAATAGTGTCTTGAACTGCTAGTAAATTGTCTTGTATGTCTGTGCGATAGCCGTCAATGTAACTTAAGATAGCCAATCTATCACGGATTTCCGTGATGATTGAGTGATTAATCGAGAAAATGCATGATTCTAATTATGTATCGGGTATTCACTGTTCATTTAAAAAATCAATTATCACTACACATATTGACGAATTTTAGTTCTACCAAATTTGGTTTAGTTTTCAGAATTTATCAATATTCTTCCTAATATGAAAATAGCGTAATTATAAGACAAGTAAGGAGAATGATGAGATTCGAGGAGGTGTAGAAGTTTGTAAGAACCGCGAAGCTTGGCGCTCCGTCCTTTTTGACTACCCCGTTAGGGATACAGCGTGAAGATATATATATGTGTGTAAAATATGTCTCAGTTCAAATAATATTGTCTGCATTCATATAAATTTTACAAGTTTTGAGTGAAATATCTGCCATCCAAGACGAAGCCCCGGTTCACTTCCCGATCAGGTCGATTTAGGAAACAGACGTCCCTAATTCGGCTTGTAGTCGGGGTGTTACTGGGAGTTCCCCCAGGTCAATGTGTTCTACCCATGGTACAAGCGTAGTGCTTATTTTGGGGTCACATAATTTTTTTTTAATTAACTGGGAAATTATTTTTTGATATGTAAAATCTTTCCTTTCGCTTACCTGTAATGTGTGGGAGTGATTTCATGAAGAGGGACGGAAGTGTGTAACAGGAGGCCGGGGAAGCGCGCGCTATTTGATTTGACCAATGAGCGCGCGCGGTGGTAGAGTTGGCCGTCATACGGTAGTTTTTTTCAAGATATAATGTTAATACTGCTTATTATCAAGGTGAGATGTCAGATGTTACGCATCATATGCGACTACTGTAAGGGTCGCTCGTTTTTATTTTGTATGGCGGAGGGGTCAAATGATCAAGCGAGTCATCGGATGGAAAGTGATCACCTCCGCAACTGTTATTATTATTATATTTACCCATCTACACAAATTAAAATCTCTCTTCTCTCTCTCTTCGTTGTTAAGTGCATCACTAACGGTTGGACCGATTCGGCATATGTTATTTATGTTTATAATACGAACAAAATTTTTAGGGAAAGGGAAATTGGAAGTTGGCCGAAAATTTTGAAAATTCGGGAAAAACCGAAAGCGTTTTTAGTGTGAAACATTTTATGCGGCGGATCAGACCGGCTTATTGCGTGGCGACGTGGTGACGCGTCGGCACATACTGAGCTCGTGTACCTGTAGCGTATGCAGTGTTGTTAGTCACTACGGAACACGTTGCCTGTGTTTGTTAAATAAAGAATAATTTTTTCTTTAAAAAAAATCTGTATATTTTAATTTTGATTGTGCCTTATTTTTTCATGATGCCGTATTTATTTCCTTTAATAAACCATCCTTCCATGCATATTTTATATACCAAATACGTTATTTCAACTAGAATCATTACCTAATTTCTTATATTACCCAAATAGATCTTCTGATGATCTGTAATTCGGGAAGTTACCATTCGCATATACAGCCCACACAATGTCATCATGTACAAATGTACATCTTGATTAAATGCAATTATTCAATACTACAATTGTCTCATTTTAACAACAGTAGTTAAATTTAATGTCAAGCTAAAACATGGCTAAAACTATTCCTTCAATACCAATTCAGGACTTTGGCTACACTAGTGTGAAATTGATGTGATTTATTTTATGCTATGCACCTCGACACTTCGACCTACGACACCTCATATATATTACCATAGACTTAGTACCTATATACCTACTGGCGTATAGGCGAACATAGAGCTCGTTGACTAATCATGATTTTTAATTTGTTGATGTCACCTATGAAATGAATGATTTCCTTGATTATTACGATATGTAATACCACAATCACATACAGAACACGTAACTATTATTGAAAAATACAGTACTTCTTTAAAATAAACCAGGAATTACAATAAGTCAACGGAGTTCTCTACAGCGTGACGACTTATGACGACCTGTCATTCAAAAAGGATTACAATAGCGTCTCGTTCGCTGTCCCTTTCCTACTCGTCCCACTGTCATAAAAGATAACATTTTCATTCGCACTCTTTGTACATCTGTACGCCAGTATATAGTAAGTTTATGTATACTACATACATAATGTAAGTTCGGGGGTGCACGCGTGCGCGTGCATGCTGGACGATGATGTCTCTACAGAACCATATATACTAGAGGTCGCTCGGGGGTCGGAGAATGTCTATAAGAAATTTTATTCCAAATTTTTAATTTATTTCAAGTAAGACAGGCTGTTCGAGGTATATCTTGATAAAATCCTAAAACAAATAAGCACAAAATAAATGGCTACGGATTAAAATTATAATTATTTAATTAATTCGTTCACAACCGGCTTCGAATACATACATTAATTTAAAATGGAACAGTGTCATAATATCTGTTATCATATTACACAATAGACATATCCAGCAGCTTTTCCTATTGCAATCTCTTGTTCATTCGATATTGTCTTTTCTAATAATTCTATATCGTTGTAAACAGGCGTGATCTCGTTGACACTAAACAGGATAACGGGCGACCATAAACTTATAATACGAGTATAAACTCTTTGACGACAATCTCTGCTCAGTGAGACTGTCCGCAAATGACCAGGGTTACATATAATTGATCACAAATTATTATGAGTTTGACATTGACAGTATAAATGTATATTGGTATAACTATGCCAAAAGGACTTTTTGGCGGGAACGGGAGAAGTGAGGTTGACATTTTGTTCAGATATTTACATTTTTGGGCGTTTTAAAGTACAAAAGTGACAATATATTGTGTTTTACAGTTCTGTATAAGTGAAAAGAATGGAATAGGTCTAAATAAACATGTGTAGCTGAAGTTCTCGCGCTCTTCCAAGAGGTCCTTTATAACTTTAGTAAAGCCTACTATCACTTTACTGGAGGAGTTTTACGACAAGAAAAGACTAATTTACTTGTAATTCTATTTATTAATACGTGACATTGGCAAATGCACTAAACTGTGCGCCATGCCATAAAGAAAGAAAAAAAAAACTATGCCAAATCTCACCCTCCTCCGTGCGCGCAATATACCACAACACTTAAAAAGAGATTCGAAGTTTTCGCTTCCCATTTTAATGCAACTGTTTCCAAAATGTTTTCACTAATGACATTAAAAGCTCGTCAATAGCTATTAAACAAAAAAAGAAAATCAGTTGACAAACAGAAAAGAAAAAGGTACCTGCACTGTTTTGTCTTATATATATATATATATACAGCTAATATGTATATATATATATATATATACATATTGTCCCAATATAGCTAATATGTATATATATATATATACATATTAGCTGTTACCCGCGACTTCGTCCGCGTGGAATTAAGAAAGTAGCCTGACTCCTTCACCGGGGTTTCATCTACTTCCATTTATCAAAATCGGTCAAGCCGTTTGTGAAAGCATACGCCTGTGCCGTGTCTGACACAGTACCATGCAGCACACGCTACGTGTCTCTTGATACGAATGGATCTTAAAAACTAAAATTTTCCCTCTTGGCGGAAAAAAGCATTAGTTTATTATTCGAATTCGTAGTATTATTTGAATAAATAAACCTAATTATTATTTTAAATTAAAATGGTTATAGAAAGCTATCTATATAATATAGACATATGCCATCGCTGAATTTTTTGTAGTCCTAATAAAGAGGAACAATTCTATCATACATTGTTTTGGAATAAGACAACATTTTCGATGAAAGCTTTCAGACAGTTTGATTTTTTCCGACATCTCGAACTGTTATTGTCACATTTCAACAAATTAACACAAAACAATGTTAAAGTATACGTAAAAACCTTCCTCTTGAATCAGTCTATCTATTGATGAAAACCGCATTAAAATCCGTTGCGTAATTTAAAAGATCTAATCGTACATACAGAGAGACAGACGGCGGGAGGCGACTTTGTTTTACGCTATGTATAGATTATGTATATTTAATGTAACAATCGTACCCGGTGTAAGTTACACCGGGTACTGTATATTACCGTATATTATAGTCTTTTAAATTGACAAACCTAAATAAGAGAGCGGCCAAATTTTCTTCCGCCCCGGGCGGCTGCCACCAACGCTACGCCACTCCGAGTAACAGAAAGCCCCTGCATCGTTGCTGTGCTACGATCTCGGACCAAGTACAACAACGGACGGAGCATTGGCTCTAAGAGCGTGTCCTTACGGTTTCCTTTTTTAGTTGACCGAGTTTCTAGACTTTTACTAAAGTGCGTGACTGGGGAAGGTCACTACAACGATACACGGCTCAACATGACATTTTTATTTTCGTGAATACTAGTAGTCACCTAAAAGTTACGAGTATTTAGCAAATAGTTATTTCATTACCGACTCATAAGCTGATATGAAATACACTGTCAGTGCGAGGTTGCCGTACTTACTATTGTTTACTGTTTTACTCGTAGTTACGCACAATAGATGGAAAAGGACACGAAGATTCGTTTGACATGCGGTGGTAAGAGTGGCATCTTAGTATGGCTCCGTTCGTTATGTATCCAAGTTCAAGGCTACGACAGCGCGGCGTACACGCTTACATAGGCGCTCTCTTTATACGGATGATGAAAAATTGCTAAAAATGTACAGTACCGATGTCTAAAAGGAATTGAGCAAAGTTAGAACCTCGTGCGCCGTTAGAGTCAAAGTGTGAAGGTACATTCGCTTAAATAAAACACGGTTCACAGTTATTAAACGTATATTCGAGAAATGCTTCTATCATAAGAGCAAACATCAAAGTATTACGAAATATAAAAATATAAACTAAAACAATATTATGTATTCGTATTACATAAACATAAACTACATTTCGCCACCTGAATAGATAATCTAGCACCAGGGGTCGATTTATTACTACAGATAACTGCCTCTACATTATCAGTCTTGTTATCTCTTTGTCTGACCCGCATATACTACATTATGTACTGTGATTTCTGATTTGCAACACAGGTAGGTTCAGATAGATACGCGTTCGTGGGCTCATCTTTTCTAAATAAGACCACAGAGCACATTTTTATTACAATTGAGAAGACTAACAAATCATCCACCTGATGGCAAGTGGTCTGAGGATCTTGGAGATTTATAAAATCAAAGGTAAGAAAGCAGTTTAAATTGCTAATGTGTTGCCAACCCTGAGGACTAAAACGCTGTGCTTCTTGTGCCAAAAATGTTACTGGCAATATACCTAAGAATTTATCAATGAGACACGTATCCTTTACTACGAGATAGTTGCAGCGGAATGGAGCGATTGCAAACGCAAACTTAAACTCGGGATTCTTAATAAAGTACTCTGTGGTTGGACCCATTTAGATCCGCGAACAAGGACCCTGGAGAGATCTCTCGTTAGATCTCATGTAGATCTTGTTAAATATCGAACCTACTCGTCGCTAGATACAAGTATTTGACAGTGAAATCTGTTTCATTGAAGCATGGATAATGGCGGCTCGATGTGGCTTTAGGATCAGTGCTCTAAATGATTCGAGTACAAACAACGCTAACATATGATTTAATCGTTCCGTGCTGGTGTAGCAGAGAAATGAAAATATGTAGCGCTTAGTAGGTACATATTTTTCTGCATAAGTGTAAAAATGGAGTCTTAAAAGATAATGCATTGTAACTTGTATAGGTGATAAGCAAGGAACTTATCATTAATCGTTTTGTCATCTGTAAGCGAAAATATTTATTGCATATTTAATGCTATCGTGCTATGTAATGGTCTTATTATGCCCTGTTACTCTGTCTACCCAGAATAAATAAATATATAATAATTCGCGTAAAGCTATTAAGCACTGTAGCCAAAAACGAGTTAAAATAAAGAAAATAGTTTTTGCCATAAATTATCTTCGTTCGTCTTTCATTAAATTTAATTTCGTGCTAGCTGATGCCCGCGACTTTGTCCACGTTTTTTATTTTTAAAATAGCCAATGTCCTTCCTCAGGATTTAAGCGGTTTCCATACCAAATTTCATAGCAATCGGATGAACGATATGTCAGCCATAAAATACGAACATACAAACAAACATTGATTTTTATATATTAGATAAACATTCCTTATTCAAAACACTCGTATTATCTAAAAATGTCTAAGAAAGACTCAAAAAGTTGCAAGCTTGTTCAAAAAATTGTATCGAAATGGACCATCCGGGAATCACTTTTTTTGCTTACTTGCAAATAGGAGTGAAACTAGAGACGAACGGCTACCATTTTATATTCCATTATTTAAACAGATTGCAAAGTAAGAGATACAGATGGTTCATATTAAGAGTCCACCTATACAGTCCAGTGCAACCTTATGGAGCCTTATGGCGAAAATAATAAAGTTATTTTGGCAGTTGCGGTTTGATCATATTATATCACGGAGAAATCTCAACATTTGTTTTTGCGCATAATTGTAATTTACAAGAAAACTATGTTACCAATAAAAAAATTGATTTTAATGATTTGAGATATTATGATTATCTATCTATTTTAGTAAAACTCATTTTAAAATTCTGCACAATTTCGGAGATGCAACTGGATTTTTGTGCAAAACAGGGTTTTTTCCAGATTTTTTTAGGGAGATATTTTCTCCAATCGTGTTCCCACGTTTAAGGACTCAAAGATAAAGAGTCGAAGTTATACATTTTCAAATATCTGACTCACAGTCTTCTGAGAAATCGAGATCTAAGTCACGACACACACCAAAGTTTGCATAGGCTGACTCTTGAGTCGGGAGAGGAGATAATACTTGATACTTGTACACATGAGGTAGCTGGTATAGGCCGTGGTGTGGTTCAGGGCTAATACGATAAAACTATAACAAAATGGATTCGACTTGTCGCACCTTTTCACACGTTCGGGCTGCCGAGTAGTCGGCGCCGGGTACTTGCTGCCACAACGAGCTTTCACGTGATTTCGCCGATGCCTAGCAGTAGTGTCACAGGTAATAAAAACCAGAAAACAGTCACCCGCACGCCCACCAATTTCATTTTCTCCAGCGACGTTGAGGTCGTCGACAACGATACAGATTCGTACAAAATGGCAAAGATGTATCGTGAGCAATGAATATGGCTTTTAGTGTAGCTTTTAAGCATGATTCACGTTACACCGTGTCGGAGCCCGCCGGTGAAACATATATAACATAATTTTGTATGAAGACCCGCCGCCGTTTCGACCCCGTGCCCCGGCCGTGGCACGTCCCGGCCCCGACACGGTGTAACGTGAAAGAAGTGCGTTGATGCAACCACGTGTGTACTGTACATTCTACGTGGTTATACTTTTACGACTGGCCGGTCGATACGTTTAAAAGCTTGCGTTGTTCTCCATACACAATTATTATGAGAGGATGCTTGCACAAATACACGGATTTACAATTCTGACTCTTGGTACGATAAATAGAAACAGGTCAGTACGGATCGATGTGGATCAATTTTTATAAAGATACATGGTAAATATGTCTGTAGTGACAAATATGATCGCTAGCTCATGGGACGACGTTTTTATCTTCTAGACACTTATGTGTTGTTTCTACTGGCTGGCTTATGCATTAAAGTTATTGTAATATCGATGTCCGTTTTGTCCATACACCTACATTGCTAAAACAGAGTAATTAGGCGTACAGAAATCAAGTTCTCTGTGCACGCATAATTTATAACAGCGTGCATAATTTATACTAATTTTCATAGGGTTGTCTAATCTTGAAATATTAAAAAAAAATTAGTTCAATCTATTAAAATTTTGAACTCTTACATAGCTACACACATACTGAAATCCATTTATTAAAAATCCGCCTACATTGGCCAACTGCTTAATATTAAATAAATGCAGTGCGAAGTTTGAATTTCATATAAAATCCTTTATAACAAAGTTCGTATGTAGAGAATTTGCTTGTTCGCTTATAGTGACTCCTGAGTTATGTCGCTTGTTATGACTTATTATTATGAAATTATGTGACCGACATTATTCCTAACACCTTCGCTCGTTTTCGTGACCCTCTCCACTCCTTTTCCCTGCGACGACGCTTGCGTTAGACACGTACAATTTGTAGTTTTTCTCTCTATTCAACTAAATATCTAACAAAAAAAGGAAGTCATTTATTTTCTAAGATTGTGCGTTATATGATGGCCGCTTAGTATGACGTCTTGTTTGTCACTTCCCTTCGATGTCATAATAAGCGAATTCTATACTGTACGTACGTGTCTTCACGCTGTATCTCACGGGGTAGTCAGAGAGGACGCAGCGCCAAGATTTGCGGTCTTTACATATTCTTTCGCTTCCTCAAATCTCATCAATCCCCTCACACATTTTCGCCTAGGTATGCGATACATACCTAACATTTGTAAATGTACTCCACCTAATGTCTTAGGTACGAAAAACAGGAAACATTCTTAGTTTTTAAATTATTTGTTGATGCACACAGCTCAAGACTTATTATTATCATTTTTCAACAATAAAACCGGAAAATCACTAGTAACATTTTAATTACTGGTTCATCAACTTAAATTCGTTACGTCGTGTAGTACAGGCAACTCAAGCGTGTTGTTTGTCCTACAACAAAGCCGGTTTAAGCCGGTTTAAGCCGGTTCAAGCCGGTTCAAACCGGCACGCTTATTACGTAAATTGCAGACAGCATGCGACAGCCAATATCGCGCGATATCTGCTGTCAAAATGAGAATTTGTGTAATGTAATTTTTATAGTAGCGCTAAATCTACCGCGAAAAGTGCATTTTACGGTCACAGAATAATAGATGCGCAATCGTCATACACGATATCAATTCTTTATTACAATAAGTCATCGGTCGCGCAGTGATCGCGTGGCAGTCGCTGTCTGCAAATTTTTAGGTAATAACCCGCGATTTGTACCAATTCGTATGTAAGTGAGTTCGTCAGTACGCGGTCTCGAACACATCGCCGCGCTGTCTAAAGCGAGCCCCTTGTATTGTAAGTCTCGGTCATTGTATTTACCCATGTGCTGGCAACTTCTAAACAGATCTATAATAAATAATAATCATTAATTTATTGACAAAACTTGTTTATATTAAACCCTGTCTCCTAAACTAGGAAAACCTGTATTTTAGGAGACAGTCTTCCCCGGATCAACACATAAATGTTTTTCAATTTATCATAAATATAAACTTGCATATCTAGACGAAAATGTGTGAGGAGAATCATGATTTTTGAGGAAACGAAAGTAGTATGTAAAGGTCGCGACGCTTGGCGCTCCGTCCTCTCTGACTACCCCGTTGAGGATACAGCGTGAAGATATGTATAAAAAACAAAACCGAGAAACGTTCAAAATAAGTAAAAATTTCATGCGAGAAAAGAGAAAAAACGATTTAAATAGTAACAAATGAAAAATAGGTTTCTAAAATGTAAAATGATGGAAAAAAAATTATAATCATTTATTATTGGTAAGGACATAAGTGAATGTATCTGGTATGTGTGGGTGTGTATCTATCTGTGTGTATTTGTATGTGTAATTGTGTAGCGTATGTATAAAAGTGTGTTTAGGTGTGTGTGTACCTAGTTTGTTATTGTGTGATTTTTTTTCTCAATCCCTACAATAAGTACCATAAGTCAATCATTAACAATTTCTCGATTCCGACAGTTCATTACCACAAGTTCCAACCTGTTTCTTTATCTATGTGCACGTTTATTAACAATGAACTATTTACCAGTGCGGATATGAGCCAGATATCTGAAGCAGACAACTCGCTTTCCTATGCAAGCACCCTGAGTCCAACTGCCTCTTAACCGGAAGGCGGTGACCGAACGCATCGTGATGGTTTCGGCGCATGCCCGGCGACGCACTGCCGGCTAAGTGTGAAAAGGCACACAGCAAATCCCATAATTAATTCCAATAGAAATTTCTGGCGCAACAATCAAATCATTTATTAAAATTTTCTTGCTGTATAAAATCGATATTAACATTAACGATCATACTGTATGAAGTATAGCGTCCACAGACCTCTAAAATTGTGGTCAAAACTAAACTCATGATGTGAACCTTTCTTGATGAGTCGCAATCGAGAGACATCGGCATATTTCACTCTATTGCCGCTGGCGTATATTAAAACGCGGTGAGTCACTGTAACTAGTGACTCTGTTTGTGTACCCCGTCTATCTATAAAGTTTACAATGTTCTAGCTTGCCTAAAACATGCCATATCTAGCATTTCGTTAATATCAATAGTGTAATATAATACATACATACATACTCACTCACACTGTATCCCTAACGGCGTAGTCAGTGTAATATAATGATTTGATAAAATAATATTTTGCCGTTTCATAGCAGATTACGGCCGGTAATGAATCACGATTTTTGGTCAAATACCATTGAAACTTCTATTGAAATACATTACGGTACACTATTACACATTTAACTCAATCATTTAAAGAAAGGGCTCAAACATGGCGGCGCTCCTATTTGGCTCTTGCTCACACAATATTGCCATCTATACTCGCATGTGCCTGTATGAAGGGTATGGTTGGATAGTACAGCTGTCATACGCTGCCATGTTCGATCCCTTCATTTAATTGACTGTCTTACATACAATTATGGATTGCTACATTTACTGGCTAATCTTCTATAGCTTTCCTTTCACATAACATCTTACTTTTCCTAACAAACTAATTCTATTCACACACTATTAAATTATTACTGATTAAGATCTAAGATACATAGTCACTGCGGTAGACGTATCAGAAAAAATAATTAGACAAGTAGCGAGTTCAACACGCTTGCAGAGGGTATCGTAATTTTTAGAAATTAATATCAGGATATTGATAAGATCTTTCATTATAATTTTCTGTTAACTTCAAGGCTTTGTATTCCCCGACTTTTTAAAATTAGTAAAGTCTAGTAGTTTCTCGGGGCAGAACACAACGGTCGAGTCCCAAATAAACAAAGGAACCAAAGTAAGCTGTCTGTAATCTGATCTGTCTGTAAATCATAGCAGTAACCCATAGATTGCGCCTTAAGTAATTTTATAATGAAAACAATTATACTTGTTAAAATCTTGCGGGGTGCAGAACGGTGTGCCGTTGTCTGATTGGTTACATCGAGATTGAATGTTCTACAGTGGAGAAGCGGGAACTGAGGGTGTGGGGTCGTTTAGGTAACATATTACTAAACTATAGCAATCGCAGGTGCCCTCATAATCGTGGTCAGGGGCTTGCTAATCTGTACTGTAAATACAATTACTTTAAAAAATCTGACTGTCCGCTATTTCTCTAAAAACATCGCTGCAAATATTGTAGTCATTGCTTGCGGTCGATCGACTACGTTGACGTCAATAATGTGTGTCATATTAGCGGGGCCGGCCTATTGTAGTTTATCTATATCTGAGGTACGTGGTGCGAAGTTTATCTATTATTATGTCCACTATACGGAAAAGAGTTGAATGTGTTCAACGATCATACAAAGTACCGTGTATCTTAGATTTTAATATCAATGATTATTAAATTATAATTCGGGCGGCTCTTTCAGAGACAATTTATTCATTGAATTACGAAGTGAGTGAAGATTGTAGCCTGTAGGAATAGGTCACCGGAAGTACGCCAACATAGCTGCAGAGGTTTCATGAGGTGTAAAGGTTTTTATATTTTTAACAAAATTCCTTTTAATTTCATTTAATCTTTTTATTGATAAAAGTTATCGGAATGTTACATATGTTAAAGCATTAATCGAATTAGTTAAAAAACTGAGTTCTTTTTTTTTTGATCAATTTCATTCGCAATGTTTATTTAAATTAATCCAACAAAGTTGGATATGTTTTTTTAACTCGATAAACGCTTTGATTTATATTGCTAAGGTTGGACCTTATGTCGAAAGTATCGGTTAATTATTGAATGATACCGTGACACACAACTTTTAGGGTTATGACCCGAAACTATGATCTAAAAATGCATTGTTTTTATGTGCTATTATTATTAGGGACGGGTAATCTCTAGAAGATTCCACTCTCGACTTATCGGGCTGTATGTATATAACGCCGGACGTCGGCGGTGAGTCAATTTCGGACTACCATTCAAACCGATATCGAGGCAGACTACGAAAACTATTCCGAAGAAAGAAGACTATTGCGATTCAAGAGTATCGTTTTAAAGTAAAGTATATACCTTCGATGACTACTACGCGAGGACTTCGAGAGGCGATTAAGAAGACTACGAACGCCGTTTAAGTTCTCGTGTCCTTGAAAACAGACTCTGCACACTTAACTGGCATTTTATTACCCACAGCTCAAAACAATATAATTAATAATATTTTTTAAATTAATTATTATGGTGTTGATCGTTTGAGTCGAGTACAAAACTGTCATATATAGAACCGTCGTGATACGTCAGAAGCAGTAATCTACACGGTACTTACCTACTCAAAACAATGGAAATACATCAGATGGTGCTTAAAGAGCGACTGGATTCGATTAAAATTTTGACGAATACGATCAATCGATTGTCGAAATATCTCACATTCATACAACACTAAACAGCTCAGAACGTACATTATATTACCACAGCCACATATGTTACACGTCGGTGAATGATACAAGATTACCTCATTTCGTAATTCCATAAATTGCCTTTACAGCGGTCGCATGGTCTACAATTTCCTAGCTTCTTAAAATAAATATTTGTTAAGTACTAAACACTTATCGCGTAATTATTTTATTATAATAAAATAAAATGCACACAATTGATAAATCACCAAAAAAATGATCCCCACACAAAGCCTTGGTCCCGAAGAAATACTAGGTGTCTCTCTTTGCCTGGTTACGAAGCCGCTGCGTCGCAATCATGATATTGGTTGCTTTCTGTGTGTACATTTAAAAATAAGTTTGTTATTGTGGTCGATCTAGGAAATGAATTTGTTTATCTAGAAATGTAGATGTTACTAAGTGGTCCTCCATTACTCGCAGATGTGCCATAGTTTAACAATAAGGCTTACGCAATTGGCATGTCCGCTCAAAACTTCACGTCGAAGATAGTTTGATCGTCGTATACTAAGGCAAGTGAAAAAATGAAACTTTATAGTAAGAGTTTATAAGGTTTATATCCCAACTTTTTTTGTTGTAAAAAAATTCGAAATTATGAATTCACAAGGAAACTTTTCCTCCCTGTATGTATTCAAACCATTGTAAAATGAACTGTATTCTAATGATTGTATGACGTATTGTAAAATGAACTGTATTCTAATGATTGTATGACGTGATATCAAATACCATCTATCATCGCACCGCTCATTGCGGAGTTTATTTTCACACTTTGGACTAGAAACTTGCGCACGATACAGTTTTAAAGGAGATTTCTCCTTCCAATCTCAGATTGTAAAATGTGTCCAAAAAGTGTTAGTGACAACCCTATATGAACCAGATATCTATCGACTGCAGTAATTGCTTACGATGGGGCGGGCTGTATGCTTGTTTGCCACCTTTGCGACATAAAAAAATTTACATCTTGCAGATGTGTATCTAGAATATATAATAATGGATGTGTATCCGCCGATATAGGGCTTAAAACTAAATTTGCCTACCGGATTCTAGTGCTGTTAAAACTGGTTCACATTCGCTCGGACCAACAGTTTTACAGGGACGATAGATCTGTCGGATGCATATTGGCATATGTATTTCAACAGCATTGTTCACTGTAAAGAGACCAGATAAAACAGTCGGAAACGGCAGATTTACCAGACATTCAGCCACAATTTAACGGTCGGGTTGGATATTATTGGCACAGATTTGTATTGCGACGTTCACCTTTGTTCAGCCAAAGCGGCGACTTGTACCCCACCCATTCGCACATCCCTATGTATTTCATTCGGCAATGATTAGATGCATCCTATATTCTCTTTTCTTCCGTCATGCCAACTCACAACTGGTTTGTGACGAGCCGGTTAACCATATAAGTAGGGTGGAATGTAAACAGTAACAGTTTACAGCCGGCCGACTACAAAACCGTCGGTCCGACCTAATGTGAATTAGATTTTAGGGTAGAAATGGAAATTTATGAATATGTCTTACCTGCCATTGCAACCTCACTTTATAGCTAGCTAGGTACGTCTTCAAGTTAGCAATAGCTCTCTTCATGTGACGCGCCTTCGCTCCCCAAGGAGGATCGTCCAGTACCCAGCGGTGCGCTAGAGCTTCAGTGGCCGTCATTCGTTTATCAGGACGCTTGAGCAACAAACCGTCTATAAAGTCCTTGGCTAGATCGGAAACTTCTTTGAAAACGCTGTCGCAGTAGTCATAGTTAACCATGTTGATGTTCACAGACCGCTCCGGCCACCCGTCTCCAACGAATGGGAACACGCCAGACAATCTGGTGATGGTCAATACTTCTTTATGAATTGTATTTGCATAAGAGAATTATGTTATTATTGGTGTTATTGTTGTTGTCCCTGGTATGATTTCCGGCCAAGTCAATTTAAAAAACGAAATTTTCAAAGTTGTCTTAGAGCCTGGGTGGTGCTGCTTTTAGTTGAATGTGTGTTACCACACTACTAGCCTAGCGCTTATTTCGAGTCACACTAATAATGTAATTTTCGGAGGATAATTTATTATCGTTATTACATAGTTATTTCTAAAGCTTGGGACGTTTTATGTTGGTCCTAAAACATCCGTTATGAATTGGATATCCTAATTAGAACCGGAATAATACATATAAAGCAGCAGATATGTAGCCATCTTTTGATATGCATACTTTCTTTTACCGTATCTTAATTTAATTTGTGACCTCCGTTTTATAAGGAATTAATATTATTCGCTATATAAGCCATTACTGTGAGCAACAGTATCGTAATGAACAAGTACATACATTTGATTAAGTACCTATGTTGTGTATAATGGCAGAAACATAATTATATTACTTACAACACATACGTGACTACACCCAAGCTCCACATGTCACTGGCGAGAGTGAGCTCATCATAATTGATCACCTCTGGCGCGATGTATTCTTTGGTACCGTAAATGGCTCGCTGTTTGGACCGACCGTTGTCTAGGATCCTGGCTAGCCCGAAGTCTATGATTTTCACCTGTCTGGAGTTGGGGCTACAGCACACTATGTTCTCTGGTTTCAAGTCCAAATGAATAATGTTTCGCGCATGTAAATACTCCAAACCTTCAAGTATCTGACGGACGTAAGAGATGACATCAGTCTCGTCGATGTAGTCTTCCTCGACTATTCTATCGAATAATTCTCCACCCCATAAGCTGAAATATTTTTACCTACATTAATGCACCTTACAGACAAAAATTTTTGAAGTTCGGATTTGAAAATTAGACGAAGGTGATTTAGTATTGAATTGTCGTCAATACCTTTAAATATAACAACGAAATTAAAAAATGTAAGCAGAGAACTAGAACACCTTCTCTTATAAGTGTCTCAAACTTGTGACATTTGGCGATCTGTAGCCTTTGCGTATCTCTTTGGGAATCTAGCACTAAGCCAAGAGCCTCATATTTAATTACCGAGCAGGTAAATTTAAGAAATTGAGGTTTCTAAATTTTCTGATTAATAAACAAACCTCATCTTTTACTTAATTTTAAGATACAGTTATTTCTAACTGTGTTGAAATACAGTGTCAGTTACAATATACAAATAAAAATGTACATACTATTCCATAACAAACACAAATTTCTGTTTGGATATGAACGCTTCATTCAGTTCTACTAGTTTCGGATGCTGCAATTGCTTCATAGTCTCGTATTCCCTCAGGGCATTATCTCGATGCTTTTGTAACTTGGTCTTTAAGATCTTAGCCGCGTAGTACGTGCCAATCTGGTCTTGTACCAGTACCACCTCCGCATACCCTCCACGTCCAATCACATCGCTTTCATCGCTGATCTTAATTTTACTGAACATCTCTTCAAACTCGTCTATGCTTTTAAGGGAGTGTTGTTTCATAGGTTTTGCAGATGTGTCTGATATAGGAACTGTAAGGAAATTATGTAGTAACCGGTAATTTGTCAATAAAACTTGATTTGGTTTTCAAATTGTCGAAATTTGTGGTTCCCAACCTGTTGTAACGTTTTTTCCCTATTCTATCTGTTTTTATGACTACAGAGATTTAGTCAGATGAATAAAATGTAGAACTGACAAGTTAGATATTTGAAAAAATTTTTTTGGAAGAATGGAATAGAAATGGAAGAAGGGTGGAGGAGAAAAAAAGGTGTCAGAGAGGAGGACAATGTTTTTTTGGGGACGAAGAATAAAATTTTGAAAAAAAACATGATGAATACCTAGTCCAAACTATGTAGATCTAAAAAAATAGTGAGGATAATGTATGTATGTAATGCTAACAGCATCCTAAACATGATTGCAAACAGGTTTGATTGCAAATATATGAATCATTGCCTATCCATCTCACACGGGATGGAGAGGCAATGACTCACATTCTAGAATAATAGTAATGTAACTTAATTTAATTTGTTTTGTGTTACTAACATAGCTTGTAAGTATTTTGTTACTAACAAAAATTTATTGAGTCTTTGTTACTTAGTAAATAAATAAATAATAATGTAATAAGAGCCCACATATCCGATAGCTTTGAAGTAATTGACAAAAACCAATGAATTTAATAATGAAGCCTGGTTCATAGACTTTATTTGAATACCTGAATAAACAGTTGATTATTGAAAAATTGACAAAAAGAATTTATTAGCTATTTATTTTTTCACCTTGCCTGGACACGACTGATAGTCAATTCAGAGTATTTTATGAAATGAGCGAAGAACTACAAGAAACATGCCTCAGTGAGAAATTTGAGTGTATAGAACAATAATATCTGGCAGAAGTCAGTTGATAAAGGTTTTTTTTGTTATTATAACGTTAATTATAGTTTAAAGGTAACCACATACATTTACATACACTAGGCCATCACTCTCTCCTTTTTCAAATTTTCCGTTTCTCTAATAAAAGTAATCTTGTATGTTTTTTAACATTAAATTTGGTATTATGTTATTGATTTTATTATGAATATTTTATTCAAAAATATCCAAATTCCAATTAAAATTACATTTATTCATTCTCTTTTTGTATTATCCGGGTGTGAGTGGTATACTCTTTTGCTCAGGGAACAATATGGTTAGAGATTGGTCGGCTCAGACGTATACGTCTCTGTGAACTTGTGTGATGCATTACTGATGGACATACATCTAAGTATGAATCGGACGCATATCTGGTGAAGTCCAATGGATCGCGTATTAAAGAAAGCGTGACACAAATCACAAATGAAAAGCCACAATAGAGTATTTCCTGGTCGATCCTGATATAAGTAATTATTTGAATACCTTCTATTACTTGATTCAGATTTTCTGTTTGCAAGCCATTGCCAAGATTCCAAAACGTTCATGTACTTACCAATGCAAATGTTTGTTTCAATAGAGACATCTGCAGGTGGTAACACTTTTACTCGGAAATTCAACCACTTGCCCACCGGTGGGTTCTTGACCTCGAACTTCGCCACAGTCGACAGCCCTGCTTGAACGTACTGGCCGTTCGGTTGGATTAGCTCAATCTTATACCACATCCGTTGCATATCCTCCTCCCTTTAAATATACCATAAGTTTAATGAAATGACAACTAAGTATATCTATAAAATGTTGGATTTGTAGCAACTCCACTAATATAATTCGTTGAAATGCAAAATGCAATCGATCATTATGATCCCTAATTATTAGGGGATTTTATAGCACCGTTACCATCAGGAGTTTGATTTAATTATTGAGATCAATCATAACTTTTAACGCATATTCATTCGTATATTATATCCTCGAGAGATTGAAGAATTCGGCACATCCAGATACATCTCGATGATCAGAATTGATCAGAATGCCCGAATACATTTGGACATTCTGCGAAACGCCACCATCGCATTAAATAGTTAGCTAATACTTACCATTTAATATAGTTAGCTAATACTTACCGTTTAATGTAAATGGTCCAACGATTCGCCTAGCTATATGGGTATTGGGCATATCCATTCTGTAGGGTGTCTACTGTTAAAAGTATTAGTAAATAACATGAAGTGTAATTGTTGACTTGCATAAAATCCGTGTAGCTTTTGTTCATAGAAGTCTATACTTGCTGAAGTAACTGCTGCTTCATTTAATTTTTTTTTTCCAAAATTACTTTACATAATTACAATTTTTAAGCACAATATTAAATTCGCTGTGTAGAGAATTTAATATATACATACATACATTCATACATACATACATATCCTCACGCTATATCCCTAACGGGGTAGTCAGAGAGAGAATTTAATACTGTGCTTAAAAGCACTTATGTGCAAAATAACAGCTTTCGTTGTCGTGACAATGTTGAAAAATGAGTCGGCTTGACGGGAGCAATACACGTATTGCTCGTCGTATGTATGCTCATGATATATTGGCTAAATAACAGATCATTAAATGAAATGGTGGCGTACCATAAAACGGGCACTTCATAATCTATCCATTCGATCGCGAGACAACATGTTACTTTAAAAACCGATTTCATTACACTATTATTTGTTCTCTCCATTACACATATGGCGTACGACATTGTCTCGAGTCATCGTCTGTCGTCTGTCGTCGATAGTATGGTGTCTGGTTAATTAAAGTTTTTTAAACAGTGAAATAACTACGATTAATTAGATTTAGTTAGTGTGGTCTTTAATTGTTATCCGTTTACCAGGAAGTAAAAAGGAGTAATTATTATGAAATAATTGTGTGTAATATAATATATGAGGTGTCATCGAATTCGTCTCAATTTGCGCGGGCTATGAGCATAGTCAAATTTTACAAATTTAAGGTGGCGTCTTGAGTCGGAGGCCTATTACTGTCATGCTTTCTCTTACTCGTGGCAGAGAATAAATAGAAAAGGAATTGCCTACTCTCGGTTGGATACGTAAGGTTGTTGCGGTGGATGTGAGATGCGGAGAGCATCTCACATTCACCGCATATACATTTAGTAAACAATATAATAATAAAAAAACAATTAATACAGATAAGTTTTTCATGGTTCGACTAAAACTAAAATTATTTAGGGGTCTAAGGACATTATAATACGTACGTTTATGTGATTTAGACATTTTTGTATTTGCGACGATGTAAAGAAGGAATTGAAGACAAACCGAAGTGGTCACGTGTTTGTATCACGTCGTGCGATCGCGACTGGCGCTACAATAATTGCCCATATTCACCCAAAATATCGCCGTTGTGTGCGTGCCACAACGCGTGCATATTAGCGCGCACACATACAAACCGCGGACGCTGGATTTCTATAAAGACACCATACCGTTATGTTTATACTGTGCTCATGGCATCTGATAGTTATTTCATATTACGGGTTTCACAAAATCGGGTTTCAGTTTAGGTAATAAGTCTTATTTTAGTTTAATTTGAGGATGTTTAAATGTGGAAGTACCATTGTAGGATTATGTAAGTGGGCTCATCTCGGGTGCTCACGTAGTCTATAGCTGTAGGCTTTCTATATACTGCCAGCAGGGGCTCGTCCCGGCCTGTTCCGTCCAAGTGTAGTATGTAATAGTCGGGCTCCTCCAGTCTGGAATACATGACAACTAATCAATGAGAGTACACCGTTATTGGTCTTGATAAACTGAAGCTTTATATCAAAATAAGTATTATTTTAATTTTGTGAGAGTTCCGCGACTAAATAATGCAAACCATTTTTATAAAATTCGAGTGTTAAAAGGGTTCTGTTATAAATAGTATATTGTTATAAACCAGAATACATTTAAAATTGATTTACGAAAATCTGTAAAAGGTTAGATTTTTGCAAGTAATTTTACGATTCATGTGTTACAAATGATAAAATAACTCTTACACTGCGTACATCAGCAATCTCTAAAAAAATAAAAATATGTCTTGCTTTTCTTGCCTTAGAAATCAGGCGAAGTATATTTATAAACACAAGGTACGTATCTATGATAAGCTTAAGTAGAATTCCAAACTTTCTTGTACTGAACATATTTGTATTTAAAAAATAATTCAAGTTTTGATAATCCTATGGAAATAAGTCTAAATTACGCATATCGTTAGATAACTTGGTTTCTGTTACGACTATGTACTCTGTGGCTCAAGTTCAACAAGCCCATGGATAAACCTGGGCCTAGTACGAACATAATTATGCTTATTTTATTGTAAGTCAATGTCATGTCTATAATTTTTATTATTACCTGCAGTAGTCTACCTCCAAAATCACATCGTCTCGATCAGGATTAGCAGCGAAATGGCCGTCGAAGTGTTTCACTAGTGGGCACTACAACAACACAGTCTGAAGTATATTATCGAAATCCAAAAACAATTGCTATGACATAATCTTCTGTAAATGTAAAAGAAGACGCGATTATATCAATGCACAGCCGTGCTAAGTTTACAACGCGGTGCAGCAAAGCGTTGACTTTGGAAACTCCAAATTATGCACAGAGGTTTCTTATACATGTATTAAAATATAGACAAGTACTAACATATGTTGGGAAATTCAACAGATAAGAAGTTGAAAACGAGCATAAAGTATAAAAAATATTCTTCGTGTGTTTAATCAAACAAACAATTAAACAAAAATATAGAGAAATAAGATAAAATACACGCTTACGGAGTCGCGGAAGGATAGTATTACGTTTAAATATATATTTTAATAGTATATACGCATAATTAATTCGCAAATGCAACAGGTCAACATTAAAGAAATGTCCATTGTATAACGAGCAGTTTTACGACATTACGCATAATTATTAAACACGTTTATTTTACAGGAATAATAAAATTAATAACAATAAAATGACATAACGATATGTATATTCATTGTTATTTTATTCTAATAATGGTAATGCATTGCTAAATTCGTCCAAATCGTTCGACTAGCGAATGTGACAAGGACATAAATTCCTACAAAGCTCTGTACATAAAATCTTGACAAAAAAAATTCCATGCGAGAAAAAAGAAGAAGGTCCAGCTCAAGTCATAAAGGTTAAAGATATAATAATGAATGATTATTTAATATAAAGTATAACCACAAAGTATTCCTTATATAAGGAAGTGTATAAGTGGTAGCCTAGAAGTTTGTTGTTATAAGGTTCCTTTTTGCTATCTATAAGCTTATAAGTACTTACATGATTTTCTTTTTAATAATATATTTTTCTTTTCCTCTGGCCAAGACGGTAGTCATATTATTTTTAAGCAATAATCGCCTTATGTAACTTTTAATCGTGACGTTACCTAATGTTTCGGCGAGAATTTGAAATTCGAAAATAGTACGACGTACTCGTAAATCAGTAAATGAACAAAAAAAGCCACGCTTTAAACGGAAGTGTGCTAAAGCCATGTGAAATGAAACCAAAAATACCACTCGAGTACAGCCATAAATTTCGTAGGTATTTCATATGACCAAACGGATATTGTGTATTACAGCAACCTGCGCAAGAACCGCGGGGTTATTACATAAAATTTGCAGACATCGACAGCCACGCAATCATTGCGAGAAAGAAGACTAATTGTAATAAAAAATTGGTATCATGTACGATTGCTCATCTATTGCGCCATTACCGTAAAATGCACTTTTCGTGGTAGATTTAGAAGATTGTACAAATTATATTGTACTAATTTTCGTTATGACAGCAGATATCGCGCGATATTTGGCTGTCGCTGTTGATTGCAAGTTAGATAAAAGCGTGCCGGTTTCAGGATGAGACTTGGTGACATCACGATTTCATATAATTTTACATAGTAAAATAATATTATTAAATGGCATATCTTTTTAATTTTCGAATCAAAATGATTCGGAGATCCGTAAACGATAGTCTCGTACTAATTTTCTGGCCATCGTGTACAGCCTCTTTTAAATATTGTCACGGTCGCCACTTGTTGACCGAACAAAGATTTCTACATAATTTTTAAGAACTTACAAATAAAATGTGATGAATTCCTAAAATCTTTAGCTATTTTGTGCTCCAACTCCAAAAATCGCCAATAGACACGTGTTTTGCCTCTCAACGAAGCATCCTCAGGATATTCCAGAGATCAGACTCGGTCAGCTAACCAGCACCGAAATTCAGTCATGTCAGCTAATCAGCATATGATTCGGTGCTGGTTAGCTGACCGAGTCTGATCTCTGGATAATTCTGAGGATGCTTCATTGAGAGGCGAAACACGTGTCGATTGGTGATTTTTAGAGTTTGAACGAAAAACAGCTAAAGATTTTAGGAATTCATCACATGAAAAGGATTTCCGTAAAGTAAAACCTAAGTCCATTCAATAACTTATAAATAAAATATTGTTCATCAATAGGTGTAGTTTTATAGTGTAGTTATAAATAAGTGTAGTTAGTGATCAAGAAACTTTAACATAATGCGACGACAGATTTAAATTAGATCAAAATATTATTTATTGTATTCGCAAACGATAGTAAAGCTGTATGAAACTCACATGAAAATCTGCTTGGCTTCCGCTATTCGGTCTCATTTTTCGGATGGTGAGGTGATGGGAATAATTAAACTCTCTGAACAAGCTGCTGACAGTAAGTCGGTGTTGCGAGTGGATTTCCTCCTCAAGAACTTTCAGTGGCACTACGGTCAGAGTGGCGGCGCAAGAGGCCAGCACAACGGAGGGTTGCGAAGGAATGGCATGGCGTAACTCACACACAACCTCACCGCTCATACCTGGCTCTACTTGCTTCACAGTCAACAAGTATTGCCCGTCTTTGCAAACCACCTGCAGAAAAATAAAAATATGATTACCTGCACAAACGAACAGTGTGGATACCTACACGAAGAGAAAAGTATCACCACCCGCGCAAAAAAAAATATACTTAAACGAAAAAGAATGCGCCAAACTGTACAAAGAGTAAATTATGGATCACACAAAGAGAAAAGTGTACATCTGCACAAAGAGAAAACTATGATTGCATATACAAAGTGTTTGTCGTTTTTTGAAAGTTAATTCTTCCAGAAGTTATCGAATTAACGCAAAAACGGTTTGAACTTGTAACTAAATGTACAGTAATTCAAAAATCGTATTGGGTATAAAACAAGCATTATGTATTTCATCGACGTCAAAGTTAAACTTAGCAGAGAAATTATTCTTCTGCAAAATTCACTAGATTTTTGAACACTGTACGTAATTAATAGAAGTTTCAAAGTCAAATCAAATTATTCAAGTAAATCCAATTGCAAGGTATTTTTGAACGTCAAATCTACTTTAGTTCGGTTCAAAGAGAAAACCTGGACACTGAGAAGAACCGACAAGTGACTTTTTGAGGAACTTTAATATAAAAATGAATGAAGTTTCCCAAAAATGAAACATTTGACTTATGTAATTAACATTTTAGAATAACCAATTTATCACGACCTCGGGTTTTCATGCTACCAATATCGCCTTTCTGATTTCCACAATTTTTTTTATTTGAAAGGATATATGTACTTCTAGATTAGTCCCATTTAAATTTCACTGGTATTGGAGCTTGGACTTCGAAGCTACACCAAATAACATCAAATAATGCTAACTGCTTATAAGTTTTATTTAAATTGTTGATTCTCTTGTATATCATTGCGCTCCAGAATTAGGTAGAAAAGTACAAAATAACTATCCTTTACTAATCAAAACTCAAGTACAAAAATAGCTTTATAAATACGATATAAATAATTTTATAATTAAAAATCGGTGCTAAATCAATGTACAAAACAGAAAGTCAATTTATATTTGTATCGTATTTATAAAGTTATTTTTGTACTCGAGTTTTGATTAGTAAAGTATTGTTATTTCATTCTTTTCAGTGATTTCTCTTGAAGTGGTTTAATTTTTTTTCTTAAATTTTTCTAGTAACATAGCGACCAATTGGTTTATCTATATACAATTAATATTATAAATAAGTTAAATCTGTTTGTTTGTATGTATTAGGTATTCTCTGGAACTACTGAATCGTTCTAAAAATTCTTTAACTTATTGGAAGGAACACTATCCCTGAATAATATACCTAGGTTATTTTCATGAAAACTAACTAACTATTATATTATAATGTAGTCAAGATGAATGTTCACACCTAGCTTCTTCAACTCAACCAACTTGAGTGGGGCAAAAGCTCAAATGAAAGAGCTCGCTCGTTTCAGTGAGTATTCTTAGACCAAAACGAACCGCGCACCTCAACTAGAGTCGGAGATATAGAGAAAAAAGGCTATGAGAACATAAATGTACGGGAGGAAATCGCGTTTGAGTATAACTTGAGAATGATGAAAGTTAAGTGATTTCCAGTGCTTGATAACAATCTGTGCTTCAATATCTTTTATAAAAAAAAAATTAAGGGAATTGGCTGGATAGAATTCATAATTTTTTTTTATATGCAGATAAGTTACCGTTTAGAATCTTAACACTTATGAATCAAGTCTGAGAAAAAGCAATGCTTTGCTACTTTATGGGTGTGCTCTTACCAAATGGATGAATTTGTATGATAAACAATAATATTATAAATAAACTAAATACTAAAATATTCATCATCGAAAGATTTAAACAAAAGCTGGCGACACAATATAGCTAGCTTTTATTTTTACGCCACAATTAATTTTAACAATAAATAAGTATGTGTTTTTATTAGGTATTAGAGACAAGCCCCGGCTTCGCACACCCGTGCGAAGCCGGGTGTGCGAACCCGTGTTTTATTTTTTGAAAATAAAACACAGCTCATGTTACTCGCTAATAATGTAGATTTCTATAGGTGAAAGAGTTTTTGAAATCAGTTAAGTAGTTTTTGAGTTTATCCATTACATGCAAACAAACAAAGTTTATCTCTTTGTAATATTAGTATAGGTAAATTATTGCACCTAAGTAAGTCAATAACTCAATAACGAACATGACATACCTACAATCCTACTTAGACTAAAAATTATATTCCACGCGAGTGTAACCGCGTGACGTAGCTAGTTTGTTGCGAATTGCAATTTACAAACAGGTCATCTTGTTTTGGTTGTCGTTGCTGAAGCTAATAATTTTGTTGGTTTGTTATTAAGACAATAAGACAACGTTATATGTATACTATGTGACGAACACCTTAATAATATGTAAGTAGTATAAACTATAAAAGAAAATCGCATTCCGCATTTGTCTGTGTATTCGTTTACAACTTCTAAACTTGCTTCTTTCTTCAAAGGGATTTCAATGCTATTTTCATTATGTAACATATAAGGTAAGGAAAAAGTATGTGTATAACACATTCATGTTTAATCTATAAAACTAGAGAAATCATGACGTCTCGTAATCAAGTCCTCGAACGAAGTCGCGGTAGGAAAGTAGCTTTAAATAAAGAAATCGCAAAGAGCAATTCGTCAACGGCCATATGGTTAAAACACACATAAACGTTCAGTCCCCTTTATATCAAAAAAAACGATGTCCACATTATTTATATCAAACAATGCGTTAAATCCAACTCTAATTTTATTTTATTATTTTTTTCCCATCGTAATTTACAGTGTGCATTGAAAATTATATTGTCGTAATTTGGGAGACATACTTACGTCAAATTTGGCGTTCGTTCGCACTATCCGGTGGTGGCCGACATACCACACTGCGTACACGAGCCAGTCGTTATCTAATCCGAAGCCGCATTGAAACGAAACCTGAGAGCCGAAACAGGCGATGGCCGACTCCATGGGCTTCCGAAAGTAGACACACTCCTTATTTTCAAAATTCGGTGCAGCTGTTGACGAGAGAACTTATTAATGTATGCTACGAATTAGTTAATATAAATAAGAAATAATGTATACCTTTCACTATCAAAGTGCACGCGCAGGAATCCGATCGCCCAGTTTTTGGATCTTGCAAAGTCAGAGTGTATTCTGCCTGATCTGTTACGGATGTATGCGATATTTTCAAATTGATGCATCGGTTACAACAGTTGTCCTGTACTATACGTTCATCGCTGTTTTCAATGAGTTTACCGTTTTTCAGCCATTTCACCTCAGTATCGTGATCCAATGCGACTTTGCACGTAAGCTTTGCCTCCTCCCGTTCGTAAACAACCCACTCTTCAGGCAGCGGTTCTTCTATTCTCGGGAGTTTAGCGTCGTAGTTCATAAATGTTTTCGGGTCGATGTCTGTGACGTGAACATTTGCAAAACTCGTCGCATAACCATGTTTGGTTTTAGTCACGATCATGTACACACCGCTGTCGCACGCTCGCGCTCTCTCTATAAACAAGCTGCAAGCTTTCTCTTCTTCGTTAATGACATAATGCGAGTCAGAGTGCAAGAGACTATTGCTCTTAAACCACATGTAGTTTTCGGAGGGATTTTCGAATTGCACTTTTAACGAGACTGGCTCTCCCGTTTGGACTCTGACATTTCGGAGGTGTTCTATTACTCTGAGAGCGCCGCGCGGGCGCGTCGGTATGTACAATACGCCGTCGTGATGGTGTATAGCTCGTGTCGGTGTGACATACAAATTGGCCTCCGAGAGCATCCAAGTGGCATTATTGGAGCACACGATAGCATAGAGCCCATGGTCGCTGGCAGTCACGTTTTGGATCTCTAATCCGTGCCATTTGCCCAGAACACTCATATGCGTGTTGTGTGTAGGCAAAAGTTGTCTCCCATCCTTGTACCAGGTGCTGGTGGAGTGCGGGAGTCCCTCTACTCTACAATCAAAGATTGCGTTGGTAGACTGTTCCACCACAAGGTCTACGATCGCGTCCATTAACTCCACCAGGCGGTCTGCGAGAAATAATCGACGATAGTGCATTCCAAATATTGAGTGGTGTTTTCACAGAACATCTAGGTTTAGAAAGATATATTATAACAGGACTTGACAATAGAATAATGATTTGCATAACGTTATGCGCATTTTTTTATCAACATGATATGATTGTTGAGAAACGACAATGAATGAACGTTCAAATATTCAAAATTTGTTAATAAAAATAGAACATATTGTTAGATATTTACACGTGTTAGAGCTATGATGAGACTCGCATTTAACTTTAGCTGTTATCGCGAGTCTCTGTACTCTGAAACAAGGCATATAATTGTGATAACTTGCATTTGGGCATATTCGACATGATACTAAGTTTACTACGGATGTAAAACAGACTTTTGCGTTCACATTTTTTTTTTTCACTTTAAATATATTTATGTTTTTTTTTTATATCAGAGGAGGCAAACGAGCAAGCGCACGAGTTTTCACATGTAAAGAATATAGTTCATTGTCTAAGAAGGCTTAGCATTGTAATCACGTTGCCGATAACCTCTCTCTCGGATGTATTTGCTCTTTTCACGTTATTATTAAATTATTATGCAGTTTTTTTCTATTGTTGTTGTACTGACAGTATTTTGCACAAAGTAAAATTGTTATAATAATATTTTATGTGTGTATGTAGGTTATGAATGTTCACGAATTTTATGAATTGGACCTCCTTAGTGTTATTTACCTACGCTTCGAAATTAAGAAAAGGAACACCCGATAAAGTTACAGTAGTATGTTTGTCTGTATGTTTATCTAGCCCAGACAGACAGACGACCGCTGTTGTCGTTTTACGTAATGTATAGTATATAGATATCTTTACGCTGTATCCATAACGAGGTAGTGAGAGGTTGTAGCGCAACCATCACGGTCTTTACATACTTTTTTAACTTTCTTTAATTTCATCATTCTCTTCACACACTTTCGCTTGGGTATGCGAGTGCTTTTCACATTTCATTTCATTTTTGACATTTCTTGACTATTTTTTATAAATTTAGTATTATTGTATATAAACGACATAAATTCGAAAATGTATAACCCGATAATTTGTGTTCCTTTTTCTAAAATTTCTCTGTAAAACTGAAAATTTCTGTGTCCCTGCAACCTCGTGTTGGAAAGCTTCAATCAGAAAAATGGGAAAAAATCTTGAACATTGAAAACAAATCAAAACAAAAAATGGTAATTGTATTACGTTAGATACTGATTTCTTCAAATAAAAAAAAGAACTCCTCAAACTGTAACAGCTAGTGGGACGGTTTTCTACAACGAACAAAATCGTTTGCGTTGGTTTAGTAACATGTTGAGTAAGAAGTCCAGTGAAGATACGGATCTTCACTGGACTTCTTACTTAACACGTTCTGTATAGACGCAATGCAATTCGCCAAATGCAATGTAAATGCAATTTGGTGCGGACAGAATACTTGAATAAAGTGTTATCCTTCTAAAGCGAGTGTTACGAAGCATAGTTACGATCTAAGTAGCTGAAGAAATTTAAACTTGTTATTTAAACTTGTTACTAGACGCACACTGATTCAAGCATACTACAAAGTTAGCGATTTCATTGAAGAAAAAACAATAGTCTGGAAATAATCCTCTCTGCACACGCATTTACTGGCTTTATGAATATTGTATTCTAAATAACTATTGTAGAATGATGTTGAAAAAATGATACCTGACTGAGTTTCTTGTCGGTTTTTCTCAGTGTTCAGGTTTTTTTTCGAACCGAACTAAAGTAGATTTGACGTTCAAAAATACCTTACAATTGGACTTACTTGAATAGATTGATTTGACTTTGAAGAACGTATCATAGGCTACAATATTACGAAAGCAGCTAGTAAGCGATAGCCGAACCTTACGCGAACCATCGCGATATGTTGTTAACGCATGACATAATGTTGTGGATCGGTATTGCGGCCTCGTTGATTAATTACTTTATCTTGATTAATCACTTTATGCTACAAACAGTCATTTTACACATGGCCTCGTAATTACTGCTTTGATGCAATCTTCAAAGCTTTCTTCACGCGATAACCCAAAGGCTAAAGAGTGGATTGTAGACATTATAGAATTGATAAAATGCATTTTCAATTAACAAAATTATCCAATGGCAATTATTTTGGTATCTATATGTATTAATAATCACAATCACGATCTTTAGATTACAAATGAGACAACTGTTTGACTTTTTTTGATGCAGTGAATTAAAACAGATCGTAATCAAATTATTAAATAACATATATTTATTATTAAAATCTATAATTTATAAATATCTTCTACTAAATGTATTCTCAAAAACGCTCGCCCTATTAGAGCTATTAAGAAAATAAATAATTTGACCATATTTAGGGTCCTAAAGGACTTAAAAGAAAGTGGACTGTAATTTTTGCTGGGTTATAATAGATTACAAAAGATATTATAAATGCAATTAACAATTAAGATGTAAGAACGTGCACGTGAGATCGTCTCGGAAGTTAAGTTAGAATTCTTTGCTCGGGCCCCCGCGTCTTTCGTTCCTCTTCGTAGACCCGAACTGCCTCGAGGATTCGCGAGTCGCGACATATTCCCCGGGTTCAAGTAAGCTTGAAAATATATTGAAGTAAGCTACTTTAGGAAATCGACAATGGCCAGATGTGGTTGAAGCTTCTCCGCAACGTCCCAGTCCTGGTCTTGACGTCGACGACCCTCGTGACGCCGTCGTTGCTTGGATGGACAGACCCGCTGCACCCGAGTAACCACATCAGAGGCGGCGGCAACTTTTCCTTGACCAGAACAAGAGTGTTCAACTTTAAGTCATTCGTTGTTGTGTGCCACTTTGTCCTTTGCTGCAGAAGAGAAACATATTCATTACTGAAGCGGTTCCAGAGATGTAACTTTAACGTTTCAATCCTCTTGTAGCGCTCCAGCACGTTCAGTTTGGTGATGTCAGTCTCCTGTGGATTAGGAAACGACATGAGTGTCCGTCCAATTAAGAAACGAGCAGGAGTTAAGGCAGCGAAATCTAAAGGATCAGAGGATAGTGGAATAAGAGGACGAGAACTTAAAATGGCCTCTATTTGAGCAAGACAAGTGGTCATTTCCTCATAAGTCAAGTGAGTGAGGCCTAATATTCTTTTAAGGTGTTGTTTAACGGAACGCACAGCGGCTCCTGTTACACCGTTGAAATGAGGCGAATAAGGTGGAGTGAACTTAAAGGTAATACCTTGTGACTCCACGTCTGACATTAAGCGCTGCAACTCGTTAGAAGCGCCCACGAAATTAGTAGCGTTGTCGCATGTAATGCTTTCAGCTTTTCCGCGCCTAGAAATGAATCGCCTGAGAGCAGCCATGACCGCATTCGAAGTGAGATCTGTAATGAGCTCTAAGTGGACAGCTTTAACGGCCAAACATACAAAAATACACAGGTAGGATTAATTATTAGGATTTAATTAGTTTACAACTTCGACCCTTCCGGTCGGCTATAAGCACTGGTCCGGCATAGTCACTACAATTCAAAAAAGGAAACTCTAAACATGTTCTAGTATCAAGTAACTGACCCATAATAGGTTGAACATTTTCAACTTTGTGTCTAAAACATTTTATACATTGGTTAACTGTAGCCTTTGCCAAGTTTCTTCCTCCAAGAGGCCAATATACTAGCCAAAAGTAATTGAGGACCAGCGTGGAATAATTTAATGTGTTGCATATGAAATATGACTTTTGTAATGTGATGTTTGCTACATAACAAAATGTCATAAGAATATGGAGAATTGTCAAGCCTCCCACCTACGCGGATGACGTAATCAGTGGCCAAGAATGGAGATAATGAAATTAATTTATTTTTGCGCGGTAATGATTTACCTAATTTATGACCGAAATTAGAATGTTTATATATTAAAATTGATATGGAAAATTTAACGATTTCATTATTATTTATAACATGACAAACTACGTCCGGTAAGCCGCATTGTTTGGCTTTATTTGGCATTGTAGGCCATGAAGATTTATTTTCTAATGAAAACGATGGACTAGACCACCACAAAGCAGGAGAGCTAATAAGATTAACCCTCACGCCTCAAGAGACAAGGTCAGCCGGGTTGTCCTTTGACGGTACATAGCCCCACACATGGTCAGTTGTATTTTCTTGCATTTCCAATCCAAAACCACGGTCGAGTCACACCAAAATTTACATCGAACAGGCAAGGTAAGTGATGTTAAAACTGTAGTACACAATCTTGCACATGACAATGCCCCACATAATTCTAAGCGTGGGATAGCAATGGGTTTTGTAAGGGCGATCCTTTTTTTAGATACTAAAAGTTGTACATGCATTAATTCATTACTACTTATAGATCGCATATAGATGCACGTCCCATAAGCACTTTCAGAAGCACCTGTAAATATATGCAATTCAAGTTCATGAAAATTGTTACATAAAGTCCAGCGAGGTATTTTAAGATTGTTAAGAAATTCAAAACCATTTGCGAAAGAAAGCCAAAGATTTTTCATGTTATTTGACACCTCGTTGTATCAATCACATTTGTTTAGCCATAACTTTTGCATAATTATTTTGGCTTCAACAAAGCATGGCCCCACGAGACCTAGGGGGTCAAATATTTGACTGATTACTGATAAAATGCGACGTTTCGTTACTTTACTTTCCAAATGTATATTAACAGAAAATGATAAAGCATCAAAATCACATAATCAATGTAAACCTAAGGTTTTCGATGGTGTGCAGTTGTTATTGTCTGAAATATTTAGAATGCTACAATACAATGCAATACAAAACACTTTATTGCACCACAAGTAAATAAATATGAACAAAAATAAAAATGTAGTTACAGTACAAAAGGCGGCCTTATTACTGAACAGCAATTTCTTCCAGGCAACCTTTGGGTTACAGGACAAAGTCAATGAAAACGGAAGGCGGTACCGTAGAAGTATATGTCAATTATTATAGATAAAACTATATAATATATAAGTAAATATATAAAATGAATAAATACACATATAATATGTAAATAAATATACATATATATATAAAATATAACACCTAGCATTATACATATATTAAGAAACCTATATACTTATATAAATACAAAAATAATAATAATAAACTCAGACATTTCACACAGCGCCATCTAGTCCCAAAGTAAGCAGCACAGCGCTTGTGTTATGGGTACTAGACAACTGATATACTACTTATATACTTTTCTTTTGTAAATAAATACATATTATACATAAACACCCAGACTCGGGGAGGGAATCTAACCCGCAACCCCCGTTTACTTTTCGACGCGCTAAGCCATTGCGCCACGGAGGTGGTCAAAACATGCAAATTACATAAACATACCCAACACATAGGATATTATTTATACATACTACCATATTGTTATGAGTAATAAAAGCAGAATGCATAACTTACAATAAAAGAATGTTATCTTTATATTGCATTAAATTAAATAATCGTCTACATAGAAGTCGCGCGAAATGGATTGTAGTACATTTTTGTTGACGATTCTGAAGCTAAACTCACAAGACATCTTGTGGCAAGATACGGAGCAGATGCGGTACCGTAAGTGATAGTGTTTAAGGGGCATGTCTTAAGTGGCTTTGACACATCGTCTCGAAAAATTATTTGTTGCAGAAAACGTTGGGAATGGTTAAGTTCGATGGCCCTATACATTTTTTCGATATCCGCAGAAACAACGTCCTTATATTGTCGGAAACATAATAAAATGAATGATAAATCGTTTTGAACTACGAAGCCGATATGATATTCCTCCCAATGGCTACTTGTAATAGAGGAAGAGCCAGTGACCAATTTTCAGTTGTCATTTCAAAAGTGTTGAAAATTTACTGACTCACTGTTTAATATCTGCTCGATAATAGAAACTACTTCTGGCAGCCCCCAATGGCCGGGGTAAATTACCCTAAAATTTTAAAGAGGGAAGGAAATAAGAATTATTTTAGTTAAAGTATCAGTCATGAAATTTATGCAGATTATTTTTAAAAGTATACTGAATGTATAAAAAATTCGCCAGAACATTTTCGTCCCTCCTAATTGTTGACAGAACGCTATAAATATTTATAGAAAATAGGTTGAGTTTTGTTATTTCATTAGTCTTCAAATTTTAACACAATGCAGAAAATATGTATAGAAAATATATTATTGCATGCCAGAAATAAATTTCATCACTTACTATCTGCCAGAGGGAAAAACATTCCCGTGCGAGTGCGAGCGAGACAGCTAAATTTATATCTCAACTCATTCATGAGATGAAAAGAGAGCGCATATTGGGCCTCATTGAAGATGGATTGTAAATTATATGAAATGAACAATTCCTTGTTAAAGTTGAACAGTTAAACTCATAGAAAATGTATATTGCGGCAAAATTATCTGTCCCTGTGACAGAGGTATTCTCTAAGTCAGAGGTGGGCAAAGTTTGCTCTTCGGAGGAAAAATACTTGGGAAGCAATTTTTGACAGAGGTATTCTCTAAGTCAGAGGTGGGCAAAGTTTGCTCTTCGGAGGAAAAATACTTGGGAAGCAATTTTTGACAGAGGTATTCTCTAAGTCAGAGGTGGGCAAAGTTTGCTCTTCGGAGGAAAAATACTTGGGAAGCAATTTTTGACAGAGGTATTCTCTAAGTCAGAGGTGGGCAAAGTTTGCTCTTCGGAGGAAAAATACTTGGGAAGCAATTTTTGACAGAGGTATTCTCTAAGTCAGAGGTGGGCAAAGTTTGCTCTTCGGAGGAAAAATACTTGGGAAGCAATTTTTGACAGAGGTATTCTCTAAGTCAGAGGTGGGCAAAGTTTGCTCTTCGGAGGAAAAATACTTGGGAAGCAATTTTTAAGCCTGAAAACCCCCATTGGGGTATACGCATTATTTTCGAAAATGGTTTTCAGGCTGTGTTTCAGTAACGGATGAAATTATTACAAAATAAAAAAAACGTAAGATTTAAAATCTGTAACTGTACACGATCAACCCAATTTTACGAGAAATGGTGGGTATAACACTTGAAAATTAAAACGGTCATAACTCTTAAACGGATACGTTTTTTTCGATAATTCTTTTTGTAACTACATACTAAAGTTATGCCCTTTCATCCATTAAAGTAACTGTCCCGTTTTCATATACACCCTGTATAATTGAAGTGTCCCAATGTTCAGTTGGTTGTTTTAAAGTGGCGAGTGCACGGATGTTTTAGTTAGTGACATCTATAGATATCGAATAGCTTTACTAGATTCCTTATGAATGGACTCAGCATTAAATAAGGCTTGTACGTGGTTATTTACACGTGGTTACAAGGAGACGATTGTTGTTATATCTTTCACACAATAATTTCCAGGCTGATTCGTAATTATCGCTAGTGAAATCAATGTTTTTAATAATTAAAGCCGCACTCCTCTGCAGAGAAGCACGTAAGTAATGAAATTTACTTATATTGTCTAAGTGTTCATTGTAGTGTATCATAATAGACAAGAATGTGTCCCTATACTCGAGCCAGTGCTGATAGTCGCCTTTAAAATGAGGTGGATCAATTTTTGGTAAGTGAAAGGTCGTGTAATGTTTACATGTCCCACCTGAATTCGTGTTGAGGGAACCTGATTCGAACCCGGGACATCCGTGCTCCCGACCGTCAAGCTGACTAGTCGCCGTAGCAAGTAAAGTTCTTGCTGTGGACACCAACAGGTACTATTGATTTTCGAGGTGCTCGCGGTCGGCAAACACATCATCCAAGGCGTCCCAAGCCACTTACAACTCAGTCTGTAACGTATCAAACTCAAGAAATAAGGATTCAATTCTACTAAGACGTAATTCAAGGTCAGTCGTATGTAAAGTATGTACTTATCATAACTTTTAGCTATATTTAGGTAACTTTCAAATTGCGTAAGCTTTCACTTCATAGAACTGTGCTTTTTCTTAAGGTCTTTAATACTAGCAATAATTCGAACTTGTTCTCGTGCTTCAATCATTATGAAGGTAGATTGAAAAAAAATTAACAAAAAATTTTTAGCGAAATAATTTGCATATAATGATTAAAGTAAAGTAATAGCGAATGCGTAATACGTAAAGCGAAGCTAATAATCGTTTTAAATGGCTGTATATCGATAAATAAGAGAACAATAGCAAAACAGAAGCGCTGAGCGAAACCGGTTTTGAAGCGATATCACTTGCCCGGTTAAAATTTAACTAACGCATAAGAATAAAAATACATCAATAAAGCGAAAACAGCAATTAATATATCTATTTTATATTAACATTTTATTTTATGACTGCAATTGTTTGCTCAAGTATTAGCGAAATGATACGGTGAATGATATTTAAATGAAATTTGAAAGCAAAATGAATGATAGAAAAATAATAGGAAAAGAAAGGAAAATAATTGGAACGAACTCACAAATGTGTATCCGTCCGTACTATGTACAAATGTGCTTCCGATGACTTCGGTTGACCTTGTATCTGGAACCGACCGTTGAAGGTACTCTCGACTTGATTGAAGAAATTAGTCTTCTAGAGGTATCCTTGACGAGGCGATGCTGATGATAACGATTCCTCGTAGGTATCCTCAGAAGAAAATTAGGTGTCTTGAATTCGAAAATGCAACGACTTCGTGATCAAACCGCCGTCTTCTTATTTACTTGAACGGATTAAAGTCCGCGCGCAACGGTTAACGCTTGAAAAGTTGCTGTTAATTAATATCTTCTGCGTTGAAAGCTTTTTCCTATCGAAGGACCATATGTAGGGTCCTAAAGGACTTAAAAGAAAGTGGACTGTAATTTTCACTGGATTATAGTAGTATACAAAAGATATAATAAATACAATTAACAATTAAGAAGTACCAACCGCCGTGCGCGTGAGATCGTCTCTCGGAAATTAAGTTAGAATTCTTTGCTCGGGCCCTCGCGTCTTTCGCTCCTCTTCGTAGACCCGAACTGCCCCGAGGATTCGCGAGTCGCGACAATACGCATTTTAATTTATTCTCTAAATAATATTTTAAGTTTAAATGATTTCATTTAAACTGCTATTGACGACCTCTGTGGCGCAACGGCTTAGCGGCGCGGAAAGTAAACGGGGGGTGCGGGTTCGATTTCCGCCCTGAGTCTGGGTGTTTATGTATAATATGTATTTATTTACAAAAAGAAAAGTATATAAGTAGTATATCAGTTGTCTAGTACCCATAACACAAGCGCTATGCAGCTTACTTTGGGACTAGATGGCGCTGTGCGAAATGTCTGAGTATATTATTATTATTATTATTAATGAAAATGACTTCTTATTAATATAATAACAGGCTTTCGAATTTTCAACTCCTACGAACTAAAATGTTGCCACTGTACCTAATCGCGATAAATTATTTACATCTCAACGGAAATATGATAATATTAGTTCAAAGGGTCAAAATTCAACGACGCTCTGGAGTGCTATTCACAACACGTAAACATCCTTGCATCGGATGAAACATCCGTGAGATTTAAATTGTGAATGCGCAAAGGTTGTTTGCATCCGATGATCACATCCGATGTACGAATTTTCCATACTAATTTATGAAATTGGCATTCACAACTTCACGGATGTAAAATTGTGAGAAAGAGAAGTCCGATAACCTCTCGTTCTCAACTTCGACTTTAGCTGTCAAAATGTAATTTTGACACTTCGTCGCGTGCAACGTTGCGTACATCCTCGCGCTCGTGATCTGTCAAATTGTATGACAACATCCACGAGCGAAAAGCTACTTTCTATTAGACGAGTTCTACGATGTTAAGCTATTTTCTCGGTGAACAGTTAAAGTTTTGGAAGTTTTTCTTAAAATAATTAAAATATACTCTATTTTCAACGTGTGATACATGTGTCATAAAGTTACGTGCAATTTTATTGAACAAAAAAACTAATTTTGTGAAGGAAGACGCTTAGTATGGAAATTCACATCAAGATGGTAGACTTATAGTAGAAAAGGAGCGAATAAATTTAGCGATTTTCAATATCTTTTCTATACGCAAAATGTTCATTTTGCTGTTAGTGTTTGCAGACGAAGGTGAGGTTACCATGAATATTGCAATTGTTTTCTTGGATTGAATTTTATTACTAAATTATAATTAATGTTATAAATGATTAATTTCATAAAATTAGTAAGTACATGTAACTGTAGGTGCGATTACGTATATGATATAAAGTTATTTTAAGTAAAATTTAAATCTAGCGGTGCAAAATTGTGGTAATATTTTTTCGTACTAGTTTTGGATTGAAGCACACCCAGGCCACAATAAAATATCTCAATAGTCATATGTAAACAAAGTTATGACCAAAAACAAGGTTTTGCCATGTAGTTAACAATTTATATAGGTATTTATTTTGCTCTTGAGTACAAAATACAAATCTTGTCTGGATTATATTTGTGTTAGTGTAGTGATATTTTAGTTACCCGGTGACACTATATTAATAATAAAGCAACACTAGTCTATTAGTATTTAGTTAGTAATGTGAAATCAAAGATGTAAGATTTAAGTTGATATACAACCTACCTACTGAAATTGACTGCTGTTTTCACATTGCTATATGAGCAAACTGATACTGACTTAAATAACCAAAACTTAAAACTGACTCAAATTTACATGCATAGTCCTCCAACAACTTCACTAATCTTGTTTTGAGTTATAAACATTATATCTCTATGTAATCCAGTTAATACTTTTAATATTATTGTATTACAGGTAACTCGGCTAACTAACCTACCTAAAAAACATCATGTCTAAGGTTTGCAAGAAATCTTCCAAAATGTATATAATGTATTGAATAAGTTAAAAATATTTTAGAGATATTATTGAGCAAAGTAAACATGAGTACTTAATAAAAATAAAACATGAAATACAATAGGAGTTTTAATTACATGAATTAGCTGTAGTGTGATAATTGATAAATATAATATGAATCAGGATAATTAGATTACTGAAATAGGTATATTATATAGTTCACAGATAATAATTGGAAACTTCCAGATCGAGGCCATTTTATGTAGGAATTAGTATACTTTAAAGGTGTATCCTTTATTGTTTTCAATGTTTATTGAAGTTTAAATTTCACTTTTAACTTTCATTTTCATCCCTTTTCACATAACTAACTTTCTAGTAGATAATACCTAAGCAGTAATTTTACTCAATATTAATAAATTCACAACCTCACAAGTCACAATACCGAAAAATTAGTAAAACATTCAATGTAATAATAGGTAGGTACTACTAAATCTAATTACTGGGTAATATTATGCAATACCATTACAATGAAGTATATGGTCTTAATGTCACAGTAGGTATTTATTATAAATTTATTGTTTTCTGTTTGTGATTGGTCTCTTTAACACCATCATTGCATTATAAATTAAGACTAAAAAGACTAAAGCATAAAAAATCATAGCAACACATGAGCAATACATTTAAACTACATAAGTATAGTAAGTACATAAAATATTTCTATCGCATGGAGGATAAGTAGGTACTTATAACATGAAGGGATAAGCTATTAGCCTGCCAACTTACATCATGAATTTACCTAAGTATGCATTAAATTGAAAATCGATATTTTAATTTTAAATAGTTTCGAAACACTGAGAAAGTAGGCATATAAACCTAATCTCTATAATTTGATTTTAAAATCAGTGTAATCTAATTACACATTACAAACTATTATACAATAAATTGTAGGTATGTGATAAATTATTAAAATTTCACTTGCCGCCGGTTTTAAATAAGTCCTTATTTCTAGCGGTAAATCATACAATTTAACGTAAGGGCGTTTTTTCATTGGCCGACACGATAACGATAATATCGTAGCCGTTACACGTAGATATTTTATTATCTTGAAATTTTTTGATTCAACGACACGGTACCAATATCGATGGCGACAAAACAAAAACAGAACTTTCATGTCTCAATGACAAACATTACACCTTCGAGATCAGTGCGTTAACTATAAAACTACTCGTATACTTATTCATATGGCAGACGACAAATTATATTTAGTTATTTAGTATATCTGCTTTACTTACGTCTAACGTATCTAACGTTGAAGGAACTTATTTAAAAGTCATTTGAATATTTAATCAAACTAAACTGTTCAGTAAAATGGAGTAGAGCGAACGACAGATTAGCGGGGAGGTGGGAGGATGGTGATGTTGAACCCACACTTGCACCATTGTGTAATTATGTCATACATTCTTGATTTTATCGGGACGATTCTGTGGAGAGCGGACGTAGTACTGACTAGGGAAGGCGATTCTCTCGAAAAAAGATCGATCTTCGAATCGATTCGACTCGAAGTATGAAAAATCGATTCATAGAAAACTCGAAGTCTAAAAAATCGATCTCTCAAAAATCGATTTTTCATCGACTTACTATATAAGTTTGTATTGATGACAGATATAAATGTAATTATAGAAAACTTGGAAGACGCTAAAATAATCAATCTAATCAGTTTTAATGACATAAACAATTACAACTGTATTTAAATGTTACATGTTTAAGAACCTCTACTTAAGATAAAAAACAAATTATAATATTTAAGTTAAAAAATTATAAAATTCACAGTTCCTACATTCAACTCATTCTAAACAGTTTTATATTTCTTATCATAACAAAAATTATCGAATCTCGATTTTAAAGGGTAAAGTATCGATTCACGGAATCGATTCACTACAAATTATCGATAAAAATCGATTTATATGTTCAAAATAATCGATTCTTCGATTAATCGATCTCAGATCGCCATCCCTAGTACTGACATGTCGTCGCCGATAGCCGGCGACGATAAATCGTGGTCGCGTCGTTTAGTGAAAAAGCGTCGCTCCATAGATTTCTGTGCCCCGATATCGATGAGTCTGCATCTGCGACGATATATCGTTATCGTGTCAGCCAATGAAAAAACGCTCTAACAAATACTACTTATAACATTCGTTCTTTCAAATAGTAAATACCCGTTATTAGTATTACAAATAACAGCAATATTAAGAGCACTTGCATAATTTAGGCGAGTGTGTGAGAAGAATAATGCATAGACAGGTAATGAGATTTGATAAGGTAAAAGAAGTATTCAATGAGAAATACATAAATACCTACCCATTACTATTTACCATAGATTATGAGACCTTATTTGGTCTCATAACTTGTCTCATTTATTCTGTTATATTTATTATCTCATTCTTATTAAAAGATTAATCCTTGCTATAAAGAGAGACACCTAATAATACAGTATTATTATTTTATGAAATTGGTTGCTAGTTATTTTATTGCAGAAAGGTATTTTGTATGTATTGTCATTTTATTTCTTACTAAAGACATCGGCTTTGTGGGCGTAGATCCCTTTGCCTTCCCTCTCAAATAGAAAAAACAATTTATGACACTGAGTAAGTAATCATTAATTGATGATTTTTGCCTGATTTTTGTTAATACCCATTTTTTCTTTGATGTAATAAATCTAAATCCCTCGTAAGAAAGTATTTGAAACGTTTCGATGTCGTGTGTGATAGGTAGATAATATATTTCAAAAACCTCAGGAATTGTAAACAACATATTTTGAATCATAGGGTTACAATGGATACTGTATGCTGTACGTCATCACTTATGTCATGCACCAGCTGACATACAGCATACAGACTTAAAATATGGATATATCCAGTAAATACAATGTCCACGGAAATGTGAGTATGGACACTTTTATTGTAATATGTACATATTCTAAAACTAAATAAGAACTCATAACCATGAAGTTTTAGAACTACACACCTTTGTAAGTATTTATGTATAGGTAAATGAAATCGCAACAGTATTGTTTATTTATGATGTACAGACAGGAACCTTTTTAAGGAAGTTAGTATTAACATTAATGATATTAATAGAGCTGTAGCTGTATGTAATATAATAAGTATGTATATTTCTAATAAAATGTTGACATGTATGTACATTTTCTGAATTGTATTAGTGGTATGACTCAGAAGGATAACAAATTAATGGTCTTTTTTCTTTTAAATATTGACCAGCAATGAATTAAAATTCAATTGAATTGATTATTAGAAACAGTAACTTTTTCAATAGCTGCACATTAATTTTATTTAGGTAATGAATTTTATGCAACTTTTTTTCTTACAGATACATATGGATACAGCTACTGATTACAATTTTATCATTGTTGTTGAGAAGTAAGAACTGAGAAATCATAGCATTCAACACAGCTTTGTACAAGTTTCCACAACTTTTCTAGTCACAGAAAATTTTGTATTGATTGTTAAATAATAATTAAAGATTTATTAAAAGCAAGAGTGTGTACATACCTACTGTCTTTTAATTTAATTCCTGATATAATTTATAAGTAATTTATTCTATGGCACTAACGATAAGAATGATTGATAGGAGTAACTACTAATATTTTTAGAATTATTAATACTTATTTACCTACAGAAAGTATAGAAGTACCCAGGTAAGATGTATGAAAACATTGTGTATAATTTTATGGAGATATAATTTGGAGAACTAAAAGAATAAAAAAAATGTACCTCGTTTATAAATTTTACCGTATGAACCTCAATTATAATAAAAGTATGCAGGTACAAAATAAGTAGATCAGTAGATATCATTAGTGTATTTATTTCATAATGCAAAGTTTAATAGCTACTTATTACATTTATATTAAATAAGATTGATAATAATTGTTTGTAACATGACTTCTATAGTATTTCAAAAATAGCACAAAGTTTTAGAAACCTATTTATATACATAAAAGTATAAATAAATATAACCTATACCAGTTATTATAACTTTTTTGTAATTCATAGGTAGTTTGTAATTCACAGGCACATGGTAGGCAGGTACATTATCATTTCTTTTTCTTTTGTTCAAGGTTTACACTTCAAAATACATTTTAACAATTCACTGCATCAACATTTCTCTTTGTAATCATCTCTATTTTTTTACATCATGATCTTGCCTTATAATACATAAAATGATAAGTGGATATTGGTTATTTCTTTGTATGAGAACTCGACACTGCCTCTCTTTTCATCCATTCCCACTGAAATATTAAAAGAAACACCTTTAAGCTGTAGTTTTACAAAAACATGACAAATTACAGAGAATGCAGTTTCCCGCACTTTTTGTTTAATGTTTAGTTGGCTATTACAGCAAAATATGAAACACATTTTTGTCCTAACTTCTACAATACTTACTTATAAATGGCATTAACTCTTAAGTCTCACATTTATTTATATTTTTTTTAACAGAAACAAATGGATAGTTTGTAGGCTTTTGTAGGATTCGTAGGCGTCTTCGATCACCAAAATCACCATAAATGTCCATGAACTGCAGTTTTAGTCACATTAATTCCTTGAGAAATCTTTAGCACCATTTATTTCACGAATATGAGATCACTGTACAACACCGTTGCTTAAATAATATAAAGGTAAGTGAAGAGAGTACCTAATGATATTAATTGGGCATCACGACGCCATTTTGAAAAGTTATTGACAACTGACAAGTTGACGAATGACGTCTCCGTATGTAATAAAATGAATGAACCGGGAGTTGGTATTTAGTTTGATTCATATAATTGTGACATTACATTCATTAAAATATTTATACGTGTATTTTTACATTTTAAATAAGCTTTGTATTTAAACATCATCGGAATGATCAGAACAATTTTAAAAACAAATTTGTTTTTATATTATACTATTAAATTTCATTTTTACCACATGTGTAGGTTGTAAAAAGTTTTTGCTGCCAACTCCTTGGCTGTTACATCGTAGGAAAATCCTTGCGAACAACCGATGTAATTTTTCATCGATGTTATCAACGATGCGTTCATCCGATGTTTCATCCGATGAAATGAAGTTGTGAATAGCACTCCTGATACCGATCAAGGAATCAGTGTAAGCCGAAATTCCATGTAATTATTATACAATTTAAATTATTACACAGTTTTTGAAACCATTGTTTTTAAAACAATTTATCGCGCTTTTTACCCAGTTCCTAAAACTTTTAACTATTGTGTTTGCCAACAGTTATGTACTAATAAAAGTACATATATAGCAAGGTCCACCACCGCCATCTTATAGGCTTATTTTTCCGCCAAGCTGTTTGCACTGTTGTGTTCCGGTGTAAAGGGTGACACAGCCGATGAAAATTCTGACACACAAGAGACACAACACTGGAATCCTCAGTGTTGGCAACGCATTAGTAATTTGAAGTGCTTTCATGAACTTGATATTTTAAATGACGTCAGCCATAGGCTGTTGGCTCGTTTGTCTTCGTTAAAGTATAGCAGTTGTTACTATGAGAAAACACTTCGTTTAGTTTCACGTATGGTACATGTTTCTTCACAGCAATTCCAAAAACATTGATGTACTCATCTTACCCTCGTTATACATCTTTGAAAACATAATGTACACTAGACAAAACATAGATCGATTTCAAAAGAAAGGTGTTAAATAGTATGGAAACTCGTGGTCGTGATCAGCCAGTTATTCCTAAATTTAAATTACAACAGTCAAGTGGGTCATTTTTGGGCAACGTTTTTATAATAAACTAGCTGAACCCGCGACTTCGTCTGCGCGGTAAATTTTTGCGTTTCTTTCCCGGATTAGATTGGATTATATGTACATGTACATAGTATGTTTAAAGATCGTTTTTGAAAAAAAGTCTACGTCTAGCCTGCGTCTGTTTCCGGGCACATACTATCTCTATACCAAATATCATAATTGGTTCGGCGGTTCAAGCATTTCCCATTCAAAGCTTCATCCCCTCGACACGAAATAGCTTCATCCGTGTACAATATTGAACCTTACAGTATTCCTGATATAATTACTAAAGATGTAATTATAAAAACATTTCACACATATTTATATACCATAGTTAAGCAGCTCAAATCATTTAATAAATAATGTAGCGCCTTAGTTTTCCGAATAGGTTCGACACGTGAATCTAATGACGTAAATCTATACTGGATATTACTAAATATCTCCAGCTCCAACGGCTGCATAGAAACACATCCCTTTTTGGAAGTGTCTTGCAAGTGCATTCGCGACAAATTACAAGTACCTATATATACAGTCCATTTTGTTCGTACTCGACAGATATATTTATTAGTTTATTACATTGAGTACACCGCCCGAGAAATTTGGGAAGTTTGCTTTTCCAAGCATTTTGTTTTTTATTTGCAGCACTAAGTAAGTAATTATTACGTTTATTTGTAGTGTTACTTAAAGGTTGCCTATGTTCCATATCAAATTAGTATCAAAATCAGTTCACTCTATGTGAGTGACACAATTCATTCGAAATGTAAGACATAATAATAACAAAATAATATTATTGTTTGTGATGTGCGAAGAATAATAATCTATTATTCTCTATTTTTATTGGTTTTTAAAAATACGAATTTTTACACTTATAATGTTTATTATTCCTTTAAGTCTTGTTGGTTTTCATTCAAGCACAAAGACACAATCGGACAAAAGTTCGCGACTTGTTTGTTTTACTAATAACGAATAAGTGTGACAACTGAATCAAGCATTTGCGAATTAGCTCATCTCTAGTTGTTATAAGTGCCATAGTCGCCACATTTGTTTACATTAAAGACAAGAACGAGGAAAAGGGAAAAATACAAGTTTGATCTTTTAAAAAATCTAAATTAAATATGCCAACTATTTTTTTGAGGTCGGTGCCAGCAAAGCACTAAAGCAGGTGCTTAATAATTGGAATAGTCACTCGGTAGTCGTAGTATGCGGTACGAGTACTGTTGGACACGCCACATATCCCGTCTACCGCCCGAACCACGGCGATGAGCGCCGAACGCACCCGAAGACGTTTATTCCAAATATTAAGGCACCCTGGCTTTTTGGCGGGAATGGGAGAAGTGAGGTTGACATTTTGTTCAGATTTTGAATTTTTTGCATTTTTGGGAGTTTTAAAGTATAACAGTGATAGTATATTGTGTTTTAAAATTCTGTACAAGTGAAAAGAATGGAGTAGGTCTAAATAAACATGTGTAGCTGAAGTTCTCGCGCTCTTGCAAGGAGTCCTTTATAACTTCAGTAAAACCTGCTATCACTTTACTGGAGGAGTTTTATGATAAGAAAAAACTAATTTACTTGTGATTCTACTTATATTAATACGTGACATTGGCAAATGCGCTAAATTGTGCGCCATGCCATAAAGAAAAAAAAAGGCTAGCACCGATCTCAAAAAATAGTTGTCACATTTAATTTAGATATTTTAAAAGATAAAACTTTTATTTCTCTCTCTTTAGTTTTGAAGTCGGTTTAATTTTTTTAAATTACTTTTTTTTTCTTAATTTTTTTATTTCAGTAGTAATTAATAATAATAATAAATAATACTCTAGACGTAATTGAAACTAATTTTAATCGAAAACAAAATTTTCATCGAGATTATTTAGCTAGGCTAGAGCCTAACTGTATGCAAACATTGAAACAACATGCAGAATGATATGTTTTAGAATTACGCTGTTAAGCCAACGACACGTTTTCCTAGTGACTGATACACTCTTAATTCTCTATCTCAAAAACTACTGAACTAACTTTGATAAAACTTCCATTTATCTCTAAGTTGGACCTAGTCCAAATAAAAAAGGATGTTTGCAATCCGACTTATAGTTTTTGAGATATGCGCGGACAAACATACAAACATACATGCGATCATACATACACATATGAAACTTGGCTCACATGTTTAGAAGCTAGTATAGACTAACATATACAAAAACTGTGCAATTCTGACATTACATGCATTCTGGTCGAATTGACTACCTCCTTTTCTTTTTGAAGTCGGTAAAAATAGGATATGCGTAATGACATCGTTTATATGACAAATTGTAATTTTATATATCTTTAATTAATAGGTGCGGATCAAATTACAGTTTATTTATTGTAAAGTTTATAAATTTTTATGAACGAAGCTCAGATTATTACTGAAAAATTCTCTATCTTCCTGTGAATGTCACGTTAAAATCAGCCGTTATGAAGATTAGGCCGAATAAACAGACCGTCAAAAATTAAAAAAAACGCGTGTTTGGGTTTGGTTAACGCGCGAATAACCATATAAGTTTAAGAAAAAGCCTTCGTTACAAAATTATAGACAGACAATTCAGTTTTGTGTATATGTATAGATTGTTATAAATGTAATAGATATCATTTTGATACCCTAGCATTACTTTACAACTTTTTTATTTAACTTTACTACTAGTGATTGTATTTAAAACGCAGTGTTCACATGCCTAAGAAAAAATGCAAGAAATCAGAAAGTCATAATAGACTCATGGAACAGGGAGGTCAACACTGGATCAAAACAAGTCAGCCAGCATATATGGGTCGCTACTTAATGTTCTTGCTAACGATCGCTCATTTTTTTTTTTTCATTATGAAGAGCGCATAAATTTGTCGTACAGGTCCTACCTCTACAAGTGGGCACTGAGATACACGCGTCAATATTGCGTATTTTGTAATGATTTTATCATGTTTATTATATTTTTTACACTGATTAATTTAAAAAAATAATTTCTGTCGTATATTGTACATTTAATGAAGTTTCATTTCATATCGTTTTTTTATGTCATTGCTTTTTTTGGAATTAAACCGACGTTTAATCACGACACTTTTCCCTTGAAATAAGTCTTTTTTGATATTTTTTCTGTAAATAGGAAAAAAATTATGACATTTCCAAAACACTAATATTCAATAAGAATATGTATTTGATCTTTACATAACTTTACATAATAGTGAGAACTCGTCGACACAATGTTAATTAGGATATCAAATTAGCGTATCCAAGAATTTGCCGCGTAAAGTGACTTCGTAGAATGGTTTTTGTAAGATATTATTAAATAAATATGAAAACATGCAACAATGAGATTCAAGGAAAGAAATGGATCTATTCTAAAATGCCAGCAGAATATTAAAAAACTTAAGGTTCTGAGAATTAGAACGTCAAAATATCAATATTTCGCACGATGGTGTAAAAGGGCTCTTAAGTTTCTTTATACACATAATGGGACTATGTTATAATTGTAAGAAGTTTTTGATATAATACCTTTTAATATAATATAAGTACAAATATTTCCTTTCTTTAATTAAGTATTTGATATCGTTTTATTATTATGTACAGTAGGTAGTTTATATATTACAAATATCAAATGAGATAATACATAAAATGGATTTACTGTCAGGCAAGTGTCAACTGCCATAATGTAAAATTGTCTTATAACTCACATTGCTGCTGGAGTTCTTTCAACGCGTTTTTTTAGTTAGCTACCTGGAGTTATGATAAGCTATGAATGCTTTATGCTGCTAAGCCAGCTTCATGATAATGAAAGAGTATATGGTCCCACCTATGTTTATCGGTTGTGAAAAATTGCAAAAATGTGCGTCTACATACTGTTTATCCCGCATGAGTAATAAAAACTAAGTAGTACATATGTACGATAAACTAACGCCATCTAGCGAACATTATATGTTATTAAAAAAAGAGAGTACGCCTGAAGGTTGCTTCACAGTAGGTAAAATTTTCCAAAATTCCATATATTTATAACACATGGCATTCGCAATAAGTATTTAAGATTAAAATTTTCTAAGATATTAATTTCGTAATTTCTATATGAACACTCCTTTTGGTTAGATTATGTCAGGTCAGTATTTTTTCCAAAACGTGCCGAGCCTAGAGAGTCGAGCGAGCGAAGCGAGCGTGCAGCGGCAGCGGCCGGCGAAGCGCCAGGTCAGAATCCGTTTTCAGAAAGTCGTCTATCAAAAAACCAATTCTATCGGCAGCAGCCAAGTTCGAACTGTTACGAAACTATCGTAAACTTCATGTATGACTAAAGTGACCATTTACTTTTTTTGTCGGAGCGGGATGCATGCGAAATTTAGTAAAAAAAAAAGGCTTATTTTCCTACTTATTTAAAAATAAGAACATGAGAACAATGTATTAATAATAGGTAATTTGAACTAATCAACATTAAATTCAGTTGCAGACGCATTTGTTTTATATTTGTCGGTGGAACAAACCAGTTTCAAGATGTCGTGTCTAGTTTTCTAGTAGGAATAGCGCTTATCCCGTGATTTGTCGATGTTTTGGTAATTAAAATGGCTTTCAGAACTACGACACTCAAACGATTGAATGTCGCAGTTCTGAAAGCACAAGCTTTGTAACTTGTCCATATTTATTCATTAGAAAAAAAAAACTCTTTCGACAGGTGCGTTACTTCCGGTGCATATTTCGAATGCAATGAATATAGGTAGGTAGGTACAGTACGTATCGATTATCGTTTGGTCTGTTTCTAAAAACGGGACATTTTTGCTCTGGTTGGGGACAACGGGACAGACAGCCTGAAAGCGGGACTGTCCCGCCCAAAGCGGTACGTATGGTCACGTTATGTATGACGCATATCAGACGTTATTGTTAGGAGGACAGCTTGACAGCTTGTCAAGTTTATTCATTTATTTTATTGAGAATTTTATTATTTTATAGAGGGTATTTACCCTTTGATTATTTATATCCTATTTTTTTCATTTTTGACTTTAATGTAAACAAACAAGAAATTAACCAAAATTTCGCTAAATCACCGTTCGCTGGTTCGACGTATTATACATAGCACTCTAATAACACTGCTATTCCGTTACACACACGAAACTATGTGGAGAAGTATGTAAATAGTTAAGCAACATTTGTTTAGCGAAAAAAATATTTAATTATAATTTATAGAAATCCGACGTCAAGAGTTAAACCAATAGTACATACCTGGCGATCCTTGATTACCTACCTACCTACCGGTGAGCTTTTTATGAAAATAAGCGATGATAAATGTCAAAAGCGAAGAACACCTCCAGACGATACCAAACGATGACAACGAAAAAAACGGATTCATAATTCGATCTTTTTTTTTCTTTCTTCATGGAATAGCGATTAGCGCATTTGCCAAGGTCACGTATTGTAATAGTATAAGTAGAATCGTGATATAAAACGGTAAAACTTCTCCAGTAAAGTGATCGTAGACTTTACTGAAGTTTTACAGGACTTCTTGGAAGAGCGCGAAAACTTCAGCTACGCACCTACTCCATTCTTTTCACTTGCACAGAACTTTAAAACACAATATACTATCACTGTTGTACTTTAAAACTCCCAAAAATGTAAAAAATAGAAAATCTGAATAAAATGACAACCTTACTTCTCTCACTCCCGCCAAAAAGTCTATAATTCCATTTTATCTTTTTAATAGGTTTTTTTTTGCGGCCATTGTGCGAAAAGGTTCATAATGCGCGTGATGTTGAGTCCAGTCATCAGGACCGGCTCACAATTTACGCACAGGAACGCACTAGTGGAAGTTTTCTCTCATTCCACAATTTATATGGTGAAGGAAAAAACAAAAAGAAAGGAGTTCAACCACATGAAATGTTAACAAATGACACTAAATATTATCCAATATAGTACACCATCGACAAAATTTTGGTTATTTGTCAATCGTTTTGTTTTTAATTTGCATGTCGCTTGAAGATTGCCTGTATTCCTAAACCAAATTAGTGTCATAAATCAGTTCACTCAGGTTGACTCTAATATATGAATGACACAATTCATTCTAAATGTAAAACAGAATAATAACAGAAGAATATTATTGTTTGTGATGATGCAAACAGAAGAATATTATTGTTTGTGATGATGATGAGCGAAGTGCAAACAATAATAATCTCTTACTTTTTATTTTTAACTGTTTTTTAAAAATACAAATTTTTGCACTTATTATGACGTTTTAATTAATGGTGATTTTTATTGAAGCAGAAATACACAAACTTACAAAAATTCTAAAAATATTTCGTTTTACTAAAATTATTACTAATAATATTACTAATTACTATACTAATATTATTACTAATAATTATAATTAATAAGTATGACAACTGATTGAATCATTTGTGAACTAGCTCATCTCTAGTTATGTTATATAATTGTCTAGTCGCTACTTTACATTAAAGACGAAGATGTAAAAAATAGGATATAAAGTAAAAACCATAGCAAAATCTAATATTTTAAACGATTACTTAAGTTTTTCTAAAATTTTCTAAAGATAACATTTTTATAGAAAGAGTAACATTTACTGGTATGATGTTATATTATTATATAGCAATTGATAGCAATTTTGTCCACATCTTCACCAATTTTGAAGACAGTTTAAATTCATCTCTTAAAAAATGTGCAGAAATTTTTCAAGATCATCTTGCAATACGATAAGCATTAGGATTATTCACTGTAGAGAATGACACAATGTAGGTTCAGGGGATTAACACCATTTCTTAGCTTTATTATTTTAATATTACTTGACTTAACTCACGGAGTAGTTAAGGTAGGTTGGAGGCTAAACATCGCGGTTCTTACGTATTTCTTTTGCCTACTGATGATTATGTCGAGTGATAAAACTAATCACTAACCTACTGTCAGAACTTCGAGCTTTTTTAATGAAGTAACATTTAAATAATAATGTTATAAGAGATGATGGTAAGCCCCAGATGGATACGCATCCACGGATATACATATTTCCGTTGTGACACTGATACATATACATGTGAATGTATATAGAAATGCAAACCGGAGCGGAATTGAACGAATGTGAAGAAAAAACCGACAGATTGCGCTTTCCGGGCGCAATAGTACTCTGTAGTCGATCCCATATAGGTCCACGGAAATGGGTCCCTGATATGCCCCTGGGTAGGTCCACGCCGGATTAAGATACATCTCGTTCTAGTTCACAGAACATTGATCAACGTTGAACAGTGAAAGGGTCTTTGAAGCAATGCCGTCATACTGGTATAGTGATGGACATTTCTACTGGATCTGACTAATTGAATGTTGTATTGTCCATTTCATCACAAAGCTAAATAATGCAGCGAACGGGTTACGTTAAAGGGCGTCGATTATTTAACAACTCTCCTCCAACCAACACTGCTTCGCTACCTCGACGTCCAATTATTGTCAACTGAGGGTCGATAAGGCAACATTAACATCACTATGTCAAAAAGTAAACGCCACATGGTCAAGGGCAGATAAATCGTTGATCACGCGTGGGACATGTATTTACAACAAACCAGCGAACGGCGGATAGTCGCCGCACATAAACAGCTTGTGACAATATGGAGTTGAAGAAGTGTATATGTATGAAATGTTCATGGAACAAGTGTCAACCAATTGATCAGCGGCAATGCTGGTCGGCCGCCGAGTTGATAAATGAGCGACGACCTTTAAACTCTCGTATAACTGCGACCGCTCGTGAGTCACGCCGCGTATAAGGCGGCGGGATATGTACCTACAACAAACGAGCGAACAGCGAATAGTGACCGCATATAAACAGCTTGTGAGTGAGGCCATTCAGTGACAATATGGAGTCGAAGGAGTGTGTATAATATTATACTCAGACATAATAATAAAATACTCAGACATTTCACACAGCGCCATCTAGTCACAAAGCAAGCATCACAGCGCTTGTGTTATGGGTACTAGACAACTGATATACTACTTATATACTTTTCTTTTGTAATTAAATACATATTATACATAAACACCCAGAGTCGGAGCGGGAATCGAACCCGCAAGCCCCGTTTACTTCAGATGCGCTAAGCCGTTGCGCCACGAAGGTCGTCATGTATGGAATGTTCATGGAACCGTGTATGTATGGAATGTTCATAGAAGCAATCTCAATCAATTTAGCAGCGGTAGTGCTGGTCGGCTGCCGAGTTGATAAGTGAATGATGACCTTTAAGCTCTTGTCTAACTGCGACCGCTCGTGAGTCACGGCGCGTATAAGGCGAGACAAGGTGACGTGTGGCGGTCGGCGCGAGCTGAGGTCGCCTTACACCAAAAGCGTGTTGACTGCTGACCGTCGACCTCGTGACACGCCCTAAAGCAGGATCCACACTGAGATGATTTACTACAGAGTTCAAAAAGTTATCTATAAAGTCTTAATCAAGAATCGAAAAGTTGAAACTATACTCGTATATAAAAATTAATGTTAGTCTGTGTGTCATTTACAGACTCAAATATCACTCTAACGATTAAGCTTGAATTTATATAATATGGATTGTTTGACACATTACTGGCAAGATTAAAAAAAAAACAAAATAATATAACCACTAAGAATCGTGGCGAAGTTCAGACAGTTGTTTGATACAAAATATAAGTTATAAACCGTTAATATTTACAAACTCAATACTAAGTATTTCAAATAAACTAAGTATGTAACATATGTATATTAAATAATAGACACCATCAAAGTTACCGAAAAATGAAGCTTTGGGACTTTGGGGCCCCGAAACCCAGCGACTGGTTACTGAAATTTGTGAAAATCCAGGCTTCGGGAGAGCATTGAGCCGGTAGCCTCTTCCACCAATGAACTAACTTGGCTATTCAAAGATGTAATCCTGTCAGTATGTTAAGCGTCGACAATTATTTAAATGGCAACTTTAAGGAAGTCTATTGTCTAAGATTAGTAAAATTAATTCAGACTATTTATTTAACAAAAACTTATGAACAAGATGGAATAACTATAACTATCTTGTATTCATTGCTGCAGACGTAGGCCATAAGTAAAGGAAAATTTTACAATAGGCCGACTACTGCAATAGTCAACAATAATTTGTTATTTAATCTTTGTTGAGGAAAGGGGCCGATAATATTAAAATATAATTGTGTTTTCTGATCACTTTAATCAATAATTCACCATACTTCCGCCACATACCACATTTATAATATGCTAAGTTAGTGTAATAAATTTTTAGATGTTTGTGAGATCAAGTACTCTTGTTAATGTGAACTCTAAGTGAGTCTTTAAAGTAAACAAGAGAGGACGGAGCGCCAAGCATCGCGATATTGACAGTTTGTTCGCTGTCTTAAATCTCATCAAACTTCTCGGACACTTTCGCCGAGGTACGTGAGTGCTTTCAACATTTTCGTCACCTAACGCTCTAGAATACTCTGGATATTCGTAAATCAGTCTTAATTTCCTTTGACGTCGGTTTACTTTGCTCTATAGACTCAGAATATGTATATATATAGATATATATAGAATCTATAATATATAGAATCTATAATATATATAATCTATAGATCAGTTGAACACTCATCCCAGTCATTGTCAGTGGCTCACTGTTTCCGAGTCTTATTTTTCTATCTTTCTATTGCATTATTTATTCATTCGTTTGTTATGTAGCAGCTCAGCTCTAGTCATGCAATATCTAGCGCTATATTACATAAGGTGATTATTATTTTAATGATTAGCAACAACGTTATTATTATTTGCTTTTTATAATTAGTTAATTATTTATTATTAGTTATTTAACAATAACGAACATTGCCCTTTCTTGCAGCATATGCCCGTTTCAAGTAATCAGGTCTATATATTAAAAAGAAAATGAAATCTATGACGAGTCCGTTCGGTCGTTTTATCCAACCGATTTGCTTACTTTTTTTTAACGAAAGGTATTGCACAGATTTGTCATCAAGCATTGGAAATGATCTAACTCTTACCCTTCTTAAGTTATACTCAAACGCGATTTCCTCCGGTACATTATGTTTTCATAGTTTCTTTCTCTATGTCTCCGATTCTAATTGAGGTACGCGGCGGTAAGAACACTCGCTTAAATCGGTAGATTTGGAGGTAAGCTAAGTGTGAACATTCAACTTGACTTTAAATTTTTGTATTCAACTTTTTGAATTATATTATCAATACAAAGTACTGTGGAGCAACACGGGCCCTTTTGTTATTTTTAGAGGTATAATTCAGTTCAAATCCCACTTATATTTGCGATGTTATCATAATACGTGTTGTTCACTGTTAGTATACTTAACGCAATAATATTTCATTCCACATTTCTCGATACAACATTCATTGCTTATTATGAAGCTCAAGTGACGCCACGTCCTGGTAATATTATATATGACTGTAGAAATTTCAAAACTGTATCCATATATTTATTGTATGGTAGTGGATATGCCCAAATCGAGTGAAAGTAAGATAAATGCAGTAGAAATGAGATCTCTTAGAAATATGTGCGGTGTCACCCTTGCGGACAAAATAAGCAATTAAGAGATACGCAGTATGACAGGGTTGCACGACAGTGTTATTGAAAAAATGAAGAAAGGAATGCTAAGATGGTTCGGGCACATGGAAAGAATGAGCGATGAAAGACTGACGAAAAAAATCTATAAAGCGAAAATGAGTGGTAAAAGAAGCCAAGTAAGACCAAGGCTGGACTTATGAGGATCAAATAGCTAGAGTGTTAGCCGATGGAAAAGTCAAAATCACTCGCATACCTAGGTGAAAATGTGTGAGGAGAATGATGAGATTTGAGGAATCGAAAAAAATATGTAAGGATCGCGACGCTTGGCGCTCCATCCTCTCTGACTACCCCGTTGGGGATACAGAGTGAAGATATGTTATGTGATGTTAGACGTCAAGCTGTAACTCCTATTCCTATTGATTGCAAATGAGACATTGACAACGTCCAGACTGGTTCAAATATAATTTATGGAAAGACGCCAGTGTAGCTAGCGATCGGTTGATAATTTAGGTAACCTAGTCAAGAGACGTAAACGGAAAAATTATTAAGAATAAAAGCGAATGATGTACTTGCTAATTTGAAGTTACCTACATACAAATTGTTGGTGACAGAGCCGAGCGGGACGGGGTAATCGCGGCGGCAGATAACAGACTAGGCGAGGCGCGAGCCATGCGCGACAAGCGGACAATACGGCGGATAAAGTAACCGAATATACAGTCAATGGCCGATCGAAAGATTTATTACAAATGAAACCGAACATGAAATTAGTCTCATTTTCGCCAACCCTTCAAAACCAAACCTTCGTTTTATGACGCATTGGAAATTTTTACGGCAGGGATCTCAATTTTTCTAAGTGACTACAAAACGTATGAAAATGGTATTTAGTAAGCTGATTTCTCATTGCATTGACTTTGTGTTGATAGTTGCGAAACACAGTTGGTTAACTTTTGTAATACAAAAAAAAATATATTAAAGAAACCTCTTTTAAAGGAGAGATTTACATTTTTCAGAGTAAGGGGACCGATTTATGTTTCTAAATTTTCTGTATTAGTTTCATCTAAACATATTCTTCGCAATACCAGTTGGATTTTTTAAAATTAATTATAGTTTTTAAAACAAACTAAAATAACTGCTTTTTCGTATTTTTTGTAAGATAGTGCGTGCACGTTTGCATAGGGCAGAAGGTCTATTTTGGATTAAAATATTGTTTATCAATGCGTCGCCTTAAGGCGATTCTTTTGTGGGTTATGTAGTCGCAAGTATGTGTTTGAGTTAACAGAAGTACGTATTACAGTATTATACAAGACATTACATAGCACAGCCCTCTTTGCCGATTTCCAGCGAAGGCAGCGCGAAAACTTAGGAATGCAGTTCAATTTCTGTACTTTCAGCAGGGTTGCTGATGAAACTAAGAAATACATACATAAACATAAGTAATATGAATATATCAATAACATTATTACTATTAATATATGAACAAATATATGAATTTTAAGATTGGTTCTTGTCACTTCTTTTTTTTTATCAATAGTAGATTGATTCTTAACACTTTTTTTTAAAGTAACAGAAATATTGTGGATATTTAATATAATAATATTTGTTTCATTTGACTTGAGTCGCAAATAAAATGGCACAAGTTTTTTCATATTACAATTTGCTTAACTAGAATAATTTGTAATTTGGAAGACTTCGTTAGTTCACCGTTGTAACTAAAAAATTACACGCAATATTGTAATGGTTTGCGTTCAAATATAATAATTTCTACCTTGTATTTCCATATTCAACAGGACGAATCAATTTGTAGAGAAAAATGATTAATATAGATTAGTATTATAAATTGTTTATCATTTGGGAACATTGTAAATATAAGCTTTTTGATTGTCAATTGTACTTCTCATCTATTAATTGATCATCTTTCCACGTATGAAGTCTTGGGTCCTAACTGACTAGGGTTTCTGGTTTCTCAACCTTTTTTATTTCCGCGGGCGGCGGAGTGACAGCGATGCGATACTCTAGACTCGTCACGTATTATATGCGTGTTTTTTTTTAGTTACCTAACGCACGCAATCTATTTCTCGAGTTCTGGAGGCGTTGAGTTTTTTTCCCTGTCTCGACTAAAGACAAATTTCTCGAGAGTTCTCGCCTCGAGAACTCTCTCTCGTAACTCTAGTATGTTCAGTGTAATTACCTATAGCAATGTCGTAATGACATAGCCATGGTTTCAAATTACACTTTACTATAATATAACGTTATACACAAATCTATTTGTGGGTTTTTGTAAGTAGTAATAAAATTACCTAAGTAATACCCTAATCATTTAATATATATGTCTCGGTTAGACTCACGTGTAGCAGCTGCACGTAAGTCCAAGCGAGACAGGGCTATTGATTCATCGCTCTAAACAGGAAAGTTAAATTCGATGTAATGGACTTCTCCACGACGTTTCAACTTTTCCGTATTTATACAATCTAATATTAAACAGTTATTAATTTTCTTTATTACTTCCCATAAAAGTATCATGCGAGTGTAAAATCATTAAACTATTTGTCGATGCGTTGTGAGTTTGAAATTTAGTGAAATACGCTACGCGTCAAAGCGTCAAAACGTAAGCGTCAAAGTGCATTGAACGAAATAGTGATGTTTCCGAACAATCGATCTATTACTACATACATACATATCGTTCAGGAGAACTTACAAAGGGTTAAATTAGATCTCCAATGCCACCAGATCCAGAATTTTAAACATTTCAGGGAATATCAACTCACCTAAAAATTACAGCGAAGTAAAAATCTCCAAAATTTAAATTAAATTTACCATTGTATAAACCAACCTTTGTCAACCTTTTTCAATAGTCAAGCCTTAGCGTCAACTTATCATGACATGCGGTCAACTAAAAAAAGAAAAGAAACCACGTTCAAATTCATAAATTTATTTGCAATACTCATAGACTCCACTCCGTCCGAGATCTATTTGCCACAGTGCAGTGCACCGCGCTGCTTTGTATTCACTGTACGTTCCTTCAAACGTTCGGCCGCTCTATTAAGCTGCTGACCCCTGAGGTCAGCGGAGCCCAGATTGGGAAACCGTGCTATAAACGTGTCGTTTAGTACGTGCGCAAAACTCGAATTTCAGAAATATTTTTGTAGTGATTGCTTTGTTTGGGACATTTACATATTCAATTATCGCGATCGGTTCTGAGTAATGACGTATAATTATCCGGTAGGTCGGCCGCCGCCCGCCGGCGCCCGTGGCGCACGCGCCGCCCGGCGCCGCGCCGCGTGTATATGCACATATACGGCAAGTGGCCGCGGACGGTGATTGCGCCGGCGTGATTATATCACGGCGGTTGCGTATCACCGCCACAATAATAATATGAACATAACGAGTTTACCTGCAATTGAATTTTAACCCAAATAACAGTTGCGCGCAGTTAAATTAATATATCTCCGCCTTGACCAAGCAGTTGATCCTTTTTTTGGTGACGTCGCAGAAACCTTAACAAAGATACTTTTCCTAGAGGAAATACTGAGTCAGTGGGACTTTTGCCCATAGAATATTTCGCGGTAGTCATGCTGAGAAAATTGTGGAAAAGCTCCGGGAACTCCTACAGAATGCACCAGAGTCCTATCGCGCTGTACCGAAGCACTACTCAAGGTGATATTGACATAGTCGTGATGTCGTCCTCCTCGGAATCGCATGGATAGAAGACCGGAGCCTCCACTGTGACTCCATCGCTGTGACGCCGAAGGTCCTTTAATCACCTTTTATGAAAAGGTGGGTAAAACCGTAGTTTTAATCCCTGGGCTGGGCCCTAGGGCTGATCGACTACTGATCCTGGCTGGCTGACATTAAGTTAGAAAGCACCTGCTTAGAGCATGTTGGACACGCTTTAACTTACGGTTCCGTAGCAATTTTAGACAAAATAAAGTTTGGAAAAAGGATTTAAATCAATTACAAGGTAATGCCAGTCTATTAGGCACCGTAACCAATGACAGCTTTCTAAGCGGCAACTGTGAGGAAGTCTATTTTATTGAGATTACTAGAGGTGGTCGCCCGGTGGTTGAAATTCGACCGAAATATAAATATGAAGTTCTAATAAAAACTCTTTGGCGACAATCTCTACTCTGTGCGACTGTTTGTTCCAAGGAGGCTACAGTAAATGGTCACAAACTATTATGAGTTTGACATTGACAGTATTTTTTATATTGGCAGTATGAATGTAAAACTATGCCAAATCTCACTCTTCTCACTCTTCTTCTCTTCGTTTATAGCGCGCAATATTATAAAAAACGGATCCGAATTCGCTTCACGTATTAATATAATGGAAGGAATGAGTGATGAAAGACTGACGAAGAAAATCTACAGAGCGAAAGTGAGTGGTAAAAGAAGCCAAGGAACACCAAGGCTGACTTATTAAGATCAAATAGCTAGAGTGCTAGCCGACGGAAATGTCAAAAGCACTCGCATACCTAGGTGAAAATGTGTGAGGAGAATGATAGGATTTAAAGAAGCGAAAAAAGTATGTAAGAATCGCGACGCTTGGCGCTCCGTCCTCTCTGACTACCCCGTTGGGGATACAGCGTGATGATATGTATATATGTATGTGTTTATTACCTTTTTCACTTTAATGAGTAGCAGCCTGTGCATGTTGCAAAACATTACTCACTAATATACTATACAAGATCGTAGTACAAACGATTTTTTGGGCAGTAATGAGTATTTCGGTGATTAAAATCCTCGCCAGTCGATGTAGTCCGAACAAGGCTTCACTGACTAAATAATCACGAACTCTAAATAAGTACTAAAGCTACCCAAGATTTAGTAGTTTTAGTCTTTTTAAACTGCCGTCAGACCGAATTTCATGAAGTATCGTGAAATTTGTTCTGATGATAGTTTGTGTAATGTAGGGGCCCGATAGGGAAGGATATTTCGAAATTTACATTTTAAGTTTAACTTTGTATGAAACTTTTATATGAAACGGAATACGGATGTGAAATTAAGTGCACTTTTTGCAAAATTTCACTGGCAAAAGGGGGAGGTGAGCGGGAGGGGGGTTGATGAACTTCATATGAAAGTGATTGTCTGCTACGTTTAACGTGGTACGAGTACGTTAAAGATAACTGCTGGACCGATTGTTATGAAATTTAAAAGCCCTGGGAAAGGACATAGGCTACTCTTTTAATTCCACGCGGACGAAGTCGCGAGCAACAGCCAGTAAATTATGCGCTTAGAAATTTTTGTTTTCTATTCCTTTGTAAAAAAGGCTCGACCAAAAAATCCAAAAATAAGCCTAACTCAATCCTGTGTATTGCATCCGATTGGACTCTTATAATGGACACGTACGTAAAACATCATACAATCCCAGAGGATGTGGTCGTTTCCACGATAAGACCAGACATTCCTTTTCACAAAAACTCTTAAACATACAATACTAGTAGAACTACCAGTGCCGTGGGAGACTAAGATACCAAAAGGCCACATAATAAAAACAAACGAATATTATGACAACAAATGAATTGATCCAAAATGTTACTGTGTAATTTATACGCTGCAGGAGTGGGTGCTAGAGGTATACCAGCTATATCTCTCTATAACTTAAATATATACTTAAAGATCTTGGCCTGTCAAGAACTACCTACCGTAAATTTTTTAATAGAAAGGACATCCAAAGTGGCATTGGCAGACTCCTACCAAACATGGTGAGGCAGGCAGAGGAGTCGGAGCTGTAGAGGTGAAAGTTGATGCGTATCGTAACAGGGCCCTTTACACCTACGGACCTACTACTGGGTCGCAAGTCCCAGGCACTGCTCTGTGCTCCTCTCCCGGCAACGCGATGGACCCGGCACTCTCACGGTGAATCCATGGAATGCTAAGAAATATGTCTGATATGAAAGCGATAACATCGTCATATTTTCCTATATTGATTAAATACTTTCTAACTACATTCTACTAAATTCGATACTTTGAAAATTTGAGGACATCCACAATTTTGACGGTAATACTTACTTGTATCGAATGAGTCGATCTCATATGATACAAGTAAGTATCGATATGGTCGTTATATCGATGAAGCCCTATTGAGATAAAATACATCTATGTGTGTGTGTGTGTGTGTGTGTGTGTGTAATACGGCACGGCATAATCTGAGTGGTTCCCTTTTTGCAGCGCCCCAACACGTGACAGCATTGCTCAATTCCATACCCAACATGTAAATATTGCTAAATTAAGCTGTTATTTGTTATGTATTGTGGCTATAAAAATAAATTATTATTATTATTATTAATAATGTTTAATTATATTAAAAGGCATCAAGGACTTCAAAAGTATCAAAAGATAAGGGAAAACATAAATATTAGTACAGGTATTTCTTGCATACAACCATTGAAATTAATACGTGACGAATTATAGAAAAAGCTCCATGTTGTGGTCGAGATAGCGTCCGTGTCGTATCGCCGCATGTGAGATTAGAAATTCGTTAAAAGCGCTCAGGAATGTCCCCGGGCGGCCACTAGATAAATCGTAATTTACCGTTCTTTCCCAAGACTAGTTTTATTCACTTCGGTGACGTTTATTTTTTATACAGCTCTCTCGTACATGGAGTAGAGCCGCCTCTACATACTGGTACCGAGAATGTTGGTGATTTAGACCAGTGTCATTGGAGAGGGTCTAAATGACCAGGATTTTTAAAAAATGCATAAACTTACGGAACTTAGGAGTTATGATTATGACACGCCTTGACCGATAACATCACCCGTTAAGAACATGCAAGCGGCAAAAGTGTTCATTTTCTGTTAATTTAACCAGGTTATTACAGATCAGAGAACAACGTCAGTATGATCGAATTTTGCCTGTGTTAAATTTTAAACCGATAGATTCCGCTATGAAAAAAATGCAACGGAAAAGGTTTCAAATTATTATTAAACCTACTCGATTAAAAGTCGTATGTTAGCTTTTGGAGCATCGATTTTATCAAACACCGAAGCGAGGATGATTCTTTTTAAGCATTATTTTCAAAAATGGTTATTTCTAATGCCAAAAAGATAATGACTACGTTGTTCGAAGTATTCTTTTGAGTACAGCCTCTGTACTTTGGACCGAAAGACATAACGGACGGAGATATAATAAATCTTGTGTTTTAGCTACTAGTATTTACAAAAATAAAACTATGTCATGTTCAGCTGTGTATCGTTGTACCTTCCCTAGTCACGCACATTAGTAAAAATCTAGAAAGTCGGGCAACACTAAGAGGAGACTGTAAAGACATGCTTTTAGAGCAAACTCTTCTTCCCCTGTGATACTCGATCCGATCTGTGTACAAGCTGGTGTCAGATTTATTTTCGATAATAACAATAGGGTTGATTGGGTTATTGTCAACAATAGGGTTTAATGTATTTATAGCCGGTCTTGTACAAACCACAAGCATTAGCACAAATAATAGCGTTTTGTACTGTCCACCTCAAAACAAAGTTTCTCGTAGAACTTTGTTATTTAAAGTGCCCTGGTTATTTTGCTTCAATGTGCACCTCATTCTCAATTTTTACGACTTGTTCCTTCCTGACCTACGCTTATGTAAGGCGATAGCAATTTTTATGAGTAATCCCGATAAAATGTTAAGATAAATGAATGCAAAGTAACGCGTTATACATTTTGCAATTTGCGATGTATAGAGCTATTGATACTCCATACGATAACTGTACTTTTGCGGGTTTTTATTTAAATCTCAAAACAAACCTCTCAGCTATTTGCGCCAAATAATCCAAAGCGCCAAAAAACGGCTGTTACAGACAGATAGTCCGACACCGACATGATTCCATAACTGTTCTTTTCCAATTTTAGAAAGGAATATCAAAAAATATTTTGAATTTAAAAGGCTCTAATCGGCCTATATTTACGTTCGTATGAAATCTTTTAGCGATAGCGACGTACTGTTAAATAGCGCACGCGAACACTACATGTCCTACGGACTACGCAACGAATTGCATAAGTCGCGCAACATCCTAATTTGGGTTTGTAACGTTGACTCACATAAAACATTCGAGATATAGATGTATGCAAGAAATAATCTATTTGTCATGTACCGCAATGAGAATGCATGTGGATATTCGTCCATAACGACGATGATGTGTCGGCGTCGTGCGCTGAGTGTTGAAATAACTCGACATCAGCAATTGTTGTTCCTAAAAGTGTTGTCCGTACAATAGTAGTACCTACATGGCTTACATTCGAACAAGACGTCACGCATTTATTTCAAAAACATAGATCTATGTCTCTGAATAGTTTTAAACAAAGTCGGAATCTGCGTTTGTATGTGTATTTACGTCTAACTTTTAAATTTCTAAGTGGATTTCAATGCTGTGTTGCAATCATTTAGATTTTAGAAGAATTAACGGAGAGGTTCATGGTTAAAAGCTCCGACCAAATAAAAAAAGAAAGATAACGCTGTCACAAACAATACAGTGAGACTGGCAAAACTATGCCTCGCCAAGTACAAAGCAACATGCGCACACATGCAACCAAACTATGATTCACATTATTAATTTCAGTTAATCTGTTAGAAAAACGTGACGTAATAAATTACATTATTTTGCCGCGAAAATGGCGAATAAGGGTTAAGGATGCAAGAACCAGTCTTCGAAAAATAAAAAGCAGGATAGAATTACGTTTCATGCGTAAATAAGCTTAAAAATTTATAATTTCAATACATCTAAATAAAAACGGCTTGCAACACAAAACCTCAACATGTGTTGCCATTAGTAGCTGTTGTAAGTATTCCGATTGTTGGGTAAATAACAAGGAAACAAGTAACTTTACACGAAAGGTAAAGTTAGTTGTTTCCTAGTTTGTTTTAAAAGACGATGGGCGTATTGTTCCAAGGTGCAACTATGTAAGTAAATCGCTGGCAAACTCTACTGGGTTACTATTATAAAACTGTAACTAGAAATACTGTTATAAAACTGTACCGGGACGTATTAAGGTTATTTTTATAATAACTGGGGTGTTAGAAATCAATATGGCAACATTGGCCTACGCACTACACCACCAAAAACCCGGCCTCACTGTGTTATTCGCAGCATTACGTCTTTCTTTTTTTTATTTAGTCTGAGTTAATAGCAAATTCACATTTAGTCTTTAGAAATACAGAAATACAGTTATTGCATAATCAAGTCAAGCAGATTGCGAATATTTGTATGGAAGAAGAAATTGCTCAAACCATCGGGTCCAGAAACTTAGAATTGTGCATGTAATGTAGTCACCCATTGAGAAATGATTTTTAAACATACCACTAGGATGAAAAGGGGTTTCGAATTTAGTATGAAAAAAAACTAAAAAGCTCTCTTAAAACTGTAGGTAATGAATCTGTAAAATAAGTAAATAATCACGTATTTGGCCGATTTTGAATAAGCAAAGATTATAAATGTAAAACAATCAAAGGTAAAAGGGGATATCAACGCTAGTACGGAAAAAATAATACAATACAATATTTAATTTAACGGAAGTATTAAATAAATCTGCACTACAAATACGTCGCTGGATATTCTTCCAAGGTTCCTTCAACGCACTAATTATAATGATCGTTAGCTTCTAAGACTTACAGGTTAAACTTTTAAATGTAACATGTTAAACATAACATATATTGTACGTACACAAATGTGTATGTATTATAATACTGTGAATGTATTATAATTATGATATGTATGTATTATATTTCTATGTTATGTGCAGTCAGCCAAGAAATTGATTGAGCACCAATATCGTTTACTCGTAAGAGAATTACAAGGTCTACTTTTGCTTGCAATCCATTGCAGTCGCATTAACATTTGTGACGTATAGTTTTCAATTAGAATGTAGAATGGTAAATATAATAAAATCGGATTTTTTTACAATTTTAATCTGAGTTATCGCACACTACAGGAGGGTCGCGTATTTTTGCGTCTAGTTAAGGCGACGCATTGGAAATTTTGGCGGCAGGGATCTTAATTTTTCTAAGTGACTACAAAACGTATGAAAGCGATATTTGGTAACCTGATCCTTCATTTCATTGACTTTACTTTGCCAGTTGCGATACACGATTAACCAATCGTGTATCGCATAACTTTTGTAGCACAAAAAAAAAACCAAAGAAACTTTTTTTAAAACAGATATTTACATTTTTCAGGGTAACGAGACCGATTTGTTTCTAAATTTTTTGTATAGTTTATTCTAAATATATTCTTCAAAATAACAGTTAATTAATTTTTAAAAATCCGGTTTAAAAATTAATTATAACTTTTAAAATAAACAAAAATAACTGCTTTTTCGTATTTTTCGTAAGCTAGCGCGCGCACGTTTGCATACAGCAGAAGATCTATTTAAGATTAAATTATTGTTTATCAATGCGTCGCCATAATAAATAAAATCATAACCGCAAGGAACTGCAGCGTGGTGCGTCTCTAATGTGGGGTAATTTTGCAGTGCGCTGCGAAATACGATGTGCCTCACAGTACCTGTGGCCTAGCACCTATTCTTATCAAAATAATAATAAAACGAGTTTTTATTTTAATTACTATGTAATATCACAGGTTAATGATTACTTTACGGTAGTAACTAATTATACGCTATATTTAGCGTTGTGAGTAAATCCACCGTAAAAACAAATTTTTCGCAGACTTGACTAATAATTTTTTTTAATCTGTTTTGATAAGCTGACGACCTCTTTTCAGGGACCAACAAGATACAGTATTTCCCTGAAACAAAATAATCGAAATATAACTCTATTAATTTCTAGACCTGTGTTAAATCTCAAGGTTAAATCACATAAAATGAAAAAATTTAGCATTTGAAAATTCATACTTACTAACATATTTAACCTTGAAATTTTACTGTAATTTTGATTCAGTCTATGTAAATCTGTAATGTATACACCTCCGGCTAAAGATATTGCAATTACTAGGCATTATTATTTTTAATATTCATCTTATTTAAATTAAAACAGCAATATCTTTTTAAGAAATATTTACCGATAGCAGAAAAATTAACATGATTCTTTTTTTAAATCGCAATGTAACAAGATAGCAACCGTGTAATGACTTAAACAAAACGTTTTTCTAAAATTTGATGGTTTTTTTTGACATTTTAGGTCATTTGTAGAAAGTAATCTTTTTAAGGCGACGCATTGGAAATGTTGACGCCAGGGATCTCAATTTTTCTAAGTGACTACAAAACGTATCACAGTAGTATTTAGTATCCTGACTCTTCATTTCATTGACTTCATTTTGTCAGTTGTGATACACGGTTGCTTAACTTTTGTAGCACAAAAAAAAAATCAAAGACACTACTTTTAAAACAGAGATATTCATTTTTCGGAGCAATGGGAGCGATTTATAATTGTAAATTATCTGTATAGTTTACTTTAAACATCCTCAAAATGACAGTTGGCTTTTTTAAAATTAATTATAGTTTTTATAATAAACGACAGGACCGGACCGTGAGTTTAGGGGGCCCTGGGCTAATACTACTTAGGGGCGCACCTAATTACTCAAAGTATAAGAAAAAAATAAGAATAAAATATTTGATCTATATTATAATATATTATGCCTTAGGATCCTTAGGACCTTACAATCTGTTTAATTTAATAAAATTATGGATTTTTTCGCATTATCGTCTATTTTTGACTTTGACTTGACTTAGCTGGGGGTCCCTTGAATCTACGGGGCCCTGGGCTGAAGCCCCAAAAACCCATATGGTAGATCCGGCCCTGATAAACGAAAATAACTGTTTTTTCGTATTTATCGTAAGCTAGCGCGCGCACGTTTGTATAAAACAGAAGGTCTATTTTAGATTAAATTATTGTTTATCAATGCGTTACCTTTAAAGGGGTTAAAGTAGTGTGTATTTTTACCTATATATTCCCTTTGATTGAATGTCAATCAACCAATCACATTAATAAATATCAATCTGGCAATTTTTTGTTAATTAGATCATACTTTTAAGTGTTCAACCACTTTCTTGGCTGACTAATGACTACACACACAATACATAGATCGAAGTCAAATAATATATACGTCCCCAATACGTTGTATATTATTTATAAAATGTACAAAGTTCTACTAGTCTGTATTGAAATTATCTATGAGTTGCACCATTTCGCAGAAATTTCTATTATAAATAACCAGCGGCCCGCTCCGGCTTCGTAAGGGGACTTGATACGAAAGACAATATCTTTACTTCTATAGACTAAATGTGATTGCTTTATCTATAACAAACCTTGTTAGTTAAGTGTTCTAAATGATGGTGAATATTGCATTGCAATCAATTCAGGAGATTAGAAGTTAGAAGTAAATACGCAGTCAAACGCGAATCGCGACTTTGTTTATTACTGCATTAGTACCTCTAATGCAGTAATAAATGGAAGAGAAGAAACGATATTATTTTTATATTTATCTGTAAGCACTTATATCTTAATATTATAATTATTATATATGTGTCGATACACTTGCTGTTCCCCACGTACCGGCGACTTCTAAGTCAACAGGTGCTCGGTCAGCACTGCCGAGAAATTGAAATGGCGTAAGTATGCAACACTCTCTGAGAGTTTCATATTTGCGCCCTTTGCAGTCGAAACTTTGAGTCTCTAGGGCCCCGAAGCCCATCGATTGGTTTCTGATATTTGTAAGAGAGTGGTTGAAGTTTTGGGAGACAACCCGCGCCGGGCTGGCAGCTTCTTCCGCCAACGAATCAATTTGGCTATTCAAAGAGGCAATGCATATATATATATACGTTGGATTACTCTGATGTATTTTATCTTCGAGACTACAGATTTTCTTAGCACACATAAAATAAATTATTAAGTGATTCACTTTATACGTTAATATTCGGTTAGGATACAAAATCAACCACTAGTTAAAGGCTATAAGATTCTGTATTAAATATTGCTGTCGTCTGGAAAGGCCCTGCTGAGCATCGGTTGAGTGCGCCCGCTTCTATGCACCGCCGAGCCAGGAGGTTCGTTACCGACGATACATTAGTCAGGAATAAACTTTAGAATCCTGAAACCGTCGCCATCAAATCTATAGGGCCATTTTTTTATAGAATATCAGCCGTTCCAGGCCATGCGTTGCTGTGGCGCGCGTTAAACCAAACGAACATTTGTATTTTTTATTTACATATACAAGGTTAATGTGAAAGGGATATTAATCCGCGGGGGTTTCAACATGTCACTGTTGACTGTTATATTGCAGATGTAATAATTACATATACAGATGTAATAATAAAAATAAAATTGCATTTTGTTTGAATTGTTTATTGCTTCTTCTAATAAGAGGAAAAATTTCACGAAAGTCCTAAGACTAACATTGGCGTCCAGAAATGAAGTTCGGAAGTTTACAATTTCGTGAACATCGTACGGAACCCTCTGTGAGCGAGTCGAGCTCACATTTGACGGATTATTAATCTTCATTATGTTTTAAACCAGTTTCGTTCATCAAAATTGTGTAATTAGGTATGCCATAGCCTCTGCATTAATTAAACGTATTTAATAAATTGCAGTTAGCTATTGACTACAAATTCGTATTTAATGATTAAATATAATGTGTACTTTGTAATTGAATTTTCGATACTAATTACGCATTAAGGTGATACAGTTAATCTAAAATAGGGCCCCGAAGCCCATCGACTAGTTACTGATATTTGTCGAGAGACTGGTCGAGACCTCGGAAGACCGCCGGGCTGGCAGCTTCTTCCGCCAACGAATCAGTTTGGCTATTCAAAGAGGCAATGCTGCCAGTCTGCTGGGCACCTTAAGCAATGACAGCTTTCTCTACGCAGGAACTTTGAGGAAGTCTATTATTTAAGATAATGAGTAAGTACTTTTACGTTTGTAAATATTAACGTATGTATGTACTTTTTTGTTGTTAATAAAATGTATTGAATAAGTTAAAAATATCTTAGATATTATTTAGCAAAGTATACATGAGTAATAAAAGTAAAACATAAAATATCTAAATAGAGCTTCTGCGCCCATTACGCCGCACAAACGTGTGCGCGACTTATCAAAAATACTAAAAAGCCGTTATTTTTTATTATATTGAAAACTATGAATAATTTAAAAAAAATCTAACTAGCTTTTGAAGAGTGTGTTTAGATGGAATGGTATGGACTGAGCATTTGCTCTAAAAGCGTGTCCTTAATGTCCTTTTTATTGACCGACTTTCTAGATTTTTACTAATACGCGTGACTGGGGAAGGTCAAACTACAACGATATGCAACTGAACATGACATATTTTTATTTTTGTGAATACCAGTACTCAAAACACTTAAGTTTACGAGTATTTTTCAAACAATTATCGACTCATAAGCTGACACGAATTACACTGACAGTGTGAGGTTGCCATACTTACTATATCTAACTGTTTTACTCGTGGTTACGCTCAATAAGATAGAAAGAGAAAAGAAAATTTGTTTGACACACGTTGTTAAAAGCCGCAACTTATTAAGACTGTCCATTACATTTTTGGTCCGAGATTTAGATTAATCTACGCAGAAAATTTAGGGGCGTTTAAATAAGTCCCGTCAGTCCGAAAAATATAAATCTGTTATAAAAGATGTTTTTTTGTCATTTTTTTTTACTTTAAAAAAGTTAATCGGCCATGTAACGCAACTGACAAAATGAAGTCAACGAAAGGAAGAATCAGGGTTACCGATTATCACTTTCATACGTTCTGTAATCACTTAAAAGATTAAGATCCCCGCTGTCAAAATTTCCAATTCGTCGCCATAATCGTATTTCTGAAGTTTCGATAAGAGTGCACCTGATTGAGCGAACTAAAAGATTGATTTTTAAATCTTAAACTTTCTAGCAATGTTTATTATGTTATCTATGTAAAAATAAGGTTCTCTATGGTTATTTTGTAATCGATGGTCGTGATTTTGATTTCGGTTAGATAAAATGCCTCTGTGGTTCAATAATGAAGTTACATTATTAATTTAGTGATTACAATAGATTAAAGTTATTAAAAAATGCAATTATATTTTATTAATTTCGGTTCCCTTCCACAATATTCCGTTCCAAAAAAAAAGGAACGTTTACAGAATTACTTCTTTGTCTGTCTGTCACAGCCGTAATTTTCCGAGACTTGATATATTAGCTTCATCCTAAATATTTGAAATTTGAAACATTTGCATTAGACATATCGTATTTGGAATTATACACATTTGAATTATTACTTAGATACGGTTTATTGTACCTTATCGCAACTCAAGTCAACACGTATTACAATAATAACGCTTGGAATGCATTTGTACTGACGGTCCAAACACAGATGAGTTCTTCAAACATCGAGCTTCAGTTTATAAATAACAAAGTTTAAAAAAATATACATACATATCCTCACGCTATATTCCCAATGCACAAGTCGGAGAGCATTGAGTGCCAAGCATCGCGATATTTACAATACATACTTTTTACACCTCCTCAAATCTTTGCTTAGATATGCAAGTGCTTTTGACTTTGCGTTAGCTAACATTCTGGCTATTAGATTCTCATAAGTTAGTAGTTGCTTTTGCTCTGTGCAGACATCAGTGGGGACAAACCGGTGTACGTCACTTTCGGGGGACGCCCCATGTACCACAATCGTTGTCCCGCATGGTGTGCACAGGAAAGGAATAGCAGGACTGAAAAGTGCTGAAAAGGGGTCGCGACAAGCACGCTTGCTCAGTTGACCCCCAATGAGAAATGATAAGATTTGAGGAAGCGAAAGAAGTATGTAAGGACCGCGATGCTTGGCGCTCCATCCTCTCTGATTACTCCGTTAGGGATACAGCGTGAAGATATGTTATGTTAATTAAAAAATATTTAACTTTTGTCTTCCTGCATTAAATTCTACCAAATCAAGTATCGTAAAGTGCTAGAAACTATATATATAAGCGAGAAATGAAACAACATTCTATTTAGTCAAGTTTTTGTAAGGTTTTTTTTCAATTGCGGTCGGGTTTATTCCCAAACAGGTGACGCCCAGTGCGGGCCCCTTAGTTACTCCACTGGTCGTAAGTACAATTCTAAAATTGTGCCATGTACACACAGATGAACATGTATATGTACGTATAGAGCATGCATGTATGTGCATGTGTAAATGTGATGCAAAGGACGGAAATATGCAAACAACTGAAAACTAGGGTCGTTTTTCACTATAAATTAGAGCGACTAATAGAATACATGTTACATATAGGTACATATATTAACATTATGAGGCATATAACACCTCCACGCAATTTCGCTTTCAGTGAAAAAAAATTCAGTGAAGAAAAATGACTTGCGTGGCGTCACGTAAGGTTTTCTCTCACTTATTCTTAACTGGCAACCATGGTAAAGAAAGAGATAGCAAATATGCGTGACGTCACGCAAGGTCATTTTTCCTGTCTTCAAAAATTATTAGTAAGTATTGCAAAATTCAGGAGGGTTTTAAGATTCTTGCAGTTGGTACATAGTTTTTCTTTTTCGTTCCAACTGGCATGAAATGCATTCGCAAAAAGAACAATTCGAAGGCGCTGAATCTCAGTGTAAACTAAGTATTATGATGACACTGTCGTTGCGCGTTTAGCTCAGCAGAAATATCCTTAATTGGCTCAATTAGGTTCCAAAGAGATGTTATTTACATATAACTTAAGCACTAGGGTTAATAACTTATTATAAAAAGACAATTCGCAATGCGAAATGTCTCGTATTCAATCTTACCACAAAACCGTCGTTAGGAAGTACTTTCCTATATTTAAAAAGCTGTCTGTATACTGAAACTCCATAAAATCTCCGTATGTGGCTGTAAAACTCGCTTCACTCGCCGCGCGCGATTGTGCGCTGGTGTACGTGTACCGCGCGAGGGCCAAACGGTGCGTGCGCATCGCCGACCTACGAGACGCGTACTACGTTCTGTCCGGCGGCGACCATACTACAGATCGCCGACCGACCACTTTCGGCTCTACCTCTACCCTTATCCCCAACGAGCCTGTCACGACGCAGCCTTAACATGTCAATCTGCCAAAACATGTGTTGTAAATAGGTCGATGGTTGTACACAGTTCTTTGGACCAGTCGTAGTAAGTGACAGGCTGAAGAAAGACTACCTTTAAAGGTTGTGTTTTTACTTATTATGGGGCATAAGTAGAAAGTAAAAATAATGCGGTCATCATCTAAAGTACCAAATGAAATCTCTTTAGGCCACGAATTCAAAAATATACGCAACAGTTATGATATTAGTAGTACTAAAGCCTTTATTACTATTTCTCTTAATTTTTATATAAGTAATTATAAAGTATGCCTAAAATTATTATATTAATTTTAAAAAGTAAAATAAATATCGGCAAGCGGTCGTTATTTTGATACAGCTTGTCTTCCGACAAAGGCTTTCACAGATTTCCATATCTGTCCTTTGCTGTACAAGTCCATATTGGACCTGCTATTTTCCTGATGTCATGTCCTTATCTCATAATCTGTCTTCCTCTGTCCTTTTGCTGTTACGTGGATACCATTTTGTTCTTAATCCCGTCCATTTCTCCTTCTTCTCTCTTATCATTTGCCCTGCCCATCTCCCCTTTAGTTGTGTTAAAACTTTTAAAATTTGTTTTAATTCTTGTGTGTTTTAATTTTAGTCGGTTCATTATTTAACTCTCATTGTACTCAATAGTTATGTTAATAATATGTTAAATAGTAATACGTTACTTTGAGTTAACGACTTTTTGTAACTCTTTCAATGCATGTAAAATTGCTGTCCCTTCACCTTATCTAATTCATGAACTTTGAGCACAAAGTGTACATTGCAGAAAAATTCTCAAGATTGTATTATGTTAGATACATTTTTTACATAAAAAAGAGGTCTAACAATAAGACGAACTTTGTTTAGTTAGTGGTAGGCGTTTCGCAGTCATCGCACGCCACTATCTATATATTCATGTGTGCTTTCACATACACTACAATAACCATTGTTTTTTGTGAAACGTACAAAATGAATATTAGGAATGGCTGCATCGATAGGTGAGACTAAGACCGCATATAATAGAGGTGGAGTTTCCATGAGGCCGATTGGATCCAAACCAAAGGTGGCCAGATGTAGAGGTAGCAATCACTTCGGCAAAAACAAATCCGAATTTTAATAGTTGCACTTACGACTAACCAATTAATATATCTCACATTTAGCTCAATAAATAGTGAAGCTCAGAAAGGGGCTACTGGTACCAGATGGCCTAGGACAGCCCAAACTATAGCCCTGTAGCCTGGACCAGGGATAAGTCTACGATATTTCCCACCTGTCATGAGATTTCAAAATTTTTAGACCTGCTCCGAGGATGATCAGCACAGGAGTTTTTCTAGGTAAAAGTCTCACATAAACCACAATCTTTTCCACGGAAACTGAAAACTTTTGAAGATTATTACCCTGTTATTAAGAAAAAGACGGCCTAGACTGCTACAGCGCCTCTAATACAGTTTGTGTATTTCTCATCGATTGGACGATGATTTCGTTGGAAGGAGAAATATTTTAAAAACTTAGATATTCTAAAAATTTTAGAGTTATAAATTGCATAACCTTAATAAATGTACCTATACTAAAATGAATTTAATGCGAGTGGTTGCGATAAAATCATTAAAAAACACACAGCATTAAAAATTCAAAAATGTCTAGAAATTTTTTTTTTCGTAAACACTGAAGTTTTGTAAAGTCAATGACACTCACATCAATAGCTTAGATAAAAATTACGAGTATGCACAACAGATGGCGGTAGTATCTATGATCTATTAGATCAGTATCGAATACATAGTTCCAACATTTGAATTATAGATAGCGCTCTTAACCCATATAGTACATCATAAATTAGAAATATTGTTTAGCATTTAGTATTATTGTAACACGATTGTACATAATTTTCATCTAATAATATTTTGAACACTGCAGAATCGAAGTGCACCTTAACTAGATGAATCGTCTCATTTATTAGATTGAGTGCAAAGAGTGGTAGAGCCATGCTGCATTGCAGCACGAATTGGCCCGGTGAAATACCACCCTCTCACAGAATGTCGGCTTGAAATAACAGCATCTATTGCTGTTGTGTTTCGTTTGTGAGTGAGAGTGCCGGTGGCCCATCACCCCTCCCCCTCCTTTCCCTATTTTTCTAAAGGTTGACAACGCACCCGTAATTCCCCGGACGTTGTGGGTGTCCCTGAGTGGTGGTGGTCACTCTCCATCAGGTGACCAGCTTGCTCATTTGCAACCTCTTTCATAAAAAAAATGAACAATTTGCGCGGATTATTAGTTGGCCACTTAGGTGTTGAAAATGGTAGCGTTTCTTTAATGCCCAGGCACATCATAATCTTCTCATTTACACAATCATACTACGATATATTTTTCCTCCTTCATGTTACAGACATAGGCAGATTTTATGAAAACAATTTACTGTCAATTTTCTTACACGTCAGTTTGGCGTCCTCGTATCTGACAAGTTAATTGATCTTATTAAACTCTTTGTGTAATTTTGTAATAAGTAGCGAAGTGGTTCGTTATGCTTTTATCAAAAAGTGAATTGAGGTAGTGTCAGAGTAACATTTTCATATATACATATCTTCACGCTGTATCTCTAGAGAATATATGAAGTGCAAAGCTGAGGATCTCTACATACTTCTACATAAGTTTTCGCCTCCGCGAATCCGATCGATCTCTTCGTAAAATTGTAACGAGGTACGTGAGTGCTTTTGATGTTACCGTCAGCTAACAGATCTATTTCATCTCCATGAGCCTGTTCTAGTCTTCTGCTGTTTCTGTTTCCGGAAGTACTTTTCATTGATTGCGTCTTAAAATAACGCCTTAAAAAAGGTGTAGATGCTAGGGAGAGAGAAAAATAAGTAATTAACGACCTAGTAAAGGAGGCAAATTACGAAAATTAATACTTTGTTCATAAAACATTCTTGAACTATATACAATTAATAATAAAACGACACAATTGCAAAAAAAGGCACTTACAATAAGTTCTTAAAATTCAAAACTTCATTAAATTTGTCAAACATTATACGTAAACTAATTAATATGTGATTTTACCTATATAATCTAAAATTATATTTTAATTTTAAGTTTTTATGAACATTTTAATTTCTTGTAATCTACAGCTATATTTATAACAAAAAAGTGCATATGTTAGATAATGATGTATGATATAGATATATATAATTACATAGATATAATATATATTACTTCATTGCAATGTATATTTGATTGATAAAAATGAACTATAAATTGTTATTTTAATATTCTAACTTTTAGTTATCGATTTAATACTCGAATAGTTATTTATGAAACAATAAAGGGTCGTTGTGATCATTGAAAGTCATAATAGCTCCCTATTTTCATAACTCTTTGAAACTGTGTTGCCTATGATAATCAGTATAATTATAAATAATATATAATAAATAGCTATTAATTATGGATCACATATACCTAGTGTGGATATATTTGTAAAGTACAAAAGAAATATAACTCATACTGATACGAGTTATGATTAAAGTGGTGGGGAAGGTAGTTTCCTATAGTGATTGTAACTACAGAACGACACATTGCTGTCGGGACACTAGAGCTAAGCAGATAAATATCCAAATAGAATATTAAGTTATTAATTTTGTTATATAACATGATGTTATAGTGTGTACATAATAATGTGATATCAGCATTGCATGATAATAGGATATAATGTTTTAGAGAGACAATCATTGTAATAAAAAGTAGTACAGTGGAATTACTCATGTATTTCAATACTTTATTTAACAACAATACCTGACTGAGTTCTTGCCGGTTTTTCTCAGTGCAGATTCATTCTGAACCGTGTTTGATTTTGCTTTAATAAAAATGATTGGATTCAGGCTTAATGATGTGTTTCCTTCCATTTACCCATTATTATTAATATTTCTACTCCTATTATTATTTAATTCTTTTGAGTAATTGCCTATTATATATATTATTTTATAACTCTCTATTTCCCCATTTCTAACACATACATATCTTAACGTCAATATTTACAAACTTAAAAATAAAATTTTTACATTATGATATAAATAATAATCATAACATAGACATCGGTCTTTTTATACATATTGAAATATTGACAATTACGAATTATCGCCCTATTCATTTACATACAAGTTTATTTGCATGCATTTTTTAAAAAACGTAAAAATCCTAAGTTTGTTCAATGTCAATTATAAAATTTGTTTTTCGTTACCGCTTTTCGAATAGTTAAAAAATTTACCATCGAAGTCTATGGCGATCATTTTTAACCTAACCTCCAGGTGGCTTGCCAGTATCTCTTACAGCATTATTACTTTAATGTTACTTGATTTAAAAAGCTCAAAATACTGACAGTTGATTAATGATTAGTTTTCTCACTCGATGTAATCATCAGTAGGCGAAAGAAATACGTAAGAGCCGCGATGTTCAGCCTCCAACCTACCTTAACTACCAGGATAGTTAAGGTAGGTCCCGTAGGTCAAGTCAAGTATTATTAAAATAATAATGCTAAGAGACGGTAGTAGCTAGTAAGCCCCAGAAGTCGTTTTTGGGTATGCGAGATTTCGTAACGTGGGACTTTATATCTTTTTTTATTTTTTCTTTCGTCATGGCAGGGTGCACAGATTAGCGCATTTGACAATGTCACGTATTAATAAGTAGAATTGACATGAAGCACTCAAAGTAAATTCGTTTTCTCTTCTTAAAACTCCTCCAGTAAAGTGATAGTAGGCTATACTGAAATTATAAAGAACTTCTTGGAAGAGCGCGAAAACTTCAGCTACACATGTTTAATTAGACCTACTCCATTCTTTTAACTTTAAAAAGGAATGCTTAGATGATTCGGCAAAGAATGAGTGATGAAAGATTGACGACGAAAATCTACAGAGCGAAAGTGAATGGTAGCAAAAGCCAAGAAAGACCAAGTTTGACTTATGGAGATCTAACAGCCGCTCTTAGCTGCGTTTACTGGCTTAATGAAAATATTGTATTTTAATAAACATTTTGTAAAATGAAGTTGAAAAAATTATACCTGACTGAGTTTCTTGTCGGTTCTTCTCAGTGTCCAGGTTTTCTATTTGAACTGAACTAAAGTAGATTTGACGTTCGTTAAACACATAACTTTAAAACACAATATACTATCACTGTTGTACTTTAAAACTCCCAAAAATGTAAAAAATAGAAAATCTAAATAAAATGATAACCTCACTTCTCCCGTTCCCGCCAAAATGTCCCAAACTGTAAATCTTCAGTGCGTACTTAGAGTGAGTACTTTCTATTACAAATATCTTTAAAATGAATAACACCTTTAATTTTGAAAATGTATTTTTATAATTTCTCTTTAGTTTTAATGCAATACAGACCTACATATACTTAGATATGTATGTCGAAGTTTATTGTATGTACATACATATCTTCACACTGAATCCCCAATGGAGTAGTCAGAGAGGACGGAGCGCCAAGCGTGGCTGCCCTTATATGTACTTTTTCGCTTCCTCAAATGTCATAATTCTCCTCATACATTTTCGCATAGGTATGCGAGTGCTTTTGACATTGCATATACTTATCTATACTAATATTATAAAGAGGTAAACTTTTTTGTTTGTCTGTAATGGATAAACTCAAAAACTACTTAACTGATTTCGAAAATTCTTTCACTTGTAGAAAGCTACATTATCAGCGAGTAAATAACATGGGCTGCATTTTATTTAAGAAAAATATTTTATCCGTGTGAAGCAGGTGCAGGTCGCTAGTTAAGATATGTACAAATCTATACAAAAAAATAAATTTGAGGTCTGTCTATGATTTCGAAATAAAGGCCTTAAGCTCAAAACTTACCAAACCACGAAACTCGTTTTTTTTTACACATTCGCGAATGTATGCGAGAGATATTGACATTTCCTTCAGCTTTTCTTACATACATACATATATATCCCGACGCTGTATCCCTGACGGGGTAGTCAAAAAGGACGGAGCACCAAGTGACGCAGTCCTTACATACTTCTTTCGCTTCCTCAAATCTCATCATCCTTCTTACGACACTCGCCTTGATTTGCGAGTGCTTTTGACATTTCCGTCAGCTAAGTCAAAGTCAAATCAATTTATTCAAGTAAACCCAATTACAAGGTATTTTTGAACGTCAAATCTACTTTAGTTCAGTTCAAATAGAAAACCTGGACACTGAGAAGAACCGACTAGATACTCAGTCAGGTATCATTTTTTCAACTTCATTTTACAAAATGTTTATTAAAATACAATATTTTCATTAAGCCAGTAAACGCAGCTAAGAGCGGCTGTTAGATCTCCATAAGTCAAACTTGGTCTTTCTTGGCTTTTGCTACCATTCACTTTCGCTCTGTAGATTTTCGTCGTCAATCTTTCATCACTCATTCTGCCGAATCATCTAAGCATTCCTTTCTTCATTTTTACAATAACACATCCAATCTTGTTATACTCCGTATCGCTTCATTGCTTATTTTGTTTATTCTGAAATAACCTTTTAGTGCTTTTAATAATACTTTCATGCAACAATGACATTGAATAATAATACGTTCACAATATTCATAATGATTCGTCGTGTATAATCATAATGGTCATTATCGTCAGATAGTGGTATCATATCAGCAAGCATGAAATACAGTTATCATATTATATAATGCGCTTCGTTTTCGTGCCATATTATTTCCTTGTTCATGTCAAAGTAAAGGTTTTTTTTCAATATTTCCTTATTAACAAAACACTAATTATTATGAATCTGTAATTATGAATCTGTAATTATGAATCTGTAATTATGAATTTGTTCAAGTTTATTGTAATTATCGTATGTAGTTAAGGCGACGCAGTGATAAAAAATAAATTAATCTAAAATAGACCTGCCGTACGATTCTCTAAAGCGAATTAGTCGAATTCACTTCTGAATCCGCGGTGAGATTGTCAACTGTGGACTGGTATTCTCTAAAGTCGACAGAGATACTAGCGCCGCCTCGATGAGAGTCATACCTACCATCGTTAATTAATTTTTTGACGTTTCGCTAAATATGACAATCTAATCTAAAAAAAACAAGTTTTATTTAACGTAATTATCTCAGAGAAGTTAAAATACACTAAGACGAAATATCGACTGAGATGTTTACTGTTATAGCAATCCCCGATAAACTCGCATCTAAGATCACTTCACTTCGCTCCTAGAATGTTTGATTTAGAGAATTCCATTTGAAGGTCAAGTGAGTTTGAATGCGAATGTGAGGGTGTGCTGTGCTCGCTCGCTCTTGGCTGGTTTTGTAATCTAATTTTTAAATTTTTAATTTAATTTCATATTTTCACGTGGTATCCCTAACGGGGTAGTCAGAGAGGACGGAGCGCCAAGGGTTACGGTCCTTGCATACTTCTTTAGCCTCAAATCTCATCATTCTTCTGGATGAAATCAAACGATAAATTTACTTTTAACACTGTTATTTAATACGATTAATCAGATATAATTTGGATTACAACTTGATATAACTATAGTGACTATGTGAACACGACTACGCCTCAGAGAACACACACAGAGTATATACAACAGAAAGAAAGGTTTTTATATGCAGAAGGCGCTAAATTTAAAATATATTTCAACACTTCTGACACATTTTCGCCTAGGTATGCGAGTGTTTTTCACATTAGTAATAATAATAATGATAATAATTTTATTTATATTAATATGAGTATAACAATGATGATATGGTACACGAAAGATATACACTTCACATATTCTGCTAACAACATCGCATGCAAATATTTAATTAATAATTATTTTATTATAATAATAACAATAATAATCATTTTTGTATGGTGAAGCCGTGAGTTTTAATACATAGATATCTTCAGGCTGAATGCCTAACGGGGTAGTCAGAGAGGACGGAGCGCCAAGCGTCGCGGTCCTTACATACGTCTTTTGCTTCCTCAAATCTCATCATTTTCCTCACACATTTTCGGCTAAGTATGCGAATGCTTTTCAGATTTCCGTCAGCTAACACTCCGGGTATTTGATCTTCGTAAGTCGGCATTGGTCTTCCTTGGCTTCAACATTTATTTTTGTACGTAATTATAATTTCCAAGAAAACTACATAATTATTAAAAAAGTTGGGAGAGGTTTGGGATATTATAATTGCCTATCCATTTCAGTAAAAATCATTTTGAAATTCTGTAATATTTCGGAGATCCCACTCAATTTGTACAAAGCAGTCCCACGCTGTACAAAGCAGAGACGTTTCTACATTTTTTGTCGAAATACTGACAATAATAGTTACAAAATAAGATCTCAACTATATATTTAACAAAAAGTTGGAAACGAGTCGTAATAGCCTACAAAATCCTTAATATCAGTTCTAGAGTTCTAAAGTCGGCTTTTTTGTCCAGTCCCATCTTTCACCATATTTTTCGATGTACCTATATTTTGAAGGAGATTTTAGAGAGTATTATAACCTATGACCTTCCCAGGGGTTCTATTTCCATATCAAATTTCATCGCAATCGGTTGACCAGTATGGCAGCCTAAAAAATTCGAACAAACAAACACTGATTAAATGTACCTATAAATAATATTTACCTACTACACAAGTTTAATAATTTAATATGTACATAATTATGTATATTATCGTCTGTCCAATAATATTTTAAGCTGAAACATACGAAATTCATTCATTAAGCATAATATATAACCACAAAATGTATAACCACATAATGAATGAAGGCTTGTAAGACGCATCACCAATTTTATAACAATTCTCAGAGCTCAGACGCCATCTCTTCGCCTCTCCACCTGTGCATACACACTTGAACTTATACTGATAATTATGTGAACATTGTTTGAAACAACACTCGATTTAATTCATGATCTATGTTAATGTTAAATAGTAACGAGGCAACCTTCGTGTCAGCGTGTTTGTGCGCTTCTGTTTGAGTAGCGGCCAGGAAACTGCCTGATGCTGAATTTCTCAGGTACAATACTGTCATATATATAGATTAAATTGTAAATCTTGAAGATTGACCTAACTGTATACGTTCCATTGATGAAAATAAATATCATTTTAAATTTGGTTGCATCGATAAACGTTAACCAGAAACATTAAATGTTTACATATGTACATAATCTTCACGCTATATCCCGAACGGGTTAGTCAGAGAGGACGGAGCGCCAAGCGTCGCGGTCCTTACATACTTTTTTCGCTGCCTCAAATTTCACCGTTCTCATCACACATTTTCGCCTATGGTATGCGAGTGCTTTTGACATTTCCGTCGACTATAACTCTGGGTAAAAACTTTTGACCTTCATAAGTCAGCCTTGGTCTTCCTTGGCTTCTTTTACCACTCGCTATCGCTCTGTAGATTTTCGCCATCAGTCTTTCATCGCTCACTCTTTCTATGTGCCGTCCATCGAACCATCTAAGCATTCCTTTCTTCATTATTACGATAACACTGTTGTGCAACCCTGTCATACTGCGCATCTCTATATTGCTTATTTTGTCCACTAGGGTAACACAATAAATTTCATTTCGTTTTGCATGTTCCATTCCAAAATCGCGATATCGGTAATAGATATGTACATGGTCGGTATCTACAACTGAGTTTTAATTTCACGTTTGTTATACTCCACTAACAGAAGTTATTGAAAAATGAATAACATAGTAAAATCAGTTTCATTACGGTAAGTGCATTGGACCTGCGGTCGTGTTTATTGCTCTAGCGGTCTGGTGTTATTAGTAATTTGTACGAATTGTAAACACGCTGTTAATTGAAAGTTGCATAGTAATATGAACGTGCGATTGACGAGTGGCGCGATGCCTTATCTAGGGACGAATCGATACAAGTACATCTGAAAACGTACTCGATACTTTTAATTCAATATTCAGTATTTTTGTAGTCGGTATTTCGTTCCGACAACTATTAATTCGTCATCGAATATAAGTACTTAAGGTGACGCATTGGAAATTTTGTCGGCAGGGATCTCAATTTCTCAGTCCTTCATCACTCATTCTTAGATAATACGCTAATATTACACACACATCTGGTCTCAAACTATGGCATTCTCTGTTCTAAGAGAAGCAGATGACGACTACTTGGGACGTTCCCAGTACACTCAGATCCGAGACAATCTAAAAAAGTTTGTTTTCTCAATTGTCCCAAGCGGGAATCGAACCCAGAATCTTCCACGGTTGGGTGCAACGGCTAAACCACTGCGCCATCGAGGCCGTCAAATCCATATTTATATTATTTTCCAAAATATCATCAACATATTAGTTCCGTCACCACTTTATAATAATTAGTGGTTGCCTCGTGGCCGAAATTCTACCGCAAATATTAAATAAAAGCACTTTTCCATTGGCATACACTCCACAGACACGAAACGGCTCCCAGCTCACAACATATCACACAAAATTCACAGCTCGTAGCTGATTCTATCTGTCAATCTGTCAGTAATTATTTGTTGGCAACATTTGAAAATTCTTAGACGAAAGTCTCTACTCTGTGCGACTGTTTCTTTCTATTTGATTATAAACTCCAATGTGTTTGACTTTGACAGAATAACTATTATGCGTATGACATTGGTAGTACTCGTATGATCCTAAACAATGAATGTTTTAAATTATTTAATGTATTCATGTAACAAATATTGCACGTTAGCTTCTTGTACTCCTTCTCCATATAAACTAACTATGCCAAATCTCATAGTCCTCCGTGCGCGCAATAGTGGCGCAATATGCTTAAAAAGGGTACCTAGGTACTTACAAACATTTCTCGCCTCGTATTAATATATAGATATATTTTACGTACGCACATTTACATATTTATTTTTTCGTAGATAGATAAAAACCATGTTGTATGTAAACACCGTTATTTTATACATACATATCCTCACGCTGAATTCGTAACGGGGTAGTCAGAGCGGAAGGAGCGCCAAGCGTCGCGGTCCTTACATACTTCTTTCGCTACCTCAAGTCATTCTTCTCACACATTTTCGCCTAGGTATGCGAGTGCTTTTGACATTTCCGTTCTTTCATAATTTAACAAAAAGATTTATAGATTTCAATGTTATTTTTTTATGTTTAAGATACAATACGATAATATTTATCGACATATACATATGTTGTATAATATGTCGATAATGTATCGGTATGCCTGTTGATAAAAATGATAAAGAAATTGCTCAGATAAACAGTTCAGATATTATTTTTTCCTACTGGTTTGTGAGTCGCATTATTTAGATAATATAAATGTTCTCTTTGTGTGTCATATTATATGTTATATGTTAGCATAGGAAACAATAACACTTTGATATCCATTAGAGAATACATTTTTAATTTGAATCGGATAATGTTGAAATAGCTCCACAATAAAATCAAATATATTAATTAGCTTTTGTGATGACTATAAGAGCGAAATATCTGTAGCTATTTTGGAATGGGTAGTAAACCGATGTAATGAAGTTGTGTCGGTCGTCGCTCGGGCTATCAATCAGCTACTGGCATGCTACAATTACATTCATAAATATTATACACATACAAGGAATTTTCTATGAAGTTACATTTTTATCGAAGATCCCGCGAAACAAAAATAAAATAATAGCCTTTTTATAATATTTATTAACAGGAATAACGACAAGAAGGATTACATTCGCTACTTTTTTGATATTTAGTTCTTATAAGAGCATGTAAGTCACGATGCTTGACGCTGTGTGCTCTGTATCGCTCCGCTAGGGATATAGCGTGATGTACGCATGTATGTATTCATATATCTATTCTTTAACGGTATACAGTCACGAAATAATTTTTACTTCTACACCCGCCCAGGCCTCGCTCGGGTAGCAGAGACATTTTGGACAAGACTCGTAACATCCGTTCTTAATGAGCGTCTACACCGCGATAGGAGTAACTATGCTAAATTTCAAGTCATTCGGACCTATAGTTTCGGAGATCTCGTGATGAGTTAGTCAGTGAGTGGTATTGCGCTTATATAGGTATAGATAGATAAATAGGAAGTTCAAAGCCAAAGATTTCCTATTCGTAACGAATATTTTAAAGATATGTAGAATATTCCAGCTACCGATGTGGGATACCGATGTGAGATACAATAAATATAAAATAAATAAAAACCCCAGACAATACACATCGATCATTCGGCCTGAAACTAGGACATCTCCTGTGCTGTGAGAACCAGACGACGTCTATTAGGGGCGTCTCCGAGTACACCCAGACTCGAGACAATCTAGAAAAGTTTGTTTCCTAAAATGACCCGACCGGGAATCGAACCCGGAACCTTCCGCGCTTGGGTTCAACACCTAAACCACTGCGCTATCAAAGTCGTCTTGTATGTAAAATTTATTTTATTTTGTATTATCTTTAAAATAAAGTAATTAAACTTAGAACTTCCATGCACAGATCAAAGCGTAATCAAATCGTATCTTCTAACATCAAGTACTTACTTGGGCTTACGGGTGGGAAGGCATAATCATATTGTACAGTGATAGGTTCGTAGCTCATCGCCTATGCCGATTTCTTATAATATGCCCTACCTCTTGGCAGACTTTTACAACCGCCGAAGAAAAGCAATCGGCACATTCTTATCTTCCCGCAAATCTTTCTCCCGTGGAAGCATATAGTATGCGTGAAATGACAATAGGATCGCACGCGCAGATAACTTCAATCACTGCTGCTAATTTTTTACATTAGTGTACTGTCTGCAAAAATGTATTTAATAAAATAAATTTATGATAAATTTAAGAGTCAGTACTTGCAGAGTGTGTAGTGTTTGTGGCCTGGATCTCGATACCTACGGAGACTGGGAGTTAGATATTTATATATACAATAGTTTTAGATGACACAGGAATTACGAAACCAACCCTATAGCTGCTATCATAGGACGCTGGGGTGTAGAACGAATTCGCTTCTCTTGAGCTGCATGGGTAGGCTCTTAAATAAAAACATCTTATGTGCCTGCTACATGATTTAATTGAAACTATGATGGCCATGACTTCATTTCTATAACGCTATTTTTATTGCAAGGAAATGAAATTTTTTAAAATACTATCAGAGATGCGTATGAAATGAGAAAAAAAAATTATTTATTACAAGAACTAGTTACAAAAAGGAAATACCAACGATAGTTTTTTTGTTGACCTTACACAATAATATGACATTGCATACGGAACGCGAGACAAAATGGCATCTCGACAATTCTATTCTTATTTCAAACTCATAGTGTGTACGGTCCAATAATTAATTGTTGTTATTCTCTAAACATTGTTGTTTTCGTAGAGGAAAATGTATACATGTATCCATACATGGCCTTCAAGTCAATATGTATTATTTACGGATACTCCTGTCGCGTGCTTATCAGTAGCTACCTATCATTTCTAATTTTCGTGCATCACCTTCACGGGGACATTCAACAAATCAAAACAAAATGTCACTGATCAATACCGTTTATTCGGCGCAATATTGATAAATTGAATGGCCTTGATGTAGAACATTATCGAATTAACCTGTACCTTTTTTTGGTAAAGCGGAAGAAACTTTCAAAGATTTCTTCTTCAAAATGTGTGATTAATTTGTTTGGGCGGGGTCGAAGGTCGTCGGGAAGTCTTACGGAACGTACCGACGTAGCTCTTGCGCTGTATATACCATAGTAGCGTGTCTCGGAGAGCGCGTGAGGGGTTCCTGTGCGTTCCAGAGGAGATCCCGGAGATTTTTCTTGTGTTACAAAAATAAGGTCTCGGAGGGAGGCAAAAACTGTCTTAGTATAAGCAATGCAACGACGCACAGTGCGGCCGAAGGCCACACACACAAAAGACAATTACACAGATTGTGTAACCCCAAACTAAGCAGTAAGCTTGTACTATGGGTACCACACAACGACCTCTGGGGGAGTTCCCAGTAACACCCAGACTCCAAGCCAATTTAAAAAAGTTCGTTTTCTAAATTGACCTGACCGGGGATCGAACCCGGGACACTAGCTTGGAAAGCAGATGCATATGCTACTACGCCAACGCGCCAGTAAAAATTTGGATCATATTCTGGTAAAAAGATAACACAGATTAAATTTTCGCGATAGAATTGTTTACCGAAGTTTTTACAAACTTTCGCTTATTACTCGAAATGAGAATGCTTTTATGTATAATTTTTTTGCTTAATGAAACACGAACGAACATTAGAAAAATCTGGTGAGACTTAATACTTATTTTTTCCATTCGTTTTTGTTTTCTAACCATTTTATTATTTGGCTTATATTACTTAATGTTTTCTCCTACGTTCACATATGAATGTAAATAGTGTTACCAATCGTACAATTTCTCGTTAGTAACCGTTTCACGCTCAATTTTTCAAATTGCTTCTACGAACGCAAATACATGTACATATTTCGCAATTAGCAAAATTGATCAGAAACTTCGACATGTACATCAGAAATAAAACCAAAGAAAGTTTCGGGCATCGCTTTCGGTCGAATCAGATGTAAAAGCTGGTTTCAGCCGGACGTTGCCACCGCCGCGGGTATCGTCTCCGAACGAGATCAGCCTTCTCCCGCTCTCTCTCGATGTCCTTCTTATTTACCGTAACGAGCTTTCAAAAGGAGAAAAAAATCCTGTAACTGTAAATAGCAATTGTGGTAACCGTAGTCTTGTCCCGAAGTATAGGCCTAGTGTTTTGTTTGAGGGGGAAAGGGACGAAAAGGAGGGGAGGGGCAGATTGGCCATCGGCACTCTCACTCAACGAACGAAACACAACAGCAACAGATACTGTAATTTCACGCTATTCTATTCTGTGAGAGGGTAGTTTTTCAAGAGGCGAGCTGGCCCAATTTAAGATGGATCTACCACACTATTATCCGTCGCGATTTTAAAAATGCGTACACAACATACAAACATTTAAAGTGGAGATAGACAGGGTATATGATGAGAGAGAAGAAGGCGAATTTGACGAGATTAATTACAGAACGGTATCCAAGTGACAGCAAAAGGTACAGAGGAAGGCAGATTAGGAGATGGGAAGGTGACATCAGGAAATAGCGGCCCAATATGGACTTGTACAGCTAAGGACAGGATATATGAAAATCTTTGGAGACCTTTGTCGGAAGACAGCTGTATCAGAATAACGACCGTTTGCCGATATTTATTTTTCTTTTTAAACACGAATTTTAGTGCAAGTTTAAGGCATACTTTATAATTACTTATGTAAAAATAAAGAGAAATTGTAACAAAAACTTTATTATTATTATGTAGGGGATAATATCTGAAACTATTGAACTGATTCCAAAATTTTTTTTACTAACAGTAAGCTACACTATCCCTGATAGGCTATACCGCTATACTCTACTTAATTTTGATAGTAATAAGTCTTCAGATCACACTCTTAATATCTGTAAGCTTGTGAGTAAACAACGCAATTACGAACAAGATATAAAATTAAAATAGCATTCCACCCTCTGGTGGAATCGCGGGGAGTGGTTACTTGGAATAAAAATAAAAAAAACATAACTCAACGTACTCAGTTAGGTGCGCGAATTCCTTATGTAACAGCCAGACCCTGGTTATCGCAATCGAATTTGAAGGTTCTTAGTAGATACCGGTTATCTGATAGGTTATCACGGGTCTATCAGCAGCTAGCGGTAGTTTCGCGCGGTGACGTAGGAGGTAATCCACGCCAAGGTGGCGAACTGCGCGGCGGCGCCCTAATACCTTATAACTCAAAGTACCTACGTATTGTAATTGTTACTCCACATATTATCTTGAACTAGTTATTATTTTAAAATATTTATAGAAGGTTTAAATACGGGGCTGTATTTCTCCCACCCCCCTCTTGTCTCCAAGACTTCTGGACTTCTTATTTGAAAAATTTCAGTTAACATAAAGTCTTACTTACAGTGTAAAAAAACACGAGTATAGCGAGAGCCCTAGGATTTACAAATTTTCAGAAGTAAAGTTTACCATTTCATAAATATCGTACTGAGCCCTCTGCCCACGAGTCATTCTCGCACTTAATCGATTTTTTAAATTCTTGTATGATAACTTTTATAAATGATTCTTATAATAAATTAGTTTTTATGAGAAACTAGCTATACCTGGTCACGCGTAGTCATGACTCAGTTAGATATATTTATACCTTAATATTATAAATAATAAAAGACAAAACTTGATTGTTTGTTTGTAATGAATAAGCTCAAAATCTGCTCAACAATTTCAAAAAGTCTTTCACCTGTAGAAAGCTACATTATCAGTGAGTAACATGGGCTGTATTTTATTCTCAAAAAACTTCTACCCTTGCGAAGCCGGGACGGGTCGCTAGTCAGGTATATATAACACACGTGTGTTCGAATGCACGTTGAATGCGCGTCAAAATTTCTAAGTAATCGGTGAAGAATTTTCGGTGATTTAAGATTTAAGATGATATAAGACAAACGAACATTTCCTTTTTTATTTATATACTAGATAGATAGGTGGTAAACAAGGATATGTGGGACTTTTCCCCATTATGAGGGTAACGAGTTCTCCTCGTGACGACTCTCGTCATAGTTGGGGGCATTACTAGTATTCCTGAAGTTGCCGGAGTCTCGTCCATACGTTGTGGGCGACCACCGTGATCTTACAAATGATAAAGCGAACCAGGTTATCTGAGATTTTATCCTCATAACCCCCACATAACCTTGTTTCAGTCCGGTATCTTTTGACAATTACACCGCGGCCTGCGTCATCTAAAAAATCTTATTAAATTTCCTGAAACGAAACACTTCGTTATTTATTTCAAAGAAGTATTGGAAAAATTAGTGATGGGCGTTAGCGAGATATTCAGATTTTTCGATGGTTCTCGATAATTTTATTTCAAAGTTGAGTCTGAGTTGAGATCAATCGAGCCAATAACAATAATAGATACAATAACAATAATAGATCAATCAATCGAGCCAATAACAATAATAGATACAATGGGCTGGGGATACTGAAACAATCGATTCACAAGATGTTCGAGTAGATATTATTGAGCCAAAGAATGGAGACAGAAGTGTCGCGAGACATTTTTTTGACTCATTTGTTGAATCAAATAAGAGTTTCAACTTTTTCTGTTCTTTTCATTATTTATTGATATAGTATATTAAATTAGCAAAATAATATAAATGCTATTTATAAAAAGTTATAATGCTCTTAAAATGTTTCCATTTCATTTAAAAATATCGATACTTATTTGAACAAAGGTAATGACGCTATAAAATAATTACACATACTCGAACAATATTCAATAATAGTTTGTAAGTACTATTAAAATTCATTTCCATATGCACATAATTGCTGCTAATATTAATTGCATAATTGCTGCTATGAAATATTATCTATATGAAAGTTAAAAAAAATGTGATGCAAACTGTTCATTTTAAGCTATTTTATATTTAGTACCTTAATTGTAAAAATTATTAACGTTGTACCTAGATGTATAATTTAAATCAGACATAGTATAATAGAAATTGTTCATTTTGAATAATATTGCAGTTTGAATTTTATTAATTATTTTGCTCGTTAAAAGATATAAATATCGTTGAAATATCACGAAGTCACCATCACTGAGAACACTTTGCCTTGTAAAAAAATTAGAATTCGATAGCCTGTTTCATTGTTCGTTTATAATCAAATTACTGCCTTCCAACCATCATTTCTGTAAATGAAATCTCGAATTTCAGTCACTACTACTTTTTGTACAATCAAACCTTCCCGGAAGAACATATTATTGGACAGTAGCCAGTTAACGGAAAAAAATTTAAACTTTAAACTTTCCTTCCGTTAATTAAGCTACAAATTTATTTTTATTTAAACATATGTATACAGTATCTAATTTATGTAAGAATCAATTTTAATCTGTATTAGATATAGATTCGAATATCACTCAGTTGAATAAGCTCAAATGAGTTTCGACGCATTACTGGAAAACCTTAGAAAGTATTTTGAGCGAAATCAATTCGACCCCATGCGAAGCCGGGTTCTAGTTTATAATAAATAGCACAAATAACTCATTCGAAGTATCCTAAAACATAGAGTACAGATAAACGATTTTATCTAAGATAGAAGTCTTGTTGATAATTGCATTCGAAATGTATCAAAATAACTGACTTTTCTTCCGGTTAATATTGGTGCCTCTATGAGTTCACGACGTCGATACTCGCTATCGACAACGTAAAACTTTGTATAAAGAATTGGGCAGCGCCCCTAGCGGTTACTACAGTGAACTAAGAATCGTCATACAAAAGTTTGACGCGGTCGCTATCGAGTATCGACGGCTTAAACTCATGGTAAGGCTACAGTTCAGGTTTTCAGGATGCCGTCGCCGTTTCGTTGCTGTCTGTCCATTGCATATCTCACAGTCGATTATTTCGTCATAGCCACTGAGTTGAAATGTACGGGGATATTAATTTTTATTCAAAACCAGAAATGAGAAAAATGTTCAGATTTTGCACCGCTGACCTCTACATTAGAAGTTATTGGACACATCCTTTAAATACATATATACCTTCATGCTGTGTCCCTAACGGGGTAGTCAGAAAGGATGAAGCGCCGAGCGTCACGGTCCATCTTTCTGCATACTTCATTCGCTTCCTAAAATCTCATCATTCTCCTCACACATTTTCGCCTACGTAAGCGAGTGCCTTTGACATTTCCGTCAGCTAACACTCTGACTATTGATCTTCGTAAGTCAGCCTTGGCCTTCCTTCAGATATTTTTTTAATTCAATATTTTAATTGTACTATTACTTATCCGAACTTGCTGTGGGACGCTAAGTTAATACGTGTCCAACACGTTCTTGGCCAAATTTGTAATTTCCGTGAAATTTTCTCACACAAAATATTTTGAATTTCTATAAATTTATCTGAATACGTAATACAGAAATACACTGAAATAGTATAACAACTGTAGATCTATGTACTTAAACACCGCATACAAAAAGCTCCCTTAGCCCGTATATACGAACTGTCATATTAAACCTTATTTACTTTGTAGTTCAGTAGAAAGAACTTATGTTTACAACATGTATGTAAATAATGGATACATGTATGTACCTATATACAAGTGGAAAATATCTCTTAGCTGAGAGTTCTACCTGTCACCTAAATTCCGAGAAATGAGAATTAAGCGTTGTAATTTGTATCTAATATAATAGAAATGACAAAAATAAGGAAAATATATACAAATGTAGCTCGTGCGCGATAACATGAGAGCTGAATCTGGTGATGCAACGTCATCGTCTCGTGCTTCTGTGTAGTGGTAACAAGGCAGCAGAACCTGCACGTGTTGTAAATGACTTACTTTTATGGTTTAACAAAATAATACCTGGGCGACCGAACTTTACTCGGTGTCTTACAAAAAACAAAAAAAAGTCTGACCACATTGCATCCGAATCCGCGTTTTTCAGCTTGGTAGATCTATGCTCTAACCACTGTACTACTGAGAAGGTAAACTCTGTTGTGAACTCAGAAGAGTTTAGAGTTTAGAAGTTTTAAGTGTGTGAAAACATGGAGAAAACGAATTTTCTTAGAATTGGATCCTAACTAGATCGATTTTTGACCACCGTAAAACTCTGTATTGTAAATTTCATCGAAATCGTTAGAGCCATTTTCGAGAACGCGATTATAAATATACAAATATTGCTTGTATAATACTACTCTTTTATATAACATAGTATCTCATAAGGAAGTCCATGAAATTAAACATCAAATTCATTGTTCAGGAAAATAAATAATGAGTTTTTCTCCATGACTTTTAGCCATAAACTTTATGAATAACTCCAAAGCCAGACGCCGTGTCCGAGCAGTTGTACATACGACATACATTTAATATCAAACAAGCTAATCGGTCATTTCGTTAGAAAATAGCACCCACACATCTTCATTTTATCTGATGTTATTTGCCTCACGTCGTAGTACGGGACAAGCTGTCTGAAGTTATGAAGTCTATGCTTTTACCATTATTTCTCATTTTAATTTTCTTGTTGTAAGTACATTATTGAAGTGATATGTGTTTTAATAAGTGCTTGTTGCAAACTGAACTTAATATTATTTCAACTTACAAAAAAAATACAAAAAATGTCTGACCACATTACAGGATTCAAACCCGCGTACTTCGGCATGGTAGACCTATGCTCTAGCCATTGTACTATTAAGAAGGTAAACTCTGCTGCAAAATTAAAAAAGTTTTGAAATGTAGAGTTTAGAAGTTTTAAGTGTGTGAAAGACGAAGAAAACGATTTTTCTCAAAATTGAGACCTAGCTAGATCGATTTTGCGCCCCCCTCAACGCCCGCCAAATATATATATATTTGTAGTATATATAATATGAGACTGACGAAGAAAATCTACAGACCGAAGTAGAAGAAGCCAAGGAAGACCAAGGCTGACTTATGAAGATTAAATATCCAGAGCGTTAGCAGATGGAAATGTCAAAAGTACTCGCATATCTAAGCGAAAATGTGTGATGAAAATTATGAGATTTGATGAAGCGAAAGAGGTACGTAAAGACCGCGACGCTTGGCGCTCCGTCCTGTCTGACTACCCCGTTAGGGATACAGCGTGAGGATATGTTTGTGAAATTTTATTTTTGTTTATAGTAGCACATGGTATTGACGGTCCTCAGAGTTGTTCACTTAAACAGTTATAAAATGATATGTTATAAATATAATTTCTGAACCTTTCAATTAGTATTATTTTGTTACCATTGACTTCAAATTTTGCTTTAATAATTTAAAGGCTTCACATTTAATGTTTCACATGTGCAGCCATAGATGTATTATGTATAGATTGGCAACGAAGTGATTACGGCGAGACCAGAAAGCAAATACACTAGTGTGCATGTAAGTGCATATGTGTACGTGAAGTGACGTGACTAGTACCGATTAAACATATCAACAAGTCTCTATCAAAGTGAGGTTACGAATAGCAGAATTCACGTATTTGTTATCGTTTTAAACCGAACTTATAAGTATACAGAGCATCGCAATTGCGATAATTTTTCCTACCCATTTAGGTCCAAAACTTTTGTGGTAGTTCTAAAACATTGCAATTGGACAAAACAATATTTTAATAGTACTTGCTTGTGAAATATATAATTTTGTGAGTTTTATTCTGTGATGAGTTACATCCGGGCACTGCACACGTTTAGCCATAATTAACTCCCTCTAATGAACATAAAATTACGCTGTAACACCTGAGATTTTGCAAATATTGTATAAGCGGAAAAAAATTCGTTTATAAATGACGCTGGGCTATTTTGGACTATGACTTGTACGTGAATGGTCTCGTCTATCTATCTCGCTTTAACATACCCAATACTGTGCTCTGTCTCTTTCTTATTGCCCATCTATGATAATATACTAAATCAATGTGTCAATCCAACCAGCACCGTCTCGCCGCCTGGTGTCCACGCGCTGTCAATGGGTAGTTGACTAAGCGACGACGACGAGTTGACTTCTAGCCGTAAAAGAGATGTCCTCGTCGTAAATGAGTTAACGCCTCGTCGTAAAAGAGTCGATGCCTCGCCGTAAAAGAATTGCCACCTTGTCGGAAAAAGAGTTGAAGCCACGTCATAGAAGAGTTATGTGTTTTGACAGTTTTAACAAATTGCGTTTCTGCAGTGTACTACCGCCCATTGGTGGCGCAAAAGTTACTGGGGAGATCCACATTGCCTAATTAAAGGTAATTTTAAGTTCCTTTTTCGAAAAAAACCAATCGGAGTCTGAATGTTATGGAGCAATCTCCCAGTGCATTATGTGACGTCTAAGAACTTAAGCCACCCTGTTTGTTTTGGGCCATACAATTATGACATTTGTCTAGTTTAGCACGTTTGTCGTTACATTTAAAACTACACACTGCGTTCACTAAACTGATCACTGATCCGACTATTAGTTTTCACTATATTTAAACAAGGAGCGTTCGCAGATACAAAAAAAAATATACTAGTTCTGATTGCACTAGATACTTCTGACAGCGCATGGCGGCGCGGTGATTAGCATTAAACTATCTCTGATTACCTCCATTCGACTACATTGTAGACGATCACTTGGCGGCTATTTGATAACCACTTCACGAAGACTAAATTTAAACTCTTATATGCATCCGACGATTGTATAATACATTTATTATAAATATATATATATATTTCAGCGCGTTAGTAACTTATCTATATAAGCCGTAGATAAGTTACTAACGCGCTGAAAATGAAGCGTACTAAAGACGTAGTTTCTGACCTCAATCGCTCTCGAATAAGCAAATACATACCTATTACTTATTTTTTGTTCCGATTGTTTTGATTACGCTATCCTTTTATATCATACAAGAATGGAGATAGTAGTACTGCTGAATAATATATGTACTATATACATACAGGGTTAATTGAAAAATACTAATACCCCCCCTCCCCCGCGCCCCGCTATGCGTGTGAAGCTTTAGCGACCGGGTAGAGTAGGTGCCATTTTCAGAAACATTTAATGTATTTTTATTTTTGTTATGAAAGAAAAAGTTATGAATTATTAAAAGTTATTGGGGATAATGTTAAGAACAACAGTAATAGGTTATTAGTATTTTTACATTAACCCTATATACATATATACGTCGTATATATGTGTATATGATTATGACATACATATATGTATATGATTATGTATAGATATACATATGTACAGATATATTCAAGTTTTATTGTTGTTGTTTTAATTTATCCTAAAGAGAAAGGCAAAGAAAGTAGACAATACAGCCTTGTCTTGATGTAAATAATTATTGTAATTTTATATTCTAAAAATCTTTTTCAATTTTATCGGTATAAAAAGAAATCAAGGCTATAGCCAAGTCTTCAGTTTCTCCAAAATTAAATTATTCTTTAAATCTCAGATACCGTACAACATAATATAAACTTGTATAACAACACATATGTTTAAGAATCCTTGTAAATATTAACTATTATTTATAGTCTAGTTTTAGTTTCTTAACTGATTTTTATTTAAGAAATTTTAATATAAAAAAATTGCTCTGTACCACATTTTTTATGCTCCACGTGTCATAAATTTTTAAAACGACCTTCTCAAATATAAAATTTAATACACATCATGATGAGGTCTGGTGAAGTATATGAATTAGTGTTTAACTTATAGGACGTCGTATTGGATTTTTTTAAATAACCTTGCTTTCGTCGGGCGTTATTGAAACGATATCCCATACTTTTAAAATCGGTTATAAAGTTTAGGCTCTATGATGGTAAGGATGAACATACACGCATGCGTACATGCGCTCTAAAACCATAACCTTCATTTTGTTTTAACGCAGTCCGCTAAAAAGGAGACTTTAACATTTACTCCAAATTAACTTCTAAGTTGATAGCAGATGAGGAAAAAGGATTTGAATTGTGTTTTTCTAGCTATTAAACTTTTTGAGATACGAAGGTTACTTATTACATGGGAGTACCAGGTGTTCCCATATAATGACACGATCTATTGTTTAAATAACATATGCACTCTAACAAAATCGTAAAAGACGGACAGAGATATTCCAGATTACAGTTAGACTGTTAGATAACAAGGAACACCTTTGTCCAATTTTCTCTTATTCCTTTAACGTGACAGGTCCCTTATCGTCGACAACATAAATCCCACCCTGAAATTTAGATTCGGTGTAGTTTCATACAACTGGGGTTTTTTCAAGGTTAGAATAAATAATTACTCACCTTCTAGACAAGCGAGATTGTTGGTCTGGTCTCGTCGATTCTTTTCGACAGGCAAAACTAAGATCAAAGAATATATGTTTATATAAAACAATAACATATACCTAAACTTCTCGCTTATTCACCTCGGAACAAGTTTTTAATCGGGAATAATACCGCATAATACTGATCAAGTTACCGCCAACTAGTCGAATATAGCGTAGTCGGATGGAGGTATTTAGACATAGTTTAGTTCTAATCACCGTATGGTATCAGACGTAATTTGTGTAATGCAGTAATAATGAGTATATCTATAACTGTAGCCGCACAGTTAGAATCAGCGAAAACGTTAGTGAAAGCATTGTGTATTTTAAATAGGTAGCTGATCAAATCTGATCTCGGGAATTTTCAAAGGATGCTTCGTCGAAAAGCGAAAAACGTGTTAATCAATAAGTGTGAAGCTTCGGGCGATAGCTAAAAACATAATACAGATTGATTACTTCGAATGGATTCCATAAAGTATGTAACACTTGGATTTATACAATATATTGCCATAGAGTTTATAACTTCAGACAGCCCGTCCTGTACTACGCACATCAAAAAGTTTGCGTTCACTTGGGAAAACTGAGATTATATTTTTTGTGCTGAAAATTTTTGATGATTGAAAATTTCATGTGCAAGTGACAGAAAACTCTTTGTAACAATTATTACGTAGGTAATTAGAAATTTAATAATGGCAAACGATCCGTCAGAGAAATGCTATCGCACCGATCGCCGTAGTCTCACAGACTCGGCGCCGGCCCCGACGTTCCGTTAACGCGTTATCCCTTCCAAACCGGAAGTCGCGCTTTGCCATAGTATAGTCAAATGAGTGCCTTTTGTTATTTCCACCGACACATGTATATATAAATACGATGCAACACATATATACATTATAAGAGTCCATAAAGTGTACATAAATAAGAATGAGTTTAAGATTATAAAAAGTATACTCGATAACATGGCTGATTGACTACTAGTGGCCGTCCAACTGTTCTTACTGCTGTTCAGAAGCGTTACATCAGATTGCTGACGGCTCATAATCCAACAGTCAACGCCACTCACATCAGATCACAGTTGCAAGCTGCCATCGAACGAGAAATTGGCACTCGAGTGAGGCAAATAAAATCAAATAAAATGTAGATGCACGGGTGATGTCTTCTAACGAAATAGCGGCCGATCGACTTATATGTTAGGTTAGGTTAGATAATGAATGTGTGTCTTATGTTCAGGTGAGTCAGCTTATCTGATTTGCCTCACCGTTGCTGCTCGGGCGTCTGGAATTATGTATGAAGTCTATGTTACATATTTAATTAAATATTTCTAAAATTTTCTATTATATCTTTACGAAACGCCAACTTAATTGTACAGTACCAAAACTAAGGTAAACCTAAAATCGAGTGAAAGATGTGTACGATAGAAAAGCAGTCTCCCAGAAATATATAATTATGTGCGGTGACATCCTCGCGGACTGAGTACGCAATTAAGAGATACACAATACGACAGGGTTGGGCAAAAGTGTTATCCCAAAAATAAATGAAAGAAACGTTAGTATGGGAAGAAAATCTACGGATCAAGTAGCCGTTAATTCGACACAAATATATAAAGAAAGAGAACTTGTTGCAATTCTCTACAGAATGATGTAGCAATGAACCTAACTAATACATTGAACTTGAAAGAATGAAATATTTATATTCATAGAAAAAAAGACTCTTTTTCTCAAGTTACTTCTTTTAGATGTAATGTATTAGAACTATTAAAAGGTAATAATCGTTTAACATATATACATATAGTCACGCTGTCTCTCTAATGAGGTAGGCAGAGTACAGAGTGCCAAGCGTCGCGGTCTTCGCATGCTGTCTAACTGTATTCAATCAGAGATTCATATTTGAGTATCATTCTGGAAGACAGCAGAACTAAACAATATCGTGTGAGTTCAGCTGTCGCATGGCTTGAGTTACGAAATAAGATAACCGGTTAGTTTGTAACATCGATACGTTTAGCGTGTTATTTAACGGGTGATTCTTAGGGCTCACGTTGTCGGTCACGCACATGTAAAGAAAAAAATACGAAGTTAACAAAACAGAATAGGTTAGATGATTATTTTGTAACAACCTAGCTAAAAGATAGTTTTAGTAATCATAAACAAAACAGAGTAAAAATATTTGAAATACATTGAAAAACAAAGGAAATATTCGGTTTTAAAATTTTTTCTTTCTTTATGGCAAGGCGCACAGTTTAGCGCGTTTGCCAATGTCACGTATTAATAAGTAGAATCACAAGTATATTAGTTTTTTCTTATCGTAAAACCCCTCCAGTAAAGTGATAGTAGGCTTTACTGAAGTTATAAAGAACTTCCTGGAAGAGCGTGAGAACTTCAGCTACACATGTTTATTTAGACCTACTCCTTTCTTTTTACTTATACAGAACTTTAAAACACAATGTACTATCACTTTTGTACTTTAAAACTCCCAAAAATGTAAAAAATAGAAAATCTAAACAAAATGTCAACCTCACTTCTCTCGTTCCCGCTAAAAAGTCCGGTTTTAAACTTTAGTAGTGGAAACAGTGTAGACAAGTGACGTCTCTGTCACTCGTAGCGCTGTGCAATATCATCGCGACTTTGTGAAGTCACGGCTATGTAACGCTATTTCTCTCTAGCGCATCCTCGCTCTGTTCCCACTACTGAACTTTAAAACTCAATAACTCAGTTTTTTAAACGAATGTCAATTAGTTTTTTGTCAATCCTATTCAAAATGCTTAATTACTTCAATACCATGTGTGCGTGACCCGGCTGGGATACGATCCCCGATAGCCTCGAGGCCACTATGCACACCCGAACTGAACCGCGTGTACGCCAGTCCGCTAACTGCAACTCGATGACCAGAGCGGGGTGGGTTTGTGAAAATGAGACTCTTCTATTGTTTTTCTATGATGAGCTTCTAGTGTTCTTGTGGCGTGGTAGTTGGCGTAGCAGAAGAGAGTGCGGTGGCGGAGCAGGGCCGTTCTTTTTTTTTTTTTTTGGTGTCTGAGAGGCGAAATTAAACCCCCGCGGGCTACCCAGCCGGACTCTACGCCGACTGGGGAGTGTCGGACTCGAACCGACTAAACAAAACCCCTCTTTGCTGTTAGCCCTAGTGGCTTTTACAGCGTCACAGGTCGCGTTGGGGCGAGCGCTGAAGGCGCCCTGCCAGATGGTCGACCGCCTGAGGGTTCCTCCAGCCGAGGGATGCCTCGTATGGAGGGCGGACCTTGGGCTCTAGGCGTCGCCAGGGGAGCTTTCCGCACCTGCGTGCATCTTAACGGGCTTCCTATTCGGGTGAGGGCCGGGCCTCTAGCGGACCCGGCCGGCGAGGCGGCTGAGGGCCGGTTAGTGTGCCTAGTGTTCTGCGTGGCAGTTTACAATGTGGCTTAAGGCCCGTGTGTGTGCGTGTAGAGCTACGTGATCGAGCTTCTAAACGTGAGACCCTACGGGTGCCGCGGGGGTCGTCCTCGCCTCCGCCGGTGGGGGCGGTGCGGTCGTAGTGTGTAGGTTGGCATGTTCGAGTTCGAACGTGTAATGTCGTCGTCGCTGTCGCCTAACACATGTCTAGGCCTACGATAGCGTTTGCGGACGCGGGTGTCGGGGGTGTACGATGACGCCCTGACCACTACGGGGTTCGGGTGTAAGGAGGAACGGTGAAAAAAGCGTTGGGACGTCTCTTTTAGATATTGAGTTATAGAGGGCAATTCTAGGTCGTAGTGGAGATCTACGTTGCGCACGTAAGGAAGGGCACCGGTGGCCCTGCGCATGAACCTATTCCGAATAACTTGGAGGGAGTTGATGTGAGAGCGCGCAGCGTGAGCGAATACTACACTGGCGTACGTCATGATAGGCCTGACGCACGTCTTATATAAGGTAACTTTATGTCTGAGGGACATTTTGCTTTTAGCGCAAATGAGCATGTTAAGACGACCGAGAACGAACGCGGCGCGGTCGCGGACCGTTTTGATGTGTTGGCCGAAGGTCATGGCACTGTCAAGGGTAACTCCTAAGTATTTGACTTTCCTAGTCCAAGGGATATCCTGGCCGAAGAGCGTGATAGTACGGAGAGTGTTAGCGCGGCGGGCGCGGCTGGTCATCGTTCCCCTCGAAAAATACACGGCGGCGCTTTTCTCGGGGTTGACTTCGATTCTCCAAAGACGGAACCACTCGCCTAGGCTCGTGACTGCGACTTGTAGGAGTTGGGAGACTCTGAGGCGACTACGGTCTGATGTGAACAGTGCGGTATCGTCCGCGAATAGGGCGAGCTCTACACCGGGGGTTCTGGGGACGTCGTTCGTGTAGAGCGAGTAGAGTGTGGGCGATAAAACGGAGCCCTGTGGGACGCTTGCCCTGATGGGGCGGGGAGAGGAGAGCACCCCTTCGACTCTATAGCGGAAGGAGCGGTCTGACAAAAAGTCCCGTACTATGCGTACGAGATCGTCAGGCACGCCGAGCCGGCGCAGCTTGTACACCAGCCCGGCGTGCCAGACTTTGTCGAACGCCTTCGCTACATCGAAGAAGAGGGTCCCCGTGCCTATAGTGCGACTCGGGCGGTTAAGGCCCTCCAGGATGTGTTCCGTGAGGCGGTGCACTTGTTGTATGCACGAGTGTTTGGCTCGAAACCCAATTGCTCGTCTATGAGGAGACCGGAGGTGTCTAAGTGGGCTTTGAGACGAGCCAGAAGGACCCGTTCGTAAATTTTCCCTAGCACGCTAAGGAGACTGATTGGGCGATAGCTATTGGGGCTACTGCGGGGTTTACCCGGTTTCGGGATTCCGATGACGATCGCTTCCTTCCAGGCGGCTGGAAAGACGCGGTTCGCCATGGCGGCATTGATAATGGCTGCTAAGAGCGCGAGAAGGCGCATCGAGAAAATTTTTACTACTCGGTTGGAGATGCCGTCTCTACCGGGGGCTTTTCTAGGTTTGAGAGCCTTGACAATGTCCTGAACTTCGTCAACCGTCGCGGGTCTGAGTTGGCAGGGGGCGGTCGCGGGCGGTAGGGAGCCTACTTCGCGATTGACCACGTCTAAGTGATTCTGATCTACAGGCTGAGAGCTAGGTGAGCATTGGGCCTCCAGAGTGTCGGCCAAGAGTTCGGCTTTATCTACATCGTCGAAAGCTGTCTGTCCGTTCGGTTTCGTCAGGGGCGGCATTGTTTGGAACGTGTCCGATTTGAGAGATCGGGCCAACTTCCAGTAAGCCTGGTGCGTCGGCTCGATCTCTCGCATGAGATCGCTCCACCTGTTATCCCTAAGTTCGGAAATTCGGTATTTGACTTCGCGTTGGAGGGCGCGTAAGTTGCGTTTATTCGTTTCTGAGGGAAACGAGTCGTAAGTGCGGGTCGCTGCGTTCTTGGCTCTGATCAGCCGACGGATGTCTCCAGGGAGCTCCCAACGGCGGTCGTTCGCCGCCGGGACCTCACGGGAGCACGAGGAGACCGATTCGCGGATGTGGGCGGTGAGCGCGTCTATCGCCGCGGTCGCGTCCTCGGCGGAACGGATAACGTCCGGTATCGCGTTAAGCCGCGGCGAATTCTCAGAGTTTAGCGTTTCGTCTAAACTCTGCCAATCCGTCACGGTTTTTGTGAGCGTCCTAGTGTCTATCATAGGTCCTAGTTTGAGTAATACCGGCCTATGGTCAGAGTCTAACTCGTGTAACGCCTCTATTGAGTGCAGCGTTAGAGCTACGTTCTTTAGAAGCGCTATGTCGAGTACGTCCGGTCTGTGTGTTGTAACTCTGGGATAGTGGGTGGGCGTCATGGGGGCGATAACGTCAAAGTTAAGGACATCGGTTAGTTCGTCTAAAGCTCTGCCATTTCGCGAGGTGTCGAGGAATTCCAGCGACAATGTTTAGCGTTGAGGTCGCCGGCGAGTATGACAGAGTCGTCTAAGTTTAGGAGGGCCTCTAGATCGCTTCTAATTAGCGCTTTACCGGGAGGGAGATAAACTGACGCGAGTGTGACAGGCGCGTGCCCCGTGAGGGCCACCCGGCACACCGACGCCTCTATGTTGGTGAGGGCGGGCGTATCGATCGGAATGCAGTGCAGGGACCTTCTGTAGTAGATAACAGTGCCGCCTTTGGGGGCGGGCACCCTATTGTTACGCACGATGTTAAGCCCGGAGAGGCCGGGGTCGCGATTTCTAGGTTTCAAAAAGGTTTCCTGCACTAACATTATATCTATTTGGTGGTCTCGCGTAAACTCGTGAAGAAGATCGCGTTGCCTGCGGAGTCCGTCCGCGTTAAAAAATGAGATTGAGAGCCCGCGCGGTTTGATGTGCGCGGAGGGAGTTGTCTCGTGGGTGCCCGGTTTTATAACCTACGAGGGGGCGCCGTGAAGCGGCTTAGGCTGTCCAGAAGGGACGCGTTTTCGGCGAGTATGATGAGCCGTCCCATCCCGTCGCTACAGTCGCGGATTTTACGCGCGACTAATTTCATTTCGTTGAGGTTAATATCCTTAACGAGGTCGGCGAGCATTCGGATGTCGCCGAGGAGATCGGACGCCGGCGCTGAAGGAGCCGGCGCCACTGAACGCGCTTGAGGCGCGGGCCCCTTACGCCGCGGTGGTTGTGCTGGCGTCGGCGCTATGGTCTCTTGGGCCGGTAGAGCGCGCGCGGGCGCGGGTTTGGTCGGGGCTGAGGGCGCGGGTTTGTTCGGCGCTGAGGGCGCAGGTTGACTTGGCGCGGAGGGCGCGGGTTGTGGCGGCGCAGAGGGCGCGAGTTGTGACGGCGCGGAGGTCGCGGTAGGGGCGGCCTTAGGTTGGGCTGGGTGCGCAGGGGGGCCCCGGCGTTGGCCCTGATGTGCTCCGCCGGCTCGGCGCGACTTACCCCCGCGGCGGCGACGGCGCGGAGCTCTCGGGCATCCGCGATAGTTCGCGGGATGTCCGAGCTCTCCGCACAGTACGCAACCGGGAGGGTCAGACGTCTCCGGCGTGCGGGAGCACTCGGGGGTGCCGTGGTCTCCGTGGCACTTGACGCACCTAGGCCGTGCGAAGCAGTTGCGGGCCGAGTGCCCGTACAGTTGGCAGCGGTGGCATTGACCCACCGTGCCGCGCTTGTGCGGGGCCTCTACGGAGAGGCCCGAAATCCTACACACTGATTTTGTATTGAAAACGGCCTTTCCCTCGGGGGAGAGGTCGAGTACGACTAACACGAGGTCGAAGGCCTCCTTCGAGCGGGGCTTGTAAAGGCGGTGGACTTCACGCGCCGGGAGGTTTTGCGACTTAAGGTCGCCGAGAATGAGCTCTTCCGGGAGCTCCTTGGGGAGGCCGCGGATGACCACGCGAAGCTGGCGCTCCTCCGGGAGCGCATAAGTGTGGAACCCTATGCGCTCCGAGCGTAGGAGCGCTGTGAGCTCCCGATGGTCAGCCGGGGTGGGGACCTGCACCTTAATGCCCTGTGCAGTGTTGCGGGCGGAAACAAATTTAATGCGGCGCGCGTCTAAGGCCCGAGAGACCCTGTCCCACGACGCTTTTTCTTGAATAAACACCGGCGGCGGTGTTTTGATTTTGTCGGCCTGAGGGGCCTGGGTGGCCTGTGAGGCAGGCGCTTTTTGTTCGGCCAGAGGGGCCGCGGGGGCTCCGGAGGCCTGAGGGGCCGCCTTCGTCGTTTTCGGGGGCGGGCTGGGCGTGTCGCCTTCCCTCGGGGTTTTCGCCCGCTTCCTCTTGACCACTAAGCGCCAATCGGCGCTCTTAGTGGGCAGGGCCGCTCTTTTTTTTTTTTTGGTTTCTGAGAGGCGAAATGAAACCCCCGCGGGCTACCCAGCCGGACTCTACGCCGACTGGGGAGTGTCGGACTCGAACCGACTAAACAAAACCCCTCTTTGCTGTTAGCCCTAGTGGCTTTTACAGCGTCACAGGTCGCGTTGGGGCGAGCGCTGAAGGCGCCCTGCCAGATGGTCGACCGCCTGAGGGTTCCTCCAGCCGAGGGATGCCTCGTATGGAGGGCGGACCTCGGGCTCAAGGCGTCGCCAGGGGAGCTTTCCGCACCTGCATGCATCTTAACGGGCTTCCTATTCGGGTGAGGGCCGGGCCTCTAGCGGACCCGGCCGGCGAGACGGCTGAGGGCCGGTTAGTGTGCCTAGTGTTCCGCGTGGCAGTTTACAATGTGGCTTAAGGCCCGCGTGTGTGCGTGTAGAGCTAAGTGATCGAGCTTCTAAACGTGAGACCCTACGGGTGTCGCGGGGGTCGTCCTCGCCTCCGCCGGTGGGGGCGGTGCGGTCGTAGTGTGTAGGTTGGCATGTTCGAGTTCGAACGTGTAATGTCGTCGTCGCTGTCGCCTAACACATGTCTAGGTCTACGATAGCGTTTGCGGACGCGGCGTTCGGGGGTGTACGATGACGCCCTGACCACTAAGGGATTCGCGTGTAAGGAAGAACGGTGAAAGAAGCGTTGGGACGCCTCTTTTAGATATTGAGTTATAGAGGGTAATTCTAGGTCGTAGTGCAGATCTACGTTGCGCACGTAAGGAGGGGCACCGGTGGCCCTGCGCATGAATCTATTCTGAATAACTTGGAGGGAGTTGATGTGAGAGCGCGCAGCGTGAGCGAATGCTACACTGGCGTACGTCATGATAGGCCTGACGCACGTCTTATATAAGGTAACTTTATGTCTGAGGGACATTTTGCTTTTAGCGCAAATGAGCATGTTGAGACGACCGAGGACGAACGCGGCGCGGTCGCGGACCGTTTTGATGTGTTGGCCGAAGGTCATGGCACTGTCAAGGGTGACTCCTAAGTATTTGACTTTCCTAGTCCAAGGGATATCCTGGCCGAAAAGTGTGATTGTTCTGAGAGTGTTAGCGCGGCGGGCGCGGCTGGTCGTCGTTCCCCTCGAGAAATACACGGCGGCGCTTTTCTCGGGGTTGACTTCGATTCTCCAAAGACGGAACCACTCGCCTAGGCTCGTGACCGCGACTTGGAGGAGTTGGGAGACTCTAAGGCGACTCCGGTCTGATGTGAACAGAGCGGTATCGTCCGCGAATAGGGCGAGCTCTACACCGGGGGTTTTGGGGACGTCGTTCGTGTAGAGCGAGTAGAGCGTGGGCGATAAAACGGAGCCCTGTGGGACGCCTGCCCTGATGGGGCGGGGAGAGGAGAGCACCCCTTCGACTCTATAGCGGAAGGAGCGGTCTGACAAAAAGTCCCGTACTATGCGTACGAGATCGTCAGGCACGCCGAGCCGGCGCAGCTTGTACACCAGCCCGGCGTGCCAGACTTTGTCGAACGCCTTCGCTACATCGAAGAAGAGGGCCCCCGTGCCTATAGTGCGACTCGGGCGGTTAAGGCCCTCCAGGATGTGTTCTGTGAGGCGGTGCACTTGTTGTATGCACGAGTGTTTGGCTCGAAAGCCAAATTGCTCGTCTATGAGGAGACCGGAGGTGTCTAAGTGGGCTTTGAGACGAGCCAGAAGGACCCGTTCGTAAATTTTCCCTAGCACGCTAAGGAGACTGATTGGGCGATAGCTATTGGGGCTACTGCGGGGTTTACCCGGTTTCGGGATTCCGATGACGATCGCTTCCTTCCAGGCGGCTGGAAAGACGCGGTTCGCCATGGCGGCATTGATAATGGCTGCTAAGAGCGCGAGAAGGCGCATCGAGAAAATTTTTACTACTCGGTTGGAGATGCCGTCTCTACCGGGGGCTTTTCTAGGTTTGAGAGCCTTGACAATGTCCTGAACTTCGTCAACCGTCGCGGGTCTGAGTTGGCAGGCGGCGGTCGCGGGCGGTAGGGAGCCTACTTCGCGATTGACCATGTCTAAATGATTCTGATCTACAGGCTGAGAGCTAGGTGAGCATTGGGCCTCCAGAGTGTCGGCCAAGAGTTCGGCTTTATCTACATCGTCGAAAGCTGTCTGTCCGTTCGGTTTCGTCAGGGGCGGCATTGTTTGGAACGTGTCCGATTTGAGAGATCGGGCCAACTTCCAGTAAGCCTGGTGCGTCGGCTCGATCTCTCGCATGAGATCGCTCCACCTGTTATCCCTAAGTTCGGAAATTCGGTATTTGACTTCGCGTTGGAGGGCGCGTAAGTTGCGTTTATTCGTTTCTGAGGGAAACGAGTCGTAAGCGCGGGTCGCGGCGTTCTTGGCTCTGATCAGCCGACGGATGTCTCCAGGGAGCTCCCAACGGCGGTCGTTCGCCGCCGGGACCTCACGGGAGCACGAGGAGACCGATTCGCGGATGTGGGCGGTGAGCGCGTCTATCGCCGCGGTCGCGTCCTCGGCGGAACGGATAACGTCCGGTATCGCGTTAAGCCGCGGCGAATTCTCAGAGTTTAGCGTTTCGTCTAAACTCTGCCAATCCGTCACGGTTTTTGTGAGCGTCCTAGTGTCTATCATAGGTCCTAGTTTTAGTAATACCGGCCTATGGTCAGAGTCTAACTCGTGTAACGCCTCTATTGAGTGCAGCGTTAGAGCTACGTTCTTTAGAAGCGCTATGTCGAGTACGTCCGGTCTGTGTGTTGTAACTCTGGGATAGTGGGTGGGCGTCATGGGGGCGATAACGTCAAAGTTAAGGACATCGGTTAGTTCGTCTCAAGCTCTGCCATTTCGCGAGGTGGTGTGCGAATTCCAGCGACGATGTTTAGCGTTGAGGTCGCCGGCGAGTATGACAGAGTCGTCTAAGTTTAGGAGGGCCTCTAGATCGCTTCTAATTAGCGCTTTACCGGGAGGGAGATAAACTGACGCGAGTGTGACAGGCGCGTGCCCCGTGAGGGCCACCCGGCACACCGACGCCTCTATGTTGGTGAGGGCGGGCGTATCGATCGGAATGCAGTGCAGGGACCTTCTGTAGTAGATAACAGTGCCGCCTTTGGGGGCGGGCACCCTATTGTTACGCACGATGTTAAGCCCGGAGAGGCCGGGGTCGCGATTTCTAGGTTTCAAAAAGGTTTCCTGCACTAACATTATATCTATTTGGTGGTCTCGCGTAAACTCGTGAAGAAGATCGCGTTGCCTGCGGAGTCCGTCCGCGTTAAAAAATGAGATTGAGAGCCCGCGCGGTTTGATGTGCGCGGAGGGAGTTGTCTCGTGGGTGCCCGGTTTTATAACCTACGAGGGGGCGCCGTGAAGCGGCTTAGGCTGTCCAGAAGGGACGCGTGTTCGGCAAGTATGATGAGCCGTCCCATCCCGTCGCTACAGTCGCGGATTTTACGCGCGACTAATTTAATTTCGTTAAGGTTGATTTCCTTAACGAGGTCGGCGAGCATTCGGATGTCGCCGAGGAGATCGGACGCCGGCGCTGAAGGAGCCGGCGCCGCTGGACGCGTTTGAGGCGCGGGCCCCTTACGCCGCGGTTGTTGTGCTGGCGTCGGCGCTATGGTCTCTCGGGCCGGTAGAGCGCGCGCGGGCGCGGATTTAGTCGACGCTGAGGGCGCGGGTTTGTTCGGCGCTGAGGGCGCAGGTTGGGTTGGCGCGGAGGGCGCGGGTTGTGGCGGCGCAGAAGGCGCAAGTTGTGACGGCGCGGAGGGCGCGGGTTTGGCTGGCGCAGAGGGCGCGGGCCGTGTGGGTCCGAAGGTCGCGGTAGGGGCGGCCTTAGGTTGGGCTGGGTGCGCAGGGGGGCCGCGGCTTTGGCCCTGATGTGCTCCGCCGGCTCGGCGCGACTTACCCCCACGGCGGCGACGGCGCGGAGCTCTCGGGCATCCGCGATAGTTCGCGGGATGTCCGAGCTCTCCGCACAGTACGCAACCGGGAGGGTCAGACGTCTCCGGCGTGCGGGAGCACTCGGGGGTGCCGTGGTCTCCGTGGCACTTGACGCACCTAGGCCGTGCGAAGCAGTTGCGGGCCGAGTGCCCGTACAATTGGCAGCGGTGGCATTGACCCACCGTGCCGCGCTTGTGCGGGGCCTCTACGGAGAGGCCGGAAATCCTACACACGGATTTTATGTGGAAAACGGCCTTTCCCTCGGGGGAGAGGTCGAGTACGACCAACACGAGGTCGAAGGCCTCCTTCGAGCGAGGCTTGTAAAGGCGGTGGACTTCACGCGCCGGGAGGTTTTGCGACTTAAGGTCGCCGAGAATGAGCTCTTCCGGGAGCTCCTTGGGGAGGCCGCGGATGACCACGCGAAGCTGGCGCTCCTCCGGGAGCGCATAAGTGTGGAAACCTATGCGCTCCGAGCGTAGGAGCGCTGTGAGCTCTCGATGGTCAGCCGGGGTGGGGACGTGCACCTTAATGCCCTGTGCAGTGTTGCGGGCGGAAACAAATTTTATGCGGCGCGCGTCTAAGGCCCGAGAGACCCTATCCCACGCCGCTTTTTCTTGAATAAACACCGGCGGCGGTGTTTTGATTTTGTCGGCCTGAGGGGCCTGGATGGCCTGTGAGGCAGGCGCTTTTTGTTCGGCCAGAGGGGCCGCGGGAGCTCCGGAGGCCTGAGGGGCCGCCTTCGTCGTTTTAGGGGGCGGGCTAGGCGTGTCGCCTTCCCTCGGGGAATTCGCCCGCTTCCTCTTGACCACTAAGCGCCAATCGGCGCTCTTAGTGGCCTTGTCCTCCGAAGAGGAGGGAAGCGCTATGTCCATTTCCTCTTCGGAGTCCGAAGCCTCCGTCGGGTCAGGGGAAGCGGGCGAATCGCTAACGGGGGCCGGCTTGGTTGGTTCGCGCGGCGGGGGCTTCACGACTGTAGCGGCGGCGGAAACAACGGCCGAGTAAGACGCGGGGGTGGGGCCGCGGGGCGCGGGTGTGACCCGGTGGTCCCACAGGTCTCGAATGTGGGAGTGTGATGACTCGAGTTGAGCCATCACGAACGCGCGGAATTCGGTGTCCGTCAGCGTGTCCATGGCGCTGGTAAAGCCGCCAAGTTGTGTGAGAGGACCTCCCTGCCGTGGATAGGCAGGGGGGAGAGTGCCTACTTTGTAGCCCTGGTCGTACTGTGCCTGTCTTATTGTGCACAGATGTGTACCTAACACCTAGGTCTTATATAAACTTCACTAACTTAACACTAACACTTAGCGATACGAGCGCGGCCGCGACGCGACGCGGTAGGCCGGTCGGCGCTGCAGGGAGCGCGGGCGCGACGCGACGCGAGCACACTATTAGTCACTACGCACGATGCGCAGTGAGTACAGCGATGGCAGCGCACGCGGGCGCGCGGAGAAATCGCAACGATTCGAGTTGGCGCGGCCGCGACGCGATAACCCGGTCAGCGCTACGGGGAGCGCAGGCGCGACGCGATAAACCGGTTGGCGCTACGGGGAGCGCAGGCGCGACGCGACACGAACACACTAATTCGCTACGCACGATGCGCAGCGAGTAGAGCGATGGCAGCGCAACGCGGGCGCGCGGAAACGGCACTGAGCACTGAGCACTGAGAGGCGAGGCGAGGCGAGCGAGCGAGCGACGCGTGCGTCTCGTACGGCGGCCGAGAGCAGACTGCAGGGCCGCTCACTGGTTCCCTGTTTCCTAAAGTACCAAACGATGTGTCCGCAACTAGCGCGGTCTGTAGCGATATCGATTCGGGCGCCCGGTCAGTAGCTCTATCTCTGGACTGTATCTATCTCTATCTGACCGGGCGTTCCCCGCTGCGGACACCTCTGATTGGTTACTTGTTGGGCAAGGAAAGCCAGTGGGCGGGTGAGTAAATGTGGTGAGTTTGTGTGATGTGTAAGTGTGTGAATGTGTGTATAAGCTCTCTTTATTAATATTCCCTTAATACTATTACATTTCTATATATCTATTTCTATATCTAACTATTAACTAGTAATACTATATAATTCTCTTTCCCTATTACAATATGTCTATATTAACACATATATCTATCTATTTCTTTATTATTAACATCTATTCCACTATCTTACCCTCAACATAGGTCTATACTTAATTAACTATCTGTACCTATTATTACTATTTCTTTATATATTACTTTTTATTTACATTTGCGTTATTATCTATAATCTAATTTTCTACGTCGCGAACACCATGTATAAAATATACCACATTTAGGAGCAGTCGTCTAGCCTATGGACTAGGAACCCTGAAATGTACTACAATTTTAAAACGAATTGAAAGCTTCTCTACCTATTATTATAGAACATATTTTGACTGATTAATCATCGGCACGGAGACACTGGTGGGTATAGGAAATGGTGTATCACACTCTTCACTCCCGGCCCATCTGTTTGTTTTGGCATGAGAAGAATAAATAGTAATACTTAAATAAATGTACGATTCTTACAATTGTAAATATGTTTACTTTTTACTTATAAGCTTACCGAACAAATAAAATGAAATGTAGTCTTATTATTTAATATAAAATATTTGATAGAAATAAATTTCGCTTTTCTTCTTATTTCTGAATGTTTCTACGTTTATTTTATACCTATTTATTGTTCTTGCTCAGACCGTTATTTACACTGTTCTATCTGATAATAACACACATACAAACAGCGCTTTTTCGCGAGTCATATGTTCGTTCGGATTTTCTCTTAAAATTTATGTAATGCGTTGTATTTCGCAACCTGATTAAGGTTCTGCGTCCTTTAGTTCTGAAGTACAGGGCGAATCACGTTCAAATCACGCATTTTTTAAAACATTCATATACTAGTGTTAGCCGACGGAAATGTCAAAGGGACTCGCGAAAATGTGTGAGGGAAATGATGAGATTTCAGGAAACGAAAGAAGTATGTAAGGACCGCGGCGCTTGGCGCCCCGTCCCCTCTGACTGCCCCGTTGGAGATACAGCGTGAAGATATTATGTGTTTATATACTATTACGAAATGTTTTAGTGTCTTTGACAAAATTAAATGCGACAGACTGACAAATTAACAGGCGAGCGGAAGTATGGATGATATTACAAGAACTCCATTTCCCTTTAAAAGGCATAGAACTCTAAACACGGAACGAAATTTTGTATGTATTATTTTGCGTGGCATTGCCATATGTAAGTATTCTACTTCAACCTCGTTTATTTATCACAGAAAATACTGCTATGTATTTCGTCATATTATCGTAGAATTTAAAAGATAATGTGTAAATCGCTATTTCATGCGTTGGCCGACTAAGTCAAAGTCAAATCAATTTATTCAAGAAATTACAAGGTAGTTTTGAACTTCAAATCTACTTTAGTGCGGTTCAAAGAGAAGAGATAAGAAAACCTGGACACTGAGAAGAACCGACAAGAAACTCAGCGAGGTATCATTTTTTCAACATCATTTTACAAAAGGCTTATTAAAATGCAATATTCAGAGCGCCAGTAAATTCATGTACAGATAAGATCATTTTCAGACTATTGTTTTATCTTCAATGAAATCGTTTATTTTATAGTATGATTGTCTAATCAGTGTACGTTTTATAACTAATCTAAATCTATTTTCTGTTAATTGAGTGACTTCTTGAGGAACTTTATTAAACGAATGCAGTTACCAAAAAATGAAACATTTAACTTATGTAATTTAAATTTTAGAATAACCAATTTATCACGACCTCGGGTTTCCATTCCACCAATATCGCCTTTCTTTATAAATAGATCTATATTTTTCCTCGTATACATAATAATTTCAAAGATGTATAAGGACGGCAAGGTGAGTACATCAATGTATTTCAAACGATTTCTTAGTGAATCTCTTGCATTCATGCTGTAAATGGCACGTTTCGCTCTTTTTTGTGAAATAAAAATGGAGAGTACATCAATGTCTTTAAAACGATCTCTTAGTGATTTCCGTATATTCATACTGTAGATGGCACGTATCGCTCGTTTCTTTTGTAAAATAAAAATGGAGTTAATATGCGCCGCTGATCCCCACAGCAAAAGGCCGTAGGACATTAGGCTATGAAAATATGCGAAGTACACCAGCCTAGCCGTATCCGCATCCGTCAATTGCCTAATGCGTCTAATGGCATATATCGCGGAACCGAGCTTACTAGCCAATGCCCCGACATGGTCCGCCCACTGCAATTTACTATCTACTGTTAAATCAAGAAAACTGGCAGACAACTAATTCTAATTGTTTCCTACCCAGTTCTATTTTATCACTAATACCCATATCGTTCATTGCAAATCATTTAGTGATTTGCCCAACTAAAGCTTTTTTTAAATATCATCTTTTGGCAATGACCTCGTTTGGATAAGACTTTATACGGTATTCAGCTATAGTCATGGAGCACTCAACCTATAGAACCGAAATATCGAATAATTCTACTCACCACTGCTCAGTTTAGTAGACTAGTTTAGTAGACATAATGGCTTCCTGTTGTATTCGGTGGTGTGACAAAAACAGCTACAATCAAACTATAAAACAGACACAATCTCATTTTATCAGTAAGTAACAATGAATATACAATTTTCAAATTGACATTCACTTTATCACAGTTCAAGTTAACTGAATATTCAATTAACATGCTCGATGACGTCTATGCATCTCGCTTTCACCGGTGCAACTTCTATTACGTTATCTCAAACTATTCATACGCACGTTCTTGTAATAGTGTGTGCGTAGACAACCAATCGAAACGCAATAACCGCAACAGTGTTCAAACAAAATAAATAACATTCCCACTCTATATGTTGAGTGCTTCATGGCTTTAGTACACGACGCGACGTTTGCGGACGTATTAGTAAATAAAAAAACCTGTTTTCAAACAAAAAAAACCGCATTATAATCGGTCCACTCGTTTAGGAGCTACGATGCCACAGACAGACACACAGACACACAGATACGTCAAACTTATAACACCCCTTCTTTTGCGTCGGGGGTTAAAAAGAGGATCGTGTGACTTGCATAAAACTTTGCTAACTTTGGCTCATAGATTGATTTAAACGCACTTTTTTCGTCTAATTAACATATTATACTACCATTTTTGTTAATTTTATACCAATCCGAGTCAGAGACAACGAGAGCTCGGAGGCAACGCAACGTAGTGGCGTAAAATGCAACGATTTTATTTATTTATTTTAACGATGCCCAGCAGATCACTTTGTGTTGAAGCATTTAGGTTGGAATGTAGACAACGTATTACTCTCAACAATTCACCCGATTTTTCATTACATACTTCATAGGCGCGTCATGATACAATGGATAGACAATAAGTCATTTCATGAATCCGTGTTGTTTCACAAAGTGCCCGTGTACGTAACGATCTGCCTAATTATTCTATAGTATAGTAACTATACGAAGAGCGAAGACACGTATACAATTAAAGCTTTGTATAGCTACATACGTTTGCACACACACATAACACGCATACCCATACATACACACACACATACATACATACATATTCTCGCGCTGTATCCCTGATGAGGTAGTCAACAGATGTCCTATTGCAATAAGTATAATTTTAATAATTTAATTTCTTTCTCGCAATTCGATGCTTCGGTGGTGGGAACCCATGCGCCTCGCCGGATGCCTAAGCACAGAATAGGTTCTGAAAATACACATGAATAATAACGTAGTTTGTGAACGTCTCATTCGCTTAAGTACGTTGCGTGGTATTAGCACCTACACGAGGACTTTTTATCCTTTTTTATTTACAACTAATGACCCTCGCCGACTTTTACGCATAGCTTTTGCCCGCGTCTTCAACCACGTCGATTTTAGAGTCGCTTGAAGTACTTTCTAAGCCTTTCTCGTAATGTGTCGAACGTAACCCATTTTGAGCCCAATGTCCTACTCAAGTTTATAAGTGACACACAGACTAACATCGATTGCTATATTGTATTCGCAACACCCACCAGCTGCATACAGTATTTTGTTCGAAGAGAATTTGAATTTCTTTTAATTCGCACTCGCATACCTCGGAAAGTGTGTTAATGATGATACTCAAGGAGATGAAAAAAGTATGTTAGGACGTGATGCTTTGCGCTCCATCCTTTCTGCTTACCCCGTTAGGTATACAGCATGAATTTATATATGAATGTGTAAATAATTTTACAGATAAACATGAAATAAACATATTTACATAAAATAAACAAATTAAGACTATGTATATGTGTAAAACAAAATGAACATGTAATGAGAACAAATAAATTATTATTATTATTATTATATTACGAATACTGTTTATCTAAGAATGATACATTTAAGTAAACACTTTTGCAAACATATTTTCCTTGTAATTACTTCCCGGAAGAGAAACTAAGGGTGAGTAATCTTTTCATCAAAAACACTTGAGTCAGACGTAGATGTATACGCTCCAAAGGCCCATATAAAATATACACGACACAATGAAATCAAATAGGCTAGATGAGTGCTTGATGATGCTATTTAATATATTGTATTAATTTAATGACACATTTTGAACACAATTGAGATAAAACTAATTGTCATTCACTGACAAAAACTGAGTTATTGGGTTTTAAACTTTAGTAGTGGGAACAGAGAGGGGATGAGCTAGAGAGAGATAGCGTTACATAGTTGTGACGTCGCAAGGTCGCAATGGCATTGCGGAGCGCTAGGAGTGATAGAGACGGCACTTATCCCCACTTGTTCACACTACTAAAGTTTAAAAGCAAATAACTCTTATGTATTTCATAGTATTTCGAATTTTCTTCACAGTTTTGTTTATAATTACTAAACCTATCTTTTAACTAAGTTGTTGAGAATTAATCACTTAGCCTATTATATCCATTGTGTGACCACAAACACCATTTGCGTGGATCATCCCATCCTACTGTCGGTTTTCTAAAACTATACTTACTACTTATTGACATATAAAACCATCTGTCTACCCCGTTACGGTTATAATATGAATATATACATATGCGTATTATACATATGTATATGATTCACTTTCAAACATTGTTTGTGTAGACTATTCGGTCGTTCATGTTCGATTTGGCGGGCCCCCCGACATTGCGAAAGTAGCTCTTTCTTCCCCCCTAGAAGTGCTTTGGGTACAGCACGAGTGGGGCTTCGATGCGCTTCGTAGAGATCTCGGAGCCCTTCGACACACCGCAGGAGTAAAATCGCCACATAACTCAGCCTCACCCCCAGGGGACTGGGTACTCTTGTGCAGCCACAGATTAATTAGTTACTAGCGTAGTGCAGGTATCTCCTGAGAATCGAAATATACGCTAGTATTTACTATGGGTATCACATAGCGAACTGCTGGACCATACCGAACCTCAACACCCAAACTGGAAGACGATTTAGAATAGAAATGTATTGAAACAGAAATTGCTTTAATGTTGGTAAACATAGTGATAAAAATGCTATTCAAAGTCAAAGTCAAATCAATTTATTCAAGTAAATTCGAATGCGAGGTATTTTTGAACGTCACGTCATCCATTGCCAGACACAGTATTGTGGTAACCACCTACCGAACATCTTTAAACTTAATAAAATGTAATTATACTATAAAAGTTATTGTACAAAAGCTGAATTTTATATACCATACGTTACTTGGGGAAATATGAGATGTTTTATTGGTAGCCAGACAGTTTTGACGTAGGTGCGAGTATGTGAAAACTCAGCTTTTATAAAATAACGAAGGACTGGCCGTCACGGGCTCTTGCTCTATAAAGGATATTTCACGACAACCTTTTTTTGTGTTTGATAGTATTTTTAACCATATACGGCCAAACATAAGTAAGAATTGTGTGCAATATATGTATGCTAGATATTAGGTTAGCTAGGTTGGTATAACATGTTGTCTGTAGTACGACAAAAAGTCAAATATTGGCTACACCGATGATTAAAAAATAAGAGAACTGACAGCGAATACGTAGAAAATAAGACTGCCTTATGCATAATGGAATTGACTACTCTCGGCCGGATAATTAGGGTTGTTACGTTGGGTATGAGATGCGGAGAGCATTTCGTTTAGTCACATATTTAGTACATAATAATAAAACGTGTTAATAAAACAAAATACACACGGATAAGTTATACATACGTACAAATCCTCTCGCTGTATCCCCAACGAGGTAGTCAGAGAGGACGGAGCGCCAAGCGTCGCGATCCCTACATACTTCTTTCGCTTCTTCAAATCTCAATTCTCCTCACACATTTTCGCCTAGGTATGCGAGTGTTTTTGACATTTCCGTCGGCTAACACTCTAGCTATTTGATCTTCATAAGTCAGCCTTGGTCTCTCTTAGCCTCTTTTACCACACATTTTCTCTCTATAGATTTTCTTCGTCAGTCTTTCATCACTCATTCTTTCCATGTGCCCGAACCATCTTAGCATTCCTTTCTTCATTTTTTCAACAACACAGTCGTGCAACCCTGTCATACTGCGTATCTCTTTATTGCTTATTTTGTCTGCAAGGGTGACACCGCACATGTTTCATCATATTTTAGTATTGTCGTATTTATCACAAGGGCTTAAATAAATTATGTCGGACCAATCATGATGGGTATCAATTCAAAAGCGTGAAAAGACCATTCATATGTAACTCTTACAATACACGGGGCAAAAATGTGACATAGAGCAATATTCTAATACTAAAAAGCCTCGTGGACACATTTCAAAATTCTTTTTGCTAGCTATTGTTAATATTCTTGATCGAATTTTACAACCATGAAAAATAAATAGATGGCAATACCGTCTTTTGTGAGGTTGCTAATAAACTAAAATTTATTCCTGATTTGACAGTTGGTATTTTCGAACGGTACTTTTAAAAAATTTTATTAAAAAAAATTAAACCGCCTTCAAAAAAAACACTGAAAAGTATAAAATAACTATCCTTTACTAATCAGAACCCAAGTACAATTAAAATAACTTTACAAATACGATACACATACCTATATAACTAAATTTTACAGTTACTGAAGTCGGTGCCAAGCCCACCAAACTAATAGATTTTCTGTTGTTGCAAATTGATTTGGCACCGACTTCAATAACTGTCAAATTTAATTATATAGGTATGTGTATCGTATTTATAAAGTTATTTTAATTGTACTTGAGTTTTGATTAGTAAAGGATAGTTATTTTATACTTTAAAGTGTTTTTTTGAAGGCGGTTTAATTTTTTTTAACAAAAATTTTTTATTTCTCCCTTTTGAGTGGTCTTGACCTAAATAAATATCTAGGGCAGGTCTGCAATTAACTTCATTCTAATTCCGGAGCGCAACGATATACTAGAGAATCATCAATATAAATAAAGGTTATAACCAGGTCGTGTTATTTAGTGCATCTTCGAAGTCCAAGCTCCAATATCGGTGAAATTTAAATGGGACCACCTCTGAAATATTACCTACCAAACGTAAATAGAATTTTAGAAATTGGTTCATAAATGACGGAGTTATGAGGTAACAAACATACAAAAAAAAAAACAACATACAGACGAACTGAGAACCTCCTCCTTTTTTTGAGTCGGTTAAATATGGGCACTCGAGAATTACACGAGCTAGTGAAAGCATGTCTTTTCATTAGATCTTAAGTTCTATGTTTCCACTCACGTCGATGTCCTAGAACATTGTTTCTCAACCATTTTTATGTCGCAACTCACGAAAAAGCCAAAAAGTTAAGTATGAAGTCTTGCGACCCCTTCACTACAAAATTATAATTATAATATTATTTTAATTATAGCCGACAGATATGTCGCACTTGGCGCAGTTTTGATGTTTTGTCTGGTATAAATGCGAGGAGTCTAAAGAAAATATGCTATTTTGCAAATCAATCCCTGGTTGAGCATCCGTCGAAGGACTTTTTAACGTATTCATTCAGCAACACAAAACGAAAACTTGGACTGGAATAAATGCATTGCAGTGTGTAGTGATAGTAATGTGTGCCGCATGTGGAATGGATGCACTGCTCTCTCACGGACATGCGCTTGTCGCAAAAAAGATGCCGAACAATTTACAAAATGTCTTATCACAAGCTGATATAATTGTTAATTTTATTAAAAGCCAACCGTTGCTAACTAGATTGCATTCCTCATTCTGCGAAGAAATGAGTGTCAAGAACAATTCACTGCTTTTCCATACTGAAGTGAGATAGCTGTCGCTTGAATTTTTGAATTGCGGGATGAATTAAAAAACTTTTTTTACGAATAAAAACGGTTCATTTTTAGAATTTTTACAAGATAAAGAATCTTTATTCCTCAACAGAAATACTTATATTTTTATATTGGAATAACTTAAATACGAGTTTACAAGGCCGTAACAAAAACATTTTACTTGTAACAGATAAAGTCAGTGCCTTTATCAAGACGTTTAGTATTTAGATTATACGCCGTGAAAAACGAAATTTTGATGCATTTACTTCTGATTATACATACATACATATCCTGACGCTGTATCCCTAACGGGGTAGTCAGAGAGGACGAAGCGCCAAGCGTCTTATATATAGACATACTTCTGATTATATTAACAGTTTATTTAAAAAATTCAGTTATTGACCGCTTGTTAGAGAGCATGAAAACGCATAGAGGTGAATTAAAGATTCAGTTACTAGAATTTTTTCCAAATGACAACAATGATTTCTTGAAGAGATGGGTTCTCAACCCATTTAATGAAAATATTGTTGCAGCTGCCAAGTTAGGAACTGAGACTCACAATTAACTTATTGAACTATCAACTGATAAAACTTCACAATTGGAATTTTTATCTCAAGATTTAGATACATTTTGGTCTGCACGACGACGTGAGTACGGAAGCCTAGGAACGGAAGCTTTGAAACATCGATACCCTTTGCTACTTCTTACCTGTGCGAAAGAGGTTTCTCGTCTATGGTAGCTTTGAAAACTAAATACAGAAATCGTCTATTATCACTCAAAAATAATTTACTTATGAGTGTTTGTAAAGACAATCCACGCGTTTAACTGAGAAACAAAGCCAACCATCGCATTAATTAATTAATGTTCATGATTAATCATTGTAATTAAACAAAGTAAGCTATAAGTTGATTTCTTCATGTTATTATTACATGGCAATATTTAGTTTTATAACACCACACTAAAATTCATTGATGCAAACGAATCTTTTGTATAAAAGTCTTATTTTTCTTCACAGACTGCGACCCCTTTTAATACCAAACGCGACCCCCCCAAGGGTCGCGACCCCCAGGTTGAGAAACTAGGTCCTAGAAGAACGAAAAGCTTTTATTTTGCATATAAAACTGTAAATAATTTATTATATGAGAAATCGTTTTATCTAATCCATTTTTTATTTTTTACGAATCAAAGGCCCATATTCCTGAACGAAACTCAAGTGTCAATATCCGCTTGAAAATATTTAGAAAGGTACGCCGCTGTTCATCGCATGTAGCGACATCTCTTTCTAACTATGCTCTGTCAGAGATTCACACTTGAATTCTGGAATATGGGCCTAAATGTATTAAAATATTTATTAATATTTGCGATTTTAGGTATACTAGCAATATAAAGTATTAATATCGCTCTCAACCCACAAGTGTCCATTAGACACTACGCGTAATAACGTCAGTATTCTAAGGTACTTGCAAAGTTATTTATTCCCCATTACTGAGAATTGTTGTTTACATTACATCGAGTGTATGTTTAGTAATTTTATAACAGCGCTAAAGACATTTTTGAGTATAATACACATGATAACACTGTCGATCGCGTGCTCTCGTATTTTCTGGCTGGGAGCAAAAAGTGAGTGTGAGCGACATTTTGTTTGTCGTTTCAAAATTAAAAATGAGTGTTCGGCAAGGATCGATTTTGAGACCTTTTCTGTTTTTGGTTTACATTCATGATCTTATGAACTTATGCGAAACAGTATTATTTGCTCACGACACTTCTTCGTTATTTGAACTGGACAGAAAGGACCTAGATATTACACAGATTGTGTGACTCCAAACTAAGCAGTAAGCTTCTACTATGGGTACGACACAACGAACTCTGGGGAACTCTTGGAGTCTGGGTGTTCCCAGTAACACCCAGACTCCAAGCCAATTTAGAAAAGTTGGTTTGCATAAATTGACCTGACCGGGGATCGAACTCGGGACCCTAGCTTGGAAAGCAGATGCATATGCCACTGCGCCAACGGGCCAGTCAAATAGTAAAATAGTAGATAATAAGTTGCAATGAGCGAACTATATTGAAATTTTGGCGAGTAAGCTCGTTGCCGCGATATATGCCAGACGCATTAGACAATTGAAAGATGTAAATACAGATAATCTGGTATATTTTACATATTTCCACAGCCTAATGTCCTAAGGCCTTTTGCTGCGGGGATCAGCGGCGCATATCGACTGAATCTTTATTTCACAAAATAAATAAATATGTACCATCCACAGTATGAATGCACGAGAATCAATAATAGATAACTTTAAAGACATTGATATGCTCACCTTGCCGTAAGACGAAAAGTATAGATCTGTTTAAAAAGAAAGGCGATATTAATGGCATGCAAACCCTAGGTCGTAATTAATTGGATATTCCAAAATTTAAATTAGGATTGTCAAATGTTTCATTTTTGGGTAACTGCATTCGTTTTTATAATGGAGTTCCTCATGAAGTTACTCAATTAACAGATAATATATTAAGATTAGTAATAAAACGTACATTGATTAGACAATCATACTATAAAATAAACGATTTCGTTAACGACGAAACGAATAGACTGGAAATAATCTACTCTGCCGCCCATGCATTTACATATTTTTGAATATTGTACTTCAATAAACTTATTTTAAAATAATGTCGAAGAAACGATATCTGACTGAGTTTCTTGTCGGTTGTTCTAGTACCGAGATCAAATCATTCAAGTTATTGAATCGATGAACGATACGATTGGTCAAATGTGATTGCCATCGTCAATACTTTGAAATGATTGCAATCAAATGAGCGAACTAGTCTGTATAAATTATTACGTGCCTATTAGTATAAATTAGCATAATTGTTACGTGAGCATCGAAAATTGTCGTACCTATTTTAATATTTATTATAGAATAAAAAAAATATATATATAAGGAGAGGAATGAAATATGTCATTCCGAAAGTACTGTGCGGTAGATGTGCACAAAGAAAAATTATTCGTATATTTAGTGGCTAAAACGGTTATAATGAAGTGAATTCACACCTGATTTTTTTCTAAATGATTTCACGTTATTCGCGTCTTTACAAACATAATTGGTCGGATTTCGGTCGCAAACGACACTAATTGCGTGAAATCTTTTACACCTCTGATTTCGAAATTCCCCAAAATTGTTATTTTATTTCGTCGTCGAGGTATTATCGGTTTCTATCTACACGTGTTCTTTTTGAAACTTCAGTCGTTTTGACTTTAAGTACACTTTTGCTTATTTGGATGAAATATTCTGAATTCGTATTTAATATTTCGCTTCGCTAGAAAATATGTTATGCTAAATAAAGTGGCAAGTCAGACGACATCATTATTGTATTTACAGGTGAAGAACTGATCTTTTAAACTTTAAATATATATATAATATTTTTATAACTCATAACAAAATAATTGGCAGTCGCAAATCGAGGAAGAAATAGAATATTTCAAAAGTTTCTCTAACATATTACAAAATATTTATATTTATATTTTGTAAAAGCGGCCGGTGAATATCCCCATGTGTATAAAATTATGGTGCCTTTAACTACTAAATGTAGGTATTAAATATCACTATTTTCATATTTTCTTTGGATGTGTCGAAATAAGATGGTTGTTTATTCATTCTATATTAACCCTTATCAGGATTCTAGTTGTGATATAACGGTAGAATGATGTTATTTAACTAAATGGACCAATAACTACCTTTAAGCAGTCGGTTAAAAACGGTTATTTATCCGAGATGCTTATTGGTTACTAACCGATTTTAACGAAAAGAAACCATTAACCGCCGAATGGTTAAAGACGTTAATAGCTAACTTTATATTTATAACTCACCCCCAATAATACTGATAAAGAACAATTTAAACATGATAATATCATCCATGTAGCAGACGAACCAGAAAAGTTTTGACGGTGTAAATATGAAACTCTCAAAGAGAGTCCCATACTTACGCCCCTTCAAGTTCTCGGTATTCTCGGTTCTCGGTCAAGTACTGACCGCGGCACTACCGAGAATCTGTGAAATTAATTTGTGATATCTCTTTAATTTGGGATTTTGTAATAAGGCCACGCGTAGCTGTGGCTCAGTAAGTATTATTCGTGAGTTATAATCCTGAGCTTATACAAAAATCTCATAGAGAAAAGTACTTTCAGTTTTTCCCCAATTTTTCCATTTTCTGGCCAACTTTTCCAATGTTTCTTCCCACAAAAACCTTATTCGGACTGTTATGAATATGTAAAAAACAAATTTGCCAAATTGATCTAGCCGTACTCAAGGTTTGCGTTTAGCAACGAATAATATTTCATTTTCATTTAAATATATTAATTTGTGATATCTCTAATTTTTGATGTAATATTAATAGTTATAATGTACTCGGTAACAAAGGAACAGTTTCGTTATTGTCTCTTTTGAATCAAGATATTATTGAGGCTGAATATCCGGAGTCGTTGAGCAGCCGACATGTAAGTACATAGTGAACGGACACAATAAACAATATGTAAAGAAAGTTTGGACTATACATGAAAATACAAAATAATCCTCTCTTTGTACTAAAAAGATGAAAACATTCGTCTACGTACCTGTAAAAACCTTTATTTTAAATGCTTTAGTAAAATATATTACATATCTACCCGTGCCCCACGGTTTAACCCGCGATAATTTACTATAGTGACGCACAATTGCACTCCCCTCAAACCAAATAAACCTTACCGAACTCCTCAACTTCGGTGCGTGAGAATGGCGAGTCTTGCGCGCGTAAACAGACATTCTGGACCCAAATTCTATCGAAAATGCAGTTCAGTATACTTACAAAGATTTCAATATTACATGAGAATTCTGAAAATTTGTTCCTTATTAGAGGTATCGATCATTTGGAAGTATTCACCTTTGACACATATACACTTTTTTATTAATTTAAACCTCTTGGCAAATACCGATGATCTTCGATACTCGGAGTGTTGTCAAGGGGATCTCCTACGATATACACCGGATCTGCGCTGTGCCGAAGCACGTATTAACGGGGAAAGAACACTCACCAACACCCTCTTAGCGCTTCGACAGAGCAGATCGCACGCGCTGTCGTCTTTCTTGCCGTCGCATGGATGAGCAACTTGACCTCCCACTCCGATCGGCCGCAGATTCGCCCCTTAGTCGCCTCTTAGGACCAGCTAAGAACACTGTACATTACACAGATACAGGTGTTACTTTACTGGAAATCTATTTCAAGTGATGAATTCTTCTAGTTTTAGCTATTTTCTGCCCGAAATCTCAAACTTTTTATCTCTCAACTCTACAAGTCTTAAACGTCGCAATTTACAAGTTTCAGATTTGGGTGGGTGTTTGGGTGAAATATAACTAAAGACTATAAGAATTCATCGCATGAGAACACCGTAGTTTTAATCTCTGGCCCCGGCTACAAACCTATTGTAACAAGTCTTCTATTTGCTAGCGTAGGAGAAACTTGAACACTGAATTTATTTATAAACTTTTAAACTTTCGCGTTGCATTATAAATTCTCTAAAACCCCCCACCGATGCAACTGGTGCAACGATGCAGACCACGGCCGATGCAACTCGGCCGAAACGTGAAGCGAAAATAAAAGGTAATCGCGTTAATTTCCCATGTTTTTAGATACTGAATTTATTTGTTTAAATAACTTTGCGCATGGTCACATACTAGATTGGCATTTTAATGACATCGCTGTCATATTCATTTACTAACCTGACCACCACTGCTTCTTCTTAGTAGTTAGAAATTATGAATAAATATTATATCATGAACTTTTCAGACACGTACGCCCATTTAACAACTCCGTATGGCACCAGAACACCTCATTCGCAAGCTGTCCGTATGAGTACCACAAGTGAATCACTCGGAAACAACAAGCCGTTCACTTGCTTCTAATGTGCCAGTCGTAAATAGACTCCGCACCACAAATTCTGGACAATTCGCTGACCACGCGGCGTTCACGCGTCGTCGCCTGGTCGACCACCCGTTGACAACAAGTATAAGCCGAGCGATGAAATGATGCCGTTGAGTGCGTTGTAGTGAATAAACGCTGAACTTTGACCTATCGCGACTTGCCTACTCACTGGTTAAAATTCTGTCTACATGAAGCTAGTTGCTAGCTTGCTGGCATAATTGTACTGAGCTGACTTTATTTACTAAACCTCGTGTCACTGGGGCATTAGTCTCTCCATGTTGTTACACGTGTAACATTTTGTAAGTTTTCTTTTCATAAAAACGAAGTCATTTTATATTTAATGAATATTAATATCATAATTATTCACTATTATTGATATTTCTTAATATTCACACTAGCTCTGTAATATCGTATTCACAATATTACAAAGCCCGTAATGTAGCTTCATGAAACGTGACAAATTTATTGCGTATTAACGGAGTAGTTCCTTTCATAGACTGTGCTCGCTTATTAAAGATTATTATCACTTATTTATAATATTATGTAAGTTTGTGCCAATTTTATTGTACAGTAGTGAGTTCTGGATATGTCTGAAATAGAGTGGAAGTTAAGATGAATGAGATGAAAACGCAATATCTAAGAAATATGTGAGTTGTCATCCTCGCATTGAGGTAATACGCAATATGTTTGGGTTGGATAAAAATATTATTGCGAAAATGAAGAAAGGGAACCGTCACGTTGAAGGGAAAGCTGATAGCGGCCTGCCAGATCATTGACAGCCTTTGGATTCCTCCAGCCAAGGGGAACTTCGTATGAAGGATGGATTATCAGGGCGTTGCTAGGCATATCCACTTTTGCGTGCATACTAGTGGCTTCCTACTCCAAGGTATGGCCCAGGCCTCAAGAGGAGCAGGTTAGCAGAGTGGCTGAAGGACATTTGCGTGTCCAGTGTTTGTATGGAAAGTTTACAATGTAGATTACGGCCCAAGTGTGTAGCACGATGCTATCATGCTTCTAAGAGTAAGCCCCTAGGGGTGCCACAGAACACGTCCTCGCCTCCGCCGGTGAAGACGGTATTGTTGTATCTGGGCATATTCATGTTAGAACGGGAACATCGGGCACGGAGATTTCGCTGACCACTAGGGGATTCGAGTGAAGGGAGGTACGGAAAAGAACCGTTTTAAACTCATTTTGAGTGCATTTAGTAGGCAACTCTAGATCGTAATGCAAGTCTGCCTTAGTCAAGTGCCAAGGGACGTTGGTTACCCTGCAAATAAATGTGATGAGAGAACGAGTAATGAGAGAAAATAAAATGAAATTTATTGTGTCATCCTTGCGGACAAAATAAACAATGTAGAGATGCGCAGTATGACAAGGTTGCACGCCAGTGTTATTGTAAAAATGAAGAAAGGAATGCTTGCATGGTTCGCGCACGTAGAAACAATGAATGATGGACTATTGACGATGAAAGTCTACAGAGCGAAAGTGAGAGGTATTAGCAGAACGCCAACGATGACCAAGGTTGTCTTATTAAAAACAAACAGAGTATTATCTGACAAAAATGTCGAAAACAATCGCATATCTGTACGAACATATTTGAGAACAATGATGGGATTTGAGGAGGCGAAAGAAGGTATGTAAGGACCGCGGAGCTTGATTCTGTGTCCTTTCTTTCCTCAGGATACAGCGTTACAATATGTATGTATGTAATTTAATTAAGACGTACTAGTTCAATTCCTCAGCTTTCTACTTAGGTCCTGCTTCTGTGTTAGTACTTTCAATTATTTATGAATATTATACGTAATTCGACGTCTGGAGCTACCAAAAAATGTCATTACTTAACTTATATTTGAATTAAATTGATCCACGGATAAAATTGATTGGTGGTTCAATGGAATTTATTGACAATGTAAGTAGCTCCTTATCTATATAGATTCTAATTCATTTGTTCCGGTGGCTGATAGATGTTGGTGCAGATTCGCGGCTTCTGACTTGGTGCTGAAGGCTCAATAGTAATAAATTAGAGTTTCCGCAAAGTGCTTTAACCTACACTTATGTCAATTCACACATGCCGTAATTCGAACTAATCTGAGACCTTATTTTATTTAATCGCGAATGACATCGTTTTGTGGTCTGGTTACAATACATAGACATAGACATACATTTATTTGCAACTTTTACAAAGCATTCCATTAAAATAATAAAATGAAAAACTATAATTAGATAATATTAGTACAATCACCTACTATTAAATTGCAAAAAGGTCATAGTTCAACATTATGCGGGTTCATAGAACCTGCGCTAGTCTTCCGCTAGGCCCTTTGGACAACAACATTGACAGTACATATAATGTATTATAATAGATTGCAGACGTGAACAAATATATAGTACTGAAAGTGAAAAAGAATTGGCTGAAACTGATTATTAAATTACAATAATGTTACTTACAATAATGTAATAATGTCATTTGGTAAAGAAATTATAGCATATCAGATTACATTACAAACTATAAATTAAATCAAAACATAAATTGGAATAATTTGTTAATTTAAATCAATTCATAAATTAAAAAGAAATAATTAATTACAATTAATTACGATAATATAAATTATTAGAAATCAAAATAATGCAATAAATAATTCCTCTATCTTACTCACTATACAATTAGATAGCGATAGATATAAAAAGTTCCACAATGCGTAAAAAGATGTCTGAGTAATCATTCAAAAAAAAAATCCAACTTAAAGCAAGTAATCCTAATGCATATTATTTTAAATAGCACTAGTATCGTGACTAAGAAATTCTTGTACCTTTTGCCAGTCTAACAAAAATTTTTTTTAATTTTATTTGAATGTTTGAAAACCTTGCAGGTTCCTTATCGGTGGCGGGATATTGTTCCAACATTTTGTTACAGCATATCGGAAACTGCCTTCAAAAGCCACTGTTTCATGTCGCTGCACTGTGACGAAAGCTGCAGCGAGCATTGTCGACGTACGCGAGATCTAGATCCACAGAGGCCTTCGAGTTTACAGTATAAATAAGCAGGAGCTTTATGCTTCAACACATCAAAAAGCAGACAAGCTAAATGAAGTTTTCGTCTGTATTACATTTTCAGTACGGAATGTGCATTTAAGTATGGAGTTACGTGAGCTCTTCGTGGAATATCAAAACAGAATCGAGCATACGAATTCTGCACTCGCTGTATTAGGCGTTTAGTCCTTTCATATAAACGAGGGTAATACAATACGTTGCACCAGAACGCACACCAGTATACATACTTAAATACGAACTAAGAACAATGAAGCCAGTACGGTTTCAGCGTTCTTATCGCTCAAGCCATCTCTTCCAGACAACTATTGGCTAAAGAAACAGTAAAAACATCTGAGGAATAAGGCGAAACTGATATTCAAATTTATGAATGCTTAAAATAAATACACACACTGAACTGGCTAATGGATACAGTTCCATTTAGGGTCCGACCTGAACTAGTTTTCACAATCCAAACCGATTTTTCATTTCTAACTCAGTTCGGTCGTAATCGAAGCTGAAACTAATATATATATGAAGTAGAATAAAGATCTGTTTAAAAAGAAAGGCGATATTAATGGTATGGAAACTCGAGGTCGTGATACATTAGTTGTTCAAAAATTCAAATTAATTTAGTCAAATGTTTCATTTTTGGGTAACTGCATCCGTTTTTATAACAAAGTTCCACAAGAAGTTACTCAATTAACAGATAATAAATTTAGATTGGCTATAAAACATACATTGATTAGATAATCATACTATAAAATAAACGCTTTCATTGAAGATAAAACGATAGTCTGGAAATATTGTATTTTAATAAACCTTTTGTAAAATGAAAATGAAAAAATGATATCTGACTGAATTTCTTGTCGCTTTTTCTTAGAATCCAGGTTTTCTATTTGAACCAAACTAAACTAGATCTCTTTCAAAAAAACTTGTAATTAGGTTTACTTTAATAAATGTATTTGTTTATTTATTTATTACGGTTTGTCTACAACTATTGCATTATTACATGCATATAAATTACATTAAAAATACAGTATGATTAAAATTGAATGTAAAGTTATTTACAGACAAACACTGCATGCATATTTACACGTTTATATATGGGTATATCTACATATTATTTATAGTACTTATAATATAATGTTTTTAAACTTTCACGACTTGTACACATCTTACATCTTACAAAATTGATTTGACTTTGACTTTGAAGCTACCTTTAAATAATTGTTTTGTACGTAGCGATTTGTAATTGCGTCGTAAAAGCCTCACCTTACCTACTTACGATGTGCTGATAAACAACAAATTAATGCAGCAGGTTGCACAGCAAGCTGTATTCATTTGTTTATTTTATTTTTGTTTCTTTGAGTTCATTATTTCTGTATCATGAGCAGAAGATTCATTCAGGGGTTCCGATTTGCGGGATCCCGATCGCTTTTCAGTCCCGATATGTTTTGGGTTAAATTTTCTTGATTCCAAGGTTTTCGGGATTGATATCGTTTTTAAGACATCGCGAATGAGCTTGCTTTTTTATAATTTTGTATGATTTTATAATTTTTTATAATTGATTTTTTATAATAATAATGCGCCCCAAACAATATACACATCCATCATCTGGTCGCAAACTACGGCATTCCTTGCGCTATGAGAACCAGACGACGACTACTAAGGGTGTCTCCCGGTACACCCAGACACAAGACAATGTCTAGAAAAGTACGTTTCCTAAATTGACCCGAACGGGAATCGAACCCGGAACCTTTCGCGCTTGGACGCAACGTCTAAACTACTGTGCCGTCGAGGTCGCCATTTTAATGTAAGCAAGCTCACTGGGTTAATTTTGCGATGCTTTCTTGGAATAAAACTTCTTGTATATTGAACTAAAATGATAGGCAAGTAATTCTCACTGGGTTCTTAGGGATGCTTCTTTGCGATAAAATATTTGTAGTTTCAGTAAAAATGACAGGCAAGTAAACTCGCTGGGTAACTTGGAGATGCTTACTTGCAATCAAAAAGCTTGTATTTTAAATTAAAATGTTAACCAAGCAAGCGCACAAGTTATGTGGTAATGCATGCTTGATATTAAATTATTTTTATGTTATTTTTCTTTGAAATGCCAGATATGTCACTGGGGCAAAGATAGCTTGGATGTCGATTTTTGTCAAAATTTTGATTTGTTGATAAAAGAGTTGATTTCTAGTTGATTGACTAAAAATAATCCCGAAATCTCGGACTTAAAAACAAAGGACGGAGTCGAATTCCTTATCGTGAGTAGTCTCTTCAACTGAAGAAAAAAAACGAAGGAAGGGAAACACACCCGCCTGACCACTCAGTTTTGTATCAAGCACACTCTCGGCACGTGTGTGCTAGAGACGCTGCAATGCTTTGTTCGATAAGTGGGAGTTTAATGCATTTGGTTTGATTTCAAATGCCTAATGCATTTGAAAGGTCTAGCCCAACCATTCCCAAAGTGGGCGATAACGCCCCCTTGTGAGCGCTGCAGGCCTAAAGGGGGGCGGTAAGAGACCCAGAAAAAAAATGGGGGCGTTGTGTAGAGGCCTGGGGGGTGATTTGTAATTTCATTTAGCTAGGAGGCATCTTAGACAACGACTGCATGAGCTCTCGACTCAGTAGACAAAATAAGTTTGGGAACCAGTGGTCTAGCCTATGACCTCTCTAGTTATTTTTAACCGACTTCAAAAAAGGAGGAGGTTCTCAATTCGATTGTATGTTGTTTTCTTTTTTTGTATGTTTGTTACCTCATAACTCCGTCATGATTCTCTTGTATATCGTTACGCTCCGGAATTAATTGCAAACCTGCCCTAGATATTTAAGTCAAGATCACTCAAAAGGGAGAAATTAAAAAAAATTGATGAAAAAAAATTAAACCGCCTTCAAAAAAAACATTGAAAAGTACAAAATAACTATCCTTTATTAATCGAAACGTAAGTACAATTAAAATAACTTTATAAATACGATACACATACCTACATAATTAAATTTGACCGTTATTGAAGTCGGTGCCAAATCAATATGCAACAACAGAAAGTCTATTAGTTTGATAGGCTTGGCACCGACGTCAGTAACTGTCAAATTTAATTATATAGGTATGTTGTCACCTCCAGCTCCTTAGGGGAGCTTGAGGGAGCAAAATAAGTATATTAAGAAAAAATAAGATAAAAAAATTCAATTAAAAAAAATAATTAAGTCAAGGCAAAAAATAGTTACATTTATTTTAAGAAATAATTAAGTCATAATTTGGAAAAAATAATCGGGTCGTGGATCAGGCTAGCGATGAGTTTAGATCTACTGCGGTCACCGTCCTTTCGCGGCACCGTACTCCCCTTGTCCACCTAATCTGGGCCTGGCCGGATGTTGCAACCCGTACAGCCGCGCTGTAGGTAGATTGTTGTTGCTTGTTGGTTGGTAATACATGTTGGTGTTTGCGATGTAAGTAGAAGGGGCAGAGTCCAATCCCAACGGAGTTCCTGGAACGTGCGTGGATCGAGTTATCATGAGTACTTTCTTCGTTCTGCACTGCCATAGCCGATTATCATATATACAAGGGGGTAGGTTTACAATTAGCAACGAAGCAAACTGGTTGATGCGGCAGTCCAGATAATGAAAATTAGCAGAAATTTACAACAGGAGATACAAAGCATTATGTAAGAATAAACAGTGAATGATATTATACAAGTTTAAAATTTTGTGAAAACAAAATGACGGTTTGCCACCAGTATGATTTAAATAATTTAAAATTATGAGATATTCGGCATGAACTAGTTCTATATATAATCTAGATACATTTATTTAGCATTTAAGTTTTAAATCAAACAGCAATAAACATGAAGATGCTAAAAAAAACAAACCTACAATGTATGAAGCCAAACAATGATTATTAATATAGTGAAAAGTAGGTATGCACAATGCAACAACTTACCCGGTACGGGATCACACTCGATTCACAATTATATTGTATTATTTAGAATTTTACGCTATTATAAATTTAGAAAGATTGTCTCCAAAACGATAGTACGTTGGAGAAAATTACAAATATTAGGTATACTCGTATTATAATAGCTGAATAGTTTTTCTTTTAATATTTGTACTAAGAACAACTAAGACGAGTGAGAGCTGGTGAGTGAAAAAAACAATTTTAGCAGAATGAATGTTATTCGTTCTCTTCGAGAATGAATGTTACGAACGCATCGCGGTGTAGCTACCGTGCGTCTATTGTTCGAATTCACTATATAAAACTTTTATTAATAAATTCAGAATCTGTCTGTATATTGATTTTTTGTATTATATGTTTGTAAATAATGTAATTTTGTTTTAATATTGTTATTAATTAGTTATAGACAACATTTCAAGGATAACAAATTAATTATTTTTGGAAAACATATTTTATTTAGCATAAAAAATTTAATTCGCAATCACGAATTCAAAACACCGTTCCTACAAAATAGTGTTACGTTACAATGTGTATCGTATTTATAAAGTTATTTTAATTGTACTTAGGTTTTGTATTTTCTACTTTTCAGTGTTTTTTTTTTGAAGGCGCTTTAACTATTTTTCATATTTTTTTTTTAACAATCTATTTGACACCGTTGTTATTATATTTGCTTTGATGACTTTAACTTTTACATCGAATTATGAGAAATATGTATTAGTCATTTGTGCTGTGATTAGTAGGTTGTTATGCATAGATCATAACATGAGACTCGACAAATGTGATTTGCTACGCTTTGGCCTGTTATTATGAATAACTATAATTTCTATTGGTCAATCATGCTCAAACTCGTGGAACGTGCATCCAGCACTCAGTGTCACTCGCAACTACAAGACCACGATGGCCAGTAATTGTCGTATAAATAAGCTAGCGGCTACACGCGTACGATTTTTGTCAATGAGAACAAATTTTTAACAGATTTCAAAAAAAGGAGGAGGTTTTGTGTTTATCTGTATGTATTTTTTTATGTATCGCTTACCTTAGCGAAAATATGTAAGGACAATAAATAAATAATAACTTTGGGTCCCTGGGGCAACGAAGCCCATTGACTGGTTTCTGATATTTGTAAGAGACTGGTCGAGGCTTCGGGAGACCGCCGGGCTGGCAGCTTCTTCCGCCAACGAATCAGTTTGGCTATTCAAAGAAGCAATGCTGCCAGTCTGCTGGGTACCTTAAGCAATGACAGCTTTCTAAGCGGCAACTTTGAGGAAGTTTATTATTTAAGATAATGTGTAGTTTTAAGTTTGTAAATATTAACATATGTATGTACTTTTGTGTTATTAATAAAGTAACTAAGGAAGTATATGCTAAATAAATAATAATGATGAGATTTGAGAAAGCGAAAGAAGTATGTAAGGACCAGTTCTCTAACTACCCTATTATTGATACATTGTGAAAATATGTATGTATCTATATACTGAGATTAATGTATACTACTTCTCATTGAAGTATACGTTACACTAGAGTAGTATTACAAATCAAAACAATGATCATGGCCTCACGCGCTAGTAGAGCGTGACATGGAAAGCAGCTCTATCTCTTCTAATGCGTGGCGCTTCATTGTACGTAAAAGCAAGACAGTGCTAATGTTTCATTGCTCCAAATGGGCAAGTCCAATTCAAAGTGCGACAATGGACTTGTCCATGACGTTTAATTTTGTGTATTTAAGCAATCTAATATTAATTTTAGTATTACTTTTCTTTATTACTTACTGTGAAAACCATTCAATTCTTTATTGATTGATCGTTGTAAGAAAATTAAGTGAAATTAAATTAAGTGAAATCAAATTAAATGAAATACGCTAAGTTGTTCAGTACATCAGCGTTTGAGTGAAACATATTGATTCTTTCAAACTATCTAGTACTGCTTTCAAACTTTCACGACTCGTACACATCTTACTGTTCTAATTAACTGGCACGCTTATTACATAACTTGAAATCAGCATATAATAGCTAAATATCGCGCGATATCGTTTGTCAAAACGAGAATTTGTGTATTATAATTTGAATTAGCGGCGCTTTTACCGCGAGAAGTTCATTTTACGGTGATAGAATAATAGATACGCAATCGTCATACATAATACCAATTTTTTATTACAATTAGTCACCGGTCGCGTAGTGATCACGTGGCCGTCGCTTTCTGCTAATTTTTAGGTAATAACCTAAAAATTATTGCGGATCTATGTCATATTAATACTTCATTTATGTATTTATATATTAAGACACACTAACAAATAATTCACAATACATAATATCAAGTTAATTACGTTAGAAATTAAGAAAATGTCATGACTAAGTGTGGATAGTTGCCAGGAGCCACACACTACGAAGACTACGCTCATCCTCATCAGTCTGCCCGTGACGATCACGATCAATGCCATCGGATCGAAACGTCGAGATAAAAAAGGTATTAGCCTTAAAGCATTAACACCACAACACACACCCACGGGATTATTACCTCAAAATTTCCAGACAGCGACCGCCACGCAATTATTGCGCGACCGGTGAGAAATTATATTAAAAAATTTATAACTCGTATGACGATTACGTGTCTATTGCGTCATGACCGTAAAATGCACTTGTCACGGTAGATATTTTATAACGCCACTATATAAATTACATTTTACAAATTCTCGCTTTGACAGCAGATATCGCGCGATATTCGGCTGTCACATACTGACTACAAGTTAGATAATAAACATGCCGGCTAGTTAGGATTGTAAGAATCGATTTAGTATTACATAGATACCGTTGTCTTTGACATACACACATCGACCTACAGGACTGGCAATGTAGAACTAAGAATTTGTCCACCTAAAGAGTAGTCAATTGGTTACAACTCATTTAGTCGATCACATCCAACTATCGGGACAGGTTGTCTGAATTGTAAGCTAAATATTTAAACACCACAAAAAAATGTGTTTGTTATTAATCGTATTTAATACGTAATTTTTGAAGTTATATCGTGCAATATTTAGTGCTTTATTTCAAGAGACTAACTTGTGATGTCTGATGTGTGACAAAGTTTTCGTTTGCAATTGCTCGTCCTGTAGATCAGTGTTAACATAATAATATTAATATTGCAGGTGAGTTAGATCGCGGGATGACGGCGGTGCGCGAGTCGTGAGCGGTAGCGGAGGCGGAGGCGGCGGCGGCGGCAGTCGTTGTGCGCGAGCGCCGGCGGCTGGCGCGGTGCCGCCTCGCGCCCGCTCAGTCGGTCGACCGACGTCAACAAACGTACACGCTCTACGCGCTACGTGATTAGCGCGCCCGACAGTTACGCGACGGAAAACCGCGCGCACAATGAGCAGTGGCAAGAGAAAACTCTCCTTCCTCGGGTTCGTGCCGCAGGTCAGTTACGATGTCCTTTTGTACGTAAAATAAGGACGTGATTTTGTGCGTATAATAAGGACGTGGTTTTGTGCGTATAATAAGGACGCATTTGTAACGAAAAAGTTAAGCTTTGCGAATCCGGGATTAATTGGAAATAATTTATTAACCGGGGCGTTAAAGGTCACGTGCACAATGTATTTTATTAAATATACTCCTGTCCGTTTTACACCATATTCCATGTACATATTTAATCAAAATAAGCATCAACGATACTACATAGTATTTCTTTGATACTCTTCCTGTATATTCAATTCCTTTTAATAGAAGTGTCCAACTGCATACGATATGAGTCTATAATAAACTAGGTATTAATTTATCGATAATGCTCAATAATTCCGCGGTGCATTCGTTTTGTTTTATTTTTCAAAGTCGCAATGCATGTTTGCCAGCGTATTCGGTTATAACTTCTAAACTTGTGAGCAGATTTAAATGCAGTATTCGTCATCATTTAGAACATTTAATGCGAAAGATTTATATAAATTTAGTTTATAAAGGTAGATAAATATTGGTGATTTATAATTTAAGTCCCAGTGTGAAACCGGGGTGAATCGCTAATCTCTATTAGGGCACAAATACAAGGTGTTCACCGTTCTACAATCGAATGTACTGGTGCTGTTATCTAATTAACACTTATTTATCACTGGTTCGGTACAGCGAACCACGCAATTATACATATTATTACAAGTAAGCATATGTCCACTGTAAGCACCTGACACTGGTCATGTGACAAGTCACTCGTGGAAACTCGCATGCTACTGAATGAATTATACTAGAAAAATTCATATCGATTTGCGATTTGTAGATTTAAACAGACATAGTTAATAAATAATTTCTATCGGTAATATTGTGCTTATTTAACACGTTTCTTCAATACGGTCTGAGACTTAGTCAAGTGTGATTTCGAATTGCGAATATACATAATATATTTAAAAAAATATAAAATTTTAAATTTAATTTCTGGAGTTCTATAAAAGTTTTTATTAAACTCTCATTATATTTTTCGTCTAAACGTAAACAAATAATTTATAAATATAAATAAATGCAGTTGAAATGTGATCTCATAAAAATATGTGCAGTGTCACGCTTGCGGACAAATTAAACAATGAAGAGATACGTAATATGACAGGGTTGGACGATAGTGTTGTTGTAAAAATGAAGAAAAGAATGCTCTGATGGTTCGGACACATAGAAAGAATGAGTGATGAAAGATTGACAAAGAAAATCTACAGCGCGAAAGTGAGCGATAGTGGAAGCCAAGGGAGACCAAGGCTAACTTTTGAAGACCAAATAGCCACTGTTAGCTGACAAAAATTTCAAAACCACTCGTATACCTACGCAAAAGTATGCGAAGAGAACGATGAAATTTGAAAAGGTGAGAGAAGTGTACAAGGGTCGCGTTGTTTGGTGCTCCACCCTCTCTTAGGGTAGGGTAAGTACATTACCTGCCGAAAATATGTTTCGGCGGGCATGTCACTTCACCACATACTACGTATAGTAGAAACTTGTTTGTAGAGCGACACAACTATTAATTAATAACATAACTGTTTCTATGCACACAATCACGTATTAGCGGGTAGTAAAATGAAAAGTTAAAAAAACGTACAATAAATAGCATTACCTTAAAAGATTGTTTCGGTCTCAGCCAAAAAAACCGATATTTGATTTCGGTTGTAAAAACTAGTTTCAGTCGGATACTGTAAATAATGCCCCAAGAGAACATAATGTCAATTTGCTTAAATCGTTAGATGTAAATTACAGAATAGACGTCCACCAATGCTGCATATGGGGCTGTCAGCTTCCTTTGAAAAACGGCCATTCGGCCTTATTCTTCAGATTGGAGCTCCAGCTACTGTAAGCTACTCTACCCCTCTCCATCTCTACAATGAATCTTTCATTTTTGTTATGAAGAGTATCCCTTTGTTCAGCGTATATCTTATTTATATTTGATGTACGTTTAATGAACATTCCTGCCTGATGGAACGTATTCACAGAAGCCCAGAAGGCATCGCTTAAATATGTCACAATCGTATGACTGAGGAGTTCTCACCGGGTATTCCATATTTTAGCATAGTAGATACGCATAATAGATATAGAGACAAATCGCTTCGAGTGATTTCGAATACGATGTCAATAACATAAGGAGGGAGATCCTTCCCGTGTCAAGCTGTTCGGTGGTAGAAAGGAGATGGCGCAATCAAACTGTGCAAGTCGAATCCCTCTTTCAATGTGTTCTAACCTAGAATATTACATTTTATGGTTGAGTACATAGCGCATATAAGCGTACATAGCAAATAGCGCACGTTGTTATGTTACTCATTTCAAATGGTTGCTATGTATATATGTTTTGTTGCCGCTAATGCTGCTATTGTTACATTGCGAATTTTAATTACTCCACTCTTGTGATATTTCACATAACTTGCCTTAAGGGTAACACTCAATAAGATCGTGAACGTGATAGCGCGGCTACGCATCCCAATCGATCACTGTAATCAACCGACTGTCCGCTCTTCCTCATTTTATTATCTACAATTCCACTGAAAATCGTTTATAAGTGCTCTGATTGAACACGAATGATATTTCCCTTTTAGGCTACCTATACTTAAGTATATTTCTGTGGCACTGTCTCCCGCGGTATTGGTCCGCTCCTCGTAACTTATAACTGTAACTACGCGCTCAGTGTCCTAAGTCACTCACTCGTATCGCCGTATTTTTTAAATTGTAGCCAAAAAGCCAAAAACGGAATTATAGTTTCGTCGTGTTGTCTGTTTGTTTGTATGTTTGTTGTGTTGTACGTCACAGCTGACTTATTGGTTTACTTTTACACCTATTTAGCACAAAGACGTGGCTAATTAGTAATAACTCAAAACCAAAGTGAGAAAAAGTTAAACGATCAGATTTTGAAACAATGTTTTCAATGTAAAATTAATGTCAAGCTGACTTATAAAGATAAAATAGCCAGCATTTGCTGGGGGTAATGACAAAAACACTCGCATACCTCGGCGAAAGTGCGTAAGGAGATTGATAAGATTTGAGGGGGCGAAAGAAGTATACGTGGATTGCAATGCTTGGCGCTTAGTTCTCTAGTTCTCTCTGATTACGCCGCCAGGGATACAGCGTGAGCATATTATGTAGGTAAATGTGTAAATTTAATTTATTAAACTAACTTCTATTTTGTCCGAAATTGCTGCGGAACGCTGAATTAATGGGTGACCAACACGTTCTTGTCCGACTTCTTTGCATAATTTACCGAATCGAACCATTAAAAGTTCATATTGTTAAGAAATATAATTATTAGAAGAGTATTGTCGACTCATTGTCAAAAAAAATGGAATCAAATCTTATATAATTATTCGTACAATCTTTTTTGTGCATCGCTTGCATTTTTATACCAATAATTGCAGTCATTACTCATTTTCAACGAATACTTTTTTACGTTGTCAATAGTATCATTACGACGTAATCTGTTGTGATTATACTCATCCTAATTCCATAAACAATTTTTGTTAGAACGAAAAACATGTGTCTATATTTCCTTCGTTTAATTTGTTTCGAATGAGTAAATAATAACGTTGCATTACATAAAAATTAGTTGACTAGTTTAAATACTGTCGTCGTATACGATATTTATATAATTGTGAGTATGACAAGGTTCGGCGACAGAGTTATTGTAAAAATAAAGAAAGGAGTGACTAGATAATTATATTTAAATGGGTGTACGATCAGCACATAGAGAATGGGTGATGAACGATTGAGGAAGAAAATATACAGTGACAATAGTTGTAGCAGAAGCCAAGGAAACCACAGCTGACATATGAAGATCAAATAATCAGTGTTAGTTGACTGTAATGTCTAGAGCACTCGCATACCTAGCCGTAGAGGGGCAGACTTCCAAATTTCCAATGTAGAATATTTTATTTTTAATTTTTGGTTTTAGATTAACAACTTACGTCTCCATGCCAAAGTTCGCATGACTTACGAACCTACAAGCAGACAGACAAACATGAACATAAACTTTAAAATTTTCGCGTTGCATTATAAATACATAAAAACACGGAACATTAACGCGATTACCTTTTATTTGGCTTGGCGTTTCGGCCGAGTTGCATCGGCCGTGATCTCAAGTAAACTGTCGCAGCAAGCTTTACTCAGTATCCGATGCAGATTTTCCACTCCCGATATTTGTAAATAATTATTAGGGTTCCTACAGATTACACTCTCAATGTCCACAAATTTAACTGGATGTGGAAAATGAGGTTTTGTTATTTGAAGCACAGGATTCCACGCCGTTGATAAATTGTATCCGTTTTCCCGATTGAAATTTTTGTGTTTCTTGATTTTAATCGTTTCATGCACGGCTCCTTAATAAAAGTTGAAAGGTTTAAAGAAAGGATTGGAGGGAGGCCCAGCTATATGCAGAAACTGCTTTGAGAACTGTGATAACTTGGCTCACCTCCAATCTTCTCACACTCAATGTAAACAAAACTAATGTAATAGCCTTTTCGCTTAATTCTTCCCAACTCCCTTCATTGTTCTCTATCCGTGCCCATACATGTGACGCGAAGACTGTCTCTTCTATGTGTTCTTGTAAATGTTTAAATGTCACTACTTTTACAAAATATTTGGGTGTTTTGGTGGATAGTTCTCTATCTTGGAGGTGGCACATTGATTCACTTGTCACTCAATTAAGAAAATTAATCTACGTTTTCAAAAATCTTACGCATATTGCTGAATTTAAATGTCTCAGACGTGTATATTTTGCACTAGCTCAATCTATTATCACGTACTGTATCACGGTTTGGGGTGGCGCCATTAAGACGCAGATGATTAGGATGGAAAGAGCTCAAAGAGCTGTTTTGAAGGTTCTTCTGGGGAAACCAATTATATTTCTAACTAACGAATTATACTCACTGTGTGAAGTACTTACAGTCCGTCAACTATTTGTCCTGCAGACCGTTTTGCGAAAGCATTCAAAGATGACTTTTGAACCCGATATTTTATTAGTGCGTCGTACTGACAGAATATGTAAAACGGATACACGCCGGACGGTAGCTGCTGGTCGACACTACTGCTTTATCAGTTCTTTGTTATATAACAGAGTGAACAGAGAGTTAAACATCTATCCCTTAACTCGACACATATGCAAAAAGAAGTGTCTTGCCTGGCTATCGTCTCTTTCTTATAACGACACCGAAACACTGGTTAAATTCAATTGAAATATACACATCCGTATTATATACATATTATTATGTACCACAAATACGCACAAATATAAACACATTCCCACACACTCCCACATACACACACACGCACACGCTCAGACTCATACTCATTCCCACACACACTCATCTACAAACACTCATCAACACACAAACCTACTAACAAGTTTAGCATTGTATTATTAATATATTATATTATGTAATATACGTGTAAGCATTGTTTGTTCGGAGGAGGGCGTTGATATCTGCAACACAGTTAATACTTCTGCAGGTATCATCGTTACTGTTTGTTTACTGTATACCTGTTATAAATAATGTATATATAAATAAATAAATTTAAAAAAAAAAGTGGCAATCGGTGGAAAGGCCGTCAAGCCAATTAAAGGATAATAGTGTTGTTTTTCTGTGTTTTTAGAGTCGAACATGAATTTATATGGGTTCCGTTATGCCATGTTAGCTACGAAACCTACAATAAATACAAATCATAAATACAGTACGGCACAAATACAGTCGCGAAACAATACGTCGTGAGATGCGAGGTGATAAAATAAAATGTCTGAGACTGAAACCCAACTAATTATAGACAAGATGAAATACTAGTAACTGTACTCTATATTGCATTAGTTGCCGGAGACGGAGGCCATAAGTAGGGAAAGTTTCATAACGAGCTTCCGAATACTGCAGTGGATTCAACGGACTGTTAAATACGTGGTCGTGTTTTTAGTTTTATAAATAAATAAATAAAAATAAAAAGCATTTTATTTTCTGTAGAAAAAAAATAACAGTGCATAATAATCAAGGTACTTGGGCGACCGAGCTTTAGTCAGTCTTACAAGTAAAATAAAAAAAGTCTGACTACATTGCAGGATTGGAACTCGCGTATTTCAGCTGGGTAAATCTACCCTCTAGCCACTGTACTACTGAGGATAAACTCTATTTTGAAATCAGAAGAGTTTAGAAGTTTTAATTTTCTCAGAATTCAACCCTAGATAGATCGATTTTTGACCACCGTAAAGGCTCTATATTGTAAATTTCGTCGAAATTGTCAGAGCCGTTTTCAAGAAAGCGATATCAAATTTATATATTTATATATATTTTTGGATAACCTAACATGACTTGTACTAGAATTAATCTATACTAATATTATAAAGAGGTAAACTTTGTTTGTTTGTATGTTATGGATAAACTCGAAAACTACTCAACCGACGTAAAAAATTATTTCACCTATAGATAGCTACATTATCAGCGAGTAACATGAGCATCATTTTGTTTTCTAAAAATTTCTACCCGTGCGAAGCGGGGACGGATCGCTAGAACAATATATATATACAATTATAATTTTAAAGTTACGTATTACTGTAATTTTATGTTTTTATTTCTAATTACATACATACATATCCTCACGCTGTATTCCTAACGGGGTAGTCAGAGAGGACGGAACGCCAAGGGTCGCTAATGATAGTAACATACTGATTTTACGCTAGTAACTAATTAATCAGTGATACTGATAATGATATAGTAATATGATAAATTAATTTAGTCTACAAGAAACCCTCCTCGGGTCTTTAGTGACATAACTTAATTTTAAATTAAGCAATGAAGGGATTCGTTGTATGATAGGGTCGGGCGAGGGCGGTATTGTAAAAATGAAGAAAGGAATGGCTGGATGATTAAGGCACATATAAAGAATGAGTGATGTAAGTCCGGTGAAGAAAATGTACAAATCAAAAACGAGTGGTAGCAGAAGGCAAAAAGACCAAGGCTGTCTTATTAAAATCAAATAGCCAGAGTGTTAGCTGATGGAAATATCAAAGGCACTCGTATACCTAAGCGAAAGTGTGCGAGAATGATGAGTTTTGAAGAGGCATAAAAAAGTATATAAAGACAATAATTTGGCGCTCCGTCTTCCCTGACTATCTCGTTAGGATATGTATGTATGTAACTTCATTTTATTTTATTTTAATGGGAAAAAAATATTGCTCTGTATTTCATTTTCGCCCATATATAGCTAAAATAGCCTTCTTAAGGTCTCGAATTTGATACCCAACATGATGTTATCCGACTAATTTTTAATAATTGAACTTTTAGGGTACTCCGGACGCCACATTAAATTATTTTTTCAAACGACCTAGTATATTCGTGTAATAACAACTCATACCTCACCTTTGATGGTACAGATGAATTTAAAAGCATGTAAACACATGCTGATAAAATCATAACCCTTCCATTTGCTTCGCCGTAGTAGGGTAAAAATGAAACCTCCGCTCAACTCGATGTCAAGTAACGTCCGCATGAGCCCGCGGCGCGGCTTGAACGAAGCTGCGGCCACCTCTGGTCAATCGGTCTGCCGCTCTAAATCAATACCAATCAATATAAATCTACTCACACAATCACCGCTCGTTGCTGCATCGCTTTTCTATTTATATTATAGATAACCGTTATAATATTGTTATTTAGATGACAAATGTTTTCACTTCAATAGATATGTCTACAAATTGGAGCTAGTTACGCAGAAATATTCTCACAACACTACAAAAATGAGTGAAATGTACGAAACTGCTCGTTTAATCAATAAAATATAAATTAAAATAACGAATCCAATAAAATGAACCTTAATATCTAATTAACATGTTCTACATACTTATCAAAGTATAAATATTATATTTATATTACTGAAAAATATCAATTTATACAATAAAGACTTATGTATCGAAACTAGATGAGGATTGGAACGTTTCTGCATAACTGAGTCCAATTTAGCACTAAGTAAAATAATTTAAATAGACAGGATTTTAGATGACAGAAATGGCAAAAGCATTGCATATATCGATGCAAGTGCGTGAGAAGAGATTCGAGGAGGCTGAAGAAGTTTTTTTCTGTCTAACCGGTTAGGGAAACAACGTGATGATACGTATACACGTATGTATAATGTAACTACAAATTGTACCACCGCCGTGAAATGACGTTTCCATTCTTGTATTTGTTTTCATCTTAATTTTGAAGCGAAACTTCTATAGTGTTGTTGCGTGCTTGGTCGCCGGAAAATAAGCGGAGAAAAAACGTCACTGTCACTGGTAACTTCCTCCTCCATTAGCGTGCGACCACTCTATTGTTTCTTCTGTGCACCGTATCTTCTTTCGCCTTCTCCACTGGCTGAATATACACAGCTCTATGCGCGGGTTTTAATATATCTTTCGAACCCACCATAACCACCACCGAAAATAACTTTCGCCGAAAAATGCGTAGAAGCTTCGCTTCTGTCGTGCGTCCCCCGACCTTTAACCACCTTTAACTTAGCTCGCCAAGACCTTACTTTTTCGTTTATAATTGCTTTGTGGGATTTGGTAGCAATTGCTACCAGACGCTTTTAACAATTTAATAAAGATAACAAACAATTTTTTTTTGTACTACGGGGAAGATAAACTATCAAACCATCCATGTAGTGGTATGTGGACCATGGGCCAACGACATTTACAATGTTAAGATCAAGATTGCACTTTAGACTACAATTGCGTTGGCACCCTGAAGATCCAAGTGTTGTGGCTCTTATATCAGAAATGTGCCGTCTGTGTCACCCTCCACGCCGGAACGCAACAGTGCAAGGACTGTTATGTGGATTTATGTGTATTCTGGATTAGCGAGTAAAAAAGAGAGTCCAAATTGTTTTTATACGTAACGGAATCAATACAATACGCAACACTTTATTGCATCATACGTAAATAAAAGTGCTATGTTGGTTCCAACTTTATTTAAGGCCTGGATCTGCTCGATTTGAGTGACAGTAAGATAAATGCAATAGAAACGCGATCTCTTAGTTATATGTGCGTTATCACTCTTGCGGACAAAATAAGCAATGAAAAGATAGTATAAAGAGTTATTGTAAAAATGAATAAAGAAATGCTTGGTTGGTCCGGGCACATGGAAAGAATTAGTGATGAACAACTGACAAAGAAGATCTACAGAACGAAAGTGAGTGGTAAAAGAAACCAAGGAAGGCCAAGGCTGACTTATAGAGATCAAATAGCCAGTGTTAGGAGACGGAAATGTCAAAATCATTCGCATATCTAGACGAAAATGTGTGAGGAGAATGATGAGCTTTGAGGAAGGGAAAGAAGTATGTAAGGACTGCAACGCTTGGCTCTCCGTCCTCTCTGAGTACCCCGTTAGGGATACAGCGTATGTATGTATGTATGTACAAGTAAATAAATGTAAAGAAAAAATAAAAATATAGTTACAGTACAAAAGGTAGCCTTATTACTGAACAGCAATTTCTTACAGACAACTTTTAGGTGTTGGGTGCAATCGCGACACTTCTGACTCATTTTACGTCAGTGATTTCCTTCTTTGCGCTAGAATTGTACGATTTGGTCCCACCATCTCTTTTTTATTTTCGAACAGCGTTATGCAAGGAGGAACATAACTCTGTCCTTTAGTTGTTGACATCCCGTTCATGTGCATAAAGTAATTTGCTTCTTCATCCATAATGTGTGCTTGCACTGCTAGTCTGGATTAGCCCCTCCGACTGCGGTATTTTCTCAGTGAAGCAAGAATGAATAGGTCTTCACAATTGACCGTCGTCACTGTTCCTCCTCGTCCTATACTAATAATAATTCTCTCCCGAAACGTTGCTTGTGGTCCGCGTATTTCAATAGAAACATTTATAGTGTTTATTTTGCACCTGTGCTCAACTTTTATGATACATGTGTGCGAGTCGCGGCCTCAATCTATACGGTATTGGCGCTAAAGTTTACCTACTAAATTTATTACATTAAAACTTTGTGTAGGAGTGTTGAAGTGGTTGCTTGTTATCGATATAATTGTATTTAAGTTATGGATCATAGCACAAGTAGAAACAGTTGTAATGCTCTCTTGTGTATTTCATTTGACGCATACCGACGCGAACGTGTTTTTATTGGATCTTTGTTGCCTTACATCCCGAATTTATAAATAATTAGCTACTCTAATTCCGCGTTATTTCTTCTCTAATAATAATGTGTTGTAAAAAAAATGTGTGTTCAATTCTATTATTATTGAAGGTATTGTTTTACACCGAGCCTACACATTATGCAGAGAAACCAATTACCTAACATTCATGATCATGCCAAGATTGCTAAAAAGAAAGAAATGTGGACTTCATAAGAAGTGACATCTCGGCGGTGTAACAGCGTCACAATGCGTATGAAAAATATATAACACGCCTATTGAGACTTAACATAAATAATTCAGGAGACGAATAATTCAACGTCAAAATAAAATCGTTTTTATTCGCTTAATCCTCAAAAGGTATTTTGAATGTCATATAGACCAACGGTTACGAAAAATCTTCAATAAGGTATCATTTTTTGAACAGTTCAAAGCTAGTGAACACATACGCGGAAAATATTATTCCCAGAATGTTCTCAGACTATAAGTATATTCCAGTCGTTGAAATCTTTAATCTATGGTAAGTTCTGATCACTGTTGGTTTAACAATTAAAGACGTATTTTACATTTTCTTGAAATGAAACTACAAAGAGGGTGAAATTAGGTGTAAAAACTACGTTACGGTCTGTTACGTAGCACAGTGCGAATGTCAAGTAGACAAAGTCGCGAGTGAATGCTAGTTTAAGTGTATAAATAGTAAGGTACGATGGATGAATCGCGTCGCCGGACGCGCCTGTCCGTCCCCTGCCCGTTGTTGGCAAACTTCTTTGTTTATTTAAATTTTCAATTACTCTTAGTTAAACTACTTTTGTTATGTCATAATTTCGTGTGTAATTTTTTTAAATTACACAAAATATTTTTTCTCGATACTAAGCAATTGGTATTGGGTCAATTTGGAAAAGCAATTTTAATTGTATGCAACTAAATATATCTCTATAAAAACCACAAATACAGTTTTTTCTTTTTCATATAATCTTATTATTGTATTGTTTGTAAAACACAACTTTGAACGTAAGTCCAATTAATTAACGGTTGAAATCGAAATGTCAACAATAAGACTGAATTTTTGATACTATGTTCGTAATGTGTTTTAAACCTGTGTGTAACATTTTAACACCCTAACACCCCGAGTTCGTTCAAGAAAAAATAGAAATAAAAAAGCATTGTTTTCTAAATAACTCTTCAACAGTAATAGACTAAAATTCTAAGTAAAAATTATGGGATTGCCATAACATGGTTTTGTCGTGAGCGCAATATTAACGGAGTTAAGACGGTTTCAACTATAAAGAACAAGAAATTTCTTAAAGACGTCATGAAACCGTAAAAATTTGTTACTCATGAAGTGTACTATAAGTTGTAATTTCTAAATAAACTGAATGTTTATAACATTATTGTTAAGAAAAACTTTTTAGCATTTTTATATTTTAGTCTACGGTTTTAATTTTTTTGTTACTGTATTTTCTTGTTACTTTTTACTTCCATTTAATTTTCTTCAACATTTACTAAAATGAAATGAAAATAACAACCAATAAAAAAATATAACAGTAAGTCACACGTAAAACGCGTCAAGGACTGTTTTTTTACAGTCGGACCCCGTCATGATTGGCATCAAATTCAAAAAAATATAAATTTTAATATGCATATGATAAAAACGTGTTACAAAATAAAACAGTGGTTACAAATAATGCTGAAAAGGTGACATAGAAATATATTTTTCATATTAAAACAATTTAAACAAAAATAAAAGTTACCTACAAATTCATTGGTGGATTCGGAGTCCATGAGCAAAATATGATAAGCCTCCGACTCTGAATCTTGTTTGCGAGTTCATCTTAAACACGTAATCGCGGGTTTCAGTTAAATACAATATTTAGTTTTCGTTATGAAATTACCTTAAGTTTCGTTATGAAATTACGGCTTAATGAATTCAAGATATTACAGTCCAAAGTTAAGCATGATTCACGTTACAACATGTCGGGGCCGGGCCGTGCCACGGACGGGGCACGGTGAAACATCTATAACATATTTTTGTATGAAATTTCGATGGCTCCGCCCATGGCACGGCCCGGCTCCTACACGATGTAATGTGACTCATATTTTCCAGTTATTACGTCTTGTTTGCAAGTCATATAAGAATAAACGAAGACATCGCAAAGTGACAAGATTTGACGACAGTGTTATTGGAAAAATGAAGAAAGGAATGCTTAGATGGTTCGGATACATGGAAAGAATGAGTGATGAAAGATTGACAAATAAAATATAGAGCAAAAGTGAGCGATAGTAGAAGGCATGGAAGACCAAGGCTGACTTTTGAAGATCAAATAGCGACTGTTAGCTGACAAAAATTTCAAAAGCACTCGTATTCCTACACAAAAGTGTGCGAGGAGAACGACGAGATTTGAAGAGGTGAGAGAAGTGTATAAGGCACTCTATCCTCTCTGACTACCGACCATTAAGAGCCAAGAGCATCCCCCGAAACGTATACAACATACATCGAAGCCAATGCACTACAGCTGATCTAGTTTAGCGACCTCCACGTCCATTTGTCTACTCTTTACACACCATGTGTGCTTTGACGTGAGAAAAATAAGTTATACTGGATCGTGTATTTACTTATCACACATACGCTCAATAAACTTTAACGGACACTAATGTCTAATATTATATACAAACAACATACAATCGTGTACCTACAGGGGAGGGTAGAAGGGCAGCTTTCTCCCCCATTTTCCCAATTTATCATTACGGTTATTTCTTTATTATAAAGATTATGAGTATTCGTAATTTTTTTATGTACTCAATTTTCTCGTATATTCGTTTGCATAGATTTGCGTTTTTTGGGCTTAATAGCTCTGCTCATTCTTATAACAATGGTAGTGTAATGATACCCTGTTAAGTAACTGTTACCCTAATTTTTCTAACTATTCAATCTATACATCTATACATTCATACATACATACATGTAAATAAAATCGAAGTGTCTGTCTGTGATTTTGAAATAAGTCTGTCTTTTCCTTGAGCTTATGACTCATTTCCAAGTAATCAAAACCAAAACACGTTTTTTTTTAATTTTTGTCTGTCTGTCTATTTGTTTGTCCGGGATAATCTCCGAAACGGCTGAACCGATTTTGACAGGACTTTCATTGACAGGTAGAGAACTTTTAAGAGAGTAATGTAGGTTTCTCTTTATACCGGAAAAATACCAAATTTAACGCGGGTGAAACCACGAGGCACAGCTAGTTTGCAATAAGATGACTTTCACATCCACCCATTGGTCCGTCTGTCACAGTAATTTTTTTTAACACTATGTTACGTACAAACAAACTTGAAATTTGTCAGTGATACGTCTTATTAATCCGCATATTTTGCACTACTTAATATTTCAAAATATTCATAACAGTATTAAAGGTGGGCCAAATCCGAACTAGTCTCCCCCCTCACCCTTGTTGTTGATATTACTTAGGTTGGTTGAAAAGTTGCAGAGAATACAAAGCCTTATTTATAGTTTATGGAAACTAAGAGGTACCTAGATTGTTATATCTATACTAATATTAACGAGAGGTAAACTTTGTTTGCTTGTATGTAATGGATAAACTCAAAAACTACTCAACTGGTTTCAAAAATTCTTTCACTTATAATATTAAATATTATCAGTGAGTAACATGGACTGTATTTTATTTCCAAACAAATTTCTACCCGTCCGAAGTAGTAGCGATGTAGCGGGTCGCTAGTATATTATATAAATATACTAGAAAAGATAAATTTATTTATTTTTTACAAATATTTAAATAAATAAAATTATCCCATGTTAACCATTACCTGAATGTGCCCGATGTATTTTGTTTGAATATTAAATTCCCCCTCTCAGCGAATGCCTGGATACAGCTATGTTTATACTAGATCAGCTAAACTCATCTGAACGCAACTGATCTAGTTTACGGTAACTCTGCAGTGACCACACCTAAGTAATTTTTTGAGGATTCATAGGCAAAGACGTTGGTTTATAATTTTGCTTTATCTACCTAAAAATAATTCCGTTGTAGTGTTTGTTCAATTAAATGTAATAACGGACATTGCGACAACAGTATTTATAGTAAAAAATATAAATTACTGTTTTTAGTGAACGAGAGAATTTGTCAAGGTGAAATAACAGCTGCTGGTTGTCACTGCGACGGTACCAAAGACAATATTCGCTACGGAACCTTATTACGTGCGCGACTTGCTCTTGACCTCTATTTATCACCGATAATTCGCTCGATATAGCCGTGATATGCTCGTGGTATTATTATTTATTTAGTGTTTGATACGATGACAAACAATGTAGCGCGCAGTAATCTAGTGGATGAGTGGACCTATTTGCATCCGTACTGAACATCTCCACGCTTTCAGCTTACATCTTACAACATATTTACAGTCTCAATGAAATCTGTACTTTTACAATTACTAGAGGTCGCGTAGATGACCGAAATTTTGACCGTAAATCTATGTACATAAAATGAAAATGGTTTTCTTTGTCACGAAATCACGTGACAACTACTGAACGTATCGGTACGGGACTAAGACCATTCGACGCGCAATCGTTTGTAGATGGTTTCAGGCTATTTATTTTTTTAATTACAAAGACTTTTCACCATATTTCAAACAAAACTCTACTATAGGGACAAAATTGTCATTAACGCCCAGCGCAGCGGGCAGGTAATATAAAAAAATTTTAACTTATAATATAAACAAGGAGGTTACATATACATATATATGGTCACAAACTATTACGAGTTTGACATTGACAGTCTTTTTGACATTAGCAGTATATGAACATAAACAATGAGTACATACACGCTGTATCCCTAACGGGGTAGTCAGAGAACAGAGAGGACGGAGCGCCAAGCTTCGCGGTCTTTACATACTTGACATATTTAGATCATACTTCATACTTCCTTACATACAAACAGTGAGTGTTATATTTAATATAATTTAATGCATTTGTAACACATATACCCGTTAGGGACACAGCGTGAAGATATGTATATTACGTATTACGTATTACATATTACGTAATAATTTTAGCTTTCTGCACGTTTACTCCATATTAACTTTAACTGAGCCAAATCTCACACTCCTCCGTGCACATGATATTCTTAAAAAGGGGTCCGAAGTTTCCGCTTCACGTATTAATATAACGATATTACAAATGCGAGAGTGTTTGACTGTCTGTTACATTTTGACTAATAAATCTCTGGAACGTTGTTGATAAAGTTTAGTATGGAGATAGATTGAATACTGCGTAAGGACTAGAGCTGGACAGCACACATTTTAAAAATAAGTATCGTGCGAGAGCCTCTTTTCGCTAACGTGCTAGAACGGTGTGCTGGCACGTTTGTGCTGGCTGGAGATGGGGAGGAGCCTATTCAATGCACGCGATACTGACACACTGTACATGAGGCGAGGACTCGCGAGTGGTGAGGACAGTCAAAAGAGGAAAATAAATTTTATGCGCCCCTCGCTCGCACGCAATATGTAAAAAAGAAATGTATTGTTTATAGGTATTATCTAAGTATACCTACATTCACTAGCTTAAATTATCTATTCGTACGAAATTATACATTATTTTATTAGGCAATAAAACTTCGAATGGTCAATCTGCGAATCAATCACTCAACTCGCGCCTCACAGCATCGCGGTTGTCGGCTGGTTCGATTGTGTAACTGTGCTAGTGTGCTACCACACTTTTATTCTACGAGGCGCTCCCTCTTTCCCAAACCTGTGCAGATACAATCGTGCTACCACGCGTGCTGCTTACCCAACACTAGTAAAGCTACGTTTTTGAAGTCGCAGGCGACGGCTACTGCAGTAATAATAGTTGAAGTTAAGATAATATATCTTGAATACTCTGTTAGAAGGCAGGTCACTAAGCTATCTCTACATTGTCGCTACAAGGCACACTAAGGCCATCTCTTAACTCTCTTTCAGATCTCAGGTCTCTCTGAGATCATACATACATGCATACATATCTTCACGCCGTATCCCTAACGGGGCAGTCGGAGAGGATGTAGCGCCAAGCGTCGCGGTCCTTACATACTTCTTTAGCTTCCTCAAATCTCATCATTCTCAAACTAATTAATGAACACGGCTGTACTCACGTTCAATTGCTATAGGTACCGACTAGTTTCGGACCTATTGGAGGTCCTTCATCAGGGTGAGTGGGATGAGTTCGCTAACGCGCTCCGTCTCGCACTCCGCGTCCGCGAACTCATCCCACTCACCCTGATGAAGGACCTCCAATAAGTCCGAAACTAGTCGGTAGCTATACCGATTAAACGTGAGCACAGCCGTGTTCAATAATTAGTTTGTTAATAGTGTCTCACGAAAGTTTTAGTAATTTAACTCATCATTCTCCTCAAACATTTTCGCCTAAGTATGCGAGTGCTTTTGATGTCAAACATTTTTTGCTCTGAGATCAATATAGAAAAAACTCTCCTTATATTAAATTGCTAAGAGGATTACTTTAATGCCAGCCTAAGATAGAAAGAAAAACAGAGCGATTACCTCAGGCCGTAAAACTTTTGTATTGTAAGCGTATAGGTACAATATATTGTATTACAATCTTATTATAAGGATGTGCAGACGTTATTACGAATTTTTACCACAAAATGAATAGATCTTTTCTCATTAGTAAGTTTCCATAGGTTTAAGCAATAAATAGCGAGGTTCATTGTTTGTTTGTTTTCATATTTGGCTGTTTAATTGCAAAACGATATTCCTTTATACTATATTATTTTCTTGTGTATAGCATGCTGTGTACGCGTTTTAGTGAAATATAAATCTGTTGTGTTATGAATTGCTTTAGCGCGTCATAATCATAATCTTTTTGTGTGCTTAAATAAATAAAAATAAAAAAAGTAATAAATAAATTGAAAAAAATCGGCCAAAGAATAGGACTTACGTTATAAGGAATTCATATAACATATTTTAATCACCCATAAGTTCGCCCCGACTGTTTTATGATTAACTTTTATGATTCGCACGGATAGACATTTTTTGAAAATAAAATATGCCCATGTTACTCGCTGATAATGTAGCTTTCTATAGGTGAAAAAATTTTTGAAATCGGTTGAGTAGTTTTTGAGTTTATCCATTACATACAAACAAACAGTTTACCTCTTTATAATATTAGTAATAGACAATCATAGAGCGACTCACAGGCTCGCTATCGTCCGCTATCTCGCTTCGACCGCCGCCGCGCCGCCTTCACGGCACTCGTCACACCGACAGCTGTCCTCCACTGAAAGTTAATGTCAAAATATTCCACACGTGAAAATACGCTTCAAGGTGCGTCCGAGATAGCGTTGATTACGCGAAATTTATCGATATCGATGACTGTCGATAAGACTAGCGGCGCGAGCCCGGATTCTGCGCTCAAAGTGCGCTGCGATGACGTGTGGTCGCGTCCATCTAGGGTTCCCACCATTTTAGACCAAATATAGTATGTTAGAGGTCAGTACCAGTAGACTAGCTGTGCCCACCGGTTTTATCCGCGTTAAAGTGACGCATTGATAAACAAGTAACTTAATCTAAAATAGACCTTCTGCTCTACCAATCGCTCTCGTTACTCCGAAAAATGAAAATCTCTATTTTAAAAGAGGTTACTTTGATATTTTTTTTGTGTTACAAAAGTTAACCAACCGGGTATCGCAACTGACAAAATAAAGTCAATGAAATGCAGAATCAGGTTACCAAATTTCACTTTTATACGTTTTGTAGTAATTTAGAAAAATTGAGATTCCTACCGTCAAAATTTCGAATATGTCGCCTTTAATTTGATATTTTTCCGAGATAAATACTTAAAAAGTAGCCTAGATAACTCTATTTAAGTTTTTTCTTCTATACTCGCATATCTTTTTTTAAAATAGTATCGGGTTTTCAAATGTAATAAAATATTTTATTGTGTATTAGTAGAGGTGGCAATCCCTCCACCCCCCACACCAAATGTCACTCTTATGACAAACGCACTACAGACGCAGACATTTTTTTGGCTATGTAAATTGCCAAAAATTGCAGATCACTTCAGTAATGTACTATACGACATTCAGTATGAAAAATGTCGCGCATTCTCAAATCAGTCCCGAGTGTCGCGGTTTGTAAAACTACGGGCTATACGTGCCAATACTATTTTTAATAATTTCTAAAAATGGTACAGATACGTAGGGAATGAGTGAAGAACGCGTGACTTAAATAGTTTGACGGTATGAAAGTGTTAGATAATACCCCGGCTAACTTATGAACACACGATAGACTGAATGTTACCTGACTGACATGTCTAAATCACGCTGATGTCTCAGTGTTAACGTATAAAGAGAACGTCGCTTGTGAGGACAAAAACGTCATCTACGTCATACTACGTCTACCCTGTTAAGAATAAAGCATTCAAATATGTATATAAAACACTGTTATAACAATTCTTTGAAAAGGTCTGCCTCATTGTGTATTCAATGAATCAAAAGCAAACAGTCTGATCTAAGAACATTCATAAGAAAACAAAATAATTTGACGTGTACTCATCAGCGGTAATAAACTATAATCCTTTTGGCGAAATGTTTAATCGTTAAACAGCCTAATCATTCGAGTGACGAGCTGACACCTGATTTTTGCGACAAACATGGTGATGAATCTCATAGTTCTGACTGAATATGTAATTACATTCTAATATTAATGTACAACGGAATTAACCAGACATATCGTAGCCACCTACTGAACACGACAGTGGCATAACTCGAAAAGAGTTCAGAGAAAACTTGGTCTAACGGTCTGGTGCACCGGAAAACATGTAATGACGCATATTGTCATCTTTACCTAAAACAGTCTGTCATTATCTTAATCACAGGTAGCAGTTTATGCGTGGTTTATGTTAAGAACAAGCTCCCAAAAAATGTTTTATGCGTAGACTTTGCCCTCACACTCCGCCACCCGAACGCGACATATACTGGAATATCAATTTATATAATAATATATACTTTAGCCAGAATTTAGTAAACTGTACTGTCTTCCTGTTAGCCGTAATTTATCTAACTTACTCAAGCAATTTAGGAGAAATACTTAAAAATATCTCAAAAAGGCATCACATTGCGAAACAAAAGTATCGAACGAAAATACATAAGTCGTGTTATGGTTTTAGGCAGTCGCTAGAAAAATGTATAAAGAAAAATATATTTAAATTTCACATTCATTAAACGTGTGCCCGCCTCAGCCAACTTATTTAAAAACGCTCGAAGTTTTGGCAGCCGGGTCTTACTGTAGTTCGAACTGGGTAAAATTTCAACTGAACAAATCCGAAATTTCGAGTTATGCCTCTGTTGCATTTAGTAGACGATTACACTCTTACAGAATAATGAATATATGTTTATTAATTTATTTATCGATCACTTATGACCGATAAATACACATCATATCGCACCTTCGTAATAAAACCGACCTAATTAAACATTTGAGAATTTAAGTTATAATAAATAATCAATTTAACCTACCTACCCATCTGTCTGCCCCATTAGCTGCTTGTCGTAAGAATATTCGTGAAAAAAACATTTTATTATTTTACTTGACGAATTCATTGTCATAACTTTCCAAAACGATACCTAAAAGTTTGGCATTAGGTCAGTTTCGTTCCAAATGTGCGATATGATGTGATTGTATTTATAATCGATAAATAAATGAGTAAATATACAGTCATTATTTTGTCAGTGTAATCGTGGACTAAATGCATAGGCATAACTCGAAATCTCGGATTTTTCTATTGAAATTTTGCCGTTTTTTTTTAAATTGATACAACGCACGTGAAGTTGTTTAACAATTTCAATTCTGTATAAACTTTTAAACTTTGCGTTGCATTATAAAATATCTAAAACGGGAAATTTAACGCGATTACCTTTTATTTGGCTTGGCGCTTCGGCCGAGTTGCATCGGCCGTGATCTCAAGTAAACTATCGCAGCAAGCTTTACTCAGTATCCGATCTGAAAAACTAGGTTTTGTTATTTGAATCACAGGATTGTTGATAAATTGTATCAGATTCCCGATTGAAATTTTTGTCTCAAGCAAACTGCTTCTACAAGTTTAGATAAGTTTGCTTGAGACCACGGCCGATGCAACTTGGTCGAAACGTCAAGCCAGATTGAAAGATAGTCATGTTAAATTTCTCATTTTAGATACTTTAAATTCTGATAAATATGACTAAAATGAGTGTATATGGCTATTACTATACATACATTTAGGCGTCACCAGACTGCATTATACAAACTGGGAAACACCATCTCACCATCATCCAGTCAGTGCGAAACTCTTGATAATTATAATTTTGAAACTTGGCAACCCGTCGTTAAATATATCCAAACCTGGCAACCAGTAACCAAGTCTATTGTATATATTTAAGGTTCTCATTATAGGGGACTGCAGGCCGAGGTTAGTTGTTACGAAGTGAATATATACATACATACATACATATTCTCATGCTGTATCCCGAACGGGGTAATCAGAGAGCACGGTGCGCCAAGGTTCACAGTCCTTACATACTTACATACTTATCTCGCTTTCTCGAATCTCATCGATCTCCTCACACATTTTCGCCTAGGTATGCGGTTGCTTTTGACATTTCCGTCATCTAACTAATTATGAGCTACTATTGCCTACCACGGATATAATTATATGGGCATGCGTATATGCAAACATACATTCACGCCATTTCCCGATCGGAGTGGGCATAAAATGAAGGTTTAGACAATTACATCTTGACATAATTTCTAACAATAACCGTGCTTACAAAATCTAATAAAGTTTAGTCTAGTTTTGCTTTAGGAGCGTACGACGCAAAATTATTCCAGTTATGCGCTACGTACAAGGACTGTAACGTCTTCTTTTTTCGATGACGCAAGACATATACTCGTACCATTATATTATTCCTAAGTTATAAATATATTTCAAGAAATATGTAGATACTCGCATTGATGTCTATTATGAAAAATTTTGGGAGATGGTGTCCCATGTGGCATGTGATTGTATTGTCAGCACTGTAGCCCGGACCTGAAAGGACTGGATAGAGGCTTTTGGGGTCGCGGCCGATCAGAGTGAGGGCTCCGGTCGTCATTCCATGTGATCTCATGAAGACAACAGCGCGTGAGGTCCGCGCTGTCGTAGCTCTGTGAAGATGCAGGAAAGGGCTCTGTAACTGCTTCCCCCTGAGAAATGCTTCGACACAGCGCAAGAAGAGCTCCGGTTCATTCCATAGGAGATCTCGGAGCCCCTCGACATCGACAACTCATCGAAGACAATAACCGCAATAGAGGTTAGGTAGTTATAACAGCAAAAACCTCACTTAACTCTCCCTCAAGCGTAGGAACTTTTATTTAGGTTACTCCCGCATTTAGGTTTGGTTAGGTTAGTTTATATTTAGATTGCACAAAAAAAAGGTGGTAATGTATTTACCGAACGTCTCAGTAAAACCGTGGCAACATTTTCGGCTCCACTCTTTTGCTCTGATTACTTATTAATTTACACAATCTAAGGAATCGAATTTTAAGTGGATGAAATTCAGTTCCTCAAATTCTATTACATAGTTAAATACAGGTCAACCTAATAGAAGCGCGATAATATAGTAATACATGCATACATACATATTTTCACACTATCCCTAACTACCCAGTTAGGGATAGACAGACAGTCAGAGCGGACGAAGCGCCAAGCGTCGCGATCGTTATATACTTCTTTCGCTTTCTCAAATCTCATCATTCTCCTCACACATTTTCGTCTAGGTATGCGATCTTACAATATTTACTAACGGGTCTATGTCGCGTTTATACTTTAAGGCTAATTATATATTTTATCCCGACGTTTCGATCGGATTGCACCGATCGTGGTCACGGGCAGACTGCTGAGGATGTAATAATAGTGTAGATCGGTGGAAAGGACCTGTGGCTGATGCAATTCAATCTAATGATTGGGTCTTGACTCCAGCAAGTGCTCGGCAATGGCTGACTTATTAGTCTGTTGTTTTCTGACAGCTGTGATATGTTCTTTGACTCTTTCTGCTATTGTTCTTTTCGTCTGTCCGATGTAGGAACTACCACAGCTGCAATCCACCTTGTAGACACCAGGTGTCTGGAAGGGAATGACATCCTTTGGAGTACGCAGGTGCTTTGCCATTTTAGAGTGCGGACTATACACAGTCTTAATGGAGTATTTCTTTAGTGCTGTTCCAACTTTGTCCGTTACTCCTTTTATATACGGCAAAAATGCTGGCACTGCGGACCTCGGGGCAACGCTCCCTTCTCCACGGACGTCGTTAGTGTAGTGTGTCGACGTACCGACAGTGACAATAACAAAAATTAAGAAATGCATTAAATGAGTGTGGGTAGTTGCAAAAAACCGCACGCTACGAAGACGTCATTCATCCTCAGCAGTCTGCCCATGACCACGATCGGTGCAATCCGGTCGAAACGTCGGGATTAAATAGGTAATTAGCCTTAAAGTATAAACGCGACATAGACCCGTTAGTAAATATTGTAAGATCGCATACCTAGACGAAAATGTGTGAGGAGAATGATGAGATTTGAGGAAGCGAAAGAAGTATATAACGATCGCGACGCTTGGCGCTTCGTCCTTTCTGACTGTCTGTTTATCCCTAACTGGGTAGTTAGGGATAGAGTGTGAAAATATGTATGTATGCATGTATTACTATATTATCGCGCTTCTATTAGGTTGACCTGTATTTAACTATGTAATAGAATTTGAGGAACTGAATTTCATCCACTTAAAATTCGATTCCTTAGATTGTGTAAATTAATAAGTAATCAGAGCAAAAGAGTGGAGCCGAAAATGTCGCCACGGTTTTACTGAGACGGTCGGTAAATACATTACCACCTTTTTTTTTGTGCAACCTAAATAAAACTTAGTTTTGAAAGTTTAAAAACATTAATAGGTATGCGATGCCAGGTAGATTAGGTAATACTAATCATTAATGTAATTTATTGAATATCTATCAGGAAGAAAAAATATCAAAACACTATAGAATTTTAGGCACATACGGAACCAATTGAAAAAATTAAGATTGCTTAAATACGAGCTAGATTCTCAAACAAAGGGTTTCGTACGATAGATATTTCTTGTACAGGTCAGTTTGGAAAAATATTTTATTATTTATTTATAACTAGTAGTTAGTTGCCCGCGACGTTTGAGGAACCGAAAGAAGTAAGGACCGCGACGCTTGGCGCTCCGTCCTCTCTACCTCGTTAGGGATACAATGTGAAGACTTGTGTGTATAATGAACTTCCTAGAAATGTAAAATAGATCAAAAATCTAAGCTTATTTTAAAGGATATTATTTAAATTACTCACAGATAAGTGTTACTACAATTTATATGATTACTTAAATTATATTTCGTTGTGCATTATGTGATTACTTTATGCCTCTGCGGCGGGACATAGCCGTACTTATGTATATTTTATTATCTTTTACTGTACCTATGAATACAATAAAGTTTACTATTATTATCATTATTAAAACAAATATCGGAGCGGATTCCGATTGATTGTGAGGGAACGCAGCGAGGCAGTAAAAGCGACACTGTCCTACCTCTTGGAAGGCTGGCGGGCTACTGAAGTGTGAAGCGATACGCGCGGGATCAGGGTTGGAATTTGACAGTCAGAAAAGAGAAGTATTTGGAATTTAAAAAGTAGTATTTCACGAAAATAGCAATACAGTTTGATTATTACTTTAACATTGAACTTTTTTGCTATCTAAATGGCAAAAAATATTGAATTCTAAACAAAATGTTTTATTCGAATCTTACTGTACGCTCGAATTAATCGAAATTCGAAATTCGAAATCCTCAACGGGATACATACTGTTTATTGCCAGTATGTGTATCTCTCTCATTCTTACCCAAGGTGCCTCCACAAAAAGCAAACAGGGGATATCCCTTACGCTGAGATTACGGCATTTATTCCTATCTCGTTTACACATACGTACTATAAAATACCATAAAATACCAACTTTTATGTATGTCGGTGCTAAAATTCATTGATTTTCAGGTTGAGTAATGTGCGCTATACTCGTGCTGACATGATTGCCTTCAAATTGTGTAAGAAATTGCTGTGGTAGTAAAATTGTAGTATTTTAGCGTATCATCCAGAGAACTGGGTAGTATAGTACAAAGGATGGTATTATAGTATAAATACTACTATATTAGTAAGAAATCCTGCCCTGCCCGGGATGCTTTGGTAAACAATATCGTCTTTTAAACATTTTTTTTTTGTTTTTTTTTTTACCATTAAATTTTTTCTTAAATATGTTTTTCAACATCTTTTTTGTAAGTAAAAATCTAATAAAATTTAAAAACGATCAAAAAAGCTATCAAAAATTTGATCGTATTCGTATCTAATATTTTATGTTCAAGTGAAATTGTAGATATCGTGTTTTGAACCATAAAATGATCAAGAACGTTCATGAAACTACGACACATATTTTTATCCGATCAAAACAAAGAAACTCGGTTGTTTGCCGTTGAATCAAAAATAAGTTAATTTCGAAGATCCTTAGCTTTAATATGTTGACGGGATAGATGTTAGCTTCATGGTAAATACAATATTTATGTACGAAATATTTTACGAGTAATATTCGTTAGGAGTTCCAGGAGATCGGTGAGAGAAAAAATAGACTTACACTTACATATCTTAACACTGTATCCCCAATGAGGTAGCTAGAGAGGGCGGTATTTATAAAATGAAAATTTTTAAACTGAATATCTAAGATATCTATAAGATTTATGTTTCTTTCTTGAGAAAATCGACAGTGATTGAATAAACAAGACGGACAGTTTTCTTTTACATATGGAACTCTAAAAATAAATAACGTATTATTGACTTCAAACTAATCATTCAACTCGTATTATCGATGCCAAATACAATGACTAAAAGGAGTACCCAGAGACATCCAAACTACAATGCGATATATTAAAGTTTATTTATTAAATTGATCTGCTCGGGAATTTAAAGCGGGTGTTTAAATTATTAAAAACCAATACGGAGTTCTTTAACAACAAGTGAATACGGCTTATTTTAATTTTAATAGTGTCGGTAACTACAGATGTGATAGAGATGGGTAACGATCAATAATAGTATGGCGATGCAGGTCCGCGCTAGTGTTGTTACTGATATGGCAATATTTTAACATAGGGGTTGTCATGTATTATGTTCGAAACAATACAATGTACGGCACGGTTTCCATTGCCGTATCATTTCGCACCGGTAATTTTTGGCCAAAATGGCCAAAAAACACCGTGATAAATGTTGACATAATTGCTTGGCGCATTGTTTTCTAACGAAATAACAGTCGTTCAACTTATTCGATGTAAATATGTGGCGAATTTAAAAGCAGGTTGATTTATTTTGGTTATATCCTGTCCTTTTACCCTACCTGACTACCTTGTTAAGGGTGTAGCGTGAGGATAATTACGTATATGTGTATCACAGCTCAAGCACGCGATGAAGTCTATACAAGAAGTCAGAAGTATACATAAGTTTAGTTAGTACGTCACTGCTATTATTTAAAAGTTTTTACTGCAATAAGTTAAATATACGGTAATTTTATGAGGTTTTGTCCAGAAATACGTTAATTTTTTATTTTTATTTAACAATTTATTGCACACACCAACATATATAAAGTAGAAAGATACATACAGAATGAAGAGCAAAAGGTACCGCTTATTGTTATAAGAAATTTCTCCCAGCGGACCCGCCAGAGAGAGATTTCATAAAAGATGTAGTCACTGAAATTATTGAAACACTATGTGTAAAAACTACGTGTACTATAATAATATTATATTGAAATAAAAGAATAAATATAGATACGAAGTGCTACGTTATATTAAAACAATAACATGAAATAAATATATATCATAAAATATGAATATAAAATACGACAGAAATAAAAATATATTAGGTATGTATACATCACATCATACATACATTTATAAACATATATATAATTAATAAAATATATATACTAAAGTGAATACGCCTATTGTGAATTCTTCAAATAATGCTCCTTAACCGCTTGTTTAAAGATTGGTAGCGATCGACTCGCCCGAATGCTGGGGGAAGATCATTCCACAGTTTAACTGCATGTACAGTAAAGGAATTTATATTAGTTGACTTAAGTTTAATATTTATTTTAGTTACGGCAATTCAGAATTTCATAACAACACATCATGTCTGCGCCCGCGCCGCTCGCCGGTAGCGCAGCGCGTGACCGGCGCACTGTCACGCCTGTCGGCTACTATGTCGTCGAATAAACCACACTATTTGTAATATTATCGTGACCATAACATCAAAATAAAAATTTATTTTATGAACTGAAACATGAGTTGTAAAATAAAGCAACATTGTTTCGTCCGTACCCGTATCGATCGCACCGAATACGTTTTTGTAAAAATTATAATTATTTCTTCAGCCCAGTGTTTTTCAAAGTGGAAATCGCGACTCTCTCAGAGAACAATTGGTACCCAAGAGTTAAGTCGACCTCATACAAGATATGTACAAAGACGTAACAACTCTTGTCTGAATCACCGCAGGCCGAGGTGACACGTTTGAGATTCAAGTAGGAGTGTATCAAGGTTTCACCCTTAGCCCATTGCTCTTCAACACTACTATGGATCACCTCAGAAAACAATGCCAAAAGAAACTGCCTTGGAATATCTTCTATGCCGACGATGTAGTACTGATCTCCGATAACGTAGAAGACCTTCAACTGAACTTTAATTCAAGAAAATGTTGTTCTAAACACACACACTTTGCAATACACTTTGCCATATGTGTCATAATAATAATAATTCTCCAGATAATTACATAGATTGTATGACCCTCATTGAATTATACGTTATACTTGAATTATACTAATAAAACAAAACAATGATCATGACGCCACGTGCTGGCGGAGCATGATGCGGGAAGTATCTCTATCTACTCTAACGCATGGCGCATCGCCGTAAGTAAAAGTGAGACAGTGTTATTGTTTCGTCACTCCGAATGGGCAAGTTCAATTCGCTGTGCGTCGATAAAGTTGTCCGCGACGTTTAATTTATGTAATCTAATATTGAGCACATATTAATTTTCTTTATTATTTACCATTAAAACAAATGAATTATTTTACGCAAGTGTAAAATAATTCAATTGTTTATTGATTAATTGTTGTAAAAACGAAATTAAGTGACATACGCTACGTTGCTCATTGCTTAAACGTCAAAGTGCATGTGAGATAGGTGTGATTTCCGAACCGCAGTCGAGTGAAACTTTCAAATAATAAATGTAGTACCACATAGATATCGTCGGCGACTCGGAACTAAGCACAAGTCCTAGACTAAGACAATTTAGAAAAGTTTATTTTGCAAGTTCAAGCCCAGGGCCCCGGCTTGGAAGGCAAATGCTCTGCCACCGCGCCAATGGGCCAGTCAAAGTTTAGTCGGTTACAGTATATTCACAATACAAGCATCTATACAGTCGGTCAACGGCGTCTAGAGGCTATCGGGCGGGGGTGAGGGGCGAGACTCGGGGAGGGCGAGCTCGAGCTGCCCACGCCGTCGATGGGTAGGTTCGGCTTTGTTAAGTATACGGGTCCGGATGTGATGTGAATCCGGTTCTGCGGATACGGGTCCAGGTTTCATGTCCGCGGACCTGTATTGGCAATTTGGAAATTTGCTACCAACTCCCATACCGGAGTTAAGGAGTTTGCGGAGCTGGATCTGATGACTGATGTAGTACAAAAATATATCGTTCCAGCTCCTTTAAGTTCTGTGTCCGTTACCATTTACCAACTCCTTGTGTGCGCGATCCGTCCTTGACGCGTTCCATTTCACTCCGCTGGAAAATATTTCTATTCCAAAGGATACGTGTCCGATTTTCGTTTGGATGTACATCCAACAGTACCACTAGGGATACGGATCCGCGAACACGTATTTATCCGAACTTACCGATCTCTAGTAGCTCGGGACTTGTTTTTAAAGGTTAAGGCATGTTTGTCGTAGATGATTTAATTTTGTACAGAATTAAAATTGCGCATACAGCATGTGCTCTCAGAAATTTCATTAATCATTAAATGAAAATAATTATTATTAAAAATTTCACACTTGACACTCACCGACCATCAAAATTCTAAGGTACTTTTAGCAGTCTCATAAACTTTAAGTTTTGAATTTTAGTCAGCGTTTAGCCTATAAAGGAAGGAAAAAATGAAAAATCCCGAATTCATTATTCAATAAATGTTCCGAGCGACATGCTGTCCAGGCGTGCCCCGAAGCGCTACTTATACGTTAACGATTTTCGTTTTATAATTTCGATTGCTGTTATTGGTTTGATGATTGAGTTTGATGATAATATAAATTTAACATTTTTTAATGTTGTTTGGATAATTTTAGGGCATAGATACCTTTTGGTACTTATGACAAGCTATATTACCCGGACGCTTGCGGACAGGATAAGCAATGATGAGATACGCAGTATGACAGGGTTGCACAACAGTGTTATTGTAAAAATGAAGAAAGGAATGCTTAGATGGTTCGGGCACATGGAAAGAATGAGTGATGAAAGACTGACGAAGAAAATATACAGAGCAAAAGTGAGTGGTAAAAGAAGCCAAGGAAGACCAAGGCTGACTTATGAAGATCAAATAGCCAGAGTGTTAGCAGACGGAAATGTCAAAAGCACTCGCATACCTAGGCGAAAATGTGTGAGGAGAATGATGAGATTTGAGGAAGCGAAAGAGGTGTGTAAGGACCGCGACTCCTGGCGCTCCGTCCTCTCTGACTACCCCGTTGGGGATACAGCGTGAAGTTATGTTATGTTATGTTATATTACCCGGAAAAAAGATGAGGATGACATACAAAAAGAAATGAAATTCCATCAAAAACAAAAAATGCCAAGCTCACAACGCAGTTCTTACACTACAAAAAGTTTTGAGATCTCATATAAAACCAACTCAGTTATTTTAGTTAGTGTCTATAAAAGCACCTATTCAACAACTTTGTTACCTAATCAATTACCTATCAACATTTATTGTGACCGTATTAACATTAGACATCTTTATTTCTATAATAAATATAATGACTTGGCAATCGCACGGCAATATAATAACATCTACCTAATAGTAGCGATCTGAGCGCTTTGTGCTTGTTCACATATTTCATAAATAAGGCCTGCTAGCACTATGTTCAATTAGGAGTAGTTTAAATAGTAGATTATTCTTATGTTATTATGTTGCCGTGCGATTGGCAAGTCATAATATTCATTATAGAAATAAAGATGTCTAATAATTATATTGGTACGGTCACTATGAATGTTGATAGGTAATTGATTAGATAACAATTTATAACAAAGTTGTTGAATAGGTGCTTCCATAGACACTAACTAAAATAACTGACTTGCTTTTACATGAGACCTCACAACTTTTTGTAGTGGAAGAACTACATAGTGAGACTTCCCATTTTTTACATTTTTTTTTTTGATGGGATTATAGTTTTATGTGATACATTATTAAGTATCGTACTTTGTATGTTATAGATGTAGAAAGCGTTGTAAAAAATAATAAATAAATGCGATTAAAAATATAATCGTATTTCATTTAAATTATAATAAAATTGATACAACCCTAGGTGCTGTGAGTCTTGTGATGTTGGCATTTGCACAAACGTCAACGTCGTTCGCCCACTGTTTGTATAATATTTTCTTACATTGTGGCATATCTTTGAAATGGTTTCCGTAGCTCTTGAATTTGATACCTGTCATGATGACGTTCGATGAAATCGTTTTTAAGCTTGTTTAAAAATGTTGTTGCACTACCGACGCTGGCGCTGTATTGAATTTTTCAAAAACCAACAAACCTTGTTATTTGCACGTAATTGGGACGATTCAAGTAGGTATTATCTTATACGCTGAAATCGGTGAAATTATGGATGGAAAATGCTCTGTAAGGTAACGGATGAACGTACATATATGTATAGCATACATACCTACGATGACAAAATCATAATCATAATCATCATAATCGTGAACATAAAATCATAACTTAGAGGCTACCTTGTAGTCAATATAAAGTTGCGAAACTTACCATTATTGAACTTAAAACAATTACAGATAAGTAACTGTCGCGTATGACGGTGTGATTCATTACGTGTAATATTGTCGTGTGGAAAGGTAAACATGATTAATACTACATACGGCCTCCGCAGCTGCCGCTTGCGCGCGCGTTCTCTACAATATTATTAAGATCTCAAACAACTCACCTGTTATAAGCTGAGAGTTACAGGGTTCAGTCTTTGGCCGGGTAAAGTAGACGTTTTGTATTATAGTAACCTTTTGTATTATGTATTTCTCCCAGACCCGTATGTTTTTCTCTGTTTATAACATTTTCACGGCTAAGCCGCCGAACCGATTTTGATGCAATTTGGTATGAAGATAGCTTGAATCCTAGGAAAGGACATAGGCTCCTTTTTTTATATTTGACGGAAACTCGTGCCTAACAGTCTAGAAATTGGAAATTTTGCACAGAGACATCTTGTATAGTGTATGTACCCGCAAAAGGTTTTGGAAATTCTACCCCTAAAGAGAGCAAAAGGGAAGATGTAAATTTGAATAAAAATTTTTTGAAGAAAAATTGATAGGTATGTAGCTTTTCGATTAGAAATTAACAGTGTATTAGAATTTCTGGAATTGGTTTCAGAGACGAAAAATGAGGATTAAAATTTTGTATGAAAATTCCAATATTTTTGCAGTTTCCACTAAAGCAATTTAATCATTTGGTTGGAAACTACGCCTGGACTCACACGATCAGAACGTCCTTCTGAATCCCTCATCCGAATTCATATTATTAATTCATAGCGCTTGGAATCGCATACAATATAATGTACATATGAATTTTTCAGATCTGTCCCGGAAGAAATTCCGGCTGTGCGAGGCAAGAGGCTGTGTGTTTGAGGCATAATGCCGGAATTTAGATTATGAAATAAGAAAGACATTGGGGTTGTCAGTGGTTCAGTGGGGAGGCAAGGCTAAGAATTACGTATTTCGCCGTTTTCAAACATTCATAATCTAAGAAGTATGACAGTTTGTATGGGACTTCAAAAGAGTAGTTTGCAAAGAGCTACTAGGTTAAATCGACAGTTTAGTCGTCTACTTATTTTACGTTTCCGATATGTATTTCTGTGCATATCAAGGCCTGGTGAAACGAAATCGCACGCAGAAAGCTAGTTTATAAAATTAACTATTCTAAATGGACAGAAGTGTTTGTGTTGTGTCGCGCCCATAGCACATGATCAGAGCAAAACGCCCTTGCGGACTTTCACAATAGTCTCGTGATATAACTTAACGTTCCCATGGCAAGTTACTTCTATAAGAAACCGTAATGGTATAGTTTTTATGAAATTGTATCTAAATTAAAATCTGAGGACATTACGATCTATTTATTTCATTTCCATTCGTTCTAGTACGAGTGACACTTCCGCTTAAATTGTACGAGACCTTTTAATTATCACACAATGTTGCATAAAATGTCCAAATTATGTTTTACCTTGACGTAATGTTTTGATTTTTTGCGACAATATCTATACTATTATAAATCTGTAACAGAGCCGTGTCTGTACGTGTCTGTAATAAAGAGTTTTATTTTATGATTCTATCTTACAATTTCCTTCTGCAAAATTTTTTGTTCTAAAAACTGTCTTGTTATTATATTATTAATACCATAGACATAACTCCAGACAGCCTGCTCCATGTCTACTACGAAGTGACGCAAATAAAAAAAAATAAACTGACTTAAAAAAACACTAAAAAGTGCAAAATGATGAAAACTCAAGTACAATAATAACTTTATCCATACGATACAAATACTTACACAATTAAATTTGCCAGTTACTGAAGTCGGTGCCAAGCCTACCAAACTAGTAGACTTTCTGTTGTTGCACACTGATTTGGCACAGACTTCGATAACTGTCAGATTTAATTATATAGATATTTGTATCGTATGTGTAAAGTTATTTTTGTACTTGAGTTTCGATTAGTAGTAGTAGTAGTAGTTAGTTTTGTACTTTTCAGTGTAGTTTTTTTTTCTGCTTTAATTATTACTTGAAAAGCTTTTTATTATTCCCTTTTGAGTGACCTCAGCCTAAATAAATATCTAGGACACAAGTAACATATTTTTTAATTCCGGAACGAAATACAAAAGAATCATCAATATAAACATACCCTTATAAACCAGTAAAATTATTTGGTGTATCTTCGAAGTCCAAGCTCCAATATCAGTGAAATTTAAATGGGGACACCTTGAAGTTATACTGAACCCAAAGGAAAAAGGATCATTGAAATCCGTTTTTGAGATAAAGGGTCTTGACTGGCCGGACAGAAGGACACATGGACACTCGGGCAACAAAGTGACCCCTATAAGGGTTCCTTTTCTTCCTTTTGAGGTACGGAATCCTAAAAAATTACCAAGAATAGTACTTAAGGCTTCACTGGTTCCAAAACTATAATTTTTTCAAAAGATTTATTTTCAACGAATAACTACTGAACGAGTTCCTATGCAAATGACATTGTTTGAAAACTGTTTGTGTTTTTTTGTATTTGTTTGTGTTGACATTGTTTGTCCCAGTTACTTATCTCTCAATAGTAAAAGCAAAGTCGTAATCCGCATTTCCGTGTATTTGCTTATGACTTTGCAAATACTGAGTGGGTTTTAACACAATTCCCTCCTTAATTTAGAAGATTTATCGTGGAAAGCATATATGTACCTACTATATTACATTCACATTGTGCCTATAGAAGTAGAGACATATCGACATTCCGGAATCTAGTTCCCATGCGAAGCCGAGGCGCGCCGCGAGTGCGATATATATCATATAAATTATTAAAATGTCTTTATTATGATGGGTGGTGGTGACCACTTTCCATCAGGTGACACGCATGCTCGTTTGCCCCCTCTGATATAAAAAATAAATAAATAGAAAGAGTAGTAAAGATATTAATAGACTATTAATTAATAATACTAATTTTAATAGTCTATAATTATTTGCACAATTTTTCGTAAACTGCGCAGATAAAGTTTCAGACAAATGCTAATCTGAAATATTTTTGTCATGCGTGAATAATAATAGAATACGGATTTATTACTGAGCACGCATAGTATTATCTGCAAACAGCCACCTGCTGGCCGTCTATTTGTCTGAGGCGCTCTATATTGGTGCTAAAGTGATCAATATTGCAATGCGAAACACGCGATTTATATATTTTTAGGGTTCCGTACTACAAAAGCAAAAATGAAACGCTTACGCTAACATAACATCGCTTACGCGTCTGTCACGGTCAATTTTCTGTCATAACCTTGAAATTTTAGGCACTCCACAAACTATTACATAATGTTGACCAATTAATCAAAGCAATCGAAATAGGTCACTTTTTTAAATAGCTAATTTCTCAATTCGAGGTGCTAATTAAAGTGAGCTCTTGAGCCTAGTGAGCTTCTGCGGAATTGTTCAAGTGATATCGACGGTCACCTTATACTCATTTTGGATCCGAAAAGAGGCACACGATGTCAAAAAATTGTTCTCCCTCTGTGGAATGAACTTCCTGTCTAGTTTTTAGAAAAGATTTCAAAATGCGGTTTGTCAAAAAGTGTCTGAAAAAATTTTTACAGGGTAGACAACTTAAATATAATTTCCTGGTCACAGTTTAAGAAAAATATTAAACAAACGATAGGCCAACGACTGTAATGTTTGTGCAAAAGTCGACATCATGAGACAGTGATCACTGCACCTAGGATTGTTTTAATTTATCTACAATTTAAATAAAATACAATTACATTTTCAGTGATTAATCACATTTACTTCTCATTTTTTTACAATGCTTTATAATGTTTTATATAAAACTATAATTATGGATATTGTAATTTGTGAGTTGCCAAATCGACTTATTTTAAAAGGCCGAATTAAGCGAGATGACGACTTAATAAAAAGTATTATTTCAATTAAATTAAAAATAAAATAAAATAATGTACAACAAACATGTGTTAACCCTGAAACACATGTCCCGAGCTACTAAGAGGGTGCCGTGGCCAGCTCGGGCTTGCTCTCCCTGCGTCTCACCCTTCGCGCCCCACACGATTGCCCTGTCTACACACCTCCGTTGGCCGACTACATGGATTCCTTCATTGTGCTCTGTTGCCATTGAGCGCTACAATGCCTGTTGCTGACGTCCATAGGTTACGGCAATCAATTACCATCAAGCAGAAGGATTACTAGTTTTCCACCTTTGTAATATAAAAAAAATCAAATTAAATCTCAAATCGAATTTCCAATTCTTATGTTTATTGGCTAAAATTTATCGATACTTTTATCGATTCACGATGAACTCTCCCCAGAAAATTCCAGAAGTTACATTCTGTCTGCTAACTAGCACCGAGCTGACCGTATGTAATGATAGCTAAAAAGTATTGGAATTAATCATATGACATGAATTGCCTCAAACTAACACCCGAATATATATCTGCACTGATATTATAGAGGTAAAGTTTGTTTTTATGTATTGGATAAACTCGAAAACTACTCTACCGATTTTAAAAATTCGTTCACCTATAGAAAGCTACATTATCAGCAAGTAACATGGGTTGTATTTTATTTAAAAAAAAATTCTACCCGTACGAAGCCGGGGGGCGGGTCGCCATATATAATACAAAAGCGTAAATACTCCTAAGCGTAAATACTAATATATACATATATATGTATATATATATACATGTATGTATATATATATATATACATACATGTATATATGTATATATATATATATACATACATACATATATACATGCGTATATACATGTCACTACCAGCTCTTTGTGAATTCGATTGTATTCGAAGTTTACGACGATAATAATCTAATAACATTGGGCCCCTTTCCCTAGCTTCCTTAATTGTGTTAGCGATACATTTCTTCTTTTAGCACCATTAGCATTGTATCTAAATTTAAAATTTCCTCGAACTCTATGGCGCAATCATAAAGAAATCATGCGATAAGCGAGAAGTTTCGGGTTCAATACTCAGTCAGGTCAATTTAGAAACTTGTTTTTAAATTTTTTAATGAGTAATTATGTGTATTTCTAATCATTGATTATTCGGTATGCCTCAGCCACCCTCCTGTAAGATTCTGCTAAGGAAATCATGACCAAAATTATTTTCCATTAGATATTCTATAATCGGCCGGCCATGTACTAAAAGCTGGCTAAGCCACTTAACTTTTAGAGTGAAGATACTAAGTTTTAAAATACTCTATCGATCTCTCTAGGTACCATAACATTATTTTTAATAGTTCTTAAGATATGTTTCGCCTAATAGCCCTTAAACGAAGTATTTTTTGCAATGTTTAAAGATAACTAAACCACCATTCTAATTTGTGGCTGGGTTAGCTTTATCAACGGATGTCATAAATATTGATTTATTAAATTGGAAACGTAAATCTAAGACTGAACTCTATAGGATGCCTAGGGGTGTGTGATGATAAGGTGAGAATGATCATCTTGGTAGCTGATTAATGACCTAAAAAATTGAAAAAAATTAAGGAACTCAGTTGACCAACATATTTTCTGTCCTTCGTCACAGGTGGTTGGCCTGAGTTGTTGCTCAATATCTCCATCGTGTCTGCTACCCACCCTAATGTTTCAACTAAGGAAAAACGAAATGAGTGATTGCCACCTGGCCTTCACAATTCAAATAAAAAACGAGATCTTTCTCAAGCCTGACTATGTCGGATTAGTGGACAACCTGATTGTCAATCCTGCTACCCACAGACCTTTCGGTTACTAAACTATTTTTGGATTGATAACCGCGACTGAGGTTGGTGGTGAAGTGTAAGATATTTTTAAGAGTAAATAAAGAAAACCTGGTCTGAGGAGAACCAACAAAGAGCTAAGTCAGGTGTCCAAGGAAGATTAGAGATCAATATGAGTTGTTCCACCTTACGGGTAATTGCTTGAGTAACTCCTCTTGATAATAAGTTTCTAAACAGCAACACACTATTTAAGTAACTCGGATACAAAAAATAATATGCAGGTACTCTTAAAAGGTTTGTAGATAGAACAGAGCTTAAAATGTCTTTAATTGAGATTGATGTGCTGAATAATCTGATTATTAGCGAACCGGTTTCAATCAAACGTAGCTCCGGTAGCTAATCACTTCATCCGTTCAAAAACTATCATGATACAGATATACACTAACACACAAACAATGCGACAAATAACACGTCTCTTTTGCTTCAGGAGTTAAAAATATATTCTTATTCTTAAAGTAAATAAGTTATGTTATGTACTTACGCTATGGACGCTATACAAGTACAATGACCTGCAGAAAGATCCAGTAATGGTAGGGTAATAAAAAAACGGTTAAAAGCGTGTCGGACACGCATTAATTTAGGATTCCGCAGAAATTTTGGACAAAGTAGAGATTAATATATTTTTTAAATTCTGTGCAAAACACCCTCTGTTTTGTTTTTATCTCCGGATTTGGATTACTAATTTGTATCTATCAAATTTCAACTCAGTAGGTGTGAAGATGACGAAACAAAACGGCTATGAGATTTGAACAAACAGATGGACAGACAGACATAACGTATACATAAGGTTCCGTTTCAGCCACTTTGGTTACGGAACTCTAAACCCGTTTCAAAAATTAGGGTCGCGATCGAGATCATTGATTTCCATTCAGCATCATACGAGCCAGCGAAAAGTATGGTGAAATTCAAATGTGACATAAGAATGAGTTCTGCAATATGTTTCTGTTGCAAGGATATTATAAAAAGCGTCACAATGAGCAGCGATTCGTCGGTGATTAGTCGGAACCGCTGACCTCAGCGGGCGCGCGCCCGGCTCCGCGCCCGCCGGCCGACCGTGAGGGACGCGATCACCTTCGCTCATTTAGATTTCTACCTTCGACGATCAATTATGCTATTGAATACTCCAATATTCATATTGGCAATTTTAGATAATGACTTTCGTCTAGTCAAGACGTCTCGCAATGAACCTAATATATCTGATTACAATAATTTTTTGATCATTATGGTTAATAAAGTTAACGGTGTTCTATCTGTATTAGTTAGCAGGATAGATATATCCAAATTTGTTAAAATAGTCATCCACAATATGGTGTTGGTGCCAAGTTTACTGTATGGTAGTAAGACCTGGATACATACATATCTTCACGCTGTATCCGTAACGGAAATCGGAGAGGACGGAGCGCGAAGCGTCGTGGCCCTTACATACGTCTTTCGCTTTCTCTAATCTTATCATTGTCCTCACACGTTTTCGCCTAGATATGCCAGTGTTTTTTACATATCCGTCGGCTAACACTGGCTATTTGATCTTCATAAGTCAGCCTTGGTCTACCTCGGCTTCGTTTACCACTCACTTTCGCTCTGTAGATTTTCTTCGACAGTCTTTCATCATGCATTCTTTCTATGTCTTCATTTTTACAATAACACAATCGTGCAACCTTGTGATACCAGACCTGGATGTGGTCGAAAATTGACTGAGAGTAAGATTCATTAAATGGTAATGTGAATTTTCAGGAACATGTGCAGTGTCACCCTCGCGGACAAAATAAGCAATGGAAACATACGCAATATGACAACGTTGAACGACAGTATTATTGCAAAAATTCTGAACGAAATGCTTAGATGGTCCGGGCACATAGGCAGAATGAGTTATGAACGATTGAGGAAGAAAATATACAGAGCAAAAGTGAGTGGTAGCAGAAGCCAAGAGAGGCCAAGGTCGACGAAAATGTCAAAAGCACTAGTATTCCTAAGAGTTTAAAGAGAGTGGTGAGATTTGAGGAGGCAAATAAAATATGTAAGGACCACAATTTTTGGCACTCCATTCTCTCTGACTACCCCTTTAGAGATATGTCTTGAGAATGTGTATGATTGTTCTTGAAAGTAGTATATTTAATTTTATTTTCATCAAAGAATAAGTAGAAAAGAAGGCCGACTCCCGCCTCATGCCTGACGGCATTGCCTACTGTCGGCCGGATACGTGGGGTTGTAGCATTGGGTGCGAGAGAGAGCATTTCGTTCAGTTAAACATGTAGTACATAATAATAAGAAACATTGAATAAGTTGCTCGTGTTGTTAAATTTAATTTCTTGTTGTTATAATGAAGAATGATAACTGCATTCGAATGACAAATTATTTAGCCATCTAAAGAGATTATAATACGTTCGTTTATGCGATTTAGACATTTCGTATTTGTGACGTTATGAAGAATGAATTAAAGACAGAAGCGGTCGCATATTTGCGTCGCGTGTGACTCCGACTGGCGCTACTATAATTGCCTATATTTGCCCAAAATATTGCCATCGTGTGCGTGTCACGGCGCGTGCGCTTTGGCGCGCACACATACAAATCGCGTGCGCTAGCTTTCTTTGAAGACATCCTCCTGTTATGTGTATACTGTACACTTACTTCTACCCATTAAGAGATTCAACGTAAAGACAGCGTTGAATCACTTAACGGGTAGAAGTAAGCGCCAAGTATTGCATCCCTTACATACTTCCTCAATTCTCAATACTTTCTTCACACACTTTCGCCAAGATAAACGGTTGATTTTGATATTTCCGTCAGCTAGCACTTTGGTTACCTGATCTTCATAAATCAGCCTTAGTTTTTCTCGGCTTCCGCTACCACTCTCCTTCTGTAGACTTTCTTCGTCAATTCATCACTAATTTCTTGTGTGTGCATGTGTCCGAACCATCTAAGTATTCTTTTCTTCGATTATACATTGACATTTTCATCCAACCCTGCCGTTTAGCGTAACTTTTATTACTTATTTTGTTCGCGAGGGTGATACTGCATATATGTATTTATTATTTTACACCAGATGTTACTCGCGACTTCGTTCGCGTGGTCCTTTATTTACTAAATTAAATAATTCAGAAACCTTTGCGGGCGTACGTGGTACAATTCACCAAAGTTTCATCACAATCTGATGAATGGTTTAGAAGGCAAAAAGGACAAATATACAAGGAATCATAATTTTTTTTTATTATAGAAGATGACATTATATTGAAATAAAATAATTGAAAATTATGAACGCGATTGTGTAAAACATTTGAAATTTATTAAAAAATATAAACTTCGAGTACAATGGTGGGGACTAAGTGGATATAAGTTGAAGGAAGATGAAGCTACGGTACTTCGACGTCACAAAATAGTTTCATCTTTCAGCATTACTTAGCGCTAGGAGTGGCAGAGAGTTTATTTTAATGTAAAAGCCATAACCCTTAAATATCTGATGATGAGATTTGTTGTCATTCACACATGATTTTGTTATTATTATTATTTTATGCTGTTGACATCCCTACTATTATTTTGTTTTGACTTAATTAATTAGTGTGATGATTTCTTTATATTATTCCATTTGTGATATTTAATTAATAATTCTAATTATTTTAATTTATAGTACGATTGATATGACGAGTGATTTTGTAAAAATGTGTGTACAACACTTATTTGCAATAAGAAATAAAACAAAATATAATTAATATATTTTTACAACTGTCTTTACGATCAGTAAACCTATTCTATTCTTTAGTCAGTTTTTTAGTTTCTTTATGTTCATAGTTTAATAAATACGATAAAATTAGCATTGTCTCTGGTTTAGATGAAATGTTATCGTAAAAAGACACGCATATAGATATAATGTGTGACGAACGACTGACGAAGAGAATCTACAGAACGAAAGTAAAAGTCGAGAAAGACCAAGGCTAACTTATAAGGTTCAAATAATCAGTGTTAGCCGACGGAAACGTCAACCCATCCTCTCAATCTACCCTGTTATAGTTACAGCGTATAGATATATTTACAGAAATAGCTTATTTACTTAAAGAAAGTGTTTTGGCTCCTGCATGAAGCGCTCTATATTTAGAGCGCCGCAGGCGGCGGAGTCCCACGGCGAGGCGGGCGCGGCCCGCGACCAAGTGCGCGGCCGCGCCCTTGGACTTGATCTGGGCGGCACGCGAGCGCCTCGCCGCGGCTCCGCGGTCACGCCGCGCGCGCCGCCGCGATTGACACACTATCGCCGAACGCGGCCGCTAGCCGCTACACACGGCGCTCAAACACGCTCGCCATTAACTTTGTATATATTGGCGTTTAAACGAACATAGAGCTCGTTGACGCGTGACGATTTTTAATTTCTAACGAGGAAGGTTCATATATACAACACATTTACATTTACTATATCGAAGTAGATATTATATTTATATGATAATATTTGTATGCCGTTTCTAAGGCAGAGTGCAGTGGCACTATTAATTTACTTATATTCATCGATAATTACACCTGTATCTCACCAAATGATAAATAAATAAACCTTTAAGTTTCGATTCTCAAAATGAAGTCCCCGTGCACACTCATATATACACATAAAAAAACATCCTGAATATCAATCTATAATAATAAAAGTGTGCACAATATCATACAAGAACTTAGTATATATTGGCGTATGGACAAACAGAGCTCGTTGACGCGTGACGATTTTTAATTTGTCAATGTCATCTATAAAATGAATGATTTCCTTAATTATTGCGAAATGTAATACCACAATCACACACAGAACACGTGACCATTATTGAAAAATACAGTACTTCTTTGATATAAAACAGAAATAACATAAAATAATAAAATATGTCAACAGGATCATCCACAGCGTTGTGACTTGTGATGACCTGTCGTCCAGAATGGGTTACAATAGCCTCTCGTTTGCTGTTCCTTTCTACTCGTGCCACTATCATAAAAGATTACATTCTCACTCGCATTTTTGGTACATCTATACGCCCGTATATACCAAGTTTATGTGCATACCGTCGTGTTGCCGCCGTTACTAATAAGAAAAAAAATATGCAACTGCTATACGTTTAAGTTAATAATGAGGCCGTCAAAACGCCACTTTGTTTCGTATTCCATATGCAGTATCATACGAGTTTAACGAAAAGGACACCAAATTAGCTAGTTTTTGACTGAACGAAAAGTAGTACTTCAAAATGAAAGAGTTTGTCAATGGAGGGATTCTCAACCGTTTAAAATCTGAATAAAGAATGATTCCGATTGCGACTGGTATGAAAGTTGTTTAATAAGTAATGTTTTCCGTAAAGGACGATGACTTACCATGCACATTGTAGGCTTGTTAAGGCTATAATAGTAAAATCATCTCACTTGCTTTATAATTAATTTAATTACATATACCTATGAAGTATTCGTATCAATTACAATTCTGTATTATACAATACTCGTGACTAACATAACAGGCCGTAAAGGTCCATATACATCTGCTAGCGCGTAGCGTGTCCAGCACATACCGTGGCAAGCAAGGCACAAGCAGTGGATACTTTCGTCAATAGCTACGCCGTCTGTGTGTCTATGTGACCGCGTTCATGTCTACCACGCAGCCATGCATAGACACGTGCCTAATGTCGATCGAACAAGTATTATTTGTGACAAAGCTGGCTCATGCCAACCAGTGTCTGTGGTCACACGCTCTATACGTGACCCCAAAACCCCCATTGGGGTATACGCATTATTTTCGAAAATGGTTTTCAGGCTGTATTTCAGTAACGGATGAAATTATTACAAAATAAAAAAAAACGTAAGATTTAAAATCTGTAACTGTACACGATCAATCCAATTTTACGAGAAATGGTGGGGATAACACTTGAAAATTAAAACGGTCATAACTCTTAAACGGATACGTTTTTTTTCGATAATTCTTTTTGTAACTACATACTAAAGTTATGCCCTTTCACCCATTAAAGTAACTGTCCCGTTTTCATATACACCCTGTATATGAAATTTAGAATTTGGAATTCTTTTTGGATTTGGTGCTAAGATACAAACAGAATACTGAACAGTGCATAGTTGAACCTTAAGGCGACGCATTGATAAACAATAATTTAATCTAAAATAGACCTCCTGCTCTATGCAAACGTGTGTGCGAGCTTACGAAAAATATGAAAAAGCAGTTATTTATTTTAAAAACTATAATTAATTTTATGGAATCCGACTGTCATTTTGAAGAATATGTTTAGGTTAAACTATACCGAAAATTTAGAACCATAAATCGGTTACGTTATTCAGAAAAATGTAAATCTCTGTTTTAAAAGAGGTTTCTTCGTATATCGCAACTGTAAAAATAGTCAACGAAATGAAGAATCAGGTTACCAAATATCACTGTTATACGTTTTGTAGTCACTTCGAAAAATTGTAATCTCTGCCGTTGAAATTTCCAATGCGTCGTCTTAACTGCGCGCCGCGCTATCCCGTAAGCTGGCCAATGTTACGAGCAGTGTGTTGCACGGATTCGCTCCAGTTGCCGACGACCGCGAGTCTGTTTGTTATGGTCTTTTCATGGTTCCTCGCTCACCTCGTTCAGGCTCGATCTTCTATGAAACAAACAAATGAAAATTTATTGAATCAATACATAGCGTATTTGCATATTAACTTGCAACTTGCTGGAAATGTGCAGCAACAATTAGTGCAACGAGTAAACAAATTCGGTTGAACATTAAGGAATTGTATAAAAATTGGTCAAGTGTGAGTGCAAATTGCGAGAGATCTGTACGATATATATAAAACGGTTTTTTATTTTTATTATGGTTTTCCTGTTAACTTTGTTTAAGCCTCTATATTCTCCGAAATTTTGCTCCCCGAGTTACTTGAGTGTTATCTACATTAACCACAAAAATAATGATTGGGGTGCTCGGGTCCAGATACTTTACGCTGATCTCAAGCGTTATTCATTTATCGCATTGTTGTTACATCCACGTCGCATAATAATAATAAACAATTGTAGATTGTTATTCATTGGAGGAATGTGTGCAGCATACAACAGTAATGACGCATTTTTGCATATTTTGAAATTATGAATTTTTCGCATTTGGGATAATTTAGTAATAAATAATATAATAAACAATATCTCGAAAAAATAACTTTAAAATTTATCTTTAAGTGCAAACAATAAAACGATACATTTTTAATAAGATTACAATAACTAGAAAAAATGAAAGTAATATGTCCTATACTACTATATAAGCAATATTTGTATGTTTGCAGTTGCATGAAATTTAATATATAGGGGTATACGGGGGCGAAAGATCGATCAATTCTGGAAAATTCGTGTTCTCCGTGTTTCGCACATTAAAACTTGCCCGCGAAATATGATTGGTAATTTCACAACAGTCAACTTTCTCAATAGCACAGTGGCTGAAGCGTAGGTCAACAACGCCAAAAGGCGCGGGTTTGAATCTTGCAATGTATTTAGACTGTATTTGTTTCTTTTTAATGTATAATCAGCAAGCATAGCTCGGTCGCTCAGGTACTTAAGTGTAAAGATTAAAGAGGTAAAAGTTTATTTGTGTATATGGCTAATGTCATTTTTCACATCTTAGTTTCTGTTGGTCAATAACGTGCAAACACAGGGAACCTGCGTTCATCGCTCGATGTACTCGCAACTGCGGAACCTAAATGTCGCATAAATAAGCGGCGGTTACATGCATCCGTTTTTTGACAAGTACAAGGTTTCACAACTCTAGTTGTTATTTTCTCTTGTAGTACTCTGTGGTCGGAAGTTATAAGTACTCTATGAATATCGGATCCACACGGTAGTACCTAATATATTAGAAGCTGGATGTACATCTTAGGGAGCTAAAATACTTCGTGGTGGGACTCATACAGTAGTCTCTATCTATGTGTATACTAATATGATGAAGAAAAAAATTTGATTGTTTGTTTGTAATGGATAAACTCAAAAACTACTCAATCGATTTCAAAAATTATTTTACCTGTAGGAAGCTACATTATCAACGACTAAAATAGCTCGTATTTTTTTTTAAATTTCTACCCATAGGAAGCCGGGGCAGGTCGCAATACCTAATATAATATCTGTCTGGATTTAGGCTTGCGAAGTTAGATGTACATCTTTTGGACCAAAAGTACTCTGTGGTGTGAAGTTATAACAGTCTCTGGTCAGATCCATACACCTCCGTAGACACGAAATCTGAAGGTACGCATATATGTACCTCAGGACCCGTATCCTATGCATAATGTCGAAACTATCTATCTCTATCACAAAACCTACTTATTCTTTGACCAGCTTGAACGACCTACGAGATAAGTTTATTTCCCTCTCTCACAAGGGCGGAAGCAATTGAAATAGATTTACGCTATTGTAGTATATGGTAGCAGAAGCAAAGGAAAATCAAGGCCGACTTATGAAAACCAAATGGTTAGAGCGTTAGCTGACAGAAATGTTAAAAGCAATTGCATACTCTGTTAAAAATGCGTGAGTAGAATGATAAGATTTGAGGAGGCAGAAGAAGTAAAGTACATAGCATGATGTTTATCACTCCATCCTCCCTGTCTACCCCGTAAGATGTACAACGTGTGTACGTGTCTAATATGTACATAGATATATTTCATTATTTATTACTAGATTAGTCGCTAAAGATTGAATAAAATTGACTAACCTATAGTAGCTCTACACATAATACATATATGTGCCATGTACAGCGTACAGATTTAATTTTTTCTGGGGCTTCCAATGTAAATAGTTCTAAGCTACAGTGACCGTTGTGATATGCTCCAGAGAACTATTGGTTCGAGATATAAAAATCAGGGAAGAGCGAGTCTAACACATATTAACTCACGATTCCGTAACAATTTCGAATAAAGTATAAATTAAATTTGAAAAGTATTGTATGTGAATCCAAAAAATTAAACCTACCTCAAAAAAAACACTGAAAAGTACAAAATATATAATAGTACAAAATCAAAACTTAAGTACAAAAATTACTTTATACATTCAATACAAATATCTATATAATTAAATTTGACAGTTAATGAATTCGGTGACAAGCCTACCAATTCAATTCAATTCAATTTTTCATTAATGGCCAAGCCTACCAAACTAGTAGACTAGTAGACTGTAATTTGGCACCGACTTCAATAACTGTCAAATTTAATTATATAGGTATTTGTGTCGTTTTTATAGATTTATTTTCGTACTTGAGTTTTGATTTATATAAGATAATGTATTTTTCAATGTATTTTTCTTGAAATCTGTTTAATTTTTTTCTTAAAAAGCTTTTTATTTCTCCCTTTTGAGTGATCTAAGGTCTACAGTCTGCTTTTTTTAATTCTGGAACGGAATGTGTATGAAAGATTCATCAATATAAATAAACCCTTGTAAGCCGTTAGAATTATTCGGTGTATCTACGAAGTCCAAGCTCCAATATTAGTGAAATTTAAATGGAACCACCTTGGAGCAATGCTGAACCCAACGGAAAAAGAATCATTAAAATCAGTTCAAAAAAAATAAAATATCCCCGATCTTACATAAAAAATATATGTATCTGTACACAAGCGATTTGAAAACGTCCTTCTTTTTATTGTAGTCGGTTAAAATTAACCCATTTTTTTGTTTTCGTCTCATGTTTTGAGTCACCAATTTGTCAAATTTCAGCTCTGTAAGTAATTGACATAATAAATGGGCGTGACATACAGACAGACAGACGTGACAAAACTAAAAGGATTTTGTTTCTGTCATTCCGACTACAGATTCCTAAAAAATGCATTTTTCTCATTTGTTATGTAACTCAATCGAAATGAACATTATTTTAAATCGATTTGTCACAATCGACTACAAACTTAAAACAAATTTTTTGTTTACTTCGACAATCGAGTGCACGGTTTCATTTTTATACTCGACTAACTATCGATTGTGACTCCGTCCGCGCGAATTATAGAAACACTTCCATAGTTCAAAAATACAGACGTACATTTCTTCAAGCTGTATCCTGAACGGGGCAGTCAAGGAGTCGGAGACAAGCTTCGCTTGCCTCACATACTTCATACTTTCATAGCTTAACAATACTACCCACATTTATTTTAAACGGTTGCATTTCCGCTCTTTACAGTCGAAACTTTGGGTCCCTGGGGCCCCGAAGCCCATCGACTGGTTTCTGATATTTGTAAGAGACTGGTCGAGGCTTCGGGAGACCGCCGGGCTGGCAGCTTCTTCCGCCAACGAAGTTTAGCTATTCTATCAGTTTGGCTATTCAAAGAGGCAATGCTGCCAGTCTGCCGGGTATCTGCCGTATTGCCGGGAGCAATGACAGCTTTCTAAGCGGCAACTTTGAGGAAGTTTATTATTTAAGATAATGTGTAGTTTAAGTTTGTAAATATTAACATATGTATGTACTTTTTGTTAATGTAAATGAAGATATTATCAAGTATTGTACCTCTATTATGTTATTTGTTATATCTATCAAATAGCCAGTGTTAACTGACGGAAATGTTAAAAGCACTCGCATACCTGATCGAAACTGTGTGAGGATAATAATGAGATTTGAGGAAGTGAAAGAAGTATGTACCCTGGCGCTCAATCCCCTCTGACTACCTCGAAAAGGGTTACAGCGTGAAGATATGAATGTATGTCACTTAGGCACACAGTACAAAAATAAAAGTATTTAATATTCCTTCATGAATTGTAATTTTTCTGTAATAATATACCCGTTTAATATATTCTATTTTTTTCATTTAAAAATAAAGAATAGAAGATTAGTATTATTTGCACATCACAAACAATAATATTCTTCTATTATTATGTCTTATATTTCGAATTAATTGTGTTACTCACATATTAGAGTGAAATGATTTGTGATACTAATTTGATCTAGGAACATTAGGCGACCTTTGGGTAACACTACTAATAAAAAACATAATGCTTGACAAATAACATAAATTTTTTCAATGCTGTATTTTATTGGATAATATTAGTGTTACATGTACCATATTTTATAGTTCCGTGTATATGCAGAAAAGAATAAAATGACAAATGCCACGCGATCTAGCGTAACGAATTTTAAATCGCTACTAGATAATCGTAATCAAACGTTATCAATTTTCTATTCAATCAAATGAAACGTAGTCGTGTGAAAATCACCGTGTACCACGTGACCGCCGACCACCGAGTGGCACTTTGGACGAGCAATAACCACTTGTCTAGTCGCCCTTAGCTTCGATTTCGAGACTTTTCGAAACTCGGCTTTTGTCGAGAATTCGAGGAAGGCAATGAGACAAAAAATGCGGTAAAAAATGTCAAAGGACGGCGCAAGGGTGTCTCGTGTCATGTGCATCACCTGCCGCGGCCCGGCGAGGAAGGGTGCAGGGTGGCGCCCGCGGCCCGCGGAATCGATTGCGCGACCCTGACCTTGCCAGCACCGCTCGCCGTACACTGCGACCCCCCACGCCCGCCCCATACTTACTGCGCTGGATGCATGCCACCACCCACCGTTAATTACGAGTTACAACGCTCGCACATGTACTGGCCGCCTATTAGTATAAGTTTCTAGCGTCAAAAATGTTGCTACAGCGCGCTGTTGTCGTTCACGACCTCGTCTCGCAAGATATGCATTTAAAGGCACATTATAATTGACTAGCAACCCGCCCCGGCTTCGCACGGGATACGGCGTGTAAATATTATGTACGTATGTATAAATATATACATACATACATATCCGATATATAATTGATGCGATAATATGTAATATTATTATTATTAATTATTATCATAATAAATAGTGTTAGGCAGGCTAATCAGGGACCCATCACCATGACATAGACCCCTTACAGGCTCATGGACCCTAAGTTAAGAGATCATGGTCTAGAGCAGGGATCACCAAATGGCGGACCGCCAACGTATTTTGAGTGGACTTTAAAATATGAGAATATCAAAACAAAATAGCCCGCGTTTTATATCTTTGCTTGCTACCATCGGATACCAAGGTTTGATATCCGATGGTAGCAAGTCAACATCTATCAAATGGACCGCGACAGTCTCTTAATATCTAAAAATGGACCTCTAATGAAACTAATTGGTGATCCCTGGTCTAGAGACATAAGAAGCTTACGTGAGCGTCTAGCAGCCTGCTATTTTGCTGCACGCATATTACGTAACTTGCAGTCAGCATGCGACAGCCAATATCGCACTATATCTGCTGTCAAAACGTGAATTTGTACAGTGGCGCTAAAACTGCCGCGATGAGTGCATTTTACGGTCACAGAATAATAGATACGTAATCGTCATACATGATACAAATTTTTATTACAAGTAGTCACCGACCGCGTAGTGATCGCGTGGCTGTCGCTGTCTGCAAATTTTTAGCTAATAACCCCGCCGGCTGTTGTTAGCCCACTTATTTAATTCTAGAAACGACACGGTAATGTGATTGTGTTGTTCTGTCCACCCTAAATAAGAAATGACGTAATTTATATATTTCGTAACATTACCTCGAATGTATTAAGTGTATGTACGTAGGTAAATATTCTATACAATCACACCAACTGTATCTCTAAGTCTGTACTAGAAATGGCTAATTCTCGAATCCGAATAAATATGGATGTCACTGAATCTGTTATCAACTCTAAATACACATCCTGTAAACTGCATGCAACGTTAATTAACCTCAGTGGCCTTATCACACACCGAATCGAACTGTGTATTAGACCTGTACTGTGGGTACCAAGCAACGAACTGGAGAAGTATCTACACTATTAAAAATGGAATATATATATATATAATGGAGCCATAGAATTAGTAATTCTATCTACTCACAATCTTTAAAAATTTGCTACTTTTATGTTAATGATATGTACTTTAAAATTGATAATCTCTGCAATAAATTTACTATTTTTATCCAATAAATAAATTAAACTTCAAAATTTTGTTTCAAACTTAAATCTTACAATTTAAATCTTTAATCTTTTTTTCGGTTAGGTTATGTTATGTCAGTATTATTAGCACAACGCGCGAGCCAAGCGAGCGAAACGAGCGTGCCGCGGCAGCGGCCGGCGAAGCACCAGATCAGAATCTGTTTTATAAGAACACTAGTACATAAACTTACACTTGTATTACAATATAAACTTTCGTAATTCGCCTCCTTTGCCATAATGTTAATTATTTGATCCGTAGGAACTAAAGCGCTTCACAGAGTACAGATGTGTGATAGATTTTGATTAAATTTTATAGCAAAATCTAATATTTGAAATGACTCCTTATTTTTTTTATTGGCGGCAAGATTATTTTATAGTGTCTATAATTTTTTTAAAGATAATACACTTATTTTTAATTTATATAATATTTATTATTATTTATTAAAAAGTAACATTTGTGTGATATTATATTTTTATATAGTAATTAACAACAATTTTGTCCTCATTTTCACCAATTTTAAAAACGGTTTAAACGCATCTCATTACAAATAAACATTTCTTTAATTAACCTAAACGGGAATCGACTCTGAGACTCTCGGCTTGGAAAGTATACGCACTATTCCCCACGTCAACAGGCAAGTCATGTCTTCACATAACATCCCTACGAAGTAGAAGAGTATCAAAGCGCCAAGGACCATAGTAACCATCTCACCCGACAATATGTTGACCTAACGCGACAGGACTGGAGCACGTCATTGAAACGTGAGTCGCTTTCGAAACTAATAAATGTGTTTTTCTTTCATGCTAGTTGGAATCTTGCAACCTTCATTACACGATTCCACGTCCTTCGACAAAATAAATTTAATTGTTGGCTCTTGAGTTCGGATTCAAAAGATTGCGAATGGTATTGTTGTTAAAAGCATGAGTGACTCGCTCTTGTCCCTAATGTTCGAGCCTCAAGTGCCCGATTCCAGCAAGAGAACGGTTGACACAGAAGTTAAAGATCCCCAAACTCTGCTCGGCAAAGGCGACTATAGAGTGGTCTTCGGGTTTGTGACCGATGGGAACGGGAGCTCTAGTCATCGACTTCATGCAAGCCCTAGGACAACAGTACCACGTGTCCTCCGCGCTACGAAAGTGTCGGGGACGGTTTTGCTCAACTGCAATTTGACGACAACTCGCTCAGCGACTTGCTGTGCATTCTCCTCAACAAACCTCGACCGCAGGAGGAGTCAAAGACACGCATTACCCAGTGTCACTCTCAAAAGATTGGATAGGTTGCTTTTCAACGAGTACCATTTTTCGAGGGGCTGTGTATCTTTGAAGGTTTTTCCCATGTTGGTAAAAAAGGTACCCTGTGAAGGTTTCACCATGTCACCAAAAAAAAAACTACGACAGAAATAAAACAAATCTGCTTTTATCACGAGTAATTTCATAATGTAGTTTATTCCCACGCCCCTCCTACCTTCTATTAGACCCAAGTACACTCGCGGCATGTTTAAAACGATTAAATTTAATGCTTTTTTTAAAATAGAATTGACATCATTCACATCACATTGATGTGAATAAATATAAAAAACTGGATGAAGTGAGGGTAAGTAAAGGCTAATGACTAGCCAGTGGATGGGTGCCTGAACCTGGGTTCACACAGCTGAAATGTCTTTCTGAATTCATGTTATTAATTCCTAACGCACGGAATTACATACAATTACATACTACACCACACATGTGTAGATTTATTCAAATTATAATTTTTCATATCTCTCCTGAAAGTGATTCAGCTGTGTGAGACCGGCTTGGGACAAGCTGCCGAAAAATTATGTTGGATAGGCCGTTTGAGGCCAAGCGTATACATACATATATATCTTCACGCTATATCCCTAACGGGATATAATAATTCTGCTAATACTAACTTTATTTGTAAAAAGGAATTAGAAGATTTTATTTCAAATCCCATTACGTGTAATTTCATCAAATGTTAGTTTTTAAGATAAGAATAAAGATATCTCATGCCCTAATAAAAACGAGTGAGTATCCTGTACGTCTTCGTGCAGTAGACAACTTTTTATTTATTATTTATATTTTATATAGTCAAAGTGTGAGACGACGGAAGTGTCAAAAGCACTCGCATACCTAGGCAAAAATGTGTGAGGAGAATGATGCGATTTGAGGAAGCGAATTATGTAAGGACCGCGACGCTTGGCGCTCCGTGGTCTCTGACTACCCCGTTAGGGATACAGCGTGGAGATATGTATGTATTTATTTATAATTTTCTTATTTGTTTAATACTAACTGAAGCCCGTGATTTTATCCTCTGACATTAAAGTAAACCTTTTGAAAACGGTGGTATTTGGTTCAACGTGGATATTTACTACAATATCATTCCAAGCAGTTGCTTATTTTGAATAAATAATTATTGAGAAGAACGTTTGTATAACAGCAGACACTATGATGCTCTCATAGTGTTGCCTTTTCCCAACTTTTTTACGGAACACTAGAAACCATATTTTTAATTGTCGTTCTGACCTATGTTCGCTCCTTATCTAGACTGCGTCGTTTACACTAGCACGCAGATATCCCATGAACTCCCATGGAAATTTACAATTTCAAAACTAAGAGAGCACTTCAGATTGCAAATGCGTTGGCAACGCTGAGCTCTGAGATATTGTGCCTCAAAATTATATACGGGTATCCCACACGTTTTGACAGTAAATTGAGAATCGGTTATCCTAGGCAATGGTATTAAAATATCTTAGGCAATGCATCAGAATACCCTGGGAAATGCATCTGAATATCCTAGACAATGTATTAAAATATCTTCGGCAATGCATCAGAATACCCTAGGCAATGCATCAAAATGTCTTAGGCAATACATTAGCCGCTTCGGATCCATTGTACGTCCACCTCAATTACTTGATTTTTCCTTTAAATTGTTTTTACTGGAATTGAAATAAAGACGAAATTTGAAGGCAACCAATTAGCTTCAGCCTTTCATTTGACATTATTTTCGATTACCAGACAGGATTTAATCATTTCGCTTATAACAATTTCATTTATCAAACGAAACGAGTACACTTTACTTTAAATGCCATTACACGTACATAATTTTATCAAATATCTCTTAAGCTTCGAAAGTTAAAAATTGGAATATCTCGTTTAAAACATATTTAACGAAACGAAATGGCAAAAGAACTTCATACAAAGAAAATACATAGAGCGAAAGTGTGTTGTGGGAATCGAGGGAGACCAGGTTTGATTTTGTCTCAATTACGCGCGTGACACTAGTTTTTTGAGAAATCCAAAATGGAATTTCTTGTAAGACGGTAAAGTCAAGACTAAACGAAATGTCATCGAACCCGTAAAGATGGATATCAAATTCAAGAACTTGAGAAAATCATTTCAAAAATATACAACACATGGGGCAATAGTGTGGTATAAACCAATATTTTTCATAATAAAAATGAAAGTTATAAACTAAATTATAATACTAACTTTTATTAATTCATTGTAGTAGTTGGAGGCCGTAGGTACAGGTAAGGATATTCTGGTAATAATGTAATGATAGACCTCCGACCGCGGCAATGAAATCTAGAAGTTACAGTTATTTTATCTTGTTTGCATTTCACCTCCATTTCACCTCACGCGGTGTAATCGTCATCCAATAGCACAATAGATGTGGATGCGCCTCGCCCGATCCAAGCGCACTCGTCGACGTATCGACCGAAACGTGCCGCGTCCGATCCAAGCGTTGTCGGTTTTTGTCGACGTTCAAAGACGTCTCGGTAAGCTTGGCGCACAAAGTCTGGATATAATGCCTATGGGACCCAAATTATTCGAACTATCCTAATGGCGACACGAGAGAAGATGTTTGGCGAAACAAGTCGTGAAATCGGTTATATCTTAGTTGCCGATTGTAGTCACGGCTACCACCGCCACCACTGCGCGCTGAATGTACGACATCGCATCAAGCGAGCGCAAGGATATACTACCTAAGCAATAAGCAAACATTTAACTGACTCATTCATCCAAACGTGGATCGGCTTTAGCGCGCGCGCCAACCTACCGGTTACCTCAGTTCATCTCCTAAACAATTTCCGATGATCCTAACGTCCCGAAACGTCCCAATCTTTAATGGAAACGTAGACCGGCCGATGTGCAGCCGGCCATTAAGGTTAGATTATCTATATACAACTGCTCACGGTGATGGCCCGAGCTAGATAGCCTCCATGCAGAAGAAACTTGAACACAGGTACCTAGTCCACTTGGGAGAGAGACTGGGTTTTATGACTTATCCACTAGAACTCTTGCGATAGTTATCTTCAGCGCGTTGTCGAGAGGCTCGGGGATCTTCTAGGGGACACATCGGTTCCTTTATCCCTATTCTCTGGGGAGCAGCGAGGAAACCCCTGGACTCTCGCATTGCCACGACGGCGCGGACGCGTTGTCGTTTTCCTTGGAGTCGCGTGAATAGACGAGCGAAGCCCCCATTCCGATCGACCGCGACCCTGAAGGCACCTTTAGCCTTCTCTTACGAGAGGCGGAGAACACCGGCAACACGCAAGTACCTACTTTATCACCACTTTTGCTATTGTGATGGTATAATTTATCACAGGTGGCTAATTAATAAGATTCATTTTATTATACTAAGGTATAATAGTGTTAGTTGTAATATTATTGCTAGCAGTTTTCACTTCGCTTCGAACTTATCTGAATCATTTTCTATACCTTTTGATTTTAAAACAGTAATAATTGTCAGATGACATTTTAAAAACTTAATCAGCGATTCCGTAGCAACATTTGAAATGAAATGGGGAATCGACGGCGAGTTCATCGTGATTACTTATCCTTTATATTTCATCTTTAATAAAAGCTATCACAAAGTATCAATTCCCAGTAGATACATAGTTATCGCAATTACCGTGGTCGGAGAATATGCTTCCTCCCGTCTGCGAATACACGAGCAAAGTAATTAGCTTCTACTGTAATCGTTCCGTGTCACGTTATAAATGAACTTATGTCGCTCATACAGTGACTGATACAGGCTCAGTCTTTATTGCTCGGAATATAAAAAGTAATTTTATCAAGTTTTACTTCGTGATTAATCTTTGTTAAATATCTTGCAATGTAATAATAATTGTTTCGGCCAGCCCGATACTTATTTAAAATATCTTATTTAGATGTTTATGTACATATTGAGGTACTTTCATATGTTCATAATAAATTCTAATGTCTCGTCTCTTATTAATATAGTCGAAATGGCGCATAATGACCATACCTGTAGATACTGTCAGTTGTTAGAAATAAGTAGAATGAAATAAAGGTGTAGAGATGGAAGTGAGTTGAAGTAGGATAGACCTGTCAGTAATAGATATTCAGAAGTAGAGTAACCAATTTAAAAATATGAGAATATAATGTCAACAATGAGGCTTGATATTTGATACGTAACTCAAAACCAAAAAATGGGATTTTTTTTGTCTTTAGTGTAATATTATTTTATACTTCAGGTTTATCTGAAACCTTAAGTTAATGCGTGTCCAATTTTTGGTTGATTTTAATAAAAATGTGAGTTTGTCTGAAAAAAGTTATTTACGCAATCACTCACTACAAATGCATTTTATTTAAAATTAGACATGCATGGCGGTTTTGCCCACGTTAAATGTTTTTTTTCATACTATGGAATAAAAAAAAATATTTATTTCATAACACACATGCATACACAACGATCATAATTGAAATGTACAAAAAATCAAGTAAGTGTTACCTACGGGGGATTATTTTCATGGTAAATGTACATATTTGGATTACTCTGTAATTGTTCTTTACCCCATAAAAAACCGTTTTTTACCCCATAAAAAACGGTTCAACCAAATCGTAGATTAACCCAAACATTCAATGGACTAACCGACAAAAATTTAAGAAATGCGTGTTTGAATTGTGGTTACGTGTAAATAACTACTTTCATTTTGAAATTACAGACAGACAATTCAGTTTTATTTATTTGTATAGATGTATAAATGAAAGTTGGTCATAAACAGACGCCCGTGGTTGTCCCATTCTCGAGCGCGCTCATCGGGCTTAAGCCCCTTTATCTTTACGTTTACGTTCTCGGAAAAATCACATGTACTGTCATTCATGCTACCGGCCAGCCGTGTTTCGAGGAGGCATTCAAAAGAACTTTAAATAATCAAAAATAAAGACAAAATGTATATTTGTTGATACAATAAAATTTAATCGCTTCATTAAAAATGTATGTACCTAATATCTTGAACACATTTAAAAAAAATTGATGCAATGTAAAATAAAAATTATTCTTTATCTCAATTAGTTATAGTTTTACTATTCAAATACATTTCCGTATGTAATTAATTTACAATAAAATTTCCGCTTTCACTCTGATATTAACCTACTTTTGGTTAATATTATTAAGATTAAAGATACAATTATTTAATGTCAAAATTTCAAAATCAAAACTTAAAATTTTCAGGTTTACAATAGTTATTTGTTAAAACGATTAAATTTATTGTAGAAACAATTACTTTTAAAAACTTTAATATATAGGTGAAAGAATTTAGATTTGAGAAGTACGTAAAGACCGTGATGTTCGGCACCTGGTCTTCTCTGACTACCCCATCAGGGATACAGCGTGAGGATATGTATTTTCATATAAGTAGTAGTTTGAAACATTAATTCAATTGCTCGTTTATATATTTCCCTTTCCCAAATACCCTAGTATTTATAAACAACCGAAACCTAAGATCCGCCTCTATTTAAAATCCAATTCGGTGTATGCGTTTATTCTTTTATTCTTCTTCAACACAAATAAATCCATGCTTATGCTTATTTCGTCTAAGGATTAATTATTAAGGCGACGCATTGGAAATTTAGACGTCAGGGATCTCAATTTTTCTAAGTGATATTTGGTAACCTGATTCTTCATTTGATTGACTTCATTTTGCCCGTTGCGATACACGATTGGTTAACTTTTGTAGCACAAAAAAATATCAAAGAAACTTCTTATAAAACAGAGATTTACATTTTTCAAAGTAACGGGACCGATTTATTTTTCTAAATTTTTTGTATAGTTTAATCTACATATTCTTCGAAATGACAGTTGGATTTTTTTTTAAATGAATTATGGTTTTTAAAATAAAGGAAAATAATTGTTTTTTCGTATTTTTCATAAGCTAACGCGCGCATTATCATAGAGCAGAAGGTCTATTTTATGTAAAATTATAGTTTACTAGCTGTACCCGCGACTTCGTCCGCGTGGAAAAATTTTCCGTGATCTCTCCGAACTACCGAGGTTATGCGAGGTTCTAATATTGTCGGTTTTGAACAAAAAATGTATTTTCTATTATGAAACATCCGCCGTATTGGATTTATGATGACGCCACATACACAGAAACCTTCCCATGCGTATTCCATTTCATTTGATACCCGTATTGTTGGTGCTGAACAAAAAATTTATTTCCTATTGTAGAACATCCGCCATATTGGATTTATGATGACGTCACATATACAGACATCTTCCTATGCGTGTTCCATATCATTTGATAACCATATTGTTGGTGTTGAACGAAAAAGTTATTTCCTATCATGGATCATCCACCATATTGGATACATATGATGACGTCACATGCATAATAAACCACATGTTTTTTAAAAAGAAATTAGTCTACATTTGTTTTCGGGTACATACTGAACCGGGTTTTCGGGTACATCTCTGTATCGAATTTCATCACAATCGGTTCAGCGATTTAGCATTTCCCCTATAAAGTTTTGTCCCCCTTTTCACCCCTTTAGAGGTAGATTTTTGGAAAAAAAAGAAGTATGTTTTTTTAATTAAAAAAGGTGTATCTCTGTACCAAATTACATCTCATCGGTTCAGGGGTTTAAAATTTCCCCTATAAAGTTTCATTTCATGTTTCACCCCTTTAGGGGTAGATTTTTGAAAATGAAGTTATGTCCGTCTATGTCCGTCCCCTGGTGTCAAACTATCTCCTTAGTTAATCTCTTCTTCAACAATAGATCAGCAAAAGTTCAGAAAAATCAGAATCTCAGAATGATGTGCCTTGAATGGAATGCTTAGGAATGCTTATGTTTTCGGAAAACGTGTTTCATCAAAAAACAATATAATATAGACTAAGTTTATTGTTAGACACAAGTAGATAGAATAAAAAGATGTATAGTATAAACTTAACGAATTTGGAAATATTAGATCTTTTGCTATGAAGTTGCCGTTTAGTGTACAAAAAGTTTAAGTATTTTTTTTATATATTTTTTTATTTCTATTAATCAAAGTATGCGCCCGCGCTATCGATGCATCTCTGCCAGCGCAGTGGTGAGTCTTCAATGCCCTTCTTGAAGAAGATAGGTGTACGGGAGGCAACAAACTCTTCAAAAGCATTTTGTACTGCCTCTCGGGTATAGAGCTTTTTTCCTGCCAAGAAGTTGTCTAAATTTTGGAAAAGTAGAAGTCTGTTGGCACAAGGTCTGGTGAGTACGGTGACTGACGCAAAAGTTCCAACCCTAGCTCTTGAGGCTTAGAGACCGTTTGTTTTGCGGTGTGAGGTCGAGCGTTGTCGTACAGGACAATCGGGGACGAGCGATTAACCAAGGCTGGCCGGAGATTTGCGAGCTTCTCCATCATTGAGTCCATTGCTCACAGTACATATTTGCAGTAATGCTTGTGCCATTTGGTAAGAAGCTGTGATGAATTACACCGACACTGGACCACCAAACAGTAACCATCACTTTTCTAGGGGTAAGTTTTCGTTTGGGTCATTGCCTAGGTGCTGAACCAGGGTCTAATCAACATGGTGACCGCTTATGATAGTCAAAAAGAATCAATTTTTCATCTCAAGTGACAATGCGGTTCAAACTCCTTCGTTTCTGTGTCTATTAAGCAAAGCAAAGCATACCTCAACAAGTTCGTTGCCCTGGCGATCGTTCATTTCATGCGGCACCCGCTTATCAAACTGTTTTACCTTGCCAATTTGACACAAATTGACCAATATTGTTTTGATGGTAACATCGAAAGCTGCTGCTAACTCAGCAGTAGATTGAGTATCGTCATCTTCCACTATCGCCTTTAATTCGTCGTTGTTGACTTTAGTTTTCGGGCGACCACGGGTTTCATTTTTCAGATCAAAATTTCCATGTCGGAAGCGTTCAAACCAATAACGGGTTGTGCGTTCGTTTGTAGTTTTCACTCCGTACACGTCGTTAATATTGCGAGCCGTTTGTGCCGTATTGCTACTGTTACGGAACTCGTGTTCTGTAATTACTCGTATTTTTATCGTGTTCATACTGATGAAAAAGATACAAATGTAGTGAAAACAAAACACTAATCAATCAATAAACAAATGACTGAATTTGTAAATTAAATTCCGTATTTTTAAAGTAAAATTCATTTGAATTTAGAATCTATTACCAGCCATTCACAAATTACATTTCAAATGGCCAGTATTGTAGAACGGCAACTTCATAGGTAACAACCTATTTTAACTATTCATATTTTTCTTTACACAATAACAAAACCCAAACAACTGTAGAAACGTTTTATATTTTATTTTTCTATTATTCCGAGCCAAATCGAGTTTTTGTAGCCAGTGATATGGACTACTTTAAGAATAATTTCATGTACAAATTCTTGGCGATTAAAGTGGTGATCAGTCGCTAATCCTACACGGTATGCTAGGAGGTTGAAGCTCGTCAAAGTATTAATAATTCAATTAGTGAATATATAGGACAGTTATCCGTTATGTAACGGCACTACTGAAGAAGTACTCAAAATGTATTAAGTTGAAATATCAAATAACATTTCAAAGCATTTTGTGTTAACAAATTGTTAAAGATACGATAAAATAAAATGTTAAAGAAGGTGCCTTAAATTTTTATCGCTATAAAAATGATAATGCTCTGCAATGAAATGCTATCTACCACTTCATTTAATTACTAATTTCAAAAAATAGAATGAAGCTATTAAATCATTAAGAAAAATATCGCATGTACTTCAAGAATATTTCTTTCCAATATAAATTCCGTTGTCATCTTGACAATGACGTAGTTTATATTTTATGTTCCGTGATATATAATATAGCATATTACATGTATATTTTGTGGTATCGTAGAAACTATTAGTTTTGAAGTTTATACTCAAACGCAATCATTTAATTCTAAATACAATAATTGTAATTTGAATTATATGCCAATTCTGTTGCCCATTAACGTAACTACACATTAATCATACTATTGTTGTTACCACTTTATTCAATTTATATCTGTATAAGAATTTACCAGTGATATTAAAATATGTAAATAATGGGTAGGTAACTGTGAACCCAGGTACCAACAATTCCTACGTACGAAATAAAATATCTACTATTTTGGTAGCTCGGCGCCACCTACCTGCCTCGTTAAGCGTACAAAAGATTTTCGTGATAAATCATATTTCAACGAAAATCAAAGAAATTTTTACACGGAAAGTCTTAGGGAATCATTGGAACTTTAATGTTTTTCCTGTGAAGTGTTGTTATGAGTATAACTCTCATAAAGTATATTATCATACGTAGAAGTTGATATGGAACTATTATTGTGCACATGTCGTCTTAAGATTATACATTTGGGTGGAACATACAATAATCAGGCATTTCGTGAAATAACCTATTATAGTCTAGCCGTCATATTATGATTTTCCCAATGAAAAGTCGGGCAGATTTATGAGAGTAATACGCTCGTCGATATGCGTCGCTACATTGTGATCTAGTTGGGCTAAACGTAAAACACTTGAATACAAACAATTAGAAACAGATTCAATATTGTACCAAAAAGAGATAATAATTAGACGTGAAAAGTACATTTCAATGAAGCTATGAGCAGAAGTTACAATAGTGTTATGCAAGTCGCACAACTGCACTCAATTATTTAGTAATACTTTGAACACGGTACAAAATTGATGTTCCCATGTATAAATGGAAGATTCGTTAAATAATTTACATTGATCGATACGGCGGTAGTTGGCCAGTTTATGAAATGGTGGTGTTTTACGAAATGTCAGGCACTTCATGGTCTGACGAATTCTATGATCGTGCGACGACGTACTATATATAAGGTATGTTATTACTTATTAAGGACAATTGCATAAAATATTAACCTTCCATAAAATATAAAGCTAACTTGAAAATAGCCTATTTAATGCGTTGCTTTTATTCACTTTATAATGATTATATAATACCGAAGCGGATTCACTTTATTCGTTAGTTTTCTACTTCGTATACATTTCGAGCAAAGATTTTTTTTTTTACAATGCATATTGCAGGCTAAGAAGTTATAATACGTCTTGGTACATGGTAAATGTTGTGTTCAAATATGTAACATCTATATTGGTACGTCTGTCTTACAATATATTCCATTTAAATTAATTATACCGTATTCAAGGAAACCTCAGTCATTTATAAAAGAAACTATATAATAATAATAATACTCCAGACAATTACACAGATTGTGTGATCCCAAACTAAGCAGTAAGCTTGTACTATGGGTACCACACAACGAACTCTAGGGGACTTCCCAGTAACACCCAGACTCCAAGCCAATTTAGAAAAGTTCGTTTCCTAAATTGGGCCTGACCAGGCATCGAACCCGGGACCCTAACTTGGAAAGCAGATGCATATGCCACTGCCCCAACGGGCCAATCAAACTCTTTCAATTCTATCATTGGTTCTAGAAATAGCACTAGGCAGAACCACCATGAAGCTCAAAGAGGTATAATTTTTCAACATCTTACAAAAGAACTTGATTACAACTTTAATTTACAAACGGGCTAATTGAGTTAAAGGCCAGTTAAAATACTGTAGGTATTGTTAATTGTTACTTGTTGAACCACCAACATTCAAAGTCTCGTAGAGCTTCTCTTTATATTAAAAATACTGCTAAAGGTTTCTTTTTATGGAAAAAATGTGTCTCAATTTGATGCAATACTAAAAATATACACTTTATTCTCAATGTTTGTGGACTTTTTCAAATCTTTCTTACTGACTCTGACTTTTGAAGGCAAAGTGGAGGCCAGCAATTTTGACGGTTATCTATACTAATATTATGAAGAGATAAACTTTGTATGTAATGGATAAACTCAAAAACTAATCAACCGATTTTAAAAATTCTTTCACCTATAGAAAGCTATATTATCAGCGAGTAACATGGACTGCATTTTCTTCAAAAAAATTACTACCCGTGCGAAGCCGGGGCGGGGTGCTAGTTGTCAATAAAGTATGAAAAATAACCCAATGTAACATATTGTTATACTTTTTGAATACGTAGTTTATTAAATAGCTTTCATTTAATACATATATATACATTCATTCGATACTTCTATAGAAGTTTACTTTTTAATTGCCTATTGCGCCGAAAACGAGAGCCCAAAATAAAATAAAACTCAACTTTAGAAGTTAACGTCTGCCTTTGGGTCGCCAGTTACTATGACTGATACTTTAAGATGTTTACATTAAAGACAAACGGACACACAAGCAGAGGAACAATTAGATGACTCCGTAAGTGTTCTTTGTTCCAATTTCGGATAGCAATACAAAGACGATATTTTACAAACTAAATGCTTTTAGATGACTTTTATACATTTACGAGCCGTTTCCCGCCCGCTTCGCTGGGCGTAAGTGAAAATTTTGTACGTAATAGTAATGTGAAGATGGTCAAGGGATGAAAAATGGTGAAGGGTCTATGGAGTTCAAAAAATAAGTAGCCTATAACCATCTGCAACTAATTCCGCGTCGAATGGACACGGTCCCATGCCGATCGGTCCAGTAGTTTTCAAGTTTATCTCGGTCAAAGAAAAAAAACTTTCATTATATATTATATATAGATTATCAAACTCCTTGTTTTTTGGAGCGCTTATTGAGCTATCTTCAAAGTCAAAGTGAAATCAGTTGTATGAAGTAAATCCTATTACAAGGTATTTTTGAACGTCAAATCTACTTTAGTTCGGTTCAAATAGAAAACCTGGACACTGAGAAGAACCGACAAGAAACTCAGTCAGGTATTTTTTTAACATCATTTTACAAACGAATATTTCGTTAAACATTCGTTTACGTTTTTTGTTCCGAATTTAAATTACATTTACTTTCTTTTACTTATACATTTACTTTAAAACCATAGTCTCTGCAAATAAAAATCTGGAAAACTTCAAAATTAACAGTTATCACAATAAAATTTGGGTTACAACTTCAGTCACTGAAACTTTAATGTGGTGTAATGGGGATAATAAATGTTTGGGAGGCAATCGTGAGGACAAATGCAAGCTAAGGTTTAGATTGTTTCACGTTGGGTAAAATTCTGCAATTTTTCTTCAAGCAACAAGATGATATCTACTATTATATTAAGCAATGTTTGTAGATATATATATATTATATTTGATTTCGCTTTCTCGAAAATGGCTCTAGCGATTTCGATGAAATTTACATTATAGTGTTGAAGAGGGCGAAAAATTGATCTAGCTAGGCCTTAATTCTGGGAAAAATCGTTTTCTCTGTCTTTCATACACTTCAAACTTCTGAACTCCAAACTTTTTAATTTTGCAGCAGAGTTTACCTTTTGAACAGCACAGTGGCTAGTGTAGGTCTACTATGCCGAAGTGCGCGGGTTCGAATCCTGCAACACATTGCAGGATTCGAACCCGCGCACTTCGGCATGTCCACAGTCAGACCTTTTTTGTTTTTGTTTTTAATATTTGGATATAATATGTCTATGTTCAGTTTGCAACAAGTACCTGTTAAAATCACATAGCACTTTAATAATGCACTAAGGAAATAAAGTGAAAAAAATAATAAGGAAATAAAATGAAAAATAACGATAAAAGCATTGATTTTATAACTTCAGACAGCCTGTCGGGTGCTACGAAGTGAGGCCGATGAGATCAAATAAAATGTACACGTGTGGGTGCTGTTTTTGCTATTTCCAACAGATAAACTTCTCAATAGCACAGTGGCTAGACTGTAGGTCTATCATGCTCAAGTGCGCAGGTTCGAATTCTGCAATGTGGTCAGATTTTTTTTTTTTATAAAACGAGTAAAGCTCAGTCGCATTCAGATGCTATTTATAACACTAGGTTTTCGTTACAAGCATTCAAGATTTAAAGTGTGTCACTTCACAAGTTTAAATTTTTTAAGATATTAATTTTACAATTTCTAAATGAACACTTTGTGGTTAGGTTATGTTAGGTATTCTCTTCTTGTTCGGTATATCCGCGGCAGCAGCGGCCGCCGAAGCGCCAGATCGGAATTCGCTCTATGAGAACACTTATTTAAAATAACTTACACTTACCTTAGATTTAAAAAAATACATAGATACAGCAACATCTGAGAAGTGAAGCATTCATAAATTAGTGAATTCACTTACTTGTCACGTCATTCCAACAATGGCGGTCACATAATTCGCATATTTTTCGTGTAATTCGTGTGTTATATTTACGCCCAATATGTCAGATTCTAGCTCAGAAACATACAAAATTAGATTAAAGGAATCAAATAAAACAAATCACAACTGTTATATTATTATTATAAGAGAAGTCGTCCGGTGGTCAAAATTCGAGCGTATGTATAAAATATGAACTTATAAACTCTTTGGCAACAATCTCTACTCTGTGCAACTGTTTGATTGATCCGAGGTTTAATCCGACGAATATATTATGATCACAAACTATTATGAGTTTGACATTGACAGTCTTTTTGACATTGGCAGTATGGACGTAAAACTATCACAAATCTCATACTCCGCCGTGCACGCAATGTTCTTGCTCGTTCTCTTTTGTAAAAACTCATCCAAACTCATTTAAAACAAAAATGGCAAACTATAGGCCTAATAATAGATATCCCAATAGACTGATACTTCCCAGCATAAAAACCGATATCTATAATAAAAACTGTCCAATAATGCTAATTCGTATATATAATCAATTGCCGGAGAATATTAAGCATCTAACTTACAACAAATTTAGAGTAGCTCTACACAAATAGCTAATTGATAAATGTTTTTATTCTGTCCAGGAGTACTTGAATTCTTAAATTGACTTATATATATGTGTGTGTTTTTTTTATGATAATATACCCAACCCATTATGATCAATTTTGCATGCCAGAAATGGTGAATGTGTGTACAAAAATAAATATCATGTAACAATCACATATTTATGCAAATAAATTATTTGAATTTGAATTAAAAAGGGATCCGAAGTTTTCGCTTCACGTACGAGGGCTGCTATTTATGTATCCGGAACTGGCCAGTTACAGAACAATATTAAAAAAGTAATTACAACATTTAAAAATGGAACTCTTTGGCTGAAGAATACAATTTGTTTCATGTAGCTGTCATTTGTTTATCCTTTGTGGCGTCATTTTGAAAATTGCGAGTCTTTATCACCATGGATTTAAGTCGTGAAAATTTTCGTGCTATGATTTATTACTATTTTCGGCGAGGGGCTAACTCAAAAACAGTGTATCGATCAACTCACTTCGACTTTTGGGGACGAAGCACCATCGAAAACTACTGTATCACTGGTTTAGTGAGTTTAATCGTGGGCGGTCTGTGCTCACGGACGAAGTTAAAAAAGGTCGCCCTAAATCGGTTGTTGTATCTCAAAATATTGATTCTATGCGGAAACTAATAATGCAAGATCGTCATGTTACATATCGCGAGACAGAGGCGTCTCTGGGCATAAGTATGACGAGTATATATCAAATATTACACGAACATTTAGCTGTAAAAAAAATTTATTCACGTTGGATTCCGTACAACTTAAGAATTGACCAAAAACGGGCTCGTGTCGATTGGCGTGAAAAAATGGTGTGAAATTACAAAAGTACAATCAGGGTGCGTCAAAAGCTGTCCATAATATCTACACAAGTGATGAATCTTGGATATATGCGTATGATCCTGAAACTAAACAACAATCAACGGTTTGGGTGTTCTAAGATGAGCCGAACCCAACAAAAGTCATTCGTTCAAAAAGCACTTTGAAGCAAATGGTTGCTTGTTTTTTTGGTATAAATGGACATGTAGCTACAGTGCCACTAGAACACCCATTCCCAAAGTGGGCGATAACGCCCCCCTGTGGGCGCTGCAGGCCTAAAGGGCGGCGGTAAGAGACCCAGAAAAAAAAATGGGGGCGTTGTGTAGAGGCCTGGGGGGTGATTTGTAATTTCATTTAGCTAGGAGGCATCTTAGACAACGACTGCATGAGCTCTCGACTCAGTAGACAAAATAAGTTTGGGAACTTAGACACTAGAGGATCGTAAAACGGTTAATTCTGAATGGTACACGACCATTTGTTTGCCAGAAGCCTTTGAAGAAATAAGAACGACCGACAACGCAGAATCCTTCTTCATCATTACAATGCTAGCTGCCACACATCGGCCGAAACAACTCTGTATTTGGAAGATCAAAAGATCGGATTAATGGGTCATCCGCCGTACAGCCCCGACTTGGCCCCCAACGATTTCTATTTATTTCCAACCGTGAAGAATAAATTACATGGTCAACGTTTTTCGAGCCGTGAAGAGGCTGTTGATGCTTTCAAAATGCACGTTTTGGAGATACGTCAATCCGAATGGAAAAAGCGCTACGAAAATTGGTTCCAACGCATGCAAAAGTGCATCAATCATCATGGTGAATATTTTAAAAAGCAATAAAACTATAATAAATGTTATATGTTTGTTTCACTTTGTTATTCCGGATACATAAATAGCAGCACTCGTATTAATTATAACTGTCTCCAAAATTTTTTTAATTGATAACACTAAAGCTCGTCAATAGTTGCTAAACAAAAAAAAAATCACTTCACAAAAAGAGGCGTTAAAGACACTGAGCTGTTTTGTCTTTACCCATTTACATACAGATATCCGGTGCGACAACCTAATTCATATTTATTAGTAATAGTGTGCAAGAAAAAGGTAAAACATTATATGTAAACAGCAAACATACAACAGTAAATATAACTCACTCCCTTATTTAAAACAAATATTTATTATAATAACAAATCATCTTGTCAAGTTACCCCGCATTTCGGGTAATCTTCAAATACATATTTCCGCAAGTTCTTGTAACTAAATTATGTTAGAACAGAATGTGTTACTACTACAGAACTAGGTGAAATGAGATTATTTTGCAAAATATTTTATTTTAATTACAATCCCTTCTCGATTTATTGCCTTCACTCGTTTTGTATAGGAGAGTCTACCTATGTATTTTTTATGTATAGGACACTTATATAAACTTTCGTAATCTGCCCAATTATCAGAATGTTAGATACTTCTTTTCCCATCTTCCTACATTCCCTTAACCTTCTCTTACGCAGGAAATTCACTAAAGTATATACCCAAATACAGGTTTTATATACATACATATATACCTACATATCTTCACGCTGTATCCCTAACGGGGTAGTTAGAGAGGACGGAGCGCCAGGAGTTGCGGTCCTTACATACCTCTTTCGCTTCCTCAAATCTCGTCATTCTCGTCACACATATAGGTTTCATATCATTCTTATTATTTTATTACTATTTATGTACCTATTTATTTATTTTTTAAATACGCCTTAAATGAAAGCGAGTAAAGTGGGCTTGAGAATTTGAACCAATTCAGAAAGTTATTGCCATACCTTTTATGTTTTGTTTCTTGATCGTTGATCACCCTATGATCACCAAGAAAAGCACAGAATACTAATAAACTAGCGTAAAAAAGGGCATAAATGAAGCCATGTCATTATCAGGATAACAGCTTCACAGCTTGTCAAGTATTTAGAGAACTTTATTTTTTCATAGCGCAATCTAATATTTGAAATGATTGCTTATTTTTTGTTATTGGCTGTGATTATTTAATAGCGTCTACAAATTTTTTAAAGCTAACATATTTTTAATAAAGGAGTAACATTTAATTGTATGACGTTATATTTTTAAATAGCAATTATGTCTAAATTTTCACCAATTTTGAAGACAGTTTAAGTGTATACCTTAGAAAAACATAAGGTTTCTAATATAGCATTCTACGAGTGTCGCATTTTAGTAGATGCGTTGCTTACGGCACATCATATGTACGGTTTGTCGTGTTAGTAAACAGTATTAGTGAGTCAGTTAGTAAACAGTAAGCGTGGTGCATAGTGATAACTGTGGCGGAGGCTAGCGCCGCGGCAGCCGTGCAGCCGGCCCGCCGGCCGGCGCGGCGGCCCGCGGCAGTAGCGCGCCCGGCGCCGCGGCCACATCACGTTCGCGGCGTACGGCCGCAGCCCTAGCCGGCGAAGCGCGTGCGCCGCACCTCGCACCAACTCACCTCCGCGCCGCCTCGCCCACGCGAGGTATCCTCTGCGCTTCCCCCACACCACAGCGCCATCACCGTCACCGACGCACTACAACCAAAGCTCGACACCGATAGCTCCCCCAGACCATAACACAAAAACTGACCTACACATTACATGCAAAAAAGTGAGTTGGCAAGTTTGTAAATTCGCAAATCTCCCGCGTCGTCCTCGGCCCTGACCTCCGGCGCTTATCCCCCCAAGGCCGCCCCACTCCCGCCGTGTACTGTACGATTCAAACGGATACGTAAGACGGAGAGGTTCCATTGTTAGTGACAGGCATAATTAAGCTGAAAACTTTTCATATAACATACGCGACAGTTGGAAAACTCGGAGCGAGACTCGACCACCGCACGACAGACAGAAATCTGCGAGCACAGCACTCACTTTATCACTATTGTATTTGCCAACTTTACCATTTTAAACACTATAAGTCCAACAAACTTATTATACGGTTTAACCCCCTAATGTTTACAGAACCACATGTAAATGTACTGATCGTCGTAAACGACTTCATGGATGCAAATCGAAAATAATATAAACGCTAACACCACCAATTATGCAAGTACAATGTACTAAATCTATCAACGTAGGTAAATAACATACATCTTATCAACCAGTTAGTCTTATTGTCATTATCGTAGAAATTCCTTGAACCTGCGGCAAGGGACTTACGAAAGAGATCATGGGGACGTCGAAGTTCGAAGCTCTTGAACGCATGATTTAGACAAAGCCTCAGAATTATTAATATGTATGATTTTAAACGCCTATATGTGTCTATCTTCACACAAAATCCTTAACAGGGTGGTAGAGAGAATAGGGCGTAGCGCGATGCGAACGTAGATTTACGAAAGTAACATTCAATATTTAATTTACTTGTAATGTTTTGTTGAGAGATAGTATGTAATATTGTATGGTAGCTGAAGCCAGTGAAGACCAAGGCTGACTTATGAAGATCAAATTGCCAAAGTGTTATCTGACGGAAAGCACTTGTATACCTAGGCGTAAGTGTGTGAGAAGAATGATGAGATTTTAGGAGGCGAAAGAAGGATGTAAGGACTGCGATGCTTGACGCTTTATCCTCACTAACTACCCCATTAGACGTACAGCGTGAGGATATGTTGTGTAATATTCAAATAGGTAAGATAACGAAATATGGAAGTAGCTCACTCAAGGTAGAAAATATTTAGTTTTTATTTTGAAGACAATTGTCGGAATATACTATCTGATATTCATAAATAAAATATCAGCTATGTTGCATTTAAATACGATTTTGGTTTAATCAATTTCGCTAGTTATCAGATATAATATGTTTTTTACAATATGTTATAATGTCTTATTCATTTGTATAAATAGGTATTATAATTATCCATTTTCTAATGTCGAAATGTCGTAGTCATATTGTGCGATATATTTCGGTATAGGCTTTTCAAGGTATTGTTATATAGTCAAGAGTGAGTGCGATTTTGCGTTTAATGTCTCATACCATATTAATTAAATGATAAATTCGCAAAATTCACTTATAGAGCTGTATAAAACATATTTTCCCAGTAAATTTTAGGTAAGGCATATTTCCATAAATGTCTGTAATCTTGAAATCCAGTTGCTTCGGTAAGAGTAAGAGGAAGGAGAAAGGGGAAGTCGAATTGGACCACCCATCTTTGATTTTATTATTAATAAAAATTTAAACTGTTGAATTGTGCAAAATATGTGTGTCAACAAAATACATTGCTACGTTTTGCGAATCTGTAGCATAGTTCCCGAAAAGTCAAGGATGGACGGGCTTGCGAACGGTTATAGTGTCGGTATGAGTGATATTCAGCCCTGTCGCTCGAGTCAGAGAATAAGACTACGTTGTTCCCCAGCTGTCGTATCAGGCGAATAACGGGCCCTTCGAGGTCGCGGCGGTCCGTCCATGCGACCCCGAGGAGGACGACAGCTCGTGTGATCCGCGCTGTCGTAGCACAGCGACGATGTAGACGGGGTTTTGTTACTGACCACGTGTTTCGGCTCAGTGCGAAATGGATTCCGGCGAGTTCCGTAGAAGAGCCCGGAACCCTTCAACGAAGCATCGAGAACAACCACTGTAGAAGTGTTGGTAGACAAAAACCCTGCGTAATCCGATTCCACCCTCTAAGGGCCGGGTACTTGCGTGCAAGTGTCTCCTACGAAGCTAAAAAAAGGTATTAGTGATTTTATAAGGATTTCAACTTTTCCTGAGGTGCTGAACCCTAACGAAATATCTAAAATATAATGGTATGTGATTAGAGCGATAAGAGTGGGGGTAACACAAATATAAAGGCTGCAATACAGGTGGGAGGAATCATTCTGTGTAGAGTTGTCGTCGCGGGAACTGTTTGGTAGGACAGTTATATACAACCGTTGTCTCTGTTTTCAATAACCCTTTTTAACCAGTGTCGCATCCATTCATATAATAAATTGATTTCTTTAGTATGTTATCATTGATTAGATAACCTATTATTAAATATTTTAAAATAATTTAAAAAATGCAAGTGAATCATTTCTTTTTATTTACATTTATGATTTAAAATTTGTCGAACTGTATTTATCAAATATTGTGAAAAACTTTTTGTGAGAGTGGATTTAGAAGACCGTGAAAGGAAGGATTGCGGCATAAGACAGCGACAGTTAAGTACAATTATTATTAATTTATATTTCATAATAATCATACATACTTTAATACATATCCTCATGCAGTAACCCCACGGGGTAGTCAGAGAGGATGGAGTGCCAAGCAATGCGCTCCTTACATATTTCTTTCGTCTCCTCAAATCTTCTTCCCACATAATTTCGCCGATGTATGCAAGTATTTTTAACATTTCCAACAGCTAACAGTCTGGCTATTTGCTCTTCATAAGTCAGCCGCTGTCTTCCTTGCCTTCTGCTGCCACTCACTTTCACTCTGCACATTTTCTTTGTACATCGTTCATAACTCATTCTTTCTAAATGCCCGAGTTTTTTTTTAATACTACTTAATTTTTACATTAGCAAAGTTGACACCGCATATATTCCTGACAGATCGCATTTCCACTACTTTTATCTTACTTTCTCTCGATTTCGAGCATGTCCAGGCTCCACTAGTGCACAATAAATAGTAATAAATATAATAATTTCATTATTAACTTTTTAAATATTCACTGCCATTTAATTTTATATTATTTTTTGTTTTATTTTCTTTTCATTATTGAGTTTATGGGTTTAATGAGTTTATTATTTATTGTTATGAAATTCGAGGAAGCGAAAGAAGTATGTAAGGACCGCGACGCTCGGCGCTCCGTCCTCTCCAACTACCCCGTTGGGAATACGACGTGAAGATATGTATGTACGTATGTATGTTATGTATTTTCATTATCTACTAGCTGATTCCCGCGACTACGTTCGCGTTTTTAAATTTTAAATAGCTTATGTCCTTCCCGGGGTTTAATCTATCTCCATACCAAATTTCATCGCAATCAGATTGGTAGATAAATTACGAACAAACAAACATTAATTTTTATATATTAAATGCTTTATAAATTAATTTAAAAAGTAAATATGTTTAACTCACATTTTAGTGTTTCGTTCAGAGATTGAAAATATCGACCAAATGTGTGTCGGACCACACAAAGTGAATGGTTCCGTAGTCTGGATGAACATTCACGGTTAAAATTCGAGAATCTACTTGTTTCAAAAAAAAGTTGCAAAAAAAAGTCACGTGATTAACGGACGACCCTTATATGTATGGAGAGCCTCTTTAATTTTTTTTCGTAATTTCAACCCCAATTTAAATGTTTTTCGTAGTTTCTCTACACCATTATATAGCGATTTGTAGCATACACTAACTTTCTGAATTTAATCTATACAATGCTAATAGTCTCTGAATAAAATGGCTGTGACAACGGACAGGCAGACGGACAGGACACAAGAAATGTTCAGTTTATTGTCCCGCAACTACGTAACGCTAAAAACGGCACACTCATGGAATCACCTTGTGCCTGTTTGTCTGTCAGTCTTCAACAGTCCTTTTTCTCAAACGCCATTTGAAATAGTATTTCAACATTAAGGTATTTGTAAAAATGAAGAAAGGAATGCTCAGATGGTTGGCACATGGAAAGAATGTGTAATGAATGATTGACGAATAAAGTCCAAAAGTGAGTGGTAGCAGAGTGTTAGCTGACAGAAATATCGAAAGCAGTCGCATACCTCAGTGAAAGTGTTTGAGGAAAATTATGGGATTTGAGGAGGCAAAAAAGCATGCAAGGACTCCTCTGACTTACCCGTAGTTATTACAGCGTGAGAATATTTAAGCATGTACTATATAACATAACTAGATGAATCCGCGACTTCGTCTGCGTGGGGAATTTTTTCGTGGCTTCCCCGGATTAGGTTAAATTATACATAAATGTGCATAGTATGTTGAACGATTGTTTTTGAAAAAAGTCTACTTCTAGCCTACGTCTGTCCCCGGGAACATACTATCTCCGTACCAAACATCATAATTGCTTCGGTGGTTCAGCATTTCCCTTTTTGTCTGTCGTCTGTCTGTCTGTATGTCCTTTTATAACTGAAGAACAGCTTTACCGATCTTGATGAAATCGGCTACTTATAATATATATACATATATATATATCTCTCTACTATCTCTGTACCAAATCGGTTAAGCGGTTTAGCATTTCCCCTATAAAGTTTCATCCACCTTTTCACCCTTTTAAGGGTAGATTTTTGACAAAAAAAGAAGTCTGTGTTTTTTTAATAGGAAATATTATCTCTGTACCAAATTTCATTTTAATCGGTTCAGCAGTTTAGAATTTCCCATACAAAGTTTCACCTCCCTTTTCACCCCTTTAAGGGTAGTTTAGTTTAGTGTCCATTCCCAGGTGTCAAATTATCCATGCTACATCATAATCAGTTCAACGGTTTAACATTTCCAGCACAAAGATTCCTCCCCCTCACTCCCGGCCCCTTTTTCACAAGTTTTTGATAAAAGAAAAGTAGCTTATGTATTTCTGATAAAAAGTCTTATCACAGCACCTATCATTACCAAGATTAGCATTTGCCATACAAAGTTTCATCCCTCTTTTCGCCCCTTTAGGGGCAGATTTTCTAAAATATATATATATATATATGCCCGAAAACAAACGTAGCCCGCTTTGTTTTTTAAAAAATGACATGTAGTTTTTTATATATGTGATGTCATCATAAATCCAACATGGCGGATGTTACATAATAGGAAATGACTTTTTCAAATGGAGTACGCAGGGGAAGCTTTCTTTATATGTGACGTCATCATAAATCCAATATGGCGGATGTTTATTCATTTATTTATTCTTCATTGTACATAATGTATACAATAGGGGGACTTAATGCCTAATGGCATTCTCTACCAGATAACCTGAGCTTTATCTTTCTTTACCTTTCTGTCTTTAACTTTCATCTTAAAAGTTGACTTGCTCGGAGCATTGATGATGTCAAGGGGAAGGGCATTCCAGAGTCTGATAGCCTGAACAACAAACAAATCAGACATGAAGCTAGTTGGATGAGCAGGCACATGGAGCAAGAGGCCGTCAAATGAGCGAAGATTACGATCATGGAATGTACTCCGAAGTCGAAATCTTGATTTTAGGTATTCTGGCGCTAGTGGATCACTTAAAATGGAATAAACCGTGCGAAGAATCCGTAGGTTACGACGCTAACGTATAGTTAGCCATTTAAGATGTCGGCGATATTGAGATATGTGCTCGTATTTGCGCAGCCCAAAAATGAAACGAATGCAGTTATTAAGGAGGCGAATTTGTTGAGAAGATCTTAGTTAATGTCAGTACAAGAAATGTCTGCATAGTCAATCAGTGGTAAGACTAGAGTTTGTGTCAGCAGAGTCTTGGTTTTCGTGGATAAAAATTCTTAAAGCGATATAAGTTTCTGAGAGTGACAGTGACTTTACGACTGATCTCCACCACCAAGGGCCTCCAACTCAGGGTTTCATCAACAATCAGGCCTAAATCTTTTACACAGGAGCAGTAGGAAATATGGCTTCTGTTAAAAAGAACATGCGGTGTGGTTTGGTGATCCAGTTTAGAAAGCTGATATGGAGCACCAATTATAATGGCCTGGCATTTGCTTGGATTTACTGAAACTCCAAAATTGGCAGACCATTCGCAAACAGCTTCGAGATCTTTATTTATTTTATCGACGGCACTCTTTATATTGCTCACCTGGGCTCGGGCGTACTATTGGAGGTCATCAGCATGCATACAGATGCAGATGGTATAAGTAACTCAGATCAGCAGTAATGAAATTAATGAAAATAGAGAACAGAAGTGAAGAAAATATGCCACCTAGCGGCACTCCAACATCCACCTTACACCAGTCAGACAAGATCTGATCCACACAAACAGCCTGTAGGCGGCCGCGAACACAGGAGTTGAATCAGGCCACAGCATCAGAAGAGAATCCCAAATGCGATAACATAGCAATGAGAATGTCATGATCAACAGTACTGAACGCGTTGGAAAAATCTATCAAAACCAAAACTACCGCACAAGAGTCTTCCATCCCATTCCGAATGTCTTCAATTACTGTAAGCAGTGCAGTACTTGTGTTGTGGCCAGGCCAGATTGGAAAACACTTAGTATATTATTTTGATAAATAAATTCAGAGGAATACGCAGTGGAAGACTTCTGTAGATATGACGTCATCGATAATCCAATATCGCGGATGTACCATAATAGGAAATAACTTTTTTGGTCAACAACAACAATTAGGGTATCAAATGAAACGAAATACATAGGGAAAGGTTTCTGTATATTTGACGTCATCATAAATCCAATATGGCGAATAATCCTTTACAGAAAAAGACTTTTTTGTTCAACACCAACAATACAGGTATCAAATAAAAAAATAATACTCAGGGGAAGGTTTCTGTATATGTAACGTCATCATAAATCCAATGTGAAGAATGTTCCATAATAGGAAATATTTTTTAACCGACTTTTTTTTGTTTTTTTTTTGTGTGTTTGTTACCTCATAATGAACCGACTTCAAAAAAAGAAAGAGGTTCTCAATTCCTCTGTATGTTGTTTTTTTTTCGTTTTTTTTTTATGTTTGTTTATGAACCGATTTCAAAAATTCTTTTTTCGTTTGGTAGGTAATACTTCAGAGGTGGTCCCATTTAAATTTCATCGATATTGAAGCTTGGACTTCGAAGATACACTAGATAACACGACCTGATTATAACCTTTATTTATATTGACGATTCTCTTGTATATCGTTGCGCTCCGGAATTAGAATGAAGTTAATTGCAGACCTGCCCTAGATATTTATTTAGGTCGAGACCACTCAAAAGGGAGAAACAAAAAAATTTTATTAAAAAAAATTAAATCGCCTTCAAAAAAACACTGAAAAGTATAAAATAACTATCCTTTACTAATCAAAACTCAAGTACAATTAAAATAACATAACATAACATATCTTCACGCTGTATCCCCAACGGGATAGCCAGAGAGGACGGAGCGCCAGGAGTCGCGGTCCTTACACATCTCTTTCGCTTTATCAAAAATTATCATTCTCTTCATACATTTTCGCCTAGGTATGCGAGTGCTTTTGACATTTCCGTCTGCTAACACTCTGGCTATTTGATCTTCATAAGTCAGCCTTGGTCTTCCTTGGCTTCTTTTACCACTCACTTTCGCTCTGTAGATTTTCTTCGTCAGTCTTGAAGGCAGTTAAATTTTTTTTATTAATTTTTTTTAACACCAACAATATGGGTATCAAATGAAATTTCAGTCACTATTTCCTTCACTTTTGCGATGTTAACTTCAGTTGCAAACGTTGATGGCCTACCAGAGCGACGCAAATCTTCCATCACATCTCGACCGCTTTTCAACGCTTTGTACCACTCATAAGCACGTGTTTTTGATAAAGTCGATTCACCGTAAGCCTTCTGTAGCATTTTCAGTGACTCCGAACACGAAATTCCATTGGCGATGAAAAATTTAAGACAAACTCTTTGTTCGGTGTTTTTGTCCATTATGAAATTCGCGATACACACTAGAATGATATAACTAAACACAGCACTGTATTTAATCTAAATTACAGATGCAACTCAAACTCCGCGCCAAAATGGAAAACAGTTAGGCCAATCTAACTACAACAAAAAATACAAAAAATTGAATTTGAAACCATAAACAAATCATCCATTCTCGATACTTTCTTGACAGAATGTATATCTTGGATAACCTCGGTAACCCGGAGACCTCACGGAAAAATTTTCTGCGCGGACGAAGTCGCGGGGACAGCTAGTAATATTATAAATGCGCAAGTCTGTCTGTCTATCTGGTACGTTTTCACGGCTAAATCGCCGTAATTTGACGTGGAGCTACCATGACACCAAAAGACGTACATAGGCTATTTTTTTTCAAAAATCTACTCCTAGAGATGTGAAAAGGGGGTTGAAACTTTGTATGGAAAATGCTAAACCGTTGAATTGATTACTATGAAATTTGGTATAACGATAAACCTTTTCTATTGCGAAAACATAGATTTCTTTTTTTATCAAAAATCTATCCCTAAAAGGGTGAAAAAAGAGATGAAATAGGAAATAACTTTTTTGTTCAAAACCAACAATATGGGTATCAAATGAAATGGAATAAGCAGGAGAAGGTTTCTGTATATGTGACGTAATCACAAATCCAATCCATACTAATATTATAAATGCGAGTCTGTCTGTCTGTCTGTCTGGTACGTTTTCACGGCTAAACCGCCGGACCGATTGTTATGAAATTTAGAAAGAAAAAGACCGCGTCGCTTTGCGCTCCGTCCTCTCTGACTACTCCGTTAAGGATACAGCGTGAAGGTATATGTATGTATATATTTTTGGCGCGGGGCAAAGTTACGAGCTTGTGACGTCATAATCCGCTATCATCTTCCTCCAGTTTATCGTTACTACTGAAATTTAATATTAAAAGATAATTATCGTCAATTACCCCAATGTATCACAACTGGTTACTGCAACAGTTGAAACAAGATGACACTGTCGTTATAAGTAACTATCAGAAGTAATCTCATAATTAAACAACACTCCCCGGAGATGACAAAGTTAACACAATTATACGTTCGAGTGGTCCCATGTTCGAGTTATAAAGTGTCCCATGTCACTCAAGAGATCATGACTATTTTGATTTGATTATACTGTAATCTCCCTATTATAAATTTAATGAAGATTTATTTATTGCACAGCAATCCCGAATTTGTTTATTTGTTGATACAAAAGAACCGGCCAATTTCAAATTGCACTTGCAGTGTTCCGTAATATTAGCTATTACCAACCTCTAACCGCCAAAGTGTCGTACATGCAGCTTTATTTTATGTTAAAAATATGTCTAATGCAATCTCATCCTGATAATTTTTCTTTTAATGCATCTTAATCCTCAATGCTCGTGACTTTTTTCCAAATAGTCTGATATACTTGGAGATAAGGGAGCAGCTCGACGATTTTACACGTAATTTCGGACAAGCGTAAAAAATATGGTTTTAGGAACGGTAGGGGTTGTATCTTTTGGATCAGATTTTCTCGCTTCGAGTTATAAACTATTATGTTATAAACTGTGGAGTCTTCTGCCGGAATATGGCGTCGAAGGCTCCTTACTGCAGGCTGTGAGGTCATTATATCAAGGCCACAGAGCCCGTGTAAGGATAGATGGTGACTTGTAGCCCTGGTTCGCAGTCTGGTCAGGCGTTAGACAGGGCTGCGTGATGTCTGCATGGCTTTTCGTGCTTTATTTCGACAGTTGCCTCCAGACATTGAAAGGTAGTATGAGTGGTATGATATGTGATGATACAGTGGTAAACTGCTTATTATATGTAAACTGACGACGCTGTGGCTTATAGCACCTTCAGAAGCAGAGTTGCAGACACTAGTTCCGTGTATGAAAGAAGAATGTGAACAAAATTAAGGTTCTGGTGTTTGAAAGGGAAGCGATACAGATGAAATGTGAGATTTGGTAAATAGAACCAATAGATGTTTAGAACAAGTGAATGAAATCTGAAATTTTTCGTCGAATTTGCTCTCTTAAACGCCGCATAACATCCAAATTATATTCTTTATTTACCGTTTGACCTTCCGGAAAGAATTCCGAGTGCACAATACCGCGATAGTTAAAGAAAACAGTCAACATGACTTTGACTTTTGATCGACTTTGGCGTGGTTTTTCGGTTTCGGTTCAGTTGGAAGGCGCCACTCCGAAGCTTGTTGACTAGTTTGCAAGTCGAACTCGTAAACCCACGTCTCGTCATCAGTAACAATGTGTTTCATGAATGTTGAGTCGGAATTGACTCGTTCTAGCATGTGCTCAGCGACTCTTATGCGATTGTGTTTTTGAAGAAAATTCTGGTCACTTTTGCGATGTTAACTTCAGTTGCAGACGTTGGTGGCCTACCAGAGCGAGACAAATCTTCCATCACATCTTGACCGCTTTTGAACGCTTTGTACCACTCATAAGCACGTGTTTTTGATAAAGTCGATTCACCGTAAGCCTTCTGTAACATTTTCAGTGACTCCGAACACGAAATCACATTGGCGATGTAAAATTTAAGACAAACTCTTTGTTCGTTGAGTTTGTCCATTATGAAATTCGCAATATACACTAGAAGTGTCTGGGAAGTGCGTTTCGACGGATGGAAGATGTGATTTGGATGTGAAGAGACGGGTAGCAACTGGCAATAAAGTGAACGGTGCTCTGTCCGTATCAGTAGGCAGTATGAATATATCTAACACATCCGAAATGGCCATCCATAATGCAATGATGGTTCCAACCTTATTATACGGTAGTGAGGCTTGGATATGCCCGAATGAAAGATTGATAAATGCAGTAGAAATGCGATCTCTTAGAAATAAGTGCGGTGTCATCCTTGCAGACAGGATAAGCAATGAAGAGATACGCAGTATGACAGGGTTGTATTATTGTGTTATTATAAAAATGAAGAAAGAAATGCTAATACGGTTTGGGCACATAGAAATAATGAGTGATGAAAAATTAGCGAAAAAAATCTGCAGTGCAAAAGCGAGTTGTAAAAGAAGCCGAGGAAGACCAAGGCTAACTTATGAAGATTAAATAGCCAGTGTTAGACGATGGAAATGTCAAAAGGACTCTCGTACCTTGGCGAAAATGTGTGAGGATAGTGATAAGATTGGAGGAAGCGAAAGAAGTGTGTAAAGACCGCGACACTTGGCGCTCCGTCCTCCTGAAGATATATATGTATGTAATCTGAAAATTTTGAAGTCGTGATATTAATGAACTCGGACTACCCCATTACGAATACAGCGTGAAGATATGTATGTAAGAACTTTTATTTGGTAGATTTTATGTTCAAAAATATCTCGTAATATACTTTGAATACAAATGATTGACTTTGCCTGTAAAATATTGAACACATATAACCTACATTATTTCATAAAAAATCATTTAGACTGACTTCCACCAAATATAACTAAGATAATTCTCGAAAAGTGCAACTTTAAAAACTTAAAAAAAACCCGCATGCTAATTGGTTCGTCCGTTCAAGAGTTCCGATACCTCCTTCAAAGGCGTTAATATTATAACAGTCGTCTGTCCCGTCGGGTTAAACTGAACGCGTAGAAGTCCGATTGGACGACTAACGTACATGTTTGTGCTGAAGGGCCTGCCTATGCCGCCCAGCGCAAGCGAACTTGGTCTTCACCCCCGCGCTCTATACAGCTGTAATAAGGTTGCTTTTCGCAATTGCGATTTGATTATATTTCAACGCGGAGAAGTCACATTTATTTTTGTACGTAAGTCAGGAGTGAAGTTCGAACGCGCCATCATCGTTAAAAAGTAAATGTACCTATTTATTTTTCACACATCACTTTATAAAAATTGAAAGGTTTTCAGGACATACACTGATATACGTATCTCAGGCTGCATTACTAACGGTAGAATTTTTACGATTACAGTATTTATAAAAGAACAACAGATCGACTGTCACTTTTCAATGTGAAAGTCGATCTGTACCGCCACTGTACTGTTGATATTAATGAACTCTCTCTCACACTCTAGGATTACGTCCTTATATAAACTTCATTAAGTACCTACCTGGGATTAGTAGTTTATCGAATGCTGCAATTTGCATTGCAGTGCAGTGGTTTTTCATTGAAGTTCGAACAAACAAACAGACAAAGATTTTGAAAATGTTTGTATTTGAATCAAACACGCCCTATAAACTTACATCTTTTTAACTTATGTATATGAGTTACAGTTTTATAATAGTATCTATAGACATATTAGACCACCGCTTGTGGATGTTCAAAAATGTGTTCAATATAATCTGTCGGTATCCGATTCTGCTTTGCTAGTTGCAGTCCCAAGTACAATATATACTTAGGCCTGTTTTTCATTTCTTTAACAGATGATAATTTTGTCTTTTGCAATCTCTTCACCTTGTGGAAAATGTATACATCCAGTCCACTCGGGCTATGGATGGAAAGATGTGATTTAAAAAAAATCTAGTGAACATTTCTAAGGCAAAGATATTCACTAGGAAAGAGGAGTTATTTTTTGTCAGACAGGATAATTGTGATAATATAAATATCTCGTATGTCACTCATACAAAATTGAACAATGATCCCGAATAATGAAATCGTTTGTGTGACGGGGCGAGGTCATGTCAGGAACTCGTTGCTCGTTACCGAATCTGTCGAAGCGAATCTTACGGAGTTTGTTAATGGGGAATAACGTACCTGTTTCATATAACCATAAATTAGTTTGCCTCTCGTTAGTGGCAACGTGAAATTATTTTTCCAGGGAAATGGAGTCTTTTAATATTCATTATAGGAAAACATAATTAGTCAACTGTTATCTAAGTTCGTAATACCGCTCTAATTTAAAGTTTAAATCTGACATAATTGTTATTGTTCATGTTAAATTTAAAGCTCCCATACTGATATGGAAAGTCAAGTGCGAGGTCTGTATAATATTTGTGAAATGGTAGATTTCTGAAATTTATTTCTAAAATCTGTAATATGTAGAACTCATGGGCTAGGTGTTATAGATTTTTATTTTATAATATTAAAGAAACATACAGCAATTGACACTTAATAATATTAAAGAACACATTAGAAAATTACCTAAGATAAACAAGTTTCTACTATTGAGTTTCAACAGATATTGAAGAGACATGCAGACATAAATTAAACATTCTCCATTATTTCTTAATCTCACGTAATAACAATTAATTTTATACTTTTTCAATAGTGTACATATGTATATTTAGAAGGCTTAGATAAGGAAAATAAATCAATAACATTGTATAATTTCGGAGGTAAATGACGGATAATTAAAGTCAAGTTCGAATACAAAGCCCCTTCTTTAAACCTATGAATATTATACCACGGACCTGTGCCTTTTGGTCCCTCGGTTTCCCTGCGACATTGACGAGGTCATAGGTCTATTAGGGGATGTCGGACTAATCACGGTGCGTGTGTGACAGGGCTTGGGCGGTTCACAAGAGGAGGTGCGACTCGACGACGAGATGGAACGCGTGGTGTGGAGCGAGCCGCAGCGGCTGGACGCGGCGCAGCTGGCCGCCGCCGCCGCCGCCGCCGCCGCCACCGCCACCGCCACCGCCGCCGCCGCCGCCGCCGCCGCCACCGCCGCCTCGCCAGTAGACCACCCACCGCCGTCCTACGGCGCAGCCATAGGTACCCCTACGCCCACACTTCTGTATATATATAAACTAAGGCAGACGCACTCTACACACCAAATTTTGGAGAGTTAAATATATATTAACACCTGGGGGCACAGACAAGTAGCTCAATTGTCGTAATCGCTAGTAGAATAGAATGACAAATACCACGTATTCTAGCCTAACGAATTTTAAATTGGTAGTCAAACGTTATTAAATTTCTTATAAATCAAACGAAACGTCAAGTCATGTGAAAACCGCCGAATAAAATGTAGTCAAATGGCACTTTTGACGAGCAATAACGCCAGCAAACATTTCAAATGTACGAAGCGCTCGCCTCCTGTCTCGCCGATCGGCGCGTGCGGAACGCTGTTACCGATCAAATGTGGCGGTCTCACAAACAGTTGTTTAAAATTAGAAAAAGCTTAAATTATTTTCTCTTTTGCTCTTGTTATTTTCTAATTACCATACATTTACGTATTGTGCCATGTTTAGTTTGAGAATTGCATAAAGATGTTTGTTTCTTGCAGTAGAGCGGGTCTGCTTTAGTTTATACAGAAGTCTTTGCCCCTACGTTATATGTCCAACTCACAACTAGCAATCACTGGTGAACATCCAACTACAAAGGCAGATTATTGGCTCAAGAGCACATAGAGCAGACGATCTGGGAACGGACAATTTTTTCGTCTGTGGATTGTTTCAATCTCCCGCCTAAAGTCTATTTAGGCGTTAGAAATGTCAAAAATACTTGAATACGAAAGTGTAAAACCGATATTGCAAAACTTATGAAATGGTTGAGCAGTCTGTCGCATCAAGAGCTGGAACCTGCAGGATGCGACCACCAGGAATTAATATGCTTGAGATAGATTGAAAATGATGCGCGAGAATGTTGAAGAATGTTGGCAGAATCTTAAAGATAGTATGATCGAGGCTGCGAAAATAAGTGTGTGGAACGAAGAAGATTGGGAAAATTCCAAATTATTTCGGATAGGAGTACGTAAGTACCGAAGTGCTCCAGCATCTTGCAGAATGAATAAAGTGCGTTCGAAAGAAAACCACCTGCTAACGAATGAAAAAGATGTTCTGCAGCGTTGGGATGATTACTATGGAGAACTGTCTAGAAGGGTCTAGGATACGTTCTGTGCATTGTGCAACCTTTGTTGGCAGAAGGGAGAGGTGCCCCAGAGGACTGGCGTACTACAGTCATAGTGCTGATCTATAAAGGAAAAGGTTCTTATTTAGACTGTGCGTGCTACAGGGCCATCAGATTGGTCAGCTTAGTAAGTAAAGTCTATACCAAGGTATTGACTGAACGTACTGAACGCGAGGCCACAGAGTCTGTGTAAGGATAGATGGTGAAATTTCGCCCTGGTTCGAAGTCTGTTCAGGCGTCACACAGGACTGCGTGATTTCTGCCTGGCTATTCGTGCTGTATTTGGACAGTTGCCCCCAGACATTGAAAGGTAGTATGAATGGAATGATATGTGATGATACAGTGGTAAACTGCTTATTGTACGCTGACGACCCTATGCTTATAGCACTATCAGAATCAGAGTTGCAGACACTAGTCACGTGTATGAAAGAAGAATGTGAAGTGAAAGGATTGAATATGAATGCGAACAAAACTAAGGTTCTGGTGTTTGAAAGGAAAGCGATACAGATGAAAAGTGAGACTTGGGTAAATAGAAAATATTTAGAACAAGTGAATGAAATCATGTATCTGGAGAGTGCGTTTTAGAGGGATGGAAAATGTGAGTTGGATGTGGAGAGACGGGTAGCAGCTGGCAATAAAGTGAACGGTTCTCTTTCCGCATTAGTAAGCAGTATGAATATATCTAACACAGTCAAAATGTCTTTCCACAATGCAATGATATTTCCAACTTTATTGTATGGTAGTAAGGCCTGGATATGCTCAGGCCTCCGTGATGTTTGGCTGGCCTTTCGTGCTGTATTTCGACAGTTGCCTCCAGACATTGGAAGATAGTATGAATGGTATAATATGTAATGATACAGTAGTAAACTGCTTATTGTACGCTGACGACCCTGTGCTTATAGTACCATTAGAAGCGGAATTGCATACACTAGTTACGTGCATGAAAGAAGAATGTGAAGTCAAAGGATTCAATATGAATAAAATTAAGGTTCTGGTGTTTGAAAAAGAAGATGTACAGACAAAGTGTGATATATAGGTGAATGGAATATGTCTAGAATAAGTGAACAAAATTGTATATCTGGGGAGTGTGTTTTCGAGGGATGGAAGATGTGAGTTGGATGTGGAGAGACGGTAGCAGCCAGCAATAAAGGTGAACGGTGCTCTGTCCGCATTAGTAGGCAGTGTGAATATATCTAACTCAGCCAAAATGGCTATACACAATGCGGTGTTGATACCAACTTTATTGAACGGTAGTAAGGCCTGGATGTGCCCGAAATTGAGTGTAAGTAAGATAAATGCAGTCGAAATGCGATCTCTTAGAAATATGTCCGGTGTCACTCTTGCGGACAAAATAAGCAATGAAGAGATACGCAATATGAGAGGGTTGCACGACAACGTTATTTAAAAAATGAAAAAAGGAATGCTAAGACGGTTTGGACACATGGAAAGAATGAGTGATAAAAGACTAGCGAAGAAAATCTGCAGAGCGAAAGCGAGTTGTAAAAGAAGCTAAAGAAGACCAAGGCTGACTTATGAAGATTAAATAGCCAGTGTTAGTCGATGGAAATGTCTAAAGCACTCTCATACCTTGGCAAAAATGCGTGAGGAGAATGATGAGATTGGAGGAAGCGAAAGAAGTATGTAAGAACCGCGACGCTTGGCGCTCCATCCTCTCTGACTGCCCAGTTAGGGATACGGCGTGAAGATATGTATGTACGTATAAAATGGTTGGCGCTCCGTCCTCTCTGACTACCCGGTTAGGGATACAGCGTGAAGATATGAATGTTGTATAATATGGGAGCTAACAACTCCCAGGCTCACGTCATTGTATAAAGCTTAAGTATTTTTGTTGGTTTACAGATTATAGTTCTTATTATAACTTTGAGTAGAGATAGTATTGATACATGTGAGAAGCAAAGATGCTTCAAAATGCAATGCAGCACAATTTGGCTGTTTTGTAAACTAATGTCTTAAACATTCCGGTCATAAACTCCGATAATGCTCTCGCTGCACTCATGTATGCAAACAATATCTATCTGTTTGTATAGTCTGCACTGTCTGACGGCACGTTAGACCTATTGAAGGTATCTGTTTGGATAATATCGTAGAATGATCTTCTGAATAACACAAATAATTTTAAGCTTTCTGTACTATGACGTAAATGCGATCACTTTTTGGGGTTTAAATAGCACCCGGCGGAAGAGATCCACCTCAGAGTCTCTACGCACTCCCCAAATAAAAGACTGCAATAGGCATGACGGTATTAAAGAATCAAATAATAAATGGTTTTAGTGAACAATATATTATGTTGAAATAATTCTTAATAACGACTCAGTTTTAATTTAGACATCGAGATTAATAATACTTTTAGTAAAATTAAACTATAAAATACTGCAATCGACCATGTTAACTAAAACACCAATCAGAGCGAATGACGTCACGACTAGGTAAATATAACTTTTGTATTCTATCTAATTTGTGACTATAACCCCTAATAACGTAATGTAAAACAATATTTACCTAGGCGTGACGTCACAAGCGGACGCCATGATACCTACTAGCGTTTTCGTGCATAATTCAAATAACGTAGAAAAAATTGCAATAATTGGCGTTAAAACTTAGTTTATTGCTGAAATAATATTTTCTTCGGAAATAGTAGACGTGTACTTACATTATAGAAGGGAATTTCAAAATCTGTCATCATGCTATAACGAGTATATTTTAGTTGTCCTGTGTTTATAGTTTAACTATAGGACACTTTTGCACAACCATATCATACGACGTGACTATACGACGGTAGATTCAAGAGACTATTTGTTCGCGATACCTGTTGTTGCCCTTTTTAGTTATTCTATATTCGAATACTTTAGTCGATCCACAGTTGCTTCGGTTTCAATAATTTAAGTGCCTGCCGGTAAAGTATTCAATATTCCATACAAAATGTATACATACATATCTTCACGCTGTATTCTCGTAACTGATCATTTCCAAAATTCATTTTTTTATTCAGTACATTAAATAGAGAAAAGAAATTGGACTTTGTCAAGATTTGTGTGGGTAAAGTTTAAGAAGGAACAGATGTAATCGCTTCCTCAAATCTCATCAATCTCCTCACACATTTATACCCATATATATATAGGTACTTGTAAAAAATTTGTAGACAATAACAGTTCGTGAGAAACATGTGCCGATCAACAAATTTGTAATTATGGGCGGATGATACAAATTGCACCCAGAGACACTGAGTCCAAGCCATTTTGGGAAAGTTTGCTGCCTAAATTGACCTGACAGGGGATCGAACCAGGGCCCCCGGCTTGGAAAACAGATGTTGTGACCAGACTCTTCTAATTATATTGTATATATAACTAATTTACTAACTAATTCACAAACTATTATAATTTAAAGCTTTTATTTTTTTCAATACGACATCAAACATATTATAATATGGTTAAGTAATTTGTGCGTTTGCAGCTATCTTCCTCCAAAGTGTCAAACTTGTTGATTGAAACATGTCTCTACTTCTCAACGAAGCGCAAGCTACGTGATTATCTATTCACGGTTTCAAATCAAGTCTTTTTAATAAGTTTTTAGTCCATTGGTTATGTCGTTATCCATCTGCTCCTTCTTAAACTTTATCCATACAAATCTTTGACAATATCTTTTCTCTATTTAATGTACTCAATAGAAAAATGAATTTTGGAAATGTTGAGTTACGAGGTGGGCGTAGTCATTGTTAACGAGGCATCGACATGCGGAGTTACCATATGTGTTGTTGTTAGAATTTGCTTTCTGAGAAATGCGTGCTCGCAACACGATCCGCCAGCGAATGTCGGGAGACACTATGGCACTGTGTCGTTACAAGCGATGACAACGTGTCGCTCATGTGTGTATTTGTGCAGAAGGCGCCAGTCCACCGAGCCGGTTGGAGCGGTCGCCGACGGGCACACCGCACGCCAGCCCAGGACCGGACACGCAGGTGAGTGCGTGAGCGAGGTGGCAGCGGCAGGCACGCCGCGCTCGCGGCGGAGTCTTCGTGCTGCTTCGTGTATTAATAAATACAGCATGCAACGATCGATACGACGGCGAGCGATCAAGGTCGATGAGCCTTGGTAGGATCATCGGATTTAGTCGGAATCCATCGCATTAGCTGGCTTAACGTAACGGGTATACGCTGAGAGCGCATCAAAAGATCGCTTACTGCAGGGACAAATCTCGTCCTATACTATACCTACACTGCATGGGGACCAGCGTCCGGTACTCAGGTACGGATCTGATTCCAATAGCAACAACCTAAAATCGACTTTAACACAATGCTCAATCCTTCCTTCGTCAATTACTTCCTGTAATGTTTATTCCCACAAATACTTACAATCTGCGCGTACTACTTCGTCTTGGTGCTAATTAATGGCTAATTTAGAATTTCTTAACGCTTGTCCGTGCGTGTGTCCAGATGTCGAGCTCGGCGACTAGTCCGCAAGATGCCGACGATCGCCACGTGCAGTTCAACAGCCAAAACAACAAGGACGATGACGACACGTAAGTAACATAACACTTGGTCTCATATTGAACACGACAAGAAGAGACAAGAAAACGAAAAAATACATAGGAAGTCGAATTGAAATACTTTATTCACAGAAATATATTTGCTAATACACGTTCAAGTCAGGGGCGGCGGGCCGAGTGCTTTTGGTATACAAACACAAATCAGCCGCCTCCTTACATTCTGCTGAGGTAACATTCTCTGACTTAAATTTTAAATAAGAATGTACATGAATATAAATATACTAGAATACTCATTTATATTAAATAAGAACTTAAATATGTGACATTACACATCTTTGGCAGTAACTAAAAGTCTAAAACTAATTATAAAAATAAAATTCTAATAATATTCAATAATGAAAATGTAATTGTAACTGTTAAATATAAAAGTTACACAACATTGAATAGCGTACGCATAACTTAACTTAAATCTAAATTGAAATGAATTATCTAAATATATAACATTACTGTAAATACTAAGTTCACATGGTAATTTAAATAGGAGCTGAGTAGTATATGAATAATATACATCTTGGGAAGTGACTTAAGATCTAAAACTAAAGCTAATTATGAAATTAATATAATAAATCTAATAATAATATTTAAATGTGTGAGGAGAATGATGAGATTTGAGGAAGCGAAAGAAGTATGTAAGGACCGCGACGGTTGGCGCTCCGTTTTCTCTGACTACCCCGTTGGGGATACGGCATGAAGATATGTAATAAAAACTGAGTGATAGAACAATATATGTCCTGACAGTATGCGCCTTAAGACTTTGCGCCTTAACTTAGTATAAAACTAAAACTAACTCTACGATGATATTACCAATATTTAAATTAAATCTAAAACTGAAGCCAAAGTGCACTCGAATACTTTTTACTTGCGCCTCCAAATGATACCAAAATTTATTTTGTTGAGGCCAAGGTCACCTATTAAAATTTCGAATGTTGTTATATATGTATTCGACAAAGTTAACAAAAGATAGGAGCGCGGTCTCTCTGGGGAGGAGAGAGCTCATGTCGAACGGTAATACATTAAGATGTTCACAAAGCCAAAGATGACTGAGCGAGTTTTCTTGAATGAAATCTGGGATATGAGAAAAGTACATGTTCTAATGTTTGGGTGTGTATATTATCGCACGGGTATGCAGGAGAGCTTACAATCTGAAATCTGTGGAGATATTAGAACTCATTGGAGTGACGGAGAAAAACTTATTGATGTGACTCAAATCAGTGAACCATCGCCTAGTGACTGCATCTGAGAGTATACTCCATACCACGCTCGCCAACTCTTAAGGGCGCGCTCCCTGATTGCGCGTTTCGTGTATAAGATGCGAAAGTTGAAGTAGTCTGATGCTCTTCTGAGCTCAGCAGCCGCCTTGGCCGCCGTGTCAACCACCTCGTTACCCTCAATCCCACAATGAGAGCGCACCCAGAAGAATATCAAAGCGCAGCTTACAGACTAGATGATGGTGATGGTGCGGAGTATTGAGGCCGCGATAGGGTGGGTAGTGAAAGGGTTTGTAAAGGCTGAGAGTGAGGAAAGGCTGTCAGTGAGGAGGTCTATCGAGCTACCAGGGTTGGAAGTCCCAGTGTGCTGTGAAGAGGAAAGAATCCACTCGCAGGCTTTGAAAATGGCCAAAAGTTCAGCCTGGTATACTGTGCAAACCGAGTATAGCTTGAATTTATGAACTATTGGAGGGGCGGTCGTGACGGGTGACAACAAAGGCCGCCCGACCCGGCAGTCCTCCGGTTTACTTCCGTCGGTGTAAATACAGTGTGTGTGGAGAACGATGAGATTTGAAAAAGAAAGAAGTATAATATAAGGACCACAATGTGTGGCGTTCCGTCCTCTCCGTCTATGAAGGATACTACGCGTGAATATGTATGTATGTTTGTGTAATACTCCCTACCTGTCTTTGGCGCGTGTAAGGTTTCCGAAATTATCTACGAAACGCGCTAATGCCTTACTAGCACTGCGCCGCGGCACGTCTTAATCTTAAATCGCATTCGTAATGCTACAGCAGCTCGGACCATTGCTACCGTACTACTCGGGGACGTCTAATTACACAATCGGAACTCCTACTCCTAATGAGACCGACAGCGACCCCAAAGTTTCCCTATATTTCTTCTTACGATGGGCTGGAAATGTGCTAGTCCAATTCTTCTATATTCTCGTTGTTGTTGAGCATCTTATTCCGCAGCTAGAAATGTTATTATTGTAATTATTTGCATGACATTCAACGATGGAATATTATTCTAAAATATCTTCAATGTTATTGTAATATTTTAAAGTTATCGGCTTCTTTCACCGAGATATTTCAAAACGTTGCGTCGAGTCATTGTTGTGGTGACGTTAGAATTCATACTTCGTAGGCTGGTAGTTGTCTACGTAGCGCGTAGCGTAGCTTCGCTCTCCGAGTTCTCTCGTAGTACCTACATCAACACTTCGGTTATTCACTCCGCGTAGGCAAATATGTATATTATATGTAAGATATGTATATCTAATCGTCAGGAGCACGAACATAAATTTTATAGTCGTCAATATGTAGGTACGGAACGTCACGGGGCGAAACTGCTACCTGGGTTTAAAGTGACAAAAATAGGTGTGGTCGCGTGATACCGACATTGGCATTGTATCGTGACCGACACTAGTAGCCGTGAACGGTGCGCGCGCGCTGCATCGTGGTCTGAGAGCGCGCACAGACGAGTGGTGTGTAGCGACGCGTAGCAGCGTGTAGCTTTGTGTAACAGTGTGTAAAGGCCGCCATGCCGGTGACGTACTCAAGCGCCTCGGACGCGGCGCATCGCCGGTACGAAACGTGACACGCAACGCTCTTCGCCTAATGCGAAGTCGTGGCAGATGGAATGCGAATTATAACAGATTTCATAATGGTGTTTCTCGAATAATTTTGGTTTCAAACGAATTTCAGTGAATTTTAATTAGATATGTATACTCAGTGTATGGCTTCATATCTGGATGATAGATCAAACATTCATTTGTAGTACAGTAAGACAGTACGCTCTAGAAAGTTTTATTTAAACAATATCAATTAACTCTTAAGATATTCTACTTATTAAATTGTTTGTTATTATATTTCAGTAACGGTAAGGGAAACTTTTTATTAGTTTCTGACTCGAGGTTGGCTCGGATTTTCTAGTTAATTTTCATTAACAATTTTCTTTATTATTTCTTTAATAACTCTATGGAAATAGAAGCATAAATACAATTTCTCTGTGTATTTGCACAGTTTCTCGTTGGAGATCAGTTTACGTCTTTCTCGCTGATAATTTTCCTTTAATATACACCTTATGCTCAACGTTCAAGATTTTTTTCAGATTTTTCTGAGATATGCTTTTAGAGATAAGGTGAAGAAGGATGCATTATCGCGTATTTTCGGAAGTGTTCAAAAAGTAACTCAAAGTAACTTCGTCATACGCTGTGTTTTTGAACTAGTGATGTCAAGAACTTTCATTTAATACTACAAAAAAAATTCAAATGTCTATTTAAGCTCTCGAACCAAATCTTAAATATTAAACTCGATATTCAAAATTAACTTCTGTGTTTGAGCTACCATTACTAGAACTGTTCCAACCAGTTATTTATATCAAATAGTTTCTGAGGAAATCAATTGCGATCGACAGACAGACGGACGTACAATTAGGTAATTCCATAAGCGTTCATAAACAACATAACATGTTTTCACGCTGTATCCCTAACAGGGTAGTCAGAGAGGACGGAGCGCCAAGCTTCGCGGTCCTTACGTACTTCTTTCGCTTCCTTTAATCACATCATTCTCCTCACACATTTTCACCTAGGTATGTGAGTAGTACCATAATACCATAAGCGTCCTTTTTCTTCAATTTTAGAAAGGAACACTAAAAACGATGAAGCCTTAAACGAGTGTACTCATTTGTTTCTATCTTCAACTCTACCCACCTCCGAGCCTGCCGCAGTCTGCAGGCACCACGGTATTTGTGTGTGAGTGTGTGAGAGTATGAATATGTGTAGACCGTGCGTAGTAACGATATGTCGTGTCGTACCTCATGCGTCTGTTATATAAATAATGAGAACTGTCGTTCGTCGAGCTGAGGGCCACTCGCCAACTGCGCTCACGCGAAGCCGAACGCCGCGCTCTGCTCACGAAATATACCTACATCAATTAAGTAATAATATAGACGTCATGGATTTTTATCAATTTAGTAAAGGAGAAAGTTTGTCTTTTTCGATTAGGACTTGGTAACCCTAATCGAACGATTGTCATATCTGGATGTGAAAACCGAAGAAATTAGACAAAATGTTAAAATGCCGGGATTTTCATGTCGTTGTCGAGAGAAATAAATTTTACCTATGAATTTGAATGAAAACTTTTTTTGAAGTCGGTAACTTTTAACATATAATAACTCATATTATACCGCAATACCAGCAATATCGCTATACCAGATTGCAAGTTTCTACGGTTCATAGTTTATGAGAAAGTCTTAAAGTACAGAATCCTAAACATTACTACTTTTGCAAATATATACATACATGTCCCACGCTATATCCTTAAAGGGGTAGTCAGAGAAGAAAGAGTCTCAAGCATTGCGGTCCTTACATACTTCTTTCGCCTCCTCAAATCCATCATTCTCCTCGCACGCTTTCGCCGGGATATGCGAATGTTTTTTACATTGCCGTCAATTAACATTTGACTTTCTTAGGTCAACCTCGGTCTTCCTTGCTTCTGCTACCACTCCCTTTCTCTTTGTAGATTTTCTTCGTCATTCGTTCATATCATCGCTCATACTTTCCATGTGCCCGAACCGTCTAAGCAAGCAATTTTTGCAATAACAGTTATCCAATCTTGTAGTCATACTGCGTATCTCTTCATAGTTTATTTTGTCCACATTACTTTTACAATTGAAAGAATTTCAAACGTAACCTCTAATACGTGATAGCCAAAGTAACTTAATGTCCAACGCCAAGAATACTATTATGAATGTTATTAATTGCAATATAACATAGTACATGGTTGGTAGAGTCTGTGGGCGGAAACAACCGTTGTGTGAGTGCCCGTTTGTGATAACGTATCTAGCCGCGTACGCAACAAATGCGACGGACACACATTTTGCCAATTCAGCCGACGCCTCGTTGCCAATAACCGACTCGTACAAAACACAAGCGTATTTATGTGTTTAATAATAACTTTTAAGAAATTGTCATAGTAGTCACATACATCGGATCAAACTGCCATGATCCGAACTTCGCATCGTGAGCGAACAGGATTATTACGAGAAACAAAGTGTTTATTTCTTTACAGAGATGTTATTACATTAAAAGAGACGTGGTAGATTTCCGTGATAAGTATTAAGAAACTGATCGGATGATTACTTATTCCACGCAGGGAATTATCAAGAACTAGTAAATACCCGCGAACAGCTATGTCTTAGGTAACATTCGCTTCCCGTATATCTATGCAAACAATAAAAATGCGTAATCTCCTAGTGAGCGATGCCAAACGGAGCGACGGTGTTACCATCTACATAATATAAGATTGTTTATTATGTCTCATCTACATAATATAATATTATTAATATTATTATGTCCTAACCACAGTCACAAACTAATAGTTGCCGTATTGTGCGTATTTTTTTATTACTAAATACAATAATTTCATTAGATCACAGCTGCATTAGGTACTCGCTACAACCAATTCTTCATCATCACGATACGTGTGGTGATCACAAAATGTAGCCTTTTTCGTAATGTCTATGTAAAATGCAATAAGGACATTTTACTGTAGAGCGGTAATCGAATAACTAATGAGCAACAGATTCAGATTTGAGTTTAGGAAAAAATGCTTAGATAGTTTGAGTTCTTTGTTAGTTGAATTTGAATGCTTCGATGGTGGAACATAGAATGAGCTATGAAAGACCAACGAAGGAAACCTACAGCGCGAAAGTGAGTGGTAACAGAAGCCAAGGAAGACCGAGGCTGACATATGGAGATCAAATAACTAAAGTGTTAGCAGACGGAAATGTCAAAAGCACTCGGATACCTAGAAAAATGTGTGTGCAGAGAATGATGAGATTTTTCCTCCCCCGGTAAGGGTACAGCGTGAAGATATTTTACGCATTTTATGTTATTTTACACAGAGAACTATAAATACTATGTCCAAAACATAACTAGATTGTGATGGATATACCTATGACGATGGATGGAAGGACGGATTAGATGAAACACACTCCCTTTTCTCTAACTCGTTACGGTTTTTCAAACAGAACATTAACGGAGTGACTTTCACATTTTGATACCGTTTTCACTTTCATACGATCATTTTTGGTTTTAACTACATTCGTTTTTACAATAAGGTTCCTCAGGAAATCACTTAATTAACGGAAACCTTTAAACTCCTTAATAAACATACAGTGATTGGAAAACCATACCACAGATTAATTAGTGACTAGGTCATACTATAGTATAAGATTTCATCGAAGACATAACATAATAGTTTGGAAATGATGTCGTCTGCACATGCATTTACTAGCTTTTTTTTCGTTTCGAACCGATAATAGATTTGACGTTCAAAAATCCTCGCAATAAGGTTTACTTGTATAAATTGATTTGACTATTACTTTGAATATCGCGACATGGGCACTCCTGCACTTCTGATGTTAGCTCAAGCAAGGAGCTGCTAAAAACTGATTAAATCGGCACATTGTCGATTGTTACGAAGAGGATTAAAACTTGATAATAATTGTAGGTCGAGGCATGGAAAGTGACCTCGAATAACGTCACTTATCTTTGTTTTATTATTGTGGTTTTCAGAGACAAGCAAAGAGTTTACCAATTTGGGGGATGAGCGAGTCAGAAATAATCTGACAAATCAAACGTTCAGTTTTTAGGTTTCCGTTAAATCGAAAAGCAGAACCCTTATAAGATCACTTATATGTATGTCCGTCTGCCTGTCCGTCTATCACGTTCAACGTTCTCCACAACTACCTATGTGACGTAATGTGGAATATGCCTTAACTACATCTTATTACTCCGCATTTATTAAGTCAACTTTAAAATAGCTAACTAATAATCTAGTTCATAATTTTATCAACCTAATAGCACTGAGACACAAGAATGCGCTGAAACGCGATATTCGCCCGCTCCCGGTAGATTCCTAGAAGACGGTTGCGACGCGGCATGTCTGGAAAAATCATCGGCGCAACGTGTTTATTATTATTAGGGAAATAATATCATTTCTACAAAATAAATCCTATGATGACACTGAAGATCTTCTTCACCCAAAGTCATGAAACTATCATGCTCATATGAAACCTATTCCTTGTTCCATTCAATTCCATTAGAAAAAATATGTATCCTCATATAGTTACACGGCTTACACATATCTGTATAATCACTCACCACAAAAAAACACTTTTTTAAATTTCACTCATTCACATGCACAAAATCAATATTCACGATGCGTACGTATCTTAATATTATAATTGTATAATTTTTTCTATTTCATATATCTTAAATTATTATTTGTTTTAAAAAAATTGTTATTTAAACGAGTATTTGCGCATAAACATTATATAACTTCCAAGGGGCGGGGCACTGGAGCTTGAAACACCGGTTTTTACCTAGTTTGGGTTCCGGACGCGTCAAACCTTAAACTTTAACATTAAATTAAGACTATGTATATGTGTTAAACAAAATGAACATGTAATGAGAACAAATAAATTATTATTATTATTGGCTGTTTTACAAAGTTGACTTACTATGTTATATATAATATAATAATAATAATATAAAAATAATACTAAAATAATAATAATACTCCAGACAATTACTCAGATTGTGTGACCCCAAACTAAGCACTATGCTTGTACTATGGGTACCACACAACGAACTCTGGGGGAGTTCCCAAGCCAATTTAGTAAAGTTCGTTTCCTAAATTAACCTGACCGGGGATCGAACCAGGGACCCTAGCTTGGAACTCAGATGCTATGCCACTGCGCCAACGGGTCACACAACACCCCATCCCCTCTATCTCTAGAACTACTAGACCTAAAAGTTTAAACCTTTCAGAGAATGTAAAGCTCACAAAGTGTACAGGAAAAATATAGCAGAACCTTATACATACATACATACATATCTTCACGCTGTATCCCTAACGGGGTAGTCAGAGAGGACGGAGATACATACTTCTTCTTTACATACTTCTTTCGCTTCTTCAAATGTAATAATGTAGAACCTTATACAATGTCAACAAAATAAAAATTATATCGTAGGAAACCAAATTTGTCCAATTTTCTTGTGTTTACTACACATTCCAACTCTACATCGGTTGTAATCATTGTCATTGTCCCACGCACGAAGTGTTGCCATGGTATTGATGTCGCCGCATGTGTTTCAGCCGGCAGCTACACGGGTATAACCCTCGCAAGTACTCGCTGCAGGAGGGCGCCCGCGGCGGCGGCGGCGGCGGCGGGGAGCGACGCGTGTCCGTCGCTCCCGCGGAGCAGCCGCTGATCGAAGCCACCGACGAAGTGCTGCCACCACCGACATCGTCTGTCGGCCCCAAGCGGAAGGTATTTCAAGCCTTCATCTTTTGATATGTTATACATACATACTTACATATCCTCACGCTGTATCCCTAATGGGGTTGTCAGAGAGGACGGAGCGCCACGCATCGCGGTTTTTTATATTATGGACCCAAATACTACCCAACTAGCAAAATCCTACCTGTGCCTAGATGAAAGAATAATTTAGAATCTGCCAACTATTTTTCTTTCCGCGCAGACTTTTATTCGCCCTTTTGGACAGAACTTATTACAAGAAGCTGGTGTGGGCTATGGGTCAGCAATCTCTCACCGTTTGGTTGTGCTTTACCATTTGTGAGTCCAAATATACCGCTGGCACTAGCATCAGCAAAACGCTATTTTTTTCGCTCTGAGTTTCTATCCACTCCAAATGGAAAATAGCCTGAATTTATATTATACGTAAGTAAATAATTTTGTAAGCATTTTTTTTACCCATGACAAAGTTTTTTTCATTAAAAAATCTATCGCCTGTTCTAAGAGCTATATAAAATGTTGCAGAAACACATACAACAATTATGATGATGAGCCAGTCAGTAGTGATCAAAAGTTAATAATGTACATATCAGACGAGAAGTCTTGTGGAAGCCTAAACTTTAGTATTACACGATATACTTGTCTATTTGTCACAGGTCTCAACGGTGCACGTTGGTCGCAAGGACGGAGGCGACAAATTGCAGAACATATTATCAGACTCCACGTACAAGATGTTAGATCACAGTCCACACTCGGTAATGCCTTACGTCTTATTTAGCTATTATTTTGTAATAAAAATTGCACGTTTTTGGTATATAAAGATGTCACGAGCTAAATAAACTTAACAATTTATTCTTTACCTTGAAACGAGGGGACGAAGAGTGAATGCAGAGACATCTAGACTCAACTTTGATTTAGACAAATTCATAAAATAAGCCAGGATAAAATTCTAAGACTTCCGATTCGAAAGGAAAATTCCACCCCTGTTCTTTTAAATTATCAATTCTACTATTAGATGCATACATATATACATATATCTTCACGCTGTGTCCCTAACGGGGTAGTCAGAGAGGACGGAGCGCCCAGTTTCGCGGTTCGTACATACGTCTTTCGCTTTCTCAAATCTCATCGTTCTTCTCACCTATTTGCGCTATTTTTTTCAATTCTACTATTAACATATATATTTGTGGCTGTCATCAGTTCGTATGCAACGACTAAATATTTATTTTGTGAAACAAAATAATTTTGTGATAATAACCTTCACATGTGGCGGCAGGTGTTCGTACAACTGGACGAGTTGCTAGCGAGCGAAGACGGTGATTCAGAGTGGAAGGAAACCGCGCGTTGGATCAAGTACGAGGAGGACGTGGAGGAGGGCTCGGCTCGCTGGGGTCGGCCACACGTCGCCTCGCTCTCCTTTCATTCGCTGCTCAACCTGCGCCGCTGCCTCGAGACCGGTGTAGTGTTGCTCGACCTCGACGAAATGGACCTGCCCGGCGTCGCCTACAGGTCGGCATTATACATCGCCGCCGATAGCACGCCACTGTGCTATCACGAGGGCACCCTTCACGGTTTTAGAAAAGGCCTTTATTTTTGGAAAGAAATACAAATAGCTTGAAAGAGATTAAAATTAAAAATGCCTAAGTACCTGAGATCTCACCCAAGATGTTCTTCCACTATTAATTTTTTTCTCTTTGACTTTTTTCTGTACTTTTAGAAAATGTTACTAGTTAATGTCAAATCGCAGGGAAGTAACTAAAACAGAAAATGACTAATTCTTCTTGTGGCTTTTCTCAACTTAAAAATTTCGACTAAAGAACCAAAACCAAGACAAGAGAAAGAATAAAGGACATTTAAATTAAATTTCAATTTGAAGTTTAAAAATCAACGGTTGATCAACAAGTCAACTGTTTTTTGCTTTGGAAATAACCTGTTAACGGATTCAATTAGCTTTACTTAAGAAAATGTCATGTCAACGAAACGTAACCTATTCATATATCGAAGCGAAATGAATACATCTTCGATTGTTTCGTTCATTGATTTTTAAACTGACGTTGTAGTTGAACAAATCAAGCTATATTTCGCCCAGCTGATTCAAAATTAACCGTTAATTTTTAATTTCGTTTCATTGACGCTAAAAAGGCCACAACTCACTTCTTAGTTGTATTTTGAGATGAATGGTATGGCACGATGTTCTAATGACGAGAACATTACCCCAACAAACAGGGTGGTCGAGAGCATGGTGTCCGAGGGTCTGATCGAAGACGATGATAAGCCGGTGGTGATGCGCTCGCTGTTGCTGCGCCACCGTCACGTGCATGATGACCAGCGGTTCCGCTTTTCCATTGGCGGCGGCGGCGGTGGTCGGAAACATACTTCCTACACTAGCTTGCAGGTACGTTTCGAACGAATTCTACTTTGTGAAAATGCGAACGAATTCCTCATTAGCAACATGTGTAATCTAATTAAGCTTTCAGAAAAGACGACAACATAACTGTATTGTGAATATCAATACATAATAATGTATTATCATGCTGCGCACGCACATTGGTAACACGAGCGCACACAATAGTTATTTCTTAGTAAGTAGATAATGGGTAATCACACCTGTCTATCTAAAACTACATAAAGTTAAGAAATTCTATCAATTAGATACATGCATTATTATTTATTATTTTTATAATATGTATACACGAATCACATATTTACTGGCACCGTCACGTTTTTCAATCACTACGATCATTATTATGATTCGTATGTAACTGAATACATAAAAAATTAAACTGATAAAATTATCGAATTGTAGCATATTTCACATAACCGAAGCTGGTTGCGTAAAGTTCGATGTCCTTTGTCGATTTTACTTTCTGTACTGCGTGTATGATGTTATGATGTACGTACAGTAAATAGTGGGTAGCGAAGGTCGATTCTGTGAGGAATGGCCGCAAAAGTAGGCACAGGTGCCCTCTGACCGGCTGCGTGCCATAATGTGCAGTCGCTGTGGATGGAGGAGGGCGGGCCGGCTGCGAGCTCGAGCGGCGCGGCGAGCGGCGCGGCGCGCGCACATTGCCACCTCTGCTCCGCCAGCCAGCCGCAACCATGCCGTCGGCACAGCGCACATCTTTTCGTACGGACATCCCCTGTGCGATACCCTTCTCACCCTTCGTACACTAGTTGCTTCCATTGTGAATAATATATTTTGGATTTGCTCGATCATCGATCCTCGTCGCTCGACTTTTCATCCATCGTTCAGTAATCAGGAGCATGCCCGAATTGGTCTTATTCTATGTATCGTACATACGTCGCAATTTGAATTATTTAAGCCACGTTTTGTTCTTATTGTATGAATGATAAATGTTTAAATATGTCATTAAATCACACACGCATACACACGCTCGTAGATTTATTGTTTGTTGTAGATTTTTTTATAGCGACCGCTTTTTAGGACAAGTGTAGCATGGTTTATCAGACTCTTTAGATGTTTCCTTAATGGTACAGTCATTCGTCATTATGAATAGTCATTTTGTGTTACTTTAAGCTGTCGTTCTTAATGCGAGCGATAGACCGAAGTGACGCTCTGTTAGAGCAAACTAATTGATTTTCACTTGCACCAAATTATATTAATTACTATACGCTTAATAGCACAGAGCGTCCCTCGGCACACACCTATCGGCAATTATATGATGTATATTTTTCGTTGTCATTTCCACTCGCAGAACTTATCGGAGCACCGTCGGAGACGTAGTTCGTACGCGTTGCCGTTCGAAAAATCTGGCGCCGAGAGAAAAAAATCAACTGCAACAGGTAGTGGTAAAGTTGACATGCGTGAAGTGGAGTACTTAGCAGCAGAGCTGATAAGCGAGTCGCAGGATGAGCTGCGGCGCACCGCCCACCACGACTCTATCATGAAGCGAATCCCCGAAGGGGCTGAGGCCACCACCGTACTCGTGGGCGCCGTCGGCTTTCTCGACCAGCCCACCATAGCGTTCGTGAGACTCGCGCAAGGCATCTTAATGCCATCGATTACCGAGATACCAGTGCCAGTCCGTTTCATGTTCATATTGCTGGGGCCGACGACTGCCGAGCTTGACTACCACGAGGTGGGCCGTTCGATTTCGACGCTCATGTCAAACCCGTCGTTCCACTCCATCGCGTACAAGGCAGACGACCGTCGCGAACTCCTCTCCGCCATAAACGAGTTCCTCGATGACTCAATAGTACTGCCACCGGGTGATTGGGAGCGACAAGCACTTCTGCCATTCGAGGAGTTACGCGCCAAGAGCGAAATGATACGCCGCCGTAAGCGCGATGCGATCGAACGCAAGCGAAAGGCTAGTGGGGCTGCTGTGGTACCTCTCGATGAGAAAAAGGCTCTACTCGCCGCCGAAATAGGTGGTCTACCTCCCAAAGAGCCAGAGAACCCACTTACCAGAACAGGGAAACTATTCGGGGGTAAGTATTAATTTTATCGGTATTTCAATGATAATGAAATCTTGATGGTGTACCTTTCTAATGCTCGACGTATTCGCACTTTAGGAGTAATTCGTGACATCAAGCAACGTTATCCCTTCTACTTATCGGACTTCAAAGATGCATTGAATGGCCAGTGCGCAGCTGCAACGATCTTCATGTATTTCGCTGCATTGTCATCTGCCATTACATTCGGAGGTCTTCTTAATGAGAAGACGTACGGTCAAATTGGCATTTCGGAAACTCTGGTATGATAAAATGCAATCAAAATAAGTACGCGGTATGTGGTACGGATTTAATAATGAAACTTTCGATTATTTTGTCAGGTATTCACATGTGCTGGTGGCATCATATTTGCGCTGCTGGCCGGCCAACCAATGATGATAACAGGCGCGACGGGTCCGCTGCTACTACTGGACGAATCGCTCGCCAACTTCTGCCACGCCTACGGATTTCATTTTCTCGCAGCGCGCATGTACTGTGGACTGTGGATGATAGTGATCGCATTATGTGTCGCCTCTGTGGAGGGCAGCGTGGCCGTCAAGAAGATCACTAGGTAATTTGACAGAAGAATGAAAACTAATAATAGGCAAACTGGAATATTAAAGTCAAAACACAATGTATCGTCATAGTACTTATCTAAATAAACGATTTTCAAACTAGTATTTACGATAATTTACTTCACAGATTCACTGAGGACATTTTCGCATTCCTGATATCCCTGATCTTCATTTCTGAACCGATCACCAACACAATAGCCGTGTACCGAGCCCACCCTCTCAACGTCAACTACTATAACGTGGTCCCGTTCGCCAATACTACTGCTGCTAATGAAACACTTACAGGTACATTTTATTCCTTTATTGTAAGAATATGCTTCCATTTTAGTCGCGACTTCAACTAAAGTGCATCCACTACTTGTCCTCATAGCGAATACATAATTTCCGATACTTTCGGTCAAAAGAACAAACGAACGAACAACTGACGCATAACAGATTAAAATTATACATCAGTGATTAAAATGTAAAAATAGGATTTGGAGAAACTTAAAACCTTTTACGGAACTTTGTTATACCTACTTTTATAATAGTAGAATATATATCCAAAAGATGTATCATGTTTCCAAAGAGTCACAAGTTATTGTCCATCTATTCATTGCAGGAAATGTGACGACTGTTTTGCCGCCGACCCCCGCAAAAATGCCCCCGCAACCGAACACGGCACTGTTCTGCACTATGTTGACACTTTCTACCTTCATCATCGCTTACTACCTACGCATCTTTCGCAACGGAAAGTTCTTAGGTCGCAGTGTAAGTATTATTTTTATACGTATATGGTATAACATTCTAATTCCAGAGTGCAAAATAATTGATAAGTATGAGCTCACCGCAAGACTTCAAGACGAACTTAAACTACCATCCTACCCACGTCTCTAAATATAGAGCGCATCACTGGAGATACCCTGGGTAATTGCCTGACACATCCTTGGACATTGTTTTCTACTGTCTAGAAATCTCTTCCTTACTCTAATTTATCGCAGCTCTTTTCTAACGAGGCGTAACAGCACAGTGATGATATTCTTCAATTAACAAACTTTGACAATTTCAAGACGAATTATATATTTATTATGGTTATATAGGCCCGACGTGCACTAGGCGATTTTGGCGTGCCGATAGCAATCGTGCTGATGGTGGGATTGTCATGTGCTGTGCCTGTGTGGACGGAGACACTGCGCGTGCCCGCCGGACTCAGCCCGACCGCCGAGCGCTCCTGGATCGTGCCTGCCAATCCCGGTCTCGAAACCATACCGCCGTGGGCCGCCTTCGCGATGGCATTGCCCGCGCTCATGGTCTACATCATCGTCTTCATGGAGACACACATAGCTGAGTAAGAGAACACGACGAATCTCCGTCACAGTAGAGTCATAACGAGTACTCGTTTTAGTAATTCTCCAAAGTTATTTTATTGTTTATTATTTTATTGTAAAGTTAGTTTATTGTTATTGCAAAGCGACTTAACATGATGAGCTTAGCGAAAAGATTGGCGAATGTTTGGTATTACACATTTTTCACATCGGGTGAGTGTGAAACGTGTACTGCGACTATGTCACGATCGTGGTTGTTAACGACAGGTTGATCATCAACAAGCCGGAGAGGCGTCTGAAGAAGGGCTGCGGCTTTCACATGGACATCGTGATAATGTCGCTGGTGAACGCAACGTGCGGGCTATTCGGCGCTCCGTGGCAGTGCGTGGCCACCGTGCGCTCCGTCAGCCACGTGTCCGCGCTCACCGTCATGTCCACCACCCACGCGCCTGGCGACAAACCCTTCATTGTCGAAGTTAAAGGTAATGTATGCGCCTCCTTTGCGCCTCGCACATTTCTACTTCTGGCACCCCTACTTTCTGATATTTAAAAGCTCGCTGCGATTTCAAATGACAAATTATATTAATAAATATGTCAATTAGATATATATAATTTGAAAGATAAAATAAATCTTCATTGAATAAAATAATTCGAAATTAAGACATGTAACATTATTGAAAATTAACTACCTAGATATGTGTATGTCAACAAAAAGAATTTTATTTTATTTCGAGTCATTATAAATTCTTATATCACAAATCCATGAATCGGCCGCTATCGCGTTCGTTTAGAACAACGTCTGACCGGCCTGCTGGTTTCGCTGCTTGTGGGCGTGTCCGTGCTGGCGTCGGGATGGCTGCGACTGGTGCCGATGGCGGTACTTTTCGGCGTTTTCCTCTACATGGGTATCTCTGCGCTTGGCGGCATACAATTCTGGGACCGCTGCATCTTGCTGTTCAAACCAGTCAAACACCACCCACAAATACCCTACGTCAGGAGGGTAAGACCGCCACTTATTTGCATTTTATTCATTATTTCACTATCCTTACGCCTTCAGCATGTCAATAAAAACCTGACTATTGAGTATTAATGTTAATGGAGGTAGATACGGTATGGGAGCCTGATGAGTAATCTCTTAAATTGAGTGGAAAGCTCTTAATGTAAGTCTAAACATACCAAAACTATAGGAATGATAACGATTTCTCTGTCTGTTAAAGTAACTGCTGAATATAATAATGTGTCAGACAATACACATCGATTATTTGGTCTCAAAGTAGGACATTCCCTGTGTTTGATATAGTATATATGAGTCTAAATTGTACCTATGTCATACGTTAGGTATAATAATTTGCATTTATTTCTTTACGACAATTTAAAAAAATTAAAGAGTATCATGAAAATATTATTTATAATCCGAGTAGGCTCTACGACAAAAGTTAAGGAAATATTGGTTTCAATATTTATTATTAATGTAATGTCTTATACATTTGTGCGATGCGGTGTTACAGGTCCCCACACTGAAGATGCATCTTTACACTCTAATCCAAGTAGCGGGTCTGTGCGTGCTCTATGCGGTCAAGTCGTCACGGTTCTCGCTGGCACTACCCTTCTTCCTGGTCATGATGATCCCGCTGCGGTTCTCGCTCACCTATTTATTCACACCACTTCAACTCAGAGCGGTGAGTTTCAATTGAAGACTGAATCGGGCCCATACAAATAGAATTACTTTAGTGAAATAAAGCGCCAATCATCGCAGTCCTTACCGCAATGCTTGCTGGTTTTGTTTTTACTTCTTTCGTCTCCTCAAGCCACATCATCCTTGATATGGGCTGTTGAATACATAAGGGTATTTTCGTACGTCTGTGTGACGCGTGGCAGTTACACAATATGAGCAATCACATATTTACGTTACAGTTGGACGGCGCCCAGAAAGAGATCGACATGGATGACGAGCCAGACTTCTATGAGGAAGCACCGCTACCGGGTTAGAGCGAGTGACGTCACGCGTCCACCCGTTTGTCCCGCGCACACCTGCCGCTTTACAACAGTGATTGACATCGCACCGTAGCCTACTGTCATTACTATAGATAACGATAACGACGCTCTCGTCCATAGTAACATTTGTTATCCAATAACTTTATTTATTAGCGTTGCATTAACTCTTTCTATTTCTGAGGAGTCTTATGTCACAAGACGCGAGAACGGCTTAAAGATACCATTGGATTAAAAATGTTATATTAATCTACTTGCTAGCAGTTCGATGTTTTTATTCTCTATGTTATTTATATTATAGTAGTACATTGACATGGGCGGCAATGATGATATATACGTACATAGCTTTGCATCGACAGCTACTCGCCAGGATGTTACTCTTAGAACTTTAGCAGCCTACACGCTGCGACGTAACATTCCTCCACCTGCCTCTTTCTTCTCGTAGCTTGTTGTGGTGTTACCCGTAGTACCAATGACACACCGAAATTCGTTTAGCGTAAAAAATAAAATAAATGGAAGACGACTGGTAGCATTGTGATCTATTGTTATCGCAATGTACCAACTACGTTTTTTACAGGAAAATCTTTTTACATCGGCTAATGATCGGTCTGGCCATTGCCGCCCGCGCCATGACCGTACCAGTATGTAGCGGTCATTAACTAAATGTTATTATTATTGCTGTCGTCCCGTTGAGGGCCTAGTTTATAATTCTTTGTGGTAAGGTAACAAAACATTTATTTAACTACAAGTTATTGTATCCCTTTAGCTTTAACTTTGTGACAGACGAATGGCACAGCCGTTGTAACGACTCCGCTGTGAACGTGCGATTCGTTCGCGCCTCAGTTTGTATACAGCTTTCTCATGTGCCTCTACTCATAATATTGACGTACACTGTACGTAGTATCATACTTTCTCCTCGACTCAGCAGCGGCGGTTCGTTCGCCACTTCAATAGTTGCTCAAAATTTACGTTAATTCGAATTATTAATGAAAATATTTACGTCGACAAGAATGGGTGGACTGTACCCACTCGTCACAAATATAATGTCAAAAACGTCTGTGATACAAATAGACGTGTTTACCGATCCTTCATTTATGAGCCAAAGCAAATGTGCCAAAGAGATAAATCGTGCTGAAATGATTGTTTTTTAGTTTGTAACTTTCCGACAAAGCGGATCGAACCGTGAAGTAGTGTCGTGATGGCGCCGCGCCACTAACGCTGCAGTATCACACCCGACGTAGTGTATACATGCGTTCATATCTCTACACAAGTATTTTGTTAAAGATACCCTGTATTGTCCATTTATATCATCACGTTTCAACCATTTCCGGCACGTAGGTTTAACTGTAGACTTTTACAGAAGTCTTCTCATGAAACAAAGTTCTTCTTGATGAACTTCAACCTCTCGAGTCTCGTCTCATCACTGGACATAAACAGCAAACAATAGCAAATGTAGTCGATAGCGTAACGAGGCTAATACATACAAAATAATTGGTGAACGCTACATCTACATAATATGCAAACATTGTATTTTCATGTAGTGCTGGAAACGCTTGATACATGAATGTACACAAGGGACTGTTTATAATGAGACATAGGTAACAAAGTATTGTAATAAGATTGAAATTCCAGCGGTGAAATTCTTATATTATAGTAATTGACATATAGGTACTTGTGTTGTAAGTTGTGACTAAAAATCAAGGCGCGTCTACACCTACGTTTATCCGGCATAAACTAAAGCAGACAGTTGCTCAATAGCAATTAGTCCCAACTGATGCTAGTACTAGGTTAATGTGTCGCACTCTGGTCGCGGAGCATTCTATTTGCTCGCTGGGGTCACCCACAGTGCAACACTAACTTAACCCACCTCTTACAGACAGACTAACCTAATTTTTAACAGACCCTTTTTCATGTTATTAATATGTGTTTCGTCCGGTTCCAGCCACCAGTGACCTATCGCAAAAAGACTAGACCTAGTTTTTGGCTTTCGCAACTGGCTGTACCTAGACCTAACCGATTAAACTCAGGTGTTTCCGGACTCCGACTTCTAGCCGTGACTTATTTTAATATTATATTAGTATTTGTAATAAATGAACTTGTAGGTAGGTTTAGAAATGTGCAAAGCGCCGTTGCGCCGCCGCGCCGCCCGACTTCGTCGGATTCTTATTGTTTGATGAGTTCGACTCTCAGGAGTAAATGTTCCGTTAGTCGTGTCCGCTTTTGTTGTATGTACTTACCGCAAGAAAGTACTTAATTAATGTTGCTTTCATTTAACTATACATGTTAGATTTATTTATAGTGAGTAACTGTAAAATGTGATGTAAACGCAGTGATAGAAACACATTCCGGACTTCGCACCTCACTACTTCATAGTTATTTATTTTATTAGTGTCCACGGGACCGCGTTGCCTCTCGCTGCACGCGCACGCGCACGCTGCAGCTCGCTCTAGGCTGAGGTTTAAAATCAATTTACCGTTTCCTGTTATGACACTTGATCATAGATATTTTTGAATTAAGTCTTGTGGGGCAAAACAATGCCTATATAGGTAGCATATGTTTGCAGTATTATTCAGATTCCATGAGCAAAGTTTCACTTTATAAAATAGGTACTTTCTACCTAAACACGACCTTTACCGGTTAGGTGAGAAGTGTACGTAGTAGAGCCACCGATTGCCCTTGGGTACACTTCGATGCTTCGATGTTAGTTCGAGAAAATAAAGTTTGTAACTATTTAAAATACAATTCTATTCTTCGTAAAACAAATTCCGTAATAAGTAATAAATAGCTAAACCGAGGTTGATCTATATCACTTTCTAGTTCTACACCGTTGAATTATAGGTATTATATTATAGAACAAGCATCCATTGCCTCTCTCCACACATCTCTCCTTTTCATTTTATGTTCTAATTTTGTATCAATCTGTTTTGATTTATTGACTAAGTTTTCTTACTCTTTTATATCTACTCTTTAAGTAAGTAGTACTACCCAACACATGTACTTCTGTTATGTACGCGTTAAGTATATTATTATGAATGTTGTGTATGTTGTGTTTAGCAATGGCGGTGTCAATTTAATTTCGTTGAGACTAATATGAAAATGGTAAAAGTTATGGTAAAACCTATGTACGGAACAATGAATAATGTTAAATGTTATAGTATAATAACTTAGTAAGTAAAATATTGTTGACACAGTTGTAATCGAGTGATATATGTACCTAGTACACAGATTTATATGTCAAACCATGGTACTTAATACCTGTATAATGACTATTTTATATACGTGTTCATACTCCTAGTACAATAATTTAAAAAGATTTGAAAGAAAAATTGTACATAAGTATACGACAAAATTATTATATTTCTGAAAAGTATTTATTTTTATAGTAATCGGTCATTACATAATGTACTGTTATAACTATGTATGTTTAGAGCCTAGCCAGTAATACCAATGAAATGAAACATGTTTTGTAAGCAGTTCTTGGTTAAAAGAAACCGCAGGAAATCGACCGTGGCATCTTGGGATGCTGTATGACAATGTATTTTATTTATCACAAAGTGAATTACAAAAGTCAGCGGTGTCTCGTATGCTTCTGGCAGGGCATCATGAATGTACTTGGAAACAGCTGTGTGGCCGCAGGTAGGAATAGGAAATAACCCTATTGTGATATGAGGGCGCGCTGTAAGCGCGCCAGAGTAATGCCAGTGTAGTATAACTAATGCACGCGGCATGATCCGTGATATGTATTGTATAGGTAGGTCAGTTTATTAGGAGCATAGTAGGTACCTATTTATTATACTTAAATTACATACTATTAGGAGTCAAAATGAAAAAATCGGCTGTCGAGTTTTTCTTCTTTGTTAAATTATAAGTTATGTTACAAATAAAGATGTGCGAGTATCGTAAACGCTTTGTTTCATTTAAATAAGCTAGATATAAATAGAACATACAATTTTACGTTAGTAACTAATGAATATCTGATACAATGACCGTTTGACTGGTCTGTTATACGTTGTACCTACTCGATCATTGAGTAATAGAGGCGACTGTTAAATGTTCCTCTGTTGTTCAAAACTTGTCGGCAGCGATTTTTCATTTAATTTATAAGATTGTTTATCTGATCCTGCCGCAATCGGTCCCAATGAAATTTTAACAAGTCTTTCAGTTGTTGAGTTGTCGACACTCCGTCCAGGTTCTCTAGAACACGTCTCTGGAGCACTGAGGTCTGGCGATTGTGCAGGTCACAGCAATACCCGGATGTTTTCCATAGCCAAGTACTCTCTGGTCCACCGAGCTGTGTTCGAACGTGCATTGTCATGCATCAGCGTGAAATCTGAGCCAAGACTGTGAAAATGGGTGAACATAAGGCTCGAGGACATCTTCAACGTAACTTTTAGCGTTCATATTGCCATCTACAAAAACGAGCTCAGTTCGTCTGTTCTACATAATACCCGCTCATCTCAATTAACACATTGGTGGAAATAGCAGCTAGTTTTGTAACTTTAGTTTGTATAATAGCCGTGTAAGAGTTCAAAAAACTGCTTGAAGTTGTATAACTGCTTCTGCAGTTGTCTCTAACTGCAAAAATTACTGTAAGTGCCATAACGCGAAACAAATACCACCCTAACCTTCATATCGGTTCATTCTAGAACCCGCCGCCGCGCGCCGCTTATACCTTTAAATGAGTTACAAAACGTATATTGGAACTTTGAGCTGTATACGGGCTTCTATTGCCGCTATTACAAGCTGCACACCTACGTAAAAGAATTAATTACAGAGCGTTTAATGCAGCTGTATAAGAGTTAGAATAGTTACTATTTATGCTCTCAAAGTTTCTTATCAGAAGTAATTATATACTCTTATGCCGACTTTAGTTGTAAAATCAAACACAATGTTACAAAAGACCACATTAACCTTTAAAAAAGAAGTAGAAGTTACCTTAAGTAGTACAGTAGAATTAACCTACTACCTTTAAGTGTATAGGTGATGCAGATATTTAATAATACAATATGATTTAAATACAATAATTTTTAGTTTCATTAAACACAATAAATCAAACAATCAGATTTTTACAAATACAAATAAAACTTGAAAAAAAAGTAATCTTTATTGGGTAAACACTGGACACATTGTTGTTATTTAAATCTTGTACTTTTTCTGGACGTTTTTGTCAGTTCGCTATGTTTATTAGTTCACTGATCCCTAAAATAACACAGTCAAAAGCATAAATCTGCAAACCACATCACATAAGTTCTTATACTTGCAAAAAATATGTAATAGCAACTCCTTTGAGCATCTAAACTGCATTAGAGAAATAAAATTCACTTAAATCTTTAGAAGAGTGAAAATTAACGCTTCCACCTGCATAGGAGAAGTATTTGAGCTGAAACTGCGGGTTAAAGCTGTTTCCACAGACACCATGATTATTTTAGCAAAATATTTATTTACTTACGAAATTGAAAGATTATTCGATGATTTGTAAGCAAAATTAGACTACTTTTACTAACATTTCTTTTAATTAACGAATACACAAATGGAGTTTTGTAGATAGTAAAGCTTATAGTACGTAAAAAAACAAAAGAAAATATTTAATTTGAATATCACATAAAATTGTTACATATTTTTTTAATATTTTGATGTAATTTTGAAAGCGTTTTAAAGTTACACAAATAAATTCATCTTTGTGCACAGTAAACTTGACTGCGTTTTAAGCAGCTTGAATATAAAATATTATCAAGTACATAAACATTAACAGTGTATATTAATTTATAAAATATGGCGATCATGTAGCACTTCACTGTCATTTTTGTAACGAAAAAAAGATTTAACAAAATGTAAAGAATAACGTGTTTGGTTCATTCACTCGTTCAAACTCATTCCAGATGAAGTGCCACAACAACTGTAGTAGGGAGTTAATCATTAGTTGCAGCTGTTGTGGCACTTTTTTGCCACCGTTATGCAGTTGAAATCGAACTGAGAGCTGCATAAAATTGTGCCCAAAATGGTGCTAAAGCTGCTGCACTAAGTCTGTAAAGCACGCTCTATTGCTTACATCTAATACTTAGGGAATAATAGAATAGGCTCCAAAGCCCTAGAGCAACTGTTTTGTGTTACTTGGGCATACCATCACTCTGGAGCCACTGTAAGGGTGCACTTTCAGGACGAATCTCAGCCGTTCAGCATTTCCGGGACGACGATACACTCTTACCCTTCTCGTATCAGGCCTAAATCCAAACCGGGACTCATCACAAAATAAAATTTTATCCCATTTCTCCTGGGTCCATGTCAAGTGTTCCCTACACCATTCGTTTCGACGGGTGCGATTCCCATGGGGTATAGGTGGGCACCTAATTGGGCGTCGTGCTCGTCGGCCGTATTCATGCAGCCTATTTCTCACGGTTTGGTGGCTAACAACAACACCGCATGAGAATTGTAGCTTTAAATCTATCTCCCGGGCGGTTAACATCGGCTGACGTCTTGCAGTCAGTTGTATGTATCGGTCCTGTCGAGCAGTTGTACTCCTTCCACGTCCTGGGAGGAACAGTTACGTTAATACAGGATCCCCTGTATTAACGTAACGCTGCCAAAGACGACAAATCACGCTACTATTGACACCAAAATGCCGAGACTGATTTCTTCCCGCTAGTAGCATTCCTACAGCTCTCTGTATTTCATCAGCAGTCAAATGGCGTCGCTCCATAACATAAAAAATGACTCACTACTCCATTTTTTCAAAAACTGTATATCTCAAAATGACAAAAGTGCGATAAATGCCAAATTTATCAAGCAACGAAAACATGAAATTTGGGAAAAAATAATTAGCTTTTATTTTAATGAAAACAAAACACAACCGAAAAAGTTCTGTTTTTAAAATCAGCCATTATATGTTTCCGAGAACAAAAAAGATAGGTTTATAGAAATATTTATTCTCATTTAAGACATACAATCGTCACTTACATGAGAATACAATATTATAAATGTTAATTTTAATTTGTCGTACGCACTGAGCTTATACAATCGCAACAGCAATTCAAATAACTTATTTGTATTATTAGTACAATCAAAAAATTATTCTCTGATGTAATGAGCAAGTTTAATTTTAAACGTTTCGAAAGACTCAATTTTTTTTAAATTTGATGGTAGTTTGTTAAAAAGCTGTGCTCCCTCAAATGTAAACATTCTCTTGCCACAATTTGTGCGCGTCTTAGGTAGAACGATAAAACTAGCCCGTCGGGTGGTGCGCTTTTGTATTTGTTTTGATAGTGTGAGTGATATAGAAGTGTGAATGGTTTTATTTAGTATTTTACGAATGAGTATGCATGTGTGATAAGTGTACAGCTGTTGTATAGTCATAAGTTTGGTTTTGTTATAGACCAGGAGACTAGGGGAAAATGGAAAAGCATTTTTATAATTTTGTTCTGCACTCTTTGCAGTTCAGCAAGTTTGGTTTTTGTTGCGCTGCCCCAAATTTCGACAAGGTAAATCAAATGAGACTTTATTAGAGAGTTGTACACGTTAAACCGTACATTACGTGGAATACAGCGGACTATACCCCGTACTGAACCCATGAATGAAGTTAATTTTTTTTTAATGTAATCAATATGCGAGTGCTAGTTCAAGTATCTATCCAATCCTAACCCTAAGTATTTTTCATAAGTTTTCTCTGTTATTGGTATATTATTTATTGTCAATGGATTAAATGGTGGAATTACTTTGTTTTTGGCTCTAAAAATTATATAAGAAGTTTTGGTTATGTTGATCGTGAGAAGGTTACACTGTAACCATTTATACAGAATGTTAAGATCCCTCTGGGCAGTGGGAAGGACATCATTTATGGTGGATCCAAAATAGAACAAACATGTGTCATCAGCATACAAAGTGAGATGACCATGCAAGCCCAAATTCTGGATGTCATTGATATATATTAAAAACAACAGTGGTCCAAGGATAGAACCTTGGGGCACACCAAAACTTATTGGGAGAGGAGTACTTTGATGTTCATCGATTTTTACAATTTGAGTCCGATTTTGAAGGTATGATTCAAATATCCTTAGTGCATCTCCACTGATTCCAATTTTCTGAAGCTTTTTTAGAAGTAAACCATGACTGACAGTATCAAACGCCTTTTTGAGATCGATAAACACTCCTAAAAGAATATTTTTTTTATCTATATTTTGTCTAATTTCGGTTATCAAATCAATTGTTGCCGCTAGCGTGTTACTTTTTGCCATAAACCCAAATTGACGATCGGAAATGAAATGTATAGAATCTAAATAATCATTAAGGCGGTTATATAAAAATTTTTCCAGAATTTTGGATAGCACAGGTAGAACAGACATCGGACGATAGTTGCCAGGGTCAGTTTTCACTCCTGATTTGTAAATTGGGCTTATTTGGCTACCTTCAAGGTGTCGGCAAAACAACCTTTTGTCAAGAGACTATTGAGACAGTCAGACAACTTATTGGCTATCAAGGGCTTTAAACATTTTATTGCTTTTGTACTGAGCCCGTCCATTCCTGTACTGGAATTTGCATCAAGGTTATTTATTATCTTAATGATTTCACCAGCTGTTCTATGGTTGTGAGGCCTAGTGTAATATTGTTCAAGTATGTTGGTGATACAAGGTTGGTGTGCCTATTTTGCATATGGGGAGTGATTTTATTTGCCAAAACAGATCCGTTATTTGAGAAGTACTCATTGAATTTATTACAAATATCAGTAGCATCAGTAAGGACTGTACCTGATTCACAAAAAATTTTTGGGGGAACACAACTTTGTTTTGTTTTATTATTAGAAAGATAATTTATGAGTTGCCACATCTTCTTTGGTTTATTCAAACATTTGTGAAACTCATTGTAATAGTAAGTGTCTTTTGTATTCTTGATCATAGCAGCCACTGTTTCTTTCATCTTTGTAAAGCTTTCACTTAGGATTTGATTACCTGGATCCTGTTTTAGTCTAGCCCATAATTCATTTCTCTGGTTTATACCGTGTAAAATATCTTTGTGTATCCAGTCTTGTCTGGGTGCGTTAAGTACCTTAAACTTCGTTACTTTATTCCTAGTAGTTTGTTCTGCCAATATGTTTTCGAGATGTGTGAAATCTAAGTTCAGTCTATCAATTTCCATATTTTTCACTGATTGATATAAGTTTTCGTACTCGTAAAGCTTTATACGATCTAGTTGGAGGTTTGTATTTTTTAAGTTCGACATATATTTGGTGATGATCTGTCATCGATGATTTAATTACAGTAAGGTTATATGTATCATTTTTCAGATTAGTGCTGACATGGTCTAGGATAGATTTTTTGGTCGCTGTTTCTCTAGTGCAATATTTTTTATCAATCTTGTTAAGTATTTTATATCCAGCCTCTTTCAAAGCGTTAAGATATTGTTTTGTCTTTATATCTTTATCTAATAAATTAACATTAAAATCTCCGAAGATCATTCCTCGTTTGTGCGATTGTAACTGCATGTCTAGAGTATCCAGAAAATTTCTCAAATTTGTAATATTGGAGCCACCGGGATAATATATCACACCAATATCTAGGGCATATTTTTCGATTGTAATCCACAGAAAACTATTACCGTTAGCATACACTGACTCTGATAAAGAGTGTTTTAAGTTATTATGAATAAATACCGATACACCACCACCTCCTTTGTCAGTTCTGAAGTTATAGTAATGCGTGTAACTAGGTATTTGAAAGCTAATGGCTTCTTCTTCAGACTTAAACCATGTCTCAGTTAGTAAGATTATGTGTATAGTAGTAGATACTAATCGGATTATACATTTCAATTCATCGAAACTGCCCCTTGAACCTATACTCCGAGCGCTCAAGTAGTAAAAATTAAGACGTGATTTCGAAGTTCGAAAATCTGCATAATTGTTTACAAGTTGGTATGTAACATCATTTGTGGGGTAAGTGATTGTGGTTTTTTTGGTTGATTTGAACAATTCTAGGTACACCTTTTATATATTTTATCGTGATATCTTTTTCTCCAGCCTTCTGAAGACGTGAAAGTTCTTCTTTTAATAATTGCAATAATCTCTGTTGGTTAGGGGTCTGATCCGAGTAGATCTTGATTCCGGGAGGTAGATTTAATTTATTTCTTAGGAGTTTAGTAACAGGCTCCTGACTGTTGAAGCATATCTTGAGGCTGCGGTTTTTTGTTGCGTTCATTTTACCAATTCTAAATACTTTTATTGGTTGTTGTAAATCGTTAACAATTTTAGACAGAATGGAAATGGCATCAGCAGTATCTTTAGATTGGCGCTCTTCTGAGTTAAGAGATATTTGTTCGGATATACCTGAGACTATGATATTATTTTGTCTATTGTTACGATCTTGAAATTCACGGATCATTTCCTCACTGCTTACACCAGCCGGTGCTTAACAAGGGAGACAAAATAGCAACTAACTCTTTCTTACGTATCAATGTGTGGCGCTCTCACAGGTCGGCAGGTTTCTCGGTGTACTATTCCGCTGCGTTTTACACACTAATTTGGTGTTGTCGCGTAATTCAGAATGCACGAAATTAGTACTAACAAACGTATATGTAGAACACAATTTTGAACAACGTTCATATTAAAAATTTCGAATGAACAAAATACACGTCTGCTCTGAACAGAAGCGTACGAAAGATTGTATACCAATCTATTTTTCTAAGAAAAAAATAAAGTATCAATTAATAAAACATGCAGTTTCTGTAAATGATGCGTGTTGCTTAGACTTTTTTGATGTGTGCATATTAAGAAAAATGTATATTTTCGTTTTATTAAAACAGTTTAATCAGCAACTACTTGCAATACTAGTTATAAATCCAAAAACATAGATGCTACTCGCATTTGATTATATTTTTTTCGATAATAAATTGACATTTCACGTCACTATAGTAATGTGTCAAAACGTGTCATAGCGTGCCGCTACTGAAAATTGTACGTATACCTACCTTTAACTAGATGTTACTCGGTGCTTTTCTAATTCGTTGGGTGAAATCGACGGGTGAAACCTACCCATAGTAGGTATGAGGTACAAGCCTAGCGCTTAGCTTAGGACTAAATAATTAATCTGTGGTTTGGGATCACAATTACAGTGCATGTGCATGTATGTGTAAGAGCATGTATTAAAAAAAATATTAACCCTTTACCAGGCCTCGGACAAATCCTGCAGTAATAATGTTTTTTTGCTAGATTTAGATGAGTGATAAAATTTGGTATGAGATTTTATCAATTATATTTAGAAAATTTGCTGAAAACCTGAATAAAACATGTGGGAAAACATAATCCCATTGCTTGTCTAGACGACGACTTTTTATCTATATATATAAAATAAAAAACGATTGTCATTTTGATAGCATTTTTTACTGTTTGTTGTTCAAATGTAAAATGTAATGTAAGCACTTATTCTTTATTTAAAAAAAAACATAAATACACAATAAACTCACCCATGCAAGGGGTGACGCATAATGCTACCTTACAAATTTCGCATTCATATTTTGACCGCTTTTCTTGTTTCCTTGCGCTACAAAACCTGCACCGTTTGTATGTAGACAATGCTAAAAAATGACTTCCTCTTTGCCCCAATCTTATTTCGTCCGGAACTCCAAAAACACCTCCTTTCTTGTTTTTATATACCACCGGATCTTGTTTCTTGTTTGAGATGTGGCCCGATTTCAGACTTCTAGCTAACCGTAATCGGAAATCGCGATGTATGTTTTTACGATTTTGGTTATTGAGTTTATATAAAATATATGCGTTTATAATGGCACTTTCAAACAAGAACCAAAACATCCGGAACCAGGACTTTTTTGATCTGCGGCCAATTGAGTAGGAACTTCGATAGTGATCAAAGTGATCCACACCACCCATACTCCTTGTGTACTCTGCGATCGCAGTAGGACAAAACATGTCTTTCTTTTGCCCGTTCTTTTGTGTTCTCTAAATCACTTCCACTTTGGTTGGGTAAACGGCAGTTGTTACGACAAAAACTTCTTTAGTGTCTTGCCATTTGACAATAGCACAAGGGTGGCAGAAGCGGTATGTAAACTCCCCAGGATCCAATTTATTTTCTTTGGCCTGTCTTCGTTCTTCAGGTGTTTTAGGTCGAGTTGGACACAGATCTTTAGGTAGGCCTTTTCGATTCATTCGTACTGTTCCTGTTGCCAAAATACCTCTATGATAAAGAGCTTCCATGAGAGCCAAAGAGGAGAAAAAACTGTCAAAAACCAAATGTGTGTTTCGTGGTAAATTCCCTCCAAGTTTCATTACAACTCTGTAACCTAATGCTTCCTCATTGGCTTCTTAGTCTTTACCTGTGTAAATATCAAATTGATATAAATATCCAGTATTGGAATCACAACGGCACCATGCCTTGAACCCTCTTTTGATGGGCTTGGCCGGCATGTTTCTTACTGTCGCGCCCTTTAAATTTGATCATACTTTCATCCACTGATTGGGATTCCGAGTTGGTGGCATTTTCTTGAAAAGTCCTGTTGAGACAATCTAACAGGGGTCTTATTTTCTGCAATTTGTCGTGATCTTTGTCATTCTGGGGCAAATGAGTTGAATTGTCGCAAACATGTAGATTTTCTAAAATTTTTTCAAATCTCTTGCAAGTCATTGTACCACTAATCTCTATGTTATTGTAAAAAGGATCTGCGCTCCAATAAAGCTCTATATCTGACTGAGGATTTATTCCCATTAGGATGATTATAGCTAGGAATGCTTTTAGTTCCTTTACGTTGGTGTCACTACAGAATTTGCTTTGTTTCATGCTCGCGTATTTATTTGTGTATTCAACGATCATTTGAATAATCTCATCTGGAAACAAGTTACTGAAATATTCAATGGGGAGACTCTGCTGGCTATATGGTTTAGTAGGTTTTAATAACTTGTCAAAATTGTACTCGTTAAAATTTTCAACATGTGTAGTCCATGTTCTATCCCGTACTTGCAATTCAGCATAAGTTGGCATATTAGCGGGTAAACTAGAGGATGGTGCAGGAAATCGAACACAAGGTGGCATTGCTTCGTCAACAGAAGGAGTAAGTATTTCAGGGTGAGCAGGTAAGTCAGGCAATGATGCAAACAAAACACAAGGTGCCCTTTCTTCGTTAATAGAAAGAGTAAGCATTTCAGGGTGAGCAGGTAAGTCAGGCAATGGTGCAAACAAAACACAAGGTGCCCTTTCTTCGTTAATAGAAAGAGTAAGCATTTCAGGGTGAGCAGGTAAGTCAGGCAATGTTGCAAACAAAACACAAGGTGCCCTTTCTTCGTTAATAGAAAGAGTAAGCATTTCAGGGTGAGCAGGTAAGTCAGGCAATGGTGCAAACAAAACACAAGGTGCCCTTTCTTCGTTAATAGAAAGAGTAAGCATTTCAGGGTGAGCAGGTAAGTCAGGCAATGGTGCAAACAAAACACAAGGTGCCTCTCTTCGTTAATAGAAAGAGTAAGCATTTCAGGGTGAGCAGGTAAGTCAGGCAATGGTGCAAACAAAACACAAGGTGCCTCTCTTCGTTAATAGAAAGAGTAAGCATTTCAGGGTGAGCAGGTAAGTCAGGCAATGGTGCAAACAAAACACAAGGTGCCCTTTCTTCGTCAACAGCAGGAGTAAGCACTTCAGGGTGAGCAGGTAAGTCAGGCAATGGTGCAAACAAAACACAAGGTGCCCTTTCTTCGTTAATAGAAAGAGTAAGCATTTCAGGGTGAGCAGGTAAGTCAGGCAATGGTGCAAACAAAACACAAGGTGCCCTTTCTTCGTCAATAGAAAGAGTAAGCATTTCAGGGTGAGCAGGTAAGTCAGGCAATGGTGCAAACAAAACACAAGGTGCCCTTTCTTCGTCAACAGCAGGAGTAAGCACTTCAGGGTGAGCAGGTAAGTCAGGCAATGATCCAAACAAAACACAAGCTGATTCTTCATCAACAGAAGGAGTAAGAATTTCAGGTAAGTCATGGGATGGTGCAGACAATGTTATACAAGGTGGAATTTCCTCATCAGGTGACTCTGCATTAGCTTGATCATCGTCTAATATTTGTAATAACTGTCGGTTTGACATACCTTGAATTTCGTTCAATCTTGCATCGAATGGTTTTGGGATATAATCTAAGTATGGGTCTTCATCTTCATCATTTTCTTCTTCTGATGAAAACATTTCATTTAGTATATTTTCGAGCTGTTGATCGTTTATTACCTGAATAACAAAAAATACACTAAAGTAGACTGACAAACAATGACGACAAAAGTTTACCACTACCCACATTTTATATTTCGATAAATGAGATGTATGAGTAAATCCTAAGTAAAACCCGTGGCAAAAACCTAGTATAAAATAAAGATTTTAATTTACCGGGCAATGGACATAATAACTCCCGCAATAATTAGGCATTCACAGGCTTAGGTCATATGGTTCTCTACATGTTTTATTTAGTTATATCATGATATTTTAGAAGTTTTTACTTATAATTAATGCACAAATCACTAGAAAAACTCAAATTCTACAACATATCAAAAAATTGTGGGACTTACCTTTCTCCGATTCGCCATAATGATTAAAAATAGGGTGCACTTGTCACAAAAATGTTCATTTAGCGGCCGACCACAGATGAAATGGCTGCAAAAGTGACATTTGCGTTCCGTTCCACTTTATTTTTTGTGTTACCATAAATAATATTTCTATGTTGGCGTTTTTGACAGATTGTGGTAGATTCTTTACCAAAACCTGGTAAAAACTCTTAAAAATCTAGGTGGGAAATGCTCAATCCATAGCCTGGTTAAGGGTTAAACACGACTCAATTATCATATTTGAATAAACTGAGAAAATATCAATACCTATATAGTATGTTACATGTTTTATAGAAAATATGAAATACATAAGTTCCTGATTTGTGTTACATCTTATACTATTATACAAGCAATATTTGTATGTATGTGGGTAATCGCATTCTCGAAAACAGCTCTAACGATTTCGATTAAATTTGAAATGTAGTTGAAGGGGCGAAAAATCAATATAGATAGGTCACAATTCTGAGAAAAATCGTTTTCTGCGTGTTTTCACACGGTTAAAACTTCTAAACTCTAAAGCTTACCTTTTCAATAGCACGGTGACTAGTTTAGGTCTACCGCGCCAAAGTTCGGAGTTCGACTCCTGCAATGTAGTCAGGCTTTTTTTTGTTATTTTTTTATCTACAATCAATAAGCAAAGCTCGGTCGCCCAGAACTATAATGAAAACTGCCATTTCATCAAGTACTGAAACAAAATGAATGTAAGAAAACATTATTTTTATAAGATATAGACACTATTGTAACTAATTAATATGTGGTATTCCTTGGTGGTTGTGTACCGTATTTTTAATCATTATGGCGAATCGGAGAAAGGTATTCACGCTAGTGAATACCTTCTAGTGACTAATTTGAACCAATTTATCTGTAATAATTGATAGTACCTTTTATCCATAAACATAATATACCGCTAGGTAGGCATAATAATTTAATGGTTTTCTCATTAGCACATTTTGTGTCACATTGTCACTAGTACTGCCCTCTGTTGAGTACTCACATAACTAAAAACGAAGTTATTTGACTTCCGTTTATCCTGTGTTGCCCGAAAACACAGATCTACCACTAATAAATGTTGCCACTGACATGATGTATTAAATATATTATATTGCGGTGATGTGGCCACCGACAAAGGTGGCCACTATAGTTTTAAATATTGTTAGTTAAAAATATAATTGTCTGTTAATTTTATTCAATATTATAAATAATACCGTAAAAAGTTCCTATGACTAAAAAAATGTCATAATACAATGAACACAAAGCACATACCTGTCATACATACATACATAATGAATACTTAGATACTATGAAGAAATTTTAGATTTCTCGTATAGTCCACTACGACATATCGTAAAATAAAATAACTACACAAGTAATTAATTTGAAACATTGCAAATATCAATAATTTTGGAATCTTTTGGAATACTATTTCTTTAAGTAACAAAATTTAAAACTGTTTACCATTGTTTTTTCTTTCGCATTTGTCAATATCACATTTTAATAAGTAGAATCGATATAAAGAACTTTCGAAGTAAATTCGTTTTTTCTTCTTGTCGTAGAACTCCTGTAGTAAAGTGCTAGTAGGCTTTACTGAAAATAAAAAGGATTTCTTGGAAGACTGCGAGAACTTTAGCTACACATGTTTATTTCGACCTACTAAATTCTTTTCACTTATACAGAACTTTAAAACACAATTATACTATCACTTTTGTACTTTAAAACTCACAAAAACGTAAAAAATGAAAAATGTAAATGAAATGACAACCTCACTTCTCCCGTTCCCGCCAAAAAGTTCCTATTTGCCATTTTTGAACTTTTGAGTTTGACTTTTTTTTACTGTTCTCTTCTCCTAACTGCTGATTACAAAAAACTATTGGACAACATTTAAACAAACTGAACTATGTTGTATTAATTCATTCAATGGGGAAATGTGAAGGATAAATATATTTTCCTCCTTATCCAATACAACGTTTTGTTTAAAATATGTTAAAAAATGTAAAAAAAGCATTGTACATTTTTTTTAATGTAATTGTGTTACAGTAGTCAACACTGCTTGTGTGAGTTTTCTAATCTGGTTACACTAGTTCCGTCAAACATGTCAGTTGTGCATTTAATGGCGTAGGTTGTGTTGTTTTTTACAAGTCTAATCCCGGTAAATGTTTTTTAGTGAAATACGTTATTGAATTTGAAATATGTACGCCGCGTAACTTTACTTATTTCTTTACATTACTTTTATTTAAGAGACAAAGAACAGTGCGGGCGCCTGTACGAAGTGCGGTGTTGAGTATGTAGTTTGTATACGCGTTATCGTTAGGTTTATTGAATTAGTGTGTCAGTTCGTGGCCGGTGGCCGTGTTGCGGCTGCAGCGGTTTCGGCGTAGGCTGAAGGCCGGCCGCGAACGTTATGGGTGCGCAGCAGGCGAAGGAGCGCGGCACCGCGAGCGGGGCGTCCATGCGCTCGGCGCGCAGCAAACCGCGGCTGCCCAAAGACCCCCGCATGCTCGGCTCCAACATATTCACCGAACACAGTGGTGAGTCACGGCAATGCACCCATCTCGCCTGTATCTATTTTAATGCTGGACTTCACTGATATGGCACACAGGCATAATTAATACAGGAAACAATGACATTACGTGTATGTACTTACGTATGCAGCTGTAACTTTATAAATAACAGTCAATTATAGAATATATTTCTTATAGTATTGATACCTAATCTAATAAGATGAAAAAGATCTCTCTTAATTTTTTTAGTCTAACATTTCATACCACATAATATATATGTGTGTTGTGCCTTAAAGTGTATCAAATCATAGAACATGTGTAACTGCAAATTCTCTGCACAGTTTGAATATGTGAAACAATTCAATATCTACAGTGCCAGTTGCATAATAACAATATTGATAATAAATCAATACAAAATTATACAAAATAATTTATAAAAAGAAACAATAATAATAAATTTCTGAAACATTTATCTTTTTATAAATTATAGCAGTTACAGGCGAAAATCAAAATTGTCTAATAAAAGTAGTTTGTCGAATTAAAGCTCATGTAAGAGTCAAACATAAGGGTAACTTTAAGTTATTTTTGGTGAACATATAGTCAGACATCGAGTGTATAATTATTATCTGTTATTTAAATACATGCAAAAATTAATACCACTGAATAAAAATTAAATTAAATTCATAGTAAATTTATGTAGGAAATAATTTCTGTCTCATACTTACATATATATCTTCACACTGTATCTCTAATGGGGTAATCAGAGAGGACTGAGCACCTGGTTGAACAAAATCAACTTTAAAATGAAATATCTAGTGTCTGTTCTAGTATAGGTCTTGATTCCTATTAGGAATATTTGATATAAATTATTAGTGATTTCATAAATGGTTTTCCTTTGTGATTTATGTGTGTATTAATATTAGCTATAAGGAACAAAGTGATTTAGTTGAACTATTATTATCAGATTTTATTAGTGCAGCCATTTTTTGAATACCTTGTGTGTTAAATCGCATAATCATTATTATGCGATTTAACACACAAGGTATTCAAAAAATGGCTGCACTAATAAAATCTGGTAATAATAGTTCAACTAAATCACTTTGTTCCTTATAGCTATAACTTCTTGACACATAATACAATAAACAATTCCTAATTTTGTACACAGCTATTGAAATGAAACAATAAGATTTATGCAATTATTCTTAAAAAGTACTAAGATGTGAAGTTATCAACTGATATTAAGAAGAGGGTAGTAGAAAACCTTGAATATTTAGTACAAAATACATATTTCTCAAAATCCTTGTGTGGTATATGAATTTTTAACCAACTTCAAAAAAGAGGAGGTTCTTAGTTCATCGGAATGTTTACTGATTTCTTTGCCATTTGTGTACCAATCAATGATTAATTTTTCTTTAATATATTGGTAATGGTACCATAGTAATTTAGTATAGATGTAATGATCAAGTGAACTCCTTACACAAAAGAACTCAATGGTTTATATATCAGATTTGAAAAAACTTAATTGTAGACCTACCCTAAATATTTCTTGCGATGGGCCACTCAAAAAGGAAAAATAAATAGCCTACTAAGCTAGTAGACTTTCTTTTGTTGTTTATTGGTTTAGCACTGACTTCATTAATTATCAAATTTAGTTATACATAGGTATAAGTATTTGTGAAAGTATGATAAATGCTGTGGAGATGCGGTCTCAGAAATATGTGCGGTGTCATGCTTGCGCAGTATGACAGGGTTGCACAGCAGTGTTATTGTAAAAATGAAGAAAGGAATGCTTAGATGGTTCGGGCACTTGGAAAGAATGAGTGATGAAAGACTGACGAAGTAAATCTACAGAGCGAAAGTGAGTGGTAAAAGAAGCCAAGGAAGATCATGGCTGACTTATTAAGATCAAATAGCCAGAATGTTAGCAGACGGAAAGGTCAAAAGCACTTGCATACTTAGGCTAAAATGTGTGAGAAGATTGATGAGATTTGAGGAAGCGGAAGAAGTATGTAAGGACCACGACGCTCGGCGCTCCGTCCTCTCTGACTACCCCGTTGGGGATACAGCATGAAGATGTGTTATGTTATAAGTATTTGTATCATATTTATGAATTTATTTTTGTACTGGAGTTTTGATTAGTAAAGGATAATTCTATTTTTATTTTAGTCTGTTTAATTATTTTAGCATGATAGTGCTATAATAGCACTATATAATACATAATAGCATAATTGTGCTTTTCAGTCACAATTTTTTTGCTAATCAAGTAAACAAGTAAAGTGTGTTTTCATTTCACACAGACGACAATTTTTTTTTAACAAATCAGTGAAGTAACGAGTTTCAATGGTACAGTACTGATGCTGAGTGTCTAAATTATGGTAGATGCCACTATGGTTCTTGTACTATACAATATTGTATAAAATACACACACACACACACGTCACACCTCACAAGTCAGTTTCCGATTTCCGTTGCTAGAAACTGACAATTGATCAGAATTTTATTTAACTATTTACACCTTCTTAGTCTATTATACTAGTAAGAACTTTCATTTGCATATTGTGAACATAACTAATAACTAAGGTGGTAATAAACAAGATTGTAGTTCTATGTTTCCTTCATTGGTAGTTATATTGAGAGTTGCTCTAACTTGCTCTAAGAGTAAATTAGATCCTGATTCTCTGTCTTCTTGTGGATGAGTGGATTTCAATGTGATTTTCACTATCATTTAGGACTTTCATTGTGGAAAATTTATAAATTATATGTAACACATATTTACATATAATCTATGGAAGTAGAGAAATATTAATGTTTTGCAATCAAGAGCCACTCTGTGAGACAAGAGTGGCTTGATGGTAGTGGTTTTGGAAGGTTTAGTATAAGGTTGTGTGAGGATATGTGTGTATGTAGTTCTAGTATTAGGTTTATCATGTCCAGTACAATGTTTAATTGTCAATTCTGAAATTAAGGATTATTTTGTTTTATAATCTCTTTGCATATTAATATAACACACAACATAGAAGTAGATTAATAGTATTTGTAATTATATAAATAATATAAAGTATCACTACTGCATATATTGGCTGAGCGAAATTAATGTTTTGCAAATTGAATTTTATTTTATGCAACTGCAATTGATTTATTTAATATCTACTTACTAACCTTAACTTGAACTTATTTATAATAATGACACTACTTTTGGATTTCTTGGTATGTTTTGTAGGTGATATTATTTTTTATTTCAATTTGTTCCTTCATATTAAACATACACTTTTTAATTATATGCCCTAAATAGTGTTTCTTGTGTAAGTTTTTTCTTCTTTTTATTATAATCACCCATTTAGAAAAACAGTCACTACATTTTTATTGATACTTTCCATTTTTTGCCCATTTCCTACAAACTAATAACATATTATTGTACTTGCCTATTACTGGGATTGCACTACAATTAGTTGTAACTACATGTAAATTTTTTTATTTCTGATGTAAAACTTGTTGACAAGCCTGTATTAAATATATAACAATATCAATTTTAAATATTTCATATAGCGGCCCACCCCGACTTCACACAGGTACAATTTTTATCAAAGTAAAATAGTCTATATTAGACATGGATAATGTAGCTTCCTATTTTTGAAATAATTTTTCAATTTTGTCCAGTAGTTCCAGATATTACCCCCAACATATAAACACAATTTTACCTCTTTGTAACATTGAAAGACTACTCTATACTAATTATATTAAAGCTATTGCCTGTGACTTCATCTTCAAGGAAATTACATTTTTCCAAGCTGACTTTGAAACTCCTTTCCCCCGTAAGGTCCAGTTTTTCATTTCCCAATCATTTGTTTAATTATTTGATAAATTCTTTACATACAATTTTAAGTTTCTAAACTGAGTAGTTTGGGCTGTGCGTTGATATGGCATTCAAAAAGTCAGTCATTACTTTTATTCTTTTTTATATATTATACGTGTTAAAAATCGGTCAAGCGTGAATTCGAATCGCGCACTGAGGGATCCATATTATATTATAAAATGGTAAATTTCTAAATTTAATTCTCCGACTGGTGTGATGTATCTGCCGGGGTCCCCCAGGGCGGGATGTTGTCGCCTTTACTATTTTCTGTGATCATTAATACTTTAATCCGTGTTATTGAGCACAGGAAGAACCATCTGTATGCTGATGACCTGCAGCTATACATAACTTCAAAAAGATCCGATTTTAGGGAATTTATGAGGAAGATGTTTCTAAATCTGGACATTATTAGACTCTGTTGCTAATAAATCCTGCGAAAACGCAAATTATGTTTGTCGGTAGCTTCGGTAACCTTTCGTTGGTCCACATGTTCACCATACTACCCGTGACATTTAATAACTTGCTCTTCCTTATTGCAAGTTGGTGAAAGATTAGGGTTGCACATTGCACATGATCTGAGCTGAACTCCTCAGGTCACGAAGGTTAGTCAAAACGTTCTTTCGTCCTTTCGTTCCCTTAAGCAACTGCAAAATTCCTTGCCATTGCCCACTAAAACCAATTTGATTAACTCCCTGCTACTGCCTATCATTGACTATGCTGACATTTGCTGTACTGGTATCACTGAAGTGCTTCTTAACAAACTCGAACGACTACTCAACATGTGCATACACTTAGTTTTTGGAAGCCTTGAAGTGATTATATTCGAGGTTAATGCCAAAAGAGCTGCCTGACTATCAGACTGTATGTATATGGTTTGGTTTACGTAGTACTTTTTAACATTTAATAATGGCGAACAATTCAGCTTGGAATATGGAGGCGTATCTCTCAAGACTCAGATACCTCTTGAGACTTGGGCGCTCTCCATAAATTCCACATCCTACGTCATTTGTCGATTTTGATCCATCAGTACCAGAGTAGACTGCCAGGTTTCCAGGTCATTCTTCCTTGAAGCCAGTCATCCCTGGAAGGCATTTCCACTATAAAATATTTTTTGACGGTACACCACGGGAGCATGACATCAGTGGGCATTATCAAAATCGGAATATAAATTACTGAGTATTGAAAAGATCTCAGTTTCTGCGATGATAGCCATTTCGTTCCGTCCTGGGCGAATAATTTGTGAATACTGCTCCTCGCCTCCTTTAACACATGCAAGTGAAAGGCCAGTAGATTCAGTAAAGCATTTAACGAAGCCGCACCCGGCGAAGTCGAAGTTGGATCCGGTTGCTAATAGACAGGCGGTTCTTTGTAAGCCACCTAGTCTATCTATTACAGTCTTCTGTTGGCCCTTCTCGTACCAGACCACAGAAGCATAAGCATAACTAATTATTGGCCTCACAATGGCCATATACAGCCACAGACCAACTTTTGAGTTCCGATCCCAGTTGCTCCCTGCCATCCTTTTGCAAGTACGTAAGGCAATTTTTGCCTTTTGGAGAGTACTAGTAAGATAACTGTTCCACGTCAGTTTTTGGTCGATTGTAACACCCAAATACTTAACTTCAGTGGAAAAAGGTGCCGATTCACCATTTAGTTGGACTATGACTACCAGGTCATCTGCATATCCCTGAGTGTCAATCCTAAGGTCAGCTATTTTATGCAAGAGCTGGTCCTCCACTGCGAGGGTCCATAGCAGGGGTGATAGAACCCCTCCTTACTGTGGAATAAGTCACGGCTGTTTGACAGAGGGCTAATTTGACTCCTCTGTTTTTTTTTATTAAAATCTTCCCCCAAAATGCCTAATTCAGGGTCCTTGTAAGTCAGTTGTTAATTGTCCTTCTCTCTAATTTTATTCATTTTTTTATTAATAACCTACTTATCTCTAGGAACACAAGATTTTGGGGTCTTTATTTACAGTTTTTTCTTGTTTATATGCCTAAATTTAATACAATTTTCTTGTATACTATTCAGTCTTCATTTTACTATATATATATATATATATATATATACTTAATTTTACTATATATATAGTAAAATGAAGTTCTATCTATTATATCTATTTATCTATCCTACTGGCTTAGCTTACATCTAACGGCTATTACATTTTCTTACTATTGTCTTATACTAATTGTTAGTGACTGGCTGCGGAACTCCTTTTTTATAAATTATTATTCCTTTTTAACATTTTATAATATTTCAGTATGATTCGTTTTGACATTGTCGTTCTGCGATATAAAAATTTGCTGTGATTGTAAATGGCAATGTTTGTGACTTCGTTTGTATTGTTTTAAATATACACATTAAAACCAAGCTACGTGTTTTCCATTCTCATAAAGTAAATACATTCCCTGTTCCTTAATACTAATATCACATTCTTACATACTATTATCACAATTTATCAAATTCAATTTCCAGCTATGTTTTGTTTCTTTCTATTACTTTCTGTGCGATTCTTTTACAATACTCCAAGAATTTATTACGCACAGTGCTATCTGCCATTATATTGTGTAACTTAGGCTCAACTATGGTATATATGTAATAATCTCATTTTCAATATCCAACCTTGCTCAGCCGAAGATGGGGCATTCAATAATGACATGGATCACACTCTCGCTAGCCATGTCATCTCATCTCAGGGGCAGGCCAGACTCTCCTTGCACCCAAATTGATGCAGGTCCTCGGAGAACCTGCCACGATCTGTGAAGACTTGAATTAGGGTGTGATCCATGTCAATCTTCCTAACTATCGATAAGGCGCTCCTGGCATCAAGAAAGTAAACCTTAGCGACAGAGGTCGTTTTATCGCGTATGTATCCTGTTCCATTCATCAATAGACTCCTGACGAATCTGCCTCTTGATGAATGAAACAGGACATATTTCGAACTCCGGCCTCGTCTTTTTGAAGGTTGGCTTCTTAGCCAGGGCGTCGGCCCTTTCGATTCCCTCCATCCCTACAATAATCGACACGATATATCCCTGCCCTGTATTTTATCAATAGCGTCTCGATTTTTGACTGCTAGGGGATGGAGGAAACTCTTGCCGACAACGGCGTCCAACGCAGAACCAAAGTCAGAATAAATGTATAAATGTTGCAGTTGGACTTGGCACAGCGAAGGACATACTCCACTGTCCGAGAAAGGGCCAGAAGCTCCGCCTGGAAGACGGTGCAGCATTGGTCTAATTTATATTTCTGATTTTTAATTTCAATTTCGGCGCCCCTTTCCCAAACGCTTAGGTCCGCCCCGACCTTGTCATCCATTCTACTCCCATCCGTGTAGATGTGGAGTTTAACCCGTTGGATGACATTCTCCAGTGCTGCACTGTCCTCCAGACAGTCAAATCCTAGCTCAATCCAGGCCGCAGGATACGGCAACTCAGTTGCAACCCGAACTGGTCTCCCCACATCTCGATCCCCCACTATCCGCCGGGAATACCTCTTTTTGGTCTCGTAAAGGAGGGCAACTTCTCTCACTCTTACGTCCAAAGGTAGCATCCCAGCGAGCAGCAGAGCCGAGTTGAGAGAGACCATCCGATATGCCTCTTGATATCCAAGAGTCTCTAACAGGGCTTGACTCCTCTGTTAGAGAGCCTCAAGCGTACTCATCTAGTGGTCGTAGGGTCAACCATCTTGGTTTCGAGGCCCCTAATTAATGCGCTGATGGGGTGTTGTCGAATGCTCCCTCTATGTCTAAGAAGGCACAAAGCGCTACTTTATCTTTACATGCCTTTTCTACTCTGCCAAGGAGACTGAGCTGAGCAGAGTTACTGTAGATTTACTTCCTTTATAGGCATGTTGAGTGTGATGAATAAGTATAATAGCCAATGGCCCATCCTTAATAAATCTGTATATAACCTTTTCCATGGTTTTTAACAGGAATGAACTAAGGCTAATGGGCCTAAAGGACTTTGGTAGTCCATAGTCCCTATTCCCTGCTTTAGGTATAAATATTACCTTTACTGTAGACCATGAATCAGGTATGCGTCCCCAAGCATAACTAGTTCTGAAGATATTAATAAGGTGCGATAGGAGGATATCAGTCCCTTTTTGTAAATGTATGGGACGTACACCATCCTCCCCGCAACTTTATTGTGGTTTGAAAGAGTTGATCGCCCACCTTATTTTGTTGGGTGTTATTCGTTTGAGCGCCCTTTGCCAACCCTGTTTCTGAGGTCTATGCAGTGCGTGCTGCGGTGCAGTATCCGATCTTTTATGGATTGCCCCAGAAAGTGGGTCGTTGCTAACAGCTCTGACGTTTCGCTTCACGGAATGTGAATGAACAATCTGGCTTTTTAAGCAGCCCAACTTGTTTTAGGTTTGGTTTGGATTTAGAGAGCACTCTATGAAGTCTTGCTTCTCGAGGCAAATTATTAATTTCCTCACAGTCTCCTCCATGAAACTCTCTTTGCCTTCCTAATCTCTATATTGTATTCAGTTAAGGCTTTGCTATAGGCCTCCCATTCGTGAGTCCTTTTAGCCTTATTTAATAGTTTATGTACTCTAAGATTCCCGAGCCTAGAGTTCCACCATGATACTTCTCTTTTTGAATTCTTTATCTTCAGCGGGCTAAATTGTCTTCAAAGACATTTTAATGCCTTCCGTGATCATGTGCACTGCTAAATCTAGACTCACACGTTTTAAAACGTTTAGGAATTATATCTTGGTTAGCACCTAGTCTCTCTTTATACAAGTTCCAGTTCGCTCTCCTAGAGTCCCTATATGTAATGATTTGATCGGCTAAGCAAGCCCTAATGTCAAAGCGAATATGTCTATGGTCAGACATAGAATTCTCGTCGCTGACCTGCCATCCGACTATATGTCTGGCTAAGTTAACTGTGGAAAAAGAAATGTCTAGCACTTCTTGTCTGACACACGTAACGAAGGTTGGTTCACAGCCTTTGTTTAATATGTAAAAATAATTAACAGTAAGAAAATTGTATAATAACTCACCTCTGGCATTGATGTCCGAGCTCCCCCAGGTGGTATGGCGAGCATTGGCATCACATCCTACCAGAAGCTCAGAGTTGTACTTGTTACGAGGCCTATAGCGTGTAGCGTAGGCCGGTACACGCTATAGGTCTTCGGTAGGGTCTTCTTTTTCTCCAGGTAGATAGGCCGAGCACAAAATTACTCTAGCCCCATGCCACCCTTGGAGATTTATAAACACTGCAACCAGGTCGTTAGAATACAAATCACAATAACAACTAAAAGATCAATTTTCTTATTGAAAACGATACAAGCTCTAGGCTTTTTGCCACCGATATTATAGATAATGTTACAGGCAGCGTTTAGACCTAAGAATTTTTTCAATTTGCCACCCATGGTTCTTGAATCAAGGCGAGGCTTACTTTGATCTCAACAAGACAGCACTCCACCACTGCTGATGCAGCGACAGCATGGTGGAGGTTAGCTTAGTTTATCCTAACCGATTCTAATTCCGTTAGCTTTGAGAGCTTGAGCAGAAGGGTCGTCAATAGAGAAGATCCCAAAGAACCCACTCTCCGCGCCCCTAACTGCCAGAGTCTTCCAAAGCTGGTTATTAAGCCCCTCATTTTGTATCCGAAACAAATTGAGGGCATCGTTTACAGACTGTACATCACCGCTCGGTACAAAAGTCGAGACAACAAAGGGCTAAGGCAGTTCATTTTCCGATATCACAGAAAGTTCCGCCTCAGGCTACGGTTTTATTTTTAATACCTCATTCACCAGACATTCTTGGCTGGACTGATCCTCACAGGTAATCAGTATCTAGCCTGGCCTGTGCATGAAGATGAAGCCCACAAATTTGAGTCCCGCTCCACTGTCTGAAATCTTTGCGATCTTTTGGATCAGTGTGCTACGAACCTGCTTCATTTGTTCCTCGTTCTAAGGAGTCGTGTTACGAACTCCCACTCGCTAGGACCCAGAGATATATTTAAAGCTAGGTATGGCTTTTTTACAAAGGTCCACTCGCGGGCCTTTGTTAGTATTATCCACCTTAGAGCTTTGCTACATTTGTCCGATTGACAATAGGCTGACGGCGCAAAGTTAGGGCCTCTTCGGCACCTACGTTTGCAGCCCGTAGCTTCTTAAACTGTTTCCGCACGGCTCCCGACAACTTCCTCTTTCGAGATTTGTCATCGATATGTGCGTCCTCGGTTCGTTGCCATTTGTGAGCCGGAGTCACCAGCTACAGTTTGGCTCATCCTAGAGCTAGACAAACTCGTACTGGGCGTTTGGGTAGCCATAGTCTCGCCCTTCGATCCAGCAACCTTTCTCCATCAGATTTCTCTGAAGGAGAAAGGAGCAAGTCATCAGATTTCTCTGAAGAGGAAAGGAGTAGGTTTACGATTTGCTTTTCTAAATCAATTAAAGTCCCACGAGTAGCTAGGGAAATATAGATCACAACCGGCAGATCCCCGTATGCCGGATGAAGGGCAAAGATACTCTCCGAGGCGCCCTGGTATCGGAGAGACGCTGTTCACGACTGAGCTCCCACTCAGCCACGCATCCATCGACACGATACGTTTAACACCTTGGATTGGAGATAATATTTTCGCCCACTACTAACAAGAGTCCAGTATTTACCAGAAAGTTACTAGCAGTGACCCAGGGCGCACCGGCCAAAGGGTTTACGTTCCAACAAGGTGAGATACCGTAATGGACTGAAAATCCCCATCGCACACGTGGAGGTAGATTATCATTCGCACCCCTGCATTGTATAAACTTAATTTATAAAAATATAAAACCTTTTAATTATAAGATTTTGATGACAGCGCCATCAACTAATTCATGTTCAACTGTATTAAAAGCATTTTGCCATCTAGCTACATTTACTGTGGTACAATTTCTACTGATCATCCGTCACATTGGTAACAAATTTTTAATTTTTTTTTAAATAAAATAAAAACTGAATTATGGACTGAAATGAATTGAACTGACTGAGGAATGAAAAGACTTTTTGGCAGGAACGGAAGAAGTGAAGTTTGCATTTTATTTAAACTGATACTTTGCTTTTTTGGGAGTTTTAAGGTACAAAGTGATTGTATGTTGTACATTAAAGTATACTACAAATGTTAAGAATTGAAAAGTTTGATTAAATATGTACAACTGAAGTTTTCGCGATTTGCTAAGAAGTCCTTTTTAACTCCAGTAAAGCTCACTATCACTTTACTAGAGAGTGGTAGGGACTTAATAATAAGACAGACATTTTACATTAGATATACGCCAATTTTTAATATGAGAATGGCAGAAATGTTTGTAATAAATACGAAACGATTTCCCAGTATATGGTGAAGAAGAGGGATGAAATAAGCTCCACTGCTTTTAAGTGTGTGGGGTATCTTTAAATATATCTTTGAAAACGATACGAGTAGATAGGTTTAAAAGTGACTTCTTTATTTAAATCAATAGTCTGAATTCATAAAAAATGTCCCTCCTCCCTCTAGCTATTCAACTATGGGATGGAAAATTCTTAAAAAATTTGAGATAGTTAAAAAGCTTAAAAGTACTTAAAAAGCAAGTTCAATTAAAGTTGGTTTGAGTAATTTTGAGTAATATATATATATATATATATATATGTATGTATGTATACTGTGCAATTTTTAAGATATGGGCTCGGCGAGTGCAAAAATAAGTTTGGTTTCCAGTGTCATTCAGAAACTATGAAATGCAAACTTATTTTACCAACTGATTAAACGAATGTTATAATGCATACCGACTATGGAACCCTTCACATGCACGGTCAGATACACACCAGGCCGGTTTTTTTTACACTGTTTTATGACAACTGTTGACATTGTTTTATAACACATTACTGTATGTAATAGAAAATCGATAGTATGTTTGTTGGGTCATTTTTATTGATAACGCATTTCATCTAAGAATATTACAGCGCAGTTAAATGACGCGAAAAATTTCTTACGGCAGCCGCGCGGTTGCCTGTCTCAATTCTTTATTAATGGCGAATGTAAACTCTATTCACTAGGCAACAACATTCAAACTTCTGGGAATTACCTAACCGCGCAGTCGTTCGCGGTCACCGCGCGTTTTAAAACTATTCCGCTCTCGCATTCCATGCCTAGAGAGGCATGGAATGCGAGGGCGGAATAGTATAAATAGAGAATAGAGGGCTGGCCCTCTGGCCAGCCAGTCAGAGTGGTTACTTGCGCATGAGCTTAGATAGGTAAATATGTAGTGTATTTTGCTCTAACAGCCTGATATCTAGACACTGCACGTAGTGGTCACGCGGCCGCCCTCGCATTCCATGCCTAGAGAGGCATGGAATGCGAGGGCGGAATAGTAACCACTCTGACTGGCTGGCCAGAGGGCCAGAGGGCCAGCCAGTCAGAGTGGTTACTTCCGCATGAGCTTAGATAGGTAAAAATGTAGTGTATTTTGCTCTAACAGCCTGATCTCTAGACACTGCACGTAGTGGTCACGCGGCGTCCGCTTAGCAACCGCACGGCAGTCGCAAGGCGACCGCGTTGCGTCGTCGCGAAGAAATTTGTGTCAAATAAAGGCACCCTCTGTAAACTGTATTAAAGTTATTATAGTATATTAATATGTGGAGCTGTTAGTACGTGAATGAAAATATGTGGGTATAACTATTGTGTGTGTGTGTTATACATATTGTATTTATTAAAGTAATTGACATTTTCCGCAATAGTAGCTGGCTGATAAATCGTTGTTTAATCAAAATTATCATATTAACTTGATACTGCAAAAGATAATAACAATGTACAACTATTGGTTTTGGCCCGTATTTCTGTGTGGCTGCTAAAAAATTATCTATAGTCAGTAATAAAGTAGGTTCACTCTTTTTACCCATTTAAGTCGGAACAAAAAGGAGGGTTACGACGTTAGCTGACAATGTTTATACGTATATTCATCTATTCTTTTACAGAGTCCAATCCGCTTAACCTATTTCAATATATGAGATATCATTGGACTCGTCCCAAATACGCGCGTGAAACAGCCTAAAAATTTCACAATGGTGTCAACTACCAATGTCTATTGTATTTAGTACAACATTAAGCAAAAGACTAAAACATTATCAATAAGTCCTCGAGTTAGCCATTTCAAAAATATACAACACATGGAGTGTTAGTGCGTGTTAGAATAATATTTTTCATATTTAAAAAATACTAACAAAAATAAAAATGATGTAGGTACATATTATTAAAACCTGACTAGTACGTATATTAACAAAAACTTGCAAAGGAGATGTAATAATTGTAATTTCCTAAATTCATTGTCGGAGCCGGCTCCGACAATGAATTTAAGAAACTACATAGTAAGCAAGGGACAGCATGGTAGGCCTTTTAGGAGTTTTCTCTCTGGAGATAACTCTGATACTCCGTTAGGGATACAGCGCAAAGATATGTATGTATGTATCTCCCTGGAGTAGAGAAGCCTGCTCAGTGCTCAGCCACCACGCGTTTAAGTAATTACTGCAAAAGCGCTGTGCGACTGTCATTTACACACAATCGCATTCTGCTGCAACGCGTCGTCAGTAAGTGCTGTGTCTTATAATATACTAGCGACCCGGCCCGGGCTTCGCACCTGGACCGGAATAAGAAACAACAATACTTCTCTACTTTTATAGACTAAATGTGTTATCCACATAAACCTTTCACATTAAATGTTCTAAAAATAATGGAGAAAACCACATTGAAATACACTTAAAAGTTTAGAAGTTATGCAGATTGTGATTTTGTTTTGTATTATTTATAGATATCTAATATTTTTCCCGCCATCAATCTTCTGAGAGGGGTAGCCTCCCTGGTTCCCGCTAGTTACGGCATCCCTCGCAATCCGTGTTATAAAAATGATATATAGTATACAATAATAATGAGATCGATGTCGGCATCCATCCGTCTCAGAATTGTTATTACCGCTCGTTACAAAGATATGTAATTATAACCGTCCTTGTTTCGAAGAGACGGTTAATATCAATTAATACAATTCGTGTTCAAGTAAATCGTAGGAAATCAATTACCGGGGTGCGCCCTGATAGTTGGACAGCTGATGATGAATTTCGATAACACATTTTATATTTAACGAAAGTGTAAAAATAGTACCTAAATTGTAACGTTAGTTCTTTAAGCAATAGAAGAATTGGGAAGGATGTTTAGGATTATTTTACAATTGTACAGCGTATAGCATTTGCAAAAATTTCATATCATTTCACTTAATTTTTTTAAATTTCTGACTATGTAGAATACGGTAACAAATCGCAGAATAACTGCAAACTTCCTTCCCGCGTTTCCACTCCTTATTGAATTACTATTGAAATGTGCTATCTTTATACTTTCGTATGCCTATAATGTTTTACACATTTTACATTTATCACCAGTTCTTGGACCATTCAATACTCGCGCCACACCATTGCCAATCGTTTTTACATTTTTTACTTATCGATGTTTGCCCTCGAACAGATATAATATGACTATCTAATCAACTGCTCTTATTATAACCAAATGGCTCATTACTCCTTTACGATACAATATGTGTACGTATGTATGTACTATCCTCTCTATTTTTTGTTATTTAACAATTTATTAAATATATATGTACCTATATAAAAAGGGAAACAAAAGGTGACACTTATTTTTAGTCTTTTTCCGAGCCAACACACGACGATTAGACTTCTACTACAGTAAGTTGTCTTACTATATTCAAATTAAATATGTGCAGACATTACAGTTTACAGTGAGCTATAAACAGGTTGTAGTAATTTATATTTATAATAACGCAACTGACGTGTTCTTTTATTTTACCCGATACCTACATAATATATCGGATATAATTAAAAAGTACAATTATACAATTAGTTTTCATATTACCTATCGGGTTTCAAAAGGATTTCTTGTTAATATTAGATTTACTAATATTAAACAAGAATTATATTAATATTACATCAATGTTAAATAGGTACACCAAATATAAATATACATAAATTATGTATAAATTTATAAAAAATAAAGAAAAGAATGCTAAGATGGATGGTTCGGACTCATGGAAAGAATGAGTGATGAAAGACTGATGAAAAAAATCTACAGAGCGAAAGTGAGTGGTAAAAGAAGCCAAGGAACACCAAGGCTAATTTATGAAGATCAAATAGCCAGAGTGTTAGCCGCCGGAAATGCCAAAAGCACTGGCATACCTAGGCGAAATGTGTGAGGAGAATGAGGAGATTTGAGGAAGTGAAAGAAGTATATAACAACCGCGACGCTTGACGCTCCGTCCTGTCTGACTACCCTGTTAAGGCGTGAAGATATGTATTGCCATAAAAACTGAAAGAATTTGAAATGAAATGAAAAAAATTCAATTTTGGTAAACTACAAAAATTTTTGGATTTTTTTAATACGTTTAATAATTACGTTTTTTTTCAAAGATGTTTTTAAACATTAAAAAAATAATTTACTTCGATTTTTTCCTTAAAACACAGTGGCTTGGGGAGGGAGGGGGGGTGAAAGGGTTACAAAAAATTATGGACTTACAACTTTCGAGAATTAGCGTGCCCCCAAAAAAGAAGTGACAAAAAAAGGCCTGTGTGTATGTATGTATAAATATATAATAAATATTGTATTTATAGTTACATTGTATCGTACCCACATCACGAGTTTGTTGTAGTTATAATATTATAATAATTGTGTTTTGCGGACTACCGGCAGTTTTATTACGCAGTCGCGACAACGTTTGTACAATCCTACTTAATATTACTAATATGTGAAAGTGTCTGTTCGTCTGTTAGATTTACACGACTATACCGCGGAGGAAATTTGATATGTAGATATGTAGCATGAACATGAGCAAAGGACATCCATGGAAATACAATATACATACATACATATCCTCACGCTGTATCCCCAACGAGGTAATCGGAGAGGACGGAGCGCCAAGCGTCGCGGTCCTTGCATACTTCTTTCGCTTCCTCGAATCTCATCATTCTCCTCACACTTCTTTCGCTTCCTCGAATCTCATCCTTCTCCTCACACATTTTCGCCTAGGTATGCGAGTGCTTTTGACACTTCCGTCGGCTAACACTCTAGGTATTTGATCTTCATAAGTCAGCTTTGGTCTTCCTTGGCTTCTTTTACCACTTTTAAATACAATATATTCTTTGTACTTAGTTTTTTCTGTATTATATTCTTTTTTTGAGATTTGAGGAAGCGAAAGAAGTATGTAAGAACCACGACGTTTGGCGCTCCGTCTTCTCTGACTACCCCGTTAAGGATACAGCATGAAGATATGTACATAGGTACATACATATCTTCACGCTGTATCCTTAATGTATATTCTTTTTTTTAATTTCTTAATAATAATGCTTATTTGTTATTTACCGATAATGCTCATCTTCATTTTATGTTGCAGCGTGCCAATGGGGTTAATGTATTGTGCCAATTATTTTAATACTGTACAGCATTATTTCCACATAATACCTGTACGCAATTAGGGAAATAAATAATTATTGTGTTCTTGAACCGCTCGATTTAAAAGCTATGACTGACTAATATGTTGAATAGGTGTAGGTAGAAGAAAAGGCAGCACCATAATAAAAATAAGGAAGTAGGTCGTCTTTATACAGCGTACCAATTTGGCACTCAACAAGTACGGACCCGCACGCTTATTATCTAACTTGCAGTCAGCATGCGACAGTCAAATATCGCGCGATATCTGCTGTCAAAACAAGAATTTGTATAATGTAATTTGTATAGTGGCGCTATATCCACCGCGAAAAGTGCATTTTACAGTCATGGCACAATAGACACGCAATCGTCATACATAATATCATTTTTTTTGAAATAAAATAATAATGCAAACTTAAAAATAAGCGAAATAAAATATACATAAACCAAGTTTAAGAGCTTATCAATAGTATGCATTAAGTAAATCTATATCTTGTTTCTTTAGTGCACGTCTATTTTATATGTATGTCGGCAAAGTGCATAACTATGTTACTAATTTCATTCACTATTTCATATTTTAACAAAATAACATGACTGCGAAGCCCTACTGGTTCATGATAGTCTGACGCAGCGTAGGTAATTAATTCGAGAAAGGCCTTCGAATAGCCTTACCCCCTTGTCTTTAGTATGGCGGCGCGGCGAGCGTGGCTGTGACGTCGCTTGACTTCGTGCTTACTGTTTGTTACTGATTTGAGTTAACCTGTGTAGGTGTTCTCTGTTTCCTCACAGAGCCGAAATCACTTAACTGATTTCAACGTACAGGTTTACATTAGTAATAATAATAATAATTATACTCCAGACAATTATACCGATTGTGTGACCTCAAACTAAGCCAATAAGCTTGTACTATGGGTACCACACAACGAAGTCTGGGGGAGTTCCCAGTAACACCCAGACTGCAAGCCAATTTAGAGAAGTTGGTTTCCTAAATTGCCTTGACCAGGGATCGAACCCGGGACCCTAAGCTTGGAAAGCAGATGCATATACCACTCCGCCAACCGGCCAGTAACTAATAAATCTGTGGTACAGGTATCGTTCGATTTGTCTTAGATACGCGTAAGTTATAATTTAGGTTTTTTTTTAAAATTCTAGTATATGGGGTATTCTAGTATATAAGAATAAAAAACAATGTCATCAGATTCCATAATTAGGAGTATCAAATTTAAGACCTTAAAAAAGTTATTTTTATTTTGTAACAAATTTTTTCATAAATAAATAATTGTTTTAAATATACAATACACATCTTCACGTTGTATCCCTAACGGGGTAGTCAAAAAGGGATTAGGGCCAAGCTTCGCGGTCTATACATATTTCGCCTTCTCAAATCTCATCATATACATATATTGACGCTGTATATTTTAAATATGAATACGAGTAATTAAGAACGTATTTAAATATGAATAATTCCATTATAAAACTAAAACCCGCGGGGTTATTAACTAAAAATTTGCAGACAGCGACGCGACAGTCATGCGATCATTGCGCGACCGGTGACTCATTGTAATAAAAAAAATATATCATGTACGACGATTGCATGTGTAATGCGCTAAGGCCGTAAAATGCACTTTTTGCGGTAGATATAGGTCCACTATCAAGTTACATTATGCCGGTTATACACGCTAGAGTTTGCATGCACAGTTTTGCCTGTACAGTCGAACTGTGCATGCCAAACCTAGCGTGTATGTGATAAAACTGTACAGTTATCCTTGCCTGTTCATGCAACCTGACGAATATCAAAATTGATATTTTTTGCCGCTCGATTGTGCTTGCGCGCAGGCATAACCGAGCGTGTGTGGTATTCGCGCATGCAGGCATGCAGTTCTCAGTTTTGCAAGCGAGTCACAAGCGCAACACCATATAGGAAGAAGTTAATTATATTTGTAAATCCGAACCCTGTATTTGGTGGGTAAAGAATAAATATTACCACCAGAAAAATTATTAAAAAAGCTCAAAGAACTTTACCCTGCATTCTAGAAAAAATAACGTCGTTAACGCAAATAGAAAACATCTCTGTTTTCTATTTGCGTTTAAGAGGAATTTAAACTAAATAAATTTCTTGCGCGATACATGCTTTTGTAATTACTCGATGTAACAGAATATTAGGTACAATTATGGATATTTATTTTTTCAGTGATTATCCTAACATCGTGCTTAGGTTAGGTTAGTAGGTATAAGTAATAGTTTATGCAGGATTTCGATCGATTTATTTTATTATATTCATTTATATGAATAACATTCATCAGCCCAACCCTTCCATAAAATTATTATTTTCTTTTATAACAACTGAAGTTTTGAATAAAAGCTTATTTTTAAACGTTTTTCTATTTTTCTTTTTTTTAATTAATAGTTTTTCTATTCCTCAAAACAAGTATTAGGTCAGTTAAAATTAACATATCATCAACGTCCATTTTCAGTGACACTATAGCCCCAAATGTTCAACTTGGTTCAACTGTGCAGGCAAACCCTAGCGTGTATGTGCTCTATGAAACTCGGTCATGCCTGTCGGGTTTGCATGAACGGTTATAATCATCATACATGCAGGGGTGAGTCAGGCTGGCACGGCCATCTTCAAAAAATTAAAAAAGGGATATGGCAAAATAATGTGCTCGTTATGTGCTAATTATGTGCCCAAGTCAATATTTTTGTGCTCTCTAATTAACGCGGCAAATCACTCTTGCTAATTCGCCGTGCCAGCTATCGGAAAGCTAGCACGGCCCATCTCCTAGCGGGGCTAAATTTGACTTTGAAAAAAAAACAACCACCGTAAAATTACGTGCTTTTTATGTGCTTTAAAATGGCCGAGACAAATTTCTGAAAAAACCACTCCTTGTACGGAAAACAACCCTTACAAGGAATTAACCATTTTGCACGGGCTGTCAAATAGGTATACAACTATTATAGAGTTTTTTGCATTCAACAATGCAAAAAACATGTTATGATGAGGGACATCAATAACTTTCTTTTGAAGTCATTCGGGAATTTCATGCTCTCGTAATGAGCATTCTAGACTTGAATGCTTCGGTTTGAAATCACTCAGGATTTTGTGCTCGCGACAAAGGCACCCAGAAATTTTGTGCTTTGGTTTTAAAGCATACAGAAATTTTGTGCATGCGAAATAAGCACCCTGGAATTTTGTGCTCGCGAAATAAGCACCCTGGACTTTTGTGCTGTTGTTTGAAAGTATCCAGGAATTTTGTGTTCGCGAAATAAGCATCCACGAATTTTGTGCTCGCGAAATAAGCACCCAGGAATTTTGTGCTTTGGTTTTAAACCATCCAGAAACTTTTTTCTCGCGAAATAAGCACCCTGAAATTTTGTGCTCGCGAAATAAGCACCCTGGACTTTTGTGCTTCGGTGAAAAACCATCCAGGGGCCTAATTCACTATGACCATTTAGCGATTCCTTGCTTCGAAACCACGTCAATTCCATACTTATCTACGATATCTGCAAAAAGCGTATTCCGTATGACACATTTAACGATCTCGCGCGGAATGAACGCGACGTTAGCGTGATTTGAACTGTCAAAAATTCCACGTTAGACAATCGCGTGGAATCGCTGTGATCACAAATTAATAAGATTATGTCTGTTGTGTCTTTTACTTGATTTGCAGAAAAATTTATTTGTTTTTACTTGCCGCACAACGCATACCTACATTTTTCGTAGTCTGCGAACAAATGTAAATATTAACAAAATATAGATAATCGACTAGATTATGTTGAAAATCCGCTAATAGAATTAAAATCTATTATGGTAGGTAGTTGCAAATTATTGTACCGACGATTAAATTTCCAATAAAAACTGTTAACTATTCACGTTTTTTGTTATAATTCTTTCAGTCATTGATTAAGAATTATTTGGTTATAAAATAATATTCTCAACATCACTTTGATAAAATCACAAACTAAGGAGATGATACTGGGTAAAGTTTGGTAGAAAAACCTCTTTTGTAAATATAACATCATTGTATAAAAATGTTCAAAAGCATGTCATTTATGATTAGATACACTGAGCAAGTAATCACTACGTTTTAAGAGACCGCACTCAGGAAGACGGCTTGAAGCTTTCGTATTAAAAAGGCTCCTATAACCAACCCCACACAATTAATGACTACGTAATAACCGTAATACCAACATAAGCAAATGAGACAGTGATGTACAGAAACAAAGAGCGTGCTATCGATGTAATAGTGACGGGAAAAGTCGATACAATTAAAAAAAGTATCGATAATTATAAACATCTCAAATTATTTCATAGTAATTTTGAAATTAAATAAAACAAAATAATAAAATAAAACGGTAATATTTATTTCAAAAAGAGATTATTTCTAGTATATATGTATGTATTAATATTTACAAAAACACATTTATATACATAAACATGACTGACTATCCCATTAGGAATACAGCTTGAAGATATTATATGTCGGCGTCCAAGCAAAAAGGGTCAAGTGGTCGACATTTAGTTTTGGAGATATAGGTACGCAGTTTTGTAGTGAAAAGTAACATTTCGCGATTTTAATTGATTATCAATTAATGCTCAATTATCTACAAGTTCATATAGTAAATGACTTTATATGATGTTTCTAAATAGCAAATTTTATAAAAGAAAAGTTTAGTTAAAGGTTCCAGTGGTTAGCATGTCTAAATATTTCGAATAAAATACGTTTTAATACCATGTTTTAATTACATTTCCGTATTGCAAACAAGTTGGTCATAGAAATCAGGTACTGGGAGGAATTTATTTTTGTCCAAAACGTAAATTAGATCTAAGTAAGATTCCCAGCTAGGACAATTTCTATGCTTAACTTTAGCTACTGGTACCTTTTATGTAATCTGTAATGATTCATTGTTTTGTTCAAATAATAATAAAAATAATCTGGTCTTGTTATTTTCTTAGTTCTTAAATAGAGTAAAAATACTTAATTTTAATTTTTTTCTTTCATTATGTTGTCGTATTTACTCACTGTACTAAACTCCGACAAGTGGACCTTTTTACTAAACTGTGTATCAATCCTTTGTTTAGATTGTAATTGTTTATTCTATAATGTTACAAATATAATTATAAGTTGATTTCATGCAGAATATCTTGATCTACATTAATAAATCAAATTCTACGTAACAAACAAGTAGAAATGTTTTTTTTTTGTCAATAAAACTTTAATAATGTTTTTTCTCAAAACATGCTTTTTCAGTTTCAATTTTAAATGTCTATTAAAGAAATATATGGCAAGTTTTGAATATTTTTTTACAACAAATTATATACATAAACCTTTCTCTTGAATCACACCGTCTATTGGTGAAAACCGCATGAAAATCCGTTCGGTAGTTTTTGAGATTATTGCGAATATAGAGACAGACAGACGCGACGGGGGACTTTGCTTTATAATATGTAGTGACAACATCTCATTTTTTTAAATTTTTAACAGTATTCCACATGATGTTTTTCAAAGCTGGCGATTCCAACCTGTCCACATTTAGGGATGTATTTGCTAAGGTTTTCAATGAACACTTAGCATGTGCAAGCTTTTTAAATATTTTTTTCTCTTGGAGACATAAGTCTCGTGTAACTGAAATTTAAAAAATTAAAAATGATGTTATAACAATAATGAAGATACTCTACTAAGTAATAACAGAAAAAATCTATTAATAATCTCTGGACATATACATTTTTCATTTCATTTCTTAATTACATTTTTAAAGCTTTTAATTTCAAACCGGGAAGTGGGTCAAATTTAACTTAAAGATTTTTTTTTACGTAGTCACAGGTGAAGCTAATAAAAGCGCGTTAAAATAAAAATAAACTACAAAACAAGTATTTGTATCAAGTTAAGTCAAACTGTTGTACAAACCAGGGACACTGTAAGACTTCCTGTGTCTTTTCATCATTGCTTGTGCCTGTGCTTGTGCTTGCACAGACCTCTATTGCTGCTGTTGATGCTTCAGCAGCTGTGTCAGTATATCAGATACTTTAGCAACATTAAGCTCTGAAATAATAATAATAGAGAACACTTCGTAAGTACTGTGGGCATTTATTTGTATATAGTATTTTAATATACCTAGGGTAAATTAATGTTGAAAAACCATCATGACAGAGATTATCGAAAAGAAACTTTTTGTTGGTTCTTCTCAGTGTGCAGGTTTTCTTTTGAACCGAAGTAAGGTAGATTTAATGTTCAAAAACACCTTGAAATTAGGTTTACTTTAATAAATTGATTTGAATACCTGCTTACATGGTCCAGTTGATTTCTTTTATATCCGACATGTAAAGGGAACTCTTTAAATAGTTCTCGTAGAGGTGGAATGGCAATAACAATGATGGTACGGCAAACTTGAGTAGTTGATTTCCTTTTTTATTAAAAGCAGAACAAGTAAAATGAAGTGCACAGACAAACGTCAACTTCAACTTTTCAATTGGTAAATACACCCAAGTCCTCTTGTCCAATTGTTTGTACGCACAATTTACATCTGTAAAAGAGGCATTTAGTTAACAAATATTGTTGAAAGTAATTATAATCATATTCTATCTTATACATTCCTATCAAGAGACACCAGGAGAATGAGGCGACTTAGATGCCACCATAGCAGCATGTCTGAAGTGGAGATGTCATATTTTTCGAGCTGTTGTTCTAGGCCGTAGTCACTGCATCACGTTGTATTGTTTTATTTTAAAGCATCCATAAAGTGTATGTTAAAAAATATCGTTAAATACATGACCCGGCCGGGAATCAAACTCGGACAGCCTGAGACATATCAAACTATCACTAACTGTATGTATATCTCATTCATCATTCTCACAAGTGTCAATAATGTGCGTAGATTAATAAAAAACAAACAAAAATACCTTTTAGGTTCAATAGGCAAACGAGCTAAAATACGCCAGAATTAGACGTTCTCCGTTTATTACAAATGGTACATTTATTTGATGATCGGGTACTCATATTGAGTATAAATCACACTCAGTATCGGGTATTTTGCAAACCTGGAATAAAATATAAAATAGTGTTAATATTAAAAAAAACTATAAATTTACAACACAAATACCAACAAAAACAAATCCATACAATTTTTATATACCATAGCTGAGCTCGTGGCTTCCTCAGTGGTGACTTCGCCCCCATGGAATAAATATGAAGTAGGCAATTAGATATTTATTTACTATGTATTTGTTAACGCACCGACTAATAAATCACCTATCATTAAATACAAGCAATACTTAAAACGATTCACTTTAATAACATATGATAGCAACAAAAACAAGAAACGAAAATTTTCAAACTAAATTGAATTTGAAAATTTGTCAAATAATGACAGTTAAAGCAGGAAACGTAATGAAATAATATTTTTTTGTAAAAGTTGGCTACATTTCACTGTGGCTATGCAATGAAACATTGTCAGAATATATGAATGTATGAAGTGTCTAGCCACTGATTAGGTACTTCTGTCATGCTGTCGGTGAACTGTTTATCAAATATGTTACATTTATAGCCATTCCTATGGTTTTAATCTTTAAAATAATAAATAGCACGTAAGGTTACAGCTATTAGTAACATTGTTCATTTAAAAAAATAAAATTTCAATTAAAAATATTTCAGATCAAATACTACAAAAGTTATGTTCAGAACGTACTAGTGAATTTATAATATACTATAGACAATTTGTCTTGGGGCATACAGAATACAAAGTACTCGATTCCTTACCGCGACATGGTTTAAAGAAGACACGATATTGACATGATTTACGCGTGGTAAGACATATGGGCGAAATCTATATCGTCATAGTGAATTAGGCCCCAGGAATTTTGTGCTCGCGAAATAAGCACCCCGGACTTTTGTGCTCGCAATATAAGCATCCAGGAATTTTGTGCTCGCGAAATAAGCACCCCGGACTTTTGTGCTCGCAATATAAGCATACAGGAATTTTGTGCTCGCGAAATAAGTACCCTGGACTTTTGTGCTTTGATTTGAAAGTATCCAGGAATTTTGTGCTCGCGAAATAAGCACCCCGGAATATGTGCTCGTCATATAAGCATCCAGGAATTTTGTGCTCGCGAAATAAGCATCCACGAATTTTGTGCTCGCGAAAAAAGCAACCTGGACTCTTGTGCTATTGTTTGAAAGTATCCAGGAATTTTGTGCTCGCGAAATAAGCACCCTGGACTTTTGTGCTTTAGTGTAAAATCAATCACGAATTTTGTGCTTGCCATAAAACTGTTTTGAAATTATCTGCTTCGGTTTTAAAATGACATAGAAATTGGCGCGTCTTGGGGAAGTGATGGAAATTAGGTCATATTGGAAAAGGTTTAATGATAAATTAATGGGTCAATTACAGAGTTTTGTTGATTCCTAAAGTCAGTTTTCTTGTTTAAATATTGTTATGTGAAGTTGCACTCGGGTTTTCTCGGCAATTTTTCTTGATTTCTTGGCTAGGTCGTCGAATTCCATCCAAGAATTATCACGCCGCAAGCACACGGCGGTGTAGTAGCCTTCAACTTCATTTGGTTGTCCTAAATTTACAAAAGTTTGTTAATTTATTGTGTTGAAGTGGTGCGAGCTGTGTAAGTAATTAAACTGAACTGTCATTCTTTACCTGATTTTTCTGTGTTGATTTGTTTGTCTTGTAGTTTCCGCGGGTTATTTCGCGAGCACAAAATTCCTGGATACTTTCAAACAACAGCACAAATGTCCAGAGTGCTTATTTCGCGAGCACAAATTTCCAGGGTGCTTATTTCGCAAGCACAAAATTTCTGGATGCTTTAAAACCAAAGCACAAAATTCCTGGATGCTTTAAAACCAAAGCACAAAATTCCTGGGTGCCTTTCTCGCGAGCAAAAAATCCTTAGTGATTTCAAACCGAAGCATTCAAGTCTAGAATGCTCATTACGAGAGCATGAAATTCCCGAATGACTTCAAAAGAAAGTTATTGATGTCCCTCATCATAACATGTTTTTTGCATTGTTGAATGTGCTCTCTATAATAGTTGTATACCTATTTGACAGCCCGTGCAAAATGGTTAATTCCTTGTAAGGGTTGTTTTCCGTACAAGGGGTGGTTTTTTCAGAAATTTGTCTCGGCCATTTTAAAGCACATAAAAAGCACGTAATTTTACGGTGGTTGTTTTTTTTTCAAAGTCAAATTTAGCCCCGCTAGGAGATAGGCCGTGCTAGCTTTCCGATAGCTGGCACGGCGAATTAGCAAGAGTGATTTGCCGCGTTAATTAGAGAGCACAAAAATATTGACTTGGGCACATAATTAGCACATAACGAGCACATTATTTTGCCATATCCCTTTTTTAATTTTTTGAAGATGGCCGTGCCAGCTTGACTCACCCTGCATGCAGTAGCGTGTATGGCCGGCATTGCACAAATTCCCGTTTTGACAGCAGATATCGCGCGATCTTTGACTGTTGGTTGCTGACTGCAAATTAGCTAATAAGCGTGCCGAATGTACATGTAACCCGAATATGTATGTGTGTATATATATATATATATACATATTATTTGCATGTTTAACCCAGTTTTAATTGAATTTTTTTTGTGCTATTGTATTACTGACTCTCTGACTACTTCGTTAGGAATATAGCGTGAAGATATGTATGTATAAATAATATTTTTATGTAGTTACATCCTATTTTGTATTAAATTGGTACAACACCGTTACCACTAGAAGTTGATTCATAATTCTTTTTTTAACCAATTTATAGGATAAGGCTTCTTAGGGTTAAGGAAAAACAGAGCCCTTGTAGGGCCAGTCACGCGTTTGTTCGTCTCTCTATCCATATGTAGCACCGTCAATTATCTCTATGCTATTTATATTTTATATATTACATTTTATATATTATATTTTATATACTTTATGTTTTGAATTGTATATGTTTATATTTATGCGGAAATCGGTCACACAGGTAGGTACTATCACCTACCTGTGTGACTGAGTTCCGCTCGGTGTTTTCTAGTTGTTTTATAATGCAGTCTGTTGTTGGTGTTGAGTAGCTAATGTCGATGTATGATTATTTAAGCTGTTTCCGAGAAATAGGAATATAATATGTAAACAAGAATTACTTCCTAAGGTAATAAGATATTTTGTACCAGTCAACACTGTTATTCAAAGAAGTATTCAGTACACAATGTGGTCCTTCTCGAGGATCAAATTACTACTACTGAAACGTGACTTTCTAATCCCCCCTCCACGCCTCCCCACGATAATCTCCGAAATTACCTGGGATTTTAAAATTTTCAAGAAATACGAAGATTGACTTAAAGTTTGCAGAAAGAATATTTAAAGTAAATGTGAAACGTACAGGTCTACAGAAATTAATTTTAAAGAGTTACCATTTGGTATGTGATGGTGACCGCCAACCGCCCAGTGATTGAATTTCGACTGTAAGTATAAAATAAATGCTTTATTCATTTGTCATACACTTTACAGACTTGAAACAGCTCACAGCTCACAAATCACCCAAAATTCACAGCTCGAAACTCGTTTAGTCAATCTGTCAGTAATTATTTGTTGGCAACATTTTAAAATTCTTCGGCGACCACTTTACTCTTTGCGACTGTTTGACCCTCGGGCCAAGAAGCTTATGGTCGGTGCCATAATGAGTTGCCGCTCTTATCGCCGTGTGTCAAACGAATTTTCGCGTCTCTCTATCACATTGAGCGTAACAACGAGTAAAATATTTAGCTGTAGTAAGTTTGGCAACCTCGCACTATTAGTATAATTTATGTCAGCTTATGACCGGCTTGACGTACAAATTTAAACATTGCAGTACTAAAATAATTATTTGCACAATACTCGTAAATCTAAGTATATAAGTATTTTGGCTCCTTGTATTAACAAAAAAAATGACATGTTCAACTGTGTGTTGTACTGTGACCCTTCCCTAGTCACGCACTTTATAACAAGTCTAGAACCTCGCACTAACAAGTAAGGGAAGCGCTCATAAGCGAAAGCTCCGTCCATTTAAGGCAGCACACAATTTAAAAACGAGTATCGTGCGAGGGCCTCTTTTTGCAAACGTGCTAGCACGATGTGTTAGCACGTTTATGCTGACTAGAGAGGGGGAGGAGCCTGTTGAAAGCACGCCAACTGACACACTGTGCGAAGCCAAGAATCGAGAGTGGCGAGGACAGTCAAAAGAAAAAAAAAGTTTTTTTACGCCTCCTCGCTCGCACGCAACATTTACGAAAGCAATGTTTATGTATACCTACATTCACCAGCAAATTAAACATGTCATTAGCCATAGATAATAAAACTTCGAATGATCAATATGTTAGTGCTAGTGTGCTACCACACTTATTTTTCACGAGACACTCCCTCTTTCCCAAAACTGTGCTGATACAATTGTGCTTACTCGCGTGCTGCTTACTCAACACTACGTCCATTATGATTTGTGCTCCGAGGCTCAAGCTATTATGTGTTTGACATTGACAGTATAACTATTATGTGTTTGCATTGGCAGTAAGAACGCAAACAATAATTGTTTTATTTTATTTCATTTACGGTGGCTTGCACCAACTGTTGAAACTCGACATCTCTAACATCTCGACAAACTAACATCTCGCTTATACCAACTGTTTCAACTACATCGAGTTGAAATAGTTAGTGCAAGTCGCCCTTATTGTATTTGTAACACATACTATAATATATAAATTTTAGCTTTCTGATCTCCTCTATATGAACTTTATCTTTGCCAAATTTCATACCTCTGTCCGCGCAATATGCTTAAAAAGGGGTAAAGGTAAAGGCACTTTTAACAACTTTTTTTAAATTGATGTTAAATTGGACGCTTACGTTTCGGCTAATTGCTGCTATGCGTTTTTTATATCCGCCATGGGTGGCCGCGCCATTCGGCCTTTTCTATATTTTACTATTGCGTTCAATTGTTAAAAATGAGCATTGTTCCGGTTGTCATCCAGTGTAAGATCAAATAACCAGATGTGGATCAAGTAAACAGTGTGTTAACTAGCGGAACTCAAATTACTAACATACCTCGGCGAAAGTGTGTGAGTAGAATTATGAGATTTGAGGAGGAAGAAGTACCCATTTAAGAACCGTAATGTTTGGCACTCCATCCTCTGACTGCCCCTTTAGAGATACAACTTGAGGATATGCATGTATGTGTTGTGAGGATATACATATGTATGCGTAGGTATATATTACGTAATGCATTTCGTTTCGGCGTATCGTTCAATGCAATACAACCAGACATTGAGTGATTGATCATCGAGTGAATAAAACAAAAGTAATCGCTCCATCACATCACTCACTATGCCTGGTCTACACGTTGTAGGTATATTATATCGATAAAATCACACACTCTAGACCACCTTTAGACAAAGCAGAATTTCCAAAAGCCTACGTAATGAAAGTATTGGGTCCTTACATATGAAATTGGCGTTTTGTACGGGAGGAATATAAAGTCAATTTTTTTTTGTAAAATATATTTAAGTAATCAAAGTATGCACCGTTGTTATCTATGCACTTTTGCCATCTTATAGGTAGTTCATTGATCTCTTTACTAAAAAAACCATGGGGGCGAGAATCAATAAACTCTTTGAAGGCGGTTTGGACTGCCGCATCGGAGTTGAATTTTTTCCCTGTAAGAAGTTGTCCAAATTCCGGAAAAAATGGTAATCTGTTGGAGCAAGGTCCGGGGAGTACGGTAGATGTCCCAGATATTTCAATTGTAGTTCATCTAACTTAGTGGTTGTTTGTTGTGCAGTGTGTGGTCTTGCGTTGTCGTGAAGAAGCAGTGGCCTAGAGCGATTGACCAATCTCGGTTGTTTAGCAGCTAGTTCTTCCTTCATGGTTGCAGTTGCTGACAATAGATATCTGCCGTAATCATTTGGCCAGATTTTAGAAAGCTGTAGTGAACGACACCGGCGCTAGTCCACCAAACACTCACTCACTAAATTTTCGTTTAGGGCAGGATTTGGCTGGGTCTCCAGGGTTCAGCCATTGCGACGAGCGCTTCTGATTATCGTACAGTATCCATTTTTCATCACAAGTAATGATTCGATTTAAAATCCCTTCATTATTGTGTCGGTTGAGCAAAGTAACACAGTAGTCGACGCGTGTTCGCAAGTTCGATTCACTCAATTCATGAGGTACCCATCGTTCAAGTTTTTTTACTTTCCCGATTTGCTTCAAGTGGATTAATACACTTTTGTCACTTACCCCGAAGCCTGCAGCTATCTCTGAAGTGCTTTGTGATGGATCCGCTTCCACAATAGCCTTTAATTCTTCGTTTTCCACTTTGGTCTCCGTCCGTCCACGGGGTTGGTTCTGAAGGTCGAAATTTCCAGAACGAAAACGTTGAAACCAAAAACGTACCGTGCTTTCTTTTGCGACACCAGCGCCGTACACATCATTAATCCTTCGAGCTGTTTCTGCAGCACTGGTGCTACGGTAGAACTCGTACTCGTAAATATACCGATATTTCATGTTTTCCATTGTGTGGTAATAAGCGACGCCAAAGAAAAAAATAATGAGAAAAAAACAAATGAATGACTGTTTTCAAAACTCAAATGTACCAGCTAAATGAATTTATAAATTTGAATTTGGAATTCTTAACCAAAGAGGAGATATTTCAGATCAAAGTGGTCAGTACGACAAAACGCTAATTTCATATGTAAGGACCCAATATTAAGTATTTTTTTATTTTATACATATAGTATTTATATGTCAAAAGCACTCGCATACCTAGGCGAAAATGTGTGAGGAGAATGATGAGATTTGAGGATCTGAGAAGTGTGTAAGGGCCGCGACGCTTGGCGCTCCGTCCTCTCTGACTACCCCGTCGGGGATACAGTATGTATTATTTAGCATACGCAACAGCTCCAAAGATTCACAAAGGATTCACAGCATAACAATGGACAAACCATAGACTATAAATGCATAACTCTAGACATAGTGTCCCAGCACTAACGGTGAGGCATATCAGATAACCTGACTCACCTGACTGTACATACGACACATTCATTATCACACTAGCGACCCGCCCCGGCTTCGCACGGGTAGATATTTTTTTGAAAATAAAATACAGCCCATGTTACTCGCTGATAATGTAGCTTTCTATAGGTGAAAGAATGTTTGAAATCATTTGAGTAGTTTTTGTGTTTATCCATTACATACAAACAAATAATGTCTCCCTCTTTGTAATATTATTAGCGACCCGCGCCGGCTTCGCACGGGTAGAATTTTTTTTAAGTTCGACCCATGTTACTTGCTGATAAATTTTGTCCTATTTTTTCATTTTTGACATTAATGTAAACAAACAAGAAACTAACCAAAATATCGCTAAATTTTCACCGTTCGCTGGTCCGGCGTATTACACGTAGCACTATGACACTGCTTTTCCGTTATATTCACGAAACTGAAGTATTCACAAATAACACTAAATATTGTCCAATATTATTACAGCATTGAAAAAATTTTGATTATTTGTCAAGCGTTTTGTTTTTAATTTGTATGCCACTTAAAGGTTACCTATGTTCCTAGATCAAATTAGTGTCATAAATCAGTTCACTTCGGTTCACTCTAATATGTGAATGACAAAATTCATTCTAGATGTAAGACAAAATAATAACAGAAGAATATTATTGCTTGCGATATGCAAAGAATAATAATGTCTTATTCTTTGTTTTTAAGTGTTTTTTAGAAATACAAATTTTTACACTTATCATCATCATGACGTTTCATATATCATCATGGCGTTTTAATTCATGGTGTTTTTTATTGAAGCACAAACACATAAGGATAAAAATTCTAAAAGTAAAATAACTGACAAGTATGACAACTCAATCAATCATTTGCGAACAAGCCCATCTCTAGTTATGTTATAAATGTCATAGTCGCCACATTTGTTTACATTAAGGATTAAAATGAAAAAAATAGGATATAGCTTTCAACAGGTGAAAGAAGTTTGAAATGAAATGAAATGAAAGTTTTTGAGTTTATCCATTACATACAAACGAAATTTACTTCTTTATAATATAGACTAGCGACTCGCCCCGGCTTCTCATAGATAGATTTTTTTTTAAATAAAATACTGCCTTGGTATTCGCTGATAATGTAAGTTTTTATAGGTAAAACAATTTTTGAAATCGGTTGAGTAGTTTTTGAGCTTATCCATTACATACAAACAAAATTTAACTCTTTATAATATTAATTTATAATATTAAAAAAATACATAGAACAACAGAACCGAAAAGTTAAGCATTCGTAAGTCAGTAAATTCACTTGTCACGTCATTCTAACAACGGCAGTCACAAAATTCACATGATTTTCGTACAATTCGTATATGTCCAATATGTCAGATTCTAGCTCAGAAACATATAAAATTATATTAAAGAACGCAAATAAAACCGATGGAGTAACAAATCACAACTTAAACACCACTAAATTATTATTTTTCAAAATAAGACTAAACCTTAAACTATAGACAATAATTTGTTCAGTGATGCCATATTCGAAATTTTAACCCAGTTATACATTTTTTTGCTATAGTACTTATATAGTATGTATGAAGTATATGCGGTAACACCCTTGCGGACCAAAAAAGCAATGAAGAGATACGCAGTATGACAAGATTGCACGACAGTGTTGTTGTAAAAATGAAGAAAGGAATGCTAAGATGGTTCGGGCACATGGAAAGAATGAGTGATGAAACTGATGAAAGACTGACGAAGAAAATCTATAGAGCAAAAATGAGTGGTAAAAGAAGCCAAATAAGACCAAGGTTCACTTATGAAGATCAAATAGCTGGAGTGTTAGCCGACGAAAATGTCAAAAGCACTCGCATACCTAGGCGAAAATGTGTGAGGAGAATGATGAGATTTCAGGAAGCGAAAGAAGTATGTAAGGATCGCGACGCTTGGCGTTCCGTCCTCTCTGACTACCCCGTTAGGGATACGGCGTGAAGATATGTATGTATGTAAATTATTGTTTATTATTGCGTCGCCTTAACTCCATTTTTATTATACTAAAATAGACTTCAGAAAAGAACACAGAAAAGTATTACTATCCTTTACTAATAAAGTAAAAAATAACTATAAATGCTATACAAATATCCATATAATTAAATTTGACAGTTACTGAAGTCGGTGCCAAGCCTACTAAACTAATATATTTTCAGTTGTTGCACATTGATTTCCCACCGAATTTAATAACTGTCAAATTTAGTTATTTGGATTTTTGTAACGTATTATAAAGTTATATTTATACATTTATTGTCAAATAAGCTGATCGGTCGCCATTTCGTTAGAAAACAGCACCCACACATCTATATTTTATCGGATGTTATTTGCGTCACTTCATAGTACGGGACAGGCTGTCTAAAGTTATGAAGTCTATGCTTTTATTATTATTTTTCATTTTATTTTCTTATTTTAAGTACATTATTAAAGTAATATGTGTTTTTAATAGATATTTGTTGCAAACTGAACTTAGACATATTACTTCAACTTATTAAAAAAAAACAAAAAAGGTCTGACCACATTGCAGGATTCGAAGCCGCGCACTTCGGTGTGGTAGACCTACACTCAGCCACTGTGATATTGAGAAGGTAAACTCTGCTGCGAAATTAAAAAGTTTAGAAGTTTTAAGTGTGTGAAAGACGGAGAAAACGATTTTTCTCAGAATTGAGACCTCGCTATATCGTTTTCTCGTCTCCCTCAACCCCTATATTGTAAATTTCATCGAAATCGCTAGAGCCGTTTTCGAGAAGGCAATATCAAATAAATAAATAAATACTCCAGACAATTACACAGATTGTGTGACCCCAAACTAAGCAGTAAGCTTGTACTATGGGTACCACACAACGAACTCTGGCGGAGTTCCCAGTAACACCTAGACTCCAAGCCAATTTAGAAAATTCGTTTCCTAAATTGACCTGACCGGGGATCGAACCCGGGACCCCTAGCTTGGAAAGCAGATGCTATGCCACTGCGCCAACGGGCCAGTCCATATAATATATATATATACCTACATATATTGCTCGTGGATATCAATCAGTTATAAAAGAATAGTGTAAAGGTTTACATCATAATTACACCCTTGCAGTATTCTTACAATCCGAAGACGACAGCCAACAGCCGTCTACTCTGTCCGCTACAAGACTGACTCTACTGATTGAATTTATTATCACAGGTAATTTATACCTTCTCCCTATTACCCTTATACCATGTGGAGATAACGATAGTTAACAAATCATTTACAAAGGAACCATCAATATAAATAAAAAAGGTTGTAACCAGGTCGCGTTGTTATGTGTTATTTGGTATATCTTCGAAACCAAAGTTCCAATATCAGTGATATTTCAATGGGACCAATCTGGAAGTGTATTCTTTCAAACAAAAAAAAGAATTTTCCAAAGCGGTTCTCCTCCTTTTTTGGAAGTCAGTAAAAAATGAGCAATACGTGCCATCTACAGTATGACTCAACGAGAACCACTACAATACCGTTTTAAAGACATTGATGTACTCACCTCGCCATCCTTATACATCTTTGAAATTATTAAAGATCTGCTCAAACCGAGGCGAATCCCGCGCGGGACGCGAATGCGATTCGTTCGCGCCGATTCCTTCAACTTACTTGTATAGGGAGTTCACAACTTGGGGCGAGAAAAGTCCCGTGACTTGCAGCGAAAATTAAGCGGGACGTCGGCGATTAATCTTGGAATGTCATTCGATACAGAATTATTTTTAGAAATAATGAACTGATGATGACTTAACCGGCCTAGTATGTGTTAGACCACGTACAGTGAAGGATTCCGAAGGCGGGTTACACAATATTCATTTAATCGGCATCAAAAATAAATATGTATTTCTCAGGGACACTGTGTAAAATAAAATAATTTGTGCAGTCGTTGAGGTAAACTAAAATAACTCAATTTTCAAAAGCTACATATCTTATTCTGATTTTCATTGAGTCCTTTTTAAGGTCTACTTTCTCTAACTCACATTTTTTCTACTGCATAGTTGAAAAGTTATAAGGGGGGTCTATGAATTTAGAAGCGTATATCTCGGCAACTATTGACTTACATTCAGTCAAGAAAGTATCGGAAATGGATGATTTGTTTATGGTTCCAAATTCAATTTTTTTTTTTTTTGTTGTTAGATTGGCACAACTGTTTTCCATTTTGGCGCGGAGTTTGAGTTGCATCTATTATTTAGATTTAATACAGTGCTGTTTTTAGTTATATCATTCTAGTGTGTATTGCGAATTTCATAATGGAAAAAACATCGAACAAAGAGTTTGTCTTAAATTTTGCATCACCAATGGAATTTCGTGTTCGGAGTCACTGAAAATGTTACAGAAGGCTTACGGTGAATTGACTTTATCAAAACCACGTGGTTATGAGCGGTACAAAGCGTTCAAAAGCAGTCGAGATGTGATGGAAGATTTGCCTCGCTCTGGTAGGCCATCAACGTCTGCAACTGAAGTTAACATCGCAAAAGTGATGACTGATAATGAAATAGTGACTGAAAATGCTCATTCAAGTTTGAGAGAGATAGCCGCCGAACTTTCTGTGTCTCACGAGTCGATCCGTACCATTTTAAATAATCACTTAGGTATGAAACATGTTGCCGCTCGGCTAGTCCCAAAAGACCTGAATTTTCTTTAAAACACAATCGCAATGTGTAGACTTAGACGATATTTGTAAAGTATTCATTGAGCTGCTACACAATGATGAAGTGAAAATCAAAAAATAGTAAAACTAGCGGTGGAACTTCATACATATAACAGAGGGATACAAAATCTAGTACATACGAGGGCTGCTATTTATGTATCCGGAACTCGCCAGTTAGAGAACAATATTAAAAAAGTAATTATAACATTTAAAAATGGAACTCTTTGGCTGAAGAATACAATTTGTTTCATGTAGCTGTCATTTGTTTATCCTTTGTGGCGTCATTTTGAAAATTGCGAGTCTTTATCACCATGGATTTAAGTCGTGAAAATTTTCGTGCTATGATTTATTACTATTTTCGGCGAGGGCTAACTCAAAAACAGTGCATCGATCAACTCACTTCGAGTTTTGGGGACGAAGCACCACCGAAAACTACTGTGTATCACTGGTTTAGTGAGTTTAATCGTGGGCGGTCTGTGCTCACGGACGAAGTTAAAAAAGGTCGCCCTAAATCGGTTGTTGTATCTCAAAATATTGATTCTATGCGGAAACTAATAATGCAAGATCGTCATGTTACATATCGCGAGACAGAGGCGTCTCTGGGCATAAGTATGACGAGTATATATAAAATATTATACGAACATTTAGCTGTAAAAAAAATTTGTTCACGTTGGATTCCGCACAACTTGAGAATTGACCAAAAACGGGCTCGTGTCGATTGGTGTGAAAAAATGTTACAAAAGTACAATCAGGCTGCGTCAAAAGCTGTCTATAATATCTACACAGGTGATGAATCTTGGATATATGCGTATGATCCTGAAAGTAAACAACAATCAACGGTTTGGGTGTTCCAAGATGAGCCGAACCCAACAAAAGTCAGTCGTTCAAAAAGCACTTTGAAGCAAATGGTCGCTTGTGTTTTTAGTATAAATGGACATGTAGCCACAGTGCCACTAGAGGATCGTAAAACGGTTAATTCTGAATGGTACACGACCATTTGTTTCCCAGAAGTCTTTGAAGAAATAAGAAAGAACAACTGACAACGCAGAATCCTTCTTCATCATAACAATGCTAGCTGCCAAACATCGGCCGAAACAACTCGATATTTGGAAGATCAAAAGATCGAATTAACGAGTCATCCGCCGTACAGCCCCGACTTGGCCTCCAACGACTTCTATTTATTCCCAACCGTGAAGAATAAATTACGTGGTCAACGTTTTTCGAGCCGTGAAGAGGCTGTTGATGCGTTCAAAATGCACGTTTTGGAGATACGTCAATCCGAATGGAAAAAGTGCTACGAAAATTGGTTCCAACGCATGCAAAAGTGCATCAATCATCATGGTGAATATTTTGAAGAGCAATAAAACTATAATAAATGCTATATGTTTGTTTCACTTTGTTATTCCGGATACATAAATAGCAGTCCTCGTATAAGCGCGTGGGGTAACTTTACAAAGGTTTCAAAGAGACTTTTTTATATACTACTCTGTCAAGAAAGTACCGGAAAAAGACCAATAATACACGAATGTTAGTTATTCATCCAAATTTATGTTATCACCTTTAAAATATGCTCCTCCAGAAACGATAAACTTACGCCAACGAATAATCCAATCATCAAAACATTTTTTAAACGCTTTTTCCGGAATTGAGTTCAGTGCTCGCCGCGAATTCTCCTTTAAATGTCTTCTACCGAATGAAAACGGGTGCCACGAAGTGGTAATTTGAGTTTAGGAAAAAGAAAGAAGTCGGCTGGAGCCATATCTGGTGAATCGTGCTCGATGGTATTTGTTGAGTTTTTGGTCAAAAATTCGTTCACAATGATGGCCTTGTGCGAAGGCGCATTATCGTGGTGCAAAATCCAAGAATTTTATTTCCACAAATTTGGCATTTTTCGTCGAATTTGCTCTTAAACGCCGCATAACGCCTAAATAATATTCTTAATTTACCTTTGACCTTCCGGCAAGAATTCCGAGTGCACAACACCGCGATAGTTAAAGAAAACAGTCAACATGACTTTGACTTTTGATCGACTATGGCGTGGTTTTTTCGGTTTCGGTTCAGTTGGAAAGCGCCACTCCGAAGCTTGTTGACTAGTTTGCATGTCAAACTCGTAAACCCACGTCTCGTCACCAGTAACAATGAGTTTCATGAATATTGGGTCGGAATTGACTCGTTCTAGCATATACTCAGCGACTCTAACGAAGACGAAGTCTACACATACTATGTATATTGTAATAGTCTCCGAAAAAATGGCAGTGACATACGGACTGCCAGACCTGGCATTGGACGAAATTATAAGGGCTCCGTTTTTTTCAATTTGGCTACGGAACCCTAAAATAACGATATTTTCTGTGAAACCACTACATATTATACATAATATAAGAAATAAATGATTAAGTCTGCTCACGATTCAACATCAAATCGCCATAGAAAAAGTTGTTTTCTGTTAAGATTTTTTTTATAGTAGGAAATGGAAAACTTTACATGTCGTACTTTGAATGTTGACAGTCTTTCTACTATCGCTAACAACATCATGACTTTCTCATTTTCAAAAGACATGTCTTTTCATTGAAGAACTAAAAAAAATTACTCGCGGGAATTCGCGTCAATGTGGACGGCTAAGCGGGCGAGCGATTCTTACGAACTGTCATCCCGCGACCCGTGTGGGATTCGCCTCAGTTTGAGTACAGCTTAAGTATACGAGGGAAAATATAGATCTGTTTTAAAAGAAAGGCGATATTAATGATATGGAAATCCGACGTCGTGATGTAACCGCTAAGTAAATAAAATAAAAACAGAATACGACAACATGATACAGTGGAAAATTTAGCGGTTCCCCGCGGTAGCGGTAGCGACGACGCTTGGAAACGACGATACTCTACTACTTATATTGGGTCCTTACATATGAAATTAGCGTTTTGTCGTACTGACCACTTTGATCTGAAATATGTCCTCTTTGGTTAAGAATTCCAAATTCAAATTTATAAACTCATTTAGCTGGTACATTTGAGTTTTGAAAACAGTCATTCATTTGTTTTTTTCCTCATTATTTTTTTCTTTGGCGTCGCTTATTACCGCACAATGGAAAACATGAAATATCGGTATATTTACGAGTACGAGTTCTACCGTGGCACCAGTGCTGCAGAAACAGCTCGAAGGATTAATGATGTGTACGGCGCTGGTGTCGCAAAAGAAAGCACGGTACATTTTTGGTTTCAACGTTTTCGTTCTGGAAATTTCGATCTTCAAAACCAACCCCGTGGACGGCCGGAGACCAAAGTGGAAAATGAAGAATTAAAGGCTATTGTGGAAGCGGATCCATCACAAAGCACTTCAGAGATAGCTGCAGGCTTCGGGGTAAGTGACAAAACTGTATTAATCCACTTGAAGCAAATCGGGAAAGTAAAAAAACTTGAACGATGGGTACCTCATGAATTGAATGAATCGAACTTGCGAACACGCGTCGACTGCTGTGTTACTTTGCTCAACCGACACAATAAAGAATGGATTTTAAATCGAATCATTACTTGTGATGAAAAGTGGATACTGTACGATAATCGGAAGCGCTCGTCGCAATGGTTGAACCCTGGAGACCCAGCCAAATCCTGCCCTAAACGAAAATTGACTCAGAAAAAGTTACTTGTGAGTGTTTGGTGGACTAGCGCCGGTGTCGTTCTCTACAGCTTTCTAAAATCTGGCCAAACGATTACGGCAGATATCTATTGTCTGCAACTGCAAACCATGAAGGAAGAACCAGCTGCTAAACAACCAAGATTGGTCAATCGCTCTAGGCCACTGCTGCTTCACGACAACGCAAGACCACACACTGCCCAACAAACAACCACTAAGTTAGATGAGCTACAATTGGAATGTCTGCGACATCCACCGTACTCCCCGCACCTTGCTCCAACAGATTACCATATTTTCCGGAATTTGGACAACTTCTTACAAGGAAAAAAATTCAACTCCGATGCGGCAGTCCAAACCGCCTTCAAAGAGTTTATTGATTCTCGCCCCCATGGTTTTTTTTAGTAAAGGGATCAATGAACTACCTATGAGATGGCAAAAGTGAATAGATAACAACGGTGCATACTTTGATTAATTAAATATATTTTACAAAAAAAAATTGACTTTATATTCCTCCCGTACAAAACGTCAATTTCATATGTAAGGACCCAATATTATAACTTATCATAAACTTAAAGGGCCAATAGGTACATATTATTTTCTTTTTAGAGATTTTTATTCAAATAGTCTCACATGAAATCGCTAACTACTGACAAATTAATTAGTTACTAGCGTCTACTGTGATGTATGTAATCGATTTAAACAAATTAGTTACACATTTTTTTAAATATCGTCAGAACTGTACATTACTTTAAAACATTACACACACTAGAAACATTTTACATTTATAGAAACTTTATTTAAAGATCGTGAGTAAGAGGCACTAAGTCTTCTAAAAGTGGGACCACTTGTAACTGACCCTGAAGTATATGTAGAACCTAAGTAGATGGCGATTTGTTTTTTAAATTTAATCATTACTTTTCACCGTTTTATAGTAGGTACCAGAAAATATAAGGTAATTAAGTTGATAAAAGCGATAATTTCTTTTAGAATTTTTTTCTTTAAATTGGCTTCTTGTAATTAATCTTTGTTTTAAATTTTTTAGTAATTATAACCTCGTATTTCACTTTAAATAAATTAATTAATATTTTTTTTAGCGAGCTTTCCCGTTTCATTTTCTTTTTATGCTATATTACATATATATGAGAAATCACTGTAAATTATATACCATTTCAATCTCTATGCAATACTGCATATTATGTGTACCAAATTTCATCACGATATGGTAAAAATTCATGAAGTTGCAGATTTTTGATCTGAAACTAACCTCCATTTTCCATAGTGCGGCGGCGTCTATAATGTTCAAAATAATGTCCTTGACTTTATGTTAAATTTTTCAAAAAGCAACCTTTTTTTGGTAACGTAGGAGATATCTGAACACCGGTACTCGGTTCAGTTAGGTTATGTGGACCCTAAAACTCCTGCAGTGGTTGTCGTCGAAGGGGCTCCGAGATTTCTTACGGTAAACACTAGAGTCCTTATCACGTTGTGCGTGCGTCATCCATATCGCTTCTGAGGCGGGCAGTTACAGAGCTTCCCCTGCACACCACCTAGCTTATGTCGCGCGCGTAATTGACACGAAACTTATCCAGCGAATACCTCATATTATGCTGAAATTGTTCAAGTGATGACTCTGGTTCTGTGAGAGAACATATGAATATACGTACATGCATACATATAAGATCATAACCTCCCTCTTTCATTCGACGTAGTGAGTATAATAAAAAACGTAGTCACTATCAGTTAACAAACTGACGCATGGCGCGGAAGCGATTGTTTCGCCGTAGACAGTTATCAATATAATATGTGTTGTCACGTACAAAACCAAGTAATTGTGTTCAACAGATCCAGCGACTGCAATCTGTACACACACTGTGCGCTCCGACCATATATTATACATTTTACTTAAGTAGCCTCGCAATGTGTACTAACAACATCACACATTGCTTTCCAACTAAGCGTACAATAAGATTGGTGTCAAACGAATTCGACAACAGTATTCCAGTGATATGATTTAAACTCGAGGCTACTTAAACCACTTTGGTTTGGAGAGCTCCTCAAGTCGCATTTGAGCCCTATGTGTTATATGTTATTGTACTTACCATATATATTTTTAAAGTGGCTTTCTGAAGCTCTTAAATTTCATTTATTTAACAATTTATTGCCTACAACAACATATAAAGAGAGATAGATGCGTACAGAAAAAAAGCAAAAGGTACCGCTTATTTGTATAAGAAATTTCTTCCAACAGATCCGCGAGAGAGACATTTTATAAAAAAGAAAGAAAGGTAGACGCTGTGTGTAATACAATATTATTATACTAAATGTAAAAAATAATGAATATAAAATACAATAATAAAAAAACGTACAATCAATATATCAATACACGTAAATATATAAATTTTACATATATAAATATATGTATGTATATATACATACATTCAATAACGATATATATTATATACATGATAATTATACTCAAGTGAAAATGTTTGTTTTGAACTAACTCTTCATATAATGCTCTTTAACTGCTCGCTAAAAGCCTACTAGGGATCAACTCTTCCGAACACTGGGAGAAAGATCATTTTATAGTTTAACGGCAAGTACAGTGAAGGAATGAGAATAAAAGTTTGTGGAATGGCAATTTACAAAATAAATAGTAGCACCATCATAAGTAATTTGGGGTAGAGAGGAGTAATCAATTAAATTGTACATATACCTACTGCCAATTATAATGGCTTGAGGCTTATTGAGATTAACCAAAATCCCATGAGACGCAGCCCACGTTTTCACACGTTCGAGATCCCTATTAATCTCAGCAACAGTCATATCCACATCTGCTACAGAGAAATGTCGATATAACTGCAAGTCGTCTGCATAGAGATGGAAGTTACAAGATAAAACGTTAGTTATAATATTAATAAATAAGAAAATAAAAGAGGAGAAAGCACACCACCCTGAGGTACGCCTGCAGCAAGCTCGCACCAATCTGAAGTAGAATCATCCGAACGAACACACTGCGAGCGACCACGAGGATAGGATTCAAACCAGGAAATGTGATGTGCTGATGACGAACAATCTATATCTTCCTTAGTCTTCTCGGACTGAACAACGTCAATGCCGTACTGGTGTCCCCTAAGTGTTAACTGCTTGTTGATGAGTTGGACTTTCAGAGTTTATAGAAGATGGAGTTTATCATGATGTGATGATAATTTTTTTAGTCCTTGATTGTACCTACTAATGACGCCTAACTTAATTTTCCGTAAAACAACCCATCCAAAGTCACACGCGTATCTGAGACTATAATTGATTGAGTATTGGTTGCTGTTAGGGAATGGGATATATATAATCGGCTATAGAATTAGTAATATTATCTACAAATCTTAGTATTTCAAATTGACGGTTTTCTCTATGAATTTGCTACTTTTGATATAAATTATTTCTTTAAAATTAATGGTCTTTACTACAAAAAAATGGTTAATTAACCGTTTTCACAATAAAATTTTGTTTACAACTTCAATCACTGAAACTTTAATTTGGTGTATTGGTGATAATGAATGCTTGGGAGGAAATCGTGAGTACAAATGAAGGCTAAGGTTTAGATTGTTTCCATTTGGGTAAAATTTTACAAATTTTTTTGTAACTATACAAACACGACGATATATTTATAACACATTTTTTGATTAGGTTATGTCCTTTTACCACAATGCGCGAGCCGAGCGAGCGAAGCGAGCGTGCCGCTGTAGCTTCGAAACCCGCTTTTTAGCAGTTTTGAAACAGGAGTCTGCAGTCTAAAGAGATAGTTGAAGTCGAAAAATGTTATCTCGAAACATCTCTATAATCTATATAATAATATAATCTATATAATGGAATATCTAGATGTAGAAATGTTATATATACTAGTAGGTGTATTTCTGAGTTATTTTCAAGAGCAGTATTGAAACAGGCGTCCGTACTCTAAAGAGATAGTTGAAGTCGAGGATTTTAATCACGTAACATCTCTATAATCCTCCATCTCTTTTATCTTTTGCTGTTGGTATATCTATATAATAGCAATCTTATATAAAGTAATACGTGTATTTCGGAGTTATTTCCAGTAGCAGTATTGAAATAGAAGTCCGCACTCTAAGGAGATAGTTGAAGTCGAGAACTTAAATTTTGAAACATCTTTATATCCTTCTACCACTTTTCATCTTTTGCTTTTGGTACATATAGCAATCTTATATATATACTAGCTGTACCCGCGACTTTGTCTGCGCGGAAAAAATTTTCGTGGCTTTCGTGGCTTCGGATTAGCTTAAATTATATGTAAATGTGCATAGTATGTTCAAACACAAAAATAGTCTACGTTTAAACTTACGTCTGTCTCCAGGAACTGTATCACTGTACCAAACATCATAATTGGTTCGGCGGTTCAGCATTTCCCATTCAGTTTTATTCCATTTTTCACCCCTTAGGGATAGTTTTTTGATAAAAAGGTAGCCTATGTCCAGTTCCAGGTGTCAAAAAACTATATCCATGCTACATCATAGTCAGTTCAGCGGTTTAGCATTTCTCGTACAGAGTTTCGTCCCCCTCCATCCCGTCCCCCTTTTCACACTCTTGATAAAAAAGTAGCCTATGTATTTTTGATAAAAAAAAGTCTTACCACCTCACCAAATTTTATCATTACCAAGATTTAACGTTTCCCATACAAAGTTTCATCCCACTTTTCACCCCCTTAAGGGTAGGTTTTAAAAAAAAAATTACCTATGTCCGTTCTCTGATGTCAAATTATCTCAGTGCTAAATTTCATTATAATCGGTTCAGGGGTTTACCATTTCCCATACAAAGTTTCATCCCCCTTTTCACCCCTTTAGGGTTAGATTTTCTAAAAAATAAGTACCCTATCATGAGCGCAATCACGTGTTCTTACTACGTGCCGATTGTCATTAAGATCAGTCAAACCGTTCTTTAGTTATAAAAGGACATACAGACAGACAGACAGACAAAAATTTTAAAAATGGTAGAATCGAAATCAGTAGGTAATGAAACGACTATCAATCGCAAAATTTGACAAAAAATCTGAAATTACAGACAGACGCAAAAGATTTATATAGTAGTATATAGACTAGTTGGTGTATTTCCGAGTTATTTCCAGAAGTTAGGAAGAGACGTCGCGTAATTGCTCCAACTTCATTCACTGCGCCGGATGCGTCGGCATTGTCAAAACGACAGCTGGTCAAGTTTATTTGTATAGTTTATAGAAAATATTATTTTTCATAGCACAATATATTATTTTAAATAATTGCTTATATGCGATATTTTTAAATAAATATGTTCTCATGTACATGGTTCAAGAAAAACGAAATTCGAAAAAAAGCAAACATCATTTTTTACTGTCTAATCTCATTAGGTATCAATCATTTTTTTTTTAATGTCTGTTCTGTGGCATTAATTACTAATATTCTATGAATTAGTCACGGATTCGCTTAAACTGTAGTAAGAAATTGAAATAGACCAATCACAATGACTTAGACAGCTATGTGATTTGTTAGTTTGAAATGCAATTAAGTTTTACATTGCATAGCGACGCAGTGCAATGTATATTTGTCTTACTTTGTAACGTTGTAACTGGGACAATATTTTACTTGGATTAGTACTAAAGTAACCTATCCACCTCTTTTGTATTATATATATCATTGCATACGTTGCTAAAATTATAACGCTCCTTTATGCTTCGTCGTAGTCAGCTAGAAAAGGCAATTTTACAGCAGAACAATTTGGAAGTTTGATATCACAGTGCTTTGGCCGTAAAATATTATTTTGAGGGAAACAATGATACATTTTAAAATAATACGTATGTCAGAAAAAATAATAAATATTTATATTCATTCCAAGGAAATTCCAGTAATCAGACTCGGTTTGCTACCAGCACCGAATCAAAGAATAACACACCGAATGTGTATATATAATATATATACCTATCAGTAATTCGTGTAAACTTACAACAGTAAAAACGTGTTAACTGAAATTGGCACGCTAGCCTCGTTGTGACATTTTTGAAGAACGAACTTTGATTACTGCCTAATCTTACTCAAAAAATATCTCAAAAATGTCATTTTTTTATATGTATCGACTTTATTGACCTTTTCGCAGATGAGCAATTTGTTTGTAGATCAGATATCTCGACATCCTACGAATAAATCTTTAATATTTTCCTGAGTACTGTATCACGTGGTGGCATGCGACTGTGATGTTTGAACTCATCATTATTCGTATTCAGTTTAACGACGGTGCTCATTGAAGAATTGCAGTAAACAATGAGCGTCTGTGTTTCGGCGGCACTCTTCGAACAATGTGTCGGTGTAGGAACTTACACACATGTAAGCACGCAACAGATTGGTAATGCTGACGAGGTTTGCTTATCATCTGACGGTTCGCCGCCCTCCAGTGAATATATTTTCCTGTTTATTACATTTCATAATGAAGTAGATTTCATTTGCGATTGAGCTTATACTTGAGATAGCGAACAAGTGCCTATCTAAAGACAAGGTTCTCTACAAATTACATATTTAACAAGTCTAAAGACTAAAGAGCCTTAAGACTAGGTACTTATTAGTTTATATTATAAATTATATTGTATTATTATTTATTATCAATTTTTCTATATTACAAAAAAAGAACGCTCGTTTCTTCAGGGAGTAAATAATCTACATCCGATTCTGAGAAATCTCAAATAAATTAATATTAGGACAAATTATAGAAATAGGTGTATAAATAAGCGGATAATTAATAATTGTTATACGTAGTTAGATATCCTGTCCCATATACGAGTATGAGTTATTGGTGGCTATTGGTACTCAGCCGATTCTGAGAAAGCTAACTGTTAGGTAATTCAAACAGGCAATTTTTAATTTTGCGTTCAAAAATTAGAAAAATGTAACGGAAACAGTTGGGTGTCCATCTGTCTCTATTTGTCACAGCCGTTTTTTCGGAGCCTGTTTAACCTTTATTGAACGTAACTGCAGCTGTGTATGTGACTGTTTGTGATTATTTAGAATTAGCTTCTCGGGAATTTATAATTTATACACAAAGTAGAAAATGCACTTTTGTTTATTTGTACGCATGTGGTTAGTTTGAGTTCATATACCTACTTCTCATCAAAAAAATCGAAACACCCTTGAAGTTTGGTTTTGAATGAGTCTTATGAATTTTTTACGCTAAAACAAAACAAAGAAATATTATATATTACATTATATTCTATTATATTATATTATTATAAGGTATGGTTTTACCCTTTGAGAAGAATTTGTAAAAAGTTAGAAACAAAGACGTAAGACAAAATAATGTTTAAAAAAGTTTATTCCTCATGGAACGGATGAGTCACAATCTTGTGTTGTCGGATGTTATCTATTCTTCTCGTATAGCTGTTTTAAGCTGGCCAAGCGTCTCCGAAGCATGATCTCTCGCTCTGTCTCTTCAACTGATCCCATAGGTGTTCTATGGGATACATATCTGGGCTTTTTGCTGGCCAGCCCATAACCGTAATACCGACTTCGTTCAGGTATTCATTTACGATGCCTGCGGTATGAACCCTGGCATTTTCCTGCATAAAAATGAACTCTTCGCCAATAAAATATGCGTAAGGTACCGCATGAGGCTCCAGACACTCTTCGATGTAACGTGACCCAATTAATGATGGTAAGCGAGGTCCAGATACAAAAGCAAGTTCGGTTTTTCCATCGGCGCTTATGCCTCCCCAAACCGTCCATGAACCGCCATCGTAACTGACTCTTTCTTCAATTCAGCACTGCAAAACGCTCTCCCTCTCTTCGATATACCTTTTTTCTTCCGTCGTTATCATACAGCATGATCTTACATTAGTCAGAAAAGAGAACTTTGCTCCATTGAAGGTATGACCAATTTAAGTGCTCACGTGCAAAGTTAAGGCGCGCTCTTCAGTGGTCTACCGTCAATTTTGAGCCATCAGCTGGTTTATGAGGTCTCAGGCCACGCTCCGCCAATCTTCTTCTAATGGTAGAATCGCGCACAGTCAATCCTCGAATCTCACGGAGACGCTGCTACAGTTAAATCGTGTTTAATGGACGATTTCCTAGAGAAACTGGCAGAATAAACCGGTCATCTCGTTCAGACATGACTCGATGTCTACCAGATCCTGATGGGGAGTAAACATACTAGTCTCCCGATAACGCTGATACACTATTAACAGCAGAAAGGCTAAGATGCAATTGTGCAGCCACAACACGTTGACTAAGCCCTGAATTCAGCAACGCCACGACTTGGGCTGCTTCCTTGGGCGAGGTATTTGTTAGGACAATAATCTCCTTGGTAGGATGTTACAAAGCTTTGTTAACAATCACTATTAAAAAAACGATATTTTTGGCAAAAAAAAAGTGATTAAATGCAGAAGTTCCAACGGAATACACATTGAAAACAATGTCCACATTGAGCTCCACATTCATTTATTAGATGAAAATTTAAATTCAAATTTGGAATTGTGGTACACCATTGTGTAAACTAAACTGCCAGCTATTTATTGGATTATTTTTTTAATAATATCAAACCTCTTTTTTTATTTAAATGCCGCCTGAATGGCACTTGCAGCAGTGTTTCGATTTTTTTGATGAGAAGTTTATAGTAACGTAATTTATTAAAGTGGAAAAAATAATACTAATAAAAAGATCTACTAATGTTACAAAGAGGTAAACTTTGTTTATATGAAATGGATAAATTCAAAAACTACTCAACCGATTTTAAAAATTCTTTCACCTATGGAAAGCTACATAATCAGCGTATAACATGGGCTCTATTTTTTTTCCAAAAAAAATTCTACTAGGGGTGGCCCAGAAATAGAAGTGAACTTCGAAAACGTAGTTAACGTCGCAGTGAATACCATACCACCGTATTTTTTATACAAACCAACTATAGCAAATATTTAATATAACGTCATAACTATTTTAAACAATAAAAAAAATAAAATATAAAATTGTTCTTAAAATTATTTAGACATAAATATGTAACCTAATTTTGTCTCAAAAACTGGCTAGTGTTTTAGTTACTGTGGTATAAACCAGAATAATTACCACTGATTTATGAAATAAGATTATGTTGATTTTACTGCGGTAAATGTCAAAAGCACTCGCATACCTAGGCGAAAATGTGTGAGGAGAATGATGAGATTTGAGGAAGCGAAAGAGGTGTGTAAGGACCGCGACTCCTGGCGCTCCGTCCTCTCTGACTACCCCGTTGGGGATACAGCGTGAAGTTATGTTATGTTATGTTACTGCGGTAAAGTAAAAAATACCATGGTACGACTTCTTTAAGATAGGGTCCTGGGGGCTTACCAGCATCTCGTAGCATTATTTTAATATTACTTGACTTGTCTTACGGCGTAGTTAAGGTAGGTTGGACGACTGAACATCACAATTCTTACGTATTTCATTCGCCTATGATTATGACGAATGATAAAACTAATCACTAAGCTGCTGTCAAAATTTGGAGTTTTTTAAATCAAGTAAAATTAAAATAATAATGCTATAAGAGAGGGTGCTAAGCCCCCTTGTAATATAAAAATACCACTGCCTCTATTTGCAATATTTGTTTATATTTGGGATTGCGGCGTCTATACATACTTATAAACAAGGTGTAGCGAAATGCCACCTCTAACTTTTTTATATTATACTTTATTTAAATATAAATAAATAGTCGCAATACATTACTTTTTAATTGTCATACTTATTGATTTATATTACTGTAAATAATTAATTAAAGATTAAAAAACAGTTCATAAATTTCGCTTAAAATTAAAATAACAAGTAGTTAATAAAATGTATCTTTCTGTGAATGTTACATAAATATTCCAACGTATGTATATCCTTCAAAAGAATACGCGCATCTCGGTTCTCGGCTTACGCTTATGCGGCAAGAACGGCGGAGGCGGGCGCTTCCCCGTCCGCCGACCGGTTCCCACGCGCGACGTTCGCTTTCTTTCCGACCGACAAACGATCACCGGCCACTGTGATCTTGTTACACTGCACTGTTTACATCTCAAGTATTTACGAGCTTTCCTTGGATTTAAATCAACTACTATAAATAGTATTAATCCTTTGGTGGATTCCTAAATTAATGATATTTAGACATTCTAATTTAAAAATCAGTCACGTGCCGAATGCATTAACTCATAAGTCATTTTATGAATAATGTACAGAGTTTCTGTACAATATATATGAATTGATTAGTATCAAAACTTTTGAAAATCTGTAAGCCCTGTAGATTTCATTCTAATTTTCATTTAACATTTAGGTAACGCTGAACTATAAGCCTTGAAGGTAGTTTTAGAGATACTGAGTTTTGGGGGGGATCATAATTTGTCTCTCTAATTCTCCTGTGAATATTTTAAAATGTTAGCACATGCAAAATATGTGGGTTAACAAGATTTATCACTATGCCAAATTTCAAGCGTGCTTGTCATAGTTTTTTTGAAAATCTACAGGAACAGGCGAACGGACGCTATAATGGTTGCGGAAGAGGGGTGGGTATTTAATCCAAGAAAGCACTTGCGTTCGATGTTTTATGAATTAATATTAATTTATATGTCGAAGTTATACCTATGTCGCAAGTAATATGTTGCTATTTCCAATTTTACATGGAGATATACCTCTCCATACTGAAAATCTTAGAAAAAAAAAACCATTGAGTATTGCTCTACTGTTATTGAATTTAATATGTGTCGTGTACAAAATACAATATTGACTATCAATATCATACTTTGTTATCTATACAGGTAGAGATAAAGAGGTATACATAGATAAAAGAACTCGTAGAAATAATTATACATCGGTCAAACCCTTGATTCTTCTAGTGAGAAAGTACAGATGTTTTTCCACAAAAGCCCCGTTTGCGGAAATTACAAACCGATCGCTCGATTACAATTGAATAGGGTATCGTAATATCGCATTCATCTACATTAAGTACACGCGTAATCTGAGATTGAATGGCAAATGTACAGTCAGTGTCGGCAACATTGGCTGTAGGAAATTCGGAATAAAATATGCAACACCCAAGAGAACCTTTTACAAAGATCTATCTAAAATCCACAAAGTAAAATACGGAAACCTTAAGTCCTTTCCGTCACATAAATAAATAAGTATATTGTTCATACAAGACTTAGAATCATATAGATATATGGTACATATTGACTTGTATCATAAATCATAATAAACGGAAACAATCTAGTACACTGATTCAAATCTATTATGAAGCGAACTAGACCTTCAAAAATCAAATCATAGTTTAATCTTTACTGTAGTTTAGTAAGAGAAACAATGAAGTGACGTCTTCACATATAAGGTACTCCTTTACGGCAATGTGTATGTTGTGCGTTTGTGCCTTAGTTGTTTTTCTTTTACTAATGGCCATCTCCTGCCGAAGTCAGATCAATTTATTGCAGTGAACGCAGTTGCGTGGTATTTTCGAACGTGAAGTATCCGCACTGATGACAACAGACAAGGAACTCATTTTTTTTTTTCAAAATCATTTTATGAAATACTAGTGACCCGCCCCGGCTTCGCACGGGTAGAATCCGTTCATCTGGATAGAGTCCGTCCGGCCGTTCTATCCAACCGATTTGCTTCTTTTTTTTTAATGAAAGGTATTGATGCACAGATTTGTCATCAAGCATTGGAAATCGCCTGACTTGAACTTTCACCCTTCTCAATTTATTCTTAAACGCGATTTCCTCCTGTACATTTCTTATGTTTTCATAGCTCTCGTTCTCTATATACATATCTCCGGTTCTAATTGAGGTACGTGGTTCGTTCTAGTCTAAGAACACTCGCTGGAACGAGTTATTTCGTTTGAGCTTTTGCCCACTTAAATTGGTTTATTTGGAGGGAAGTTCACACCTAGGTGGTGTGAACATTCAACTTGACTTTCAATTTTTATATTCAACTTAGGGTAGGTTACAATTACACATCATATAAAAGTGTTATTTGTGAATTATATTATCAACACAATGCTGCGGAGCAGAACGTGTCCTCTAGTTTTTTTGAAAATAGAATACAGCCCATGTTATTCGCTGATAATGTAGCTTTCTATAGATGAAAGAATTTTTGAAATCGCTTCAGTAGTTTTTGAGTTTATCCATTACATACAAGCAAATAAGTTTGCCTCTATACATACATCTTCACGCTGTGTCTCTAACGGGGTAGTCAGCGAGCGCCAAGCCTCTACATACCTATTTATAATGTTAGTATAGAAGTATAGTTAGTATAGATACAAATACAATATTCAGAAAAACAGTGAACGCATGCGCAGATTATTTTCAAACTATACTTTTGTCTCTTGTAGTTGTTAAATTGCATAGTACGATTTTTCAGTCAATGTACGTCTTGTAACAACTTTGTGCCATGCAAGATACTCATATCTGTACGTTTTTCCACTTGAGGTTGCTACCGCCGTGAAAGTTATTAGATAACTTCAGGTCTGATTACGATATCATGTTTCTTAGCGATCCGCAGTCGAACAATAATCCCAAAGTATACGCCAAGCCAGCCGCCGCGCCGGCGGGCGGGGCGACACGGGACCTGGGGGCGAGGGGGTGGCACGGCGGACCTCTTGCTTTGATCTCTGCGCCATCGCGAGCTCTTAATACAATAAACCCTTCACGGCTCCTTCGCTGGCTGCCTAAGCTTTAAGTACGCACGTCCCACGAAGCCCTCCGTCGCCACAACGTCGTTCCTATACATCCTACTTCAATCCGAGCTGTCTGCATAGAGGCCCGTCTAACTTGTTATTATGTAGGTACTTTATAATACCGACATAAATATAACATAATATCCACATACATACATACATACGTAGGGCTGCCATATTTGGTTAGGATCTCATCGGGACGCCCTGGAATAGGAAGTAAAAAAATACAAAGAAAATACAAAAAAGATTTCTTATTACATAATTAGCTTTCCACCCTTGAAGTAAATAAGAATATGATGTTATACAAATCGAAGACAAAATAAATACTTTGGGGATGGTAAAAAGCGCATTGAAATCCACTTTGAAGTTTAGAAGTCATGAGAGAATACTCAGACAAACGCGGATTACGACTTTATTGTACTAGTTAGAAATATACATTAATAGTTCATAGTTATAATGAACTATCGTTTTTTGTACCAGTGCTCGATCTGAGCTTTGCATGTCAATCTCTGAGATGTATGCCTGCGACATACATCTCAAAGATTGACACGACTGCGTTTCGGATTCAATTTTCAGTCAGATCATTTTTTCTATTTTGTCTCTAAATCTGTGTCAGTGGAAACTCCTCCAGTTTATTGTGTGGCACCCAAAGCACTTAGTTTTGAGTTTTTGGGTCTTCCAGTTGATGTAATTGTCTGCAATCACTGCGTTATAAAAATCTAACTATCATAGATGCTTTGAAAATAAGTGAAATATCTACTGTAAAAAATATGTTATTAGTATTAGCACAGAATAATAGCGTAAAGTATTAGTATCGCAGATACTACATATAAATTCGTATAATTACGTTAGTTTCGCTAGTTGCGTAACTGGTGTTGTCTACGAAATGTCAATAAAAATGAGAGAACTCTCCCGCGGAGCACCGCTCCCGCACCCGATGGCCATTTACAAAAAATTGCTTATTTTAGGATTTTTATCACTCAGAATAAGAAGGTCGTTTACTCATTTCTCTATTATGCATTAGCCATGTTATTGCTTCCTTATCGGGTTATGAAGTCTACATCTTTTCAAAAGGAAAATACAGTCGAGTAATGTTATACAATTGTAATGTTTCGTTATTTTATGGCAGTGTATTTTAGCAGTTAATTGAACTGATTACAACATGATCAAGCTCAGAATTCCTACACAGCCACTAAGAAATGCAGTCTTCTGTCTTTTATTTAAACAAAAAGTACTTACATTTCACTAAAGAAACAAATATGCAAATGTAAAATTGAAGTGTCTGTCTGTGATTCAGAAGTACTTTCTTGAGCTCATATTGTTATTTCCACATTAGCAAAACCCAAACATGCTTTGTTTTAATTTTTGACAATCTGTCTTTTTGTCTGTGCTAATCTCTGAAGCGGCTAACCGATTTTGACGGGACTTGCATTGGCAGAAAGAGGAATTTTCAAAAAATATTCTAGTCTGCTTTTTATCTCAGAGCAATACCAAATTTAACGCAGATGAAACCGTATAACATAGCTAGTATTTAATAACATACTACAAATAGGAGGCACGACGCCGTTTTAAAGGCGTAAGGATAAGGCGATATTATTCCATGCTTCGTTGAGAGGCGAAATACGTGTCGATCGAAAACTTTAAGTGGATTGTAACTGAAAAATGTGAATTAATTATTATTATTTATTGTCAACGACAAGTGTTTTTTTTCATCATGGCATGGCGCACAGATTAGTGGATTTGTCAATATCACGTATTAATAAGTAGAATCGACATAAAGCACGTTCGAAGTAAATTCGTTTTTTCTTCTTGTTGTAAAACTCCTCTAGTATTGTCATAGTAGGCTTTACTGAAGTTATATAGGACTTCTTGGAAAAACGCGAGAACTTCAGTTACACATGTTTTTTTCGACCTACTAAATTCTTTTCACTTATACAGAACTTTAAAACACAATATACTATCACATTTGTACTTTAAAACTCCCAAAAATGCAAAAAATACAAAATCTAAATAAAATGACAACCTTACTTCTGCCGTTCCCGCCAAAAAGTCACGATAAAAGTTAGTAGCGGTGTAGTGATAGATCTGTGTCTTGTTCTATAAATATAGAGTTGAGTGTGTAAAGTATGGGTGTGTGACACGTCAGCGAGTAGCGTTCCGTGTTGTTCCAGAGGCGCTGCTGCAGAGCCGGCCGCTGCCGCACATCCCCGACCTGCCCGACGGCGAGAGCGCCGCTGCGCCGCCCGCCGCGCCCATGCCGCTCGACACGGCCAACAGGTGAGCACGGACCGGACCATGGACCATGGACCATGGACAGCGGTCCATGGACCTATACACTGGCAGTGGCATTCGGTTTGTATGAAAACAATTTACGTCTAACCACCGTTGCGTTACTGCGTTCTGTTTCATAGTTTGATTTTTTCTTGTTTTTGCCACACCATCGAATACAACTATAAGCCATTACATAAATATTTAAATATCTGCCGGAATATACAAAGATGTACGAACACACAGGTCCAGTATTGGTTATGTACTGCTTAATGCGATCGTGAGTTGATATTTGTTAGTGTAAATAAACTGAGCAGTGGCGAATGAGATGGTCCGATATTTCGTCTCTATAGGTTGAGTGCTCCATGCCACGGACTGACTACATCAATGGTTTTTCGTTGTTCACGAATTAAATGCTTTTTTTATAGTTGTATGTAATGAAACCAAAGTTTCAACAACACTAACCTGTGAACAACGAAATGAACACCGTTGATTTTTTAATCATTATTGATTACTTCACATTACAAAACTTGTTTTTGACTAATTGACGAGCAAGTATAAACAGTTGCGTGTATTACCTATTTGGTTGCGTCTTTTTTTGACGCTAAAACGTCAGCTAGACACAACTATGCCACATCATACCACACCGCATACTTCAGCACTCTACATTTGGAAGAAGCCGCACCACTATTCAATAAAAAACACTCCTTCGATTGGCATTCATACGTGTGTCCGCCTACACTTATTACTTATATTCCAAAAGTAGGTATATTGTTATATTTGAAAATCTTTTAACCTGAAAAGGCGCCAAGACTATTTATTACACTATTATCATGTATTAACTTCCCTAACAATTTCGGACAATAAGAAATTTTTTTCTTTTGAATTGGGTCCAAAACACTTGTTTCATTTTTTGTTTCACATTCCTAGTTTTGGGCTACTAATTTCATTGTCATATTCTCTTTTAAATAAATAAAACCGAAAAGTTTAAAGTAAAACAATAATAATTACGTATTATAAATAAACCAAAATGGGTAGCCACAATGCGACGTTGGTCTCAACTTTATTGTACGGTAGTGAGGCCTGGATATGCTCGAAATCGAGTGAAATTTCCTTTAATGTTAATTTCATCATTTAGCACATACACATTTTAGAGCAAGGCAAAATAAAAATATTAAATCTGCCTCTCGAACTCAGAACACTTTTTGCTCCATTCGTGTTCCATGTCACGCTCTCATGCACTCATTCTGCCGGCACGTGTCCGATTTGTACTATGGATATACATCCATCAATACCGCAAGTGTTACTAATCCGGACACGTGCCTATCCCGAGCTACCTATCTCTATCTTACGCGAAAGATGCATAATATGCGTGTGTGTGGAGCAGGTGGACATCAAAGGAGAACCTGCTGGCACGACACGAGGACGACGACCCGCAGCTGTTCGTGGCGCTTTATGACTTCCAGGCGGGCGGCGAGAACCAACTATCGCTCAAGAAGGGTAACTCATCACACGAGGTTGTTTACTGTAAAATATACTTGTCACAGTTTTGCAAGAACGACATTATTTTCTTTGCTTTCTTAACAAGATTCCACAAGTGATCAGGAACACCCGTTATTAACTAATAAATTTTTAAATCTAACATAACAGATAGGCTGTTACCTAGTGCCGTAAGCCAGATCTGAGTTACTTCAGGAAATGTTGATTTGGCATAAATTTTATCAGTTTCTCCTAAGTTGATCCGCCCTCACCGAGTTCGCAACGGCTACAGAGGCCGTTCCATTAATTGATATGTTACATAATAAAATTGAAGTGATTCTGTGAATTTGAAGGAGAGGCTATTTAGGCTGTTGTAGTTATTTGCATTTGTTTGTTGGTCTGGGTTAATTTACAAAACAGCTGAATCAGTTTTGAAAAAATCAAAGAAAAATCAAAAACTCATTGGCAGTTAAAAGTCTTTTCGGAGAATAATCTGAGCTACTTTTTATCCCGGAACCGTGCAAAACTTGAAACCGCCAGACACGACTAGTTGTTAATATATTAAAAGAGACGTGTTCGTAAAGGCTTCTATTCTGGATTGGGAGACAAAGAAAAATATATTATAATATGCCGACTAATTGTCTTTTCGTGTTGGTTGTAAATATAACCGAGTATTAGGATTCGTTATAAAGAATTTGTGGAGACTATATGATAGCAACTTGTCTTTATCTATTTCCTATCTCGTTCTCTCCTTGCCATCTGTGAGACCGAGAACGTTTATCGATAGCGGTGACGTCGAATCGTTACGTTTCGATGCGTTATCCAGTTGATGGTGTGACGTTAGATGTGTGTCCGTGAGTGGTAGGCGGTAGGCGGTAGGCGGTGAGTGTGTTCGTGAGTGAGTAATGCGCGTGGCGTGGTGGTGTGCAGGCGAGCAGGTGCGCATCATGAGCTACAACAAGAGCGGCGAGTGGTGCGAGGCGCACACGGCGACGGGCGCGGTGGGCTGGGTGCCCTCCAACTACGTGACGCCGGTCAACTCGCTGGAGAAACACTCGTGGTACCACGGGCCCATCAGCCGCAACGCCGCGGAGTACCTGCTCTCGTCGGGCATCAACGGCAGCTTCCTGGTCGGTACTCCGCCGGCGCATCTCCATGCCGCTCTAGCTCTACTCTATGGCCGATTCTCAATCGAACTCAAAAGTAGGGACTAACGAGACACCACGTAGACGAATTATTCGTGTCTAAATTGAAATAAATTTTGAATTAGTAGAACAAATAAACAAATCCACTACGACATTTTAAATTTTATTACTTTCTGGAGCTAAGTCGATTCAATGTTTTAAAGCTTAACTAGAATTATATGATTGCCATTATGAGGGTACCACTTCTTCGTTTCATTCATATTTCATTTGACAACACTATAAATAAACCTCATATACATAATACTGCTATTATTAAGGTGGTTCGTTCGGTTCCCGAGCGCCTATTTTCTCAATAGATGGCGTCACTTACGCAAATTCGAGGTTTTTATTTTTTTATACAGTTATTTTTGCATTTCCACACACGAAAGTTATGTTTGCATACACTTTACACCTATACGCAACTATTCCGACAACTTTGTAAGTTATCCTGTAGACCTATTAGTCACATTTCATGATAAATAATTCAAATCACAAATTTGGTCTTTTTACCCACACATGTATACTGAGTTCAAGTGATTGTACTATTTAATAATTTCAGCTTGAAATTTTAAGTCAAATTAGCCCAGTGGTATATATTGATACTAGAGATTTGTAATTTTTAGTGTTCGAATCCCTACACACTTAACTTTTTTTTATTGTTATATCGTTACTATATTGTTAGGCAGTAAAATATTAGAAATTAGAATATGTAATTAATTTTATATAAAAAAACCTACGAATAAAAATTAAAAATATTTTTATTTTTCTTACAAAATAATAAGATAATATAATGTTTATTTTCTGTTACAATTTCTATTACAAAAATTAATGATGCCCTTTGCCCGTGTCAGTTGTTTAAACTGTGTTACGAGCTACAATGTTTATTACATTTTTTGGCCGGAACGGGTGTTAGCTTCACTACAATTCTAATCACTTCAATTAGCCATCTGTGACAATTTTGCAACATTTTAATAGCAAGAGTGGTGTTAAAGTGGATTGCTTAGGTATTGGTGAAGCTGTATATAAGTCTGACTTTAGTCTTTATGTAGTAGTTGTCAAACAGCGACAAGCGATCATGTACAGTATAATATTCAAATGGATAATTTAATTATACCCTCCGCCATGTACCGTTATGGAAGAAGTCTAGTGCAATCAGTAATAGTAAATTTTAAGCTGCATCCACAAACGGTCGTTGTTCAAATATAGTCATTAAATTAATAATTTAAAAAACCCCCGACTCAAAAAAAACCTCCAAAAAGTAAAAAAATAATATGTAGTACCTTATAGCCCTTTAAATTTGTGATAAGTTTCAATATAAAATGGTAGTAGTGTTAGCAACACCGACGAATAAACATAAAGGGGAACACTGGCGCCCTCTAGAAGCTCGCGACGGTGTCCGTGACGTCACAGGAAAAAACGACTCGGCTTGTTCCCCACCACCGCTCGAGATTATATATGTCAAAACTCGAGCGCTTCACGTCTCTCTATTGGTTTTACCTTCACGACTGCAGCACGAAGTGTTCAAATACAAATTAATGAGTTATTAATTGATATTAAATAATAGTATTAATCAATTGATCGATAATTTAAGTAAAGTTTGGGGTGTTCCATTGCTAAGTATCTAACTTACTATTTAATTTTATCGTAGCTAACAGTAGTAATACATCCAAGCACCGTCACGTCAGGGGACCGCTAAGTTTACTTGTATTTAAATTTCATACCTACTTTATCATTTTTAGTTGTATTCCCTTTTTTATTACTTTATTTACTTAGCGGTCCCCCAACGTGACGACGCTTGGATATATTACTATTGAAACTTATCACAAATTTAAATGACCATTAGGTACATATTATTATTTTACTTGTTGGAGGTCTTTTTTGAGTCGGGGGTTTTTTAAATTTATAATTTAAGTTTTATTTCATTCTTTTTAAACACAACGATCTACACTCTATCCCCACATTCACGCAAATACTTTCCGGGACGATACACGAAATTGCGACACGAGATCGTGCCTCGCCGAAATCTGAGTATTCTGACAATAGTTGTCTGATCCATCATCAGACCCTGATCACCAGCTATCTATCTATCTATAGCCTATTCATAGAGACCATTTCAATGAGCCTAAACCGGATACCTCTACTGTAAGTGGCGAGGAGTTGGATATCCTGCTGACTTCAAATGATGCTGCAGCATCTAGTCAAGGTTACTATGTTATTGTGACATTATTCAAGTCACAGTATACTAAATTTCGCACCGATTAGACTAATAGAAGATACACGCGTCCCTTTAAAAACTAAAAAATTGGCTGATATTTTTCAAACAACTGAACCGATTTTGATAAAACATGTTTAAGAACCAACGCTAGAAAACCTGCATTCAAATAAAAAAACCACATCATAATCGGTCCATTTGTTTAGGAGCTATGATGCCACAGACAGACACACAGACACGCAAACACACACACACGCAAACACACAGGCACGTCGAACTTATAACATCCCTTCTTTTGCGTCGGGGGTTAAGTGAGTTATGCAAAGAGCTTTGTACGTAGTGCTTTAGTGAGTGATTCTGATTAGTGAGTTTTATAGTCTATTTAATTAATATAATTTAACATACATATTAATTAGTGTACTTTTCGTTCAGAAGCCATATGTCCAGCCTTGGTTATTGGCCTTTTCATTTGAATTTGCATTAATTTAGTAGAGTTTGTAGAATCCGTATATTAAATACCACAATGGAGACAAAATTGACGCAATGGCAATACGCTGTGAGGTCATCTGGTATTATGACGACAATAAGAAGAGAGTTATGTATTGGATACGCAGAATTCACCTGATTGATACGTAAAGAATATGAGACTACAACGTGAGATGTTGCAGATATATAGAGGCTGCAGCATGGGGTGTTGTATATATGCAGGGGAAATACAAGTCGTCGTAGGAATGTAGAGGTTGCAGCGTAATGTGTTGTAGATAGTAGAGGCTACAACACAAATCGTTGCAGACATGTAGAGGCTACAACACAATTCGCCGACTGTTAGCTTCACTACAATAATTATAATTAGTCACCTTTGATTATTTTGTAACATTTTAATAGCAAAAGTGGGGTTAAAGTGGATGGCTTAGGTATTGGTGAGGCTGTGTATAAGAATCTGACTTTAGCCTTTTTGTAAATAGCAGTTGTCAGGTAGCAACAAGCGATCGTCTACAGGTTATTTTAAATGGAGGTAAACGGAAATAATTTAATTATACCCTCCGCCATACGCTGTTAAATTGGTAGAAGTAGTCTAGTGCGATCAGTATTAGTATATTTTAGGTGCATCCGCGAACGGTCGTTGTTAAAATATAGTCGAAATGAGTGTGCAGTGAGTTATTGAGAATTCAGTGAGCTTTATACGCAGTGTTTAGTGAGTGATTAGTGAGTTTTATAGTGTATTTATTATACGTATTGATTAGCGTGCTTTTACGGGAGAAATAAGTTCACATTTTCTTTACATTTTACATTTTTTGCACTTTGTGTATACTATGCTTGTCTGCCTGTCTATCTATCATATATGTTTATCTGTCATGTACGTCCGTCATTATTTTTCATTTTATTTCCACATTATAAGTACATCACTAAAGTGATATATGTTTTTATTAAGTACTGGTTGCAAACTGAATGTATTATTTCAACTTTAAAAAAAAACAAAAAGGTCTGACCACATTGCAGGATTCGCGCACTCGCGCACTTCGGCGTAGTAGACCTACGCTCATTGTGCTATATTATTGAGGAGGTAAATTCTGCAACTCTGTGAAAGGTGTAGGGTATTAGACGAAAACAAGATGTCGGACAACTTCGAAGAAAATTCCAAATTATTTTGGAAAGATAGAGATGCGTAAATACCGAAGTGATCCGACACCTCGCAGAATGAATAGTGTGTTCGAAACAACATCATCTGTTAACAGACAAAAAAGCTTTTCTACGACATTGGAACGAATACTATGGAGAACTGTATGAGAGTGGCGACTCTGTCTCTGACACTGAGAGTGATCCTAACGAATCGTCATACTCGGGTTAGGAACTAGAGGAAGTCATTTGTATAAAAGAAATTGAGAAAGCGATAAGAAGTCTGAAGTTTGGAAAGGCTGCGGCAAATGATGAGGTGACTGCTGATATGATCAAGTATGGTGGTCCTAGAGTCAGAGATGCATTCTATAAACTGTGCAATTATTGCTGGCAGAAGAGAAAGGTTCCGGACAGACGCGCCGTAATCATGGTGCCTCTCTATATAGGGAAAGGCTCCTATTTAGATTGCGCATGCTATAGGACTATCAGCCTGGGCTTAGCAAGTAAAGTCTATATCAAAGTATTGACTAAGCGTATGAAAAGCGTTTCTAAAAAATATTTATGGGAGGTACAAGGTGGTTTTAGGAACCGTAGCAGTTGTATGTATCAGATTTTCTCGCTCCGCGGTGTCGTGGGGAGGTTTCTGGCCATAGTCGGAAAGTTTTCGGCGCTGTCGTGGATCATGAAAAAGCATTCGATAGAGTAGTGCGAAAGAAATTTATAGAGTCTTCTGCCTGATTATGGCGTCGAGGGCCCCTTACTGCAGGGCACAGTGCCCGATATCGAGAGCACAGAGCCCGCGTAAGGATAGATGGTGACATGTCGCCCTGGTTCGAATTCTGTTCAGGCGTCAGACAGGGCTGCGTGATGTCTGCCTTTTAGACAATTGCCTCCAGACATTGAAAGGTAGTATGAGTGGTATGGTATGTGATGGTACAGTGGCAAACTGCTTTTTCTACGCTAACGATGCTGTGCTTATAGCACCATCAGAAGAGGAGTTGCAGACACTAGTTACGTGCACAAAAGAAGACTGTGAAGTGAAAGGATTGAATATGAATGTGAACGAAACTATGATTTTGGTGTTTAAAAGGGAAGATGTGCGACAAAGTGTGAAATATGGGTAAATGGAAAATGTCTAGAACAACTGAACGAAGTTGTATATCTGGGGAGCGCATTTTCGAGGGATGGAAGATGTGAGTTGGATGTGGAGAGACTGACAGCAGCTGGCAATAAAGTCAACTGTGCTCTGTCCGCATTATTAGATAGTGTAAATATATATAACGCTGCTAAAATGGCCATCTACAATGCGGCGTTGGTTCCAAATTTATTGTATGGTAGTGAAGCCTGGATATGCCCGAACTCGAATGAAAGTAAGATAAATGCAGTAGAAATTCGATCTCTTAGAAATAAGTGCGGTGTACTTTTGAGGACAAGATAAGCAATGAAGAGATACGCAGTATGACAGGGTTGCACGACAATGTCATAGTAAATATGAAAAAAGGAATGCTTAGATGGTTCGGGCACATAGTCAAAGTCAAATCAATTTATTCAAGTAAACCCAATTACAAAGTATTTTTGAACGTCAAATCTACTTTAGTTCGGTTCAAATAGAAAACCTGGACACTGAGAAGAACCGACAAGAAACTCAGTCAGGTATCATGTTTTCAACTTCATTTTACAAAAGGTTTATTAAAATACAATATTTTCATTAAGCCAGTAAACGCATGTGCAGAGAACATCATTTCCAGACTATTGTTTTATCTTCAACGAAATCGTTTATTTTATAGTATGATTGTCTAGTCATTGTACGTTTTATAACCAATCTAAATTTATTCTCTGTTAATTGAGTAATTTCTTGAGGAACTTTATTATAAAAACGAATGCAGTTACCTAAAAATGTAGCATTTGACTTATCTAATTTAAATTTTGGAATAACCAATTTATCAATCATCAATAACATAGACAGAATGAGTGATGAAAGACCGATGAAAAAAATCTACAGAGCAAAAGTGAGTGGTAAAAGAAGCCAAGGAAGACCAAGGCTAACTTATGAAGATCAAATAGCTAGAGTGTTAGCCGACGGAAATGTTCAAAGCACGCGTATACCTACCTAGGCAAAAATCTGTGAGGAGAATGATGAGATTTGAGGAAGCGAAAGAAGTATGTAAGGACTGTGACGCTTGACACTCCGTCCTCTTTGACTACCCCGTTGGGATACAAAGTGAAGATATGTATGTAGATAATAATATCCAAATAATATCTATTATTGTTATCAACTATAAAAGTACATAAATAATACACAACATATAATCGTATATCGTTTTAAATAATAATTTAGCTTATTTTAGGTCTACATTTTTGATACCGATTTACAATATATTGTGTAAACTAATAATTTGTAGTCCTGTTAAAAATTCGCAATTATTGTTTCTAATCCATTTTGAAGTTTGAAGGAATGATATCATGAATGGCAACGTAGCGTACGGGCGGCGCGAGCGGGCCGGCAACATCGCTAATTTATTTGTATTTCGTGTTGTTACACGAAAATCGTCACACACACACACGCGTATCATTTTGTAAAAAACGGTATTTGACATATGTTATTTCTATTAAAGATTTATTACTTTTTATTAATTTTGCGTAAATAAGTATCTGAACTAGTATTTATGAGCACATTTTTAAGCGTGTAAAAATGCTTCAATGAAACAGTATATTATGATTACTTTTTGTATGGAAAACGAACCACCTTAAAAAGAATCATTCGTTTGTTTATTCCAAGTAACATTAAAAAGTGCTCTGATAATATATGTACTATGCTCAAAACTCGAGTGAAAGCTACGATGAAAAAATCGCAAACAAATATTAATTTCAATAAATACTAGAACATTCGTATTTACCGTTCCAGGTGCGTGAGTCCGAGTCAAGTCCCGGCCAAAGAAGTATATCATTGCGATACGAGGGACGTGTGTACCACTACCGTATCAACGAGGACTCCGATGGGAAGGTACGCCGGCCATACAGAGCGATATGCTTGCTATGCACCGAACGGTTTCAAAACAGAAAGATCTGTACAAAAGTTCCTAAATCGGAGTTGATGACGCCGTCGAACTGAGCAGGCACTCACTCCATCAACATTATGTTTATTTTACGAGATGCATTTAAAATAATTTGAAAATTAATAAATTATCTATAAAAATCTATTTATCGCTATATAAAACCACGTATAGTAATCTAGTATAAAAAAACCACGAATTCAAAATTGTTATAATGCATTACTTTCGGGTTAATTTTTTAAAAATTGTAGATAATACATATTAAAAATTGCTGCCCCTGCACCTTTCCAAAAACATCACTCGGAAAAGTTCAACTAATTCATTAACATTGAGAATAGGTTACAACCTATTCTCAATTGTATAGTTATTGAATGAATTTATCATAATTGCATAATCTTTATACATAAAATTTCGGTGTGCGTGTAATCGTAATTCTTCTCCTAAACGGCTTGACCGATTTTGATAATTTGTTTTTTTATACTTATGAGGTCACCTGGATGATTCTTAGTTAAAGTTGGACCCGGAACAAACTTTGTTATGCAGTTGACGACATTTTTACATGGGGAGAAATTTTTTTTTGATAATAGATAAATAGATAAGTAACAAGCTATAGTACAGAACACTGCGCAACCACAACTCGCGCTTAGCTTTTTTACATAAACGATACGACTTAGAAATGACAGCGACGTTATATAAACTGTGATGCATGCCTCTAATAGGCTTGATGTATGACGCACGTGTCGCAAACGCTCGTTGCGGTCAGCCGTAGTCAGCCGTAATTAGCGGACGCGACAACCCCCGAACGAGGAACAAAGGGGCGACGGTGACGTCATCGCACACGGCGGCGCAGCGTGCGGACACGGCGCACTCGCACTGCCATCACACTCGCTCACTATATACAAGATTATTTCGAAAGGATGTGTAAATGCGCAAGGGTATTAAAGTACCCATGACAACGAAATATTTGCATTCTACGACTTCGCCAAAAGTCAATAGTTCTAGTGTAAAACCTCAAAGTTTTAACAAAAATGAAGGTGAGGCATCCCTAATATCAAAGTTTTTTCATCGCTAGCATACATTTGGAATGTAGGGCATAACGATAGGGTTGTACATTTTTTTCTATTATATTTTTTTATATAGACAACAAAATAGACGTATTCCATAATTATTTTACCTGTAATATGGCAGCTAACATTGATATGTTGAAACCCTAGCGGATTTATACCCCCTTTCACAATAACCTTGTATGTAGTCGACAGTAAGGAAACAGTACTGAAGCATCCACAGTTCACGCGCTTCTCAATAGGAACAATACGTGGAGTTCAGATTGCATGTATGGATATTTTCATTACTTCAAATATGAGGCACAAACTAAGTAAAAATATTTTAGTACAAACTTAGTGCATAATTTAGGGAAACAATTGGTAATACACTTTTTTAATACAATTTTTAATAATAATAATTAATTTAATTTTACCCAGAATGGTCAAAGAAGCCATTGAAATCTCCCGGAATAAGAACTTCAATCGGGGGACGGGTTTAAATTGTCCAATATGTGGAATCCAGTGATAGGCTTAAGGACAATAGGGCCGTCGACTACTAAAAATCGTGACGATATAGTGAGTGTGTACTGTCGGGGAGACTATCGAGTGAGTTCCGGTAGTGAGGGTGAAATATAACAACTACGAGCGGAAAAAAGGGGGTAGACTGAAATATGTGCTCTCGAATATCTACCCGCAGCCCCGCCAGTTAACTCGTGAACATGGTGCTTGTAACAGCATCGAAATATCGGGAAACTCAAAATATTTAATATCGCGGTAAGAACCCGTTAATTTAATATTATAAGGAAGCAATTGGTAATTTTGCTATTTCTTGGAAACATGTCGAAAAGTATTTGAAACGCGTTAAAAAATGTAAGTTATTTGCTCTTAAATTCACATAGTGAGAAAGCAATGACACTGCGTCGTAGTATTTCTCACTTTGGTTTGTCCCCACTCCATCCCTATGATGGAATTTAAAAGAATTTAAAAATCATGATTTTTAATTACTTTAATTTTCAAAAAATTATATGAAGTCCATATAATATTTGGAACGTTAAAATAATTTGTGTTCTGTCCGTTCTTTCTACCCCCTTAGCCATACAGCGTGATGCGTATTTATAAAATATAACAACTTTATTGTGTAAAGTATTAAAAAACTATAATCTATTCAATAAAACTTAAACCACTGACTAAAGAACAGACAATGCACAATCTAAAACAGGTGAATCTAGAATTATACAGAAGTATGAAATTTTGTACAGAAGTTCATATACAAGGTAGACTGTACCAAAAAAAAGTATGTTTGTACTCATGTACTTACGAAGTTATACTTCTTTGACGTTTTTAAGCAAAACTGGCCACATATGAATAAACAAAACTTGTCACATATGAAAAAACAAAACTGGCCACATATGAAAAAACGAAACTGGTCACATATTAAAAAATAAAACTGGCCGCATGAAATGAATGTAATAAGGAATTTTAGGGATAATAGCGGTTGGGTGTTTATTTTAATTATTTGCAAATTGTTTCTAGTTGATGTTGTGATGTATAATCGGCGTCGTTTTGCATCCCAAGTATTTTTTTAGTGACTTGGTCTGCTTCAAAGGATCCTACTAGAAAGACTGTCTCAATTTATTTGTCGTCAGAATTTTCAAGAAATATTAAAATATATTACGTCGACATCATAACGGAATAATATGAAAAATATATTTATTACTGAAGACTTCCGCTGTATGGGTATAGATCCCTTTGCCTTTCCTGTCAAGGGAGAATCGTACAAAAAAAAATTATGAGGTACATCCAAAGGCGCCAAAAGAAGTATAACATTATACATTTTTGAAAATTCGTCCTCTAAGTGTAAAGGCGATTAATATGAGATGAAAGTTTGTATATTTGTTCGTTGTTGTTGAAGTTAGAGATATAGAAGTTGATGTTTGTGCTTCTGTTTTTCACCGCGACCAAAGAGTACGAGAGAGTAGAGTGAGTGAGTGAGGTGTGTGAGGTGTGTGACGCAGGTGTACGTGACGTCGGAGTCCAAGTTCGGCACGCTGGCCGAGCTGGTGCACCACCACTCGCTGGCGGCCGACGGGCTCATCACGCAGCTGCTGTACCCGGCGCCCAAGCGCAACAAGCCCACGGTGTTCCCGCTGGCGCCGCCCGACCACTGGGAGATCGACCGCACCGACATCGTCATGAAGCACAAGCTGGGCGGCGGCCAGTACGGCGACGTCTACGAGGCCGCCTGGAAGAGGGGCAACATCACGGTCGGTACACCGGTGCACCGGTGCACGCGCACTCCATTCACTCCATTCACTCCATTCACATCTCGCGCGCACCCATTGTTTAATAGTTAGTGCGAGCGAGATGTCGAATCCTTAAATCCAGTTAAATAGTTGGTGCAAGCCACCCTAAAAGAAATAAGCGTTTAACGACTTTTGCGTGTAACGGTACTTACGAACCGCATTGACAAAACGTTAAATGTCAATTCACAGGAAAAATCAAATTTTTAAGTATTGCACTGTTGTGAAGCAATATTGAAAACATATGATCCATGAACATTCTTTATAATAAGCCTGCATATTCACTACTTGTAAAACATATACCAAACTCCATATCTAAGGGTACCAAAGATACAAGACTTCATTTTTAAAATTGCAACCTTAATTTTAACGTGTTTTTGTATAAGCTTCTCCCATTAAAACATTTTAAACTCTTAAAAATAAAAGTTATCAAGCTAAATCACGACTGCATAATCAACAAAGTCTTGCAAACAATATGAAATCTATTATGAACACTTGAACACTTTGTACCCCTTTTTAAGCATATTGCGCTCTCACGGAGGAGTGTGAGATTTGGAATAGTTAAACTTTGTATGGAGAAGGAGTGCAGAAAGCTAAAATTATATAATAATGTGTAATATGAATACATTAAATTAAATAAAACATTAATTCTTTACATTCATTCATACTGGCAACATCATCAATGCCAGTACAAATATCAATGTTATATTGTCAGTGTAAAACACATAACAGTTTGTGGTCAAGCCAGGGCTGCCATTTGAGCCAACTTATTTTATACCGCTGGGTTCATGAAAAATTACAAATCAACAAAAAAATGCGCAAAAATAAATTCCTGATATTATCAACAATTATTCTTAATTCTAATTTCGATCTCTCCAATTTTTGAACGAAGTTCCTTAGTCTCGGCTTGCGGGAGGTGTGAGTTGGTAGAAATCGCCACGTAATTAAAAAACGTTATGCCCCTTCCATTCGACTCTCTTTCTCTCTGTCTATAAGGTAATCTACTTACAGACAGGATACGTAAGATATATACATTTTGTATCCAATTAAAAACTGTTATTTGTGTGAAAACCTCTAAGCTTATGCGTAATCTATCGGTAACACCTGGTTTAATTAAATGTATTAAACCACGTGATCACCTGCATAAAATTTCAAGTAAATACCCTAGCGATATGGCTCTCATGCAAAAGAACTGTCGAAACTACTGCAATAATGTACTAAAGAGTTTGTAAAATGCATATGAGCGCAATTTAATTAACAAATGTAAAAGGAGATAGTAACTGAACATGAGCCACTATTAAATCTTTAGGTAATTTTGGTTCCAAAACAACTAAAAATACTGATCTTTTAATTTGGAAACATTCTTCAGGGTCATTAAACCATGCAAATATTTTTTTCACTTCGATAGAGTCAGATATATCTACTAAAACATTGAGAATATTGAATAAAACAAACAGATTCTGTTGCTTAGATGAGATAATTTCCTCCCTTAAATCATATTCTGCTCATGTGTGACACGATTGTTGTTAGTGAATACAAAAATACAATTTACTTACTTACGTAACATATTTGAGAATTTTTGTTTACATTCCACAATAATGCAGTAGAGGTTATGATGGACGTCAACTTAACGGACGTAATTAAACTTTTATATTAATACTTATGTAATCTCACAACACAGGGTATTCTAGTGTGAGAGTCAATGTACCTTTTTTGTGTCAATGCTTATATTATTATATTTATTTATTAAAAAAAATTGATCTGGTAACCCTGAGTCAAACAGTCACACAGATTAGAGATAGTTGCCAAAGAATTGTAAAACTATGCTAACAAATAATTACTGAAAATACTGATTGACTGAATGAGTTTCGAGCTGTGAATTTTGTGTGATTTGTGAGCTGTGAGCTGTTTCGAGTTTGTGGAGTGTATGTGAAGGGAAAGAAGTATTTATTTTATATTTACTGTCGATTGCTGTGCGACAAATAGTGGGTACAATTTTTGAATTTATTGCTGTAGTCGAAGGCCTTAAATAAGGGAAAGTATAATAGTTTTCCGACTATGGTAATGAATTAAAGTGGTTGTAGTTAGTTGATTTTGTTTGCAAGTTTTTATTGACTATAATTGGGTTTTACAATTGTTTTAAATTCATTTTAATGTGTGAAAAATATTGAGATAAATTCAAAGATACCTCATACGTTGAAATCTGTTGAGTGGTTTCGACTCTATGAGGGAACAGATGAATATAACTGGTTTGCTTTAGTCGAGTGAAATGTGTATGAGTATATGTCATGTTACGTGTCGGTCGACGGTGGGTGTCGTCAGGTGGCGGTGAAGACGCTGAAGGACGACACGATGGCGCTGAAGGACTTCCTGGAGGAGGCGGCCATCATGAAGGAGATGCGCCACCCCAACCTGGTGCAGCTGCTGGGCGTGTGCACGCGCGAGCCGCCCTTCTACATCATCACGGAGTTCATGTCGCGCGGCAACCTGCTCGACTACCTGCGCGCCGCCGCGCCCTCGGCTCCCTCGGCGCCCTCGGCTCCCTCGGCTCCCTCGGCGGCCTCGGCGGCCGGCGGGCGCCGCGACCGCATCGACGCGGTGGTGCTCATGTACATGGCCACGCAGATCGCGTCCGGCATGAGCTACCTGGAGAGCCGCTGCTTCATCCACCGCGACCTGGCGGCGCGCAACTGCCTGGTGGGCGAGAACCACCTGGTGAAGGTGGCCGACTTCGGGCTGGCGCGGCTCATGCGTGACGACACGTACACGGCGCACGCGGGCGCCAAGTTCCCCATCAAGTGGACGGCGCCCGAGGGGCTCGCCTACAACACCTTCTCCACCAAGTCGGACGTGTGGGCCTTCGGCATCCTGCTGTGGGAGATCGCCACCTACGGCCTGTCGCCCTACCCGGCCGTCGACCTCGCCGACGTCTACCACATGCTCGAGAAGGTACCGCGCCACTCACCCGTCTACCACCCGCCACTACTCAACTTATACACTCCACGGATCGGGTACGAGTATGTATGCCTAAAGTTCATTTTTTCCACAAAAAATAGTATGGATATGCCTCTTTGAACAAATTTCTAAAGATAATACATTTCCGGCCATCACTATGTACGGTGTCCTTAAGAGTTATGAGAAATTCTGAAAACAAAATTATTACAACAGAATCTTAATTTATTGCTGGTTTCACTGGTAGGAAAATATTATTCAAACTACACAAGAACCATATATTATAGGTTCTATAGAACTTGATTCCAGAGCTGAAAGATTTCATTAAAAATCTTCATGCGTCGTTTGTAACAGTGTCTTACGTAAATTATAACAATAGAGGGACGTGTCATTTAAGCCGGCACCAGACATGGCTTCAAATCGCAAATACCTACAAAATTGCGATGTGTGGCACAGGTAGTTGAGTATGTGTTCAAAGTTTGATCACACAATTGCACTTCGTCACTCCGTCTCGGTTTTTGAGCACACATCAAAGCTTTCAAATTTCAAATGACTGCATAGACCGCCACACTTACGCAAAGTCCAGTTACGTGTCCAGCTCTTCTCGGTGCCTTTGCTTAATTTTTTTTAAATTATAATAAATAATTAGATGTATCTATAAAGTCCCCATCACTCTTGTTTGTCGTCTATTTGAATATTGTTAGTGCAAATTATCTCTGGCAGGTACAATTTGTTTGCGACAAAACGTGTTTAAATGTGTGTACAAAATCTTCTGACAGTTTTACCAGATACCTTATAAAATTGAAGACCTAGTTGCAGTAGTTAAGAAATTTAAAAAAAGGAACGACAATCACAACCTGTGCTATAGCGCCGTCGTACCCCGTTTTTTGACTATCGGCAGTACATACATACATACGTACATATAATCACGCCTCTTTCCCGTAGGGGTAGGCAGAAACCACTTCTTTCCACTTGCTACGATCCTTACATACTTGTTTCGCTTCGTCCACTTTCATTATTCCCTTCATACATGCTCTTCGGTTTAGGGTACTCTTGACCTGGCCTTTTTTCAAGACGTCCCTGATTTGGTCTTGAAATGTCCGCCGAGGTCTACCCCTTCCAACACTTTCATTCACACTCGCCTTATACACTTTTTTCGTCAATCGTTCTTCATTCATTCTCTCGACATGGCCAAACCATCTCAGCATACCTTTCTCAATTTTTGTCACTACATCTTCTTTCAGACCACAACGTTTCCTTATCTCATTATTTCTTATCCTATCACTCAGTTTAACTCCTATCATACTTCTTAACGCTCTCATCTCAACTGCATTTATTCTGCTTTCATGTTTCTTCTGCCATACCCAACTTTCACTTCCGTACATGAGTGTCGGAACCAACACCCCCTCATGCACAGCCAAACGAGCCTTAGACACCTTCCGACTGTTCATAAAGGAGTGCAAAGCTCCATTCACCATGTTTCCTGCATTCACTCTTCTTTCAATATCACTCTCACACTTTCCATCTCTTGTAAACTTTGAACCCAGATACACAAACTCATTCACCTGTTCAATTTGTTCATCTCCAATCACAATATTGCAGTCTGTCACTGCCTCATCTCTTTCAAACACCATCACTTTCGTCTTCTTTGCATTCATCTTCATTCCCTTTCTAACAAAAGCTCCATTCATAGCAGTTACCATCTCCTGCAACTCCTCGGCCGAAGACGCAAGTAATACTTGGTCATCAGCATATAGAAAACATTTGACGAGTAACTCATTCATTCTCAACCCACTTTCATTCTCTTTTAAATCTGTCAAGCAATTGTTCATGAACAGACTAAACAGCCACGGTGACGCTACACATCCCTGTCTAACACCTTTTTCGATATTAAACCATTCAGTGTATGCCCCGTTTATCCCTACACAAGCACTAGAATCCCTATAAAGAGATTGCAATGCTCGTATGAGGATACTGCTCACACCGTTCACGGATAATGCTGACCACAATTCATTCCTCACCACTCTATCATAGGCCTTTTCTAGATCGACGAACGTGCAATAGACCTTCTTGTTTTTAGCCAAACACTTCAGCTATGCACCGCAAGGAAAAGACCTGATCCGTACATCCCATTCCCTTTCTAAATCCCGCTTGTGCATCCCATACTTTTTCGTCTGTTTCATTCACAACCCTTTCAATCAACACTTACGCATATAATTTACCGACGACGCTGAGAAGGCTTTCTCGGTAAAAAAAATTAATGCAGTCCCTATACGCAAGCATCTTCAATGATTTCGATAAAAATTTAATAAAATTTAACCAAAACGTTACTGCACTGACGTTTCGTCTGGGTAAGCGCATCTTTTCATTTCGTAGTGTCGCAGTTATTTTAGAATTTAATTTTCTAACAGGAAATGAACTAAATAAGACTCAAAATTAAATTACTACCCGGAAATGAACTAAATAAAACAGGTAGACACGATTGATGCGTTTAGTTCTACATTATGACACACCATACAATGTCATGGCCAGAACCAGAACAAATATTGGAAACATTTGTTGTCATACAAATGGGAACTCGATATCCCAGAATTGTAAAAAGCATGATGTAATTCAATAAACTCCCCAAATTTGTCGATCTCCGTGCTCCGATTAGGTAAATAGGTTTCAGAGGTAAATAGTGTTCAGTAGGTAATAGTGTTTCAGAGTTTATAATTCTGGAATTTTTTTGGGAGGTTAATTCAAGAAGTAATGTCTATATTATGATAGCTTCGCAACTTTAGGCATATTTACACCCGAATTTTCGAACACAACTTTAAATTACTAACTGTTACCCGCATCATAGTTCACATGAAATTAAAAAAGCTTACGTCGTTCCCTAAGGCTCGGCATTTCCTTGTATAAAGTTTCATCAAAATCAGCTGTTTAGCCTTGAAAATATAGCAGAGAGACAAACAAACGGACACAATAACATTTGTAATATTAATGTAGATTTATCTTTTAAACCTTTTTGTATTTATATAGATTTTTATTTCTGTTCACTACGAAAAAGTATTGTAATATAGGTATGATCTGTATCGAAATATAATTTTTGATGTGAAACATCTTTCCTCTCGCTTTCCTGCAATCTGTATGGGAGTGATTTCGTGAAAACGGACGGAAGTGTGTAACAGGAAGCTCGCGCTATTTGATTTGACCAATGAGCGCGCGCTGTGGTACAGTTGGCCGTCAGATGGTAATCATTTTTTGTCAGGATATAATGTTAATGTTGCTTATTATCTAGGTGAGATGTTAGATATTATACGTCATGTGCGACTACTGTAAGGCTCGCTTTTTTTTTTACGAAATTATTTCTTTGTTACGGGGTAGCAGAGTACTTCAAAATTAAAGTTTAAAATGAGAATAGACTGCCAAAACACCATTTTCATAGCAACATTTTTGGTAAATTCCAATTACGAAACTGCAAGTCGTTAAAAAAGTGAAAGCTACAATCATTAAAACACTATGAATAACACGTATTTAAGTAAAAAAATAAGATTTAAATTATTATTTAAAAAAATAGCAATACTGTTGGTGTCCTTTTTTGTTAACCTTACACAATGGTTTGTTGTTACGTATGCAAAACAAAATGGCGTCTTGACAATCCTATTCTTATTTTAAACGCGTGGTACGTTAGTAAACACATTTTTGTAGGTCGTAATATCTTCTCTTGTACTTTCATTCGAACGTTTTCTCTATATATCCTCGAATATCAACTCAACTTCATAAACTTGTCTTCCCTTCACTTACACGAAAAAATAAGAACTTTAATAACATTTTTGTGTTCAACCTTGTAACTGGGTTGACCTGAATAAATTGATTTGACTTTAATTTGGCAGTGTCAATTTTAGATATTTTATACTGTTGAAACCCAACGACAATAAAAAAATGACAAAACTGAGAAATTTACAAAAAATGGTTTTCTACCTTTGAAAATATGTCGCTTTTTAATGAACTCCTTTAAATTTTTTGAGGTAGAAAACAATCATACGGCCCGCCAGATGTTAAACGTTTACCGTAGCCTATGGACGCCTGCGGCACCAGGAGTATCACTCGCGCATTGCCGACCCTATAAAAACCTTTTTACGCCCTTTTTTGAAGAACCCCATGCTATAGTCTCTTGAGAAAACCTTGACAGGGAGCTCATTCCACAACCTCAAAGTTCGAGGGTGAAAGCTCTAAGACTAAGACTATTTCGCTCCAAAATGTGAGGATGAAATCCCTGCCGATGGCGAGCGGCGCGATGGTAGAAGATGGCCGTGAGCATCATGTTGAAAGATCCAGGGAGGCGAAGTCTCTCCTTAAAATTATGTGTTCGAGACCGCTTGTAAGTCCTAAGATCGTCGAGAACTCTCACAGCTCGCCTTTTAATCGAGTCAAAAGGAGCAAGTTGGTATGCAGGTGCTCCCCCCGCCCATAGGTGACAGCAGTACTCCATATGGGGCCGAACTTGCGACTTATACAATATTAGCCTCTGCTCCAAAGTGAAGTTTTATGGCGGAGGGGGCAAACGAGCAAGCGAGAGTTACCTGATGGAAAGTGATAACTTCCGTCCATGGAGAATCACGGGTGCGTTGCCGACCTTTAAGGAAAGAGTAGGCTCGTTTCTTGAAAGTCCGTAAGTCATAAAACGGTCCGGGAATACCGCCGCTGTAAACTGTTTCCGTTAAATTGTCGTACGTGGTAAGAAATGTAAAAAACGCACAGTTGTAGACCGCCATTCATTAAGGTGGTGGGGATGAAAGGACAGTCGATTGCGTGAGGTACGGTATTGTAACTCAGCTGCGAGCAGTACTACGAACAATTCCTCAGAACTTTTCCCATGATAAATGCGGTAAAATATGCTGATGGGCGCAACGAACCTCCGCAACGCCAGAGGGTCGAGCTGGTCAGAGAACATCAGATCGCCGACAACCCGAGTTGCTATATTATATATTTGATCAACCCGAGTTGATACTGGGGTGCTCCAGCCCAGAGATAGAAACAGTATTCCATGTGAGGCCTAACCTGTGTCTTGTAAAGTTGGAGGCGATGGGTCGACATGAAATACTGTCCCGCTCTACCGAGCACACTTAATTTTTTTTAAAGCTAATTTAGCTTTACCTTCCAGATGACCGCGAAACTGAACCTCGCTCGAAATATCGACGCCAAGGACTCCTTTAGTCGGCTTGGTATCAAGGGGGCACCTTCTAAACTAAGGGACTTTTTTTTTCTGTAAACGCGCAAACTTGTGTCTTGGAGGGGTTGAATTGAACTAAGATTAGGTGGCCCCAACATGACAGCATGTTCTCAATAGCAGTCACAAGTTTGTTCCAGTTCTCAATGACGTTTTCCAAAGAAATATCAGCACACCCTATGTAAAGTGCAACCCCAGTACTATCATCTGCGTAGAATTGAATGCCGCTATTGTTATACAGTATGTCATTGATATGTAGAAGAAAAAGAGTAGGAGAAAGCACGCACTCCTGCGGGACGCCAGCGTTCATGGGCTTCAAGTCAGAGCATAAATGAGACAAAGAGAGCATATAACGGTCTACTACGACTTTTATGCTGCGCGCAGAGAAAAAGCCGACAACCCACGTGCATAACTTCTCGGGAAGCCCGTAAGTTGGTAGCTTGGAAAGTAGAGCCTCGTGTCACATCCTATCAAAGGCTTTCGTTATGTCCAGACTTACTGCCAAGGCTTACACTCGACTACCTTTGCCCAGCAATGTGTAAGGTAGACTAAAACATCATTAGCTAAGCAAACACGGCGGAAACCGCACTGGCGATCACTAAACCACTTGTGCTCCTCTAAGTATCTGAAGTAATCCATTATAAACTACCAGTTAGTTTATAATGGATTCCATTACTTTTAGAGAGTAAAGAGGTAATGGCAATGGGTCTATAATTGGACCGATGTAAGCGATAGCCTTTTTTGGGAATCGGGCACACAAGGGCTGTCCTCAAAAAACTCTGGACGATGCTGGTGGTGTAAAAGAGACGGAAAAGGCGCTTTAGAACCGGTGCCAACTCCAGAGCACACCAATTGGGGGGATTCCGTCTGGCCCACTAGACTTGTGAATATCGAGGGAAAAAAGAGCCTTACAAACTGAACTTTGTAGGAACCGAACATTTGGCATAGACTCGCGCAGTGCAGCATGGTTGGTGGTGAGTTTCCCTCGTCATCCAGGGTCGAGTTTGATGCAAAGAGAATGCCCAGAAGATCTGCTTTTTCCTGTGTAGTGTGAGCCAGGGAGTCATCGGTCTTGCGCAATCGTCGAAGAGATGGCTGACAGAAATTCCCAAAGACAGCTTTGGCGAGAGACCAAAACGCACGAAGCCCTACGCTTCTGGTGGTACGTCAATTTACAAGAGCGACCAAACCATGACCGTGATCCGCCCCCAATGGGAACCACAGAGTTTGGAATAAAAAGTTACATTCCCTGCAGTATCACAGTAGCAATGGAGTTGGCGGAGATATCTGTGTCATCCAGCGAGAAGCATACTTGTCACCATGGATGAGTCCACATTCCGTCCTAGTCCGCTGACCTATAATGCCAGACCCGACGACTAGCCGCAGGTTGCGATCTCAAAATTATAGTGAAAGGCACGATGCTTCGAATCAAACAGTGGTCTGAAGAGCCTAGCGGTGCATGAACATTGCCGTCGCGGTGCGAGGTCAACAGGAGATCCAGTAAGGAAGGTGAATGGTCATCCATATCTGCAATCTGCGTAGGCGCGGTGACCAATTGGGACAAACCATAGGCCAAAGCGAAATCATGGACTTCTCGCATGGCTAATTGTACGCGACCCAAGTTCGATGTGGTGGGCATTAAAGTCACCCAAAACCACAATTTCGACAAAGGGGATCCGTTGGAGGCGAGTATCTGTCGCCGTTTTGATGCACTCAAGAGGTTAGTAGTTCCGGTATTACCACTGTGGGACCTGCAGGCACGCATAGACGCGAGGGTAGTCACCGTAGTCGACGTGGTCGCTAATTTCAAGATTGCCGACATACATGTCCTCCCTGACATAAGTACAAACACCGGCACGTGGAACAAACGAATGTTTCTGATTATTTCCCGCGGGTAGCGCAAGTAGGAGATGTCAGAAGGAGGGGATATCTGCGTCTCGGTAAGAAAAGTAACGCCGGCTTTTCCGTCTCAAAATGACGACCTTATGCAATCAACGACGTCTTGTCTTGACCATAGTAAATAACCGAACAGACTCTAAGAAGCTAAAAGAAATATCTTTATTTTTTTCTGTATTTATGCACACAATGCGAAAGTTATTTTATCATTTGCGACACTCAAATCGAAAATCACTAACAAAATTTCAATTATTCATCCGTCAACTTTAAATGTATTACGTTACGTTCAACCCTGTTGTTTGTCTTATAACGAAACCAAACAAACCGGTCGGTACTACAGCGGCCGCGGTGCGTATGTAAGTCTGTCGTTGAGCGGTCACAAACACAGCGCTGTGCTAGGCGCGAATGACCTACAGCAGGCTGCTGCTTATATGAATCTTTGTGTTCGTATAGATTCACTTCATGGCATGAGTATGACACCATAAATGATCAACGGCAGAAATAGTCAATACAAACAGTATTCGTTAATTTTCAACATGTTTATTCCATATCTGCAAAACAACTATTGTTAGCAACAATGTTTATTATAGTTAACGAAATCGTGTCTCATTCATCGAAACAAACCGTAGACTGTTTATTTCTTACGTATGTTGTAATGTACAAAGTGTCAAGGCGGTAAGTTGTATGGATATATACAGACGTGGGGTTCCGTACCATCTTACAGAGTTTGATTTATTATAATCACGTAATATACTTAGGTATGATACATCTTCAAGGGATTGCCAACGGACAGGTTTCGTGGCGTGTTGATAACCGATCGGCGCTAAAATATATCTTTGATGTAAAATTATAAAAGACTAAACCAATATACAGCTATTACATTATTTTTTGTATTGAATAGTCTTTTAAAAATATAGTAAATAGTGTCTCGTCGCGACTTCGTCCGGGCTGAATACATATTAAATAGCCTTTGTCCATCTGCAACAATGTACCTTTCAAATGGTGGAAGAACTTCAAACAGGTGTAGTGAGTCCGGAGATCACCCTCCACCCTCCACCCTCCACATATAAACAAACTGACAAAATCCGCTCGCTGTCTGTATAACATTAGTATAGATGTAGCCTGGTCGAGTAGTACATCAAGTATTCGATAGAAATAACAAACGACACAATATTTAATAAAAGTTTATTACCCTAATTTACTATAAATAAATAAGAATTCTTTACAATAATCGAAAAATAAAAAACACCTAAAATGGAGCGTAGTGGACTTATGTATTTTTCGCACACACGACTCTTAACAAAAGATAAGTTTACAGACAACAATGTGTTAGTTTTATAACAACGAGTACTACACGAATTTGCATTTGGTGGATTTGAGTTTACTAAACAGGCCGTTATGTAAGGCGGCACGCGCTCGTTAACGTTAACGTTAACAATGGCGCGAACTGTAAACACCGGGGCCGGCCGGCGGCGGCCTCAGCAGTGCGCCGCGTCCGTGCACAAGTGCTTCTTGCACAGCGTGCACTGCGGCCGGCTCACGGCGATCCGCGAGAATATCTCCGACGCAGACAGCTCCTTGCTCAGTTTACTGCACATCGAGTATGACACGGTTTTCTTTGAGAAATCTTTGGCCGGCACGCATGTGCGCGCCCGCACTGGCCCGATCTCCTGACCGGTTTCCACTGTGGATACATCCGATAATAGTTACGATAGACATACATATATACATATCCTCGCGCTGTTTCCCTGACGGGGTAGCCATAGAGGACGGAACGTCAAGTATTACGAATGACTTCATTCGTTTAATCTATTTAATAGTCTTCACACGATATCACATCAACTTACCCAATTTGGCAGATTCAGATGTGATGACGATGCACAGAAACGCCATTCCGGGAATATAGCAATCGATGTTGGGAACCTTAATAGACAACATTTTAATTAGAACGGCAGAGTCATCAACATAAATATTGTTTGTAGACATAATATTTATATACTAACGGTAACATTCGCATAGTCAGGATGATCTGGGTCCCAGCAGCCAGGATGATCGAACGACAGACAGTTATAGCATTGGATTCCTTTCGTGGCCGGCGACACGAACTTCTTGGGTTTAGGTTTCTTGTGTTTGCCTCCTAAAAATAATACAGATTATCCGATACCGGTACTATTCTATTCATCAAGGAAGTTATAGGTAGCATAAATCATTGTGACAACTTTGAAGTTACGCACAAGGCTACTACAAATGTAAGGGTCCAACCGTACAGGAGAGACTTACCCAGTACCGTAGCCGAGAGCAGCAACAAGTAGACAATTGCGTTCCTGAATTCAGCCATCTCGCGGCGGCGGGGCGGGATGAGACGAGATAGGACGGGTCTTGTCTAGAGGGTGCGGGCGAGGCGAAGGCTCGCGCAACACTGCAGTCAAGCGCGCCGCGTGCCCGTTTATATCGGCCGCGAGTTTTGATTACGCATACGTGCACAGGGTGTCATCGCTTCTTGCCGCCTGTTCGCGTATCTTGTACTACGGCCGGCGGGTCGCCCTATTATCCTTCTTCGCGTCCATAACTATTATATGACACATCCATGGTCGAAAATCTCTTCTATGACAACACATACACTCTTTGAATATTTCTGTCATGCAAATTATAACTTAGCTAAGTACAAAAACCTTTAATTGATATTTGATTCATGTGAGAGTGATGGATACCCTTAAATCGAGAACTTGAAATGTGTTGCGCATCATTTGTTGGTGTGGCTAAATAAATAAAATAAAAACAAATAAATTGCAATACGCGTGTCATGTTGCGTCTTCCCAATCAAGTCTTCCCACAATCACTATTTTCATAACATTTCTGTTATAAAAAAACTCAACAATATAACTTCAATAACCATCGATTTAAATATATGTATTATGTTAAATCATGAACATAGCGCCCATTGTTTGCAAGGAATGTTTATTAAATCAGTAATAATTAGAACATGCTGTATAAAGCAACTATTAGTTGTATGTGGATCGTGTGTCGTAGTGTGCGTATGCGTTCGTTGCGTCACACAGGTGTACACTAACTCTGCAGATATTTGTATACAAATCAATCACGATTAATGTAATTGTACCGCCATTGTTGACATATTGGATAGGAACGCGGCTACGGCGCAGGCATGTCGTGTTTGTGTTATAATATCGTATTGTGTGTCAACAAGCGGGAGGCTCGCTCGTACACGTGTGTACGTGTGTACGTGTGCATGTATGTATGTGTGTGTGCGCGTGTGTGCGCGTGTGTGCGTGCAGGGCTACCGCATGGAGTGTCCGCCGGGCTGCCCGGGCGCCGTGTACGAACTGATGCGCGGCTGCTGGCAGTGGAACCCGGCCGAGCGGCCCAGCTTCCGCGAGATCCACCACGCGCTCGAGCACATGTTCCAGGACAACTCCATCACCGAGGGTATGTTCACAGTTCAATTTGAGATACTAATGCCCCATAGAAAAGGATAGGGGTCCGCTAACGGTGAAAATCTTCGTTAGCGGAGCCCTATCGCTAAATATTAGGGGACTTGGTGAAATGGGGCATAACTGCTCTAAATTGTTTTGTAGTCTGGGTGTCACTGGGACTTTCCTCCGTTCAATGTGTAGTGCCCACGGTACAAGCCTAGTTCTTGTTTCGAAGTCACACAATTGGTATCTGGAGTATTTATTTATTTATATTATATAAAATGCTTTAGCAAACTGAGAAATCTTTAATAAAGCAGACAGTGAACCATTTGAAATACTATTATGTCCGCTTATTTGTATGTACATTGCCTTGAGAACTAAAGATTAATTTTAATTGATTTTTCAGTCGAGTTTTACTTTTTGAAGTCGACTTACTACACTACTAAATAATAATAATAGGAAATTCGCCGCTACTATATGTACTAACACTGCAAAATTCCAAATTCCATGTGTTTACGTTAGTCTGCGAAAAAATTTCCACTGGTGTTCTGTTTTTCCAATTCCAAAAGTAAACCAACGCATCGACACTATGTAACAATTACAATTAGACAATCACCAATCCCGAGTTCTATATACATATGTGGGTCGCCACTTATAATAAAACTGTAAACTTTGTTGGAATCCATATATTTGCAGGGAAGAAAAAAACCTCTCTTGTTATGACAAACTAAAAAATTACTATAGCAACCATATTCAAATAAAGAAACAATTTACGGTCATTCTTTACCTTACACTCAAAGGGGTATTAAGACTAGATTTCGAATTTAGAATAGTCAATTGATAATAAGAATTTAAAAAAATATTCAAAAACTGGCATATATTTTTTTTATCAGACATTTAAATATGAAACTGAAAAGCTTGTACATACATACATATCCTCACGCTGTATCCCTAACGGGGTAGTCAGAGAAGGCGGAGCGCCAAGCGTCGCGGTTCTTACATACTTCTTTCGCTTCCTCAAATCTCATCATTCTCTTCACACATTTTCGCCTAGGTATGCTAGAGCTTTTGACATTTCCATCCGCTAACACTCTGGCTATTTGATCTTCATAAGTCACCTTGGTCTTCCTTGGCTTCTTTTACGACTCACTTTCGCTCTGTATATTTTCTTCGTCAGTCTTTCGTCACTCATTCTTTCTATGTGCCCGAACCATCTAAGCATTCCTTTCTTCATTTTTACAATAACACTGTCGTGCGACCCTGTCATACTGCGTATCTCTTCATTGCTTATCCTGTCCGCAAGGGTGACACCTCACATCTTTCTAAGAGATCCCATTTGTACTGCATTTAAAAAGTTTGTACTGTGAAAAAGCATTTTTAAAGTTTCATTGAAAAAAAAATACACTTCTACTTGTTTGTTTCTACTTAGAACTATCATATAAAGTCATTTACTATTTTTTATGAACTTGTAGATAATTAAGCATTAATTAAGAATCAGTTAAAATCGCGAAATGCCATTTTTTCACCCAACTACAAAATTGCGTAATATATCTCGGAAACTAAATGCCGACCACTGGACCTTTTTTGCTAGGACGCACACATATCGTCTTAAAAATTTTATCGACGATAGAACCATGAAAACATAACATTTGGAGGTTTTACATACCTCATAATAATAACAAAAAATATAACTTCACACTGTATCCCTAACGGGGTAGTCAGAGAAGTTCGAATGCCAAGAATCGCGATCCTAGCTTATGTAGCTTCTTACATACCTGTCTATTAATAATTAATTAGTATCGAGTATTACTGAAACTATTTTAAAATTACATTTTACAAAGGTTTAATATGATGTCTTAATATTTATTCAATGAGTACCAAGTCATATATTTGTTGTATTCAGGTACCCTGAATTACAAAAGAATTGCATCTCCGTTCCATTAGTATTTCTATTTGTTGAGCGATCCGGGCGCGACGAAGTCACGGGCGGCGAGCTAGTAACCGCGTACACATATTGTACAGTATATTGTTTACAGTTTATCTCAGATGCTATTAATATTCTAAGTGTACGTGATTAATATCCTATTTGCAACGGATGCACTCAAATATATTGTTTTGCTAAACAATTGCAAGAGAGTTCACGGCTGCAAAATTAGCCTATATCTGTGCTTTGTACTTACACACTTACTAGGGCGCACCATAAGAGAACTTACGCGTTACGAAATTAGTCGAAATGAAATGTTAAGTTGACCTCTAGCCGCGTTACCCGCGACTTTGTTTACGTGAAGTTTAATAAAAAAGGAGTCGACTTCCTTCCGCAGAGTTCAAGTTATCTCCGTATAAAATTTCGTCAAAATCGGTTTCGAAGTTTAACCGTGATAACAAAACATACACACAGAGACTCTTTCACATTTGTAATATTAATGCGTAAGTGAGCATTTAATATAAAGATATTAATTGAATTTAGAATAACTGTCACTACACTATCCTTTTTTAATGTTTAGTCTGCAAGTAGCTATTCCCCGAGTGAACTTGTCCCGGTTCGCGTGTTATTAGGTAGGCTAGCCGGTAAACAGAATAGAGGTAATGGATATGGGAGTGGGTTAAATGAATTGGCGTAGCTTGGGTACCAAATTTATTCAACTCGCTATACGCCGCACAAGGCGATTAGTTGTTCGATAGGACGGAGTCACTGGCCTTAGCTGTATGGTCCCCCTGCGATGCACCATGCAATACACGCCGTGGTCCGGAGGTCGGTTTTGGTCCCTATTAGAGACTGCGCAATAATTCCTGAGTCTAGCCTAGACCAGGCGTAGGCTCCAAGCTCATACGGGGAATCCTGGAAACCCAGAACATTGGCATCAGACCAGGCGTAGGCACGGTGGGTAAGTGCATGAGTTCTAAAAGTCCAGTGGCTCAATAAACATAGATCTCACAACGCAGCGTTAGAACAGCTTACAATTTAAGCACTAAAATACACTACGCAAATAGGAACTCACCCCAGCGGGATTCCAACGCAGCTTGTAGTTTATAATTTTACTTCTTATTTATTTTTAATAATATTATAATAGAACGGTACGAGTGATCGTACCTTCGTGCCTTCAGAAGTGTAGTAATAATAAAAAAATCCGATAGCTAATTACCCTCTTAGCGAATAATTTTCCACGCGTACCAGAGTTTTGCAGTCACACTTTCGCGAACCACTGCGTTATTTAAAAAAATTTAATGTTCCGTAGATAATTTTATATTGCAGTTATAATTAAAATTATGACACAAAATTTATAACGTTGCAAACTTTGACTTAGAATGGAATAAACCGATATTGTTCATGTTGTATTTGTCCATTCCCTCAAACTAAACGCATGTGGTACTTGAATATTATTGGGCTTGCTATGTACATTTAGTTGTAACTACATGTAATATTTGTTATTTGTGATGTAAAACCTGTTGGCAAGCTTTTATTAAATAAATAAATAAGTAGTCCTACACATCGTTACTTGTTATTGTCTATTTTATTAACTAGCGACCCGCCTCGGCGTCGCACGGGTAGATTTTTTTAAAATAAAATGCAGCCCATGTTACTTACTCGCTGATAATTTAGACTTCTATAGGTGAAAGAATTTTTGAAATCGGTTGAGTAGTGTTTGAGTTTATCCATTACATACAAAAAACAAAGTTCACCTCTTTATAACATTAGCACAGATTCATTAGTTACTAAATATTAGTATAGATGATTATTTATCAAAAATATCGTAACAATGTATACATTGTTTTATTCTATCTGGGTACAATCGTCTAATTGTTTCTCTCGCTTGCTCCCCTGAGTCACGAGTAAGTGAGCAGATTACATCTACACATCGCTAACAAGTGATGTCAAATAACATAAATTGAAAAAATGGAACACTTTTGAAATCACTTCGGTGTCTGTTTGTTTTTTGCGTTTTTATACATACATACATACATATTTTTACGCTGTATCCCTAACGGGGTAGTCAGAGAGGATGGAGCGCCAAGCATCGCGGTCTGTCATTTTTATAATAATAATAATACTCAAACACAAAAAGTGTGTGACCCTAAGTACTATATTTGTATTTTTATTTGTGACGTAAGACAGCTCTGCACGTCGCCCAAAGCAAATAATTGATTTTACTGCCGAGTGATACGCTCTACTTTTCATTCCCTATGAAAAAATAAATGAGAGACGCTATTCGATATATAAAAGTACAAAAATATTTTTTTTCTTTCTTTCTTCATGGCATGGCGCACAGATTGGCGCATTTGCCAATATCACGTAGTATATACGTAGTGTATAAGTAGAATCAACATGAAGCACATTCGAAGTAAATTTGTTTTTTTTCTTATAGTAAAATTCCTCCAGGAAAGTGATAGTAGGCTTTAGTGAAGTTATACAAGACTTCTTGGAAGGGCGCTAGAACTTCAGCTACACATGTTTATGTAGACCTACTCTATTTGTTTCACTTACACAGAACTTTAAAACACAATATACTACCACGTTTGTACTTTAAAACTCCCAAAGATGTAAAAAATAGAAAATCTAAAAACAAAATGACAACCTCACTGCTCCCGTTCCCGCCAAAAAGTCCTACAAAGAAATTTCATATTTTTAAATGTTTAATTTCTTTTTTTTCTGGCGCGTAGTTTCTGTCGCCCAGGTGATCATCAGCCAGTAACATATTTCATACAATACTGTCATTTGATTAACTTCTATTTGTGTTCCTTATTCAATCTCATTTCGGCCCTCTATGAGTCTTTAAGAGAAAAGACCTATTTTGGTCGCACTTATTGGGGAATCAATCATCGTTGGAATAGATGGAATAAAAATATGAATTACAATAGATTCAATGAAAATATATTATATTCTTCACATTATTTCATTAAATTCACTTGGGACGCAAAGCTACAAGCAAACAAACAAATATAGATTTTTATATATCATTTAAAATTTTATTTGTGCTATAATTACATTTGTCCTTCAATAAAGTGAAAACTCTTTTTCTAAATAGTGCTGGCCCGTCAATTTTTAGTGGTCCGGTTCCGGTAATTTATTGTAGAGAGTAATTGCCATACAGTAACAAGTTCTGGTAAATTTTTCTAATTTTTTTTGCAGACTTTATGCCTACTTTGGCTTACCACTTTTGGCATATCATTTTGTTTAATGAGTAACGTCTCATGGTTTTTGACAAACACCAGCATTTCGAAAATGTATAGGCTTAGTAATGACAGACTATTACTTTCCTTAAGAACTAGGCTTGCAACTACCAAACTTGTGGGCTCCAAAAATCGATCTTATGCATTTTTTCTGTACTTTAAATGCTTAAAATGCTATAAAATGCTTTAAATGCTTAAAACACTCATATCTCAGCATTGAAGATATGTATCCGTGTTAAGCGGTTAGTGCAACATGTTTATTAACTGCTACACACAAACGGTTAAGTACATATCGCTTGCTTGTATGAACTTGTCGATTTTCCAGGAGAGCAATTTTAAGTTTTTATTGTGATATTCCAGCTTTTCTGTATTAGATCGGTTAACCATACCTATTTTTGTATGAAAGTTACTCCTTTTGTAAGGTTCCAGCCTACTTCATATTTTGGAGTAGTTTGTAATACACGAAATAATAAGATATTACTGAAGAGAGGTACATAATACTCACTTTTTCTGTATAAAATGATCAACAAAGAAGGTATTATTTTAAGATACTGCCGAATTTCACAAATATGTGATATTCAAATATAACTTACCTTTTGTTGAATACAGCATTATTTCAGTTTAATACTTTGTTCAATAAAAACTGACGTTCTGCCGCTACCTATCAATTGACGAGAAAAAAGTGGGCAAAACTAAATACGACTATGTACATCCAATGGGGGGGGCGAAAAAGTGCAAAAAGGACGGAGATATTATCCTGCCCGTCGACCCCCCTCGCGTCGGATAATTATGCGACCAAATTCATTCGAAAGATCTTAAATTTTTAAGTAAAGGTGTAGTAGTATCTCAAAATCACATTTTTTTTTGTTACTACCCTGTTCATCCAAAAGCAAGCAATATGAATTTGTCCAATTTATTACACAGAATGTCTATGTGAGGTCTCCAGCTACAATATTGTGTTGAACGTTTTCAATACTTACTGGAGCGTTGTTAACAGTCTTAGATATCATATATTTAGTTTTATCTGTGTTTATTTAGAGGTTATTGCGTTTTAGCCAATTTATAATAGAGGAAAGAGTTGAAGTTATTTACTTTTCAAATAGCAGTTTATCGTACATCTTATCTTTAATTCTGTATCCTTAATCCGTATCTTCGATAACAATAATTGTCTTGTATTAATGAAAGTAATGAATGTTGCGTGCAGAAGTGGAGAAACAGTTGCAAGGAGGCAGCGGCGGGGGCTCCTGTACGCCGCTGATGTCGCTGAAGAAGAACAGCGAGCGGTCGCCGGCGGGCGGCGCGGGGGCGGGGGCGGGGGCGGGGGCGGGGGCGGGCGCGGGCGAGTCGCGCGTGCAGCTGCGCCGCCCCACCAACAGGCGCGGCAAGCAGGCGCCCACGCCGCCCAAACGGACCAGGTCTGTGACAGTCTAGTGGGCTAGGCGCCTTCCCACGTCACCAGCGATTGGACGAATAGCCATGTTTTATCTTTACAAGTCCGAAATCTGTACTTAATTACTGTTCAATTTATCTTTCGTTGTTATATTAATTTTGATTGAACTCTTACACGTAGATATATATATACATATACATACGTACATACATACGTACCTCATGACGCTGAATCCCTAATAGGTTAGTCAGAGAGGATGAAGCGCTGAAATCGCTGTCTTTATAGATTAACCATATAATATGTTGTATTAAATTAAGTTGATTGATCAATTTAAAAAGAAATTACTTTCATATGTCAACTACATGCGTTCTATGCGTGAAACAGTAATCAATTTGTATAAGGTACATAAGGTAAGGTACATATGTACTTGGTACGCATCGTTTTCCAGTACGTACGCACCGTTTATTTATTGATGTGTAACATCTTTCCTCTAGCGTTCTTGCAATCTGTGAGAGTGATTTCGTGAAAAAGGGACGGAAGTGTGTAACAGAAAGCCGGGGAAGCGCGCGCTATTTGATTTAACCGATGAGCTCGCGCGGTGGTAAAGTTGGCCGTCAGGTGGTAATAATTTTTTGTCAGGATATAATGTTAATATTGGTTATTACCAAGGTGAGATGTCAGATGTTACACATCATATGCGACTACTGTAAGACTCGCTTGTTTTTACACACACCAACGAATGATTCCCAGTACGTATGCGCAGTTTGCCAGTGCGTACGCACTCGTAGCCGGTGCGTACGCGAGCGGGCGAGTAGCGCGACGTACCGTGACTTACACGTGTGTGTGTGTCTGCAGCCTGCTGTCGTCGTGCTCGTCGTTCCGCGAGTCGCAGTACGGCGCCGAGGAGCCGCCCGCGCCCGCCGCGCTCAACGGTCAGTGCACACACGCGCGACACACACGCGCGACACACACGCGACACACACGCGACACGCCCACCGCTCCCGACACGCGCCCCACTCCAACCATTGCGGCTAAAGCATACGTCATGAGGAGAAGAAATTTATGTCGTTAAGATGACGTAATGATAAACAATAATTTAATGTGACCTTCAGCACCAAACAAAAGTGCGTGCACTACCTTACAAAAAATAGTAAACTAAAATGTTTTTTTCGTTTATATTAAAAACTATGATTAATTTTAATAAATCCAACTGGCATTTTGAAGAGTGTGTTTAGGTTAATCTACACATAAAATTTAGAAGCATAAATGGTTCCGTTAGTCCGAATGTAAATCTGTTTTAAAAGCGATTTCTTTCATATATTTTTTTCTGTTATGAAAGTTAAGCCATCGTGTAACGCAACTGACAAAATGAAGTCATTTAAATGAAGAGCCAGGTTATCAAATATCACTTTTGTACGTTTTGTAACCACTTAGAAAAATTGAAATCCCTGCCGTCAAAATATCCAATTCATCGCCATAACATACATGTATCACAGTACAAGAAAAAACTATTAAACAAACAGTGGGCGAACGCCTTTGATGTTTATGCAAAAGCCGACGTCATAAAACAATACAATAGTTATTTCAACATTTTTCATCGTTTAAATAAAATACATATTAGATACTTTTTTTTACAATGCTTTATATGCCTATAACATACAAAGTGTAATACTTTGAATGTTATAATTTGCGATTTGCCAAATCAACCTATTATAAATGGACCATTTAAACGAGATGACGATTTTCAATCTCTTACAGCACATGTTGTATGTACCATTTTAATTGAGTACAAAATTGAATCGGCTACAACGGACACACGTTACTCTTAATTTCAAGGTTTTGAAAAACCAATCCCGATCTACTAAAACGGCGCCACGGGCAGCTCGGGCTTGCTCTGCCCACGCCCCGCACGGTAGTCCCGTCTCCAAGTCTCCGTTGGCCGACTGTATGGATTCTTAGATTATGCCCTGTACTATGAAAAAATACAATAATAATCGCAACTCTCAAACGCCGTACTAAAATGACGCTCGACTATTTCCTCTTACGTTTCGTGGTACAAGGGCAACGCGAGTGACTGAGTCCGGCAGAGATTTCAAATCGTTTTGTTCTTCAAAATTCAAATCAACTGAAGGATGCCAAAGAATGTGAGCTTGTTTGCTCGCTCACTCATTTCGAATACGAATTGGCATTGTATTAACTGTACCGTATTAAAAGGAAAAGAAGAGGATAAGTTATGTGGATGTCCCAGATATTACTCTGACACAGCACTTCGTAAACTCGTGCATAATCGTAACCTACTAACAAAATATCTGCATCGCTGCAAAGGAAATTGTCACGTACATATTCGTTATAAATAGCTGTAACAATTAGTATAAGGCATGAGATGTAACCGACAGCTTCATGGCGTAGCCACGCCGCACAGTACCAATATAATATCTACCACATAGTCCACAGTATTATTTACTACCAACATGAAGCCTGAAAAGAAGCAATTGCAACATGGACTTAGGTTCATTTATTATCAACGTCACTGATTCATCTGAAAGCTCTGAAGACAACACAGTCTCTGAGACGGAAATTTATGAATAAATATAAGTATAAAAACTTAAAATTTTGTACATCAAAAAAAATGTTGTTAAAGTCTGTAACTTCAACTAAGGTCAATGTACAAAATTCCTTCTGCTCATGGCGGGCGCTATATCATACACACAATATAATGAACGCTTTCGATTTCAGCCACAAAATAATGAAACTCAAAATATAATCAGATTCAGAATTAATTGATCCTAGACACATCGAAACTGAATCATCTATTACATTTTATTTTATTTAATAAACTCTTTTTACAGAATAAAATAGGAAAAGATTTTTCTGTTAATCTTTTTTGAGATTCTGTATCTGAACGAGAACCCTTATAGTTACAGTATGTCATCCGTCTTTATACCAGCCCTTTTACACTAATCAAAATGAAGAAACAAAGGTCTATTGTCAACACAAAAAACAACTCACTTGAATTGTTGTGAGTGAAGTTATCTGCGAGTGCGATTCTATTTTTTCCAAACACACGGCGCACTATACCATATACAAAAATGTTCTAAATTACCTTTTGTTGAGAACTAACGAACGAACTCAGCACAAAGGTGAAGAGTATGTTATTGAATCGAGTATAGCTACGGAACACTGTATTTGTCAGTTCCAAAGTAGAGGTGTGTCATCGACTTTTCAATCTGTTAACTGGTTTTTATAAAACAAGGATAGGTGTATAGCCTTAGGCGTTACTCTGCAGAAATCCATTTGATGTGATGAATTCCTATAATTTCTTATTATTTATAACAGGCGGAAGATAACTAAAAATTTTAAGAATTCATCACCTAAAAGAAGGCAACAGTTGATTGATTAACTAAGATCAACCGCTGATTTAACTTTTGAACCAACGCTCTGTTTGTACTACAAATTGATCCATTCAATATTGATAAGCCCCGCGCCGCTCGTCTGTGCCTCATCTGTTGTGTAAGAGCCGCCATTATTCGAGCGCTGGGCGGCTTCATGATCGTTATTTTCTTATTTTCCCACATTGTTTTCTAAAAATTTCTCGCTTTCGCAATCGGCTTCTATGTTATGTGGCTACATAATGTTTGTTTTCTTTATGTTGTGATCTATTGTTTGTGCTCGCTCTTTTTATTCATTAATTCCGCCATATACGTAAATATAACATGTAATATTACTTGTTACAATTTTATTGCTTTATTTTATTTATATTTATTGATATATACTTGTACGTAACAGTGTAGGTACATACGTAACTGACCGGGGAGTTGGAGCTATCGTAGGTTTGCGAATGAGTGATATTGTCTATCATGTATTACCTATGGCGTATATTGTATGTGTATGCATTCGTTAAATATCATTTTTTCTGTTTCTCCGCTCACTCAGGTGTATAGCAATAGGTTCACAAATGTTGTAAGTATACAAAAAGTTATCATACACATCAATATTATGTATTGTATACATTGTTTAGTATATTTATTTTATTATGATTATGTCATCGTTGTCTCATAATGCTGTCATATAAATATACACTTCCGCGATGTAGCGTGTGTCAGACACTTAGTATACCATAGACATCAAACCGATCTGCTCCATTGTCACATATGTAAAGACACTGAATCTTTCTCAAACATACAATAGGTATCTAATATGGTATTACAAACGGTATTTAGTATCCGATCCACTACGAGATAATTTACCAACATGCTATATGTTTTGCCCAACTTTATGCATAAGTGTATAACTCTATTGTTAGGCGAAACTTCAGTCTTGGCTCTATCTCGCGACGAAGCTACGCATAAGTTATCGTTTAATATTCCCTTGTCACGCTATGTACTCGTAATGCAACAATGTCTGTGTGATGTTCACTTGAAAATTAATAATAATAAATCATTTATTTCAGACCATTAGTCCATAGAAATTAAAATTAAAATACATTTTATTAATGCATTTTTAATTGTAGTTTTAATCATTGTTCGCTAAAGAATATTTGGTATCAGTATTAATAGGGGAGCCCACGATGCTAAATCGGGATTTACTCGAGCGTAATAGAGACCTATTGGGTTGCGAAGCTTAGATGATAAAATGAAAAAAATGTTATATAATGTACCTTTTCATCGGTGGGGGGAGCGGCTATAGATTTTCAAAAATCTAAAAAAAAACTGTTGCATGGACATACCGAGCGCGTCAAATATTGGTAAAATCCATGTCCTACGTATTTTCAATAATGTATTTATGTTAATCTGATTGCTTGCATGATGGGGGTAGTCGTACGTAAGGGTTGAAAAAGAAAAAAAAAATTTAATCAAGCGCGTCAGATTTTTTAAGGGGATGTTAAGTGAGCCTAAAAAAACTCTCATTCAATAATCTGACGATTTGGATGTGACGCAAACTCGCGGCCATTATTAGAATGTGTAAAAAAAATTAGCCATTTTGAAATACTCAAGCGCGTCAGATTAAGATATATATGGTTCATCTTTATGCCCTAGACGTGCTGTCTCATAATCTGACGATTATCTGGAGGGATTTGCCTAATCTGACAATTAAAAATTTTTTATTTTTTATTTTCTTATATCATTGAACTTAATTAAAAAGCTCAGGAAATAGCATGCAAATAAAAAAGTATATATTTTTTTAAATAGCTTACTTCATCTTCTCTCATCATCTTCATCGGTAGAATCATCTTCCTTTATCGTATGTTGTTCGGGATTTTCGGATAACCGGTTTGCTCCGACGATATTCTAAAATATACATTTTTGTAATGTTTCTAATGTAAATTTAATTGTTTTTTGCAATGTAGTTTCACCACAAAATACACACTCTTTATTAGTATCACTCAGTAAATATTTCATATAACTTATATTAAAATCACGAAAAAAGCCAAAATGTTGGAAATACGTTGTAAACAATATCATGCCACGAACGAGCTGTGTGATCAGCTATCATGGGCGTCATGGCAACAGAAACCAGAGTGGGGACAAAGTGAAAGAGTAATAGATAGAGAAAGAGTGACAGAGGAATAGAAATGCGGAGAGGGGAATATAGGCATCACGTAGCTTCACGCATTAAACTTTATCGATGATTTTTTATTACTTCGCCTTGTGGAATCGTCAGATTATATATTTTTCGTAATCCTTGAATGATTTCCTTCAAAATAAAAAAAAATTTAGCCACGCTCGAGAATGTCAAGATGACGTTTTTTTTTACAAGTTTGTAGCCCTCCCCCTTCCTTACGTCACTCTCAAATTGTCAGATTAGTGGAATATACACGTTTTAGCATGTAATTAACTCTCCCTACCTTAATCTGACGCGCTCGAGAATTTCAGATGATCAATTTTTTTTTTACTAATCTGATCCTTTATCCTTGACGGGCGGCCATATATGTGAGGCTCATATTTGGTGGAAGTACTTTACCGGGTAGAAGATATCCCTCTGTATATTAATCTGTCGCGCTTTAGTAAATCCCAAAATCCCTGCTTGGGCTCCCCTACTATATTTACTTTCACTCTGGCGCACTGTCATATCAAACATCAAAGATATTAAAAGAAATCAACAATCAAGAAAATAGAATTTATGTTGAAAAGTCTATATGTACTGTACTTACAATTTTAGATTTGTAAAATTATTGCAATATACGTAATACTTACATTACGTAGTCTTCGGTATATCAGTTGTACACATAGACTCATTACATTCAAGGTTAAAGAAAGTTTTTTTTCAAAATGACAATGTATTGATTTAGTTATCCAATAAATCAGTGTGATGTAGTGATTTCTACACATATATCCTCACACTGTATCCCTAATCTCGCGGTCCTTACATACTTCTTTCGCCTTTACTAATTACCTTTATTTATGACCCACTTTTCAAAAACTAGCGAAAAGAAATAAAACCACTCGTAAGTTTTCAGATAGTAGTACAGTTACTATAAATCCATGTAAATTTATTTTCTCCAGGTTATGGGATCCCTAGAAAATCCTGTCACAGGATTTCTACATGTTTTTTGATTAATGGCAATAGCTACAAGTTAGACGGTGCCTAAGGGTTACGAGTCATATGGTACAGGCAAAAATGCGAAAGAGATAGATGGTTGTTGGGCTCCGTTGTGTTGCTAAACTATGGATATCTGAGCGGCTAGACAAGTGGTGAGCGCTTCATACAATGGAAGCGCTCGCTGGTGTTACTGGTCGTCAAGAGTGCTATTTGGTTACGTTTTATACGGCGATTTTCACACGACTTTACTTCTCGTTTGATTTAATAGAAAGCGAATAACGTTTGACTCCTAATTCAAAATTCGTTACGCTAGATCACGTGGTATTTGTTATTCTATTCTACTAGCGTTTACGACATTTGAGTCACTTGCCTAGGCCCCCTGGATAATTCGCGTTTCTTAAATCTTGTTTAAAACACTCAGTCCATCGTAATCTGTCGTGATCTGTGTGTTCACTGTCTGGGTTTGTGTTTTTCAACTACGAAGGTTTTGCTAAACGGAGCATCCTCAGGATAGCGGATACCCCGTTTAGGGGCGAAACACGTGTCGATTGGTGGTTTTTGGAGTTTGAGCGGAAAATAGCTATAGATTTTGGGAATTTATCACATTATTATAAACCCTAGTTTTTATGTTCAAGTCTTTTATACCTACTCAGCCAATTCATGTTAATTTGCCTACTCCTTCAAAAACATGCCGAAACCATTTTTAAAGTAAAATCATGTCATATCTCAAACTGATAATTTACTCAACTGTTCCTCGGAATCTCCGGAGGTGACGATAATGCGACTCATGCTAATGTAATATGAGGTATAATATTATAAAATAAGGTATGTTTCATCTCTGTCCGCAGTGGGTATGGTTTCCACAGTAAAGGTCCCAATGTTCTTCATCAATCTCCTTATACACTTTCGTCTGGGCCATAGATTCTCAACCTTTTCTGCCCTTTAGAGGAGAACAACAATTTCAACGCCCCTCTAGTCCCTAGTACATAATAGTTAATTTTATATGAAATATTAAATTATTGTTGCATGTTATCTGTGTCTAATTTATCTGTTTATTATCTATTAAAAATTTATAATTTATTTATTTATTGACATAACTATTATTATTGTCCCTCTTGGCTGCCTCAACGCTCTCCATTTGCCTCTGGTTCCAATACCGCCCCCATGGAAGGCTCCAACGGCCACTGGGGGGCGGTATTGCCTCCGTCCAGGGAATCTGTGGTCCAGGCTAACACTAGTTATTTGATCTGTATTAGTCAGCCTTGGTCTTCCTCCTCGGCTACTACTACCACTCATTTTCGCTCTGGAGATTATCTTCGTCAATTGTCCACCATTCTAAGCCTTTCATCATTTTTACAATTACACTGTCATCCCTAACTTTGAGATTGACATCGCAAATATTTCTAAAAGATCTACTTTGAGATTGACATCGCAAATATTTCTAAAAGATCTATGCATACATGTACATACATTTTTATTTTTTATAATAAATATGTCTTTTACATTTTTCATTAGGTGTTACTATAAAGCCATATTTTTACTTTTGCTCAAAGTCCTGCAGAGTATTAGAACATTCGATCTAAAGAGTAAGAGGACATTTCCTTATTTGTTATCATTGTTTTATTCTACGTGACGTCATCAATCACGGGTTGCTGTAATACACGAGTAATTGTGTTGTCAATTATGAATCATTTGTGGTATGTCGTCATTTTTTTTAATTTCACTTCTCGTGGTCTTAGGACACTGACTCTTGAATCGCATTTTTTTTTAATTTATTGATTGGAACCGTGTTATCTGTTTTAATAAATAGTGATCACATTTAAATTTATTAATTCTGGAACTGCTTAGCAACTGATCATTTAAACAGTAATTCCTAGACATTTTTTCTAGTTTTGCTTGTTTTTCCAATTTCATACCTTATTAGTACCATATGTTTGTATGTAACATGTTGCTGTTGCATAATCATTTCAAATGTTCATTGTCCGTTACAATTGTGTTGTAACGTTAGGTTAGATGTAAGACAAACGGTTTTCCACGCACAAAATTACGGTGTAACGAAGACAGTCGCACTTGGCGAATCAATTAACATGAACGAGTATAATCGATAGATAGTCACGATTGTTTTTCGTCGATTTTGTTTTCAGTATAAGTAGATATTGGTATTTTTTATTTTATTTATTTGTTACAACAACAACTTACAAACATGTAACTATTCTATAAACTTGTAGGACAACAATTAGCTATGCAGTTTGAAAACTAATAACAATCATACTCAACTCACATAAAAACTTGTGTCTGACATTTGCTATAGTAACGTTTCGCTTTGGCCGATTTTACGGTCGAAGTTTTCCTTAACGTTCTGTTTATCACTAACGAAAGAAACATACAGAGTGTAATCGATAACTTGGCCTTTGTACGTGTATCGTGGGACATGTGGTCGCGAGCGCGTGTAGTGGTAGTGGTGCGTGGCGTGTGAGCGAATCGTGACGCGCGGATGCGTGTGTGTGTGTATGCAGGAGCGGGCGCTCGCGACGCGTCGTCGGAGGGCTCGTTGGCCGAGGCGACGCCCGACACGGACGAGTCGGCAGGCGGCGCACCCGAGCCGGCCGAGCCGCTCGGGCCGCTCGGGCCGCTCGGGTCGCTCGAGCCGGGCGAGCCGCTCGAGCCGCAGCGGCCGCGCGCGCGCCGGCGGCAACACGCGCACCGCGCGCCGCCCGCGCCCGCCGCGTCCGCCGCGCCCGCCGCGCCCGCGCACCAGCCGCCACACAAGGTGAGCCACACTCGGACACACTCCACTGTTTCTAACCTGCCACGGAAAGGATTTTTTTTATTTTTTATTTTTTTTTATAACGTATACTGAGAAAAATGATCAGTGAAAACATTGTACATGGAAGCAGTAGTGGTGAATTTCATCCCATTCAAAAACATTTCTCCAGGGATAGAACTACGACCTAAATACGTTTAGACTGGATAAAGGTCCAAAACATTTTTGTGTTGTTATTAACAATAGAGAACAATTTTATCCATATATCGAGCGTAACATTCGCGTATCTTTCATGGGCCATTGAGACTTCTAGGTCTAATTCGTTTAAAATTTAACTATAATTTAACTCGTGTAGTGGGTTTGCGTAACGTTTCAATTTTTTTGCGGATTTTGTCTTTTTCTTTAATAAGTTTAATTAATTCAATCGAATACCAATTTAGGAATTGGACTGAATATGAGTCTTGGAAAATGGAACATGCTTTGATATTATATAATTGACAGCTTCATAAAATGTATTTGTCGTAACATCTACCGTATCAAGAGGATTTAGAATATCATTCCATTTAAATTTATTAAAATTTTCATTAATGATATCATAATTGACTTCATAAAAGTTTCAAAAAAGTATACCGCCGATCTCGCAGGTGCCGGCCGCTTACCGAACCGGCTATCGTGTATGGAAGTTAACGTTCCGTTTAAACTTGCGTCTACCTACTCGTTAAATTGTTAAATAAATAACACGATATTAAATACTATTTTAATATATCATATACATATATTTTTGAACTTCTTAGCTTTTATAATGATTTGTGCTAAGTGTTCTGATACAGTGACAGATTGTGTATCTTGTACCGGACAGTACGCTGGTCATTTCCATTTCGGATGTGCTGGAATGTCTGAAGCTACCTATAGGAAAATGAAAACTGAGAAGAAGGCCACTTGGAGATGTGTATCGTGTCGTAGTCTACCTGAGGATACCGGAGCTTCATTGGCAGATGTGCTAAAAGAAATAAAGTCTTCGCGTCGATTTTATTGGCATGAAAGATGATTTCGAAACTGTCAAACTGGATATACGCACCACGAAACAATGCTTTGAGGAGCTGAATAACAAGTGGAACGACATGGAAAATAGATTCACAGGTTTAGAAGATAGAATAGTCCTTGTTGAGGAGAGGATGTCTTGTGTGTCTATTATTCAGAAGGATTTAATGGAGGCAAAGGTTTCGATATCTGAATTGCAATATGAGAATAATCTTCAGGATCAATTTTCACGGCAAAATAATGTTGAGATTTCAGGGATCCCAGTGACAAAGAGTGAAAACCTTAACTCAATATTTACTGATCTGTGTCAGCTGGTAGGTTTTAAATTAACAGATAATGACATAGACACAATTCATCGTGTACGTACTTACCGCTTGGATGCCACAAAACCAAAACAACCAGCGCGCCATCCACCTATAATAGTAAGACTCACGCAGCGTCGAAGAAAGGATCAGCTGATCGCAGCTGTGCGCGCGCGCCGAGGCCTTACCACAGCCGACATTAAGTTACCGGGGCCGGCCGCAGCAGTCTACATTAGCGAACACCTCACACCCACAAATAAATTACTTCTCAAACAAGCTCGTGAACTGAAGAAAGAGAAGAACTATTCATTCCTATGGGTTAAGGACTGTAAAATATTGATGCGTAAAAGTGAGAACTCCAGCATTATACGTATCAGCAAAGAATCTCATTTACTTAAGAGAAAGTGACTATCCATAGTATTTTACACTGTCTGATATTGCAATGCCTGATGTTATCAAAATGATATTTCCCCCACTTTGTATTTTTCGTTATTTTTTTGTTTATTTATTTATCTATTTATTTATTTATTACTATATGAATGCAACGATTACAAAACACCATATAATATCTATTTTATATTTAAATAATATAGCCAATGTTAAGTTATTCTACTTGTACTTCAAACACGTTTTGAATAAGGTATTTGCAATTTGTTTACCTTTAAACACGCTGCTTAAACGTTTGTATTATTATTATTATATACCATGACGCAGATAAATTCCTTAAATATCTATTACCAGAACGTTAGAGGGCTCCGTACAAAATCACATTCCTTTTTAACTAATCTGCTCCAGTCTAGCTACGATATAGTTTGTTTAGTCGAAACCTGGTTAACACCGGACTTTAACGATGCCGAGTACTTTCATATCGGTTACGAGGTGTGCCGGAGGGATCGTGAGGTGGGTGCGGCTTCGCGCGGGGGCGGCGTGCTCATAGCGGTGAGACGCAAGCTGTGCGCGCGCCGTCGTGATGAGTGGTGCTCCACGCGCGTCGCTGAAGAACTGTGGCTGACCGTCGAGTTGCGCCCGACCGCTTCCCAGTCAACAGCCCCCTCTCGACCCCGCCCGTGCTCCTCGCGTGAACCTGTTCCTACCGCTACCATCGTTCACCTTGCTTGTTGCTATTTTCCACATAACAGTAATCATTGCAACTCGCTTCAGTGTTTTTATGACAACGCTGCCGAATTAATACATAACTTTTCATCCGATCATTTTTTGATATTAGGCGATTTCAATATCTCACATGCTGTATGGTCTTTAGACGATAACCTTAAGCTTCAATTGAACTCTAATAGTGACAACAAAGCGGCATGTCTCTCGGATTTCATTAATTTAACCGATTTATCACAATTTAATGGTTGTACGAATGTTAACGATCGCATACTCGACTTAGTGTTAAGCGATTGCAATTGTCACGTAAGCCATTGTATCACACCTCTAACACCAGAGGATTTGCACCACAAATCGTTGGAGATTGAGCTAATATTACCTAATTTTGTGCATTATAGAGATAAACAGCACTATAAGCTCATTTATCACGCGGCTAACTTTGAATCAATAAGTGAAGCATTGCTTAGCGTAAATTGGGCGACTGAATTAGCAAATTTAAAACGGAGAAGTCTGTATCCTTTTTCTATGGTAAGGTGCATAAACTAATAGACGAATATATTCCAAAAAAGTTAGTTACGTCGCATTCAAACTTTCCACCGTGGTATTCTAGGGCCCTTATCAAACTGGTTCGTCGGAAATTAAGAGTGCATGCTAAATGGAAAAGATACGCAAACGATCGCGATTATATTACATTCTCTGCTCTGCGCTCCAGAGAGAAGCAATTGGCTCAGGAATGCTATAAGAAATATATTGAATTTTCTGAAGATAAAATTACTAGTTCTCCTCAATATTTCTGGTCATTTATAAAATCAAAATTCAACGTCAGTAGTATTCCATCTTATATGCATTATAATGACGAATCTTCAACGGACACAGAAACAATAACTATTATGTTCAATACTTATTTTAATTCCGTTTTTGTGAAAAATAACAACACAGATATTTGTAATGAAAAGTCTGTCTCAGAACCATCTTCTTCAGCTGATATTTGTACCATTTGTATCTCGCAAAAAACAGTTTCGAAATTATTAGAGCAAACTGATGTAAATAAAGGCGCAGGGTATGATAATGTTCACCCAATCATCATACGAAGATTAAGCAAAGAACTCTCCATTCCACTTACTATTATTTTTAAGAAATCCCTGTCAGAGGGCTGCTTCCCTAATATATGGAAAAAAGCGCTGATCACACCTATATCAAAAGGTGGTGATAAACATAATGTCAAACAGTATAGGCCTATCTCAAAACTTTCTATATTAGCAAAAAATTTTGAGAAAATAGTAGCAACTGCACTAACATCTCATATGCGTCACTATGTGGCGGTGGAACAGCACGGATTTTTCCGTGGTCGTAGTGTTAACACCAACCTAGTTTCTTATACAGATTTTATTCTAAATGCTCTAGATGCCGGCTGTCAGGTGGATGCCGTGTATACCGATTTCTCGAAGGCATTTGACAAAATAAATCATAATATTCTTTTAAAGAAGCTATCGAGAGTCGGTGTGCATGGCGATCTCTTGAGGTGGCTGGAATCTTACGTTAATAATCTTAGTCAGGCTGTTGCACTTAGAGGTTATCGATCCAGATTCCTAAGCATTCCCTCAGGAATCCCTCAAGGATCCCTTCTGGGACCTTTTTTATTTACGTTATATATTAACGATATTGGGAAATGCTTTGACGGTTCCTGTCATCTCTTGTATGCAGACGATACAAAAATATTTAAAGTTATACAAAGTATTGATGACTGTAATGTACTGCAAAAGGATTTGCATACCTTTGAAATGTATTGCGCAAACAATCAATTATATGTTAATACGGAGAAATGTTATACTATAACGTTTACACGTAAATATCAACCAATCATATTTAACTATACTCTGGACAATCAACAAATTAACCGAGTAACTTCTATCAGAGACTTAGGCATTACTTTGGACTCCAAATTGCACTTTAACGTACATGTGGATAATATAGTAGCAAAAGCATACAAGCAACTGGGACTCGTGCTGCGATTAAGTAAACCTTTTAAAAGGGATAATACCCTGAAAACACTATTTAACTCGTACGTCCGAAGTATCCTAGAGTTTGGGAGTGTAGTTTGGAGTCCTCAGTATGCAATACACAAAGATAGAATAGAGAAAATTCAGAAAAAGTTTTTGAAGTCATTGGAATATCGCAAAGGATCATATTACACAGATTACAAAGAGAGTGCATCCAGGCATAATGTGCAAACTTTAGAGTCCAGGCGAACGTATCTGGATAGTATTTTCTTGTACAAAATAATTAATAATCATATAGATTGTGATTTTCTTCTGGAAAAAGTCGATTTTCATATTCCTCGCCCCTCTTCACGTTCAAAGTTTACTTTTTATATTTCTCTTTCTCATACCAATTACGCAAAGAATACCTTTTTCAGACGCTCGTGCCAACATTACAATAAGAATTTGCATGAAGTGGATATTTTTTGTAAATCATTAAATAGTTATAAAAAAGAAGTTGGTAAAATTTTATTCAAATGATATGTGTAAGTATTAATTTATTTGAAAGTTTTATTTATAAATTATGTATTTGTTATATAAATATATGTAAAAATATATATTATATTATATATGTATATAGTAAATTATATATTCAATTTAATTATAGTTTAATTATGTCTAATTAAGTTTAATTATATTTATTAAAAATATGTATTTGTTAATGTATAAATTCTTTAGATATTTTTCGGCATCTGTGTTTTTCTTGAAACCATTTAATGTATGTAAGTTTATGGTACTTTAGGTCTGTTTTAAGTACGAAATTGTATATTGACTGTTTGTTACCTAAATGAATAAAAAAAATAAAAAAAATAAAAAAAAAAGTTAAATTTTTTGAGATTAATTCACTCAAGGTTACTAAAATGGATTTCTTTTTACTTGTCGCCTCGATTTCAAAAATTTGCATTATGTGGCTGTGTGAAAATTTGGCGGTAACGTCGGGAGTACTCCAGGGTTTTCATTTAGGTCCAGTATTATTTTTAACATTCATAAATAACTTAGAAAATGAAATCAAATATTCTCAATTTTGTTTTTCTGCTGACGATCTTAAAATATACAAGATATTCTCATGTATGTCAGATGTTAGGTTTCTTCAAGAAGACTTAACATGTGTTTTGGAATGGTCTCTTAAAAAAATTGTATTAAAAAAAATTAAACCGCCTTCGAAAAAAACACTGAAAAGTATAAAATAACTATTCTTTACTAATCAAAACTCAAGTACAATTAAAATAACTATAAATACGACACACATACGGCACATACCTATATAAAATTTAATTTTATAAAATTGAATTTAAAAATACCTATATAAAATGTAGAATATATGTGGAAGCTTATAATTAGCTTACTTTAATATAATTTATATAGTGTTTATTTAGTTAAGATGCTGTTAGCTTCCCTATGTAACAAAATAAATAAATAAAATTAAATTTGACAGTTACTGAAGTCGGTGCCAAGCCCTCCAATCTAATAGACTTTATGTTGTTGCACATTGATTTGGCACCGACTTCAATAACTGACAAATTTAATTATATGGGTATGTGTATCGTATTTATAAAGTTGTTTTAATTGTACTTGAGTTTTGATTAGTGAAGGATAGTTATTTTATACTTTTCAGTGTTTTTTTGAAGGCGGTATAATTTTTTTTAATAAAAACATTTTTTATTTCTCCCTTTTGAGTGGTCTTGACCTAAATAAATATCTTGGGCAGGTCTGCAATTAACTTCATTCTAATTCCAGAGCGCAACGATATACAAGAGAATCATCAATATAAATAAAGGTTATAACCAGGTCGTATTATCTATTGTATCTTCGAAAGTCCAAGCTCCAATATCGGTGAAGTTTAAATGGGAACACCTCTGAAATATTACCTATCAAACGAAAAAAGAATTTTCGAAATCGGTTCATAAATGACGGAGTTATGAGGTAACAAAACATACAAAAAAAAACAACATAAGACGAATTGAGAACCTCCCTCCTTTTTTTGAAGTCGGTTAAAAATAAGTTTTCAGTTAACGTCAATAAGTGCTAACACATCAAATTCACAAAAAAGCGTAACCCGATACCAACCTCCTATTATACATAAAGTTCAATTGTAACATTAATAATGCATTGCAGCAAGGGGTGCAGGTGGCGGCCCTTGAAGTGCAAAACGTCAAGCGCGCGATCAATCGATACGGAACACTGCCGAAGGGGGCTCGCATCGGAGCGTACCTCGAGTCTCTGCGGCAGAGCGGCGGCGGCGGCGCGGGCGCGGGCGCGGGCGCGGCGGGGGCGGGGGCGGGGGCGGGAGCGGCGGGCGCCGGCGGCGGCGCGGCGCGCTCGCCGGCCGCGCCCGACGAGGTGCGCTCGCTCTCGCCGCGCGCGGCCCGCGGCGCGCCGCACATGATCCGCTCCAACTCGTCGGGCGGCGTGACCGCCCCCGCCGCGCCCGCCGCGCCCGCCGCCCCCGCCGCGCCCGCCTCGCCGCGCGCGCCGCGCCACACGCCGCTGCGCTCGTTCGGCGGCTCGCCGGCCAAGCCGCGGCCGCGGCTCGCCGACCTCGAGTTCCCGCCGCCGCCGCCCGACCTGCCGCCGCCGCCCGTCGACAGCGCGCCGCCGCCGCCGCCGCCGCCGCCCGACTGCTGCCGCGACGCCGGCACCGGCACCGGCACCGGCACCGACACGGCCGCCGACGGCGCGCGCCGCACCATGAAGGAGATGCTCGAGCTCGAGCTGGTCGCCGAGATCAAGGAGCGCGCCGACAAAAAGAAACAGAAGCGCGCGCGGGACTCGCCGCCGGCGCCCGCCATTGGCCCGACCGCCGCTTCCGGTGTGTTCGGCGACCCGGTCACGCGTCTAGTGTCCGAGCTCTCCGAGAGTCTCAACCTTGAAGCGATGCGCCGCACCGAGCGGCGTGCGCCCGCCACGCCCGCGCTGCCGCCGCCGCCCCCTGTCGCCGTCGACAGCAGGAGTACTCTCGGGAGGGGTACGCTCGCCGACGACGTTGAACGAAAACGAGATGACGCAGACAGCAAAACGACTGCTGATTTCAAGTCGCAATTGAAAAGATTCGACACTGGCAAAAAGATGGACAACGCGATCGGAGACGTCGATGACTCCGGTCGATCTATAATTGACTTCAAATCGCGTTTGCGAAAAGTGGACAGCGGAGCGGCCGCCATCATGGACGGCAGTCGTCGACCTGAGACGAGTCCGGCGGGCGAGGATCGGGACGACAAGGATGTGGACAAGGTGGAGAGCGCGGTCGACGGTGAGGACGAAGACAAGCGGCGTAGCACCGGCAGCATCAGCAGTCTCAAGAAATTGTGGGAGAACAAAGAGAGCGAGGGGCGGGCGGCGCGCGGCGGCAGCGCCGACACGTCGCCAGAGTCGGAGCGCGCGCGCCGGCCCGCCGCGCCCGCCGCGCCCGCAGCGCCCGCCGCCACGCCCGCGCGCCGCCCGGGCATCTACGCGACGCCGGCCGCGGCCGCGCCCGCGCCCGCGCCCGCGCCCGCGCTCGCGGCCGACCCGCTCGCGCACGTGCGCGCCGCGCTCGAGCAGTGCGCCGACGAGGTACGGCCCGCCACCCACCGCACTCCACTCACCAGCCACCACACGCACACGCACACGCGACACACCGCATTACTCCACACTACACATAGTAACTGCTACACATCCGATAAAGACCCATTCGTGTTTACAGACAACGAATGTAGAACACATCTGTATAAATAATTATTTGTCTAGCCATCTGACTACAGGTGACCTCGATGCGCCCGCTTTCGGACATGGGCCTCCTCTCCAACTCGCCACGCATGCCTATCTCTCGACACCAGTTTATGCCCGCCTGTTGTCGGATATCATCCACCCATCTCCGAGGTGGCTACCTCTTACCTCAAGGGTGTTAGCGCAGCGCCTGCATTCTAGTCTTTTTCGCCCATCGACCGCAGTCCATACTGACAATGTGCTCTGCCCATCTCACTTCCGGCGCTCGATCTCCTCTACCACGTCTCTAGCTTACATGTTCTCCCTCATCCACTCGTTTCTTTTTTTATGTATAAGCATTATTCTGCACATCAGTCGCTCCATCACCATCTGTGCAACTCGGATTTTCTCAGCAGATCTTTCGGTGAAAGTTATCTTCATCCCATACATGGAAACTGACAGGACACACTGATTCAACACTTGTTTTCAGGTGTTCGAAGATCTTTTTACTCTTCCTGTGGATCCTCGTAGTGAACCAGCTCTTGCATAAAATACCTAACCTTAAAATTGTCACTCAGGGATATGCACATGACCTGGTAATCATAGTCCGAGGATTCAGCCTAAACACTATTTCGTGTGTTCTACAAAGAGACCTCGACACTCAGTGAATGATGTCTAGATATGTTATCGATAAATGGGGATAAAACAGTAATTGTGCCTCTTACGAGGAAACTAGGCCTTGATAGGTTGGTAGCTCCACAACTAAGCGGTAAATGGATAGTTTTGTCCACTGAACTTAAGTATTTTAGTGTTATAATCGACTAAAAAGTCTGAGCCCCAAGGTTGTTCTCTGACTATATACTACCATTGTATGACCGATAATTCGTTATGCTTCTGTGGTCTGGTGCAAGAAAAACCACCAGAAGACTGCAATAGATAGGCTAAGTGGCTTGCAAAGAACCGCCTGTCTATTAGCAACCGGAGCCATGTCGACCTGTCGTGCGGCTTTAAATGCTTTACGGAACCTACCGCCCCTTCACTTGCATGAATTGAAAGAAACGAGGAGCACCATTTACAAACTAACCCCCCAGCACGGAACGAAATGGTTATTGCAGAAACTGAGATCCTTACGAGACTCAGTAAGGAATATTCCGATTTTGAGTATGCCAACTGACGTCATTCTCCCGCGGTATACCTTCGAAAAACATTTCATAGTGGAGATGCCTTCCAGGGAAGATAGGCTTCAAGGAAGAATGCCCTGAAAACCTGACTAATCTACTCTGTGCAATGGATCCAAATCGGACAACGACGTAAGATGTGGAATTTATGGAGAGCGCCCAAGTTTCGAGAGGAGTCTGAATCTTGGGAGGAATGCCTCCATATTCTAAGCTGAATTGTTCGCCATTATTGAATGTGCGGACATTAACTTTAAAAAGCACTACCCAAACCAAACCATATACATACATTCTGATAGTGGCAGGCAGCTCTTTTAGCATTGGCCTCAAAGGTACTTCAGGCTGGTCAACAACTGCGTTACTATTTTAAACACTGGGAATAAAAACAGGATGGTTCTAAGATGGGTTCCTGGTCATGCAGGCTTTGTACGCAATGAAAATGCCGACGAACTCGCAAGGGCCGGTACTAAAATCTCATTTATTGGTTAAGAAGCTTTCTGTGGTATTCCCAAAAGCCAGACTCAACTTATTTTGTGGAACTCCTGTTTGAAAGCCTGTTGCGGGTATTGGAAGAATATTCCAGGTCAGGAGCATTCCAAAACTCTAAAAAAGCCATATAATAGCAATGTGCCAGAGCAACTTGCGTTCTTGATTGCAGTGGGACTTGGCAGTGTTTTGTGACATAGTGGCGATCACAATAGATCAATTTTTGGTTGCAGTGATACAGGTCTAGTGGGACCTGCATAGCCACTAATACCACGTAAAAAAAATGCCAATGGCGATTTTATGGTCCAAGTAAATATGATGGTCGATTACACCTACAGATAGTTCGTGATTTTTCGCCTCTGGAATGTTTGTCATGATCTTAGTTTCCAATTTATTTATTTTCAAACCTATTTCACCGTCCTTTCGAATCTCGCAAAGTCCCTGGACGTTCAACTTGATGCGCGAATCTGTCGTCTGTAGATAGTGATTGGACGTTGTTTGTGGCTATATACAGCTGTTGCCAACTCCCAGGGATTCGTCATCGCACCCCTGCTCCATGTTATGCGGCCACTGTTCGTACCACGGAGTGTCAGCGCTAGGAACTCGGGAGTCGATGTATATTTTTGTTAGTCGTATTGAGTATGTGAGGGGGTATAGCTAATAATCACCACGCCAGCAATGGCGGATTGGTGATCGCAGTACTGTAACCGGAATTAATGGCTTCCATCTCCGCTTGCAGTTACTCATTTCGTGCAGTCGTATTCCTATTTTCTCCTTCTGTAATTTGCTTGGTAGAACGCTGACAGGCTGCTGTCCATGCACTTATTTAATGGCGGAGCAAGCTCGCCATGTTATGAAATATTTACGGATTATGTGGTATTTCTTGGAGATACTTGTGCCACGAAATATCCCGTTACACCGTGGTAAGCTATCGGCGCGGTCCGGGACTGGTTATTTGATAAATTTTAGGATGTTACATTGTGACATCATATGTGAATTCGATTGGTAACTGATGCTCGCCCCTATATTATTATTTGTATGTACGAATAATTATTTGCATGTATACCAAAACGTATGTTTTTAAAGTTCTTGTCTATTCGTTTATTTAGATGAATGTTGTTTAAAACAGCTGAACCGATTTTGATGAGGTTTGCCATTTTTTATCTACCATTAGGCAGGTTAAAATTTTTCACAATATTCTAGTCTACTTTTTGGAGTTTACTCTTTAAGAATTGCTTTTCATATGTAGCCCCGGTACGAAAGTTTTATGGAGAGTAACATCAAGCGTTAATTAAAAAAGTTATATTTATATATTATATTGTTACAATACTTCTTCTCGGACTTCATGTTGGTAAATAATACTGCGCAATTTGGTAGATGATATATTGATACTGTACGGCGTGTTTACGCCATTGAGCTTTCGGTTACACCTCATGTCTTATACTAATTGTTGTCACTGTTTATAAAGGAGATGTATGTGACGAGTTCCCTTTAATTTAATTAGTAGATCGCGCGCGAGGTCACCACAAGTAATTCGCTGTGTCAGAGTGTTATATGTGGTATGATATGTGCGATACGTGTGCACGTGTGCACGTGTCGCGCCCGCAGGTGCGGCGCGGCGCGCGCGACGGACGCGGGCCCGTGTGGCGCGCGCAGACGTCGGAGCGCGCGGCGCGGCTGGGCGCGGCGTGCGGCGCGGCGGCGGCGGCGGGGGCGGGCGCGGGCGCGGGCGCGGGCGCGGGCGCGGGCCGCGTGCGCCTGCGCGCCGCCGCCGCGCGGCTCGAGGCGGAGGCGCGCGCGCTGCCCGCCGCCGCCTCCACGGCCGGCCTCGAGCACGCGCTCGCCGAGCTCGCCGCGCTCGTCGACAGGTGCGCCGCACCGCACCACCACGCACCACCACACACTACAGCTTGTTCGACTAGTTTTTAAACTATGTGTATTGTTAGCAACAACGAACGAGCCTTACAGTAGCCGCATATTATGAGCAACATCTGACATCTCACCCTGGTAATGAGCGACATTAACATTATACCCTGAAAAAAATGATTACCATCTGACGGCCAATCTCATTGTTCATTGCGCGCTCATTGGCCAAATCAAATAGCACGCACTTCCCCGGCTTCCTGTTACACATTTCCGTCCCTTTTCACGAAATCACTCCCACAGATTGCAGGAAAGCAAAAGGAAAACATGTTACACATCAATAACCACTTCCTGTAAAAACAAAATACGAAATCAGAAAAACTCGAAGTGGTCAGAGAATATCAGTAATATCGAGTAAATTGCCTTAATAGTAGAGACATACACTTTCTCAATAGTTATAAAACGACACTACAAATTTGTAACATCATAATCCAATGACATCTCCCTCTAATTTATCCTCAATACTACAAGTTAAAGAGCAATAACTCCTATATTTCGCAATCGAATTCAAAACTTTTTTTTCAATATGATGTTAATTATTTTAATCTAATATATAAAATTCAATGTTCGTTTGTTCGTAATTTACGAGATGCGGCCATTCATCCGATTGCGATGAAATTTGATATGTAAATAGCTGTAATCCTGACAAAAGACATTTTTAATACAAAAACGGGATTTGACAGGTCCAGTCCTGTCAAATCCAAAACCGGTCGAATCCAGTCCTCTCCACTCTGGTACTGTCTTATTTGATTACGTCTGATCAGGTCCAGTCCGGTCCAATCCAGTCCAGTCCAGACCGATAAGGTCTTATCCTATTCAGGTATACTCATGAAACACGTTTCACACTTGTACATTAATAGAAAAAAATACGTAAAACAACATGAAATACTCTTCATCTAAAAATATTCGTTACACTCTATATTATAGTTCATTTAGATAGGACAAACATATTTTCTAAGCAAAATATCCTCTACTACTGATCGTATTTCATTTACAAGTGCAATTTCGCCTAAGTTCTCTTTTAATTCCTCATAAATTTGGTTAAAGTTTCACATTAACATATCAATATCGATCAATCAAAAGCATATTATTATCAATTACAAAAACAGTTAATTCTCGATTAAAAATCGATTCTGGGAGGTACAAAAATGAAGAAGAATATATATATGACTCTTTTGTCTTCCCACACAGACTGTAAAAGTCGATTGAAGAACAGGGCCCCACCCAGCACCTCCCTTACGCCTACCCACCTGTCAGTATACGGCTAAATCTGAGAAATGGTACTTGCGTAACTCGTTCGTCTCTTGTCTCTCTACATGTCTCCATTCCTTACCCTACTACATTCTATCTCTCTTCCAATGGACTTTTGGAGATTCAAACCTTGAGGGCTTAACCCCTCAGGGGTTGTATTTCTAAAAATGTTTTCTTAGCGGGTGCCTACACTGTGCACGTGTTCAAGATATCAAGAGTCTGTACTTTACTAAGTTTTACACCCCTTTTTCCAGCTTCAGAAGTTCAATATTTTATAATCGACTAAATATATTTACTTATTTATTTCGTAGTTTTTTACACAAAGGTATGAATTATCAAATCCATTTTTGATTTTCATTCGTATTATTCATAAACTTTGTATATACTGGTTGGATTTTTAATTTGTGAATGTCACCTATGAAAAAGTCCTTGATTATTGCGATATGTAATATCACAATCACATACAAAACACGTAACCATTGTTAAAAATTATAGTACTAATTTGAAATAAACAGGAATAACACAAAATAATAAAATAATTCAACAGCTTCATCCACAGCGTGACGACCTGTCATTCAAAACGGGTTACAATAGTGTCTCGTTTGCTTTCCCTTTCCTACTCGTGCCACTATCGTAAAACATTACATTCTCACTCGCACTCTTTGTACGTCTATACGCCAGTATATACTAAGTCTATCTTCGACACCTCTTTTTAAGCCGGTTTTTCAAAATTGGAAAAATAGATGTATACATAATTATTGGATCGTTTATAATCTATACTACTATATAAATCTCTTGCGTCTATCTGTAATTTCAGATTTTTGTCAAATTTTGCTATAGATAGTCGTTTTATTACTTACTGATTTCGATTCTACCATTTTTAAAATTTTTGTCTGTCTGTCTATCTGTCTGTCTGTATGTTCTTTTATAACTGAAGAACGGCTAGACTGATCTTGACAAAAGTCGGTACGTAGTAAGAACATGTGATTGCGCTCATGTAGGCTACTTAATTTTTAGAAAATCTACCCCTAAGAGGGTGAAAAGGGGGATGAAACTTTGTATGGGAAATAGTAAACCGCTGAACCGATTATGATGGAATTTGGCAGGCAAATTGTTTGACATCAGAAAATGGACATGGCTTACTTTTTTTTTTAAATTTGCCTTTAAGGGGGATGAAACTTTGTATGGGAAACGCTGTATCTTGGTAATGATAAAATTAGGTGAGATGATAAGACTTATTTTATCGAAAATATATAGGCTACTTTTTTATCAAAAATCTGTGAAAAGGGGGACGGGAGGGAGGGGGATAACATTTTGTACTATATAAATCTCTGCGTCCTGTCTGTAATTTCAGTTTTTTTGACAAATTTTGCGATTGTCGTTTTATGAGACTGATTTCAATTCTACCATTTTTTAAATATTTGTCTGTCTGTCTGTATGTCCTTTTGTAACTAAAGAGAACGGCTTGACTGATCTTGATGAAAATCGGTACGTAGTGAGAACACGTGATTGCGCTCATGATAGGCTTATTTTTTAGAAAATCTACCCCTAAAGGGGTGAAAAGGGGGATGAAACTTTGTACGGGAAATGGTAAACCCCTGAACCGATTATAATGAAATTTAGCACTGAGATAGTTTGACATCAGAGAACGGACATAGGCTACTTTTTTTCGAAAACCTACCCTTAAGGGGGTGAAAAGAGGGATGAAGCTTTGTATGGGAAATGCTAAATCTTGGTAATGATAAAATTTGGTGAGGTAGTAAGACTTTTTTTTATCAAAAATACATAGGCTACTTTTTTATCAAGAGTCTGTGAAAAGGGGGACGGGAGGGAGGGGGACGAAACTTTGTACGGGAAATGCTAAACCGCTGAACTGACTATGATGTAGCATGGATATAGTTTGACACATGGAAACGGACAGGCTACTTTCTTATCAAAAAACTATCCCTAAGGGGTGAAAAAGGGGATAAAACTTTGAATGGGAAATGCTGAACCGCCGAACTAATTATGATGTTGGTACAGAGATAGTATGTTCCTGGAGACAGACATAAGCTTAAACGTAGACTTTTTTTGTGTTTAAACATACTATGCACTTTTACATATAATTTAACCTAATCCGGGAAAGCCACGAAAAAATTTTCCGCCTAGACGAAGTCGCGGGTACAGCTAGTCATATACAAAATGTTGAGATATTAAAACATAGTTTTTTTTTTTTTTTTACTTAACTTCGACATCCCTTTTTAAAGAAAGGTGTTCGAGTGAAAATCGTATGAAGAGAAAAATGCATTTAGCAATTGAAAGCATTATGTGTTGAAACTTGCAATAATGAAATATATATTGTGCAGGTAAAGGTGTCGCTGCCTCGCTCCTCCGCTCCTCCGTACCGGCCGGCGAGCGTCGGGACTCCTCCGTTCCTCCGTTCCGCCGTGTCAACGAGTGTCGCCTCTGTTCACTTCATTTACTGTACATATTTTGTCATCATCGACGTATCGCAAATGTAAAAATTGAGTATTATCTTGACTATGTAATGTTCGCAATTCATGAATGGTCGTTTTTATATATGGCGAGGAGCCGAGAACGATAGAGTGTTGACCGCGCTCGTGGTGGTATCGTATCAGACGAGAGGGGGATGCGTGCGAGCGAGAGAGACGAGCCGAGCGCGGGAGAGAGGGAGCTCGCGCTACTGTAGTCTCCACTGAAACGAGTAATACGATAGATTTATTTCAGTGCCAAATAATTATGTTTAGAGTGGCGACGTCAACTTGCTCCGCGCTATGTACGACCGCGTATTCATTGCATTTAAGACTGTTTCGAGCGATCGGTTCGCGTCAGGCCTATCACTACGTACTCATATTATGAACTATTTATTAAGCGGCGACATCGCCTATATTAGGTATTATTTATTAGATGAAAAGAACTCATCGGCGTGACATTATTATTTTTAAGTTAGCGTACCTACTGTGATACGGCTTCTAAACGTTGGTATAATATTATGCTCAATATTTTTTTTAATGAAATTTATAAAACGATAGTGGAACGCGATCGACCGCGCCAGCGCCGGCTGGCGGCCGATTCGTGCTGAACATTATTTAAGTGTAACACTCATATATGCTAGTCTTTATTATAATAAATGAATGTATGTACGGACGTAAGAGTAAAAAATATACATATACATAAGTTCGATGAAATATAGATTCGCATACGATCCTCACTATCTATTTTAGCGTTTAATTATTGTATCGTTAAGAGTTTTATATGAGCCGGTCGAGCGCAGTGCGAGTGTGCTGGCCCACTGCGACGCCGCGGCCAGACTCGACTCGTCTTGACCCGACCCGACCCGACCCGACCCGTCCCGAGGGCCCGTAGCCTGCCCGTAGCCTGGCCGGGTCGCCGACACCGCGAGTCGCCTCCATACCTATTGCCTATACCCACGTGCATACATAAACCGATGACAGTAGCCGTAGAGCCGAGTCCGCGTGCCGCCAGCACGCGCGGAGTCGCGCGCCCGACGTGGAGACGTGGAGACGCGTCTGTACTACGGCGCCGGACATCGGGCGCGCGACTCGCACCGTACTCGTACCCATACTAATATGGTGATTGTAACTCAAATGTTTCATTCCTTCGTTCATTGTTCAGTATTCATAAATAAACTTATAATTGTAAATAATTGTGTTAACTTGAAATAATACAAACACAACCTTACAAACGTTTCATAATTCGCCCCGGTCTTGTGCATACACATATATTAGATTTTTTGCTGAAAAACAATTTTATCATGGTTATTTGATCCAACAATGCTATACATAATTTGAATACAATAGTTATTTTTGTATGGATTTTGAAATATTATCATATACAAAATTTTTTTCTTTACCCTGTATATACATCGGAGTCTATTTTATTTTACATATTGCACGATCATTTAAAACAACCGCAACGCACGCGGCATGTCATTCCATTGTGGTCGTTGCAACGTTTGTAAGGGCATGAATTATATGCTTCAAATATTTAGATAATACATGCGAAGGATCAGTGACGTGTGAAGAGGCCACATCACGAGATCCCGATAAAGACTATTTATGTGACGATTTCTGTGACAAAACCACCATTACTACTTTTCTCTTTAATAATAATAGAATCCAAAGATAAGGAATGGCTCCACACGATGTTCAACTGTAACAGAAATAAAATGTTTTTCTTAATGACGTTTGTCTCATTGACCTGTACGTCGACTGCAGCACGTTGCCGGCCGTTGACCTCGCGCGTCGGTGCGGCGCCGCACAGGCCGCCGTCCGTTCACCTGTTGCGCCATTTGGAGGATAGGGAGATCTAGTCAGGGGCTTTAGGGGAAAACAACGTTCAACGCAATCACTGCACTCCAAAATGTTTACCTTTAATATTGATCTCTTACACCGTCGAAAGAGTAGCAAATATGCAATAGAAAAAAAGTCATTTTGGGGGAGGAAATTTATGAGGCTGAGGTAATTTTAGAGGAGATCAAAAATCAATAAATGTGGAAGATATATGGACGATAAGATTCCTGACCGCATAAAGAAAAACTTGCTGTTCTAAATCGACTTGCATATTGGATCTGATGTTAGCAGATGTCCCAGTTCATCGAGTAGCACTCATAATACCTACAACATTTGTGTTGCTGGTATATACAATATTATGTCTGTTTATTTTGAGAAATCTTTATGTCAAAAGCACTTGCATTCAGGCGAGTGTGCGAGGAGATGGTGAGTAGCATGATGAGATTTGAGGAGGCAAAAAATGTATGTAAGTACCGCGATGCTTTGAGCGCCTCTCCGACTATCTCATTAGAAATACAGCGTAAAGATATGTATGTATGTATTTTTATTTTAAAAACATTGAAACATTTGACTTGTAATTTTAGCAAAAACTAGTTGATCATGATCTCGGGTTTCTATACCCAAAAACACATCGCCTTGTTTTTTAAATATTTGTGGAGAAACTTCCTAATTCCTTCCTTTTTGATTTATATTAGAGGTCGCCCTGTGGTCGAATTTTTACCGTAAATCATAAACTTATTATGTGTAAACTCTTTGGCGACAATCTCCACTCTGTGCGACTGTTTGATTCAAGGAGGTTACGTATATATGATCGCAAATCGTGAACAAAAATGACCTTATAAAATATATTGAGACACTGTGTTCACTAAATGTTAATAAAATAAATTAGATATATAAACTAAATTTGACATTACATACAATATTATTGAATAATAAATTAATTCACCTAATGGACACTAACAATTATGTTCAGATTTTTATAAGCATAAAATAACTTATGCGCCAATAACTTCAAACCGATTGCATATTATGAGAGATACCTTAATCGAAGATATACAATGTTTATCGTAGGCTAATATTGATCCGAATGAAATGTATAATTGTTTTTTTACCATGTTTCATAGTATATTTGGCAAAATATTTACCTCAAAATCTATTACGGTTACTAAGACATTAAAGTTTGACGATTAGGCAACAACAGAATTACATAGAAATCGACAAATATGATCTGTATGCGAAAAGGCAATATAATGTTGATGAACAGTTCAATGATTATGTCAGAGTTTTCTAAAAAGTTTAAACATGATTGTAAAAATTCTAAATCAAATCACCTGTTATAAAATTAAAAATAGCTGCAATAAAATCAAAGCGACGTGCAGAAAACCATAAATGAGGAAACAGGAAGAGTGAAACCACAAAAAAAATGATTTTATTAAATATTAGCAACAAAATCATAACGACAAATTCGGAAATTGCAACAGTTTTTGAAAGTTTTTACTGATAATCCTATTTCCTTAACTAAATCCCTGAACTCTTCACCTACCGCCGCTATATCTCTTTTAAAAGATAATGTATCGGCATGCAATGTTAATAAGTTTCAATTCAGACATGTCGGTACACACGAAATTATTAATTTAAAGTGATAAATGTAAAAAGAACCAATAACCTTTGGGGCATTTCGATTGTCGTTGTTAGATTGTTGCACCATATTTGGCGGTGATATGTAATAGATGCATTGACTGTAGTATATTTCCTGATTTGATGGAAATTAGCAAAATAACTCCATTATTTAAGTCGGGTAGCACTTCTGACTGCAACAATTATAGACCAATATCAGTGCTATCCATATTTAGTAAAATTTTTGAAAAACATTCTGAATCAACTAATGTACATATCATTTTTGTAGTAATACATTGTTACATGATAAACAATTTGGCTTTACACGGGGATGCTCAACAACCGACGCTGGTGTCTAGTCAATGAAGGATATATTTGAAGCCTGAGAGGTGTCGTGTGATGCTATTGATATTTTTTGTGATTTAACAAAAGCATTCGATTGTGTACAGCATGAAACGTTAGTCGAGAAATTGAGCCATTATGGACTTGAGAATATAGCTTCAGACCTTATTAATTCTTACTTAAAAGAACGAGTTCAAAGGGTAGACGTGAATGGCGAGTGTTCTTCCGTGTCTACTGTGAAAATGGGGGTTCCACAAGGCTCAACATTGGGGCCTTTCTTATTCTTAATCTATATTAATGATCTACCCTATCTTGTCAAAAATAATCATGGGATAGTACTGTTTGCCGAAGACACATCAGTTATTTTCAAGATAAACAGACAACAACATATTTGCAATGATATAAACGACGCTATGTCTAAGGCATTCCGATGGTTTAATGTTAATAATCTGCTGCTCAATGAAAGGAAGACTAAATGCATTAAGTTTGCATTACCTAATGTTAAACATATTAAAAATAATATAGGTACAGCTTAATATAACCAGAAATTGCAGCTGGTAAATACTATTGTATTTTTGGGATTAACTTTAGATGCCAAACTGCAGTGGGAACCTAATATCAATGACTTGTCGGGCAAGCTTTCTTCTGCAGTATTCTCGGTAAGAAAGATTAAACAGTTGACAGACGTAGATACAGCTAGATTGGTCTACTTTAGTTACTTTCACAGCGTTATGTCATATGGGATTCTATTATGGGGCAATGCTGCTGACATTGACACTATTTTTGTTCTGCAGAAGAGAGCCCCGTTCGTGCGATATACAATATGGGTCCAAAAGACTAAGAGGTAATTTTAGGGATGTTAAAATAATGACAGTCTATAATTAGTACATATTTAAAAATTTAATGTATGTTCATAAAAATATTAAAAATAGTGAAGTACACAATTTCAGCACTAGAAATAAAAATAAACTAGTTGCACCTACGACTAGATTCCATAAAGTCGGTAATTCTTTTATGGGTAGTTGTATACGTTTCTACACTAAACTCCCTAAAGACAAGCTAGATTTTTCTTTTACCAAATTTAAAACATTTATTAAACATAAATTGTTATCAAAATCGTATTATAATGTAAAGGATTATTTTAATGACAAAAAAGCATGGGAATGATGTACCTATTTATGTGTCTACATAATATTTATTTTATAACAAGCATTACTACTATTATATAATTAGTTATTACTTTAGTTTAAGACAATTATATTGTCATTTATGTATTTAATGTCCCTAAAATTGAATAATACAATAATAATAAAATAATAAAGAATAAAATAGAAACAATTTAAATGCATCACAGGACTGTACTTAATTAATCATTAGAATAAAATAGAAACAATTTAAATGCATCACAGGACTGTACTTAATTAATTAGTTATAATTATAATGTTGTCTTTGAGCCACGGCTGCTGGCGTAGTGTGAGCGGACACAATCCAGTTTGTGCATTGCATGTACTTGTTACAATAATTTTAGTGTGTGTGCGTGCGCCGGGCTCGTCGAGCGACTGACAACTCGCTACATTACATTATACGTGAGCGGCGCTCCAGACATTAATCAAGAGCGGTCACGCGGGCGGCGGCGGCGGCTTTACCACAGCTTACTGTGGTGGAGCATGATGTTGGAGCGGCCGCGCGCCGCGCGGGCCGCGGGGGCCGGGGGGGCCGGGGGGGCCGCAGGGGCCGGGGGGGCCGGAGGGGCCGCGGGGCCCGGGGGGGCCGTGGGGGCCGCGCGCGGCGGCTCGGGCCGCTCGGGGCTGCGCCGCGCCGGCGTCTCTCCGCCGGCGGCCGCCTCGGCCGCCCTAGTCGGAACAGCGACGAACGTCACCTCGGAACCGCCGACACTCACATCCAACTCTCATAGAATACCTCATTTTTACAATAAAAAGTAATTGCACACATACGTAAATACGATTTACATAAAAATAAAACAATAAATAAAACCCTATGGTAAATTAAACTAGTTGTATCACAGTGCATCAACAAAAATATTCGTGTTCTAATGAATAATAATTAAAATCAATAAGCAATATTATAATTAGTTAAAATAAAAGTCAATATTATTTATTCCTCATTACCCTAATATAGCCCTTCTTACAACTAAGGGTCACAATACCAGGCGTATTACGAAAACGGTATTATTTAAAAATTTACGAATTACAGAAACCCGCTTTTCGATATTTTCAACATTTAGAGATAAAATGGTATGAGCTTTTGTGAAAATTTGTCCTTTTATGAAATCAAATAAAAACATTCATTCAAATAAAACCACATTTTAACGTTCAATAGCTTAGTAAATTCCAAATACTGTACGTCAGTCGATCGCATCGACAGATAAGGGCGGGTGGCCGATGCGTGATAGAGGGGTGTTCGTAATTCGTACACCGTCCAAACAAGGGTCCAATGTCGTTCGTCGACAAAATACCTAACAGTCACTATATCGTTTCACGCATGCTTTTAAATTATTATTAACTTAAAAAAAACATAAAAAGTAGAAAAATAATTTATATTTTCTTGAAAATTAATTGAAAATTTTGAAGATCCCGGTTTTCACCAATGCCAAATCGGGGTATTTTTGAGAGCTAGAATCGGTTTGTGACCCCTACTTACAACCCATAACGTTTCAAAATACATTTATGCCCAATTGTACCACAGTCCCCTAATATTTGGTAAACCCCTAAAAAAGGATAGAGGTCCGCTAAGTATTAGGTGACTTTGGTGAAATCGGGAATTAAAGCTACAATACAATGCCACAAACAACAGTAGCAGTGATTGAGAAGGTCAAAGGGGAATATCAATGTCAACGTCACCATATCTATGAATTTATAAAAATTGTCTATCTTTCTAATCGCCAACATAAACAAAATCCAACTGCGTAAAATAGAATATTAATAATGTTATATACATTAAAAAATATTTACTACTGAATATACGTAATTGGTACTATGCATGCCCCATCACCGAGGCATGCATAGTACCAATTACGTATAGAGCGGCCCTCACAGGAGCAGCCGAGCCCCTGGGTTCGACACTATTTGTCCAAACATTCCTTGAACAGCTTACTTTCAACCAAATAACAATAATCGTATAGCACAATTAAAATCGTAATACACATACAATATCAAAAGCACTCGCATACCTAGGCGAAAATGTGAGGAGAATGATGAGATTTGAGGAAGCGAAAGAGGTATGTAAGGACCGCGACGCTTGGCGCTCCGTCCTCTCTGACTACCCTGTTACGAGATACAGCGTGAAGATATGTATGTAAAATCATACACATTCGAAGATTATAAATTAAACTGAATGTTACAACGACATAAAATGAATGAATGAATTACAAAATGCAATTTCTTGAAATCATTGCCATAGTAGGCGATTTAATAGAGTTATTTCATATTGTTTGAGAGTTTTTCATAAATACGAGTATGCAGTTAGGTTTTATTTTTATACATTTTATTTTCCTTTTTTTTTGAAATGACAAATATTGTTCTTAATTATATTTTTGCCATGTGCAATATATTTTTGAAATGGCTTTCTGAAGCTCTTGAACGTAGATTATCATAATCATGATGGTGTCTGATGAAACTTTAGTCCTTGACTTTGTCGTAGGTACTACACACGCCATATTGATAGCATGATGACGCGCGATATTAAGACGAATTCAATATTTTACGCTTCGATCACTACCGTTTAGTAATAACTTTCGCTTTTGTATTTTGTAAAAAATTTAACCATGAAAATATAAAAACATATTGAAATGAATCCCTGTGTCCTCCTCTAGCACCCGCCGGCACCTCTCTCGAGTACCGCAATGGTGCGATTAGTGATTACATTATGTATGAATAAATAATATAAATCGCTCAACAGCTGAACAACATTGCAACAATCTGATATAATATAAAAGATGAATTTTAATTATTCAACTGCACACTGCAATTGCATATTGGCTTCACATTAATTTCGAATAAATAGAGATTACACAAACAAATAATATTGAACTAATCTACAAAACAATATACAACACAATTATCACGTATACAAGTTACACGGACATGCACCGCTATGTTCAATCCCATGCAAAGATGAGCAATAAATAATAACAATTCTATAAGCTGATGCGTATTGTCGATAATACTTAGACGGTGTTACATTACATCGTAACGACGCGCGAGCCTCGCGGCGAGGAATGCCTCTACAGAATTGGCACTTCTGCTAAAATTTCCAAAATTGACAAAACTAGTGTGAATTCCTGGAAATATTCCAAAATTTTCTCAATATACTCCCATTTTTGTTTTTTATTCTCGTTAATTTTTTCCACTGACACAAATATATTTAATAACTTGTTAAATATCAATTCTGAACAAGTTATTAAAAATATATTTGCATGGAAAAAGTCATTATCATCAAACATAACAATATGTATTTTTTTTCTTTATTTAAACAATTTTCTTCTTTATTAGATAATATTATCTGTAGTATTACAAACAATATTATTGAAAACTCAATTTTAAATATATTTAAAATTAAAACACAATTTTTAGTAAACTCAATTTCAAATACAATATATTTAAAATTGAGTTTTATATATTGGTATATAATATCGAACACACCAGTCATAGAAAACTTAGAAATAAGTTTTGTTCTAATAGTTATTCGGTACATAGCAATATTTTAATGTTTAATTTTTTTAATGCATCTTAAGATGGATTATGAGTTCTGACAGAATTCCATATTATTCTTGTATGGGGAAATCTATGCACTAAGATAGATGTATGCCATCTATGCATTTAATGATTCATCTAGCTTTTCAATGGTCATAGCTTAAACGCAACTATGTAAAATGATTAGCAGATCTGTAAATCAGATCAGTTTTGTATTACCCAGTTTTTTCTAAAAGAATGTAATATTTGATTTAACAATTTTAAAAACAAAATTTAAAATTGTAATATAAAAATACTAATATAATTGTCGCACTGTGAGTTTCGGCGTTTATAAGTGTTTAAAATGTAACATTATGTTTTTAAGAAAAATAAATGTCTTTAATCCGAACGTGTGTTAAAGTACACAGGCAACGGCGACGTTCCACATGGCGACGAATTTTCACATGCTTCACTACTTAAGTTTGAGTAATACGTTGATTGACGCAGAAAAATATTGTATTCGACGCAACTAAAAAATAAAGAAAATAGATATGCAAATAAAGCCATGAAGGCGTAATGGAGGAAAAGTGGAGGCTAATGGTGCCGACGGAGACTATCGGGCGCGATCAGTGCGAGATCAAGGCCGAGTGGTGAGCCACGCTTGGCTGGGGACAGGCGGCGCAGTGTTACTACGAGGCAGGCGCAGCGTTACTACGGCGGGACGCGCGGTCGCTACGGCCCTCCTGTACACGTACCTGTTGACGTGATTCGTATTGCCGCTTTCGCCGTGGATCACCTGCGCACACACACACGAACACTTTATGGGGAACGGGGAAACGGGAAAACTCGCTCGCTGCGAGCCACCGTTGCCCTTGCGCCCGACCGCTCGCGGTGAACACTTTCTCTCACGTCCAGTTTAGCATATTGAAAATTATCGATTATGGTGTTAAAGGGACCGTTCGTTTTGGGTATGATAAAAAAGCAATCTGATATGAAATACTGTCCAGTCATGTTGATATTGGAAGTAAGAGATTTCGACTTATATTATAGTCCGAGTAGATCTCTTGTTGAATGAATTGTGGAAGGGCGAAGAGATGTCGCCCTTCGACACTTCGTATTAAATATACGCAGGGTTGCAAGGGTTCGGCGAGCAACGGCCTCTCGTGCGACCGTCACGGTCGCGACCGACCGTCGCGGCGTCGGCGTCGGTCGGTGATACGTACCCTGCCGACGATCGAGGGCGGCTTGGATGTGCCGAAGCGGCCCATGGCCGCCGGCTTCGGCGCCGGCATGCTGCCGCCGGACCTGCAACACACGCCGCGTTCGTCACAGGCACTGTGACGTGTGCCCTTTGGACTCCAACACCACCGGTGATATGCGCGCTCGACGTGCCAAGAACAGCGCGTACGTGGCATTACATGTTGACACAAGAACTCTCAAACTCGATTAACGCCTCGATCTCATTTTAGCAGTTTACTTTGTACACAAACGACACATTCTCGTCCGCCGCGAATGAATTTACTTAAGCAATAACCATAAAATTATAATAAGCACGGGTTGTAAAGCTGACGTAGTGGTCGGTGGTCCCACCTCGTGGCCTCGGGAGTGGTCGCGTCGAAGAAGCCGGGCGCGACGGCGAAGTTGTTGCTCTGGCGCGCGAGACAGGCGATGCCGTAGTTCTTGCGCAGGAAGCGCTCCATGTAGGGCGAGGGCCCGTCGACGGCGAGCATGTGCGCCGGCAGGCCCGCGTCGCGCAGCATGCGGTCGAAGAGGCGCCGGCCCAGCCCGCGCCGCTGCCGCTCCGCGCGCACGTAGAAGTCGAGCACGCACAGCGGCTCTAGCTGGCGCGCCGCGCCCGCGTGGTCGAACAGGAACAGGTGCTTGCGGCCCACCTTCAGGAAGCCCACCGCCTCGCCGGCGCCACTGCCGGACGGGACCGACGGCGACGTCACGCACTGACGCGACACTGTCACGTGCGCATACGCGCCGCACACCGCCACACCACCACACCGCCACACCGCCACACCGCCACACCGCCACACCGCAGACGCCATCGTCCGATACCATCGTATAATACCAAAAAAGTAACGCAACCCTTCTACAACCACTCACACATACGTCCGTCTGTCATAGTCTGTTTTCTTTGTAACCACACATGACATACAAACTTATTTGCCATAGTAATTCGGCTTGTTAACCCACATATCAGACATCACTGGATCATTCGAGACTTGTTGATTTCATGAGGAGGATTTCAATTTGTTTTACTTTAAAAATATTGTATTGCAAGTATTCCTGAACAAGTATGTAGTCCTCACTATAATTGTTATTCACAACAAATAGAAGCGATTCATAGAAAGTACATTCAATTGGCTGCTCTGTTGATAGTTATGAGAAACAATATAGATAGATATCACTAATTTTCTTTATCTTTTAAAATTCATTAGAATGGACATTAAATTGTCCAGAACTTTCATATAGATACTAAGGTAGCGAGTTATTCTTCTAGAAAGAAATCATTGTTTGCACTTCCATTCGTGATAAATAACTACCTATCATCAAAATTTCTAAAAATAAGAAATTAATGTTACCTTTTACCACCACGTTACTTTCCCGTTATTAGATATTTTAAAATGCAATGCAAAAGTTTAAAAGTTTATATCATCAAAATTAGTTTATCTGACATACCAACATAGACCACGCAAGATCGGTAAACTTCTAGCATTAGTCGACATTCTCATTTTTACTGATATAGACACCAAATTAATGGATTATTATTCTCTTTTGTTATACATAATCTATTCTGTTATACACTGTAATGTAATATTTCTTCTGATATATTCTCATTTTTATTATGATAATAGTTTCGATTTTATTAATCTATTGTTTTATTTCCAGTCTACCATATTGCTGTGCAACCCAGTAGCTAATAATATTATTATTGGAAAATCTTGCAATTGGTCTTGTTCTAATCTTATATGTCATGTGGTTTTAAGCACTCTCAGTTTATATAGAAGTCTTTGGTTTTAGGCAGTAAGATTTCTATCGGAATAAAATATCTTGCACTATTCATAGGAGTATTAAAAGAACAGCAAATTAAGTACCCAAACTCAATTTGACGATTGCCTCATCACGAAATCTACAACACTCTTACTTATAGTTTACAGGAAAAGTATAACAAGTCTTATAGATTTAAAGAAATGAAGTATAGGAATATACCATTTTGTTAATTCATACTGAACCCTCTACCACAGATTAATTCCTTACTAGCATAACCTCTACACCAGACTCAAACTCGCTCATACCAATTTTTATCATTTTAAATAGTTATAAATTTTTTATCGGATTACTAGCTTTCCAAAAACATTATATATAAATTATAAATTATTTATAACATAATAAATTAAATTATGTATGTTACAATTTTACCACTCATAACTTATTCAAATAAATTCATTACCTTCAGTCATCATATTTTCATAAATCATGACCACACATAGGTCATACAGAGTATTTGAGTATTGAAATACACACAGGAGCCCAGAATAAATGTATATATCTGTTAGATTTAGACAAAATCTTGTGAGAAGCTTTAATGACTAAACATAAACATTTTTCTATATATTGCTTCAATTCTTATGAGGGCAAGAGAACTGTGCCCAGGCAGGCAATGTCATTAATAATAATTAGCTTTCAAAAACATTTGTCTGATGTAAAATTCCACAGATTTCTTCTTTGAGTTTCAGTAAGATTAGGAAAAACATTTGTTAAATATCTAGGGTGGCTTGTACGGACTATTTAAAATCGATTTACAGACAGCATTTCGCTTGCACCAATCACCAAATAGTTGGTGCGAGCGAGATGTCGAATCGTTAAATTGAGTTCAAATAGTTGGTGCAAGGCAACGTTAAAATAAACATTGTGTGAGACAAAAATAAAAGTGTGTGGTGTGACTTCTTGGTTCTCTCCAAGACATTGGGACTTCAAATTACAAGTATGTCCTGCAGCCCACTTCATTAATATACTTTTATGATTTTCACACACTATTTGAGGAAACCAATTTTTTATCAAGGTGTTAGTTCATGAGATATGCAACTACACCGATTTTTCTGCATCTGTGGTCTCTTCTTGTTTCAAAAAGTTACTTTGACATAATTTACAGTGTCTTAAAAACATTTTAAAACAAAATGTTTAAGTAACTTTAACAGAACACTAACAAATGACAAACTAGATACCATACTTTCTCTAACAACTTTCTTGTGGTACAATAAAAGAACTTGATATAGTATAAATATATGACATACATTTTAGTGATAAGGAGATAGACAGAGAACAAACTCAGTAATAATATCCATTTAACATGCACTTCCTTAAATATCTTATTTCATTACAACATTCCAATTGAAATTCGTCAACCTCAATGATGCAGTGGTTTAGGTGTTGCATTCAAGTGAGGAAGGTTCTGAGTTTGATTACCGGTTGGGACAATTTAGGAATGACCTTTTCTATTTTGTCTCGGGTCTGGATGTACTGGGAGATGCCCCTAGTGGTCGTCGTCTAGTTCTCATTGCACAGAGAATGTTCTAGTTTGTTTGAGACCAGATGAATTGTGTCTATTGTCTAGCATATTATTTAAAAAAAAATTGTGATCGATCTCACGAATTGAATGAGTGCATTGGGCGATGTATAGTGTATACAGAGGTGCTGCCTACCCTCTAGCTTCTGCATCCTTGAGTAAATAGAGAATGTGACCAGCAGAGGTGCGCAGCTTGTCGGCCGAGGTGATGACCTTTTTGAGTCCCTGGGCGCGCGCCGCCTGCTCACCCAGCGCGTCCACCAAGCGCGCCAACCTCTCCTGCACCGCCCTGCGCGCCGTGAACACTTCGTGTCACGTAGCGGACGCCCGACACTTGCATTCGCACTCGCACTCGCACTCGCACTCACACTCGTGAGGACCCAACGGCAAAATATACAGTTATTTTCCTCAGTACATCTTTTTTATACAATACTTACAGACTATATATAATTGAGATGAATTGGTAAAATTTAAAGATGTACATTAGGATTAAAACAACGGGGACAGTGGACGATTTCGAAAGTAGTCACGGTCGAGTGAGTAAGCAGAGTATATGGAGGCCGGCCCACGGGGCCGAGGCCGCGGGCTCGCGCTCGGACTCACCTGACGCCGTATGCGTCGCTGCGGTACCCCGGCGGGACCAGGGTGTAGTTAAGGGCGGTGATGTCCTCACGCAAAATCTCGTTGATGGGCATTGACCACTCCATTATCTCGCACTAGTGGCCTAACATTTTTAAAATGATTCCATTAAAAATAAAACTACATATTTAACAACAAAATTAACTCGTATTCATGAAGATAATTACCCAATCTTTCAATTAAAATTAATATTAGGCAGAGAGATCAAAAACACCTACTAAAAATGTAACAATAATAATGAATAGTGGAAAAAGATTCAAAAATTGATCTGACAGCTAACACCGTTTTTTTGGTAAGATTTTTTTTGAGAGGGAAGACAAAGGGATCTATTTTTGTAACAGCCGACGTCTTCAATCACAAATGGATTTCATTAAAATGTCGATGTTTTGATGTGTTGTTAATTTTATTTTCACATTATTTTAATGTTTCTTGGAGTTTCTTGGAGTAATGGTAACAAATATTTTGATACAGTCTTTCTAGTAGGATCCGGTGACGTGAACTAAGCCACTAAAAAAATCTTAAAATCATTACTAAATGAGCACTTATTTTAACAGTTTCACATATTACACAATAGCGCAGAAGAAATTTGCTTAATTTTTAATATAACCGCTTCACCGCTCACAAGAACTTTACTATTTCTCCATTCCTTGAGGGGCAAAGAAAACTATACCTATACAGCCAAAATCTTTACTCTGATTTAAAAAAGAACAACTTTTATCATAAAACGGATGTTTGATGCACAGATTTTTAGATTTGATGTATAATTCGTTCTTTTTTACATACATACATATCTTCACGCCGTATACCTAACGGGGTAGTCAGAGAGGACGGAGAACCAAGCGTCGCGGTCTTTACATACTTCTTTCGCTTCCTCAAATCTCATCACTCTTCTTACACATTTTCGCCTAGGTACGCGAGTGCTTTTAAATTTCTGTCAGCTAGCACTCTGGCTATTTGATCTATCTGCATAAGTCAGCCTTGGTCTTCCTTGACTTCTTTTACCACTCACTTTCGCTCTATAGATTTACTTCTTCAGTCTTACATCACTCACTCTTTCCATGTGCCGGACCCATGTTAGCATTCCTTTCAGAGGCAGAGCACCGTTCACTTTATTGCCGGCTGCTACCCGTCTCTCCACATCCAACTCACGTCTTCCATCCCTCGAAAACGCACTCCCCAGTTATACAATTTCGTTCACTTGTTCTCGACATTTTCCATTTACCCTTATATCACACTTTTTCTGTACATCTTCTCTTTCAAACACCAAAACCTTAGTTTTATTCACATTCATATTCAATCCTTTCACTTCACAGTCTTCTTTTATGCACGTGCACTAGTATCTGCAACTCCGCTTCTGTTGGTGCTATAAGGACAGCATCGTCAGCATACAATAGCCAGTTTACCACTGTACCATCACGTATCATATCACTCATACTACCTGTACCTCATACAATGTCTGGAGGCAACTGTCCAAATCCACTGCACGAATAGCCAGGCAGACATCACGCAGCCCTGTCTGACGTCTGAACAGATTTCGAACCGGGCGATAATTCACCATCTATCCTTACAGAGGCTCTGTGGCTTCGATACTTCGATATAATGACCTTACAGCCTGCAGTAAGGAGCCTTCCACGCCATATTCAGGCACAAGACTCCACAGTTTCTTTCGCACAGTTTCTTTCTACTCTATCGAATGTTTTTCAAGATCCACGAAAGCGCAGAAAACTCTCTGACCTATGGCCAGAAACTTCCCTATGATAACGCGAAGCGAGAAAATCTGATCCATACAACCTCTACCGTTCCTAAAACCACCTTGCGCTTCTCACAATTATCTTTCAGAAACATCTTTCTTACGTTCAATCAATATTTTGCTATAGACTTTACGTGCTAAGATGACCGACCTGATGGCCTTATAACACGCACATTATATTACACTTTATAGAGAGGCACTATGACTGCGGTGAGCCAGTCCTCTGGCACCTGTCCCTTCTGCCAACAAAGGTTTCACAGTGCACAGAAGGTATCGCAGACCCTAGGACCATGATATTTGATCATCTCAGCAGTCACCTCATCATTTCCTGCAGCCTTTCTATATTTTAGACTTCTTATCTTATTCAATCTCTTTCATACTAATGGCATCCTCCAGTCCCTGGCTCGAGTGTGGCGATTCATTAGAATCGCTCTCAGTATCAGAGACGGAGTCGCCACTCTCATACAGTTCTCCATAGTATTCACTCCATCGCTGCAGAACAGTTAGCAGGTGGTTTTCTTTCGAACGCACTTTGTTCATACTGCTTGCAGTATGAACAAAGTGCGTTCCTTGGTACCGGCCCACTTCGGTACTTATGTACTTCTTTCCAAAATAATTTAGATTTTTCCTCGAAGTTGTTCGACATCTTCTTTTCGTCTAACACCCTACACCGTTCACGCTTCTCTTTCACTAGTGCCTTCGTTTCAGTTTTCTACAGCTTATATCTGTCTTGCATCAAATTCTTCATATCAGAGTCATTTTTAGTAGCAAGGTAGTCACCGTGCTTTCTTCTTCTTATACACAGACAATGATTTGCAAAAATGTTAATATAGAGAGACAAGTGTATTGTATGCAGATAAATCAACTCAAACATGTACAAAAGAAGTTAACAAACAAAATGTAATACTTGACGATGCTTGTGCAGATAAGAATTATAACTATTGATTTATTTCGTATAATAGTATTTACGTGTTACATAAAAGCATTAATGGACTCATTAACAAATCAGAAATTCTACTAGTATGCTTGCGTGAACTCAGGGACAAAGGTAAAAATGTAGACATCCTATGTATAACTGAACATAACATGACTGAAGAGGACAGAGATAGGCTACAGATTCAAGGTTTTAAGCTTGTATTGGCGTATAACAGAAAAAACCGACATGGTGGATCTTGTTTTTTGATAAGGCATCGTTTTAAATATACAGAAATTAAAGATTTAACTAAATTATCGGTGTCTACTATTTTTGAATGTTCACCCATAGATTTAGAAGAACACAATTTGTACGTAATTTGTATTTACAGAGCTCCAAATAATAGTTTAGAAAGTGTAAATTTATTTTTCCATAAATTGGATGAAATGTTAGCTTTATGCTGTTACGATAGAAACATTATTGTGTGCGGTGACTTTAATATAAATATTAATGACAATTCAAAAGAAACTTTGGAACTGGAACAATTACTATTGAGTTACAATCTTAAATTAGAAATTAAAGAAGCTACGAGACTGAGTACACATGTATTGATAATATCATTCATAATATACAAGGGTGCACTAGTGAAGTTACCGATTTAGCAGTGTCTGATCATATGGCTCAAATATTAAAATGTCCAGTTGGTAAAGGTTGTACATTTCGATCCTCCTTTCGATCGGTCCGAATTGTAGGTGCGACAAAAATATGAAATGGTTATTATTAAAAATATTATTATTTATTGTAAAATTTTGCCGCCCCCTAAAGGTGTCGCTTGGGGCGGCACTGCTAATGTAATAATGACCAGTTTAAGATGACCTCAGGCTTAGACAAATTATCTGTACAAAACGTATAAAACTTTTATTTTAGTAGATTCTACAGTTACAGTTATGTTCAATAAACTGTTTTACACATGAAACAAACAATAATCATACTCTTAAAACCCGGAATAAACTTTATTTTTACAAATTCTATCGTAGGTAACGACTACGTCACGCTGAACAACGATTACAATATTACCACAGATTAATTAGTTTAAAATATTACGAAACAAATGTAATGCAGTTGGTCTCTTAATCCACAAGATATTCGCGCTCGACGGAGCACTATAGATAGAATTGGTCAGAATTGATTTATTGTTATTATTAATTAATTTAGTAATAAAATGTATCTTCATAATCCGCATTTAGCAATCATGGGCAACAACAGCAATAGCCAACTCTAGTCGCGACCATAGATCCATAGTGTCGCGACCAAAGAGAATGTAATATTGGTCGCGACTGCGCGGGTTATTATTTCTTGGCGCGCGCCATCTAGCGAACCGAAGGCGAACCCACGACGATTCTCGTAGAAGACTGAACATATTCAATTCTTTGGTACTTCCTCCTTTAAAAGTACTAAGGGTATCATAGACGAAAGGTAAACATACTAAGCCTTGTAATTACAATTACTCTTTGATCTAAGCAAACTCTTAGAAAAGTAATAACTAAAAACCAACCCTTAGAATAATAAGAGCAAACCCAAAGCAAACCCATACACAATTGACAGAAATCAAAGGCAAAGGTGTCGACATCATTATTATTATTTTATTACCGTTTGTTAATTTAATTGGTGACACTTTTGTCATGTCATAACATGACAGAATTTCGCAACATATTTCAAGGTTTTTTTAATGTTTTATTCTCGTATTTACAAAATATCAGTTTTCAATTTCAAGAAAATTATTTTAATCAAAGTACTTACAAAATATTACGTAATAATATTATATCGATGATAATTTAAAAAACCACAAATGAACAACTGGACTATAAGATTGTTTACCTGCTCTGTTTTTAGTGGCAGCTTTGGATGTAGCGCTACTGTCGTTGTTATGGCACGCGCTTGCTACTGTTCTCGCTACCAGCCCATCATCGCGCGCTTTGGCGCCGCTGCTGCATCATACCGTCGCACCGCAAGGGGCCAGCGCAGGTATTGTCCTATTGCATGTTATACGTCAACAGAACAATCGTGTTCTAATGATAACCTGCCACGATCGTCTTGTGATATTCGGAGTCACCTACCCACAGCAACAGTGCTCCGCAATTTTGAACCTACGAACACTGATGAAAACTGCTACCATTGATGGTGGACCCTTTAGGAAAACCGCTCTTTTTATTATCCCTTGCGTCAAATAGAAAACTGAAATTCAATTTAATCTTACGATTCTCTCTTTTTGTACTATTTACTCTTGACACTTTCTGAGTTGCAAACATTCAATCGTCAATAATTATCAAAAATCATCAAAATTGTTAAGCATTAGGAATAACCACAACATAATGCTGCGGTACAGTAGTAACTAGAAAAAACCTAATATAATTAATTGATCAGCTGTATATTTCAGAGACATCAAGACAAGTCATGTCTTTACTAAAGAAGGAAGACAAAATCACGAAAAATGTAATATCCGGTAATGAGTACGTCAGGCATGGTTACGGTGCGGCGACAATAGTGCACCGCGCCTTGTGCGCACGCGAAGAAGACGACATCAGAGGTGAACATCAACTCTTAAATAAATTAAGTAGAAAAAATATCATAATGGTAATTCGGTCCTGCATACATTTTCACAGTTACGTAAGTTATTGTTGGGTATACAACTTATGACCTATTCTCAGTTTTCGAAACGACGGGCATTCTTTTTGCAGAATTAATAAAACGTCGATTCGGCCACGCTTTACATGATGTAGAGCCTGTTATGTCTGCAGATGTGAAATCAGTGTATGCTAGTGATTCTGGTGTCAGTGTCTCTTATGACGAGACATTTACATCGGATGAAATGCAATACCAAAGTACAACGATGGAATCGGAGTTCATAATACCTCTGAGACAAGGAGAACAGGTAATGTTAAGTAGCGTGTGCCAATAGATCTAGGTGTCTAGAATTTCGAAATCCTTTTGTTATCCAAGGATGTTCATAATATTTCATGTTTCTCTATTACATCATGGGTGAGAGCATTTCCTTACTAATCGCATCACCACAAATACCATTTATCTTGTGCCAAAAATAAAAAGAACACTGTTTTTCACCAGTCGATACGTGGGTAGTTGAATGTAACTATATGTGATATTGAACAACGAAGAATTAAATGACTCCTCGCGACAGTCGTGCAAATCCTTCATGAGATTGCAGGGACATTCATAGTGTAGTATGAGTTGCGCAAAATAAGATTCCATCGGCAATACCTGTTCACAAAATCTATATAATGCGTGGAAGATGTAGGGATCGTCGATCTTGGCGTAATAGAAATCTTTGAACTATGTTTCCATTTAGTAGTCTGGTGTCGTGGGCGAGTGGTCAACCACGCCCTATGTGCACGCGCACACCATGTCGACTTGTTAGAGGGGTGACAATCTCTCGAATGTTACCTCACGCCCAACCGCGCTTTACTGTAATGCCGGTATTAGATGCAGGAACAGCTTGGAGTAAATAGTGCGAGAATTGATCTGGGAGATTACATGTTACGCAAGCTATTTTTGATTGATCATACAGTCTCCTATGTAAAATAAAATCAAAATAAGGTGCTGTCTAAATGATAAATATATCTTTGTAATATAGGCATGAGACTATATCGTCATATTTCAAATCAACTTTAACACTGATTTTTTATTTAAAGCATATAAAGTATGATAGTTCTGACGCTTCTTTGACATGCATTCTTCAGTCATACTCGAATGTAGGTTTCAACCCAGTCACAAACTTATCTTTCACTCACCGCTCTAAGAAAGATGGGTAGAATACGGGTCCAGATGTACATCCAGCTCCACGCATCTACATCCAAATCCCTTGTCCACGGACTTGTATGGGTCCTACCATAGAGTACGTTATTAAAATATCTCAATTACATAGTAGGTACCTTAGGTCCCAACGGTATAAAGTCAAAGTCAAATCAATTTATTGAAGTAAACCCAATTGCAAGTGTTTTGAACGTTATATCTACATTCGATCCGAAAAAAAGCCTGCACACTGAAAGAACCGCCAAAAAACTCATGCAGGTATAATTTTATTAACACCGTTTTACAATAGGTTTATTAAAATAAAAATACGAGTACAATATTCAGGAAGCCAGTAAATGTATGCGCAGAAAAAATTATGTCCAGACTATTCTTTTGTCTTGAATGAAATCGTTTCGTGATCTTCTAATCAATGTAGGTACATGGTACAACAAATCTACATCTATTTTTGGTTAATCGAGTAACTCCCTGAAAAAATTTGTCATAAAACGAATGCAGTTACCCAAATATGAAACCTTCGAATGGAATAATTTTATAATGACCTCGGGTTTTTTTTTAAATCAGATCCATATTTCTCTTCGTGTAGGTACATTATAACTTTATTTATAAAGAAAATGAAAATCATTTTCTTTATAAATAAAGATTCTGTCCTTCAATCACGTGAAAAGTACTGAAAGTATCGGCGGGCGGGTAACGGATTACAGATGAAAATGGGTTTTTTTGTCACGCAATCGCTTAAAAACTACTGTACGTATCGGTATATAATTGACCATTTGACGCGGAATAATTTTAGGCTATTTTATTTTTAATTCTAAAGACCCTTCACTATTGTTCATTAGGTACAAAATTTTCATTTACGCCTAGCGAAGCGGGCGGGTAACGGCTTGTACATTTATTTATATACATGTAATACGTGCATATACCCTCAACCAAACCCTAATAATGTCCAGTTCGGTGTCCACAGACCAATATTTATTATATATTGATAGTTTTTATTCGTTTGAATCAAAATAAATATTATACCGTGACACGCTTTCAATTACACAGATTGCATACGTTCCATTCCATTACATGTCCGATTTGTACTTGGACGTTTGCATTTCCATCAGTAGATACGGTGAGGGATATGGATCCACGTACACGTATCCGTCCAGGCTTACCCATCTCCACCTTCTAATGAATATCCAAACTCAACATTTCGCTGCTTTTTACCTTATCGTTACATATTATTTTACTGCATTGATCATCACTTGTTGTTTCATTTTGTTAAAGGTTTTTTTTTCTAGATCAAAAAACTTATTGTTTCTCTATTTACATACTTCATTACCTTCTACAATTTCGAGTAGCATAATACATTATATTTATACTTTTTCAGAAAGAGCATAGCCGTGGAGCAATTAGCTATTTTAATTACTGCCACTAACAAATTATTAATCTAGCTTTTCTAACAAACTCGATATGTCGACATTAAATCTATATGCATGTAATATTATGTAAATTTAAATAAAATTGAAGTGGCTGTCTGTGATTTCATAAATAAATATAGGATTTTTCTTAGGATATTTATTAGCACTTAACCAAACCCCAAACACACTTTTTTTTAATTTTAGTCTGTCTGTTTTGTCTGTCTGTCTGTTTGTTTGTCCGGACTAATCTCCGAAACGGTTGAACCTATTTTGGCGGGACTTCCACTAACAGTTAGATGATTTTTCAAAGAGTAACATAGGTTATTTTTTATACCACAAAAATAACAAATTAAACGCGGACGACACCGCGAGGCACATCTAGTATTAAATAAAATTAAATAAAATAAGTTTAGAATTATTACACTATATTATGGTTATAATAAGAAAGTGTCTATTCATCGGTGCGCCCCCACGAACAATATTTGGAAGTGCTATTCATTGATGCGCCCCGACGAACAGTATTTTAGTCTATACTGTCTATATAACGGTGCGCAGCGTTTAATAGCGTTTAGTCTATGGACCGACCCAATTTTGTTTGTTTATTTATAGTTATTATTATATATACGTTATTAGCGACCTTAATACGGAACGGAATCCGTCCTATAAATAAGAACACTCTCTTTGGGTAGGTTAGGTAGAATCAACGAAAAATAAGAAACTTAACCTGCCGCGCTGCCGCGGCGAACCGCCGACCGGCGAAGTGCCAGAACATAATCCGCCTTATAAAAACACTCTCTTTGGGTAGGATAGGTTAGGTTTCTTATTTTTCGTTGATTCTAACCTTTTTTTTTTTTTTTGCGTCAGGAAATGCTTTATGCATTCCGTCCCGCCTGGGGGAGGCGGGGGGATATGTGGGGCTCCACGGCTGTAAATGTGCAGTACCGGGCTACCCACTAAAACCTGACGGTGTTCCTCGAGAGCCTTGATGCCGGGGCAACGGGAGCGCGTTGGCATTCTTCCGCGACCCCGGCGGCGACGGCCAGCGCTAAAACGCCGGCCTCGTCTCGTGTTTGGGCGGGCCTTGCCCGCCCGACTTCTGGAGAGGCGCGCGGGAACACCGCGCGCGCCATCTCGAGGCTATCTGAGGGGCGGCACTCCCCCGAATGCCGCCCCAAGCCTCAGGTGGGCGCCCCGCCGTACGACATGGCAGGGCGCGGTGGTCGCCTAAGAGGCGATGGCCACTAGCACGGGTCCGTGCACATCTCCTCCGTTTGCCTGGCGGGGTCTGCGCGAGTGGCAGCAGCGGCTGCCACCCTAACGCCCTTTTTGGGCTTAGCCCCCGCACAGGTCTTACTACCCGGTATGTGGTCCGCCGACTTCCCTTCGGCGGAGCACAGCGTGCAGTGGGGTCTGTTTGTGCACGCCCCAGCCCTGTGGCCATGCTGCCCGCAGCGGTAGCATTCTTCGCTGCGGTCCACCTCCGAGGTGCATACCGCGACGACGTGCCCTTGTTTCAGGCACCGGTAACACCTCAAGGGTCTCGGCTCCAGTAATTTAACACCGGCCGAGACCCATCCTACTAAAAGGCGACCACCCGCCACCTTGCGTGCCGCCTCCACTGGACACCTGACCCATACGAAGCCCATGCCCGTAGGAGTCCGGCGCACTTCGCCCGCCTTCACTGCGTCCGCCGTCGTTCCGCCTGACCTGGCGACAGCTGCGGCCACCTCAGCCGTTGTAACAGAGTCGTCCAGGTCTGAGACGCGCAGCTCTGCGCTTTTAGTAGGCCTGGACACTCTCACCACATCACTTTCGAGGTTTTCTCTCAACTTGGCCGCTAGTGCGTCGGATTTCTCGCTACTAGCGGCACCTGGCAGCTCGAGAACGCCTGCACCGGTGGCGGCCTTTCTGTACCGGAGCTCGCTAATTCCCAGCGGCCCCAGGTCAATCTTTGTTCGGGCCTCCGTCAACACCTGGGCGTAGCTGCTGGACGCTGCTGCCGGAGGCGGCCAAGAAGGGGGCTTCTTGGCCGCCTCCGGCAGCAGCGTTATAACCACGGCGGACGATTTAGGAGTCCGCAATTTCGGCTTTTTTGCCCTTTCCTTCTTCTTTTTACTCGCCTCCTTTTTATTCGGCACAGAAGCCGGGACTACAGTGACCTTACTATGCGGCTGCGCAGAAGCAGCCGGGACCTGAACAATCTTTTTTCTTTTCTTCTTCCTGACGACGGTAGTGAACCCGTCGTCAGTAGGCTCCAAAGCAGGCGGCTGCGACTGAGACTGCGCAGCTGAAGGTTTGGGAGCGGCGATAGCGCTCTTGCCAGTTCCACCTTTCTTCTTCTCTTCCTGGGTCTTCGCCTGCGACTGCCTACCAGACACACCTGCAGGCTGAACATCCCTCCTGTCGCCAGCAAGAGGCGGACGGACACTTTTTTCCGGCAAGAGGCGGTCTTGCAAAGCTTCCAGCAACTTAATTTAACCTAACCTAACCTAACCTACCCAAAGAGAGTGTTCTTATTTATAGGACGGATTCCGTTCCGTATTAAGGTCACTAATAACGTGTATACAATAATAACGGTCAATAAACAAAACAGCACGAGACGCACGCATATATTAGTAACTTCTCTTTGCTTAGATAACCTCAAAATCACTGGACTGACAACAGTGTAGAGACAGGTAAAGTTGTATGTGCACCGATAAAGAGTCGGTCCATAGACTAAACGCTATTAAACGGTGTGCACCGCACTATAGACTGAAAATACTTGTTGCATCTGTTTGGTACTGTCATCAATGCTTAGATTATTTATTAATGTAGGTACTTGAGTTAGTTGTCAAATACATTTGTAGCAGCACGCACGCATTTTTATTTAACGTTTTCAATACAAGGTGTGAAAGTGAACCTTAACATCTTTAACAAATGGTCATAATCGTTCGCCGGATAATTAACGACAAGCCAAAGTTTAACTTATATTATAAAGACTGAATGCCGGACGTTTTTGCATAGCAACAAACCAACATTTATCTAAAAGGTGAATCAAGTGAATTACTAGATCAATAGTGCTAATACGGAAGTTTTAACCATTAGTATAGTATCATGACTACTCAGGAGCAAATTCTTTCTATTTTAGAAGACACTGCTTCGCTTTTAAACAAAGCGCAAATAAATCTTAAGAAATGTCCTAAAACAAGACTAACCAAAGGATTTATAGAAGCGAGAATTAAAATCGTCGAAGACTATTGGAAGAAGTTCATGAGCGCACACAGTGAATTAGTGAAGATAACAACCAAGGAACAAAAAATTCTGCTACCATATTTCGCAAAGGAAGAATATTGGGTCTACGAAGATATATACAACGTGCTCCAGGGTGATTTAAAAGATATGTATTATACATTAACAGAAACTCCACTAAAGATCAAAGTTTACTAACTAACCAAAATAGTGTGTTACATCTGCCTAAGATACAACTCCCTAAGTTCCGTGGCAGTTATGAACAATGGCCCACATTCCAAGATTTGTTTACTTCATTAGTGCATGATAACAATTCCCTCAGTGATGTACAAAAACTGCATTATTTAAAAACAAGCGTCACCGGGGAAGCCGAATCATTGTTGAAACACATACAAATGACATCCAGTAATTACACGCCTGCATGGAACATATTGAATGAAAGGTATGGCAACAAGCGCTTAATCCTAAATTGTAACATGAAAAGATTATTTAATCAAAAAAAAATGACTACACAATCAACTGCTCAGCTCAAGGTTTTGTTGGATACGACCACTGAAACTTTGAACAACTTAGAAAATTTAAAAATTAATACTAGTTCTTGGGATCCGCTAATAATATATCTTCTAGTACAAAAGTTGGACTCAGAGACGCACAGTAGCTGGGAAGAGTACGTCTCTAGAGATATATCAGAAGACTTGCCTTCTTGGAACGATTTTAAAAGGTTTTTAGAAACTAAATTTCGCACCTTAGAACTAGTCACAGCAGCCAGTGCAAACGCGCGAGACATTAAGCCAATTAAAGAACGTTCATTTCATGCTGCCACGCCAGCCAATGCAAAGGTTTGCATTATGTGTCAAGAGAACCATACATTGTGTCATTGTAAAAAATTTGTAAAGCTTGAACCTAAAGAGAGAAGCGAATACGTGAAGAATAAACAACTATGTTTCAACTGTCTACTACCAGGTCACACGGCATGGAAATGTAAACTACCGGTGTCCTGTCGGATTTGTAACAAACGTCATCATTCTCTGCTATATGAGAACCAGAACACAGAGGCTGCGGCTTCAATGAACGATTCAACACCGTTAGCTTCACAGCATGTAGTAGAAGAGGAGGAAATACAAGCCAACACAATGATTTCGTCTCAACACACTAGTAGACAGGGAGTAGCACTGCTAGCGACTGCGATTGTGGAAGTAACAAATGAAGCAGGTGTCACCCTTCCACTTCGCGCGCTAATAGATCAAGGTTTGCAAGCTACGTTCATTAGTGAAAAGGCGGCTCAATTGCTCACGCTGAAACGACAATCAATCAAAGGAAGTGTAGTTGGAGTGGGATCCACACGAACAGAGATCAAGCATGTAGTGCAGCTACAAATACAATCACAGTGGGACTCGAGCACTAGTCTACCAATTCAAGCCTACGTGATATCTAAACAGCTAACCACAAAAATACCCGCTAAAAGTATCCCAATACAACCATGGCCACATCTCAAGGGGCTCAAACTGGCTGACCCAAATTATTTCACGCCAGGGTCTATAGATCTGCTCCTAGGGGTCATGGAATATTCGAAGATTTTGCAACCAGACTGTATCAAGGGTCCACCAGGCTCCCCTTGTGCACAAAGAACCAGCCTGGGTTGGATTCTTTTTGGAGACATTGCCATAACTCAACAAGACAATACATTCTTAGCAATGCATCATCAAGTCGATGTCGATGACATTTTAAAATCAGTTTGGGAAATCGAAGTAGACAGTAAGAGACACCTAAAAAGAGAAGAAAGGTTGTGCGAAGAAATTTACGAAAAATCGACTACAAGAAATGAAGAAAGAAGATACATAGTAAAACTACCATTTAATACAGACAGTCCACAATCACCTAATGGGAATTCAAAGGAAATAGCAAGACAAAGATTCATACAAATGGAGAGGAAGTTCAGAAGATCACCAGAGCTGAAAAAAGAATACACAATGGTTATTACGGATTACATCGAACAAAATCATGCAGAAAGGGTACCTGAAGATGAAAAGGAAGCAAAAGGATCAGTATACTTACCTCACCATGCTGTAATCCGTAACGATAAGGAAACAACTCGAATGCGCGTTGTCTTCGATGCTTTTTGCAAAGGCTCGAACAACGTGTCATTAAACGATGAGCTGCTGGTGGGTCCTCAACTTCAGGAAGATATGAGAAATATCTTTATCCGATGGCAAATGAGGCGCGTCTGCTTCGTGGCTGATATAAAACAAATGTATCGCCAGATATTAGTAACCAAGGAAGACGCCGATTTTCAAAGATTTTTATGGAGACCAGATGAAGCTGAAAACCTGCACGAATATCGACTTCTCAGGGTTACCTTCGGCACCTCGCCTGCACCATACCTCGCCGTGAAAACACTTCATCGAATCGCTGATGATGAAGGAAATAGAAATGCACCCACCGTTGAAACGATAAAGAACAGTTTTTATATGGATGACCTGCTTGACGGCGCTGATTCTGTGGAAGAAGCTGTACTGCTAGCAAAGGATGTCACAAATATACTGCAAAGAGGCGGTTTCCAACTAACAAAATGGTCTTCAAACAATTTGGATTTCATGAAGTCCATAGATGAAAACAAAAGGTCTGCAAATGCACATGTAAACTTGAATCTTGATGGAACAATTAAAGCATTAGGAATTGTATGGAACCTACATTCAGACACCTTCCAGTATAACCTGACTTTACCCTTTATGACGACAATCGAGAAAAATATTACGAAACGTAGTATCCTATCCGACATTCAAAAACTTTTCGACGCACTTGGATGGATTGCCCCCAGTACTGTCATGACAAAACTGTTAATACAAAAACTATGGCTTGAGAAGGTTAATTGGGATGAAAGGGTGAGCGACACGCTGGAAGAAGAATGGAGACAAATCAGGTCAGACTTTGCGAATGTGAATGAGATAAAAATTGAGAGATGGTTTGGTACAACAAAAACAAATACGAAGAATATACAAATACACGGCTTCTGTGATGCGTCGATGAGGGCTTACGGAGCCGCAGTCTATATCAGAACTGAAAATAGAGACCACAAAATTGTAACGGAACTAAACTGGCTGCTGGAACTAGAGTAGCCCCTCTCAAAACGATATCTTTGCCATGCCTAGAGTTGTGTGGAGCATTGCTTTTATCCAAATTAATGAAACAAATCGGTCACGCTATGAGAATACCAACTGCGAACATGTACGCGTGGACAGATTCGTCCATTGTAATCGCATGGCTTTGTGGTGAACCCAACAGATGGAAGCCATTCGTTGCTAACCGTGTCGTTGAAATCTTGGATAACTTGAACAATAAACACTGGTATCATGTCCAGTCAAGTCAAAACCCGGCCGACTTAGCTTCCCGAGGAATTTTGTTGTCTGAATTGAAGCAATGTGATTTATGGTGGAGAGGTCCCAGCTGGTTATCTGGAAAAGAAATAAAAATTAAAGAACAAGAACACATAACTACAGAATTGGAAATAAAAACAACAAAGATGAATACTTACCTGAACATAGAAGAACCGGAGAAACCTATAACGCAACAATTTGAACATTTTGATTCATTAACAGAATTAATAAAAGTGTGAACTTACTGCAGAAGATTTTTAAATTACAAGAGGCATTCAAACAAGGCACAGTGTAGTTTAACAACGCAAGAACTAGAGGATTCGTTAAGGATCTGTATAAAAATAATTCAAGAAGAAGAATACACAGAAGAAATAGAGAAATTGAAACAAGGGCAACAAGTTAAAAAGAAGAGTCCATTTCGATCCCTCAACCCATACCTAGATGAGAAACAAATACTCAGGGTGGGCGGTCGTCTACGACATTCCAACATACCAGACGATAGAAAACATCCAATCATTCTTGGCAATACAAAAATTCGCTGATACCGCTAATCAAAGCGGACGCCCATAAAAAAACACTGCATGGCGGAGTACAACTGATGCTCTGCTATTTACGTTTCAAATATTGGATAATAAAAGCTAAGACTATGGTCAAGAAACATTTCCATAACTGCTTTATTTGTGCTAAATTAAATGCAACTGCTAAGGCTCAAATTATGGGTGACTTACCAGTGGAGCGTGTAAATCCGTCGAGAACGTTTCTACACAGTGGTGTAAATTTCGCAGGACCATTCCAGATTTTAATGTCAAAGGGCAGAGGAAACAAAACCATAAAAGCCTATATAGCTATTTTCATTTGTTTGTCTACCAAAGCTATCCATATTGAATTGGTTGGAAATCTAACCGCTGAAGCATTCATAGGTGCATTTCGACGCTTTGTGTCTAGAAGAGGCAAATGTAATCACATGTGGAGCGACCAAGGCAGAAACTTTGTGGGCGCTAACAAAGAACTCCAAGTTGCTTGGGACGAGGCCAAATTACAGTTCACTGGACAAATTGCTCAAACAATAGCTACAGAAGGTACACAATGGCATTTTATTCCCGCTTACAGTCCAAATTTCGGTGGACTATGGGAAGCGGGTGTCAAGTCAATAAAATATCATCTAAAGAGAATTCTGAGTACTCACTTAACGTTCGAGGAGATGACAACGATACTCTGTCAAATAGAAGCTTGCTTAAATTCCCGCCCATTGTGTCCGCTGGATAGCAAGGACCCAGAGAATGTGACTCTACTTACCCCGGGTCATTTCCTAATTGGAGAAGCACCAATAGTTGTTCCATCACCGGACACAAAGGACGCAAAAATATTTGCCTTGTCACGCTGGCAATACGCGCAGAAACTTCTCAATGACTTTTGGCGAAGGTGGCAAGATGAATATCTGTCGAGACTACAGCAACGTCCTAAATGGCTTAAAAAAGAAGAAGACTTTCAAATTGGAGATGTAGTACTGATTAAAACCGAAAATTTGCCACCTGGAAAATGGTCGTTGGGACGTATAGTCGAAAAACATTCAGGCTTAGACGGGTTAACTCGAGTCTATAGTGTAAAAAGTGGTGGTTCAGTGACAAAAAGAACTGTAACAAAACTTTGTGCATTACCTATAAATCGTGATGAACCTACTTAAATTATGTGTGTAACAATACTTTTTTATACTGAAAATGTATTTGTTATAATTTACATCAAGTATTTGTATACCTAATTCTCATTTCTAATTTATAAGTTATTTTTATAATCTTAGAATTGTTAAAAAAAAAATGTTCATAGTTTATGGGGTTGGCTTAACGGTCGAGTTGTTTATGTATGAATAGACGTGGGTAGTTAAATCATCTTGTATATACAGTTATTATCGTACTACCTACGATTTGATTTTTGTAATAGGGTGAATAGTGTTTGTAAATAAATAATGTACGATGATTTTCATGCAAGTTTTAAAGGGTCATCGTGTCCCTTTGGTGGGCGGTATGTTGCATCTGTTTGGTACTGTCATCAATGCTTAGATTATTTATTAATGTAGGTACTTGAGTTAGTTGTCAAATACATTTGTAGCAGCACGCACGCATTTTTATTTAACGTTTTCAATACAAGGTGTGAAAGTGAACCTTAACATCTTCAACAATACTGTTTGTCGGGGCGCACCGATGAATAGACACTTCCTTGTAATAATTTTATTACTTACAGACATAAATAACAAACTATTTTTTTCTAGTGTTACCATGCTTGACGACTACAATACCGTCATCAATTGTGTTTTAGGATGAACGAACGTTGCCCCCAAAACAGGAAAACAATTCAACACAGACAACAGAACAACACAACAAACAACAGAACAGCACGCATAAATCGGAAGTACAGAATAATACCGTAAGCTCATCATCGGTGACTTGTCCGACTCAAAACGACAGTACCAGCTCTAGCACGAAGCACCCCAAACTAGACATCGAGGCGTTGCTTGCGATCATCGCTAATCTCACGTACGACTACGATACCAACCTAACAGACGTAGTCAACATTACGCTGCAGAAGTACCATATACCCACGTGCGGGACTCCCACTACTACGACACCCATTCCCACCACAACCGAGTACATCTATGACTTTAACGCCTCCAACATAGCTGCTAAGGTACTTAAAACCTATAAAATATCACAGAGTATAAATATTTTCCATAGAAATATTGCCTTACATAAGTCGTTATCCACCGTGATGGCAGGTGTTTGGTCTTGCATCTAGACGAGTCATGGCGGTAGGATAAAGGATTTAATAAAAATATTTATATGTACACGTGTAAGTACATAATTTTATGCCATTTGTAACGAGGTATTTGGGCTCACAGTTAATAAAACGAAACGAGAGTAACAGGTTGCAAACCCATTGCCTATTTGAAACGAGAGTTTCATAAAATAAACCTTATCGTTGCCTCGATTTTTAAACGTACGGACGCGGGAAGATAAACAAACAACCGATGTGTTCCGTTATATGCTTTATTAATCAGAAACAAAATTTTGAAAAAATATTCAAAATACAATAAAAAATATAGAATTAATTCGCTTTTAAACTTAAGTAGCGGGAACAGAGTGGAGGTAAAATCCGTCTCTGTCACCCCTAGCGCTCGGCAACGACGCTGCGAGTTGGTGATGCCACAGTTCTGTAATACCATTTTATTTCTCTCTATCTTATTCTCACTCTGTCCGCTATACTGTAACTTAAAACAACCAAGATCCTACTCCTGTTCTCTCTATGAATTTCAAGTAGTTTTTTCGCAATTATATTCGAAAATTTTAAATTATTTTAATACTGATAGTGGGTGTCGTTCCTTTCGCCATCAGTGTTTCGTGTGCGGGCTGGAGGAGGAAGGCATCCCACGCACGGCGCACTGCGCAGACGCGTTCGCGGGCGACTTTCTGCCGCTCGCGCCCGTCGACCCCACCGCGCGCGGCGACCTGGCGCTCTTCCGGAAGTACTGCCGCTACATGGACGTGTCGGTGCCACTGCCACTATATGTACATACATACATACATACATACATACAAACATGCATTTATACATTGATGTGCAATTGTACATGCACTACGAAGTCACCTTCAGTCGCCTCATGCGACTAGGTGGACATGGATGGGGTTACCGTAGCCTCATTATCTGGCCCAGGATACAGGACTAACGATTTAGGGCGTACGTTAGCACCACTCCGACGTCGTCGTCTCCAAAAGCGATCGGTCTTCTCCTTCTCCAGCTTGGCGTCCTTCTTTTGTTTCATTGCCAATCAATAACAACAACCAATTTGCGCTGAAGGGGAACGACCTAGCTTTGCAACGTCAGATGCCCGCCAATCTTTACAACCAAATGAGGCCACAGACTAAAACGTCTAAATGTAAAAAATGTCTAAAATATAAATTAACTTGTCCGCGTGGGATTAAAACATACAGTAGTCTGTGTCCTTCCACGGGACTTAATTTATCTTCATTTTAAATTTCATCAAAATTGGTCAAGCCGTTTAGGAGAAGAATTAGGAACACACGCAAACCGAAATTTTATATAAGTTTAAGACTAGCATGAGTTATGTAATGATAATTCTAGATTCTTGTAGTACCAAAAAGATCGGTCTCGTCTTCTGGCTGAGAAGGAGTCAGGACATCGGTTGAAGGACACTGGTTGTAGGTATAGACACTTATGTCTTAACCTTCAAAAAACTTAGGAACCTTAATTGACAATACCACACTTTCTCTCTTAGTATCCCTTCGTCTGGGGGCCAGGACTAACCTTCCTCACCGTTGCCGCTGTGGTGATCTCGTCGATGTACTAGGTCACCACGGTTTATTCTGTTTACCTAGTGCGGGCCGCATGTCACGACATGCTGCCTTGAACGACGTCATTCGGCGGGCTCTTGTCGCCGCTGGCGTTCCTGCAATCTTAGAGCCTCTAGGTATTGCGCGCAGCAACAGGAGGAGACCGGATGGTTTGACGATCATTCCTTGGAAACTTGGAAAATCGCTGATGTGGGATGCCACTTGTGTCTATACGCTTGCTGTTTTCCATATACCGGTGACTTCCAAGTCAGCAGGTGCCGCGGGTAGCACTGCCGAGAACTTGAAGCGGCGTAAGTATGCGACTCTCGCTGAGATTTTCATATTTACGCCCTTTGCAGTCGAAACTTTGGGTTCCTGGGGCCTTGAAGCCCATCGACTGGCTTCCAATATTTGTAAGAGACTGGTCGAGGCTTCAGGAGACCGCCGGGCTGGCAGCTTCTTCCGCCAACGAATCAGTTTGGCTATTCAAAGAGGCAATGCTGCTAGTCTGCTGGGTACCTTACGCAATGACAGCTTTCTAAGCGGCAACTTTGAGGAAGTTTATTATTTAAGATAATGTGTAGTTTTAAGTTTGTAAATATTAACGTATGTATGTACTTTTTTGTTAGTTGAATCTCGATAACTCGAACCTCGTTAAGTCGCAATCTTCAATAAGTCGAAAAAAATTGCCATTCCCTTCCGCTGAACCCCTAAATACGCGGTATCTCGAATTATTCAGACTTTGTAACTCGAACATAATGTTATTTCCCTGCGAGGTATTGATAAGCATATTTATACTCTATAACTCGAATTTCAAAAAGGAGACTCCATAAGTCGTAGTTAGTAAAATACATATAATGACATCTTACTCGGAATTCCCCAAATCATATCAATAAAATCCAAAAGGAATGTTATTGTTTGTACGTTGTACACATGCAATGAACTGTGTTGCAAAAGTTCTCGATTTATCGGGAGATCTACTGATTTCGGCTCTTACCTCCCGATATCCCGATTTAAAGACCTGCGGGGTTATTCACAAACGTCGGAAACTCGACTTTCCGCATCCGACAGAAAACTTTTCGATGATTTTGTCTAAACGCAATTCACAAATCCGAAACCTTTCCGAAACGACATGATTTGACAGTTCATTTCGGGACAAAACCTTCGGATGCTTCCGACGACTTTTTAGTGTCGAAAACGTTTCCGAGACTAATAAATTAATGTAATATGTGTATAATCGATTACGTCTGTCGTCAAAAATCTAGACTAATTGCGTGCGCGTATGTATTTAGACTTCTAGACAAATTTCGTGCCCTTTTTAAATACATGCCTAAGGATTAATTTGCTTTATATTTTTATAAAATATTTTATTAGTTACGCAATCAATAGCTAAACATTGTTTGAGGTGTTTGAGGTATTTTTAGAAACTACAACAATCAAAAATAAAAACGCTATTGTACTTTCTATTGTAGTTATTATTAATTTTTACTAAGCGACATCTAGTATAATTTATTTGAACTTGTTGAACGCACAGACGATAAGCACAGACATTATAATCCGTATTTATAAAGCCCGTTTAGTTCAACGAATGTAAGTAAAATAATTTACAGAAATGTTTAATATTAAAAAAGACTAAGTAATTTCTTTGTCTAAGTTGTTTCTCTGTCTGTTTAAAATGATATTTTACCAAATACATTGTGACTGTCAAAATGTCATACGTTTAAACCACACTAATATTTTCTACCAAAACGAATAGAATTTCTACCATTTTGTAACATGGTTCATAAATGCATTTTCTTTCGGATTCGTTAAGTCCTTTCCGATGAGATTCCGATAGACTTTGTGAATAGCATTTTCCAATCCGTCGGATTGAATTTATGCTTTCCGACAATCGATCCTTTCCGCCACGGAAAGTTTTCGAAGCGTTGTGAATAAGGGGGCTGATCTCCCGAATTTCTATTTTGACTTGGTAACACTAAAACAATGCAAAGGGATTCCCCAAAACTTCTCGCACGACCTTTCAATACCGCAGTATACACAAAACAAGTCAATTTGTTATTTAAATTTGACTCTACAAGTCGAAAAATATACTTAGAACTCGCGCCTTTCTAAGTCGAAATTTTAGCAGTTAAATCCTTTGTATCTCGAAATTCTTGTTGTCGAAAACTCACTAACTCGAATTTTTTTGCATTTCCCTTGACATTCGAGTTATCGAGATTCCACTGTATTAATAAAGATGTAATGACATAAAAATATATAATGTACAATAATTGTTATGGGTGTTGCTATATATATGCATTGTGCATGTGTGTATGCGTATTCGTTGTTGCAGACATAACTTCCACATAAACTACAGCGAGCCGCGCACGGTGTGGGGCCGCTGGACGGGCGGCTGCGCGGTGCGCTGGATGGACCTCAGCGGTGTTTACACGCAACGTACTTGTCGGATTCGCGATCGTCCGATTCTCGGGAAACACTTCGCCAGCAAACGGATGGCAAAACTTGAAAAGTCCCTCATAGTGAGTTAAAGTATACTCTTTACGTGCATATTTGTGCTCCCGCGTATGTATTACATAGAAAAGTCGACAAAAGCGTGTTGAATTAAGGTCAGGGTGTCGTAACAGTTTCAGACTAAAAATAGAATTTTCAAAAAATTGGTACAAAATGTTAATTATAAAGAAATAAAACATATTGCAAATTTTTTTTTAATATTTGATTTTCTTTTTATCATTTTGATTTTTGGTTACAAATTCACATCTCGGTATACACTTTTCAACTCCGTTAAGTATTTATAAGGTGGAATAAATTAGCTGTAACATGCACATAGACAGATAGACAGACGGCAAACATAACGAACTAAAAAGAACAAGAAAGGGTTCCGTTTTTACTATTTTTGCGACGAGACCTACGAGACCTTTCTTAAAACTACGGTTATACAGGGAGTACATACAAACGGGACATATTTTTGAATATGTTGTTCAGTTGCATTCGGGTTACGATCTCTGTGAGACGTATTCATTGTGTACATCGTCAATTCGTTTTTAACTACTTACGAATTATTTTCTTGTTTAAATCATGCCGTTTTATCTGTATAGTAATCTGCAATACACCGATATGGTTTTGGCTTATGGTATGGCTAGTGGTAATTCTAGTGAAGCTTTGTGTTTGTATTTGGACTATTTGGGACATCGTAATGATGAGCACGTGCCTTCGAGTGGTAGAATACTGACGCGAGTGGTGCAACGGTTAAGGAATTATAGCAGCTTTACACCGCGCAATACAGATGCCGGCGGCAATGCTAACCAAGGCATCCGCGATCTCATTCTTAATCATTTTGATGAACATCCCGATGATAGTACAAGGTCGGCTGGAAGGTTAAATGCAACTGAAAAAATTTAATAATTTTTGAAAAAATCCTTATTATTCATAGGTAGATAAAGGTCGGATCACAATAGCTAGGGATAAACAATCATGAACCATTTTTATTTCTTTGTAACATTCGATCGATTTAGGTACTGTTTTTAGTGATTTCATTATTTTATCTGCTTAAAATTACTTATTAATATTAAATTAGCTTTTTATTAGTAAGAAAATAGGTAATTATTGTAGGTAAGTACCGATATACGAAGCTCTTCTTAAAAAAACAACTTTCTAGTAGATGTTTCATCAATGTAAAACAATAACCATTATTACTAACCGTTATTTACTGGCCTGTTATGATAATGTCGTTGTGTCTTACATCCGTCGAACTACTTTGGTACATTTTGATAACATTTTATCTTACTGAAATTCATCTTGAGAAGCCGAGCTTCCTTGAAACAATGCTCTTACCTCATCAATTCATTCTCTTTGTCCACTTTCATAGAAACTTTCAAAAATATTCATTCATTAAAAAATCAATTCGTACTTAATATGTACACACCTTTACATTTTGTCGGCATCTTTGTGACGTCACTAAAATACTTTCTGCCTTTGACTTTGCCGACGTGTGATTTACGGTGGCTTTCTTTGATGTAACACCGCCAATCCGCCATATTGAACAGCTGACAGTTCATGACCTTAGCGATTTGTAAACATTATTAACATTAAAAATTAAACGCATTATTTTCGAAAATGGTTTTCAGGCTATTTCAGTAACGGATGAAATTATTACAAAATAAAAAAATACGTAAGATTTAAAATCTGTAACTGTACACGATCATCCCAATTTTACGAGAAATGGTGGGGATAACACTTGAAAATTAAAATGGTCATAACTCTTAAACGGATACGTTTTTTTCGATAATTCTTTTTGTAACTACATACTAAAGTTATGCCCTTTCATCCATTAAAGTAACTGTCCCGTTTTCATATACACCCTGTAAAATGTTATGTAAACTTTAAGCCTCTAATGAACATAGTTGTGAATCGAATATTGTTTTTGAAAACTTTGTAAAGAATAAATTTAGCGCAACTACCCATATTTTCAGTTTTTTCCACAGCAGCGATCAATATAAATAACGAGCATTAAGTAATAACGAGTCGAATAATGCAAAATCAACACTCATTTACTTTTTGTTTCTGGGAAGCCAGAAAATCCCCACGGATGATCAGCCGGTCTCAAGTTCGCAACACCGACTGAGAAGTGTGGGACCCGAACCAACTTCTTTTAGACTTTTTGATGTAATAATAATAATAACGCGCCAGACAATACACACCAATCATCTGATCTCAAATTAGGGTATTGCCTGTACTATAAGAACCAGACGGCGACTACTGGGGGCGTCTCCCAGTACACCCAGACCCGAGAGAATCTAGAAAAGTAATTTCCTGAATTGACCCGACAAGGAATCGAACCCGGAACCTTTCGCGATTGAATACAACATCTAAACGTGTGCGCCACGAGGTTGTCATTTTATTTTTTGATGTTAATCCCTCGAATTCTTTTAGACTATATTTTTAATCCTTCGAATTGTTTTAGACTTTTTGATTTTATCCTTCAGTCATGAGATATTTACTTTCAAAGTTGCAAATAAAAGTAGTTATAAGAAGTACCTACTGATTGCTCACACGATATTAAAATTTGATTTCCTACATTTCCCTAGAACGTGGACGAAGGTTGCATCGTGACACCGATGGCCTCGCTGGTGCCGTTGTCGCGCGGCGTGTCTCTGTACGCTCGCTTTTACGCGTGCGTCTGTATGGGCAGTTGGTGCAATCGAGCAACGAATTCCTTCAATAACGATCCTGTGACATTTGTAGTTTTCATCATTGTAATTATGCTTATTATGGAAATAAAATGAACGTTTATGACTTTATACACCTGTAGAACTAGATTCAGGATCAATACACAATCAATAATTAAACTCAAATAATTAAAATCAAAAATTAAATTAAACAGTCAATAATACACTACTTCTTGCTGTATATACTTTTACAAATATTTTTTTATTTAATACGCAAAAGATAGATAATATACATTTCAGGCGTGACGAGTGAGAGAAAAGTTGAGTTAAGCCTCCACAATAGCCTTTTTTTTTTAAATTACGCAGGAGAAATCGGCACACAAATACCCAGACCGCTGGGGAAGAGGCTGGGTTATGTGGGGCTTTTACCCACCAAAACTCCTGCGGTGGTCGTCCTCAGCGCTCTATCGAAGGGGTCCGGGAACTCCTACGGAACGCACCGGAGTCTCTCTCGCGCTGTGTCGAAGCACTTCTCGGGGGGCAGCTACAGAGCCCCCCGGCACTTTCGCATTGTCACGACAACGCGGACCACACGCACTGTCGACCGCCTCGGGATCGCATGGACACACGACCGGAGCCCCCACTCCTATCGGCCGCGACCCGGAAGGTCCCTTTAGTCGCCTCTTACGACAGGCGGGAAACACCGTAACCTTATTCTTTGGCTCAAGCTACAGGGCTAACGGTCCAGGACATACGTTGCCACCGCCCCGGCGTCGTCTTCTCCGAGCGGAATCGGCCTTCTTGCGTTCCCGCTCGGTGTCCTCCTTCTGGACCATTACGATCTCACAGAATGAGGACATAGCCTTCCACGACTCTTCATCTGCCAGCATAGCCCCACCACCACAGCTGGCAGGGATAGATCTTGCCCGATCTGGCGGACCAAGACTTGGCGCTCAGAGGCCCATGCAGGGCACTCCTCCAGCGTATGCTGGGCGTTGTCTTGGTCCCCGCCACAATGATGGCATCGTGCCGTATCCTCCCGTCCTATCCTGTTCAGGTAATGACCGAAGCAGCCGTGCCCGGTCAGCACCTGTGTCAGTCGATAGGTGACGCGCCAGCCCCTCTGAAACCAGGCTTCGAAGTTCGGCAGGATCGCCCCGACAATGCGTTGGCGCGAGCTTCGCGGCTCTTCTAACCGCTCGCGCCATTTCTCCGTTACGCGTCGGCGCTCCCGCAGACGCACTTCTTCCGCCGTCGCTGGAGCGATTTCCCCGTCCTCAGCTCGGAGACGGACGTACACCCTTGCGTCTATCTCCGCCAGGAAGTCCAGGGGCGGAAACCGCGCCAGAATCAACGCCGCCTCTTACTATAAACTTGCCATACACTACACTACATACACTTGCGATACACATGCAATACATTTGCTAATAGACTTGCAATGAACTTGGCATTAACTGAAATAAATTTAAATCAAACTCGCAATAAAGGGGTTTGAAGATTTTGGCCTACCTACCGTCCGCTATTTTCATTTTTTTTTCAAAATGGTGGCCACGGATATTTCTTATAAAAATCGATAGCTAACATCAATACAAACAAGAAATATTCTTGGACAAAACTAATATTCTTTGCAAAGCGCATACATAGAACTTGCACAACACTTGCATACAACTATACTAGCACAGGCTTGCATTAGTCTTGCATTAAAATTGTTCTACACCTGTATTCCATTTGCATAACACTTGCAGATAATCTAAGTTACACTTGACATACACTTGCCAAACACTAACTGTTCACTTGCTCATCACAAAGTGCACTATACAACTGCTGTGCATTTGCTTTACAATTGCAATAGTACAATTAATGTATAATTGTTCAACACTTGTCGTACAATTTCTTCACACTTGTTGTAAATTTGTGATACACTTGAGCACAATCTTGTCTTGTGATGTACTTGCTGCACAATTGTGTACACCTGCTGTACAATTGCATTCAAGTAGAGGTGCACTTGCAATGTATTTGCATGTCATTTCCAGTGTGTAATACACTAAACTTTAATTTGCTATACACTTGCTTAACACTTGAAATAACTTAAAAAACTTGCAATATATTTGCAATGTACAATATGCAGTTCTTTTTTTTTGCTTTACAACTTGCAACGCAATACGCTAGCACTTGCACTTCACTTTAGCTACACTTGCAATTTACTTGAATAAACTTCTACAACATTTGCACATTACTTGTACTACACTTGCACTACACTCGGATATTACTTGCTAGGCACCTGAATTACACAACATACACTTGCCATAGACTTGCTGATTACTTGTTCGTTACAGATTGTACAATTGCTTTAACACTTGCTTTATACTTAATGCACAAATAATATATAATTGTTTTACACTTGTCGTAAACTTACATACCACGTACATTAGTTTGTCCTTTGAAGTACACTTGTATAATTGCATAACACTTGCTGTACAGTTGCATTTTACTATCTGTACACTTGCAATACAGTCGCACAGCATTTGCAATGTGATTGCTTTACACTATACTTTCATTTGCTGTACACTTGCATAACACTTGTAATACATTAAAAAAATGCAGTACATTTGCACAACACATGCAGTTCATTGGTTTACAACTTGCAACACACTTGCCATTCACTTGCACTACACTTGCACTGCACTTGTACTGCACTTGCATGGCACTTGCATTGCACGTGCACAAAAGCAATTATTAGAAACAAACGGAATGCATAGTTAATATTAAATAGACTGACAAAGTAACGTAATAATATTAAAATAGATCTGTAGATGAGTAAATACGAAACAATTGTATAATAGTCAATAACAAGCATTATTGTAAAAGACCTGTGATATAGAAATGTGTGTTTTGTGTATAGTAACTAGAATTATAAAAATGTAATAGTAATATTTGTTTACGGGAATAACTTCTATACTTTGAACAAGTTTTATTGTTATTATGTACAATAATATGTTCTATATACAATGTTATGTACACTGTGTTGGAGATTTTTATTTTATTTATTTAGGAGAACAACAGGGATTACAAAAAAAAATATACTTAAAACACTAAGTACATACCGATGGCCAATTAGAGTTCTCCACATATGTATACAGTGTGCTACTTATATAACTCATTCTAATTTATGCATACATGTACTAAACGAAGAAAAATGCATATCTACGTGAATATTTATACTAATACTAAATATGTTTCTGTTATATATATAAAAGGTAATATAAATATAATATGAAATATTAACAGGCATATCATCCATAACTAATCACGAAAGCCATTGGCAACACAGCTACATTAAAGAATTGTATCCGTTACGCTTTTCTTACACCTTTGAAATATGGAAAAAATCTACATGGTGGAAGGGCTTGTTGTATATATTTAGAATACGAGACGACAACGTTTTGTGTATATAGTGTACGAGAGGCAGGCACGTGGAATATAAGCCGCCACCAACGCTGGACAGTCTAATCGTCCACAAACGACATCATATAGCATAACTGTCATGTGTTGACAATAAAACTCTTTATGAAATTCGTAGGGTTCACCAGTACGTTTTCTAAGATGATTCATAAAGATCTTTTGAATACGCTTCACTTTTTCATTGTATATATTGTACTGAGGTGACCATATAGATGAAGCGTACTCAAGGTTGCTATGTACATACGTAAAATATACTAATTTTAAACAAAAAATGTCAGAAAAAGGATTACAGACACGAAATATGTAACCCATCTCCTTGTAGGCTTTTTGAGTTATGATGTCCACGTGTTTGTCCATGAGTATTTTGCTATCAAAATAAACCCATAAATCACGTAGGACCTTAACCCTCTCAAAAATTGAATTATTGAAGTATTCGATCGAGGATTCGCGAGGCGCGACATACTCCCCGGGTTTACGTAAATGGACAGATGTGCTTGAAGCTTCTCCGAAACGTCCCAGTTCTGATCCTGACATCAACGACCCTCGTGACGCCGTCGTTGCCTGGAAGGACAGCTACGATGCGCCCGAGCAACCACATCAGAGACGGCGCCGACTTTTCCTTAACCAGAACGAGAGTGCTCAAATTTAAGTCATCCGTTGTTGTGTGCCACTTTGTCTTTTGCTGCACAACAGAAACATATTCATTACTGAAGTGGTTCCAGAATCCGTCTCAAAGGACAAGTCCTAAAGGAAAAAAAAGTGGACTGTAATTTTCGCTGGTTTATAATAGCTTACAAAAGATATAATAAATACATTAAATAATTAAGATGTGACAACGTACGCGTGAGAGCGTCTCGAAAGTTAAGTTAGAAGTCTTTGCTCGGGCCCCCTCGTCTTTCACTCCTCTTCGTAGACCCAAACTGCCCCCAGGATTCGCGAGTGGCGACATATACTTTAATCAAGTTTTATTGTTATTGTACACAATAACATGTTCTACATACAATGTTATATACACCTTGTTGGAGATTCTGATATTAATTACAAAGAGTTAAGCAAATATGCGCTGTATAGTTTTTTCTCCGCGCCGAAGTAATAATATAAGTGCGAAAAATGGTTGTAATAAATCTGGATAAGATTAGTTTAGATAAAATGCTTATATATTATGTCCGTAGATATAAGGAAATGTAAAAGTATATATAGACGAGAACAAAAATGTAATAGATATGAAATTATGTAAAATATATGAGATAAATATAATAAAAGATAAGATAAGAATAGCTGCAAAAAAGAATAGAAACGTATGAATGATGTGTGAACCTAGAGATGAGTATGCGAGAGAGAAAATAAGAAAGGATAAAAGTGACGAACGAAAGAAGGACTTATACATAGCATAGATAGAAATAAAAAAGTGGAAATAAAGAATAACAGGATAAAGAACTCGAATGGTTGAGAGAATGACAGAGGAAAACTAAGAAGTGACTAAGAAATTAAAAGGAATTGTGAAAGGATAATAAATCCGAATGTAAAGATGGATGACAGGTAAAAAGTTAAATAAAAAAAAGGCCTGACATTGCTGACGCCAAGGGAAGCTGTATTAAAAAAGAAAAAAAAGCCTAACCTTAACCATACCTTTTTTTTTTTTGCGTCAGGAAATGCTTTATGCATTCCGTCCGGCCTGGGGGAGGTGGGGGGATATGTGGGACTCCTCGGCTGATGTGTGCAAAGCCGAGTTTACCCACTAAAACCTGACGGTGTCCCTCTGAGGCGCCTGATGCCGGGACACTGGGGACGCATTTTGCACTCTACTACCTGCCCCGGCGACGATGCTTAGCGCGTTTGATGCGCCGGGCTCATCCCGTTATGGGCAGGAGATGGGGTTATTGAGATGGGGGTGACGCTCCCCCGAACGTCACCCTCGAGCCCCTAGGTGGGGGGGAGGAGGGTTTGAAAGGTCCGGGCCCCGGCTCTCCGGCGGCGGATTGATTGTATTGCATTTTCCCGCTCCCGTTCCGCCGCCTCCTTCTGCAAGATTACGTCCTCGCAGAAGGTGAGAACCGCCAGCCATGCCTCCTCGCTACCGACCATCGATTTTATAACGGCCGGCAGCGAGAGGTCCCTCCCCACCGCCGCGACGAGCTCACGACGCTTCTCAGCCCATGCCGAGCACTCCTCGAGCGTATGCTGCGCCGTGTCTTCTTCGCGGCCGCAGTGGTGGCACTCGGTCGTTGATTCACGCCCGGCTATTCGGCACAGGTACTTGCCGAAGCAGCCATGCCCCGATAGCACATGCGTCAGTCGGTAGGTCAACGACCCCGTCTTCCTGTTCGTCCAGTCTTTTAGCACCGTACGGATCGCCTCAACGGTCCGGCGGCCGGCGTTCGGTGTTGCCAGCCGCCTCTCTCACTTCTCCATTAAGGACCGCCGGGCCTGGAGACTCCGCGCTTCAACCTCCCTGGGTAATGGGTCTTCCCGTGATAAACGTAGACCCGCACGCCACTGATACACTGTGGCGTGCACCTCCGCTTCCAAGTCCCAGGGAGGGCTAACTATTTAATGTTTGATAATGTGTATATCTATATATACTTCACTAGGTAGATAGTTTAATTATTTATTTATTAATTTATTTAATTCAACAATTACGACTTCCAAATTTTTCAATTTTCCGAGGTCAACTTCCAGGTTTTGCATACCCCACTTCCCTCTCCGCAATCAGTCAACTATTTGTACCACACACAGGTAAGTCATTTTATAAAATCCTAGTTTGGGAGAGATTTCCGCCCACACGCAGTTTATTATTTCAATATAATATATACTTTAATAATTCCAAGTAAGAGGTCGGTCCTCTTGTATATCTACTATATCAGTGGCAATCCAATGAATACCCGGTGAATATCCAATTAATACCTGGTGTGAAGCGCCTTATTCTATTTTGGCAGTCGTTGAATTTTATTTAGTTTCTATGATTTTACTATATTTATACTATATGTTTCGTATGTCCAATTACTTCGGTTATCTATCCTTAGGTATGTATTGTGGTATTTGGGTTCACCAGTTCATCGACTCGCCACCACTTACTAATTTCTTAAAATATTACGTTATGTCCAGTAAATCTATATACCCATTCCCAGAATACGGCCGCGGCCGACGATACTCGACTAAGACCAACAACTAAATTTTCGTACTTTTTCCCTATGTTTACAGATTCTGTTATATCTACTTAACTATTGCAGTTAGGAGAACCAAACTTGCAGGCTAGATGGCCAGATGAGTGGGCCCTCAAACCCCACTATTTCTAGATTTTTCCTATTTTTAGTTTCTACTTTATTTATATCTAAAAAAGGTAAAGAAAGCGATGAAAATTACATAAGCGAATTCGCGTAGTTTCAAAAACTTTTTTGAAGGTCTATTTTTAGCTCTTTTTGTTTCTAATGTTGTTGACTTGGTTCCTATGTTGTCCAAAAATGACCGTACAACTATCTCTTAACCTATTTTCTAATTTCTTGTACTAGTTTTTGACTATTTTAAAATCCTAACCTCAATACAACCTCGTTTCTGCAAGTTTGTTTTCCTTACCTTTTCCTCTTAACCTATGATTACAAATTTTTTTCCGCTTACTGCTCTAAATCTGCTCTATCCCTCCTGCTATTCTCCCCTTTGTCTGCTGGTCTCCCGGCTGCTCCAGCTGCGGCGAAGTGCCACGATCACGTGGCGCAGACAGTAATTCGCGGTTTCCCGCTAATCCACCGGCGCTTTTTTAGCACCAGCGGTCACAAACCACTCTCCTGGCGGTCTCACAACCAACACCTCGCCACCACTTTCACCTCCTAGGCGTACTAATTAGTAAGTTAACCCCACGTGCTTTCTCCTAATTCTTTAATAACTCCGCTTTCACTTGCTAACTTTCACCAAACACACTATAGAAGGGTTTTTTGTCACTACCCGCTCCTTGACGCACACACTCACTTGGACACCCTAAGTGTCCTAATATAGAATTTAGTGCACTTTCTTCTCCTAATTTCGCTATACCTCAGCGAAACCTTGCTGCAAAAATCTGAAATTTTGCGTCCGGCTGGGATGCGCTGTGTATCACACCTAACCACAATTGAAAAATCGTAGGTCACCGCTCAAATTTGAGCGGTGCACGCACTTTTACGCTTTCACTGACGGTTTTTCCCGTTTTATTTTTTTTATTTTTATTTTTTTTCTTTTCTTCACGGCAATACTCTACGCTGCGCGCATAGAACGGTGTATCACCATTGATATTTTGGTAACTATTGCTATTTTTCGCGATTTTTTGAGCGCGGAGCGACTTATAAGTGCTGTTTACGCGTCGGGAGGCGGTCTGAGACTGGTTAGGCATTTTTTTTTTTTTAAATCTGCTTCCCCTAACATGTAATTTGGTCAGGTACCTTGTTTTTGCTTTTGATTGGCCAAGGCCAAGCAGGCTCTCAAGGATGCCGAGAGGCAGGAGCTTGAGCTGCGCGCCGAGCAGGAGGTGGCGCAAATGTCTAGAGAGCTTGCGCGCGATAGGGAATCACGCACAAAGCAGCCGCCATCGACCGACGATGGAGAGGAAGGTCGGGCCGACCTACAGACAACGTTGACGAAGGACTTGGCCGCCATCGAAAAGGTGGCCAAGACCTCGAAAAATTTGAAAGGGCCTTACTTAAAGGCCCTAAACGAGGCCGTCGCCTCTATAAAGGTGACATTTGAGGATCTCAGTTCCAGATCCTCAACTGAGGAGACCCACTTGTTGCAGGCGAAGAACAGGCGCCTGCGATCGGAACTGAAGGACCTTCGTTCACAGACGGCGGAACTGAAGGAGGAGATGGTTCGGTTCATGGTCCGCCCCGGACCGTCGTCTGCGGCAGCGAGAGAACCCGTGGCGCCCACACAGAAGGAGGTGACGCGTGCAATTGTCGCGCAGGTGGGCGCCATGATGAACGCCCGGTTTGAGGCCCTCGAAGACCGGTTTCTGCCGGAAAAGCGGTTCCGTCCGCCATCTCTGGCGGAAACTCCCGGCGGAAAGTCCAGCGTCGCGCCATCGGTGTCCGGCGTTTTTGAGAAGGGCAAAAAGGGGGGAAAGGAGAGGGATAGGGTTTCGGCGTCGTCTGAGGCGGGGGTACCCCCAAGGCCCCGTCCGCTGCCTCCGGCTCCGGCCTCCACCGAGGAGGCCTATAGTGTTGTTGCCGAAGGGGCAAGAGGAAAGCTCCGGGGGGAAATTCTCAGCCCCCTCCACCCAAAGAGAACCAGGCCAAGGGCAAAAAGCCCAAGGCCAAGCCCAAAAAAAAAAAAAAGAAGAAGCCGAAGCTCCGAATTCCGCGGACTTCGGCTGTTGTCCTCACGCTCTCGCCTTAGGCGGAGCGTAAAGGTGCTACGTACGCCTCCATCCTTATGAAGGCGAAAAGTAAAGTGGACCTCTCTCTGTTAGGCATAACAGAGATGAGGTACAGAAAGGCGGCGACCGGAGCCGGTATACTCGAGTTGCCGGGCACCGATAATAAAGTGAAGGCGGACTCACTCGCGAATAAGTTGCGGGAGAGCCTAAGCCCGGAGGTCGTTCGAGTCTCCAGGCCCACGAAGTGCGCAGAACTGCGCGTATTGGGTCTGGATGACTCGGCGACGGTTGCGGATGTTGCCGCAGCCGTCGCTGAGGTTGGAGGCGTCTCCGTAAAAGATTTGAAGGTGGGAAAGATCCGCCGCGCCCCTTCGGGGCTCGGAGCAGCCTGGGTCCGCTGCCCCGTAGATGCAGCAAAGAAGGTGGCGGGTGCCCGACTGCTTGTCGGATGGGTCTCGGCCGGGGTGCAACTCCTTGAGCCGAGGCCCTTGAGGTGTCTCCACACAGTGTCCACAGATGCCTCAAGATTGGGCACGTGCGGGTCTCCTGCACGTCAGAAGTGGACCGCAGCGGACAGTGCTACCGCTGCGGCCAAGAGGGTCACAAGACCGGCGGGTGCAATGCGGCGCCCAACTGCACGTTGTGCGCCGCGAGCGGTCTGCCTGCCAGTTATCTAATGGGGGGGAAAGCCTGTGCGGGGGCCAAGCCCAAAAAGGGCGAAAAAGTGGCTTCTGCCGCCACCCGTGTGGTTCCTGCCAGGCCGGGAGTAGAGGGGATGGCCACGGAATAGTGGCCTCCCCACGTGACCAACGCCTCTGGCGTGCGTTTCCTCCGCCGCCGACAGTAGCGGCGGAGAGTCTACTGAGGCTTCGGGTGGCATTCGGGGGAGTGCCACCCCTCAGATAGCCTCGAGATGGCGCGCGCGGTGTTTCCGCGCGCCTCTCACGCACTGAGGGTGGGAGTTCTGCCCTCCCACCCGTAAACGAGACGAGGCCGGTGGTTTGGCGCCGGCTGTTGCTTGCCGGGGTCGCGGAAGATTACGAAATTGTACCCGTTACCCCGGTACCAAGGCTCTCGAGGAACACCGTCAGGTTTTAGTGGGTAGCCCGGCATTGCACCTCACAGCCGTGGAGAAAAAGGAAAAGGTGGCCAAGACCTCAAAGAATTTGAAAGGGCCTTACATAAAGGCCCTCAACGAAGCCGTCGTCTCTATAAAGGCGACGTTTGAGGACATGAGCTCCAGGTCCTCAACTGAGGAGACCCGCCGGTTGCAAGCGGAAAACAGGCGCCTGCGATCGGAACTGGAGGACTTACGTTTACAGATAGTGGAGCTGAAAGGGGAGATGGTTCGGTTCATGGACCGCCCCGGACCGTCGTCTGCGGCAGCGAAAGAACCCGTGGCGCCCACACAAGAGGAGGTAGCGCGTTCAATAATATCGCAGGTGGGCGCCATGAAGAACGCGATGTTTGAGGCGTTGGAGGGCAGACTGCGGGAGCATCTGAGCCCGAATGTGGTTCGGATCTCCAGGCCGGTCTAGTCGTCTGAGCTTCGTGTATCCGGCCTGGATGACTCCGTCACGGCAAGCGAACTGTCCGCTGCCATCGTGAGAGATGGGGATTGCACCGTCGACTCAATTAAAATCGGGGAGATTCGGCGCAGCCCCTCGGGCTAAGGTTCAGCATGGGTTCGCTGCCCTGCGGTGGCGGCCAAGAAACTGGTGGGGACCAGGTTGTTGGTGGGCTGGGTCTCGGCAAGCGTGACGCTCCTGGAGCCGAGACCGTTATAAATGCCTACAGGTTGGGCATGTGAGGCGGACTTGTTCCTCAGAGGTTGACCGCAGTGAATTGTGTTTTCGCTGCGGAAAAGACGGCCATAAGGCCGGGACGTGCAGTGCGGCTCCGCATTGCACGCTGTGCGCTGCTGCTAAAAAGGCGGCGAACAATATCTTGGGGGGCAAAGCCTGCACGGAGATAAAACCAGCAGGCAAAAGAAGAGTCACAGCAGGTACATCGGCTGCTCCTATAGCCTCAATACACGCTGGAGAAGAGGACATGCTCACTGATGCGTGATGTGTTATCGCCCACTGGCGAGGGTACACTCTTCGGTACGACGGAGTGCCCACATGAGGCTTGGGGTGACTTTCGAGGGAGGGTCACTCCTTAGATAGCCTCGAGATGGCGCGCGCGGTGTTCCCGCGCGCCTCTCACGACATTATGGGTGGGAGTTCTGCCATCCCACCCAAAACGAGACGAGGCTGGCGGCTTAGCGCCGGCCGGCAGAAGAATGCTAACGCACCCCCATAACGCACCCGCATTACCCCGGCATCAAGGCTCTCGAGGAACACCGTCAGGTTTTAGAGGGTAGCCCGGCATTGCACCTCACAGCCGTGGAGTCCCACATATCCCCCCCCTGCCATCCCCCATGGCAGGACGGAATGCAGAGCCTTAGCCTGCCACCCCAAGACCGCAGTGCGTGGACTTCATGTCCACATCCTTCTCGAGGTGGCCTTGTTTGCACGGTTAGGTTAGGTTAGGTTTTTTTTTTTTTTTTTTTTTTTTTATATCTGCTTCCCCTGGCGTGTGTCAGGTCAGGGTCCTTGTTTGTCAGTTTACTTATTCATTCCTTTCTATCATACTGTCTCTCTAGGGTCATACTTTCTATTATACGTTCCTATCCGTTGGTTAGCTAGTATCTCTTTTATTTATTTCCAAATTTTTCATTTCTCATACATTATTTACTATATATATATACATCTTTGCCTTAAAATATCATTCTTAATATTTTACACCTATACTTATACTAATTCACATTTTTATTACTTCCTTGTATAATTTTAACTTAATTTTACATAGTCTTTTATTTATTTCTTATTATTACATTTTTTATTATTTCCTTTGCATATTTAATAAACATCTCTAATTTTATTGTTTTCCATAATATCACATATAGTATTTACTTTTAATTCTAGCTCTAATTCTTTTTCTAATTTTTTCCTCTCATATTCGTATATGTTACACTCCAATAAAACATGGATCACGCTCTCGCCCGCCCCGGTGCCACAGGGGCACATTGGGCTCTCCTTGCATCGAAAACGATGCAAGTATTCCAAGAACCCTCCGTGTCCCGTCAGCACCTGGACAAGAGCGTGATCCATGTCTATCCTCTTCACCGTCTTATATGCCCTTTTGGCATCGGGAAAGAAGAGCTTTGTTGTCGAGGCCGTGCTACCACCCCTATAGCGCCGGTCCCATTCATCAACCGACTCCTCCCTAATCTGCCGCTTGACGAATGAGACCGGGCAGGCATCATAGTCCGGCCTCGTCTTTTTATACAAGGCTGCATTTTTAGCCAGCTCGTCTGCTCGTTCGTTTCCCTCCATCCCCACATGAGCCTTTACCCAAAACAATCCAACTTTTTTATTGTTCTCGCTCATATTTACTATGGACGATCGGATTTCCATCACTAGGGGATGGAGGGAAACCGTTCCCACTATTGCCTCTAGCGCTGACCTTGAGTCACTATATATATTACCTTCGGACGTTGTGCATTGGAGAATGTATTCGACCGCCTTGGCCAACGCCAGGAGCTCTGCCTGGAAGACGGTACAATAGTTTTCTAGTTTTAATTTTATATTTTTGACTTCGGCCCCGCTCTTCCAGATTGACAGTGCCGCTCCGGTTTTACCTTCTATTTTGCTCCCATCCGTGAAAATATTCACTTCGGGAGCAAAAGTTTTCTCCAATTGACTACCGTCTTCCAGACATTCAAAGCTCAGCGCCTTCCACCTTGCCGGATGCGGAAGATCCATAAAGGAGGCCGGCCTCTCCACCCCTCTGTCACCCACTACCCGCCTGGAATATCCCTTCTTTATTTCATATAAAAGAGCATTCTCTCTTATTCTTATATCTAATGGCAGTATTCCGGCGAGCAGCAAGGCAGAGTGCAGAGAGACCGTCCGATATGCCTTCAACATTTTTTGCACTATTCCCCTCTGCACAACGTCCAACTGTTTCCTGACTCCTATCTTAGTTGTCGCCGGCGCCCATACACTCGCACCATACAAAATAATTGGCTCGACTACCGCCATATATATGGTCCTGATAATCCCCGAATCCAGCCCCCAGTGGACCCCGGCGGCTCTCGATATTTGCTTGTAAATGTTGATCGCTTTGGTGCACACTCTTTCGACATGCCCACCAAAGGTCAACCTCCTGTCTATGAGTAGCCCCAGGATCCTGATCTCCTCCGACAGTCCAACGGCCACCCCGCCCATGCTCAGGAGCGGAGGATCATATTTCATTTTGTTTGTGAAAAGCATAGCTTTCGTTTTGTGCGCCGCAAAATGCAGCTTGTTCTTGATCCCCCACTCCCGGACACGGCAAAGCGCCGCATTGGCCCGCCGTTGGATATCCCAGGTGCTGTCTCCGGAGAACAGCAGGACCACATCGTCCGCGAACGCCTGGCAGTAGTCTCCCCTTCCTTCCATCTCTTTTAATAGAGGGTCCAATAATATATTCCAAAATATTGGACCCCCTATCGATCCTTGTACACATCCTTTCGTAGTTTCTTTAACATACTCTTCTCCAGCATACCTAAGCCTGACTTTCCTGTTTGTGAGGTAGGAGTCAATTAAGCGTCTTAAGTTTGCCGGGCATCCGCTATCCGCAAGCCCACACCTTACCGCTGGCCACCATGCATTATCAAATGCTCCCTCTATGTCAAGCGATATCAAGATTACTATTTTTTTGTTTTTAATCTGTTGTCTAATATATTTAATCATGACATAGAGGGAGTCCTCCGTGCTCTTTTGCGGCATAAAGCCATACTGGTGTGGACTCATACCCGGCAAAACGTGCCACTTGACCCTACCTATTAACATCTTCTCCAAGATCTTGCCCAGAACAGGCAATAGTCCAATTGGTCTATGCGACCTTGGAGAAGTGTAATCAGTTCTGCCAGGCTTCCTTATCACAATGACCACTGCCTCCTTCCACTGTGATGGGAAGTGAGCCAGGGCCATACACCTGTTATACAGTTCCAGAAACATACTAGGGTACAGAGTGATAGCGGCCAGGCAAATGTCAGCCGTGAAGCCGTCCAGACCCGGCGCCTTCTTCGGGTTAAAACTCGATGCGGACCACATGAGTTCCCCCAGAGTAAATGGAGGATCACATATATTATTATGTGCCTGTTCATTCACTCGCTTAGCCTTCTCCCTTATACTCCTGTGCTCCGCATCGTCGTCCTCTTTATTATCTTCCGGAAAGAAGGTTTTAGCCAAAAGTCTGGCCGACTCCACAGCCCCAAGTGCCACACCGTTTTGGGTTAGAGGCAAATCCTCTTCCCTCACGATCGTGCCGCGTATCACTCTGTACACTCCATCCCACATACTTTCTCTGTCTTGCTTACCACAGAACTCCTTCCAACTGGAGATCCGAGCCTTCCTCGCCTCGATCTGATATGTTTCTTTGGCCTTCAGGTACTGCTCCACCACATACTTCCTTCTCACGGGTGCAGCACATGCTATTCGGCGCTTCTTTGTATTGACTTCTTTTTTGAGGCGGGTGAGTTCCGCAGTCCACCAGGGCAATCCTGTCCATTTCCCCAGGCCAACCTTGGGTATACACTTTCCACATGCCGAACCTATGGTGTCAGTTATCTTTCCCACCGTATCATCTAATTGTTTTGTGTTATTTATATTGCCAATCTGTTCGGCATTTACACCCTCTTCCTTCCACAGTTGGGCCAACTCCTCTTTGAGCTGGCTCCACTTGGCCTTACGCGTGTTGTATACCCTTGTTGACCCTGCAATTTTGACCCCCCCTTTTTTTCCTAAATTTATTTCGAACAGGATTGCCCTGTGGTCCGAGGTCGTCACATCCGCCTCAACCCCCCATTTCCCCACCCAGCGGAGCATCTCGGTGGAGCAGACCGTCAGGTCCACGCAGCTGGTATATCTTTTGCCGCCTCTTATCGTATCAAAGGTCGGCTCGGACCCCCTGTTCAATACCTGCATATCCCATTCATCCCATACTTTCGCAAGCAATTCTCCTCTTTCATCCATTCTCACACTCCCCCACCACGGATTCCAAGCATTCATATCTCCTGCTATTATTACATATTTTGTTCTTATCTCTCTTTTGATCCTGTCCATACACCGGATATACGGTTCCAGTGGTTTGTCTCCCTCCAGGTAAACCGACACCACCCCGATTTCCCCAAACCCAGTTTTTATTTTGGCTACAGCCATATTGGCTGTCGTCAATGTGGGGCACGGGGCGATGTCGATCCCCTGGTTGAAGACTACTATGGCAGCTTTTGTTGGCTCGTCTACTTTCCCTGGGTGTTGAAGGATCTTGGCTCCAGAATAGCTACGGACTTTCCCCGTATTTCCGGTGTATGGCTCTTGGATCATCGCAATTCCTATTCCCCTTACAGCAGCAGCCATCATTAGCTCCGCCGTGGCAAGCTGAGCACGCTGGAGGTTTGCTTGCGCTAATTTAATTTTTGTGGCGCCATTTTTACCCCCCTTTTCCACCTTAGCAATACGCCACTGACGCCCGGGCCAGTGCATCCCATTTCTTCTTAACTATGCACTCTACATCAAATGCATTATGTCTGTTGTTATCGATTTTGGCCCGGACGCAGTTAACGCAGCTTGGCATTTCTCCTATCTGAATTTTAGGACAAACCGCTCTCAGATGAGGGTCCCCACAGTGGCTACACAAATCCTCTTCTTCTTTACAGTATTTACGACTGTGTCCGAACCCAAGGCATCTTGTGCATTGGACTAATGGGGTTTGATCCTCTACTCTCACATTCTGAAGATCAACTCTCAGACTTCCCAGATCTATAGCCCTGCTCCAAATTCCTGGTGACACGCTCAGTACTACATGCCCGCACAAGGGATTTCTGGCTCTTTTTCTGAATTTAACAGTCATTCTTTTGTCCACGTTGTCGATGCCACGAAAAACATCCCTGTTCTGGTTCTCAATGGCTTTTATTAGCTCCTCATCCGTATGGACTCGGAGCACATCCCTGAGAACCAGAAGAGGGTCCTTGTTCTTCACCTCCTCGACAACTAGACCCTTCCCTTTCACCCCCAACTTTTGTACTATCTTCTTTCTTTCCTCCTCGTTTTTACACCCCACAATCACTTTCCTATCTTTTACCTTCCTTACTTTCTCCACCTGTACCCAACCTTCCTTAGCGTCCACAGCCTTTCTGATCTTCTCTAATACTTCCTCACCCGTTTCCTCTTCTTTCTCCGAGGATACAATCAGAGAATGGAGTGCGGTTGGCCTTTGGATACTCTTACCCACGGCTCCCTTCACCATCTCTGCATATGTGTATCCCCGTTCCTCTCTTATTTCCCTTTCTTTCTCTATTTCTTCTTTCAGCTTCTTCATACTTTCATTCGTTTCTTTCATCATTCTTTTATACTCATCCATCTGTTTCTTATTTAATTCCATGATTTCCATATATTTATCCATTCTCTCACTCATTCCTCGTTCCTGACTTGTTTCTTCCTTTCTGTCTTTCTTACCTTGCTCTTTATTATCACTGTCATCCTGTTGTTCCATTTTCCTTTTCCTTTCATCCCTTTCCATTTCTTTCTCTTTCTTCCTTTCCTCTTTCGCTTCTTTTACCAAGGAGTATAGCCTTTCCACCGCATTCATTACATCCGCTTTTATATCTGTTTTCAGGTTACGACTATTGTTTAGTTGCAGTTTCGCCTTCATGAGGCACGCCTTTGCCTCTACGATCCTGCTTTTGTAACCCGTGTCCAGTCCTTCCCCTTGTGACTTTCCTTTCTTCCCATCTTCTTTCATATTATCTTCCTTCCTCACATTGTCCTCCGTCATTCCGATAATCTCACTTTTACCTTTTATCTGTCCTCCTTTAGCCTCTGTAGGGAACCTCATTCTAAGCTTTACCTTCTCGACGTTTTTCCCATTTCCCTCACTCTTTTTAATATGCGGTGACTTACTCCTAGCTTCAAACTCGCCAATACTCTTCCTAACCGTCACTGTTTTGTTTAATTCTTCCTCCAGCATGATTGTCATCCTTTCATCTTCTCCTACAACATTACTTTCATTCATCCCTTCCGCTCTCCGTGGTGATCTCTTCTTATCTTCCATCCCTGTCGCTTTCGCCGGCGTACGAAATCCGAACATTCCAGGGGAATGCGTCGGCTCAATAAAATACTTATACTATGCCTACTCGCCAACAGGCTGAGCAAGCGTCAATATTATCTTGTGGTGTATGACTCAACAAGAAGTTATAAATTACTTATCCTAGGTCCACTGGTCAAAAGACACAGTGGACGTCAATACAGCTTAAGTCTATGCCTACTGTTAGTTACAATAGGCGTCAGACAACACAAAACACAGTCAATATAATAAAATAATAATTGTAATAATAACGCAATAATTAATTACTTAATAAGACAAGAGTCAATAATTATACACTAATTTAGTTTAAAATTTTGCCAAGGCAGTGGTGTAAATAGCCAACTACCTTGGTCAACTGTCTCCTTAGATGTTCCAGGCAGAGGTGTATATAGCCTACTGACCCAGTACACCCAATCAATGTCTAAATTTAAAAATTTAATTATAAACACAATAAATAGTAGAAAGTAAAAACAGAATAAAATAATTACAATAATCAATAAGTTAATAAATGTCAGATTAACTAAAATTCCAATGTCAAAAATTAAACTATACTAACTAGGAACTCCAAGCAGCGGTGTAAAAAGCCTACTGTTTCGAGTTACCCTGTTACCTAATACTGAGGTCTCAGACTTGTCGAGGTCAGTCCCGCCAGCCGCTCGCTATATTTTCTAAGAAAATTAACTAAGGTAGAAAGGGGCAAAAAATGCTCCCCACGAAACCTTTTTTTTGGGGGGGGGGGGGGGCAAAAAGTGCTCCCCACGAGACCCGGGGGGGGAGGGTGACCACCGCGGGGGTGAGGTAGGGGGGGAGGGGGGGGGGGAAGGGGGGGGGGGAAGAATAGCTCCTCCTCCGTACACCACTACCCACTCACTCACTCCTCCCAGAACCTCTCCCAAACCGGCTTTTAAGGGAATTATTCCCCAAGCTTTAGGATTTCCTGGGGGGGGAAGGGGGGGTACGGGTTCTCCTTAGCCTGCTCCCTACACTAACACTTTAAAAAATTTTTGAGTGGCTGGATGCAATCCCTGTTAATTTTTATACAACCTTTAAAAAATTTTCCAAAATTCGAAAAATTTAGGTACACCAGAAACACTAATACCTATATGTTATGTGTACTGGGCCCCACCTTGTCACCCTATCCAGCAACTCCTCCCACTCCAGAAATTTTCCCACCAATAAATAAAATAAAATAATAATTATATTAGTTGTCAGGTTCAACTCGGACTTGGCCACAGCTCACCCTTGTCACCTTTTTGAATTTCAATTTTAACTCTTTATAATATATTATATTGGTCGATTCGCCCTTGACCCCGGCTCACCCTTGACCACACTCACCCCTGTCAACTGTCAGTTGACACTTCGACAGTGACAGTGACGTCGACCGTCAGCCTGTGACAGCTGTCACTATGTCAACGTCACTCACTCCACTGACACTGACAGTGACAGTTAGTAATTAATACCTGGTGAATACCTTGGGTCAGGCGCCTGATTCCGCTTTTATATTATTTTATTTTACTATTTAATTTACTATGGAGATTTTGACCCAGTTTTAAATTTTACTTTTACAATTTTAACTTACTATATACTAATGTGCAATACTAATTCAACTACTTTCTCCTTCTGATTAATTTTGAAAATTTTTATACCCGTGTTATACAATTTGTTAACTCCAGTCCAGAATAGGGACGCGGCTGATGAAACCCGACCTCGACCAACTTAACTTAAAGTTGCACTAGATGACTAACTTTACTATTTTATCTCTAACTATTTTACTATTTGACATAGAGCTTTCAAAGTTATCTCGTCCTGTACCCTGATATATAGTCCTTCTTTCACTATTTTTATTATTTTAGTATTTTCCAATTTTTAGGAGTAATTCACACCTAAAAAATGTAAACAGTGTGATTAAAGCTACACTTAGCGTTTTACGTAATTTCAAATAAAATTTTTTGATCCTATATTTCAAGTTTTTGGGTTTTTTGATTACGCTATCGTACTTGTCTATATTTAAAAATATTATTTTAACTATCTTGGTTCATTAATTTTCTCTGAACGCGATGAGATGCAGCTCCGGGCTGAGCGTGAGCTCGCCCAGATGGAAGCGGAGCTGCATTTAACGAGCCTGTCGGAGGGTTCGATGAGTGAGGCATCGATGTCCGGTCCGGAGACCCGAAAAGTCCCCAAGACGACGGTGCTCCCTCCATTAAAGGAGATCGACGTTGCCGAATGCTCGACGGACCAGATCTACGAGAATATTGTAGAGTCCCTGGGCAGAGTCAAGCGCGTTGCCGCAAATTCCAAAAACTTGAAGGGCACCTTCGTGCGGGATTTAAATGCAGCGTGCCTTTCAATAAGAAAAGGAGTAAGAGAGATCGTGGGGAGGAGTTCGTCGGATGAAATCGGTGTGCTCACAGAGAGAAACAACTCCTTGCGAAACGAGGTAGCGGATCTACGTGCTCAATTAACGGAGCTCAAATTAAAGATGGAAGGGTTGGAGCTGGAGAGAATGAGGCAGCAAGCGGCACCACCTTCACTGCCTCCAGAACCAACGATAGCGGCAAATGAAGACCTCACGCGAAGCATCATCGTACAAGTTGGCGAGATGATGAACGCGAGGCTGGAAGCATTGCAAGACCGCCTCTTGCCAGAAAAAAGTGTCCGTCCGCCTCTTGCTGGCGACAGGAGGGATGTTCCGGCTGCAGGTGTGTATGGAAGGCAGTTTCAGGCGAAGACCCAGGTAGAGAAGAAGAAAGATGGAACTGGCAAGAGCGCTATCACCGCTCCCAAACCTTCGGCTGCGCAGTCTCAGTCGCAGCCGCCTGCTTTGGAGCCTACTGACGATGGGTTTACTACCGTCGTCAGGAAGAAAAAAAAAAAATAAAAAGGTCGTTCAGGTCCCGGCTGCTTCTGCGCAGCCGAATAGGAAAGTTGTCCAAGTCCCGACGACTCAGCCGAAAAACAAAGGAGGTGAAGGGGCTCAGAAGGGGGGAAAAGGGTCAAGGAAGCCTAAGCTTAGGACTCCTAAGTCGTCCGCCGTCGTACTCACATTGATGCCGGAGGCGGCCAAGAAGGGGGTCTCCTACGCTCAGGTACTCACGGAGGCCCGAACGAAGGTTGACCTGGGGCCGCTGGGAATCACAGAGCTCCGGTATAGGAAGGCCGCAACCGGGGCCGGCGTTTTAGAGTTGCCGGGTGCCGCCTCCGGTGACAAAGCCAACATGTTGGCTGAAAAGCTAAAGGAGCACCTCAGCTCCGAAATAGTAAGAATATCCAGGCCGACCAGATGTGCGGAACTTCGCGTTTCAGGCCTGGATGACTCTGCAACGGCGGATGAGGTGGCTGCTGCCATCGCCAGGGTGGGTAGCTGTACGGCGGACAGCATCAAAGTCGGGGAGGTGCGCCGAACCCCGGCGGGCTTAGGTTCCGTTTGGGCGAGGTGCCCCGTTGAGGCGGCAAGGAAGGTGGCAGGTGGTCGTCTTCTGGTAGGATGGGTCTCGGCCGGTGTTAAATTACTGGAGCCGAGACCCTTGAGGTGCTACCGGTGCCTGAAACAAGGGCACGTCAGCGCGGTATGCACCTCGGAGGTGGACCGCAGCGGAGAATGTTACCGCTGCGGGCAGCATGGCCACAAGGCTGGGGCGTGCACTAACAGACCCCACTGCACGCTGTGCTCCGCCGAAGGGAAGTCGGCGGACCACATACCAGGGAGTAAGACCTGTGCGGGGGCTAAGCCCAAAAAGGGCGCTAAGGTGGCAGCCGCTGCTGTCGCTCGCGCTGACCCCGCCAGGCAAACAGAGGAGATGTGCACGGACCCGTGCTAGTGGCCATCGCCTCCTAGGCGACCACCGCGCCCTGCCATGTAATACGGCGGGGCGGCCACCTGAGGCTTGGGGTGGCATTCGGGGGAGTGCTGCCCTTCAGATAGCCTCGAGATGGCGCGCGCGGTGTTCCCGCGCGCCTCTCCAGAAGTCGGGCGGGCAAGGCCCGCCCAAACACGAGATGAGGCCGGCGATTTAGCGCTGGCCGTTGCCGCCGGGGTTGCGGAAGAATGCCAACGCGCTCCCGTTGCCCCGGCATCAAGGCTCTCGAGGAACACCGTCAGGTTTTAGTGGGTAGCCCGGCATTGCACCTTTACAGCCGTGGAGTCCCACATATCCCCCCGCCTCCCCCAGGCGGGATGGAATGCATAAAGCATTTCCTGACGTAAAAAAAAAAAAAAAAAAAAAAAAAGGTTAGGTTAGGTTAGGTTTAGCCTCGAGATGGCGCGCGCGGTGTTCCCGCGCGCCTCTCAAGCACTTAGGGTGGGAGTTCTGCCCTCCCACCCAAAACGAGACGAGGCCGGCGGCTTAGCGCCGGCCGTTGCCCGCCGGGTTCGCGGAAGAATGCTAACGCACACCCGTTACCCCGGCATCAAGGCTCTCGAGGAACACCGTCAGGTTTTAGTGGGTAGCCCGGCATTGCACCTCACAGCCGTGGAGTCCCACATATCCCCCTGCCATCCCCCATGGCAGGACGGAATGCATAAAGCATTTCCTGACGCAAAAAAAAAAAAAAAAAAAAAAAAAAAAGGTTAGGTTAGGTTGGGGCCGAGTGGTGTGGGTGACCCGCCACAGGGGGTGGACCAACAGGCGCTTACAGCTCCCATTAAGTGGAGCCTTAGCCTGCCATCCCAAGACCGCAGTGCGTAGACTTCATGTCTACATCCTTCTCGAGGTGACCCTGTTTCTACTGAACACTGCGGATCTAGACTGGAGAGTCGATAAACACTCCTGAGGGTGGTGCTTCGGCGGCGCCCTCAGTACCGGGTCGGGGCCGATGAGGCTGAAGTGCCGAAAGGGCCCGGCCCGGACCGGGGGGGAAATCGTCCTTTCAAAGGACGATAAGGGGTTCGATGTCGTCACCTTACCCCTCTGCTTTCAGAGGGGAACGGTTGTCGCGCGCGTTTGCGCATAGTTGTGTTTTTGCGTCCTCTGCGGAGGACGCAAAGTCTAGGTGGAACGCGCTCGGCGGCACTAACCCTGTCGCCGGGTGGCGTATGGAGGGCGGACCTGCACCAGCTGCCCTCCCCGGGACCCCGCGCAGGCACTTCAACGACCCCCGTGTCGGTGCTAAGGGGGTACGTCGTGGCTGCGCGGACCGACGACGGGCTTGCCTTCATTGGCCGGCCCAAGAGAAGGAAAACTTGAAACAAACCCGTGAGCGAACACGTAAAAACCTGTGGGTACCTGGGGACCCCCACAGTATTTACCCTAGCCCTCGGAATGAGCGTCACCCGGGGGTGGTCATCTAGTTCGTCTCGTAACTCATGTCCCCTAGTGGGACGATTATGAAATGGCTACACTTTTAAAAAAAAATAAAGACGGAAAGCAGAAGGTGAACGAGGAGGAGAAGGAATCTGAGGCGGTGCTCATGTCGGACTCTCCAAGTTCGAGCATGGAGAGTTTGGTAAGTGTTTCGCTAACCCCGAGAACAGGTGAAAAGCGCACATCCTCGTGGGAGCGTGCGCACTACTCATCTTCAGATTCGGAGGGTAAAAAAAAAAAGGAAGAGGTAAAAAAGAATGTGGCGAAGAGAGGCAGAGGCCGGCCGACTACTACTGGCCAGCGGGTTGGCTTGGCGAGCACCAAACAGCTCCTTTCGGACAACGAAAGGCGGGATGCGGAGCTGCGAGCCGAGAAGGAGATGGCGCTGATGAACCTGGAGCTCGCGCGCGCTAGGGTATCGCGTCTCGAAAGGTTGGCTGATGAAGGTTCCGAGAGTCGGGCGGAGTCGGCTGCAGACCTTCAAGGTATTGTGGCGAAGAACTTGGCCGCCATCGAAAAGGTGGCCAAGACGTCTAAAAATTTGAAGGGGCCATACGTTAGGGCCCTCAACCTAGCCGTCGTTTCCATCAAGGAAACAACCGAGGCCCTGTGCTCCAGATCCTCAACCGAGGAGACTCGCCGGTTGCAGGAAGAGAACAGGCGCCTGCGGACCGAAATGGCAGACCTTCGCTCCCAGCTAGCGGAGCTGAAGGAGGAGATGGTCAAGTTTATAGACCGCTCCGTGGCAGCGAGGGAACCCGTGGCGCCCACACAGGAGGAGGTGACGCGAGCGATTGTCTCGCAGGTGGGCGCCATGGTGAACGCCCGGTTTGAGGCCCTCGAAGACCGGCTTCTGCCAGAAAAGCGGTTCCGTCCGCCATCTCTGGCAGAAATTCCATGCGGAAAGTCCAGCGTCGTGCCATCGGTGTCCGGCGTTGTTGAGAAGGGCAAAAAGGGGGGAAAGGAGAGGGACAAGGTACCGGCGTCGTCTGGGGCGGGGTTACCCCCAAGGCCCCGTCCGCTGCCTCCGGCTCCGGCCTCCACCGAGGAGGCCTATAGTGTTGTTGCCCGAAGGGGCAAGAGGAAAGCTCCGGGGGGGACTTCCCAGCCCCCCCCTCCACGCAAACAGGACCAGGCCAAGGGCCAAAAGCCCAAGGCCAAGCCTAAAAGAAAGAAGAAGCCGAAGCTCCGAACTCCGCGGACTTCGGCTGTTGTACTAACGCTCTCGCCCGAGGCGGAGCGTCAAGGTGCGACGTACGCCTCCATCCTTATGGAGGCGAAAAGTAAAGTGGACCTCTCTCTGTTAGGCATAACAGAGATGAGGTACAGAAAGGCGGCGACAGGGGCCGGTATACTAGAGTTACCGGGAACTGACAACAAGGAGAAGGCGGACTCTCTTGCACTCAGGCTGCGAGAGAGTCTGGACTCTGAAGTGGTTCGTATATCCAGACCCACAAAATGCGCAGAACTGCGAATATCGGGTCTGGATGATTCGATAACGGCTGCTGACGTTTCCGCAGCCATCATAAGGGTGGGAGGTTGCGCAACTGAGGCGCTAAAGGTCGGAGAAATTCGCCGCACTCCTTTAGGTTTAGGCGCAGTCTGGGTAAGATTACCCGTGGATGTGGCAAAAAAGGTTGCCAGTGGTCGCCTTTTTTTTTTTTTTTTTTTTTTTTTTTTTTTTTTTTAGTTTAGTGGGGTGGGTCTCGGCTGGGGTTCAGATCCTCGAGCCGAGACCACTCAGGTGTTATAAGTGTCTGCAGCTTGGTCACGTGCGGGTAAGCTGCACGTCGGAGGTGGACCGCAGCGGGCAGTGCTACCGCTGCGGTAAGGAGGGGCATAAAGCTGGTATGTGCAAAGCGGCGCCCTATTGTACGTTGTGCGCTGCCAGCGGTCTGCCAGCTAGTCATCTAGTCGGAGGCAAGGCTTGTGAAGGGACCAAGAAAACACGAAAGGCGACAAATGCTGCCGCTACTCCGGTAGTTCTTACAAGAAGCGAGGAAGAGCGGATGGACACATGTCCCCCGCAACGAGTGACGCCTTCTGGCGTGTGCATTTCCCGCCTTTATTAAGGCGGAACGCCTATAGAGGCTTGGGGTGGCATTCGGGGGAGTGCCACCCCTCAGATAGCCTCGAGATGGCGCGCGCGGTGTTTCCGCGCGCCTCTCAAGCACTGAGGGTGGGAGTTCTGCCCTCCCACCCGAAACGAGACGAGGCTGGCGGTTTAGCGCCGGCCGTTGCCCGCCGGGGTCGCGGAAGATTACGCCACTGTACCCGTGCAATGCCGGGCTACCCACTAAAACCGTCAGGTTTTAGTGGGTAGCCCGGCATTGCACTTCACAGCCGGGAGTCCCACATATCCCCCTGCCATCCCCCATGGCAGGACGGAATGCATAAAGCATTTCCTGACGCAAAAAAAAAAAAAAAAAAAAAAAAAAAAAAAAAAAAAAAAAAAAAAAAGGTTAGGTTGGGGCCGAGTGGTGGGGGTGACCCGCCACAGGGGGTGGACCAACAGGCGCTTACAGCTCCCATTAAGTGGAGCCTTAGCCTGCCACCCCAAGACCGCAGTGCGTGGACTTCATGTCCACATCCTTCTCGAGGTGGCCTCGTTTGCACTGAACACTGCGGATCTAGACTGGAGAGTCGATAAACACTCCTGAGGGTGGTGCTTCGGCGGCGCCCTCAGTACCGGGTCGGGGCCGATGAGGCTGCAGTGCCGAAAGGGCCCGGCCCGGACGGGGAAGGGGGGAAAAACACCTGCCCCTCTGCTTTCAGAGGGGTATCGTGGTTGCCAATTTGTGGCGTCGCACCTGTCCCTCTTTTTGGGGGGACAGAGTATTTTTGGCTTTTTTGAGCGGTGTGGTGACGGGGGCGCTATTGCGCCCCTCTTTGTTTTTGCGCTTTTGCGCTCAGGTGGTTGTTGGCGCTTTTGCGCCACTGTTAATCCCTGCCCTTCGTGAAGGGCATGGAGTTTGTGTAGACGCGCCCGGTGGCACTAACCCTGTCGCCGGGTGGCGTCTGGGGGGCGGACCGGCACCAGCCGCCCTCCCCGGTACCCCGTGCAGTCGCTTCAACGACCCCCGTCACGGTGCTAAGGGGGTACGTCGTGGCTGCGCGGACCGACGAATGGCCTGCCTTAATTGGCCGGCCTAAGAGAAGGAAAACTTGAAACAAACCCGTGAGAAAACACGCTAAAAACCTGTGGATACCTGGGGACCTCCACAGTATATACCCTAGCCCCCGGAATGGGCGTCACCCGGGGGTGGTCATATAAATCGGCCCCACTCGTGGGAATAACAATGGATTCTTTCAAAATAAATTTCAAGGGGAAGGGGGGGAAAGAAAGAGGAGTGGAGATTGAGAAGGAGGCGGAGCTGTCGAGCGCAAGCTCGACGGTCTCAATGGTGACGGTAGAGTCACTGTCGGGAGGAGAGTCGGCGAGATCTCAGCGGCGCACGAAGAAGCGTTCGCACGTCTCTAAAGAAGTAAGTTCGCGTGACTCGAGCTCGGGTTCAGACACCCCGGCTGTGAAAGTAGTAGTTTCTTCGCAGCCTAAGAGTAGAGGCAGGGGTAGGCCGCCCACAACGGGCGAATATGTGGGGCTAGCCCAAGCCAAGAGGGAACTCGTGGAGCAAGAGCGGGCAGAACTGGAGTTGGAGGCTGAGAAGGACCTCGTGCATTTCAGTAGGGACTACTTTCTGCGAAACACGTCTTGCAAGTCGGACTCGGCGTCAAACAATGAGACGGTCCCCGTCCTACCTCCAGACGGAGACCATCGAAGAACAGCGTTGGAAGGGGTCGAGATAATAGAAAAAGCTGTCAAAAACTCCAAAAATATAAAGGGGCCATATAGGGGCAGAATGAATGCGGCAGCTCTGACCATCAAAGCGGCTGTGGCGGCGCTCAGTGATAGGAGTGCCACCGAAGAAACGAGGCGGCTGGAAGCAGAAAACGCTACCCTGAAGAAGGAGCTTAATGAGCTGCGCGGCCAGATGGCCGAGCTCAAAGACAGCGTGGCGAAGCTCACCAACAGCCCTATGGCCCTTCTCCCTGCTGCGGTGGCGGCTGCGGATCCGAACCGCATGAAAGAGACGATTGCAGCGTCAATCATGGAGGAGATCCGGACGTTACTCAATGTGAGGTTCGGAGCCCTCGAGGGAAGACTGTTGCCGGATCCTGACCGCAACTATCGTCTCCCCTTAGCGGGTGACAAAAAAGCGTCGGCCATACCGTCATCTGGCAATTTTCAGCCGCTGCCGGGCCCGTCTGGTTCTTCTTCTGCTGCCACCAATAACAAAAAGCAGCAGGTTGGTGAGCATCGTATGGAGCTCTCAAAGGAGGATTACCCCGAGCTTCCTACTGTCGCGGTTGGTGCGTCGAAGCGGGCTTCGGGGCAACTGGCAAAGTCCTCGGTAGCGGCACCCCGTCCCTCCGCCACCTCGGCATCTCTTCTTTCCCTCCCTGACACTGCAGCGGCCAAACCCGCTGCGGCAGGTGTAGCAGAGGGCAAGAAGGCAAGAAGGCAGAAAAAGAAGAAGGGTAAAAATGGCAACGTTGGAGGTAACGGGCAGGCGCAGCCTCAACCGCGCCCGCTCCCGCCTGCTCCTGCGAGTATGGAGGAGCCGTGGTCAACAGTGGTGCGGAAGGGGCGTAAACCTAACCCTGGGGGCCAAGGTGGCCAGTCGACGGGCAAAGGGAACAGCGAGAAAGTGTCGAAGGGGGGGCAAAAGAAAGCGGTTCTGCGTCCTCCTCGCTCCTCGGCTGTCGTAGTGACCCTTTCGCCCGAGGCGGTGGCAAAGGGGGTGACGTATGGGGCGGCGATTGGCGAGGCCAGAAACAAAATAAATTTGAATGACCTCGGCATCGCCGCCATGCGCTTTAGGCTCGCTGCTACAGGGGCCGCTGTTTTCGAGATCCCCGGGACGACGAGCGCTCCTAAGGCCGATGCATTGGCCGAAAAGCTCCAGCAGGCGTTAGGACCAGAGGTTGCCAAAGTCTCCAGACCCGTGAAGTCCGTCGAATTACGGATCTCGGGTCTGGATGACTCAATTAGCCCAGAAGAAGTCGTTGCTGCGGTGGTGAAGGTCGGCCAGTGCTCGGCCGCCGAGGTAAAGGTCGGCGAAATGAAGAAGACGCCGTCTGGATTGGGGGTTGTCTGGGTCCGCTGCCCTGTGGCGGCGGCCAAGAAAGTGGCCGGGGGGCGGCTCCTGGTCGGCTGGACGTCGGCGCAAGTCCGGTTGTTAGACCAGAAGCCGCTCAAGTGTTACCGTTGCCTGGCTCATGGACACGTCAGGCAACAATGCCAATCTGAGGTAGACCACAGCGACCACTGTTTCCGCTGCGGTCAGCCCGGCCACAAGGCCGCGGGCTGCTCTAGCTCCCCTCACTGCACGCTATGCGAGGCCATTGGAAAACCGGCTTCGCATAGAGCGGGGGGTAAGGCCTGTGAAGGTGCAAAAGTAAAGAAGGGCAAAAATAAGGCCGCCGCCAAGACCCAGGCTGCCCCTGCCCCTGCTGCCCCAGCTGCCCCTGCGCGCAGGGAAGAGGAGGCGATGGACGCTGCGTAATATAATGTCCTATCGCCTCCTACAAACGAACGTGAACCACTCCGCCCGTGCCCAGGACCTGCTCGTTCAGAGCATGGTGGAGTGGTCTATTGACATTATGGTCGCGGCCGAGCCGTACTTCGTCCCCCCGAATTCCAACTGGTGGGGGGACACCGACGGTTCGGTCGTCATTGTGTTCTCCGGCGGAGTTTATCCGGCCCCTGTACTTGCCGGCAGGGGTCGCGGCTATGTGGCGGTCCTTTGGGGAGATGTTGTTGTGCTAGGTGTATACTTCTCCCCAAACCGGAGCTTCTCCGATTTTGAGGATTTCCTGGCGGGGCTCGAGGCCTTCGTTGCCTGTAATCGACCCCGCCAGTTTCTGTTGTTGGGGGACCTCAACGCCAAATCGCGCTGCTGGGGGTCCCCCGTAACCGACTTGAGAGGAGAAGCTCTGGAGGAGTGGACGTCGTCAGCCGACCTGCTCGTTCTAAATCATGGGTCGGCCAATACATGTGTGCGCAGGCAGGGGGGGTCTGTCGTGGACGTTTCGTTTGCGTCCCCTGCCCTTGCGCACCGCGTCCACTCCTGGACGGTTCTCGAGGGGGTAGAAACATTGTCGGACCATCTCTACATTAGGTTCGACATCGCCCCCTTGACGCCACAAGATGGCCGCGCCGGAGGGCACAATCGTCGAGTGCCGATATCTTTCCCCCGCTGGGTGGTCAGTAAGATGGATAGGGACGCGCTGATGGTAGCCTGCCTCGTCCAGGCCTGGCTGAATCCTTCGGCTGGGCCCGTGGAGGTCGATCTTGAGGCTGAATGGTTTCGGGGCGCACTGTCGCAAATCTGTGATGCGGCGATGCCCCGGGCCAAAGTTAATCGACCTCTGCGGCGTCAGGTGTACTGGTGGTCGGACGAAATCGCGAAATTGAGAGAGGAGTGTGTAATCGTCCGCCGCCGGTACACCAGATACCGTCGACGGAGGAATCGTGACGCGGACGAGGAAAACGCGCTGTACGCTGCCTACACGTCCAAAAAGAAGGAGCTGCAGCGCACCATCAGCGAAGCCAAGACGAGGAGCCGTGAGGAACTCCTAGAGACCCTCGAGCGGGATCCCTGGGGGCGCCCCTATAAGATGGTTAGGGAAAAACTTCGACCATGGGCGCCCCCGATTACTGAGGGTCTCGAGCCCCGGACGCTTGAAAGTGTAGTGACGGCCCTGTTTCCAAACAGGGCCGATTTCCGCCCCCCAAGAATGATGCCCCCCTCCCGCCCATTAAGTGGAGGGGTTAGCGACGCCGGTTCTGACCCGGCGGCCGGTTCTGACCCGGCGGCCGGTTACGAACCGGTCTTGGGGGTGGAAATAGAGCAGGCTGCTCGCAAGCTCCGGCGCGGGAGGAAGGCTCCGGGCCCGGATGGCGTTCCGGGCCGCGTCTTGGCTGCGTCCCTTAGCGAATTGGGGGTTAGATATCGGCGTCTGCTGGACGCCTGTCTGGAATCGGGCCGCTTCCCGGTCTTGTGGAAGACGGGGCGGCTCGTTCTCTTGAGGAAAGATGGGCGCCCAGCGGACTCTCCCTCCGCCTATCGTCCCATTGTGTGCCTGGACGAGACCGGCAAATTGTTTGAGAGAATCATCGCTGGCCGTCTCGTCCGGCACCTCGTCGGGGTCGGCCCCGATCTGTCCGATGTGCAGTATGGTTTCCGGCAGGGCCGCTCTACAATCGATGCTATCGCGCGTGTAAAGGCCCTGTCGGATGAGGTCGTAGCTCGGGGGGGGGTGGTCGTGGCGGTGTCGTTGGACATCGCGAATGCCTTTAACACCCTCCCCTGGGCCTGTATTAAGGGGGCCCTAGAGTATCATGGGGTCCCCCCTTACCTTCGTCGGATAGTCGGGTCATACCTCGACGAGAGGTCTATCGTTTGTATGGGACGAAATGGGCGGCAGCACCGGTGGAGTATGTCGTGCGGCGTTCCCCAGGGGTCAGTCCTGGGCCCACTGCTTTGGAACGTCGGCTACGACTGGGTGCTGAGGGGGGAACTCCTCACCGGGGCCAGCGTAACGTGCTACGCAGACGATACGCTCGTCTTGGCCCGGGGGGAGACCTTCCGGGAGGCAATTCGCCTCGCCACCTGCTCTGTTGCTCAGGTGGTGAGGCGCATAAGGATGCTTGGATTGGAGGTGGCGCTCGGCAAGTCGGAGGCCCTGTGTTTCCATGGGCCCCGGAACGCGCCACCTGCCAACTCCAGCATCATCGTTGGTGGCACTCGCATCGAGATCAGGCCTCATATGAGGTACTTGGGCCTGTATCTCGATGCCCGTTGGAGCTTTCGTGAGCACTTCGCGCAACTGGCCCCCCGCCTAATGAGGGCGTCGGCCGGCCTTAAACGGTTGATGCCCAGTCTCGGGGGGCCGAGCGCGGGGTGCCGCCGCCTCTATATGGGGGTGGTACGGTCTATTGCACTATATGGTGCACCAATTTGGGGGGAATCGCCGGTGGCCATGCGCAACTGTGCTCCTCTGCGCAAAGCGCAGAGAGCTATGGCCATCGGCGTCATAAGGGGATACCGTACCATCTCTCAAGAGGCGGCCTGCGTTCTTGCAGGTTCGCCTCCCTGGGAACTGGAGGTAAGAGCGCACGTCGAACTGTATAAATGGCGTGCGCAAATAAGAGAGACGGGGTTCCTCCCGTTGCCCAGTGAGGTGAACCGGCGAAAGCTCCAGCTTCGACGGTCAATATTTGATAGTTGGGAAGAGCGGCTGGCCAATCCTACGGCCGGCCGTCGCACCGTCGAGGCCATCCGCCCAGTAATCAGGGAATGGGCGAATCGCAAAACGGGGGTGTTGACGTTTAGGTTGGTGCAGGTGCTGTCCGGACATGGGTGCTTCGGCAGCTACCTGCACTGCATTGCTAGGAGGGAGTCAACACCCGAGTGCCACCATTGCAGCTGCGATGAAGACTCGGCGTGCCACACGGTCGTACAGTGTCCAGCTTGGGTGAGTGAGCGCGCCGAATTAGTCGCAGCGGTGGGGGCCGACCTCTCGCTCCAGGCCTTAATCAAGGCCATGTTGAGCAACGAGAGGTCGTGGCTTGCGGTTCAGTCATTCTGCGAGGAGGTCATCTCGCAGAAGGAGGCGGCGGAGAGGGACCGCGAACAAGACGCAAACGCGCCTGATCTCCGCCGTCGGAGAGCCGGGGCCAGGAGGAGGCGATATGCAGCCCTTCTCCCCCCCACCTAGGGGCCCTGGGGGCGGTGCCATGGGGGGCACCGCTCCGTTGTCAATTAGGGTCCCGTCGGGGCCGAGTGCGTGCGTGTTCCTGCGCATCGGCCAGCAACAGCGATGTAAGTGAGGCAGGGGTACTCCACCCCTCTGCCTCTGCTCTGGGAGGAGCCCGGCGACAGCTGGGCATCGCCTGCTGCGGTCGCGCGAAGAATGCCAAAGTGCTCTCGCGGCCGTAGCTATAGGCGCCAGATGGAACACCGCTGGGGTTTAGTGGGTATACCGGCCGCTCTGGCCGGGGAGCCCCACATACCCCACCTACCGCCCCCATGGTAGGTGTGCGGATGCAGTAATGCATTCCCCAGCGTCAACAAAAAAAAAAAAAAAAAAAAAAAAAGGTTAGGTTAGGTTAGGTTGGGGCCGAGTGGTGGGGGTGACCCGCCACAGGGGGTGGACCAACAGGCGCTTACAGCTCCCATTAAGTGGAGCCTTAGCCTGCCACCCCAAGACCGCAGTGCGTGGACTTCATGTCCACATCCTTCTCGAGGTGGCCTCGTTTGCACTGAACACTGCGGATCTAGACTGGAGAGTCGATAAACACTCCTGAGGGTGGTGCTTCGGTGGCGCCCTCAGTACCGGGTCGGGGCCGATGAGGCTGCAGTGCCGAAAGGGTCCGGCCCGGACGGGGGGGAGGGGATGCACCTGCCTCTCTCTTTTGGAGGGGTAGGGTGCCTGGCGCTATTGCGCGGAGAGGTGTTGGGGGGCGCTATTGCGTCCTCCGTTGTATTCTTTGCGCTTTTGCGCACACGAGTTTGGCGGCGCTTTTGCGCATTGTGGTTTCCCTGTCCTCTGCGGAGGGCAGGGAGTCTAGGTGGTGGCGTGCCCGGCGGCACTAATCCTGTCGCCGGGTGGTGCCTGGGGGGCGGACCGGCACCAGCCGCCCTCCCCGGTAACCGCACAGTGCACCTCAACGACCTCCGTCACGGTGCTAAGGGGGTACGTCGTGGCTGTGCGGTCCGAAGACGGCTCGCCTTCATTGGCCGGCCGTGAGAGAAGGAAAACTCGATACAAAACCCGTGAGAAAACACGCTAAAAACCTGTGGATACCTGGGGACCTCCACAGTATATACCCTAGCCCCCGGAATGGGCGTCACCCGGGGGTGGTCCTGTAGTTCGGCCCTACTCGTGGGACGAAATATGGAATCTTTAAATAAAAATGAAACTTTAACACGTCGGGAGAAGAAGTTGGAGGAGGAGATGAGAGAAGAGGTGGGAATAGGAAAGGAGTTGGTCGTCGTGCTCGATAGAGAGGAGGTGTTGACTAGAGTTTCATCGACGGACACTATGGTGACCGTCGGGTCGTGGTCAAGTGAGGAAGGCACCCCGGTCAACCTATTGAAGTTCACCAGAAAGCGTACGCGTGCAAGTAAGCCAGCGAGTGAAGCGAGTTCCGGATCGGAAACGGACACGCCAGCGGTCAAAGTGACTCCAAAGCGTAGAGGCAAGCCTTCGACACAGGCGAAGAGGGATGTCGTCGTCACTGAACGCGAGGAGATACAGCTCCGGGCGGAGCGTGAGCTCGCCCGGATGGAAGCGGAGCTGCATTTAACGAGCCTGTCGGAGGGTTCGATGAGTGAGGCATCGATGTCAGGTCCGGAGACCCGAAAAGTCCCCAAGACGACGGTGCTCCCTCCATTAAAGGAGATCGACGTCGCCGAATGCTCGACGGACCAGATCTACGAGAATATTGTAGAGTCCCTGGGCAGAGTCAAGCGTGTTGCCGCAAATTCCAAAAACTTGAAGGGCACCTTCGTGCGGGATTTAAATGCAGCGTGCCTTTCAATAAGAAAAGGAGTGAGAGAGATCGTGGGGAGGAGTTCGTCAGATGAAATCGGTGTGCTCACTGAGAGAAACAACTCCTTGCGAAACGAGGTAGCGGATCTTCGTGCTCAATTAACGGAGCTCAAATTAAAGATGGAAGGGTTGGAGCTGGAGAGAATGAGGCAGCAAGCGGCACCACCTTCACTGCCTCCAGAACCAACGATAGCGGCAAATGAAGACCTCACGCGAAGCATCATCGTACAAGTTGGCGAGATGATGAACGCGAGGCTGGAAGCATTGCAAGACCGCCTCTTGCCAGAAAAAAGTGTCCGTCCGCCTCTTGCTGGCGACAGGAGGGATGTTCCGGCTGCAGGTGTGTATGGAAGGCAGTTTCAGGCGAAGACCCAGGTAGAGAAGAAGAAAGATGGAACTGGCAAGAGCGCTATCACCGCTCCCAAACCTTCGGCTGCGCAGTCTCAGTCGCAGCCGCCTGCTTTGGAGCCTACTGACGATGGGTTTACTACCGTCGTCAGGAAGAAGAAAAATAAAAAGGTCGTTCAGGTCCCGGCTGCTTCTGCGCAGCCGAATAGGAAAGTTGTCCAAGTCCCGACGACTCAGCCGAAAAACAAAGGAGGTGAAGGGGCTCAGAAGGGGGGAAAAGGGTCAAGGAAGCCTAAGCTTAGGACTCCTAAGTCGTCCGCCGTCGTACTCACATTGATGCCGGAGGCGGCCAAGAAGGGGGTCTCCTACGCCCAGGTACTCACGGAGGCCCGAACGAAGGTTGACCTGGGGCCGCTGGGAATCACAGAGCTCCGGTATAGGAAGGCCGCAACCGGGGCCGGCGTTTTAGAGTTGCCGGGTGCCGCCTCCGGTGACAAAGCCAACATGTTGGCTGAAAAGCTAAAGGAGCACCTCAGCTCCGAAATAGTGAGAATATCCAGGCCGACCAGATGTGCGGAACTTCGCGTTTCAGGCCTGGATGACTCTGCAACGGCGGATGAGGTGGCTGCTGCCATCGCCAGGGTGGGTAGCTGTACGGCGGACAGCATCAAAGTCGGGGAGGTGCGCCGAACCCCGGCGGGCTTAGGTTCCGTTTGGGCGAGGTGCCCCGTTGAGGCGGCAAGGAAGGTGGCAGGTGGTCGTCTTCTGGTAGGATGGGTCTCGGCCGGTGTTAAATTACTGGAGCCGAGACCCTTGAGGTGCTACCGGTGCCTTAAACAAGGGCACGTCAGCGCGGTATGCACCTCGGAGGTGGACCGCAGCGGAGAATGTTACCGCTGCGGGCAGCATGGCCACAAGGCTGGGGCCATGTAATACGGCGGGGCGCCCACCTGAGGCTTGGGGTAACATTCGGGGGAGTGCTGCCCCTCAGATAGCCTCGAGATGGCGCGCGCGGTGTTCCCGCGCGCCTCTCCAGAAGTCGGGCGGGCAAGGCCCGCCCAAACACGAGACGAGGCCGGCGATTTAGCGCTGGCCGTTGCCGCCGGGGTTGCGGAAGAATGCCAACGCGCTCCCGTTGCCCCGGCATCAAGGCTCTCGAGGAACTCCGTCAGGTTTTAGTGGGTAGCCCGGCATTGCACCTTTACAGCCGTGGAGTCCCACATATCCCCCCGCCTCCCCCAGGCGGGATGGAATGCATAAAGCATTTCCTGACGTAAAAAAAAAAAAAAAAAAAAAAAAAAAGGTTGGGGCCGAGTGGTGTGGGTGACCCACCACAGGGGGTGGACCAACAGGCGCTTACAGCTCCCATTAAGTGGAGCCTTAGCCTGCCACCCCAAGACCGCAGTGCGTGGACTTCATGTCCACATCCTTCTCGAGGTGGCCTCGTTTGCACTGAACACTGCGGATCTAGACTGGAGAGTCGATAAACACTCCTGAGGGTGGTGCTTCGGCGGCGCCCTCAGTACCGGGTCGGGGCCGATGAGGCTGCAGTGCCGAAAGGGTCCGGCCCGGACGGGGGGGGAGGGGATGCACCTGCCTCTCTCTTTTGGAGGGGTAGGGTGCCTGGCGCTATTGCGCGGAGAGGTCTTGGGGGGCGCTATTGCGTCCTCCGTTGTGTTTTCTGCGCTTTTGCGCATTGTGGTTTCCTTGTCCTCTGCGGAGGGCAGGGAGTCTAGGTGGTGGCGTGCCCGGCGGCACTAACCCTGTCGCCGGGTGGTGCCTGGGGGGCGGACCGGCACCAGCCGCCCTCCCCGGTAACCGCACAGTGCACCTCAACGACCCCCGTCACGGTGCTAAGGGGGTACGTCGTGGCTGTGCGGTCCGAAGACGGCTCGCCTTCATTGGCCGGCCGTGAGAGAAGGAAAACTCGATACAAAACCCGTGAGAAAACACGCTAAAAACCTGTGGATACCTGGGGACCTCCACAGTATATACCCTAGCCCCCGGAATGGGCGTCACCCGGGGGTGGTCATATAAATCGGCCCCACTCGTGGGATTCAAAATGGAATACTTCAAATTAAACTTTCGGGGAACGGGGGGGAAAGATAAGAGGAGGAGTGAGGGGTTAGATGAGGACGACTTGTCCGATGCGTCGGATTTAAGCGTCCCAACAGCTTGGTCGGACGATGGAAGTGCGACCAAGGCATTGAGAAGGCGCGTTCGTCCAACAGAAAAAACAAGGAGTCGGTCAAGATCGAGGTCAAAGTCGAGGGAGAGAGAGGCAGGTCCTGCCACTGAACCGTCTTCTGCGGGGAAAATTCCCACAAGGAGAGGGAGAGGCCGGCCTCCTACGACCGGCGAATATGTCGGCATGTCGCAAGAGAAGCGCGAGTGGCTGCAGACGCAGAGGGTGGCGCTGCAACAGCAAGTCGAAAAGGAGATGGAAGAAATGTCTCAGGAGCTTCGGCTAAAGAGGCTGACCCGGTCCACGTCGAGTGAATTGTCTGGCTGGTCATCGTCTGCGTCTGCGGACAGACACAGAGACCCTTCGGCGAGTCAGCAACCGAGTCCAGATATGGATACTGCAGATGGGCTGCAAAAGTTGGCAATGGCGAGCGTGGCCGCCATCGAGAAGGTGGCCACCAAATCGAAGAATTTGAAGGGCTCGTTCGTACGGGCGTTGAAAGAGGCGGCGGCCAGCCTCAAAGAGGTTACGGAAACCCTTGCGGCCAGAACCAATTCCGAGGAGAACGTGAAACTCCAAAAGGAGAATGCCTGTCTGCGAGGGGAGATCAGTGAGCTCCGCAAACAACTCGCGGAGCTCAAAGGGATGGTGGAAAAGCTGACAAGCCAACCAAAGCCACCTCCGCCAGAGCCTACTGCTTTGGTGCAGGAAGAGATGACCAGGTCCATCATGATGCAAGTTGGCGATATGGTCAACGCAAGGCTGGACGCACTGGAGGAGCGGCTGTTGCCGGCGAAGAGCATCCGTCCGCCTTTGGCTGCGGACGCAAAGAAGACATACGCATCTGCTGTTCTACCTTCTACTGGAGAGCCAATGTCGTTATCGCAACAAGGGAAGAGAAAAGCTGGGAAGGGCAAAGGTGTTGCGCCTATTCCTAAGCCTGTGGTGGAACGGTCCGTAGAGGTGCCGCCTACATCGTCGGGTATGGACGATGACGGCTTCGTGACCGTCGCAAAGAAGAGCAAGAGGAGGATTGAAAAGGTCGTCGTCGAGGTCCCGGCTTCCACTCGGCCGAATAGCAAAATCGCTGTAGTCCCGGCTTCTGTGCCGGATAGGAAGGAGGGGGGGGGGGGGGAAACGAAAAGAAAAGGCGAAAAAGCCGAAAAATTGCGTATCCCAAAGTCGTCCGCCGTGGTGATTACCTTGCTGCCGGAGGCGGCTAAGAAGGGGGTTTCTTACGCCCAGGTGTTGACGGAGGCCCGAACCAAGGTTGACCTGGAGCCGCTGGGCATAACCGGGCTCCGGTACAGGAAGGCCGCCACCGGGGCAGGCGTCCTCGAGCTGCCGGGTGCCGCTAGTGGAAAGAAAGCCGATGCACTAGCGGCTAAATTGAGGGAAAACCTAGGGAGTGACCTAGTGAGAGTGTCCAGGCCGACTAAATGCGCGGAACTCCGCGTTTCAGGCCTGGATGACTCGGTCACGGCGGCTGAGGTGGCTGGGGCCATCGCCAGGGTGGGAAGTTGTACGGCGGACGACGTTAAAGTCGGGGAGGTGCGCCGAACTCTGACAGGGTTAGGCTCTGTGTGGGCGAGGTGCCCCGTTGAGGCGGCAAGGAAGGTGGCAGGTGGTCGCCTTCTAGTAGGATGGGTCTCGGCAGGTGTCAAAGTACTGGAGCCGAGACCCTTGAGGTGCTACCGGTGCCTGAAACAGGGGCACGTCGTCGCGGTATGCACCTCGGAGGTGGACCGCAGCGGTGAATGTTACCGCTGCGGGCAACATGGCCACAGAGCCGGGGCGTGCACGAGCAGGCCGCACTGCACGCTGTGCTCCGCCGAAGGGAAGTCGGCGGACAACATCCCAGGCAGCAAGACCTGTGCGGGGGCAAAGCCCAAAAAGGGCGCTAGGGTGGTAGCCGTTGCTGCCGCTCGCGTTGCTCCTGCCAGGCCAACGGAGGAGATGTGCACGGACCCGTGCTAGTGGCCATCGCCTCCAAGGCGACCACCGCGCCCTGCCATGTATACGGCGGGGCGCCCACCTGAGGCTTGGGGTGGCATTCGGGGGAGTGCCGCCCCTCTCACAGCCTCGAGATGGCGCGCGCGGTGTTCCCGCGCGCCTCTCCAGAAGTCGGGCGGGCAAGGCCCGCCCAAACACGAGACGAGGCCGGCGTTTGCGCTGGCCGTTGCCGCCGGGGCCGCGGAAGAATGCCAACGCACCCCCGTTGCCCCGGCATCAAGGCTCTCGAGGAACACCGTCAGGTTTTAGTGGGTAGCCCGGCATTGCACCTCACAGCCGTGGAGTCCCACATATCCCCCTGCCATCCCCCATGGCAGGACGGAATGCATAAAGCATTTCCTGACGATAAAAAAAAAAAAAAAAAAAAAAAAAAAAAAAAAAAAAAAAAAAAAAAAAAAGGTTGGGGCCGAGTGGTGGGGGTGACCCGCCACAGGGGGTGGACCAACAGGCGCTTACAGCTCCCATTAAGTGGAGCCTTAGCCTGCCACCCCAAGACCGCAGTGCGTGGACTTCATGTCCACATCCTTCTCGAGGTGGCCTCGTTTGCACTGAACACTGCGGATCTAGACTGGAGAGTCGATAAACACTCCTGAGGGTGGTGCTTCGGCGGCGCCCTCAGTACCGGGTCGGGGCCGATGAGGCTGCAGTGCCGAAAGGGTCCGGCCCGGACGGGGGGGAGGGGATGCACCTGCCTCTCTCTTTTGGAGGGGTAGGGTGCCTGGCGCTATTGCGCGGAGAGGTGTTGGGGGGCGCTATTGCGTCCTCCGTTGTGTATTTTGCGCTTTTGCGCATTGTGGTTTCCCTGTCTTCTGCGGAGGGCAGGGAGTCTAGGTGGTGGCGTGCCCGGCGGCACTAACCCTGTCGCCGGGTTTCGCCTGGGGGGCGGACCAGCACCAGCCGCCCTCCCCGGGACCCCGCGCAGTCACTTCAACGACCCCCGTCGTGGTGCTAAGGGGGTACGTCGTGGCTGCGCGGACCGACGAACGGCCTGCCTTAATTGGCCGGCCTAAGAGAAGGAAAACTTGAAACAAACCCGTGAGAAAACACGCTTAAAACCTGTGGATACCTGGGGACCTCCACAGTATATACCCTAGCCCCCGGAATGGGCGTCACCCGGGGGTGGTCTTATAAATCGGCCCCACTCGTGGGATCAAGTATGGATTATTTTAAACTTAACTTTCGGGGAACGGGGGGGAAAGATAAGAGGAGGAGTGAGGAGATTGACGAGGACGACTTGTCCGACGCATCGGATTTGAGCGTTCCAACAGCTTGGTCGGACGACGGTAGTGCGACCAAGGCATTGAGAAGGCGCGTTCGTCCAACGGAAAAAACAAGAAGTCGGTCTAGATCGAGGTCAAAGTCGAGGGAGAGAGAGGCAGGTCCTGCCACTGAACCGTCTTCTGCGGGAAAAATTCCCACAAGGAGAGGGAGAGGCCGGCCTCCTACGACCGGCGAATATGTCGGCTTATCGCAAGCAAAGCGCGAGTGGCTGCAGACGCAGAGGGAGGCGCTGCAACACCAAGTGGAAAAAGAGTTGGAGGAAATGTCGCAGGAGCTTCGGCTAAAGAGGCTGACCCGGTCTACTTCGAGTGAGCTGTCTGGTTGGTCATCGTCTGCGTCTGCGGACAGACACAGAGATCCGTCGGTGAGTCAACAACCGAGTCCCGATATGGAGACTGCAGATGGACTGCGTAAGTTGGTAATGGCGAGCGTGGCCGCCATCGAAAAGGTGGCCACCAAATCTAAGAATCTAAAGGGTCCGTTTCAACGGGCTCTGAAAGAGGCAGCGACCTGCATTAAAGAGGTAACGGAGACTCTTTCGGCCAGAACCACTTCTGACGAAAACATGAAGCTCCAGGAGGAGAATGCCCGCCTGAGAGCTGAGATGAGTGAGCTCCGTAAGCAACTTGCGGAGCTCAAAGAAATCGTGGAAAAGCTGGCGACTCAACCACGGCCGCCTCCGGCAGAGGCTACAGCTTCGACACAGGAAGACATGACAAGGTCCATCCTGTTGCAGGTGGGCAACATGGTCAACGCTAGGTTTGATGCGCTGGAGGGCAGACTACTCCCAGAGAAGCGCTTCCTCCCAGCGTCACTGAGTGGTAGAGCAGATGCGTCCGTTTCTGCGCCCCTGCAAACAATGGTGGTGAATGAGTCCAGCGTCGATACTGCGAGGTCCAGCGTTGGCAAGGGGGGGAATATAAGGGGAAAAAAGGGAAGTAAGGTGTTGGCGTCGTCTGGGGCGGAGGCAACCCCAAGGCCCCGCCCGCTGCCTCCAGTACCTGCCTCCACGAAAGAGGCATACAGTGTGGTCGCCCGAAGAGGCAATAGGAAAAATATTCCCGAGACGTCCAATCCCTCCCAAACCGTCGCCTCTAAGGGCGGTACAAAGGGGAGGAAGAAGCAAAGAAGGAAGCCGAAGCCACGTGTGCCGAAGTCGTCGGCAGTGGTGTTAACTCTGCAACCAGAGGCGGCTCAAAAAGGGGTTACTTACGCGGCGATACTCACCGAGGCACGCAGCAAAATTGACCTCGGTACGCTCGGAATCGCCGAGATGAAATATAAGAAGGCTGCTACTGGTGCCAGTATATTGGAGCTTCCAGGCCTCGCCAGTGGGGATAAGGCTGATTCACTTGCAGCAAAGCTGCGGGAACATCTCAGCCCGAATGTGGTCCGGATCTCCAGGCCGGTCAAGTCGTCTGAGCTCCGTATATCCGGCCTGGATGATTCCGTTACGGCAAGCGAGTTATCCGCTGCTATCGTAAGGGAAGGGCATTGTACCGTCGAACAAATAAAGGTTGGTGAAATTCGGCGCACCCCCTCTGGGTTGCGCACAGCGTGGGTCCGCTGCCCTGCGGTGGCGGCCAAAAAACTAGTGCAGACTAGATTGTTGGTGGGTTGGGTCTCAGCGAACGTGACGCTCCTGGAGCCGAGACCCCTTCGTTGTTATAAGTGTCTGCAGGTCGGGCATGTGAGGCAGAACTGTTCCTCGGAGGTGGACCGCAGCGAACAATGTTTTCGTTGCGGTAAGGACGGCCATAAGGCCGGAACGTGCATTGCAGTTCCGCACTGCACGTTGTGCGATGCCGCCAAAAAGGCGGCGAACCACATTCTAGGAGGCAAGGCCTGTACGGAAACGAAACCGGCAGGCAAGAGAAGAATTGCAGCAGCCCCACCGGCCGCTCCCATTGCCTCAACAGTTGCTGGCGAGGAAGAGGAAGTTATGCTCACGGATGCGTAGAGTTCGAGTTGTCGCCTATTGGCGAGGGTGCACTCCGTAGTAGACGGAGTACCCATATAGAGGCTTGGGGTGGCATTCGGGGGAGTGCCACCCCCTCAGAAAGCCTCGAGATGGCGCGCGCGGTGTTCCCGCGCGCCTCTCACGACATCATGGGTGGGAGTTCTGCCCTCCCACCCAAAACGAGACGAGGCCGGCGGCTTAGCGCCGGCCGTTGCCCGCCGGGGTCGCGGAAGAATGCTAACGCACACCCGTGGCCCCGGCATAAAGGCTCTCGAGGAACACCGTCAGGTTTTAGTGGGTAGCCCGGCATTGCACCTCACAGCCGTGGAGTCCCACATATCCCCCTGCCATCCCCCATGGCAGGACGGAATGCATAAAGCATTTCCTGACGATAAAAAAAAAAAAAAAAAAAAAAAAAAAAAAGGTTAGGTTAGGTTGGGGCCGAGTGGGGCCGAGTGGTGGGGGTGACCCGCCACAGGGGGTGGACCAACAGGCGCTTACAGCTCCCATTAAGTGGAGCCTTAGCCTGCCACCCCAAGACCGCAGTGCGTGGACTTCATGTCCACATCCTTCTCGAGGTGGCCTCGTTTGCACTGAACACTGCGGATCTAGACTGGAGAGTCGATAAACACTCCTGAGGGTGGTGCTTCGGCGGCGCCCTCAGTACCGGGTCGGGGCCGATGAGGCTGCAGTGCCGAAAGGGCCCGGCCCGGACGGGGAAGGGGGGAAAAACACCTGCCCCTCTGCTTTCAGAGGGGTATCGTGGTTGCCAATTTGTGGCGTCGCACCTGTCCCTCTTTTTGGGGGGACAGAGTATTTTTGGCTTTTTTGAGCGATGTGGTGACGGGGGCGCTATTGCGCCCCTCTTTGTTTGTTTTTGCGCTTTTGCGCTCAGGTGGTTGTTGGCGCTTTTGCGCCACTATTAATCCCTGCCCTTCGTGAAGGGCTTGGAGTTTGGTGTAGACGCGCCCGGTGGCACTAACCCTGTCGCCGGGTGGCGTCTGGGGGGCGGACCGGCACCAGCCGCCCTCCCCGGGACCCCGCGCAGTCGCTTCAACGACCCCCGTCACGGTGCTAAGGGGGTACGTCGTGGCTGCGCGGACCGACGAACGGCCTGCCTTAATTGGCCGGCCTAAGAGAAGGAAAACTTGAAACAAACCCGTGAGAAAACACGCTTAAAACCTGTGGATACCTGGGGACCTCCACAGTATATACCCTAGCCCCCGGAATGGGCGTCACCCGGGGGTGGTCATATAAATCGGCCCCACTCGTGGGAACAGTTATGAATACTAAACCTAAATACAAGGGGAAGGGGGGTAAAGGAGAAAGGAGAGAAAAGGAGAAGAAAGAAGAGAAAGACGCTGATGCGGAGTATCTATCAGATTCTTCGAGAGTGAGTGACGCGATGTCCGTGTCGCAAGGAGAGGAGACACCTAGGTCGAGGTCGAGGAAGCGGAGCATCTCGTCTGAGTTAGATTCGGGCTCAACTTCTGCGGGTACCATGACGACGGACATGATGGAGGACGTAGAGCAAGACCTGGGCTTGGCCATTAAATTGGCCAGTGAGCGCTGTGAAAAGGAGCAGGACGAAAGGATGAAGAAAAAGTATCGGAAAGATATTTTGGCGTATGAGCTGAATCTTGCCAGATATAGAGCTGGCTACGAGAAAACAAAAAAGAAGAAACAGGAGGAGGAAAATCAAAGGGCAGTGAGTGATGTAGCGGAAACCCAATCTAAGAGAGGTAGAGGTAGGCCCCCGACAACTGGGGAATACGTTGGCCTGGCCAAGGCCAAAATGGAGTTAGTGGCCGCCGAGAGAGCTGAACTAGAGCTTCGAGCGGAGAAGGAAGCTGCTGAATTGACGATGGAACTCCGCAGCAATAAGCCGCTGCGGTTAAGTGAATCGTCTGAAGGGGAGATGGCAGATACTGAGGAAGACTCTACCGTTGAGCCAGAGATGTTGGTGACAAAAGCTCTGGCCGCCATAGATAAGGTGGCTAAAGGTTCAAAGAACCTAAAGGGCACGTTCGTAAAGTCCCTTAATGCGGCGATGTCATCAATTAAATCGGCGACGGAAAGCCTTATAAGTAGATCGTCCACGGAGGAAACACGGCGTCTGCACGCGGAAAACACCCGCTTACGGAAAGAAGTGACGCAGCTGCGTTTTGAAATGGCGGAACTGCGGAATGAAGTAGGTCAGCTTGCGAGTCGTTCAGAGCCTCCTTCAGCTGCCCAAGTAGTGTCAGACATTGTCATGCCCGCACACGAGGAACTCGCGCAGTCTATTATTAGACAAGTGGGTGGCATGATGAATGCCAGATTCGAGGCTTTGGAGGACAGACTTCTCCCTGAGAAGCGATTCCTTCCAGCGTCACTGAGTGGTAGGGTAGGTACAGATGCGTCTGCTCCTGCGTTTCATGAGTCCAGCGTCGATACTGCGATGTCCAGCGTTGGTAAGGGGGGGAACATAAGGGGAAAAAAGGGAAGTAAGGTGTCGGCGTCGTCTGGGGCGGAGGCAACCCCAAGGCCCCGCCCGCTGCCTCCAGCACCTGCCTCCACGAAAGAGGCATACAGTGTGGTCGCTCGAAGAGGCAATAGGAAAAATATTCCCGAGACGTCCAATCGCCCCCAAACCGTCGCCTCTAAAGGCGGTACAAAGGGGAAGAACAAGCGACGAAGGAAGCCGAAGCCACGTGTGCCGAAGTCGTCGGCAGTGGTGTTAACTCTGCAACCAGAGGCGGCTCAAAAAGGGGTTACCTACGCGGCGATACTCACCGAGGCACGCAGCAAAATTGACCTCGGTACGCTCGGAATCGCCGAGATGAAATATAAGAAGGCCGCTACCGGCGCCAGTATCTTGGAGCTCCCAGGCCTCACTAGTGGGGATAAGGCTGATTCACTTGCAGCAAAGCTGCGGGAACATCTCAGCCCGAATGTGGTCCGGATCTCCAGGCCGGTCAAGTCGTCCGAGCTCCGTATATCCGGCCTGGATGATTCCGTTACGGCAAGCGAGTTATCCGCTGCTATCGTAAGGGAAGGGGATTGTACCGCCGAACAAATAAAGGTTGGTGAAATTCGGCGCACCCCCTCTGGGTTGCGCACAGCGTGGGTCCGCTGCCCTGCGGTGGCGGCCAAAAAACTGGTGCAGACTAGATTGTTGGTGGGTTGGGTCTCGGCGAACGTGACGCTCCTGGAGCCGAGACCCCTTCGTTGTTATAAGTGTCTGCAGGTCGGGCATGTGAGGCAGAACTGTTCCTCGGAGGTGGACCGCAGCGAACAATGTTTTCGCTGTGGTAAGGATGGCCATAAGGCCGGAACGTGCATTGCAGTTCCGCACTGCACGCTGTGCGATGCCGCCAAAAAGGCGGCGAACCACATTCTGGGGGGCAAGGCCTGTACGGAGACGAAACCGGCAGGCAAGAGAAGAATTGTAGCAGTCACACCGGCCGCTCCCATTGTCTCGGCAGTTGCTGGCGAGGAAGAGGAAATCATGCTCACGGATGCGCAGATTTAGAGTTAGAGTTGTCGCCTATTGGCAAGGGTGTACTCCGTAGTAGACGGAGTACCCACATAGAGGCTTGGGGTTGCATTCGGGGGAGTGCCACCCCTCAGAAAGCCTCGAGATGGCGCGCGCGGTGTTCCCGCGCGCCTCTCACGACATTATGGGTGGGAGTTCTGCCCTCCCACCCAAAACGAGACGAGGCCGGCGGTTTAGCGCCGGCCGTTGCCCGCCGGGGTCGCGGAAGAATGCTTACGCACCCCCGTTGCCCCGGCATCAAGGCTCTCGAGGAACACCGTCAGGTTTTAGTGGGTAGCCCGGCATTGCACCTCACAGCCGTGGAGTCCCACATACCCCCCTGCCATCCCCCATGGCAGGACGGAATGCATAAAGCATTTCCTGACGCAAAAAAAAAAAAAAAAAAAAAAAAAAAAAAAAAAAAAAAAAAAAAAAAGGTTAGGTTAGGTTGGGGCCGAGTGGGGCCGAGTGGTGGGGGTGACCCGCCACAGGGGGTGGACCAACAGGCGCTTACAGCTCCCATTAAGTGGAGCCTTAGCCTGCCACCCCAAGACCGCAGTGCGTGGACTTCATGTCCACATCCTTCTCGAGGTGGCCTTGTTTGCACTGAACACTGCGGATCTAGACTGGAGAGTCGATAAACACTCCTGAGGGTGGTGCTTCGGCGGCGCCCTCAGTACCGGGTCGGGGCCGATGAGGCTGCAGTGCCGAAAGGGCCCGGCCCGGACCGGGGGGGAATCCGTCCTTTCCAAGGACGATAAGGGGTTTGATGGCGTCACCTTACCCCTCTGCTTTCAGAGGGGAACGGTTGTCGCGCGCGTTTGCGCACAGTTGTGTTTTTGCGTCCTCTGCGGAGGACGCAAAGTCTAGGTGGAACGCGCTCGGCGGCACTAACCCTGTCGCCGGGTGGCGTATGGAGGGCGGACCTGCACCAGCCGCCCTCCCCGGGACCCCGCGCAGTCACTTCAACGACCCCCGTGTCGGTGCTAAGGGGGTACGTCGTGGCTGCGCGGACCGACGACGGGCTTGCCTTCATTGGCCGGCCCAAGAGAAGGAAAACTTGAAACAAACCCGTGAGCGAACACGTAAAAACCTGTGGGTACCTGGGGACCCCCACAGTATTTACCCTTCTCCCCGGAATGGACGTCACCCGGGGAGTGACCTTTAGTTCGTTCCATAAACCGTAGTCCCCCGTGAAAAGGGGACGTTTATGATAATGAGCACAAACACTAATAAAAAATCTGAGAAGAAGGTGGTAGAAGAGGAGGAGAAAACAGTGGTGGAGTTTATGTCGGAATCTCGCAGTACGAGTGTGGAGAGTTTGGTTCCCGATTCAAGGACACCAAGAGCGGGATTGAAGCGCACCAAAGCGTGGGAGTATTTGGTGAATGCATCATCGGATGAGGATTCCACTAGAGGAGTAGAGGCGACGCGTCCTTGGTTCCTGGACCTGCAAGAGGATCGAGCCAAAAGGAAGAAAAAGGAGGCCAAGAATCTGGCGAAAAGAGGCAGGGGTCGCCCCCCTACTACAGGCGAGTACGTTGGCCTGGCAAGGGCTAAACAGGCCCTCATAGACGTTGAGAGGCAGGAGACGGAGCTGCGCGCCGAGCAGGAGATGGCGCAGATGTCGCAGGAGCTCGCGCGCACCAGGGCAACACTTTCCAAACAGCCGCCGTCGACTGACGGAGCAGAGGAAGGTCGGGCCGATTCTGCCGCGGACCTTAAAACGGCGCTGACGAGGGACTTGGCCGCCATCGAAAAGGTGGCCAAGACCTCTAAAAATCTGAAAGGGCCTTATATAAAGGCCCTCAACGAGGCTGTCGCCTCCATAAAGGTGATATTCGAGGACCTCAGTTCTCGGTCCTCAACTGAGGAGACCAGGCGCTTGCAGGAGGAGAACAAGCGCCTGCGTACCGAAATGGAGGAGCTCCGCTCCCAAATAGTGGAGCTAAAAGATGAAATGGTGCGGTTCATAGACCGCCCCGGACCGTCTGCACCAGTGAGGGAACCCGTGGCGCCCACGCAGGAAGAACTGACGCGGGCTATTGTCGCGCAGGTGGGCGCCATGGTAAACGCCCGATTCGAGGCTTTAGAAGATCGGCTTCTGCCAGAAAAGCGGTTCCGTCCGCCATCTCTGGCAGAAGCTCCCTGCGGAAAGTCCAGCGTCGTGTCATCAGTGTCCGGCGTTGTTGAGAAGGGAAAGGGGGGAAAAGCGAAGAAGAGTGTTCCGGCGTCGTCTGGGGCGGGGGTACCCCCTGTGTCCCGTCCGCTGCCTCCGGCACCGGCCTCCATGGAGGAGGCGTATAGCGTAGTTGCCCGAAGGGGCAAGAAGAAGGCTCCGGGGGGGACTTCTCAGCCCCCGCCCAAAGAGGACCAGGCCAAGGGCAAAAAGCCCAAGGCCAAGTCCAAGAGGAGGAAGCCGAAGCTCCGAACTCCGCGGACTTCGGCTGTTGTCCTCACGATCTCGCCCGAGGCGGAGCGACAAGGCGCTACGTACGCCTCCATCCTTATGGAGGCGAAAAGTAAAGTGGACCTCTCTCTGTTAGGCATAACAGAGATGAGGTACAGAAAGGCGGCGACCGGTGCCGGTATACTCGAGTTGCCGGGCACAAATAATAAGGAGAAAGCGGACTCACTCGCCAATAAGTTGCGGGAGAGCCTCAACCCAGAGGTCGTTCGAGTCTCCAGGCCCACTAAGTGCGCAGAACTGCGCGTGTCGGGTCTGGATGACTCGGCGACGGTTGCGGAGGTGGCTGCAGCCGTCGCAAAAGTTGGAGGCGTTCCCCTTGAGGATCTGAAAGTGGGAGAGATCCGCCGCGCCCCTTCTGGACTCGGGGCAGCCTGGGTCCGCTGCCCAGTAGAGGCTGCGAAGAAGGTGGCGGGTGCCCGACTGCTGGTCGGTTGGGTCTCGGCCGGGGTGCAGCTCCTCGAGCCGAGGCCCTTGAGGTGTTACAGGTGCCTCAAGATCGGGCACGTGCGGGTCTCCTGCACGTCGGAGGTGGACCGCAGCGGGCAGTGCTACCGCTGCGGCCAAGAAGGTCACAAGGCCGGCGGGTGCAATGCGGCGCCCAACTGCACGTTGTGCGCCGCGAGCGGTTTGCCTGCCGGTCACTTAACGGGGGGGAAAGCCTGTGCGGGGGCCAAGCCCAATAAGGGCGAAAGGGTGGCTTCTGCCGCCGCCCGTGTGGCTCCTGCCAGGCCGGGTGTAGAGGGGATGGCCACGGACTAGTGGCCTCCCCATGTGACCAACGCCTCTGGCGTGCGATTCCTCCGCCGCTGACGGTAGCGGCGGAGAGCCCACTGAGGCTTGGGGTGGCATTCGGGGGAGTGCCACCCCTCAGATAGCCTCGAGATGGTGCGCGCGGTTGTTCCCGCGCGCCTCCCAGGAGAGCGGGCAGGTCAAACTGCCCGCAAACGGAGGAGGGCCCGGCTCAGGCTGGGCATAGCCGCCGGGGTCGCGGCAGAATGCCAACGCGCTCCCGTTGCCCCGGCATCAAGGCTCTCGAGGAACACCGTCAGGTTTTAGTGGGTAGACTCGGCCTAGCACCCTAATGTCGAGGAGTCCCACATACCCCCCTGCCACCCCCCTACGGCAGGACGGGATGCATAAAGCATTTCCTGACGCAAAAAAAAAAAAAAAAAAAAAAAAAAAAAAAAAAAAAAAAAAAAAAAAAAGGTTAGGTTAGGTTGGGGCCGGGGTGGGGCCGAGTGGTGTGGGTGACCCGCCACAGGGGGTGGACCAACAGGCGCTTATAGCTCCCATTAAGTGGAGCCTTAGCCTGCCATCCCAAGACCGCAGTGCGTAGACTTCATGTCTACATCCTTCTCGAGGTGACCCTGTTTCTACTGAACACTGCGGATCTAGACTGGAGAGTCGATAAACACTCCTGAGGGTGGTGCTTCGGCGGCGCCCTCAGTACCGGGTCGGGGCCGATGAGGCTGCAGTGCCGAAAGGGCCTGGCCCGGACCGGGGGGGGGATGTCCCCATTTATGGGGACAAGTTGTGTTCCCCGTCCTCTGCGTGAGGGCGGGGGTCAGGCGTCGGGGTCACTTGCCCCTCTTCCAGGAAGGGTATTGTGACCCCGGAGGTGGAAAGAAGGAAAACTTTTAAAAACCCGTGAGGATACACGTAAAAATCTGAGGTGGAGAGAAGGAAAACTCGAAATGAAACCCGTGAGAAAACACGTTAAAACCAGAGGTGGAGAGAAGGAAAACTCGAAATGAAACCCGTGAGACAACACGTTAAAATCAAAGGTGGGAAGAAGGAAAACTTGTAAAAACCCGTGAGTAAACACGTAAAAATCAGGTGGGCGTGCTGACGCCCCTGCCGTGGTGTAGGCGGGGTGCGGAAGCCGCCACTTCGGAGGCCTGGGGTGTCCTTCGGGGGAAGGCGCCTCATCAATGGCCTCGGGATGGTGCGCGCGGTTGTTCCCGCGCGCCTCCCAGGAGAGCGGGCAGGTCAAACTGCCCGCAAACGGAGGAGGGCCCGGCTCAGGCTGGGCATAGCCGCCGGGGTCGCGGCAGAATGCCAACGCGCTCCCGTTGCCCCGGCATCAAGGCTCTCGAGGAACACCGTCAGGTTTTAGTGGGTAGACTCGGCCTAGCACCCTAATGTCGAGGAGTCCCACATACCCCCCTGCCACCCCCCTACGGCAGGACGGGATGCATAAAGCATTTCCTGACGCAAAAAAAAAAAAAAAAAAAAAAAAAAAAAAAAAAAAAAAAAAAAAAAAAAAGGTTGGGGCCGGGGCCGAGTGGTGGGGGTGACCCGCCACAGGGGGTGGACCAACAGGCGCTTACAGCTCCCACTAAGTGGAGCCTTAGCCTGCCATCCCAAGACCGCAGTGCGTAGACTTCATGTCTACATCCTTCTCGAGGTGACCCTGTTTCTACTGAACACTGCGGATCTAGACTGGAGAGTCGATAAACACTCCTGAGGGCGGTGCTTCGGCGGCGTCCTCAGTACCGGGTCGGGGCCGATGAGGCTGCAGTGCCGAAAGGGCCCGGCCCGGACCGGGGGGGAATCCGTCCTTCTAAGGACGATAAGGGGATCGTTGTCGTCACCTTACCCCTCTGCTTTCAGAGGGGAATGGTTGTCGCGCGCGTTTGCGCATTGCTGGTTTTTGCGTCCTCTGCGGAGGACGCAAAGTCAAGGTGGAACGCGCTCGGCGGCACTAACCCTGTCGCCGGGTGGCGTAAGGAGGGCGGACCTGCACCAGCCGTCCTCCCCGGGACCCCGCGCAGTCACTTCAACGACCCCCGTGTCGGTGCTAAGGGGGTACGTCGTGGCTGCGCGGACCGACGATGGGCTTGCCTTCATTGGCCGGCCCAAGAGAAGGAAAACTTGAAACAAACCCGTGAGCGAACACGTAAAAACCTGTGGGTACCTGGGGACCCCCACAGTATTTACCCTTCTCCCCGGAATGGACGTCACCCGGGGAGGGACCTTCAGTTCGTTCCATAAACCGTAGTCCCCCGTGAAAAGGGGACGTTTATGAATATGAGCACAAACCAATATAAAATTGAAAGGAAGGTGGTTGAAGAGGAGGTGAAGGAGAAGAGAGGAGACAAAGGGCCTGATGAGGAGTACTTGTCAGACTCTTCGCGAAGGAGTGACGCGATGTCGGTGTCACAGGAGGAGGTTAGACCAAGGTCAAGGAAGCGAAGCTGGTCGATTGACTCGCTCTCTAGCTTTGACTCCGCAGGGACAGTGTCAACTGACTGTCTGGATCAGATGGAGGAGTACTATTGTGAACGAATCCAAGAGTTAGAAGGCAAGCGAAATCCGAAGGATCGTCGCGAAATGTCGAAGGAAGAGGAGGAAGCTGAGAAGGAACGTCGCATAACCCTCATGCATCTCAAAAAAAAGATTCTGCTTTTGAGAGAGGGTTATGAGAAAACCAAAAAGAAGAAGAAAGAGGCGGAAGTAGCAAGGAAAGCCGTAGCTAAAAGAGGGAGAGGCCGGCCCCCGACAACCGGGCAGTACGTAGGCTTGGCTAAGGCCAAGCAGGCTCTCGTGGATGCAGAGAGGCAGGAGCTTGAGTTGCGCGCCGAGCAGGAGATGGCGCAAATGTCTGAGGAGCTCGCGCGCACCAGGGCAACACGCTCCAAGCAGCCGCTGTCGACTGATGGAGCAGAGGAGGGCCGGGCCGACTCGGCCGCGGATCTGAAAACGGCGCTGACGAGGGACTTGGCCGCCATCGAAAAGGTGGCCAAGACCTCTAAAAATCTGAAAGGGCCTTACATAAAGGCCCTCAACGAGGCTGTCGCCTCCATAAAGGTGATATTCGAGGACCTCAGTTCTCGGTCCTCAACTGAGGAGACCAGGCGCTTGCAGGAGGAGAACAAGCGCCTGCGTACCGAAATGGAGGAGCTCCGCTCCCAAATAGTGGAGCTAAAAGATGAAATGGTGCGGTTCATAGACCGCCCCGGACCGTCTGCACCAGTGAGGGAACCCGTGGCGCCCACGCAGGAAGAACTGACGCGGGCTATTGTCGCGCAGGTGGGCGCCATGGTAAACGCCCGATTCGAGGCTTTAGAAGATCGGCTTCTGCCAGAAAAGCGGTTCCGTCCGCCATCTCTGGCAGAAGCTCCCTGCGGAAAGTCCAGCGTCGTGTCATCAGTGTCCGGCGTTGTTGAGAAGGGAAAGGGGGGAAAAGCGAAGAAGAGTGTTCCGGCGTCGTCTGGGGCGGGGGTACCCCCTGTGTCCCGTCCGCTGCCTCCGGCACCGGCCTCCATGGAGGAGGCGTATAGCGTAGTTGCCCGAAGGGGCAAGAAGAAGGCTCCGGGGGGGACTTCTCAGCCCCCGCCCAAAGAGGACCAGGCCAAGGGCAAAAAGCCCAAGGCCAAGTCCAAGAGGAGGAAGCCGAAGCTCCGAACTCCGCGGACTTCGGCTGTTGTCCTCACGATCTCGCCCGAGGCGGAGCGACAAGGCGCTACGTACGCCTCCATCCTTATGGAGGCGAAAAGTAAAGTGGACCTCTCTCTGTTAGGCATAACAGAGATGAGGTACAGAAAGGCGGCGACCGGTGCCGGTATACTCGAGTTGCCGGGCACAAATAATAAGGAGAAAGCGGACTCACTCGCCAATAAGTTGCGGGAGAGCCTCAACCCGGAGGTCGTTCGAGTCTCCAGGCCCACTAAGTGCGCAGAACTGCGCGTGTCGGGTCTGGATGACTCGGCGACGGTTGCGGAGGTGGCTGCAGCCGTCGCAAAGGTTGGAGGCGTTCCCCTTGAGGATCTGAAAGTGGGAGAGATCCGCCGCGCCCCTTCTGGACTCGGGGCAGCCTGGGTCCGCTGCCCAGTAGAGGCTGCGAAGAAGGTGGCGGGTGCCCGACTGCTGGTCGGTTGGGTCTCGGCCGGGGTGCAGCTCCTCGAGCCGAGGCCCTTGAGGTGTTACAGGTGCCTCAAGATCGGGCACGTGCGGGTCTCCTGCACGTCGGAGGTGGACCGCAGCGGGCAGTGCTACCGCTGCGGCCAAGAAGGTCACAAGGCCGGCGGGTGCAATGCGGCGCCCAACTGCACGTTGTGCGCCGCGAGCGGTTTGCCTGCCGGTCACTTAACGGGGGGGAAAGCCTGTGCGGGGGCCAAGCCCAATAAGGGCGAAAGGGTGGCTTCTGCCGCCGCCCGTGTGGCTCCTGCCAGGCCGGGTGTAGAGGGGATGGCCACGGACTAGTGGTCTCCCCATGTGACCAACGCCTCTGGCGTGCGATTCCTCCGCCGCTGACGGTAGCGGCGGAGAGCCCACTGAGGCTTGGGGTGGCATTCGGGGGAGTGCCACCCCTCAGATAGCCTCGAGATGGCGCGCGCGGTGTTCCCGCGCGCCTCTCAAGCACTTACGGTGGGAGTTTTGCCCTCCCACCCAAAACGAGACGAGGCTGGCGGTCTAGCGCTGGCCGTTGCCCGCCGGGGCCGCGGAGGAATGCTAACGCACTCCCGTTGCCCCGGTACCAAGGCTCTCGAGGAACACCGTCAGGTTTTAGTGGGTAGCCCGGCCTTGCACCTTACAGCCGGGAGTCCCACATATCCCCCTGCCATCCCCCATGGCAGAACGGAATGCATAAAGCATTTCCTGACGCAAAAAAAAAAAAAAAAAAAAAGGTTAGGTTGGGGCCGAGTGGTGGGGGTGACCCGCCACAGGGGGTGGACCAACAGGCGCTTACAGCTCCCATTAAGTGGAGCCTTAGCCTGCCACCCCAAGACCGCAGTGCGTGGACTTCATGTCCACATCCTTCTCGAGGTGGCCTCGTTTGCACTGAACACTGCGGATCTAGACTGGAGAGTCGATAAACACTCCTGAGGGTGGTGCTTCGGCGGCGCCCTCAGTACCGGGTCGGGGCCGATGAGGCTGTAGTGCCGAAAGGGCCCGGCCCGGACGGGGAAGGGGGGAAAACACCTGCTCCTCTGCTTTCAGAGGGGTATCGTGGTTTGCCAATTTTTGGCGTCGCACCTGTCCCTCTTTTTGGGGGGACAGTGTATTTTTGGCTTTGTTGAGCGGTGAGGTGGAGGGCGCTATTGCGCCCCCCTTTGTTTTCGCGCTTTTGCGCTCAGTTGGTTGTTGGCGCTTTTGCGCCTCTGTTAATCCGTGCCCTTCGTGAAGGGCATGGAGTTTGGTGTAGACGCGCCTGGTGGCACTAACCCTGTCGCCAGGTGGCGTCTGGGGGGCGGACCGGCACCAGCCGCCCTCCCCGGGACCCCGTGCAGTCGCTTCAACGACCCCCGTCACGGTGCTAAGGGGGTACGTCGTGGCTGCGCGGACCGACGAACGGCCTGCCTTAATTGGCCGGCCTAAGAGAAGGAAAACTTGAAACAAACCCGTGAGCGAACACGTAAAAAACCTGTGGGTACCTGGGGACCCCCACAGTATATACCCTAGCCCCCGGAATGGGCGTCACCCGGGGGTGGTCATTTAAATCGGCCCCACTCGTGGGAATCACAATGGATAAATGTTTAAAAATAAATTTCAAGGGGAAGGGGGGGAAAGTGAGAGAGGATAGTGAGACGGAGGCGGAACTGTCGAGCGCAAGCTCGACGGTCTCAATGGTGACGGTAGAGTCACTTTCTGACAGAGAGTCGTCGTCGGTGAAAATTCATCGGCTATCGAAGAAGCGGTCGCGGGATTCGGATTTCGACAGATTTCGTGACGCTAGCCCGGAATCGGATACTCCGGCGTTGAAGGTAAAGCCCAGAGGCAGAGGGAGGCCGCCCACCACTGGGGAATACGTCGGTTTGGCAAACGCCAAGAAACAATGGCTCAAGGCGGAGCGTGATGCTCTGGAATTAGAGGCGGAAAAGGAGCTCGAGTTAAGCAGAAGAGAATACTCGCTCCGGAGCAAGGAGTGCCTGTCAGATTCTGCAGCGGACCGAGTTGACGTCGTAGCCAGGCACGAGAACTTCAGAATGCTTGCGTTGAAGGGTGTAGGCCAAATCGACAAGGTTCTAAAGACATCCCGAAATCTGAAGGGGACCTATCAGAAATCCCTAAAAGAGGCGTCGGAGGGAATCACGGCCGCTGTTGAGGGTCTACACAAGCAAACGTGTAACGATGAAACGCGCAGATTGGAGGCGGACAACGAGCGGCTTCGCAGGGAATTAGCAGAACTGCGGACCCAGATGGCGGAATTGAAGGAGAGTGTCGGGAGGCTCTCCAACAATCCTCTGGCACTTCTTCCAACGGCGGTGGCGGGAGCGGACCCCAACGGCATGAGGAACGCCATTGAGCAATCAATTATGCAAGAAATAAGAACGATGCTCAATGCGCGGTTTGGGGCCCTGGAGGACAGGCTGTTGCCGGAGCCTTCTTATCGGCCACCGTTGGCCGCAGATAGGAAGAAGGCTGCCGAAGTTCCACGACCGCAACCGAGTTCGTCCGGGATTGTCACGGTCCAAAAGGGCGTTCTAAAGCAGCAGGGTCTGGCTGGAGGGAAGGAAGACCCTAAAACAGCCAAAGTAAAGAAGGGCAAGGGGACGAAGTCAACGGAAGAGTCGGCGGCAACTCCGAAACAGCCTCGTCCGCTTCCGCCGGCCCCAGTAAATATGGAGGAAGCCTGGTCTACGGTGACGAAGAGAGGCAAGAAGAAGGTGTCCACTGTAGGCCAGGCCCAGCCCGCACAACGACAGCCGCAGACCAAGCCGGCTTCTGTGTCTCGGATCCAGGCTGGTCAACAGGCCCAGGCAGCCAAAAAGAAGAAGGCGGCGAACAGGCTACGCCCGCCGCGTTCGTCTGCAGTTGTGGTCACGCTGATGCCAGAAGCAGTAGAGCAGGGCGCAACCTATGCAGCCGTCCTTGCTGAAGCCCGTAAGAAGATCGACTTGGGAGGCCTCGGAATAACGGGCCTCAAGTATAGACAGGCTGTAACGGGGGCCAGGGTTCTCGAGGTGCCAGGGGCAACTAGCGGCGAGAAAGCGGACTCTCTGGCCTCCAAATTAAGGGAGGTGCTAAAATCGGAGCATATCAAGGTGTCCAGGCCGGTCAAGTGTGCCGAGCTGAGGGTGTCCGGTCTGGACGACTCTATCGTGGCTGCAGAGGTCGCCGATGCAGTCGCGAAAGTGGGAGGCTGTGCTGCGGAGGAGGTAAAAGTAGGCGATATTCGCCGCAACTCGGCAGGGCTCGGGGCAGTTTGGGTTAAATGCCCCGTGGCTGCAGCCAAAAAGGTCTCGGTAGGGCGGCTTCTGGTGGGCTGGGTGTCGGCCCAAGTCCAGCTCCTAGACCAGAGGCCGCTCAAGTGCTTCCGCTGCTTGCAGCAGGGGCACGTGCGGGCGGCATGCAAATCCGAAATCGACCGCAGCGAGGAGTGTTATCGTTGCGGTCGGGTCGGCCATAAAGCCGTCGCATGTGAAGCTAGCCCGCACTGCAATCTGTGTGCGGCACTAAATAAAAAAGCGGACCACCGAGCTGGCACTAAAGCCTGCGTGGGGGCAAAGGCCCCCAAAAAGGTAAAGGCGGCCGTCAGGACCCCGGCCGCCAATGGGCCTGCTCAGCAGGCGCCCCCTGCTAATAGGGGTGTGGAGGCGATGAGCACCGACCCATAATAAATGGCTCATCGCCTCCTACAGGCGAATTTGAACCACTCCGCCGGAGCCCAAGACCTGTTTCTGCAGTCAGCGGCGGAGTGGTCCATTGATTTGGCCGTGGCGGCCGAGCCGTACTTCGTCCCGCCACAAAGGGATGATTGGTTTGTGGACACACACGGCTTGGTCGCCGTTATGTCCTTCGGGAGGAATAACCTGGTCCCTTCTGTCGTCCATAGGGGCCAGGGCTACGTTGCTGTCCTTTGGGGGGAAATCGTCGTCGTTGGTGTGTACTTCTCCCCAAACCGGAGTCTCGCCGAATTTGAAGCGTTTCTGGGCGCGGTCGGGGCCGTTGTCCGGCAGACTCGGCCGCGCCAGGTGTTGTTGGCGGGGGACCTCAACGCCAAGTCAACGGCTTGGGGTTCCCCTTCGTCGGATATAAGGGGCGAGACTCTGGAGGAGTGGGCATTAGGGGCCGACCTCGCAATCATAAATAGAGGGTCGGCCAATACGTGCGTGCGTCGGCAGGGAGGGTCCATCGTAGATGTAACGTTTGCGACCCCTGCCCTCGCGCGCAGTGTCCACTCCTGGACGGTACTCGAGGAGGTGGAAACTTTGTCGGACCATAGATATGTCCGATACGACATCTCCACCTCCTCGACAAACGAGGTGTGTTCTCCCGTAGGACATAACACGAACGTGAACCTCTTCCCGAGGTGGGTAACCAGGGGCTTAAATAAAGAAGCGCTGATGGAAGCCTCCATCGTCCAGGCCTGGCTGAACTCTCCGGCCGGGCCAGTGGAGGTCGACCAGGAGGCGGAATGGCTGCGGGGCGCGCTGTCGCAAATATGCGATGCGTCGATGCCCCGGGCCAAAGGTCGGCCTCCCAAGCGTCAGGTGTACTGGTGGTCGCAGGAAATCGCTGATCTGCGCGCGGACTGCGTCAGGGGGCGGCGCCAGTACACCCGGTTCCGCAGGAGGCGGAACCGAGACGCGGACGAGGAGGACCGGCTGTATGCGGCGTACAGGCAAAAGGCCAAAGCGCTACAGCTGGCCATCAGCGCCGCCAAGGCGAAGGCTAGAGCGGAGCTGCTGGAGACGCTAAACAGGGATCCGTGGGGGCGTCCATACAAGATGGTGCGGAACAAGCTCCGCACCTGGGCGCCCCCGTTGACGGAGAGTCTCCAGCCCCGGATGCTTGAGGCGGTCGTGTCGGCACTTTTTCCGGACCGAGCGGAGCACCAATCTCCGGCCATGGCGCCCTCACAACTTAACGAGGGCGCCGATGCCGACGTGCCGCCGGTCACGGACGCCGAATTGCGGGCGGCCTGCCTCAGGCTCCGGGCCAATAAAGCTCCGGGCCCGGATGGTGTTCCGGGCCGCGCCTTGGCGTTAGCCCTTGGCCCCCTCGGGGAGAGGTACAAAAGGTTGTTGGACGCCTGTCTGGAGACAGGACAGTTCCCCGCCATGTGGAAGGCGGGCAAACTGGTCCTGTTGAAGAAGGACGGGCGTCCCGCGGAGTCTCCCTCCGCCTATCGTCCGATCGTCCTGCTCGACGAGGTGAGCAAGCTCTGTGAACGGGTCGTCGCTTGCCGCCTCGTCGAGCATCTTCGTCGCGTAGGTCCCGACTTGTCGTTTAAGCAGTTTGGATTCCGAAGGGGCCGGTCGACAATCGACGCGATTGGTCGCGTCAAGGCCCTTTCGGAGGAGGTGGTCGCCCAGGGCGGGGTGCTGTTGGCGGTGTCTCTCGACATCTCGAACGCCTTCAACACCCTCCCCTGGGCCTGTATAAGGGAGGCCCTCAAATTTCATGGGGTGCCTCCCTACTTGAGAAGGTTTGTCGGGGCCTACTTAGATGGTCGAACAATTGTCTGGATCGGACAGGATAGGCGGCAGCACCGGTGGAGCATGTCGTGCGGTGTTCCCCAGGGGTCAGTTTTGGGTCCTCTCCTGTGGAACATCGGCTACGACTGGGTGCTGAGAGGTGAGCTCCTCCGGGGGGCCGACGTGACGTGTTATGCGGACGACACGCTAGTCACGGCCCGGGGGAGCTCTTTCAGGGAGGCAAACCGCCTCGCCACCTGCTCCGTAGCGCAGGTGGTGAGGCGGATAAAGATGTTGGGACTCGAGGTGGCGCTGGAGAAGTGCGAGGCCGTTTGCTTTCACGGGCCTCGCAAAGCGCCACCTGCGGGATCCCACATCATAATAGGTGGCACTCGCATCGAGGTCCGGCCTCATATGAGGTACCTAGGCCTGATCCTCGATGCCCGTTGGAGTTTCCGCGAGCACTTCCGGCAATTGGCCCCCCGTCTCGTAAGGGCATCAGCAGCGCTGAAAAGGCTGATGCCCAATCTGGGGGGGCCTAAGGGGGGATACCGCCGCCTCTATATGGGGGCGGTGCAATCAATGGCGCTCTACGGAGCGCCAATCTGGATAGGGACCCTGACGGCACCAAACGTCGCTAATTTAAGGCGCCCACAACGGGCGATGGCCGTCGGGGTTATTCGTGGATATCGCACCGTCTCCTTTGAGGCGGCGTGCGTTCTAGCCGGAAGCCCTCCCTGGGACTTAGAAGCGGAGGTGCACGCCACTGTGTACGAGTGGCGTGCGGGTCTAAGAGCAAGTAGGGAAGACCCGTTACCCAGGGAGGTTGAAGCGCGGAGACTCCAGGCCCGGCGGTCCATAATGGAGAAATGGGAGAGGCGGCTGGCAACACCGAACGCCGGCCGCCGGACCGTTGAGGCGATCCGTCCGGTGTTGAAAAACTGGACGGAAAGGAAGACGGGGTCGTTGACCTACCGGCTGACGCAGGTGCTGTCGGGGCATGGCTGCTTCGGCACGTACCTGTGCCAAATAGCCGGGCGTGAGTCGACGACCGAGTGCCACCACTGCGGCCGCGACGAAGACACGGCGCAGCACACTTTGGAGGAATGCTCGGCGTGGGCCGAGCAGCGTCGTGCGCTAGTCGCGGCGGTGGGGAGGGACCTCTCGCTGCCGGCTGTTGTAAAATCGATGGTCGGCAGCGAGGAGGCATGGCTGGCGGTTCTCACCTTCTGCGAGGACGTAATCTTGCAGAAGGAGGCGGCGGAGCGGGAGCGAGAAAATGATCCGCTCTCCCAATCAATCCGCCGCCGGAGAGCCGGGGCCCGGAGGAGGGTCTTCCACACCCTTCTCCCCCCCACCTAGGGGCTCGGGGGTGACGTTCGGGGGAGCGTCACTCCCATCTCAACAGCCCCGGGAGGGCGCGCGCGGTGTTCCCGCGCGCCTCCCACGCAGTACATAAATAGGGCAGGAGTGGCTCCACCCTCCTGCCTATAAAGGGATGAGCCCGGCGCATCAAACGCGCTGGGCATCGCCGTCGGGGCCGCGGAAGAATAAAAATCCGTACCCGTAGCCCCGGCATCAGGCGCCCAGGAGGAACACCGTCAGGTTTTAGTGGGTATACTCGGCTTTGCACTATCAGCCGAGGAGTCCCACATATCCCCCCGCCTCCCCCAGGCGGGACGGAATGCATAAAGCATTTCCTGACGCAAAAAAAAAAAAAAAAAAAAAAAAGGTTAGGTTAGGTTGGGGCCGAGTGGTGGGGGTGACCCGCCACAGGGGGTGGACCAACAGGCGCTTACAGCTCCCATTAAGTGGAGCCTTAGCCTGCCACCCCAAGACCGCAGTGCGTGGACTTCATGTCCACATCCTTCTCGAGGTGGCCTCGTTTGCACTGAACACTGCGGATCTAGACTGGAGAGTCGATAAACACTCCTGAGGGTGGTGCTTCGGCGGCGCCCTCAGTACCGGGTCGGGGCCGATGAGGCTGTAGTGCCGAAAGGGCCCGGCCCGGACGGGGAAGGGGGGTAAACACCTGTCCCTCTGCTTTCAGAGGGGTATCGTGGTTTGCCAATTTTTGGCGTCGCACCTGTCCCTCTTTTTGGGGGGACAGAGTAATTTTGGCTTTTTTAAGCGGTGAGGTGGAGGGCGCTATTGCGCCCCCCTTTGTTTTCGCGCTTTTGCGCTCAAGTGGTTGTTGGCGCTTTTGCGCCTCTGTCAATCCTTGCCCTTCGTGAAGGGCATGGAGCTTGGTGTAGACGCGCCCGGTGGCACTAACCCTGTCGCCGGGTGGCGTCTGGGGGGCGGACCGGCACCAGCCGCCCTCCCCGGGACCCCGCGCAGTCGCTTCAACGACCCCCGTCACGGTGCTAAGGGGGTACGTCGTGGCTGCGCGGACCGACGAATGGCCTGCCTTAATTGGCCGGCCTAAGAGAAGGAAAACTTGAAACAAACCCGTGAGAAAACACGCTTAAAACCTGTGGATACCTGGGGACCTCCACAGTATATACCCTAGCCCCCGGAATGGGCGTCACCCGGGGGTGGTCATATAAATCGGCCCCACTCGTGGGAATCAATATGGAAAACTCATTAAAAATAACTTTTACGGGGAAGGGGGGGAAACGGAGTGAGGAGTTAGAGAAGGAGGCGGAGTTGTCGAGTGCGAGTTCGGCGGTGTCGATGGTGACCGTGCACTCACGGTCGGGTGGTGAATCATCGTCCGAGAAGACTCGTCGTCTGACAAAGAAGAGGTCGCGGGAGCCGAAAACTATGAGCTCTCGTGACACTAGCCCGGAGTCCGATTCTCCGGCGGTGAAAGTGGTGGCGTCCGCAAAACCTCGCGGTAGGGGCAGGCCGCCTACTACGGGAGATTATGTTGGGCTGGCACAAGCTAAGAGGGAGCTGGTTCAACAAGAGCGGGCGGAGTTTGAGTTGGAGTGTGAGAAGGAGTTCGTAAATAGCAATAGGGATTTCTTCCTTCGTAGCAAGGCGCTCGGCTCAAACTCCTCCTTAGACGGAGAAACGGTGGTCGTTCCCTCGGACGTAGACTGTCGAGAAACGGCGTTGCAAGGGGCGGACGTCATTCTGAGAGCGGTCGAGAAATCCAAGAACCTCAAAGGGCCATACAGGGGCGACATGAAAAGGGCAGTTGCGACGATAAAAGCAGCCGTAACGGCGCTTAGTGGAAGAAATTCAACGGAAGAAACGCGTCGTCTTGAGAAAGAAAACAGTTCCTTGAAAAAGGAGCTGAAGGAACTGCGCGCTCAGATGGCGGAGCTGAAGGAGAGCGTTGCTAGGCTCTCGAACAGCCCAATGAACATTCTTCCAGCTGCGGTGGCGTCTGCGGATCCTAACCGCTTAAAGGAGGCAATTGCATCGTCACTAATGGACGAGATTCGAACAATGTTAAATGTGAGGTTCGGGGCGCTAGAAGGGAGGCTGTTGCCGGATCCAGAGCGGAACTACCGTCTTCCTCTGGCTGGAGACAGGAAGAAGATTAATGTGTCTTCGGCTAACGACTCCCAGCCACAGCCAAATTTCCAGCTCCAGCTTCCGGCTGCAGGGAAGAAAGACCCTGAACATGCCAAAGCTAAGAAGGGCAAGGGGGGGAAGAAGTCAGGGGAAAAGTCGGTGGCAACTCTGCCGCAGCCTCGTCCGCTTCCGCCGGCCCCAGTAACCATGGAGGAAGCCTGGTCTACGGTGACGAAGAAAGGCAAGAAGAAGATGTCCACTGTAGGCCAGGCCCAGCCCGCACAACAGCAGCCGCAGACCAAGCCGGTTTCTGTGGCTCGGATCCAGGCTGCTCAACAGGCCCAGGCAGCCAAAAAGAAGAAGGCGGCGAACAGACTGCGCCCGCCGCGTTCGTCTGCAGTTGTGGTCACGCTGCTGCCAGAAGCAGTAGAGCAGGGCGCAACTTATGCAGCCGTCCTTGCTGAGGCCCGTAAGAAGATCGACTTGGGAGGCCTCGGAATAACGGGCCTCAAGTATAGACAGGCTGTAACGGGGGCCAGGGTTCTCGAGGTGCCAGGGGCAACTAGTAGCGAAAAAGCGGACTCCCTGGCTTCCAAATTAAGGGAGGTGCTAAAATCGGAGCATATCAAGGTGTCCAGGCCGGTCAAGTGTGCCGAGTTGAGGGTTTCCGGCCTGGACGACTCCATCGTGGCTGCAGAGGTTGCTGATGCAGTGGCAAAAGTGGGAGGCTGTGCTGCGGAGGAAGTAAAAGTAGGCGATATCCGCCGCAACTCAGCAGGGCTCGGGGCAGTTTGGGTTAAATGCCCCGTAGCTGCAGCCAAAAAAGTTTCGGCAGGGCGGCTTCTGGTGGGCTGGGTATCGGCCCAAGTCCAGCTGTTAGACCAGAGGCCGCTCAAGTGTTTCCGCTGCTTGCAGCATGGGCACGTGCGGGCTGCCTGCAAGTCGGAAATCGACCGCAGCGAGGAGTGTTATCGCTGCGGTCAGGTCGGCCATAAAGCGGGCGCATGTGAAGCGAGCCCGCACTGCAATCTTTGTGCGGCACTAAACAAAAAAGCGGACCACCGAGCTGGCACTAAAGCCTGCGTGGGGGCAAAGGCCCCCAAAAAAGGAAAGGCGGCCGGAAGGACCCCGGCCGCCAATGGGCCTGCGCAGCAGGCGCCCCCTGTCGTCAGGGGCCAGGAGGCGATGAGCACCGACCCATAAATAAATGGCTCATCGTCTCCTGCAGGCGAACTTAAACCACTCCGCCGGAGCGCAGGATCTGCTCCTACAATCGATGGCGGAGTGGTCGATCGACTTGGCCGTGGCGGCCGAGCCGTATTTTGTCCCGCCACAGAGAGATGATTGGTTTGTGGACACACACGGCTTGGTCGCCGTTATGTCCTCCGGGAGAAATAACCTGGCCCCTTCAGTCGTCCATAGGGGCCAGGGCTACGTCGCTGTCCTTTGGGGAGAAATCGTCGTCGTTGGTGTGTACTTCTCCCCAAACCGGAGTCTCGCCGAATTTGAAGTGTTTCTGGGCGCGGTCGGGGCCGTTGTCCGGCAGACTCGGCCGCGCCAGGTATTGTTGGCGGGGGACCTCAACGCCAAATCAACGGCTTGGGGTTCCCCTTCGTCGGATTTGAGGGGCGAGACTCTGGAGGAGTGGGCATTAGGGGCCGACCTCGCAATCATCAACAGAGGGTCGGCCAACACGTGCGTGCGTCGGCAGGGAGGGTCCATCGTAGACGTTACGTTTGCGACCCCTGCCCTCGCGCGCAGTGTCCACTCCTGGACGGTACTCGAGGAGGTGGAGACTCTGTCGGACCACAGGTATATCCGATACGACATCTCCACCTCCTCGACTAATGAGGTGTTCAATCCCGGGGGACATAACACGAATGTGAACCTCTTCCCGAGGTGGGTAGTCAAGGGCGTTAATAAAGAAGCGCTGGTGGAAGCCTCCATCGTCCAGGCCTGGCTGAACTCTCCGGCCGGGCCAGTGGAGGTCGACCAGGAAGCGGAATGGCTGCGGGGCGCATTGTCGCAAATATGCGATGCGTCGATGCCCCGGGCCAAAGGTCGGCCTCCCAAGCGTCAGGTGTACTGGTGGTCGCAGGAAATCGCCGAGCTGCGCGCGGATTGCGTGAGGAGGCGGCGCCAGTACACCCGGTTCCGCAGGAGGCGGAACCGAGACGCGGACGTGGAGAACCAGCTGTATGCGGAGTACAGGCAAAAGGCCAAAACGCTGCAGCTGGCCATCAGCGCCGCCAAGGCGAATGCCAGAGCGGAGCTGCTGGAGACGCTGAATAGGGATCCGTGGGGGCGTCCATACAAGATGGTGCGGAACAAGCTCTGCACCTGGGCGCCCCCGTTGACGGAGAGTCTCCAGCCCCGGATGCTTGAGGCGGTCGTGTCGGCACTTTTTCCGGACCGAGCGGAGCACCAACCTCCGGCCATGGCGCCCTCACAACTTAACGAGGGCGCCGAAGCCGACGTGCCGCCGGTCACGGACGCCGAATTGCGGGCGGCCTGCCTCAGGCTCCGGGCCAATAAAGCTCCGGGCCCGGATGGTGTTCCGGGCCGCGCCTTGGCGTTAGCCCTTGGCCCCCTCGGGGAGAGGTACAAAAGGTTGTTGGACGCCTGTCTGGAGACAGGACGGTTCCCCGCCATGTGGAAGGCGGGCAAACTGGTCCTGTTGAAGAAGGACGGGCGTCCCGCGGAGTCTCCCTCCGCCTATCGTCCGATCGTCCTGCTCGACGAGGTGAGCAAGCTCTGTGAACGGGTCGTCGCTTGCCGCCTCGTCGAGCATCTTCGTCGCGTAGGTCCCGACTTGTCGTTTAAGCAGTTTGGATTCCGAAGGGGCCGTTCGACTATCGACGCAATTAGTCGCGTCAAGGCCCTTTCGGAAGAGGTGGTCGCCCAGGGCGGGGTGCTGTTGGCGGTGTCTCTTGACATCTCGAACGCCTTCAACACCCTCCCCTGGGCCTGTATAAGGGAGGCCCTCAAATTTCATGGGGTGCCTCCCTACTTGAGAAGGTTTGTCGGGGCCTACTTAGATGGTCGCACAATTGTCTGGATCGGACGGGATAGGCGGCAGCACCGGTGGAGCATGTCGTGCGGTGTTCCCCAGGGGTCAGTTTTGGGTCCTCTCCTGTGGAACATCGGCTACGACTGGGTGCTGAGAGGTGAGCTCCTCCGGGGGGCCGACGTGACATGTTATGCGGACGACACGCTAGTCACGGCCCGGGGGAGCTCTTTCAGGGAGGCAAACCGCCTCGCCACCTGCTCCGTAGCGCAGGTGGTGAGGCGGATAAAGATGTTGGGACTCGAGGTGGCGCTGGAGAAGTGCGAGGCCGTTTGCTTTCACGGTCCTCGCAAAGCGCCACCTGCGGGATCCCACATCGTAATAGGTGGCACTCGCATCGAGGTCCGGCCCCATATGAGGTACCTGGGCCTGATCCTCGATGCCCGTTGGAGTTTCCGCGAGCACTTCCGGCAATTGGCCCCCCGTCTCGTAAGGGCATCAGGCGCGCTGAAAAGGCTGATGCCCAATATGGGGGGCCCTAAGGGGGGATACCGCCGCCTCTATATGGGGGCGGTGCAATCAATGGCGCTCTACGGAGCGCCAATCTGGATAGGGACCCTGACGGCACCAAACGTCGCCAATTTAAGGCGCCCTCAACGGGCGATGGCCGTCGGGGTCATTCGTGGGTATCGCACCGTCTCCTTCGAGGCGGCGTGCGTTCTAGCCGGAAGCCCTCCCTGGGACTTGGAAGCGGAGGTGCACGCCACAGTGTATGAGTGGCGTGCGGGTCTACGTAGCAGAAGAGAAGACCCACTGCCCAGGGAGGTTGAAGCGCGGAGACTCCAGGCCCGGCGGTCCATAATGGAGAAGTGGGAGAGGCGGCTGGCAACACCGAACGCCGGCCGCCGGACCGTTGAGGCGATCCGTCCGGTGTTGAAGAACTGGACGGAAAGGAAGACGGGGTCGTTGACCTACCGGCTGACGCAGGTGCTGTCGGGGCATGGCTGCTTCGGCACGTACCTGTGCCAAATAGCCGGGCGTGAGTCGACGACCGAGTGCCACCACTGCGGCCGCGACGAAGACACGGCGCAGCACACTTTGGAGGAATGCTCGGCGTGGGCCGAGCAGCGTCGTGCGCTAGTCGCGGCGGTGGGGAGGGACCTCTCGCTGCCGGCTGTCGTAAAATCGATGGTCGGTAGCGAGGAGGCATGGCTGGCGGTTCTCACCTTCTGCGAGGACGTAATCTTGCAGAAGGAGGCGGCGGAGCGGGAGCGGGAAAATGATCCGCTCTCCCAATCAATCCGCCGCCGGAGAGCCGGGGCCCGGAGGAGGGTCTTCCACACCCTTCTCCCCCCCACCTAGGGGCTCGGGGGTGACGTTCGGGGGAGCGTCACCCCCATCTCAACAGCCCCGGGAGGGCGCGCGCGGTGTTCCCGCGCGCCTCCCACGCAGTACATAAATAGGGCAGGAGCGGCTCCACCCTCCTGCCTATAACGGGATGAGCCCGGCGCATCAAACGCGCTGGGCATCGCCGTCGGGGCCGCGGAAGAATAAAAATCCGTACCCGTAGCCCCGGCATCAGGCGCCCCGGAGGAACACCGTCAGGTTTTAGTGGGTATACTCGGCTTTGCACTATCAGCCGAGGAGTCCCACATATCCCCCCGCCTCCCCCAGGCGGGACGGAATGCATAAAGCATTTCCTGACGCAAAAAAAAAAAAAAAAAAGGTTGGGGCCGAGTGGTGGGGGTGACCCGCCACAGGGGGTGGACCAACAGGCGCTTACAGCTCCCATTAAGTGGAGCCTTAGCCTGCCACCCCAAGACCGCAGTGCGTGGACTTCATGTCCACATCCTTCTCGAGGTGGCCTCGTTTGCACTGAACACTGCGGATCTAGACTGGAGAGTCGATAAACACTCCTGAGGGTGGTGCTTCGGCGGCGCCCTCAGTACCGGGTCGGGGCCGATGAGGCTGCAGTGCCGAAAGGGCCCGGCCCGGACGGGGAAGGGGGGAAAAAACACCTGCCCCTCTGCTTTCAGAGGGGTATCGTGGTTGCCAATTGTTGGCGTTGCACCTGTCCCTCTTTTTGGGGGGACAGAGTATTTATGGCGCTTTTGCGCGGTGAGGTGGAGGGCGCTATTGCGCCCCTTTGTTTGTTTGTTTTTTGTTTTTGTTTGCGCTTTTGCGCTCAGGTTGTCGTCGGCGCTTTTGCGCCTCCGTCGCTCCTTGCCCTTCGGGAAGGGCATGGAGTTTGGTGTAGACGCGCCCGGTGGCACTAACCCTGTCGCCGGGTGGCGTCTGGGGGGCGGACCGGCACCAGCCGCCCTCCCCGGGACCCCGCGCAGTCGCTTCAACGACCCCCGTCACGGTGCTAAGGGGGTACGTCGTGGCTGCGCGGACCGACGAACGGCCTGCCTTAATTGGCCGGCCTAAGAGAAGGAAAACTTGAAACAAACCCGTGAGAAAACACGCTTAAAACCTGTGGATACCTGGGGACCTCCACAGTATATACCCTAGCCCCCGGAATGGGCGTCACCCGGGGGTGGTCACATAAATCGGCCCAACTCGTGGGAATAATAATGGAAAATTGTTTTAAAATCAAATTTACGGGGAAGGGGGGGAAAGAAGGTGGCAAGGCCACGGAAGGAGAAACCAGAGGAAGTAGAGAAGGAAGTGAGGTGGAAGAAGCCGCGTTGTCGAGCTCCAGCTCTGCGGCTTCACTCGAGACTGTGATGTCGATGTCGGATGAAAAGTCGTCGCCAAAATCTACGCGGCGTACGAAGAAACGTTCCCGCACAAAGGACGAGGGAACCTCTCGGGACTCTAGTCCAGAGTCAGAGTCGCCGGCGATTAAAGTGCAAGTGTCTGCAGTAAAACCTCGCGGAAGGGGCAGGCCTCCCACAACAGGAGAATATGTGGGACTGGCCCAGGCCAAAAGGGATCTTCTCGAGCAAGAGCGAGCTGAACTCGAGTTGGAGGCGGAGAAAGATTTTGTCCATGGGAACAAAGAATATTTTCTACGCCATCAGATACGCAAATCAGACTCGGCGCCGGGCAAGGAAATGGTCGTCGAGTTACCAGCTGATGGAGACTACCGCAAAACAGCTCTGGAAGGCATCGACATCATTCAGGAAGCGATCAAAAATTCCCGAAATATAAAGGGAACATACAGGGGCAGAATGAACGCGGCGGCTTGTACAGTCAAAGCAGCCGTGGCGGCACTAAGCGAGCGAAACTCCACAGAAGAGACGCGACGGCTGGAGAATGAAAACCTTCTTTTAAAGAAGGAACTAAAGGAGCTGCGCGACCAGATGTCGGAGTTAAAAGAGAGCGTAGGGAAGTTAACCAACAGCCCAATGGCTCTACTTCCAAGTGCGGTGGCAGCGGCGGACCCAAACCGCATGAAAGAAACAATCGCGTCGGCCATCATGGACGAGGTCAGAACGATCTTAAACGCGAGGTTTGGAGCCCTGGAGGGGAGGCTGTTACCGGATGAAAATCGGAGCTATCGTCTTCCTTTAGCTGGAGACAAAAAACAGTCTCCGGCCACGACTGCGAATGACTTCCGGCCGCAGCCGGGCCCGTCTGGGGCTGCCAAAACGAAGAAGGTTGCTGCGGCTACACAGCCGGTAGCATCAAAGAAGCTAAACAAGGTCAAGGGGAATGCGGGAAAAAATGCCCCCGTGGTCGAGCAGCAGCCGCGTACGCTGCCACCCGCTCCGGTGGCAATGGAGGAGAGTTGGGCGACAGTCGTCAGGAAGGGCAGAAAAAAGGGGACTTCAGCGCCTCAAAAGCAACCTGTCCAACAGCAGCAGAAGGTGAGCCACAATAAAAGACCGGTCTCGAAGCTGCGTCCACCACGCTCATCAGCGGTCGTGGTGACGCTGTTACCCGAGGCCATCGAGAAGGGGGCAACTTATGCGGTCGCTTTGGCCGAGGCCCGAAAAAGAATCGATTTAGGGGGCCTCGGCATCACGAGTGTGAAGTACCGCCAGGCGGTAACGGGGGCTAGGGTCCTCGAGATCCCAGGAATGCAAAGTGGGAGCAAAGCGGATTCCCTGGCCTCGAAACTGAGGGAAGTTTTAGGCTCCGATAATGCAAAGGTGTCCAGGCCGGTCAAGTGCGCCGAGCTTAGGGTGTCCGGCCTGGACGACTCGGTGACCGCGGAGGAGGTGGCGGCAGCAGTCGTTAAAACAGGGGGATGTGCGGCGGATGACGTCAAAGTCGGGGAGATCCGTCGCACACCGGCCGGGCTTGGTGCAATTTGGGTCCGCTGCCCGGTTGCGGCAGCTAAAAAGGTGTCAGCGGGGCGGCTTCTGGTGGGCTGGGTGTCTGCCCAAGTCCAGCTCTTGGACCAGAGGCCGCTGAAGTGCTATCGCTGCCTGCAACACGGGCACGTGCGGGCCGTCTGCACTTCGGAGATTGACCGCAGCGAGGAATGCTATCGCTGCGGTCGGCCCGGCCACAAAGCCGGAACCTGCACCGCCACCCCCCATTGCTCTCTCTGCGAAGCGGCTGGAAAAACGGCGGACCACCGAGCGGGCAGCAAAGTCTGCGTGGGGGCAAAGGCCCCCAAAAAAGGAAAGGCGGCCGGAAGGACCCCGGCCGCCAATGGGCCTGCTCAGCAGGCGCCCCCTGTAAGCAGGGGCCAGGAGGCGATGAGCACCGACCCATAAATAAATGGCTCATCGTCTCCTGCAGGCGAATTTAAACCACTCCGCCGGAGCGCAGGATCTGCTCCTACAATCGATGGCGGAGTGGTCCATCGACTTGGCCGTGGCGGCCGAGCCGTATTTTGTCCCGCCACAGCGTAATGATTGGTTTGTGGACACACACGGCTTGGTCGCCGTCATGTCCTCCGGGAGAAATAACTTGGCCCCTTCAGTCGTCCATAGGGGCCAGGGCTACGTCGCTGTCCGTTGGGGAGAAATCGTCGTCGTTGGTGTGTACTTCTCCCCAAACCGGAGTCTCGCCGAATTTGAAGTGTTTCTGGGCGCGGTCGGGGCCGTTGTCCGGCAGACTCGGCCGCGCCAGGTGTTGTTGGCGGGGGACCTCAACGCTAAATCAACGGCTTGGGGTTCCCCTTCGTCGGATGTGAGGGGCGAGACTCTGGAGGAGTGGGCAGTAGGGGCCGACCTCGTAATCATCAACAGAGGGTCGGCCAACACGTGCGTGCGTCGGCAGGGAGGGTCCATCGTAGACGTTACGTTTGCGACCCCTGCCCTCGCGCGCAATGTCCACTCCTGGACGGTACTCGAGGAGGTGGAGACTCTGTCGGACCACAGGTATGTCCGTTACGACATCTCCACCTCCTCGACTAACGAGGTGTTCAATCCCGGGGGACATGACACGAATGTGAACCTCTTCCCGAGGTGGGTAATCAAGGGCGTAAATAAAGAAGCGCTGGTGGAAGCCTCCATCGTCCAGGCCTGGCTGAACTCTCCGGCCGGGCCAGTGGAGGTCGACCAGGAAGCGGAATGGCTCCGGGGCGCATTGTCGCAAATATGCGACGCGTCAATGCCCCGGGCCAAAGGTCGACCTCCCAAGCGTCAGGTGTACTGGTGGTCGCAGGAAATCGCCGAGCTGCGCGCGGATTGCGTGAGGAGGCGGCGCCAGTACACCCGGTTCCGCAGGAGGCGGAACCGAGACGCGGACGTGGAGAACCAGCTGTATGCGGAGTACAGGCAAAAGGCCAAAACGCTGCAGCTGGCCATCAGCGCCGCCAAGGCGAATGCCAGAGCGGAGCTGCTGGAGACGCTGAATAGGGATCCGTGGGGGCGTCCATACAAGATGGTGCGGAACAAGCTCCGCACCTGGGCGCCCCCGTTGACGGAGAGTCTCCAGCCCCGGATGCTTGAGGCGGTCGTGTCGGCACTTTTTCCGGACCGAGCGGAGCACCAATTTCCGGCCATGGCGCCCTCACAACTGAACGAGGGTGCCGAAGCCGACGTGCCGCCGGTCACGGATGCCGAATTGCGGGCGGCCTGCCTCAGGCTCCGGGCCAATAAAGCTCCGGGCCCGGATGGTGTTCCGGGCCGCGCCTTGGCGTTAGCCCTTGGCCCCCTCGGGGAGAGGTACAAAAGGTTGTTGGACGCCTGTCTGGAGACAGGACAGTTCCCCGCCATGTGGAAGGCGGGCAAACTGGTCCTGTTGAAGAAGGACGGGCGTCCCGCGGAGTCTCCCTCCGCCTATCGTCCGATCGTCCTGCTCGACGAGGTGAGCAAGCTCTGTGAACGGGTCGTCGCTTGCCGCCTCGTCGAGCATCTTCGTCGCGTAGGTCCCGACTTGTCGTTTAAGCAGTTTGGGTTCCGAAGGGGCCGGTCGACTATCGACGCAATTAGTCGCGTCAAGGCCCTTTCGGAAGAGGTGGTCGCCCAGGGCGGGGTGCTGTTGGCGGTGTCTCTCGACATCTCGAACGCCTTCAACACCCTCCCCTGGGCCTGTATAAGGGAGGCCCTCAAATTTCATGGGGTGCCTCCCTACTTGAGGAGGTTTGTCGGGGCCTACTTAGATGGTCGTCAAATTGTCTGGATCGGACGGGATAGGCGGCAGCACCGGTGGAGCATGTCGTGCGGTGTTCCCCAGGGGTCAGTTTTGGGTCCTCTCCTGTGGAACATCGGCTACGACTGGGTGCTGAGAGGTGAGCTCCTCCGGGGGGCCGACGTGACGTGTTACGCGGACGACACGCTAGTCACGGCCCGGGGGAGCTCTTTCAGGGAGGCAAACCGCCTCGCCACCTGCTCCGTAGCGCAGGTGGTGAGGCGGATAAAGATGTTGGGACTCGAGGTGGCGCTGGAGAAGTGCGAGGCCGTTTGCTTTCACGGGCCTCGCAAAGCGCCACCTGCGGGATCCCACATCGTCATAGGTGGCACTCGCATCGAGATCCGGCCTCATATGAGGTACTTAGGCCTGATACTCGATGCCCGTTGGAGTTTCCGCGAGCACTTCCGGCAATTGGCCCCCCGTCTCGTAAGGGCATCAGGCGCGCTGAAAAGGCTGATGCCCAATATGGGGGGGCCTAAGGGGGGATACCGCCGCCTCTATATGGGGGCGGTGCAATCAATGGCGCTCTACGGAGCGCCAATCTGGATAGGGACCCTGACGGCACCAAACGTCGCTAATTTAAGGCGCCCACAACGGGCGATGGCCGTCGGGGTTATTCGTGGATATCGCACCGTCTCCTTTGAGGCGGCGTGCGTTCTAGCCGGAAGCCCTCCCTGGGACTTAGAAGCGGAGGTGCACGCCACTGTGTACGAGTGGCGTGCGGGTCTAAGAGCAATTAGGGAAGACCCGTTACCCAGGGAGGTTGAAGCGCGGAGACTCCAGGCCCGGCGGTCCATAATGGAGAAGTGGGAGAAGCGGCTGGCAACACCGAACGCCGGCCGCCGGACCGTTGAGGCGATCCGTCCGGTGCTAAAAGACTGGACGGAAAGAAAGACGGGGTCGTTGACCTACCGGCTGACACAGGTGCTGTCGGGGCATGGCTGCTTCGGCACGTACCTGTGCCAAATAGCCGGGCGTGAGTCGACGACCGAGTGCCACCACTGCGGCCGCGACGAAGACACGGCGCAGCACACCTTGGAGGAATGCTCGGCGTGGGCCGAGCAGCGTCGTGCACTAGTCGCGGCGGTGGGGAGGGACCTCTCGCTGCCGGCTGTAGTAAAATCCATGGTCGGTAGCGAGGAGGCATGGCTGGCGGTTCTCACCTTCTGCGAGGACGTTATCTTGCAGAAGGAGGCGGCGGAACGGGAGCGGGAGAACGATCCGCTCTCACAATCAATCCGCCGCCGGAGAGCCGGGGCCCGGAGGAGGGTCTTCCACACCCTTCTCCCCCCCACCTAGGGGCTCGGGGGTGACGTTCGGGGGAGCGTCACCCCCATCTTAACAGCCCCGGGAGGGCGCGCGCGGTGTTCCCGCGCGCCTCCCACGCAGTACATAAATAGGGCAGGAGCGGCTCCACCCTCCTGCCTATAAAGGGATGAGCCCGGCGCATCAAACGCGCTGGGCATCGCCGTCGGGGTCGCGGAAGAATAAAAAAATCCGTACCCGTGGCCCCGGCATCAGGCGCCCCGGAGGAACACCGTCAGGTTTTAGTGGGTATACTCGGCTTTGCACTATCAGCCGAGGAGTCCCACATATCCCCCCGCCTCCCCCAGGCGGGACGGAATGCATAAAGCATTTCCTGACGAAAAAAAAAAAAAAAAAAAAGGTTAGGTTAGGTTGGGGCCGAGTGGTGGGGGTGACCCGCCACAGGGGGAGGACCAACAGGCGCTTACAGCTCCCATTAAGTGGAGCCTTAGCCTGCCACCCCAAGACCGCAGTGCGTGGACTTCATGTCCACATCCTTCTCGAGGTGGCCTCGTTTGCACTGAACACTGCGGATCTAGACTGGAGAGTCGATAAACACTCCTGAGGGTGGTGCTTCGGCGGCGCCCTCAGTACCGGGTCGGGGCCGATGAGGCTGTAGTGCCGAAAGGGCCCGGCCCGGACGGGGAAGGGGGGTAAACACCTGTCCCTCTGCTTTCAGAGGGGTATCGTGGTTTGCCAATTTTTGGCGTCGCACCTGTCCCTCTTTTTGGGGGGACAGAGTAATTTTGGCTTTTTTAAGCGGTGAGATGGAGGGCGCTATTGCGCCCCCCTTTGTTTTCGCGCTTTTGCGCTCAAGTGGTTGTTGGCGCTTTTGCGCCTCTGTCAATCCTTGCCCTTGTGAAGGGCATGGAGCTTGGTGTAGACGCGCCCGGTGGCACTAACCCTGTCGCCGGGTGGCGTCTGGGGGGCGGACCGGCACCAGCCGCCCTCCCCGGGACCCCGCGCAGTCGCTTCAACGACCCCCGTCACGGTGCTAAGGGGGTACGTCGTGGCTGCGCGGACCGACGAACGGCCTGCCTTAATTGGCCGGCCTAAGAGAAGGAAAACTTGAAACAAACCCGTGAGAAAACACGCTAAAAACCTGTGGATACCTGGGGACCTCCACAGTATATACCCTAGCCCCCGGAATGAGCGTCACCCGGGGGTGGTCATCTTTTCGTCTCAACTCGTGGGAATAAAAATGGAACCTATTAAACTAAAATTCAGGGGAAAGGGGGGGAAAGAAGGTGAGAGTGAGTCAGAGGGTGGAATGTCGAGTGCGAGCTCGGCGGGGTCAATGGTGACCGTAAAGTCACTTTCGGAGGGTGAGTCGAAGGCTCAGAGGCGAACCAAAAAGCGTTCACACGCTTCGCAGGGTAAAAGCTCGCGTGAATCGAGCTCGGGCTCGGACACCCCGGCGGTCAAAGTGGTGGTCTCTTCAAAACCAAAAGGTCGAGGCAGGGGCAGGCCGCCCACAACAGGTGAATATGTGGGGCTTGCCCAGGCCAAACGAGATCTTCTCGAGCAAGAGCGCGCCCAGATGGAGTTGGACGCCGAGAAGGATGCGGCTGCCTTCGGGAGGGAATATCTCCTGAGAAATAAGGTGGTCATATCGGAGTCGACGGATTCGGTGGTCATTCCTGAAGACGCCGATTATTCGAAAGTAGTGGTTGAGGGCCTGGCGCTCATAGAGCAGGCGGTAAAAAAGTCCCGAAACTTAAAAGGGACGTATCAGCGCAATTTGAACCTGGCGGCTTCGACGATAAGGGCGGCAGTGGGAGCGCTGAATAAAAGAACCTCCACAGAGGAGACAAGGCGGCTTCAAGCCGAAAACGACCGCCTTCAAAGGCAAATAGGGGATCTCCGAGGGCAAATCTCGGAGCTGAAGGAGGCGGTCGAAAAACTTGCTCAACGCCCGAATCCCCCTCCCTCTGTGGTAGGAGACCAACTCCTGCAGGAAGACTGGAACAGGAGCATAATGCTCCAGGTGGGGAAGATGGTAAACGCAAGATTCGAGGCCATGGAAAAAAGGCTGGCTCCGGAAGAGCGTTTTCTCCCGGAGTCCCTAAAGCCTCGACCGTTGCAACCTTCCGCCCCACAGCATCCGTCGAATCGTCCGACGTCGTCCTCGGCGAGTGCAGCGGCGACCCTCTCGACGGCTGCGAAAGTAACTGGTAGCGCACAGGTACAAAGCGGGGAGGGAAGAAGTAACGACAAGAAAAGAAGCAGGAAAGGCAAAGGCGGTGCGGCGACCTCTAAGCAGGTAGCGCAGCCGCAGCCTCAGACGCTGCCGCCAGCCCCGCAGCCACTAGAGGAAGCCTGGACCACCGTTGTCAAAAGAGGGAGGAAGAAGAAGACACAGGCCCAGGCTCAGCCATCCCAACCTCCGGCGTCGAAAAAGGAGTCGAAGAAGAGACCACCTAAACTACGTCCGCCGCGAACCTCGGCCGTTGTAGTAACTCTCTCGCCAGAGGCCGTAGAGAAGGGTGTTACCTACGCATCAGTGCTATCCGAGGCCCGCAATAAAATAAATCTGGAGGGTCTCGGAATAACGAGTCTGAAATTTAGGCACGCGGCTACTGGAGCCAGAGTGCTCGAAGTTCCCGGGGCAGCCAGCGGCGAAAAAGCGGATTCGCTGGCGGCCAAGATAAAGGAGTCGCTGAGCCCAGAGCTGGTGCGTGTGTCCAGGCCGGTGAAGTGCGTGGAAATGCGGGTGTCCGGCCTGGACGATTCAGTGTCGGCAGCGGAACTACTACAGGCTGTGGCAAAGGCGGGAGAATGTCCACCGGAAACGGTAAAAGTTGGTGAAATACGTCGCACCCCATCCGGGCTGGGGTCGGCGTGGGTTCGCTGTCCGGTGGGGGCAGCGGGAAAAATCTCTGGCGGACGGCTGCTCATAGGATGGGTGTCTGCGAGGGTGCAGCTCCTCGACCAGAGGCCAATGCGTTGCTTCCGCTGCCTCCAACTCGGGCACGTGAGAGCTACGTGCACCTCCAATGTCGACCGCAGCAATGAGTGCTACAGATGTGGCGAGAACGGCCACAAATCCAAAGAGTGCACTGCTGCCCCAAAATGTACTGTGTGTGTTGCCGCCGGAAAACCGGCCAACCATTCTGTGGGCAGCAAGTTGTGTGAAGGAGCTAAGCCCAAAAAGGGCCAGAAGGCGGCCGCTAGGACCCCGGCCGCCAAAGCTCCCGTTGTTTTGGCCACCCCTGCTGGTAGCAGAAAAGAGGAGGCGATGATAACAGACCCATAAATGGCTCATTACCGCCTCCTCCAGGCGAACATCAACCACTCCGCCGGTGCACAAGACCTGCTCATGCAGTCTATGGCGGAGTGGGAAATCGACGTCGTCGTGGTGGCCGAGCCATACTACGTCCCCCCTTGTGCTAAATGGGCTGGGGATCTTGATGGCTTGGTCGCCGTTGTGTCTTCCGGGAGGAACGTTCCGGCCCCTTCGTTACTAGCTAGGGGTCATGGATATGTGGCGGTCCTTTGGGGGGAATTTGTTGTAGTAGGTGTGTACTTTTCCCCAAACCGGAGTCTCGCGGAGTTCGAAGTATTTTTAGACGCGGTCGGGGCTGATCTGGGCCGATTCCGGCCGCGTCCAGTGTTGCTCGCGGGGGACCTCAACGCCAAGTCAACGGCTTGGGGTTCCCCTGTGACAAATAGGAGAGGCGAGACTCTGGAGGAGTGGGCGATAATGGCCGACCTCGTGGTCCTCAACAGAGGATCGGCCAACACATGCGTGCGGCAGCAGGGGGGGTCCATTGTGGACGTTTCGTTCGCATCCCCTGCCCTCGCGCGCCTCGTCCACTCCTGGGCCGTCATGGAGGAGGTGGAGACCTTGTCGGACCACCGATATGTCCGCTTCTACGTTTCCACCTCCTCGTCAAATGTCGACGTTGGTTCCGGAAGACACAACACTTCTTCATCCCCGAGGTGGGTCCTCAAGAGCCTGAATAAAGAGGCGCTGGTGGAAGCCTCCATTGTCCAGGCCTGGCTGAATCCTCCAGCCGGGCCGGTGGAGGTCGATTGCGAGACGGAATGGTTCCGGGGGGCTATGTCTGATATCTGCGACGCCGCGATGCCCCGGGCCAAGCGACGACCTCCAAAGCGTCAGGTGTACTGGTGGTCTGATGAAATCGCAGACCTCCGCACCACGTGCGTGAGAGCCAGACGCCAGTACACCCGGTTCCGCAGGCGGCGGAACCGAGACGCGGACGTGGAGGCCCAGTTGTATGCGACGTATAGGGAGAAGGTGAAAACGCTGCAGCTGGCCATCAGCGCCGCCAAGGCGAGCGCCAGAGCGGAGCTGCTGGAGGCTCTGAATAGGGATCCGTGGGGGCGCTCATACAAGATGGTGCGGAACAAGCTCCGCACCTGGGCGCCCCCGTTAACGGAGAGCCTCCAGCCCCGGTTGCTTGAAGATGTCGTGTCGGCTCTGTTTCCGTACCGAGCCGGGCACGAACCTCCGGTCATGGCGCCATCCAAGTTGGAGGAGGGCGCCGACGACATAAATGTGACGCCGGTTTCGGAAGCAGAGCTGCGAATGGCGGCTCGCAAGCTCCGGGTGGCGAACAAAGCTCCGGGCCCGGACGGAATTCCGGGCCGTGCTCTGGCCATGGCTCTTGAGGTCCTCGGGGATAGGTTAAGAACGTTGATGGACGCCTGTCTGGAGACAGGACAGTTCCCCGTCAAGTGGAAGACGGGCCGACTGGTCCTGTTGAGGAAAGACGGGCGTCCTGCGGAGTCTCCCTCCGCCTACCGCCCAATTGTGCTGCTCGACGAGGCGAATAAGTTGTTTGAACGGGTCGTCGCTGATCGCCTCGTCGGGCATTTAACTCGAGTAGGTCCCGACTTGTCTGAAATTCAGTTTGGTTTCCGAAGGGGCCGGTCAACTATAGATGCGATAAGCCGCATCCGGGCCCTTTCGGAGGAGGTGGTGTCCCGGGGCGGGGTGTTGTTGGCTGTCTCGCTAGACATTGCCAACGCGTTCAACACCCTGCCCTGGTCTTGTATCAGGGAGGCACTCCGGTTTCATAAGGTGCCTCCCTATTTAAGGCGGATTGTCGGGGCCTATCTCGATGAAAGATACATTGAGTATACTGGGCGGCAAAGGCGGCAGCACCGGTGGAGAATGACGTGCGGTGTTCCACAGGGGTCAGTTCTGGGTCCTCTCCTGTGGAACATCGGTTACGACTGGGTGCTGAGAGGTGTGCTTCTCCGTGGGGCCGAAGTGACCTGCTACGCGGACGACACAATGGTCACGGCCCGGGGGAGCACATACAGGGAGGCAGCCCGCCTCGCCACCTGCGCGGTGGCCCAGGTGGTGGGGCGGATAAGAAGGTTGGGACTCGAGGTGGCGCTGAACAAATCCGAGGCTCTCTGTTTCCATGGGCCTCGGAATGCGCCACCTGCGGGGTCCCATATCGTAGTTGGTGGCACTCGTATCGGGGTCGAGCCTCACATGAGGTACCTGGGACTCGTCCTCGATAGCCGATGGAGCTTTCGCGAACATTTCCGGCGCCTGGCTCCCCGTCTCTTAGGGGCGGCGGCCGCACTAAAGCGGCTTATGCCTAACATCGGGGGGCCGAAGGCGGGATGCCGCCGCCTCTATATGGGGGTGGTGCGGTCCATGGCGCTCTATGGAGCGCCAATCTGGTCATCCACCCTGACGGCCCAGAACGTCGCCGCTCTTCGGCGACCTCAAAGGGCGATGGCCGTCGGGGTGATACGCGGGTATCGCACCGTCTCCTGTGAGGCGGCGTGCGTTTTGGCTGGATCCCCTCCCTGGGATCTCGAGGCGGAAGTGTACGCCACGGTGTACGAGTGGCGTACGGGTCGTCGCCTTCAACGCGACGACCCTACTCTCAGGGAGGTGGAATCGCGGAGGCTCAGAGCCCGGCGGTCCATGTTGGCGAAATGGAAGGAGCGGCTGGCGCATCCGAATGCCGGCCGCCGGACCGTCGAGGCGGTCCGTCCAGTTCTGGAAGAATGGACGGACAGAACGTCGGGGTCGTTGACTTTCCGGATGGTGCAGGTGCTGTCGGGGCATGGGAGCTTCGGCAAGTACCTGTGCCAAATTGCCCGTAGAGAGTCGACGACCGAGTGTCACCACTGCGGCCGCGACGAAGATACGGCGCAGCATACGCTCGAGGAGTGCTCGGCATGGGCTGAGCAGCGCCGTGATCTCGTCGCGGCGGTGGGGAGAGACCTCTCGCTGCCGGCTGTGGTAAAAGCTATGGTCGGTAGCGAGGAGGCATGGCTGGCGGTTCTCACCTTCTGCGAGGACGTAATCTCGCGGAAGGAGGCGGCGGAGAGAGAGCGGGAGACTGATCCGCTTTCGCAACCAATCCGCCGCCGGAGAGCCGGGGCCCGGAGGAGGAATTTCCACGCCCTCCTCCCCCCCACCTAGAGGCCTCGGGGTGACTGTCGGGGGACTGTCACCCCAACCAAATAGGCCTCGGGATGGCGCGCGCGGTGTTCCCGCGCGCATCCCAAGAAGAACGGGCAGGGGCATCTCCACCCTCCTGCCCTAACCGAGATGAGCCCGGCGCATCAAACGCGCTGGGCAACGCCGTCGGGGCCGCGGAAGAATGCCAAAGCGCCCCCGCTGCCCCGGCAATAGGCACCTCGGAGGAACACCGTCAGGTTTTAGTGGGTAGCCCGGCATTGCACCTCACAGCCGTGGAGTCCCACATATCCCCCTGCCATCCCCCATGGCAGGACGGAATGCATAAAGCATTTCCTGACGCAAAAAAAAAAAAAAAAGGTTAGGTTAGGTTAGGTTAGGTTAGGTTAGGTTAGGTTAGGTTAGGTTAGGTTAGGTTAGGTTAGGTTAGGTTAGGTTAGGTTAGGTTAGGTTGGGGCCGAGTGGTGGGGGTGACCCGCCACAGGGGGTGGACCAACAGGCGCTTACAGCTCCCATTAAGTGGAGCCTTAGCCTGCCACCCCAAGACCGCAGTGCGTGGACTTCATGTCCACATCCTTCTCGAGGTGACCCTGTTTCTACTGAACACTGCGGATCTAGACTGGAGAGTCGATAAACACTCCTGAGGGTGGTGCTTCGGCGGCGCCCTCAGTACCGGGTCGGGGCCGATGAGGCTGCAGTGCCGAAAGGGCCCGGCCCGGACGGGGAAGGGGGGGAAAAACACCTGCCCCTCTGCTTTCAGAGGGGTATCGTGTTTGCCAATTTTTGGCGTCGCACCTGTCCCTCTTTTTGGGGGGACAGAGTATTTTTGGCGCTTTTGCGCTTTGAGGTGGAGGGCGCTATTGCGCCCCTTTGTTTTTTGTGTTTGTTTTTGTTTGCGCTTTTGCGCTCAGGTTGTCGTCGGCGCTTTTGCGCCTCCGTCGCTCCTTGCCCTTCGTGAAGGGCATGGAGTTTGGTGTAGACGCGCCCGGTGGCATTAACCCTGTCTCCGGGTGGCGTCTGGGGGGCGGACCGGCACCAGCCGCCCTCCCCGGGACCCCGCGCAGTCGCTTCAACGACCCCCGTCACGGTGCTAAGGGGGTACGTCGTGGCTGCGCGGACCGACGAATGGCCTGCCTTAATTGGCCGGCCTAAGAGAAGGAAAACTTGAAACAAACCCGTGAGCGAACACGTAAAAACCTGTGGGTACCTGGGGACCCCCACAGTATTTACCCTAGCCCCCGGAATGAGCGTCACCCGGGGGTGGTCATCAAGTTCGTCTCATACTCGTGGGAACAACTATGAATACTTTACCAAAAACCAAGGGGAAGGGGGGTAAGAGAGAGGAGAAGAGAGAAGAGAAGGAGGCTGAGGACGCAAGGCAGGAGGTTGTCGAGCAGCAGAAGGAACCGCATGAACCGGAGGTGACATTTATGTCGGATTCTGGCAGCGTGGAGAGTCTTGACTCACGCGGGTCGAGGACACCGAGAGCGGGAAGGAAGCGCACCTCATCCTGGGAGCATATGGTCACTTCATCATCGGATGATGAGGAGACCAAGAGAGAGTTGGCAAATGTGCCGTGGTACCTGGACCTGCAGGATGACCGTAACAGGAGGAAGGCTAAGGAGGCCAAGAAATTGGTGAAGAGAGGTAGGGGCCGTCCGCCTACTACAGGCCAATACGTTGGCCTGGCGAAGGCTAAGCAGGCCCTCGTGGATGCTGAGAGGCAGGAAATGGAGCTGCGCGCCGAACAAGAGATGGCGCAGATGTCTCGGCAGCTCGCGCGCGACAGGGCATCACGCTCTCAGCAGCCGCCATCGACTGACGGAGGAGAGAAGGGTCTGGCCGAATCGGACCCACAACTAATGCTGACGAGGGACTTGGCCGCCATCGAAAAGGTGGCCAAGACCTCAAAGAATTTGAAAGGGCCTTATATAAAGGCCCTTAACGAGGCTGTCGCCTCTATAAAGGCGACATTTGCAGATATAAGCTCCAGGTCCTCAACTGAGGAGACTCGCCGCTTACAGGCAGAGAACAGGCGTCTGCGAACAGAACTTGAGGACCTTCGCTCACAGATAGCAGAGTTGAAAGAGGAGATGGTTCAGTTCATGGACCGCCCTGGACCGTCGTCTGCGGCAGTGAGAGAACCCGTGGCGCCCACTCAAGAAGAGCTGGCTCAAGCCGTCATAAGGCAAGTGGGCGCCATGATTAATGCGAGGTTTGAGGCGTTGGAGGGCAGACTTCTGCCTGATAAACGCTTCCTCCCAGCGTCACTGAGTGGTAGAGCAGATGCGTCCGTTCCTGCGTCCCTGCAATCAATGGAGGAGAAAGTGTCCAGCGTTGCTACTTCGAAGTCCAGCGTTGGCAAGGGGGGTAATAAAGGGGGAAAAAAGGGTAGTAAGGTGTTGGCGTCGTCTGGGGCGGAGGCAACCTCAAGGCCCCGTCCGCTGCCTCCAGTACCTGTCTCCATGAAAGAGACATACAGCGTGGTCGCCCAAAGAGGCAATAAGAAAAGTAAGTCTGAGGTGTGCAATCCCCCCCAAAACGTCGCCTCCAAGGGTGGCACAAAGGGGAGGAAACAGCGGAGTAGAAAGCCGAAGCCACGAGTGCCGAAGTCGTCGGCAGTGGTGTTAACTCTGCAACCAGAGGCGGCGCAAAAAGGGGTAACATACGCGGCTATACTTACCGAGGCACGCAACAAAATTGACCTCGGTACGCTCGGGATCGCCGAGATGAGATACAAAAAGGCCGCTACCGGCGCCAGTATACTGGAGCTTCCGGGCCTCACCAGCGGGGAGAAAGCCGATTCACTCGCAGCAAAACTGCGGGAGCATCTGAGCCCGAATGTGGTTCGGATCTCCAGGCCGGTCAAATCGTCCGAGCTGCGTATTTCCGGCCTCGATGATTCTGTTACGGCAAGCGAATTGTCCGCTGCCATCGTGAGGGATGGGCAATGCACCATCGAACAAGTTAAAGTCGGGGAGATCAGGCGCACCCAGTCGGGGTTAAGTACAGTGTGGGTTCGCTGCCCTGCGGTGGCGGCCAAAAAACTAGTGGGGACCAGGTTGTTGGTGGGCTGGGTCTCGGCATCCGTGACGCTCCTGGAGCCGAGGCCCCTTCGTTGTTATAAGTGTCTGCAGGTCGGGCATGTGAGGCAGAACTGTTCCTCGGAGATGGACCGCAGCGAACAATGTTTTCGTTGCGGTAAGGACGGCCATAAGGCCGGAACGTGCATTGCAGCTCCGCACTGCACGCTGTGCGATGCCGCCAAAAAGACGGCGAACCACATTTTAGGGGGCAAGGCCTGTACGCAGAAGAAACCGGCAGGAAAGAGTAGAATAACAGCAGCCACACCGGCCGCTCCCATTGCCTCAATAGTTGCTGGCGAGGAAGAGGAAGTCATGCTCACGGATGCGTAGAGTTAGAGTTGTCGCCTATTGGCGAGGGTGCACTCCGTAGTAGACGGAGTGCCCACATAGAGGCTTGGGGTGGCATTCGGGGGAGTGCCACCCCTCGGAAAGCCTCGAGATGGCGCGCGCGGTGTTCCCGCGCGCCTCTCACGACATCATGGGTGGGAGTTCTGCCCTCCCACCCAAAACGAGACGAGGCCGGCGGTTTAGCGCCGGCCGTTGCCCGCCGGGGTCGCGGAAGAATGCTAACGCACACCCGTGACCCCGGTACAAAGGCTCTCGAGGAACACCGTCAGGTTTTAGTGGGTAGCCCGGCATTGCACCTCACAGCCGTGGAGTCCCACATATCCCCCTGCCATCCCCCATGGCAGGACGGAATGCATAAAGCATTTCCTGACGCAAAAAAAAAAAAAAAAAAAAAAAAAAAAAAAAAAAAAGGTTAGGTTAGGTTAGGTTAGGTTAGGTTAGGTTAGGTTAGGTTGGGGCCGAGTGGTGGGGGTGACCCGCCACAGGGGGTGGACCAACAGGCGCTTACAGCTCCCATTAAGTGGAGCCTTAGCCTGCCACCCCAAGACCGCAGTGCGTGGACTTCATGTCCACATCCTTCTCGAGGTGGCCTCGTTTGCACTGAACACTGCGGATCTAGACTGGAGAGTCGATAAACACTCCTGAGGGTGGTGCTTCGGCGGCGCCCTCAGTACCGGGTCGGGGCCGATGAGGCTGCAGTGCCGAAAGGGTCCGGCCCGGACGGGGGGGAGGGGATGCACCTGCCTCTCTCTTTTGGAGGGGTAGGGTGCCTGGCGCTATTGCGCGGAGAGGTGTTGGGGGGCGCTATTGCGTCTTCCGTTGTGGTTTTTGCGCTTTTGCGCGTTGTGGTTTCCCTGTCCTCTGCGGAGGGCAGGGAGTCTAGGTGGTGGCGTGCCCGGCGGCACTAACCCTGTCGCCGGGTGGTGCCTGGGGGGCGGACCGGCACCAGTCGCCCTCCCCGGTAACCGCACAGTGCACCTCAACGACCCCCGTCACGGTGCTAAGGGGGTACGTCGTGGCTGTGCGGTCCGAAGACGGCTCGCCTTCATTGGCCGGCCGTGAGAGAAGGAAAACTCGATACAAAACCCGTGAGAAAACACGCTAAAAACCTGTGGATACCTGGGGACCTCCACAGTATATACCCTAGCCCCCGGAATGGGCGTCACCCGGGGGTGGTCCTGTAGTTCGGCCCTACTCGTGGGACGAAATATGGAAACTCTAAAACAAAATAAAACTTTAACACGTCGGGAGAAGAAGTCGGAGGAGGAGATGAGAGAAGAGGTGGGGATAGGAAAGGAGTTAGTCGTCGTGCTCGATAGAGAGGAGGTGTTGGCAAGAGCATCATCGACGGACACTATGGTGACCGTCGGGTCGTGGTCAAGTGAGGAAGGCACCCCGGTCAACCTGTTGAAGTTCACCAGGAAGCGTACGCGTGCTAGTAAGCCGGCGAGTGAAGCAAGTTCCGGATCGGAAACGGACACGCCAGCTGTCAAGGTAACTCCGAAGCGCAGAGGCAAGCCTTCGACTCAGGCGAAGAGGGATGTCGTCGTCACTGAACGCGATGAGATGCAGCTCCAGGCTGAGCGTGAGCTCGCCCAGATGGAAGCGGAGCTGCATTTAACGAGCCTGTCGGAAGGTTCAATGAGTGAGGCATCGATGTCAGGCCCGGAGACCCGAAAAGTCCCCAAGACGACGGCGCTGTCTCCATTAAAGGAGATTGACGTCGCTGAATGCTCGACGGACCAGATCTACGAGAATATTGTAGAGTCCCTGGGCAGAGTCAAGCGCGTTGCCGCAAATTCAAAAAATTTGAAGGGCACCTTCGTGCGGGATTTGAACACAGCGTGCCTTTTAATAAGAAAAGGAGTGAGAGAGATCGTGATGAGGAGTTCGTCGGATGAAATCGGTGTGCTCACTGAGAGGAACAACTCCTTGCGAAACGAGGTAGCGGATCTTCGTGCTCAAATAACGGAGCTCAAATTGAAGATGGAACAGTTGGAGCTGGAGAGAATGAGGCAGCAGGCGGCACTACCTCCACTGCCCTCAGAACCAACAAAAACGGCAAATCAAGACCTGACGCGAAGCATCATCGTACAAGTTGGCGAGATGATGAACGCGAGGCTAGAAGCATTGCAAGACCGCCTCTTGCCAGAAAAAAGTGTCCGTCTGCCTCTGGCTGGCGACAGAAGGAGGGAGGCTGCAGGTGTGTCTGATAGGGAGTCTCAAGCAAAGACCCAGGAAGGAAAGAAGAAAGGTGGAACGGGCAAGAGCACTATCACCGCTCCAAAACCTTCGGCTGTGCAGTCTCAGTCGCAGCCGCCTGCTTTGGAGCCTACTGACGACGGGTATACGACCGTCGTCAGGAAGAAGAAAGGAAAAAAGATTGGTCAGATGTCGGCGTCGTCTTGGGCGGAGGCAACCCCAAGGCCCCACCCGCTGCTTCCAGTACCTGCCTCCACGAAAGAGACATACAGCGCGGTCGCTCGAAGGGGCAATAGGAAAAGTATTCCGGAGACGTCCAATCCCCCCCAAAACGTCGCTTCTAAGGACGGTACAAAGGGGAGGAAGAAGCGAAGAAGGAAGCCGAAGCCACGTGTGCCGAAGTCGTCGGCAGTGGTATTAACTCTGCAACCAGAGGCGGCTCAAAAAGGGGTTACCTACGCGGCGATACTCACCGAGGCACGCAGCAAAATTGACCTCGGTACGCTCGGGATCGCCGAGATGAGATATAAGAAGGCCGCTACCGGCGCCAGTATCCTGGAGCTTCCAGGCCTCACCAGCGGGGATAAGGCCGATTCACTCGCAGCAAAGCTGCGGGAACATCTCAGTTCGAATGTGGTCCGGATCTCCAGGCCGGTCAAGTCGTCGGAGCTCCGTATATCCGGCCTGGATGATTCCGTTACGGCAAGCGAGTTATCCGCTGCTATCGTAAGGGAAGGTGATTGTACCGTCGAACAAATAAAAGTTGGTGACATTCGGCGCACCCCCTCTGGGTTGCGAACAGCGTGGGTTCGCTGCCCTGCGGTGGCGGCCAAAAAACTGGTGCAGACTAGATTGTTGGTGGGTTGGGTCTCGGCAAACGTGACGCTCCTGGAGCCGAGACCCCTTCGTTGTTACAAGTGTCTGCAGGTCGGGCATGTGAGGCAGAACTGTTCCTCGGAGGTGGACCGCAGTGAACAATGTTTCCGCTGCGGTAAGGACGGCCATAAGGCCGGAACGTGCATTGCGGCTCCGTTTTGCACGCTGTGCGCCGCCGCCAAAAAGGCGGCCAACCACATTTTGGGGGGTAAGGCCTGTACGGAGACGAAACCGGCAGGCAAGAGAAGGATTACGGTGGCCACACCGGCTGTTCCTATAGCCTCAACAATTGTTGGGGATGAAGAAAACATGCTCACGGATGCATGAAATCCGAGTTATCGCCTACTGGCGAGGGTATACTCCGCAGCATGACGGAGTGCCCACATAGAGGCTTGGGGTGACTTTCGGGGGAGAGTCACTCCTTAGATAGCCTCGAGATGGCGCGCGCGGTGTTCCCGCGCGCCTCTCACGACATCATGGGTGGGAGTTCTGCCCTCCCACCCAAAACGAGACGAGGCCGGCGGTTTAGCGCCGGCCGTTGCCCGCCGGGGTCGCGGAAGAATGCTAACGCACACCCGTGGCCCCGGTACAAAGGCTCTCGAGGAACACCGTCAGGTTTTAGTGGGTAGCCCGGCATTGCACCTCACAGCCGTGGAGTCCCACATATCCCCCTGCCATCCCCCATGGCAGGACGGAATGCATAAAGCATTTCCTGACGATAAAAAAAAAAAAAAAAAAAAGGTTAGGTTAGGTTAGGTTAGGTTAGGTTAGGTTAGGTTAGGTTAGGTTAGGTTGGGGCCGAGTGGTGGGGGTGACCCGCCACAGGGGGTGGACCAACAGGCGCTTACAGCTCCCATTAAGTGGAGCCTTAGCCTGCCACCCCAAGACCGCAGTGCGTGGACTTCATGTCCACATCCTTCTCGAGGTGGCCTCGTTTGCACTGAACACTGCGGATCTAGACTGGAGAGTCGATAAACACTCCTGAGGGTGGTGCTTCGGCGGCGCCCTCAGTACCGGGTCGGGGCCGATGAGGCTGCAGTGCCGAAAGGGCCCGGCCCGGACGGGGAAGGGGGGAAAAAACACCTGCCCCTCTGCTTTCAGAGGGGTATCGTGTTTGCCAATTTTTGGCGTCGCACCTGTCCCTCTTTTTGGGGGGACAGAGTATTTTTGGCGCTTTTGCGCTTTGAGGTGGAGGGCGCTATTGCGCCCCTTTGTTTTTTGTTTTTGTTTGCGCTTTTGCGCTCAGGTTGTCGTCGGCGCTTTTGCGCCTCCGTCGCTCCTTGCCCTTCGTGAAGGGCTTGGAGTTTGGTGTAGACGCGCCCGGTGGCACTAACCCTGTCGCCGGGTGGCGTCTGGGGGGCGGACCGGCACCAGCCGCCCTCCCCGGGACCCCGCGCAGTCGCTTCAACAACCCCCGTCACGGTGCTAAGGGGGTACGTCGTGGCTGCGCGGACCGACGAACGGCCTGCCTTAATTGGCCGGCCTAAGAGAAGGAAAACTTGAAACAAACCCGTGAGAAAACACGCTTAAAACCTGTGGATACCTGGGGACCTCCACAGTATATACCCTAGCCCCCGGAATGAGCGTCACCCGGGGGTGGTCATCTTTTCGTCTCATACTCGTGGGATTCAATATGGATAATCTTTTCAAAATAAAATTTACGGGGAAGGGGGGGAAAGAAGGTGAGAGCGAGTCGGAGGGTGGACTGTCGAGCGCAAGCTCGGCGGGGTCAATGGTGACCGTAAAGTCACTGTCTGGGGGTGAGTCGAAGTCCCAGCGGCGAACGAAAAAGCGTTCGCACGCCGCGCAGGACAAGAGCTCGCGTGAGTCGAGTTCGGGCTCGGACACCCCGGCGGTCAAGGTGGTGGTCTCGTCGAAGGCCAAAGGTCGAGGCAGGGGCAGGCCGCCCACTACAGGGGAGTATGTAGGGTTAGCCCAAGCGAGGCGCGAGCTCAACGAGGCGGAACGTCTAGCCTTAGAGCTACAAGCCGAGAAAGAAGTGCAAGAAAATAGGAGACAGTACTTGCTTCGTAATAAGGGCTACCTATCGGACCCTGCAACCACTGAGAAAACTGTCGGTGACGGGAAAGAGTGGGACCACCACAAAGTCGTTCTGGACGGTGTGGGGCAGATTGAGGATGTGCTCCAAAAGTCAAAGAATCTGAAAGGGGGTTGCCAAAAGCAGCTAAGGTCGGCGGCCGACCACATCAGGGCTGCTGCGGATAAGCTCAGGGAGCGGACCGCCACTGAGGAAACACGCTGTCTACGGGCCGAAAATGAAAGCCTTAAAAAAGAGTTGAGGGAGCTCCGGGTCCAAATGGCGGAGTTGAAGGAAAGTGTGGGGAGGCTAGCGAGCAACCCTATGGCTGCCCTCCCTGCTGCTGTAGCGGCCGCGGACCCAAACGGGTTGAAGGAAGCAATTGCGCAGAACATCATGGGTGAGCTACGATCGATGCTGAACGCCAGATTCGGAGCCCTGGAGGGGAGATTGCTGCCGGAGCGTTCTTACCGGTTGCCCCTGGCTGCCGATCAGAAGAAGGTAGCTACACCTGCGACTGTAGATCGGCTGTCGCAGCCGGGACCCTCTACAGTCGCTGCGTCAAACAAGGCTGCTTCGGGAAGTCAGCCAGTTCGCCAGGTTCAAAAAGGGCAAGAAGCTAAAGCGAAGAAAAAGGGAAAGAAGAAGGAAGCAGAGAAGCCGACAGCCTCGCAGCAACAGCCTCGCGCGTTTCCTCCTGCCCCAGCTGTTATGCAAGAAAGCTGGGCGACAGTGACGAAACGGGGAAAGAAGAAGACGACGACCCCAACGGTTCAGCCTCAGCCGTCGCTACAGCAGGCGAAAAAACAGCAGAGGAAACAACCCGCGCAAAAATTGCGACCACCACGTTCCTCTGCCGTAGTGGTCACACTGCTACCCGAAGCAGTTGAAAAAGGGGCGACCTACGCGGCGGCTTTGGCCGAGGCCAGGAATAGAATTAATTTAGGAGGCCTCGGCATAACTAGCGTGAAATACCGCCAAGCGGTCACCGGGGCAAGAATTTTAGAGATCCCGGGAGCCGAAAGTGGTGGCAAAGCAGACACACTGGCCTCCAAACTCAGGGAGGTGTTAGGAGCGGAAGCAAAAGTGTCCAGGCCGGTCAAAACAGCAGATTTGAGGGTGTCCGGCCTGGACGACTCGGTTACAGCTGGGGAGGTGGCATCGGCGATCGCTAAGGCGGGAGGTTGTGCGGCGGATGACGTCAGGGTAGGAGAGGTCCGTCGCACATCGGCCGGGATGGGAGCGGTGTGGGTGCGCTGCCCGGTTGCGGTAGCGAAGAGGGTCTCTGCAGGGCGGCTTCTGGTGGGCTGGGTGTCTGCCCAGGTCCAGCTCCTAGACCAGAGGCCGATGAGATGCTTCCGCTGCCTGCAACTCGGGCACGTGCGAGCGACATGCACGAGTGATACCGACCGCAGCGACGAATGTTACCGTTGCGGTCGGCCCGGCCACAAAGCCGGAACATGCACCGCCGCCCCTCACTGCTCTCTCTGCGAGGCGGCTGGCAAAAAAGCAGAACATCGCGCGGGCTCTAAAGCCTGCACTGGGGCAAAGCCCCCTAAAAAAGGAAAGGCGGCCGCCAGGACCCCGGCCGCCATTGGGCCTGCGCAGCAGGTGCCCCCTGTAATCAGGGTCGAGGAGGCGATGAGCACCGACCCCCAATAAATGGCTCATCGTCTCCTCCAGACGAATCTGAACCACTCCGCCGGGGCGCAAGATCTCCTTTTGCAATCCATGGCGGAGTGGTCCATCGACTTGGCCGTGGCGGCCGAGCCGTACTTTGTCCCACCACAGCGTGGTGATTGGTTCGCGGACACACACGGCTTGGTCGCCGTTATGTCCTCCGGGAGAAATAACCTGGCCCCTTCAGTCGTCCATAGGGGCCAGGGCTACGTCGCTGTCCTTTGGGGAGAAATCGTCGTCGTTGGTGTGTACTTCTCCCCAAACCGGAGTCTCGCCGAATTTGAAGTGTTTTTGGGCGCGGTCGGGGCCGTTGTCCGGCAGACTCGGCCGCGCCAGGTGTTGTTGGCGGGGGACCTCAACGCCAAATCAACGGCTTGGGGTTCCCCTTCGTCAGATTTAAGGGGCGAGACTCTGGAGGAGTGGGCATTAGGGGCCGACCTCACAATTATCAACAGAGGGTCGGCCAACACGTGCGTGCGTCGGCAGGGAGGGTCCATCGTAGACGTTACGTTTGCGACCCCTGCCCTCGCGCGCAGTGTCCACTCCTGGACGGTACTCGAGGAGGTGGAGACTCTGTCGGACCACAGGTATGTCCGATACGACATCTCCACCTCCTCGACTAACGAGGTGTTCAATCCCGGGGGACATAACGCAAACGTGAATCTCTTCCCGAGGTGGGTAGTCAAGGGCGTAAACAAAGAAGCGCTGGTGGAAGCCTCCATCGTCCAGGCCTGGCTGAACTCTCCGGCCGGGCCAGTGGAGGTCGACCAGGAGGCGGAATGGCTGCGGGGCGCGCTGTCGCAAATATGCGATGCGTCGATGCCCCGGGCCAAAGGTCGGCCTCCCAAGCGTCAGGTGTACTGGTGGTCGCAAGAAATCGCTGATCTGCGCGCGGACTGCGTCAGGGGGCGGCGCCAGTACACCCGGTTCCGCAGGAGGCGGAACCGAGACGCGGACGAGGAGGACCGGCTGTATGCGGCGTATAGGCAAAAGGCCAAAGCGCTACAGCTGGCCATCAGCGCCGCCAAGGCGAAGGCTAGAGCGGAGCTGCTGGAGACGCTAAACAGGGATCCGTGGGGGCGTCCATACAAGATGGTGCGGAACAAGCTCCGCACCTGGGCGCCCCCGTTGACGGAGAGTCTCCAGCCCCGGATGCTTGAGGCGGTCGTGTCGGCACTTTTTCCGGACCGAGCGGAGCACCAATCTCCGGCCATGGCGCCCTCACAATTTAACGAGGGCGCCGATGCCGACGTGCCGCCGGTCACGGACGCCGAATTGCGGGCGGCCTGCCTCAGGCTCCGGGCCAATAAAGCTCCGGGCCCGGATGGTGTTCCGGGCCGCGCCTTGGCGTTAGCCCTTGGCCCCCTCGGGGAGAGGTACAAAAGGTTGTTGGACGCCTGTCTGGAGACAGGACAGTTCCCCGCCATGTGGAAGGCGGGCAAACTGGTCCTGTTGAAGAAGGACGGGCGTCCCGCGGAGTCTCCCTCCGCCTATCGTCCGATCGTCCTGCTCGACGAGGTGAGCAAGCTCTGTGAACGGGTCGTTGCTTGCCGCCTCGTCGAGCATCTTCGTCGTGTAGGTCCCGACTTGTCGATTAAGCAATTTGGATTCCGAAGGGGCCGGTCGACTATCGACGCAATTAGTCGCGTCAAGGCCCTTTCGGAAGAGGTGGTCGCCCAGGGCGGGGTGCTGTTGGCGGTGTCTCTTGACATCTCGAACGCCTTCAACACCCTCCCCTGGGCCTGTATAAGGGAGGCCCTCAATTTTCATGGGGTGCCTCCCTACTTGAGGAGGTTTGTCGGGGCCTACTTAGATGGTCGTGAAATTGTCTGGATCGGACGGGATAGGCGGCAGCACCGGTGGAGCATGTCGTGCGGTGTTCCCCAGGGGTCAGTTTTGGGTCCGCTCCTGTGGAACATCGGCTACGACTGGGTGCTGAGAGGTGAGCTCCTCCGGGGGGCCGACGTGACGTGTTATGCGGACGACACGCTAGTCACGGCCCGGGGGAGCTCTTTCAGGGAGGCAAACCGCCTCGCCACCTGCTCCGTAGCGCAGGTGGTGAGGCGGATAAAGATGTTGGGACTCGAGGTGGCGCTGGAGAAGTGCGAGGCCGTTTGCTTTCACGGGCCTCGCAAAGCGCCACCTGCGGGATCCCACATCGTCATAGGTGGCACTCGCATCGAGATCCGGCCTCATATGAGGTACCTAGGCCTGATACTCGATGCCCGTTGGAGTTTCCGCGAGCACTTCCGGCAATTGGCCCCCCGTCTCGTAAGGGCATCAGGCGCGCTGAAAAGGCTGATGCCCAATATGGGGGGGCCTAAGGGGGGATACCGCCGCCTCTATATGGGGGCGGTGCAATCAATGGCGCTCTACGGAGCGCCAATCTGGATAGGGACCCTGACGGCACCAAACGTCGCAAATTTAAGGCGCCCACAACGGGCGATGGCCGTCGGGGTTATTCGTGGATATCGCACCGTCTCCTTTGAGGCGGCGTGCGTTCTAGCCGGAAGCCCTCCCTGGGACTTAGAAGCGGAGGTGCACGCCACTGTGTACGAGTGGCGTGCGGGTCTACGTTCTGTTCGGCAAGACCCACTACCCAGGGAGGTTGAAACGCGGAGACTCCAGGCCCGGCGGTCCATAATGGAGAAGTGGGAGAGGCGGCTGGCAACATCGAACGCCGGCCGCCGGACCGTTGAGGCGATCCGTCCGGTGTTGAAAAACTGGACGGAAAGGAAGACGGGGTCGTTGACCTACCGGCTGACGCAGGTGCTGTCGGGGCATGGTTGCTTCGGCACGTACCTGTGTCGAATAGCCGGGCGTGAGTCGACGACCGAGTGCCACCACTGCGGCCGCGACGAAGACACGGCGCAGCACACCTTGGAGGAATGCTCGGCGTGGGCCGAGCAGCGTCGTGCGCTAGTCGCGGCGGTGGGGAGGGACCTCTCGCTGCCGGCTGTCGTAAAATCGATGGTCGGTAGCGAGGAGGCATGGCTGGCGGTTCTCACCTTCTGCGAGGACGTTATCTTGCAGAAGGAGGCGGCGGAACGGGAGCGGGAGAACGATCCGCTCTCACAATCAATCCGCCGCCGGAGAGCCGGGGCCCGGAGGAGGGTCTTCCACACCCTTCTCCCCCCCACCTAGGGGCTAGGGGGTGACGTTCGGGGGAGCGTCACCCCCCATCTTAACAGCCCCGGGAGGGCGCGCGCGGTGTTCCCGCGCGCCTCCCACGCAGTACATAAATAGGGCAGGAGCGGCTCCACCCTCCTGCCTATAAAGGGATGAGCCCGGCGCATCAAACGCGCTGGGCATCGCCGTCGGGGTCGCGGAAGAATAAAAATCCGTACCCGTGGCCCCGGCATCAGGCGCCCCGGAGGAACACCGTCAGGTTTTAGTGGGTATACTCGGCTTTGCACTATCAGCCGAGGAGTCCCACATATCCCCCCGCCTCCCCCAGGCGGGACGGAATGCATAAAGCATTTCCTGACGCAAAAAAAAAAAAAAAAAAAAAGGTTAGGTTAGGTTAGGTTAGGTTAGTGCCGAAAGGGTCCGGCCCGGACGGGGGGGAGGGGATGCACCTGCCTCTCTCTTTTGGAGGGGTAGGGTGCCTGGCGCTATTGCGCGGAGAGGTGTTGGGGGGCGCTATTGCGTCCTCCGTTGTGGTCTTTGCGCTTTTGCGCACACGAGTTTGGCGGCGCTTTTGCGCATTGTGTATTGTGTTTTCCCTGTCCTCTGCGGAGGGCAAGGAGTCTAGGTGGTGGCGTGCCCGGCGGCACTAACCCTGTCGCCGGGTTTCGCCTGGGGGGCGGACCAGCACCAGCCGCCCTCCCCGGGACCCCGCGCAGTCACTTCAACGACCCCCGTCGTGGTGCTAAGGGGGTACGTCGTGGCTGCGCGGACCGACGAACGGCCTGCCTTAATTGGCCGGCCTAAGAGAAGGAAAACTTGAAACAAACCCGTGAGTCAACACGTAAAAACCTGTGGGTACCTGGGGACCCCCACAGTATATACCCTAGCCCCCGGAATGAGCGTCACCCGGGGGTGGTCATCTTGTTCGTCTCATGCTCGTGGGAACAACAATGAATATTCAACTCAAAACCAAGGGGAAGGGGGGAAAGAGTGAGAAGAGAGAGGAGGAGAAGAGTGAAGAGAAAGAAGTGGAGAAGCAACCTGAGGTTGTATCCATGTCGGTCTCTCGGAGTTCGAGTGAGGAGAGCCTAGTGTTGGTTCGCGGGTCGAGGACGCCCAGAGCGGGAGAGAAGCGTACTTCTTCCTGGGAGCGGATGGTGTATTCGTCGTCTGACTCGGACGAGACAAAGGAGAAGCTAAAAAACGCTTTATGGTATCAAGACCTACAAGACGACCGAGTGAGAAGGAAGGCCAAGGAGGCCAAAAAACACGCGGTGAAGAGAGGCAGGGGCCGACCGCCTACTACTGGCCAGTACGTTGGCCTGGCGAAAGCCAAGCAAGCCCTTGTCGATGCTGAAAGACAAGAGATGGAGCTGCGCGCCGAGCAAGAGATGGCGCAAATATCTCAAGAGCTCGCGCGCGATAGGGCTTCACGCGGAAAGCAGACGCCATTAACTGGCGGAGGCGAAGAAGGTCTGGCTGAATCGGACCCGCAAATTATACTGACGAGGGACTTGGCCGCCATCGAAAAGGTGGCCAAGACCTCAAAAAATTTGAAAGGGCCTTACATAAAGGCCCTCAACGAGGCTGTCGCCTCTATAAAGGCGACATTTGAAGATGTAAGCTCCAGGTCCTCAACTGAGGAGACCTGCCGTTTACAGGCAGAGAACAGGCGCCTGCGAACGGAACTTGAGGACCTTCGCTCACAGATAGCAGAGTTGAAGCAGGAAATGGTTCAGTTCATGGACCGCCCTGGACCGTCGTCTGCGGCAGTGAGGGAACCCGTGGCGTCCACTCAAGAAGAGCTGGCTCAAGCCGTCATAAGACAAGTGGGCGCCATGATTAATGCGAGGTTTGAGGCGTTGGAGGGCAGACTTCTGCCTGAAAAGCGCTTCCTCCCAGCGTCACTGAGTGGTAGAGCAGATGCGTCCGTTCCTGCGCCTCTGCAAACAATGGAGGAGAAAGTGTCCAGCGTTGTTACTTCGAAGTCCAGCGTTGGCAAGGGGGGTAATAAAGGGGGAAAAAAGGGTAGTAAGGTGTTGGCGTCGTCTGGGGCGGAGGCAACCCCAAGGCCCCGTCCGCTGCCTCCAGTACCTGTCTCCATGAAAGAGACATACAGCGTGGTCGCCCAAAGAGGCAATAAGAAAAGTAAGTCTGAGGTGTGCAATCCCCCCCAAAACGTCGCCTCCAAGGGTGGCACAAAGGGGAGGAAACAGCGGAGTAGAAAGCCGAAGCCACGAGTGCCGAAGTCGTCGGCAGTGGTGTTAACTCTGCAACCAGAGGCGGCGCAAAAAGGGGTTACATACGCGGCTATACTTACCGAGGCACGCAACAAAATCGACCTCGGTACGCTCGGGATCGCCGAGATGAGATATAAAAAGGCCGCTACCGGCGCCAGTATACTGGAGCTTCCGGGCCTCACCAGCGGGGAGAAGGCCGATTCACTCGCAGCAAAACTGCGGGAGCATCTGAGCCCGAATGTGGTTCGGATCTCCAGGCCGGTCAAGTCGTCTGAGCTTCGTGTATCCGGCCTGGATGACTCCGTCACGGCAAGCGAATTGTCCGCTGCCATCGTGAGGGATGGGGATTGCACCGTCGACTCAATTAAAATCGGGGAGATTCGGCGCAGCCCCTCGGGCTTAGGTTCAGCATGGGTTCGCTGCCCTGCGGTGGCGGCCAAGAAACTGGTGGGGACCAGGTTGTTGGTGGGCTGGGTCTCGGCGAGCGTGACGCTCCTGGAGCCGAGACCCCTTCGTTGTTATAAGTGCTTGCAGGTCGGTCATGTGAGGCAGACCTGTTCCTCTGAGGTGGACCGCAGCGAACTATGTTTCCGCTGCGGTAAGGACGGCCATAAGGCCGGAACGTGCATTGCGGCTCCGTTTTGCACGCTGTGCGCCGCCGCCAAAAAGGCGGCTAACCACATTTTGGGGGGTAAGGCCTGTACGGAGACGAAACCGGCAGGCAAGAGAAGGATTACGGCGGCCACACCGGCTGTTTCTATAGCCTCAACAATTGTTGGGGATGAAGAAAACATGCTCACGGATGCATGAAATCCGAGTTATCGCCTACTGGCGAGGGTATACTCCGCAGCATGACGGAGTGCCCACATAGAGGCTTGGGGTGACCTTCGGGGGAGGGTCACTCCTTGGATAGCCTCGAGATGGCGCGCGCGGTGTTCCCGCGCGCCTCTCACGACATTATGGGTGGGAGTTCTGCCCTCCCACCCAAAACGAGACGAGGCCGGCGGCTTAGCGCCGGCCGTTGCCCGCCGGGGTCGCGGAAGAATGCTAACGCACACCCGTGGCCCCGGTACAAAGGCTCTCGAGGAACACCGTCAGGTTTTAGTGGGTAGCCCGGCATTGCACCTCACAGCCGTGGAGTCCCACATATCCCCCTGCCATCCCCCATGGCAGGACGGAATGCATAAAGCATTTCCTGACGCAAAAAAAAAAAAAAAAAAAAAAAGGTTAGGTTAGGTTAGGTTGGGGCCGAGTGGTGGGGGTGACCCGCCACAGGGGGTGGACCAACAGGCGCTTACAGCTCCCATTAAGTGGAGCCCTAGCCTGCCACCCCAAGACCGCAGTGCGTGGACTTCATGTTCACATCCTTCTCGAGGTGGCCTCGTTTGCACTGAACACTGCGGATCTAGACTGGAGAGTCGATAAACACTCCTGAGGGTGGTGCTTCGGCGGCGCCCTCAGTACCGGGTCGGGGCCGATGAGGCTGCAGTGCCGAAAGGGCCCGGCCCGGACGGGGAAGGGAGGAAAAACACCTGCCCCTCTGCTTCCAGAGGGGTACTGTGTTGTGTCATTGTGTCGGCACACCTGTCCCTCTTTTTGGGGGGACAGAGGAGTTTACGCGTTTTTGCGCAATGAGGTGTGGGGCGCTATTGCGCCCCTTTTGTTTTATTTTGTTTTGTTTTGTTTTCGCGCTTTTGCGCTATGAGAGGTTGGCGTTTTTTGCGCCTTTGTTGTTCTTTGCCCTTCTTGAAGGGCATGGACTTTCAGTGTTGGCGCGCCCGGCGGCACTAACCCTGTCGCCGGGTGACGTCTGGGGGGCGGACCGGCACCAGCCGCCCTCCCCGGGACCCCGCGCAGTCACTTCAACGACCCCCGTCACGGTGCTAAGGGGGTACGTCGTGGCTGCGCGGACCGACGAACGGCCTGCCTTAATTGGCCGGCCTAAGAGAAGGAAAACTTGAAACAAACCCGTGAGCGAACACGTAAAAACCTGTGGGTACCTGGGGACCCCCACAGTATATACCCTAGCCCCCGGAATGGGCGTCACCCGGGGGTGGTCATTTAAATCGGCCCCACTCGTGGGAATCACAATGGATAAATGTTTAAAAATAAATTTCAAGGGGAAGGGGGGGAAAGTGAGAGAGGATAGTGAGACGGAGGCGGAACTGTCGAGCGCAAGCTCGACGGTCTCAATGGTGACTGTAGAGTCACTTTCTGACAGAGAGTCGTCGTCGGTGAAAATTCATCGGCTATCGAAGAAGCGGTCGCGGGATTCGGATTTCGACAGATTTCGTGACGCTAGCCCGGAATCGGATACTCCGGCGTTAAAGGTGAAGCCCAGAGGCAGAGGGAGGCCGCCCACTACTGGGGAATACGTCGGTTTGGCAAACGCTAAGAAACAATGGCTCAAGGCGGAGCGTGATGCTCTGGAATTAGAGGCGGAAAAGGAGCTGGAGTTTAGCAGAAGAGAATACTCGCTCCGGAGCAAGGAGTGCCTGTCAGATTCTGCAGCGGACCGAGTTGACGTCGTAGCCAGGCACGAGAATTTCAGAATGCTTGCGTTGAAGGGTGTAGGCCAAATCGACAAGGTTCTAAAGACATCCCGAAATCTGAAGGGGACCTATCAGAAATCCCTAAAAGAGGCGTCGGAGGGAATCACGGCCGCTGTTGAGGGTCTACACAAGCAAACGTGTAACGATGAGACGCGCAGATTGGAGGCGGACAACGAGCGGCTTCGCAGGGAATTAGCAGAACTGCGGACCCAGATGGCGGAATTGAAGGAGAGTGTCGGGAGGCTCTCCAACAATCCTCTGGCACTTCTTCCAACGGCGGTGGCGAGTGCAGACCCCAACGGCATGAGGAACGCCATTGAGCAATCAATTATGCAAGAAATAAGAACAATGCTCAATGCGCGGTTTGGGGCCCTGGAGGACAGGTTGTTGCCGGAGCCTTCTTATCGGCCACCGTTGGCCGCAGATAGGAAAAAGGCTGCCGAAGTTCAACGACCGCAACCGAGTTCGTCCGGGATTGTCGTGGTCCAAAAGGGCGTCCTAAAGCAGCAGGGTCTGGCTGGAGGAAAGGAAGACCCTAAACAAGCCAAAGTGAAGAAGGGTAAGGGGACGAAGTCAACGGAAGAGTCGGCGGCAACTTCGAAACAGCCTCGTCCGCTTCCGCCTGCCCCAGTAACTATGGAGGAAGCCTGGTCTACGGTGACGAAGAAGGGCAAGAAGAAGGCGGCCACTGTAGGCCAGGCCCAGCCCTCACAACAGCCGCAGACCAAGCCGGTTTCTGTGCCTCGGATCCAAGCTGCTCAACAGGCCCAGGCAACCAAAAAGAAGAAGTCGGCGAACAGACTGCGTCCGCCGCGTTCGTCTGCAGTTGTGGTCACGCTGCTGCCAGAAGCAGTAGAGCAGGGCGCAACTTATGCGGCCGTCCTTACCGAGGCCCGTAAGAAGATCGATCTGGGAGGCCTCGGAATAACGGGCCTCAAGTATAGACAGGCTGTAACGGGGGCCAGGGTTCTCGAGGTGCCAGGGGCAACTAGCAGCGAGAAGGCGGACTCCCTGGCCTCCAAATTAAGGGAGGTGCTAAAATCGGAGCATATCAAGGTGTCCAGGCCGGTCAAGTGTGCCGAGTTGAGGGTTTCCGGCCTGGACGACTCTATCGTGGCTGCAGAGGTCGCCGAGGCAGTTGCGAAAGTGGGAGGCTGTACTGCGGAGGAGGTAAAAGTAGGCGATATTCGCCGCAACTCGGCAGGGCTCGGGGCAGTTTGGGTTAAATGCCCCGTGGCTGCAGCCAAAAAGGTCTCGGTAGGGCGGCTTCTGGTGGGCTGGGTGTCGGCCCAAGTCCAGCTCTTAGACCAGAGGCCGCTCAAGTGCTTCCGCTGCTTGCAGCATGGGCACGTGCGGGCGGCATGCAAATCCGAAATCGACCGCAGCGAGGAGTGTTATCGTTGCGGTCGGGTCGGCCATAAAGCCGGCGCATGTGAAGCTAGCCCGCACTGCAATCTGTGTGCGGCACTAAATAAAAAAGCGGACCACCGAGCTGGCACTAAAGCCTGCGTGGGGGCAAAGGCCCCCAAAAAGGTAAAGGCGGCCGTCAGGACCCCGGCCGCCAATGGGCCTGCTCAGCAGGCGCCCCCTGCCAATAGGGGTGTGGAGGCGATGAGCACCGACCCATAATAAATGGCTCATCGCCTCCTACAGGCGAATTTGAACCACTCCGCCGGAGCCCAAGACTTGTTTCTGCAGTCAACGGCGGAGTGGTCCATTGATTTGGCCGTGGCGGCCGAGCCGTACTTCGTCCCGCCACAAAGGGATGATTGGTTTGTGGACACACACGGCTTGGTCGCCGTTATGTCCTTCGGGAGGAATAACCTGGTCCCTTCTGTCGTCCATAGGGGCCAGGGCTACGTTGCTGTCCTTTGGGGGGAAATCGTCGTTGTTGGTGTGTACTTCTCCCCAAACCGGAGTCTCGCCGAATTTGAAGCGTTTCTGGGCGCGGTCGGGGCCGTTGTCCGGCAGACTCGGCCGCGCCAGGTGTTGTTGGCGGGGGACCTCAACGCCAAGTCAACGGCTTGGGGTTCCCCTTCGTCGGATATAAGGGGCGAGACTCTGGAGGAGTGGGCATTAGGGGCCGACCTCGCAATCATAAATAGAGGGTCGGCCAATACGTGCGTGCGTCGGCAGGGAGGGTCCATCGTAGATGTAACGTTTGCGACCCCTGCCCTCGCGCGCAGTGTCCACTCCTGGACGGTACTCGAGGAGGTGGAAACTTTGTCGGATCATAGATATGTCCGATATGACATCTCCACCTCCTCGACAAACGAGGTGTGTTCTCCCGTAGGACATAACACGAACGTGAACCTCTTCCCGAGGTGGGTAACCAGGGGCTTAAATAAAGAAGCGCTGATGGAAGCCTCCATCGTCCAGGCCTGGCTGAACTCTCGGGCCGGGCCAGTGGAGGTCGACCAGGAGGCGGAATGGCTGCGGGGCGCGCTGTCGCAAATATGCGATGCGTCGATGCCCCGGGCCAAAGGTCGGCCTCCCAAGCGTCAGGTGTACTGGTGGTCGCAGGAAATCGCTGATCTGCGCACGGACTGCGTCAGGGGGCGGCGCCAGTACACCCGGTTCCGCAGGAGGCGGAACCGAGACGCGGACGAGGAGGACCGGCTGTATGCGGCGTATAGGCAAAAGGCCAAAGCGCTACAGCTGGCCATCAGCGCCGCCAAGGCGAAAGCTAGAGCGGAGCTGCTGGAGACGCTAAACAAGGATCCGTGGGGGCGTCCATACAAGATGGTGCGGAACAAGCTCCGCACCTGGGCGCCCCCGTTGACGGAGAGTCTCCAGCCCCGGATGCTTGAGGCGGTCGTGTCGGCACTTTTTCCGGACCGGGCGGAGCACCAATCTCCGGCCATGGCGCCCTCACAAGTTAACGAGGGCGCCGAAGCCGACGTGCCGCCGGTCACGGACGCCGAATTGCGGGCGGCCTGCCTCAGGCTCCGGGCCAATAAAGCTCCGGGCCCGGATGGTGTTCCGGGCCGCGCCTTGGCGTTAGCCCTTGGCCCCCTCGGGGAGAGGTACAAAAGGTTGTTGGACGCCTGTCTGGAGACAGGACAGTTCCCCGCCATGTGGAAGGCGGGCAAACTGGTCCTGTTGAAGAAGGACGGGCGTCCCGCGGAGTCTCCCTCCGCCTATCGTCCGATCGTCCTGCTCGACGAGGTGAGCAAGCTCTGTGAACGGGTCGTCGCTTGCCGCCTCGTCGAGCATCTTCGTCGCGTAGGTCCCGACTTGTCGTTTAAGCAGTTTGGATTCCGAAGGGGCCGGTCGACAATCGACGCGATTGGTCGCGTCAAGGCCCTTTCGGAGGAGGTGGTCGCCCAGGGCGGGGTGCTGTTGGCGGTGTCTCTCGACATCTCGAACGCCTTCAACACCCTCCCCTGGGCCTGTATAAGGGAGGCCCTCAAATTTCATGGGGTGCCTCCCTACTTGAGAAGGTTTGTCGGGGCCTACTTAGATGGTCGAACAATTGTCTGGATCGGACAGGATAGGCGGCAGCACCGGTGGAGCATGTCGTGCGGTGTTCCCCAGGGGTCAGTTTTGGGTCCTCTCCTGTGGAACATCGGCTACGACTGGGTGCTGAGAGGTGAGCTCCTCCGGGGGGCCGACGTGACGTGTTACGCGGACGACACGCTAGTCACGGCCCGGGGGAGCTCTTTCAGGGAGGCAAACCGCCTCGCCACCTGCTCCGTAGCGCAGGTGGTGAGGCGGATAAAGATGTTGGGACTCGAGGTGGCGCTGGAGAAGTGCGAGGCCGTTTGTTTTCACGGGCCTCGCAAAGCGCCACCTGCGGGATCCCACATCGTAATAGGTGGCACTCGCATCGAGGTCCGGCCCCATATGAGGTACCTGGGCCTGATCCTCGATGCCCGTTGGAGTTTCCGCGAGCACTTCCGGCAATTGGCCCCCCGTCTCGTAAGGGCATCAGCCGCGCTCAAACGACTGATGCCCAATTTGGGGGGGCCCAAGGGGGGATACCGCCGCCTCTATATGGGGGCGGTGCAATCAATGGCGCTCTACGGAGCGCCAATTTGGATAGGGACCCTGACGGCACCAAACGTCGCCAATTTAAGGCGCCCTCAACGGGCGATGGCCGTCGGGGTCATTCGTGGGTATCGCACCGTCTCCTTTGAGGCGGCGTGCGTTCTAGCCGGAAGCCCTCCCTGGGACTTGGAAGCGGAGGTGCACGCCACAGTGTATGAGTGGCGTGCGGGTCTACGTAGCAGAAGAGAAGACCCATTGCCCAGGGAGGTTGAAGCGCGGAGACTCCAGGCCCGGCGGTCCATAATGGAGAAGTGGGAGAGGCGGCTGGCAACACCGAACGCCGGCCGCCGGACCGTTGAGGCGATCCGTCCGGTGTTGAAGAACTGGACGGAAAGGAAGACGGGGTCGTTGACCTACCGGCTGACGCAGGTGCTGTCGGGGCATGGCTGCTTCGGCACGTACCTGTGCCAAATAGCCGGGCGTGAGTCGACGACCGAGTGCCACCACTGCGGCCGCGACGAAGACACGGCGCAGCACACATTGGAGGAATGCTCGGCGTGGGCCGAGCAGCGTCGTGCACTAGTCGCGGCGGTGGGGAGGGACCTCTCGCTGCCGGCTGTCGTAAAATCGATGGTCGGTAGCGAGGAGGCATGGCTGGCGGTTCTCACCTTCTGCGAGGACGTAATCTTGCAGAAGGAGGCGGCGGAGCGGGAGCGGGAAAACGATCCGCTCTCCCAATCAATCCGCCGCCGGAGAGCCGGGGCCCGGAGGAGGGTCTTCCACACCCTTCTCCCCCCCACCTAGGGGCTCGGGGGTGACGTTCGGGGGAGCGTCACCCCCCCCATCTCAACAGCCCCGGGAGGGCGCGCGCGGTGTTCCCGCGCGCCTCCCACGCAGTACATAAATAGGGCAGGAGCGGCTCCACCCTCCTGCCTAAAAAGGGATGAGCCCGGCGCATCAAACGCGCTGGGCATCGCCGTCGGGGCCGCGGAAGAATAAAAATCCGTACCCGTAGCCCCGACATCAGGCGCCCCGGAGGAACACCGTCAGGTTTTAGTGGGTATACTCGGCTTTGCACTATTCAGCCGAGGAGTCCCACATATCCCCCCGCCTCCCCCAGGCGGGACGGAATGCATAAAGCATTTCCTGACGCAAAAAAAAAAAAAAAAAAAAAAAAGGTTAGGTTAGGTTAGGTTAGGTTAGGTTAGGTTAGGTTAGGTTAGGTTAGGTTAGGTTAGGTTAGGTTAGGTTAGGTTAGGTTAGGTTCCCGAGGTGGGTCCTCAAGAGCCTGAATAAAGAGGCGCTGGTGGAAGCCTCCATTGTCCAGGCCTGGCTGAATCCTCCAGCCGGGCCGGTGGAGGTCGATCGCGAGACGGAATGGTTCCGGGGGGCTATGTCTGATATCTGCGACGCCGCGATGCCCCGGGCCAAGCGACGACCTCCAAAGCGTCAGGTGTACTGGTGGTCTGATGAAATCGCAGACCTCCGCACCACGTGCGTGAGAGCCAGACGCCAGTACACCCGGTTCCGCAGGCGGCGGAACCGAGACGCGGACGTGGAGGCCCAGTTGTATGCGACGTATAGGGAGAAGGTGAAAACGCTGCAGCTGGCCATCAGCGCCGCCAAGGCGAGCGCCAGAGCGGAGCTGCTGGAGGCTCTGAATAGGGATCCGTGGGGGCGCTCATACAAGATGGTGCGGAACAAGCTCCGCACCTGGGCGCCCCCGTTAACGGAGAGCCTCCAGCCCCGGTTGCTTGAAGATGTCGTGTCGGCTCTGTTTCCGTACCGAGCCGGGCACGAACCTCCGGTCATGGCGCCATCCAATTTGGAGGAGGGCGCCGACGACATAAATGTGACGCCGGTTTCGGAAGCAGAGCTGCGAATGGCGGCTCGCAAGCTCCGGGTGGCGAACAAAGCTCCGGGCCCGGACGGAATTCCGGGCCGTGCTCTGGCCATGGCTCTTGAGGTCCTCGGGGATAGGTTAAGAACGTTGATGGACGCCTGTCTGGAGACAGGACAGTTCCCCGTCAAGTGGAAGACGGGCCGACTGGTCCTGTTGAGGAAAGACGGGCGTCCTGCGGAGTCTCCCTCCGCCTACCGCCCAATTGTGCTGCTCGACGAGGCGAATAAGTTGTTTGAACGGGTCGTCGCTGATCGCCTCGTCGGGCATTTAACTCGAGTAGGTCCCGATTTGTCTGAAATTCAGTTTGGTTTCCGAAGGGGCCGGTCAACTATAGATGCGATAAGCCGCATCCGGGCCCTTTCGGAGGAGGTGGTGTCCCGGGGCGGGGTGTTGTTGGCTGTCTCGCTAGACATTGCCAACGCGTTCAACACCCTGCCCTGGTCTTGTATCAGGGAGGCACTCCGGTTTCATAAGGTGCCTCCCTATTTAAGGCGGATTGTCGGGGCCTATCTCGATGAAAGATACATTGAGTATACTGGGCGGCAAAGGCGGCAGCACCGGTGGAGAATGACGTGCGGTGTTCCACAGGGGTCAGTTCTGGGTCCTCTCCTGTGGAACATCGGTTACGACTGGGTGCTGAGAGGTGTGCTTCTCCGTGGGGCCGAAGTGACCTGCTACGCGGACGACACAATGGTCACGGCCCGGGGGAGCACATACAGGGAGGCAGCCCGCCTCGCCACCTGCGCGGTGGCCCAGGTGGTGGGGCGGATAAGAAGGCTGGGACTCGAGGTGGCGCTGAACAAATCCGAGGCTCTCTGTTTCCATGGGCCTCGGAATGCGCCACCTGCGGGGTCCCATATCGTAGTTGGTGGCACTCGTATCGGGGTCGAGCCTCACATGAGGTACCTGGGACTCGTCCTCGATAGCCGATGGAGCTTCCGCGAACATTTCCGGCGCCTGGCTCCCCGTCTCTTAGGGGCGGCGGCCGCACTAAAGCGGCTTATGCCTAATATCGGGGGGCCGAAGGCGGGATGCCGCCGCCTCTATATGGGGGTGGTGCGGTCCATGGCGCTCTATGGAGCGCCAATCTGGTCATCCACCCTGACGGCCCAGAACGTCGCCGCTCTTCGGCGACCTCAAAGGGCGATGGCCGTCGGGGTGATACGCGGGTATCGCACCGTCTCCTGTGAGGCGGCGTGTGTTTTGGCTGGATCCCCTCCCTGGGATCTCGAGGCGGAAGTGTACGCCACGGTGTACGAGTGGCGTACGGGTCGTCGCCTTCAACGCGACGACCCTACTCTCAGGGAGGTGGAATCGCGGAGGCTCAGAGCCCGGCGGTCCATGTTGGCGAAATGGAAGGAGCGGCTGGCGCATCCGAATGCCGGCCGCCGGACCGTCGAGGCGGTCCGTCCAGTACTGGAAGAATGGACGGACAGAACGTCGGGGTCGTTGACTTTCCGGATGGTGCAGGTGCTGTCGGGGCATGGGAGCTTCGGCAAGTACCTGTGCCAAATTGCCCGTAGAGAGTCGACGACCGAGTGTCACCACTGCGGCCGCGACGAAGATACGGCGCAGCATACGCTTGAGGAGTGCTCGGCATGGGCTGAGCAGCGTCGTGATCTCGTCGCGGCGGTGGGGAGAGACCTCTCGCTGCCGGCTGTGGTAAAAGCTATGGTCGGTAGCGAGGAGGCATGGCTGGCGGTTCTCACCTTCTGCGAGGACGTAATCTCGCGGAAGGAGGCGGCGGAGAGAGAGCGGGAGACTGATCCGCTTTCGCAACCAATCCGCCGCCGGAGAGCCGGGGCCCGGAGGAGGAATTTCCACGCCCTCCTCCCCCCCCCACCTAGAGGCCTCGGGGTGACTGTCGGGGGACTGTCACCCCAACCAAATAGGCCTCGGGATGGCGCGCGCGGTGTTCCCGCGCGCATCCCAAGTAGAACGGGCAGGGGCATCTCCACCCTCCTGCCCTTACCGAGATGAGCCCGGCGTATCAAACGCGCTGGGCAACGCCGCCGGGGCCGCGGAAGAATGCCAAAGCGCCCCCGCTGCCCCGGCAATAGGCGCCTCGGAGGAACACCGTCAGGTTTTAGTGGGTAGCCCGGCATTGCACCTCACAGCCGTGGAGTCCCACATATCCCCCTGCCATCCCCCCATGGCAGGACGGAATGCATAAAGCATTTCCTGACGCAAAAAAAAAAAAAAAAAAAAAAAGGTTAGGTTAGGTTAGGTTAAAACTTGAAACAAACCCGTGAGAAAACACGCTTAAAACCTGTGGATACCTGGGGACCTCCACAGTATATACCCTAGCCCCCGGAATGGGCGTCACCCGGGGGTGGTCACATAAATCGGCCCAACTCGTGGGAATAACAATGGATTCTTTTAAAATAAAATTTACGGGGAAGGGGGGGAAAGAAGTTGGTAGTGAGTCGGAGGGTGGACTGTCGAGCGCAAGCTCGGCGGGGTCAATGGTGACCGTAAAGTCACTGTCTGGGAGTGAGTCGAAGTCCCAGCGGCGAACGAAAAAGCGTTCGCACGGCGCGCAGGACAAGAGCTCGCGTGAGTCGAGTTCGGGCTCGGACACCCCAGCGGTCAAGGTGGTAGTCTCGTCGAAACCCAAAGGTCGAGGCAGGGGCAGGCCGCCCACTACAGGGGAGTATGTAGGGCTGGCCAAGGCCAAACGAGACCTTCTCGAGCAGGAGCGCGCCCAGATGGAGCTGGACGCCGAAAAGGATGCGGCTGCCTTCGGCAGAGAATATTTCCTTAGGAATAGAGTAGGCATATCGGAGTCGACGGATTCGGTGGTCCTTCCGGAAGACGCCGATTATACGAAAGTAGTGGTTGAGGGCGTGGCGCTCATAGAGCAGGCGGTGAAAAAGTCCCGGAATTTAAAAGGGACGTATCAGCGCAATCTAAACCTGGCGGCCTCGACCATAAAGGCGGCAGTGGGAGCGCTCAATAAAAGGACTTCCACAGAGGAGACAAGGCGGCTTCAAGCCGAAAACGACCGCCTGAAAAAGGAATTGGGCGATCTTCGGGTGCAAATGGCTGAGCTGAAAGAAACTGTAGGAAGGCTCGCCAACAACCCGATGGCCGCCCTCCCTGCAGCTGTTGCCGCCGCGGACCCCAATGGTCTGAAGGAGGCCGTTGCGCAATCCATAATGGAGGAGCTTCGGACGATGATGAATGCAAGGTTTGGCGCTCTGGAGGGAAGATTGCTTCCGGAGCCTTCATACCGGTTGCCCTTGGCTGCGGACAAGAAGAAGTCGGCGGCATCGAAAATCGTCGGTATGCAGCCGCAACCGGGGCCTTCGGAAGCTGCTCCCTCCTCAAAGGTCGCGTCCGTCAGGCAGCAGAAAACGGAGAAGAAAAGTAATAAGGCGAGAAAAGAAGATGGAAAGCCGCCAACCCCGCAGCAGCAGCAGAAGCAACAGCCTCGTGCACTCCCTCCTGCCCCAGCTTCCATGGATGAGAGCTGGGCTACGGTCACCAAAAGAGGTGGAAAGAAGAAGGCTCCAGAGGTCAAGCAAAGTACGCCTACACCGAAGCCGCAAGTAACTAAGAAGAAGAAGGTGTCGAACAGACTGCGCCCGCCGCGTTCCTCGGCGGTGGTTGTCACGTTGCTGCCCGAGGCAGTGCAGCAGGGCGCAACATACGCAGCCGTCCTAACTGAGGCCAAGAAGAAAATAGATCTGGGAGGCCTCGGTATTACAGGCATCAAGTACAGACAGGCTGTGACGGGGGCCAGGGTTCTGGAAGTGCCAGGAGCTACGAGCAGCGAGAAGGCGGACTCTCTGGCTCTCAAACTACGGGAGGTGTTAGGCACCGAACATATTAAAGTGTCCAGGCCGGTCAAATGTGCCGAGCTTAGGGTGTCCGGCCTGGACGACTCGGTGACTGCGGCGGAAGTGGCGGCAGCGGTTGCTAAAACTGGGGGCTGTGCGGCGGATGACGTCAAAGTCGGGGAGATCCGTCGCACACCGGCCGGGCTTGGTGCGGTTTGGGTCCGCTGCCCGGTTGCGGCAGCTAGGAAAGTATCAGCGGGGCGGCTTCTGGTGGGCTGGGTGTCTGCCCAAGTCCAGCTCTTGGACCAGAGGCCGCTGAAATGCTATCGTTGCCTGCAACACGGGCACGTGCGGGCCGTCTGCACTTCAGATACTGACCGCAGCGAGGAATGCTATCGCTGCGGTCGGCCCGGCCACAAAGCCGGTACTTGCACCGCCACTCCCCACTGCTCTCTCTGCGAAGCGGCCGGAAAAAAGGCGGACCACCGAGTGGGCAGCAAAATCTGTGTGGGGGCAAAGGCCCCCAAAAAAGGAAAAGCGGCCGGAAGGACCCCGGCCGCCAAAGAGCCTGCTCAGCAGGCGCCCCTTGTAAACAGGGGCCAGGAGGCGATGAGCACCGACCCATAATAAATGGCTCATCGTCTCCTGCAGGCGAACTTAAACCACTCCGCCGGAGCGCAGGATCTGCTCCTACAATCGATGGCGGAGTGGTCCATTGATTTGGCCGTGGCGGCCGAGCCGTATTTTGTCCCGCCGCAGCGTGAAGATTGGTTCGCGGACACACACGGCTTGGTCGCCGTCATGTCCTCCGGGAGAAATAACCTGGCCCCTTCAGTCGTCCATAGGGGCCAGGGCTACGTCGCTGTCCGTTGGGGAGAAATCGTCGTCGTTGGTGTGTACTTCTCCCCAAACCGGAGTCTCGCGGAATTTGAAGCGTTTCTGGGCGCGGTCGGGGCCGTTGTCCGGCAGACTCGGCCGCGCCAGGTGTTGTTGGCGGGGGACCTCAACGCCAAATCAACGGCTTGGGGTTCCCCATCGTCTGATGTGAGGGGCGAGACTCTGGAGGAGTGGGCAGTAGGGGCCGACCTCGTAATCATCAACAGAGGGTCGGCCAACACGTGCGTGCGTCGGCAGGGAGGGTCCATCGTAGACGTTACGTTTGCGACCCCTGCCCTCGCGCGCAGTGTCCACTCCTGGACGGTACTCGAGGAGGTGGAGACTCTGTCGGACCACAGGTATGTCCGTTACGACATCTCCACCTCCTCGACTAACGAGGTGTTCAATCCCGGGGGACATGACACGAATGTGAACCTCTTCCCGAGGTGGGTAGTCAAGGGCTTGAATAAAGAAGCGCTGGTGGAAGCCTCCATAGTCCAGGCCTGGCTGAACTCTCCGGCCGGGCCAGTGGAGGTCGACCAGGAAGCGGAATGGCTCCGGGGCGCATTGTCGCAAATATGCGACGCGTCAATGCCCCGGGCCAAAGGTCGGCCTCCCAAGCGTCAGGTGTACTGGTGGTCGCAGGAAATCGCCGAGCTGCGCGCGGATTGCGTGAGGAGGCGGCGCCAGTACACCCGGTTCCGCAGGAGGCGGAACCGAGACGCGGACGTGGAGAACCAGCTGTATGCGGAGTACAGGCAAAAGGCCAAAACGCTGCAGCTGGCCATCAGCGCCGCCAAGGCGAATGCCAGAGCGGAGCTGCTGGAGACGCTGAATAGGGATCCGTGGGGGCGTCCATACAAGATGGTGCGGAACAAGCTCCGCACCTGGGCGCCCCCGTTGACGGAGAGTCTCCAGCCCCGGATGCTTGAGGCGGTCGTGTCGGCACTGTTTCCGGACCGAGCGGAGCACCAACCTCCGGCCATGGCGCCCTCACAACTTAACGAGGGCGCCGAAGCCGACGTGCCGCCGGTCACGGACGCCGAATTGCGGGCGGCCTGCCTCAGGCTCCGGGCCAATAAAGCTCCGGGCCCGGATGGTGTTCCGGGCCGCGCCTTGGCGTTAGCCCTTGGCCCCCTCGGGGAGAGGTACAAAAGGTTGTTGGACGCCTGTCTGGAGACAGGACGGTTCCCCGCCATGTGGAAGGCGGGCAAACTGGTCCTGTTGAAGAAGGACGGGCGTCCCGCGGAGTCTCCCTCCGCCTATCGTCCGATCGTCCTGCTCGACGAGGTGAGCAAGCTCTGTGAACGGGTCGTCGCTTGCCGCCTCGTCGAGCATCTTCGTCGCGTAGGTCCCGACTTGTCGTTTAAACAGTTTGGATTCCGAAGGGGCCGGTCGACTATCGATGCGATTAGTCGCGTCAAGGCCCTTTCGGAAGAGGTGGTCGCCCAGGGCGGGGTGCTGTTGGCGGTGTCTCTTGACATCTCGAACGCCTTCAACACCCTCCCCTGGGCCTGTATAAGGGAGGCCCTCAAATTTCATGGGGTGCCTCCCTACTTGAGGAGGTTTGTCGGGGCCTACTTAGATGGTCGTGAAATTGTCTGGATCGGACGGGATAGGCGGCAGCACCGGTGGAGCATGTCGTGCGGTGTTCCCCAGGGGTCAGTTTTGGGTCCTCTCCTGTGGAACATCGGCTACGACTGGGTGCTGAGAGGTGAGCTCCTTCGGGGGGCCGACGTGACATGTTATGCGGACGACACGCTAGTCACGGCCCGGGGGAGCTCTTTCAGGGAGGCAAACCGCCTCGCCACCTGCTCCGTAGCGCAGGTGGTGAGGCGGATAAAGATGTTGGGACTCGAGGTGGCGCTGGAGAAGTGCGAGGCCGTTTGCTTTCACGGGCCTCGCAAAGCGCCACCTGCGGGATCCCACATCGTCATAGGTGGCACTCGCATCGAGATCCGGCCTCATATGAGGTACCTAGGCCTGATACTCGATGCCCGTTGGAGTTTCCGCGAGCACTTCCGGCAATTGGCCCCCCGTCTCGTAAGGGCATCAGGCGCGCTGAAAAGGCTGATGCCCAATATGGGGGGGCCTAAGGGGGGATACCGCCGCCTCTATATGGGGGCGGTGCAATCAATGGCGCTCTACGGAGCGCCAATCTGGATAGGGACCCTGACGGCACCAAACGTCGCTAATTTAAGGCGCCCACAAAGGGCGATGGCCGTCGGGGTTATTCGTGGATATCGCACCGTCTCCTTTGAGGCGGCGTGCGTTCTAGCCGGAAGCCCTCCCTGGGACTTAGAAGCGGAGGTGCACGCCACTGTGTACGAGTGGCGTGCGGGTCTACGTTCTGTTCGGCAAGACCCACTACCCAGGGAGGTTGAAACGCGGAGACTCCAGGCCCGGCGGTCCATAATGGAGAAGTGGGAGAGGCGGCTGGCAACACCGAACGCCGGCCGCCGGACCGTTGAGGCGATCCGTCCGGTGTTGAAAAACTGGACGGAAAGGAAGACGGGGTCGTTGACCTACCGGCTGACGCAGGTGCTGTCGGGGCATGGTTGCTTCGGCACGTACCTGTGTCGAATAGCCGGGCGTGAGTCGACGACCGAGTGCCACCACTGCGGCCGCGACGAAGACACGGCGCAGCACACCTTGGAGGAATGCTCGGCGTGGGCCGAGCAGCGTCGTGCGCTAGTCGCGGCGGTGGGGAGGGACCTCTCGCTGCCGGCTGTCGTAAAATCGATGGTCGGTAGCGAGGAGGCATGGCTGGCGGTTCTCACCTTCTGCGAGGACGTTATCTTGCAGAAGGAGGCGGCGGAACGGGAGCGGGAGAACGATCCGCTCTCACAATCAATCCGCCGCCGGAGAGCCGGGGCCCGGAGGAGGGTCTTCCACACCCTTCTCCCCCCCACCTAGGGGCTCGGGGGTGACGTTCGGGGGAGCGTCACCCCCATCTTAACAGCCCCGGGAGGGCGCGCGCGGTGTTCCCGCGCGCCTCCCACGCAGTACATAAATAGGGCAGGAGCGGCTCCACCCTCCTGCCTATAAAGGGATGAGCCCGGCGCATCAAACGCGCTGGGCATCGCCGTCGGGGTCGCGGAAGAATAAAAATCCGTACCCGTGGCCCCGGCATCAGGCGCCCCGGAGGAACACCGTCAGGTTTTAGTGGGTATACTCGGCTTTGCACTATCAGCCGAGGAGTCCCACATATCCCCCCGCCTCCCCCAGGCGGGACGGAATGCATAAAGCATTTCCTGACGCAAAAAAAAAAAAAAAAAAAAAAAAAAAAGGTTGGGGTGTTCCAGAAAGTCAGTCTCAGCCGTCCCAGCAACAGTCGAAGAACTTGCCGAAGCAACAGAAGAAACGGGCAGCAAAATTGCGACCACCACGCTCCTCTGCTGTGGTGGTGACATTGCTGCCCGAAGCTATTGAGAAGGGGGCGACCTACGCGGCTGCATTGGCCGAGGCCCGAAAGAAGATCGATCTGGGGGGCCTCGGCATAACAAGTGTCAAGTACCGCCAAGCGGTCACGGGGGCCAGGATTTTGGAGATCCCGGGAGTTGAAAGTGGTGGGAAGGCAGACTCGCTGGCCTCCAAACTGAAGGAGGTGCTTGGGGCAGAAAGCGCAAAGGTGTCCAGGCCGGTTAAAACTGCGGAATTAAGGGTAACCGGCTTGGACGACTCGGTGTCGGCGGAAGAAGTGGCGTCGGCGGTTGCCAAGGCAGGGGGTTGTGCGACGGATGACGTCAGGGTAGGAGAGGTCCGTCGCACATCGGCCGGGATGGGAGCGGTGTGGGTGCGCTGCCCGGTTGCGGCGGCGACGAAGGTCTCTGCGGGGCGGCTTCTGGTGGGCTGGGTGTCTGCCCAGGTCAAGCTCCTAGACCAGAGGCCGCTCAGATGTTTCCGTTGCCTTCAACTCGGGCACGTGCGAGCGACATGCACGAGTGATACCGACCGCAGCGACGAGTGTTACCGTTGCGGTCGGCCCGGCCACAAAGCCGGAACATGCACCGCCGCCCCTCACTGCTCTCTCTGCGAGGCGGCTGGCAAAAGGGCAGAACATCGCGCGGGCTCTAACGCCTGCACTGGGGCAAAGCCCCCTAAAAAAGGAAAGGCGGCCGCCAGGACCCCGGCCGCCATTGGGCCTGCGCAGCAGGTGCCCCCTGTAATCAGGGTCGAGGAGGCGATGAGCACCGACCCCCAATAAATGGCTCATCGCCTCCTTCAGGCGAACCTGAACCACTCCGCCGGAGCGCAAGATCTGCTCCTGCAGTCAATGGCGGAGTGGTCCATTGATTTGGCCGTGGCGGCCGAGCCGTACTTTGTCCCACCACAGCGTGGTGATTGGTTCGCGGACACACACGGCTTGGTCGCCGTTATGTCCTCCGGGAGAAATAACCTGGCCCCTTCAGTCGTCCATAGGGGCCAGGGCTACGTCGCTGTCCTTTGGGGAGAAATCGTCGTCGTTGGTGTGTACTTCTCCCCAAACCGGAGTCTCGCCGAATTTGAAGTGTTTTTGGGCGCGGTCGGGGCCGTTGTCCGGCAGACTCGGCCGCGCCAGGTGTTGTTGGCGGGGGACCTCAACGCCAAATCAACGGCTTGGGGTTCCCCTTCGTCAGATTTAAGGGGCGAGACTCTGGAGGAGTGGGCATTAGGGGCCGACCTCACAATCATCAATAGAGGGTCGGCCAACACGTGCGTGCGTCGGCAGGGAGGGTCCATCGTAGACGTTACGTTTGCGACCCCTGCCCTCGCGCGCAGTGTCCACTCCTGGACGGTACTCGAGGAGGTGGAGACTCTGTCGGACCACAGGTATGTCCGATACGACATCTCCATCTCCCCGACTAACGAGGTGTTAAATCCCGGGGGACATAACGCAAACGCGAATCTCTTCCCGAGGTGGGTAGTCAAGGGCGTAAACAAAGAAGCGCTGGTGGAAGCCTCCATCGTCCAGGCCTGGCTGAATTCTCCGGCCGGGCCAGTGGAGGTCGACCAGGAAGCGGAATGGCTCCGGGGCGCATTGTCGCAAATATGCGACGCGTCGATGCCCCGGGCCAAAGGTCGGCCTCCCAAGCGTCAGGTGTACTGGTGGTCGCAGGAAATCGCCGATCTGCGCGCGGACTGCGTCAGGGGGCGGCGCCAGTACACCCGGTTCCGCAGGAGGCGGAACCGAGACGCGGACGAGGAGGACCGGCTGTATGCGGCGTACAGGCAAAAGGCCAAAGCGCTACAGCTGGCCATCAGCGCCGCCAAGGCGAAGGCTAGAGCGGAGTTGCTGGAGACGCTAAACAGGGATCCGTGGGGGCGTCCATACAAGATGGTGCGGAACAAGCTCCGCACCTGGGCGCCCCCGTTGACGGAGAGTCTCCAGCCCCGGATGCTTGAGGCGGTCGTTTCGGCACTTTTTCCGGACCGAGCGGAGCACCAAACTCCGGCTATGGCGCCCTCACAACTTAACGAGGGTGCCGAAGCCGACGTGCCGCCGGTCACGGACGCCGAATTGCGGGCGGCCTGCCTCAGGCTCCGGGCCAATAAAGCTCCGGGCCCGGATGGTGTTCCGGGCCGCGCCTTGGCGTTAGCCCTTGGCCCCCTCGGGGAGAGGTACAAAAGGTTGTTGGACGCCTGTCTGGAGACAGGACGGTTCCCCGCCATGTGGAAGGCGGGCAAACTGGTCCTGTTGAAGAAGGACGGGCGTCCCGCGGAGTCTCCCTCCGCCTATCGTCCGATCGTCCTGCTCGACGAGGTGAGCAAGCTCTGTGAACGGGTCGTCGCTTGCCGCCTCGTCGAGCATCTTCGTCGCGTAGGTCCCGACTTGTCGTGTAGGCAGTTTGGATTCCGAAGGGGCCGGTCGACTATCGACGCAATTAGTCGCGTCAAGGCCCTTTCGGAAGAGGTGGTCGCCCAGGGTGGGGTGCTGTTGGCGGTGTCTCTTGACATCTCGAACGCCTTCAACACCCTCCCCTGGGCCTGTATAAGGGAGGCCCTCAAATTTCATGGGGTGCCTCCCTACTTGAGGAGGTTTGTCGGGGCCTACTTAGATGGTCGTGAAATTGTCTGGATCGGACGGGATAGGCGGCAGCACCGGTGGAGCATGTCGTGCGGTGTTCCCCAGGGGTCAGTTTTGGGTCCTCTCCTGTGGAACATCGGCTACGACTGGGTGCTGAGAGGTGAGCTCCTCCGGGGGGCCGACGTGACGTGTTACGCGGACGACACGCTAGTCACGGCCCGGGGGAGCTCTTTCAGGGAGGCAAACCGCCTCGCCACCTGCTCCGTAGCGCAGGTGGTGAGGCGGATAAAGATGTTGGGACTCGAGGTGGCGCTGGAGAAGTGCGAGGCCGTTTGCTTTCACGGTCCTCGCAAAGCGCCACCTGCGGGATCCCACATCGTAATAGGTGGCACTCGCATCGAGGTCCGGCCCCATATGAGGTACCTGGGCCTGATCCTCGATGCCCGTTGGAGTTTCCGCGAGCACTTCCGGCAATTGGCCCCCCGTCTCGTAAGGGCATCAGCCGCGCTCAAACGACTGATGCCCAATTTGGGGGGGCCCAAGGGGGGATACCGCCGCCTCTATATGGGGGCGGTGCAATCAATGGCGCTCTACGGAGCGCCAATTTGGATAGGGACCCTGACGGCACCAAACGTCGCCAATTTAAGGCGCCCTCAACGGGTGATGGCCGTCGGGGTCATTCGTGGGTATCGCACCGTCTCCTTTGAGGCGGCGTGCGTTCTAGCCGGAAGCCCTCCCTGGGACTTGGAAGCGGAGGTGCACGCCACAGTGTATGAGTGGCGTGCGGGTCTACGTAGCAGAAGAGAAGACCCGATGCCCAGGGAGGTTGAAGCGCGGAGACTCCAGGCCCGGCGGTCCATAATGGAGAAGTGGGAGAGGCGGCTGGCAACACCGAACGCCGGCCGCCGGACCGTTGAGGCGATCCGTCCGGTGTTGAAAAACTGGACGGAAAGAAAGACGGGGTCGTTGACCTACCGGCTGACGCAGGTGCTGTCGGGGCATGGCTGCTTCGGCACGTACCTGTGCCAAATAGCCGGGCGTGAGTCGACGACCGAGTGCCACCACTGCGGCCGCGACGCAGACACGGCGCAGCACACTTTGGAGGAATGCTCGGCGTGGGCCGAGCAGCGTCGTGCGCTAGTCGCGGCGGTGGGGAGGGACCTCTCGCTGCCGGCTGTAGTAAAATCCATGGTCGGTAGCGAGGAGGCATGGCTGGCGGTTCTCACCTTCTGCGAGGACGTAATCTCGCAGAAGGAGGCGGCGGAGCGGGAGCGGGAAAATGATCCGCTCTCCCAATCAATCCGCCGCCGGAGAGCCGGGGCCCGGAGGAGGGCCTTCCACACCCTTCTCCCCCCCACCTAGGGGCTCGGGGGTGACGTTCGGGGGAGCGTCACCCCCATCTCAACAGCCCCGGGAGGGCGCGCGCGGTGTTCCCGCGCGCCTCCCACGCAGTACATAAATAGGGCAGGAGCGGCTCCACCCTCCTGCCTATAACGGGATGAGCCCGGCGCATCCAACGCGCTGGGCATCGCCGTCGGGGTCGCGGAAGAATAAAAATCCGTACCCGTGGCCCCGGCATCAGGCGCCCCGGAGGAACACCGTCAGGTTTTAGTGGGTATACTCGGCTTCGCACTATCAGCCGAGGAGTCCCACATATCCCCCCGCCTCCCCCAGGCGGGACGGAATGCATAAAGCATTTCCTGACGCAAAAAAAAAAAAAAAAAAAAAAAAAAAGGTTAGGTTGGGGCCGAGTGGTGGGGGTGACCCGCCACAGGGGGTGGACCAACAGGCGCTTACAGCTCCCATTAAGTGGAGCCTTAGCCTGCCATCCCAAGACCGCAGTGCGTAGACTTCATGTCTACATCCTTCTCGAGGTGACCCTGTTTCTACTTAACACTGCGGATCTAGACTGGAGAGTCGATAAACACTCCTGAGGGTGGTGCTTCGGCGGCGCCCTCAGTACCGGGTCGGGGCCGATGAGGCTGCAGTGCCGAAAGGGCCTGACCCGGACCGGGGGGGGGATGTCCCCATTTATGGGGACAAGTTGTGTTCCTCGTCCTCTGCGTGAGGGCGGGGGTCAGGCGTCGGGGTCACTTGCCCCTCTTCCAGGAAGGGTATTGTGACCCCGGAGGTGGAAAGAAGGAAAACTTTTAAAAACCCGTGAGGATACACGTAAAAATCTGAGGTGGAGAGAAGGAAAACTCGAAATGAAACCCGTGAGAAAACACGTTAAAACCAGAGGTGGAGAGAAGGAAAACTCGAAATGAAACCCGTGAGACAACACGTTAAAATCAAAGGTGGGAAGAAGGAAAACTTGTAAAAACCCGTGAGTAAACACGTAAAAATCAGGTGGGCGTGCTGACGCCCCTGCCGTGGTGTAGGCGGGGTGCGGAAGCCGCCACTTCGGAGGCCTGGGGTGTCCTTCGGGGGAAGGCGCCTCAGCAATGGCCTCGGGATGGTGCGCGCGGTTGTTCCCGCGCGCCTCCCAGGAGAGCGGGCAGGTCAAACTGCCCGCAAACGGAGGAGGGCCCGGCTCAGGCTGGGCATAGCCGCCGGGGTCGCGGCTGAATGCCAACGCGCTCCCGTTGCCCCGGCATCAAGGCCCTCGAGGAACACCGTCAGGTTTTAGTGGGTAGACTCGGCCTAGCACCCTAATGTCGAGGAGTCCCACATACCCCCCTGCCACCCCCCTACGGCAGGACGGGATGCATAAAGCATTTCCTGACGCAAAAAAAAAAAAAAAAAAAAAAAAAAAAAGGTTAGGTTAGGTTAGGTTAGGTTGGGGCCGAGTGGTGTGGGTGACCCGCCACAGGGGGTGGATCAACAGGCGCTTATAGCTCCCATTAAGTGGAGCCTTAGCCTGCCATCCCAAGACCGCAGTGCGTAGACTTCATGTCTACATCCTTCTCGAGGTGACCCTGTTTCTACTGAACACTGCGGATCTAGACTGGAGAGTCGATAAACACTCCTGAGGGTGGTGCTTCGGCGGCGCCCTCAGTACCGGGTCGGGGCCGATGAGGCTGCAGTGCCGAAAGGGCCTGGCCCGGACCGGGGGGGGGATGTCCCCATTTATGGGGACAAGTTGTGTTCCCCGTCCTCTGCGTGAGGGCGGGGGTCAGGCGTCGGGGTCACTTGCCCCTCTTCCAGGAAGGGTATTGTGACCCCGGAGGTGGAAAGAAGGAAAACTTTTAAAAACCCGTGAGGATACACGTAAAAATCTGAGGTGGAGAGAAGGAAAACTCGAAATGAAACCCGTGAGAAAACACGTTAAAACCAGAGGTGGAGAGAAGGAAAACTCGAAATGAAACCCGTGAGACAACACGTTAAAATCAAAGGTGGGAAGAAGGAAAACTTGTAAAAACCCGTGAGTAAACACGTAAAAATCAGGTGGGCGTGCTGACGCCCCTGCCGTGGTGTAGGCGGGGTGCGGAAGCCGCCACTTCGGAGGCCTGGGGTGTCCTTCGGGGGAAGGCGCCTCACCGATGGCCTCGGGATGGTGCGCGCGGTTGTTCCCGCGCGCCTCCCAGGAGAGCGGGCAGGTAAAACTGCCCGCAAACGGAGGAGGGCCCGGCTCAGGCTGGGCATAGCCGCCGGGGCCGCGGCAGAATGCCAACGCGCTCCCGTTGCCCCGGCATCAAGGCTCTCGAGGAACACCGTCAGGTTTTAGTGGGTAGACTCGGCCTAGCACCCTAATGTCGAGGAGTCCCACATACCCCCCTGCCACCCCCCTACGGCAGGACGGGATGCATAAAGCATTTCCTGACGCAAAAAAAAAAAAAAAAAAAAAGGTTAGGTTAGGTTAGGTTAGGTTAGGTTAGGTTAGGTTAGGTTAGGTTAGGTTAGGTTAGGTTAGGTTAGGTTAGGTTAGGTTAGGTTGGGGCCGAGTGGTGGGGGTGAGGGGCCGAGTGGTGGGGGTGACCCGCCACAGGGGGTGGACCAACAGGCGCTTACAGCTCCCATTAAGTGGAGCCTTAGCCTGCCACCCCAAGACCGCAGTGCGTGGACTTCATGTCCACATCCTTCTCGAGGTGGCCTCGTTTGCACTGAACACTGCGGATCTAGACTGGAGAGTCGATAAACACTCCTGAGGGTGGTGCTTCGGCGGCGCCCTCAGTACCGGGTCGGGGCCGATGAGGCTGCAGTGCCGAAAGGGCCCGGCCCGGACGGGGAAGGGGGGGAAAAAACACCTGCCCCTCTGCTTTCAGAGGGGTATCGTGTTTGCCAATTTTTGGCGTCGCACCTGTCCCTCTTTTTGGGGGGACAGAGTATTTTGGCGCTTTTGCGCTTTGAGGTGGAGGGCGCTATTGCGCCCCTTTGTTTTTTGTTTTTGTTTGCGCTTTTGCGCTCAGGTTGTCGTCGGCGCTTTTGCGCCTCCGTCGCTCCTTGCCCTTCGTGAAGGGCATGGAGTTTGGTGTAGACGCGCCCGGTGGCACTAACCCTGTCGCCGGGTGGCGTCTGGGGGGCGGACCGGCACCAGCCGCCCTCCCCGGGACCCCGCGCAGTCGCTTCAACGACCCCCGTCACGGTGCTAAGGGGGTACGTCGTGGCTGCGCGGACCGACGAACGGCCTGCCTTAATTGGCCGGCCTAAGAGAAGGAAAACTTGAAACAAACCCGTGAGAAAACACGCTTAAAACCTGTGGATACCTGGGGACCTCCACAGTATATACCCTAGCCCCCGGAATGGGCGTCACCCGGGGGTGGTCACATAAATCGGCCCAACTCGTGGGAATAAAAATGGAATTTCTAAAAATAAATTTAAAACCAAAACGACGAGGAACAGGTGTGAGGACGATTGAGGACGAGGCTGTGGAGAGCGTTAGCGAACTGTCTGACGCTAGTTCAGCAGCCACGTTGGTGACGGTGGAATCGGGGTCAGATGACTCCAGGAAAAAGATGTGGAGGAAGACCCAAAAACGGAGCCGCGAAAAGAGTCGGGGGAGCTGCGACGAAGATCGTCGCAGTAGAAGTAGGAGTAAGTCCAGCTCGGGGTCGGACTCGCCAGCCGTAAAGGTGGCTATCACCCGCAAAACCAGGGGACGGCCGCCGACAACGGGCCAGTACGTGGGGCTCGCCAAGGCGAAAGCTGATTTGGCGGCTGCAAAATTACTTGAGGCTGAAGCAGAGGCGGAAAAGCTGGTGCTGCAGTCTTTGAAGGACGCGGGCAATTCTAAACTTATGCGGTCGCGGCAGTGCAGCGAGTCGTCTTCGGCCAGCATGGATGAAGATATTCCTGTGCCTGCGGATCCGGTGGCAAAAGCCGTAGCATACGTGGCGGCGATCGAGAAAGTGGCAAGGGTGTCTAAGAACCTAAAAGGCACCTCCATCAGAGCCCTAAACCTCGCGTCCAAACACATTAAGGACGCTGTGGACGAATTAAATAGTCGCTCGTCCACCGATGAAACGAGAAGACTAAAAGAGGAGAACGAGCGCCTTCAAAACCAAATTGGGGATCTCCGAGGGCAAATCTCGGAGCTGAAAGAGGCAGTGGAAAGGCTTGCGCAACGTCCGAATCCCCCTCCCCCCGTGGTAGGAGATCAACTCTTACAGGAGGAGTGGAACAGGAGCATAATGCTCCAGGTGGGGAAAATGGTGAACGCAAGATTCGAGGCCATGGAGAAAAGGCTGGCTCCGGAAGAGCGTTTTCTCCCGGAGTCCCTAAAGCCTCGACCGTTGCAGCCTTCCGCCCCACAGCATCCGTCGAATCGTCCGACGTCGTCCTCGGCGAGTGCAGCGGCGACCCTCTCGACGGCTGCGAATGTAACCGGTAGCGCCCAGGTACAAAGCGGTGCAGGAAGAAGTAGCGACAGGAAGAAAAGTAGGAAAGGCAAAGGCGGTGCAACGACCTCTAAGCAGGTAGCGCAGCCACAGCCTCAGGCGCTGCCGCCGGCCCCGCAGCCACTAGAAGAAGCATGGACCACGGTAGTGAAAAGAGGAAGAAAGAAGAAGGCACAGGCCCAGGCTCAGCCATCTCAACCCCCGGCGTCGAAGAAGGAGACGAAAAAGGGACCGCCAAAACTACGTCCGCCGCGAACTTCGGCCGTTGTAGTTACTCTCTTGCCAGAGGCTGTAGAGAAGGGTGCTACCTATGCATCAGTGCTGTCCGAGGCCCGCAGTAAAATAAACCTGGAGGGTCTCGGCATAACGAGCCTGAAGTTTAGGCACGCGGCTACGGGAGCCAGAGTGCTTGAAGTTCCCGGGGCCGCCAGCGGCGAAAAAGCTGATTCGCTGGCGGCCAAGATAAAGGAGTCGCTGAGCCCAGAGCTCGTGCGTGTGTCCAGGCCGGTGAAGTGCGTGGAAATGCGGGTGTCCGGCCTGGACGATTCAGTGTCGGCAGCGGAACTCCTTCAGGCTGTGGCAAAGGCGGGAGAATGTCCACCGGAAACGGTGAAAGTGGGAGAAATACGTCGCACCCCATCCGGGCTGGGGTCGGCGTGGGTTCGCTGTCCGGTGGGGGCAGCGGGAAAAATCTCAGGCGGACGGCTGCTTATAGGTTGGGTGTCTGCGAGGGTACAGCTCCTCGACCAGAGGCCCATGCGGTGTTTCCGCTGCCTCCAACTCGGGCATGTGAGAGCTACGTGCACCTCCAATGTCGACCGGAGCAATGAGTGCTACAGATGCGGCCAGAACGGCCACAAATCTAAAGAGTGCACTGCTGCCCCAAACTGCACTGTGTGTGTTGCCGCCGGAAAACCGGCCAACCATACTGTGGGCAGCAAGTTATGTGAAGGAGCTAAGCCCAAAAAGGGCCAGAGGGCGGCCGCTAGGACCCCGGCCGCCAAAGCTCCCGTTGTTTTGGCCACCCCTGCTGGTAGCAGAAAAGAGGAGGCGATGATAACAGACCCATAAATGGCTCATTACCGCCTCCTCCAGGCGAACATCAACCACTCCGCCGGTGCACAAGACCTGCTCATGCAGTCTATGGCGGAGTGGAAAATCGACGTAGCCGTGGTGGCCGAGCCATACTACGTCCCCCCTTGTGCTAAATGGGCTGGGGATCTTGATGGCTTGGTCGCCGTTGTGTCTTCCGGGAGGAACGTTCCGGCCCCTTCGTTATTAGCTAGGGGTCATGGATATGTGGCGGTCCTTTGGGGGGAATTTGTTGTAGTAGGTGTGTACTTTTCCCCAAACCGGAGTCTCGCGGAGTTTGAAGTATTTTTAGACGCGGTCGGGGCTGATCTGGGCCGATTCCGGCCGCGTCCAGTGTTGCTCGCGGGGGACCTCAACGCCAAGTCAACGGCTTGGGGTTCCCCTGTGACAAATAGGAGAGGCGAGACTCTGGAGGAGTGGGCGATAATGGCCGACCTCGTGGTCCTCAACAGAGGATCGGCCAACACATGCGTGCGGCAGCAGGGGGGGTCCATTGTGGACGTTTCGTTCGCATCCCCTGCCCTCGCGCGCCTCGTCCACTCCTGGGCCGTCATGGAGGAGGTGGAGACCTTGTCGGACCACCGATATGTCCGCTTCTACGTTTCCACCTCCTCGTCAAATGTCGACGTTGGTTCCGGAAGACACAACACTTCTTCATCCCCGAGGTGGGTCCTCAAGAGCCTGAATAAAGAGGCGCTGGTGGAAGCCTCCATTGTCCAGGCCTGGCTGAATCCTCCAGCCGGGCCGGTGGAGGTCGATCGCGAGACGGAATGGTTCCGGGGGGCTATGTCTGATATCTGCGACGCCGCGATGCCCCGGGCCAAGCGACGACCTCCAAAGCGTCAGGTGTACTGGTGGTCTGATGAAATCGCAGACCTCCGCACCACGTGCGTGAGAGCCAGACGCCAGTACACCCGGTTCCGCAGGCGGCGGAACCGAGACGCGGACGTGGAGGCCCAGTTGTATGCGACGTATAGGGAGAAGGTGAAAACGCTGCAGCTGGCCATCAGCGCCGCCAAGGCGAGCGCCAGAGCGGAGCTGCTGGAGGCTCTGAATAGGGATCCGTGGGGGCGCTCATACAAGATGGTGCGGAACAAGCTCCGCACCTGGGCGCCCCCGTTAACGGAGAGCCTCCAGCCCCGGTTGCTTGAAGATGTCGTGTCGGCTCTGTTTCCGTACCGAGCCGGGCACGAACCTCCGGTCATGGCGCCATCCAATTTGGAGGAGGGCGCCGACGACATAAATGTGACGCCGGTTTCGGAAGCAGAGCTGCGAATGGCGGCTCGCAAGCTCCGGGTGGCGAACAAAGCTCCGGGCCCGGACGGAATTCCGGGCCGTGCTCTGGCCATGGCTCTTGAGGTCCTCGGGGATAGGTTAAGAACGTTGATGGACGCCTGTCTGGAGACAGGACAGTTCCCCGTCAAGTGGAAGACGGGCCGACTGGTCCTGTTGAGGAAAGACGGGCGTCCTGCGGAGTCTCCCTCCGCCTACCGCCCAATTGTGCTGCTCGACGAGGCGAATAAGTTGTTTGAACGGGTCGTCGCTGATCGCCTCGTCGGGCATTTAACTCGAGTAGGTCCCGATTTGTCTGAAATTCAGTTTGGTTTCCGAAGGGGCCGGTCAACTATAGATGCGATAAGCCGCATCCGGGCCCTTTCGGAGGAGGTGGTGTCCCGGGGCGGGGTGTTGTTGGCTGTCTCGCTAGACATTGCCAACGCGTTCAACACCCTGCCCTGGTCTTGTATCAGGGAGGCACTCCGGTTTCATAAGGTGCCTCCCTATTTAAGGCGGATTGTCGGGGCCTATCTCGATGAAAGATACATTGAGTATACTGGGCGGCAAAGGCGGCAGCACCGGTGGAGAATGACGTGCGGTGTTCCACAGGGGTCAGTTCTGGGTCCTCTCCTGTGGAACATCGGTTACGACTGGGTGCTGAGAGGTGTGCTTCTCCGTGGGGCCGAAGTGACCTGCTACGCGGACGACACAATGGTCACGGCCCGGGGGAGCACATACAGGGAGGCAGCCCGCCTCGCCACCTGCGCGGTGGCCCAGGTGGTGGGGCGGATAAGAAGGCTGGGACTCGAGGTGGCGCTGAACAAATCCGAGGCTCTCTGTTTCCATGGGCCTCGGAATGCGCCACCTGCGGGGTCCCATATCGTAGTTGGTGGCACTCGTATCGGGGTCGAGCCTCACATGAGGTACCTGGGACTCGTCCTCGATAGCCGATGGAGCTTCCGCGAACATTTCCGGCGCCTGGCTCCCCGTCTCTTAGGGGCGGCGGCCGCACTAAAGCGGCTTATGCCTAATATCGGGGGGCCGAAGGCGGGATGCCGCCGCCTCTATATGGGGGTGGTGCGGTCCATGGCGCTCTATGGAGCGCCAATCTGGTCATCCACCCTGACGGCCCAGAACGTCGCCGCTCTTCGGCGACCTCAAAGGGCGATGGCCGTCGGGGTGATACGCGGGTATCGCACCGTCTCCTGTGAGGCGGCGTGTGTTTTGGCTGGATCCCCTCCCTGGGATCTCGAGGCGGAAGTGTACGCCACGGTGTACGAGTGGCGTACGGGTCGTCGCCTTCAACGCGACGACCCTACTCTCAGGGAGGTGGAATCGCGGAGGCTCAGAGCCCGGCGGTCCATGTTGGCGAAATGGAAGGAGCGGCTGGCGCATCCGAATGCCGGCCGCCGGACCGTCGAGGCGGTCCGTCCAGTACTGGAAGAATGGACGGACAGAACGTCGGGGTCGTTGACTTTCCGGATGGTGCAGGTGCTGTCGGGGCATGGGAGCTTCGGCAAGTACCTGTGCCAAATTGCCCGTAGAGAGTCGACGACAGAGTGTCACCACTGCGGCCGCGACGAAGATACGGCGCAGCATACGCTTGAGGAGTGCTCGGCATGGGCTGAGCAGCGTCGTGATCTCGTCGCGGCGGTGGGGAGAGACCTCTCGCTGCCGGCTGTGGTAAAAGCTATGGTCGGTAGCGAGGAGGCATGGCTGGCGGTTCTCACCTTCTGCGAGGACGTAATCTCGCGGAAGGAGGCGGCGGAGAGAGAGCGGGAGACTGATCCGCTTTCGCAACCAATCCGCCGCCGGAGAGCCGGGGCCCGGAGGAGGAATTTCCACGCCCTCCTCCCCCCCACCTAGAGGCCTCGGGGTGACTGTCGGGGGACTGTCACCCCAACCAAATAGGCCTCGGGATGGCGCGCGCGGTGTTCCCGCGCGCATCCCAAGTAGAACGGGCAGGGGCATCTCCACCCTCCTGCCCTTACCGAGATGAGCCCGGCGTATCAAACGCGCTGGGCAACGCCGCCGGGGCCGCGGAAGAATGCCAAAGCGCCCCCGCTGCCCCGGCAATAGGCGCCTCGGAGGAACACCGTCAGGTTTTAGTGGGTAGCCCGGCATTGCACCTCACAGCCGTGGAGTCCCACATATCCCCCTGCCATCCCCCATGGCAGGACGGAATGCATAAAGCATTTCCTGACGCAAAAAAAAAAAAAAAAAAAAAAAAAAAAAAAAGGTTAGGTTAGGTTGGGGGGGGCCGAGTGGTGGGGGTGACCCGCCACAGGGGGTGGACCAACAGGCGCTTACAGCTCCCATTAAGTGGAGCCTTAGCCTGCCACCCCAAGACCGCAGTGCGTGGACTTCATGTCCACATCCTTCTCGAGGTGGCCTCGTTTGCACTGAACACTGCGGATCTAGACTGGAGAGTCGATAAACACTCCTGAGGGTGGTGCTTCGGCGGCGCCCTCAGTACCGGGTCGGGGCCGATGAGGCTGCAGTGCCGAAAGGGTCCGGCCCGGACGGGGGGGAAGGGATGCACCTGCCTCTCTCTTTTGGAGGGGTAGGGTGCCTGGCGCTTTTGCGCAACGGGGTGCTGGGGGGTACTTTTGTGTCTTCCGGTGCTTTTTGTGGTTGGAAATGCACCTGCTCTTCTTTTTGGGGGAGTATTGTTGCAGCGCTTTTGCGCAAATATTGTTGTGGTGCTATTGCGCCCCTTTTTACACTTTTGTGTTATTTTGTTGTTGGCGCTTTTGCGCCTCTCTCGTTCCTTGCCCTTCGTGAAGGGCATGGACTTTGGTGTAGACGCGCCCGGTGGCACTAACCCTGTCACCGGGTGGCGTCTGGGGGGCGGACCGGCACCAGCCGCCCTCCCCGGGACCCCGCGCAGTCACTTCAACGACCCCCGTGTCGGTGCTAAGGGGGTACGTCGTGGCTGCGCGGACCGACGAACGGCCTGCCTTAATTGGCCGGCCTAAGAGAAGGAAAACTTGAAACAAACCCGTGAGCGAACACGTAAAAACCTGTGGGTACCTGGGGACCCCCACAGTATATACCCTAGCCCCCGGAATGGGCGTCACCCGGGGGTGGTCATTTAAATCGGCCCCACTCGTGGGAATCACAATGGATAAATGTTTAAAAATAAATTTCAAGGGGAAGGGGGGGAAAGTGAGAGAGGATAGTGAGACGGAGGCGGAACTGTCGAGCGCAAGCTCGACGGTCTCAATGGTGACTGTAGAGTCACTTTCTGACAGAGAGTCGTCGTCGGTGAAAATTCATCGGCTATCGAAGAAGCGGTCGCGGGATTCGGATTTCGACAGATTTCGTGACGCTAGCCCGGAATCGGATACTCCGGCGTTAAAGGTGAAGCCCAGAGGCAGAGGGAGGCCGCCCACTACTGGGGAATACGTCGGTTTGGCAAACGCTAAGAAACAATGGCTCAAGGCGGAGCGTGATGCTCTGGAATTAGAGGCGGAAAAGGAGCTCGAGTTTAGCAGAAGAGAATACTCGCTCCGGAGCAAGGAGTGCCTGTCAGATTCTGCAGCGGACCGAGTTGACGTCGTAGCCAGGCACGAGAACTTTAGAATGCTTGCGTTGAAGGGTGTAGGCCAAATCGACAAAGTTCTAAAGACATCCCGAAATCTGAAGGGGACCTATCAGAAATCCCTAAAAGAGGCGTCTGAGGGCATCACGGCCGCTGTTGAGGGCCTACACAAGCAAACGTGTAACGATGAAACGCGCAGATTGGAGGCGGACAACGAGCGGCTTCGCAGGGAATTAGCTGAACTGCGGACCCAGATGGCGGAATTAAAGGAGAGTGTCGGGAGGCTCTCCAACAATCCTCTGGCACTGCTTCCCTCGGCAGTCGCGAGTGCGGACCCCAACGGCATGAGGAACGCCATTGAGCAGTCAATTATGCAGGAAATAAGAACAATGCTCAATGCGCGTTTTGGGGCCCTGGAGGACAGGCTGTTGCCGGAACCTTCTTATCGGCCACCGTTGGCCGCAGATAGGAAAAAGGCTGATGAAGTTTCGCGACCGCAACCGAGTTCGTCCGGGATTGTCGCGGTCCAAAAGGGCGTCCTAAAGCAGCAGGGTCCCAAAGTAAAGAAGGGTAAGGGTACGAAGTCAACGGAAGAGTCGGCGGCAACTCCGAAACAGCCTCGTCCGCTTCCGCCGGCGCCAGCAAATATGGAGGAAGCCTGGTCTACGGTGACGAAGAGAGGCAAGAAGAAGGTATCCACTGTAGGCCAGGCCCAGCCCGCACAACAACAGCCGCACACCAAGCCGGCTTCTGTGTCTCGGATCCAGGCTGGTCAACAGGCCCAGGCAGCCAAAAAGAAGAAGGCGGCGAACAGACTACGCCCGCCGCGTTCGTCTGCAGTTGTGGTCACGCTGCTGCCAGAAGCAGTTGAGCAGGGCGCAACCTATGCAGCCGTCCTTGCTGAAGCCCGTAAGAAGATCGACTTGGGAGGCCTCGGAATAACGGGCCTCAAGTATAGACAGGCTGTAACGGGGGCCAGGGTTCTCGAGGTGCCAGGGGCAACTAGCGGCGAGAAAGCGGACTCTCTGGCCTCCAAATTAAGGGAGGTGCTAAAATCGGAGCATATCAAGGTGTCCAGGCCGGTCAAGTGTGCCGAGCTGAGGGTGTCCGGCCTGGACGACTCTATTGTGGCTGCAGAGGTCGCCGATGCAGTTGCGAAAGTGGGAGGCTGTGCTGCGGAGGAGGTAAAAGTAGGCGATATTCGCCGCAACTCGGCAGGGCTCGGGGCAGTTTGGGTTAAATGCCCCGTGGCTGCAGCCAAAAAGGTCTCGGTAGGGCGGCTTCTGGTGGGCTGGGTGTCGGCCCAAGTCCAGCTCCTAGACCAGAGGCCGCTCAAGTGCTTCCGCTGCTTGCAGCAGGGGCACGTGCGGGCGGCATGCAAATCCGAAATCGACCGCAGCGAGGAGTGTTATCGTTGCGGTCGGGTCGGCCATAAAGCCGTCGCATGTGAAGCTAGCCCGCACTGCAATCTGTGTGCGGCACTAAATAAAAAAGCGGACCACCGAGCTGGCACTAAAGCCTGCGTGGGGGCAAAGGCCCCCAAAAAGGTAAAGGCGGCCGTCAGGACCCCGGCCGCCAATGGGCCTGCTCAGCAGGCGCCCCCTGCTAATAGGGGTGTGGAGGCGATGAGCACCGACCCATAATAAATGGCTCATCGCCTCCTACAGGCGAATTTGAACCACTCCGCCGGAGCCCAAGACCTGTTTCTGCAGTCAGCGGCGGAGTGGTCCATTGATTTGGCCGTGGCGGCCGAGCCGTACTTTGTCCCGCCACAAAGGGATGATTGGTTTGTGGACACACACGGCTTGGTCGCCGTTATGTCCTTCGGGAGGAATAACCTGGTCCCTTCTGTCGTCCATAGGGGCCAGGGCTACGTTGCTGTCCTTTGGGGGGAAATCGTCGTCGTTGGTGTGTACTTCTCCCCAAACCGGAGTCTCGCCGAATTTGAAGCGTTTCTGGGCGCGGTCGGGGCCGTTGTCCGGCAGACTCGGCCGCGCCAGGTGTTGTTGGCGGGGGACCTCAACGCCAAGTCAACGGCTTGGGGTTCCCCTTCGTCGGATATAAGGGGCGAGACTCTGGAGGAGTGGGCATTAGGGGCCGACCTCGCAATCATAAATAGAGGGTCGGCCAATACGTGCGTGCGTCGGCAGGGAGGGTCCATCGTAGATGTAACGTTTGCGACCCCTGCCCTCGCGCGCAGTGTCCACTCCTGGACGGTACTCGAGGAGGTGGAAACTTTGTCGGACCATAGATATGTCCGATACGACATCTCCACCTCCTCGACAAACGAGGTGTGTTCTCCCGTAGGACATAACACGAACGTGAACCTCTTCCCGAGGTGGGTAACCAGGGGCTTAAATAAAGAAGCGCTGATGGAAGCCTCCATCGTCCAGGCCTGGCTGAACTCTCCGGCCGGGCCAGTGGAGGTCGACCAGGAGGCGGAATGGCTGCGGGGCGCGCTGTCGCAAATATGCGATGCGTCGATGCCCCGGGCCAAAGGTCGGCCTCCCAAGCGTCAGGTGTACTGGTGGTCGCAGGAAATCGCTGATCTGCGCGCGGACTGCGTCAGGGGGCGGCGCCAGTACACCCGGTTCCGCAGGAGGCGGAACCGAGACGCGGACGAGGAGGACCGGCTGTATGCGGCGTACAGGCAAAAGGCCAAAGCGCTACAGCTGGCCATCAGCGCCGCCAAGGCGAAGGCTAGAGCGGAGCTGCTGGAGACGCTAAACAGGGATCCGTGGGGGCGTCCATACAAGATGGTGCGGAACAAGCTCCGCACCTGGGCGCCCCCGTTGACGGAGAGTCTCCAGCCCCGGATGCTTGAGGCGGTCGTGTCGGCACTTTTTCCGGACCGAGCGGAGCACCAACCTCCGGCCATGGCGCCCTCACAACTTAACGAGGGCGCCGAAGCCGACGTGCCGCCGGTCACGGACGCCGAATTGCGGGCGGCCTGCCTCAGGCTCCGGGCCAATAAAGCTCCGGGCCCGGATGGTGTTCCGGGCCGCGCCTTGGCGTTAGCCCTTGGCCCCCTCGGGGAGAGGTACAAAAGGTTGTTGGACGCCTGTCTGGAGACAGGACAGTTCCCCGCCATGTGGAAGGCGGGCAAACTGGTCCTGTTGAAGAAGGACGGGCGTCCCGCGGAGTCTCCCTCCGCCTATCGTCCGATCGTCCTGCTCGACGAGGTGAGCAAGCTCTGTGAACGGGTCGTCGCTTGCCGCCTCGTCGAGCATCTTCGTCGCGTAGGTCCCGACTTGTCGTTTAAGCAGTTTGGATTCCGAAGGGGCCGGTCGACAATCGACGCGATTGGTCGCGTCAAGGCCCTTTCGGAGGAGGTGGTCGCCCAGGGCGGGGTGCTGTTGGCGGTGTCTCTCGACATCTCGAACGCCTTCAACACCCTCCCCTGGGCCTGTATAAGGGAGGCCCTCAAATTTCATGGGGTGCCTCCCTACTTGAGAAGGTTTGTCGGGGCCTACTTAGATGGTCGTACAATTGTCTGGATCGGACAGGATAGGCGGCAGCACCGGTGGAGCATGTCGTGCGGTGTTCCCCAGGGGTCAGTTTTGGGTCCTCTCCTGTGGAACATCGGCTACGACTGGGTGCTGAGAGGTGAGCTCCTCCGGGGGGCCGACGTGACGTGTTACGCGGACGACACGCTAGTCACGGCCCGGGGGAGCTCTTTCAGGGAGGCAAACCGCCTCGCCACCTGCTCCGTAGCGCAGGTGGTGAGGCGGATAAAGATGTTGGGACTCGAGGTGGCGCTGGAGAAGTGCGAGGCCGTTTGCTTTCACGGTCCTCGCAAGGCGCCACCTGCGGGATCCCACATCGTAATAGGTGGCACTCGCATCGAGGTCCGGCCCCATATGAGGTACCTGGGCCTGATCCTCGATGCCCGTTGGAGTTTCCGCGAGCACTTCCGGCAATTGGCCCCCCGTCTCGTAAGGGCATCAGCCGCGCTCAAACGACTGATGCCCAATTTGGGGGGGCCCAAGGGGGGATACCGCCGCCTCTATATGGGGGCGGTGCAATCAATGGCGCTCTACGGAGCGCCAATTTGGATAGGGACCCTGACGGCACCAAACGTCGCCAATTTAAGGCGCCCTCAACGGGCGATGGCCGTCGGGGTCATTCGTGGGTATCGCACCGTCTCCTTTGAGGCGGCGTGCGTTCTAGCCGGAAGCCCTCCCTGGGACTTGGAAGCGGAGGTGCACGCCACAGTGTATGAGTGGCGTGCGGGTCTACGTAGCAGAAGAGAAGACCCACTGCCCAGGGAGGTTGAAGCGCGGAGACTCCAGGCCCGGCGGTCCATAATGGAGAAGTGGGAGAGGCGGCTGGCAACACCGAACGCCGGCCGCCGGACCGTTGAGGCGATCCGTCCGGTGTTGAAGAACTGGACGGAAAGGAAGACGGGGTCGTTGACCTACCGGCTGACGCAGGTGCTGTCGGGGCATGGCTGCTTCGGCACGTACCTGTGCCAAATAGCCGGGCGTGAGTCGACGACCGAGTGCCACCACTGCGGCCGCGACGAAGACACGGCGCAGCACACTTTGGAGGAATGCTCGGCGTGGGCCGAGCAGCGTCGTGCGCTAGTCGCGGCGGTGGGGAGGGACCTCTCGCTGCCGGCTGTCGTAAAATCGATGGTCGGTAGCGAGGAGGCATGGCTGGCGGTTCTCACCTTCTGCGAGGACGTAATCTTGCAGAAGGAGGCGGCGGAGCGGGAGCGGGAAAACGATCCGCTCTCCCAATCAATCCGCCGCCGGAGAGCCGGGGCCCGGAGGAGGGTCTTCCACACCCTTCTCCCCCCCACCTAGGGGCTCGGGGGTGACGTTCGGGGGAGCGTCACCCCCATCTCAACAGCCCCGGGAGGGCGCGCGCGGTGTTCCCGCGCGCCTCCCACGCAGTACATAAATAGGGCAGGAGCGGCTCCACCCTCCTGCCTATAACGGGATGAGCCCGGCGCATCAAACGCGCTGGGCATCGCCGTCGGGGCCGCGGAAGAATAAAAATCCGTACCCGTAGCCCCGGCATCAGGCGCCCCGGAGGAACACCGTCAGGTTTTAGTGGGTATACTCGGCTTTGCACTATCAGCCGAGGAGTCCCACATATCCCCCCGCCTCCCCCAGGCGGGACGGAATGCATAAAGCATTTCCTGACGAAAAAAAAAAAAAAAAAAAAAAAAGGTTAGGTTGGGGCCGAGTGGTGGGGGTGACCCGCCACAGGGGGTGGACCAACAGGCGCTTACAGCTCCCATTAAGTGGAGCCTTAGCCTGCCACCCCAAGACCGCAGTGCGTGGACTTCATGTCCACATCCTTCTCGAGGTGGCCTCGTTTGCACTGAACACTGCGGATCTAGACTGGAGAGTCGATAAACACTCCTGAGGGTGGTGCTTCGGCGGCGCCCTCAGTACCGGGTCGGGGCCGATGAGGCTGCAGTGCCGAAAGGGTCCGGCCCGGACGGGAGGGGAGGGGATGCACCTGCCTCTCTCTTTTGGAGGGGCAGGGTGCCTGGCGCTATTGCGCGGAGAGGTGTTGGGGGGCGCTATTGCGTCCTCCGTTGTGTGTTTTTGCGCTTTTGCGCATTGTGGTTTCTCTGTCCTCTGCGGGGGGCAGGGAGTCTAGGTGGTGGCGTGCCCGGCGGCACTAACCCTGTCGCCGGGTTTCGCCTGGGGGGCGGACCAGCACCAGCCGCCCTCCCCGGGACCCCGCGCAGTCACTTCAACGACCCCCGTGTCGGTGCTAAGGGGGTACGTCGTGGCTGCGCGGACCGACGAACGGCCTGCCTTAATTGGCCGGCCTAAGAGAAGGAAAACTTGAAACAAACCCGTGAGAAAACACGCTTAAAACCTGTGGATACCTGGGGACCTCCACAGTATATACCCTAGCCCCCGGAATGGGCGTCACCCGGGGGTGGTCACATAAATCGGCCCCACTCGTGGGATTCACAATGGAATATTTTAAACTTAACTTTCGGGGAACGGGGGGGAAAGATAAGAGGAGGAGTGAGGAGGTGGATGAGGATGACTTGTCCGACGCATCGGACTTAAGCGTCCCAACAGCTTGGTCGGACGACGGAAGTGCGACCAAGGCATTGAGAAGGCGCGTTCGTCCAACAGAAGAAAAAACAAGGAGTCGGTCACGATCGAGGTCAAAGTCGAGGGAGAGAGAGGCAGGTCCTGCCACTGAACCGTCTTCTGCGGGGAAAATTCCCACAAGGAGAGGGAGAGGCCGGCCTCCTACGACCGGCGAATATGTCGGTCTGTCACAGGCGAAGCGCGAGTGGTTGCAGACGCAGAGAGAGGCACTGCAACATCAAGTGGAGAAAGAGATGGAGGAAATGTCTCAGGAGCTTCGGCTAAAGAGGCTGACCCGGTCTACTTCGAGTGAGCTGTCTGGTTGGTCATCGTCTGCCTCTGCGGACAGACACAGGGATCCGTCGGTGAGTCAACAACCGAGTCCCGATATGGAGACTGCAGATGGACTGCGTAAGTTGGTAATGGCGAGCGTGGCCGCCATCGAAAAGGTGGCCACCAAATCTAAGAATTTAAAAGGTCCGTTTCAACGGGCTCTGAAAGAGGCAGCGACCTGCATTAAAGAGGTAACGGAGACCCTTTCGGCTAGAACCACTTCTGACGAAAACATGAAGCTCCAGGAGGAGAATGCCCGCCTGAGAGCTGAGATGAGTGAGCTCCGTAAGCAACTTGCGGAGCTCAAAGAAATCGTGGAAAAGCTGGCGACTCAACCACGGCCGCCTCCGGCAGAGGCTACAGCTTCGACACAGGAAGACATGACCAGGTCCATCATGTTGCAGGTGGGCAACATGGTCAGCGCGAGGTTTGATGCGCTGGAGGGCAGACTACTCCCAGAGAAGCGCTTCCTCCCAGCGTCACTGAGTGGTAGAGCAGATGCGTCCGTTTCTGCGCCCCTGCAAACAATGGAAGAGAAAGTGTCCAGCGTTGCTACTTCGAAGTCCAGCGTTGGCAAGGGGGGTAATAAAGGGGGGAAAAAGGGTAGTAAGGTGTTGGCGTCGTCTGGGGCGGAGGCAACCCCAAGGCCCCGTCCGCTGCCTCCAGTACCTGTCTCCATGAAAGAGACATACAGCGTGGTCGCCCAAAGAGGCAATAAGAAAAGTAAGTCTGAGGTGTGCAATCCCCCCCAAAACGTCGCCTCCAAGGGTGGCACAAAGGGGAGGAAGCAGCGGAGTAGAAAGCCGAAGCCACGAGTGCCGAAGTCGTCGGCAGTGGTGTTAACTCTGCAACCAGAGGCGGCGCAAAAAGGGGTTACATACGCGGCTATACTTACCGAGGCACGCAACAAAATCGACCTCGGTACGCTCGGGATCGCCGAGATGAGATACAAAAAGGCCGCTACCGGCGCCAGTATACTGGAGCTTCCGGGCCTCACCAGCGGGGAGAAAGCCGATTCACTCGCAGCAAAACTGCGGGAGCATCTGAGCCCAAATGTGGTTCGGATCTCCAGGCCGGTCAAATCATCCGAGCTGCGTATTTCCGGCCTCGATGATTCTATTACGGCAAGCGAATTGTCCGCTGCCATCGTGAGGGATGGGCAATGCACTGTCGAACAAGTTAAAGTCGGGGAGATCAGGCGCACCCAGTCGGGGTTAAGTACAGCGTGGGTTCGCTGCCCAGCGGTGGCGGCCAAAAAACTAGTGCAGAACAGGTTGTTGGTGGGCTGGGTCTCGGCGAGCGTGACGCTCCTGGAGCCGAGACCCCTTCGTTGTTATAAGTGTCTGCAGGTCGGGCATGTGAGGCAGAACTGTCCCTCGGAGGTGGACCGCAGCGAACAATGTTTTCGTTGCGGTAAGGACGGCCATAAGGCCGGAACGTGCATTGCAGCTCCGCACTGTACGCTGTGTGATGCCGCCAAAAAGGCGGCGAACCACATTTTAGGGGGCAAGGCCTGTACGCAGAAGAAACCGGCAGGCAAGAGTAGAATAACAGCAGCCACACCGGCCGCTCCCATTGCCTCAACAGTTGCTGGCGAGGAAGAGGAAGTCATGCTCACGGATGTGTAGAGTTAGAGTTGTCGCCTATTGGCGAGGGTGCACTCCGTAGTAGACGGAGTACCCACATAGAGGCTTGGGGTGGCATTCGGGGGAGTGCCACCCCTCGGAAAGCCTCGAGATGGCGCGCGCGGTGTTCCCGCGCGCCTCTCACGACATTATGGGTGGGAGTTCTTCCCTCCCACCCAAAACGAGACGAGGCCGGCGGCCTAGCGCCGGCCGTTGCCCGCCGGGGTCGCGGAAGAATGCTAACGCACACCCGTTACCCCGGCAACAAGGCTCTCGAGGAACACCGTCAGGTTTTAGTGGGTAGCCCGGCATTGCACCTCACAGCCGTGGAGTCCCACATATCCCCCTGCCATCCCCCATGGCAGGACGGAATGCATAAAGCATTTCCTGACGATAAAAAAAAAAAAAAAAAAAAAAAAAAAAAAAAAAGGTTAGGTTAGGTTAGGTTAGGTTAGGTTAGGTTAGGTTAGGTTAGGTTAGGTTAGGTTAGGTTAGGTTAGGTTAGGTTAGGTTAGGTTAGGTTGGGGCCGAGTGGTGGGGGTGACCCGCCACAGGGGGTGGACCAACAGGCGCTTACAGCTCCCATTAAGTGGAGCCTTAGCCTGCCACCCCAAGACCGCAGTGCGTGGACTTCATGTCCACATCCTTCTCGAGGTGGCCTCGTTTGCACTGAACACTGCGGATCTAGACTGGAGAGTCGATAAACACTCCTGAGGGTGGTGCTTCGGCGGCGCCCTCAGTACCGGGTCGGGGCCGATGAGGCTGCAGTGCCGAAAGGGCCCGGCCCGGACGGGGAAAGGGGGAAAAACACCTGCCCCTCTGCTTTCAGAGGGGTATCGTGTTTGCCAATTTTTGGCGTCGCACCTGTCCCTCTTTTTGGGGGGACAGAGTATTTTTGGCGCTTTTGCGCTTTGAGGTGGAGGGCGCTATTGCGCCCCTTTGTTTTTTGTTTTTGTTTGCGCTTTTGCGCTCAGGTTGTCGTCGGCGCTTTTGCGCCTCCGTCGCTCCTTGCCCTTCGTGAAGGGCATGGAGTTTGGTGTAGACGCGCCCGGTGGCACTAACCCTGTCGCCGGGTGGCGTCTGGGGGGCGGACCGGCACCAGCCGCCCTCCCCGGGACCCCGTGCAGTCGCTTCAACGACCCCCGTCACGGTGCTAAGGGGGTACGTCGTGGCTGCGCGGACCGACGAATGGCCTGCCTTAATTGGCCGGCCTAAGAGAAGGAAAACTTGAAACAAACCCGTGAGAAAACACGCTAAAAACCTGTGGATACCTGGGGACCTCCACAGTATATACCCTAGCCCCCGGAATGGGCGTCACCCGGGGGTGGTCATATAAATCGGCCCCACTCGTGGGAATAACAATGGATTCTTTTAAAATAAAATTTACGGGGAAGGGGGGGAAAGAGAAACTAGTGGAGAGTGAGAAGGAGGCGGAGCTGTCGAGCGCTAGCTCGACAGTCTCAATGGTGACGGTAGAGTCACTGTCGGGAGGAGAGTCGGCGAGATCTCAGCGGCGCACGAAGAAGCGTTCGCACGTCTCTAAAGAAGTAAGTTCGCGTGACTCGAGCTCGGGTTCAGACACCCCGGCTGTGAAAGTAGTAGTTTCTTCGCAGCCTAAGAGTAGAGGCAGGGGTAGGCCGCCCACAACGGGCGAATATGTGGGGCTAGCCCAAGCCAAGAGGGAACTCGTGGAGCAAGAGCGGGCAGAACTGGAGTTGGAGGCTGAGAAGGACCTCGTGCATTTCAGTAGGGACTACTTCCTGCGAAACACGTCTACCAAGTCGGACTCGGCGTCAAATAATGAGACGGTCCCCGTCCTACCTCCAGACGGAGACCATCGAAGAACAGCGTTGGAAGGGGTCGAGATAATAGAAAAAGCCGTCAAAAATTCAAAAAATTTAAAGGGGCCATATAGGGGCAGAATGAATGCGGCAGCTCTGACTATCAAAGCGGCTGTGGCGGCGCTTAGTGAGAGGAGTGCCTCCGAAGAGACGAAACGGCTAGAAGCGGAGAATGATATCCTGAGGAAGGAGCTGAGGGAGCTGCGCGGCCAGATGGCTGAGCTCAAAGAGAGCATGGCGAAGCTCACTAACAGCCCTATGGCCCTTCTCCCTGCTGCGGTGGCGGCTGCGGATCCGAACCGCATGAAAGAGACGATTGCAGCGTCAATCATGGAGGAGATCCGGACGTTACTCAATGTCAGGTTCGGAGCCCTCGAGGGAAGACTGTTGCCGGATCCTGACCGCAACTATCGTCTCCCCTTAGCGGGTGACAAAAAAGCGTCGGCCATACCGTCACCGTCATCTGGCAACTTCCAGCCGCTGCCGGGCCCGTCTGGTTCTGCTGCCACCAAAAACAAGAAGCAGCAAGTTATCGAGCATCGCATGGAGCTTTCGAAGGAGGATTACCCCGAGCTTCCTGCTGTCGCGGTTGGTGCGTCGAAGCGGGCTTCAAAGCAATTGGCGAAATCGTCGGTAGCGACACCCCGTCCCTCCTCCACGTCGGCATCTCCTCTTTCTTTCCTTGATACCGCAGCGGCCAAACCCACCGCGACAGGTGTAGCAGAGGGCAAGAAGGCAAGAAGGCAGAAGAAGAAGGGTAAAAACGGCAACGTTGCAGGTAACGGGCAGGCGCAGCCTCAATCGCGCCCGCTCCCGCCTGCTCCTGAGAATATGGAGGAGCCGTGGTCAACGGTGGTGCGGAAGGGGCGTAAGCCTAACCCTGGGGGCCAAGGTGGCCAGCCGTCGGGAAAAGGGAGCAACAAGGAAGGGTCGAAGGGGGGGCAAAAGAAAGCGGTTCTGCGTCCTCCTCGCTCCTCGGCTGTGGTAGTGACCCTGTCGCCCGAGGCGATGGCAAAGGGGATTACGTATGGGGCGGCAATTGGCGAGGCCAAGAATAAGATAAATTTAAATGACCTCGGCATCGCCGCCATGCGCTTTAAGGTTGCTGCTACAGGGGCTGCAGTTTTCGAAATCCCGGGGGCTACAAGCGCTCCTAAGGCCGATGCATTGGCCGAAAAACTCCAGCAGGCTTTAGGAACGGAGGTTGCGAAAGTCTCCAGACCCGTGAAGTCCGTCGAATTACGGATCTCGGGTCTGGACGACTCAATTAGCCCAGAAGAAGTCGTTGCTGCGGTGGTGAAGGTCGGCCAGTGCTCGGCCGCCGAGGTAAAGGTCGGCGAAATAAAGAAGACGCCGTCTGGATTAGGGGTTGTCTGGGTCCGCTGCCCTGTGGCGGCGGCCAAGAAAGTGGCCGGGGGGCGGCTCCTGGTCGGCTGGACGTCGGCGCAAGTCCGGTTGTTAGACCAGAAGCCGCTCAAGTGTTACCGTTGCCTGGCTCATGGACATGTCAGGCAACAATGCCAATCTGAGGTAGACCGCAGCGACCACTGTTTCCGCTGCGGTCAGCCCGGCCACAAGGCCGCGGGATGCTCTAGCTCCCCTCACTGCACGCTATGCGAGGCCATTGGAAAACCGGCTTCGCATAGAGCGGGGGGTAAGGCCTGTGAAGGTGCAAAAGTAAAGAAGGGCAAAAATAAGGCCGCCGCCAAGACCCAGGCTGCCCCTGCCCCTGCTGCCCCAGCTGCCCCTGCGCGCAGGGAAGAGGAGGCGATGGACGCTGCGTAATATAATGTCCTATCGCCTCCTACAAACGAACGTGAACCACTCCGCCCGTGCCCAGGACCTGCTCGTTCAGAGCATGGCGGAGTGGTCTATTGACATTATGGTCGCGGCCGAGCCGTACTTCGTCCCCCCGAATTCCAACTGGTGGGGGGACACCGACGGTTCGGTCGTCATTGTGTTCTCCGGCGGAGTTTATCCGGCCCCTGTACTTGCCGGCAGGGGTCGCGGCTATGTGGCGGTCTTTTGGGGAGATGTTGTTGTGTTAGGTGTATACTTCTCCCCAAACCGGAGCTTTTCCGATTTTGAGGATTTCCTGGCGGGGCTCGAGGCCTTCGTTGCCTGTAATCGACCCCGCCAGTTTCTGTTGTTGGGGGACCTCAACGCCAAATCGCGCTGCTGGGGGTCCCCCGTAACCGACTTGAGAGGAGAAGCTCTGGAGGAGTGGACGTCGTCAGCCGACCTGCTCGTTCTTAATAGTGGGTCGGCCAATACCTGTGTGCGCAGGCAGGGGGGGTCTGTCGTGGACGTTTCGTTTGCGACCCCTGCCCTTGCGCACCGCGTCCACTCCTGGACAGTTCTTGAGGGGGTAGAAACATTGTCGGACCATCTCTACATTAGGTTCGACATCGCCCCCTTGACGCCACAAGATGGCCGCGCCGGAGGGCACAATCGTCGAGTGCCGATATCTTTCCCCCGCTGGGTGGTCAGCAAGATGGATAGGGACGCGCTGATGGTAGCCTGCCTCGTCCAGGCCTGGCTGAATCCTTCGGCTGGGCCCGTGGAGGTCGATCATGAGGCTGAATGGTTTCGGGGCGCACTGTCGCAAATCTGTGATGCGGCGATGCCCCGGGCCAAAGTTAATCGACCTCTGCGGCGTCAGGTGTACTGGTGGTCGGACGAAATCGCGAAATTGAGAGAGGAGTGTGTAATCGTCCGCCGCCGGTACACCAGATACCGTCGACGGAGGAATCGTGACGCGGACGAGGAAAACGCGCTGTACGCCGCCTACACGTCCAAAAAGAAGGAGCTGCAGCGCACCATCAGCGAAGCCAAGACGAGGAGCCGTGAGGAACTCCTAGAGACCCTCGAGCGGGATCCCTGGGGGCGCCCCTATAAGATGGTTAGGGAAAAACTTCGACCATGGGCGCCCCCGATTACTGAGGGTCTCGAGCCCCGGACGCTTGAAAGTGTAGTGACGGCCCTGTTTCCAAACAGGGCCGAATTCCGCCCCCCAAGAATGATGCCCCCCTCCCGCCCATTAAGTGGAGGGGTTAGCGACGCCGGTTCTGACCCGGCGGCCGGTTCTGACCCGGCGGCCGGCTACGAACCGGTCTTGGGGGTGGAAATAGAGCAGGCTGCTCGCAAGCTCCGGCGCGGGAGGAAGGCTCCGGGCCCGGATGGCGTTCCGGGCCGCGTCTTGGCTGCGTCCCTCAGCGAATTGGGGGTAAGATATCGGCGTCTGCTGGACGCCTGTCTGGAATCGGGCCGCTTCCCGGTCTTGTGGAAGACGGGGCGGCTCGTTCTCCTGAGGAAAGATGGGCGCCCAGCGGACTCTCCCTCCGCCTATCGTCCCATTGTGTGCCTGGACGAGACCGGCAAATTGTTTGAGAGAATCATCGCTGGCCGTCTCGTCCGGCACCTCGTCGGGGTCGGCCCCGACCTGTCCGATGTGCAATATGGTTTCCGGCAGGGCCGTTCTACAATTGATGCTATCGCGCGCGTAAAGGCCCTGTCGGATGAGGTCGTAGCTCGGGGGGGGGTGGTCGTGGCGGTGTCGTTAGACATTGCAAATGCCTTTAACACCCTCCCCTGGGCCTGCATTAAGGGGGCCCTAGAGTATCATGGGGTCCCCCCTTACCTTCGTCGGATAGTCGGGTCATACCTCGACGAGAGGTCAATCATCTGTATGGGACGAAATGGGCGGCAGCACCGGTGGAGTATGTCGTGCGGCGTTCCCCAGGGGTCAGTCCTGGGCCCACTGCTTTGGAACGTCGGCTACGACTGGGTGCTGAGGGGGGAACTCCTCACCGGGGCCAGCGTAACGTGCTACGCAGACGATACGCTCGTCTTGGCCCGGGGGGAGACCTTCCGGGAGGCAATTCGCCTCGCCACCTGCTCTGTTGCTCAGGTGGTGAGGCGCATAAGGATGCTTGGATTGGAGGTGGCGCTCGGCAAGTCGGAGGCCCTGTGTTTCCATGGGCCCCGGAACGCGCCACCTGCCAACTCCAGCATCATCGTTGGTGGCACTCGCATCGAGATCAGGCCTCATATGAGGTACTTGGGCCTGTATCTCGATGCCCGTTGGAGCTTTCGTGAGCACTTCGCGCAACTGGCCCCCCGCCTAATGAGGGCGTCGGCCGGCCTTAAACGGTTGATGCCCAGTCTCGGGGGGCCGAGCGCGGGGTGCCGCCGCCTCTATATGGGGGTGGTACGGTCTATTGCACTATATGGTGCACCAATTTGGGGGGAATCGCCGGTGGCCATGCGCAACTGTGCTCCTCTGCGCAAAGCGCAGAGAGCTATGGCCATCGGCGTCATAAGGGGATACCGTACCATCTCTCATGAGGCGGCCTGCGTTCTTGCAGGTTCGCCTCCCTGGGAACTGGAGGTAAGAGCGCACGTCGAACTGTATAAATGGCGTGCGCAAATAAGAGAGACGGGGTTCCTCCCGTTGCCCAGTGAGGTGAACCGGCGAAAGCTCCAGCTTCGACGGTCAGTATTTGATAGTTGGGAAGAGCGGCTGGCCAATCCTACGGCCGGCCGTCGCACCGTCGAGGCCATCCGCCCAGTAATCAGGGAATGGGCGGATCGCAAAACGGGGGTGTTGACGTTTAGGTTGGTGCAGGTGCTGTCCGGACATGGGTGCTTCGGCAGCTACCTGCACTGCATTGCTAGGAGGGAGTCAACACCCGAGTGCCACCATTGCAGCTGCGATGTAGATTCGGCGTGCCACACGGTCGTACAGTGTCCAGCTTGGGTGAGTGAGCGCGCCGAATTAGTCGCAGCGGTGGGGGCCGACCTCTCGCTCCAGGCCTTAATCAAGGCCATGTTGAGCAACGAGAGGTCGTGGCTTGCGGTTCAGTCATTCTGCGAGGAGGTCATCTCGCAGAAGGAGGCGGCGGAGAGGGACCGCGAACAAGACGCAAACGCGCCTGATCTCCGCCGTCGGAGAGCCGGGGCCAGGAGGAGGCGATATGCAGCCCTTCTCCCCCCCACCTAGGGGCCCTGGGGGCGGTGCCATGGGGGGCACCGCTCCGTTGTCAATTAGGGTCCCGTCGGGGCCGAGTGCGTGCGTGTTCCTGCGCATCGGCCAGCAACAGCGATGTAAGTGAGGCAGGGGCACTCCACCCCTCTGCCTCTGCTCTGGGAGGAGCCCGGCGACAGCTGGGCATCGCCTGCTGCGGTCGCGCGAAGAATGCCAAAGTGCTCTCGCGGCCGTAGCTATAGGCGCCAGATGGAACACCGCTGGGGTTTAGTGGGTATACCGGCCGCTCTGGCCGGGGAGCCCCACATACCCCACCTACCCCCCCATGGTAGGTGTGCGGATGCAGTAATGCATTCCCCAGCGTCAACAAAAAAAAAAAAAAAAAAAAAAAAAAAAAAAGGTTAGGTTAGGTTAGGTTAGGTTAGGTTGGGTTAGGTTAGGTTAGGTTAGGTTAGGTTAGGTTAGGTTAGGTTAGGTTAGGTTAGGTTAGGTTAGGTTAGGTTGGGGCCGAGTGGTGGGGGTGACCCGCCACAGGGGGTGGACCAACAGGCGCTTACAGCTCCCATTAAGTGGAGCCTTAGCCTGCCACCCCAAGACCGCAGTGCGTGGACTTCATGTCCACATCCTTCTCGAGGTGGCCTCGTTTGCACTGAACACTGCGGATCTAGACTGGAGAGTCGATAAACACTCCTGAGGGTGGTGCTTCGGCGGCGCCCTCAGTACCGGGTCGGGGCCGATGAGGCTGCAGTGCCGAAAGGGTCCGGCCCGGACGGGGGGGAGGGGATGCACCTGCCTCTCTCTTTTGGAGGGGTAGGGTGCCTGGCGCTATTGCGCGGAGAGGTGTTGGGGGGCGCTATTGCGTCCTCCGTTGTGGTTTTTGCGCTTTTGCGCATTGTGGTTTCCCTGTCCTCTGCGGAGGGCAGGGAGTCTAGGTGGTGGCGTGCCCGGCGGCACTAACCCTGTCGTCGGGTGGTGCCTGGGGGGCGGACCGGCACCAGTCGCCCTCCCCGGTAACCGCGCAGTGCACCTCAACGACCCCCGTCACGGTGCTAAGGGGGTACGTCGTGGCTGTGCGGTCCGAAGACGGCTCGCCTTCATTGGCCGGCCGTGAGAGAAGGAAAACTCGATACAAAACCCGTGAGAAAACACGCTAAAAACCTGTGGATACCTGGGGACCTCCACAGTATATACCCTAGCCCCCGGAATGGGCGTCACCCGGGGGTGGTCTTATAAATCGGCCCCACTCGTGGGATCAAGTATGGATTATTTTAAACTTAACTTTCGGGGAACGGGGGGGAAAGATAAGAGGAGGAGTGAGGAGATTGACGAGGACGACTTGTCCGACGCATCGGATTTGAGCGTTCCAACAGCTTGGTCGGACGACGGTAGTGCGACCAAGGCATTGAGAAGGCGCGTTCGTCCAACGGAAAAAACAAGAAGTCGGTCTAGATCGAGGTCAAAGTCGAGGGAGAGAGAGGCAGGTCCTGCGACCGAACCATCATCTGCAGGGAAAATTCCCACAAGGAGAGGGAGAGGCCGGCCTCCTACGACCGGCGAGTATGTAGGCTTGTCGCAAGCGAAGCGCGAGTGGCTCCAGACGCAGAGGGAGGCGCTGCAGCATCAAGTTGAAAAGGAGATGGCAGAAATGTCTCAAGAGCTCCGGCTAAAGAGACTTACCCGCTCAACGTCGAGTGAAATGTCTGGTTGGTCGTCGTCTGCGTCTGCGGACAGACACAGGGATCCGTCGGTGACTCAGCAACCGAGTCCCGATATGGAGACAACGGATGGACTGCATAAGTTGGCAATGGCGAGCGTGGCCGCCATCGAAAAGGTGGCCACTAAATCGAAGAACTTAAAGGGTCCGTTTCAACGGGCCCTGAAAGAGGCAGCAGCCTGTATTAAAGAGGTGACGGAAACCCTTGCGGCTAGAACCTCTTCAGAGGAAAATATGAAGCTCCAGGAGGAGAATGCCCGCCTGAGAGCTGAGATGAGTGAGCTCCGTAAGCAACTTGCGGAGCTCAAAGAAATCGTGGAAAAGCTGGCGACTCAACCACGGCCGCCTCCGGCAGAGGCTACAGCTTCGACACAGGAAGACATGACAAGGTCCATCATGTTGCAGGTGGGCAACATGGTCAACGCTAGGTTTGATGCGCTGGAGGGCAGACTACTCCCAGAGAAGCGCTTCCTCCCAGCGTCACTGAGTGGTAGAGCAGATGTGTCCGTTTCTGCGCCCCTGCAAACAATGGTGGTGAATGAGTCCAGCGTCGATACTGCGAGGTCCAGCGTTGGCAAGGGGGGGAATATAAGGGGAAAAAAGGGAAGTAAGGTGTCGGCGTCGTCTGGGGCGGAGGCAACCCCAAGGCCCCGCCCGCTGCCTCCAGTACCTGCCTCCACGAAAGAGGCATACAGTGTGGTCGCCCGAAGAGGCAATAGGAAAAATATTCCCGAGACGTCCAATCCCTCCCAAACCGTCGCCTCTAAGGGCGGTACAAAGGGGAGGAAGAAGCAAAGAAGGAAGCCGAAGCCACGTGTGCCGAAGTCGTCGGCAGTGGTGTTAACTCTGCAACCAGAGGCGGCTCAAAAAGGGGTTACTTACGCGGCGATACTCACCGAGGCACGCAGCAAAATTGACCTCGGTACGCTCGGAATCGCCGAGATGAAATATAAGAAGGCTGCTACCGGTGCCAGTATATTGGAGCTTCCAGGCCTCGCCAGTGGGGATAAGGCTGATTCACTTGCAGCAAAGCTGCGGGAACATCTCAGCCCGAATGTGGTCCGGATCTCCAGGCCGGTCAAGTCGTCTGAGCTCCGTATATCCGGCCTGGATGATTCCGTTACGGCAAGCGAGTTATCCGCTGCTATCGTAAGGGAAGGGCATTGTACCGTCGAACAAATAAAGGTTGGTGAAATTCGGCGCACCCCCTCTGGGTTGCGCACAGCGTGGGTCCGCTGCCCTGCGGTGGCGGCCAAAAAACTAGTGCAGACTAGATTGTTGGTGGGTTGGGTCTCGGCGAACGTGACGCTCCTGGAGCCGAGACCCCTTCGTTGTTATAAGTGTCTGCAGGTCGGGCATGTGAGGCAGAACTGTTCCTCGGAGGTGGACCGCAGCGAACAATGTTTTCGTTGCGGTAAGGACGGCCATAAGGCCGGAACGTGCATTGCAGTTCCGCACTGCACGTTGTGCGATGCCGCCAAAAAGGCGGCGAACCACATTCTAGGAGGCAAGGCCTGTACGGAAACGAAACCGGCAGGCAAGAGAAGAATTGCAGCAGCCCCACCGGCCGCTCCCATTGCCTCAACAGTTGCTGGCGAGGAAGAGGAAGTTATGCTCACGGATGCGTAGAGTTCGAGTTGTCGCCTATTGGCGAGGGTGCACTCCGTAGTAGACGGAGTACCCATATAGAGGCTTGGGGTGGCATTCGGGGGAGTGCCACCCCTCAGAAAGCCTCGAGATGGCGCGCGCGGTGTTCCCGCGCGCCTCTCACGACATCATGGGTGGGAGTTCTGCCCTCCCACCCAAAACGAGACGAGGCCGGCGGCTTAGCGCCGGCCGTTGCCCGCCGGGGTCGCGGAAGAATGCTAACGCACACCCGTGGCCCCGGCATAAAGGCTCTCGAGGAACACCGTCAGGTTTTAGTGGGTAGCCCGGCATTGCACCTCACAGCCGTGGAGTCCCACATATCCCCCTGCCATCCCCCATGGCAGGACGGAATGCATAAAGCATTTCCTGACGATAAATAAAAAAAAAAAAATAAAAAAAAAAAAAAAAAAAAAGGTTAGGTTAGGTTAGGTTAGGTTAGGTTAGGTTAGGTTAGGTTAGGTTAGGTTAGGTTAGGTTAGGTTAGGTTAGGTTAGGTTGGGGCGCCAACGTCCATACTAAGTTGAATACACCGGTTCTCGTCCGATCACCGAAGTTAAGCAACGTCGGGCGCTGTTAGTACTTGGATGGGTGACCGCCTGGGAACACAGCGTGATGTTGGCTTTTTTTACAATTACATTTGGGGCCGAGTGGTGGGGGTGACCCGCCACAGGGGGTGGACCAACAGGCGCTTACAGCTCCCATTAAGTGGAGCCTTAGCCTGCCACCCCAAGACCGCAGTGCGTGGACTTCATGTCCACATCCTTCTCGAGGTGGCCTCGTTTGCACTGAACACTGCGGATCTAGACTGGAGAGTCGATAAACACTCCTGAGGGTGGTGCTTCGGTGGCGCCCTCAGTACCGGGTCGGGGCCGATGAGGCTGCAGTGCCGAAAGGGTCCGGCCCGGACGGGGGGGAGGGGATGCACCTGCCTCTCTCTTTTGGAGGGGTAGGGTGCCTGGCGCTATTGCGCGGAGAGGTGTTGGGGGGCGCTATTGCGTCCTCCGTTGTATTCTTTGCGCTTTTGCGCACACGAGTTTGGCGGCGCTTTTGCGCATTGTGGTTTCCCTGTCCTCTGCGGAGGGCAGGGAGTCTAGGTGGTGGCGTGCCCGGCGGCACTAACCCTGTCGCCGGGTTTCGCCTGGGGGGCGGACCAGCACCAGCCGCCCTCCCCGGGACCCCGCGCAGTCACTTCAACGACCCCCGTCGTGGTGCTAAGGGGGTACGTCGTGGCTGCGCGGACCGACGAACGGCCTGCCTTAATTGGCCGGCCTAAGAGAAGGAAAACTTGAAACAAACCCGTGAGTCAACACGTAAAAACCTGTGGGTACCTGGGGACCCCCACAGTATATACCCTAGCCCCCGGAATGAGCGTCACCCGGGGGTGGTCATCTTGTTCGTCTCATGCTCGTGGGAACAACAATGAATATCCAACTAAAAACCAAGGGGAAGGGGGGTAAGAGTGAGAAGAGAGAGGAGGAGAAGAGAGAAGAGAAGGAAGTGGAGAAGCAACCTGAGGTTGTATCCATGTCGGTCTCTCGGAGTTCGAGTGAGGAGAGCCTTGTCTTGATTCGTGGGTCGAGGACACCCAGAGCGGGAGAGAAGCGTACTTCTTCCTGGGAGCGGATGGTGTACTCGTCGTCTGACTCGGACGAGACAAAGGAGAGACTCAAAAACCGTCTATGGTATCGAGATCTACAAGACGACCGAGCTAGAAGGAAGGCCAAGGAGGCCAAAAAACAAGCGGTCAAGAGAGGCAGGGGCCGACCGCCTACTACTGGGCAGTACGTTGGCCTGGCGAAGGCCAAGCAAGCCCTCGCTGACGCCGAGAGGCTACAGATGGAGCTGCGCGCCGAGCGGGAAGTGCAGGACATGGCGCAGGAGCTCAGGCGCACAAGATCATCGCAACTGGGTGAGTCGGCATCGAATGAAGAGATGCAAAGTGATCCAGCGGTTCTGGCTGTAGATCACTGTGGGACAGTCAGGAAGGCTCTGGCTGCCATTGAGAAGGTCGCGAAGACATCTGGGAACCTAAAGGGTACATTCCAGAAAGCATTGAACGATGGGGTTGCCGCGATTAGGGAAGCAACGGAGGCTTTGGCTTCCACGTCAGCAACGGAGGAGACTCGACGGCTAACTGCTGAAAACATGCGGCTGAAGACTGAGATGACGGAGCTCCGTCATCAGCTAACAGAGCTAAAGGAGGAAATGGTAAAGCTTGGGAGGTCCAACAGGCCTTCAACCAGTGCGGATATGGCGACCATGGCGTCCACTCAGGAGGAGCTGGCGCAAACCGTCATAAGGCAGGTGGGCGCCATGGTAAATGCTAGGTTTGAGGCGTTGGAGGGCAGACTCCTACCTGAGAGGCGCTTCCTTCCAGAATCTTTGAGTGGCGGATTAAGTGCCGCGGCGTCCGCTCGTGCGCAGCCGCAAATTATAGAGGTGAACACGTCCAGCGTTGTAGCTTCGGGGTCCAGCGTTGGCAAGGGGGGAAATAAAAAGGGAAAGAAGAGTAGTCAGGTGTCGGCGTTGTCTGGGGCGGAGGTGTCCCTACAGCCTCGCCCGCTGCCTCCGGTACCTGCCTCTATGAAAGAGGCATATAACGTAGTCGCCCAAAAGGGCAAAAGGAGGAGTAATACCGAGGGGACGTCCAACCCTCAACAAAACGTCGCCTCTAAGGGCGGTATAACAACAAAGGGTAGGAGACAGCGGAGGAGGAAGCCAAAGCCACGTGTGCCGAAGTCGTCGGCAGTGGTTCTTACCCTGCAACCGGAGGCGACACAAAAAGGAATTACTTACGCGACTGTACTGACTGAGGCACGTAATAAAATTGACCTCGGCCCACTCGGTATCACTGAGCTGAGGTATAAAAAGGCCGCTACCGGCGCCAGCATTCTGGAGCTTCCTGGCCTTACCAGTGGGGAGAAGGCCGACTCACTTGCAGCAAAGCTGCGAGAACATTTGAGTCCAAATGTGGTTCGGATCTCCAGGCCGGTTAAGTCTGCTGAGCTCCGCATATCCGGCTTGGATGATTCCGTAACGGCAGGTGAATTGTCCGCTGCCATAGTGAGGGACGGGAGTTGTACCATCGACCAGATAAAAGTCGGCGAGATTCGGCGCAGCCCCTCGGGCTTAGGTTCAGCATGGGTTCGCTGCCCTGCGGTGGCGGCCAAGAAACTGGTGGGGACCAGGATGTTAGTGGGCTGGGTCTCGGCAAGCGTGACGCTCCTGGAGCCGAGACCCCTTCGCTGTTATAAATGCCTACAGGTTGGGCATGTGAGGCAGACTTGCTCCTCAGAGGTTGACCGCAGTGAATTGTGTTTTCGCTGCGGAAAAGACGGCCATAAGGCCGGGACGTGCAGTGCAGCTCCACATTGCACGCTGTGTGCTGCTGCTAAAAAGGCGGCGAACCATATTTTGGGTGGGAAAGCCTGCATGGAGTCAAAACCAGCGGGCAAAAGAAGGGTCACAGCAGGTACATCGGCCGCTCCTATAGCCCCGATACACGCTGGAGAAGAGGAAATGCTCACGGATGCCTGAAATTTGAGTTGTCGCCTATTGGCGAGGGTATACTCCGCAGCACGACGGAGTGCCCACATAGAGGCTTGGGGTGACCTTCGGGGGAGGGTCACTCCTTAGATAGCCTCGAGATGGCGCGCGCGGTGTTCCCGCGCGCCTCTCACGACATCATGGGTGGGAGTTCTGCCCTCCCACCCAAAACGAGACGAGGCCGGCGGTTTAGCGCCGGCCGTTGCCCGCCGGGGTCGCGGAAGAATGCTCACGCACACCCGTGGCCCCGGTACAAAGGCTCTCGAGGAACACCGTCAGGTTTTAGTGGGTAGCCCGGCATTGCACCTCACAGCCGTGGAGTCCCACATATCCCCCTGCCATCCCCCATGGCAGGACGGAATGCATAAAGCATTTCCTGACGCAAAAAAAAAAAAAAAAAAAAAAAAAAAAAAAAGGTTAGGTTGGGGCCGAGTGGTGGGGGTGACCCGCCACAGGGGGTGGACCAACAGGCGCTTACAGCTCCCATTAAGTGGAGCCTTAGCCTGCCACCCCAAGACCGCAGTGCGTGGACTTCATGTCCACATCCTTCTCGAGGTGGCCTCGTTTGCACTGAACACTGCGGATCTAGACTGGAGAGTCGATAAACACTCCTGAGGGTGGTGCTTCGGCGGCGCCCTCAGTACCGGGTCGGGGCCGATGAGGCTGTAGTGCCGAAAGGGCCCGGCCCGGACGGGGAAGGGGGGAAAACACCTGCTCCTCTGCTTTCAGAGGGGTATCGTGGTTTGCCAATTTTTGGCGTCGCACCTGTCCCTCTTTTTGGGGGGACAGAGTATTTTTGGCTTTGTTGAGCGGTGAGGTGGAGGGCGCTATTGCGCCCCCCTTTGTTTTCGCGCTTTTGCGCTCAGTTGGTTGGTGGCGCTTTTGCGCCTTTGTCAATCCTTGCCCTTCGTGAAGGGCATGGAGTTTGGTGTAGACGCGCCCGGTGGCACTAACCCTGTCGCCGGGTGGCGTCTGGGGGGCGGACCGGCACCAGCCGCCCTCCCCGGGACCCCGCGCAGTCGCTTCAACGACCCCCGTCACGGTGCTAAGGGGGTACGTCGTGGCTGCGCGGACCGACGAACGGCCTGCCTTAATTGGCCGGCCTAAGAGAAGGAAAACTTGAAACAAACCCGTGAGCGAACACGTAAAAACCTGTGGGTACCTGGGGACCCCCACAGTATATACCCTAGCCCCCGGAATGGGCGTCACCCGGGGGTGGTCATTTAAATCGGCCCCACTCGTGGGAATCACAATGGATAAATGTTTAAAAATAAATTTCAAGGGGAAGGGGGGGAAAGTGAGAGAGGATAGTGAGACGGAGGCGGAACTGTCGAGCGCAAGCTCGACGGTCTCAATGGTGACTGTAGAGTCACTTTCTGACAGAGAGTCGTCGTCGGTGAAAATTCATCGGCTATCGAAGAAGCGGTCGCGGGATTCGGATTTCGACAGATTTCGTGACGCTAGCCCGGAATCGGATACTCCGGCGTTGAAGGTGAAGCCCAGAGGCAGAGGGAGGCCGCCCACCACTGGGGAATACGTCGGTTTGGCAAACGCCAAGAAACAATGGCTCAAGGCGGAGCGTGATGCTCTGGAATTAGAGGCGGAAAAGGAGCTCGAGTTAAGTAGAAGAGAATACTCGCTCCGGAGCAAGGAGTGCCTGTCAGATTCTGCAGCGGACCGAGTTGACGTCGTAGCCAGGCACGAGAACTTCAGAATGCTTGCGTTGAAGGGTGTAGGCCAAATCGACAAGGTTCTAAAGACATCCCGAAATCTGAAGGGGACCTATCAGAAATCCCTAAAAGAGGCGTCGGAGGGAATCACGGCCGCTGTTGAGGGTCTACACAAGCAAACGTGTAACGATGAAACGCGCAGATTGGAGGCGGACAACGAGCGGCTTCGCAAGGAATTAGCAGAACTGCGGACCCAGATGGCGGAATTGAAGGAGAGTGTCGGGAGGCTCTCCAACAATCCTCTGGCACTTCTTCCAACGGCGGTGGCGAGTGCGGACCCCAACGGCATGAGGAACGCCATTGAGCAATCAATTATGCAAGAAATAAGAACGATGCTCAATGCGCGGTTTGGGGCCCTGGAGGACAGGCTGTTGCCGGAGCCTTCTTATCGGCCACCGTTGGCCGCAGATAGGAAGAAGGCTGCCGAAGTTCCACGACCGCAACCGAGTTCGTCCGGGATTGTCGCGGTCCAAAGGGGCGTCCTAAAGCAGCAGGGTCTGGCTGGAGGGAAGGAAGACCCTAAAACAGCCAAAGTAAAGAAGGGCAAGGGGACGAAGTCAACGGAAGAGTCGGCGGCAACTCCGAAACAGCCTCGTCCGCTTCCGCCGGCCCCAGTAAATATGGAGGAAGCCTGGTCTACGGTGACGAAGAGAGGCAAGAAGAAGGTGTCCACTGTAGGCCAGGCCCAGCCCGCACAACGACAGCCGCAGACCAAGCCGGCTTCTGTGTCTCGGATCCAGGCTGGTCAACAGGCCCAGGCAGCCAAAAAGAAGAAGGCGGCGAACAGGCTACGCCCGCCGCGTTCGTCTGCAGTTGTGGTCACGCTGCTGCCAGAAGCAGTAGAGCAGGGCGCAACCTATGCAGCCGTCCTTGCTGAAGCCCGTAAGAAGATCGACTTGGGAGGCCTCGGAATAACGGGCCTCAAGTATAGACAGGCTGTAACGGGGGCCAGGGTTCTCGAGGTGCCAGGGGCAACAAGCGGCGAGAAAGCGGACTCTCTGGCCTCCAAATTAAGGGAGGTGCTAAAATCGGAGCATATCAAGGTGTCCAGGCCGGTCAAGTGTGCCGAGCTGAGGGTGTCCGGCCTGGACGACTCTATCGTGGCTGCAGAGGTCGCCGAAGCAGTTGCGAAAGTGGGAGGCTGTGCTGCGGAGGAGGTAAAAGTAGGCGATATTCGCCGCAACTCATCAGGGCTCGGGGCAGTTTGGGTTAAATGCCCCGTGGCTGCAGCCAAAAAGGTCTCGGTAGGGCGGCTTCTGGTGGGCTGGGTGTCGGCCCAAGTCCAGCTCCTAGACCAGAGGCCGCTCAAGTGCTTCCGCTGCTTGCAGCAGGGGCACGTGCGGGCGGCATGCAAATCCGAAATCGACCGCAGCGAGGAGTGTTATCGTTGCGGTCGGGTCGGCCATAAAGCCGGCGCATGTGAAGCTAGCCCGCACTGCAATCTGTGTGCGGCACTAAATAAAAAAGCGGACCACCGAGCTGGCACTAAAGCCTGCGTGGGGGCAAAGGCCCCCAAAAAGGTAAAGGCGGCCGTCAGGACCCCGGCCGCCAATGGGCCTGCTCAGCAGGCGCCCCCTGCTAATAGGGGTGTGGAGGCGATGAGCACCGACCCATAATAAATGGCTCATCGCCTCCTACAGGTGAATTTGAACCACTCCGCCGGAGCCCAAGACCTGTTTCTGCAGTCAGCGGCGGAGTGGTCCATTGATTTGGCCGTGGCGGCCGAGCCGTACTTCGTCCCGCCACAAAGGGATGATTGGTTTGTGGACACACACGGCTTGGTCGCCGTTATGTCCTTCGGGAGGAATAACCTGGTCCCTTCTGTCGTCCATAGGGGCCAGGGCTACGTTGCTGTCCTTTGGGGGGAAATTGTCGTCGTTGGTGTGTACTTCTCCCCAAACCGGAGTCTCGCCGAATTTGAAGCGTTTCTGGGCGCGGTCGGGGCCGTTGTCCGGCAGACTCGGCCGCGCCAGGTGTTGTTGGCGGGGGACCTCAACGCCAAGTCAACGGCTTGGGGTTCCCCTTCGTCGGATTTAAGGGGCGAGACTCTGGAGGAGTGGGCATTAGGGGCCGACCTCGCAATCATAAATAGAGGGTCGGCCAATACGTGCGTGCGTCGGCAGGGAGGGTCCATCGTAGATGTAACGTTTGCGACCCCTGCCCTCGCGCGCAGTGTCCACTCCTGGACGGTACTCGAGGAGGTGGAAACTTTGTCGGACCATAGATATGTCCGATACGACATCTCCACCTCCTCGACAAACGAGGTGTGACGAGGTGTGTTCTCCCGTAGGACATAACACGAACGTGAACCTCTTCCCGAGGTGGGTAACCAGGGGCTTAAATAAAGAAGCGCTGATGGAAGCCTCCATCGTCCAGGCCTGGCTGAACTCTCCGGCCGGGCCAGTGGAGGTCGACCAGGAGGCGGAATGGCTGCGGGGCGCGCTGTCGCAAATATGCGATGCGTCGATGCCCCGGGCCAAAGGTCGGCCTCCCAAGCGTCAGGTGTACTGGTGGTCGCAGGAAATCGCTGATCTGCGCGCGGACTGCGTCAGGGGGCGGCGCCAGTACACCCGGTTCCGCAGGAGGCGGAACCGAGACGCGGACGAGGAGGACCGGCTGTATGCGGCGTACAGGCAAAAGGCCAAAGCGCTACAGCTGGCCATCAGCGCCGCCAAGGAGCTGCTGGAGACGCTAAACAGGGATCCGTGGGGGCGTCCATACAAGATGGTGCGGAACAAGCTCCGCACCTGGGCGCCCCCGTTGACGGAGAGTCTCCAGCCCCGGATGCTTGAGGCGGTCGTGTCGGCACTTTTTCCGGACCGAGCGGAGCACCAATCTCCGGCCATGGCGCCCTCACAACTTAACGAGGGCGCCGATGCCGACGTGCCGCCGGTCACGGACGCCGAATTGCGGGCGGCCTGCCTCAGGCTCCGGGCCAATAAAGCTCCGGGCCCGGATGGTGTTCCGGGCCGCGCCTTGGCGTTAGCCCTTGGCCCCCTCGGGGAGAGGTACAAAAGGTTGTTGGACGCCTGTCTGGAGACAGGACAGTTCCCCGCCATGTGGAAGGCGGGCAAACTGGTCCTGTTGAAGAAGGACGGGCGTCCCGCGGAGTCTCCCTCCGCCTATCGTCCGATCGTCCTGCTCGACGAGGTGAGCAAGCTCTGTGAACGGGTCGTCGCTTGCCGCCTCGTCGAGCATCTTCGTCGCGTAGGTCCCGACTTGTCGTTTAAGCAGTTTGGATTCCGAAGGGGCCGGTCGACAATCGACGCGATTGGTCGCGTCAAGGCCCTTTCGGAGGAGGTGGTCGCCCAGGGCGGGGTGCTGTTGGCGGTGTCTCTCGACATCTCGAACGCCTTCAACACCCTCCCCTGGGCCTGTATAAGGGAGGCCCTCAAATTTCATGGGGTGCCTCCCTACTTGAGAAGGTTTGTCGGGGCCTACTTAGATGGTCGTACAATTGTCTGGATCGGACAGGATAGGCGGCAGCACCGGTGGAGCATGTCGTGCGGTGTTCCCCAGGGGTCAGTTTTGGGTCCTCTCCTGTGGAACATCGGCTACGACTGGGTGCTGAGAGGTGAGCTCCTCCGGGGGGCCGACGTGACGTGTTACGCGGACGACACGCTAGTCACGGCCCGGGGGAGCTCTTTCAGGGAGGCAAACCGCCTCGCCACCTGCTCCGTAGCGCAGGTGGTGAGGCGGATAAAGATGTTGGGACTCGAGGTGGCGCTGGAGAAGTGCGAGGCCGTTTGCTTTCACGGTCCTCGCAAAGCGCCACCTGCGGGATCCCACATCGTAATAGGTGGCACTCGCATCGAGGTCCGGCCCCATATGAGGTACCTGGGCCTGATCCTCGATGCCCGTTGGAGTTTCCGCGAGCACTTCCGGCAATTGGCCCCCCGTCTCGTAAGGGCATCAGCCGCGCTCAAACGACTGATGCCCAATTTGGGGGGGCCCAAGGGGGGATACCGCCGCCTCTATATGGGGGCGGTGCAATCAATGGCGCTCTACGGAGCGCCAATTTGGATAGGGACCCTGACGGCACCAAACGTCGCCAATTTAAGGCGCCCTCAAAGGGCGATGGCCGTCGGGGTCATTCGTGGGTATCGCACCGTCTCCTTTGAGGCGGCGTGCGTTCTAGCCGGAAGCCCTCCCTGGGACTTGGAAGCGGAGGTGCACGCCACAGTGTATGAGTGGCGTGCGGGTCTACGTAGCAGAAGAGAAGACCCGATGCCCAGGGAGGTTGAAGCGCGGAGACTCCAGGCCCGGCGGTCCATAATGGAGAAGTGGGAGAGGCGGCTGGCAACTCCGAACGCCGGCCGCCGGACCGTTGAGGCGATCCGTCCGGTGCTAAAAGACTGGACGGAAAGAAAGACGGGGTCGTTGACCTACCGGCTGACGCAGGTGCTGTCGGGGCATGGCTGCTTCGGCACGTACCTGTGCCAAATAGCCGGGCGTGAGTCGACGACCGAGTGCCACCACTGCGGCCGCGACGCAGACACGGCGCAGCACACTTTGGAGGAATGCTCGGCGTGGGCCGAGCAGCGTCGTGCGCTAGTCGCGGCGGTGGGGAGGGACCTCTCGCTGCCGGCTGTAGTAAAATCCATGGTCGGTAGCGAGGAGGCATGGCTGGCGGTTCTCACCTTCTGCGAGGACGTTATCTTGCAGAAGGAGGCGGCGGAACGGGAGCGGGAGAACGATCCGCTCTCACAATCAATCCGCCGCCGGAGAGCCGGGGCCCGGAGGAGGGTCTTCCACACCCTTCTCCCCCCCACCTAGGGGCTCGGGGGTGACGTTCGGGGGAGCGTCACCCCCATCTTAACAGCCCCGGGAGGGCGCGCGCGGTGTTCCCGCGCGCCTCCCACGCAGTACATAAATAGGGCAGGAGCGGCTCCACCCTCCTGCCTATAAAGGGATGAGCCCGGCGCATCAAACGCGCTGGGCATCGCCGTCGGGGTCGCGGAAGAATAAAAATCCGTACCCGTGGCCCCGGCATCAGGCGCCCCGGAGGAACACCGTCAGGTTTTAGTGGGTATACTCGGCTTTGCACTATCAGCCGAGGAGTCCCACATATCCCCCCGCCTCCCCCAGGCGGGACGGAATGCATAAAGCATTTCCTGACGCAAAAAAAAAAAAAAAAAAAAAAAAAAAAAGGTTAGGTTAGGTTAGGTTGAGCGTTGCTAGGCTCTCGAACAGCCCAATGAACATTCTTCCAGCTGCGGTGGCGTCTGCAGACCCTAACCGCTTAAAGGAGGTAATTGCAACTTCATTAATGGACGAGATCCGAACAATGCTAAATGCGAGGTTCGGGGCGCTGGAAGGGAGGCTGTTGCCGGATCCAGAACGTAACTACCGTCCTCCTTTGGCTGGTGATAAGAAACGGGCCGAGGTTCCACGACTGCAATCGAACACGTCAGGAGATGCCGCGGTTCAAAAGGGCGATTTAAGTCAGCAGGGTCTTAAGTCTTCGGCTGGGGTAAAAAAGGGTAAGGGTAAGAAAGTAGTGGAAAAGGTTGTGGCAACTCAAGAACAGCCTCGTCCGCTTCCGCCTGCCCCAGTATCTATGGAGGAGGCCTGGACCACAGTGATAAAGAAAGGTAAGAAAAAGGCGTCTACTGTGGCCCAGACCCTGCCCGCGATACATCCGCAGAGCAAGTTGGCTTCTGCGGCTCGGACTCAGGCTGTACAAAAGGCCCAAGCGAACAAGAAGAAGGTGTCGAACAGACTGCGCCCGCCGCGTTCCTCGGCGGTGGTTGTCACATTGCTGCCCGAGGCAGTGCAGCAGGGCGCAACATACGCAGCCGTCCTTACCGAGGCCAAGAAGAAAATAGACCTGGGCGGCCTCGGTATTACTGGTATTAAGTACAGGCAGGCTGTGACGGGAGCCAGGGTCCTCGAAGTACCAGGTGCAACAAGTAGCGAAAAGGCGGACTCTCTGGCTCTCAAATTACGGGAGGTATTAGGCTCGGAGCATATAAAAGTGTCCAGGCCGGTCAAATGTGCCGAGCTTAGAGTGTCCGGCCTGGACGATTCGGTGACTGCGGCGGAAGTGGCGGCAGCGGTTGCTAAAGCGGGGGGCTGTGCGGCGGATGACATCAAAGTCGGGGAGATCCGTCGCACACCGGCCGGGCTTGGTGCAGTTTGGGTCCGCTGCCCGGTTGCGGCAGCTAAAAAGGTGTCAGCGGGGCGGCTTCTGGTGGGCTGGGTGTCTGCCCAAGTCCAGCTCTTGGACCAGAGGCCGCTGAAGTGCTATCGCTGCCTGCAACACGGGCACGTGCGGGCCGTCTGCACTTCGGAGATTGACCGCAGCGAGGAATGCTATCGCTGCGGTCGGCCCGGCCACAAAGCCGGAACGTGCACCGCCACCCCCCATTGCTCTCTCTGCGAAGCGGCCGGAAAAAAGGCGGACCATCGAGCGGGCAGCAAAGTCTGTGTGGGGGCAAAGGCCCCCAAAAAAGGAAAGGCGGCCGGAAGGACCCCGGCCGCCAATGGGCCTGCTCAGCAGGCGCCCCCTGTCAGCAGGGGCCAGGAGGCGATGAGCACCGACCCATAAATAAATGGCTCATCGTCTCCTGCAGGCGAACTTAAACCACTCCGCCGGAGCGCAGGATCTGCTCCTACAATCGATGGCGGAGTGGTCCATTGATTTGGCCGTGGCGGCCGAGCCGTATTATGTCCCGCCGCAGCGTGAAGATTGGTTCGCGGACACACACGGCTTGGTCGCCGTCATGTCCTCCGGGAGAAATAACCTGGCCCCTTCAGTCGTCCATAGGGGCCAGGGCTACGTTGCTGTCCGTTGGGGAGAAATCGTCGTCATTGGTGTGTACTTCTCCCCAAACCGGAGTCTCGCCGAATTTGAAGTGTTTCTGGGCGCGGTCGGGGCCGTTGTCCGGCAGACTCGGCCGCGCCAGGTGTTGTTGGCGGGGGACCTCAACGCCAAATCAACGGCTTGGGGTTCCCCTTCGTCGGATCTGAGGGGCGAGACTCTGGAGGAGTGGGCAGTAGGGGCCGACCTCGTAATCATCAACAGAGGGTCGGCCAACACGTGCGTGCGTCGGCAGGGAGGGTCCATCGTAGACGTAACGTTTGCGACCCCTGCCCTCGCGCGCAGTGTCCACTCCTGGACGGTACTCGAGGAGGTGGAGACTCTGTCGGACCACAGGTATGTCCGATACGACATCTCCACCTCCTCGACTAACGAGGTGTTCAATCCCGGGGGACATGACACGAATGTGAACCTCTTCCCGAGGTGGGTAGTCAAGGGCTTGAATAAAGAAGCGCTGGTGGAAGCCTCCATAGTCCAGGCCTGGCTGAACTCTCCGGCCGGGCCAGTGGAGGTCGACCAGGAAGCGGAATGGCTCCGGGGCGCATTGTCGCAAATATGCGACGCGTCAATGCCCCGGGCCAAAGGTCGGCCTCCCAAGCGTCAGGTGTACTGGTGGTCGCAGGAAATCGCCGAGCTGCGCGCGGATTGCGTGAGGAGGCGGCGCCAGTACACCCGGTTCCGCAGGAGGCGGAACCGAGACGCGGACGTGGAGAACCAGCTGTATGCGGAGTACAGGCAAAAGGCCAAAACGCTGCAGCTGGCCATCAGCGCCGCCAAGGCGAATGCCAGAGCGGAGCTGCTGGAGACGCTGAATAGGGATCCGTGGGGGCGTCCATACAAGATGGTGCGGAACAAGCTCCGCACCTGGGCGCCCCCGTTGACGGAGAGTCTCCAGCCCCGGATGCTTGAGGCGGTCGTGTCGGCACTTTTTCCGGACCGAGCGGAGCACCAATCTCCGGCCATGGCGCCCTCACAACTGAACGAGGGCGCCGAAGCCGACGTGCCGCCGGTCACGGATGCCGAATTGCGGGCGGCCTGCCTCAGGCTCCGGGCCAATAAAGCTCCGGGCCCGGATGGTGTTCCGGGCCGCGCCTTGGCGTTAGCCCTTGGCCCCCTCGGGGAGAGGTACAAAAGGTTGTTGGACGCCTGTCTGGAGACAGGACAGTTCCCCGCCATGTGGAAGGCGGGCAAACTGGTCCTGTTGAAGAAGGACGGGCGTCCCGCGGAGTCTCCCTCCGCCTATCGTCCGATCGTCCTGCTCGACGAGGTGAGCAAGCTCTGTGAACGGGTCGTCGCTTGCCGCCTCGTCGAGCATCTTCGTCGCGTAGGTCCCGACTTGTCGTTCAAGCAGTTTGGGTTCCGAAGGGGCCGGTCGACTATCGACGCAATTAGTCGCGTCAAGGCCCTTTCGGAAGAGGTGGTCGCCCAGGGCGGGGTGCTGTTGGCGGTGTCTCTCGACATCTCGAACGCCTTCAACACCCTCCCCTGGGCCTGTATAAGGGAGGCCCTCAAATTTCATGGGGTGCCTCCCTACTTGAGGAGGTTTGTCGGGGCCTACTTAGATGGTCGTCAAATTGTCTGGATCGGACGGGATAGGCGGCAGCACCGGTGGAGCATGTCGTGCGGTGTTCCCCAGGGGTCAGTTTTGGGTCCTCTCCTGTGGAACATCGGCTACGACTGGGTGCTGAGAGGTGAGCTCCTCCGGGGGGCCGACGTGACGTGTTACGCGGACGACACGCTAGTCACGGCCCGGGGGAGCTCTTTCAGGGAGGCAAACCGCCTCGCCACCTGCTCCGTAGCGCAGGTGGTGAGGCGGATAAAGATGTTGGGACTCGAGGTGGCGCTGGAGAAGTGCGAGGCCGTTTGCTTTCACGGGCCTCGCAAAGCGCCACCTGCGGGATCCCACATCGTCATAGGTGGCACTCGCATCGAGATCCGGCCTCATATGAGGTACCTAGGCCTGATACTCGATGCCCGTTGGAGTTTCCGCGAGCACTTCCGGCAATTGGCCCCCCGTCTCGTAAGGGCATCAGGCGCGCTGAAAAGGCTGATGCCCAATATGGGGGGGCCTAAGGGGGGATACCGCCGCCTCTATATGGGGGCGGTGCAATCAATGGCGCTCTACGGAGCGCCAATCTGGATAGGGACCCTGACGGCACCAAACGTCGCCAATTTAAGGCGCCCACAACGGGCGATGGCCGTCGGGGTTATTCGTGGATATCGCACCGTCTCCTTTGAGGCGGCGTGCGTTCTAGCCGGAAGCCCTCCCTGGGACTTAGAAGCGGAGGTGCACGCCACTGTGTACGAGTGGCGTGCGGGTCTACGTTCTGTTCGGCAAGACCCACTACCCAGGGAGGTTGAAACGCGGAGACTCCAGGCCCGGCGGTCCATAATGGAGAAGTGGGAGAGGCGGCTGGCAACACCGAACGCCGGCCGCCGGACCGTTGAGGCGATCCGTCCGGTGTTGAAAAACTGGACGGAAAGGAAGACGGGGTCGTTGACCTACCGGCTGACGCAGGTGCTGTCGGGGCATGGTTGCTTCGGCACGTACCTGTGTCGAATAGCCGGGCGTGAGTCGACGACCGAGTGCCACCACTGCGGCCGCGACGAAGACACGGCGCAGCACACCTTGGAGGAATGCTCGGCGTGGGCCGAGCAGCGTCGTGCGCTAGTCGCGGCGGTGGGGAGGGACCTCTCGCTGCCGGCTGTCGTAAAACGCTGCCGGCTGTCGTAAAATCGATGGTCAGTAGCGAGGAGGCATGGCTGGCGGTTCTCACCTTCTGCGAGGACGTTATCTTGCAGAAGGAGGCGGCGGAACGGGAGCGGGAGAACGATCCGCTCTCACAATCAATCCGCCGCCGGAGAGCCGGGGCCCGGAGGAGGGTCTTCCACACCCTTCTCCCCCCCACCTAGGGGCTCGGGGGTGACGTTCGGGGGAGCGTCACCCCCATCTTAACAGCCCCGGGAGGGCGCGCGCGGTGTTCCCGCGCGCCTCCCACGCAGTACATAAATAGGGCAGGAGCGGCTCCACCCTCCTGCCTATAAAGGGATGAGCCCGGCGCATCAAACGCGCTGGGCATCGCCGTCGGGGTCGCGGAAGAATAAAAATCCGTACCCGTGGCCCCGGCATCAGGCGCCCCGGAGGAACACCGTCAGGTTTTAGTGGGTATACTCGGCTTTGCACTATCAGCCGAGGAGTCCCACATATCCCCCCGCCTCCCCCAGGCGGGACGGAATGCATAAAGCATTTCCTGACGCAAAAAAAAAAAAAAAAAAGGTTAGGTTAGGTTAGGTTAGGTTAGGTTAGGTTAGGTTAGGTTAGGTTAGGTTAGGTTAGGTTAGGTTAGGTTAGGTTAGGTTAGGTTAGGTTAGGTTAGGTTAGGTTAGGTTAGGTTAGGTTAGGTTAGGTTAGGTTAGGTTAGGTTAGGTTAGGTTAGGTTAGGTTAGGTTAGGTTAGGTTAGGTTAGGTTAGGTTAGGTTAGGTTAGGTTAGGTTAGGTTAGGTTAGGTTAGGTTAGGTTAGGTTAGGTTAGGTTAGGTTAGGTTAGGTTAGGTTAGGTTAGGTTAGGTTAGGTTAGGTTAGGTTAGGTTAGGTTAGGTTAGGTTAGGTTAGGTTAGGTTAGGTTAGGTTAGGTTAGGTTAGGTTAGGTTAGGTTAGGTTAGGTTAGGTTAGGTTAGGTTAGGTTAGGTTAGGTTAGGTTAGGTTAGGTTAGGTTAGGTTAGGTTAGGTTAGGTTAGGTTAGGTTAGGTTAGGTTAGGTTAGGTTAGGTTAGGTTAGGTTAGGTTAGGTTAGGTTAGGTTAGGTTTTTTTTTTTTTTTTTTTTTTTTTTTTTTTATCTGCTTCCCCCTACATAGTTTGGATAAGGGTCTTTGTAAGTCTGTTTTATTCTTTCACTGTAGGCCTCTTTATCATACTTCCCTCAAGGGTACATACTCCTTTCACTCATTCTGTCGTCTAATTTTTGTTTTGTCCTTATATTACTTATCTTTATTCATATATCTCATTATGTCTTTTACATTTTTACTTATCTTATAATTCTTATACATAATTTTTATCCATTATTATAATTTGCTTTTTCCATTATTTCTATATATTTAATTATTGTAAATTACTGTACATTTATTACCTTTATATTCTTAATCTATATTCTATGTTCTTATACATTTATGTTTGTCATCTTATATTTTAACTCATACTTTAAAACTATAGTTATTTTGCTTTATTATTATTTCTTATTCTATTCCATTCATTTTCTCTATTGTACATTTATATTTATATTGTTAACACATATTGTTCTACTATTGTTACTTATAATCTTATTATCTTGTACATTTATGTTTTCATCTTAAATGTTTTATCCTAGTCTTAAAGCTATAGAGTAGTTCACCTTATTATTATTTCTTATTTTATTACATACATTTATTCTTTCGTACATTTATTTTGTTTTGTTCCTATTAATTACTTTGTTTGCAACCTTTTTACAAAATTCTAAAAATGTTTCTCTTGCTTTTTTGTTGGACATAATTTGACATATTGTATCCTTTTCTACCTTTACATCAATACTTATTTCTAAATCATTTCTTTCTCCTTCGTATATTGGACATTCCGTTAAAATATGCACTATATCTTCTTTTTTGTCTTGGTCACAGGGGCACAAGGGGCTCTCTTTGCACCCGAAGCGGTTCAGGTACTCCGAGAAGCCCCCGTGCCCCGTGAATATCTGTACTAGTATGGGGTCCAGACCGATCTTTCTGACTAATGGGAAGGCGAGCCTCGCATCCGGGAAGAAGATCCTCGTTGTGGAGGCGGTTTCTCCGAGAGTGTACCGTTGGTTCCATTCGTCAATTGCAGATTGCCTAATCTGCCTCTTGACGAATGAAACCGGGCACGCCTCGTACACAGGTTTTGTCTTTTTATGAGCCGCAGATTTAGCCAGTTCGTCCGCTCTTTCATTACCTTCCACCCCCACGTGCGCCTTTACCCAGTAAAATTGGATTGATCTTCCTAATTCAAATATTCTCATGATATTTTTTCGGGTCTGCACGGCCAGGGGGTGGAGAGATCTGCAGCCCATAACCGCCTCCAACGCCGAGCGAGAGTCACTGTAAATATTGCAGCTGGCTGAGGCACACAGGAGGGCCCGTTCGGTAGCTTTGGTCAGGGCTAACAATTCCGCCTGAAAGACAGTGCAACAATTGTCCAACTTGAATTTTTGGGAGGCGATCTCCGCGGCGGTATTCCACACGGATATCGCCGCGCCGACCCTCCCATCGATTCTGCTTCCGTCTGTAAAGATTTTAGTTTCAGCTTGATGTTCTTGTGGTTCATCTGTTGCACCGTCTCCCAGACATATGAATTCCAGCCCCGACCACTCCGCCGGGTGTGGCAGCTCAGTGTACATGACCGGCCTCTCCACCTCCCGGTCCCCCACCACATGCCGGGAATATCCTTTCCTGGACTCATATAGTTGTGCCACCTCTCTGACCCTTATGTCCAGGGGAAGGATCCCGGCAAGCAGCAAGGCCGAGTTTAGAGAGACCGTCCTGTACGATCTGATTATTTTCTGCGCCATACTCCTCTGTACCTCACTCAGCTGCTTTCTTATTAATAGTTTATGCGATGCAGGGGCCCAAACAGGGGCCGCATATAAAATGATGGGTTCAATGACAGCCGTGTATATGGTCCTGATTATCTCCGGCCTAAGACCCCAGTTGGTTCCTGCGGCTCTCGATAGCTGCTTGTAGATGTTAATAGCTTTTTTACAGGCTGCAGTGACGTGAGAGTTGAATGTCAACTTGTCATCTATCGTTAGTCCCAGGACCTTTAGCTCCCTCGACAGTTCAATGCCCACCCCGTTCATGTTCAGGAGTGGAGCGTCATACTTCATTTTGTTCGTTATAAGAATGGCCTTAGTCTTATGTGGCCCGAAGTTTAATTTATTTCTGACGCCCCACTCCCCCACATGCCGGAGGGTTTCATTGGCCTGTCGCTGGAGCTCCCGTGTGTCCCGCCCGGAGAAAACCAGGACCACATCATCGGCGAACGCCTGGCAATACTGGCCTCTATCTTTAATTTCTTTTAGCAGGGGGTCCAAAATCAAGTTCCAAAAAGTAGGACCCCCTATTGAGCCCTGCACGCACCCCTTAGTCGTTGTCTTTACATACTCCGCCCCGGCGTATCGGAGGATCACCCTTCGTCCTTCCAAATAATCGTCTATCATACTTCTAAGGTAAGCCGGGCAATCTGCCCGTGCCAGCCCACAGCGCACGGCAGGCCACCACGCGTTGTCGAAAGCCCCCTCTATGTCCAAAGATACCAAGATTACCATTTCTTTCTTTGTTATTTTTTCTTTAATATACTGCATCAGGACATAGAGGGAGTCTTCCGTCCCCCGCTGCGGCGTGAATCCATACTGCTGTGGACTCGCACTTGGCAGGATATGCCACCTTATTCTGTTTATTATCATTTTTTCCAATATTTTGCCCAGGATTGGAAGCAATCCTATAGGCCTGTAGGATTTAGGGCTAGTATAATTTTCTTTGCCCGGCTTCCTTAGAATTACAATCGCTGCTGTCTTCCACGCGTTGGGGAAGCAAGAGAGAATGACACATCTGTTGTATAATGCCAAGAATAGGTCGGGATCCAGGCTCATCGCCGCCAAGCATATGTCCGCGGTGAAGCCATCCAGCCCCGGAGCTTTCTTTGGATTAAAGGTCGACGCGGTGGACCTCATCTCGTGCATGGTGAACGGTTGCCCGGGCTTTTGACTGTCCGAGCCCCCGCTCACCCGCACCGCCCTCTGTCTTACTTCTTTGTGCACCGCGTCGTCCTCCCCCTCGTTATCATCGGGGTAAAAAGTTTGGGCTAATAGGCTGGCTGACTCCCCCGCGGTCAACGCTCGTCCGTCCAGGACCAAAGGAACATCTGGCTCCCTTCTGGCTGTGCGGCGAATTACTCTGTAGATCCCTTCCCACATGCTTAGCCTGTCCTGTTTCCCGCAGAAATTCTTCCAACTGGCGATCCGAGCCTCCTCCGCCGCCTTTTGATATTTTGCCCTGACCGTTAGGTATTGCTCCACTACCCATGCTTTCCTCGCAGGTGCAGTCCATCTTATTCTGCGCTTTTTTCTTGTTACTTCTTTCTTTAGGGCCGAGAGCTCCTCGGTCCACCAGGGCAATCCCGCCTTCTTCCCCCCTCTTATCAAGGGTATACAGCCTTTGCATGTCGTGCTTATGGTCTCCGTTATTTTGTTGACCATCTCATTTAGCTCTTTTTTATTGTTGATTTTTTCAACATTTGCCTTATCTATATCGCTATTCTTCCAGAGTTGGGCCAGTTCCTTAGCGAACTGGCTCCACTTGGCCTTCTTTGTGCTGTATACCCTTGTACCCCCTCTAAATTTTTCTTCTTCTCTATTCCAATTAAATTTAATTGAAAACGTGATTGCCCTGTGGTCCGAGGTTATTAGCTCCGGCTCCACCTTCCAGTCTTCAACTTTCCGGAGCATGGGAGTGGAGCACACCGTCAGGTCTACGCAGCTTTTGTAAATTCTGTTTACTCTTACTACCTCGAAGGTCGGCTCAGATCCCCAGTTGAGTAAGTGCAGGCCATGTTGGTCCAGCATTCCGGCAATTTCACGACCCCTTGCGTCCTCTCTCTCGCTTCCCCACCACGGGTTCCACGCATTCACATCGCCTCCCATTATCAGTTCTTCCGTTCCTATATTTTGTACTACTTTGCCCATCCACTGGATGTACGGGTCCAGCTCCTTATCTCCCTCCAGGTAGACCGACACCATCCCGACCCCGCCCTTGGCGGCTTCTATTGTACACACAGCAATATTGGCCGTCATAAGGCTGTGGTGCGGGACGATGCCGATCTCCTGGTTGAAAACCATAATTGCCGACTTGACTACCGTGTCTGGCTTCCCGTCTACCTGTATAATTTTTATGCCTGAGTAGTTTCTTATTTTTCCCGTACATCCAGTGTAAGGCTCCTGCACTAGAGCAATGTCAAATTTGTTCTGAACTGCCATTACCACTAACTCATCAGTTGCTAATTTGCTTCTTTGGAGATTGGCCTGGACCACCTTCAAAACTATTTCTTTACGTCTATGTTCTATATTTTCCCCTGGGACGCCCTTAGCAATAAGCTATCGACGCCCGAGCCAACATGTCCCACCTCTTTCTCACTGCGCACTCCATGTCGAACGCATTGTGAGCGTGATCGTCCATGTTGGCCCGGACGCAGTTTTTACATTTGGGTTCTTTTCCTTCTTTTTTATTTTCGCAATCGACCCTCAGATGGGCACCCCCGCAGTGACTGCAGCTGTCATTTTCTTCCTTACAGAATCTCTTCGTGTGTCCATAGCCCAGACAGCGGATGCACTGGACCAATGGGGTCTGATCCTCTACATATATGTTCTGGAGGTCGATCTTGACTCTCCCTTGGTCCAGTGCCCGCCTCCAGATCTTAGGTGACACCTCCAATACCACTTGGTTGCAGAGTGGATTTCGCGCTTTCTTTCGGAACTTTACTTTCATTGTACTATCTTGTTTACTAAGACCGCTAAAGATTTCCTTGTTTTGATTTCTCAGGGCCTGCAAGATCTCCTCGTCCTTATGGACATGCAGCACGTCCCGAAGAACTACCAGTGGGTTCTTATTTACTACTTCTTCTACGTTTAGATGTTTACCTGCCTCTTTCAGTCTTTGTTTTATTCTTCTTCTATCCTCTTCTGTTGCACAACCTACTATCACTTTCCTATCCTTCGCCTTTCTTACTTTTTCTACATTTATCCATCCTTGTCTCGCATCTACAGCCATTCTTATTTTTTCCAGTACTTGCTCTCCCGTGTCTTCTTCTTTCTCAGACGACACTAGCACGGAGTGCAGCGCAGTTCGTCTCCCGGTTATTCCTTTCACACTCGCTGCCGCCCCCGCATATGTCATATCCTCTCTTATCATGCTCTCTCTTCCTTTCACCAATTCTTCCTTCATTGCCTCCATTTTTTCTCTATTCTCTTTCATCATATCATTATATTTGCTTATCTCATTCATACTTTCTTTCATTAACTTTGCATGCTCACCTAATCTCTCTATCATTTCGCTGTTATGTATCGTCCATTCATCTTTCTTATTTCCTTTCCCATCTGTTCCCTCCTTATTTTCCTTTTCCTGTTCTTTCTTCCGCTCATTCTTATTTTCTTCCGCTTCTTTAACTAATGCAAACATTCTCTCCACTGCCTCTAACACTTCCATTTTTATTTCTGTTTTCAAATTCCTGCTATTATTCAGGTGTGTTTTTGCTTTTATCAAACACGCCTTGGCTTCTGTTACTCTGCTTTTGTAGTTGTTCTCTATTTGTGGCGATTTAACTATTGTCATTTTTGTTTTTGTTGACCCGCTTTTTACGTCTCCTATTTTTATTTTTAATTGATCAGTCATTTTGTCAGATATTATTTTCTTTTTTGTTATTGGAGGTGTCTTTCTTAGAGCTTCAATTTCTCCAATGCTTCGTCTTACATTCCCTGCAACTGCAGTCTCTGCGGTGGCTGTCTCGAAAATCATCTCTAAACTTCTTTCCCCATCTCTTGGAGGGGTTTCCTTTTTTTCTTTATTTGTCTTTTCTTTAACCGGAGTTCTAAATCCAAACATTTTTTATATTTTAGGGGGAGTTGTCTATTTAAATAATTTTCTATTAAGTTTTGTATGAGTTGTATAATTTGTTTAAAATTACGCGCAATCAATTCTGCTGTCAAAATAATAACTAATACTATGCCTACTGGTCAAAAGACACAGTAGGCGTCGGTATATAACAACACACACAATTAATACAATTTTAACTACTATATTTGTCAATATACCTATTCTAATCCCTGTTGTTATCAGGCTATGGTGTAGATGGCCGTCTAACCTGTTAACTTAGTCCAGATTTTAAAATTAAGCTATAATTCTAATTTGTCAATAGACGTAAACAATGGTAATTAATGTATTTACAGTGTCACTTATTTAAATTGCGCTGACAGCGGTGTAAAAAGCCAGCTGTTCAGCAACCTAACTACTATAGTCTCAGACAGTGTTTGATGTCAGATGTCAGTTCCAAAGGCCGCGCTTATTTCTTATTAATTTTCCTATACTTTCTGGGGGGAGAAAATTCTTTCGCCCCACAAAACCTTGGGGGGGGGTGGGGGGGGGAAGGGGGGGGAAGACGGCTATTGTCTTCGAGGATGTGGTATATCTCTATACCACCCTCAGAAGCCCCGTCCGACTTCACCAAATCCGAGATTTGTGAGTAGCTTCAGTTGTCTCACAGAATCTTTGGGGGGGGAAGGGGTTCAGAAGTTTCCGCTTGTTTTTCTACTCACAATTAATTTTGGGGGGGGGGGGGGGGGGAGGGGGCGTTGGGGGGGAAGAGTGCTATCAGCTTCGGAGAGGGCGTAGGTCACTGCCCACCCACCAGAATCCCCACTCTATCCTTCCCAAGCTCAGAATCGCTATTCCCAATGTTATTATCTGGTTTTTTAGGGGGGGGAAGGGGTCCACCGCAGGTGGCTTGTTTGTCTACACCAAAATCCGACTAAATTTAAAAAAGGGGGCGTTGAGAGTAAAAAGGGGGCCTAAAAGGGGGCGTCGAGAGTGGAAAGGGGGCCTAAAAGGGGGCGTCGAGAGTAGAAAGGGGGCCTAAAAGGGGGCCTTGGGGGCCTTGGGGGGCGTTGGGGGCGTTAGGGGCGTTGGGTCCAGAGGGGGCCCGGGGTCAATGGGAAGGGGGCTCGGGGTCAGGGGCAGCTCCCAGAAGGACCTAGGTCCTCTTTCGCTGTTGGCCGATGTAGTCGGTCAGGTCGGTCACTAGTCCCGACCTGCTCCCTTAGGTGGGGATAGAATGTATTACAGGAGGTGGTAGGGATACACTTTATATACACACAATATTATCAAGTACAAAATAATTATATTATTATATTATTTAATTTCCTACAACGGTTCACTCTTGACTCTTACGATGACCAGTTGACAGCTATCTGACAGTTCGTCTACTTGACACTGACAGCTACGCCTCCGACACTGACAGTGACAATGACGTATGACGTTTTACATTAATTATACTATATGTTAGATATACTATAGATACCACCACTATATACCTCCGATCTCCCTACATATACTATACTTCTTCCCAATTTATGTTTTTATTTTTGTCTCTATATTCTCTAATTTCGGAACCTAATTTCTATATATATTCTACATAGACTCCTAACCCTCGATTAACAACTATCTCCCTCACACTATCGATCAACCAGACGGCAAGACCCGTGTCCGCCCACACAACGTATTGGCTCGTAGGTCTACCTTAACTGGCCGGTTTAAGTCAGATGGCTACTCCTCATATATTCTTACTAAGTCGCTGTAATTCCGATTAATACCCAGTGAATACCTGGTTTTCGGCGCCTTATTCCGCTGTGGTATTTTTAATATTATGCGATTTAGTTTACTATTGAAAATTTTTACCCTAGATCTTTTTTCTATTTACAATTTTTATCTATTATATATACTTGTGTGAAGCTGAATATATTATATACTTCCTTAATTTACTACTTAAAATTTTATACCCTTTAGTGACGATTTGTTAATCCCGGTCCAGAATACGGACGCGGCCTATGGAACCGACCACGACAAACTTAAGATAAAGTTGTATAAAATTTCTTATTTTACTTATTTAATAATATCTCTTGTACCTTATGGAGTTTGGGGTCCAAATTTGCAAGGCAGCTAGCCTGATATATTGTTTTTAACGTACCTTTTCTTCTATAATTTTAGTATGTCTACTTTTTATTTTATTAATTATCCAAATTTGTAAACAACGTGATTAAAACTTTCATATGCGATTTACGTAATTTCAAATTTATTTTTTGCGATCTAAATCTTGGAAATTCCTGTTTTTTGATATTTGATTCCGGTTCTTTACCCTATAAAAATACCTTTCTATTACTTGATTTTTTAGAATTTTATGCCTAACCTGGGAATTTCCACTCCTAACTAATCCTAACCTATAAATGCTATCTACCTTGCAACTTTGTATCCTCTCTATCTCCGTTGTTTATTATCCAATTTTAATAAAACTTTTTTAGGCTTACAGCTAAAAGTCCAAATTATCTTATCTGATATCTTCTTCCTGTCCTGCTGGTCTCCCGGCTGCTCCAGAAGTGGTAATGCCAAAAAGCACGTGGTGAGACCGCAAAAATGCGGTTTGCCGCCAAACCGCTTGCACTATCTTAGTGCTGGCGGTTTTAAAACGCTCTTCGGGTTATCACACACCTTCACTCCACTTTACGCACTCCTAGCACTCCTAATTAGTGAGTTAGTACCACGTGTTTTTCCTAATTTTGATTTATTTCTTTTATTTTTCACCGGATTTTTCCCGGACTTTTTACACTCGGTTTGGCACTTTATTATGCACCACTTGACACAAACTTGAGCGCTCTAGGTGTCCTAATTTAGGAACTCCTAGCACGTGGCTCCACTAATTTCACTGTATCTCCTCGAATTTTAGCCGGAAAAATCTCAGATCTTAGTATAGGATGTAGGGCCCAATTTAGCATCTATCTGCACTTAAATTTATGTAGGTCACCGCTCAAATTTGAGCGGCGCACGCACTTTTATATTTTAGGACACAGTTTTTTGCTTATAACTTTTTTATTTGAACTTCTTTTTTAAAAATTTTTTTCACAGCCGTGTTGGTTATCACCGCGCGCAACTTTTAACGTATCACACGTTAACTTTTTCGCTTCTGAACTATTTTTCACGATTTTTTCAACGCGGAGCGCCTTAAAAGTGCTGTTTACGGCACGGGAAGCTGTCTGAGACTGGGTTAGGTTAGGTTAGGTTAGGTTAGGTTAGGTTAGGTTAGGTTAGGTTAGGTTAGGTTAGGTTAGGTTAGGTTAGGTTAGGTTAGGTTAGGTTAGGTTAGGTTAGGTTAGGTTAGGTTAGGTTAGGTTAGGTTAGGTTAGGTTAGGTTAGGTTAGGTTAGGTTAGGTTAGGTTAGGTTAGGTTAGGTTAGGTTAGGTTAGGTTAGGTTAGGTTAGGTTAGGTTAGGTTAGGTTAGGTTAGGTTAGGTTAGGTTAGGTTAGGTTAGGTTAGGTTAGGTTAGGTTAGGTTAGGTTAGGTTAGGTTAGGTTAGGTTAGGTTAGGTTAGGTTAGGTTAGGTTAGGTTAGGTTAGGTTAGGTTAGGTTAGGTTAGGTTAGGTTAGGTTAGGTTAGGTTAGGTTAGGTTAGGTTAGGTTAGGTTAGGTTAGGTTAGGTTAGGTTAGGTTAGGTTAGGTTAGGTTAGGTTAGGTTAGGTTAGGTTAGGTTAGGTTAGGTTAGGTTAGGTTAGGTTAGGTTAGGTTAGGTTAGGTTAGGTTAGGTTAGGTTAGGTTAGGTTAGGTTAGGTTAGGTTAGGTTAGGTTAGGTTAGGTTAGGTTAGGTTAGGTTAGGTTAGGTTAGGTTAGGTTAGGTTAGGTTAGGTTAGGTTAGGTTAGGTTAGGTTAGGTTAGGTTAGGTTAGGTTAGGTTAGGTTAGGTTAGGTTAGGTTAGGTTAGGTTAGGTTAGGTTAGGTTAGGTTAGGTTAGGTTAGGTTAGGTTAGGTTAGGTTAGGTTAGGTTAGGTTAGGTTAGGTTAGGTTAGGTTAGGTTAGGTTAGGTT